>CP141140.1:11563370-14138860 GCA_035235625.1 Saururus chinensis | reverse complement strand
ATAAGGTACTCTTTTAGTTAGAATAAGAAATAGAATTGAGTATCAAGGGGGTGTTTAAGGGGATGTTTGGGTGTATAATTTTTAGGAAATAGAAATAAATTATTTTAGTGAGTATTAAGGGGGGGTTTGGGTGTAGAATATTTAGAAATAGAAATATAATGTTTTAGAATCAATTTTAATAATTTACCGCCGAATGAGAATTACAATTAGTAATGAAGTTTTTTAAAATAAATTTGAATGTCACGTCAAACTAATTTTTAAAATTTTAAATTAATATAACTCTATCTTCCAAACTCGGGTATGTCTGTTCTTGGTATTGTGTACTCCTAAATTCGAACTCTATCAAGATCTCACATTAATAGGTAATTTTAAACTTTTAAAGTAGGTTTGAACACATTTTTCAATGCTCAAATCGATATAAGGCATAAAAATTAAAAAATAATAGAATTTTTTATTCAGAAACACTAGGCTAAGAGTCGGAATCAACGAAATCATCTCGTGAGATGAATCAGTGATTCTGGTCGATTTCGACTAGAAATGGCATGAAATCAACTTTTGGGCAAAACTTTTAATTCTGCTCACTTTTCTACACCCAACCATATCCCGGATATTTCGGACGAAATTTGAGGCGAAATCAATAGAATCTTATACAAATTCTACAAACAACCCCTAAATTAAATTAGACAAGAATAAATAAAAAAATAGAATAAAAGAAACGGTTACTTATTATAACAAATAAAAAAATCAAATGTAGTTGATAAATTAATTTCATAAAATTTAGGGTATTAGTCATTCTATAATTGCCGTATTTAATATTTTTTATTTCAGAATGCAAACCAAAATCATGCATTTCAAAAACATGTACCTACGTTTTGATTGGTAAGAGAAAGTAAACTTGCTTTTGTAATGTGAGGTCACTTTTCTCTATTCAATCAAAACCCTAATATAGGGTTTTTTTGGACAAATTCAGCGTAGACCTATCAGCACCCTGAATTTAAAAATTGTCATCAACATGAGGGCCAAGAGAACTCCAAGAAGAATATTAAATAAGCTAATGTGACCCTTGCATGGAGAGAAAACTATTAATGATATTTGTGAAATGAGTCTTTATACAATGATTTTTCAAGTGAAAATAATATTAGCAAAGAGTAAATTTTTAACAAATCTATTTTTATAGCTCTTAAGTATTTTTATGTTTTTTTATAATTTTATATGCTTACATTGGATGTTTGTAAGGCTTACACCTCACTCCTCCGGACTTATGCAGATGAAACGTCTTTGTTCGTTTTTTTTTTTACTTTTAAACTAGTGACTAAAAAACAACAGAAAAGGAACCTACATGTAAGCTTATGCTAATTACGTACTCTTCAATATAATGTCCTCTACATTTACCACCATCTAATTATCCAATGAAAGCTGCATTACAAAACAGATCTCACGTAAGTTATTTCCTAGCATAAGGAGATGTCAGCAAAAACTTAAAACTCGATGTTTTTTTTTGTTTTGACATAACAAGATTACAGTTCAGGTTTGCACTCTGCGTCTCCACTATTATCCGTTTTCAAAGCTACGTGACCCAACAGGTTGGTTCATCATCCCTAAATCATTATATTCGTAATTGGCCCATCTACAATTTACCGATGTCCGTGATTTTCTTGAATTTCATTGGCGTTGTTCACGAACCAAGACATTAGATGGGGTTGCATAACAGGGCGGTGTTAAATGACTTGACACGGAAGATTACCATTCTCATTAACAAGGGCCATATATAAAGGCCTTTGGGTACATGATTATGTTTACAAGATAAGCTACGAAAACTGTTTACAGGATAAACTACGAAAGCAACTAAGATCTCATGAAGCTGATCCGGCCGGCATAAGATAAGTTCTCATAACCGTCATCCACATCTAGTAACAAAGAGATTAACTTAGGAGAATTAATCCGGGATCAACTTGTTAACAATATCAATCCAAGATCAATCTGTTAACACTCCCCCTCAAGTTGGAGTGTGTAAATTATGAACACCTAACTTGTGAAGAAGATCAGAAAAATGAATCTCACCTAAAGGTTTGGTAAAAATATCTGCAAGCTGTTGAGATGTAGGCACATATGAGGTTTTTATCAAACCGGCTTGGAGTTTTTCTCGAATAAGATGACAGTCTAATTCAATGTGCTTTGTCTGGAATATTGGATTTGAAGCAATGTGAAGAGTTGCCTTATTGTCACAAAATAATAAAGCTAGTTTGGGATGAGAAATATCAAAATTATAAAGTAAATAACGCAACCAAGTCAATTCGCAACTTGTAGTTGTCATGGCACGGTACTCAGCTTCAGCGGAGGACCTAAAACTGTGGATTGTTTTTTTGTCTTCCAGGAAATGAGAGAATAGCCCAACATAATGCAAAAACCTGTAGTAGAACGCCGGGTCATAGGACAACTAGCCCAATCTGAGTCACAATAGGTTTTCAACGACAGTGAGCTAGTTGAAGAAAAGAAGATGCCTTGACCGGGCAAGTTCTTAAGATACTGTAAGACCCTCATGGCTACTTCAAAGTGTGGCTTGCGAGGAGCATGCATAAATTGGCTCAACATATGGACAGAAAACATAATATCAGGCCGTGTAATAGTGAGATAAATAAGACAAGCAATGAGGCGACGATAGGAGGATGGATCATGAAGTGGATCTCCTTCTTCATTTGACAACTTTAGGTGTTGTTCCATAGGGAACTCGCAAGGTCGTGCGCCGAGTTGTCCTGCATCTGTTAGAATGTCAATGGCATATTTTCGTTGAGAAATATATATACCTTTTGTAGAGCGTGTCATTTCAATTCCAATGAAGTACTTGAGCGGACCAAGGTCCTTAATTGGAAATGATCTTGAATAATCTTCTTCAGGTTGGTAATGACAAGCTGATCATTTCCACCAATGATAATATTATCCACATAAATCAAAACCACTGTTATCGAAGAACCATGAATATAAGTAAAGAGAGAATAATCAACTCGTGATGAAGTGAAACCGGCCTCCACGAGAGTGGAAGAAAGCTTGGCAAACCAATTTCTAGATGTTTGCTTAAGCCCATAAAGAGATTAATGCAAACGACAAACACGATTCTCCCCCTGTTTGTCAAGCCCCGGTGGGAGAGACATATAAACCTCCTCATGTAAATCACCATGGAGAAAGGCACTGTCAACATCAAGTTGATGAAGGGACCAGTTTTTCACAGCTGCAATAGCTAACAAACAACGCACTATAGTGAGTTTGGCAACAGGAGAAAAAGTTTCATGATAATCAAAACCTTCTTTTTGAGTGTATCCCTTCACAACAAGACGAGCTTTGTAGCGGTCAATGGACTCATCTACGTTATATTTGATTTTATAAACCCATTTACAACCTATTGTGTTCTTGCCAGGTGGTAAGGGGACAAGAGTCCAAGTACCATTGCCCTTGAGTGCGGCCAGTTTGTTATCCATGGCAACCCTCCAATGTCGGCCCTGCACCGCTTGGTCAAAAGAAGAGGGTTCTGTGTGTGTAGAAATGGCAGACAAAAATCGACGATGTGGTAATGAAAAACGATTATAAGAAAGAAAGTGACAAAGAGGATAATGAGTACCTGATTGACGATTCTGCAATAAGGAAGAGGAAGGAGCCGGATCAGAAGACGGCAATGTGGGGCAAATGTAGTCTTGGAGGTGTGTAGGGGGTTGGCGCAGACGAGTAGAGCGCCACAAAGGTTGATGTGGAGATGGAGTCACCAGGTTGGAAGGTGGTGTTGTAGTTTTGTATGGTTGAGAAGGAGGAGGAGATTCACTGGATACAGGAGGAAGAGGAAGGTCTGTGGCGGGCATAGGTAAAACAGGCAACGGGGGGGGGGGGGGGAGAAGAGTGTGTGAGCTCAGCCATGAGGAAAATTGACTCATGAAAAATTACATCATGACTTGTAAAAGTCTCTTTTCTTGCTAAATCGTAGAGCTTATAACCCTCTTAAGTGTCAAACTTATGTTGGGGAGAAACATTGGTTGCAAAACAAAGACACCCAAACACACGTAAATGAAAATATGTGGGGGGCTTTTTTGTTAAAACCTCATACGGTGTTTTTCCTAAAAGATTGGGTGTTGGAGCGCGGTTGATGAGATAGGCAGCAATAATAATGCAATCACCCCAAAATGGTAGTGGAAGAGAGGATTGAAAACGTATAGAACGGGCCACCTCAAGAAGGTGTCGATGCTTGCGTTCCACCACACCATTTTGTTGAGGGGTGGCAACATAGCTACGTTGTTGCAAAACGCCATGTTCACGAAAAAAGAACGTTAGATCATGAGAAAAAAATTATGCACCATTATCATTACGCATCATTTTAATTATGCAATCAAATTGTGTGCGTACCATTTTGAAGAAGGATTTTAGTAAGGCACAAGTCTCAGATTTATAGCGCATAAGATATATCCATGTACATATGGAGAAATCATCAACAATAGTCAAAAAATAATATGCACCCAACAAGGATGAGACTGATTGTGGACCCCAAATATCACAATGGATTAAATCAAAAGGTTTAGAGGTAGTAATAGAACTACGAGAAAAGGAAAATCTAGTTTGCCTAGCCAAAGGACAAGATTCACAAAGTAAATTTGAATCAAAAGAAATATAGGGATTAAGGGTAGCCAAATGTTGAAGATGACTGGTGGAGGGATGGCCGCGCCGTTGACGCCATAAGGTGGGGGAAAGAGAAGTATGAGTTGCATGAAGGTGATGGTGGGGAGGTGGTGGAGTGAGGAGGTAAAGGCCGCCGACTTCCTTACCCAGTCCAATTGTCTTCCTCGTTGCAAGGTCCTGAAATAGACAGAAATCAGGAAAAAAATGATAGTACAATTAAGAGATTTGGTGAGTTGGCTAACATAAAGTAAATTGACATTAAAGGAAGGAACATGGAGAACATAGTCTAAGTGAAAATTAGACCCGAGCACTAGAGAGCCAAAAGATGAAACTGGAATAGTAGCACCATTAGGTAAACGAATGGGTGGACTAGGGTGAGAGGAGGAGTTGAGCAATGGATTATCGGTGGAGACCATATGATTCGTAGTACCAGTATCAATAATCCAATAAGGATGAGATGAAGAACAAGAAAAATGGGAAACAGATATGGGAGAACAAATACCTGCAGCATTGACCAAGGGTTGCAGTGTACCTTCATCGAGGAGCATCATGATTTGCTTATACTGTGCCAGAGTAAAAGAAGGAACAACGGAGGAGCCATCAGTCTTGAGAGCATTGGTCTTATTGTCAGAGGCAACATGTGAGGAACTCTCGTTGCCTTTGTAGAGAGGGTGGCTAGGAGGGTAACCATGAAGCTTATAGCAACGGTCAATGGAGTGGCCCATGCCGGAATAGCCAAGACTGCAACAATGATCACACTGAAGGCGAGTGCTAGGTAACCGACCACGACCTCCCGATCCTCTAATATTAGGCAAGGGCAGTGAAGATTGAGGAGGCCGCCGGGCAAGAAGTCCAGTGTTGTCGTAAGGAGTTGAGGCTAGTAAGGCAGTGCTAAGAGGAGCTTGAACAAGGGTAGTGACTTCCTGTTGCTTCTCCTCCTGTAAGACAAGGGCGTAGGCCCGGTTGATGCTTGGCATAGGATTCATGAGAAGAATCTAGCCTCGAACAGCAGAATAAGAATCATGGAGGCCCATGAGAAACTGTAAAACTTTCTCTTCATGGTCAAGATCAGTGAGAACTTTCATAGACCCGCAAGTACATGCGGGTACGGGATGATAGGAGGCAAGCTCATCCAAAAAAGATTTCAATTTGTTGAAGTAGGTAGCCACGGACGACTGGTCTTGTTGAAGAGAAGATATGGCACGCCGAATCTGATAAATGCGGGGGGCATTGCTTTGAGAAAAGCACTCGCGAAGATCAGCCCAAACTTCAGAAGTTTTAACAGTATAGATGACATTATTAGCTAAATCAGCATCAATAGAATTAAGGAGTCAAGATAGTACCATATCGTTGCATCTTTGCCATAAGGCAAAATCACCAGGATCTATAGCAACGTCGGGACATGGAATGGTGTCGTCAATGAAACCCATCTTATTTTTAGCACTTAGGGCCATGCGTATGGCTCTGCTCCATGTCGAATAATTATCACCTGTTAATGTATGGGAGACAAGACTGGTGCCTGGGTTATCAGAATTATGGAGGTAATAGGGATTAGATGAATTAAGGGGGGGTGGGTGGTGGGAATAAGATTCAATGCCTATAGAAGAATGCATTGAAGTGTCTAGTGCGGCTATAGTGGAGGAAATAAATTTGCTTAATGCAAATAAAAGAGAATAGACTAGAATCCGCTATAGAGAGCATGGAAAAAAATTATGGAAGAAAATAACCTGCTCTGTACCATGGTAAATGACTTGACACGGAAGATTACCATTCTCATTAACAAGGGCCATATATATAGGCCTCTGGGTACATGATTATGTTTACAAGATAAGCTACAAAAACTGTTTATAGGATAAACTACGAAAGCAACTAAGATCTCATGAAGCTGATCTGGCCGGCATAAGATAAGTTCTCATAACCGTCATCCACATCTGGTAACAAAGAGATAAACTTAGGATAATCAATCCGGGATCAATTTGTTAACAGGCGGAACCATGCTGGGACCATTGGGGGCCCTAGCATTCAAGGTGTTTGACCTGAATGATAATGGGTTTATCTAAAGCTTGGAGCTGCAGAGCGTGGTGTCCACCCTGAGCCTCTAGGAGGAGGCCCATAGTGAAGACCGCGCTAGCATGAATGAAAAGTTTGTGAACAACTCTGATGGAGGCTAGATTTCAGAAATTCAATAACATGATGGTCTTATACATTGCTTGAATCGTATTCTTGTGATTCCGATTCATTGAGCTCAGGAACAGTTTTGATGGCTGGCGTTGAAAATCTAAGTCTCTAGTTGTTTCATGGGGTTCTTCCTAATAAGGATAAGAACGCGGCTATCCCCCCCCCCCCCCCTATAATTTTACTCATGTCACCCCAAAACTTTTGGAGGTTTTTTATAGGTGGCACCGTCCGCCAAATAAAATTGATTTGGATGGTGGCCTTAAGTCCCCATCAAATTTTACATATTGTGGCGGTGACCACCCCCCGCCAAAAGTTTAAAAAATTTCTGAAAGTTTCGTGACAAGGGGTACCCCCTGATAAATAAAATTACATTATAAATGAAGCAAAGGTCTCCGTCAATGTCTGCATATTGTTGCGGTGATCTCTCCCCGCCATAAACCATCAAAGGTTTCTTGGCGCGAAATATCATCCACCAAATAAAACTTATTTGGATGAAAACCTTAGTTCCCTGTCAAATTTTAAACATTTTGGTGGTGCCCACCCCCCCCCCCCCCCCGCCAAAAACCATCCAGAAGTTTTCTAGAGGAGTAGTAAGGCAAGGGGGAAAAGGAAAAAGGAAAAAGATCATAGAAGAGGAGTTACAAGCAAGGGGGAAGAAGGAAAATGATCAAGGAAGAGTAGCCACAAGCGACAGGGGAAATGAAAGAGCTTACGCCAAAGGAGGAAGATTGTGAGTAGGGTCATGAAAGAGCAAAAATAGAGTTAAAATGAATAGTAGGAGGCAGGGGGGGTATTAAGTAATTTATTAAATTTTATTAGGGTATGTAAAGTATGGGGGGCTTGAGTAAATTTTGAGGGGTAAATAGTCGTGTTCTAAGGACAAACAACTTAATTGATTTTCCTAGTCTATAATATAATTATATTGTACATAATAATATAATTTTATTATTACTTATTTATAATAAATTCTCTTGTGAAATCAATCGTAACCCCAGCCCATTATAAAATTATTATTTTTTCTTAAAAAAATAAAAAAAAAAAATTTATGCACTGATATCAACCATAAAAAGTCTCAGTTATAATAAATAAAAAGCTATACGACTTATTCTCGCTAAGACCCATTGATTATCTATATTTTACTATTAGTAGTTAATAGTAAAATTATACTATTATGTACCATATAATTTTATTGTAGACCTAATAGTAGATATAGATAACCTCTAAGTCTTAACAAGATATTATCTCTTATTTTATTTCATATACAGGTTCTGGGAAAAAAAAGTTAATAATATTAAGCTTCTAAGGCTGAAGTATAACTTTTTAAGCTTCTAAGGCTGAAGTATAACTTTTCGTTTAGGGCTCGTTAGGGGTTCTGGAAAAAGTAATTAAAAAATAAATTTTCTTAGAAAACGATATTGCAAGTAGTTAGGGGTTTTAGAAAATTAAAATATTAAAAAATTTTATTTTCCGACCCTCGGAAAAGAAGGTAGAAATGCAAAATTTATTTCCCGACCCCCCGACCCTATGGAAACTTTATTTCCGAGCGTCGGGTTTGGTCCTTCCTCTCCTGAGCGTCGTCGCGTTTGGTCCATCTCCTGCACTCAGACTTCTCTGAAGCCCCCTCCCAAACTTCTCTCTCGGGTATTCTCTCGATCTCTCTCCAATCAGCCCGCAGCTTCTGCTCCTTGTCTCTCTGCTTCTCTGGAGCTCCTTGTCTGTCTGGAAACTTTATTCATGTTTGCAACTTACGACTTCAGCTCTGTTTATACCACAGGTCGGTTAATGAGGTTATTTGTCATGGAATTCCAGATGCCAGGTTTGAGCTCTAAATTAGGGATTACTTGCATCTCCCGTGACTGCACGTTTATCGTTTTTTGTTTAAACATAAAAAAAATATTATTTTTTATGTGCTCTGACAATGAACGCCATCTTGAATCTGCTATTATGCCAGATTCAGGTTTGACTATTGCTGAAGTTCAGAGATTTAGCATGACATATCTCCCGAATGGGCTTATTCCACTGAAAGAACGAAGGTATGCACATAATTGCATTTGGGATATTAATTGTGTTGTATTTTTTTTTTCACACAGTTAATCACTCATCTCCATCGTCATGAATCTTTCTCATAATGGTTCAGTTTATACTTCCATATGATGATTATTTTTCTGTAACCGTTCATTGAAGTTAAGAACTTTGGCATTGTTAAATCCAGGTTGTTATTGTTGGGGACTTCCTGTGTAATTCTTCAACTAGTTCCTGGGCTTGTATGTTTGGTGACATTGAAGTCCCTGTAGAAATTGTGCAAAATGGTGTTCTCCGCTGTTATGCTTCGCAACATTCTGCTGGAAAGGTCAATTTATGCATAACAACTGGGAACAGAGAGGCTTGTAGTGAAGTTAGAGAATTTGAATTTCGCAGTAAAGGAGAGACACTTCCAACAGAATCTAGCTCTCCACAAAGACATTCCAGTAAGTCAAAAGATGAGCTTGTTTTTCTTAGCAGATTTGCTGAGATCCTTCTGCTTGGAACTGATACTGTACCAGTCCAGAAAGAATACTGCATGGAAAAAGGAGGTGATGTTTCCAAATGTTTAAAGATGGCTAATAATTCATGGGAAGATATTATCGAGGCACTCATAGATAATATTAGATCTCCATTCTATACTGTGCTCTGGGTTGTGGAAGAACTTTTGAAGGACAAATTACATCATTTTTTATTGGCAAAGTCCCAGCAAAGTGGTGACCTCACAGGGTATGCAATGTCTAAACAGGAGCAAGGCATGATACATTTAATAGCTGCTTTGGGTTATGACTGGGCACTGATTCCCATCCTAAAAGCTGGGGTTGGTGTAAACTTTCATGATGTAGTGAAGAAAAGGCGTAAAGAATATCTAAACCTGCGTAGGAATGTAGTGAAGATACAGGTACTTCAAATAGGATTATTTCAATTCTTTTCATAATGCTAAAAGTTAAAATCTGATGGTATAGAAAAGGTTTTGATCTTGATAGTATCTGGAAAAATGCTATTTGATTGACCTGAGATAGTCTCAAGAAGACAGGCTTTACTTAAGTAGCCTACCATCCATGCATGTTTTCTGTATTGATTGAAAGGTTCTATTTGTTTAGTTGCAATAATTTACATTAATGCCCTTTACATTTTTTTTGCGGATTGCCTGGTTTTGCAACAGAATCCTATAGCTTGTTTTTGTCATCATGATAGGAATGTTCTTTGCCATTTAATAAATACATTACATGTTCTGTCAGATTATATGCTATTTTATGTCTCCTTGCAGGCTCATTTCCGAGGCCACCAGGTTAGAAAGAAGTATAAAGAGATTATATGGAGTGTTGGTTTTGTAGAAAAGGCCATATTGAGATGGCGGAGATTATATAGGCTCATGCTGGAAACCTACCAGCAAGCGAAGGTATACCTAATTGAACTCTTTGCTATGTCATCTTCTAAGCACAAATATTTTTCCACAGCTTACGTTGGACTCTACCCCGAATAAATTATATGCTGCTACTGAAAATTAATTGGGTCTCTCAGAATGAGAAATGTCTGGGAGATTTAAAACGTACATGCATCTATGCAATAAGTTTTGACTTTGCTTTGTACTGAATCTTAATTCTTTCCAGGCAGAGTTAGCTGACAACCCCTCTGAGATGGCATCAAGTTCTCTAGCTCATGGCAACAGTATGGATGATGAAGATATATACACTTTCATATAGGAAAAACCACCCTAGCCTTTGTACAAATTGCAAGTATGCAGCTTACAGAATTTTTTCTACTATCAACTTTTGGGAGTATTCTGTTAACATTCAAAAGCATGTAAATGTATTTTTTGTTATCAATCTCTGATAAGCGTCCTTGTAATAGTCATGTTGATCTTGTAACATTCCTTTTGGGCTGTTGACAGGGGGGAGTTGTGATGTTAAATATTGCTACATGGGATACATACTAACAAAGATGGTCTCTGTAGGAGGTAGCCTCTGCGGCCTTAGTTTACAGCAAGTCTTGCTTAGCATCTTCAGTTGCAGAGCTCATGAAGACTATGATTCAAAGCTACGAAGGAATGGGAGTGTGTATACACTCTAGAGTCAAATGTAAAGAAGGAAGATAGGAATGATAGTTTTATATAGTTTCATGTGCATAATAATTAATGTGTATTTGAGTTAATGTGAATTTTTTTATTAATTTTATTTTAATAAAATAAAAAAATTATGTTTATGATACTTATTTGTCAGCAAAAATTGTGTTCAAGATGACCAATTGGTCATCAAACACATTTAGATGAAAAAATGGTGCCAAATAATGGGTACATGAAAAAAAATTAAATTATTATTTATCATATTTTTTAATAAAATAAAATTAAAATAAATGCATGAGAGGCCATTTTTCTAGTCATAACCGTGCAAGTGATGACTAAAAGGGTTACCTAACCCAAAAAAGAGTGTGAAGGACATGAATATCATATTCTTTATTAACATAGTTTTTTTTTATCTAGTAATTTTTTTAAAATATACATTAATAAAAATTTTTAGGAAAATTTTCTAAATAAACCCCTAAATATTAATTTCTATGACAATTTATTTGCATAGAAATATAATTTTCCTAGAAAGTTATCTTTCCTAAAAAATATTTTTTTTCCTAAACCTCTAACAAGCCCTTAAAAGTGTCATCAACTTTTCGCCACAACGTCTCTCTTCAAATTGAATTCCCACAATTTAAATAGTGATTATTAATTAGTGTTGCATACGCGGATAAGAAGGCCCGTGGGCCATGGGCCTATCCCCAAGGGGGAAGTCCCCTCCTTCCCCAGTGTCATGAAATTATCCAATAATAAAATTGTTGTACAAAGCCATGTCGCATAGGTTTGTTTATTATTTGACACATTGTAAGAAATTCTGCATGTCTAAATGTGAGTAATTTAAGGGATTAACTTTAGTTTATATGTTAAAAAATAAACCTGGGCACAACACGAGGTAGAAGAACCTTTCCACTCAGTTCTTTAACGTGTCCAAAAATTATGCATCAAAACAAATGAAAGCTTTTCTCTCATGTACCACAAGAAATAAATGATAAGCTTTTATGTCCATTTCTTTGAAGTACGTACGAGAATATTCTTCACGAGCATGGTTAAAACCCTTCATGACCACTTTTATGATACTTCTTTAGCCAAAAAAAAAAGCATTGCTCTCTGAAAGGGAAAAATGTTAAACTTTCTCTCAAAGTACACCAATATGACGGTGTATCAATTAACCCAGAAAATTAGTAGTTGATTTGTTTACATATATTTCTCCCGTCTTAAATTAATACCTTAATTTTAAAAAAAGAATTGTTCTATATTAATAATTTTATTTTGTTAAATTTAAGTAATTAATACTTAAAAAAGAATATCATAAGCTTATATTTTCTTCTTTTAGATGTCAGTATCATTAATGATGCAGGAAATAAAGGAAATAAGGGTGATGCCGGGAGTTTTGTTGTCAAGCGTGATGTTGATGTAGCAGGAGCTAACAAGACGTTTACTCAAATACCCTTGCATATCACTAAAAGTCAAAGGCATAAGGGCCATTTGACATTAAGAAGGATTATTAGGACTTAGGAGCTTTTGGTGGGTGTCCTCTGGTCATGGTAATTAAAGGGCTCCTACCACCTTTCTGGTTCAACAATTATAAAAGCATCATCCGGTTATTTGATGACTCAGCTCCTGCTAAAATATTTCATTGAAGAAACATTGCAGACGTCAACTATAAATACTTCAGCTCAAGAAAGAAAAGGGGGTTCTGGCATTTCAATTTGAAAAGGATTCTGTGAATTTTGGATTTGGGGGAGGATTTCTATGTGTTCTAGGTGTGGATTTAACTGCCAGTGGATTCAGAATGTTTTCTTCCCTTGTGGATTTAGGAGGTTAAAAACTTGTGGATTGAAGTTGTAAGTTTGCTTATTTAATTGCAGGGTAAAATTGTTCAATTATTCAAAACTTCTGTTAGATACATTAGTGTTGTGCAGCTAGTTCAGCTAATTAAATGTTTGAAGAAATTCCAGTAAACTGTAAGTTCTGTTGATCATCCATTTAGTCCAGCCAGTTAAATGTTTGAAGAATTTCTTGTTTAATTTGTCTTTCTAATTTACATTAATTATTTAATAAAAATTACTATTTTTTTAATGTAGCTATTAGCCTATTAATATAGGATGGAGGAAATATAAGGAAGGATCGTCCTTTTGATTCATATGAAGGTCGGGGAAGGATTTGAATATTGACAAAATATAGAAACTCAACTCTTTTACTTCGCGAAGATTACAGTCATACAGAAGCAGAACCAGTCTTCACAAGCACAGTTATTCCGATTTCTAGATCGCTCGATCCTTATGAAGTAGTGATCTAAACATCTTCGCCTAATCCTCCCAACCAAGCCAACAGCTGTACACAATTTTCTCTCGCCAAGCGTACGCTAGCTGTTCTCTACGTCTGAGTTTCATACTTTCATTCCGTTTGACAGCGGTTATCATCTCCGGCCGTGATTGCATGGAAATTTGGGAGCTTCCCCACGGCGTACAAGGCCAGATAGTTCACGATCAAGCTACTAACAGCTTACATTATCTACAACCCCCACCATGAAAAGGTAACGAGAGATGATGAAATTAGAAACAGGCGTTTACAAGACGATAAGGTTACGCCGTGGCCTCAAAATCAGACCATTAAATGTGGTGGTGCTGTAGCTGCAACAGCCTCGAGTAGGCGCCATCCGGGCGACTAATCAACTCCGCGTGGCTCCCTTGCTCCACAATACGGCCATCCTGCACCACCCCAATGCAGTCAACGCTGCGAATGGTCGAGAGGCGATGGGCCACCAACACGGTGGTCCGGCCCCGCATCAGCCGCTCCAGGGCCTCCTGTAGAACGCATTCGGACTCGGCATCTAGCGCACTGGTCGCTTCGTCGAGTAAGAGAACTGCTGGGTCTTTCAGCACAGCCCTGGCAATTGCAATCCTCTGCTTCTGTCCACCCGACAGCTGAACACCCCTCTCCCCTACGGGAGTCTTGTATCCATCCGGCAATGCACTAACAAAACCATGGACGTTAGCAGTCTGAGCGGCCTCGATGACCTCTGCCTCACAAGCTCCGTCTTTTCCATATGCAATGTTGTCATAAATACTCGCAGCAAACAGCACAGGCTCCTGCTGGACCAAGCCTATCTTGAGGCGCAGGGACTGCAAATTCAGGCGACGGATGTCTTTCCCATCAATGCAGACCTTCCCACCCGTTGGGTCATAGAAGCGTTCGATGAGAGCGATCACCGTGCTCTTCCCAGATCCACTAGCCCCCACCAGCGCCTGGCTCTGGCCTGCTCGGATCCTAAGGTTGAAGTCTTTAAATATAGGAACATCAGGGCGAGATGGGTAGCAGAAGTCGACGTGGCGTAGCTCGATTTCCCCATGGACTGTGTCCACTGTGTCCGACTCGGGGTCATCTGGGTCGATCTTGGTCTGCCGATCCAAGATGGAGAAGACAGAGCTGACCGCCTCGCCACCGCGGATGATCTCAGGAGCAAGGCTAACTGTCTCAGCGACTGAATTGGCAGTGATGACGAGAACAACAAAAACTTTGATGACTTTGGAGAAGGTAGAGGTGCCATGGCTGACGAGGCGGGCTCCATACCAGAGGATGAGAGCCTCGGAGGTATAGAGTGCGAGCTGAGAGAGACCAAAGAGGAACCCAGAAGATTGGCTGCGGCTTAAGCTGCGGCGCTGTGGCACCCGCAGCTCATTCCGGAAGAGGGAGAGGATCTTGTCCTGAGCGTTGAAGGCTGCCACCGTCCTGATGTTGCTTACCCCCTCGCCGGCGATCATGCTCGTCTTGGCGTGTGCTTTGGCAGTGTCCCCCGCAAACCCTTTGAGGGAGAGTTGCTGTGGAGAAAAGCAGCCATTGTTATTAACGACATTAACTGCCACAACTAGCACACCCAGGGATATAGTTTCATACATAATAAAAAAGAAAAACTTAATATGCGCCAGAAATCAAGCTTTGGACCATGAAAAAAAATAGAAAAGAAAAAAAAACGAACAGTAATCAAGTCGGGAAATTATCCAAAATAAGCGAATTTGGATCGAGCGGGAGTGTTGGACAAGTGGACATGAACAGGAATCTAGGCTCTTTTTTTCTCTATAATTTTTTAGAAAGGAATAATGACCAACGACCGCGCTGCAGTTATATAGTCAGTGTCTCTGCCAGAACCATGAGAACCGTGAATTGACACAAAAAAAAAAGGGCTAGCGGATAGCCTGAATCAAAAAACTTGAAAAAATATCCCACCGAAGGCTTAGTCGGTGGTAGAAATGAAGAGTTTTCCGGTTCACCCAATCGGAATGACAGGGTAAATGAAAATTTTTCCATCTTTCTATTAGGTTTGGAAGCATTTTTTTAAATATATATTTTTTGACCAGATTGCATGACTCGATTGAATGACCAATTCGCATGTGAAAAGGGGAACCTCGGATGATCACGTTCCCTAAGTTTCTCTCACCCCATTTCTTGGTGATGTAGCAGTAGCAGTCACTTAGCAAAATTGGCCATCCTAAGACAAGTCTTTTTTTTTACGATAACTTGGAAACATGCAGTAACTATTAGCGATTATAGTAACTGTTGTATAACCCGAGGAGGGAATATATTGAAATTTGCACACTGCTGGTCAGCAGAGAGAGATATTTTGTCTTGTTCTGTCAACTTGAGAGAGGAAAGTGGAGATGCAGGGGCGTAGATAAGATTATGAGATGGGGATCCAACAATCTGACATAGGAATGAAGACCGGCAGACTAGACGGGACCCACCAATTAAAGCTACGAGATACGACTCAGAGAATGGTCTAAGGGAAGTATTCTCAGGCAAGACAAAGAATCAAACAAGAACCCAAGTTCCCGCCAAATTTGAGGTAGGGCTTAAGTCGAAGCTTTTATTTAAATGAAATGGTAGTGCTGAAAGAGTGAGCGAGGTGTCAAAATGGATTGTTTCTGCCTTACCTGAGCGAAGTTGGCAAGAACAAGGAGAGGGAAGGTTGCCAGAATGAGTAAAGAAACCCTCCATTCAACTATGAAAGCAACAATGAAAGATGTGAGGAGGGCAGTCATGTTTTGCAATATCACAGAAATCCTCTCTGCTATGGCAGACTTCACGTCGGCCGCATCAGTTGCCAGCCTAGCCGCAACTAGGCTGGAGTTGTTCTCCTCTTCGTCGAACCATCCTACTTCATTCCTAAGAATTGCTGTGAAGAAGAAATTCCGCATCTCATCAAGTGGGAATTATACGATATCTATAATTTCTCGGTACTAATGAAAGGGCAATACAAGAAACATACCAGCAAGCATCATCCTCCTTACTCTCGTGGTGAGATTTTCACCCATGATACTGAAGAAATAATGCTGAACCAGATATGCCACCACCGCATATAGCCCAGCTCCAATGTAGATAAACACAAATTCCCTTGTTTTCCTCTCCATCTCATTGGGGTCCCGGTAGTAGAATACTTCAATCATATTGCTCATCACAATGGCAAATGTAGGACCTATAAAACCAGAAAGCACAGAACCGATGGCACCAAGAATTGCGTAAGGCCATTCAGGGGCGTTTAGCTTCAGGAGACGGAAGAAGTACCCATCAGGTGCAGGATGCTTTTTTTCTGTATCAGCATGAGAAATCATTTCTATCCGGCCATCTGCTCCTGTGCTGTATTGATAGCTCAAATTCCTTAAACTACCATTACGTAAGCTAAGCGACTTTGTAGAGAGGGAGTGGCTCAACCGTGATGATCGAGAACGATGGGTAGATGGGACAAAATCTCTGTTTCTTGCCATCTCTTGGAATCGAATCAAAGAGGCGTAAGCCCCAGAACTTCCCTTGGCAATGAGCTCTTCATGGGTCCCAGTCTCAACAACCTGCCCTTGCTGTATTACAGCAATCGTATCAACATTTCTGATGGTAGAGAGGCGGTGAGCCACAACAACGGTTGTTCTGCCAACCATGAGGCGGTCTAGGGCTTCTTGAACTATGCTCTCCGAGCCAGCATCAAGAGCACTGGTAGCTTCATCAAGGAGAAGTATCTTAGGGTTCTTTAACATTGCTCTGGCTATAGCTATTCGTTGCTTTTGACCACCAGACAGTTGCACTCCTCTCTCACCCACCTGGAATGAGGGAATTTATACAATCAGGGTACTTCGAAATAGATCTGTCAGGTGGATAAACGATGATTTTTCACTGACAGAAATACTGTAATTAAAATACGCATACTTTCAAAGACAGAAGGCAACTATTTTGCTTTCTAGAAGTTAGGACCAAAACATAAGACGATTTGCTACAGAAAAGACAATTGAATAAAAAAACCAGAGTTTACAAGATGACATACAGACCAGCTTTTAACAGGTATCATTAACAATTTATCCTACTTAAGTTTGTTAAATTATGTGCAATTTTTGCTCGATGACTGATACTAGACCATCTGGAGCAAACTTTTCTGTAACTGAAACAGAAAGAAAGCGAGCATTCACAAGCTGACCTGTGTCTTATAGCCATTGGGAAGCAGAGTGATGAAGCTATGAGCATTGGCAGCAGTAGCAGCAGCTTCAACTTCAGCCATTGTTGCATCAGGTTTTCCATAAAGTATGTTTTCGAGTATAGTGGTGGCAAAGAGTGCAGGCTCTTGATTCACCAAGCCGATTTGATCTCTCAGCCATCGTAACTGAAGGGTCCTAATATCCACATTATCCAGCAATATTTCACCTGAAATGAATGACAAGAAATTATGAAGATAAAAAAAACATTAAATACATCATTGTAAATTCAGGTTATTCATACCCTCGTTTGGATCGTAAAACCTTTCTATTAGAGACACCACAGTGCTCTTTCCTGATCCACTGCCTCCAACAACTGCCACTGTCTTCCCTGACGGGAAGAAAATGGAGAACTTTTTAAAGATCATTACATCTGGCCGAGAAGGATAGCTAAAGGACACATCCTTGAATTCGATATTCCCATTAATCTCTGACAGACATTTTCCATCCGATGGATCTTGGATTATGGAGGGCTTCTGATTGATTATCTCCATTAGCTTATAACCAGCTGCCTTTCCTTTGCTGAATGCTCCCAGGTTTGAAAAAGATTGACCTAAACTCCTGCAGGTACGTTAACAATAAGTTAGATTCAAAAGGAAGACAATTATAAAGCAAAGAAGTAATGCGACAATAGTTTCAATCTCTGAGGACTTACATGCCACCCACAATGGCGGAGAATATTGCCGTGAAAGCTTTGCCACCGTCTGTCTGCCCATTTCGTATAAACACTCCAGCATACCAGAAAACAAGAGCCCATGACATGCAGGCAATCCCATATGTGCATCCAATTCCCAGGCCTTTGGCCATTCCAGCCTTGTAGCCTAGCTTTAGAGTATTCTGTATAGTCTCTGAGTAGGCACTCAAGGCCTTACTCTCCCCTACAAACGAGTAGACCGTTCTTACCTGTGCAATTGCCTGAAAAAGACAGTAGACAAATTAACCGCCCACACGCATATTACGTACTTGACGATAAATCTTAAGGTGAGTCATAAATATAATTGGCATAGAAAAGGAAGGACAATTACGCTAATCCTAAGGCCGTAAGACAGTTTTCATCATAAGACAAGAAAGAAGTCCAGAAAAACTGATAATACGACAAAGACTAGAAAAATCAGCACATTACGTAATTGACTCGATCTAGAATAATTAATAATTTTCTCATTGGGTTTATCTTCCTAGTAACCCATACTTTGAAGGCCTCAGTTTGCCACATTTGTCACATTCCTCGTAAGAGAAAGATAAAGCCAAGGTGCACGTTCGGGTCACTTTCACAGACCACTGTTCCATGCGTTGAAAATGAAGCAACAACACTTGAAAGTGAAAGACCAAGAAAATCATGTAGCCATACCTGTGGTGGTGGGACGAGGAAGACGAATGAACACCAAACAAACAAACAACTAAACAAACAAAAAATACAGGTCCACATATGCAATGCCAACATGCCATCATCTGTCATGCAGCCAGACGAGTTTCAGTCGGACAAGGAGATACACACCTGCTCGGCGACTATGCCGGCATTCGCGTAGGATACCCGGCTTTTGGAGGTGAGGCCGGTGAGAGTGTAGGCGTAGAGCCCACCAGCGAAGGCGATGCCGGGGATGACCGCAACGCTGAGCAGCGCCAGCCGCCATGCTGATACGAAGCCCACCACCAGCCCAGCCAGGAATGTGGACAAGTAGTGGATGAAGTTCCCCACCTAAACCGCAGAATTTCATCAAAATTATAGATTAAATGAAGCTTCAAGAAACATAATCCAAAGAGACTTGATTAATAATGACTGGGCCCTTCAATAGTGAAGCCGGCAAAGCCATTAAGGTGTTCGCATTGCACCTATCGCCACGAGGCGGGGATGGGCCCCGCTCACTCTCGACCGAACGGTTGAGCACCACCTGACCCTGATTAGGACAGTGGACGTACCATGGCACAGGTCCTTCTCACCATGTGTGGGGGCGGCGAGAGACGTTAGTGCCCCAACTAACGTGCGCCCCCTCTCTCTCGACGGACGGGGCATGGCCGGCCAGGCCCAGGCAGCCACTACTGCGTTCGCAGAGTAGCAGCAATCTATTTCAAACCAGGGCGGTCGGTACTCATGGAGAGGCATCACACCTCCACCCGATCTGAGCTAGCCAGGCGCACGTTAAGAGCTAAGAAAGTGATTTCGCTAGCGTGAACCTCACTGGCAAGGAGGGGAAGGAGCCCTTGAAGGCTTGAATGAGTGGGATTCCCCTCCAAAACAGATCATTTGAGGAACTCAACGAGTTCGGATCTTGTCGTTACTCGTTACCTTGCCATCATTCCGGTCACCCATTACCCCAGCCCCACCAGCCCACGTTAGCTAGACTGAATAACACAAAAAACGATAGCCAACGGAATGGAGAGAGGGGGGGAGGGGAAGAGGAAGGCCTGGGAGAGGAAATGATGGCGAACTCCCGCGCGGGCGGGGAGTATGGCGAGAGGTCCCAGCGTGGGCGAAGCCTATCATGGCAAAACATGAGAGAAGCAACCAACCTTTTCGCTGATGGCGTCCTGGACGAGGAGAGTATCGGTGGAAACGCTGAAGACGATGTCGCCGGTGCGCGCGTCTGTGTCGAAGAAGCCCACGTCCTGCCTCAGCACCGCCTCTAGGTATCTCTTTCTCAGCGCGCTTACCTGTCTCTCCCCTGTATACATCCAACATGCTATCTCTGCAATATTTTGGGTGGAGGTTGGGGTCAGTGACAGTTGATGACAATGTAGGAGCCGAAACGTTTCGGGCGTTTCGTTATCGACCAAGTTGATCTCCGCGATACGATATCAAACCCACCAGAGAAGTGAATAAAGGAAAAAGAAAAAAAGGGAAGGCTCACCTGCGTAGGAGGAGAAGCAAACCACCAGACCCAGGTATACAAAGTAGAGCGCATACTGCGTTTAAGAAACACAGATTTGTTTAGCAATCAAAAATTTCTCAATCGAAATCCAACTACAGTCCTACAGTGTGTGTTTTAAGTTTTAACTGGTTGTTTGATATGATTATATCTACAGTTGAATGTTGTGTGAGCGCACGGACCTTGGAGACCTCGTCGGTCATCTTCCTCAAGTCGGACTGGTTCTTTCCGAAGCCGTTCACGAGATCGCCGAATAGCAGGAAGAAAACGGGCATGGCGGAACCGTGAATCACAGCTCCAAGTGTCCCCGCGGTCATGAAGAGCCAGTCATACTTGTCCGCGAAGGAGAACAGCTTGTAAAATGGCAGGCTCTGCTCCTTCTTCTTCTCCGCATCCGGCACTGGCTTTGTATCCGACGCGTCCGCCATCTTGCTGCAGCAATACGCTCCCCGGCCTTACAACACGAGGGTCACTAGAGATAATTAACAAATCGATCGCACACGAATCTCTGTTTCCGGCTTCATCAATGCACCGGCGATCCCTTGGACTCTTCCGCCATTAAAGCAGAGAGATCCACTTCCTAGCTCAGCTAGTCTCAGCCACCTACATATACAAAAGCAACCACCTTTTTTACTCCCTCTCGTCTTCCTTATTTCTCGGTATTTACATCAGTGAATCCGCCATTAGAGCGAAGATCGAGAAGCAATCCGAGCGCAAGTAAGCTCGTTTTTTTGCTTCTTTACTCGACCCCAGGACTGGACTGGCTGGTGTGTGAAAAGATAGAGCCGTCTCGGGAACGTCTTGGACCCCAAAGACAGGCTGAAGGACTACACGGTCAAATCTGCGAAGCAAATGCCACTGGAAGAGACGACCGGGGGCTACTTATAGTGGCGAACTTAACCATGGTGGGTTTAAAATGCATCAACCGCGGTTAGATGGAATCTGGTTTACTGGAGTCGTTTGCTCCGGGCTCCGAGCAGTAAAAGGGCAAAAATATTTAATTTAAACAAAATTAAATGAATTCCCTGATCTCTGAATTCGATCCCTTCTTTTTCAGAATTCTGATTTTTGTATAAAAACTGCAGGCCTAGGGTGGACAAGGTGGCTCGCGGCACTGCTGGAGTGGGGACCACTGTATCTACGGCCGAGACTGTGCCTTCCATCGCCACGTGGGGAGCTGGAGGATGTGGGTCTCAGGTTTCAGACGGGCTTTTGTTAATTGGGTGGGTTGCACATGCACGTGTTTCGTCCAGAGACCGCAGAATCTGCTACAGACTTTGAGCAGTGGATCGGATTCGACCGAAACGCAGACCAGAACTCGATCAAGACGCGATTCTTGGAGTAAAATTGCATTTGGTGTTATGCGCCTAATGTGACAACTAGATGAGTTCTTCGCACCAGTTAAACGGACTCCATATTATCACTCTGTTTCGCCTTGCCAACAACAAATTGTTCGTGGACATCGATCTTTATTAGGGAGGTTGATCGTAGATGAAGTCATGGGCAAGGTACATCATTTGGAAGGGGGTAAATCTTGGGACATCATTTACTTCTTCAATGCTTTTCTGTGAATAGTAAGCGTAGTCAGAAAGTTCAAACCATAAAGCATCTTCATGTTCAAGCTACTCATTTTATCGTTAACTTGAAGTGATCTTTGAGAGACGTGAAAGGGCTGCATTTGAAGTTCTGAACCCAGGCCTTCGTCGTTTAGTGAAGCTTTCTTTTTTTTTACTAGGCTGAGTGACAAAGCGAGATGGGTGAAAATAAAATAAGTTAACAGAAACCGATGGGTGCATGCAGAAGCAGAACTAACAAACCAAGGCAAGCCACAACTTGGAAT
Organism: Saururus chinensis; assembly: GCA_035235625.1. NCBI lineage: Eukaryota > Viridiplantae > Streptophyta > Magnoliopsida > Piperales > Saururaceae > Saururus > Saururus chinensis. The sequence goes on along the minus strand of CP141140.1, from coordinate 14,116,717 downwards.
CGTTTTGGGTTTCACACGGAATTCAATTATAGCTAGAAAGGACTCTTGGCCCTTTGGTTTGGTCATTTTCAGCAAGTGATTTTCGGATCTCTAACATGGAATCACCTTTTTTTATTTCAATAATACTCCTTGTAGGGAGAAACATAAATATTGTATATTTAGAATTTACTATTTTAATTAATTTATTAATTATTAAAAAATTTACTTTTTTTCATGTCAGACCAGGCTAGATGAACTTAAATTGTAGATTGACATAATTTGGAGTTTTTATTATACACTGTAGTCTAATAGTCCTGTTGCATAATATAAGTGGGACACAATAAACAGTCATACACAACGCCCTTTATTGTCCTAAAAGGTAGCAAGGAAGCACTTAGACTCTTCCAACTTAAAAAGTGGTCCACAACATGAAATTGCAACGCGAAGCCAAAGTACAGCTACAGGACATGGACGGCCTTATTCACTCAACAGCAACCGCACTCTCAATGTTACTCCAAGCAGTGGGGCTCTGGACTATGAATGTGGGGGGGTATTTTGGATCTTTTGACGATAAAAAAACATGGGTTATTTTTGCCATGCGAGTGGACTCTGGTTCGCAGGGTGTCTATATCTTCATGAGCTCCCAGAACGTCAGAGCTGAGTACACACGTGATTGCTGTACTGACCCTGACTAGCAGGTGATGGGTATTCTCTGTAGGCAACCTGGCGACAAAATTCCAATCAATTGCTTGAAATCGAACCGGTTCACGAGGGTTCGAATTGCTTCAAAATCCTTACTAGGGGCAATCGATTTGCTAATCATGTGAATCTAGGCCATCTTTCGTAGGGTGGATGTGGATTGGGGAGGATTCTCAGAGTCGCTCGCATTGCACTCTGCAGTCTGCACTACATCATAGATAGACCATAGTTTCTCTTGGATCAGACCCGTATTTTTTTTTATCACAAAAGCCCTTTTGTGGGCCTTTTTAGATTTGGATCAGACCCATCTGATATATGATTTGATCTAACGGTTCTTTTAATTGGGATAGTCTCACTTTGTTAATTAACAAAAGTATCATTCCATCATCGACGAGATCAATGTCCTTGTTTTTTTTAATAGTTTCTTGTTTTTTGATAGTGATATACCTACAATAAAAATACCCACAGAAATTTATAAATAGACCCCACATAAAGATTACATGGGCTCACTTCTCTAAACCAATCAAAACTTGACCAATCAAACAATCAAAACTATCTCTAGACCAATCAAATCCCATATGCAATTTTTTGATGTGAGTTTTTGATGTTGAAATATTATTTTCTTTGTTTTTTAGTTGATCTATTTTTTATGAATTAGCATTCTCTACAAACAAATTCCACTAACTTATTCCACTAGTTGTAAATAATAAGAAAAAAATTGCGTATGGGATCCATTCCACATGACAGCCGGTTCTGACTTCTAAGCGGATTGATGGCGTGAGGTGTGAGCGCAGAGCATCTACTTTGCGCTTCAAGTTCTGGCGCAGACTAGACGCTCTCTAGTAAAGAATTTCCAGTGCGCATCTCAACTTCAGATTGCGCTTATTTACGCTCATCTTTAGAGCTCCGCATCGCCGGACATCGGTTGTGTCTCACCGGAATATGACACAACGCCAACCTCCATTTCGTCTTCTTCTTCAACTTGGGGGTCACGACCTCGTGCAACAGGCTCTAGCCTAGGGAGTTGTTTTGTACAGATGCCATCACGTTTTTGTGACACGAGTAGTCGATAAATTTGCCGTTTAAAATTAGTTTTTTTTTGGCACTGTTTGGAATTAGTTTCTGTACTGTACATTTGGTAATGATTATATGGTAGCTGTTTGTTGCACAGTTGCAGGTAAATTCCCTCATGTGCCATGGCCGAGTCTCCCAGTTTCACTCTCGTGCTTACAGGAGGCCACAGACATCTCAGCCAAAGGAAACGCCTTGAAAACTCGCCAATTGCAACAATGTCAACCTCACATGTAAGCGTCTAGTGATTAATTGTGCATGTACGCAGTATCATGTTGCTTGCTCTATTTGTCTATTAAGAAGATTTATTGCAAGTTGCAGACTGTTCATCGTCTTCTCTGACCCCGATGGAGAATAAATTTTGAATTAATCCTTCGTAAGTGACTAGTGTTAACTTATATCTGGTGCAAATTATGACACTCTAAACCACAAAGGTGAAAGAAAAATGATATCTCTAATTCACTTAATCTGTACTAAAAACTTACTCCACCTCATCATATTGGACTGGAAAAAAGTGACTTTTTTTATATTGTCAAGTGACTCACTTTTTTTTATCGAATAAGAAGTTGAAGTAGACTTTTAGTATAGAGAAATTAAAAAAAGTGAAAATGATGCACTAGACAGATCACAGATAGGTATGCAAAGATAGGAACAACAGCAGAACCTTTGAACCACCGCAAGGAGATGAACGATCATGGGGGAGTTGACAACATATTTTGAACAAACACATGCCATGTTTTGTTTTTCATGTAATTAGGTAGCTGCATGACAATGTAAGAATCTTACTTGAGTAACAACAGGCAAGATAAGAGAACAAAATGTGTTGTAGCTTCACATGCGTTTCCACATAAATGTAAATGGTTGTGGGCTCCATCGCTTGGCGATTGTCCTTCGAAATGATTATTTATGATAATGATGCATGCATGTATCATAAAGTTTTCACTGCCACCAAAATTAGTGAAGAGGGCGTTCAATTTTTTTGAAGAGTCTCGATTCAGGCGTAGTAAAATTGTGAAATAATATTTACTTGAAATTGAAGATTATAATGAATATTTATGTCGTTTGAATGTCAAATTATAGATAAGGCTTGATTCCTTACGTGGGGACAAGCCGAGCCTAATTAAAAAGATAATAATCTTCTTGGCCATTTTTTGTTAAATAAAATCTTGTACAATGTTTTGATTGGATAGGAAAAAAAAATTAAACTTCATATTAAAACCTAGTTTAAAGGTTTATTGGATACTTAAGTGGCATGGCTATCATCATCCTAATTAACACTCACCTCAAATTACTCCCTTTTTGGGAAAGAACTTTATTTGTAATAGCCCTGCTAATATACACAACGCATGTGCACCGAATGCATATAAGTTGCGCAATTTGGATCGCGAGGCCATGTTGGCAAGTGGGTTTTTATCACCCACTTCCCAGCGAGCCGCGGTAAGGGGTTCTGCATATTAACTTTTTTCTATTTCAAAACTTGTCATTCAGGGTATGTGTGCATCGAGTTTAGTTTTACGGCATTTGCTATATTGTTGTTGCATAATGCGCACATAATGCATGTCCACTTCCCAATGATAGCACCATCTGCCCAGGTTCTTATAGATGACAAAAGAAAAACAAAAAACAAAAGCGAGAAAAAGAGAGGGCGATAGAGAAGAGGAACAAGATACATGGCCCAACATGGCCGTATAAAAATGATAAGATTGTCTAGGTCGAGCGATCTTTGCTGGAAGAGACCACATATCGCTGGCTACCACTGTAGGATAAGACCTCTCAAATTAGCAATCCATGCACTGTTCATTGATGGCGAGAAGAATGGCCAACAACAGTACGTATCAGCATGGACAAAGCTTATTGAAACACATCGGACACCTCGTTGAACAACAGTGAGTACATGACCCGTGTGCCTCAGCTCAGTCCGGGAAAAATATCGGACTAAGTTCAGAGCAAGAGTAATGTCGAGAAAGAGGGCCGTTTTGGGAACGAAGATGCCTCTGGCCGGTCTCTGGGTAATAATTAAGTAAGATGCCCTTGCTGCTCTGTTAAGCCGCTTTTTCCCTCCGCACTTGCAGTGGTACCTTCCAGTAAAAAAAGCTGCATATTCCAACTCTGGAAGATAAGCAGCAGCGGAGGCCAATGAATTTATTTATTCAACTCAACCGGATGTTAAAAGATTGAAAAAGTTTTGCTGCATGCCTGCATGTGAAGGCCTATGCATTAGACCGCGGGCCTACTCATGTATAGGCTGCGATCCTTCTGGTTTTTTAATGCTGAACCTTCTTAAAAAAGAATTAATTTCATGCGTAAGCTATACGGGGGTAACTGTTGATTTTAACCCCACTTTAGCTTCAGTTGACGCTAACGCGAAGATAAACGGCTCTCATGTGTAAACGTCGAAATTTTTTTTTTGGGTAACGAAACAATAAAACCGAAACAAATCGGATTTCCGGATCGGCCCGATACGCGTGAAAATGGAGTGGGCCAGTGGACATGTGAGTCCAGCAGTGTATCTGCAAAAGGCAATGGTGGTGGGCCGCACAACGATCGATAACCGGATCAAGGACCAGCTCAGTGGAGCATGTGGGCGGGGCTTCTGTTTGACCATCCCGGTGAGCCCATGTCTCGAAAAGGTCGGCGTTCACGAGTCACGACTCGGCTAAAATACTGAACCGGATGGAGGACGTGCTCATTGTTGTGATGGTAAAGCGAATTCTCACTGAAGTTGGTCGGGCGATAAGCAGGCAGATTAGTGTACTTGGTTGTCACTTTGCCTTGTTTAGCTGGTAATAGAGGACGTGATCAGCACCAACTTTTAAAAAAAATTGTGGACTAAACTGTCAAAGTGAACATTGTACTCCGACGACCCATATTAATAGTTCTATTTGAAATTTTAATAAATTTTACTAAATGGTGGATTCACATTTATGAGAGTGGTTATTGCCCCCACATAAACAAACAAACCCCTCAGTTGGAGAAAATTTTTAATGTGCCTCGCACACCTTATTGGCAGTGTATTTCACCATTCAAGGCATGACTCATCAGCATAGTTATAGGACATCATGGCAACAAGTTGTTATAAATGTTGATGAGTCGTGCCTTGAATGGTGAAATATATAACCAACAGGGTGTGTAACGCACTGAAAATTTTTTGTCCCCACTTATACAAACAAACCCCTCGGTTGGGTAATGGTTTTGAAGGTGGAAGGGTGGAGGGATCCACTTGTCCTCCCATATCCGAATTCATTGCCCATCTCCCACCCTCCAAATGACTCCTTTTTCAATAATGCCTAAATTGAGTTAGACGCATTCATAGCTTTTAACATTGCTTTTTATGGACCAGCTACTTAAATTGAGACCGTTGGAGCTATTAATATAAGCCAATTGGAGCACACAAAAAATTTATCAAAGTGGTGCTATTAATATAGGATGGGACTATTATTTAAGGCCTTTCAGTTATTGTTGTTATTCGGCCTTACCCTTTACTCATGTAATTTGTACTTACAGAAAAAATCAGAGAAGTCTTAATGAAGTAAATCAATGCAAATGTACATCCCACATTGCTTAGGATCACTTAGGCGTTTGCCTCCCAGGGTACAATGATAACACACAAAAAGAGCATTCCAAACAGCGCATTAATGAATGAGAGAATTGTGTATTTCCCTCTTGAAGACACATAGATAAAGAGGAAAAAGTTTTGTAGTATTGTTTTCTAAATACCATTTTTTTTTGTTTATAGGGATTATAAACAAGAAAATTGTAATGGAGAAGAAATCCTACCTAAGTGAACACGCCTATTTGGAGTGGGCACAAAACCATTACAAAACTTAGACCTAAAGACCCAAAGCAATTTATCTCAAAATATTTAATCTTTTTTTACCCAACACAATTGAACCCAGGGGGTGATGGCAACACGCGCGCGTGGGTTAAGTCATAAAAGTGCATGGGTCCAATATGTCTCTCCTCTACAAAAGTGAGGTAATCCATGAGGCGAAATTTTGCTCTTATATAACTATTCAATTTGCTTGTCACTTAGGATATAAGAATATTCACTTCTTCTACCAATTTCACACTCGAAAACTTCTCATTCACACTAAAAGGGGTTTAAGCCTAAACCAATGCAAATCAATAGGTTAAACTTAAGTGGACTACAACCCGTACTGAGCCTGATATATTAAGATAAATGTAATATAATTTAGTCTAAAATTATATGTTAATTTTGTACCTTAGTAATTGTTGCTATTAAAGAAACTTATAGAAAGTCGATTAAATCAAGCGTGTATGCTCTATCCTTAAGACAGAATTCACCCTCCCTACTAATGCGTATGAATCACTTCGGTGTCTGTCTCCTAGGATAAGACGATTTACCACACGTTGTAGAAGCACTTTCACACAGCATATGCAACGAACAAACGTTATGGAATTTCTCTCACATACATTAATAAAATCCAGTAAAGGATAATCTGAAAAATAATTTTTAGTGTTTTATAAGAAATCTCCTTGAAGATAACTCATCCCTTTCAAATGGACACGTTCGTCCGTTAACGGACACATTTTGGTTAAAAGAAAACTTGACCTATTTTGTTAAGAAAAAACTAAATAAATTTATCCCAAAAAATAATTATCTTGATCAATCAACCCAACCCGGCCCAGTCAGTCATGCGTGCGAATCAAACCGAGCTGAGCTAATCTGCCAGATGGCGGTTGTGGCTATGTGGGACTATTCATAACCTTCAACCAATTCACATATGTTTTTCATTTACATGAAAATGGGTAACCCACTTTCCAACAATCCTATACATGAATGAGAATTAAGTTGATAACTATGCAAAACAATGCAGATAAAAAATGAGAGCAAAATATTAAAAAATTCTTGCCTAGGGGAAACTGTAATTTTTTGCTTTAAACCTTCTCTTATAAAAATTATTAGGTCTTTTAGCTGATAAGTGAACGTGATGTTTTGAACTGTTCAGCCATTTATGTAAACCAATACAATAAAATTTACAAAATCACTTCCTAGACACAACATGCTTGGTTCTTATGATTGTGCATTTTGGCTCTGAACAAACCTGGTTTTCATGAGTTATTTAAAAGATTTAGCTTTAAAATCTTCATAGAAGCGGCTATTTCACACTTCTATATGTGATTCTTATATAGAATATCATATCATACTTCATTTGAATTAATTCAAGATATAAGAACTATTAGAAGAAAAACTTCTCCTAATTCACTCTATAAGTATCACTATCTCATCATTGAAATAAGGATGAGATTTTATTTCAATTGTGATTTCCTTTGAATTCACCACAATTTAGTTATCCTTTTGAACTTAGATCTTGGGATCTCCAATTAACTAGGTTGAGTTATTATTATGGTGACTCTTAATGTATAGGCTTGAAGCTCATTCTCCTTTAGATTGAGACAAACCCTTAGTTCTTGGGATCTCCAATTACTTATTATTTGGTCAAACTCTTAATTAAGCAGATCCGCAATATTTTCTTTTGACCTAATATACTGAATAGAAATAATTTACTAAAGAGTAATTGTTTTATGGTATTATGTCTCCAACATATATGTTGAGACTTACTATTATACAAGTTACTTTGTGCTCTTAATATAGCCAATTGACTATTACAATGGATGCAAATAGGTGGCATAAGTTAAATAAAATAATATCATCACCATTTCCTAGGCAATATGAGACTATTCATAACCTTCAACCAATTTACATGTGTGTTCTCATTCACATTACTCACATATTAGTTGTCCAAATTCTTAACCATTTTACCCTATCAAATAAGAATGATACTATAAAATAAAACAATTAATATAAGATAAGTTTATTTAAAATTCAAATATTTAATAAAAAACCAAAGGAATATTTAGCTTGTTTTTCTAAAATTTAATATTTTTTTATACATAATAGTGAATTTGTGTATAAAATTCATGCCTCAACTTGAACGAGCATTGGTCGACTTCAATAATGAACTCGAGCTATAAATGAAGCTCGCTCTTAATTGGATAGTGATATTTACACAACGAATTTACCCAACAATTTTTTTTAAATAAGTTTTATTTGAAAAAAACATATAAACCCCACACAAAGTTCACTTTCACTTGTTATATCCGACCAGAACTTTTGTAGGGTGGATTGGTGGGGTGTATTCGTTGTGCAACTAATCGACCTGTTGTGCAAACTATCATTTTCCGTCTCAATAGCTGGCCAAAACCTCAACTTAGATAGAGTAGCCCAATCATCACCCGTTCAGCCCCGTCAGCCAACTCCTGCCAGATTACGCTTTCTGTTTTAAGTGAAGAAAAGGAAAGATGAGAGCGATGACCTGCAGGCAGCGAAAAGCACGAAGCATGCAGGCATTTTCAGTCAACTTTCCAGTAGTCAAACTGGATTCTTGATGTATTTACTGTTAAATAACCGCTGTCAACATGAGCACCACACGCTCATCCAGGATTAGAACCAGGACTTTCCAGTTCTGGTAGTATATGTTTTGTTGTTTTCCAAAAACACCTGCTGTTAGGAAACGTATCAAATATTTATTTACTAGGTAAGAACCTGTAGGTTGAGTGATGAAATGCTTTCTGTTGTCTCTTCTAATTAGGAAAGTAGCTGATCCCAGTCCTTTTACCGATCCGCCAGTCAATTCACTTGTCCAGCTCGCTCTCCCTGATCAGTCACTAGCATCGCCTTCCCATTCTAGCTAGTGATGGCTGATATTGATTCAACGTTCACAATCAGATTATGACATTCTTGTTATGGCTGATCTTGTTTTTCCGAGACATGCATCACTTAGGTTGTTTCCCCCAGCGGCTAGGGACAGCCTAACAAAACCAAGATAGAGAGAACAAACGATGACTAGACCTTCAGATAACACTTCCACTAGTGGGAAACAATGTGGGCTTAGGTTAGGGGTTTTCCCATGAGAACAGGAGGTCGATGTGCTGCCACTTTTCGTAGCAAGTCACCCTACTTCATAATCTTTGATAAGCCGCCAAAAGCATAAGCTTCTACAGCATTATAGTTTGTCGTCAATTATTTGAAAAAAATGAACAAGTTGTGCCTTATTTATCTTATCATTCTAATGGCCACTTGGTATAAATTTTTATCTGCAGAAATTATGGCAGCTACCCATTCAAGTGGATCAGTTGATGATCTGGGTTTTAGAATGGAATTGTTATCAACAAAAGCTAGTGATTAACGTTTATACTTTGGAAATGACTCATAGTGCGAGCGCTGAAAATGTTCCATTCAAATTAAAATGTGTGCATTAGATGGTTCAAGAAACTGAAAATCATTAAAGCTTGATCCTTAGGACCGTCTTAGTATGAAGAACTTTTATTAGTAATAGATTTATTTATTAAACTGGTTTTTTTTATATAATTTATCTCGGGAGCGGAGGGGACCATAACATTTGGAAACTAATTCATTCAACTAAATAGCTAAGCTTCACCCGCTACAGGTAACAAGTGCTGGGATCGGAATAAAAGTGCACCATCTCTCTCTCTCTCTCTCTTACTAAAAGAAAGACAAAGGCCCACAAGCACATGCAAGTGAGTGTAAGGAAATGAAAAGGAGATGCTACTGCTCCCAGGATCCCCTACAGCAAACTATTCCCACCTCAGAAATCACGACCGTGTAGTGATCAACCGAAGTCTAGAAGATGCTTAAAGGTAAATAATAATGGTAAGTTGAACGAACGTATTCCAAGTGAGTGATGATGTTGCTCCCTACTTATTGTGACTAAACATTACCAGTAGACATGCAAGTACACTAATCTGCCTCTTCATCTACAGACAAACCAAAAGGTTCCCATATGATTTTTTATTTTTTATTGGCAACAGGCTCCCTTATGATCTTATCAATTATCATAACCATAATGGAGCACTCTGGTGTACATCACTTTTAGGGTAAGAGAAATACCTATGATCGCGCATAGGCCCGCATGCTACAGCATTGAGCCCGTAGGTGGCAAACCTAAGCAGGTAACATGCAGAGCCAGCAGGCAGATGCACAAGCGTATGTAGAATTTCGCGGTGGATAAATTGATCTCATGCGAGTGATCCCTTTCATCGGTCCTAAATTTAATGAAAAATAATCTTTTTATATAAAAAGTATATATTAAAAATTTACACATAAGTTTTGATTGGTCTAGATAAAAGGCTATATAAAGTTTAATAAAAATTCGTGTGAATTTTTGTTGGTGTTTTTGTTATGTGTATATCACTATCCTAAACTAATATATCTATTTAGTAAAAAAATTATTTTATATTAATAATTTTATTTTGTTCAATATAAATGATTTGGTACTTTAAAAAAAATATCATAAGTTTATTTTCTCTTTTCTTAAAAGTAAGTTTTACTATTAAATAAAAACTATCATTTTTTTAAAAAATAGCCATTAATATGAGACAGAGTGAGCATTATGAAACAAATCCACCTAATATAGGCTGCCAATGGTTCTGCATATGGGACTAAGGAGGATCGAAAGTAAAGTGATTCCTCAAAAATTAAAATATGGGTCTATGGTCCTATTCTAAGAGGCGGGCTCAATTTAGCTCTTTCGGCTTCTTGACATACTTTACATAATAAGGCGGCAGTTTTTTATTTGTTTTTTTTGTGCAACGATAAGGGGGAGGATATTGTAGTAGGATCACTTTTTGTGGGCCTTCAATTTTTTTTCGCATTTCGTCCTACCTTTATGGGACAATTATGGCGACATGGTGCAAAGCCAAGGTAGGGCACTGTACTATCTACCTAATCTTCAATTAATCCCGGCCAGAATTTATAAATTTTGTGCAACATTAATTGTTGGAAAGATAAGAATATAGAAAGGCCGGAGTATTTTTATCGTACTATAGGGAAAAAGTTAATAAGCACACATGCGCCGACGCATTTTGTGTTGTCGAATCTCAATTCGACGGTGTGAGTGTATTAAAAGGGCCACGGGCGTAGATCAAAACCCACCAACCATTTGAGTAGACACGGCCTGAAACCATCCGACACGTGCATGGGTGTGCACTGGCTCATATGAATACGACTCCTCACAAAATCACTTCCACATACGTGGTGAGGTGCCTTGGATGGAAAAATAGTTGCCTGAATTGAAATATACGAAAATTGCCTGCCTAAACTGCATAAAGTAATCTTCCCTCTCTCTGATATATGTAATTTCTATTTTTTAAAAGCCCATTGCCATAATATCATTGAGTTCTAAACATCAACAGACTGTTTTTGGGGTGGAAAGGGGTTGATATTGCACAGTTCAGGTTAGGGCTGTAAATAAGCCGAGCTGACTCGTGAGCAAACTCGGCTCGGCTAGGCTCGGCTCGAGTTAAACTCGACTCGAATCAAGCTCGATTCGAACTCGATTTGAGCTCGAATAAGTTCGAGCCGAGTTTGAACTGACTCATGCTCGACTCGGCTCGGCTCGGCTCGAATAAAATTCGAACTCGATGCTACTCGGCTCGAGCTCGAACTCGAATATAATTTTAAAATTATATATAAATAATATATATATAATAATAAATAATGTATATATATGCATATTTTATATAAACATAATTGTTAATTTAAATATATATTTATAGCATACTCCCTCCGTTCTTAGATTAATAGCTCTATTTGATTAGTTCATTTTGAAAAATCTAATTGAGCTATTAATCTAAGACAAATGGAATATATAAAACGATGTATAATCACCTATTTATATACTAATACTATGTATCGTATTGATATATGAGACCCGTTAATATGAGTGAAGGCTCACTCATGACTATGTGAGTATAGATGTCATACATCATCATATTACGATATAAGAACACACATAACTCGGGAGGTAGATTAGTTTATGTCTTCTTGCGCATTTGGATCTCGATCTGATGGCCTATAATGTCTTTGCTCATGCTGACGTACGAGAGTCTAAACTCATATAAAAAAATTTCATGATATATATCCTTGTTAAATTATAACGGATATATAATTTTTATATATGATATATATTTTATAAAAATCAAAATATTGGAGACGCAAACACAAATATACTCCTTTTGTCCCAAATTAATAGGGCTATTTGATTCTTGAAGATGGACTAAAATTAGTTCAATTGAAAAACCAAATGAAGCTATAAGTATATGACAGATGGTCAACATGATATCACACTAATATACTTAAAAATAATTTTAAAAGAAGAATGACATTTGTGGACTAACCTTAGTTTAGAAAAGAATGATTAGATATTCTTTTAAAAGTTGAAGCATGACATTGAGACCATCCTCATCTTACAAAATGTATATCTTTATTACATGTACTTCAGAATTTTTTAGAGGCACACTAAGATTATAGAATACCTTTTTTATTAGTGATTTATAAACATGTAAAGAAAAGAAAACACAAAAAAGTAGATAACAATGTTGCCTAAATAATTTTTTATTTTTTACATCTTTTTTAGTGATTATATGTACATAAAGAGAGAAAAATAATAATGTTGCATTTTTTTAGCATATGTAACTAAAACTTATTTGTCATAGTTTTCTTTTTTTATAGTGACTATAATCAAATGTTAACGGTGTAGTTGTAATACTTGTTGAAGTATATATATTAATATTTAATACTAAAAGTATATTAGTATATGTGATACTTCATATACTTTATATTTATATATAGATTATTTTTATTTTTTTAGTTCGAGCCCAGTTCGAGCCAAGGCTTATGATTCACTTATACAGGTTCGAGCTCAAGCTCGAGCCAAGCTTTGGATTTCTAATTCAAGCCGAGCTCGAGCTAAAATGTTCGAATTTATTCGAGCTTCGAGCCGAGCTCGAGCCGAGTTTCAGCAATTCGAGCTCAAGCCAAAACAGCCTAATACTCGGCTCGTTAACACCCCTAGTTCAGGTACACACGTTTTATAAATTACATTGTAGGCAACTAAATGTTTTTGACATATTATAAACCTTAGCAACCTAAACCCCAATTGTGAAACCAAAATACGCATTTATTCTCCTTGTTCTTATTATTAAGAAGAAACAATCGTATGCTCTTACGAGAAGACTTTATCTGACACCGGGTCCTGAAAAAGCTGCAACCTACCGTATGCTCCACGTGAATTTTTTTGACAAGGCTACATTTCTTTCTTCCCCCTTACGTTTCCTTTCTTCACTTCTATTCTCTTGAGATCTGCTTCTTTCTCCTCCGTCTCAATCTTCATTCACAGCAGCTCTGGTACCTCCACCACTGCGCCCTCCTCCACTCCGCCTTTCACCGCCGTGCCCTCCTCTGTTGCGCCTTCCGCCGCCATGCCCTCCTCCACTGCACCTTCCGCCGCTTTGCCCTCCTCCACCGCGCCCTCCTCCCCTTTTTTTTTTCTTCCTTAGTCTAGTTCGCTCATCTATGTTCTAGGTCTCTTTCTCCTTCATCTCCCTCTCAGTCCATAGTAGCTATGGTGTTTCCTCTACCACGCCCTCCTCCACTGCGTCCTCCTCCCCTTTTTCTTTCTTTCTTTCTTTTCTTCCTCCATCCAAATTGCTTTTTCTTCCATCTAAATCATTGGTCCCTTTCTTCTTCTGTTCAGATATTTACTCCATGCTTCATGTCTTCTTCTCCGTCTCCCTCTCTATCTATAGCGGCTTCGGCGTCTCCCTCCTAATAAAGATATTAAATATTTACTTTTTTTATATATAACATAAAAAGTAATTTACTCTCTTTGTATATAACAAAGAGAGTAAATATTTAAGAGGCACATTGCAATCTTTAAGCATGTTTTGAATGATTCCAACACGTTTATTTCTGTCATTACCCGCAGTTAATAGCAAAACTTCTTTTGTATTATCCCCTTCGTACAAATGTTGATGAAGTTTAAAGTCTACATGTGCTTGTACCTCTCATAATTGTGCTCACATACATCTATTAAGATTGACACCTAGAGGACACTTCCCTGACTTTTGGGATATTGGTATTATTAGGAAAATCATTCCTTTTTATTTTTTGAAATTTCTACAAAAAAACTTAAGAGATGTATTCATGGTAAATCAAACTCAGAGAAGTAGGGAACACCAACAAGCCCCTAAAATTGTAAATTTACATTAAATTAGGGGGATTGTGGCTTGAAAATGGATTTGATGATTAAGAGAAATGGAGGAAGAAAATAATTGAAGGATCAAGGATGGATGGATGATGACCAGCAGGTAGAGACAGAGAACGTGGGAAGAATGGATGAAGTGTCGGATATTGGGTGCGAGAAGAAGGGCGGTTGGGGGTATTTTTGTTTTAATATAAAATTTGGAGTTAATGACATATTACTAAAATTTTTTGTAGTTAACGTCTAAAACCCCTATTATTAACCAACTTCCTCTTAGTTTCTCCCACCAGTAAGAAGATGAATAGTACAAATTTGTCCATGACCGCTTGAAGAAATCACCTCCCAATTGGTAATGTCTACTCCAACAACTAGCTTTGAGATCACCACTGATGATCGCCTCTAATAGCCAGGCTCACCTCATTTTTCACACTATAATACCCTATTTAGCAGTGGGTTTTTTTTCCACTTTTTTGTTTTCAATTTTGCAATTAAATTTTGTTATAGAGCTATGAAATACAAGTCCACATAGACATACATATATTTATCATAAAAGTATATAAAGATACTACAACCAAGTTGGTTGTTTAAACATTCCCTATGTTCTATATAATAGCTCTATTTGACAAAAATTGTGGTTTTATGGAATGGTGAAAACTATATCTAAGATAATGAAAAATAAGTTTATGAGACTCTTTTCAAGTATCCAACTGTTTTTATTGAACAAAATGAAGCTATTAATATGAGAAATAAAAATTTTAATTTGGGATAGTATTAAATACTCCCGTGAATTTTCCATGGTTTAACGTCTAAAATAAAAATTTCCTTGTGACGGCTCAAGCTATAACACCAAAGAACTCAATACTATTATCGGTCAACAACAAAATGTTTCAATACACGATGTAGCAAAATGTAACAATATTCATTAATTGTTAATTTTAGTGCCCTTCTTTGTATAGTAACTTGAGTGAAAAAAATTAGATTTGTGCATTTTTTGGGAGCATTAGTTAAATGTCTCACCCTAATTAGATTTAGATTGAATTAAATTTCAACTTTTCTAGATTAGGTTTCCCGTCTTAGATTAAGTAGGATTTGATATTTTATTTAAATTGTAATTAGACTAGGATTACTTTCTTTATATTAGAAGATTAATTTATAATTCTCCTATAAATTGTAGTGCATAACCATATGCTAATTAACCAATGAAAATTTAGCAATTAATTTAGTTAATTAGTTTGCACTTCATCTCCTTCTTTTCTCCCATTTACCCCTAAAATTTATCTGTGTAGATTGTGGTATGCATTACTGATATCAGAGTGTTCCCTCATGCACCCTTTACCCTCCTACCTTCCTCTTATGCTTTGACTGTCCACCGAAGAAAGAGACATAACACGGCGGCCGAGCCCTCCTCCGCCATCAGAGTGTTCCCTCAACACTCTGAGACGTACCTATCTCAGAGTCCTCTCCTGCCCGGCTTCACTCCCGTGTTACTGAATGTGAAACATGCATTAACATGGTAGGTTGGGAACTTATCGAGGTTGAACGATCGTTGACAATCCTTGGCCAATAGTTGGAGTATGTTGACTGTTGCTTTCAGCTCATCGACCGCCATTTTGACCAACTCTTACTTGTGGTCAAGCAAGTGCATCTCTCTCCTCCTTTGCCACCGACAACTAACTTCTTTTGGAGCCACAATTCCCAACCGATAGTTCTTCCTTGGATGGCTCGCTGATCAGGCTTGCATCCACTCACCCGACGGGCCTCCTTCTGCTCTCAGTCCAATTGCACATTTTAGACTACTGCCAACGCATGGATCAAACTTTGCGCAGACTGATTGCCCTACTCCTCTTCCATCGGATGCCTTTGCCGCATCTTCTCATGCACTCGCCCCCACCACCATTTTCAGTAGTGTGCCACCGCCTCCTCTTTCTCCGGTCGCACCTCTTTCGGCAGATCAAGTCATGCGATAAACTTCCACCTATCTGATCGCCTCTGTCCAATCATCTTCTCAACACTCTCCGAGATTTCACTGGCCATGCCCGTCAAGGCCATCTCTTTCCAGCTGGAATCTCCACCTATGGCCTCCGTTGGTGTGGACCCAATTTCGTCCACCATTGTTGTCGCTCTACCACCCTTTGCTCTAGCTGATCCTCTATCAATTGTTGTTCAATCCACTATCTCGCCATTGCTACTCCAATGGCTTCCACCGGTAGCCTTTCTTGCACCATTTTCTATTGGATCGACCATTGCTCCGACCATTGATCCCACTGCACCACCATTTCCACCACCCCTGGTGTAAAGCCCCGACCCGAGCCAGGGCCCACAAAATCCCTAATAAAATATTTTCTTTCCTTAAGCCAGGAATCATCATCTGTGTGCGATAGATACAACGTTCATCTATGCACTACGGAGCTCCAAGGCTTCCCCGTACGTAGACTTAGGTTGTAACGTTCACACACGTATGACGAAGCTTCAAAGTTCATCGTGTGTAGGTCAAAATAAAACTTATTATTAGAATTAATTTGGATCGGGCCAACATTGCATTGTCGTTGGTTGCCTACGTACGCATTGGATAACATTCACAATATTATTCCAATACGATCGGATTCGAACGTAGTTCTGCCTAACGGCTATTACATTTAACAAGCATCACAAAATCATATATGTTAAAATACGTATATACTAATATTCAATCGGAGGTATAGAAAAATAGATAAAACACCGGCAATACACATATCGCTCTATTGTAGAGTCGAGTACCACACTACCACCACATGCCTCACTCTACCCCAGAGCAGATCTAGCACATACACATGTCTCGCTCTATCATTGAGCCGAGACCAAACAACACACACCACACGTCTCACTCTACCTTAGTGCGAGACAGAACATAACAAATCACATCAAAGCATAACAGATTAGAACACAAATGATCAAAGCATAACATGACACTTCAGATCATATCAGATAAAGAATAACAAAGTAATTCAAATCAGAACATATTAAATCATAACGATTCATACATCTTAATTAGTACATTATTATCACTAATTAAGATGTGTAAGCATACAAATTATTTAACATCCTAAGCTAACTACTTAAGATGTATACGTATTTTCATACAGAAGATCATGTATACTTACCTATAGAAGACATAATAAGCAACAATGTTTAGAGTTGTTCGTTTCTTCATAGCGTCCTCCTTTCATATGCGAATATGACGGGCAGAATCTCCTTCGAAATAGGTGGACGTAGCATTCTTTAGCTTGGAGACGTTCCTTACTTTCTGTACTCGAAGTTGACGGATAGGACACCATCTTTTCAGAGACATCTTTCTCCTTTCGTGCTTGTGAACTATGGACGGAGTCTCCCCTTAGCTCGAGGATGCCTCTATTACTGGGTGGTGAAGGAGGACAGAGCCTCCTTGACTCTGGATAGCTTCTCTCGTTGTGACCCGGTAACTGCGGACAAAACCCCGTCTTATTCGTGGCCCATTTTTCTTTCTCCGGTGCTCGAGGATTATGGGTAGGGCCTCTCCTAATATCAGGGTGTTTCCTCCTCATATAGTCGCTAACTCAGAGAACGTACCCCACCATTGCGTAGAACACACTCGATTTAGTCAAGAACACCTCTTGAATGGACTAAATCGGAGTTAAGACGGTCAGAAACGGAGAAGAAGAAGTTCTCCGTGCTTGAGGATGACTGGCAAAACCTCTCATTGTCTTTGGAGTTTTCTCCTTACACGGTCTCCAACTCAAAGAAATGATTGTTCCATTATGTAGAGCACGCTAGATTTATTTAAGAACGCCTTTTGAACAACCTTAACCGGACTTAGAATGCTCAGAAACAGAAAAAAAGAAGGTCTCCTAAAAAATGACATAAAATGGGGTATAAATAGACCCTCGAGCCGCCGATTCGAAACCGCGGCACCGCCAAAAGTGGCAGTGCCCGCCGTTTCATGCACCGCATGCATGGCGCATTGCCCACACGTAACGCGCGCTGCGGTTGTGCATACTGCGTGCATCCATCGCGTGCGCCACAATTTTTTTATTTTTTTTATATACATAAATCTTTAAATGCATGTAACTTTCTACCCCGGACTCGATTTCGCGCATTCTAGGTACCGTTGGATTCGTATTGATGAGCCCTTCAATTCTAGCCTACTTAAATCACTTTATCTTACTCTTTTCAAGTGAGTCCTGCCTAAATTATATGCTTCCCGAGGTCGTAACTTTTGGTCCCGACTTCCGTTTCACGCGTTCTTCAATTCTTTACGCTCATTGTTTCGAGCTCTACCCATGTACAGAGGTTTTAACCTCTAAAAATATCTAAAATTTAATTAAAAATTATCTAATTACCTCTAACCCCTCATGTTAGACGTAATCGAAAAATGAGTCGTTACACTTGACATCGTCTTCTTCGGTGGGTGTGTCTGCCGAGGGCTTAGCTTCCTTCGTCGGATAGATCACCCTCTTTTGCAAAGGCCCACGATGCCAGACGGCCTCTGCCGCACAGATTTGCTTCCGCCGCTAGACTTTGTGTCACCCAGCCTCCCTTGGCCTTCATTCCACTTTCGGCGAGTTAGTCCCATGTTTCCCCTTTTATTCCTCCCAACGGTTTAATGAGTGGGTTTCTTATGCCCGATGCCTTGCGTCATGAGTTTTGTTGACATGGACCCACACATGCAAGTTTAGGCTTTTACCCGCATTCCGGTATGGGTTTGTTATGTACGAAGATCCACCGCAACTCTCTTATGCGCTTCTAGAACGTTCAATTGCTTGTGTCCATAGGCCCTATCAGATTGAGCCCATTCACTTCCCCATGGCTATAACCATATGGACACTTCTTATGATCAGGGTGAAGCCTTCCATGTTGACCTTAATTACTAGGAACGTGGCGATGGTCCTCGCGGCCATGGGAATGACAATCCCCAACCCTGTGAGCATCCACCTGGATATGATGCATATGCCCATGACTATGAGGGCATTGTGCAATCCTGTCCAATTCGACTCACTTTTTCAATCTTCAAGGGTGACAAACCGGAGTAATGGGTATCCCGCGCCCGATAATTTTAACGCTTCCACCGGACTCGAGCTCACAAGCATATTAATTTTGCTTTCTTTCACATGGAACCTTGTACTATGCAATGGCTCTAACATTCTCTTTCTCATACTTTGTAATCTGTATGCTATGTGGGATGATGTGGAGAGAGCCCTCCTTGTTCGATTCGGACCAACTGATTACGAAGATTACAATCTTTATTTTTTCCCGTCTTCACCAAACTACCATCGTCAAAGCTTATCAGGATGAGTTTTAAAAGTTGTCTAATCAGGTTTCTAATTGACCATAAGCTACTTTGATCGGCACTTTCCTTGGTGGTTTGCTATTCGACTTGTAAGCCTTGGTGCATATTTTCAAGCCTTGTACCTTAACAAAGACAATTTGTATCGCCCGTATGTGTCAAAAGCAACTTTAGCATCAACATTATATTCTATGGGCCTCACAATCTTCTTTTTCTATTGGTCCAATCACCACTATGAGGCATACACCTTTTACTTCAACCACTACAATTCCTTTTAAGAGGTTATCTCAAGTTGAAATTGAGGATTGCCGCTCAAATATTGAATCTTGCTTAATTTAAATCATGCTCTTTAACCACCGTGAGCCAAGCGTAAGGAACACATGGGGAGCATCCATATTCAAGATGGATGACACACACGCTATACTAGGATTCCTTTCTTAAATTAAGCAAGATTTAATATTTTGATTTATTCACAGTTAGTTTAGGATTTTTTTCCTTATGTTAGTAGGATTAATTTTTAATTCTCCTATAAATTGTAGTGCATAGCCGTATACTAATCAATTAATAAAAATTCAACAATTAGTTTACTCTACTTCTTATTTTGCTCTCCTATTTTCCCATAAATTTTATCTGTAAAGTCTATATCAATCAAATAAATATTTATAAGATTGGTAACATATTAAAATTTTAGAGATTAATTCATTTCATAAAGACTTTATACCATTGGGAAAATGAATTATTCGGATAATAAACGTAATATTTATTCATTATTGGGCTATTTGCTGATGGGTCTCCGGTCCGGTTTTTGCATGCCGCGAGATAAAAATGTCTAAGATTGACAGCATATTAAATTTTTTTGAGATTAATTCATTTCATACAAGACTTTATACCATTGGAAAAATGAATTATTCAGGTAATAAACGTAATATTTATTCATTATTGGGCAATTCGCTGATGCCTCTCCGGTCCGGTTTTTGCATGCCGCGGTCCTCGTGTGAAAACGGGTTCACACGAGTACAGGACACGAGAGGAAAGAGAGGCGGGAACAAATCCGCATTTCCTCCGTCGAATTCAAATTCAAAATTTGAATCCTCCGAGAAACGGCACCCAGATTTGCAATAGAAAATGAAGGGGCGTCATCCAATCAGATTTGGCCCCTTCCCGTTTCAAACGGATACATTTCCTCTCTCCTCCTCCGCCCCGTCGGCTTTCTGTTCCTCTATAAGTGGCCGGCCTTAGGGTTTTCTCAATTCTCCACTTCCCTGCTTCTTCTCCCATTCTTCGTCTAAGGCGTCATCACATACGTCTCAGGCGGTCTCTCTCTTTCAGTCTTCTTTTCTTTTCTCCTGTCGTCTTGCTTCATTCCTCAGTCAGGAACGCTTGGATTTTTCAGTCGCTCTGAAAAATGAGGGAGTGCATCTCGATCCACATCGGTCAGGCAGGGATCCAGGTCGGAAACGCCTGCTGGGAGCTTTACTGCCTCGAACATGGCATTCAGGTTAGTCTAGGCTTCATTCCTTTCCTCTCGATTCTCACATCTACCACTGATAATTTTTATACTGCGTATATTTGGATGGCATATCATATGTTCTCGCCTCGAATATCGACTGCAGTGACGAGCATTTATTTCGTCTCCAACCTGTATTTTACAGAAAGAGACCGGACCTGAGATAGACCTTAATCAGGGTTTCATTATCCATTTAGAATTGAGCAAGATCTTTCTGGGTTTTCTTTTGACAATTTTTTTTGTTGTAGTTTTTAAGAGTATGTGTTTAAGATATTCTAAGAGTATAATTAGTCGAGATGTGTACTGTTTGACAGCCTGATGGACAAATGCCGAGCGACAAAACCGTTGGAGGAGGAGATGATGCCTTCAATACTTTCTTCAGCGAAACTGGGGCCGGCAAACATGTTCCTCGAGCAGTCTTCGTCGATTTGGAGCCCACTGTCATCGACGAAGTACGAACTGGAACTTACCGCCAACTCTTCCATCCTGAGCAACTCATCAGTGGAAAGGAAGACGCCGCCAATAACTTTGCTAGAGGGCACTACACAAGTAAGGAAATCATTATTTTTTGTTTGTTTGTTTGTTTAATAGTTCTTGTTTGAGGTACTCGACTTATTGATGTGTGTATCTGTCAGTTGGGAAGGAGATTGTGGACTTGTGCCTTGACCGAATCCGGAAGCTTGCAGACAACTGCACAGGCCTGCAAGGATTCCTGGTGTTCCATGCTGTTGGTGGAGGGACTGGCTCTGGGCTGGGCTCTCTGCTGCTTGAGAGGCTCTCGGTCGATTATGGGAAGAAGTCAAAGCTCGGATTCACCGTCTACCCATCTCCTCAGGTGTCGACTTCAGTTGTGGAACCTTACAACAGCGTTCTCTCCACCCACTCGCTGCTGGAGCACACTGATGTGTCTGTTCTTTTGGATAACGAAGCCATTTACGACATCTGCCGCAGGTCCCTCGACATTGAAAGGCCTACATACACTAACCTCAATAGGCTGGTCTCTCAGGTTTGTGTATTTTTGTTATCTTCAAATAAACTTCTTCTCTGTCTAAAATACTTTTTTTTGCAATGGGTTTTGTTTACAATTGTTGTTTCTACAGGTGATTTCTTCCTTAACTGCATCACTTCGTTTTGATGGTGCACTCAACGTGGACGTGACTGAATTCCAGACCAACCTGGTTCCGTACCCAAGAATCCATTTCATGCTTTCTTCTTATGCTCCGGTTATCTCTGCGGAAAAAGCTTATCATGAGCAACTCTCGGTTGCTGAAATCACAAACAGTGCTTTTGAGCCTTCGTCCATGATGGCAAAGTGTGATCCCCGCCATGGCAAATACATGGCCTGCTGCTTGATGTACAGAGGAGATGTTGTCCCCAAGGACGTCAATGCTGCAGTGGCAAGCATCAAGACCAAAAGAACTATCCAATTTGTTGACTGGTGCCCCACAGGATTTAAGTGTGGTATTAACTACCAGCCTCCTACAGTGGTCCCTGGTGGAGATCTGGCCAAGGTTCAAAGGGCTGTCTGCATGATTTCGAATTCTACTAGTGTGGCGGAGGTGTTTTCAAGGATTGATCACAAATTTGATCTCATGTATGCCAAGAGGGCATTTGTTCACTGGTACGTGGGTGAAGGAATGGAGGAAGGGGAGTTCTCTGAAGCTCGGGAGGATTTGGCTGCACTTGAGAAGGACTATGAGGAGGTTGGGGCTGAGTCTGCTGAAGGTGAAGATGATGAAGGGGACGAGTATTAAAAATCTACGGATTAGTATAAGTCAGTAGCTTGCTCATTTGGTTCGTAGTATGGGGCCAATAGTCTTTATTGGTTCGTAGTTGTGTTAAAGTATGTTTAACAGACATTTCACTAGCTTTCATTTCAACAAGGTGTCTTTTTCTGCTTTTTACTTTTTTGCATATTAGTTACTGGTCGTGTGAGTATTCTACGCCAACCAAATACACCTCAATGCGCCACTAAATTGTCATTCTGTTAGCGAATATATAAAAAATACATGTTTTATACTCCCTCAGGATATACCGCTGAATTCAAGGAAGACATTTCATTCTCTGCATAAGACAACAGGCGGAATCAGTTGTCACCTTTAGTAAATACGAATCTGGAAGTTGACACTGCTGAAGTTATTTTTTACCTGTTTTTCAACTTCAATAACAGATTGAGCTAGCCTTCTTTTCAGTACCGTTTTCTCATGTTCACAACTTTGCAGTTTAGTATCTGCAGAATGCTCAATTAAGTTTAGCTGTCATTGTTAGACGTGGTTTTTGTCATTAGACATGCAACAAAATAAAAAAAGTTAGATAAAAACACAAGAATGTGGATTTATGCAACTCTATCTTTTGTCATTAAGATATATATATGCAAGAAAATATAAAAATTATGTTAGATTATTTCTTGTCATTTCCAGTAACTTTGCTCAGTAGATCGTAAACAGCAATTAAGAAATAATGGAAATTAAGGCCATGAGATACCTTAAACACATTTGTTTGGGATCTTTAATACAAAACTTGTAACATACACAAACCAGAAAAGATTGTCTTACCATAAAAGTAGGTTGACAGAATCGTTATGCGTTCAGTTGGCTGAAATGAAAATTGGAATATGTTAGTTGGACATTTATATAGTTTTTGAATATAAACGTGCTTGGTTGAGCAAAGAACAAACTAATTAGTGATGGAGTTTGGTCGGTCTCCCAGGAACTATAAAAGATTTTCTGTTTCTTAGACTTTGTAAAATATCGCTATACATAGCTTTTCAAGTTATGAATGACACTGTCAAGACATCTTTGCAAGATCTCACCGAACTTACAAAGAAATCATTTTTTTCCTTTTATAAAATACCTTTTCTAAGTTTGGGGTTCTCCAGGATTTTTTTTAAGAACTAGAACAAGAGAAAATGAAGCAACAGAATTTACACGACCAAAAATTCTTTCCTATTTTTTCATAACCCTTAACCCAGAAATCACGTGGAAACTAAATTTGACGCCTAAATTTCCAACCCCCCGCGACACAACCACCCCTAGTACCATAGTTACTAGAAGCATCAGATTCAACTGAAAAACACAGCTATACCTCAAGGTAGAAAATTTGTTGAAATGATATATTTCAATATGCCAAAAATATTATTGCGGGCAAATTGTTTTCTCTCTTTATAATAAGTGTGGCATCCATCATGCAGCTCATTGCCAGTCTTATAACCCACACATGGACAACATTCAGTTGCAATTCTAGTTCTACAGAATGACTGAGCAATACATCCAGTCCTGAGTAGAGCAAGAAAGAAATTGCAGATATCGATATGGATAATGGAAAACTAGAGATGTATGTGATAAACTCCATTGCAGTCTTCCATCAAAAACGAATCAGCTGGCCACATAGTGACTACATCTTTAAGTATTTTAAAGGTGACAAGAACTGGAAAATACCCATTTAAAGAAAGATTTATTGATAGTATGCATACAATGAGTATATTAAAATTATACATACCATTACAAAAATCCCTTCCCTACGAGTAGGCAATTCTTCAAGTTTTTGCAGTGTCTCATCACCTTTAGTAACTTTCCCAAATATAGCATACTGAAGTGTGAAAATCAATTTAGTTACTTAAATACAGAGATTGAAAATACCAAATTACCATTTAATAGTGTAATCAAGTGGATTTTACTAGTACTAATTACACACCTGACCATCAAGGTGAGGTGCATCACCAAGAAGAATTGAGAATGATGATGAACCACTATCAGGATCAGAGTATCTGCATTAAAGAAAAAACCACTACAATATTCCATTTTTCCCATAATACTACAAAGAAAATTTTAGTTAATTTGAAGGAAAATTTATTTTCTGACAGTTTTATTTCATCATGTAAAAGAAAATCAGTCAAATGTAGAGAGCCTAGCTCGAAGAAAAAAGAACAAATACGAAAATTGTTAACTCAAACAGGAGCCCCGTCAGATATATTTCTCAATTCAATGATTTTGTAGGAATTATGAGCTTAATGTGTTTCTTTATGGCTGAACAGATTAATGTCTAGGTCCAAAGGGCTATAAAGATTATTTAATGCCAGTCTTCAACATAGCCAGGTCAAGGCGCCATTTCTTCCCCCATTAACATCATGGACAACCTTGACATTCAATAGGCCTGAACTAAATCTTTAGGACGGTAAGAACTCTTTCCATGGTTGGATCTGAAAGTTAGAAAACTAGACAATAGAACTGCTAATATGCTGTCTCATTCAGATTTTGGCAAGAAGTGCAACTCAAAAACTAGTCACCAAATATGTAAGACAACAAAAGGTGAAGGCTCTCATTAGCATTTTGTTGCTAGGCTGTTGGTTTCCTCTAAAAACCCGAAGGCGAAAACTCTCTAACATGAGCGGTTGTAAGTTCAAAGCAGTCCTGAAAAGACAAGTGAAGGTGTAAAATCTAAACTGTTGGGTTATGGTGTACATAGATGATTAAACACTGGCTACATCAGTCCACTTCCTACCAGTAAGAAAAAGACAAATTCTGAAGCTTGAACTGTAAGGAAAGCTAAGAATCAGCTTTCCTCAATATGTGAGACACATAGACTAGGAAGGTTCAACAGAAAGATCGTCATCTCTCTGTTGTAACCACTCTGCTATTCTTGTTGTAAATATGACCGAGTCAAAGGGAACTGAATCCCTATGAATTCTGTAACGTAAAAATAGCATACAAAGTAATAGAAATGCATCAGTTCAAATTCTCACATGGTATCAGACTGAAATCCATCCTCTTCCTGTGTTCTTTCAATCTTACTTGCACCATGTCTTCGGCTGCCACATCTGCCTCTCCCTTACTGGATTCTGCCAGTCCTCTCACCCCTGCTTCTCTTCCATCCGTGAAGAATATCTCTCAAGAGGTGTTTGTCAAACTTGCTTCTACCAATTATTACATGTGGAAGATGCAAGTCTTACCAGTGCTCCGTTGGCATGGCCTCATCAGGCTTGTTCAAGGCGACATGGCTAGACCTGCTGGTGATGATGATGATGTTTCTGTTCATGCCTGGTTTCGTATGGACCAGATGGTTCTTGCTTGGTTGGCCACCTCAGTTTCTGAAGACGTTCTGCCTCAGGTTGTGCACTGCAAGTCTACTCATAGTTTCTGGGCAACAATGGAGGTTCTCTATGGGAAAATGACTCGCTCCCGTATCCAAGGTATCAAAGGCGAGCTTCACAGTCTCTCTAAGGGTTCTCTTTCTATCGCTGAGTACATCAACAAGGCTAGATCTCTGGCGCATGCTCTTGCCATGGCCGGAAAGCCTGTTGACGACAATGATTTTATCATCCTTTTGCTAAAGGGACTTGGTCCTGAATATGATCCTGCTTGTGCTGCGATTCATGTGGCTCGTGAATTTCCTGTTGTCGATGAAGTGGCTGCTCTGCTTCTGGATTTTGAGATGCGACTCCATGGGCAGCAGACTGCAGCTTCCTCCCTGGCCTTGCTGACCTCAAAATCCTCTCCTTCTCCTCGACCTACAACCCATCGTGGAGGGTCTAGTGGAGGGGGATGTTCCAGCAATGCTCGTCCACCTTCTGTGTCGCATGGTCGGCCCACTCCTGCTGCCCCAATGACGCCAGGCAGGGGACGTGATGGGTCCCGCCGTGGGCATCCTCGTGCTGCCCTGATCAATGGTGACTATTCTTCTGTCTATTGCTATTGCTGTGGTCATCCAAATCGCAAGGCGGATGCTTGTCAGGCTGACTCTTCCGATCCCATTCAGTCCTTCTCTGCACTTCCCTTGGCTGACCAACATGACTACAGCTGGTACCCAGACACCGGAGCAACGCATCACATGACTTCCGATTCTGCCCAAGTTGATGGTATAACTCCTTACTCCGGCCCAGATAAAGTTTATGTAGGCAACGGTGCAGCTCTACCTATTTCTCATACTGGTTCTGTTGCTTTATTCCCTGCCTCTCCTAAATTGGAAAAAGTTCTCTTCATTCCTGGTCTTACTAAGAATCTTCTCAGTGTATCACAGTTTACTCGGGACAACAATTGTTGTTTCATTTTTTATGCATGGGGGTTTACTGTTAATGATGTGCAGAGTGGACGGATACTTTTGGCCGGACCTAGAACGGGTGGTCTCTACCGTGAAGTGTGGCATGCCCGTTTGGGTCACCCCTCTCCACAATAATGAAGACACTGGCTTCATCTCTTCACTTTTCTATGTCTCTGTCTAATAATGCTTGTGACAGCTGTAAACTTGGAAAAGTATCAAAATTACCATTTGAAAGACGTGTTTCTTATTCGAGTACTTGTTTTAGTAATTTGCACACTGATGTATGGGGACCCTCTCTTGTCCCCTTTCTTGAAGGTTTTCGATACTATTTATTAATCATGGACAAATGCTCTCGCTTTACCTAGTTTTTCCCAATGCGTCGGAAATATGAAGTTCCATCTATATTTATTAACTTCCTCCATTACCTTCAGCGTCAGTTTGATGCAAAGGTCGAAGTCGTTCAATCAGATGGTGGAGGAGAGTATATCAGCCATACTCTTCAGAATTTTCTTCAGAAACAAGGCATTATTCATCTCCTCTCTTGCCCTAGAACACCAGAACAAAATGGCATGGCTGAGCGGAAGCACATCATGTGGTCGAAACAGGGCTTACTCTCATAGCCCCTGCCCATCTTACTAAAGATTTTTGGCAGTATTGCTTCTTCACTGCAGTGTATCTGATTAATCGTCTTCCATCCAAGACTATTGTCGGCAAGTCACCATATGAGATTTTGTTTAAGTCTAAGCTTACTTATGATCATCTTCGGACATTTGGGTGTGCTTGTTATCCCTACCTTCAACCGTTTGGACGGGGCAAACTTGATTACAAGACCGTCCAGTGTGTATTTTCTTGGGCTACAGTGGGTGTCACAAGGGATATCGATGCCTCAACCCTCTCACCGGCCACTTATATATTTCATGCCATGTTTTCTTTGTTGAACAGGTGTTTCCTTATTCCACCAAGGGCGCTCCTGGATGATCTCCTGCCTCTCAGTTCAAAGTGTAGCGTTTTCCCAGGACATTATTTAATGACATCTTGCTGGACTCTGATGTTGCGCCCCCAGTCTTGCCTTCCCAGCCGTTGCCTGCTCCCACTTCCTCTATGGCACCACTTAAGGTCTACCACCGTCATCCAGCAGCTCCACTACCATCTTCAACCATGGTGTTGCAGCCTTCACAAAACTTGGAGCCTGCTGCGATACTTCCTTCAGCCCTGCCGTCTACAGGGTGCTCCTCTGGGTGCACTCAGAATGCCTCCGATCCAACCCTTGCATCTGCCCATCCCACCTTGGAGATTGTTGCCCCATCGGCTCCTTCCCTTCCCGCTGCTACTACCACCCATCATCCTATGGTAACTCGGACTCACGATGGCACCTGGCGGCCCAAGGGTCTTCTCGCCAGCCGCCATCCTCTTCCATCAGCTCTTCTTGCTGCCTCTCAACACATGCCCGTGGAGCCCACAACCTATCGCCAGGCTGCTAAGGACCCACGGTGGGTCCAGGCTATGCAAGATGAAATCATTGCTATTCAACGTAATGAGACATGGACCCTAGTTCCATTTTAGCCTTCTATGAACGTGGTCGGATGCAAGTGGGTTTTTAAAGTCAAACTTCATGCGGATGGTTTTGTGGAACGCTACAAAGCCCGACTTGTGGCCAAGGGCTATAATCAACGACCAGGTTTTGATTTTGAGGAGACATTTAGTCCAGTTTTCAAGGCCACTACTATACGTCTAATTCTTCCTCTTGCTACTACCTATGACTGGCCTCTTTAACAACTAGATGTTAAGAATGCATTTCTCCATGGCGATCTTCAAGAGGAAGTCTATCTCCAGTAACCTCCTGGCTTTGTGGATTCTATGCATCCCTCTCATGTCTGTCGCTTACACAAGGCTTTGTATGGGCTCAAGCAGGCGCCACGGGTGTGGTACTCTAAATTCACAGGTTTTCTTCTTCAACTTGGATTCGTTGGATGCCCATTTGATACATCCTTGTTCCTCTGGCAACATGAATCTCAGACTAACCTACTATTGCTATATGTTGACGACATCATTCTCACTGGCTCGTCTTCCCACCTCCTCAAGTGGCTCATTGTCAAGTTGTCCACAGCTTTTGATACGAAGGACCTAGGTCCTTTACATTTATTTCTTGGGATGCAGGTTCATAAGTCTGACTCCTCTTTGACGCTCTCTCAGGCCCATGATGCTCTCTAACTCTTGGAGCGGTTTGATTTATCTGGTGTTAAGCCTGCTAAAAGCCCTCTTGCAGCAGGACTCCACCTTTCTGCTCACGGATCACCACCTCTTGCAGATACATCTTCCTATAGGCAAATGGTGGGGAGTCTCCAGTACCTCACTCTCAGTAGGCCTGATCTTGCTTTTGTTGTCAACCACGTTAGCTAGTTCATGCACACTCCCTGCCAAGTCCATCTTGAAGCTGTCAAGCGTATTTTTCGCTATGTTAAGGGTACCATTTCCTTTGGCCTACAGTTTCATCAGTCCAAGGACCTCTCCTTATGAGCCTATTCTAATGCTGATTGGGCAGGCTGCCCTGATACTTGCCGATCCATCACTGGTTATGCAGTTTACCTTGGTCAGAACTTGATTTCCTAGGCTGCCAAAAAGCAACCCACAGTTTCTCGAACTAGCTCTGAAGCTGAGTATCGTGCCCTTGCTGCCACTACCACTGAAGTCCTGTGGATCACTCATCTTCTTCGCGGTCTTTGGGTGCCTCTTTCCTCTCCACCAACCATTCTATGTGACAATGTTAGCGCTCTATACATGGCAAGAAATCCTGTCTTCCATAGTCGGACAAAACACATTGACATCGATGTCCATTTCGTCATAGAAATGTTCTTAATGGAACAATCCGAGTGACACACACACCTGGGTTTCATCAAGTGGCAGATATTTTAACCAAGTCTTTGGCCAGTCCTTGTTTCTTGCTGCTCAGAGACAAGCTCATGCTGTGTACACTCCCTCATGAGCTTGAGGGGGGCTGTAAGGAAAGCTGAGAATCAGCTTTCCTCAATATGTGAGACATGTAGACTAGGAAGGTTCAACAGAAAGATCGTCATCTCTCTATTGTAACCACTCTGCTATTCTTGTTGTAAATATGACTGAGTCAAAGGGAACTGAATCCCTATGAATTCTGTAATGTATAAATAGCATACAAAGTAATAGAAATGCATTAGTTCAAATTCTCACATGAACAATTGCACCAACAAACATAAGGCAAGAAAATCTCAAATGCCCTAACCAAGCTCATTATTGTTCTTGCTAACTTTTCTAATCATTCTGTCGTGCTTTTTATATTATTTTTAAGACAATAAAAGACTAATTTATAAGAATTTTACTTAAAAAAAGTTAAGATGAAGAATATTTAGAAGCTGGCAGCAAAACAATACCTCCCCATGGAAAGAATCCCTCTCACATGTTTGACATCGCTGAATTCACCAACAACAGTCTTCTGAGCTTCTTCTTTTTGCTCCTCATTCATAGGAGCTGTTCTACCGCCAACAACATCTGCCACTTGTGCAACAAAACCCTTGTCAACCTGCAAACATGCCAATCCTTGCATCACGTAGTAACAGAAAAAAAAATGATCTTAGTCAATTAGCAAATGTAAAATATGTCAACTGAAATTACCCGAAAGAAATGATTTGTGTTATAGCATCCAAGTCGCACAAGCTTGAAGATGTGCTCCACAGTTCGAGGTGCAACTTGGGGATAAAACCCAAATTCAATGTCTCCATAATTAGTCTGCAGGTAGAGACAGAGCCATCTGAAATATAATAAGAACCAAGTTGGGAAACAGAGAGAAGTAGAGAAAGAGAGGAGAGCTAGCAAGAGAGGAAGAGATGAAGGGATGGAAGTTGAGGGAGGAATAGGTTCGTGAGAGAGAGAAGAGGGAGTTCGTGAGGGAGGAGAGGGAGTTCGGGAGAGAAAACAAGGATTACGTCTAGACTTGATTCCTTCCCCTTCAATTATAATCAACTTTAAATAAAGACTAATGGCCTAAAGGCCCCACCTCCTAACTACCACTACCATAACAGAAAGTAACCAACTCTAATTAAAAACTACACTCGCCTACGAGATACAAAATAAAGAGTACTACTAATGGCTAAAGGGGCAGGACACATCAAAATAAGAATAAATTATCATGACTAAATGACTAGTATGGATAAAACATGTAGCTTTCACTTTTTCCAATGGTAGGGTCAGTAGTAGTATGACACCATGAGCAATTCTGTAAAGAAGACAATACATGACCTTCCCCCATCACACTAGCCACTATGGAGAACGCCATTGCAAACAGGACTCGTTCAAGCGCGACACTTATAATATATGGCAAACTCTTTAAAGTATTACAATAGATGATACTTTGTTAATCTGACAGATTTTAGATGATTTCTTCATAATAGTTGCCCTAAATATCAATAAATCATATACCGATTAATTTTTATACATACTTCCATATAAATATTTGTTGCAAAAGTATTGTAACTGATGTTAAATGTATATAAGATTTTTTACATTTTGGGCCTGTTTGAATACACATTTTGCACTCATTTTGTGGGGAATATTATAAAATCACATGAAAGAAAACCTGGAAAATGGTTTTATGCTTGACAATGCACGTTTTATGATTCAGTTTGATGGAGGGCATTTTCGTCCAAAATTGCCTGCCATCGATTCTGCCTCTGCCCATTTTCTAAAGGATGCTGATAGCCCTACACCGAAACTGTCCAACAAAACCCTACACCTGGGTTTTGATTGGACAGAGGAAAGTAGGTCTAACATGACAATAAGGGGTCCACTTGTCTATTTCCAATCAATAACCAAGGTAGACTTTTGCAGGATAGATTCAGCATAGGAAAATCATTTATCTCTTCTAAAATATCCTCAGGAGAACATTTTCTAAAATGCCCATTTTGAGACAAAAGAGTGCACAAAATGGGATACAATGTCACTTTATATTGAATGTTCCATCTTGGGCAAAATGGTGTCATATAAATAAGATTTTGATAAATGACATTTTGAACCAAAAGGTGCACACAATAAGATAAAATATCATTTTATATAAAAAGTTCGATTTTGCGCAAAAAGTGGCAACCTAATCATGATTTTGCAAAATCCACCCAAAATGCCTACAAACAGGCCCTTTTGTCAATAAGTAACTGCAGAACTAGCTGGATCCAGACGAAGTGTAAGCCCAATTCAATCACATCAAATGAGATTTACATGAGAGAAAGATAATAAGAGCCAGCTTCGACGTTCATTTACCCCAGATCGTCTCTAAAACATTTCGTCAGATAAGCACCTGACTCAAGGTTAGAGTGGCAGACATTATCTCCTAGTTCCAAATGCAAAACAGAAAGTGAATTATGATTTTTACTCTCAAATGCCAATTGCCCAACTCACTACAATTGCTAGAATGGAAAGGAGATCACGACGTCCAGTCTTTTTGTTATCTCATATAAAGTCCAGATTACAGGATGTAGGGGAAAGTGGAAGAATGCGTTAGTTGTCTAAAAAGGATCAGTAAGATGTATCAAAAGGAGAAGAAGAAGACCATTAATGTAATGGACCTAATTATGCAGACCTGGAAGACCACCCGCTCCGATCCGAGCTCAGGCTGGAGAGGATAGGAAATAACGGCAAAAGGGGCAGACACACAGAGGATGAGGATCAAGACGGGGAGCACCCAACTGCGAAACATCTTCTCCGTCTGGTGCTTGGAACCCCCAAATCCAGGAGCTGACGCTAGGCCGACTGGCCGAGGGAAAGAAAGAACAATTCTACGTACTCTCGCAGGAATCGGGTCGGGTTAGCAGCTTATAAATCTATTTGTTAATCGGGTTAAAATTTTTAACCCCTAATCTGATCGAGTCTCGTCCGGTATGCGAGTAATTTTTTTTTACTAATTATTAATTTTCTTTTATTTTAATATTTTATACATTATTTTTACATGAGTTAAATTTTATTTTTTTAAAATATATTATAATATTATAAATAAATATCAAATATTTTTTATGTTAGTTGAGAAAGTAAAAGTTATTAAAAACTATAAAAATCTTATAAAAAAATAATAAATAAGTATTAAATAAAATAAAATTATATAAAAAAATTATAAGAATTTTTTTTTCTAATCTCTCCATCTTATGTCATTACATTATTAAATACTAGGGTTGAGGTCGAATTATGTGGGTAAAACCTGACCTCACCCTACTTTTATAACAAGTAAAATTTTTAAACCCTAACTTTGACCCTAATTGTATTCGGGTCAGGTTGGGTGCAAGGTTAGATGGGTCGGGTTAGATTTTCCCAGCCCTAGCATACGTATAAGAACTTGGCGCAACACGCCTCCCTTCACGAGCTCCATGGGTCATGTAGGGCCGCATGCGGGTTGGTGACTTTGTGTGTGAGAGCATGCAGAGCATTTTCTTACGTACAGAATTATGGTGGATACTCTCAATTGAACTTGAATAATTATCTAGATTAAATCACATTTCTAAATTGAAAATAATGTATGACTGAGTAAGCAATGTTTAAATTATTATATTTTAATTTAAACATATTGTTGAATCAATTCACTTGGTTAAACAAAAAAAAATTCAAAAATATTGTAGAATCTAAACATAGAATTAATTTGATGAATCACTTTAGCATTATTATTAAATTAATTTAATAATATACTAATATTGTTAAATTGACTTAGTAATAAGACAGCAACTTACTTAAAAATATATAGAGAAAAAATAATATTGTAGTGGGAGGTACAAAGGAGGCAATAAATTGACTACGGTGGGCGGAGGAGATCCATGCAATGTGACTATAGAAAGTGACTAGCATTGTGTGGGAAGCGTTTTTCATGCTCCTTGAGCCGAGTGTAAGGAACACATGAGAAGCGTCCAATTTTAATATTGACGGCGCACATGCTAGTGTACGTATTACACAAGCTAACATGTGCTAGCGTATGTGCCGTCGATCTTGAAATCGGATGCTTCCCAAATGTTCCTTACACTCGGCAAACTGTTAGAGCGATACATAGAAAATGCTTCACACTGTGTGGATGGAGGAAAGCACAAAGATAAAAGGGAGGGAGGTTTGCACAGTGCAATTGCATGAGGTGGAGGCAGCATGGGTAGCGGCATGGGTGGAGGACTCTTGTGTTGTCCCTCTAATGGATAGATAAAAGAATAAAAGAGAAGGGAGGTTGAGGCAATGAAGTTGTAGGAGAGGAATAAGGAGAGGCCACTGTGAGTTGTTTATTGGAAATGTTTTAGTTTAATTATTTTGTCATCAACAAAGAAATTATATTTGCATAAACAATAACTAAACTTAGCATTTTCTAATAAATAAAGGGTAATTTTGACCAAAATTAACTTATAAGTAGACAACATATAATATTTAGATAAAATTTATATCTTATAAAAATAGTGTATATTTAAACAAATAATGGTTAAATTACCCTTTATTTTAACTTAAAATTACTCAACTTTTGGCTTTCATATATCTCTCCATTGGTCAAATGCCCATCAAAAATTAAATTAATTTGAATGCTGCTTACTCTTTTACTGAGTCCGTATTAGCTACAATTATTAATACACGACCCGGTTTGTTTCACTTCCATACAAATCTACAAAAACGTCCCGCCAACTAGTGGCAGATCTACATTGGAAAGATTGTTAAATGACCACCCTTGGTTTTGAAATTCACTACTTTACTAATTAGCCTATGGAGGAAAAAAATCCAAAACTTATTCAGTGACCACCACAACCCCCAAAAAACTTGACCATGGACTGAACCAAACCTTTTTTTGGCTAAACCAAATCTGAATTAACCTTTGTAGTCCTAACCTGACTCATATAAGTTGACGAACTTAACGGACCCAAGACCTAAAATAAAATTCTAAATATGACACCATTTTTGCATTCAATTAAAAAAATAATTTTACATACTCTCTCTGTCCTATTTTAATAAAATAAAAATATTATCCCATATTAATTGCTCCATTTCACTCAATTTAAACCGTAATACATCTATAATACTTCTCACAAAATTTAGTCTATGTGAATTTTGCCTTTATTCACGGTTATACCACTAATTCGGGTGACGATTGGGCTGTTCTGCCTGAGCCAAAGAAGGCAGCGGAGTCAAACCTCCAGAGGCGGCCATCTGCAAAAGTGCATGAAGCTAGGCCATCGCCGACAGATTTCGACAAAAACTGCAGTTGTTCTTCGTTTTTACATTCCCGATGTCTCCTTGCTCAATCCAATCCCACCAATGCGCTTCGTGGAAAAAGCTTCACTTTCCTACATCTCGATGTTGTCCCGCAGTTTTACTTTCCCGAAATCACTTTTATCATTTACATCTCCCTGTTCCTCCAAGACCCCCCCGAGCTCCTCCAAGCTCTGTTTTTTTCTTTTTCTTCCCTTTTCTTCCGGCTGTTTCTTGTTTTGTTGATTCTTTTCGTTATTCGGCCCTTCTCCGTTTTGCCTGTCGATCTTCCTCACCGGTCGATTCGCCTCGTTGCGGTTGCAGAATAGGCGGAGCCCTCTCTCCCCACCTAGCTCTTCAACACCACCGAGCTCAACGTCGTCTCCCTCTCTAACAACGAGCTCTCTGGGGAGCTCCCCAACCACTTCGCCCAGCTCCCCGCCCTCTAGGCTCTTAACCTCTTTGACAATGTTGTCGCCAGCCTTGTCTCGCCCAGCCTCGCAGCCCTGCCCAATCTCACCATCCTCTCCCTCAGCAACATTTACTTCTCCAGTGAGCTCCCATCTAGGTTCAGCCAACCCCAGACATCCCCTCCACTGGTTCCTCGGAAGGAAACAATTCCTCAGTTCCAAGCCCCCCCGGGAGGTAACAAAGCGGGATGAAGCAGGGTGTCATCGCCAGCAATCGTCGGTGATCTGGCCAGGATCTGAATCCTTGCCGTAGTCTTTTCCTACATCTACCGGAAGAAGAAAAAGGAGAGCATGGGATTGTCGACGATGAAGAATGCGGAGCTAGGCGACAGCGGGATTGGGGCAGTCACTAAAACGAGGGAATGACCACCTGCACCATCACTCAGCATGTGGCCATTCTCTCGGTTACACTCCCTATATTTCTTCTCAGTTCAAATTCACATTTGTGATTTTCTCTTTCACTATTGCTATTTCAATGTTTTGAATTGCTTCATGGAAAATAGCGTGGGCCTATCTTTATTGTTAGAAGCATGTGATTATAATCTTAATAAAAACAATACGAATCAGAGATAGAGCTATTAAAATAGGAGAGAGGGAGTACTATTTTTTGAACACCTTGATTGAAACTTTAGGATCTGCCACTGCCGCCAACATTTTAACCTTTTCTATCAAAATTTAGAAGAAAGTTCAGTGCAGCTTCTTATGACAGGCCATTTGAATTGGCAATGGCGGATCAGAATGTTGGCCGTCGACGATCTGCTCAAACACCCACTGGTTGGCCGCTTGAGTGAAATGAACTCCGTCCCAGATAATTCGAACTGACGGATTTTTGCATGATTTTCCTACCAGCACTTCCTTCCCATGGATCTTCACTTTTCCTCCACATCCCACTTTCGGATTGTAGTTGTATTTGCCTCCATGCCCACAGCAAGCAATCAATGGATGCTCAAAACCTATCATTTAATTGGGAAATTACACATACAATACTAAATTAAGGGACAATTATTTCTGGGAAAATTGTAATTAGAGTGGTAACTGACCATGATGCTTGGCTCTGGTGATGAGAGAGTGCTTGACAGAATAGATGTCAACGTAGGTGAGGGAGGCGAGTGGGAGATCCTTCCTCAGCTGAACTACGGCTTCCTTCAGTTTCCTGTTAAAGAACTGGGCCACTTGGTTAAATGGGCTGGCGCAGCCGAAACGGTCCACCTGGCCCGCAGTGATGAAAAATCCGTCCATAACGTAGGGTAGGCAGCCCGCTGGGCCTGTATTATGGATCCAGAAGTATCTTCCACCCTCCGCATATATTTTCTGCAGTTTGACCATTTATTTATATCAATGAACTTGGGCCATCAATGGGCCAAATTTTATGTAAGCCCAGCCCTAATACATCTGCTGCACCCTGCAGGTCATAGACTCTATACCAAGCATCTTAATCCGTGTTTTTTATACTTGGGAGACATAATCGAGGTGTTTTATTTGCTAAATCTGTAGAACAAGATCAGATGTCTATCAGATTTCATTTAATTTTAGGCTACCCCAGAACATGCCTTAGGCAGGAAAAATTGTTTAGTCCTGGCACAAGCCAGTCGATCTTGGAGCTTTATGCCTGAGTGGGAATCATGGCGTACACTATGTTTTATGTACGTTATCACATTTGTCGTCATTCCTTAAAAGATCGATGGCTTGTGCTGAAATAGGGTAATACCATGTGGAATGAGCCTGGGCTCACACACGGGCTGTATGAGTTTAGGTGTCATGAGCTGTAAGATTGAGATTCAATAGCACACAATAACATAAATTAATCTGCCCCTTGTACACCGTTGGATTAAAATCTGATAACACACAATGCCTAGGTACACTTGCGTGTGACCTAAAACTTGTATAAACTAAACTTATTTTTTTTATATGAACCTAGGCTCATATTACACCTATGTAATATTTATAAATTTAAATGCTCATAAATATTATAGGCCATCGGATGTAAATCCGACTACCCATAGAGCCTGGGCTCACGTAGGCATATATGAGCCCAGACTCATATAAACGGCACTCTTGTTTTTAATAAACACTAAATAGTACATTGCCGACACTATTGTATATTGTAGTGCAACTAATCTTAAAAAAATAATAACAACACAGTACTGTCTTATATCGACATTTCATTCGACGTAAAAATCCATTTACGGTAAATAACCATTTGAAACTAGAGCTAATCACTTACACAAGAGAAAAAAACAGAGGCAAAAAACTGAGCAAAACAACGGAAATTTTAGCTGAAATGGTTTTTTTCTTCTTCTAATTTTTACCTTAATGACTGCTGTAAACTTGTTGATGATGTCAGGAACATCAGATTCAACTTCCTGCGGAGATTTGCCTCGGAAATAGCCTGACACCAAGTCATTCTGGCCAATATCGAAAGTGTAGAGAGCCTTAGAGAAGTACTCCAGCTTCGGCATTAACTCCTTAAACACACCCCCTGTGCTTCATCAATCATGATCACCACATCAATGCAGCCACTCAAAACCATTTTTTTGTTGTTGTTGGTTATATATATACACCAAAACAGCTTCTGCTACATACCTTTGTTGTAGGCCAATTGGGATCTGGACTTGAACTGAGAGTACTGCCATGATTGCACGTCCAAGGAGAATGGACTGAAGCCGCCCCTCTGAAAAAGAGTTGCGTTTGGTTCTCGGATGGTGGATCCGGCAGTGGCAAAGTTAGCACCATGAGTGTAGTTGGATCCCACCGAGTTGAGATACGCACTGAGATAAGGCAACTCTAGGTTGTTTGCTGTAATATAAATTAGTAACTCGAAATTAGTTGTATCTTTTATTAATTTCTTTTTCAGAGATGTTCCAGGTTTCGTGAATAAACAGGGAAAAAATAAGGTTACCAATGAAGTCAATAATGAGCCGGCCATCGGAGTATCTTCCGGCAGGGCCGTTGAAGAAAGACTCTCCATTGGGTGGAGGAGCCGGGCCGAAAGCCGCCGACAGGCCGCCTGTGTCGGAATTCGAGTCCCCAAAGTTGAAGATGGCTGGGAAACCACAAGGGGTGGCAACAGAGACAGCATCTGAGACAGCAGCCAGGAGAACTAGAAAATTCAGAAAGGAGAGCAGCCGGATGAGAGGGACCGCCATTGAGAAGAAAGAAAGATAAGATCAGACGAGAACTTCTGTGCTATAAATGACATATGGAAAATTGGGAATTGAAGTAGGTGTTACTTTCTACTTAGAATTCGGAAAAGGGTACATCAATTATGAAGAAAAACTAGAATCGTACCTAAAATTGACAATACGAGATGGATAAGGTTACTTAAATGCCCTCTTACCGACAGTACTTTTTACTTCTTCTCCTCATATTAATACTTTATTTTGGAACCGAGTTAGGGAAGCCACATATTTATAATTTGGTAAAAAACTTATGCGTGATTCCATGAACCTAGTGTCATGGGGTAGCGAAGCGGATTATCTGTGACATGTGCTCGGGTGTGCACATGTGTGGAAGTATTGTATATTAGGTATATATACATTGTAAGAACTACCTATAGTATTGTACATCATATATGTAGGTGTTATGAGGAAGACCAGGAACATTGCAGAACATATGTGCACAGCATTACGCTGAATATACACAGCGATTCGCACACATAGTTTGCTATGTTGGGACTTGGAACACATGGCCAACTAGCACATATTTGGATTCTTAAAATGTCCCTAACCCCCTAAATAGTATTAGAGAGTCATTAAGAGTGATTTCGGGTCATTTTGCAAAGTTTGGATGAACCATGCCCGTACAACCACTTTAGCTGCCACTCTAGCAAAATGAGGAAAATCTCTTATGCTATATAGGGGAGACATGATGAGCTGAAATGATAAAGTTGTTAGTATGATGCCTAGCCTTGCAACCAGCTATCTCGGATGGCAACGAAGACCTGTTGTGTTGCTAGCTATCATGCCAGGGGCCCCGTTCCCTCAGGGATGGGGCTCTCCGACCTATCGGGCATCTGTCCAGCCTTATGGTCGTGTTGGATTCAAAGACCCTTACATGCACTTGGTTGAGATGAAATGTTTAGATGTCCGAGTTGCCTAATTTTGATCTGTACATTGCAAGGAGGTGCCCCCATCTGGCCAGCTCGCTTTTGAAATATCCTGGTACGTTCACACATCTGCCTTAGAATGAGTTCGCTGCTTGGCTTTGCGGGGTGGATGCTTGGTCGAATGGCACGAGGCCATATAACGTCCGGGAATTTTCTAAATTCCTGAAGTCGTACATAGGGAAATTAGGGTGTAGGACCTCTTGATCTTCTGGTGGGAATAACTTGATCATTAGTTAGAAGTGGTTGCTAAATCATATATATATGGAAAATAGACGGAAAGAGCTTCGAAACGCCACCAAGAATAGACGGAGTCCGGATGAGGAAGATACGACTATTCAAAGTTGAATATATCGTATAGGGCCCATTTACCCGATTTAAACGTGCAACTGGGCCGTTTGAGTTATTTTGTGGGCCCGATTATTTACTGTTCCGAAATTAGGTTTTTGGGGCCCAATTTCTCATGGGATTAGGAGCCCTAATCCCATGTCTATAAAAGAATTAATTAAGAGCTTTTGGGGGGAGGAGAGAGAGAAGGAGGAGGAGTGGCCAAGGGAATTTTCCGGCGAGGCTCCGGTGGGGTGGATTGACAGTAAATTGGCAACTAGGTAAGATCGTTGTCTTAGTTAATGAATGTTATTGAAAAATTAAGATATAAATTGTGTTATTAGATCTATGCAATTAGAGTGATTTTTGCGGTGTAAATTTTTATTTAAAAGCACTAGACATCTGGACGGCTGTCGGTTAGCCACTGGATAGCCGCCGGTCAGCCACTGGACGGCCGACGGTTGGCCACTGGACGGTCGCCGGTCAGCCATTGGATGGCCGGTCTACTTCTGGCCAGAAAACCGCGATCTCCGCCGGAAGAAATCAACTGCGGATGGGCGTTTTATGTCTAGGCAGATCCGAAACAAAAAAGAAAAGAAATCAATGTGGCAGTGCAGCGCCGCCGCCGGCCAGAGGAGGGACCTGGGCTACCGAAATTGCCGAACGACGGTGATCCAATCAGGCCAGACCCATCGGCCAGCGTGGAGGCCTACCGTCGCAGTGTCTCCAACTGTTTTAAAAACAAAAAGGGGATGTTTTGCTAGCCGCTAGACGACCATGGAGAGGCAGCCGGCCTTGGCTGAATAGGATCGCCGCTTGGCAGCGATCTTGTGGAGCCCAGACCGCCGCCCTGATGTGGCAGCCAGGGACGGCACCACCAGAGGCATTTCTGCCTCTGGTCAGACGTAGGGAAGACGACCCGCGTTGTGGGTCGTTGACCCAAACCCACCCGGCCCGGGTCTGTTTTAAAAAAAGAAGCAAGGGGAATGGAACAGGGTCCGATTCAGTAGGGTTTAGGTGTGGGAAAAATCCTAAAAAATTACTGTTGCACCTTGAGAGGTGTGGGAGTATTCTGAAATTTTTTTGGCTTAGGTAAAAATCTCAGATGTTATAAAATGACCTTTTTACCCTTGTTAGTTAATTATCGTACAATATTAACTTACCCGAGTTCGAGGCTCTGGTTCAGGGTCATATGAGTGGATCTAAAAATTGGGAAAATTCTCAGTGAGAGTTTAATGGGTAACCTAATTATAAGACAAACCTTTTGATGAGTAAAAATCCCAATGAGTGGGTACTTGACTATTTTGCCCCTAGGGTTAATCATAAACCGTTAAGACAACCTCGGTCGGTTCAAGGGGTTCACGACCCCGTCACACGCAAGGAAATTTACACAGTCCATGAAGTCAAGTAGTATGCTTGAGTTAAATTTTGGACCTGTCAGATGTCATAAGGCCTTAAACCAAATGACAGAAATACCCTTTTGAGTGGACCCACCCACATTCATGTGAATGGAAGCATGAGTCGATCTGAGAGTGGAGCCTTATGAGATGTCAATGAGTTAAATCAATAGAGGAGCAGTAAAATGACTAGAATGACCCAATGGAGGGTACCATACCTTAGGTGGTAAGATTACCCTAATGCCCTTAGGGGCAATATGTTCTGTTTATGATGAAACAGATGACCTAGTGAATCAAGAGTTAGGGTACCTTATAACTGACTTTAAAAGGAAGGAGCATGACCAGTAAGTAACACGAAGACCTTGCCAGGTCGCAATGTCATGAGAAATGAGGGGTAGAACCCTAATTCTCAGGTTTAAAGTAGCGTATTTTTCGTATCTGCAACCGAGTGCATCGATTGACTAGAGTGTCATATATGTAACTCACAGGATGCGCTAGAGTTGTTTATACTCTCGGGCTTGAACTCACTGAGCCGTAGCCCTACAAATGAGTGCAACGGGCCCTTATTCATTATTTATGCATTAGTGTGAATGCACATTATTTATGTTGATTATGTTGATGTATGCTTTTATTATTGATGTTTTAAGTTATATCAGTAACTTAAGGTTAATAAAGACTAATCAAGAGATTTTGGTTGTCGTTAGTTTGTGGGGAGAACACCTAACTCAGATAATGATTAAAATACCCTCTTTAGGGTTGGGACCAATTCATAGAGTGAATGGGACCTTAACATAGAATTTGACCTTGGTTAATGAACCGAGGGTGGTTACAGGATGTTCTCGAAGTCATAGCTCAGTGGATGAGCTATTTATTAGGCCGATTCAGAAGGTTAAGAGGACCCAAATGGTTTAGCGAATACTTGACTAGATGGAAATAATCTAGTCTATGTTTTAGATGTTTGAGGGAGTCAATGGTCATAAAGACCCGAGGCTTCTATGGATTCATTAGTAATGTCTTATAAGACATTTCCTCCTAGAGTTGGGATGCTGGAGATTGCGATATGCTTCTTCATCGCCACGACAGTTTGGGTATTGACCATAGGGTCTTTACCGCCAGTCTCCTATAGGTTTTCCCATAACTATTTAGTACGTACGAAAAATGGAGTTGTATGAGCATCATGGAAGGTGTCACGGACGCGAAGCTTTGCCTAGCATTCGCACTCGTGATGGCTTGGCTGCACCGTGCAACCAGCAGCCACTCTCTTCCCTTCCCACTCGTATGCGCAAGGGAAAACAAGCAAAACAACCACAAAGCAACACAACCAACCTGGTGCAAGGGTCTCCGCCCAAGCTATGTAAATCAGTCCGTCGAAATACACAAGTAGGGAGAGGGCAGGGCTGAACCACCAAGGCTGAGAACTCTCCTCTCTTTCTCCCTGGTTCGTTGTGCAGCCATGGCCGCCCCAACCTTCTCCCTTATATAGACTCAGCCATAGGCTGGCCGTCCTAGAGCAACTAGAAGTACTGAACCTTCCTAATACAAGTGTCCTCACCCTATCCAACTCTCACCCCAATGCCATTCCGGGCCATCATAGTTTAGGAGGTCTTTGCGAGTCCGTCTTCTGCTAGAAGTCCTTCTCCATGCTGTCTCCAAGAGTCAGCCTATCCGAGGGAACCAGCCAACCAACTCCCATCCGTCCTAGGAGTCTAGCCAGTATGTATGTATGAGTCATGTCCGTCCTAGGAGTCTGCTGCCCGGTCTCCTACTCCAACTAGGAGTGCAGCCAACCAGCATCGCTGAATCCTATCTGCCCTAGGAGTCCTCCCCTAAGTCCCAACAGCGCCCATCTTCGCCGCTAGAGTCCAGCCCACGTAAGGACTCCTACCCAGCCTGCTTC
This sequence comes from Saururus chinensis, assembly GCA_035235625.1. NCBI lineage: Eukaryota > Viridiplantae > Streptophyta > Magnoliopsida > Piperales > Saururaceae > Saururus > Saururus chinensis. The sequence goes on along the minus strand of CP141140.1, from coordinate 14,073,627 downwards.
GCAAGGCGAGTAGCTTATCCGAAACATCTCCTGCGTTGTCCCAGCATCCATCCGTGCCCAAGGGGTTGCCTAGGCTGTTCGTCGCTTAGCAAAACTCGGTTGTCCACTGCCAAGTATGGGGGTAGCCGCCCCCTTTCCGCATCCATCAAGTTAAGGGGCTAACAGGCCTCCCGCACTTGATTTTTCGACGCCCTCGTCGAAGCCCCAACTTCCCAGGTGCCCCGATTGAAGCTCTTCAGCCATCCGCCTCACTGTACCTGCCAGCAAGAAGCCAACACTTCCCATCACACCACGGCCAAGTCAAGTCCCTCCCAGCCTAAGTCATCCTTCGGCCAGGTTTGAGCAACACCCGCTGCCCACCATCCTGCGAACCTCTACATTAGTCCGCCCCTTAGCTGCTTCGATCAGCCAAGGCATGGGGAGTCCGCTCCCCTCTATCCTATGAATCATCAAAGACCCGAAGCTGCCCCCTCACCCGGGGACTCCATTAGCCGAACACATGCTATTCGCTGCAAGGGACTCATCCGGGCTACCTCCTCATGCTCAGATTCGTCCTTCTCATCCTCAACGACCAAGGCATTCAGCCTTTCCCGTTTTGGACACTCCTTGGCACGGTGCGGCCTATCGCATATAAAACAGCCACCACCCCTGTTAGGCCGGCCAGGCTGCTCACTGCCCTTTGTTTTGCCTTCCCTGTTGGATGACTTCGCCTCCCCAATCTTCTTCGCTGGCTCAGCGGGAGTTTGCTTGAAATCCGCCAAGCTATCAGCCGCTGCTATCGTTGTAGGAAGGTCCTCCACTTCCCTCCGTCTCAGCTCATTATGAGCCCAAGTCTGCAAACCTGCCATGAAGTAGAACGGCTTATCATCCTCCGTCATGTTCGTCACACCCAAGATCAGGGACTGGAACTCCTTAACGTAGTCCCGAACTGCCCCCATATGCCTCAGGTTCCTCAGCGCCTCTCGAGCCATCCAGGACATGTTTTTGGGAAGGAACTGAGACTGCAACTCCCTCTTAAACATATCTCAAATCCCTATCTTTGGCCGACCTACAGCAGCATCATCCTGCAACCGTGTTCGCCACCACAACTTTGTATCCCCCTCTAGGTACATCGCTGCCACTGTAACCTTCTCCTCTCCTTGAGTATGGACCAACGTGAAGTAGCTTTCCATATCCTAAAGGAAGTTCCCTATCTCCTTGGCGCCTCGTGTCCCAGCATACGCCTTCGGTTCAGGGACCTTTGTCTTCTTCGCAACCTGCTGAGATGAGGACTCGCCCCCATCCCATGATGAAGTGTTGAGGACTGCCCGCTTCAGCAACAACACCTCATCCCCCAATTCACTAACCTTTGCTGCCACTGCCTCCTTTACCTCTTGCACACACTGCTTGAGATAGTCCATCGTCGCAGCCACATCAGCCGCTAATGTGGTGAGACGGGCTGCCCCTTCAGCCATGCTGCCTTCGTCCTGAGACTCGTCAAGGTGTGGTGCGACCTCAAGCAAGGACACTCACTGATCAAAGAGGGCCAAACGCTCGTTGATGTTGTGCGACAAGTTCTGGATCTCAGCAAATGCCCCATTACCAGTGGTTAGCGCATCAACCTTCGCCTCAAGCTCGGCCATACGAGTCAGCATCGAACCTACCATCAAGCTCCCTGTGTTTCCAGCAACTCGTCAAGGCATGGTCTGCACGCAGCAAGGAGTTCTAATTCGTCCAGCTACAACCCGCAAGTAATCCGCCTCTCCCGGGTATCCCAGCGATCCAGCCACCTTCAGCCAACTCCTTCGCAGAGACCGTACAGAGCTTTCACCTCCTTCAGTATCCCGGCAATGGAACCAACTGTCACGGGCACGAAGCTTTGCCTAGCATCCGCACTCGTGATGGCCTAGTTGCACCGTGCAACCAGCAACCACTCTCTTCCCTTCCCACTCGTATGCGCAAGGGAAAACAAGCAAAACAACCACAAAGCAACACAACCAACTTGGTGCAAGGGTCTCTGCCCAAGCTATGTAAATCAGTCCGTCGAAATACACAAGTAGGGAGAGGGCAGGGCTGAACCACCAAGGCTGAGAACTCTCCTTTCTTTCTCCATGGTTCGCTGTGCAAGAAAAATAGATTCTGAATCAGCCATGGCCGCCCCAACCTTCTCCCTTATATAGACTCAGCCATAGGCTGGCCGTCCTATAGCAACTAGAAGTACAAAACCTTCCCAATACAAGTGTCCTCACCCTATCCAACTCTCACCCCAATGCCATTCCGGGCCAGCATAGTTTAGGAGGTCTTTGCAAGTCCGTCTTCTGCTAGAAGTCCTTCTCCATGCTGTCTCCAAGAGTCAGCCTATCCGAGGGAACCAGCCAACCAACTCCCATCCGTCCTAGGAGTCTAGCCAGCATGTATGTACGAGTCCTGTCCGTCCTAAGAGTCTGCTGCCTGGTCTCCTACTCCAACTAGGAGTGTAACCAACCAGCATCGCTGAATCCTATCTGCCTTAGGAGTCCTCCCCTAAGTCCCAGCAGCACCCAGCTTCGCCGCTAGAGTCCAGCCCGCGCAAGGACTCCTACCCAGCCTGCTCCGCAAGGCGAGTAGCTCATCCGAAACATCTCCCGCGCTGTCCCAGCATCCATCCGTGCCCAAGGGGCTGCCTAGGCTGTCTGTCGCCTAGCAAAACTCGGTTGTCCACTGCCAAGTATGGGGGTAGCCGCCCCCTTTCCGCATCCATCAAATTAAGGGGCTAACAGTAGGCTTGTGCTTCTCGCCAATCTGTGTCCATGAGTACAGTTGGGATCCTCTTCTTCAGATTCGTGGCAGGCTATTGAGAGCTATGGGGATTTGGGTCAAGCTGCTGTTAAGCAGTCTACTTCAAGGTTGAAGTCTTTTATTTTTGAGATTTCTCGTGGGGTGAGTCATCTCTGAGTTATAGATTTTTGTAGTATTAATTATCGAATAAGGAATGTGAGATAATTAATAACATTGTTTGATATTGCTTGTTAATTAGACAAGTGGAACAGTTAAAGGACTTACTAAAATGTAGGTTGAAAATATCTAAGCATTGCATGTGTGATGCTATGCTTCTTAGGATAGAGTAGTTTCTAGGCAGAACTACGTCTAGATCCGATCTTGTTGGAAACATGGGAGATGTTGTCTAAAGAGTACGTAGGCAACTAACATCGGGTGATGTTGGCCCAATCCGAAAAATATTAATTAAACCTTTTGTCCTTTGGAATCTCTTCTCCTAAAGGTGGAGATGCTCCATTGTGGTTGTGGTTGTTGTTTGGTTTGCTTTGTTGTAGATTCTCTAGGCGATGACAAGTGAGACCAAGGCAGGCGAGCACAAGAGGTTTCTACATTTCTGCAACTCCAGTATGTAAGTGTATCTTACGCGTGAGAGTCAACTTGTTATTTATTTTTAGACGGGTGACAGACTTATACTTAGATGAATGAGCTGGTTTTTATGAATTTTCAAACGTTAAATAATATCATATGATTTGATATTCGTATTTGTGAACCTCAGTTATCATAATCTGCATATTTAATCGAAGGATTTGTTTTGCTATTTACCGTTCGTGATATTTAAAAATGCTTTTAAAAATCTGGGTCGTGACAAGCCATGACCTTGATGAAGAATGACTTACTCGCTTGGCTATTTGGCCTTGCGAGTGCTGCGCAGTAGGCGTTTCCCGAGCGCCTCCGTGACCCTAGGCCTTTAATATTGTCAAATCTAAATCAGATGACCCTTAGGGCCTCGGCGCATGCATCATACAAGAGAACATGCCTATATAAATAGACATAAACATTTAATCTAATTTTAAAGTTTGGCCTAAAATTTTTAGATATATCTTAAATAGGGTTTGTCAAGGCTGGGGGCGACAAGCCCATAGGCCCATTTGACTCGTCCTTAAGTATAAAAAAAATATTTTCATTCTATAATCTTATATAAGCAAAAAAAGAAAGTTAAAAAAAGAAAGTTATATATTTTAAAGAAATTTATAAGACTCTAAATTTGTAAGTTAAAATGGTAAGTTGTGAAGGACCCCACATAAAGGCTAAAGGTATTTGATTTTAAGTCTTTTAGATCAATAAGTGGGACTCACTCAAAGATTATAAATTTTTATATAAAAATAATATTTTAATAAAAAATATAAAATAATCTTTTATATAAAAAATTGCTTCGACCGAGTCCCACATAGGGGACCATTTTTAATCCTACTTATTACTTATTATAACCCATATTCATAATCTAATTTTAAAATATATATTTAAAAAATTAATTAATTTAAAAAATAATATTTTTACAAAAGAAAACGTGATATAGGATTATTAATACTGGGCACATTTTTTTTTAATGAATCTCTTAAAAATGGATTGGCGGAAGCATTACTCTAAAATAAAGAGAGATGGGCGTCTGCATGATGTCTACTAAAAGGTTCTTGTCCATACAAAATATGAGAACACATTAACATATTAAATTTCTTGCCAAAAAATAAATGTTGTTTTAGTAATTGTACACAATTGCATATATTCATTATGTACATGTAAATAAATTTTATTTTACAAGTCAAAATGCACGTGTATTTACACATATTGTGCAAGTAAAAGTAACTCATATTCTCTATGTTATTACATCAATAACTCTATTTATCTTTTAAAATAAATTAATATAAAAAAAATACACTTTCTATCTCACACTAATATCTTTATTTTATTTTTATATTAATATTTTAGTCAATTAATAATATTATTTGATATTGCTTGTTTTATTTTAAATAAAGGACACACGATAAATCACGACAATTTTTTTTCTTCTTTAAATTAAATCAAATCAAATCAATTGACTAAAATAACCAAGTTGTCATAACTGGGGTTCAAAAATATGAATATAAAAATATATGATATTATTACACGTGTCAAATTTTGATAAATAGCAGGTTAACCCTCTAAGTATAAGTATGTCATCTGTCCGAAAAATAAACAACCAAGTAAAGTTGGCTCTCACGCCAGCTCAATTACTAGATCCCACTAATGTAATGTAGTCCTCAAACGCCCACCAACATCCTAATCTCGCAACGTCTCTATCTAAAGAATCTGCAAACAAACAAAACCAAACAACAACCAAACATCTCCTCCCTTTGGAAGAGCTTCTCAAAAGAACAAAAGTAAAATTTAATATTTTTCGGATCGGGTCAACATCACTCGATGTTAGTTGCCTACGTACTCATCAGACGACATCTCTAATGTTTCCAAGAAGATTGGATCTAGACATAGTTCTGCCTAAAACTACACTATACTAAGAATCATATCATCACACATGTAATGCTTAAGTATTTTTAAGCATCCTACATTTTATATAACTCATTTAATCATTCCACTTATTCTAATTAAACAAGCAATATCAAACAATGTTATTAATTATCTCTCGAACCATTGTTTGATAATTAATATCCTCGTGTAATCCAAATGACATACAGACTTATTAGATGTCAACCTAAGTAACAAATGATAAACTTACCATAGACCACCCTCAAAGGTAAATCAATGACGAAACACCCTAGAATCCACTAGGCCCTAGAATCCAATAGGAAGTACCATCACCCCTTCTAGCCCACGAAGGACGTGACCGAAGTGGAATGCCATGAACTACAACTACACCTAAACAGAAGTGGCGAGAAAAGCCAATAAAGGAGGATGTCAACTAATCCAAACGCGTGTAAACTAAAAGATCCTCAATAGATCTATGGTGAGTCCAGCTCACGCAAAGCTCCTTCCAATGGGGAGATGGAATTACATGGTCAAATTAGCAGCTCCTCAATAAAGCTAAAACTCAGAAAACCATTCTGAACCCTATCTAGTTTAACAATAAAACAGGATTTCGAATTACTATCCCAAACCCTATTAGTCCCTTCTATACTAGGGTTTAAAACTCGAAACTACTATTAGTTCATCAACCAAGGCAAATCGTCAGGTCAAAGGCTTTGTTTACGCTATAAACTACTCCCATACCCCTCTAAGGAATTTTTGTCTTTTTTTTTATTAAGTGTTCTTGCCCAATCCAAAGCTAACCACCCCATTAATTAATCTTTCAATAATCTTAAGCTAGTGATAAGTTACTATCACAACATCAAAAGTAAATATCGAACTAATAAACAAAATAAACTATCAAAACTACATAGGTCTAAACAAATCATAATATCGATAATTAAATTCAATAATGATATTATAATTGTTCGAGCTCTCGTGCCCTAACCCTCCTTGGGTTAACTTATTAAATATTTATGATAGTTGGTCATAATGTACCTAAAGGCATTAAAGTAATTATCTAACATTGGATATGGTCCTCTCTACTCTTGGTAAGTCTTAACCTCTCAAAAGGTTTCAGTATCACATTGGCCCATCAATTTTATTTACGCGAACGCGGGATGGTACGCTCATGAGGGTATTTCTATCTTTTTGTTCAAGGCCTCCATGAACCTCTATGGGTCCAAAAATAATCTCAGGGTTACACATTGATGTTATGAACTCGAGGTAACTTTCTTGCTGTTTAACGGAGTCGTAACCCCTTGAACCGACCCCGATTCAATTAATCAATTTACCTTAACCTTAGGCATAAAATAGTCAATTATCAACTTAATGGGATTTTTCCCGACCTTGTAGATTGGTCCCAATTTAGGATACTCACTAGAATCTTACTTAGATTTTTCTCAAATCTTACTTAGATTTTTCTAAAATTTTAAATCCACTCATAAGCCTCTGAACCGGAGCCCTTAAGTCTAGTCAATAATTATTATTCTACGCATCAATTCACAAGGGTAAATTGGTAATATAAAAGCTTTTGGGATTTTTCCCCATTCTAAATTTTGGTACGGACACCCGGCATACGCTCAAGGACATTCATAATATTTTCCAAATTTTTCTGACTACTCTAACTCAATGAACCAACCAGAATTAATTAGAGTGTAAGTAAGTTTTTTTTTTCGGGACCGGATCGGGGAGGATTACTCGACCCGGTCCAGGGAGTAGTGGTCTTCCTTGCGACCATCTAGAGGCTGTTCAGCCTATGGCGGTGCCACCCCCCTATCGCGGCGGAGGGGTGGGCAACCCAGTGCCTCCAGACCGCCAGAGCAAGGCCGAACCGACAGGGTCGGTCCCGCCGTCGTCCGAAGGCAGGCTGGTGGCCAAAACTGCTACATTTTTTCAACTAATCACGATGGCAACTAGCCGCCCGTGTCGGCCAGGCGAGGGACTGGCCCAACCCTTCCGCTATTGCATGGCAGTTCTGGGAGGCGAAGTCGAGTCACAGATCGTCGACAGCCGGAGGAATAGCGCCCTCGTGTTTTGTTTTTGTTTCATTTTTTATTTTCCTTTGCACCAATCCAGTGGATTGTTCAGCGGTGGCTGCGTTCCAGAGCCCGGTCTGCAAGAAGCCGCCATTTGTTGATGACTAGCCAGTCGGCCCTCGTTAATCGGTAGCCGGCTAGTAGAATTAGAAAATCTATAAAAAAAGATGTATTGTTTGAATGAAATTACAGAACAGCACAAGAGTGCCCAACGAAATTATAGAACAACAGAAGAGTGTTCAACAAAATTATAGAATAGTGATTTCTGTAATCAATGGTAATGTAAATTACATGGTGGAGAGATCTAATTTTCATTCAAATTTATTTAATAAATCATTCGTTAATTTACACGGGAAGACAACGACAACGATCCTACCTTAATCGCCGATTTGTTGTCAATCCACCGCCACCGGAGTCTCGCCGGAGCTTTGCCGTTCGCCTTCTGTCCCCCATCAGCCAAGACCCCTTAATTGTGTCCTCAAAAGCCTTTTTATAAGAATAAGGATTAGGGTTCCTAATCCCCTTAGAAGTTGGGTCAATCATCCTCAATTAGGCCACCTAATTGGACCATTAAAAATTAATTTCAGAATTATAAATAACAGGGCCCGCAAAATGATTTAGACGGTCCAAATACACGTTTAAATCGGGTAAACGGGCCCTATATGATATATTCAACTTTAAACAGTCGTATATCCCTCATCTAGACACCGATTCGCGCATTCTTGGTGGAGTTTCAATGCTTTTTCTGTCTACTTTCTAACCGTATAGGTTTAAGCTATAATTATATCTAGGGAGGAAGTTATTTTACTAAGAATGTCAATGGGTCAAACAACCTACTTTCCACATATTTAATTTTTGAAACCTAAAAAGATCCAGGATATTACACATTAGCCTTCACATTGTGATTTTATTGCACAATTAGAAACAAAATACAACTATCTAATTTAAACTGGCGGATAGTAAAGAGAGAAGAACTTTTCATACACTTTCTAAGCAAATCGTTTTGTAAAACCAAGAAAATAAAAAAAAAACATGTATGCTTAGCCTGCTTCAAGTTGATAGCACTCATTTGCCATAAAACCTAATGTTATTTTCTTCACTTCTTTTGATGATAAATGATGCAGCATAAAACTCTAGGAAGCTTGATTTGTAAATAATTGAAAATTTTATTGAGAATGAAAGGAAAGAAAGTGTTATATGAACCTGTATTAATAGTTCTATTTGAAAAAATAATACTCTTTCCTTCCTAAATTAATATATCTATTTGACAAAAAAATTTGTTCCATATTAATAGCTCTATTTTGTTCAATTTAAGTGGTTTGGTACTTAAAAAAGATTAACATAAGCTTGCTTGCTCTTCTCTTAGATGTGGGTCCCACCATTCAATAAAAACTAATTTTTACCAATGGTAACTATTAATAAGGGACAGAAAATCCAAACGTGATTTGGCCTGCCAAATCTACTATTGCAATCCGGTGGAAATTTGTTGCCAAAGACCCTAAGTACACGACTAGTTAAATTGGGCAAGTGGGGCTATTAGTTCAAATGAAGTTATTAATATGAGATGAAAGGAGTACAATTCAACAATTTTTTTTTTGTTTTATGCATATTATTAATGTTATCTGGCTGTAAGGACGTAAATAGCCTAACTCTTATAGAATGAGTTCTTATAAAGTTACAAATCATTTCTTCTACTTAAATTAAATAAAACACTAATTTTAGCTCATTTGAAAAAATTAAATAAAACACTTAATATAAGATGAAAAAGTGGTAAATAGTTTAATATATGAAGGTTACTGGCATTTAGGTTCAATTCATAACGAGGTTATAGAAAAAAAGGGGCAATGGGCAGTGCGGGGTGCAGATAGACAGATGGCAACGAGAAATTTTTGAGTGTGCGTTGCATACCTTGTTGGCTGTGTATTTCATCATTTACAAAACGACTCATCATCATTTATAACCGCTTGCTGCCCTGATATTCCATAACTATGCTGATTAGTTATACGTTGAATGGTGAAATACACGGCCAACGGGGTGTGCGACGCACACTGAATAATTTTTCGATGGCAACAATGGGGTGTGCGACGCACACTGAATAATTTCTCAACGACAACGACAGGAAAAAGAATCAACGAAGAAGTTTGCCAGCTAAGTCAGCGACACAGTTTACTTCCTGGTATGTGTGGGATGTAGCAATCTCGTAAAATTGGCCCAGAGCTAGAATGATCTGATGGATAATAAATTCAATTCGTTAGGGGATGTCAATATTGATGGAGATAAACAGATTCGAGTAGCCTCAAATTTGCACCTTCCGAATCTCCAAGGCATGAGCCATGTGAACACCTTCAACTTCGGCCAAAAGGCTGAGGAGTTGCCGATGCATTGGCGGCTGTGGCCGGAAAATGACCAAGGTGAGTTCAAAAATTATGAATTACGGGTATTCTAGATGATCCACATAGTGTTCGCCGTCGAAAGTTGTGTGCGCTCCGCTTTGCCGATGGACCTGGCATGACTGAAAATTAAGAATGTTAATTGTGGTATGTGGGAGGGCATTGGCATGGCCTCCCGTGACCAGGAGGGCCAGGAGCCACATGGTTTCAAATAAGCTACAATTGCGAAAGAGGTGATTACAACTTTCATGTTCAACCCCACAAAGTGGGCAAACAAGGGGGACGCTGTTCATTCTTCTTACGAGATTGTCATGGGTGTCAACCACATTGTGACAGACTTTGCAAGCGGAGTGTTTGATCCTAGTGGCCTCATGGATTATACTGTCAAAATTCATACTAATATAGTGGGTTAGTTTCTTGGGTTCTCAAAACAGCACAGACTGCAAAATTTGGCCCATTTAAATCAAGCCACACTCCTAACTATTGGGCTCATGGTTATTTAGGGTCCATGGACACCCTTTGTCTAGAAGTGCCATCCTCCCCGCTTGCACATATTTCCTTTTGGTTCCCATCTTCCAAACATGAAATCAACGGGGACCAATTCGCCCCTCGCCCCGGTCGAATCAACCCTAGCCTCTTTGTCCATCACGAAATCTGAAAAATTATGGATGTAATTCACGCAAATAGCTGACCTAGTTAGTGAGGCCTGAGTGAAATGCCACGCCTAAAAGTCCAAACAATAAGTTGGCCAACTAAGTATCCTAACATAGCGCCCTAGCTAGAGATGAACCTGCCCCAAGGCTATAGTGCGAAACCATATGATGGCATATATTTGGTTTCTGGCCAGATCATTACAAATATAGTAAGAAGTTAAACTAATTTAAAATTATAGTATTTTTTAACAAAAATAAATGTGTTTTAAAAAACCTGTCATAACGTCCGCATGTTGCATGGCAACCGTCAGATTATATGAGCCCAGATAATATAACTGTTCCTACTCCTATACATGTTCTAGGCAAGTCTTATTATGCACATGTTTAACATGGAAAATGATATTTCTACATAAAAAATACATATAAAAAACTCACATTCGAGTTTTAATTGGTCTAAATAAGTAAGCCCATGTGAACTTTAACATTGTTCAATTCTTTTGCAGGTATGATTTTCCAGTTTCGGCATATAGATACTTAAAAATCTGGAAATAGAAAAATACAGAATATTGTAGCAGAAATACAGAAGATGTTCAGTGTCTTGGATTTTATTGAAACTTTCAGTTCGCATTCACGTGTTTTTTGCATTGATGTCGACATGTTAAACAATCCTCACTCTTCCTGAAACAGTCAGAATAATCACGTAAAAGGCTCTTAATCTATGAAATGCGATAGATATGAAAGTATGACTTTGGGTAAAAGATAAGGCTTCACCCGTCTTAAGTGGTGAGAGATTAATCTGTTTTAAGTAAGGCAGCGTGTGCAAAGCACGTTAAATATATCTCAAAGATTTATGGTTTCTTCTTCATGCATGCAACTCGATCGGTTCCATCGTGGTTCTTACTCCACAAAACAAGTCTTCTGCAAGCGTAGAAAATTCTGGAGGAGAATAAATGCTTACGCGCACGGTGGGGGCGAAAGGCAAGAAGTAAAACCTCGTCACTTTCACACATTAGCCCTTTCATTTATTCGCATAAATGGCGGGTCCCGTCTTTCGGGTCGCTCTTTCTATGCTTCTTTTCACGTACTAATCCAACCCGATTTGGTGGATTTCTGACTGGACGGCATGATTTGCAATCCGATTAAGACACGACAAATGTGAACCAAGCAGACGTCCAAAACTCTGTTTCTGCCGGCGGCCCACCACGGGATAAAAGGTACTTTGATGGCCGACGTGGCCTAGTTGAAGGCCTTGCTTCTTTCTCTTCTTCTCTTAATGCTGTCCCAAGGGGGGGGGGAGAGAGATCAAAGCGTGTTAAAATTCCCAAAGCAATTAGGAGGTGACAGCGGGGAATAAGCACAATATGTGCTAAACAAATCACTTTTCAGAGGAGGTGGGAAAGAATTTTGCCGTTCTTCATAATCCCACCTTTGACGCGTAATCTCCACACGCAGAAAGGTGGAACCCACTTGATTAGGGGTGGGGAAGTTGGGGAATCACTTCTCTCCCGGGGTCCACTAGCTAAGGTGGAAACCTTAACTACTTTCGTCTTCAATCTGTCTATGCCAAAAAGGGTCGCCAATATGCTGTGTTCAGTGTATGCGAGATGGTAATTTAGCTGTTAGATCAAGCTGGAGTGCTGGATGTTTTTATCATAGCACTGAAAGATTCTCTCCTCCTTTGTCCTTTTAATTACTCTTCTCTCTCTTTATTTTCCTCCCCCTTCCTCATATATACCTTTTCTTCTATCACAGTCTGGCCAACAGTGTAACGTCATTATCATGAGCTCAGCTAATTGACTACAAGGGGGAAGGGATTAGAGTTCAGCATGTGTAAACTTCATTAACCGTCCACTCTGGCTGGTTCATTGAGGTTAGGCACGTTGGACTGCGACATTTTTCGAACACTTTGGTGGCCTAATCACGTCAGGCCCCTGGCCCCGCATGGGTGGAGCCCAAGAGTTCCTCTCCAGCCTTGACTTTTGCTGTCACAGACCCACAGTTGACAGGCTTAAAGTCCCAGCTGTTTGTGTGGACTGTGCGTGGATGCGTTCTTCTCTTGGTAGGTGGAATGACGTATCCACTGATATCCCACATCTCAGCCGTCCAATCCCAAAAGTGGCAAGTGGGACCCCCAGTGTGGGCCAGAGCCGTGTTTTGTCAAAAAAACTGGCGCCGTCACCAAGGACTGAAAGCTACAGTCAGATTGCGGCTACAGATAACCGTTCGAAGCAACTCGCTGCTAGCGGATAATATTGAAAATTCCATCCCAGCTTCCGGTAAATGTTGTTTTCGATCAAGAAAAACTCCTTTGTTTTCTTTTTTTTAATCACATTCTTCTTTGTTATTTTCTCTTGGGCAATGCGTTCCTTGAATGAGACATACGAGTGCCATCTTATCTTCCCAGTCCAAACCTCAATCAGAACTCACGAAAGGATGAATCGCTGAGCCAAGCAGTTAGTACGAAGTGCTCATGGATTATGGATGGATGATGGCAAGTGTAAATTTTGAGCTTCCACCCAATAGGTGTACAATATTCGATATGATTGTGTCACCCAACTGATTGGCATCCTGCCAGTCTGTACCGTCTGAATCAGGATCAAATCACACCTCCTCCATTAATGTCAGCTTACACACGCCCGGCCACAGTGGAGTCCCTTCGACAACTCTGTCAGCCATTGCCGAAGGCTAAGACACGAAATTCGCCTCAAATATCATATAAATCATCACTTAAACAAGGTTGGTGAAGAAAATTTTTGTGTGGCCATGAATCAGCAGTATTGATTATGCGGAAAGCACTACATATTGAACCGTTAATTGATCACGATTACAATGTTGACTACATCTCCAAACTCGACTCTTAATGGCTAACCCGAATGGATGCAAATATTTTGCTGCCATATATCGCCGGTCTCCTTGTTATTTTAAAATATATATGTCCCCAAATTGATCCCGCTTTGATCCAACCGAACCCAAGCACGAGATGACTTTTTCATCCACAAAGATTAAATGGCTTGACCCATCTGACAAAGATGTTAGCCACGCGACAGCCAAACCACCTGTACCCTCAGTGTGTGCATCTCACACACCGGTAGGACGTCGCCACCCTACATGTTTTATGTTCGATCAGATCGGGTAAAAAAGACCCCTACAGATATTTTGAGCACCGTACGTAAGTGTCTAAATGGACCGGGTCGACAGCTGAGCTAAATTCTGCCGTAGTGTACTGGACGTTAAACAGTTTAAATCTTAAATACAGGCCTTGTTGTTGACCATGTGGAATTACTTTTTATTGGGTTGAAAACATCCACCTATCGAAATTAACTGCATTTGTACGACCTTTTATTTTTTTTGGAATACTCTCATGAGCTTTAAATTAAAACAATGGCCACAAGCAGATGTTTAGCGGTAAGTTGTTTATGATTAATCATCTTTTATCATGGGGTGGGTCATAAACAACTTTCTCAACCTCCAATAATGCGCCACATGACCACGCGGCCTTTTGCTATGGCACAGGACACGTGCTAGGCGCCAGTTGGTTCATCAATCTCCTCGGTCCAAATTATTAACTCGGTCAAGTGCACGCGAGAATCTTTTCGGGTTGGGCGGCATATTGCTTCGTTTTGAAGTTGGGGAGGAGGGGCCCCCTCTTTCCAAAACGCTCATTTGACTCATTAATATAACTAAAACAATCCATATCTAAAACTTAGTATATTTCTGCACGTGTACACGGTGGTCGCACATATGCCAGGTTCCTGTCAAAGACGGCGAAGCCCATCAGCTTTGCCACATGCAGACGCCCAATGTATGCACCCATTTGGTTCGAGAACGTTGATTTTTCTGACTGAATAATTTTTAAGAGCAATGATGTCTCCTAAAATTTCTCATGGTAAAATTAACTGTATATAGCACCACCGTTTGTAGGGCCAACAATGTAAAAACAAAATGAGAAAGCATTTTATAATCCCTCAATTAAAGGCAACGGATGAGGATAAAATCGCGCCCCAAGGTGTCCCCGACAGGCTCCGCCCATCGCGACGCCGCCTGCGTCGGCCAGCACCGAGGGCCGGGGCCATGCGTCGCCAGCATAGGAGCCAAACGTGGCACGGGGACACGCGTTGTTTGCGCTGCCGCCTTCCTCGGGCCGCGAGCACAAGCAGCAGTCACGTGCGGGTTAAATGCCCGCCCCGGCGGGGCAAGTTGGCTTCGCGGCAGTCCACACGTAGCGGCTGCCGTGTTACATTGGTTTGTCGGTTGGATGTTAATATCCTTCACTTTTGTAAAAAAAAAACCGGCCACGAGAGTGGATTAGTAAATTAACGTGATCCGGAAATTTTGTTGCTCACTGCGCTCAACATTGTCTTATTTTTTGGCACTACATCAGTACATATTTGAAGATTATCCAACTAAAAATGAAGATGAAAAGAAAAACGGATTGTTGCGAAACTTCGCAGGGCGAAAAACAGGGGCAAATTGAAATCCTAGAAATGGGAGACGAGGAGACGCGTCAATCTTAAATGGGTAGGTCGTGGCCGGCAGAATTGACGGCTCAAGGATGTGGTTGGACACGTTTTAGCCTCTTTTGTGGGGCCCCCCTGCTGTATTTAAAAGACGTACGGAAATCGGCGTGGCGGCTTTGGATTCCTTTGCTATCTTTTCATTTTTGTTAATACGACTCTGAGGCCCGCGATTAGATTGCTTCTTCAAGTTCAAGGTTGGATGATGCAGACAACGCATCCGAGCGAATCAGCGACCGCGTTAATTTGGACGGCGTTTCTCTGTTAGCCTTTTTCGTTGATTTCAGTGGAATTTCGAATGTTAGCGAAAGCATTTCACGGAGACTTCGACTGATTAAAAAAAAAGGAGCAGGGAACACATCCAGCTGGATCATCTTGTTGTAGCGATGAACTCGGAAGGAATCGCGACAAACTTTTTTTTTTCACGAGAGTCGGGACAAACAATTGATGCATATGGTATTGTCCCTGTTTTAAAACCCGGCCCGGCCTTTCACATGGATAAATCGTTAATATTCAATCGTAAGTTAACTTAAGTTGATCCAATTGATAACATAAATAGTAAATTTTTAAAACTTATAAAATATATAAATTAGTATTATGATATAACAAAAAAATAGTGAGTAGAGATAGTTAGTGCCTCGCCATTAAGTCATGGGGTAGGGTCCGTTTCAAATCCTGTTGCATAAAATTTTTAATCATAATTTTAATTAAAATTATTAATTGTATTAATTAATGGTACATATCACACAAACTTAATAGGGTAGAGGGGGTTAGCGCCTTACCCTAAATCATAGGGTGTGTTCCGCTTAATCCTGCATCTAACAAAAAAAATTTTTACACTTTATGAGTTATGATTTTAATTGGGCCGAATCAGCTTATACACCTGGGCCGGTTGAACTTGGTTCGGTTCGAGGTTTAAAACATTGTATTGAACCCATTTTTATTCACGTTTTTTTTTTACTGCTTGGACAGTTCATATTCGATTGATTGCCTATGAACTTCAAAAAATAGTGACAATGTAACTTTTAGAGACCGGGCCAGCAGGTTAGGGTCAAAAATATTTGGGCCGGGTCCTAGGGAAGGGCTAAAATTTTAAAAATTTTAGACCCATTTGAATAGGGGCCAGGGGTTAAAAAATCTACCTCTTCCTCTTGATAGCTACATTTTAAAAAAATAGTAATTTTTATTAAATAGTAAAACTTACATTTATGATAAGTGAAAATAAGTTTATGATTATTTTTTTAAATACCCAATAATTTAAATTAAACAAAATAGAACAATTAATATAAAACAAATTTTTTACCCAAATAAAGCTATTAATGTAGGACAGAGGAAGTATAATTTACCGAATCCTTCCCTCAAAACTTACAAGGTTTGATAGTAATAGTAGTCTTCGATGTCATTGTACCCTGCACCGCACTTCTAGTCTTTTTTTTTAACTAGTGAGTTTTATAGATTTCTAAGTTGAATTTAAACAATGTAATTGTATAATTATTTAAATAAATATATTATCTTCGTCATAAATTAATAGTTTTATTTAGTTTTTAAAAATAAATTAAATCTAATTTATTTTAGAAAACAAAAAATAACTATTAATGTAGGACAGAGAGAAGATTCTTTAATCTATATAATAAAATATTTATTTTATTTTATTGAACTAATATATCCTATTTTTATGAAATCATAAATTGAACCTAGCCTATATTTTACATCAAGCTCTTTGTTCACTCTTACTTTGTGATGGTAGGGAGCAGTCATTCTTGACATCCCACTCTTGCAATTTACCCTCTTTCTTATGACTGTGTTCATCTTCCTTGCTCAGGTATGACCTGAGAGGGGGTTCTAGTGGCAGTGGGATTAGAGACGTTTACCTTACAATATAGTTTCAAATGGCTAAATTTACTATAGCACGATATTTGTGTTTCCCCAGTTCTTTTTTTTCTCTCTAGAAAGCACAACATCGAATCATCATAATTGTAGGCCATATAAAAGTAACGAATATTCTATGTGGGAGGCCAAGTAGTCCTCTAATGCAGCCTTCCAACAAGGGACAAGGGGTTTACTAAGCAAAATAGATACTGTTTTCATCTTAAATTAATAGGTATATTGGGTAAAAAAAGTGTGTTACATATTAATAGCTTCATTTTGCTTAATTTAAATAATTGGGTATTTAAAAAAGTATCATAAGCTTATTTCTTAGATGTGGGTTTCACCATTTAATAAAAACCACTACTTTATTCACCATTTAGAAGGCAACAATGGCCAGTGGCATGATCTCCTTAGCAAAGTTGAGGAGATGCTTTCCTCGTATTTCAATGATATTTCATCTCTTCTAATCTGAGAGGGTGGATGAAGTTTTCGACAAAGTTAGATGTTTGGTGACTAACAATATAAACCTCAAGCTCACTCTTCAATGAGGGAAGTGTTTCGTGCCATCTCCCAGATGAACCCTACAAAGCTCCTTGTCCTTATGGTTTGCCTGCTTTATTTTACCAAAAACATTGACACGTTGTGGGGGAAGAGGTCACAACTTGCATGACTAACGCTTTAAAGTTTGGCCACTTCCCGCCGGATATTAACAAGACCCACATTGTCCTTGTCCCTAAGGTGAAGAATCCAAGGAGACTATCTGATTATTACCCCATTAGCCTATGCAATATAATTTATGAGCTAGCCTCCAAAATTTTGGCAAACAAGCTAAAATCTATATTAACCCACGTTATCTCCGCAAGCCAAAGTGCCTTTGTCCCAACGCACTTGATTGCTGACAATGTGCTCGCTGCCTTTGAGTTCCTCCATTCCATGAAGATGCAGACAAGGGGAAATAAGGGGGGGATGACTATGAAATTGGATTTGAGCAAGGTGTATGACAGAGTGGAATGGGTTTTCCTTGAAAAAATGGTGCTAAAGACAAGGTTCTACAGCGAGTGAGTGTATGTGATAATGACTTCTGTTTCAATTGTGTCCAATTCTTTACCTTCTAACCTTCATAGGGGTTGCGGTAGAGAGACCCCTTTCCCCCCTACTTCTTCCTCATTTGCTTGGAGGCACTTACCTACCTAATAAATGATGTCGAGATTTCTAACACCATCATGGGGGTTTGTGCCTCCAAGGGGGACCGAGGGTGTCCCATATGTTTTTTGCAGATGATTGTTTGCTATTTTGCAAAGCTAGTGTCACACCCTGGCACCCACCTGACTCAAACCCAGTCCAAGGGCCGGTCGAAGTGCACGGGGGCAACAAGATTATTAGTTTAACACGTTGCGGAAGTCTTAACCCCTCTAATAGGTGAATAACTAACATGGAGTCACGCACCTTTAGTCTTTTGTGTAAGAGAAATAAGGTAAAATAAAAAAGGATAACATCTCTGAAACAAATCCTCAAATTTAACCCACATACTTAAAATCATGAGCCGACACGTGGCTCAAAATTTGAAAATCTTAGACATGTCTAAAAGCATTAGATATATACGAGTCTGAAACATAATCATCCATACATAGTTTTCTACTATCATTAAAGCATAAAACATAAGACAATACAATGTCCAAAGGCATCCATGCCTAGTCCCATTCATATCCTGATCGTCTCTCATACAGGGAATCCTGATCAACTGCACAGCCCCCCCAAAATAAAAACAGAAAGAGGGGTGAGTAAAACTCGATAAGGTTTGAAATACGGTAACGTTAATAAGAAAACAATCACGACACATTAACATGGTAATTCAGATCCACATTTCACATAATATCCCCATTTCTAATTAATTTTCTTACCATACCCCTAATTATCGATAAGTAATTATCTTGCTTACAAGTATCTCATATATACTAATCATGACATGAATAATCACATTTTGAAATCGCATTCATCCTGTATAATAAGTGATTCTCATACCATCACATCATTCATAATCACCACGTATAACCTCCATGAGAAGTGTTTCTACCACCCATTCAGATTATTCATAAACGTCACATAATCCTGCATTAGAAGTGTCTCCAACACACATTTCCGATCATGCATAAATATCACATCAACCTGCATGAGAAGTGTCTCTAACACACATTTCAGATAATGCATAAACATCACATATATCAACCTGCATATAAAGTGTCTCTAGCACATATCCATAACCATGCAAGCCGATAAAAACAACCCCGCTTAATTAGCTGAAACATAATCAGTCCCTTCTCACTCTAAACAATCCCTAATAGGAAGGTCTAAAGGAATTTTGCAGTTTATGTAAAATTTTGAACTGGGAAGAATACCCCGTACTAAGTTGGTGCACTTAGCTACATTAGCCTGAATTCTCAGGGTCTATATGGTCTCAATAATTTATTTCCTTATAACATTGCCGCTTTTCTCAACCTAAGGAGGAAACTCGTCCTTAAGGGACGTAAAATCTCATCCTTCTGGACGTAAAACACTGTCATTTCGAACGTAAAATTGAATTAATAAGCCTCTAATCAATTAACCCAACAAGCAATTCTTTAACAGTTGTATCCAATTGGCCAACATTTTCTAAACTCGGTAAAGTCTCATTCACAAATTTGTTTCATGATGCATGCAACATGGTATATACGTGAGCAATTTCTACATTAATTCTAATTCATGGAACGCACTCCCATTAGCCCCACATGCATCATATTTAATCATAAATAACAACAATTACCATGATTACCCACATGTGTGTGTTCTAGATAGAAACATTAATTTCTAAACATATAATCATGCATTGTAGATAACTCAGAAGACACCACACATATGTTTTTTAACATCAAGTCATGGTTTTTAACTGAAATCATGAGTGAAACCCATCGAAAAACATCAATCATGTCAAGTGCAACCTCATGGTAGACCTATATAAGCTTATACACACCACACTTGAAGTTAGACATGACACCATCATCCACTCATAATTTAAAAATATTATATAACGATATACTAGTCCATTCTCATGCTATAATCTTGTCGGAATCATGCTTAAAACATAAGAAATCATTCAATCATGGATTCAAGATAAGCAATTATAACACGTTTAGCCAACAACATACAATTTTACATAATACTTAAATATTATTCATAATTTTAAACATCAATATCATGTCATTCCAGTAGTTTATCATAACATATATTACTCATTTAAGTAATAAGAAATGATACTCAAAAGTAAAAACACTAGAATGAGCTAAATACACAAAATTAGCCGAACTGCAGTGTTGGCGTTCCAACGCCCTTTAGGGCTGTTGGAATGCATGGTTGTTCAATTAACTGCCAGGCCATTCGGTCACCATAACGACAATCTTTGGTTCGTCTTCCCCACTTCGAAATCAAAACCGAAACTTCAAATACAAATCTTAAACTACCAAATTACACTCCCAAACATCTTAATAATCCAATCCATGCTTAAAGAACATCAAATCTAGCCATTACTAGACAAAAACCCTAAGAAATTTCATTAAAGATTAAGCCTTTATCAAATCACCATTAAAGCTCATAACTATGGAACCCACTTCAAAACTCTTTCAAACTCAAATCCGAAATCATAGCAATGTTTGGGGTGAAAACATTTACCTTAAACAAGTTTCCTCACTTGAAATAGCTCATCTAACACCTTCAAAACCTATCCAACATATGATTTTGATTAATATCATCATAAATCCGATTTAAAATATCTAAATCTTTCAAAATCTAGTAGATCTAGGGTTCAAGAACCCAAAAAAGAAATTCTCATCTTTAGGGTTTAAAATAGAAGTTCAAATCAGTAGTTTTTTTAGTAAAAATCGAGATTAAACCAAAGCAAAAGAAGAAGTTTGGAAAATTTAATAAAAACCCTAAGAGATTAGTGAAAATTAAGCAAAATTATACCTTGATCTCCATTCTCTTTTTGAAAAATGGGGATTAGGCTCCTAAATTCCTTTTCTCAGCCATTTCCCAATTGGGAAAATGGTTGTGTCATTCTTTTGATAGTAAATGTTGGGGTAAACCTAATAGGTTTGTGGGGTAAAAATATAATTTTCTACTAGTAATGGAAAACTTGCTTAATTTAAACCCAAATTTAAGTTTAAAATTTTTGAAATAATTATTTTATATCTTAGGAAAATAGACAAAACCGATCAGAATTTGCATTAAACCCACATTCAAAAATAAATTGAATAAAAATAAACTGGTTCAAGTTTAGGGATCTTACAGCTAGTGTGGCTGATTGCAATAAGATTAATGAGATTATGTAGCTTTATGAACTTGCCTTGGGCCAAAAGTTGAATAAGGAGAAAATTACTCTTTTCTTGAGCGAAAACACCAGTGAGGAGGTGAAGGAGTCTATCAAAAGCCGCCTAGGGGTCCATCAGATCGAGCATTATGACAAGTACTTGGGTCTTCCCTCCTTTGTCGGGACATCTCATAAATCAGCCTTTAAGGATCTAATTGGCAAAGTGTGGGCAAGGATGAACAATTCAAACCTTAAGTATCTATCACAAGCTAGAAAAAAGGTGTTGATCAAAGCCGTGGCTGTTTCTATGCCCACTTACACCATGAGTTGCTTCTTGCTGCCAATATCCCTATGTGTTGATCTTCAGGCTCTACTCAATAATTTTTGGTAAGGTCAAAAAAATTGTGAAAGGAAGGTCTAATGGATAAGGTGGGATAGACTTTGTTGGTTTAAGTTTCATGGAGACTGGGCTTCAGAGACATTAGGCTTTCAACTTGGTTTTGCTAGCTAAGGTGGGAAGGCCCACAACGTTGCTCAACACGTGTGCGCAATGTTGTGCAGAATGTACGCAATGATGCACACACATAGTTGGCAATGTTGGGACACTTGGTCATGTTGCACATATTTGGAGTCTGAAGGTGTCCCATTCCCCCTAAATAGTATTGGAGAGTCTTGTGGAGTAATTGGGGTTGTTTGACAATCTTTGGAGGGACAATGCACGTATAACCACTTTGGTTGTCACACTAACAGAATACAAGAAATCTCTTACGCTATATATGGGAACTCGGTGAGCTGAAAAGTATGAGTTGTTAGTATGATGCATAACCTTGCAACCGGCTGTCTCAGAAGACAATGTAGGATTATTGGGTTGCTAGCCATCATGCCAGGAGCCTTTTCCACCGAGGGGATGGGGCTCTCGACCTATGGGGCAGTTGTCTGACCTTATGGTCTTGTAGGAAAGAATGACACTTATGTGCATTTGGTTGAGATGAAATATTCAGATGTCCGAGTTGCCTAAGTTGGATATGTGCATGCAAGGTTGTGTCCCCCTCTAGCTAGCTTGCTTGGGAAATGTCTTGGCACATTTGTACATCCAACTTGGGATGAGTTTGTTACTTAGCTTTACGGGCTTAACGCTTGGTCGAATAATACATGGCCATGACTTTGACAAAGAAAGGCTTACTCACTTGGCTATTTGGCCTTGTGAGTGCCACACAAATGGTGGTTCTCAGGCGCCTCCGTGACAATGTGCGCACTCACATTGGTGTTGTCAAAATAAACTTTGTTGGGGCTCTTTTCCTTGGGCTCACCGGAGTAGGTGCAAACGTTGTTTTTTGGGATAAGAATGATGCTATTTTTCACTGTTTCAGCTATGTGGAACAAGGGGTGGTAGATGCCCAAGACATTGAAGTGTTGGCTACCTCCCTAGTTATCTCCCTGGCTTTGAAGAAGGGAATCTCTGACATGGTATTTGAAGGGGACTCCCTAAACATCATCAAGGCCCTCCAAGACAACAAGCCTATAGAAAGCTTGTGGGGTCACATCTCAGCTTCATTGCTTCTAATTGGTGAGCTTCAGTTTTATCAAAAGGGAGGATAGCCATGTGGCTCATTTGCTAGCTCGTTTAGTGAGGAACTTAAGTTGTAGCAGGATGTGGCATGATGATCTTCCTCACTCGATTTTTAGTGGCATAATAACTTTCCTCACTCGGTTTTTCTTGCCAACTCATGTGATATATTGTTCTTGTGATTGGTTGTTATGGTTGGTTCTTCTCATAAAAAATTACTATATTTTAAAATAAAATTATTAATATAAAATAAAGAGAATATAAAATAATTATTAATAAAATATGTATTTTCAAATACTTGTTTGTACGGGCCTACATGATGTTCTTTATAAAACCAACAGCCGGTGGGAACTCGATGTAATAATAAGATCATATCCATGCATCGAAGTATGGTCGTAGTTACTGATATTTTCTTTATTGGAGTATTTTATTTATAGCAAGGTCAGTAAGCGGAACAAACTCCGTACTAGTTGACGTAATAGGGCGTTAGTCGTTTGTATTTTAAAATGATATATTTCAAAATTTTTATTTCAAAATGCCGACTAAAATCCTGCATTTTAAATGCTCAATTTGAGACTACATACTAGAATCATAGGTTTTTAGAATGCATGATAAAATACACGACAAAATTCAACTTTTATCTAAACACAAGATAAAAAATATTAATTCCTCAAATCTTAGTTGGATAAATAAAAATAAATGATCAGTCTATAATAAGATGATATTATATGCACTTTACCATTTGCATATGTGTAACATCCTCAATTTTTCTCTAATTTTTTGTAAATTTTTTGCTATTTTTGCTAGTATTTTTACATGAAAATTTGACGTTTTGGTGTATTTGTTTTCATGATTGACCTTTATATTCGTAATCATAGAGTCGATAGTGGTATTTAGTCGCAAGTCATGGGGCCTCGATGCGCCACAAGAACTTTCGGTGAGAAAACGGGAGAGAAAATGAAGAGACGCAAAGGAGAATAGAAACATAAAGAAAGGAAGAGAATGAGAAATTAAAAAAAAAATTGGAGCGCCCGACCTAGAAGTGGAATAGAGGAAGGGAACTACCCCTTCCTTCTATGAGGCCAGAGGCGATGCCACTGCTGGTCGCCGGCTTCCATCCGGCCGGCCTTGGCCTGGCACCACTGCCACCCTGACCTGGCCCCACTGGAAGTCCGCCCTTCTCTTGCATCTTTTCCCATGTTAGCTCAACAAAATTGCCCACTCTTCCTTCTCTTGATCCGTTGTCGCCCCGACCATGTCTTCGCCCTAACTAGGACGATGTCCGAGCACTACCATCCCGGCCTCCCTATCCCTCCTTCGCCGGCATGAGGTGAAACTCTGCATGTCCCTCTTTTTCCCTTTGTTTCTGTGCGTTATGATCAGCGGCAGCGCCACTGGTCGCCGGCGCTGCCGCTGATCACCGGCCACCAACGGCTAGCTTTTGGCCCCTTGGCCCAGCAATGGTAAGGTCGTCATCCTTGGCCTTTGACAAAATTTTCTTTTTAAGAGGTTATAAAGGAGAATATGACAAAAGAGAGACCCCTGGCCCGATGCGTGCATTTACAAATCACATGAGTTGGGGTCGAAATTGAAAATCCACAAGTAAAGGCTATTTCATGTTATAAGTTGGGATTTGAAATGTATGAGTTTAGAAATCGCTTTCGCATTGAGTAATAGGGTAATCTAAAATACACATACGAAATCCCAAAGGACTAACACCTCATTCTAAAATATGCGCTCCAAATCCTAAACCACTAACCATGTAATTTAAAATCGATGAGATTGAGCCCATACCATGTTCTAACTATGGGATAGGATACATTAGCCCGCTAGCTAAATATCTCCTATTACTAAAATATGTGTAATAACTTAATTAATAATTTTAAATCTTAAAATATAAAAAAAATATATTTTAAATTTATTAAATATAAAAATAAAATACTTAAAATGTCGCCTTAGGCCTCCATTTGTCTCAAGCCGGTCTTGCGTACTAGTTGACGTAAGTACAGGGCATCGGGTGCTGAAACCCAAGCCAATTTTGGGCAAAAACTTATTCCTCACCCACTCGGAACCGGAAAGCTACAGTAAATCTTGGTTCGTACAATCAGAGCTTCGTTTGGAATGCAAATAGAATAAATCTTTTGTGCTGATTATAATGACAGTTTTCTTAAACTTGTCCACAAAAAAATATGTTTCAGCAACTAAAACTCTACATGTAATGAAAACCCTACGAATTAAGGGTGTCTAAATAATTAAATTACTTAATTTATTGCATATAAACCTTGACGTCAACGTAACATTGTTCAGCAAAAATATATAACTGAAATTGCATGTAATGGTAAACAAAAGGCCCACCCGATCTGTTCACAAATAAATTAGAATCACAGAAAAGGACGTCACATTTTGGATCTCTTCTCTCCTGTTTAGACGCATGAGAGCTTCGAACGGTGGGGAACTCCAGCAAAGTGTAATCAACAAACTGACTAACAAGTAACAACAAAATATCTGGCCAGACCAGAATTAGGCTATCAAGCCTTCAAGCTATCCTAATTAAGTAGACTTTTGACATCTGAATCATGAAAATAATCCCAAACTCTTGCACTTGTTTGTTTCACTTTGCCTCAAGGACGATCCCTCAGTAATGTCCCTGCCATACTGTTGAGCAACTTTTAACTGAAACACCGAACTTCTTTGGTACTTCTTTTTGACAAAAAAATTACAGATCCTTCCTCAAGTCGTAGGGCGGTGGTCCATGCCGTACGTGTCCCACAGAGGTAAATATTTCTACTACTGGACACTGTTGCATGGCACGAGCTGGGCCCCGCGATGAAGTGGCAACATGTTATGATTGGAACTAGGGTTTGTTCCCTTTTTAAAGTGTTCATTGTACGATGAACAGGTCTAGCTGGAATATATATTTTCTTGAACATGTGAAAATATGCCCCGAGTGTAAAACTGAAATGCCAGTAAGTGGGAAAATGAGAATCAGGTTCTCTCATTATTTGGAGTGGGGTCTTATATCTCTAATGTCCCATATCAGTAAATAAAAGGTTAATTATTTGATTCCCAGACATTTTAGCCAAGGTCGGTTGTTCTGCAATTTATAATTTAAGTCCTGTTTGGCAGCATTTAATATATATACACACACCAAATATGTGTAGGTGACGTCGGTACTACTGTTAATTAATCAGACAACTTTTCTCCTCAGAAACCACTACATAAATAAGAATATATATGAAGCTTGCTAATGTGGGCTCAACGGATGAAACTGAAACCTTGACGTTGTATGGCTTATTCTAACGTGTCATCTTAGCTCCTCGTCCTTTCGATCAGCTACTTGGAATCATTTTCCAAATTTTCTATATGGTAGCTAACAATCTTTTCCATCCTGGTTGCGTACATCAATTTGCATTGCATTTGCACGAGAAAATTCCTCATCTGAGCCGATTTTGATAGAAACAAACGTTGCAGTTCACTTTTGATCAACAAGAAATAAAGAAGCACGAGAATCAATGTATGAAGGCCGCTAGTTTTAGTCAATCTAGGCTGGAAAGAATGAATTGGTGATTAAGGTCTCTTGCCAGCCAAGGCGTCTGATTATGATTTACGGGGTGGAGCGGGGGCCCAGACCATCAGCACAAGAAGTCAAGCCTTTTTTTTTTTTTTTTTGGCTCAAAGTGTATGTTAGGGAGCAATGGATGTTTGCCTAATTTTCTTTCCACGTAAGGCCATTCCATGGGTAATTATGGTGTTGATAGAATGGAAAGTTGATATTGTATAACATAATGACAGGCATTTAATTAAACTTCTTATGACTTACTTCAAGGGCCAAAATGGTTGAGGAGAAGCTTTGCAATAGAGTTCCCGTTTTGAACTCTTATGGCTTGTTACATGTACCAAAAACCCACACGCCTCTTAAGTCTCTTAACGTCTACCGAAGTAAATTTCTTGACCAACTCTACAAGCATCTAAAAGTTGTGTATTGCTCTCCATTTTCTTCTCCGAAAGGGCGGCCATGAGAAAGTTCAGACAAGAACCCACGAATTCAACTGTACTACTCCGTAGCATAGCCATGAATACATTATTATTTTACGATTAATAACACATATTCGTACTTGTTGAAATTAACAATCGTTAATTAATGTCTAATTACAGTCAGAGCAAGTAGCGAAACGTCATTTCCTGGATCTTTTTGACTTTGGGGGAGCCTAGCCTCCCATGAGAGATGACATGGCCAGTACTGTTGGCAAAACGAATTAATATATGCAGCAAATCGCTGATAAATTCATGCATCAGGCTTCTCTTCCCATACCCATTGAGATTCCATGTCCATTAAGCATGCATTTGCCCAGAGAGTCGGACCTACCTGCTGTATTTTTTCTCAAAAGCCTCACAGGTCCACCTGTCATACAATGAACATGATATCATAGACGGGCAAAGTTTATTCGAAATGAAATAGATAGTTACGCTGTAATAATTATAGACAAGTGGTGGAAGTTTCCATTTTCTTTCTGCATGTGTGTTGGCAGACAACATTCAAGGAAAAACTACAGAGAAGGTACTTTGTGAGGCGGGTGGGTGAGTTATTCATTTGTAGCTTCTAATAAAAGGCTGTTGCTGTATTTACTAATGAATATTAAGACGAATTTCCATTTAATAGATACAGCTCATGCTGTGGCTTAATTGGGTGGAGATGAAGGGAAATAAAAGAAGGCAGGGACATATTATTTTATGGAGCTAAGGGGTGCAAATGGTGTAAATCATAAATGTCGTTTACTGACGGAAATGGGTGCGAAGGAAAGTGGGCAAGTTTTGGAATTTACTTCAAGACCTTTGCGCTGGTTATAGCTGTTAATCACTAAGCCTCAGGTGGTTGCCCAAAGAAGTATGGGAACAACGCGGCCATATATGGGACCATGCACAGCCCTGACTACCATGTGGTTGCAAGTGAACAATCCCTGCCGTTAATTTATGGCCCTCGTGATGTATGCGTTTGGTGGGATGAAAACAAAATTATTCCGATGCTTTGCGAGGCTTGGATGGATGAACAAGTAAAACCGAGGTAAACATGTTTTTTGGAGAAACAAGGTGATTAAAATGCGTCGTCTTTCAGCGTTGGGGACTACGAATTGACGGGGTTCTTCCAGTCGTGCAAGTAATCGCGTGTTAGAAAAGATAATGAAAAAGCCGTGTCTGAGACGGATCTGCATCACTTTCCAAAACGCCGTTCTCCCCCACTTTTGTGTTGCGTGTCACGGTCTGAAGCTGGGCCGGGCTGAGTCGGCTGACTGGCTCTCAAGTCTCGGGTCCCAATCGCTTTACGACCGCCTCCTCCCGCCCTTCTGAAACGGTTTCGAAACTTCGACGGCTGCGGCCCGGAACGGCGGGCTCGCCGTGGGGCCACGCGGGGACCACCGATTCTGACAAAGGAAAAAGGCCCAGAACAAGAGGTGGGAAGGGTGGAGATTAAACTAAAAGGTCTCCAGGTGTGGAGTGGAGAGACCATCATCAGCGGCGAGACAGAGAGAGGAAACAAAGCCAGGCCCTCCCCTCCCGTCCCTCTCCCTCCGACCCCAACCAGAAGACCAATCCCGGCCCCTCCAGATTTCAGTTCTGATTTGCAGAGAAAGTCGGGCCAAGGACGAAGAAGAAACAACTGAAAAAACTATCCTTCTTTCAAAGAAAAATCTGTAAGACCGAACCTCGTCTCTCTCCTCTTTCTCCTCCCTCCTTGCTCTCTCCCTGTAATCCAATCGTAAGTCACTCTCCTGGTTTTTGCTTTAATCCCGGGTTGTTTTTGGTTGTTGTTGTTAGTTGCTTTCGCAGATTTTGATAGGCAAAGGGGAAGAAAAAAATTAATATAGAGGAGAAACACAAAAGATAGAAAACTTTCCTGAAATACTCACACCCATCAACTTATCTTTTCTTATTAAGGAAAAAAGGAAATTCTATGGATGGAAATTGGATATTTCTTCTTTGGAAGACGAGCTTGTGGGCTTTGTAAGATCTGATTTCATTGGATCGCCTCCATTCTCAGCGGCTTTCTCCCCTCTCCGCCTGGTGCTGTTTTTTATTTGGTCCTGCTTGTAACTTGTCTCTTTATCTCATCTACTGGCGAAATGGATGTTTGAAACGGTTATTGGATTGAAGAAACCCATTGTTTTTGTGCCGATCGGCAATCCAGCTAGATTAGGCAGTTTCTTCACCTTCTGGAGCGGGTTGGGGATTGTTTTTATCAATTAATCGCCGAGACAACGGTCATTTTATTTATTTTTTCTGATCAATTTCAGACAAAAGATCGAATTTTTTTTGCACATTTTGAAGCGGCCCAACTGCTTTCTTTCTCATTTTGGAGTTTTTAATTGGACATTTGGAAGGGTGATAAGGGTTTTCGTTGTTGGGAGGAGAAAGATAGAGCAGTGAGGAATTGGATTTCGCCGGATTGGTTTCGGGAGAGAGGATAGTCTCTGCCTTTCTGGACATCCAGGGCAGATTGCCGGATAACATGTTGGAGGGTCAGTCGTCCTGCCTGGTTTCGAGGAGGCTGCCACCGAGCTCCTGCGAGCAAGAACCCAGCTGGGTCTTCATGAATTTCTGCGTGCCTCCCAGTGGCCAGCAGCGCCGGGCTCCTGACAGCAGCACCGATGGCCGTTCGCGCCGCCGGGTTGGCGACAACGATGACGATAGCCAGCAGTCACCGGACACCAATTCCCTCATCCCCAACCTGGGCCGAGACATGTCCATCAACTGCCTCCTCCGCTGCTCCCGCTCCGACTACTGGGCTCTCTCCTCCCTCAACCGGAGCTTCCGGAGCCTCTTCCGCACGGGCGAAATTTACAAACTCCGCCGCAAGGCAGGCATCGTCGAGCACTGGGTGTACTTCTCTTGCAACGTCCTCGAATGGGAGGCCTTCGACCCGAATCACCGGCGCTGGATGCACCTGCCTCGGATGCCTCCCAGCAACTGCTTCATGTGCTCCGACAAGGAGTCCCTGGCCGTGGGGACGGAGCTTCTTGTATTTGGTATGGAATTCCCTACCCATATCATATTGAGATACAGCATATTAACGAATTCATGGTCGTCAGGGATGATGATGAACACTCCCCGAAGCTTATTTGGCTCGGCCAGCCTTGGGGAGATTGCGATTCTTGCTGGGGGATGTGATGGTTCTGGAACAATCCTAAGCTCGGCAGAGCTCTACAATTCGGAGGAGAGGACTTGGGAGACCCTTCCAAGCATGAACAGGCCGAGGAAGATGTGCTCCGGGTTCTTCATGGATAAGAAATTTTATGTCGTTGGTGGGAATACTACTAACCCAGAAGGAGGGAATAATGGTAATAATAATAATAATAGTAACAATAATAATAATCATAATCATAATAATAATAACAATGGCTCTCTTCTGACTTGTGGAGAAGAATTTGATCTGAAGACTAGGACTTGGAGACTCATAGAAAATATGGCCCCTGCCAGGAGAACGGCGACAGAGCCACCTTCGCTTCTTGCTGTTGTGAATGATGAATTGTATGCAGCAGATTACACTGGGATGGAGCTGCGAAAGTACAATAAGAGAACAAATTCGTGGTCCACGCTTGGGAGACTGCCGGAGAGTGCAGTTTCGATGAACGGGTGGGGCCTCGCATTCAGGGCTTGCGGTGATCGTCTTATAGTTGTTGGTGGCCCGAGGGGGCTGGGCGGAGGGACCATTGAATTGAATTCCTGGGTTCCAACAGACAGTCCTCCCAATTGGAATTTGCTTGCCAGCAAACCTTCAGGGAGTTTTGTTTATAACTGTGCCGTGATGAGCTGCTGATCTTTGAGTAACACACTTGGCTCGTCAGACGATGTGTGCACCAACGTTTTTATTTGAGAGCATAGATAGTCTGGCAGATGGGTAATTTCTGTCTTTTTGCAATTTCAGATTTTACTCAATATTCCAAATAGAATGTGTTCTTCCAAGGGAAATCTGAAGGATCAATTTTTTTCTCCATTATTTCCACATTTGTGATTTGCAATTTGTAGCAATTCTTAATGTTCTGGTCCCCCTTGTCTGTTTAAAATGTTGGTATCATGCAGATTAAGGCTAGTTCAATAATTGACATGCCTAATTTGTGGGTGAGCAAGATATACTCTGTGAAATTTGTAGAATTGTAGAGATAGTGTGCTTTCTTTTTCTTGTTTCTTATTGTGTTCTTAATTGCCTTAAGAATGGAGAAGCCTATTTGTAATTTTTAATTCTATTGATGGGTCATCATCGACATGTTTGTGTAAATGTATATGTTTTACCTCTTTCTTGGGCTACATTATGTAGTATTTATGTGTTGATCATGATTATTAATATATTATAGTTATATGATCGTGAGTTTGAGATGCCATTTTTTGCAAATTTTCTCTTTGTAACTGAAAGGTTGTTCCAATGTATGCTAATATAAGATAGATATGATTTAGCTACATAGACATTGTAATCTTGTCCATCATCTAGTCTGAGACTCTAAATCTGCTCAAAAGCAGTATCATCCAAATAAAAGAACATGTATTGATCTCTGATCCATGATGGTCTGTTACTAAATTCTATTACTTAAACAGAAAAATTCTTTAGCATGGATCAATGATGCCAATGGATACAATGCAAAAAGAAGTTAATTTATAAATTACATGCGATGCTGTCCGCTTTTTGACCATTAGTGATTCATTTCTTAACTTTTAGTTATTATGATGAGTGTTTTTGACACACGAACTTTTAAATTCTTGACTTGGACCTTATTTACTGATTTGCAGAAAGGCTCCCAATTTGTGTTTTGTGTCTTTTAAATTAGCAAATGAATTTGGTAAACTAGATGAGCACTTCTAAGCGTGTACAGAATGTATTATTATGTGTGTTGCAGCGGGTGGCACCGTGTGTTTTTTGGAGGATGCTTCTAGGACAGTGTTCTTATAATTTTTTCCCCTGTTTTTGCCAATCATTTGGCATGGCTACACCTTATCCTGCTCTGCCTGCAGGATGGATTGAAAGATATGATTCTGGGTCAAATTTCCTATAGTTGGAAGGAAGGAACCTTAATTTGTTTTACCCTGTTTATGGATGACCTCAGTTCCATTTGTCATATAAATCAGATACTGTTGTTTCATTACAGTTGCACAACGGGCATATTGTTGTTGGTTTGATTGCTTTTTTACCTGATGGTTAATGTGTTTTTATATTCCCATGACATGAATTTAAATACTTAAGATGAACTGTGAAAGCTGGAGTATAAAGCTCTGTATAACCAGTTGTCATTCTAGATATTTAGGCAGCCTTGGATAGCTGAAAGTAATAAATAGTCTTTGATTTCCAATTTTGTTCGGTATTTGTGTTGTAATATATGCTGTCAATTTCGACAACTCTATCGTTTATAAATGACTTGAGTAGGAGTGCTCAGAAATTGACATGGACATATAGGGTTGTTAGTGTCTGTCTCGCATTTGTATACCCCTGGTCTATGTTTGTCCTAATTCGTATTATATATAAATAAATATTTTAATTTTTAAAATTAATTTTAATATAAATTATCTAGTAACTATGTATATTAAATTTATATTTTTAAATTATTTAATACATATGTAGCATGTTAGTACATAAGTATCATATTTATGTTTATTTATGTTTTTAAGTTGTGAAGTACTTATATAACATATTAGAGCTGTCATAACATGTTACAAAAGTATTAATTTATATTTTTTTAATATTTAGTAATATTAATATTTGTGGGAGTATTGGGTAAGGTAGCGAATGTGAATCTCCACATATATGGATAATAATATCTTGTGTTAATAACTCCTTGTTAGAGTAGACGAAAATTTTAATATCTTGTGTTAATAACTCCTTATTAGATTAGACGAAAAATTTAGTCTGCGTTCGTGTTACCCTAGTGTTTTAAAAATTGGCCTGGACACTAACTTGTCCAGGCTGGATCAACTCGCGGTTAACTCGGTTCAACCTTGAGTTGACCCGAGTTATATAAATACATAGCCCCCAAACCCTAATACCATCAACGATGGTGACGGGTTGACGGCTTCACTCTTCCCCTTTTGCCTTCCCCTCCCTCTCCTCCCTACCTCCCCGACGCCTCGGCCACAACCTTGATTGACCGACGATCTTTCCTCCTTCCCTTTTCCTCCTTTCCCTCCATCTCCTCTAGGTAGCTTGGTCTGACTTGACAACCACTTTCTTCCCCCCTTCTCCTCCCTGGTGGTCCGACCAAGAACCCGATGGCCTCTTCTCCCTTACCCTTTGTCTCTTCCTTGATGGCCTGGCCCAAATCCCCAAATTTTTTTCTACTTAAGCTGGCGTTGCTTAGCACATCCCTTTGTCTCTTCCTTGATACCCTTTGTTGGTATTTTGTTTACGGACAAGCTTCTTTTTCGGCGGACACGGCCATTATCCATGGACATAACCTCTTAGGTAATTAGATAAGGGTTAAAGTGGTTGGAGAGAATAAGAGCTGTGTTAACGACTTTAACTAAGTAAGATAACTAGGGTGAGGATCCTCTAGATTAAGTAATTTAACATATAATAATAATTTTTAAACTTATATATATCATCTTCTTTATTTGTAGTATTATTATTAAACAAATTAGTTCATTTTAAAAAGCCAAATAGAGTTATTAATGTGAGATAAAAGAAATATTTAATAACTAGCTTTAAAGTAGAACTCAAATATAATATTAACATGATTGTATTTAAATTGTTAAAGATTTAAATATAAGAAAATGATGTTAAAGAATAATTAGAAGAGAAATAAATATTGTCCTTTACATAATAATGCACATTGGATTTAAAAGTTAACCGGACCTCGAACAAATGGCCGGACGAGGTCTTTGTCCATGACCATGTCAAAAAATTGACGGACAAAATAATTCGGCCGAACATGGCCTGAACATCGGATGATGGATGTCCACGACTAGCCCTACTTTTGTGTAGGGATGTCACTTGGGTCGAGTAAATAGTTAAACCTGACTCGACCCTAATGGGTCGGGTTTGGTTTTTGAAATTTGACCCGAATAGCAATTCGGATCGAGTTAAGGATTTTCATGATCCAATCAGACCTGACCCCGAATATAATTATAAAGCTAAAATTTATTTTTTAATATTATTTTTAAATTTTATTAAAAGTAATTTTGTATTCTATTCGGGTCAAATAGGTTGGGTTCGGGTCAAGTCGGATTCAGGTTACAGTTTTCTTAAGTGATATCGGGTTCAGGTTTGGCAAAACCCAACCCGCGACAACACTACTTCTATGGAATCCTCCTCACCACCTTTCGCCACCGTCTAATGAGGCAGCCGTTCGGCGACGACAAGCTTCTGATTCCGAAGCTTGACAGTGATGTACAAAGTGGACATGCATAAGGTGGAAGTGCCCTTCACGATTGCAACATCGAGGTTAGAGCGGGTCGAAACTTGTCATCTTTTGTAGTGTATCTCCAAGCAGAAATGGTTGGGGTCCTCTAGGGCCACCCCCTCTCTTCCCCGGCCCCTGCTCCGACCCACCCACAACCACCCTTTCTCTTCCCCTTCCCCCTTCCTCTCTTCCCCTCTCCTTGTAAATTTTTTTTTCTATAACTTGGACCGGCTCGGTACTCCAGGTTACCAGTTTGACCGTTGGGTTTAATTGACCCACTTGGGTTAATATTGCCCGATAACCCGGACGGCTTAGCCAAGATTTCTTAGTGTGCCGAGTTGAACCTGATCGAATTGGCTGGGCTGGTTCGGGTTTTAAAATACTAGTTCACCCCAAATAAGAAAAGGTCAAAAAAATATCTATAAAAGTAAACACGGAGACGGATGGACATGAGCACCCATGTTAACAGTGGATAGTATTCCATGTGAAATTTTAAATGATCAGCTGGAACAGGGAAAAGTAGCATGATTATTGTCGCTGGTTGTTGCTCAAATGCCCTCGTTCTTAAAAGGATTTTGGTTAACGAAGGGAGGAGTGCATACGAATTTCAGTAATCGAGCCTGCTGTATAGATGCAGGCCGGCAGAAGCCAACCGACAAAGTACATCACAAACATAAACTAAACCAAGCACATATAAGAGGAACAAAACCAAATGACTAGGACGGCACGAGGGTTCAACTCTTGTATTATTATTTTCAAAGCGACAACGGGGAGCTGTCACTCATCGGAAATCATGAAAGCAAGGTCTTTCTAGGTCGGTGCCGGCATCTCCAGTCCAGTCTTGAAGTTCTTTTTCTTCTCTCCCGTCCAGTGCAGTCCGAATCGGTGGCCGGGTTGGTAAAAGGTTAGTCCTAACCCGTTGAATATTTTTTACATCCAAGTTATGTTGATAAGAACCGGCATAACTTGATTCAACGGGTTAAAATAGTTTTAGGGCTGTTTGCGTATAGAATTGCTGTTAAATCTTATTAATTTCGTATTAATTTTAGTTTTAATTATTGAAATAATATTTGTGTGTAAAAGATGGCGGAATTAAAAATTCTGCCAGAAGTTGATTCCAAGTCGTTTGGAGTTAGAATCGGCCGGAATCACCAATTTAACTCATGAAGTGATTCCATCGATTCTGATTTTGAAATTATAGAATCCATTATTTTTTAACAATTATATCTCATATTAATTTTAGCTTTAAAAGGCGTGTTTATATAGGTAAGGTTCACTTTAAAAATTCAAAATTACTTACTATTATGTGATTTTATTTAATAGAGCTCAAATTTAAGAGCGTAATAATATTAAGAACATGCATATTCTAGTTCGGAAGAGAGTGTTATATTAATTTAATATTTTAAAATTAGGTTTAATGTAACATTAAAATTTATTTAAAATTCTTTTATTATCGACCCTAATCTACATTCTGAGGTGATTTTTTTTAAATTAATTCTAAATAATTTCACTTCTATTTTAAAAATTCCATCACCCAAACAATCTCTTAGAGTTGGTTGATCTTGATTTATTGAGCAACAATAGATTAAATTTAACTCAACTTGTAAGGACTATTGGGTCTCCTTGCATAAATTTGGGATGAGAATTCTTCTTAGAGAGACAGGTTTGTTGTTTCTTGTTCTCTTCTTAGATTGGATGATGGATGGTCTACAAGGTAACAATATATATGATTTGGATAAAAGAATTTTGACATGTAGTAAAAAAGAAGTTAATATTCTTACTCTACTTTGGTATACAAGGTAATGATATATAAGCTTTGAATGAAAGAGGTCCAAGATGTAACAAAAAGGATGTTGATATTTTTACTCTTTTTGCATAAAGCAAAACTCTAATAAGCCTTTGATTAATAGAAAAAGGTGGGTGATTCACTTTGTCCAGTCCAATTAAAAATGCTTAAATAGGGTTTTAATATAAAAAGTAACTAGAAAAAGTTTATGAGCCTGGCTCAAGTATCATTGATCGTATCCAACGGCAAGGGACTAAAAGTTAATCTACTCCTGAAATATGTTGGGGTTACTACAAAATTATAGTGCAGATTAAATACAAATCACAATTAACATGCAAATCATCGCATATAAATATATATATATATATATATATATATATATATATATATATATATATATATATATATATATATATATATTAAATATTAGAAAGAAGAGAAATTTATGAACAATATTTTGAATAATCATTAATAAAAGTAATAAAATATCTCATACCACCCCTAGTCAATAATCCATTCAACTCACAAATATCAGAGTGAATTAAATCAAGCAAGCATGTAGATCTATCAATAGATTTATATAGTTTCCTAGGTTGTTTTGCTTGAACACAAACTTCACATTTATCAAGAGATTCAACATGCAACTTAGGAATCAAATCAAGATTCATCATTCTCTTAATGATTTGAAAATTCATATGTCCTAGTTTCATATGTCACATATTAAAAGAATCAACATGACAAATTAAAGTCATCTATTTGAAATAAAGAGTTATTACAAGAAACCAAATTTAATTTAAAGAGACCATCACACACATAGCCTTTACCAACAAAAGTACTATGTTTAGTTATTACAACTTTATTTGACTCAAACACTAATTTATATTATTCACTATTAAAAAGTACTCCACTAACAAGGTTCTTCCTCACACTTGGCACATGCAACATATTATGGAGAGTTAATGTGTTCCCCGATGTAAACCGGATGTCCACACTTTCAACTCCATGAACTCTAGCCACAGAGGAGTTCCCCATCGTTATTGTCCTATCATTTACTTCCTGATAGAAAAAAAAAGAAGAAACATCAACACCGATGTGAACAGTTATTTCTGTATCAACCCACCAATCGTAGGTTCACATGCCAAGTTAATTTCAAAATTAGTTATTACTAACCTGTCATCTGAAATAACCACATTAGCTTGAGCAGAAGATGCAGCCCCACCATGACTCTGGTCCTGGCCTTTCTTCTCCTTGTACTTATTTGCAAAATGTTCAGGTTTCCCACAGACCCAGCAAACTTTCAACTTCTTATCCTTTTGGATATTTGAACCAGGGTTGAGAGGCTGATTTTTAGACTTCTTGTTACCAAAAAACTTAGGTTTCCCTTCCACAACATTAGCTTGAGCATTATCATTGGCCACAAAAGAAGTACCTTGCAAGACTTTCATCTTACCCCTGTGCTTCTCTTCAATTTGAATAGTCACTATCAAGTCATTAACGGACATGGCGTCCCTTTTGTGCTTTAAGGTAATTTGGAAATCCTCCCATGAGGGTGGTAGTTTGTCGATAAGAGCAGGAACTTGGAGCCTCTCGTCAACGGGAATTCCTTTCCCAATGATCTTAGCTACCAAATTCTATATTTCAACTACCTGGTCTCTAATAGATTTGTTATCAGCCATCTTATAGTCAAAATATTCTCCTACAATATACTTTTCTTCCCCTTCATGCTCTTTTCCAAATTTTTTATCAAGGGTATCCCATAATTTTTTGGCAGTTTTAGTGTTCACATGCAAATCATACAGCTCATTGCTCAAAACACTAAGAATTTGACCATGACATAGTTCATCATCTTGTTTGAATTTCTCACTTTCCTGAGTCTTATCAAGAAGAAACAGTCTTATCAGTAATAGTATCAGAAACCACATAAAATATGTTTAATTGCGTCAGCCAAAACTTTATTTTGGTATGCCATCTGACGAAATTTTTCCCATCAAACTTCTCAGGTTTTAAGGATTTGTCAACACCCATTGCAGTATTCAATCAACACAATCAAACGATATTTGTTTCAAGATTGTTAGGGTTACTACAAAATTATAGTGCAGATTGAATATAAATCACAATTAACATGTAAATTATTACACATAAATATATTCTCAAATATATATATGTAAATAAATTAAATACCAAAAAGAAGAAAAATTTATGAACCAGGTTTGAGGCGCGTTACACGCTGTCTTTAAAACAGATACGCCGCACTCCATGCACAGGCATTCTAGGGCATTCTGTTCCTGAGA
Organism: Saururus chinensis; assembly: GCA_035235625.1. Lineage (NCBI taxonomy): Eukaryota > Viridiplantae > Streptophyta > Magnoliopsida > Piperales > Saururaceae > Saururus > Saururus chinensis. The sequence goes on along the minus strand of CP141140.1, from coordinate 14,035,509 downwards.
TACAACGAACTACATAGCCTATTTAAAGGTGCACTTCTACTCAAATAGACAAGATCTTAATCAAAGTAGACTTTATTGCTCAATTACAGATTTTAAGGTCAAAGTAAGAAGGAAAAAAAAAATTTTAAAATCTTTCTCAAAGAATAAGAAAAGGACAGAAGAGAGCCGTTCTATCTTTGTCTATTCCTCTCTGTTTTTTCAGTTATTTTAATTGGTCAGAAAAAAAAAACCGAAGCCGAAACGGTTCTTTCAATAGACGTCGTTCACGAAGCCGAAATGGCTCAGTTTCATTAACCGTCGCGTCTCTACTTTGTAGGAGCCAAAACGGCAAAATATATCAAAACCCGTTACGGTGCAATCAAAGCGCGTTCCGGTTTAATGCAAAACGCGTTCCAGTTTAATGTTTTGGTCAAACAAAGCGGCGGACTGACTTTTTGTTTCATAACACGTCAAAATCCAACAAAATATATACGGGAATTAAATACGATTATGCGCAAAATGAGCGTGGCTCATATAAGGAGGTCTTATATTATAAACTGACTGAATATTATGTCGATTGTACCATACTGGATAGGAGTATTTATTAACTAGGAAAAAAACTCTTTCGGCTGCCCACAAAACCTCGTACCGTCTTATGTACCGATGCCCCATTGCGATCATTCCAATTCCGCACTACTTCAAAGTTTAAAAGTCCAAAGTGCTTGACATCTACCTTGTTATTTCACTTGGAAAATGCTCTGAGATTCCGCCCGCCCTGACGACCAGCCCGAATCGCCTACAATGGCCAGTACGTCTCCCTGTGAACTCTTTTTCATATTCCCATCTTCTTCCGCAGTCTAGAGTCTAGACTCAGCTTTCCGTATTTTCACGGGTCCCAACACCAGCAGTCTCAGCAGATTTGGTTCTAACGGGTGCGATTTGGATTTGACACTGTTGCGGCAAAGGTTTATCAGGTGAGCGCTCTTGTTAGCATGCCCGTCAGATGTTTCTATATTTTCTTAGCTCATATTTCTGCGAAAATCGTTGCGAACTCGATCTGTGTCGATTTAGTATTGCAGTTGACTTTGAGTTTACTAAGTTTTGCTTGCAACGATAGAACACATTCGGATTGCGTTTTTTTTTCGAAGAAATTTCATAGTGTATGCTAACAAGCTGTCACATCACCCAGAAATGGTGAGAGAAACTTAGAAATTAGATCAAAGGGTTTATATGTACAGGAAAACATTTTTCGTATGGGCAATTGGCGAAAGGAACTAACTGGCCGGTAGTGATTATGACTCTTGCATGGAATTAGTTCATTGTTTTGTTTGAATCTTAATTTAAGATATCGGCTACCAGTGGTTACTGTCATTAATGAATTAGCGGTGAGGGAGATAGGCATGCTGACGTTAATCGGAAATGGAAAATTGAATTTGAATAAAAGCACCTTCTTCCTGAAACTTTTTTGTTTCTTATTGCCAGCTAAGCCGTACTTGCTAAACATGTTTCATCAAAAAAAAATTTGGTGCAACATCGATCTTTCTTCTTTATCAAATTAAGTCGTCGATATTCGCCGTCCTTTTTATTTCATGACCAAAAGATGTAAGAATATTCTGCAAAGTCTCATCTTTCCAAATCCAGAGTGACCAGGAAAATTTCGGTGCGAAACTTAGTAGTTCTTTCTCCGATTGCTCCATCTACTGGATTCCCGTGTCTCAAGTTTCTATATAGGATCGGTGAGCATTTGGTTGTCTCTTTTCTGTTAAAAAGGGTTGATTTTTTACTTGGCGATTTCACTTTGAAGATGGCTGCACCTTGCTAAAAGGTGACGTCTTTTGAGTGCAGATAAGTTGGAGGGACAGGAGGGTATTGAATTTTAGCAAGTCTATAGAAGGAAATCTAATTTTTTGGGAAAGAAAGAATTTGCAAGCGCCATCATCTGGACTTATATTTAACTGGAATGGAAGAACAGCGAGGGAAAAATTCCCTTATACCTGCCCTTGGCAGAGACATGTCCATCGAGTGTCTCGTACGCTGCCCCCGCACCAGCTATCGGACCCTCGTCTCTCTAAACCGGAGCTTCCGTAGTCTGTTCACCAGTGGCCAAATCTACGAGCTCAGACGCCAAATGGGTATTGTGGAACCTTTGGTTTGCCTCTCGTTTGATGTTCTTCAATGGGAAGTGTTTGATCCTTCTTGCGGGAGATGGATGCTATTGCCTCGGATGCCTGCAGATGAATGTTTCATGTGCTCTGATAAAGTGTCACGTGCTGTGGGCACCGAGCTCCTTGTCTTCGGTAAAGATGTCAATTCTATCGTCATATTGAGATACAGTATTTTGACGAACTCGTGGTCTTTCGCTCCCGGGATGAACGTACCCAGATTTATTTCTGGAGCTGCCAGCCTTGGTGAAATAGCAATTTTTGCCGGGGGTTGTGATATCAATGGTACTGTATTGGATACTGTTGAACTCTATGACTCGGGTAAAGGGACTTGGGAGATGCTCCCTAGCATGAACAAGCCAAGGAAGAACTCTTCAGGGTACTTCATGGATGGGAAATTCTATGTTCTTGGAGGAACTAGTTATCCAGAAGGAGGGAACAATGAGGCACCTATCCTGACGTGTGGTGAAGAGTTTGATTTGGAGAAAAGAACTTGGAGGGTCATCGAGAACATGGTCCCTGCTAGAAGGACACCAGCGGAGCCACCTTTCTTCATCGTTTTTTTGAAGAATGAGCTGTTTACTGTGTATTATGCGGGAATGGAGTTACTTAAATATGATAAAAGTAGAAATTCATGGTCCACTCTTGGGAAATTGCCAGAAAGCATTCGTTCGATGAATGGGTGGGGATTCTCGCTTAAAGCTTGTGGAGAACGCCTTTTGGTTGTTGGTGGGGCGACGCGAGTCATGGGAGGAGGTGTGGTAGAACTGTATACTTGTCTCCCAACAAAGTCCCCGCTGGAGTGGGAACTTCTTGCCAGAAGGGCATCATCTAGTTTTGTTTATAATTGTGCAGTAATTGATTGCTGATAGCCTGATACGCTTTGTTGATCTCCTTGCGGGAGGGTTTTCTGTGTGCAACAAAAAATTTATTGGCATTCATGAATCATGATACCACGTGATGATCTCCTCTAATTAGCCAAAAAGTGATATGTTACATTTATGAACTGTGAAAAAAATTTCCTCATTGGCCATTGTTGTGTTCTTGATTGTCTCAATTGTTGTGCCCTACATTGACTGAGAATTAAGAGACCATATGGCTTCTCTCTTATCAAATGTCTGTTGGGATATGAGAAAAGAAGGGCCTCTGGTCTGGATGCCCCTAAGTTGTAACTGTTTGTCGGATAGTTACTCTAATCTTTAAACACTCGTGGAGTTAATGAAGCCAAATGGAGAGCTAATTCTCTCCTATGAATAGTGTCAAAGGGACACGTAATGTAATACATTTTAATCCTAAGATAAACTCTAAATTTAGAGAATTCGAGTTACTATTCATCTAGGTTCTCCATTGTTTACCTTGGAAAACAAAGGATAGACGAGTCGGGTAGTTCTAGTAATGACCCTTTGGAGTTTCGACTCAAATGGTGCACTTCAATGTGGATCAAGGCATGTTAACGCTCCCAGGAACCTCTTCCGCTTTAAGGACCCGATACAACATTAGTAGCCAGGAGTTTTATGCTTTGATCTTGTTGCAATTGGATTTTTTTATTTAATTTTTGGATTTTTTGGGTAATTTAGTGTGCCTCATGTGGAGGCTGTACCGGCACGAGAGACCCCTACTCCGCCTTAGCCTTCCTCCGACGATTGGATTGCCGGAGTTTCCAGCCATCTGGGACGACCGAGGCAAGGCTGGTAGGGTGCCATGTTCTGTGTGTAACCATAGAAAAGAACTGCTCTCTGTAATTTTTTTCTGGAGAATGACGAAGAGGTTGAGTGGGTTATTGGGCATCAGATGGGTATATGGGCCAATGGACCACGACAAACCCAGACCAAACGGCTTTGTACACTAGCTGGACCAGTCGGATACGAAGTTCGATACGGATCCCATACTCCTCAGCGATGTGGATCCCATACTCCTCAGCCAATGGGAATTTGATGTATGCTATGTTGTATTCACGTCCGGACATATGTCAAGCAGGTGGACTTGCTAGCATATATGAATGTAATCTTGTGTCTGCTCTAACAAGCACATTTTTCGATATCTACGTGGTACCTCGTATAACATGTGCTTTCAAGAGAGTGACATGAAGTTACAGGGCTACATTGATGTTGATTGGGGTAGCGACCTTGATGAACTGAAGTCTACATCAACATCATGCTAGTGGAACCATCTTCTTTGGAGTGGAACCATCTTCTGGAATAATAACAATCTACTGTGATAGTATGTCTACAATATTTTTTGCAGATGATCCCAAACATTATGGCCGCATGAAGCATATTTACATTAGATATCACTATATTAGAGATATGATTGCTTGAAAAGAAGTTGTCCTCACATATGTTCCAATGGATCAGATTTCAGTGGATCTTATGACTAAATTGATTGTGTATAACAGATTCCACTCTCACGTAAAATCGCTGGCCTTTGTAAACTTTGACAGTGTAGATTTGACTTGGATATTTAATGCAATGCTAATTTGGTGCATTATCTTTTGCATCTTTGTACACACTTGTGTTTATGCATATGGTAATAACTAAAATTTTTCATAACTTTTTTTAAACATTTTCTTACTTCAAAAATTGACTTTAGAATATTTTGTCATGTTGTGGACTTGGGATTGTCTTAACGGGTTCAATAAATAAATTTAATTCTTCTACTTTGGGAAATATTTTGATTTCATGTTTGATTGATTTTGGAATGTGTGTACTTGTTTGTTTAGTTTCTGACCCTAGTTACTTATAAATAGTGCATCTCTTACTTAGATATCGAATTTTGACCTAAAACCTCTTAGATTAGAAACTAGACTTGAAGACGAAGGGAACACACCCAAGAACACTTAAAATGGACCTCGGATGGTTAAGAGATGACCATTTGAAGTTTATGGTATATTATCGTTCAAGCCTACACAAATTTCAATGTGGGACCCACCGTTGGCCAATCAGAACTTGGCACTAATCTCTCTCTCTCTCTCTATCTCTTAGTTCTAAGAGGTGGTTGCAAGTGATTTTCTTGAAAGATCTTTGACTATTCTTTCTTAACAAACCTGTAAAATCCTGAGATTTTGAAATAATTTTTAAGGCAACATTTTTTTATTCAAAAATTATTTTTTTAAAAGTACCTCGCTATGATCTATTTTTCTTTCAAAAACATCCCATATGTTTTTATCATATCATTAATATAACAACATTCACGACCCCTTAATCATGTACAAATGAAACAACAATTTAAAATAACCAACCTGTTAAAGCAATAAATCTCTCAAGCTATCCCTGCATCATAAAGATGTGTGAGTACAATAATGATCAGTAAGACATAAATATCACTTATATTCATACAATATTATACATTGGAAATGAACTAAAAATTAATACCACAAAATGGCAAATGTCACAAGACAATACAACCAAATCGATCATAACATCCATAAGATATCACAAGACTAAATATCAAGTTCAACAGAAGGAAAGAGACTCTGACTCTAGGAGTAGAACCGACTCCTACACAAGGAGTAACTAAACTTTGTCGTTAAGAAACCAATTCCACAACTTAAAGTAAACAGACTCCTACTCAAAAGAGTAGGCTACCAAACTGAGTAACAAATCCCAACACCTCAAGAGATCCATTAGAAACAACTATGGGCCTACATACGTGGGTACCATCATGCTTATGGACAATGATGGTCGAAGGTAGATGGGCCTTCCATGATGCCCGTAAATTAGGGTGCGTGCATAGTGCATCAAAAGGTATGGGGACCAAATCCCCAATAATGAGGAGGCCACAAAGGCCTATGACCACTTGGGTTGGTGCTAGCATGACTATTATCAATGAGTAACGAAGCATACTATTGACTTTTTATACTGTCCCGGAAGTAAGTCTAACTAGACTCATGAAACTCTATGATAAGAATCAAATATGATCACTTTTCATATAATAAACCAATGCTAGTAAGTCCATATGCAAGCAACAATATTGATGAGTACAACTAGACCGCTACAAACATACCAAGAAACATTAAACTGACACGAGTGGGCCTTTGCCTTTCATGTGTCGGTTAGAAAACCTCCACCAAATAGGCTTAATTAAATATGGTTCATCTTGTTATTATATTATGATGCTCTTTAATGACAGCTACTTGACGAGGATAATATATAACCACCAATGGAAATCCGACATGTAGAGTTTTGACTAATTCAGAGGAAAAGCTTTGACTACTTTAGAGCTGTTACAACTGCCTCCTGTAATCAAGGTACGAGATCACACAAAGATTATACCACATGCTCCTATATAAACTACAAGGTACGTCTCTTTAGGGTCTCTCTTTCACTTTCCGATTCTTCTTCCTGCTTCTGACTTGGGTGTCGGAGGAGCCCTCTCTTTCTTATGCAGGTTTACTTCCAAAATCTGCATCATCACTACTTAAAAAGAGTTTCCATTAAAACTATTTTCCAAGCTATTTATTAACAAGCGAGCATAGTCCAACTCTAGGGATAAATTTCTTATTTTACACCATAACCAATAGTTATTTTTGGACTAAAGCCTACTCCAAAATAATTAAAATCACCATTTGGAGCTAATAATAATTTTTCATATTTTTACGGGGTAAATTAAATTGTAACCCAAAATTGTAGAACGATGGTTAGTTTAGACCAAGGGTACAAATATAATTTTATTTATGAGTAGAAAGTTCTACTAGGGTGAAAACTAAGGTCAAGCCTTTAACACTATATTAATAGTTTTTAGAAATTTTTAAACAATTTTCCTACGTATAAAAATGGGTGAACTGGGTCTAAAACGGAAAATTGGGTTTAAAATTAATTATAAATAGGAATAAGGCAGCTATGAACCGGACCAACCCTTGGTTCGCAGCTAGTCTCCTTCTGATCCCTTGTTCCAGAAGAGGCACAAGTTTGACATGGTTTAGGACCAGTAGCGGCTTGCCGTTGGTGGCAAAGCCCTCCAGTTCCGGCCTTCAATCCCATGACAACCCAAAGACCCACTTCCAACCAAAGAATCGAGACGCACAACCATGTCGTGAGGCTCTTCTCCCTCCCTAGTGTGTTTGCACTATTCATAGTGTATACCGAAATCCTTCCGACCACAGCCGATGCTTCCAGATGGTAGAGGATCAAAATGGCTAACTGGGGTTGGAGGAGGATGTCTATTTCTTCCCCATGCCGTTGGTTCATGGAATAGCTTGTGCTATGTTTCCCACTCCCTGGTTCCCCAAAACATCAAAATAGAGCATCAAAATCACCCTAATAGTTTACTACATAGGCTTGACTAGACATGTTATGCAACTATTTGTAATTTGATTTGGTAAACATGATCCCAGCCAGGAATCAATGCAGGAATAGAGTATTAAATGCCAAAAATCTTCTTCTATGGTCCATTGTTCCTTGAAGCAAAACCAGTTGTTTTAATCATTTATATTTTGGCTAAGTTTGACAATTCATTTTCTGAAAACAAAGTTTTGATGAAAGGTTGAACCAGTATTCACATACAACTTCATTTGGTAATCACACGTCTAAGGAGCCCGGACTAGGAAAAGTTAAGAACATAGACAAAATAAGTAAGCAAGAGGAGGAGCAAGAGATGATGAACATACTAAAAGATCTATTCCAGCATGTTGACAGAATTTAACAGCCAAGGATATAATTATTGAAAGACCTATGAGACAACTCTGAGTCATGCAAGACAGATAATAGCAACAATCATAGGGTGGAGGATTAAACCATCTTGCTTCCTTCTCTTTACTTCCGTCGTTTCTTAGAACTCTTGCATATGCTCAGGTTGCTTTGGTGAGAGTTTGGACACCGTCAACATTGACGGCATGGAAAGGAGAGTTGTAGCAAAAGTTTGAAAGTGCTAGGATGATTTTTACACAACTCTCTAGGTAAATGCTCTCCCTAATTTACAAGGAGATTAACAAAATCATGATATTCCGAACCTATCTTTGGAGTTCCGGGGTGGCCTCTATGCCTTACATTAAAGTGGGTCCTATTATAGGGTCACCATCAAAATAAAACTCATCCATAACAAATTCTAAATAATGAAGAATGATAATAAAATACTAAGTAGCACTAAATTAAGAAATTTTTTACCTACAGTCATGGATATTATATTATTTCACTTTTCATTTTGGGGATGAAACACCTTTCAAGGGGGGAAGGAACTCAAGCATATGTTCTTCTATAATTTTTCTCATTAAATTTCAATTTGTCGGCACATATTACTTTGGGGGCTTCTATAAATGTATGTTGTTGAATCTTGATCGTGATGCCCAAGCTCACCTTTTTGTTTATGGTAATTTTCATTTCAAGCAAAGAGAGTAGAGGAATTTTTGTGAAGGAAAGAGAACACATTTCTATATGTTAAAATTTCGGTACTAATTTAAAATATTTCATAATTACCCCTAAATATACCTTTTCCCTCCCTTATTTTACCTGTTTCATAATTTATTCACCTCAAGATGTGTTTTATTGTATATCAGGATGTGTTTTGGTGTACAGCAAGATGCATTTTGGTGTATATCTAAATGTGTTTCTGTGTAAAGCAGAATGTGCTTTAGCAGGGACGGAGCTAGGAAAATGCCACTAAGGGGGCCAAGGGGGGCCACCTTGTTGTACCAATGAGAGAAAACCATTGGTGCTTTATGGTTATATTAAGAATTTTCATGGGTTAGGGGGGGCCATGGCCCCCTCTAGCCCCCCCTAGCTCCGTCCCTGTGCTTCAGTATACAGTGGGATGTATTTCTGTGTACAATAGGATGTGTTTTGATGTACAATAGGATTTATTTTGATGCATTTTGATGTATTTCAATATCTATGCCAGTTCATTTTCTTTATTTTTTATTGATCATATTTTCTCATATGAGTGAAAAGAGAGTATATTATACTTTTTATGTCTTTTTGACAACTCCTCGTATTCGTGCATGCCTGAAATAAGAGCTTTAAACAATGCAATGAACCTTTTTGAAAGTACTTTATTTTGATACCTTTTTTAATTAATTTTCAAAGCATGAGTCCCAAAGTGCACTAAGAGGAACGAATAGACCTCAACGAAAGCCCGACCAAATAGATAGGCCCAAAGGAGAGGAAGTATTTTTTATGCTCCCCTCTGACAATATGTCTAGCGTATATTAGGCATGGGAAGAAGCATTGATATTTCAAACCGACGATGTATTTATTAGCGCATATTAATGTAAGTGATATTGATATTAATGTGTGCTAATGTATGCGCCATTAATATAAACTATTAATGACTCCCATGTGTAACTTACGCTGGCCTTATTATCAGTAAAAAGAAAGAAAAACTATACCTAAAAAATGAGGGAGGACAAGTAATCCAACTGCAAGAAAATGAGTGAGGGCAAAATTTGCAAGGCGATCAACGACACAATTGGCTTTCTGATAGTTGTGCTTGAATGAGGTGGACTCAAATTGATGGGCGGCCCACGGTGGTAGAAACTTTCAAGGAGGGTTAGGCTTTGGATTTGTGCATAGGGAGATAATCAAAGATGAGTAGCCGCAAATTTGGATCTTCCGGATTCCCAAAAGAGCAAGGTGCAGCCCTTCAATACAAGCACCCACTTAGGCATCACCAGAAGAGGAACGAGCCGCACCATCGAAGCATAATTGATACCAGATTGCGGGGGGAGGATCCCAGAAGAAGTAATATGTGAGTGTCGTCCTGCGAATTATGGAGCATGGATTAGTTAAGCTTATTTCTTTACTTTTTAAAATCTTACTTTTATGGGCCAACCATACAGTCCACATTGCATTCATTTAGGCTGCAGTGCACCTGAAATGATCACTCATAGAAATACACCTGTTAGGGAAATGAAGACTGTCTTTGATATTATTTTTTAAAAGGAGAGATATCCCACCCATGGAATGAAATCATGAGGCTCGAAACAAAGCTACATCTCATGAACAAATGAACATTACTTTCCACTTCAATTTCACATAATGCGCCATTTAGGGCCACCTTATACTCATGTTAGTTTTTTCATTCTTAAATATTTGATTATGAGATTTATTTATATGAGCCATTAGATTTTTATTCAATGACACACATAACTCAGGAGTAAATTAGTTTATACCATCGGATCAGATCTCAGAGGTATTATAAGCTATCAGATTAATATATAAAGTACACATAATAAGAGTTGAGTAATTTGCCACCCTATATTTTAGTCAGCCACCCCGTTTATACAGATATAGTTAATATCATGTAGTAAATATCCACAGCTGGGATGGTCCGGCTAAAACAAAGGGGGGAGACTTAGGGGCATCATGGCACAACGAAGGGGAAAAAAGGTTATATCTTCGCGGACTCCGCAGTCGCGTCCGTAAAATAACCGGATTAAAATTACCGTCCGCAGCTACGTCCGTGTCCGCGCGGACAAGACAATACCATCCGTTTTCATTGCTGACGGACACGGCTGCGGACGGACGGCGGATAAATACTATCCGTTTACACCCGAGTGGAGATGAGAGGCCGGAAAGAAGAAGACGAAAAATAAATTCTAGGAACTGGTCGGTTCCATCGGTATTTTCTACTAGATCAAATCCACCGGTTTTAAATGGCTTGAGAGATGGAAGGGGCCCTCTGTCCGCCGGCGTTCTCCGATCTCTCCCCATCTCTCCGGGTATTTCTCGACCAGAATTTCCGTACTAGAGACGATCTCATCAACTCCACAACCCTCGCGGCGGAATTGCTGGGGCAGTGCTCGGAATTGGATCACAGCCTCTCCGATCTGAGCCGGCGGCTCTCGGCGAGCATTGCTGATTACGCTTCGTACTCGGAGAGAGTCGGAGGCGTTGTTGGCAGAATTAAGATCGGTTTTTCCAACTTGAAATCGTCTTCAACCTGTGCCTCGGTAGCCGCTGTAGGTAATATATTTTTCCTCCTGTTGCGGAGGAGGAAGTTTTTCTTTTCGCTTTGTGTTTTACTTTTAGGATTACTCTATATTTTTTTTTAAATCTCTTTTTCGGGTTGTAGACGGTGGGGATGGTGAGGGCTCGGGCAAATGCGAGCAACTCCTGGCAGAGGAGTTGCAGGCGCTGGCGAAGGAAGTTGCGAGAGTAGAGACTGTTCGTTCTTACGCTGGTATGTCTTATTCCAATTCTTTTTAAAAAAAAAAAAATTACAGATGTTAGTTTGAGTTTTCAGTCATGTTAATATACGAGTGTGTAACACGCTGGTGAATTATCTACTAAGTTTCAAGGAATAAGGTCGGCGAAATATATCTAAGTTGTATATGATGTGAGTGTATGATTGCTATAGGTGAACTTGTAGTGATTGCGACTATTATCAGGTGCTTGCATGTTATCATAAATGAAAATATCGAGCTACCAAGTGTTTTGGGCGAAAACTGTATTGTGCATTCTTCTTGTTGATGAAGGTGTCAATTTATTCAAACTACAAAGATATATACAGCTTTTTTCTTCTTCTGAGCTAACAGCTTTCATTTGCTTACTTATAGATTTAAGTGTGGTATCTGGTATTGGGTTTTGTTAAACCGATTTTGGATTGCTGTAATTCATATTTGTCATCCCAGTCAATATCATGGCATTCTGGCAGCCTTTTGTACATCTTGACACGGTACTGTTCGTAGTCTGACAAAATAATACACTTGGAAGATATTTACAAACTTTTTTAATTAAATTTTTATGACAGAGAAGTAGACGTAGGGGTGCTAAGCAGTTAAATCCTGTCTCAACTTGGGCCAGCTCAAGTGGATCTATTACTTACTGAGCAGATTTTAGTTTGAGTTCTAAGCACAGAGGCTTGCGCTTATTGTTAATTCAGATCAACTATATAATGGCTTGTAGAAGTCATAATTATATATGAGATGTAATGTTCTTACATTTTCCAAGTGTAATAAATAGTACTCCCTCTGTCCCATATTAATAGCTCCATTTAGAAAAATAGTGATTTTTATTGAATGGTGGGACCCACAGCTAGGAGAATGGAAGATAGCTTCTGAAACTCCTTTTTTTTAAGTACCTAGCCACTTTAATTGATCCAAATGAAGCTATTAATATGGGACATCCAAATGGAGCTATTAATATGGGTTGGAGGGAATAATAAGTTATGGAATTAGTTGGAGAGAGCCCATTTGAACTACGTCACGATCAAACTTGGGTTGTCAGGCTGCATTACCAGTTTCAAAACAATTTAAAACGCAAAAAGGAACCTGGGGATCAAGTCATGCTAGCTTCCATCAGTGACAGCCTTAATAGAGCTCACTGAATCATCAAAGTTTATCTATAAATTTATGCCTTGTTTCTTTTTCTCCATCATTGCAGAGATAGCATTAAAACTGGATACTCTGATTGGTGATGTTGAAGATGCAGTCTCCTCTTCTATGACTGGAAGGAAAAAGCCTCTCGCAACTTTTAATATAGAGGTTAGTGCCTATTATTTGGGTGAAGCTAAAGAAAGTAGCACATGTGTGTTAAGTATGCTTGTTGTTCTAACACAAGATGGATCTAGGTTTGAAACCTAGATCAGTCTTTAAATTAGTAATAGTTCATCCTAAGAGAAAAAGGCAAATGTATTATTTCTTGTGGCTTATAAACTCTAGTTCATGAGTTTCTTAACCATGAATGCAGGAAAAGCGACTCCTTGCAGTTAAATTTCTTAAGGAGATAGAAGACATCTTAAATTCTGTTACAAAATCATGGCCACAATGGACTCATCTTGTCTCAGCCGTTGATCACAGGGTTGATCGAGCATTGGCTGTTTTAAGACCTCAAGCTATTGCTGATCATCGATCTCTTCTTGCTTCTCTTGGCTGGCCTCCACCTCTTTCTAGTTCAAGTACAGAAAAATCATCTCAGTTTCCAAATCCTCTTTTCTTGATGCAAGGAGACTTGAAAGACAAGTATCGCGAAAACTTTCTTTCTTTGTGTAATCTGCAAGAGTTTCAGATTCGCAGAAAAATTAGACAGCTTGCTGATCTTAGTTTGGCACACGCTGTACACCAGCCTCTTTGGGCTATTGAGGAGTTAGTAAACCCAATTGCTGTGGCTTCCCAACATCATTTCTCAAAATGGGTTGGGAAGCCAGAATTTATTTTTGCTCTAGTTTACAAAATTACCAGGGATTTTGTGGACTCCATGGATGACATACTCCAGCCCTTGGTTGATAAGGCGAGGCTTGTGGGCTACAGTTGCAGAGAAGAGTGGATCTCAGCAATGGTAAGCTCTCTGACAACGTACTTGGCAAAGGAAGTTTTTCCTAGTTATCTTGTCCAGCTGGAGGAGGAAGATACAGGTGGTGCTCCATCTCGTGCTAGAGACTCGTGGCTTCATCTTATTGACTTGATGATTTCTTTTGATAAACGAACTCAATCTTTATTTTTAAAATCAGGAGTACTATTTTCCATCACAGAAGATGAGAATTTGCAAAGGATCTCGTCTTTGTCGGTCTTTTGTGACCGACCAGACTGGCTAGATATATGGGCCCACATTGAGCTTCATGACACACGTGATAAGTTAAAACCTGAATTAGATGATGAGAGGAGTTGGAAGAAGAAAATTCAAAGCTCACTACTTGTGTCCGGATCTGAAGACTACAATTCTCCATTTGTTTCAGGTGTTTTCCTCCAACATCTTTCAACCCTAATAGATCGTTGCCGTCCACTTCCTAATAATTTTTTAAGATCAAGATTTGTCAGATTGGCTGCAGCTCCTGTTGTGCATGAATTTCTGGATCGCTTGCTTCATAGATGCCAAGAAGCAGAAGGGCTGACGGCTTTAGCAGATGATGATGCTTTAAGCAAGGTCACCAGTTCAATAAATGCAGCTCGGTACTGTGAGTGTGTATTAAGGGAATGGTGTGAGGATGTCTTTTTTCTGGAAATGGCATCTCAAGAAACGAATGAGAAAAATGTGGCAAATTTAGGGGATTGTATTTTTGAAATTGAGATGGATAAGTTGAACAAGTTTCAGAGTGAGTGGGCAGAGAAGATATCAACAGTCGTCCTGAGGGGCTTTGATGCCCGATCTCGAGATTATGTGAAAAACAAAAGACAGTGGCAGGAGAAAGGTGAAGAAGGTTGGACAGTATCAAAAACTTTTGTTGGGGCTTTAGATTATCTGCAGGGCAAAATATCAAAACTGCAAGGAGACCTAAATGAGATTGATTTTGTGAAGGTTTGGAGAAACTTGGCTAGTGGGGTCGATCAGCTGATATTCAATGGTGTTCTCATGGGAAATGTTAAGTTCTATGATGTTGGAGTAGAAAGATTGGAGAGTGACTTGAGGGTTCTGTTTGGAGTGTTTGGGGCTTGGTGTGTGCGGCCCGAAGGGTTTTTCTTAAAACTGAGTGAGGGTTTGAGGCTATTGAAGATGAAAGAAGTGCATCTGAAAGAAGGGTTACAGAAAGGTAAAGAAAAGTGGTTGAGACGGAATGGAATAAGACATTTGAATGTGGTGGAGGCGGAGAAGATTGTGAAAAACAGATTTTTCATGAGCTGAAAAGCCAAATGAGTTCCTCTCATAATCTTCTCAAGCGGTGGCAAGATATACAACGAGTCTATAATACCACTTTATGGTAATCAGCTCCCAATTTAACAATTCTTTTTTAAAGATGCAATAACCTTTATTTAATTGTTTTGCAATTGTTGAAATAGGAGCGAGATGGTTGAATCGTTCAGTTTTAACTCCTTTCACTAGGTGCCAGATTGTGTAGACTGTAGATTCAGAAAAGTGTGTAGACTGTAGTTTCAGAAACTAACATAGCTGTAAATATCGTTACTGTTATTCATTAATGGAAAGCTGCAATTATTGTTTTTAAGGAGAAAAAATAAAAAATTATTGAAGTGGTTCACGAGTAATAATTGTCTTCTATTCACCTAGAGGTCTAACCTATTGGATTTGTTGCTTGTGTCACAGAAGTTAGGCCTTCGATCTGCATAAAAAAATTAGTATTGGAACTAAAAGAAAGTTTACTAGGGTTAAAAACTTAGCTAGTACAATAAAAAGCGTAAGAACTTAGCTCTGGTTGTACCCAAAAAAATTTTGAATTGCCGAAATGTGCCAAGGGACCCAATCATTTTCCTTTCCCCTTTCAAGGCGTACCTTTGTCTATCCAATTCCTTCTCTTGTTCGCCACTCATCGGTTGTTCTCGGTCGCTCAATCAAGGGAACTACTCTGTTTTTTTAAAAATTGTTTAGAATGGTTGTTGATTGAGTTTATTGCTATGCTATCGATTTGATCTGACCTATAGGGAGCTCATTTTCCCTACCTTAGATTTTCAGCTGACATGTTATGTAGAGACTATTAAAATAAGAGTAATGTTGTATCTCCTACAAAAATCTTACTGTAAAATTCATTAGGTTATGGGGTTCACTATGTCAAAACATGGTAGTGATGCATACGGTGGGTTCTAAAGTGAAATTTTGAAAGGAGGAGAAACATTTTCCTTAAAATAATTGAAATCAGTTGTTTCCTTGTGAGAGATTTTCCTTGTGCTAATACAATGGTCCCCTCTGCCCATGAAGCTGGCATGGCACCCAAAATTCATAAGGGTTTCATAAATAACTACAAACTAGACCAAAGTGTGCGAGTTTTGATTAGATTAGTCTTACGACCATACTAGAAAAGAGTAACAATACCAATTTTCTTACTGTGAAGAGAGTAGGACTTTGAGGGTCCCTAGACTTAGTGTGTAAAGCTTTGAAGTTGCAAGCTGTCCATTTTGCATTGCATTTGGTTATGGAAAAGGTTTCTTAGCGATTTACATATGTGCTGGTCAATGTGGTAGAATTTGCACATCTTCAACATTTTTCGTGCTATTTACACTTGTTCAAGTCAATTCTATTATATCATAAAATGATTTGATGGGATCATATTATAGAGTTAACAAGTGTAATAAGTGCAAAAAAATGCAGAAGATGTGTAAATTTTGCCATATTGAATCCCTCTTTGTTCTTTGGCTTTCCATTTTCTATGCTATGTGGAAAAGATAAAAAGTATGGCTTTATTTTGCAATTTTTTTTTTGTCAATGATCGAGTTGAAACTTAATTTTAGGGAATTTTTTCCTAAGTGATCTCCCTAACCAGGCATCAACTACCTACTGACAAATGAGCGGCCATCACAGAATGATGGACTAGGGAGGGCAAAAAACAAACGCAATTTCAATTGTGACAAGGTCAATTGAGTTGGACATGCTGTGGTGTTAATGTTCATCCTTCCATCAGACTAATGTGTACACTAGTGCTTTAACCGCTATCTAGTCATGTAAATCAAACGGCCAAAGTAGCTGGTGAATTAGGATGATTAATGGTGCTCCCATGTGAGAGATTGCCGCGAGGGACGGACATGTTGTTGTGTATAAGGATGTTGGCCGGGTTGGATTTAGATCGGGTTTTGCCAAACTGGATACTATTTCTTAAATGATAAATTACCCGGTTGAATTTGGGAACCCAAACCCGACCTATTAAGGTCGGGTTGGGTTTTATTAAAATAAAAAAAATATACAAAATTTATATTTATAGCCTTGTTTAGGTCGGGTTTTGCTAAACCCGAACTTGATATCATTTCTTAAATGATAAATTTGAATCCAACTCGAATAATTATTCGAGTTAAATTTAAAATTCAAACCTAACCCCAGTCTAGTTTTATCATATACCCGACCCAAGTGACACTAATACAACTCCTATTTGAAAAAAACTTTATTTGTAAAAAGAAATTGATATTCTTATTTTACTTTTTTTATGTGAATTAATATTTATAAAATTAACCAGGCCACCAACCATTGGTAGACGGTCGGGGTTTTTTTGCGCATAAATTCAGTTCTAACTGGGGGAAACCTGGGTTTAATAAGAAATGACCACCTTTCTCTCTCTCTAATTGAAGATGAGTAGGGTTTTAGTAATTAGCATAGAGTATATTGGGGCCTGGCTGATAGTAATTTCCGAAAGGCCAGTGTGAACTTCAGTAACCTCGCCCAGCACAAACCATGATCAAACGAGTAGTTGCCATCTTTCCATTCAGCCTATTAAACTCACGGTAGCAGAGGAGAAGAGCAGAAATAAGGAAAAAGGAAGAGGGGGAAAACTGCTCATCCTGTTAGTTAACTGTACATGCAACAGAAACCCTGTCGTCTTTTTGTTGTTTATTCCTCGGTGACTGAAAGTAGAAGAGCAGCATTAGCACTACCTAAAAGAAATCTGTCACTGGTTAGACTAGCAAAACTGGGCCAGCCGTAGAATGAAGCACCTCTTTCCGTCCGTGGCCTCGCGAAGCTCCTGAGAATACATTTTTATTTCAGATGAGATACCATTAGGATAAAAAAAACGTGTACATAATGAATTTTCAGCAACAAAAGCAGCCGGCAAAGCGTAAGAAATCCCATTCTAAATTAATTTCACGAAGTGAATTTTTCTTCCCTTTCTAACGAAGATGTCGAAATACTGCTGAAATTTGTGGGTAGAACAAGAAAAACTGGGGGACGAAACAACTTATTTGATCAAAACAGATTGAAGAATGAAGGCAAGAACTGAATGTGAAAGAAGGTAGGAACCGAACCTAAGGATTTCACAGGAAGGGTCTCACTGGTCTCTTGCCGCCGAGGGGAGAGGACGGGAGGACCGGCCTCGAATACAGAATGGAGTCCACCTGTGAGCTCAGACTAAAAAATGCGGCGAGCTTCTCTGTCGCGCTCGGAACGTCCTCCCCGAGGTGCGAATCCTCCTCCTTGATCCTCTTCACCTGGTTGTGCACGGCTCCGCACCTCCCATCCCCGTTGACTACTACACCGGTCGTGGTCCCCGGTTTCTGAGCAGTCCGGATCACCCGAAGCCCCGTAGGAGGAGGGGAGCCGGAGCCGACTGGGCCATTGTTGCGGCTCCGTTTCACCTCCGCCGGCGCGCCATCGCCAGCAGCCTCTGTGCGGAGGTCCCATTTTTTTGCGGCGTGCAGAAGCTCAACGGGGCACTCCGGTTCTTTGAAGGCCATGGCCGGCGGGTTTTAGGATAAAAAAGAAAAGGGAGAGGAAGACGAGAGACGTAGCCGGGGACGGAGGGAGCATATTATACACAAATCACATAGGAAATTGGAACAGGGGACGTGGGGCACGTGCGTGCGTGACGGAGGAAGAGGAGCGCCGCGTACAGAGTGGGGCTAGATGCGTCCCATGCAAAAAGGGTGGACCGCTGACCACCCAACCATGGGGTGAGCTTGACCAGCGTTTTGGAAGGGACTAGTTCCAAGTTCAAAGACCTTGGCCCGAGAGATATCCGGGATATGATGGAGGGCGCCCGTGACATTTGCGAGTGCCCAAGCAAATCCTTGCTGCTCCGTCAGGTGCCAGAAAGTGGATTTAGGGTACCGGTTAGTTTTTCATATTTCCTAGTCAGTATGAACCCTATATAAAAAGAAAAATGCTTGGGGATTATTTATTTTTAAGATAGATAAAATACATATTAGTGCATATTAATGTTAAAATGCACAATGGTCCTAAGACATTTCTTACCTCGGCTCATAATAAGTGAGAAGCATTAAGGCAGGCACATAAAAGGGAGTTGAAGGTTGATAACTACACAAATTTATGCACTTTGAAGCGGGTGTACTGTTGGGCATCGACCATCGAATAGCTTGTGGAACAATAAAAAACCATAATTTTGTTGCAAATTATAGACATGGCTCTAATAATATGTCTCGCACGACCGAGGGCAAAAACCACACGACCCTGCTAGAACCAAGCCTTGTATTATGCCCAACTTAGGTTGGATCAGGTGGGTCTAATGTTTTAACATACGTCCTCGTCTGGTTCAATAAAATCCAACTAGTTAAGGTCCATCTACCCACCCTATATTCTCATATCTCCTTCCCTTCCCTCTTGTTTTACCTTGCCTTGCCAATGTACCTGCTCTGCTTTTGGAAAGAATTTTTAATACTCCAATCTAACAATGAGCCCTAAAGCACACATAGGAATTATTAATATTTAAGCTGTATAGGAAAAACTCTTCACTGCTTTTCCCTTCTAAAATTCCGTTACCGGGCTCTCTTGCTTTAAAAGACAGGCCTTATCCTTTTCAATAATTTGTCTTATTTCATTAATATTCAGTTGTTAAGCAAGCTAGATAAACCATTTCAGGAACTAAAAAGATTCATGATAATCGCAGAGACAAGACTGAACCAACCATGTCCAGCGCAAATGAAATTACGTTGTGAATATATTCCAACTCTATTTCCAAAAATTCAACTTAACATTCGTTTTATCAATGAAAGTCATGTCCACTGAGCAAAACAAACTACTACAAAAATGTCAACATTGTAAAAAGAAAACCATAATTTCAAAATAGCTCCAAGATATACTGTAGCCGAATTCAGCACGTTGCTACAATACCTATAATTAGCATTGCTCACTCTTCATCCTCTTCATCACCGTCCCCACCCGCAGCCTTCTTCGCAGCAGCCTTCTGGTTCTTTCGCTTCACTCTTCCGGGGCGCCCTCCTCCAAGTGGACTGGTCAGTGAGAAGTCAATGTGCTTCTGGGAATCCAGCCTCACAAGGAAAGATGGAATGTTGACAACTTGCCTCCCGACCCTACAAAACTAACATTCCGTGATCACGCAGGTGCATATTGGGTAAATATTTACAGTGGGGTAAAAGAACACACTGCACTATCAAGTCATTCCACAAGCAAATTTCCTTCAAGGAAAATTCACCACATCACTAACTACTGCTTCAAACATTGGAGAAACAAAAGTAACTAGAATGAACAGAATAACATTATTAAAAAAGGAAAATGATATTCAAATTCCATTTTCTCTGCTTTGTTTTCCTTCCAGGTCTACCCATCCCTTATTTGCTCAGTGGCCATGCGGGCCTTAATAGAAATATTTGAACTTAGTTTCCAAATCCACAACCGACTTGAGAAAGTTTGGTAAAAACCTGCACGAGGTACATAGCATCATCCTACAAAAATATAAATTAATATCTTTACGAGGGAAGCATTTTTCATGCTCTCCATGGACAATGAGCCTAATGAAGTAGCGTATGGGAGCCTTTGATATTTGAGATCGATGGTGTACCCTTTAGCGCACATAAGCATCAGTAGGACCACCGCTAATATGCACTAGTGTGTGCACCATTGATCTCACAGATAAAGGGCTCCCATATACAATTTACGCTAGGCTCATTATCAGTGGAGAGCATAAAAAATTCTTTCCTTTTATGAGACCTAGTTTAAGGAAACTAAGATAACCTACTACAAAAGTAGGGAGTCATAATTTATAAACCGGCAATTTCCATGTAAAATGCATCCAGCAATCCTTAAAAGGCATTTTGCACATATGGGAAACGAACTGCAGCAGTGAACAAAATATTAACAATACATTTGACTTGGTTATATTAGAAACCCCTATATATAATGAGAAAAGTTTATATGAGCCGGGGCTCATATACACCTATGTGAGCCAGGGCTCTATGGGCCGTCGGATTTATATCCGGTGGCCCATAATACTCATGGGTTTGAGTATTATGGACCGCCGGAAGAGCCCGGGCTCATATAAACGGCACTCCTATATAATTGTCAAACTAAATTTCCAGACATACAATATCAGTATCAAGTGATTAAACGCTCGTCCTTAGCAAGAATCAGCCAAGTGTTTCTAAAAGTATCTTCATGAATACATTTAGCAATTTTCGCAGCACTTTAACCTTCCGTTAACATTATTAGCATCCAAGCCACTAGCTCGAAATGTAAATAAACTGACCTAATGTGTCTCTGTCTGATCAGGACACGAGCGTGGTGGATGGACTTTGCCATTCCCGACTTAAACACAAGTGTCTGGAGTCTTCGCTCAAGAAAGTTCTCCACGGTCAAAGCCAAAACATAATCAAGCTTGTTTTGGGTCTCATCCAGGAGACCATAGCGGTTCATCCTGCGTAAGAGTGCCTCTCCCTCAAAGATCCGACGTGGATTCTTCTCATCAAGAGTCAGAAGCATTCTTGCAGCATTTCGGATGCGGCTCAAAGCATATTGAACCCTCCATAACTCCCTCTTGCACCGGAGCCCATACTCTCCAACTAGCTTAAGCTCTGCATCAAGACGCTCTTTCTCATAAGGGCGACGAGGCTTCTTAAACGTTTTACCATCTGTGAACATTGAATAGCTTAGTATGTATCATACTCTTCAATCACAAAGAGAACTTATTGTTAAACTACACTGAGGTGCTAAAAGGTAAAATACAAACTACATGCCCGTATCCAGACACCAAAAAAACATGTTGAGACAAGCATAGATAACTGTACATGCTAGATGACGCTAACATTATCATCATTTCGGCAATTAAAGAACCCACATTTCCTGTTGAAAAATACCAATAATTTTCGATCGATGGAATTGTCCAAAATCATCTCCGTACGTTGGACATTCAATATTATCCTAAATCAAAATAATCCCAAACTCTAAAAACCAAGCCTTAATCCAATATGATACATCTTCTACCCGCAGTCACGGAGACAGCCACGCCTAGTTCCTTCCGAAAACGGATTCCTGGACGCATTATACTGTCTAAATTCGGTTCCCAAAAATGATCAATACCACCGCATTCACTAACGTAAAGAGGACTTCAAAAGATCAACAAGTTATAAATTCTCACAAAAACAAGGTAAAACAGATATAACAAAGCAAAGCATCGGATCGAAGGCGTAGAGTACATAGAAGATCGAGATATAGAGAGAAGATAGGAAGGGGAGCCTGAGGTATTACAGTTCCGGTAGAAGTTGACGTGAACCATGGCTACTCAGAGCCGCCGGCGCTCCCCGCCCACTCGGCCGATCAGAGATGCAAGCAGACAAGGCAACGAGGGCTGGCGCGGCTCTTCGCAAACGATAGACGAAACATATTCGGTCGCTTTATATGAAACCCTAGCGCCACACCTCCCTCGTTTGTGTCTACGTGCCCCAATGGGCTTCCTTGTGGACTGGCCCGTAATATATAACCATGGGCCCGAGAGGATTGAGGCCCATACTTCCCTACCAACCACTCCGTAGATTTATGCAGGCCCAGCTCAATACCACAATTTCACAGTGCAATTTTTAATGTTAGTGGTTATTGATGTGTATATAATAATTAATTAAATAGTTTTCGGTTACATTCTCGTTAGGCTGTTCTTATGTGCTCGTAAACTGTTCCTTTCATTGACGATGGGACATGACAGTCCAACTTCGCTCTTTACAATAACAGACAGCAGAAGAGAAGTTCCTTAGCTCTTTACAATAATAGACAGCAGAAGAGAAGCTCCTGCGCGAGTGAAGGGGAGGAAGTCCAATGGCGACAATGGCAGGGAACATAGGGATGATGGACGCGGCTTATTTCGTGGGCAGGAACGAGATTCTGGCCTGGATCAACGCCACCCTTCAGCTCCATCTCACCAAAGTGGAAGAGGTCTAGTTTCCGGTTTTCCCATGTTTGGATCTTTTGTGGGTACCTAATGAGCTTCTGTTGCTCCTGATATGTAAATGCAAGTGTTGGACTGTCCTAGCCAAAAGAAGAAGAAAAAAACATGCACTCCTTGTGGACTGACAGCGTTATTTGTGACTAAAATGTTTTAAATGACTAACTAATGGTAGTACTTTGAGACTGAATTTACTTCAATTGGAGAATAATTTGAGGAAACTTATCCTTTAGACCTTTACTTTTGAATCAAAGATCAAACACGTGATTTTATTTTGAGCATACCATTTGTTTTCCGCATGCTCTCTGCATGCTCTGTCGTGCATTTGCATTTGATGGAGGAAATGGAATTAGAGGCAGGTTAAAGCTCAGAAATATGCCCATTGTTGACAATTTGCTTCTGACCCTGTATCTGCTTATTATCGTAGTTCAATACAAGTACTGGCTTTGCTGATGTTATCAATCTTTCAAACATAAATTTTGTTCAGTCCCTCTTTATGTTGAACAGGCCGCATCTGGTGCTGTTCAATGTCAGTTGATGGACATGACCCATCCAGGATATGTTCCCATGCACAAGGTACGAGTGTCAGTCTTTTGTTCGTTTTATGCATGCCTCTCCTGGAAGTTTATTGAATTTCTTGTTCTTTGAAGGTGAATTTCAATGCAAAATCCGAATATGAGATGATTCAAAATTACAAGGTTCTCCAAGAAGTATTCAGCAAGTTAAAGATTGAAAAGGTTCACTTTTTTCCGCTATATATAGTAGACTTACCTTGTTTTGAGCCCATTTATCATGGAATGGCAATTATTGAATTTGGACTTCTTATAATCTACTCAACATCGTTTATAATAACCGTGAATTTATTATCTTTATCTTTTACCCTACAATACAGCATGTTGAGGTTAACAAACTTGTTAAGGGGCGTCCTTTGGACAACCTGGAGTTCCTTCAGTGGCTGAAGCGCTATTGTGATTGTATAAATGGAGGCATCAAGAATGAGTATTTTTCCTCTCTTTTTTTAACCGCTCACTTTGCTATATTTCACTGCAAAAGCTTTTGATATAAATTTGATGTCTCTTGGCTTTTAGGAATTATAATCCGATGGACAGAAGGTGTAAGGGGGTTAAGGAGCGGCATTCAAAGGGACTTCAGAAGGGCACAAAATCATTACAGCTGAATAATTCATTTATCGTTGTTTCCACTGAAGGTGCAGGGTTGATCTCACTGTGCTAGGTTATATAAAATTATCTGTTTAATTTTAATCATAAAATGTTGCTTTTAATTAATATTGACTGGACACGCTTTTCATATAGCTTCTAAGCAGGAAAAAGCATACTCAGCGCAACATATCATTGTTAAGAATGATGAGGACGAGGTTAAAGCGTTGACTAAAAAGGTTTGGCTGTCGTTAGATATAAATGTTCTTTTGCATGAGAAAACTTGAAAATATGCTTTAATATCATCTGGTCTTTTGTATCTCCACTCAGTTGATGAATTTGTAAGACCCACTTTGCGTTTATTAATTTTGAGGGAGAAATGTGTCTGATAAGATGCGTGTCAAATGAAATCCACTCCTTTGTTTCCTTCAACACACAGGTTGCAGATCTAAAGGTATCACTTTCTCAATTGGAGAAGGAAAGAAACTTCTATTATGAAAATTTGCGTGACATTGAAATCCTTTTCCAATCAACTGGCATAGCACAACTCCCAGTACGTAATTCTTTTCCTTTGTTGCGTTCTTGTTGAGGATGTATTTTGTATTTTAACATCTAGAGTATAAGAGATTTTGCTTCTTAGCATTAATTCATGTATATATGTTTTTATAATTGTATATTATAGGATGAAAGAAAAGCATTTATTTTATCAGTTGCATTAGCTTTTATGTATCTGAAATCGTTTACGTATTTCAAAATTCTCGGAAGAAAACCGGCATCGACGCAACACCAGATTTTTTTAGAAAATTAAAGAACTTGAGTCTATTAAGACTTTAAGAAGGTCCCGTCTGTACGGTATGAAGGCTATTATTCTTTAGCCTGGTCTCAAGGTGCATGTCAGATTCTTAGATTTTTCTTTCTTTTGCTAAAACTGCATATTCTTAGATTAATAACTGATTCCTTCGAATATATTGTTCACTCGAAATATGTTTAAATAAACTACTGTAGTATGTTAAACGTCTCTTTCAGCAATATCTGTTATTCCCTCCATCGTTATATTTAGTTTTACAAAATGAACTAAAATTAGTTAATTTTGACAAATAAATGGAGCTATTAATATGGGATGGACGGAGTATTACAAAATAAGAACTATGTAATGTGAAGTCACTTTTTGAAAAAAAAATCATATATTGGAATCATTTGATGACAGACATGTCAGGTTGAAGTGCACCTATTATCATAAATCATTAGTGTAAACTTCTACAAGCTCTTGAAACTATGACATGTAATCAGCTCCTTTAAGGACTTTCAGACATTTAAAATATGAGAAAGTTCTTCCTATTAATGAGTTTCACCTCTTTGGACGGAAAATAAATTGGACGAATTGAATTACTTTTTGGAATGACAAAGTTGTGACTCAGTGCATTTATAATCCATGTTGAGTTCTGGCACACGATTGTCTTTGGATTTTCTCTTCTATCATGTACATGATGATTATCTGTGTGAATTCCTCATACAAATTCTGAATTTAGTTCTTCTCACAGGTAGCTGAAACTGTTAGAAGAATGTTGTTTTCTACTGACACCAAGGAATCTGCTTACGTGGAAGGCAGGAATCTCTGACCACTAGCGAACAAGATTTTAGTTTAGCAAAAACATGAATGAGGAGCATTAAATAACAGGATGACTTTGAATAGCAAGTGTTGGTCTTAGGACCTTTTATTGATTTTGTTACTTATTTATACTAAGGTACTAAGACAATATTGAACTTCTTTTACATTTGATATTTCAACTTTGGACTTACATGCAATATTAAGTCAAAACACGCGTAGTTAAACAACAACAAAAAAAGGGATGTCGACTCTAAGCTGGGTGTAAGCTGGACCTGGAGTTCAGACTGACATTCAAATCTTTCCTGGTCAAAGGCTCCAACTGGGACGTTCATTTTATACCCGTCTCTTTGAATTGCATTGCTAGCTAGCACGGTTAGAATTGAAAGCTAGGGTAACAAGTAGAAATCAGTGTTTGGAAGAATGAAAGGTATTAAGAGGTAGAAAAATTATGTGGGTTAAGAAGATTCTCAAATTTACGGACCACAGAAGATTAAAAAATATATATGTTCACTGTCTAGATTGAAAAAAAAAAATCAGCGAGATTCCGCAATCGTATTTGTCACCTTTTATAGTGTTTTCATAATCAAATATCATCAAACATGAGGTTTACTGACGTACCTAGCCAGCTTTGTCGCCATTTTTACCTCAGGACATGTAGCTATCCTCCAGATTTCCACACAGTTCCTTACCTATTTTTTAAGGGGTAAAAAAAGTTATGTTTACTGATGTTTGTGTTACACATAGCTGATCCCCAATTTATTATTTACGCTCAGCGGCTGGAGTTGACATAGCCTCCAGATGTAAACTTCAGTCATGAACGGCACTACCTCCCCACGCTAAATTTTACATAGCAAGACCTTAAACCATTCCCAATCATTCATGGCTGACAAAAAATAACACCCAGAAGATCAGCTTTCTAGCGTCGTTACCTTGAAAGTATCCTGATTGTTATACTCAAGGCAGTTATGGTGCTGGATAGTATTGCATATCCAGGCTCAAAGGGCAGAAGGTAATTTCTCTTAAAGGGTGGGGAAAATTGTAAGATATTCCTATGAAACAGTCATTTCCCTACCAAATATTAGGAGAGCTCATGTGTAGCACCCTAATCAAGGAGAGGAACATTCGTATGACTTTTTAACTTCCAAAAGGTATGAAAATTTGTTTGGGAACTTCCAAGACACCAACAACTGGTTAATTAATTCAAGAGTTGAGACATTGCATACACACGGATTATACACACAATTTTAGCTATCTAAATTAATCATAATCTGAAGGGCTACCTCTGCAATCAAAGGGAAGTTTTTCTAACCATGAATCATCCAATAAAAGGGTTGAAGATTCAGATTCCGTAGGCCACTCACAACTAACGTCTATTTCATCAAAAATAACAGGTTTACATCTGCCATCCCTGTTTTGAGTGATAGCCTGTAACTGAAGATTGCAATGCACAAAAACCAAATCATTGAACTTTTCTTGTTCCATTTTATTCCATTTCTTGGCATGTATGTTTTCAAACGTATCCCAATTCCATTTGCACCAATAAGAACTGCAAGGTTGGCTCAATATTCGGATTGCAGCTCTCTGCAATGTGGGGACTTCATAACCATATCCTGCCCACCAATCACCTAAGGGATAACAAGCAGTAAAGTAAATTACATAAACAAGTCAATAATGCTTTGACTTCTAATTGAAAACCATAAATAAGGTTTCTACCTGGAGAGTTCAGTGTCCTTCCCAGGATGGCAAACTCACTCCCAAAAGCACCCTGGGCATTTATATACATGGGATGTTCCTTTGTAAATTCTATCTTATCTTTATCTTCCGTAATCATTTTCAACATTGCCTCTTGAAATCCATTTCTCATTTTAAGATCAATCTTAAAGTGTGGGTTATAAAAAATTGAAGGATTAAGGAAAGCAGCCGCTGCATGAAGTGGAGAATGAAGCTGCATATTCCATCTCCTATCAATTATGTCCCAAATTGGCATATATTTCTCTTCAATTCCTTTGTAGAATGCCTTGATGGCAACTTTAGTTCTTTCTATGCCCTCATAGATATAACCCATAGCAGGCATATCCCCATCAACAATCCGAAGAAGTTTGACAAGTGGTTCTGACACACCAACAGCTTCATGAGCCAGTTTCCAAAATCTATCCATGTACAACAATGATTTAATAGCTTGTGCTTCAGGTCTTCTACTGTAGACAGATGATAAATACTCAGCGTGTGAAAACATATGCTTCAAATTGTCTTCATGAACCACAATCGCCCTCAAAGACAAGAAGTTCGAAGCAAATCTCGTGATTCTTGGTCGAATTAATTCCTTCCCACCAGTAAATTTTCTCATCAGGTTTAATATCCAAGCATGCATATAAATATACCTTGTGATGGTTCTTGCCTCCTCCATCACCAAACTGACCCATTCATGTTTACTAATATCCTCCAACATATTATCAATACAGTATGAAGCACAAGGTGACCAAAACACTGAAGGATATTTGGTTGTTAGGAGCCGCCCAGCATATACATAACTAGCAGCACTATCAGTAATTACCTGTACAACGTTCTCAAGGCCGACCTCCATCACGACTGATTCAAGCAACTCAAACAAGTAGTGGGCATCATCTGCATGTGCAGACACATCAACAGACTTAAGAAAGAATGTCCCCTTAGTGCATGTGACAGAAAAGACTAGAAGTGACCTAGAACGACCATCTGACCAGCACTCTGACAAAATTGTGCAGCCTGTGTCCTTCCACTCTCCACGAAATTTCTTATAAGTGTCATTTATATCACTTTTTACTTTGTCTAACAGACTGGACCTCAACTCGTCATAACTAGGAGCTTTATAACCAACTCCACATTCAGCAACAGCATCTACCATGGCTTGATAATAGACTGATTTGGAAGCACTAAAAGGAATGGAGTTGTGAAAGAAAAATAAAGCAATTTTTTTATCAGCATCCTTGTGCTTTTGCTTCTGTACATCATCAACACATGGCTGAATGTCAGGTGAAGGGCGAGAGAATGGTAAAGAGGGGCACGTGCTTCCACGTTGGCCACTTGATACATGATTAGGATGAAAGCCACCACTAGCAGAAGAACTATTTTGGGGACCGTTCTGTTGCCTATCGATCCCTTTTTGCTTCTTTGGGGCTTTCTGTTTTTTTGGAGTGCTCAGGATGCTATGAATCAAGTCTCTTACATCATTTGGAACCTCAGAACAAGGTATTATGTCTTTGTTCTTAATTTGTGCCAAATGAAATTTCATCCGGTACACTCCACCACTAAATTCTCTTTGACAGTAGTTACATCTGACCTTTTGCCTTGTAGCATCAACCAAGACACAGTGTTCCCAGCAAGCATCTCTTCCTCTGACCATTTTGCCTGCTAGAGACATCAGGCTTTTAGGCAACTAGTATTTGCATACTTAAAAAGCAAAAGAGTTATTGTAAAACACATTTATCATTGCAAACAGAGAAGCTCAGTTGCCAAAGTAACATACTAGAAACAACGTTTACATAAAGCACTCTTTTCTAAGTAGAACTGAATTCCATTTCTTAAAGGAAATACCATGATCTCTACAGCATGGGGACGCAGCATATTTATCACAAAAAACATTCAATATCACTTGCCTTCTTGATGAAGTCTACAGTGCATTAAAAACTACTCTGAATTACAACAAATAGCATAAGATATTTTCTGAGTCAGGCTTAGAGCCAGTTATATTTCTACTATTAAATAAGGCCTCTTTTAGTATAAATAGAATCTTCAGAAAACGACACAACAATATACAAATGCAATTATGCTGCATTGACTATAATATATATAGAAGATGATTCAAAATAATATAATCCAACACCTAATTGCATAAATTTAAAAGATCACAGTTCAGACAAATGTAAATTGACTGTTGTTAGCCCCTTAACTTGACGGATATGAAAAGGGAATGGCTACCCTCATACTTGGGGGTGGATAACCAAGTTTTGTTAGGCGACGGACAGCCTAGGCAACCCCTTGGGCACGGACGGATGCTGGGACAGCGTGGGAGGTGTTCCGGACGATCTACTTGCCTTGCAAAGCAAGCTGAGTAAGAATCCTTAGGCGGGCGGGCAGGCGGGACTCTTTCAATGAAGCTGGGCGCTACTTACACTTAGGGGAGGACTCCTAAGGCAGATGAGATTCATCTATACTGGTTCGCTGCACTCCTACTTTGAGTAGAAGTCCGGGCAGCAAGTTCCTAGGACAAACAGGACTCACACAGGCAAGTTGGTCACACTCCTAAGGCGGATGGGAATCGGAGTGGCTAGTTTCTTTAGATGGGCTAACTTTTGGAGGTAACATGACGATGGAATTCTAGCGGAGGACGAACTCTTGTAGGTTTCCTAATATATGTTAGGGGTGGAATGCTTATGGGGTTGAGAATTGGTCAGGGTGAGAATTCTTATATTGGCTGGGTTTTGTACTTCTAGTGGCACTAGGACGGCCAGCTTTAGGCTGAATCTTTATAAAGGGAAGAGCAGGGCAGTCATGGCTAATCAGAGAATGATTTTCTTCCTGCACAATGAATCAGGGAGTTGAGAGGAGAGCTCTCAGCCTAGTGGATCAGCCCTT
Organism: Saururus chinensis; assembly: GCA_035235625.1. NCBI lineage: Eukaryota > Viridiplantae > Streptophyta > Magnoliopsida > Piperales > Saururaceae > Saururus > Saururus chinensis. The sequence continues at coordinate 14,005,564 of CP141140.1, read as the reverse complement.
GCCATCTCCCTACTTTGTATTTCAGCGTACAGAAATATAGCTTGGGCGGAGACCCTTGCACCAGGTTTGACTATGTTGTTGTTTTGCTTGTGTTTCCCTTGAGCATACGAGTGGGAAGGAAAGAGAGTGACTGCTAGTTGCACGGCACAGTCAGGCCATCACGAGTGCGGACGTTAGACAAAGCTTCGCGCCCGTAACAACTGCCCTGGAGCTAATAAAAATGTAACATTTTTAATGTAGCACACAAGGGCTTCAATATGTCCTCCTACAATTATATTCAGAAAGATGTTATAATTGATAAGTAATTAGCCGTTACTATTCAATGTTTTCCCTCTTTTTCTTGCACCTTATCAGTACGAGCCTTTTGCAATCTTTTCAAATGCAAAAGAAAAAATGTCCAGGTATTTTTCTGTTCTTCAAATATTAAATCTGGGACCCATGTATTTCGCTTCTGTGTTCTACCCATGGACAGACTCATGCTCATTCCGTACAATCACAATGTTATCACAAGTCTGCCAGACTGCCATCTACCAGTTTTCATTTACTCACTCAATATTTGCATGCCATCAAGCAGAAGAAAAATTAGGTATATAACACAAATATAATTAAGGTGAAGTACCTCTTCAACAGTAAGCTTTGGGCGTCTCAGAACCTCCTCATATTTTACATGAATGCAGCAGCTAGATAGAACTTGGTGGCTACCAATTGTCTACTGCAAAGATTTCGGAGTCACAGCCCAAGACCAGTTACGCATATCTTATAGGCAACTTGGGGCCAATGAAGTAAAACATAGAAACAAACAAAAGGCCCAGAACCCTAAGATCGCAAGATAATAAATGCAAGATCCTCATTTGGAACTAAGATATCAACACGTAATGGAGATCAGATCCCGACAAACTGAAATTATCTTTGAATCATCAACATCTTAAATAGAAGAAGAAGAGGAGTCTGGATCCCGCAATGAGATCCAACTGCAATAATTCGATATTTAGCGGTTACGCTAATTGGCTTGCATGAAGAGACTTGTTTTAAAAGGAAAACAGACGATTTAAGAGAGAAGGACTGCAATGATTCAGCTGAAACTACAGTAAAAAGAAAATCAACTCTGAGAACAACCAGGAGTTTGGAAAGAGAAAGACTTCTTCAGATGATGGAAGACCAAACGCCGGGAGCCAACTGAGAGTCGGTGGCCTGGGCGAGTCGCTTGCGAGGGAAGGAAGAACTGAAAGTGAGCGTTGGCGGGAGAGTGTGCGGATTTGCAGTGGAAGACGAAGAAGACTAGAAGAGCCAGCAGCTCCACACCTCACCATGCCGGTGAGGAGCTCCGAGGGATGAAGACCCCCCTCCCCCCCTGTTTTTGTTCAAAACGAATCTCCAGTATATTAGGACCGACGGACCTGATTGATCGATCAACGAAAACTTCATGCGTTTTAACCCTTCATTGAGAATTGATTTCAGCCGTTAAAAAGTGGATCCTGTACCCTACAAAGGGCGGGTTTTTGAACAAATAGCTGCCCTATAGGCTATAAGCCTGTGTGTGTCTCTGTCCGTTAATAATTTATTCCTCAGTATTTGGTTGGTCGAAGCTTTTTATCCGACAAATATGGCTATTATTAGCAAATATAACTTCTTAAGCGATTGAATACTCTCTTTATTTAATATTAATAATTATATATAAAAAATTAGTGATTGTTACTAAATAGTAAAACTCGGGAAAGGAATATAGCCTTATAATATTTTTTTAAGTATCTAATCACTTAAATTATACAAAATAAAGCTATTAATATAGAACAAACTTTTTTTATTAAATAGAACTATTAATCTAGGATAGAGGGAATAAGAGATAAAGACGTTGGGGAGAACAAAAGATGTATTGATGACTATTATTAAGTAGGGCAACCATGGTAAAGATTTGAATTAAATAAATTACTATATAACAATATTAATTTAGATTTATATATATCATCGTCTTTGTTTGTAGTAGTAATATTATTTCACTTGCCTCACTTATATTTAGTAATCAATTCTAACTTAGAACTCAAATAAAATATTAATATTATTTTATTTAAATTATTAATTGGACCTCGGATAAATGGTCGGTCGATGTTTTTGTCCACGGTCATGTCAAAAAGTTAGCGGGCAAAAAATTCAATCGAATACATGATGTTGTATGATGGATGTTCACGACCAACCCTAACTCTAAATGAGGTCATCAATCTAGTGGGTCCACTAGAGGTGATGATAATTCATTCGCAAAAGGTCGTCTATGTAATGAAATAGCTCGCTTTTTATTTTTTTGTTCTACTACCTCAATGAAAATGTGCATTTGCACGTTATTATTGAAATAACGCAAGCTCGTCATATAAAAATACTCTTTCAATCTCATATCAATAGCTCTATTTAAAAAATATTTTTTAAAATAGTGAGATTTATATGTAAAAAATTTTAAAAAAAAATTATAAGACTTTTGTTAGTATTCAACTACTTAATTGGAGCCAAATGGAGCTGTTAATATGAAACATTTATTTTTTGGGGAAATGGAGCTATTAATAGGAGACAAAGGGAAGAATAATCATATCATATGACTATGGTCTACACTAGATATTTTGATTTATTATTTATTTTTTGTAAAATATTATGTTACCACCAAAAGACAATGTATATGGCTATTTTACCTAATCAATATCATTTTATATGGATGTTACGTGACACTCCTGAATTTACAAAGTATTTGATGTGATAAGAATGTTGAGATTAATTGAATTTAAAATTTTATTACATAATGCCATCGGCGCCGACCCAACATGTCAAGGGGTGAATTGATGAAGTTACAGATAATTATCGGCAAACACTTACACATCAGTGGGTGCATCAACAAAGTCATAAATCTATTGTCGAGAAACAACTTAACAGTAAAGACATCGACAGTTCTTCTGATTCATCAGGGGAACCATCAATGCGTTGGTGGTTAAAACACTTTTGCCAACAAGGTTCGAAATTGTTCAAAATAAATGGTTACACACAGTTACACACTAGATTCAATTTCTTTTATCCCTTATAAATACACTTTGACATCTTAGAAATAGAATATCTTGAAGAAGAAAAAAGTCAAAAGGAGAGAGATCTAGGGCGCTTAGAGGATCAAATAAAAAGGAAAAAATGAACGAAACTTTGGAGACTTACGTGTTACAAACGAAAGGAAGGTTAAATTGCTAAACCTTGAAATCATACACTTATTTGGTTGTTTGTTCTTAATCAAAAAAATATGTTTTGTTGATTTGATGTGAAGTACGTACGTTCGGATGTTATAGTTCATTCAAGAGATTTTATCATGATTTATAATAATAACGATTATGAATCATGTGGATTGAAGAGTAATAATTTATAGTTTAAAATGAAGATTTTATAGTCTTGGATGTTGTAGTTTTATGGTGCTACAAAAATAAATGATTTGAGCACCAATATACTTATTATTTTTCTTCTATCCCGATTATCGACATGACCATCAACACATCGGTGATTGTGGTGAAGTTAGAAGGTGAACAATACTGACATCGACACTCATGGATGCATTGGTGTTAAACTAGCACGTTGGTGACAATGACAATAAATTGGACTTTCACAGTTCACTCATTATTGATGAGGGTTCGACACATCAATGATGGTGTCAATGGTCATCGACACCTACACTAACACAACAACATGTCTTCTAATGGTTCATAATTATATGATTTTAAAACTCATTTTTCTCATACACAATTAGCGGAAACAAAAATTTCAAAACTTTTTGTCAATCCTTAAAAAAACTATCGTGGGGGTGATCCACTCATTTTTTAATATACAATATTCAAACCATCACAATAGTATATATGTATAACAAGGTTAAATCACACTACAGACACATAAGGTCTCATCCAAGGAAATGTCATTATCCATAATTTACAAAACAATAAGTAATTGGCACTCATGTGCCTATTTTCAAATACCCATCATATTAAAAGTTTGATAGTAAATAGTAGAAGTCCTAGATTAACTACTAGAGTTGTCTTTTTCAAGCACAACGTTCGTAACCTGGCTACCCCTCCGACGAACCTGCATCATGAGGATGCTAAGCATACAATATAATAGTATACCCACTGAGATGGTTAAACAAATACTATGAATTAACAATGTAACTTAATGAATCATATTACCTCATAATATGAATTATGACATTCAATAGTAAACATCAGTATAACTATCCTCAAGTTAGACAAACATACACAATCATAATAAATTCCATATAATTAACATTTAATATCGTTACCACACTTGTGAGTCCTTTGTTCCATAAGTGAAAGTCATAAAGTTTTTTTATGACACGGTAGTCATGTTTAGGAGTTTAACCTCACCTCACTATACCATGAACTACTCATAATTAGACCTCAATTCTTCTAAAGTCTACTGGCTCTATCCATGTCGTAAAGCCAAGACCTACAACTATTCATGTACCCAAGTGGCCGAGATCTCAACTACCATGATCATTGAAACCTCATGTATTATGTTGCGCAGGGCCAATCATCTTTTAATGCTCTAGTCCATTTGAACCTGACTCTCGGGCTAAGGAAGTGGCTCTACATAACTCCCACTCTTTAAGATCCAAAAACCTCGATCCTTTTTCATAACAAACCATTCTGTTACATGGCTAAAAACTCACTTGAGAAACCAATAAGACACTAATTAAGATCCTATGTCCTTATACATATGTTAGGGGAGTGATTCATTATAAGGATTCTCACACATAAAGGTACGTGTACCAAAACATCATTAATCACACCATCACATACCCATGCATATCATGTTATTATATCTTATAATAATAATTTTAAACAAATCATTTTATGCTAAAAATTACCCAAACTTGACTTATTGTCGGTAGACTCACGGGCATGTCGGTCAAGTCATTAATGCCCATCAATGACCCATCGATGTGTCACCTTCACAGACAATGGGTTGGCATAAAAGACCTTTTTCTCGTCAATGCCTCACCAACGTGTCTACCTCACTTTCGATGACCCATCGGTTGCTCACCGATACATCAATGCGTGTCAGTACAAGTACTGTCATCTCCTCCATTTCACTGTCGACGTCACCAATGTGTCAGTGGTCTTGTAGATGATCAAGAACATACAATAGAAACTATCCTAATTGTCCATAAGTTACTTTAAAGCTTTTTAAAACACATTTACTCATGTATAACGTCTTCTTGAATGCTAAAAAATGATATATGTCATCTAATGATCATTAAACAAAAAAATTATAATTCTTCAACATCATCATGGTAGCAAATCCTTTTTTTCATGCTTTTGTATCAAGAGATGGAAAAAATCCATTTTATACACGTATATCTAAGTCAAATTACATTAGTGAGGTTAGCAATCCGACATTTTATCCGATACCAATGCCAATGTTCCATGAATTCAGTCTTCTCTCCATTTCTTCCTACTCTGACATGCCCAAAGTCCTCCACCTTTCTCCCAAAGTCAAAGAATCTGAGAAATTTGGGTCAAGAATTGTTAAATGTATTTATATGAGAAATAACTAACCAAATTCTAGTGCATAATCGCATCTAAAAACTGCTCAAAACAATTTTCAAGTGCAGTTTCGAACTCATTGTATGACTGTCCCAGAACACTGATGCGTCGATAGTTGCCAACAATGTTTCTAGCAGTTAATTGGTAGATTGACTGACACTTTTAACCTTACCGACAGTGACCATGAGTTTCATCGGTAGGGTCATTGATGTGTTGATCCCTACCAACATTTTTTTTATTATAAAAAGATCAAATAAAGTTTATATTTATCTTCGTTGCTACTTTCTTGAGTTTATTACTCAATGATATTATTTTTATTAAAGAATTCAACCCGAAAACATCTAAGTAAATTACACACACATTCAAGATCATCAATAACTTTAAGAAAATCAAAATAATCAAGAACTCGAAGAAAATAAAAAATTTACAATTCTTTTATTTATTTCAAACACAGGTTAGAAATATTAATTAAATACTAATAAATATCAAACAAAATCACAAGTGTCACAATTCATAAGATATATAATGACATAATTTACTTACATAATAAATGTATAAATACTTAATAGGATAACATATATGATATTGGGGAAGTAAATCTTATGTTTGATCCTTATAATGTGTAAGTGTCTTGACCATTATATTTATCACTCAAGGATAGATGGGCCTAGTATCTGGTTGACTCTAAAATCATGAGCAATGGACTCACCATAAAACATGTCCTCACATCTATATGTCTACCAACTATATACAATTTTTTGAAAATAATTTGTAAAATTAGATATTTTATAAAAATTAATTTGATCGCCCTAAGGAAAATATTGTGAACGAAGTCAACGATAAAATACTCCTGGGAAAATTTTAGTGTATTTTGTTTTATATAAGTGCCTTTGATAGAGAAAATTTTACTCCAACATAGTCCTAATATAAGTGCCTTTGTCTTTATAAAAGAAGGCATCCTAGATACGTATCATAGCATAAGAGAAAGTGACATGATTATATAATGCATTTACCTATTTTGATGTTGTTGTTGCAATTAAATCTGCCAAAATGGATCTATGTAAGATAGTGTTACCATGTACCTCTAAAAAATGTTCATTTCAATATGTCAAATAATTGTGTCATATGTGTGTTTGCACTCATCGTTACATTTTGATGATGTTTATATGTGAATGAGATATTGCAATAGACCTTTGCTTAATAACCTCTTTTGATATGCAGTAACACTTATTATCAATACCAACTCTTGGTAAATCACATGTCAAAATATCAACCCAAACTTTTAAGCACTATATATCTATTTTCAACTCCATCAATATTTAGTAGTTGTTAGAATTCTCATTATGACAAAGTTTGAGCAATTGAATCAATATTGTTCCTTCCAAAGTGTGATGTCCATCATGCACTTCATCATTTCTAACTTCATCATCGTGCACTTCCTCTTAAAATTTGATTGTCGACAAAGGAGAGTACATGATGATTAGGTAAATGTAATTATATATTAATGACATTCAAGCTACCATTCTATTTTCTACTAACTTTATTGTTCAATTGATATCAAAATTGAGAATTAGTACATTGTCCTTACATATTTATAAAGAAGTTAATAGGCTAACAACTAATTATAAAAACCTATATACAATAACTTCATAGAAATACCAAATAACCCTTAACTAAAGACATAATTACTAAATAAATATTCCATTTGTCCTAAATTAATAGTTCTATTTGGCAAAAAAATATATTCTATATTAATAGCTCTATTTTGTTCAATTTAAATAAATATTAAAATAATGCATCATGAGCTTAATTTTTCCTTCTTTTCACTCTTCAATAAAAATTATTATTTTTAAAATATAACTATTAATATAAAATAGAGAAAATACCAAATAAATAAACTAATCACTCTAAACCATGAGCTATTGGTAGTGGAACCAAGGCTGGCTCACAGCAATGATTTTTTGTGTGGAAAAAATGGTATCCCTTAAGACATATTATTGGCAGTCCACACGGCTTACGGCAACTAGTCCCAAAGGTTTATAATTCCGACTTATGCGTGAATCCCCATGTTTTATGTATCGTCAACCTTGATCCAATCACATAAAAGACTTCGCATGTTGCAAGCCACTGGCGAACAAGTCCTCTGAAGAGCGCAAGACTGCAGCGGCATCCGCTCGCAGCGATGTGTGGGAGCACGACCGTACGTAGACTCGAACGAGAGATTGCAGCACGCTCCCAGCGATGTCCGGCCCCATGCGGGCCGCATATGGGGCCCGTGCGGCACTTTGAGGGATCACTCGTCCGAATCAGGTGAAAAATGTAAATCGGTCAGCTGAGTGAGGTCAGGGTCGGTCCACACGCTGCTTACTGTCTGTCTGAAAGACTCCGACCCGAAGTGGCGGTTTGGTTTATTGGAGCAGCAGCAGAGCTGCGTTGGGAGAGACAAAGAGGGGAAGACAGCATTGGCGGCGGGGTGATTCCTCCTTCTAGTTCGTTTCGATATTTCGTTCAGAAAAAAATGCGTCTTCTCTGCTGTTATAGGTTGGTGAGGACGCTGGCTAGCCTGGCTCATCTGTAGGGAAGCAATAGCCGGTGAAATCGCTGCCTCCACATATTCGACGAAATGCGCCTGAAGAGGATGTACATCACTTTTGTGGGCGGATAGGAGGGGGCTGCTTCCATTTGCAGAGTTATGTTGGTAAGCCTCTTTAGAGTTACAAACACCCGTCTTTGTTTGTCTGCTTCTTTTTTGAGCATAAAGTTCAGGCCTTTGAGCTCCTGTGAGAGGTCGGACCCGGATAGAACTTCGAATAGAAACGAAGTATCCAGTGCTAGCTTATCTCATGTTTTTTCGAGGAAGAAAGCTCCGCACTGTAAACTATTCCAGTCGCACAGAGTTGATTCGACTGCATCTAGAATACATGCAGTGATTGGGGACGGGCAGTGGTCTGAATCGGTGGAGAGGGAGTTGGACAGCCTGAATGTGGATTTAAATGCGTACATTGTCAATCAGGTCTTGAACCACACCACAGACTCCGAACTGGGTTTGCATTTTTATTTGTGGGCTGCTTCACAGCCAGGCTTCAAGCACGACCACTTCACAAATAAAACCATAATATGTTTATTGTTAAACAATCGAAGATTTGATTGTTTGTCGCAGATTTTACAGAGAATAAAGCAAAGTGGGTTTCCATTCCACCGTTCTATATACCGCATTCTTATTTCAGGCTATGTCAGAGCCAGTTTGATTGAATTAGCAATCCAAGCATTTGATGAAATGACTGAATCCAATTGCCGAGTCTTTAGCATAGACTACAATCGATTTATTGGCGTATTGATTCGAGTGTCTCGTTTTGATTTGGCCGAGCATTATTATTATAAGATGGTTCCACAAGGATTTTCATTGACTTCATTTACTTATTCAAGACTGGTTTCAGGACTCTGTAAAATTAAAAAAATTTCCTTCATTAATAAGCTCTTAGAGGACATGGATAAGATAGGCTCTGTATTGGATATCTGGGCGTATAATATATATATGAAGTTATTGTGCAAAGAAAATAAGTTAGACACAGCTATAAAGGTTTTTCAGTCCATGGTTCACAAGGGAAGAGAACCTGATGTTGTTACCTATACTACAATAATTCATGGTTTATGTAAAGCAGAGAGATTTTCATTTGTTGTAGAGATGTGGCGGGAGATGTTGAACAAAGGTTTTAGTCCAGATAAAGTGGCTTGTGAGTCTTTAGTGATTGGTTTATGTAGTCATGGGAAAGTGGACTTGGCTTATGATCTTGTGATGGGCATGATAAAAGATAAAATAGAATTAAGTTGCACAGTTTATAATGCTCTTATTGGTGGGTTCTGCAGGTTAGGCAGGGTGGACAAAGCCCAGATAATTGCATCTTTCATGAGGAAAAGTGGAATAAAGCCTGATTTGGCAACATATAACATGTTAATCAATTATTGCTGTAATGAATTTAGGTTGGATGAGGCACAGAAATTGATACATAAGATGGAAAAAATTGGAATAAAGCCAGATGAGTACAGTTATAATCAACTGCTCAAGGGATTGTGCAATTCTAACATGCTTGAAAGTGCATACCGTCTATTTATGAAGATGGAAAATGAAAGTCTTTGTGATGTTGTCTCATGCAACACTCTTATTGGTGCACTATGTAGGGCTAGAAACACAGTGACTGCTTTTAAGTTGTTTAAGGAGATGCAGCGAAAGGGAATTTCTCCAGATGTTGTGACATTTAGTATTTTAATTAATGGTTTCTTCAGAGAAGGCTGTCCTAGCTTGGCAGAAGAGCTTTTTGATCGGATGCTGGAAACCCAAGTGGCACCTGATACATATTTATATACGACTATGATTGACCACTTATGTAAGACAAGTCGGATTGAACTAGCCCGCACCTTTTTTCTTGACATGATTCAGAAGGGAATAGCTCCTGACGTGATTTCCTATAATGCTCTTATAAATGGCATGTGCAAGGCTTTCCGGGCAAATGAGGCAATGGATTTGTTTGAGGAAATGTGTCAAAATGGGTGTCAACCTGATGGTGTCACTTATAAATTAATTATTGAAGGGCTTATAAAAGAACAACAAATTGGGGTTGCTTGTAGGATATGGGATCAGATGATGGATAATGGGTTTACTCTAGATAAAAATGTGGCAGAAACCCTGATCGATGCAGTCCAATCTAAGAATTGGACACATCTGAATTTAGCAAAGGTATAATATTCAGTTTATCACCTTCTACTTGATCTGGCTTTTTTGTTGTCTATTCTTCTTATGACTACGAATTGTATACATACTCAATCTTAAGCGAAGGTTAAAAAATAAGTAATAATCATACATACATATAGCTCAAAACTACAATTTTTATTGGTCCATTATGCTTATAACACCATTTCCTTGGCTCTATTGTATGATTGAGGGAATAAGCAGGTTTAGATATCTATTGCCAGTAGGTATACTTCTGATGCAAACTAATTTACATGTTTGTGTAATGTGAATACATGTCAGTGATTCCAAGTAAAGGAGGGTAACCCATCTACTAATGTACAAATCTACAAAATCAGAGCTCCATTTCCTGTTCAGTTTACTGCAACAGTAGCTGCAGAAGTCAGCAAGCATGTGTGGCTACTTTCAGGTGTCATTCGGTGAGATATTTTGCTCAACTTTGTTCCAATTACTTTATAAGCTTACCCTGATAAAATTGTAGGTTCGTGCTTTCTGTTTTCTTGTATATAAATCAAGGCATTTTAGGCATCTTACCTTATCCGGGAGATGTAATCAAGCTGTTAAAACAGGTACCAGCTTGCCAACAGTAACCACCCAACGGGCCAAACATTCATGCTGAGCCAGACATATATGTTGGGTAGGATCCTTTCAAACTAAACGTTTACATTTTTTAAATACTAGTTGTTAGTATGGACTAATTTTGGCATGCTAGATCTCCTTTCTGATTTTCTTGACCAAACTTAAGATGATTTTAACATGTAGATATGGCGCATACACGAGTTTTGAATTTTCAACTCCATGCCTATTCCCAATTTTGTTTGTGATGTATAACATTGATCTAGTTTGCCTAAATTTGACTGTCTTCTGAACTGTTTACAACCTGATTGCGGATGCTAAAACATTCCCTGCATTATGCTGTTTATATCTTTATGCTATACATGTCAAAAGGATATATGGCATCTTTTTATCATTTGTTGCATCGAAATTGCGTCTGCCACAGTAGTTTTCAATCTCAGGAAAGAGTTCTAGTAAAACATAGCTTATAACATTTTTCAGGCTCGGAAAAGCTTACAACTGCTTGTAGTATAAAAGAGTGTGGGGAATATGAATAATGCTATGTATGCTTGCACCCCGGCATGCTTGCTGCACATTGCCACATTGTCTGGGCCACGTGCCAACAAGCAGGCCTTCACTCTGGCGTGGTGATTGTTATGGGGATCTGAGTAAAAAATACCATAAGTGGATTGCTGGATGGATTGGGTCTCGGACTAGGTGGACTCCCTTTGGATCTCCCCTACTAGAAAGAGCGCTTCAACAACCAGGGATTAGCCTGAAGAATAGCAAAGATCAACTAGAGATGCTCAAGATGCAACTGAAAAGTAGATGGCGTGTTGGTCAACCCAAAGGGCATGACCAGAAATTCAAAGGGGTCATTATTGGTGCTGAAAGTTTAATTATGTGAATAAGGGTAATTAACAATTTTGTGATTAGCAAGGAGTTGTTTGTGAGTTCTATTTAGTTAGGGTTAATGGGTTTCGAGGATAGTTGTTTAGGTCATTTAAAATTACTATTTAATGTAAGGTAGTAGCCCTAATCTGATCAGTCAATGAATTAGGTCTGAGTACTGGCTCAGTCCCCTTTATCTCTCGTTCGCTTCATCTAGTTCTCTTTGCTTTTGTTAATTATCCTTCCTTTTGTCAACATTCACCCTCAGTCCCTTCAATCCAGCCTAATATATCTTCCTTCTCCCCCTCCTTATCCAAATTCACTCCTAACCTTAATTCCTTCTTCCTATCTTTGTGCCTTTCCTATCGCGTCCCTCTTCACCTCCTTCGGCTTAGACTGCAAAACCCTTGTGAACTCTAGGGTTCTCAACAGTGAGGCAAGCATTCATGGAGGTGACCGTATGTTGCATGTTCAAGGCAATATTTAATTACTTTTATTAAAACAGGAAGGCTAGAGCAATAGAGGGGGAAATCACCAATAAGCCTAAAAAAAGGGGTAAAAAAGTCAAGCCCCAACAAGGTTGTCCTGTCAAAAATCCTGACAGAGAAAAAGGACCAAATTACCCATATGCCCCTTTCAAAATTTCAAACCAAACCCCATTCCAAAACCAAGCACTATTATCAAACCTAGGGGTGCTAACGACCCAAGCCAGCTCGACGAGCTAAGCCTGTTCGGCTCAGTTCGGTTCGAAATTGGCTTGGCTCGAGCTCGGTCTTGGTTGATCCGAACTCGAGGAGGCCGTGGTTCGAATTGATTCAGTTCGAAAATAGTTCGGATTGTCTCGAAATCGACTCGAATAATTTTAAATTACTTTTTGTATAGTTATAAGATATGTATATAAGTATATTCACTATATATACATATCTTATAACTATATATATTATAGATTTCTTTTTATGAGTATATTATACATAGGCATTATATATAATTATATACAGTTATTAGACATATATATACACTCATATGCACATATTCATAAACATAAATATAATTATGCATCTATATAAATTTTTTTTTGCTAACATCCATATTAACAAATTCATATACAATTATACATTAAGAAAATGAAAATAAATAAAACCAAGTTATTATTATTATACTCATAGTACATTCATATATTTACACATATATAATAATATAAAAAATTTATTCATTTGTGTATATATGATATATATTAAAAAATATAAAAAAATAATATTGTCACTAACTAACTTGTCTCGTTAGTTCTCAACTTATAAATATTATATATAACATATAAATATACAATAATATAATTTGTGTATATTTTAGGGTTCAAGGCATCAGATACAAATCATACTATGTAGACTCAGCTCTAGAATATATCGGTCATTGGTTATTATGTTTTTTCTACACATGTATACTTCTACTTGAAATTTTTAATTATAGTTAAAAATTTCGTTCTAACGTCAAAACCTCCATAAATTAACTATAGTTGTTTTTTTAGTGAGACTCCATGATGACTCAAAATTAACATAAATTCATGATTGACTCCATGGGCTTTTTAAATGGAAACTCTAAAAACTCAATCCATTTCATTAGCTAAGTGACTTTTTTCTCGCAAGAATTAGCTAAGTAGTTTATGTTGCTGTATGAAAAAAAAAATTATGCAATATATTATAACTTTTACATGTGAGTTGTGACTCCATTGAGACTCTGGGAGCCGAATCTAAGTCCTAAGTTTTGGAAAATTGAAAATTGACTTCAATATCATGAATTAGTTGTATATGAATAAGTTGGATTTGTTTTAAAAAATTTGAATGCATAACAATAACTATATACACATATGAGAAATATTGGGTACATAATACATATGTAATCAGAAGTTGTACCAATTTGATAATTTTTATATTGAAAAAGTTTGTATGAGCATGGGTGACTAAGATCTGAGACATATCTTTGGTGATGGGTGAAGTTTTTTGTGGCTCATCAGAAGTGATAATCATGATTAGTGACATTTTTGTGGCATCATTTGTTAATGGATTTATTTTATGTCAGTTCTTTGATATTAAATTGATGCTTAGATATTATTATAGAATTATGGTTATTACTTGCTATAATCTTTCAATGTTTATAATATTAGAATTAACGGTGGATTTTGTTTTGGAGAAATTAACATATATAGTGCTTAATCCAATATTTCATCCAGGCTTTGGATTATCACTAATTAAGAAATCTTCTAAAATTTAGTAAAAAAATAGTTAATGGGATTCGAGCTGGGATTGAGCCAGTATCGAACTTCCCTGTGGTATGCATTCAAACCTGAACCGAACTCAAGCTTCGAGTTTCCTATTCGAACTGATATCGAACTGAACTCTTAGATGTTTGATTAAACTCGAGCCGAACCTCAAAGAGTCGAGCTCGATCCAAAAGATCCAAAAACTCGATTTGGTTTGGCTTGTTAGCACCCCTACCCAAACCTAACCCCAGCAGCCACTTTTATTTCTCCTCCGGCATCGTTGTTGCCCCTCTACCACCACCTTTGCCCTTCGCCACTGCAGCCTTTGGTCGCGGCGACCTCCTGCAGCCAGGCCTTGGCCAGGTCGTGTCTGGCTAGCCGTAGCTAGGCAGCTTGCCGCCTGGCCTTGGTCAGATCACGGCCTCTTGCGGGCATTGCTGCTTGCTGCCAGTTTTTTTTTAAGAAAAACACAAATTAAACCTTACTAGGGATGAGTAAACCCTAAGGGTAGTTTTGCTGTTCTCTAACTATTAGTGGCAAACTGGTAAATAGAGGAGGTATTTTAGAAACCCAACTTTTGGGGAAAGGGTGTTGACAGCTTGCTGCATGCTATCTGGGCTTGCACGGGAATAGGCCTGCCAAACTGTGCGTATAGGTTAGATTCTCATAGTTTTTTGTCTCTTATCTTTAAACAGGTATAACAGGAGCATGGACAACCTTCATATATGTTTAGCCTTTATCTGATTTTTCATAGTTTTTTCCCTCTTCTGGAGGAAACACATGATCCTGTTGTGTTTTTGTGGATAACAATACCACTGGAACCTTAAAGTCTGAATCACAAAAACAAACTGTCTTTTGTGTCCAATTTTCTGCCAGACTTTTATTGAGTATATTATTAGTTAATTAAAAAATATCATTGAAATACTGAAAATCATAAAAAATGGTCTAATATGTATTAAACTTTATTTGTAAAATATTAATGAATTCATATGGAACATTAGCTCAATTTTGGAAAGGACTGTCTATTTCCAAGACCAAATCTGATCTGGCGGTTAGACCTGAATTCAGTCTTTACGCTTTGAACTCATTCTTGGACTTTATTAGAGTCTGCCCAAGTATATGATTACAGCCTTAACTGTTACACATGGAACTGATACTTGCATTCTTTATACTCATGGAAGTGAGCTTATTAACATGTATGGAGGATTGATGGTCCGTAGACCTTTCCATATCAATGCACCAACATTTTTCTATGTTTGTTTGTTGAAATAGCTTTTGCCTTTAGATATGTATGACTTTATCTTTGGAGTTACATCTTGGCACTATTTGTTAACTAATGCATCTTTCTTTTCCTTCATTAGATTGTCTTTTCCTAGAAGACTGCCTTCTGATTTTTTCTTTGGAGATGGATGTGATGGATGATGATGATGGTTGTGAATTGTGGCAAGAGCCCAGTGGATTTGGTGTATGCACAATAATGTACCCTTCTGGTGAGAGCAAAAACCTGTAGGTTTTAGTCATCAATTTACTTCTTGAATTAAACATGTGTGATTGCTTGTTAGAAAATTTAAAATTTTTTTTTTTTGCTTGTTGGCATAAAACAGCCTAGAATGGAGGCGTAAGATCCATGTCGCCAACCCCAAATTGTTGGGAAAAGGCACTACCTAATTATGATTATGACATTTTTCCTTTTTCACATTTTTTTAATCCGAAAAAGAATCCACTCAAGCTTATGTCTTTTATGATATGTAATTGTTATGGAACAGAAATTGGTGATTCATTAAGCTCCTATGTGTAGTAAACCAGATGCATAAGTCTACGATAATGTTAATTTTATCTTACATCAGATTTCTGCATTAGGAAATGCATATGACATAGCCTTGCCACTATTTCTTCTCCCATGGATTTTACGCAATTAATTTGGGTGGGCGAATTGACAACATATTGGACTCAAAGAGCTAATTGACAACTATGTGGATGATGCCAGGTAGTTGGGAAAGGTTGAAGGTCATGTCAATGAGTCGTGACTATAATTACAACTGTTTTCGGTTTTACTTCTCTGTGACTAAAATATTAAAACATATTTATGCTAGAAGAAAACACAGGTCCAACATATTGGAGTTGGATCTAGATCTTCACCTCAACAGTACTGAACAATAAAGATAATTGATAGCCAGTAAAAGAAAAGAAAGAACGTTAAACATCTAATAAAAGCATTTGGTTTCAGGGACGAGTTGTCAGTGCCATGGGTACAAAAGTTTTATTTCAGGTAATTTGTATTTTAACTACACCAGCATGTTAATTCCAGCCTTTGCCAATTTTAAAATGAAGTAGATTTCAGTGAACGACATATTGGTTCTCGTGGATAACTGGTTATGATGGATAATGTTAGAGGAGTATATTTTCTCATATATCTGTACTTTTGGTTTCTGTGTACATTTGATAGATTAGTCTTTGGCAGTATTCCTATTTTATGACCCCTTCAATTAAGTGAGGGCAGTAGTGTCTTTTCCTTTAATTAGTGACCCTAAGCCTACTTAGAGGCTGGTCGAGTCTTGAAATAGTCTCCTTCATTTAAGAGAAACTTTTTCTTCTCTCTAGAAACCCTAGTCTTCAATTAAACAAAAGTGGAAAATGTTGCCGTAGTAAGTCATAAATAGAAAATGTTTTCTTTCTCACCACCCACCAATGTCAATAAATATCGTCTTCTCCATTCTTTGCATAATAGCAATGTTGAAGAATGTATGGAAATCTCTGTGAAAAGAAAAAACATGTTGTTCAGCAATATAAACTTAAATTCTCAAGATTAAGTAATCACTTGTATTTGAAGTCAGCGCCTCATGGATTTATTTACGTTATGGCAAGATCCTTCCGTGCCGGTAATTCGTTCAGTGAACCTGGTGATCATTTTATTATACAAGCATGATCTACTGCACAATTTGATAGAGCCGGTTGGGATGCTTGCTTTCTTGCTTGAATCAGGTAAAAATTATAAAATTGTACGGGAGATTTTGTCTTTTGTTCATTTCTGATTTGACAAGCATTTAAAAAGAAGTCGTGAAGAGTTCCTAATTTTTTTTTTTTACAAACGATTGTGGAATGTCTTTCTATAAAAAAAATTGTGGAATATCTATTATCTTTGTCTAAATTTCTTTTACTCACCATTTTGTCCCTTCTTGTTATGCAGGAGCTTGATAAGCTATGCTATTGTGCCTTTTACCGAGATTACTTTCTTTACTTGTAGTTTGAATTGACGTGGACCTAGCCTTTTCCTTCCGAATTGCTAAGATAGCGAACGTGAGTTTTGGACCATTAGATGCGATGACAAGATATAAAGTGCTGAGCTAGGCAAATCAAGTGTGTTTTTGTGTGTCAGACAGGATGAATAGCCGAAAACCAGCGCCACGACATCGTTTTGTTAGCCCAAAGCCGAAACCAGCGCGACAGAGAATTCCATTGCGTGCTTAATGCACTTGTCATCATCTCGACATCGTTTTGTTAGACGAAGCCATAGCACCTGGTGAATTTTATATTTTAAATAATTGTTCGTGAAGAGTAAATCTGTAACAGTTGATTTCGTGATGCAAAAGCAGTTAGGATTGTTTTGAATACCTAACAACCTTGTTGTAACTGGCAAATAAAGTTATATATTTATATTATGTTCTAATACCCCATTTATGCAGTGTCTATCAAGAAGTATAAATGCTTCTAATGTGACTTGAATTTATAACCTTCTAAAACTTTGGAACTCTGATATCATGTTAGATAACTAATTTTCCCAATAGCTCTAGCCGTTAAGTAGGGGAAATCTTAATAATTTCTTTTATATTTTAACACTCTACCCTATGTGTAAATATTTATTAAGCTGGGTATGAATAATATAATTTAGGTATAAATGCCTCCAATAAGATTTGAACATAATATCTCTATGGGAAATATGTAAGATATTGAACATAATATTTCTATGGGAAATATGTAAGATATCCAAGTTTTTCAAAAGCTCTAGTTATTAGGAAGGTGAATCTTATATATTTATGTTATCTTTTAACACTTATTCTCTATATTAATATCTCTATTTAATTTTTAAAATTGAGCATGCTCTAGAGGTGGCAAAGTTGTTTTCGTAATTTAAGCACTTTAGGGTAAGGAAAAAGCTCAAGGGGAAGCTTCAACTAAAGTCTAGGTGGGAGATCTTAAATTTTAAACTTATGCTTCACTAGAAGTAGTCAATTCTTGACATATTCTTCTAGTGTAAGTTCAAAAACTCTATTTTTTGGAAAGCAACTCTATCTGAATATGTTTTGGGTGTACGCACTTTCTAGATAGCTCCTTAGCTAGCAAACTAAAAATTATTATGATAATGATACTGGATACTTGCCACACTTGGCTTTGATGAGTACAAGATATAGGATATCATGGAAAAATCTTTTTCCTTATGACTTTCATTGCCCCATGAGTGTGGGAGTAAGCCATTAGGTATCACAGTTATGAGATTGATGTGTTTTTTGAAGAATGATAGATTTGGAATATTTATCTAAAATGATAGTTTGATTTATAAAGATTCTATGACTTTTTTAGAATTTAATGTAACCTATTGAATATAAATGTACTTACCCACCCCTAGATTATGCACGGGAAGCTACAAAGTTGAAGGAGAATGCAGAAAATTTTCCTTAGTTTCTTCAACTCTTTTGAAATGTTGTGTATGCAAATAATTGTGTTGACTGATGTTTAAAGGCATGAGATACCATTTTTTGAAACCTTGTATATATGAGTTACTCTTCTATATGCAATGATCCTTGACATATGTTATATAAATTGACTTGCATGCTTTTTTTATTTCAAAAGTAGACGGGGTGTTATAGAAGTACACCTTGAAGACTTACTACCGAAGGAGGGAAGCCCCTTCTAGCCAATTTAGTTATACAATCTTAAGGTTTTCACAAGATGATGAAAGCTTCGAAAGGAGATAAAGTGCAAAAACGTATTAGCACTATGTGAGATTGTGAAATTTCATGAGATATCTTTGACTATAATACCCAATAGAGACCTGTTATTTATATCTCAAAAATTGAAAAAAGGACTTTG
Organism: Saururus chinensis; assembly: GCA_035235625.1. Classification (NCBI taxonomy): domain Eukaryota; kingdom Viridiplantae; phylum Streptophyta; class Magnoliopsida; order Piperales; family Saururaceae; genus Saururus; species Saururus chinensis. Next base: position 13,986,453 of record CP141140.1, on the reverse strand, counting down.
GAGCATCAAGGATCAACCATGTGTTAGAGCAAAGTGGGCCAATGAAAGAAGAATTGATGTTTATTTCCATCGAGAAAATTAGCAAGATCAAGAAGAAACTTTTCACGATATAAAATTATCAAAAAAGTATATATATTTGTGATAAAGTTTGAGGGGAAAAAGACATGTTCAGTAAATGCTTTGTTAGGTCATTTAAAGCGATAAATAGATTTGATGGATTTTTGTAGATTTTGTTGTACTCCTAAATGAACATGTCATGAAACATTATGGAACTGCTAAGGAAAAACAATTAGACACTCGTAGTATAAGACTAGTGTGTAAGTGGATAGCTCTTAGGTTGGTTGCATTAGTGCATCATAGAGATTATTTTTGTGACATGACAAAATACTCATATTATAGGATTAGAGCACACCCTAAGATATGTCACTTAGTAATGATTTATTTAAGTAGAGTTTCAGAGCGAAATCTAGTGTTTGAATGGGATTAGAGCACAAATCTGGAGGAAGACCGATTTGAATTTAAAAATTAGAGATTCAAGTTTGTCTAAGATTGACTATGATAATTGCAAGAACGTAATTCTTTCAAGGAGGGAAGAATATAACCCGATAATTTTTAAAATTTTCAATACTTCACCACGTGGATATAAGTGAGTTTGACCCTTACATCTTCGTATAATAACTTCCTTTGTACATAGAGTTTGGATATGAAACTTGTTATTAAATAGTAGACATAAAGAGGTTCATTGAGAGCTACCAAGATCCAGATGCAAATTGAGGCTCGAATAAGGAAATTATGATAGATATAACATCAAGGAAGTTTCAAAGTACATGTGAAAAATAATATAGTTGACCTTTCAACATTCTTAATAAAATAACTTATTATGTAATTTGAATTTCATTATGAAACTTTGGAGATAGAAACTAGATGGACACATTAAAAAATCCTCTAAGAATATGCAAATCGGAGTTCAGATAAAGAAGTTATAATTATATCAAGTTGGACCTAAGGTACTATCAATGACTTGCAGATGCCTACTAATTTGACCCATGGGTACTTTTAATAGTATAAATTTTTCTATAGTTATATTTTTTGTATTAAAATTTAAAATTAAAAACTAGACAAAAAAATCTTAGTAGAACCACAAACAACGTCTTAATTAGAGTTTATATGAAGAAATTATAGTCGCCCAAAGTTGGGACGTGGTACTGTAAGCAGTTACTATCGACTGACCACCACCTTGTTGGTGGGTTGATGATGGGTGCGGATAAGTTTTCAGTTTTGCTAAAAAATCCCCCAGTGACAATTTTACATCAAAATTTTATCCTTTTTTTATTATAAGTGACTTTTCAGGCCCTTAGACTTCATTTTTCTTGGGAAAAACTCTCAAAATGAAGAGGGGAAGAATCAAAGGCTCTCCAAATCAAGAAGAATTAAGGGAGAGAGTAAATTTCTATGGGGATTGGTCTACATCGTACATGAGGGAGGGTTTTTATATCGTGAAATAGGTCGGATTGTTTACCTTGTTACCATGATTAGGTTTTGAAGTAAATGTATGTAATAATTTATGATTATTTTTTGGTATGAAAGCATCTAGAGTATAATTTTATGGATTTCTATCATGAATATGCATGTGATCATATTTATCCCATTTTTTAATGATCATGAGATAGGTTAATCATCATTAACTATTGTGGAAATGGTGTTTCTGGAAAGAATTGTGTTATAGCATATTTTTGAGTGAATTTGAGAACCGAGAATTGTCTCTAATATTGTCTCTTCCTGATAATCGACACGACCACTGGCACGTCGGTGAAAGGAGAGAGATGACAATATGACACTGACACACGTCGATGCCATGGGTGCAATTGGTCAAACATCGACAATGAGGTCGACATGTCGGTGTGGCTCCAATAAGGTTGGTTGATCTTCGTCAATCCATTGTTAGTCTGGGTTCAACATGTTAGTGGTCACCGATGGACATCGGTAACCTCGCCGACACGTTGGTGAGTCTACTGGCAGTAAGCTGATAATGAGTATTTTTTAGCTTAAGTTTTTATATAATATAAGTTATTATTAAGTAATATAATAGAATGAAAGTTTATGCATAAGAGTGCATATCTATGTAATGATATAATTGTTGATGTTTGTGATGGACATCGATAACCTCACCTATACGCTACTGAGTCTACTGACAGTAAACCGGTAACGAGCATTTTTCAACACGAGTTGCTATATGATATAAGTTATTATTAAATAATATATTAGTAAGAAATCCTATGCACAAGAGTGCGTGCATATGTGATGATATGGTTGCTAATGTCTGGGTATATGTACCATTTTTTTACAAGAATCCTTGTATTAGATCATACTCGAGACTTATGGTAAATGACATAAGGTCAGAGATTCTTGGTGTCAATGTCAATTGCTCAAGTGAGTCATTTAACAAGGGGAACAACTCTACGTAACTCCTACTCTTCGAGAGTCGGAATACTTTGATCCTGACTATATCATACAAAACTCTTCTGTTACATGGCTAATAACTCACTTAAGGAGCTAACAAGACACTAGGATAATTTTTCCTTATGTGTCTTTATACATTAGTCATAGTGTGATCCATCACATGATTTTTTACAAAACAAGGTATTTATATCAAAGCGTCATTACTCATATTATCACACATTTATACATATCATGAATTAAATATCAAGTTATCATACTTCATAATAAAAGCTTAACACATATAGTATATTCTTCTAAAAATTTCCCAAAATCGACTTTCTTTCGGTAGACTCACTGATGTGTTGTCCAGGTCACTGATGACAACATTGGTAACTCACCGATGTGTCGAACCCCTAACCTATAGTGGGTTGGCTCAGGGTAGCCTCCTCATCAATGCCTCACTGATGAGTCATCCTCACTGTTAATGACCCATTGGTTGCTCGAAAATGTATCGATGTGTGTAAGTGTCAGTGATGTCATCTCCTTTGTTTCATCTATGACATCACTAACGTGTCGATGGTCATACGACGATCAGGAAAAAAACAAAATAAACTTTCCCGAATGTCTCAAAATTACTCAAAAGCATGGTAAAAACATATCTACTTATATGTATGCTAAACAATTATATATGTTAACAAATAATCATAAAATATCAACATCATACATCTTCAACATCATCATGTCAGAAACTCACAAAACATTATCTTAAACATGCATTCATGTCAAGAATGATAGGATTTACTTCCTACATGCACTTCTACAACAAATCATAGTAGTAGGTTAGTGATTAATCCAACCTTTTACACAACTCCAATATTAATTCTCCACAATCCGGTCTTCTTCCCTCTTCTTCTGCACTTTCACACACCCTAGTCATTCATTTTCTCTCAGAAAATCTAAAAGATTTGGGTCAAGGATTCTCAAAGTTATTTATATGGGAAGTAATTAATTGCATTTTTGTTTTCTCTCTTCTACAACTAACAAAACTGCTTCAAACCCGTTTTTATGTACAATATCGAACCCATTGGTAAGACTATTCCCAATTACTGACACGTCGATGGCTGTCGATATTGGTTCTAGCAGTTCATTGGTGAATTGGCCAATGCATCGAAGCTTACTAGCAGTGACTCCGAGTTTTTGTCGGTATGGTCATCGACATTAATTTCTTTCTTATAAAAGATAATCTAAAGTTCATATTTATTATTATACTTAATTTCTTGAGTTTATTACTTAATAATACTATCTTTGGTAAAGAAGTTCGGCAATACTCGAGTTAAGATATTCTTGGAACTCCACCTAGAACTCCTAAGAAAATCACACACATATAATGATATATCTTCAAGATCATCAAGAACTCAAAGAAAATCATAAATCTAAAGTTTTTTTTCACTTTAAACACGAGTTATTAATCAACTAAATACTCCAAAAAATTATACTGGGATCACAGGTGTCACATACTGTGTCATAAAGAACTTCTATAACTTGCACTTAGTGAGCAAGTGACTTATAAGTGTGGTTTTGGTAACAAAATGTTTATGTTCTTGTGTGTTAAGCATGCTTATATGTTATGATTTGTTTTTATTCTTATACCTTACTTGATGTACTCCATGAAATGATAATCATGGTATACTTATATGATATTGAATTATAGATGTATTGTCATTACTTAGTTCTTGTTTAGCCATTTCACTGACTATATTTGTATACTCTGCATCTATACAGGGTTGGAATTTTTTATAAAGACTTTGGATGTGTGGTAAGGACGATGTTGCTAGGCCACTTAACATGTTTAATATTTTCTTACTTTAAGGGATATTACTTTAGGCACATGAATATAAATATGTTTGTATTTGTGTATATCAAGATATTCAAACATGGACTCGGGCATGACCATGTTCTATTTAAGAGTTATTTGACTTGGATTACTATTGTACTCTAATTTAATATTTGTATGTTTGAAAAATGATTGACTTATATCCCAAGATAACTTGTTGAATGTTTAACAAAAGGTTAAAAAAATTATTTTTACTATTTTATTCATAAAAATGAATTTAAAAATCTTGGGGCATGATTAATAGTACTGGAAAATTGTTGCAATCTATAGCCACTACTAGAGAGCACAAAAGCTATCAGTAGCATGCCATATTCAATTAATGAACTAAGACCAAGCATCTTTTTAGAAAAAAATGTTGTGGTTGATAGCCGTTACCAAAAAAAGTGATTAACATACCACCACCACCAGTGAACTAACATAGACCTAAAATTGTTGGGGAGGGGAGGAATACACAAATATTTTTTAAAATTTTAATTGGGGTGTTCAAGTAGGAAGCATTTTTTATGCTCTTAACTAACAATGAGCCTAGTGTAAGCTGCGCATGAGAGCTATTCATCTATGAGATTGACAACGCACATGCTAGTGCACGTTAACATCAGTATTACTTATGCTAACACGCGCTAGTGTACGCTAGTGTACGCGTCATCAATCTTAAATATCAAGGGCTCCCATGCACGACTTATGCAAGGTTCATTGTTAGTGACGGACATGAAAAACACTTCCGTTCAAGTAATGGGAGACTAATAATTTATAAGGGGAAATAACAACGTTCTTTTTTGTATATCAAAATTTGTCCAACAAATTTTTACATATGGTTTGGCAGAGAAAAGTGGACCCTCTTACTATTATGTGAGATCTGTTTTCTTCTATCCAATCATGACTAATTTAGGATTTTGATGGATAAATTCTTGTGTAGGGTTATTGACACCTAACCATGGAAGGCCGTATTGGTCGAGACTGATATGGTACGGGGGCAATACACCCCACAAGAATCCACAATACATATCGGTATGATTGATATGTATCGATACACTATTAAAAAATATTTTTTTTATTTAAAAAATATTTTTTTTGAAAAAAATTAATTTTTTTTCTTAAAAACAAAAACACAATTCAAACCCAACTTCTTTGAAAGTTTATATTTTTTTATATTAAAAATAATATTTTTAAAATTATATGAGATGAATACGGGTAGGTCCATGCAATTTACATAATTATTTTTTTACATATAGTGTTCCAAAAATATACATTTATTTAAATATATGACTTAAACTCATATTAAGCATATTATTTACTTTTAAAATAAACTAATTTTAGAGCACTTAATATGAAAAAGAATGAGTAATAATTTATATGGGACAAAGAACATAATAGTGTATAGTTCCAAATGAACTAATTTTAAAATACTTGTATCGGTTGATACGACATTCTACAGTCTTATTATGCTCTAAAAGAAGTATTATAATAATATATTATTATTTATAATATTTTTTTATGTCTATAAGAGGGTTTATGCCCATTTCGGCGCGTACCAAATGTATCATCGGTACATACCTATATCCATAGTCATCAATACTATCATCCATATCGATACTGCCTTCCATGCACCTAACACATAAAAAGTGGTTGGATTACAAAGAGGTTAATAATAACCTTGTTGTGCTTTTTATTCAGGAAAAGCTTACGCCTTAATAAAACCTTACACTAGGTTTTGATTGGACATAGTAGAGTAAGTCTCACCTGACAATGAGGAGATTGATCACTTTGACAGTCCAATTAAAACTTGGTGTATGGTTTTATTAAATGAAAAGTTGAGTAGAAATACCATATACCTTTCAAAAAGCTAGCAACAAAGCAAACCACCATCATCCCACCAACAACTTGGACTTCAAACTGCAACTCTATTGACAATCTCCAACACTCATATAGAGGAACACAACTAAAAAGGAACCACTTCTACCAGCTTGTGGAAGGCACAGGTTTTTCTCAAGAAACAACGAGGTAAAGAGAACACGAAGACAATGTACGTCCATAATAGAAGAGGAGGGTGCACGCCCATAAAGGAGATGAATTACCAATCTCAACTTGGCCTTTCCATCCGTTCTAAAGGCGCGCATATGTATACGAAAATGTTTTCTTGACTAATTTTCCTAGACTAACTCTCTTTCAATCCTACATAGGACTGTAAAAATGGTAGATAAAAAGGCAAGGCAGGTGCACATAGGAATTAAAGCCCTATGATATACCATGTTCGCAACTCCATATAAGAATTAAAGCCCTATAATATATTATGTTCGAAGCCAATGTAAACTAGTACTGACGGGGTTCTGGTCACAGAGATGGTCAGGCTAAACGCGTCATCCCGTATGGCCGGACCTCCTACCAGCCCACCCAACTGATGGGAATTAATGGCACGCTTGCCAAGGATCAGACTCTGTCATGAAAAGTTTTCCAGATAAGCCCTGTGGCACTAATTATTGGGGGTAGGAGGTAGAGTAAAATGACAGAGGGTAACTCCACCGAAAAGGGCATAGACGGTGAAAGAACAACTGAAAGCAGTGGAAGGTGGACAAAAAACATGAGATGGGTAAGGGAGGAAGAGATTGCATTGTCGAGCCAAGGAGTAAAAACTTTGCACTAACCTCCTCCAGTTCACATTGCCAGAAGGAAACACAGTTGATTACTCGACACAAGTAATCACACCATGCTTTTAATTATAACTAAAAGGGAGCCTAAAGCAAGTACAACCCCTATGTGAATTGCAATAAAAAAGTCGGCCTTAAAGTTAAAGTTAAACCTAAACCTCGTCCAGTCGAAAACGTTTGAATGCATCACCGGTCCAGCAGCACGGGTACCGGAACTGAACAACTATTGCCGGTAACGTACACGTCTCGCGGTGGGGGGTGCCAAATCAACCTCGGGTTGTCCGGTTACACCCGACCCGATTGAGTGAACCGGTCGAATAGTATATATACAATTTTTTTTTTCTAAAAAAAAAAAAAAGAAACCGGTCGAGGCGCCAGAGAAAAGAGAGGAAAACTCGATTTGTGTTACTTTCTGACCTGGAGGTCAGCAGTCAACATGGTCCCGTCAATCTTTCCATCCCCGCAGGAAGCATCGCGTCAAAGCAACGGGGTTTTTTACGTGCCAAAGCCCCATCATGGAGGACGATGATTCCGCGGCCTTTGTCAGATCAGTGCAAGGAGTTAGCTTACATGTAGACTGCATAAGCCATAGCCTACCCCAGTGGTCTCTGCACTCTGCATTATCCACCTTAGAGTGGGGAACACTACATGTTTCATCTACTTCATGGTTCCCTACTTGGATCTCTATTCGATCTGTCACTCCAAACGTTGGGCGCCACAAGGGTCCCAAGAAAGTGAAGAGAAGCGGGGATTAGAAAAGAGCACTTTGATATGGGACGACTTACATAACTTGCACCAATGTATAATCTCAGATGATGACCTTTTATCTATCTTATGAATTTTGCAACATTAATATTTCAGCTGCAAGATTGTATTTCCTTGTCTCCATTACTACAAGCAGTACAAAGTGTTAACTGGGGTTTTTTTAAGATTATTTGAATCATCCACCGCATGGGGCTATCTTGCCTGTTATCTTCTCTCGAGTGATGTACAAATTGCCTACTATATATATTCTGTCATGCATTTGATCTTATATAGGAAGTTAGAACCTGTTGATTCAAAAGAAGTGGTATGGAAACTTGGCAATTAGAATCACATTATTTCTAACTCGTTTTTGTGGGACCTTAAACAGTGTCAATTCGAAAAGGCTATCAATTCAGTCCGCTCAATAGGTTCTAGGGTTAGGGCATAGAATTTGATAGTCAACCTGGTTTAAAAGGTTGGCTAGCATTCCTCCACTACAAAATATATTTGATTCCTCAGCGAAAAGCAGTTAAGAAGAAGAAACCCTAAAAAGCAAGCACAATCAAATGAGCAGATGATGCAGTATGATGATAACAACACTTGAACACTGGCCAAAAAAAAAAAAAAAAGACCCAGCAAATCCCATTTCAGAATACTTGTAACACGCCAACAGAAAAAATGGCTGAATTCTACCAGCTATAAGGGGCACAAATAAACCTCATCTGCTTGCAACTGTATAGTATTAGATATTTCTTCAGTTTGTATTGAAAGTTTTGAAACATAAGATTATGCTGAAGAGGAAGACCAAATCCACTCTTACACACACTTGCATCCGCTACCCATGTCTGGATTGGTCGTTGCCTCCTGCCTGTTGGTGGGACCCAGACTGCGACGACTCTGATGTGCTGCCGCCGGCGAGCGAGCGGTATGGATTCGAGCCGGTGGCCGAGAGCATTCCGGTTTGCCCGTCGGAGATGCCGCTGATACCGGTGGAGCTCAGCCATTGTTGGGTGGGCAGCAGTGCCATGGGAGTCATGAAATGTAGGCTACTGGACATGGACCCCCTGTACATGCTAGTGTTGCTCACAGAAGGAAATGTCCATATGGAGGAGTCCCCACTCAGCCCTTGATTGTTGTTAGGGTTATTGGTCAGCATCCAAAACGTTCCCCCCGGATTCTGACCCTGGCCCACCGGCATGGCAGCGGAGCTGGGCTGAACCAGGTAGCTCCCCGTCTGATGCTGCAACTCGTGGTCGGATCGGCGTTTCTTCACATCTTCATTCATGTCAGAGTGATCGGACAAGTTCTCTGACATGGGTCCCCGGAGCTCGGTCTTAGGGTAGTGCCCATGCAGCCCTGCGGCTTGCTGTTGACTGTTGCAGCTGGGGTGGAAATTCAGGGAGCTGTCAGGCATGAATCCGGCGCCGGAACCTGGGAAGAGGACCCGGTGCTGCGACTCCTCGAGTCCCCGGTCCCACTCGCTCCTCATGGTGAGGTGGGGTCCGGAGGAGAGGGTGTGGTGGAAGTAGGAGCTGCGCAGTGGGGCCGACATGCTGGAGCCGGAGCTGCGGAGGGAGATGTTGAGGGATGTGAAGTTAGCCGGGATGGTACCGGTGCCAGTAGCAGCGATGACGGCCGGCTCCGCCTGCTGGAGCAGCCACTCGATAGTCTCGCCGTCGGATTTGTGGCCCAGCTCCCGGGTCAGCTGGAAGACCCTTGCCGCGCAGGTCGCAGGCATGCGGATGCGTCGCCCCCGCCCTTCCACCTTGGTGTGCCTGTCCTTGGTGGACGTCCGCTTCGGCGCCGGCTTCTTCGAGCTCTCCACCACCTCCAGGCCGGACGCGGGCCTACTCCCCGTGGCCGGGGTTATCCCCAACGTGGGATAGCCTGAGCTCAAACACTCGTCTTCCTCCTTCCTCTCCAGCAGTTGCAGTGGAAAATTCGGCCTCCTAAGCCCGTTCTCTCCTTCCATGGCCAATTTACATGGAATCAAACCCCTGCCCACTAAATCACTTACACCATGTAATAATAACATCCATGATCATATATATCAAACTAAAATAGGAGTATTATTTTTCCCCTTCTGTGTCCTTCCTCACTCTTTCTTTATCGTACATCTCCCCGGATCTTGGTGCATGTCTTGCTTTTCTCTGCTATGCGTTTGAGCTTGTGTTCGGTAGTGAAGGAAGGGTGCGAAGAGGAGGAGGATCTGAGGGGGAGAGGATAAGGGGAGGGAGGAGGGCAAGCTTTAAGCAACAAATAGAATGAGTGGGAATTATGTGGAGACATGAAAAGCAGAGTTTTCCTGTGAAAATTTTGCTGCTTTAACTGAGCATTATTTTGCTCGCTTTTCTTTCTTTCCTTTCTATTTTTTTTTGGTGTTCTCTCCAAGTCTTCTTCCACCCTTTTTTTTGTGGATGGACAGTCCCTTGGTTCAGACTCCACGTGCGGTGCTCTTTATCATTCAACCCACAAAGACAGTGGCAGCAGGAGGGGGAGGGGGTGCTGGCCCGCACACAAGTCAAAAGGGCCAAACAAAAAATAAACCCTAGAGACTGTAAAAGCAAAAGATAATTAAAGTGGGTCCCATTTCATTCAAGTAATCATTGCCCTCCTCGGCCATGGCCTCCACATTCAGATTTGATTTCATCCAGCTTTGGCTGGTCTCCCTTTTTTAAAACGAAAATTTTACTGCATTCCTTGAATACAATTTGGTCCTGGAGATAGAGCGAGCGAGGGAAGGTTATCCACGGATGATCAGCTGAAATTATTGGATGTTCTCTTCGGAAATGATGCGTCCAACTTAATTAGCACTTAAGCCGTAAGGTTGAGTAAATTATTGTCGATAATGCGAAGTCCTTGTCACCAAATCATCTGTCAATGTGTTACAGCTTTTCTACAATCTTCTGATTGATTAGAATATGTTTAACAGACAAAAATCTGATTCATGGTCTTGACTAGTGAGATTAATTTAAGTCCACAAACACTTACTAGCCACACCAAATCATGTGTTGTGCATCGCTATCGAACTATAGTTTTCCGCATGTGAAAAGGAGGAGCCTCTTCTGTCAATTAGAGTGATGACATGACCCAATTGATACAACCATATCATTATTATCATATTTCTTGAAGAGAAAGGTAGGGACAAAGAGTCAAAAGAAAATCTACTATAAACAGGCGTTTGCCATAAAATTCTGGGAAACCAGTACTAGCATTTGAACTACTGTCCATGTAAAAAAATAAAACATAAAGAGCCTCCATTCGGATTTGTTGCTTGTTTCCTCAAAATCTTAAGTAGGACCAGCTAGAGGTAGGTTGGACGGTTATAACTAGCTCATTTAAAAAGCCAATTCTTTCTTTCATGCAAATGCAGTGATAAAAACAAAAAAGAATTATCTTTTTTCAATAATTTAAGGTGGGCAACATGAATCTTATGTCTCTATTCTAACATTTTTTATGTCGGCTCTTTTAAGAAACCAAAAATAAATAAAATTTATAAATTTATTTAATTAAGATACATAATAGATATTTTACAAATATAAGTTGAACCAGGTGCTATATAGATTTGACCTTAATCAATCCATCATCTGAAAGTAGGACTTGCATTGAGAAAAAACGAATTGGATTAGGTTGGCGTGGATCCTCATGTCAATCATAATCCAAGGGTTTTTATCGGCATATAAATATATAATGAAAGGTGGGTCGGATGCAGTCCAGAAGCAGAACATTTTCAGTGGGGAGAGCAAAAGGCAGGAGGGATTGGGATCCACACATTGTACTTTACAAATAATAATGATATTGATACGCACATTGTATAACCCAAAAAAGGCTAATCCACTCATAGCCTAGCTTTAAATAACACAAACCGTATGATTAGGTCTATTCGCATCTGATACTAAAAAAAACCCAAAACCCAATGAGAAAAACTTCGTATCCATTTCATAAATATCTCCCTTTCAAATGATTGCAATACACTAAGTACTATTCAACTGCTAATTACGGCCCCTTAAGCAACCCACTTTTTTTCATTTCAGTACGGGCTTTTATTAAATTATTATCATTATTAGAGTACCGTTCATTGTGCCGTCGGTCGTACTCAGTTTGTTTTAAAATAAATGTCTTATTTATTTATTTTTTTAAAATAAAAAAAAGTAAATAAGACACTTACAGTGCATAATTTCGATATTACTTAAGGGGCATCTTAAATTCTGAACTTGTTATTAATATTAACTGGAAGACGTAAATATGAGTACCTCCCTCCAAGACCGGTCTGAATTTAATCTCTATAAATGCAGGTGGGTCCCGGCGTCCATTTAAAAAACCCGGTGGACAGCGGGGTGCGGGCCCCTGGTGTCGGGCCCTCGAGGGAATGTCCTTCTCGCGTCCTTCTGGCGCGGACGGTGGGTGGGGTGACAGTGCCACGTCATCGCGACAGTTGGAATCTTCCCGCCTTTTGGTGGTGGTGGAGTGCTGGTTTCATTTCAGCAGCCGACTGCCCTCCTCCCACGAGCACATTAGGGCTTACATCACCAATCCTGGGGTGGGGGAGGCCCCACCGGGCTCTGCACCATCTGCCCGAACTACCAGTTGTGTCAACATCCGGACCCCGCCTGCCCGCTTATTCTGGACTTCAGCTGGCGTCCCAGACAGATCTGACCCCGACCCCTATCCTTTCACCGATTACGATTCTCCCCAGCCCCCCTCCTTCCCTTTTCGCACCTCTTTTGCCCTTTAAATTACCAAAATTATCCCTCCTTAGTATTTATTTTTCCCAATATAATTATTTTTATTAATAAACTTTTTCCTTATATGAATTAAGTTTTATACATGATTATGTAAGTTTAGGCATTGCGTGCATAATTAAAAGGCAAATTGGTTTCAACTCTTTTGCATTGTGGGACGATGTCTGAGTTCACACAGATACAATTTTTTTCCTCTTATTAAACTGAGGGCAATAGGCCTGGGCAGCATTATGGAAGGGACCCACGTCGTAAGAACCCCATACTCCAAAATCCAAATCAGTGTGGGCCACCGTCTTTTAGCTTGGAATCTTGCTGTGGAGGTTGCTTATAATTTGGTCGTGCTTCACGAGTGGGGTTTTAATTTTTGGGCAAAAAGAAGCATTTAACTCCGTTTCCTAATGTGGTGTGTGTGGGGATTGAAATGCAGGTGAGAGATGGGCAGGCCCAGGCTGCGGGCATGTTGGGTTATGAACGCATTTGGGCCCAAGCGGGTGGAATGTGGCAGAGTCATCTGGGTTGGTCACTTTCCAACTACGAAATGCTACCAAAAACTGAAACACCCAAAAGTCATGCAGAGTGGGATGCGACGTCAGGAGGCCCAGGAGTGTGATGACTGATGAGTGCACAGTGTCATTAGTATGGGCCCCACTCTCTTCTCTTCATTATTTTCTCTCACAAAACAAAACAAAGGGAGGGAGCGCGAGTCGAGCGAAAGATTCTGCTGCGCACAGAGTGCAGCGCGGACGGTACAACATTTTGTACAGAGTAATATTGCGGAGTTAAAATAAAAAGAGTACGAGTGTAACTCTCCTGGGCCCATATGTGTCTTCCTTGACTTTGGACCGTCAAGATTTGACGAGCGGCTGTTGGGCCGAGACTGCCAGCAGGACAGCAAGCGGCCCATCTTTGAGAAGGGGTTTGCCAAATCATAGTATTCATCAACTGACAAATTTTCTCTGGTCCCGCTCTCTCTCTTGTTTTATTTTTTAATGGGAAAACACCACAAAACAAATTAGAATGCTTCGCAAGGCAGTGAGACACAACATTCCCCTCCCTTCGGATCCATCTAAGGGAGAATGATAGGAAAAGAGGCAGAAGCAAAAGAGCGTTATTGACTGCCGCATGCACCGCCCCCCATCTTGATTCCCTAAGCGTAAAACCTTCTATCACAAGGGCACAGCCACTTTAAAAAATGATGTTGTCCAATTTTCACTCAGCTGCCGGCCTCGTGTCTAAAGGTTCCACCTCTTGAGTGTCATGCAAACCGTTTTCAGGTCTTAGGCTGACCAGCCAAAACAGGGCCCCCATTTGTCTTTGATACATATCGTACACCCGAGCTGTTGAGATCAGCAAAGTAAGCTCATTTGTTATTAACCTTGAGAACAACCTTCATCACTTTTCCAACTATAATTGTTTCACATACTTTTTCTATTTTATAATAATAACTTTATTTGGTAAAAAAAATTATTTTATTTTATTCAATTTAAATAATTAGGTACTTAAAAAAATATCATAAACTTATTTTTTAAAATATAAATTTCACCATTTAATAAAAATTATCAATTTTTTTAATTATAAATATTAATAACGGATAGAGGGAATACTTGTTTCTTCCAATATCCTCTTTTCATTCTGCCATTGTCTCAATTAGACGTCTATTACTTAGGTGGAAAATAGATGTGTTCAATCTATTACTTGGGTGGGAACACATCTATTTCCCACCCAACCTACGACTCCCATAAATAGAGTTGCAAGCCACTGGCCGCGCAACTCTGCTGGCCGTCGCAGTCGACTTCGCTACCGGAAATTTTTTTACTTAAAAATATATGGGGTGGGGAGGGGTATACATAAGTATTTTTTAAATTTTTTTGGGGTGCACAAGCAATAGGGTTGCTTTAAGCATATTATGGGGTTGAAATAGCGACATTCATTTGGGTTTCAAGTTGATAAATTTTTAATGTCCTTTTCAATTCCCCAGAGCGTTACTGACTGCATTAAAACCAATAAACTTAATAAGCTAAACTGGAGATTCGAATTTCTTGGCTTGAAAATTAGTTCCCATGCAACGGTACATTGCCATTTTAGCATGTAGCCACTAAACAGAATACAATTATACAAATAAAAAATCCCATAGGACACGCATTCTTCCATCCATACCATAGATCATACCCACCCAAATATCAGATCGTTCAACGAAAGAAAGGAGAGAGATACAAAGATCATGTCCATTTGCAGAGCTCCTTGCTCCCTTCAGTTATGAATATGTTAATTATCTTAGGTTACCAATCTTTTCACTATCGAAAATTTTCTATGTATTGCAGAAGTGACAATTTGGCCTTTTTTGTAATGTAAAAGTTAACTATAAGAGGGCCAGGTAATCAATTTTAAAAATTAGAACGTGATCAGCATACCCAATAACTTCAGTGTGTCCAAAAAGGTCAAAGCCCAAGGTAGGCGTTTAGCTGGTAGGATCAGTGGTTTTATGTTCTTATTGGGGTTATTTATGTTATTTTTGTACCTTTGTAATTACGGTGATGAGAAATCTTACTGGAAAAATTATAATTGAATCAAGCAAGTCGATCTGTCCTTAAGGCATAATTCGCCTTTCTTAACAGTGCTTAAGACTCTTAGGCGTCTGCCTCACAGAATAAGACAAAAACAAACTAGACCCATTTTGATTAATATAAAATCAAACTAAATAAATAGAAAACCAAACCAAACCGGCTGAACGGCGGCGGCGTGCATGTAGGTTAACCCACCTAGGTGCATGGGTCCAACATTTATCTCTCCCACAAAAGTGGGTTGGCCCAATGGCCTAACTTGAAAGACCAAACTAATGTCTTATATATTAACACTATCATCTTCATCTAGGCGATGTGAGATTATTTACTTTTTCAACCAATTCACATGTGTTATTCTCATACAACACAAAGTGAGCTTGGGCTCTCTCTACCATATGGGCTTAACCCATTTAAGTAATATGAGCTTGACCCACATAAATATTATCATGCTCATCTAAATGATATAGGCTTAACCTATTTAATATAATGCCCACTTCTAACAATTCATAGCTTTGCAATCTTCACTTTTCTTCCACCCACGGTCCCAGCTTCCTGTAGCATTAAAAAGATAAGCGTACCCCAAGGGTAGGGCTGTATATGTCGCATACCCTGTTGACTGTGTATTTCACCATTCAACACATGACTCATTAGCATAGTTATGTGACATCAGCTAGCAATTGATTATAAATGCTAGTGAGTCATTTTGTAATTGGTAAAATACACGGCCAACAAAGTGTGCGGCGCACACTCAAAAATTTCTCGTAGGGCAGGTAAATAGGATCCAGATTACAGAATTAGATTGATGTAAGTTGAAATGAGAGTATTGGCGTCTAGAATCTACTTCATCTTCCTATCATCTTATCCGCCTGATCAGCTTTAATGCTCCCAGCCTCTCACGTCGTTTGCACATTAACATGGCAAAACTTGTTCCAACTTCTGAATGCATTGGTGATTGGCGACTCTAACAAGCCATTCCATGATCTTAACTGCAAATAGCAGTTGCAAAATATCACACACCATGTCAGATCCTGGCATTGGTGATCGAGAATTACGGCCATACTATAGGGGTCAATTTGGGTGTTGGCAAGGTCGTTTGTGCGAGTCTATGACTCAGATGGGGAAGAGATGGCAGCATTCGCCCGGTCTAATCCCACACCCACCTCTGCCAGGTTGTAGACTTTTCATCAGGTTCCCAGTTAATGAGCGGGTTCTAGACTCAAAACAGTAGCAGGAATTTCAGGTAGTGACTATAATTTGGCTTCTCGAAAGGAAGAACCAGAAACGAACGACAGGGTCGTTCATGTCCACCTGCGGGTGTAATCCTTTGTTCGACCTCTGATCTGAAGTGTGAAATATTCTGACTTATAATTAGGTTTCAGTCAGTACAGTAGTACAAAAAAATGATTAGGATTCAAGAAATACAGCAGCCAATATACATCTGACAGTAGTGGAATAATTAGCAAAAAATGAAATACAGCAGCCAATATACATCTGACAGTACTGGACAAGGCACGTCCTGACACCGCATTCATGAGGCCCAGAAAAGGTGAAAGGCCCGCCCCTTCCCTTGCGCCTGGCATTGGCAATGAGGCAGCTTTCTAAATTCCTACATTGAATCTTTCACAAAATGGAGTGCGCAAGCTTTTAGCAGTGAGGTTGAACTTACGGAACAGATGTAACTACAAGCCCGGAGGCACCGATGTCAGTGTCTCTAAACATGTCTTCTTCAAAAATTGACATAAAATTATAAAATACAGACAACGGAGCAAACTCTGCCAAATAGTCCAACTGTTTCACCATCTGCCACACGCACTGTTCTATATTTTAGTACTTCGGATCCCATATACAACATTTTAATAAAGGGAAAATTATTTAAATAATAATTAATTATTTTTTAATTAACAAAGGAAAGAGAAATAGATTTATAATTAGCTTTATTAAACAAATCAACTAACATTTTGTTTTTTTGATAAATTTTGTTGAATCTAACGATGAGGGTGGTGGTCTGATTTTGGTCTTTTGGTATGTTTTTGACGGTAAGAGACGAAACTTTGTTCCCTCTCCCCACGACGCGTATCCCTCAGTTCTAATTGATGTCGTCTTCTTCGAAGGCGGGATGGAGGGCAGGGGCTCGGCAGGTAAACGGCAAAATTTAGCAGGGGAATTATAGTGGGGATTTGATTGAGTTTCACCTCAGACTGCCAGACACCCAAAGCCGGATTTCAGTCTCCCTTCCTCGCTCTCTCTCCTCACTCTCCTCCTTAGCCGGTGGCCCGTGCACCAGCCGACAACGATCATAATGAACGCCATGGGAAGGCAGATGCAGTGTTCTACAGCAGCCGGCCACCACCAGCATCAGTACTCGGATCACTTCCTCAACACCTCCAACAACAAATGGCTCTGATCCACCGCGCCTGTCTCCATCACCCAATGGTGAAACTGTGAGACCGTCGCCAAAATAAGGAAAGAGGAAGCTCCGAGAGAAGGAGATTTGATGATAATCGTGCGATGAACTTCATTTGGGTATTGATAGTTTTGTTTTGGGTTTTACTCAGATTTATTAATGTTTATTTTTTATTGATTAATGTATAATCTTCATAAGATTATTATTATACTTTAGAGTATCTGTTTTATGTTTTTACTATTACATAAAGTATTATTATTCTTTTAGTTATAAATTAATTAGTTGCTTTTGAGTATTATTATACTTTAGAATACTTGTAAAGGATAATTTTACTATACAATATAATCTTACTTTAGGATTATATGTAGAATATGATTTTATTTTAGGTTTATTATTGATTTTGTATTTTAGGTATTGCCACAATGTACTACAAGGTTTGTTATTGATTTTGTAGAGTATGATTTTACTATAATTTTTTAGAGTATAGTAAAATTATAGGTTAAAATTTGTCCTATAGTAGATTTTATAAGTTAAATATTACAAAGAGTATTATTATACTTTAATACTTGCTCAAGAGTATAATCAACCACAAGAGTCAAAGCATAATTAGCTAAAAGAAGAAGAGTCAAGAGCGAGACTTTTACAAATGAAGGGTGGTGGCTTATGGAACCGATAACAAGAATATTGGTCGAGTGCATAACTAGCTAAAAAATGAAGGGAAAGGAAGAAATTATCAAAATATCGAAAAATGCCATTAGGCTTCATGCATTTACATAAAGTACACGGGAAATCTCCAATGTACCGCAACTTAGAGTCTCAGCAGTACCGTTGAAAAAATATCTTGCTTTGTAACGCAATTATCCTTACGTGTCACTTTGTAGCAAAGTCTAAGGCAATTACTTTGTTACGCAGAGTTTCTCTAAACACATTTATTCACACCATTTTTATATGAGGGCAGTTGAGGTGAGCCTGGGCTCATGCTCAGCTGATTTATATCTAATGGCCCATGCTACTCACGGGGCATTTGCCCTGTGAGTAGCGTGGTCCTTCAGATTGCTCAGTAGGCCTAGGCTCACGCAACCGACCTTAACTTTTCCCATATATGTATAATTCTCTCATCTATCTTTTGAATAGACGTAAATTAATAACACCATCAAGAGTTGGACATCTACGGTGATAATTCCTTGTACAACATAAAAAAGTTAAAAGGATGAATAAATAGGAACACCAGGTAGAGTAGCAACAACGTCAACAATGAAGATGTTGCCTGTAACATATTCAGATGACTCGTGAATCAGATACCAGACAAGAGATGTTCCTTCGGAGCAGTAGGCCACCCGAGCCGTAGCAAAATCGTGACGAGGTGTCACACCTTGTCCCAAACCACTTGGCGAGCTCAGACACCTCCGAGCCAGCAAATGTTGCCATTGCCATGAACCTAAAACTCGCCACACCAAAACTGACAACAAACTCCAAATCCGGAATGGCTGCCTCAGATCTGCCAAAATTTCCAGGATTCAGAGGTCTCCGATCTTGTGTGCCGGAGGAAGGGCAGGGGGATCTATGGGGCGAAGTCATGGTGTTGCCAGAGGAGTGGAAGCTAGGGTATTTACAGGGAGGGCAAATCAGACCATTGGAGTACACTTAACTCAAGCTATGACAAGATAATAACATATTTTACAAAGGATAAAGAATTTAATCTAAAACCTTCTTACTGAACTTTTATTTAATCAAAAAATATGTTTCACCCAAGGGTGTACATCTGTAACTACAATATAACTACTAATGCTCAAAAGAAGACAAGCTAATCCTAATTCCCTTCATTATCCCTGTGACCGTTAACTCTATCATTTCTTGTCGTTCCTACGCATCTAAAATCCTCAAATAAACCTGCGCGCAAAATACATCTGATAGAACAGACATTCCAAAAGTGAGCTAAAAGCTCAGTGGGTCTCAAATGGAACATACATTGTAATCTTATCAATCATCGTTCACACCACAACAAATAATCGATCAATTTCCACAATAATACATTTAAACATAATTGTTAAATATATTCATATGCATGCATCTCATTTAAACTTAACCAATCATCATACATAATCACCTTATGTATCGTATTTCATAACTCATAATCTACATAGCTCATTCCCTAGAACACCCAGAGAATTAGCTATGTGATCTGTGATTTGCGCCGATGAAAATGCGTCGTGGGTGGTCATACACGTGCACTTGTAATCACTCGTGAAACCAGGAGGGAACTGCCAAAGGCTGGGGTCCACCTTCATCTCCGCATGGCACCTAGGTAGTCTTATTATCTTGAATCCTGAAATTGAGTCACCCAACCCAAACCTTAACTACCATTGTCAACCCATCACTCTTAGGTGGGTTCTTAATACATGATCTACTAATTATGCAATGTATTCCTCTCACATACCTATAAGAGAGAAAATATATCATATTTCATAAACAATTTAAAGGCAAAACCATAACCATAATTTACTCAGTAACATAGCCATGCTTGCATATAGTTCAATCATATCAAAATAGAGTATAACGTGAATTGCAGAACATCATCCATCCCTTATAACTCACAAATATTAGATGCAAGTAAATTTATATCCTACATATAAATAGTTCAACCTTTCAAAAACTTAAATACGAGAATAAATTCACGTTAGAGCATGGCATATAAATTTAATTCAGGTTCAACGATTCAAAAGCTTAAATACATCAACACACTAGCATAAGTAGTACATATTCCTGTAGCAAAGCAACATGTATAACACAATTCTCTACAAACTATAACCATTCTCATGCATAAGTTTCTTAAATCCTTAATTTACATACATAATCAGTCCATTGTGAGCACACAAACACTATCTGCAAGTAACCTACACCTAATATATAATCTATAACATTTTACATAATAATTCCCAATTCATTACTAACATTTAATTATTGGATAGTATAATGCATGTAACAACTCAGGGCATGTGTTGTTTTAACAATTAAAATTTGGTGTTGAAATATTAGGGAACAGAATAAACTCAGTAGTCATAATAAAATAAATCAATGCTAAAACAGAGTATAAGGACTGCCCAAGTTGCATTACTTTAACCAATACGTGGTTGACATATTTTCTATCATTAAGCACAATATAAAATCAGATATGCATATATAATTCAAGTACTACACAAAATAAATAAATAAATAAATAAATAAATAAATATATATATATATATATATATATATATATATATATATATATATATATATATATATATATATATATATATATATATATATATATATATATATAGTCTCACTCATTATACAATCTCACACAGCAGTATGCATAGTAAATAGAATTAACTTTAACCCATTCTATTCATATGACAGATATGCATCACTAAATCCAAAACTAAGAATTTAACTCACAGAATTCATCTATACTTTAACCAGATCAATCATGCTAAAAACATAGTAATATTATGCGGAATTGAGTATTACATATCAACGTTAGAAAACATACACTTAATCAAGGCATATCATACTCATGAGATTAAAATTCGAATGTAAACATGGTATTAGAAATTCATCCACCACAATACAATCACAGAACGAATTATGCTGAGAAGACAATTCATGATCTCATTGAGGGACCTCACCTTAGTCTAATTCGAAGCACAAAACATCCCAAATATTACTGCTCTTCTTAAATTTCTAATGAAAAATCACAATCAAACTCTAATTAGTAGTTGGAAACGTATAATTTACACAAGAGAAGGAAGAGGGTGTAATTAAGACAATTTCGTGTGACCCCATTCACTGTGAACAATGAATTTGAAATTGGGAAGAAGGGGATTAACCCAAATAAGAGAGAAGGGTGCTGTAAATAGTCGAAAGATCCAACCTTTTTGTCTTCCCCTCTCCAGCCCGGTCCTATCGCTGCCTAGATTTCCCCCTTGTCACCGTTGTTGCACTCTCCAATTCGTTGCTCGTTGAACCAGGGGCAAAGGCAACTGATGGGGCGAGAGGGAGGGATGAGATGAGGCTTATAAAGGAGAAAATATTAGGTACAGATAGGGTACCAATGTGGTTGTGCCTATCACCAATCAAAAACTGACTTATTCACAAGTTTGTCAGTTAACTCCTTAAAAATAGCCTACTTAATAGGAAAGATGATGATATCTTAAATCCTAATTGGTGATAGGCATGCCACGTTGGTACTTTATAGGTACCTAATATCTTCTCTTTATAAAGAGGGGGGGAAGAGACCTGGAGGGGAAGGGAAGGAGGATCGTGGAGGAGGAGGGCAGGAGTCGTAGGGGAGAAGGAGATCTCCTTCTCCCACTCCGACTGATGCTGGGGGACTCTCCCTGTGAACAGCCACCCAACGAGTTTGAGTTGGACTCAGACCCAGACTGGGTTCAACCTTTTCTATTTTTAAATATACATGGGGGTTACATCCTCCGACATCTCCAAGTGCTAGCTGGACGGAGGCTGGCCTAGGTCCGGTGGAGGACGAGGAAGATGATCTGCCCTATGGGTACCCAGATCTTGAGGTCTGGTAGCCCTCGTGGCGGAGCTTTGAGTCCGCCGAGCTCGTTGCCGTGACCAACAATTCTAACCCCGGTACAGAAACAACAATATGATGCTTTGGCCAGTAGAAAAGAGAAGATGGGGCCAGATTTGATCAAGAACGGAAACGATTGAGGAGAGCTACGAGCGGAGAATAACTTTCAGCCACCGAAAAATGGAAGGGAAAAGAACAGGGGTAATATTGGGTTTTAAAAATAAATAATGACATCCGTGTAAAAATGTAGTACTTAGAAGGTATAAAAAACACAAAGATAGGATGTGCCAAACATTAATAGTTTGGTCGGGATATGATGCATATTAACTACGACAATGAGGACTTATGAGTAGTTTTCCCTTAAACATGTTGTCGTCCAATTTTCACTCAACTGCCCAGATAATGGCCTCGTGTCTAAAGGTTCCACCCCTTGAGTGTCATGCAAACCGTTTTCAGGTCTTAGGCTGACCAGCCAAAATAGGGACCCCAACCCGAGCTGTTGAGATAAGCAAAGTAAGCTCATTTGCTAGTAACCTTCAAAACACCCGGAGGAGGAAGAGACCAGAGGAGTTCATCACTTTTCCTATCATAATTGTTTCACACAGTCTCTATTTTACAATAATAGGTTTATTGGCAAAAAAATTTGTTTTGTTTTAATGATACTATTTTATTCAATTTAAATAATTAGGTACTTAAAAAAGAGTATCATAAGCTTATTTTACCTTTTTTAAATATAAAGTTTACTATTTAATAAAAAATATTTTTTAAATATAGATATCAATATCTATCTTGTTTCTTTTAATATCCTCTTTTCATTATGCCATTGTCTCAATTAGACGTCTATTACTTGGGTGGAAAGTAGATGTGTTCAATCTATTACTTTGGCCGGGAACACATCTATTTCTCACCCATCCTTTTGATTAGTAACATCGTCAATTTTATAGATAAACAATTCTCATGCATAGCTTACATCGTTAGTCTCATTGTAAGTGACAGTAAAAACCCTTCCCTTTGTTATTGGTAAGTTTTGATTGACATTGGCAGGATCCCCCACTGAAACGATTGTTGTCCCTGTGGACTTTGGGCTTTGGATATTCCTGATACATACATGGAACTATTGACTTTCACTCGTATGCTTTTGCTCCAACTTGCTTCAACCTTAGTGAAGACTCCTTTTCTTTTTGGCTTCTCCATTCCTTATCATGACCCCCACCAACTCTGCCACCCACCACCACCAATTCCTCACCCAAATCAGCCACCGCCTCTTATCCATTCATAGAAGCCCCATCAATGCAAAACATCCAATTCTCTCCTGAAAGTGGTGAAAATAAAAAAAAAATCTCCTCTTTTTATGCAAATTTGAAGTATGGTAGGTGTGATTTCTCTGAGTTGTCACTACATTTGGCCATGGTAGGTGTCACAGGTGCAAAGCTATGCCTAGCATTTGATTTTGTCATGATTGGCCGGACCTTACAACCAATAGCCAGTTCCCTCGTCCTTCCCACTCGTATGTGCAAAGAAGAAGAAGATGTCAGCAACAATATACCGTCTCTATGCAAAGGGGCTCGCCCTAAGCTATTTTACTTCAGTACATCGAAACAAAGGCAGGGAGAGGCTAGCTGAAATCACCAAAGTAAAAAATGACTGGCTGCCTCAGCCCTTTCCCCATTATATAGGCTCAGTCCATGCTGAGTCCTTTTACAACTAGGAAATATAAGTCTCACTCATACAAGTAGTTCGTTCCCTATCCAAGTCTCCCTACTTATTCAATTTGCCCTAGCATAAACTAGGAAACTAAAGATCTCCTTTTCTAGCTAGAAGTGTCATGCGTCATGCCTTCAAATAGTCCTGGCTGGAAGGGAAGTTGCTGCCTCGTCTCCTACTTGAGCTAAGAAATGGCTGAAACTGAATGGATGAGTCTTGATTAACTTAGAAGTCCGTCCCCAAGTAGAATTGATACCCAACTCGCCATAAGAGTCCTACCCGCACTAAGACTTCGCTCAGCCTGCTCCACAAGGTTGTCCAACACTCCAAAAACTACTCCAATGTACTACCCAAGGGCATCCCTAGCTATCCGCTGCCAAGGTGATCTACGGGACTGATTAGGCTAATAGTAGGGCTAAACTATGGGCTTATTGGAGGGGAATATGTGCCTCAGTCAAATTTTCTCTTGTCCCCACACCCCAGTAGCATGTCGCTCTCTAAGTTCTTGCTCCCATTGAAGTTAAAATCATGCTCTTGCAAGGTGGCAACACTAGATGAGCAGCTCTGCAAGCCATTGGCCATTGTCGTCGCAATCGCCTTTGCTGCCAAAAAAATTTTTTACTTAAAAATATATGGGGTGTGGAGGTATAGGTTGCTTTAAGTATATTATAGGGTTGAAATAGCGACATTCATTTGGATTTCAATTTGATAAATTTCTAATGTCCTTTTCAATGCCCCAGAGCGTTACTGACTGCATTAAAACCAATAAAATTATTAAGCTAAATTGGAGATTCGAATTTCTTAGCTTGAAAATTAGTTCCCATGCAACGGTACATCGCCATTTTAGCTTATAGCCACTAAACAGAATACAAAAAAAGAATCCCTTAGGACACGTATTCTCTACCATAGATCATACCCACCCAAATATCTGTGGCACCCTAATTCTCAGATCGTTGAACACCCTACTCAAATCGTTCAACGAAAGAATGGAGAGAGATACAAAGATCATGTCCATTTGCAGAGCTCCTTTCTACCTTCAGTTATGAATATGTTAATTATCATAGGTTACCAATCTTTTAACTATCGAAAATTTTCTACGTATTGCAGAAGTGACAAATTCGGCCTTTTTTGTAATGTAAAAATTAACTATACGGTAATCAATTTCAAAAAGTAGAACGTGATCAGCATATCCAATAACTTCGGCGTGTCCAAAAAGGTCAAAATATAAGGTAGGCGTTCAGCTGGATTTTATGTCCTTATTGGGGTAATTCACAGGCAGTTCTTAGCTTTGCAATCTTCGCTTTTCTTCCACCCACAATCCCGGCTCTGTAGCATTAAGAAGATGAGCGTACCCCAAGGGCAGGGCTGTAGGCCAGGTAATCAGGATCTAGATTACAGAATTAGATTGATGTGAGTTGGAATAAGAGTAATGGCGTCAAGAATCTACTTCCTCTTCCTATCATCTTGTCCGCCTGATCAGCTTTAAGGCTCTCAGCCTCTCACGTCGTTTGCACATTAACATGGCAAAACTTGTTCCAACTTCTGAATGCATTGGCGATTGGCGACTCTAACAAGCCATTCCATGATCTTAACTGCAAATAGCAGTTGCAAAATATCACCCACCATGTCAGATCCTGGCATTGGTGATCAAGAATTACAGCCATACTATAGGGGTCAATTTGGGTGTTGGAAAGGTCGTTTGTGCGAGTCTATGACTCAGATAGGGAAGAGATGGCAGCATTCGCCCGGTCTAATCCCACACCCACCTCTGCCAGGTTGTAGACTTTTCATCAGGTTCCCAGTTAATGAGCGGGTACTAGACTCAAAACAGTAGCAGGAATTTCAACATTTTAATAAAATTAGATTATTCGTGAAATTTAACCCTTCGCCCCACATTAATTTCAGTTCATTTTGAAAAGTCAAATGGACCTATTAATGTGAGACGGAGGGAGTATAAACTAAAGCAAATAAAATAAACGCCGAGTTTAGTTAATTAACATACCAGTTCAACACTTCAACTCCCATAAGAAGCATATTTCTCCTTATCACAAGTGCTGTTCAACTTCTTTGACTGGAATTGTCTACTCTGAGAATGAGGTCCTCTAGTTCAGAGAACGTCTTAACATCTGATCCCCATAACCTGCACTTCAGGTCATTTATCAATCGGAATCTTGTAATCACAGCACTCATAAATTAAACTACAAGTGGACAATACATTCCCATATCCCAACAGTGAAAATACTTTCCAAAATTTAACATGGTGGTTATAAAAACATTTTTGTAATGACAAAACCTGAGAACAAGAAGTAGAACTTTCATGAGCAAGCAGCTATGGATTAACTTGAAGCTTTCCAGAATCCTTTGCTCTTAACGATGAATAGGAGCAAAAATACAGTGCAGTTGGTGGTTTAATCCATTTACTACTTGAACATCTGCTCACAGTTGATTGAACAAGAGAGCATTTTCCATCCTTAAAAAAAGTCCATTACTAACCAGCAATCAATCCCCACAGCATTGGCACCTACTTTATCAGATTTCTCATCATCGCCAACATGAACAGCTTTGTCAGCCCTCACACCCGTTTGGTCTACAAGAAAGATTATATTAACATTGATCCTCATTAAGGGAAATATTATCAGCTGTGGAAACTAGAGATCACATCTGGAAAACAAGAAATCTTGTCACAGCCATTCCCAATCTATTATGCCAGAAAAAACGCAACATGCTAAAAAAATTTATTTTTTTTAAAAGTTATTTTTCCATATTTTATACCTAAAGCAGCTCTAAATATTTCAGCAGCCGGCTTCTCATATCCAACTTCTGCAGACACAATAACAGCATCAAACCTGAAAGGAGGCCAAAAACTAGAGTGTCTTGTCAAATGTAAAGAAGGAATAAGCTCCAATCTTGAGGATTTCAGAACAGATAAAATATTTCAAAAGGAACACTTACAAATCTGCAATCTTAAGATCCTTCAACAGTTTGCGCAAACGAGTGTCGAAATTGGATACAACTGCCAGTTTAACTGCACAGAGCAAGTTTTTAAATGAGAAAATATCATTTGCAGCTTTCACAATTTAATTCTTTTTTATAAAAAAAAGAAGCAAACACATAGTGAGACAACCTCCAGCTTTTTTCAGATTAAAAACTGTTTCATAAGCTCCTCCAGGAAGACACCACGCCTCAGCATTTGCATAGTGCTGACAGAAGTGACTACCAAAGATTCAGTTTCATACATTAATATATGTGTCACAGTGTCAACATTGTGGAAACAAAATAATTTTCAATCCAGTAAACACCATAAAGCAGAATCTTATTCTCATACTGTCTATTAATAGGTAAAATTAATACTGGGAAATAATTTAAAGTAATCACTCCACAGAAATCAATGCCATTAATTGTAACTCCTGGAACTTCTAATTCCTATTTCTGCTAATTAATGAAAATATAAATTCTTGCCAAGGAAGAAGTTTGATTACATTTAAATTAAAACAGGGCCAAAGAAATACAAGAGCGACATTGGAGTGAAGTGATCAAACACAATTTCAAACATGCATTTAAACACGCATTAAAATACTACCATAGCATTCTAGCCAATAGAACGAGTGCGTTTGGTTACCTTTGCAGGCTTATGAAGGAACCACGGATTGCAATGTCAAATGTTAAGAGATATATCAGTCAGCCAAAGATGAGATCTCATAGATGCATCTAGCCAAAGATACGAGATATATCCGAGATATCATGTAAAATGATATCGGTCACATATTGATCAGAAAAAGTGTTTCTAACATGTATTTTCACTATCTAAGTATATGTATATTAACTGAATAAAAAAAGTAAATATATATATTAACATCTGGAAGCACTAATATTAAACTCAAACAAGAATAAAATTATCATAACACATTTATCAAAAGGGTTTTTCACATATTTTCACAATCTAAGCACTAATGTCAATCTCATAGAAGCATAAGAAACAACAATCTAAGTATGTATTAAAATCTAGAAGAACTAAAATCAATCTCAAACAAGCATGAGACAATGAAAACGCACGTATCAAAGGCTTTTCACATACATTTTCACAATTTAAGCATTATCATTAAACCTCATACAAGCACAAGAAGAACTCAAAGTAACAGCATATTTTCACAATCTAAGCACATTTTAATCTCATAGAAGCACAGAAAGCACTAATATCAACCCAATAAAAGCATAAGATTATGATAAATTAAGAATACATGTACTTATGTTACATAATTTCTCCTTCTGCTAATGTTAACCGTATATAAGCAAAGCCTATGACAAATTGGGAATACACATACACAAATGTTAAGCACTAATATTAATCTCATACATACACAAAAACCACTAATAATAACCTCATATAAGCATAAGATTATGATAAATTGAGAATACGCATACAATTATGTTAGCTAATGAATACCCATAAACGTAAGTAACTTAATTTCGTTTTCAACAATGTATCGCCACAGCTGATATAGTGTAAAATGCAGTTTCCAGCATATCATATATTGTCAAAGGTGGCAATACTGATGTATTGGCAATACAACATTTCTTAAATAGTGCAACCTAAGTCATTCGAACCCACGTTCAAACTCCACTTCATACACCTTCCTATGCGGGGCCATCATTACCTTTTTGAGAGTTCAAGTCCACAAAGAATGGGGCACTAACCACTTAAACCAAATGTGAGCTCCCCTAATAAGGGATGACCTATCATGAGACCAAATGTGAGCTCCCCTAATAAGGGATGACCTATTATGAGGGGGCGTCCATGCCCACATGGTCTTAGGTTGACGGCTCACCTAACAACCCATTCCCATTTAGGGGCCAACCTTCAGGTTGACTTAAAACCCTAAGAAATCCTCTTATCCTTCATTTTCTCTTCTTCTCGGCTTACCCTCCAACCAGCCACGATCTCCTTCTCCACTCAGCCACCACCATTTCCCCCCTCCCTATATAGTGGCTAACTCCCTCTGAGGGAGGAGAAACGCATCATGTCCATAGGAGCCATTTGGAGGTTTAACTCGTGAAAAGAGGTAGGGGTATTTATGGTTTTGATGTATGAATACCCTCCTGCGTATGTCAAAACTCACTTACCCCCAACTTTTATGGGTACTGAGGCAGGGCCTGGCAAGTAGGGTTGGCAGCAGACAATTAGTTGGAATCAATGATACTCATATTTTGTGATCTTTAAATTTTTGGAAACAAGTGTTTTAATTTTCAACGTCAGGTGGAATTGTGTAAGGCATGTGTTGTGGCAAATATTTAATTATTATGTTATTAGTAATTGTTACCGTACTTGCATAGAGAGTGTGATCCTGGAATGTTGTATATTATTTTGAAATGTGCGAATGAATGCCGGTATCACATCCTGGCCAGTCTTTAAACAACTGGTTTTGAATATGTTCAGAAAGCTTATTCTGTTGCTTTTTTAAATGAGATTTAAAAAATTCGGGATGTGATACTAAGCTTCTACACATATTGCATCGAGAGTTGATTACAATGATTCTTAAACACTTTATTGTACACTAGTTTCTTGTGTTCACTCATCAAACAGGCACAACTAATGAATGGAAGACTTCCATATCATGCAGTTAGAAGTCTAAAATAAGTTGAAGTGCATGTTTCAGTCAACAATTTACTCAATCAGAAAGTGCATATGTACTCACCTCATACACTTCTTCAAAATACTCGTCATTTGTGCAACCAGTGGCTTCAGAAACAATAAGTCTCCAAAAAGGTCTGCCATCACCCTACAAATATCGTACACAGTATGAAACCTAGACTCAGATGTGTCAAAATAATGTTAATATGCTACAATTTGACCTAAAACATGTTATGTACTTCAAATCTCAATTTTAGGCCATAACTCTAGCATTGTAAATCATGAAGTGAAAGAGACAGTTCAAAGAGATTGGAGCACCCAACGATGGCCAAGCAGACCAATTGCAGAAGGATGAATACAACAATTAAGCCATGACAGACAACCATGCTAATAATACAATCATCAATTATAGGCACTTAAGTTCAAAGGTTAGATTATGATATTGAAAGCATTACTTTATGAAGAAAACTTTTTCTTTCTCCACCAGTATGTTATAATGTCTTATAAATGTTTTTCTTCATCATCAAAGACATAGTTAGAGAGTTAAATTAATAAAATTTGAGACTAGAAAATTTTATCTAAGGCAACGGCTAAAAAATGCTGTTTATTGAAAGTTTTAATTAGTTAGGATTAGTGATAGAAGGATACTTCGCATATACTGGAAAACAGTTTCTGCAACACTGATACTCCCCCCGTCCCATATTAATAGATCCATTTTGTAAAAAAAAATTGGTCCATATTAATAGCTCCATTTTGTTCAATCTAAGTAATTTGGTACTTAAAAAAGAGTATCATAAGCTTATTTTCCCGTCTCTTAGATGTGGGTTTAACCATTTAATAAAAACTGCTATTTTTTCAAATGTAGCTATTAACATTGGACAGAGGGAGTACTATATAAGACATATTGCTGAAAGAAGTTGTTTTAGCTTGAATAGAAATATAAAAACAGGGGTCCAGGAAAACAGTTTCTGCAAAACAGACATTATAGAAGACAGATTACTGAAAGAGGTTGTTTTAGCTTGATTAGAAGTACAGAACAGGGGTCCATCAATGTTTCAAAAGAATTTGATGCATGTCTTGAATGTAAAGAAAATAGCTCAATTAATGGAAGCACATTATGCAGAAGCTTACGCCTAATCCCCCGATGCAGCATCTCGCTTATAGTTAATATGGTATAACTCTCTTAGTACCGGTGCTTATTGTTCAAGCACTTAGATAGCATCTCCATCAATATTCCCAGAATCCATTAATCTTTGTTCACATGTAAACCCATTAGCAGAGGTAAATTTTATAGTTCTACCTATCAAAGAGCTGTTCATCAATCATCACACTTTTTTTGTTCGGTATTCCGGCACACTTTCTTGCCGCATAAACCTTAATCATAGTGATAATAGAAGATAATCTACTACGTGGTAAGTATATATACTCAAGTATAAATTTAGATATACCAATCAGAAACAGAATACCAAAAATACCTGATAACGAAGCTTTTGAGGCCACCCGGCTGCAAAGGCCCTCCTGAACCCCTGTTTTATATCTTCTACAGTTGCATTGACTCCTGTAGCACATGATTGAAAAGAAAAAAGCAAATTTACAGGAGGATACAAAATTGGGTACGCTAAAATGTGGGGTTAAATAAAAGCAAAAGTTAAAAGCATAAACAAGTTTATCTGACCATATTTTCTGCCAATGGCAGAATACGTCTCTTCAACTGGCCTCGCCACTTGCAAAAGGGTACCCCCCGCATCCAGAAACAAAGCATCATACGCCCTCCTCTGGACGGTTCCAACTGTCAGGTAAGAAAACAGAAGAAGAAATTAGAGGAACTTTCATTAATTTGGTGTCTGATATGAGGAATTTACCGGATCGAATGGCAGTGGAAGAGGGAAGCGTCAAAGTCCGGAGCTTGGAAGTCGATGGTTTGTTTCCCCCACTTCTAAACAGGGCTCCACCTCCGCGAGAGCACCTCGCCCAGCAGGCCTCCATTGGCTTTGTTAATTCCGCAGCAGCGCGGGAGGGGACGGGTCTCAGAAATCGGCTTCCTCGTTTCAGAATACGGGCCCGGGTCAGGGTCGGGGTCAAATCCGTGGGGCGGTGTTGAATGATTGAATCCGTTTCGGAATGGATTTTGGGCCACCAAAATGGCCCGTTTCATGTGTGGGCCTCTTCCAGACTCGAGCTCCCTTATGAACGTGTACCCAAGCTATTGCCTATTAGGCCCAACAAATAATTGTTGGGGCGATTCCAAGACAGAACGTTCTGAGTACCAAATTTCCAGTTTTTTAACAAGATTTAGAACTTAAAGTTGGACTCAACTTCAATACTTTTTTAAAAAATAGCAATGTACATGTAAATGCATACAGTGAACATAAAATTGCATTTGTCACTTTTTACTTTACAAATAATTACCTAAATTATTTGATTATTGAGTATAAGCAAATTAAAAACTTCACTAGAATAGTATAAGAAATTAAATAAAAAAATTAAGGAGAAAGTGTTCGATATAGCTTGTAAATTTTTTAATATAATATTACATCTTCTAAAACCATCTCTTCAGCTATTTATATATAAAATTTATTATAGGCAAACAACTTTAGTATTTTTGCCCTTACAAAATTATACATTTTCCATTGATATGCATATTTACCCGCACTATATATTGTGCTTACTATAATATTTCACAAAAAGTAAAAACAACCAATGGCAAAAAGTAATTTAAAAGCCTCCCATTGCCTTCATAGTATAGAAATAAAAGGAACCAATGTATTACACCTACTCGTAGAAGTAAACCATAATTTCAGAAGCAATAGCTTATAATCATCTCTGTATCAACTAAAATTCATCTACATAATTACGATGAAAATACTAAATAGCTAAAAACTTACCAACCCACGTTCCAAACTTCTTTGTTGACACAAGCTATACAACATAGTTTCTATATATTAATTAGATTCCAATGTAATCTATAAAATCTAGATTTTCTGACTGCAACTGCAGAAAAATGTTGTCACTTGTCAGATTATAAGCATTCACTTTAAAGTACATTTAAAAACATATTAAAAGATAAAAAATTCAGAGATAAAATGAGAGAAAATTCTTTTGCTCATTGATGTCAAACTGGTGGCATTTTTAGTAATCAATATTGATAACTACAATAGTCATTCCATTCACCTAACATTTCTAGAAATGTTAAAGAGTGATTGAATTCTTGGGTTCACAAATTCCTCTATCACTTTAGTGATACAATAAAAGTTTTTTCTATACTTTATTAACGGATTTATGTATTGGATTCTACTCACCCCATAGTTGAGAACTTTAGTCAATTCAGACCTCCACTTAGTTTCACCCAAGCTTCATCCTGGTCATGGATAGATCAACCACGTTCGGGTCCATAAGCAGTGATAATTGCTTTATGAAGACTTGCTTTCGATACGACTCTGGTGGATTCCCTTAACCAAATCACTGCCTATGAGTCGTCGGCTCATTCTTCAATAGGCACGCAGTCAGAGATATAA
The DNA here is from genome assembly GCA_035235625.1 of Saururus chinensis. NCBI lineage: Eukaryota > Viridiplantae > Streptophyta > Magnoliopsida > Piperales > Saururaceae > Saururus > Saururus chinensis. The sequence continues at coordinate 13,953,597 of CP141140.1, read as the reverse complement.
TGCTCTTCCCACTGCTTGGGAGCTCACAATTTCATATTCTATTTCACTCCCCGATGGGGGGTTCTTTTTACCTTTATGGTCAACAACAGCACGAGCCGCAAGATACATTTGTCAGAGTTTCATGATTACCTTATCCCACATGAATCATTTACTTGTAATTATTCAATATCCTTATGAAAAATCAATCACATCAGAGCTTTTTATTGATTTTGGAATATGTAATAATAAGTTCTAATATGAGGCGCCAAGCAGTTCCACTTTCCCGATCCGAGAAGTGAAGCTAAGCGGCTCGAGATTTAGGGGTTTCCACTATATCCGAACTCAAGGGAAAAGTCATTTGTACCAATAATGACATGATCATTTTATCAAGTAACGGAGACACTATAAGCATTCCATCGGTTATGTATAAACGTTCTAACAAAAATACTTGTATGCATTAAAAACCTCAAATTTCGCAGGGTAAATACATTAAAAAAAGACAAATTTTAGTAGATGGTGCTGCTACTATTGGGGGTGAACTCACTTTGGGAAAAAATGTATGAGTAGCTTATATGCCATGGGAGGGCTACAATTTTGAAGACACGGTACTCATTAGTAAACGTCTCGTATATAAAGATATTTATACTTCTTTTCATATATAGAAATAGGAAATTTAGACTCACGTGACAAGCCACGGTCTTGAAAAAATCACTAAGGAAATACCACTTTAGAGACTCATTTATGTACTTTAGACAAAAATAAGAAACAAAGAAGAAGGAAAACTAAATGCATAGATATTAATGACGTGAGATGAACAAGGTAGGTACAGATAGGGCTGGTCCTCGGCCAAATAGTTGACGGACAAGGCTTGTCCATATCTATGTCCGTTAACAATTTGTCGACATTTTGTCCACGAATAAAGCTTCTTTTTCTGCGAACACTGCTATTGTCCATGGACATAGCCTCTTAGGCAATTGGATGAGGGTTGAAGTGGTTGGAGAGAATGTGAGCGGTGTTAATGACTTTAACTAAGTAGGGTTGGGGTGAGGATCTCTAGATTAAGTAATTTAGCAAATAATAATAATTTTTAAACTTATATATGTCATCTTCTTTATTTGTAGTATTACTATTAGACAAATTAGTTCATTTTGAAAAGCCACATAGAGCTATTAATGTGAGAAAAAAATATTTAATACCTAGCTTTAAGGAAGAACTCAAATATAACATTAACATGATTGTATTTAAATTGTTAAATATTTAAATACAAGAAAATGATGTTTAAGAATAATTATAGGAGAAATAAAAATTCTTTCATATAAGAATGCATATTGTATTTAAAAGTTGACTGGACCACGGACAAATGGCCGAACGAGGTCTTTGTCTATGGCCATGTCCAAAAATTGGCGGACAAAAGAATTCGGCCGGACATGACCCGGACGTCAGACGATGGATGTCCACGACCAGCCCTAGGTATAGACATGAGATGTATGCACTTTATGGTTACTTTGTTTTTATTTATGTCTTTTTCAACTTCTTTAACATCTGCTAACCAAGACTATGTCATGAGCCACACAAGAGCAGTCTTCTTTCTTCTATTCACTCTTAGTTTCTACCTTAGTTTATTCCTGATATGGGGCAAAAAATAAATATTTGATGAGTTGTATTTAAAAGCAAAACATTATAACAAAAACTAAGTGGAGGCTATACCGGTTTGGCTTCCCCCATTTGGATCAATATTGTAGGGTTTAGGATTCTAATTAGTAGTATAATACTAATCATTCTTTATGAATTGACAAAGCCACAAGGACCAATTCTAGATCATTCCATGATAAATCTTATCATATGCCCACCCAATGAAGTAAATAGATTTTATAATCATTCATGCGAGTCTTCAACCTTTGATTTTGGGTTTCTACGCATATACAAAGCAAGCTCAAGATTGAAAAGTTCGCCTAATTTTAATTAAGATAACATTTATGCTCTAGATGATTAATTAACATAAAATTGCCAGCAATGATGTGTATGTTCATTTTAGCCAGTCTTAGTTATTGTTTTAGTTATATTTGTTGACATGATATGTGATGACTTCAGCAAAATTGAGATCAAGCTTTTTCATCGTTAAATTCAAACTTGAACATGATACCATAAGTTGAGAAGAAAATTCAAGTAGAATCAAATCCTTTCTTTGAGTTCCATCTCTTGGGATCACAAGGAGGTTTTGATGATATATAATGGAGGTATTATGAACTCCTATTTTAGGCAATGATTGAGATTGAGTCACCTTTCTTTGAGTTCCATCTCTTGGAGGTTTTGGTGATATATGATGGAGGTATTATGAACTCCTTTTTGAGGCAATGATTGAGATTGAGTCACCCATGTCAGAAACTTCACACAGACACCCTAATTTTCAGATTCAAAGGAATTCAGGATTTCCACCCAATGTTTAATGTTCTGCTTCACTTAAAGTTAGGTCTTTTTGAAACCGGAAACAATAGTCCACAAATTCGAAGAAATTTTATCAGGAAACCGATCTCATAAGGCAAAATCCGGGCCAGCAAAATGGATTGTACCACCACCGATCTGGTTTTGGGGTTATGCCCGAACAACAAGACATTGTACATGAGGTTGACGAGTGAACTCGAGCAAGAAAATGGTGATGACCGAGGGGCATATCAAAGTCCTTGATTCATCCCATGAGAAGCTAGAAGTCATCGGGGCGGTAGCTAAGTAGCTTATGGCGGAGGTCATCCAGCACCTGGAGTAGCCTGATGAGAGGGCTGAGATTCAACACACTAGCAACCTTGAGAGCACCGGCTTCATCAATGAATCAAGGGGCCAAGGGCAAATCTCCACCAACAAAAGATGAAAGTGGAGTTGTCCTCCTTGTCGTCTTGGAGAGGGAGCAGGCTTCGTATAAATTAATTAAAGAGTTGTTTTGGAAGGGCAATATAAGCATAATATAACAAAAATCTCCGTCTGATATAAATATTTATATAGATTTAGATACACAAGATATGCCCATATATGCCTCATATATTCTGTTGAGCATCCCTTTCTCTCTGGATTGGTTCAGCTTAAAACAAACTCCATCCATCGTGATCTTCTCTTCTTTTTTTTCTTTGCTATTTGCTGGCTTGTTTTTCTTCTGGTCCCATGTTGGTTGTTCTGTGCTTTTTCGTGGCATTGGCTTTCTTTGCTACCGGATTAAACTGAAATACTTCCTCGTTCACGAACTATAATCCCTTTCTGTTTCTTCTTAGCCAATCAAAAAGAGCCCTTGCAAATCACGACTCCCCCTTTCTCTTTACCTATCAGCCTCACTCTCATCTGTTGATATTTTCCATTACTGATAAAATTTCATGTGTAGAAGGACTTTCACTTATTGCCCCCTTGATAAATCCTCCTATCACCTTCCCCTAGTATATGCCATTAGATTATCTTTTAAATCATATCTCATGTAAGCAATTTCACTGAATAGCCAGCTAGACTTCACCTTGTTGGTTTTGACGTGATATAAAAGCAGGCTGGAGTTGAGCCATTCGAACGCCCAGACGCCCGTTTGATCGCCCCGTTCGAATGGGTGTTGCCCCGTTCGAATGGCCTAACGGATTTTGGAAAAATAAAATAGTCGCGATGATTTACGCGATGGGTATAAGGAAGAGCCATTTTAGCTCCGGGTTACGATGCAGACTTATCATTATTTTCGACGGGATGAACATTAACTTTTGACAAAAGAAAAACAGAGCGCTCTCCTCCTTTTTCATCGATCCATTCTCTGATTTTTTGAGAGAAAATTCCTGAAAATTACTCCCTCTATTCACTCTGGTTTTCTGAGTTCTACACTGAGCAGTAGAGTCTACCCCGATTGAGATCTTGCCTGTTTGAGTGGAAGTGCACCTTCAGACGGGCTGTGTGGTTCGTTGTATCTTAGGAATGGAATGCTCTGGAACGCCTGTGCACAGAGGGTGGCGTATCTATTTCAAGGTCAGTGTGTATCGCGCCTCGAACCTGGTTCATAAATTTCTCTACTTTCTGGTTTTTAATTTGTAGGCATATATATATTTGATAATATATTTATGTGTGATGATTTGCATGTTTATTGTATTTTGTATTCAATCTGCACGATAATTTTGTAGTAACCCACAATCTTGAAACAGATAGCATTTGATTGTGTTGATTGAATACTGCAATGGGTGTTGACAAATCATTAAAACCTGAAAAGTTTGATGGGAAAAATTTCGTCAGATGGCAGACCAAAATGAAGTTTTGGCTGACGCAATTAAACATATTTTATGTGGTTTCTGAAACTATTGCTAATAAGACTATTTCTTCTGAATCTGACAAGACGGCTAGCTCATCTGAAATTGGAATTGATAAGACTCAGGAAAATGAGAAATTCAAACAAGATGATGAACTATGCCATGGTCAAATTCTTAGTGTTTTGAGCAATGAACTGTATGATTTGCATATGAACACTAAAACTGCTAAAGAATTATGGGGTACCCTAGATAAAAAATTTGGAAAAGAGCATGAAGGGGAAGAAAAGTATGTTGTGGGAGAATATTTTGACTATAAGATGGTTGATAACAAATCTGTTAGAGACCAGGTAGTTGAAATACAGAATTTGGTAGCTAAGATCATTGGGAAAGGAATTCCCGTTGACGAGAGGCTCCAAGTTCCTGCTCTTATTGACAAACTACCACCCTCATGGCAGGATTTCCAAATTACCTTGAAGCACAAGAGGGACGCCATGTCTGTTGATGACTTGATAGTGGTCATTCAAATTGAAGAGAAGCATAGGGGTAAGATGAAAGTCTTGCAAGGTACTTCTTCTGTGGTCAATGAGAGTGCTCAAGCTAATGTTGTGGAAGGGAAACCCAAGTTTTTTGGTAACAAGAAGAAGAACAAAAAGTCTAAAAATCAGTCTCTCAAACCTGGTTCAAATATCCGAAAGGACAAGAAGGTGAAAGTTTGCTAGGTCTGTGGGAAACCTAGACATTTTGCAAACAAGTGCAAGGAGAAGAAAGGCCAAGACGAGAGTCATGGTGGGGTTGCATCTTCTGCTTAGGCTAATGTGGTTATTTCAGATGACAGGTTAGTAATAACTAATTCTGAAATTAACTTAGCATGTGAACCTACTGATTGGTGGGTTGATACAGGAGCAACTGTTCACATTGGTGTTGATGTTTCTTCTTTTTCTTTCTATCAGGAAGTAAAGGATAGGACAGTGACGATGGGGAACTCCTCTGTGGCTAGAGTTCATGGAGTTGGAAGTGTGGACATCCAGTTTACATCGGGGAACACATCAACTCTCCATAATGTGTTGCATGTGCAAAGTGTGAGGAAGAACCTTGTTAGTGGAGTGCTTCTTAGTAGTGAAGGATATAAATTAATGTTTGAGTCAAATAAAGTTGTAGTAACTAGACATAGTACTTTTGTTGGTAAAGGCTATGTGTGTAGTGGTCTCTTTAAATTAAATTTGGTTTCTTGTAATAACTCTTTATTTCAAGTAGATGACTCTTTAATTTGTCATGTTGATTCTTTTGATATGTAACATACGAGGCTACGTCATGTGAATTTTTAAATTATAAAGAGAATGATGAATCTTGATTTGATTCCTAAATTGCATGTTGAATCTCTTGATAAATGTGAAGTTTGTGTTTAAGCAAAACAACCTAGGAAACCATATAAATCTATTGATAGATCTACATGCTTGCTTGATTTAATTCACTATGATATTTATGAGTTGAATGGATTATTGACTAGGGGTGGTATGAGATATTTTATTACTTTTATTGATGATTACTCAAAATATTGTCATGTATATTTACTTAACTCTAAAGATGAGGCTTTTGAGAAGTAAGGTTTATAAGATAGAGGTTGAGAATCAAACTGAGAGGCGGATCAAGAGACTAAGGTCTGATCGTGGTGGGGAGTATTGTTCTCTTGAATTTTGTAAATTTTGTGAAGATCAAGGAATAATACATGAAACCATAGCCCCTTACTCTCCTCAATCTAATGGTGTGGCTGAAAGAAAGAATAGAACCTTTATAGATATGATAAATTATATGCTTTCATCTTCGGGTTTACCTAAAAATCTATGGGGAGAAGTAATTATTTCAGTATGTATAATCTTAAACAGTGTGCCTCATAAAGGACAAATTGTAACCCCTTATGAATTAATGAAAGGAAGAAAACCAAGTTTAAAGTTCATTAAGGTTTGGGGATGTCTTGCTAAAGTTAAAATTCCAAATGTGAAGATGGACAAACTAGGTTCTAAAACTTATGATGCAATGTTCATTGGTTATGCACAAAATAACAGAGCTTATCGGTTTTTAGTAATTAGGTCTGATCGGTAGGATTATGCTCCGAATACTATTAAGGAGTTTGATGATGCAACATTCTTTGAGAATGTATTTCCTTTGAAGGAAAAGAATAAGGCTGTAGTGCATAAAGAAGATGTTACATCCTCTTCAACTTCTAGAATGGAAGATTTGGGAACTAATGTGGATGTTAGGAGATCTAAAAGAACTAGGATAGAGAAGAATTTTGGGGATGATTTCTATACTTTCATGGTAGGGAATGAGGATCCTTTGATTTTTAATGAAGCTATGTCGTCTAGTGAAGCTCCTTTATGGAAGGAAGCGGTACAGAGTGAGATGGATTCAATACTTGCACATGGGACGTGGGTTCTAATGAATCTACCTTCAGGGTATAAACCAATTGGATGCAAATGGATATTCAAAAGAAAATATTATCCTGATGGATCCATTGAAAAGTATAAAGTTAAACTAGTGGCTAAAGGATATAGTAAAAAGGAAGGTCAAGATTTCTTTGACACATATTCTCCTATGTCCATGATAACTACAATTCGAGTGTTTCTTGCATTAGCAGCTCATTATAACCTTGAAATTTATCAAATGAATGTCAAAACAACATTTTTAAATGGTGAATTAGAGGAGGAAATTTATATGGAGCAGCCTGAAGGTTTTGTAGTTCCTGGTTAAGAAAGGAAAGTATGTAAATTAGTAAAATCTCTCTATGGTTTAAAACAGACTCTTAAACAATGGCATCAAAAGTTTGATAATGTTCTTCTTTCTCATAACTTTGTTGTTTACACTTCTGATAAATGCTTGTATTGGAAGTCTTTTGATCACTCTTATGTAATGTTATGCTTGTATGTGAATGATATATTACTGTTTGGTGATAATGTGGATTATATTAATAAGGTTAAGGGCTTCCTTAATGAGAATTTTGATATGAAAGATTTGGGTCTTACAAAGGTTATACTGGGCTTGAAGATTGATAAGACTTCTCAAGGAATAGTTGTGAGTCAATCACACTATGTGGAGAAAATTCTAAAGAAGTATGGATACTTCGATAGAAAACCTGTCAATACGCTATATGATGCAAGTGTAAGACTTAAGAAAAATTGTGGGGAAAGTGTATCACAACTTAGATATTCACAGCTAATAGGAAGTTTAAGTTATCTGGCTAACTGCAGTAGACCAGATATATCCTATGTTGTGGGAAGACTGAGTAGATATATTAAGATCCCTAATGAATCTCATTGGACTGCCATTAAGAGAGTTTTCAGATATCTGAAGGGAAGTGTAAACCTCAGTTTACATTATTCAAGGTTTCTTGCTGTATTAGAAGGATACAGTGATGCAAATTGGATATCAGATTCTGATGAAACCAAGGCTACTAGTGGTTATGTGTTTACGCTATGTGGTGGGGTGGTTGTATGAAAATCTTCTAAACAAACAGTGATAAGAAGGTCTACCATGGATGCAGAGTTGGTAGCTCTTGATAAAACTGGTGGAATTAGGGAATGACTTAGGGATCTTTTAATAGATATACCCTAATTGAATAAGCCAATTCCTGAAATATTGATTCACTGTGATAGCCAATCAGCACTTGATAAGGTTAAGAGTAAGAATCATAATAAGAGGTCCTCTAGGCACATTGAACTAAGGTATAAAATTTTGCGCAAGTTGACTACTTTAGGAGTCATTACCTTAAGTTTTATACGATCAGTGGAGAATTTGGCTGATTCGTTTACAAAAGGGTTGTCAGCAGGGCAAATCCTTAACTCATCTAGGGGAATGGGGCTGAAAGCCTATGATTAAGTCATCGTTAGTAGCAACCCAATCTCTCCATGTGGAGATCCCACTACGAAGATTCAATGGGCAAAAATAAGCTGATGCGTGACTTGGAGAGAGCACTATTAAAATTAGTATGCTCATTCCTGTGTTATGATGAGAGTGCTCTTAATGCATATGGAACAAGTTGACGAAAGTCTTAATGCAGTGAAGGCTTATATAGCAGGGTATTGTTATGCATATTACCCTTGGAGACTGTCACCTATATGAGTGCTACTGAGGCCGCAGTTAAAGAGAATGAGGGGTTGTTCTCTAACGTGCAACTCATGAAAAGATACAAGGCACATGGCCGTAAAGCGCTACCCCGAATGATCTCGAAAAGGGAGTTATTCTAAGTGTTAGGTTTGTCAAAGCTCTTGCTTTAAGGTTCAAGTTTAAGACTTAGTTCACTTCGAACTTGTGAGAGTGGCGGCTTACCAAACTAGGTGTAGGTTCAAACCCGCAAGGTACCTATCGCCGAAAACTTGGAGTACTATTGCTCAGTGTTTCATTTTGTGTCTTATAAAATTTTGTGTTTATGGACGTGTTTTATATCTTGTCATGGTGGGGTTGTTGGTTTGGACGTGATATAAAAGCAGGTTGGAGTTGAGCCGTTCGAACGCCCAGACGCCCGTTCGATCGCCCCGTTCGAATGGGTGTTGCCCCGTTCGAACAGCCTAACGGATTTCGGAAAAATAAAACAATCACGATGATTTACGCAACGGGTATAAGGAGAGCCATTTCGGCTCTGGGTTACGACGCGGGCTTATCATTATTTTCGACAGTATAAATAGTAATTTTTGACAGAAGAAAAACAGAGCGCTCTCCTTCTTTTTCATCGATCCTTTCTCTGATTTTTTGAGAGAAAATTCCTGAAAATTACTCCCTCTATTCACTCTGGTTTTCTGAGTTCTACACTGAGCAGTAGAGTTTACCCTGATTGAGATCCTGCTTGTTTGAGTGGAAGTACACCTTTAGACGGACTGTGTGGTTCGTTGTATCTTAAGAATGGAATGCTCTGGAACGCCTGTGCACAGAGGGCGGCGTATCTGTTTCAAGGTCAGCGTATATTGCGCCTCAAACCTGGTTCATAAATTTCTCTACTTTCTTATTTTTAATTTATAAGCATATATATATTTGATAATATATTTATGTGTGATGATTTTCATGTTTATTGTGTTTTGTATTCAATCTGCACAATAATTTTGTAGTAACCCCAACACACCTAGGACCACGATCAAATCTTTTCTGTTAGTGTATCCAGCAGACTATGTTGTTTTAAAGTCAAAATACTATAAGTTAATTAAAAGTTTATTTGGAAGAGCAATATAGATATAAGCATGACAAAAATCTCACCCCCTTTCTCACTTGAATTTTAGTATAAATATAGATATATATTTTGTCTTTATTAGCACTCAAAGTGATACAATATTTTTTTATGTAATAAGAAATAAATATTGATAATATGCACAGGGAAATGACAATCTTGATAATTATAAAAAAATAATATTAATTGTGAGCCACAAAAAAAATAACTCTAATATAATTGTCAACTTGAATAACAATTAAGATCCACTCTCTAACAACATGAGTATAAAAGCTTTCAACATTAAGCTTTAATTTCCAATGATATAGAAAAAACTTATATGGAGCCTCTCTCTTAATCAATTAGGACATTTAATTACTTACCTTTCGTTTATAAGATGTTTGGAAACCCAAATGTGCTCTCTCTCTTAAAGGGCTCTCTTATAGGACTTGAATTTAACCTAACTTAAGTAGAGACATACAACCATAGTGAAGACTTTTAGTTAAAAGTCTATATAAAACTTGGAGATTGCTAAGATAGTAACTTTGGACTCTTAGGAATTTAATTTAGGACTTTTAATTAGGTTTCTATATAAAATTTGAGTATATTAGGACTATTAACTAAGTTCATGTATAAAAAGTAGTGACATGTATTTTTGAACTTTTAAGAATCTTAAACTAAGCAAACATAGTTATTAGGGCTTTTATTAGATTTGCAATTGCATATAAAATTTAGAGATACATAGCTATTGTAATTTAAGAATTTTTTGGATTCTCAAACACAATGTGAACTCTTAAACACAAGTGCAATTCATGAAATTTGGTAAAAATTCCTACCCCCATTTTCACTTTAATAATAGTATAGATACTACGAATTGCATTTGATTTTTCTCCGAAACTTATTAATCTAAAAAATTATTAAAAGTTCATAATGAGTTGGATAATCTTGAAAACCGCAGCCTTTGGACAAAGACAGGAGCTAGTAGAAGTCCTAAACTCGAACTAAAAATCCTCTAGCATTGGCAGAATCAACTGAACCCAGAATCCCGCCAGGAGACAGTCTCATCAGAATACCAACAACCTGAATCGCAAATTTTTTGTGACCATTAAATTATGGGTTGCACTTTTAATACCTAATTATTATATGCAAATGACACCTCAAGCAAGAAGCAGAAAGATGAGTGCAATTTTTTTGAAAAGAGATGTCAGGTAGCTAGAATTTGCAATTCCTAAAGCTGGAGTCAAACTGCTGATTTCGGACTACTTAGGTTCACGAGATCTTAATATTGTAATTGCCAAACGCATAGACTTAGGCCATAGCCAAACACAGATTCTTGGTAACATTGTCAATATAAAAGATGAATTCATACACATTATAATACAATTCAGCTGAATTTTAATAATAAAAAAATTCAATTCAACTAATCTGTACAGTTGACTGTTCTATTCACCTAAAGATTACATCAAATATGACAATTGATCGTTGTCAGGGCATGCATTCCTGACAGAACTGAACCTCTAAATATGATTTTGTTAAGAGGGTTGCACAAGAATTCACATTCCAAATCAGATCAACATGCTGATGAATAATGAGAGCCCCATGCACACGCTCTATACAAGAAGTTACGAGTCCGTCCACAAAAGAATAGGATGGATCTTGAGGGCTCAATCTGCAGTGTGAATATTTTACAAATTGCAAATTCTCCAAATTCATTAAGTACCAGTGGGTGGCGGTGGTCCTTCTACTCTGTGATGGAATAACTTTGCTAAAGATCTCCTCTCACAATCCTGTTTTAGATATAAAAAACGATTGGATCAGTTACTATCCATAGGTATAACACGCCACTTTAACTCTTCAAAAAACAAAAAACAAAAAAAATTTGGCCATTTTATTGGCAATAAAAGAAAGTTCTTGCACTTGTTAAGAGACTGTTGTCGCATTTTCTTTTCTCACAAATCAAGGCACACGGAACATTTATATAACACATCAGCAAACCATCTAAAATATACTAAGAAAAACTAATTGAGGAAAGCGGATCAAAGAAGCAATACCAAACAGAAAACTTTCTTCCCAAGTCATTCCGTTTCAATGTATTCAAAACTGCATTTGACAGTGACTTTATTAAAAAATTGGACAGGGATTTTCCTACACCAGAATCTGTCCAACAAAACCTTACACCTCCTTTTGATTGTACAGAGAACAGTAGACCTCCCTTTTGCCACGTGAAACCCAATTTTCCCTGTCCAATCAAGACCACGTGTAAGGTTTTGTTGGACAGATTCTGGTGCAGGATTATCAACACTTGTAAAAATCCATGGTACTAATAAGTGCAATACAGTCAATCACAACAGTAACTGAAATTAACAACCAAGCATCAGGTTAATCTGAAAACATCATTTATATAATCTTCAGATAAGTTGGTATAAGTGCCCACCAAGACAATATTAGATCAGATTCTGTCAGTAACACTACCAACGGTTGATGTTACATACATAAATTTGCACCTAGCAGGAGAATATATAGAGCTAATACAACAGAGGAGGAGCAACATAGTGGAAAAGTATTTATCAGCAAAAAAAAGATGCTGAAAACAGGCCTAACATATTTCAAAGCTAACAACTCTCTTAAATTTATAATGTACTAAACTCTAATGAAAACCAATGAACCAAAATCAAGTCACCTCATCTATGCAGCATAAAAAAGCATTCAGTGATCTATTCTTGAGATTTTCATGCCTTTTGGATAAAAAATTTACTTGATTGTGCCTTTTACCATTCTAAACAATGCTGGCAAATTCCTCTTCTCATAAAATAAACCATTATCTATACCCTGGAGCATTCCATGTTGGGTAAATCACATAAAAACACTAAATTATACATGCACCTCCTAAATTTCAAATGTTTGAACATATTCAGCATTCCATCCTGTATTAATGTTCATGGTATTGAAACGATGGAACAAGTCAGACATAGGCACCCAACTTCATCTAAAACACAAGTCTCAACCAATAATACGTAAGATTTACCCTACTGCACTAATAGACCTAAATGAATCTGAGGTAGCCAAAGAAAAGCAATAGTACACTCCTACACCATAGATGACATAAAGCAATTTTCAGCTTTTCAGGGGAAGTGCACTTATAAATCAAAATACCCACTTCTTCAACGTTTCATGTTCCAGATCAATATCAGTGTCCAAAACATTGGGATTGCAATAATAAATAATATATTACAGTACTTTTTTTTTATTTTAGGAAACTAGGGGTTGCCAGATAAGCTTCAGTTATATGCCATTTTCTCTCGTAAAACAATCATTGTTAAGAGTGTTATAGCAATAATACTAGCAATACTTTCTGTTCTTGTTGCCAGTGCAGATATCAACAATATTCATGATATATTTGGTGTTGCTGTTGTTGTTACAGTTAGTTTCTGCTATTAAAAAAACAATTATATTTCACAAGATGCCCATACAAACTTCAATACATCAAAAAATAAGAAAAATAACCAAGCAAAAAAGAAAGAAAGACAGTACAAGTAGATTATTATACCTTAAACATGTTAATAAAAAATGGTTTCTGAGGATTCATTCTCCTGAGTTTTAAAAAGGTATATCCAAAGCTCAGCTGATCCCTTGAGGTAAAACGATCAACTTCATTAAACCAAAGGCATGTGAACAGATTTGACATAGGCGTATGAGCACGCACAATAAAAGATCCTTCTGGTACATCTGGAAAGCATGACGCAACAAGTCAGTAAGACAAACAGAAAAGAAGTAAAGATGTTGTAAACTTAGTATCATGTTCATGTAAGCACATACAGCTTGGAAGAGGAGAGCTCTCATCTGACTCATTAAATTTGATCAGACCATCAGATTGATAAAATTGAAACTGCTCGTCAATTGCTGTGTGATTGTACTTGTTTAGGCGCTTATTCTGAAGTACTTCTTCCCAAACACAGTGACGATCATAATGGTTAGAAATGGCGTATTCTGACTGTTTTCGCCATAAAAAGTATTCCAAGATCAACATTGGATCAGAATGAAGCCGCAGTTTGCTATCAACCCATATAGAGTACCTTTAAAAGTTAAATAATGCATAAAGTTACAAAATAAAACCAATAGAAATCAAACATCAGACATTCAGAGAAAAGTTATAAAAACATTTGTGAAACAAAACCTCAGCAATTTGATCTATATTCATCTAAAGATGATAGAAATTAGCAGGTTACCTAGCAGAAGGGAAAAGCCGATGAGACAAAAGTTTTGGTACTTTTCCACTTTTCCGCATGTCCATGTAAGGTAGGTTCCTAACAACAACTACTCTCCATAAACCAAGGTATCCTCTATGATCAAAAGCTTGACCATCAGAAGAAAGCAGCTCCATAGTGCTCTCATCCACAAACATAACAAAACAAACATTCTTCTTGGAATATTCACTTATCTGCAAAACAAATAAAAGATAAATAACATATCACAAGCCAGCAGAATGAAATGCCAAGAAAAATCAAAGGCCAGGTAACAACAAAATCATATATGATTTTCAAAGAAAGCAGCATCATAAAAATTAACGAAGCATTCGCAAAGTTTGATAATATTTCATGTCACACCTCAACAAATGTTACATACAACTGAGAAAGGAGTTCAGGCTGTAACAGACTAGTAAGCACCAGCCACAGACTTTGCAGAAAACAATGAGAACTCAACAAGCAACAGCACTACCTTTTTATTCTAAGATTAGATCAACAAGCCATCAAATTATATGAAGCCAGATTACATATCAGATCCTAGAAATTAAAATAAACGTGCCATACAAATAACACTTCAACTTGTTGTTAAAGTACAGAAGCAAGGACCTCATGATCATATATGGGTCTTTAACTGATTATGATTTATCGCTACTTTGCTATTAGCAAAATCGGGTTGATCATCTGAGTCAGAGTTTTCACAAAAGCTTGAATCAGGAAAAGTTAAATCCAGTCTAATAGTTTAATATTAGTTTTAACTTCTAGTGTGAGTTGAAGAAGTAAATAGACAACATCTAATATAATGAAGCAAACGCTTATTTGAAATGCTGTAGAAAGAAACGCTCTTGGTTTCATCATAGAAGAAAAATCAGTGCAAAATGACAAAGATATCATTTCCTTGGCACTTCATAGCCACTTACAACAGTATGAAAGATACTTCCAGCCCTAAACATAACAACACACATGCATTAACAATGGAAAATAGGTCAAATTTTTACAAAGATCAAAATCATACAAATCAAAGAGCATAACAACCTACTTCTGTGAAGGGAGCTTTCTTACCCTGCTCCTAGTGGGTCTCCTCAAGAAATCTGAGCCCCCAAAAATGCAAGAAGATACCACTACTTGGCAATTACTCATGTACTGCTTGTCATGTTCATGCAACTCAAAACCAGTGCTTCCATATCCATCAGGTCCTTGAATAAAGCCACAATGAACTGTTTGATTTCTTGCATAGAATGAGTTTTCTCTTTCTTCAAGAGTCTGATGCCCAGAAAACCTGGGTTCAAATGTATTATTTAGAATATAATTTTCCTCCTTGTTTATATATCCTAAGGAAAATTGAGTAAAATTCCCGACATCCTTCGGCTCAACAAGATAATCAACCGAAGTAGCAAGGTCAATCTCACATGGTACATCTGAAAATTTTTCCACAAAGAAAACAATGGTCATGTTCCCAGAAAAACCAAATGATGAAACACTCAAAAGCCAATAAATTATTCAGCAGCAAGTTCAACATTATCTGCTTTCATTTACATACTATAAAACAGCTATGCAGGTATTTTATTAAAAGAAGATGAGAATTTTTCACACATACAACTTCTACATTTGACATGATACACCTGCATAATTGTTCCACTGCTTCAATGTGGCTAGTTCCAAGACACTGTTTGTTAGTGGACTTAAAAATAATCAACAGCTGATGGATCCAATCTTTCCAGAAAGGTACATACAAGTCGTATATATTGTCAAGAGCTAAAATTGGATATACTTGTCTGAATCACAGGATAACTTGGCATAAACTTTCAACTAAAAGCATTACAGAAACAAGAACTCCAGTCATGTATTCATGGATTCGGTCACTAGCAGCAACATAAACCATAAAATAGAAAAGTAAAGCTTCCTTACAGCGCTTGTGGGACTTGTTTTTATGCTGTCTTCTATCATCCAATCCATATCTATGTTCTGAGCCTATATGAAAAGAAAAGAATTACCTCCAAATGCAGTTTATAAACAACTTAATGTAACTGGAGGGCAGCTCAACAGTACCATCGTCAAATCCACAATAAAATTACAGATAAAAAACTTGAGAAAAAGTAAGTTCAATAAAATATTTATCCATGGCGGTTCAAAAAAGTCGTGACTTCATAAAAAATACAAAAGTTCCAATAAATCGGGCACATAAATATTAAAATTAATCGGATGTACTATAATCTATGACAACTAATTTTGCCCGTAAATGTAAGTTCAAAAATTACATTAGTTTTCATGGCCTCGATTGACCAAGCTTGTTGTTTGTTAAAGTACCATAGCACAATCACATGCTCTTCTGAAGCGTACTTGGGATCATCATTACTTTACCCCGACCACCCAAAAAGCCATTAGAATAAGCATCAGAATAAAAGAATTGTTGAATTACAACTCTAACCCATTGAGCTTACAATCACCAGGTAGATTTAAAGTAACATCGAAAAGACAAGAAAAAGAGTCACATTTCACAGAAAAGGAATGACTAGCAAGCCATAAAAGGCAATGAACTTACTATGAAAAGGCACTTTAACTCTGAAGATGGATAAGTGCATCAAAAACAGCAGAGCCAGTATAAAAATCCAGAACAAACACTTTCGTTTTGCAACCCGGCCAAATCTCTTTCCCCGCCGAAGCCGCGAACCGTACTCAATCCGGTCGAGAGACCTAGCACCGGTCGCATACATGTCTGTTCTTTCCAACAAGAGAACTCTACTCTCAGCAAAAACGACCTTGGCAACATCTCTTTCAGAACAACTTCATAATAAACTTCCCTTTATAGACAACGCCTCTGAAAAAGAAAATGGCAAACAAATTCGCCAAAGAAGAAGAAGAAGGAATCGCTACTGCAGTAACAATAAAAAATAATAGCCATTCTAGAAAGGAAAAAAAAAAGCAGAAACAAAGCAACCAGCTTCAATCTATGTTGTACATTCCCAATTGAGATAGATTCGTCTAAGGTCCGATTTGAAATTCGTACCTAAGATAACCCAGAAAGAAGGATTAGATGCACCGAAAGTACTAATTTAAGAGCTCATTAATGAAATGGACGGCGACGTATCCTGTTTTCAGTTTTTGCGATGTTGGCCTCTCAACGTTGCGCAGATCGGTTTCTTCTGAGTTTGACAGTTCTTTAGATCCTGCTGGGCCGGCTCTCCCTTTCGTTGCAGACTCTGCTGCGTGTTAATCTGCTCGCCTCCCGCTTTCGCCAGAGCAGTCCGGCGCGGCAACACACACACACACACGGAGCTGAACGGGTCTAACGACGCACCCGTCCAAGCTTAGAATCGCTAATACGCATCCGGTTCCGGGCTTCACCTAGATAAATTACGCAGTTAATTTCTCCGTGGGAGTTAGGGGTACAATTATGGAGTATTGTTTTGCAGTTGACATTAGTCTCAGATAAGTTTTTTAATTAAGTTTATCTATATTGGGTCATTGATCAGGCCACCACACCTAATATTTGTAAAAAAAATTGAAAAAATTATCTCCCTCATGTTTGAAGGGAGGCCAACAATGTTGCTTATTGTCATCGGGGGGCCTCCATGCCTAATTGACATATGTGGTTGTGGCTAGAGAGGTAAGGAAGTGTTTTTCATGTTCTGCTCTAATAATGAGCCCAACGTAAGATACACATATGAATCATTTATCTACAAGATCGATGGTATATATACTAGTATATATTAGCATATGCTAACATGTGCATTGTCGATTTGAAATATCAATAATTCCCCTATATATCTTATATTGGATCTCTAAACTTGAAGGGGAGGATGTCCTATTGGAAGGAGCAACTATGAATACTACTACTTCTGGGGAACTTTAAAGGAGTAAGCAATTTTTACCTTCTGTTTTAATATAAATATAAGAATATATAGGCATTCTAAGTAGTTAGCTTAGGATATTAAATGACTTATATGCATATAAATCTTAATTAGTGATACTAATATACTAATTAAGATATATGATTTGATATAATCAAATGAAATTTAATATGATTTAATGCAATATGATGTGATCCAATTTGCTCTGTTGTGTTTAATAAGATGTATAATTCTGTTTATTTGTTAGCTTTCATTTAACTCGGATGATTTATGAGATTTATGTCTGACTCAAATGATTTATGAGGTTTCAACCTAACTCCAAATAATGTATTTGAATATAAAGGATATACATATTTTAACGTATATAATTTTGTGATACCTGATGTATGTAATAACCGTTAGGTAGAACTATGTTTGAATCGATCATATTGGAATAATATTGTGAATGTTATCCAATACGTATGTGGGCAACCAATGGCAAGACAACGTTGACACAATCTAAATTATTTATAAATATAAATTTTGTTATGTCCTATGTACAACAAGTTTTATAGCTTTGTAGTGCGTAAAATAATGTTATACCTATTGCACATAGATGATGTTTCTTTGTTTAAGAAAAAAAATTTTAATTCGAGATTTTTGGACACTAGCTTGGGTTGGGGTGTTACATTGAGGATGAGAATGCACCATAAGAGGGGGTTAGATGCTTCAATTATTTTAGACTTTTCATGTGATGTGATGATTATAAACTTAATTTTATTTCAAACTTTAGATAGCCTATGATGGCTTTAGATATATTGTAGCCTTAGGGTTTAAAATTATATTTATTATAAATTTTTATGGGTGTTGTGTTGGACTAAGATGCTTGATTAATCTCTTTAACTTTTTATTTTTTATTTTTTTACAAATGACACATATCGTGTACTTAGATGAGAACCCAAGATGGGTTTGTTTTCCATTTCATCAATCCATGTCTCAACTACTTTAGACCGGGTTTGGGTCAAGGGGGGTATCACAGGGTATGACAAGGTAGCTTTATCCAACTTTATTGGGTGGGTCTGACATGATGACCCAACCCACTAAAACCAAAAATTAGGGTCTTGACGTTCAACACCTTGCCAAACCAAAAATTAGGGTCTATTAAGCTTGGATGGATATGTAAGAAGTTGAAGATAAAGAAAGCATTGGATTGTTCAAGTAAATATTGATACCAAGAAAGTGAGTAAGGGAAATGACATTTGCAACATGAAGTGAAGAACCCTTAGGAAAGTGGTTGCAAAAAAGGTCATTTGTTTCAATTTTTTATCAGTGAAGTTTAAAGGTTGGACAAGGTTCTCATGTATTTCTCGGATGAGTTTTTCACGTAAAAAAATATTTGTGTTATGTGTTTGATGATTGATTAAATTGCACTCAAAGTAGTACTTTATTAGGATCGTAATATGTTGTTGGTTAAATTTTACAATTAATTAGATTATTTTATGAAAGTTATAATCTAAGTCAAACTCAATAAGAGCATACTTGATGCAATGCACACATGCACAAACTTTAAACCACAGCCACTTTGGCTAACCTGTCTTCCCCATCCAACTTGGCCACCTCCTCAAGGGCATTCGTATGCCAATGCTGTAACTTGACACATAGGCCAACAATGTCCCCTACCAACACCCACACCTCCTTGACTACACTACAAGTCTAGAGCGCATGAACAATAAGTCAATAATCTCCTTCTCCCTTCCTCATTGAACACACAAGGTGTCACACCCCAAAAATCTTAAGAAAGGTAAAATAATTGGGGCGTGAGGCTTTCCTTGCAAAGTCACCCTTTCAATCCCTTTTTTGTGCACACTTTATTGTCAAGTACACATTGAACTGTGCACCTATATATTGGCATGTGCCACAAAAGAGTGAGCAATGAAGCACTAATCCTAAACTGGGGCAAGGGAAAATAAAATCAATGAGCAATATAACTTAATTTCTTATTAAACATGGGTTAAGTTCACATGCAACTTTTTCACTTTTATCAAACCACTTCTTAAGAAATCAATGAATTCATACTTGAATATAAACCAAGATAATAAATTATTCAACCATAGTTATTCCTTGTTCATTAGACTTTTCACTAGTGTGCCAAAACATCCTCGTTTTTTCGCATCCGACAATCATAATCCTCATATTCGGCAAATTCAATGGAATAAACTGTGGTGAAAATTTTGGGACTATGCACTTGCAATTTGAACTGCCCTCATTTTCTTGCTCATACATCCAAACACATGAACCATTTATTCCATCAAATTTGTTCACTGAAAATTGCAAATGTCAAGCACCATTAAAAAAATATTTGTCCCACACTAACTATCTTATTTGTCATGCTCCTACCAAGTAAAAAGCTTCTAATATGCTTCTTACTATAATAAGAGGAACATAACAATCAAAGTTAATTAGACTTAGTTAGAGTTATGACAATTTAAGTTAATTAGAATTTTTTTTAAAAAAAAATAGAGTCAAAGCTCAATATAAAAAAGAAAAAAGCAGAAGGAACCTTAACTCAAGATCTTTCAAGATGTATAAAACAATTTTGAATAACAATGACACTTTAAAAACACATGGCATCCTAAAGAGATAGTAATGTCATTTACATCCTACTTGGCATGAAGCTACTGGTTTGCAACTTTTGATCATTACTCACCATGTCCCATATCAGTTGTCTAGAGTAGAAATCCAAAATGAACTAAATTAACTGAAGGAAATATAATTTGGTTTTTTAATCTAGATAATTAATACGGGACAAATAGAGTATAATAGACATATAAAAAAGGCCATGAAGAGGAGGATTGCCATCCAACAAAATTAAGAGTCTCCATCTCTTTTTTTTTCAATAACAAGAGAGTCAAACTTTTTTAATAATATAAGAGAGTCCACCTTTAACAATGAGAAACCATAGGAGAGGGAAAAGGCGTGCAAATATATCCCATATCTGAATAAAACTCAACTTGTAAGATTAATTTATACCAGCTACAATAATATGCTTTTAGAAAGATTTGAACTTATTATTGAATTCATTATTTCAAAATTTCTACCATTGTAAAATGAAATGGACTATATACAGGAGAGTGCAAAGGTAATACTCTATCCGTCTTATATTAATAGTTATATTTAAAAAAATGATCATTGTTTTAAAGGATGAAACTTATATTTAATACAAGGAAAAATAAGTGTATGATATTTTTTCTAATTACTTAACTATTTCAATTTAATAAAATAAAATTGTTAACATAAAATAATTTTTTTTGCTAAATATAACTATTAATTTAAGACGGAAATACAGTATCATTGCATTTGCTGGGTACTAGTTAAATTTGGATATCAATTCGTGGTTTCACAAGTACATTAAGTGGGCCCAACTTGGATAGACTAAATGCAAAAGCCTCGTCCATAGCAACCACGGCTCCGGAAGGCATTGACCAGTCGAAGCTATGAAGTAATCGGGCCAGAGCCAGTTGCATGACCTCTAAGGCTAGAGCCGTCCCTACGCACGACCTCCTTCCGGACCCAAAAGGCAGGAGTTCGAAATGGTGGCCCCACACATCGACGTTTACATGGTCCTGCAGGAACCTGTCCGGCCAGAACATATTAGGATTGGACCATATACGTGGGTCCCGTTGGATCTTCCACACATTAACCACTACGGATGTGCCAGTTGGAACGTGATACCCGCCTACATGGCAGTCCGCTATGGCTTCATGTGGCGCCAGGATTGGGCCCACTGGGTACATTCGTAGAGTTTCCTTGACAATGGCTTGGACGTAAGGTAGTTTCTTGATGTCTGATCTTTGCACGGCCCTCTTCAGGCCCACAACCGTATCCAGCTCCTTTTGGGCCTTCTTTAGCGTGTGAGGGTTGTTCATTAGAAGGGACATGGCCCACGTCAACTCGATGGACATTGTCTCTGACCCAGCCATAATCAACATCTATAACATAAACCAACATCATTTTAAATAAAATATAGTTATTTAAACTTCACTTTTTCCCGTTGTGTCCCCTTTTTTACCCTACTATTTTTCATTAAAATTTCACATATCTCCATTTTCACTATTTTTTTTTCCTTTCTTCTCTTTATTTTTGTCACCAGTGTTTTTTTTCGGCACTTGTGCTACACTGGTGACCTCCATGATGAGAGGCCGTGACGGCTAATCGCGGCTGCACTAGCTGCCAATAGCTAAATCCGATTGTGACCAGATGTGGCCACAAGCAGCCAGCGGCCAGATCTGGCCACTAGCCGCACAAGCCGCCGACTAGCGACCAATGCCAGATTTGGCCGCTGGCCAACAACCAAATATGGTTGCTAGCTGCATAAGTCATTGGCGAGTGGCCTGGCTGCTGGTTGGCTATGTCACCAAACTGCCCTGCACAAGTCAGTTCAGTTGCCAGACTTGCTATGTACTTCAGTCCGTTGCCAGAGTTGAAGTCGCTGAAAGAGATGATGGAGAAGAAAGAAAAAATATTAGCTTAATGTAGTGGGGAAAGATAAGATGAAATAAGGGGGGAAATACGAAAAAATAAAATAAAAAAAATTCACTTTTACACTCTTTTTTTGTGGACAATGGAAAAAAAGAGTGTAAATAACATCATTTTTTAGATAAAATTATTAATATGAAAAAATAAATAGCGCAAGAATAAAATTTAGTTAAAATTATAAAAATCTAAGTTACTTAGAGTTAGTGAATAGTGATAAGAACCAAAGTTAAACTTAAAGTTATTATAAGTTAGTTAAAATTTTGTCTTTTTCTCTTAGTTTCTTCCTTTTCAAGTAAAGGGAGGAGGGAGTATAAGATTGGACAGAGTCTAGCTTTGATTTCTATCTATAACTACCTGCTTTTTTATTTACCATATTTAGAGTTCTATGTAAGTTGGGCACGGAGATGGTTAAGGAGATTTGGTCAGAAAATTATTTTGCAAAATGTTTTTATGGCCACCTTTTCATGACCACAATATAAGAACTGGGGTTCTCCCATCTCTCTCTCAACAGTGACCAAGACTTGGTGATGAAATATGCTAGACAAGTCCGTTCATTTTCGTAGAGGAGAAATTAAAGTTAAAGACTTAGCTAGGAAGGAAGCTTACAGAAGCAGTAGCCTTGATGATGGTGTTTTGGGGAAGACAATCAGGCAGACGACCATCTTCTGCTAGAGCTACTAGCACGTCCATGAAGTCCCCATTTTTGCTTTCGTTGCAAGCGCTTCCACTGTAGTGTTCCTCCAACCAGCCCGACATGATGGAATCAATTTCCCTGGCCGTCTTTCTTAAATTCATCTCGCAGAACACGTCCAGCCACCTGAGAGAGGGCAGAGCATCGCCCACACTCGGAGTACTGAGATGACGTTGAACCTCCCCAGCGACTCGCTGGAATATCCTGGCTTCTTTGCTATCCCCTCCACTCCCGTAATGCCTCTTCCCAGCCACAAGCCGGGTAATCACGTTGAAGGACAACGCCCAGAGCCTCTCCTTCATGTCCACCACCACGGAATTAGTAGTAGCAGCAATACTACCCTCAGTGCACAAACTGTACAACTCACTCACGCATGTATCGACCTCAGAGGTCCAGACATGATGGAAAGACTCCAGGCGGCGGCCGGAGAGGAGCTCCATGACGGTGATTTTCCGGGTATCGCGACAGACTGGCCCATGAGGGGCGAGGCCGAAGCTGGTGAAGTTGAAGCCAATATATCTTCCCACTGCAGACAGAGGCCGGCTCGCAAGGGCATGGTCACATGTGGTGAAGCATTCTCTGGCCAGGTCCACGCTGCTTACCAAAAGAACGCAGCGAGAGCCAATGCGGAGGGTGAGCGCCGGGCCATAGCGGTCGGCAAGGTCAGCGAGGGTCCGGTGGGCTGGAGCTTTGCCGAGCAGAAGGGGTATGTGGCCCAGAATCGGCCACTTGCCAGGAGGCTCAGGTGCTCGAGTGAGTTGATTGCGACTGGCCTTGTCGTTACTATTGTTTCTGCCTCTCGTCTCCTTCCACCATAGTAAGCAGAAGAAGGAAAGGATGATGACCAAGGCTACAGCAAGGTAAGTGTCTCCCATCAGTGGCAAGCTTTCTTCTCAATGCTGCCACTGCTGCGAAGACTCACAGAGACAATCAGAAAAAACCTTGGTTGAAAATATTGAAATCGAATCTAGAAATTTTAGCTTTTAATTACAATGAAACAGCTCACATAGAGTTTACAACGAGAAAACAAATCAAGCTGAGAACCACAGAGTGGGACTCCGAGGAGTAGAACATCGTTATGAAATTTAGGATATCATTCGCTGCTGGCGTTTTCCCGTTTCCCCTATTTATAGGTCTTCTGTTCTTAGAAACTCTTTTTGAATTGTTGGTGGTTTTTGACGAGAAAGTATTCAATGGAACGGCTCTGCCACTTACTACGTGCATATATGTCTATTTGTATTTAAACACGTAAATTAAAATTTATGCCTCAATTTACCTTTAAATGCGTATAAATTGACTAAATTGTTATTTATTAAAAGAAGTTAAGTATAACGATTCCACTGAATAATTTTTCTACTTGTTTTGGGTCACTTCGCCATTCCCGGGCAGGGAAAAGAGGCACAACCATATTAGTATCACAAATTTGTCACAAAAAACAAATTTATGTGACACTGATGTGCTAATGATTTTTTTTAGTAATAGACGACTGCTACACTTGTGAAGGTCACCGGCTAAACTACCTTCTTTATTCGTCCTTGGTATCTAACTGTTTGTTTAATTGCCTCGCCCAAAATTACTACTAAGCCGCCAGCCTACATCATGCTTCCCTCTACATTTACAGTGTCGCCATGCTGCTGAATATGAGTAGCAAGTAGATCACGTGTTATCAACGAAAGAATTAGAGTAAATCACAATAGTCTTTGCACGACCCAACCAACTAAATATATAAATATTCCTGTGATCGGATGTGATTAATATTTTTTTGGCTTTTCAGTTTTGACTGGCTTTATGAACTACAACTTCTTCTATTATCTTATTGAATTATTGATCTCCCAGCTGAATCAGAACCCAGGACCATTAATCGGTAGCGATCTTTCCCATGCTAGGTTCTTTTCAGAATATATAGAACAGTTGACCTTGTAGCCATGCGTTTCACAATCCTAATTAAATAACAATGAAAATGATAATTAAGACCTCCCGCAGCCTGATGGCCGATAGCACAACTCTTGCGGTGATGTGCTCTTGTTGTTGATCCACGTGATCGACAGGTCTTATTGGTGGTACTTTCCTATAATGCTTTACATGGCGTTGCGGGGCAACGAGCTGAAAAATATGAGGGACAAATGTATGATACGACAACTTTATAAGCAACAACCCTTTGTGATATTACAAGAAAGCGTTGTTAATATATAGTCGTATAAGTGTTGTTAAATACGGCACTAATAGTACAGTAGCAACTGCTTAATAGTGATACATATAAAAAAGAATATTAATAGTACCACTATTAATAAAGCTTTTTCTTTGTGTAGTTAATATTTTTTTTACGCTTTATAACGCATTGCAAATAGTAAATTATTATCATTTCTTATTTACATATGTCGCTATTAGTAAATTATTAGTGACAATTTATTAAAATAATTTTAAAAAAATATTAACGACAATTATTTTTGTGTAGCTAAAAAAATATATAAAATATTATTAGTGATACTTTTAATAGTGTAGTTAATAAATAAAAATATAAAAATATAAACGGTTATTAGTAACGCTTTTAAAAACATCACCAATAGAAAAAAAATTAACTAAGAAAAAAACGTTGGAAAGGGGAGGGGGGTCAAAGCCCCTCCTCTTCTGACTCGAAAGAGGGTGAGGGTGAGGGTGAGGGGGAGGGGAGCTGAAACCCACACATCAGTGGCCGTTGGCTGTAACCCACACAGGCAGTGGCCAAACAGCAAGTGGAGGTTTTAGACTAGCCCGCGATGGAGAGGACTAAGGCAGAAGACTGTGGCTCCAACCTGTAGACCAGCCCATGGCGACGCGGGATGGCTGCCACGACATGCAACCAGCAACTATGGCCTGCAAGCTATGGCTGCAAAGCTACAGGTACATGCCGCCAATAATAGCGGCCTCAACTTATTGGCCATGGCCGCAACTGTTGGTCAAGGCCGCAACAAGCATGCATGATGCAACGAAAAAAAAAGAAGGAAAAGTCAGACTACTATCGCCGTTAGAATTGGGGAATAGGGATAAGAGTTATTTCTAATTGGGGGCAGAGAGGGGTATACATGAATATTTTTTTAATATTTTAGGGGTGTATAAATAATGGGTGGTTTTGAGGAGGAACACTATAGGAAACTTATACAACACAACCAAAGAGTAGAGTAGGTTATCGTCTCCATCAAACTAAACAATGAACACAACTAGAACTATTGCAATATAGAGGAAGATCGTTACATGAACTAATCTAATAGGGTTAGCCAAGCATCGATTGTCATCTAAAAACATACATCCTTTGCAGAATTTCTGGCCACACCAACAAATATTCTACCGATGAACTGCAAGGCGGGAAACCAAGGCACGTCCACTCTTCCAACTGATAGCAAATTAAAATATGTTGGTGAAGCTTCACCAGTTGTTGATGGGCCCAGATAAATAGCGCACAAAATCTGCAGAGATATTACTATTTTCTACAAATTTTGTGCACTACAATGTGCATCGTTAATACGAGGCCGTCAACGACAAGAGAAACTTCACTTATGACTCTACTAATAAAGCTTCACTCGCAAATTTAAGTTCACTGATAGCTACTACATGACAGTCATCTACAGGGTTAGGATTGTGACTCAAAGTAGAGATGGGAGGTGCAAGAACAACCATGCAAACACCAAACTGACACAAGAAAAGATAGATGCATGACAAACCAAAAATAAGAAGGCCAAAGCAAGAACTGGAAAAGCCCAAGGCAGCCATGCTGGTATATACAACAATGGGGCATAAGCAGCTGGGGTTCCTGGATGGGAGGAGCCTAGCAGAAGAAAGGGGGGCAAGCGGAGGAGATGATTCTGGCGGAGGGGAGGGGTGATCAATGGTAGGAACTCAGGGGAAGGGGGGGGAGACTAGCTAAGAGGGTGGGTGAAAGGAGGAGTTTGACTGGCTAGCCCTAAGGTCAGTCGGCTAGACGACTGTAATTCCCATTCAGAACTCCACATTCCGCAAGTTTCTCTCGAATATCCTCAAAGGGCCTTAGTGGGAAGAGTTGTCATGCCTCATGTTCATCATGAGCCCAATATAAAAAATATTGGGAAACCATTGATATATAAGATGGATGGCATAGGTTGTGTAAGTGACATTAATGTTAACATATGCTAGCATGTGCGCCACTATCTCATGGATAAATGACCCTCAGACGTTCCTTATACTGGGCTCATGGTAAGTGAAGAACATTAAAAATCCTCTCTCGTAAGGTCTTTCCTTCGACTTCTTCCTATAATCCCATTTGACAAGCAGAAGCTAATATACAGTTGATTTTCTCTAGACCAAAACTGTGACAACCTGTGTTTTCAAAAGGAAAATCTACTCTTTTATTTAAAAATAAAAATTTATTTTTTTTCGTCATTGACCACCGACGAATTGATAAGTTACCGACGGAATTGTGTTTGTCACTATTGGCAAACATCAACTCGTCAATAGTCTACCAATGAAAACTACATAAGGTAGTTTTGCGGTTACGAGACTCCATAAATAGTTATCTCAATATAGATAAAATGAAAGCCAAAATTGGGAGAGAGTAGAGAGTCCTGGAGGAGTCCTATCTCCAGGAGATTAATGTTTGGGTGCAAATTGGGAGGAAGACTCGCGTAGGAGAAAGAAAACTTCGCATCGGAACATGTCAAACTGTAATCTACACTTGATTTTAAGAAAAATACTCAAATTTCTAATTCTCTTCGAGTTCTTGATGATCATGAACTCGTGAATTTGTTTATTTTAAAGAATACCATGTTTGATAGTGCTTTCATGGTGAATTCAAATTGCTAGTAGTTTTAATGTAAATGTTGTGTCTCAAATGGCTCAATATCCTATTTTGAGATAACTTCTATTTGGTTTTATTCAAAGAAAAGTATTTTGAACGAAAAAGGAGTTTATGTTCTTATTTGTTTGATCACCGGAATGGTCATCGACACATCAATGATTGTACCAACAAAAGGAAGATGATGAATAATACTCTTGCATGCATATTGTACTATATATGTAAGATGACTAGTCATTAGCAATGAAGCTAACACATTAGTGAGTTGGGCTTTACCCAGCCAATCCACTGTCGCTAAGGGTTCAATACATCGGTGGAACTATTGATGATCATCAGTAATCTGGCTGACTTGTCGATGAGGTTTCTGATGGTGCCTCATGGTTTATATTTCAATTGTGATTCATGGCAAGTAATAAGTTATATAATAATTACATATACTTGCATGATTTTTTAGGATTTTGTGATACATATGGAATGATGGATACATTTACTAAGTAAGGGTTAGTAAAACTTAATACAACATGCATATGAAACCATTTAATGTGATGATTTGGTCACCCTGAATGGATACATTTGGCACAAAAGGATTGAAATTTTTAGTGCCTTATTGGCTCTTTAGTTATTGAAGGGTGAGAATTATGTAGAACTGCTTCCTTAATATGGGAGTAAGCTTCAAATAGACTAAAGCATAAAAAGTTGATTGGTCACGTGCAACACAAGACAGGAGGTTTCAATGATCATGACAGTTGAGATCTTTGCATTAAGGTCCATGAGCCTTATTGAGCCCTTATATCGTATTGTGGATGAGGTAGGGCAAGCTTCAGGCAAAGACTGAGGATGGATTTGTAGTAGTCCAATATCTAGTCAAGTAAGAACTTTTAGATGAGGTTACCATATCTAAAGAACCTTACTTTGGAGTTTCGTGTTGTAAGTATACTTATACCGAAAAGTACATATAAATTTTGTTCTTTATGTCATTTGTATTGACTTTGACCACAAATTCTTTATTGGTATGTTTATCATTTTTTTTTTTTTTTTTGGATTGCAATTCTACTGTATAACATATATACTCAGTATTTTTTGTGGCAAGTTCCTTAGGGTGAAGACTTTAAAGGTAGCGGGAAGGCCGTAGCTGTAGAGTTAAGCCTTCCTTCAGTTTGCTTATTTATTTCCCCTATAGGTTTGATATTAGGCACAAAAGGGTGTCATTCATGTTTTCATTAATTTATACATTTGTACCAAACAACTACTTAACTGTGAGTCGTATAAATATTTTAATACTTTGGGTATTTAAATTATTATATTTTATGATATAACAACAAGTATTTTGTGAAAAGATGGTTCTCATATCCTTAATTTTATATTTCAATATTTTGTGAGTGTATAATATAATTTTGTCCTCTACATAATGTGAAGGGGAGTGTTTTTATAAATTTTAAAGTAAAGTTAAATATATTTCTTGAAATATAATTGTGAAAATTAGGGATGTAACAAAAACCCTACTTCAACCTTTGACTTGGTAGAGAAAGGTGTGGGTCTCACCTAACAATAGAGGAGTCTACTTTTCTCAATCCAATCAAAAGTTAAAGTAATGTTTTGATGAAAATAAAATTAAGTAGAACTCTTTTTTTTTTTACAAAACTTTACAAAAGTAGGAAAGGGAATAGTAATTTAGATTTTAGACTGAGGTCTCCGATACTTGAATGCTTCATGTAAAAAGGTGCATACTTTTTGAAAGAGGAAGAGTTTTTCATGCTCCATGTTCAACATGAGCCTAGTATAAGGAATGCCTGAAGAGCCTTGATATTTAAGATTGACAACACACATGTTAGCGCACATTAGCATTAATGCTATTAATGTTCACATCCGCTAGTGTGTGCATCATCAATTTCACGGATAAATGGCTCCTAGTTATTCTTTACACTTAGCTCATGGTGAATAGGCAACATAGAGAATGCCTCTTTTGCGAGAAGTAGTGATAACATATGCTATACCTTTTCTATGCATTGAAATTCTATTCAATTTGTATTTTGTGCAATTTATTGTTATTGCCCACACGTATATTCAGTTTCATAAAAATAGTGGATTGACCATAGTAAATATAAAAAATATACCTCTATATATTATGCTAAGATTCTTATGTACCATGACCATAAATTTTGGTCATAGAACCCTTTCACCTTATAGTCACAGGTATCCTACAATTTGTAGTGCATCCCAACTTTTCCATCAATTATTTGTGCCTAAATTAACAACCAAAAACCATGAACCGGGCAGCCGACTAATATAGTTCCCATAACCGGGAACAGGTACTTCAAATCATTTTACATTGACGTCAAATAACTAGAGAAAAGCCACAATTTCAAAACACAGTGACGAACAATTTGAAGGACAGCATATACACATTCCCCTATGCAGTATCTCGTATTCCAGGTAATTAATAAAACTTGAACATGGAAAGAGGAAACATGACCTTTAAAAAAAACCTAAAGAACGCAAAATCTTTATCACCGTTAAAAAAACTATAGAATGCATAAACTTTATTTTTATATATTAAACATTCATGTTAAACATTTTAAATGTGCGTATGCTGGTGAAATTTCATTAGTCTCTCAACAGCACATACATTAGAGCACATGCCATACACAAGACTACATTTTTATGTACGGAAGATGAGCTAGCGTGTGCACCAACCATATCCTTAGATGTGTAGTAATTTGAGTTCCACTAGAGGCTAAATCAAATACCAGCAATGCGTATTTGTAGTGTATTGCACTTTCCAAGTCATTGTAGAAATATATTTTAGAAAGAATGAGGACTTTGTCACCTCTGTTTTTAAGGAAGAGTTTTTCATGCTTCGTGGTCACTATGAGTTCAGCATAAAGAATATTTGGGGACCATTCTTTTTTAAGATCGACAGCACATATGCCTGTGCACATTAGCATATGCGTCATCGATCCCATGGATGAATGACTCTCATGCATTTCTTACGTTGGGCTCATGGTGAGTGGGAAGCATTAAAAACGCATAGGCAGGGTGTGCTGGTTAAAATATGGGGTGGCAAACCTCTCATCCTTTTTAAAAGGGGTAAATGATGTTTCCCATAAAATTCAAAGAACATCTTGTTTTTTTAATAAGTCTTGTTATACTGTTTTGGACAAAAGAAAACATGTTTTGTGCCTAGACAAAGCACTTCCTATAACTATGTTAAGCGATTTTTTTTTTCTCGCTTAGGATCACATGTTGCCCAATCTTGCAAATCGCACTACCAAAATCGAGAATCCTCCCACAGGCCACAAGAAACAACAATGATCTCTCCCACAACATCTCGTCATTCTTTGCCTCCAACTACATTTGCCAGCAAGAATAGAATCCAAGGCACGTTGCTCGGGTTTAGCTACTCCAAGGCAGCCTGAACAGCATGATAATCATAAGGCTCCCTATCATGACACCTAGGTAGATTGCATGCCCCTATTTGTCCTATTCATCCTTTGCAAGGGAACCTAATAAAAAAAAAAACTAACAAGAATGCACATGTGTTACTCATATAATACAGATTAGATAAGATAAATTAGAAATAAAATATATATTGAATAAAAGTCTTTATTACATGTTATAATTATAATACATTGTTTCGAGGATTACAATGATCATTAATTATACATGCAAGTTCTATATTAACCTATATATATTTGTAGTAAGCAACTATGAATCCAAATTTCATAGGCTATATAATATAGCATAGGTTGGCAAAGATAATAGTGTTGAAGAACTTTATGTCGTAGAGCACGTTGTTCATATTCATTATCAGCAAGTCTTATCTGATAGTTGTTTAGGAGTTTTTCAAGGGCGTTAAAAATATGCAAACCCGAATATATATAATATATACAAAAATATAAAAAAATATATATCAAGAAATGTGTTATATACATGTGGCGTGCAAAAAAGTTTGAGAAAACATAGTTATTTGATATTTCATTTGATAGAGCTTATTGAGAACTTTCTAACGATACTAAGAAAGTGTGAATCAGAATTTAAGAGTGCAAGTTATAATATTATTATATTAAAATTAATATACTCTAAAAAATAAGAATTATGATTCTAATATATTTGGATTTTTGGGGATTAGGATGACTCAAATGGAGATAAAATAAGAATTAGTGGTATAAATCATGGGTAAAATGGTCAAAACTTGAAAGTTCGGTAGTACTCCAGTTTATTATAGTATGATATTGTTTTCCACCCTTCTCGCACCTTGTGTATGTAGTCCTCACACGGGGCACCCTTCTCTCCTAGTTCTCACTGAAGTATCTTTTGGGAAATGCCCTCTTCCCTATGTGCATCGATTATAAAATCAAATTGTCAATGGACATCTGTTTAACAAATCAAAACTTATTGCACATCGAAGGTAACCATGAATGATTCACCACTCTCTCTGACATTGGATATCAACTCTTTACCTCTCTAAAAGGTCATACGATCACAATCCAATGAGGCTGCAAGCCAAATTGCCTTAACAGCAGCCAGAAGTTCCACAATTTCGACATCCTGAAAAGATTCAGTATCTTAAAAAGGAGTTTCCAAACGGCTCATGTTTGTGATAATGGAGGGAACTGCAACTTAAATGGTGGAAGGATTCCATGCAATCATGCCACTGTGCTAGGTTGTGGAAGGCTCACTTGATTTAAATTTATAGAAGAAAAGGTGGCGTTGGATATATGAGGTGATAGTTTTATTTATCATCCAACTATAGAACGAAGCGTCTAAGATTTGTATTTGTATAAGCAGAGACCACGAAAAAGGAAGAAGACGGAGAGGGTGGACTCAACTAATAAAAATGTTCCCTTTATTCTTCCTTTTCAATCTTGTGTGAGAGTTACGGTTCCAAAAATAAATTATTGCTTGTTGGCCTCCCCTGCGAGGGTTGCATAATATAGGTGCCCCAATAAAAACAAAAAAAGAATTTAATTTTTTAAAATAATAAAGTGCTCCCTCTATTCTAAATCAATAGTTTTATTTAAGAAAAAATTTTATTTTATATTAATAATTCTATTTTGTTCAATTTAAATAATTAAATACTTAAAAAATAGTATCATAAAGTTTAATTTCTTGTCTCTTAAATGTGAGTTTTACCATATAATAAAAATTATTATTATTTTAAATATAACTATTAATATAAAACGGAGAGAATAAGAATTTAGAGAGCCCTATAAATTTAACTGATATCTATGGGCGGCCTAATCAAAATCGCTGTCAACATGTTTGGCACCGGATCTCCCCGCTGTCAGGCTTTGCAGTGCATAACAATGGAAAATAAGGAAAATGCAAGGAGGTGGGAGGCTCCGCAGCAGGCAGTGCCAGGTAGACAATCTGCTGACACATCACTTCAATTAATGAATCCAAGAAGCACAATCATATAGCCAATCTGATCATCGCGACAAATAATTTCGTCCCCGATTGAACCAGGACCTCTCACAAGATGGTGTTGCCAGATGGCTCAGCCCTTGCTGCCAAGCCGCTCGATGCCTGCAGGCTCTTTGAGAAGCAAAGCAATTTGGGGCAGCTCACAACCCAAGTTGGCACATGACAGAGAAGTTTCGTCCAAGAAAAAAGTGGAATGGCACGTTCCAACTGATGAACTATAGTTGGGCAAGAGGGTGGATACCGTAGGGGAGAGTGGACGCCATGGATGAGCTTCTGCGTTGACCAGCAGATGATTAATTATCTCAACTCAATTAGAGGGAACGTATTGTCATGTATTAGCGCAGGCATCCTGAACTCGAAATAATCCTAAAAATTTATACATTTCTGTTGCGCATTTCACGTTACTTCTTCAAAATAGAAACAAAACTATCCTAAAACTAGGGGGGCTAACCAGCCAACTTAGAGCTCAACTGTGGCTAGTTTAGTTTTTTTATTTATTTTTTAACTCATAAATCTTTCATGTGAAATCATACGCGATAAAGATATAAATTATTAAACATTAACATGTCATATTTTGTCCTTCGCCCAAAAGGGAAGGGGCAAAGTTAGTTAATAGAATGGATAGATATACTTTATCTCCCAGTTCTTGAGGTTACATATGCTAAATTTTGGTATCGTATATAGGGCTGCAAGAAATATGGGCAGGCCTAAAGCCCGGTCTGAAATGTTGTACCTTTGGGCTTTAGAATTTAGTGAATAAATCAGGCCGGCCTTAAAATTTTAATATTTATGAAATTTTGGGCCGGGCTCGGGCCTCGGCCAAAAATTCTCAAAAGCCCGGCCTAGCCCTTTCCAACCTGTTAATTTTTTAAGCCATCGCCATTTTAATTGTGCGGTCCTACTAGTATTGGCAATTTGGCATCAGATAAAATGTCCATTTAGGTTTCCAGCCTGAGTCATCGTGTTCTACTTTTTTCACTACTCTGCAGCTCTAATTCACTGTTGTTGTATTCTCCTTCTTCTTCTGCCACTTTCCATTTCGCCGATTGCTCTCCATTTCGGCTGCTTTGGACCTCTGGCTCTCTTTGTGGGACTGACGGAAGGGAAGACCTCCACTTTCCATTTCACATACTCTCTAATCTCCATTTCAGCTGCTCTAGACCTTTGGTTCTCTTCGTAGGACCGACGGAAGACCTCCACTTTCCATTTCGCCTACTCTCTAATCTCCATTTCGGCTGCTCTGAACCTCTGGTTCTCTTCGTAGGACCGACGGAAGACCTTTGCTTCGGCTACTCTAATTCACTTCATGGGACCGACAGAAGACCACCACTTTCCATTTTGCCAGTGCTCTGGTTCTCTTCTCAAATTTGTTGCTTTTAGTTCTATCATCTCATTTGTTTTGTTATTTAATTTGTTCTATCATCTAGTTTGTTCTATTATTGAATTTGTTCTCTTTGCCTCTATTAATTCGTATCTTTGTTTTGTTAATTACTCTATTGGTTCTTGTATTTGTTTGTTATATAATTTATTCTATTAATTAGTTCTATCATGTAATTTATTCTACATTGAATTTGTTCTCTTTGCCTATGTTAGTTTGCATATTTGTTCTATTAGTTTTTCTATTAGTTCTTGTATTTGTTTTGTTATCTAATTTGTCATGTTATTTAGTTCATTCTATCACCTAATTTGTTCTGTACCGAATTTGTTCTCTTTGCCTCTATTAGTTCGTATCTTTGTTCTGTTAATTTCTCTATTGGTTCTTGTATTTGTTTTGTTATCTAATTTATTTTATTATTTAATTCATTCTATCACCTAATGTGTTTTGTACCAAATTTGTTCTCTTCACCTCTGTTAGTTCATGTATTTAATTTAACTATGTTAGTTCTTGTATTTGTTTGTTACCTAATTTGTTCCGTTAATTAGTTTTATCACGTAATTTGTTTTGTACTAAATTTGTTCTCTTTGCCTATGTTAGTTCGCATCTTTGTTCTGTTAGTTTCTCTATTAGTTCTTGTATTTGTTTTGTTATTTAATTTATTCTATCACCTAATTTGTTCTCTTTGCCTATGTTAGTTCGTATCTTAGTTCTGCTAATTTCTCTATTAGTTTTTATATTTGTTTTATTATCTAATTTATTTTGTTATTTAATTCGTTCTATCACTTAATTTGTTCTATATCGAATTTGTTCTCTTTGCCTCTGTTAGCCTATCAAGTATGTATATATTTTTTTCTTCTTGCTTATTATGTTTACTAACAAAAAAATTATTTTTAACTTTATTGTTGCCCGTCCCAAGCCCGGATGAGAAAAGAGGGAAAATGTAAGTAAATAGGACTTTTATTAAAAATAATGCTCTAAGCTGTAAACATATTCTCTTATATCATATTTTACTTTTGTATTCAAGTGACTAAAACTTTCATTTATTTTTCAAGATATACCTATATCAACCTCTTTTTTAGCATGCAAATACTTGGCTTGAATTCAATAGGGACAGACATGATTCATCATCCAGACTAATTCATATTACTAATTTATGAAACCTAGACTTTAATTTACAATTTATTAAAATTATCTTCTTTAGCATGCAAATAATTAAAAGAAAAGAAGAGATATGTAAACATAAAATTTAGATTATACCTTAAGATGGTAACAATATGAAAATATAATAATATCAAATGGATATAATTTCTTCTTTTCTTCTAACTAATGACTATAAAGTCTTGAACATGTAATTCACAATATTTCTCATAGACCAATATATGTGTCTCAACCTTCGTTTCTCAACCAAATAAGTCAAAATGAGAACGAAAAAGCCCCCTAGAGAGGAATTATAACACCTTGTAATCCTTTAACATATCCCTATAATCAAAAGTAAAAATTATTCTATTATGGAGGGTGTGGTACTAGTAGAAATCATTGCACTATCAATGATGATATAACATTTTATAAGCATATATAATTGTATATTGACAAGAATTATAGCTCATATATCTATCATCTGTAAAAAAAAATTTATATCACGTTGATTTTGGCTCAAAAACCAGTAGCCCGACCCGAGCCAATTGAAATTTTGGGCCAGGCAAAAATTTTGAACTTAATTATGGGCTTTAGGCAGAGTTTTGAAGAAAAAAAATTTTATAGGCCAGGCCTCGGCTTACCCCAGCCCATCAGGGCCCGGCCTGTTTGCAACCCTAATCATATAGATGCATCAAGTCAAGAACATTTGGAGACATTATAGTTCGCCTCTCTGAAAAGAATTTATCACAACAAAATTCAATATAGTAATACAGCCTGTACTTACGAATTACAAGAATATATAACAATGATTTGCCATTAAAGAACTCAAGATGTTTGTAAAAAAAGTAAAATTTGGTGCACAGAAATAGGAAACAAGAAAAACTATATTACCCTTTAGGCATTCCCTTGGTATAACACACTACTTAGGCAAGCCAGAGAGGTGATAATGCCTCTACCGTGAGTTCGCAAAAGATGCAACAGCCCTCACAGTAAACCCTCACTTCAGGAAAAAAAAGCCACTTTCAGCCAGCACAATGACATAATCATTGGAAAAGCGGCTCAAGAATTCACAGGAGATACACCCTTATGGCCGTTCTTTGAGCTGTGATGCCTGGATACTATCTGGCTATGGGCTTCCTCTGGTAAGAATTAGACAAAGAGCCAACCCCGGGTCGGACACTTGGCTTTAAAGGCCGAGAAACACTGAAAGAGCAATGCATTAGAATATTGGCGCATGAATTTGAAACATATATGCTATGCTAATAGCCTAGCATTAACAATTTCATGAGCGTGAGGATGGGGAAACCTGGATGATGTAAAGGATTTTGTTTGCAAGCTCTTGCTCCTAGAAATAGATCGATGTACCTTCACCTCGTGGCTGTGGAAGCAAAAGAAATTACTTTTACACCAAATTGCCAATCTCGAATTGGAATCATAATTTTTTGATGGACTTTAAAATGCAAGGGAAGTGATTTCAAGGAAATTTGGACTCTACATGGGAGACAACTCCAATCCAAAACCCAAGCCTGAAAAGAATGAAAAGAGGAAAGGATAAACTCCATACGTAATACTCTTCTCATGAAGCCTACCTTTTAAGAAACTCCAATTTTGCCTTTTTCATCAGGTTTCCCTTTGTATTGGAAACATTACTGCCATAGCTACTACCTGTAGAAGAATTTCAACATCATATAATCCAAAGCACGAATGCAACATTTGCCTAATGATTTCCAAGCAGCATTTGATTACTACTTTCCAAAAGAAAACGATATACCTACCTCCATAGAAGCTTCTTTTCTTGCTCAAAGGTGGCACTTTGGAACATATTTGAACTTGTCGACTTTGTTTTTCTACAAAAGAAGGGTCTCGAGTCAATGTAGCACCTAATGAGCACCTCAAGTATTTTCCTCTTTTTATATGTAAACCCAAAAACCACTTTATCGCAAAAATTACTACCAACAATACATATTACCAATCACTACATTATATTATTAGTCTTACAAAATTCACCATCTGTGCAAGCTCAACAAATATTCTTTTCAGACAAATTATGAATTTAAGAAATGTACAAAATACAAACCTGGCCAACATAAGAATGCTGACATAATGAGAAGAAAGACCGATTAAAGAGTACTTCAACCACAGAATAGCTCATGTAGGAGCTAAAATAGAATGCTACTTTAGATGATGAGTACCAAGATTTTAATTAAATTAAAAAAAAAATAGTGGTCTGTAGAGGTCCCATCAAGGAAGCACGAATACGGATACGGGTACAGGTGTGGCAATACAACAATTTTTTAAAAATCAAAATATGATACGGGAGGATACATGTATTAAAAATATTATTTTTTATATAATTTTAGGTATATTTTAAGTTAGTTCTTGGATTAAAAGCTTAATTATAATGAAAAATGTAATTATATGTCTGAAATGCTATTACAAATACCTCATTTTTGCAGGGAAAGTTATCCCACAAAAGAGTATTATATTTACTTTGAAATAATTTTACTTGGATCTTCTGAGCAGCAAGCACATACTTCTAAGTCATTTAGCATTTGTTTAATGTTTACCTTAGAAAGGATTTAATAAAGTAATTTATAGTTGATGTGTGATATCAAAGGTAGGACATGCAGGAAGCCGTATCCGACACGGATACAAGTACAATACATAAACAATATGGATATGGTGCCTATTTTGAAGTATCCGTGATTCCTAGGGTCCCATGAAGAATGAGAAGGCCTCAGATAACATGGGTTGTGCTCGAGAAAAGACTTAATGACTGTACAAGTTGCACATGGAAAGGTCTGCAAAACTGTTAGAACAGTAGAATACATCTTCACTGGCAACGAACAAATGGTATATTGTGCTAATAATGCAATGACGACCATGACAGTACTTACTGACATCCTCTTCTGCATAAAGCTTTTTAATTCGTTCTACTGTCTTCTTCTGAGCTTCTTCCCTTTCCTTCATTTTTGCCTACAAAGCAAACATTAAAAGACACTTTAAAAAATAACATCAACAATATGCATTTGTTACATATGCCAACCCTACACGAAGAAGCTTACCTAAACATAACATAAAGGGAAGCATACCTCATATAATAATCTCCACTTAAAAACAACATGCTGCTTCTTCATCCTCTTCATGACAAGATCCATACTTTCTTCACCAAAATGCTGCTGATAGAACCTCTTCCACAAAATATCTGTAACTGGACTAAGGTCTCTACCCTGCAGTTATCAGAAAATCATCAAACTTTAGCAGAATTCCTTCCAGAATTGAACTATTCACATGTTATTGGAGGGGTTTCCTTTCCCACATACTGAATTTTGTTCTGAACATAAGGGGTTTCAAAAAGGTTGACGGTTTGGACAGCAAAGGGGTGGACGCAACGATGGTGGTTGGGGAAGAATAGGTAAATAGTTGGGTTGAGGAAGGCAGTTGGAGTGAGGGCTGACAACAAGGATGGCTGCCAGTGGTGGTGGTGCATTAGCTCTCTTCAAGGGAAACCTGCTCCCTATCTAAGAACTAAGAAAATTAAGGAAATATTTTTTCCTGAAATCGAGGCATTTAGCCATAAAATAAAATTGGTGCCTACCGCCTACCATCATAAGCTAAGTCATAAACATAATCAAACTACTATCAAGCAATTACTAATGAACAAACTAAAGAGCCCCTTATTGACCAGTACTGGTGTATTTGCAAGACTCCACTCCCCTTGAGACGAACCTTGGTTCAAAGTTAGTGAAGCAGGTCAGCATATCACCTTCCAACTCCCACATTGTGTTATCAGAAGGTAGATTAACTTTGTTGACTAAATGGCATAGTCAGAAGGTTTTGCAAGGGTAGAGAAAATAGTATCAGAGCTCACCCGTGGCTTCATCTGTGAAGCATGGAAAACAGGATAAATCTCAGATCCAGGTGGAAGGTGCAAGCTGGTAGGCAACCTGTGATCTTCCCCATTTCACAAAAACACCTATAGAACCGGAAACTTTTAATTGCGGCGATGAAAGATTGAAGACCGCAAATAGGTCTGGAGTTAGAGATAAACACGCAAACCAATTGCAAACTGACGATCTGATTGGTGATGGTCAGCCACATGCTTCATTCAATTTTGAGCCTCTTACAGTACAGGTTGCACTTTAAAAGCAGAATTCAACATCACAGTCTTGCAACTGTGAATCAACCATTCCCTCTTCACCTTTTTGTCTTAGCTTGTGAATTATCTTCTGTACAGTCAGATCCACAAAATAGGCATCCTTAACTTCCTGCAAAACCAAAGCCAAATTTAGAAACTTACATAGTTCCTAGGTTTGTTGACTTAATTGTATCAATGCGACCAAGGGCTGGGCATTGAAAGAATGCAAGGTCGGCAAGGCCTCGAGCAATTGCGCACATGCATGAGGAAACTCTTGTAAGATGACATTTCTTGTAGGAGTGTCAAATACCATGGTGAGTTGCCGGAGGTTCAATCATATTTCGGCAAGGGAGCACAAGCATGGGACCCCAAGGATGACATCCACCTCCTTTGTAGAAGCAAAAGTAACAACTAGAACTGATGCCCTTAAATGTCCATGTCAACATGGTAGCTATTGGGTAATCTAGCATTGCAATTCTATTTGGCCCGATTTAAGCTTGATATGCATAGTTGGGTCGTTCTATAAGAGTTTGAGCTTTTGGGGCAACTTGGTTTTTAACATGGTTCAA
Organism: Saururus chinensis; assembly: GCA_035235625.1. Taxonomy (NCBI): domain Eukaryota; kingdom Viridiplantae; phylum Streptophyta; class Magnoliopsida; order Piperales; family Saururaceae; genus Saururus; species Saururus chinensis. The sequence goes on along the minus strand of CP141140.1, from coordinate 13,913,420 downwards.
AGCCAAGAGGTCGTGGGTCCAATCCTTGCCCCCCTTGAATAGTCCGTGCACGGGCAAGCATATACATTTGTTAAACCATGCTTGCCCGTGCATGGAGGGTGTTGGATAATTTGGTAATTACGAGCCTGCTTGGGCTAGCTTGAGCTTGATATGCATTGTTGGGCTGTTCCTTAATTGCTCGAGCTTTTGAAGCATCTTGGTTTCTAAGAGTAGCATCTTCTGCAATTGACAATAGTGTCCGCCTCTTGTAAGCCATTAGGCTTACACAGTTCTTTAGTGAGGAAAATAGATGAAAAGAGGGGAAGAATCACTGTTGTTGGCTACCTTAAGCAAAGACGAGTGAAGAAGAGACAAGAGAAAAGAGATAACATAGAGGAAGGGAGATGATGAAAGGCCAGTTTTTCATTGAACTCAAAAGGAGGGCAGTAGCCCTTAAGGAAACTACTAGCTATTGAATGCATAAATGAAGAAAGCACTGCTAATTGATGCATAAATCAAGGCCTAAGCTTATAAATGGAAACTGCTTAATGAAACATGAAAATTGCCTATCATAAAACTGCTTAATAAAGATCCATAACAATCCACCACTCTCCACCACCGGTCCTTAAGGCGCAAAATCTGGAAAGTGGGCATAAAAATCCTCCAAGAGCCACGAAGCATCTTCCAAAGAGCAACCATGCCAAGCAACTAAAATCTCCAAGATAAGTCAACCAAAGCGACAAAGACGCCAATTATCAATGATGGCGGAAGGAAGTAATGGCGGATAGGCAAGTACTAGCAGCAGTGGAGGGGGGCTCGGGGAGACACGAATAGGGTTGCCTACAAAACGGCATAAGCGCAAATCATGAAAAACCGGATGAACTAGAGATCCTTCATGAAGCTGGCGGCAGTAAGCAACGGAACCCACTCGCTCAAGAACTAAATAAGGACCATGGAAGCGATGAGCTAACTTAGAACTCATAGGCTGACATAACGAGAATTGCCGATGAGGAAGAAAACTGACATAAACTGAATCCCCGACTTGAAACTCCCGATCGAGATGCGATCGATCATAAACTTGATTTATACGGTTTTGAGAGGTGGAGAGATTATGTTTTTGTCGCAAAATAGCATCCAAGTCTTGAAGAAGATGGTCGACCTCCCCGACAGCGGCATGGTAAGGATCTTAAGCCATAACTGTAGGCGGATCACAGCCATAAACCACCCAAAAGGGAGTAAAACCGGTGGCAGTATGAAAAGTTGTATTATAGGAGTATTCAGCCCATGGAAGGAATTGGAACCACTTTCGTAGATTGTCGCCAACAAAATAATAGAGGTATTGCTCGAGGCAACGATTAACCACTTCGGTTTGGCCATATGTAGTACTCATATGCAAAGAAGTGCCCTAGAATGTGAAGAACTCTTGCCAAAAATGAGAGATGAAAATACGATCATCATCATATACAATGGTGCGTGCCATACCGTGAAGTTTAGTCACATCTCGGACATAAAGAGCAGCAACATTTTTTGTAGTGAAGGGGTACGCCAAGGTATTAAAATGAGCATACTTAGACAAGCGATCCACAACCACAAGAATAGCCAATTTGCCCTGAACAGCAGGTAGGGCTTCGATGAAGTCCATAGAGACGTCTTCCCAAATGCGTTCAAGGATGGGAAGGGGCTGAAGTAGAGCCGCTAGAGATGTGGTAGAAGCTTTGGCATGTTGGCAAACTTGGCAAGCGGCGACAAAATCATGCACATTGTGATGGAGGCCTTTCCACATAAAACTTTGGCTCACGCACTTGTAAGTGCGAAATGAGCCTTCATCTCTAGCAAATGAAAATCATGGAAGTGAGAGAGAATGGTAGAACGGAGCTGAGCATCTGCTGGAAACCAGAGACGATCTTTCCAATATAGCAAATCCCCCTGCAAAACAAAAGAAGGTGAACATAAAGAATCTTGCTGCAAGTAGGCCAATAAATCCTAGGCCTTTGGACCCTGAGAATATGCCTCACCTAGGAGGTTCATAAAGGGAAAAACTGGTCTGGACAATGTCATACCCTCACTAGAAGCAAACTGGCGAGAAAGGGCATCAACAATAATATTCTCATAGCCTTTCTTATAAACCAACTCGTAATCATAGCCCTAAAGCTTAGAAATCCAATGCTAATTGTAAGGAGTAGAAATACATTGCTCCAAAAGATATTTCAAAAGTTGATGATCAATGCGAATAACAAAGTGACGACCTAGAAGGTAAGGGCACCATTTAGTAACCGCAAGGACAATAGCAAGCATCTCTCACTCATAGGCAGAAAGGGCAAGAGAATGTCTGGAGAGGGCTTTGCTGAAGAATGCAATAGGTCGGCCAACCTGTAACAAGACAGCTCCCAAGTCAATCTCAGAGGCATATGAAAAAAATCAAGCAAGGCAAGCACATGAGTTGTAGACATAGTTGTCTTCAAGGCATCAAAGGCATTCTAAGAATCGGCGGACCATTGAAAGGAACCCTTTCTTAACAAGGCGGTAAGAGGAGCGGCTATATTTTGGTAGTGAGAAATAAAGCTGCGATAATACCCTCTTAGGCCCAAAAAACCCAACAAGGCCTTTGGGGAAGACAGAACGGGCCACTCCAACATAGTTGTGACCTTGGCTGGATCAATCAACACACCATCAACTGTAATGATAAGCCCCAAATAATCAACTTGAGTACTGCCAAGAGTGCACTTGGAGCGTTTGAGGAATAGAGTTTGCTGCTCCAAGAGAGTGAAAACACAGCAAAGATGTGAGAGGTAAGACTCCCAAGAAGAGTTGTAAATCAATATGTCATCAAAAAATACCAAGACAAAGCAGTGCAAATATGGACAGAAGATCTCATTCATAAGACTCTGAAAGGTGGATGGAGCATTAGTGAGTCCAAAGGGCATGACCAAAAATTCAAAATGTCCATGTGTGCGAAATGTTGTTTCATCATTCAAGGTGCATCCAAATTTGATGATACCTAGAGTGCAAATCCAGCTTAGAAAAATAAGAGAGCCGCCCAATTCATCCAAAAGTTCTTTAATAACCAGAATGGGAAATTTATCCTTGAGGGTAATAGCATTTAGGGCCCAATAATCCACACAAAATCTCTACGACCCATCCTTCTTGCGAACCAAGAGAACAAGGTAAGAGTAAGAACTTGTACTAGGCCTAATGATACCGACATCTAACATCTTAGAGGCTAATATTTAAATTTCAATCTTTTGGTTCGAGGATACCTGTAGGGCCGAACATTGGCAGGAGAAACGAAGTGGTGGCAGACTGGTCGGCTCCATAAAAAGAGGAATAATCCTCTAACAAAGCGGACAGCGGCTGATTGCTCTATGCAAATGGCAGCTGGTTGTTTGGTGCGGCAGCCTGTGGGTGGCTTTGTGACCCAATGTGGAAAAAGGAGCGGGATATGGCGGCAGAGGTAAAAGCCATGGCTTGCACTGGCCTCGTCCTGCTCTTGACAAGCCGTGGAGGGCACACCGGCAGCCGGCAGAACTATTCAGGAGACGGACCAATATCACTTGTTGCTCATGGCGCATCGCTTGTTGCTCCGTGCGTAAAGTGTAGAACTCATGAAGAAGTTTGGAGAAGATATTCAGTGTGGCTGCGGATCAACCGCGGATAAATCTGGAACAACGATGGAAGCAGCTGGGAGACTCGGGTGGGAATGTCGGCTGGTTGATGCTGGCTGGTGGGTTCACAATGACATAAACCCTGATCAGTTTCATTTTGACAAGGACTCCCATTCAGGGACTTCATATGTTTGATTTGACTGTAGATGTGGTTGCTCCTCATCTGGTGTGAAACATGCTTCACAATCTCGATGAGATCTCGCTTCTCAGCGAGTCAATGAGAACAAACGGCCCAGGACCATGTCTGCATCTTTCTGTGTCTCAATGATATCTCAGTATTCGTATCTTTCCCATGAAGTAATTTCCATAACTCACAAGATCTAGGAGAGATGTCTTACAATTTTTGCTCAATTTTTTTACATGATCATGTGCTTGTTGACGGTCTCCAAAAAGGGTTATGATTTTTATACCCTTACATTTGTCAATTCCTTTCTCTTAAGAGAAACAATTAAGTTTCTACTTCTTTGGCTCCAATTCTCAACTCCCTCCTAGAAATTACTACAATGAAGCAGCCAATGTGAAAAGGGGTGCCTTTAAAAGTATACACACATAAAAACATGTGCAAACGCCTTCATAGATTATGTACACTACATAAATACATATATGCAAACATAGGTAGATTTTTTCCATGCAAATAATTGACTTGAAGGTCTCATGTGACTTATTGACCAGTGTGAGTTAATTTCATGGTAAAAACTAGCAAATTCTTTCTTATTTCACAAGGACATAAATACACATCCCACTGAGCCCCATTAGGTATCATGTACAGTGGGGGTTTTATTATGAATACATCATTTTCAAATTTTACATAGCCATTTTATCTTTATTAAAGTTTATAGGTGTTAAATATACATACACATCAATTTTATCTTCAAGAGCTCTCTTATTTCTGGCCAACCAAGATCAACACTAAACCAAGATTGCACACCAAGATCTTGGTGCGAAATGGTTTCTGATGATGCATAGGCGCACGTGTTCTTCATTCCTATACAACACCACTTCTTCGAACATCTGGTACTTGTCCTTCAGAATGCGGTCACCCGCTACCCGTGCACACTGGTACCTTCGTCATATGGCATATGGCAGGGTAGCCATTGATGAGGATTGAGCCACTACTGCCATAAATGCCTTAGCGATAACCACTGCTTAAAGACATTGCTGAGGTTGTTTGGCTTGTCCTCCAGAAAGGTCAGATCTTACTGATTCTTCATCAGTATCTCATGCAACATCTTATTTGCTCCTCGACAGCATTGACCTGCAAGGAGTTCTCTTCTTCCTTGCTAGGCATTCCTTGGGGGTAGCATTCACCTCTTTCTCAATTTACCTCAGGCTGCAAGTCATCACCTCATAGATGTGAAAATGACCCACTTAAATCAAGCAAGAGATAATCCCATATTGCAAAATATTGCTTTGGTACCAATTGTTGTGATTAAAAGGGTTGCACAATAGCAAGGGGCTGCCTTAGCAATGGTTGTTGGAGAAGAATAGCACTACTGATGGGGTTGAGATAAAGGCTGGTGACCGATGGTGGTGCATTGGTTCTATTTGAGGGGAGCTTTCCCCCTCTAAACAACTAAGAAAGTTGGGGAATAACTTCTTTCTTGCTGCAATTTTAAACATCCTAGCCTTTACATAGAATTAGCAGATGTATAAGTCATAGCATAAGCACAAGTCATACGCATAAGCAAACTAGTAGTAAGCAACTACTGATAACCAAAATAAAGAATCATTTATCAACTAATACTAGTGTCGCTCACAAGAAATTTAATAAATTAAAGAACCATGAGATACTTACTTTTGTGGATATCTCTATATGCATCAACTGATCTGCTGTACAGTGAGGTAATATCTCCTTTAATAGAAAAATATCAGTTTCCCCAACATCTTCCATGTATCTAATGTTATCTATCGCAGTCTGAATGCAGAGTTCTACCAGTGTACGAACCTTCCTTACTGGGTTTGCCCCCATCATCATTTACAGAAGAATGTAAAGTTTCAGGTCTGACCAATGAAGGGCGAGCGATATAAGAGAAACCTCAGAAAAAATCCCTCAATATATCAGCAGCACAATTGTGTAATTACTGTTGCACCTGTAAAAAAACATAATTAGGCGCATAATTGATCAAGTACGTGGCAACATTACGATGGAACAGATGAAACCAAACAAAGTAGAAAAAGATTGCAGGCTAAGACACCAATCAAGTTGAAGTTACTAACATTTAAGCCTAACCCTTATGAACAACATAGGATGCTAATACAAAGTTTAAATTTTCTGGTAAAGCACTCTTCATATGGTGACTTTTCTTGATTTTGTCCCTTTGTTGAAAAATATTTTATGGTATTTAGATTTCGTTGTGCGTAGAAGGGTCGGGCAAAATATTAGAGTCTAGAGACCCTTCTACGAACATACGAAATCTAAATACCACAAAGGGACAAAATCAAGAAAAGCCACCAGAACGTATGATAAAAGGGTAGAAAATGCTTAAAACGTTATATATATATATATATATATATATATATATATATATATATATATATATATATATATACACGCGTGGTGAAAGCCATACTGAGGGTGGAAAAAATGGACGTACTAAGGAAGAGGAGAAGAGCGGACCCAGATCCTTATCAGGATCGTCAAAGAGATCTATCAGAAGGATCATGGCAAACAGAGATGAGAGAACGGTGGAGGAAGGAAGTTGTCAGCTCCGGCGACTGATCGAACGACAGAAAAAAGTCGTGCTAGAGCTTTTCGTGCAGAATTATCAATTTTGGTGGGAAAATTTCGGGCTAAAATCATCATCCTCAGATCGGGCGAAAGGAAGAGAGAGGAAGATGAAGAAAGACATACCTTGGGACGGGAAGTTGGCCGCGGGAGGGTGGAGATGCCTACCAGAACCAGAAAGGACCTGCTCGATTGGCTTCTTCCAGTCGTCCAAAATATGCTCCTTCTGTCGGGTTCTCCACTTGTCCTACGATAATTGTACTATAATTTCCACGCTGGGCCTTGACAGTTTGACCTATGGGCCCAAGTCCAGATTCAGGCCCAAATCCCAATCCTGGTTGGGCTCTGGGCTTAGATCATATATTTGGGGGAGCGGTTAAGAGAGAACAATTTAAAACGGCCCTGCTAGACCCTGGACAGAAATTCTTCTACGCATGTGATGTGGCGCGTATCATTGTTTTGAAAAGCTGGTTTGCGTTTGATGCGCAATTCAGCAACAAACGTATAGATTTGGGCCTTGAAATGCATTTCAGGTGGTTGTTGGTTAGTTTTCAACCAATATAAGGTTTGACCTTTGTTACCGGAAACTTGGTTCTCAAAGTCGGAAATGCAACTAACAAAATATAGTTGGACTTGTTTAGCCTGATTTGTTTTCATGACCCAGGCAAGATGACAAATAATAGGAGGCTGCCATATCACCTAGAAATAGTGACAGAGAAATTTGGGACCTAGATCCAACCTTCCTATATTTTCCCCCTCCACATGGACACGGATCATGCAATCTGTTCACGAAAACATTTACCAATATGTTTTTGGGTACACTATACAAAATATGTTGTCATAGCTCACGAGGAGGCTCATACTAACCTTTTCTTATTTAAATAGCCTTATTTTAAAAAAAAATTACATATTAATAGTCTTATATTATGTTATCTTTCTCATAGTAATTAGTAGATAAAGTAAAAGGGGTTAATAACTGGAGTGAAAAGGTTAATTAATAGCTTCCATAAACAATACACTTTTTAAATTGAACTATTAATATGAGATTGAGAGAGTATATAAGTCAAATTTTAAAATTTATAGCAGTGCTTTTTAAACATAGTAAACATATTTCTACTTTTAAAAAAGGCTTATGGAACTTAAAGGGAAAGTTTCTTTAACTTGTGACGCAATTACGATGATAGTCAAATAGATGATTTTTTACAAATGGCCTTTTAACTCTTGATTATTCCTAGAATTGTATATATAATTATGGGATGTTCCTAGAAATGGTTATGCACACATGTGAAAGTCCATATATGTGCCAATAAATGACCCAACTACCCCCACCTCCTTCTTTTACTTACTTCATGTTTACCACTAAACTATTGTTGCCCTGCCTCCATCTCCTAGTTCTACCCCTCCTTAAGCTCCCCTTCCTCCTTTTCTTCTTTTTTCTTCTTAGAATTCAGCAAAAATAATCATAGATGTAATATCTCGAATTTTCTTAAGTTTTAAAAATTAAAAACATGAGAAATAGGGTATTTGACTTATTAACCTTCTTAGTAGAATAAATTTCTCAATAGATAGAATTTGTGTCTCAAACTATGTAATTAGAAAGTAGATAGAAAGAGCTTCAAAACACCATAAAGAACACACAAATTAGAGTTCGGATGAGAGAGTTATGACTGTTCAAAATTGAACATATTATACAGGGCCCGCTTACTCGATTTAGACGTGTATTTAGGTCGTTTAAGTTATTTTGCAAGCTCAGATAATTAAAGTGATAAAAATTAACAAAAAAGGGCACAAGTAGCCTATTTAGCCTAATTTCTAAAGGGATTAGGGTTCCTAATCCCATGATTATAAAAAGGGCTTCTTATGGGCTCAATTAAGAAGTTTCGGCCCTGAGATGATAGCGATCCGGTCAATCTCGGCCCATCGACCAGCTGCTGCGTCCTGCTGTCACGTCACTCGCCTCCGATAATTTTAAAAAAAGACAGGCTTTGGCCCCGACGGCCACCGGGCGGCGGCCAGGCGAGGCCCATCGGGATCACCGCCGAATGACGATCCGGTGAGGCCCAGTCCTGCCCCGCCATGGCTACTAGAGACGGCGTCGCCAGAGGCCCTGTTGGCCTCTGGCCGGCAAGGGAGAAGATGACCCGCAATGCAGGTCATCATCAATCCCTAGACCGGGTCAGGTAACCCGACTCGATTCGGTTCGATCCTTAAAAATAAAATAAAGTATACTCATTGAGACCGGGTAAAAATTCTAAAATCCGTAAAATGATTAATTTACCCTTACGAGTTGAATCGTAAAACGATGTTACCTAACTTAGGGGCTCCTGTTCAGGGGCCTATGAGTGGATTCAAAAATTGAGAAAAATCTTAGTGAGATTTTAGTGTGTACCCTAAGGTTAAAGTAAGATCATAAGGAGTTTACGACCCCGTTAAACAACAAGCAAAATTTCCTCGGGTTCATAACATCAAGGTGTAACCTTGAGATTAGTTTTAGACCCATTAAGGTTTAGGGAAACCCTAAATAAAAAGACAAAAATACCCTTATAAGCGAACAGGCCCGTATTCGCGTGAATGAAATTAGCGGGCCAATATGATACAAAAATCTCTTGAGTAATTAAAGACTTTCATGAGAACAGAGAGGGCATTGTCCTAGGTAAAATAATTATCTTAATGTCTTTCAGTGCATTATGATTAGTTTTCATAAAGATTTAATAAGTTAACCCAAGGAGGGTTAAAGAGATAGCTCAAATAATTTTAATGTCATTATTGAATTTAGTTATTAATATTATAATATATTTGGATATATGTAGTTCTGATTATTTATGTTGTTCATTGTTTCGATATTTATTAATAATATTATTATAATAATTTATCACTAACTTAAGATTATTAAAAGATTAATCAATAGGGTTAAAAATCACCTAATGAGGCTTAAAACGGCTTGAAATCAACCTTCAGGCATAATTTTTTAATTCTATCCACCTTCTACACACAAATATAATTCCAATAATTCAAACCCAAATTAGGGCAACAATAAAATCTTACAAAAATTTAGTACACAAACAACCCCTTTATATCCAAACAACCCCCTTAATGCACCTTGCAGTTGAGTGGAGTGCCTTTTATTTGACAATTTTTAGCCAAAATCGGATACTAGTTGTTATTGTTTTCCTCCAAACAAGCTGGATTATAAATGGATTTATCATAAAAATCCAGCTTACTGAGAAAATTTATGAAATGGCTTAGAAAACAAAGGTTTGTGGAGACTGGGGAGAACTCCATTAAAATCACTCTCCTAACAGCCCCTGATAATCCGTGGGCATCATTTCCCCATGATTTGCTACAAGAAACAAGAATAATAACTTCCGAATAGATAAAAAGCACTAAGGGATAGGGCCCTTTATTATTTTTTTGACATAATACAAACCTATAGATGGCAACTGCAAATTTTTTGCCGGATACGTAAGTCAATCATCCAGTGTTTTTTTATACAAAATAAATCAGTCATCCAGTGTTGAATCGTTGATAGGCAGCAAAGCATCGAAGTGGTTAAAAATATAGCTCGTTGAGGATGAGATCTCGTACAACAGAGAGACATGTATGTGGTAGGTTTAATGTTAATTGTCATCTAGGAGTCCATGCACCTAAATTTACCTGAAATCAATCGAGCTATTTATGGTGATAGTATCAGACTTTCCCGCAAAAAGAAGTATTAGCTTAAAAAAAATTCAGTTACCATGATAACATGATTCCGAAGTTTAACATATGATAAGGTTATGTAAATGCAACAAGCAGATAGTATTAAAAAAAGGGCAAAAGTAATAAAAATAGCACAAACAAAGTGCGCATACAAATATATGTAGTTTGGCTTGTAAGCATACAAATCTATGATTCCGATTTCTTTCTCTTCTCTTTTCTCGCTGCCCCTCTCTACTGTGTGTGTCATACAAGAGAGTGAGCCATAGCCACATTTATAACCAGCTGACGAAGCGAGTAACATCCATGACTTCTCCAAGAAGTTTCCCAAAGTGGAAAACCTACTCCAACCAGGAAGTCTAGAATCATAACTTCCCTAGTTTGGGTGGAAGTCACCAACAATATTCACCTTTTACTCCAAATCACCAACATAATCGCCTCTACCAAATACTCCTAGGCACTTACCACACACTGCAGAAGGTGCAATCATGCAGTATGATGGTATAAATCATTCAGTAAAATCATAAGAGTCCAGCAATCCAGATTTTATATTCATTTACATTTCCTCGAAGAGCATTTGCCACACACATGCATTCCCCAGCTCTCCATAGCCAAATAATAGAAAGCAAGGCCAAAGGAAATGACTTCACAACAAGGCAGCAAAGCACCAAGTAAAAGTGGGCGTGTAACCGGTAGACAAGAAGGCAATCATCATTAGTTGCTCAAGTATTTAAGTACAGAAAATAAAGATTAAGGAAAAGCTTTGCTATAAGGAAAAAACCAAAAGTTTTTGCAGGCTATCGCTCTTCTTGTCTGAGCTCATGTTGTAAGCAACAGATAAACAAGGCCCTTTAAGTATTCAACTATCTCAGATCCGCCAAGTTTTGAACTGCCAAAAACCCTATCAACAAAAGTTATAGGAACCTACAGACAGAGAAACACAGTGACGCTAGTTCAATTACACCATAAACAGAATAAAGAGAAGACTTCATGTACCTAACACTACAAGTCACAACAACCAAACCAACCTAAGACTGATGAATAACCAGAAGAACAGAAGATGCAAATACTGGAATATAGATATGCTACACAAGCAGTAAATTAGGACATATTCAACTGAATTCAGATCTAGGTTTAATGCTTATAGATTTACCATTTTACTTCCATACCTCTTCGATGTGATAGCCTTTTCTGGAAGCACGGACTATCATTTCCATCTGGAAGACATATCCTTTACTAACGCAGGAACTAATTATGTCCTCAAGAACTGATTTTTTATACAGCCTTCAAGCAATATGGAATCGTAAGTATACGCACCATCAATGTCTATAATCATCAAATCAATCAGTGACTCACCGGAATGATCCAGTCAAATCAGATACACCTGGCCACAAAAGTGTATGAGCAAGCACGTTGGCACCCCTACTAGTCAGTTTGCGCATAAGATTCCATCCGTATACACCACCTCCTCTTACATATCTAGTCCCAGTCACAATACTTGCCCCAGTTTCCATCTGCTTCCTAAGAATTCCACACAAAGTTACAACTACAAAGCTCCACATAAAGCAATAATAGGAATGAAAAACAAGGCATAAGTAAACAATAAAATAGTAATAAGCGTGAATTTCTTAAAAATTGTAGTCATTCAATTCAACTGAAAAAACATTCATTATAGAAGATTAACAGAATCAAGCTAACAGTGAGTAATTTTGTCTTTTTTTCATTTCAGATATAGAAACCTATCAGCTCTGGAGCATTTAATCAACAAGAATGGAAAAATTATAAACCGGGTACTACTAGGTATATATTAGACATTGACTTAGAGAAATGGTACCTGATGAAACTCGGTAAATACTTTGGCTGTAAAAAGAGAGAACAAAATTATAGTAGCAAGTACGAAATTAGAGGAGTACTTTACCAATAAAAGGTAAAGAATAGAAACGCTTACATGATGGGAGAGATCAGCATCCATAATGATAATATAATTTCCAGATGCATGCTTCAAACCATGAATGTAAGCAGTCCCTGATAGTTGCAGAGGTTGAGTACTCTAATTTCTTAAATCAAATCGAACAAAACTGGAAATGATAAGAATATGAAGCAAGATGGCATCAATTTCGAGATGCTCCCCATATTCTTGAAAGTAACTAGTTCGCCCCACAACCAATAATTCTAATCATCATTCACAAGCATGAGTATTTGTATCCAAACCAGGAAATTGACATTCGATGCAGTGAAAAATGGTAATTTAGTGCCATGTTTGATTCCCCTTTTCTCTTGTGTCCCATCTATTAACTCAACCATTAACCTACCTTTTGAAGAAAAGGGAACACGGTAAAATACCTAGTCCAAGCTTTTTTGGCCTTGCTCTCAAAAGCTGCAACAACATAAAGGCAGAAAAAGGAAACACCATTCAGTATAATTGCTTAAATACAAACCACATTCAGCATAGCAATGTGGGCTAAAACACATTGTCATAACTTTAATACTGGTCTAGTGGCAAGATACAGGAACCTCGCTGCTAGGCCAGCTGCATATGTCTGTATACACAATTTTCTTTCCTACATAACGGGAAATACAAATTTTGTCCTAGTACTTACAATACGATCTTCTCCATAAACTCGTTGCAGCTGCTTGACAATTTCTTGGGTTCCATCAGGACTCCCATCATCAACAACAATAACTTCAAAATCAACAACATTCCTATCACAGAAAGATAATTTTAAGTGTGTCAGGGTTTCACATATCAAAACTAGTTAAAATGGCCATATCTCCAATATAATCAGCATACTGAGTTCGACCACATGAAATTCCTTTCTCTTATTTGTTCATTTATGCATATGGGTGTCTATATGCAGATATATTGACTTTTTAATTTACCTCATTAGCTTCTGCTAAATTATAGGAACAACTGATTATCAAGATCCAGATAAAAATAGTCATTTCTGTCGCAAGTTCAGAATTTCATCAATGGTGCAATGGACGACTCTTCCATCTCACTCCTCTAAGCTCAGATATAAGTAAGCTGACCTCAAACACTAAATACCCTTAGATCCATATCATTTTGATTTTGTGGATAATGGGCAGAGTTGGGTTAATTTAAAGATACTGCAACAAATGGCCCACCGATCACAATTAAGATGGAAACACATGATCTATGTAATGAAATGCAAAACATGGTTTCATTGACTAATATTTAGGAAACCCTCGAAATACTCATTGAAAGGCTAAAAAATTTGGACAGAATGCAATTTTAGTTTTCCTCCTATGTTTGGTAATTTAATGGTGCATTATTATCCATAAACATCTTCATGAGCTTTCTCCAAAACATCATACTTGTTTTTCTTTATTTTGATAGGTAAGACTCGCGCAGGCTCACACCCTTTAGGTCAATGGAATTTGATCCAAGAACCTCTCCCACAACCGGGAGAGATCCAACCAGCCCCACTAAGTCTGAATAGGCAAAAACATCATACTTGGAGCTACAGAAGTCAAGGTCCCTGATAACAGTAACATAATTACACAACAATGCAAAGCCAATTGATGGATTAAGTAAATTTCACAATATAAAAAGTCAAGTCAAGGCATCAGGAAGAGACACATGAAATTAATACAAGCAAATGCCTTTTTTCTAATTATCAGAATTCCTCAAGTAAACTAATTAAGAAAAAAAGGGAAATTGTAAAGTTTTTCTTGCCACCAGCTTATACTCCTCTGAGAACCATAATGAAGACAGCAAATAGAGAAAGAAAGAGTACCCAATATGCTTGAAAACAAGGTAAACAAAGAGGGCAATATTGAGGCGCTCGTTGTAGGTAGGTACAATGATGCTGTACTTATTGGGGCTTTTCTCTTCCATCCTTCTCTTCAAATCCCTCTCTGATAAAAATGAAAAAGAAATGGCACCTGAAGATGTAAGTAAATGGAGTCCGGCCGACGAAGAGAGTGGCGATCGCAGCCGGTGGCGGTAAATTTGGCAGATTGCTGATTCCGGTCCACAGATAACAAATAAATTGAGGGGGCCAGGGTGGTCGAACTGCAAGAACAGGACGACGCACGAGTCGATCCCGAAGGTGTAATGAGTCCGGATCAGTACGTAAAGTGCTAACGAGCCGAGTCGAATCGAGTTTTAAAGTTTTTGTTTTGACTTGACTCGGCTCGAGAGCTCCGTTAAGTATATAGATGCCTTAAACTTCAACTCGAAACTCAATTTAGGTTCACGCTTAAAAAATATTTTTTATCAGTTTAAACTAGTTCAGCTAAGGAATTTGAAACTCAATTTAAGTTCGAGCTCAAAAATATTCTATATCAGTTTAAATTAATATTTAAATTAAACTCTAATCTCATTTATAATTTAAATTATTTTTTTTATAAAAAATTATATTAATTTAGAAAATTACATCAACATTAAAAAAAAAATTATAGCAAACACAATTTTATTTTATTAAAGTTGTAAATATTAGTTCAAAATCTATGATTAAATAAGAGTCAATAAATTACCCTACAAAAACTTTCACTAGTCACCAAAAATTCAACTAATGTTATTTAAATCTTTCATATAATAAGCCACTAAAAACTGAACTAGTTACCAAAACCATGACAACTCCTATTCATAGATTTCATATCTAATTAATGACTAAAAAAAGTTCCTAATAAGAGAACCATCTCAACCTTGGTGGTAACATATTTTAGGGTGTGTAAATTGCATGTAAAAATAAAATTAATATAATTGGACCTCAATAGTAAAATTTAGACTTGGTTCACTAGATATATTTGTAGGTAAAATTTAGATATCTCTCACTAGATCTCTAATTCTAAACCAATAAGGTTGGTTGAAATAAGAATGTTTATTATGTAAGCATAATTACATATTTATATTTGTTAGGATTAGAATGATAAAATGTAATATTTAAAAATTAAATAATATTATATATATGAATAAGGATAAAACAAGAATAAAATAATTTATCATACCTACATTCTCAATTTTATTAGTAGTAGTTACATTTCTTTGAAATATAATAGCATAATATGGTTATTATATACCATATTATAATAGTATATTACATACCATGTATTAATGTATGTATAATATATATATATATATATATATATATATTATATTTTTATAAAATAATATAGAATACTAGGGGTACATTAAAGGTGAAAGTTATGTAATTTATACAATATGGCTATAATATGTAAGAAGTGATATATAATAAATCGAATCAAGTTAAGCCGAGCTTTCAGTCGATCTTGAGTCGAACAAATCAAGTTTCGAGTCGGGTCGAGTCGATTTGAGTTGGCCTCTTGTTCAAGATTGACTCATTTGCTTTAGAGTTTAAACCGAGCTCGAGTCGAGCTCTCTTTTAGCCGAGCCAAATTCGAGTCGAACTGAGCCGAGCCTTTTCAGCTCGACGAGCTAACTCGATTTGTTAGCAACCTTACGGATCACCACCTCATACAAGAGATCAAGAAGAGATGTTAATGAGCAGAGTTGACTTATCGACCAGGCCCAATTTGGCTCGGCTCAACTCAAATCGAATAGTTCAAACTCGATTTAAGCTCAAATAGGATCGAGCCGAATTCAAACATACCCTTGCTCGACTTAGTTCGGCTCAAATAAAACTTGAACTCGACTCTACTTAGCTCAAGCTTGAAACCCAATATAATTTTTAAATTATATATAAATAATACATGTCATGCCCCCCTCCCAAAATCGGCTAGAGGAAGCAACAATTCCTAACTCAACCTTGGATTATATCAGAATCGTAGAGTTGAGTCATCCATTTGCTTAAAAATAATCCGAAGAATAATATAAAAAAGAAATTTAATTACTTTTATCATAACAATAATTGAACATCCATCTACTAGAATAACAGTGAAATGGCATAAACATATGCCTCCAACTAGAGAAAAGAAACTACCAACTAGAAATAAAACACTATCAAGTAAGGGATTCCCAACTAATTAGAAACAAGCAGAATAGTAATCCTCTGCTCAGTTGCTCCTTAATTATTATTCTGCTTGCAAAACAAGTTGTCCTGAGCACCTATAGATAAGGGATTTCGAAGGATTCCCAAAAATATGAAAAAGTGAGTATACACTCAATAAGGCTTTAAAAGCACTTGCATTTACACCTTAACACGAGTTCATTCAAAACAAAGTCTTTACACAAAAACCTATACAAATAAATCTCAACATTTTCATTACAGGAATCTTACACGACAATCCGGTGTAAATGTATATCAAAAGTCATCATAAGGTAATAAAATAGTGCAACCAATCAAAATCTGTTACCTGCCGCATGTTGGATGTTACCTGTCATATGACATCCCAAATATCAAAAAATACCAGAAACCCCTAATCACACTGGTGCACAATAGTGATGACCAGCGAGGAGTAAACTCCATAAGTCTTAACAAGCAAATAGTCTCAATCATCTCAACTCAAGAAAGGAATAAACCCGTCCTTTCGAATGTAAAATCTCGTCTATTGGACATAACCCCTCCCCCCCCCCCCCCACTTTTAGACGTAAAACTAATTCGATAAACCTCTAATACAATTAATCCGACAATTATAGAAACCTTGACTAACCACAATTAATTTATAGTTTACAAATCATTTTCATGATGCCATAAATTATAAATGTAGTTACAGTGCAATCCTAAGTAATCATACAATCTTCTGTAATGCATAATTCAGTAGATAAGATCATATGTACTAAGACATGCATGAAACATAGATTTGTTAAATTAACCTTACATATATGCATACATATCCTTAATAAAGTTAAACATACTGAAAGTACTAAAGTGTCATAACCAACAATACAATGTCTCATTTATTCTCATACTATCCTAAGTAGATGTTTTAGCATAATAACAATATATAATTTGTACATTTTAGGGAAAATTGCAAATAAACTCCAATTAACGTAAAAAATGCATAGAAACCTACATCATAGTCTTAATTATAATATGAATAAATATCATATGAAAACAAGTACAAAAATTAATTTTTGTTAATTAATTAATGAGACTCTACAGTATTGCCAGAACTGTTGACTTACAAATTTATGACTATGCCATTAACTTATTGTGCTTCAAACGATTTAAAATTTTTATAACATGCTCATAACACCTATATCAGCCCATTAGAAAATGAATGACCAAAAAATTATACGTTTTCATCCCTAAACAAGTTTCTAAACACGGAAACAAATAGTTTTTTATTGTACAATATGTATTTTGAAAAACATAATAAATATATATATTCTAAAAAAATCTTATAATTAGAAATATTATCTAGACATGATAATCTATTCAAGGAAGAAATTTGAGAATAAAACTCAAAGTAAAAGTATCTGAAACATAATCGTGAATCCAAAATATATACTAAAAACGAATTAAGTTATATCTATTATTCAATAACATAATTTCACTCACAAACATGCCATTAATGCAAATAAAACCTAATGAAAATAAAACCACTTACCTCTGAGATAAAGAAATTGTTCAATTCGTCCTTAATCAAAAGGTCCATATTTAACAAAATTAGGGGTTTTCATTAGATATAGAGTTTATTAACTAAGAAATTTTTGGGGGTTTTAAAAGAATAAGACATGAGAATTGTACTTAAGCATAAAGAGCATTCAATTCCCTATTAAATATTAAAGGGTTAAAGAGAAAATAATAAATTACTCACCTTGAGGGAGGCTAGTGCACCCCAATTCTTAGCTAAATTTTAAAAACTCCAAAACTCTTTAATTAAGGCTCTTATGACTTATTTATAAAGTGTTCGGGCAACGAAACTAACATTGAGCCACCAAAATTGGCCCTTAAACTACCATTCTTATAACTCACTTTAAATAGGCCCAAAAGGCTAAGTAAAAGACCTAATTTTAGGTTTAAATTGAGTAATTGAGTACAGTGCATCTAGTAGAACTTCGACTAGTCATATCTCACTCATACAAACTTCGATTTGTGCATTCTTGGTGGCGTTTCAAAGCTCTTTCTATCTAGTTTCTAATGATACTAGTCTCAACCCTAAATTCAACCTATTCAAAGAGTTATGTAACTCATAAGGCTAAATAATCAAACTCCTTAAATTTTTACAAGTCAACTTCAAATAAGACAATTAGTAAACATGAATTACTTGATCTTATAACACACATATAAAATATATACATATATTTTATGTATATATAATTATTAATTTATATATACATATATGACATACTCCATCCTAAATTAATAACTCCATTTGATTAGTTTATTTTAAAAAATTAAATGGAGTTATTAATCTATGACGGAGGGAGTATACAAAAAAATATATAATCACATATATGTACTAACACCATATATCATTTATGATATATGAGACCAGTTAATGTGTGAGCCTCAACATCGTGCACCCTTGGATTTCGATCTAACAACACACATAACTGAGGAGATAGATTGGTTTTTGTCCCTTGCGCCATCGGATCTCGATCTAATGGCCCATGATGCCTTGGCTCATGCTGTCGTGCGTGAGCCCAAACTTATATAAAATTTTTACATGACATACATCCCCGTTAAATTGTAATGGATGTATATTTTCTATGTATAATATATATTTTTTAATATAAAAGAATTGGTGACACAAACACAAATTTACTTCTTTTGTCCCAAATTAATAGTTGTATTTGGTTTGTCAATATGAACTAAAATTAGTTTAATTGAAAAGCCAAATGGAGCTATTAATATATGAGAGAGAGTCAACAGGTACAACACTAATATGCCCAAAAACTATTCTAAAAGAAGCATGACACTAGGGAGACCAACCTTAGTTTACAAAAGAATGACACGGGTGACCGGCTTCAGCTTACATGAATGTTTCTCTTTCTACATGTACTTCGAATTTTTGGGAGTCATCCTAAGGCTAAAGAATAATTTTTTTTATGATTTATAAGCATGTAAAGAAAACAATATACGAAAAAATAGATGGTAGTGTTGCCTAAGTAAGTTTCTATTTTTTACATATTTTCTTAGTGAATATATACACATAAAAAAGGGAAATAGTAATGTTGCCTTAATTGAGCATATGTAACTAAAACTCATTTGTCATAATTTTTTTCTTTCCTAAGGACTACAGTCAAGTATTCGATATATAATTGTAATACTTGTTGAAGTACATTTATTAATATTTAATACAAAAATCATCTTAATATGTGATACTTCATATACTTTAAATTTATATATATATATATATATATATATATATATATATTATTTTTTATTTTTTTAGTTCGAGTCTAGGCTCATGACTCACTTATTGTAGTTTGAGTTCGAGCTCGAGTCAAGCTTTGGATTTTTAATTCAAGCCAAGTTCAAGTTAAAAATTTCGAGCTTGCTTGTCCTGTGAGTAGAAGTTCAATAGTTCAAATTCAAACCGAGCAAGCCCAATACTCAAAGAAGGACTCGACTTAACTTGGTTCATTAACACCCCTGTAGTCGTGTGTCGATATTAACCCTGCCTAATGGTAACTCCGGTTTGGCTTCACCAGATCAAAAATAGGGTGAGTATTTTGTTCATACATAGATGCATTAATGCAACCATACATGAAGCAAGAAAATATGAAACATAAATAAAGGATCTTACACACATACAGTTATACTGGCTGAACTTACACTTACTCTTATAGCAAACTCTTACACTTACACTTACAGTCTGAATCAAAGTCTCACCAACTTACTCATACAATCGTACACTTACACTTACAACATCCACATACTCGTACGATCTTATTCGTACGAACTTACTTACCTTACTCGTACCATCTTACTCTCATAGCATACTCTTACTCTTACCGTCTTCCTTAGAAGCTTATACTTACACTTACTCTGGATCTTACACATAGAACTTACTCAAAATCGAATACATATAACTTACTCTTACAATCATACACATACTACCGACAACTGAAGCTCATTACAATTAATAAGCTCCAGCGTCGGAAAGGAAAAGAATATCACGGGGGCGTCACATTAACCTTTGGGGAGCAAGTAGACACCATGGACTTTTCCGAAGGTAAGGGACACCTATGCTCATAAGGCATAGGATCAAATAGGTAAGAGTAGATCCATTATACTACTTACTTGAGCATGCAAATGCCCACTCTCTAGGGCCATACAGTTCCAACAAGGGCCATACAATGCCAACTAAGGGCAGAAACATACAATGCCACTCTTAGGCAGGAATCTTACAATGTCACTCTTGGGCGGAACATACAGTGCCAACATTAGGCTAAAATACAAATAGTGCCCACAAAGGGTTTCACCAACTCAGCAAATAATATAAATTTAAAATTAGAATCTTAAATTTACTAATTTAAAATTTTCAAAATTTCACCAACCGTCCTCTACTCGACCCCTTGGGTTGGCCGATTGCAATAGCAGGAAAGGCTCACCTCCAACCAAATATGCCAGAGCAAAGTTCTCTTTTGGCTTATATTTCAAAGTGAGAGATGACTTTTATATCTTGCTCTGGTGCCCTAGAGTCCGGGGTCTGAATAGTCAATTTTGGATGGATGGAAGGTAAATATTTACAAGACAAAGAAGTCAAAAAAGTTCCTTTTTTTGTATTAGATTCAATATAATGCTAATGTTTCCATGAGTCAGCATTATCCCTATCCAGTCGAGTGGAACCAAAATAAGGCGCTACATTGTCCATAAGAATGTGTAGTATCATATTGTCTACGGTTGCTAAGTTAACACAAGTGGTTGAGAAGCACCGAAACACAACACTGAAAGTAGGGCTGCCCGCCTTGATGCAATTCATTGGTTGACATGACAAGCTCCTATGTGGCGGTGAAGTGTTGCGAGTTCGGATTTATCGGCCAACATTGGCAACAACAACATAGCATCTCGCCCACGCTGGGTGTCATGCCCAGGCACTGCCCGACCCGAGCCGAACCCGATCCAGGGGCCGGTCAGCGCACAAGGGCGACAAGGGGAATTGAAAAAAACGGTTTAGCGGAAGACTTATGCCCTAATCACAGTCGATCTAACAAAATTTCGGAGTATACGCACTACTTTTAGCAAGAGTAAATAAGTAGAATTTAAAAGAGTTACTTTAACTCTAAAATAAACTAAAATCTCAAACCCACATACTACACTAATCCATAGCCTACTCTAGGCTCCAAAATATGCCTCAAACAAACCAAAAGTATAATGTAGCATAATCCAAAAATAAGAACCACACACATAGGTTCTAACATAAAAGCAAACAAGGAAACAAGCCACATAAGGGGTCTCCACGATCACTCCCAAGTCATCTCCAATTTTTCCTCATATAGAGGATCCTGTCCATCTGCGTGTCACGCCATGCAGCCCCAAAGCAAAAGCACAAGAAAGAGGGGTGAGTTTAACAAACTTAGTAATGGTTTTTAATATAACTATAATCATCGGAAACATGACGGTATAGTAATATAACAATTCATATCAAAGATTGACAAGATGTATCATTTTCTGATCACACATACACATCACCTAAACCTGCATCATAGTATATAAATCGCATAGTGCAATTCAATATCATATAAACCTACATGGGATGTATCTTTTAACATACATTTTAGATCATGCATCAACATCATATAAACCTACATGAGATGTATCTCTAACATACATTTTAGATCATGCAACCCTACATATAGTGTCTCAATCACAACCTTCAAATCAGACATTCATAATATAACTCATCCATTATGCACGACAAACGTGACAAATCCCATGGTACACAATCATGCATGACATACATCATATACATGCATTCTCATCAAAGGGTAAATATCTCCATTTATGAGAGGAATGCAATCATATCATATCATATCATATCCTATCACCCTCTCTGGACGTAGTCCGATTTCCTAACCGAAAACCTAGGCCATTACCCGCTTTGGACACGATCTGAATTCCATAAGGAAATCTAGGGTGTAGGGGTAGTCAGCCCCTCTGCTCGCTCTGGACTATCCACATGGGAAATCCAAATTCCATAAGGAAAACTAGAGTAGGTCTACTCGCTCTGGACAATCCGGGTCAAGGACGTCCGAATTAACTAGTGCAACGTGTTCACTCTAGACATCTCTGCGGCAAGAAGAGTCCAATTTCCTCAGGGAAACCTAAAACACGTGGTAGCCGGTGCACAAAATCATACCACACTGGATTATCAGGGTCTAGATTCGATTGTCTCAATAAGTAAATCTCAACCGCATTAACAATTCAGAACAACTCAATTTGACTCGACTAAACCCGGGGAGTGCACATGTTCCACAAAGGAACTCAAATCAAAACATGTCCATTCGGACCAATCAAGTTTCGATTAAGCCAACGACCAATTAATTCGGCACGTAATTTCACCACATCACATCCAATCGATCAAACTCGGTTAATTTCGATAAAGCCTCAATTGGAAATCCATTTTCATGATGCATACAACATGGTACATACGTGGGCAAGGCATACATGAATCCTAATTCATGATAAGTGCTCTCATCAACCCCTCATGCATCATTCATAATCATAATATCAAGCCTCAACATCAACATTAAACCCCATATGTGTGTGTGTACATAGTAGAAGCACTTCCCTCAATATATATCAACATGCTTGTAATTAACTCACTATCATACTACACATGTGCATTAACATCTAATCATGAATTCCAGTGAAAATCATAGGAGAAGAACCATTAAAATCATGTCTTAAGTCAAAGCCTATCCACAAGCTAAACATGTATAAGATTGTTCAATTCATACTTGAGCCAAGACATACACTAACATTCACACATTAATTAACCACACCCTATCATGACATATCAGTCCATTAGTATGATGTAGCTCTACTGAAAGTATGCTTAACCATAGAGAATCACCCACTCATAACTTCAAGATGGCAATTCCAACATCATATATCCAATCACAAGTCATTTCACATAATTCTAAATATATACCACAACTTCAAAACATCAATGGTATACCATTACAGGAGCTTACTATAGCTCAAAACACTTCACATAAACATAAAAATAATATTTTGGAGTAGATATGTCGAAATAAGCAACATACATAAAATAATCAAATTCTGCAGTGTAGCCGTTCGAACGCCCTGCAGGGCCGTTCGATCGGCTAAACAGGAAAAATGTCAAAATTGTAGTGTTGTCATTCGAACTCCCTGCAGGGCCGTTCGATCGGCTACACAGGAAATATGCCAAAACTGTAGTGTTGCCGTTCAAACGCCCTGCAGGGCCATTCTAATGCCAACAAAGCAATTTTGGTCATCTTCTTCATTTCAAATTTTCAAACCGAAACTCCATTGATGAAACTTAAAATCTCCATCTAGCAACCCAAATGCCATTAAAATTCCACCATACCTTCCAGAAAGCTAATCTACATCATAACAAAATAAAACCCTAAGAAATCGGGATAAAAGATTACTATTTACTAATCTCACCATTAAAACACTAAATCAAGTAAATCCACTTCAAATAAACCACAAAATCGAGATTTTTACCATAGGAAGACTGAAATTTCGAAGATCCATTACCTTATCCCTTGATTAGGCTTGGATTTGACAATCACCCTTCTTAAAAACCTTACAAAGACATAGAGTTTAAATTGAACTCCATTAAAACCGATTTAACATAGAAAACCTTAATGGAAAGCTTAGATTTAGGACTTGTTAAACATAAAAAATGAATTTTTAAATCTAGGGTTTGAAGTAAATATGCAAATAAGTAGTTTTGATGTTTAAAAACGAATCAAAACAAAGGGGAAATGATAGATTTAGAACGGATTAGGAGAAAATCTAGGATTTAGGGCTTAATTAAAAGAAACATACCTTAAACTCCTTCTAATCCGGGCCTAATTGAGGAATTAGGTCTAACCTCCCTCTCCTAGCCTATTCCCAAAATGGAAATAACTCAGGTCTTTCTATTTATAGTAGGGTTTGGGGTGTGCATAGGTAATTAGTGGGGTATGAATAGAAAAATGGGCTAAAAATGGGTATTTTGACTATTTGAGTACAAATTAAACCTGGGAAAATTATGAAAATTTTTATAAAGGCTTGTGTTGATGTCTGGGTTAATTTTGTCCAAAAAACTAAATTTCGCCGGTGGGGCCCACAAGGGGTCCCGCCAAACCCTAATTTTCGGAAAATTAGTGAAAAATCAGAAAAATCTCAAAATTTTAGATTTGACCCAAAAACACTTAAAACCAATAATTGTAAATCTGGTTTTGATTAAAACCACAAGGAACACCATTTATTTTTGAAACCACCGAAATAATAAGAATCGTGTTAACCACACGAAAACCGATAATTAAAATGAAACGAAAACTGGTTTAAGATTAGGGATCTTACATTGGGCCTTCGACAACAAGTCTAGCGGAAGTCCAAGACATCCTCTATGGCAGTACTCATGGCCAATGAGCACAATGCATGGATCACTTATCGTGACCGGCTGGTGCAACTACATCTACAAAATAGTTAATTTATACTTTATTTACATACACATAATAATCAATTTATACTCTGTTTACATCCTGGGAAGCTAAATTAAACAAGAGTTTCTTCAAACACTTAATTGGTTGAACAAATAGATGACTAACACATCTTTGATGTAAATTTCGAAATCAAAATTAACAGGAATTTCTTCAAACACTTAACAGGCTGCACAATACAAAGGTTTAATAGAATTTTGCAATGATGATTTAATTCGTTCAATAGAATTCAAATCAAATTCACAACTGTTCTAATTTAACCAACTACAAAAAGATCGATTGAACAAGTTTACCATGCAATCAAACAAACAAACTTACAACTTGAATCCACAAGTTTTTAGCCTCTTGAATCCACAAGAGAAGAACACGTTCTGAATCGACAACTAGAACACAGAGGAATCCTGCCCAAATCCAAATTTGATGGAGTCGTTTCAAAATTCAAATGCAAGAAACCCCCTTTCCCTCTTGAGCTGAGGTATTTATAGTTGATGTCCACGATGTTTCTCCAACGGAACATTTTGGCGGGAGTAGAAGTTTATGTTCCTCTTAATCAGAAGAATCACCACTAATATGTCATGGCCAAAATAGCATTGTCAAATGACTCTTATGCTCCTGTCTTTTAGTGATGTTTAAAAGTATTTGAGTAAATATCTCATTAGCTCATGCTACTTATTCACATTTCACAAAATATCTCCCTGCATCACTTTTACTACTTCCTGCATCACATCTACAGAATAGTCAATTTATACTTTGTTTATATCCATAGAACAATAAATTTATATTGTTTACTTATTCATCATAGTGAATTTATACTGTGATTAGAGTAAACATGAATAAGCTCTAAAGAATAAAAATTGCCAAAGTAGAATGAACCCAATCATGCCACTGGCCTAGACTTCGGCAAACACTAGTTCATGTGAACTATAGGAAAAATCTAGATTGTTTATTGTTGAGCCATTACCCCGTTACTAAAAATCAATCCATAGTCCCAATCCAAAGCAAGCGCCACGCTTGCAATGGCATATACCTTAAATCTGGATTTCTATGGTAGTAGCAGCAATCCTGTTCCATCAAAACATGACCCAAAACCAATTTTCATGTTTGCAGAATGCATCTACTTTAAATAAACTTTCACAATGGGTAATTCCACAATCGTTTCAGATCCACGATCCGTAAAGTAGATATCACATAATATCCAAGATTCCATGATCCACCAAATTTTCTAATACCACATTCACATCAAAATGCCAAAAATCCCGAAAAAACTTAACCATTCCAATCGAAAAAACAACTATTCGTCCACAGATCGTACAGAAAACCCATAGAAAACCACCAATCAATCCATCAAATTTTAATGCATCAGTAATGATTTTAAGAAAGAACAAGGGGATCAAAAATTAGAAAGAAAGAAACATCTGAAAGAGAAACAAAGAGATGAGGGGAATAGCTCAAGAACGAGTATCTAAGAATAAGATAATTTAATGGTGACTGAGGACGAAGTGATCAATGGCATTTGGGGTCCAAAAGTTGTTGATGACATTCAAGTCTAGGGCGAAGAATCCATTCTCAGAGCTTGCCTACTCGCCGGGGTGGCATTTTGTCAAGAAAGAGCTGAGCGAAGGGTAATTGGGTTAGGTAGTGAATCAGGAATTCAATGCCCAAAATGGCCAAAAAATATGAAGGTATTTTAGTATTTTTAAAAGCAACATATAACTACTTTATTTATTAATAAATTTGTGATGGTCAAGACCTAATGATAAATAATTACTAAACTTAGTCCTAATCAAAAATATGCCTTAAAATAAATAAATAAAAATAAATAATAATTATAAATAGGAAGAATTTTTTATATTCCCCTCTAACAATGTTATTAGAGCCCATTTTAAAGAACATGTGAGTCCTTTTGTATTTGAGATTGATGGCACATTAACTAGGGCGCATTAGCACCAATATTATAGCACTAATATACCTTAACAACAATGAAGCATTAAAAACGCTTACATGCAAAGAGGACGCCATAAATGACATCTCAATTAGGGCGCCATTTCTAACATTTCCCAACCTTGGCCGCACGAAATGGCGTTAGAGATGCTTTAAGGATCGATGGATGGGTCTGGCAAGTGGTTACACATTTTGGGTTCAACCGTCCAAGACTCAATGGGCTGGTTCGGGAGCCAGCCGGGCTCCTGGCTGCCATGATTGAGCGCTCTGAGCATGTCAGCTCCTACGCGCGCTTCCATCGTTTCTGCAATAAAAAATTGTACCAGCAATAGATCGCTTGGTCATGGAAGAACTGTTCATGCCCAGGCTTCCAAATGCGGGTTCTTGCCCGACACCCTGCTCTCCAATCACCTGCTTAACATGTATGCGAAACTGTCAGATATGTCCTCTGCACGAAAGTTGTTCGACGAAATGTCTGACACAAACTTGGTTTCTTTTTCCACCTTAATATCTGGTTATTCCCAATCAGGAAAACCACATCTCGCGTTCACTCTGATACCGGTAATGCAGAGACATGATATACGTCCTAACCAATTTGTTTTCTCAAGTTTGAATTTATCATGTGCAAAGCTTAAACTGGTTAATCAAGGGAAACAAATTCACGCCCAAGTGATTCTATCCGGTCTTGAGTCAGACCCGTTTGTAAAAACATCTCTGATTGACATGTACTGGAAGTTTGAAGATTTGGGCTCTGCAGTTTCAGTTTTTGGTGAGTGTTTGGTTGGGGATCCGGTTATGTGTAATTCAATGATTTCCGGGTTTCTGTCTTGTGGTTTTTATGATGAATCACTTGAGTTGTTTATAGAAGCTCAGCGGTATTTTGATTTGAGGCCGACAGAGTTTACCTTTAGTAGCGTGATCAAGGCTTGCTCTTATTTGGAAAAGGCTTCTGGCGAACAAGTTCATGGATTTAGCATCAAAACAGGATATGATTTTGATTGCTTCGTTGGGACTGCACTTGTAGATATGTATGGAAAATTCGGTGACATGAAATGCTCAATGAAGATATTTAGAAAAATTTTGAGTGTTGATCTTGCTCTCTACAATGCAGCCATTGTTGGGTTTACTCAGAATGGTCTATATGAATGTGCTTTACAATTGTTTTCAGAATTGATTATAGAAGGTTTTGTTCCTAACGAATCCACCTTTTCTAGTGTTCTTAGAGCTTGCAGTAGTCTAAAACACTCACAATTTGGAAGAATTCTTCATGGAGTTATTGAAAAATCTGATTATCGGAAAAGTTTAGTTGTTAACACTGCTTTAATTGACATGTACATGAAAAGTGGGTATGTTGAGGAGAGTTGGCGAATATTTTGGAACTTGCCCGACAGGAATACCATCTCATACAATTCCATGATCGGTGGGCTTGGGCAAAATGCTCAATTCTGTGAAGCAGTGAAGCTGTTCGTTGATATGAATCGTAAATGCTTTAAAGCTGATCTAGCCACATTTGTTGTCCTGATGAGTTCTTGTTTGGGATATGGGAAAAGCATATATACTCATGCGATTAAGCATGGCCATGGATTAGATCCAGTAGTACAAAACGGTTTTCTAGATTGTCTTGTGAAGGCAGGTTCCATAGTTGATGCTGAAGAACTTTTTGATAAAATGCATCAAAGGAGTGTTATTTCATGGACCACAATGATATCAGGGTTATCACAATTAGGTTGTAGTTTAAAGGCAGTTGAGCTATTTAAAAGAATGCAAACAGCAGGTGTGAGTCCAAACTGTTTCACCATTTCTTGTGTTTTGAAGGCCTGTGGGCATCTATCTATCTTGGAGCTAGGTAGGTGCATCCATGGATTTAGCGCCAAGCATGGGACTAATGATGATGATTATACAACCAGTTCTATGCTGGACATGTACGCTAACTGTGGAGCACTACACGAGGCACATAGATTATTTGAGGAATTGCCCAAAACAGATGTTGTTTCATGGAACTCAATGATTGCGGGGTTATCCAAACATGGAAATGCTACTGATGCCTTAATGTTACTGGGCAAAATGGAGAACTTCGGAGTCAAACCAAACCATGTAACGTTTGTCTCTCTGTTATCAGCTTGCAGCCACTGTGGTCTTGTAGATGAATGTGTTCGTATTTTTGAGTCAATGACTTTCAAATATGGCATCATTCCAAGCATGGAACATTATGCATGTATGGTGGACATGTTTGGCAGGGTTGGGATGCTAGATAGGGCAAAGAAGTTCATTGATAATATGCCTGTGAAGGCTGACGTGTCAATATGGAAGATAATTTTGGCAGCTTCTAAGCTTCATGGGAATGTAGAGCTCGCAAAAATTGCATTAGACCGTGTTATGAGTGTCGAAGATCAAGATAGAGTTTCCCATGTGACAATGTCGAACTTATATGCTGAGGTTGGAGAGTGGGAGGTAGCAGAGGAACTGAGGAGAAAAATGAGAAACCAAGGAGCATTGAAGAATCCTGGGATCAGCAGCATACATATAAAAGCTTAGTTGTTGGTTTTGTTCATATTTTGTTATTTTTGCAGCTTCTTGAGTTCTGGGGTCCATCACCGAAATGTTATGTGATGTCTCCTTCTAATGGAGAAGTTTACTGGAGCCAACTGCTAAGTCATTATTTTGGAGCTGCTGATGGGATATGAAGAAGAAAACCGCAGCTGGGCAATTCAGGTGCACCGGGCTTTGTTTTTAATTTTTTCTTCTAAGAGAGTTCTTTACACATGTTGCAAATGGAAGCCAGGTCAACTGTTTGGGCCAATGGTTGATCTGATTCTCCGATCAATCCTTGCACTTTGAAATCGCACTGATCTCCTTGTTCAACAATTCCCTGGGAATAAACGACGGTACCTGTCATTCTTTGAGCATGCCTAAACGAGATCTTGAAAGAGGAAAGTTTTTGACGATTGCCGTGGTTTTAATGGAAATATCCCTGTGAGGAATGTAAGCGGGCAGTTGTTGTGGAAAACTTTTGCAAGGATGGTTTCGTCGGGATCTCAGATCCGTTTGTTATTGAGGTTTGTTGTTGAAGAAGAATTCAAAATAGTGTCCCTTTTTCAGTTAGTTGACAAGAACTTCGATGTTCTAAACGTAAGGCTGTAAAAACAGGTGGCTTGTAGGCTGTAGCTACGCTTTCTTTGGATTGAACTTCGTCTGGACGCGTGCCAGTCTATTTGGCCATCTCCCTTTGGGTGCCAAATTTCTTGCAAGCTCAAGGAAACGCTCTACCAAAGCTTCGGTCAGGCTGAATCTCCCCGTGTGTCGGGAATTCTTATGCTGTGTGCAAAGGAGGAGCCAGCGGCAGAGGACATAGGAACTGCTCTCGTTCCCTCCTTGCGAGTTCTTGTCAGGATGATGAAATATAGATTGCACCTCAAAACAAAATTTTCGACCTCAAGGTTCAACAATGCTATCTAATATATATAAGGTGGAAAGTAGAGATGGATCAGATAGATGTTTGTACGATACAAATTCTTCAAATAGGTATCGCATAATAGGAAATGGCTACAACATCTTCGGGTTTGGAAGGAGGGTGCGTTTTATTTCTCATTCTCAGCTGGAGATAGTCCTTGTATAAAAACCCTCTGTACTTGGGCAGTTCGCCAATCTCTTCTGTGAATTGAGGCAGAGGTTCCACCCACTTGTCTTTGTCCAGATTATAGAAGAAAGCAAAAGAGTAACGGCTTTTTCCCTCCTTCCTCACCACTCTGTGCATCGCACTCTTGAATTTATCGTTGCTCATCACCTTTGCCAGAGAAACAGCAGCAACATAATTCTTCAATATACTCATGGGCATCCTAAGAAAATGATTGAACAGTAATATTTTGATATAAAGAACTTACCTGAACGATGTCGCCGATATTGACGACAATGGTGCCCTCCTGGGGGGTGACTTCAACCCACTCACCGTCTTTGAGCACTTCCAGCCCGCCAACTTCGTCTTGAATCACAAAAGTCACGCAGTTCCCATCTTGGTGCTCACTGATCCCATTGTTTTCAAGACCTGTTGCTGGGAAATAATGCAAAGCCACTACGAAATCTGTACTTCTGTTGTTATTATACTCCTTAAGAAATCCCTTTGGCAGCCCCATACAGTCGTTCAAGATGTCCTCTATCACAGATGCGGTCTTGGCCAGGTTAGAGGACAGGTCTTCTAGTGCTTTCCTGATACATATATCCAATTCCAAGTATCAGACAAGTTTCAAGAAAATTGCTCACGACGGACTACATCGTTCTGAATAGTTCGTAGACCTCCAACCTGAACTCAGGTGGCTCAGACGGGTATATGTTGAAGCCTGCTAGATCAGATCCAGCAGAGGGGACGAACAACAACAAGTATTCGTTCTTGTCAGCGGATTTATCCGGCTGGCGGCTGTAGCCGACGGGAAGAGGAGAGCCGGACCCCTCCACCGGCTTCCATTTGAGCTTCTCTTCGGACGAGTAGTCAAAGAACTTCTTTGACAACTCGATGCATCGATTCATCATATGAAGAGGAACACCATGGTTGACTATTTGGAAGAAGCCATAGTCTGTTAATGCGTTACTAACCATCTCCGTGACCTTCTTCCTCTGATCCTCGTATCCAGCATGGCAGAAAGAAGAGAGATCCACAGTGGGGATGTTGCCAGTGGCCATCCTCGCTTGCTCTCAACGGAGTGGGTTGATGTTGGTATTTTAAAGATTCAGCGAACTACTCCCAGCACATATAGTTTGATGTATCACGGCAATGGCTTACTGCAAGCAAGTTTTTCAAAATAAATTATCTTTAATTTATTTTTAAAAACTAAATTAAAGAGGGAGTATTATGTTTTCTCCTGACCTCATCACATGGAACTGAAATAATTGTGCAAGAAGATAGAATCAGACAAGCCAAAAGTGGACAATTTTACACTATCCATGATGCGGATTGTGGTTTGTCTTTAATTTATGGCGAGATGTGTTTTGAAGGGCATCATAAATATTATCTACTGAGAAGTGGATGGATGGCGCATTGTGACAGGGACAATACTCCCACCCACTAATTGTTTGATTTGTTTAACATAGGGCATTTTCTCTGTTAACATAAAAAATTAAGGAAAAAGTTCGCATGCGCTCAATGCATCGGGCTGCACGTGCACCAAGCACACTGCAAGTCATCATATCAAGACCCTATGGCACAGGCTACTTAAGGGAGTGCTAGATGAGCCATGCTAACGAGACTCAAAAATTAATGAGCAGAGACACAAAACCCAATTATATGCTTCCGGCCACGCTGACACAACACCCCATTTTGATTGCCCAGTGGGTTTTCAAAACAAGGGCAAACAAATTTGGTTGCCCCTGCTCACCAACCTCTACACACGGGCCGTCATCCGGGCGCGTATTAACTATTTCCAAGGAGAGGGATCAGAAAATGAATGGCGGCGATTTTTGTTTCTGCCAAGTTGGGAGAGGGACTGGAAGTCTCAGGGCGGCTCCTGCACAAATAACCTTCAAATATTTCCCATAGGCATCACCAGGTTGTCAACATTAGCCCCGGAAAGTGCATTTGAGTACGACAAAAAATATCATGTTAATCGATATGAACACACAATTTCCAAGTTACCATCATCACATTTCTTTAGCAACAAGGCATATAATTCATGTAGGTCATGTAAACAACATCTCGCAACAAGGCCGCAGGCACCAATTATTGCAACGCCTAAATCCTATGCATTTTCCAAATTACCTAGGATTCAAATGGAATTCCATAACGGGAGATTAGAAATATATTCCGAAAAGATGGATATTTCGCATGTTCACATGAAGTGTTCTAGGTCACCAAAAACGGAGACCAAAATGGAGGGCAGCAGACCTATTAACAGGGAAGAAGAGACTAACTCGAAGCAAAAACGCATTGGATGCCTAAAAACAAGAAGAAACCGGAGTAACAAAGAGAAGTAACATTTAGTAACTATCTCCCACAAACATAAAACAAAACCCAACTCCTTGTTTTGCAGCCTTTGGTCCATCTGCAACCATTGCTGGACTTGCTTCTCGTGGCCCAATAGTTAGCTCTCACAATGCAACAGCGGGACATCTCAACCATCATCCTCTTCGTCCTCGTCATCTTCTTCTTGGTCATTATTGTTTTCATCCGAACCATCATCTTCTTTGTCCTGACAGACAAAAAAGGGAAAATATTATCTTTTACATACGAAACTGCTGGTCAACTTACGTTTTAGCTCCATATGGAAAAGACAAAGCTACAAGTTATGCAGAAAGATGACTATGGGACCCTGCAACATCTTTCACAGAAAATATATGTTCATTTATTCTTTTCTTTTAGTCTTCTTTTAAATGACGCCACCACCTATACAACAAAATAAGTTTAGTCTAACAGGTTTAAAACATTAAAACACAGGAGATGTTTGAAGCAGGTTCAAAATGCCAATTGCTCCGAAGAATGAGAAGGAAAGTCCAAAACCACAATTTCAACAAGTGACACATGGGAACCGTCAACAGATGGGTATTTTTAGAATGGCCAATTACCTCATCATCCTCTTCATCCCCGTCAAAGTCTTCCTCATCCGCTTCCTGCATCCAAGTTGATCAGAATAAAAAGCAAGTCCAAATGACACAAAAGTGACAGCAAAACTTGATTTTTGCTTATCCAAAGAGAAAAACAAACATAAAAAACAACTCATGAATAAAAAGCAAGTTCAAATGACAAAAATGATAGCAAATTTTGATTTTTAATTATCCAAAGAAAAAAACAAACATAAAAAACAACTCACATTGTTGAAGTATTTAAGCGGATTAGGCCATAAATCTTCTTTGATTATCTCAGCCACCTGAAAATTATGTAGGACACTACGTCATTGACTCAATGATGGACAAAGAAGAAATATTGGAATTCCCATTATTAAGTTTTATATTCTTGCACTAGCACACAAGTAGTTACAAACTAAAAAAATCTTGAACTCTAATATTGAGCAGTAATAGAACTCTAATATTGTACCAGAAAAAAGAACTCTAATATTGAGTTGTAATAGAGATTGCACGCACCTCATCATGAAAAGCATCTGAAATGTCTTTCTGCTGTGTTTCACTGAACCAGGAAAAGAAGCTGCATTCACATAAAATTTGAATGAATATGTGAACGGTATCATGGTACACAGTTTAATATTGAAATGTAACATCAATGCATCAGGTCCACAAGGCAGGAGTACAAAAGAATAAGGGAAGTTCTTGTCAATATATTATAGAGCAGTTTTGAGGATATGTATTCTTGTGGAGATATTTTTTCCATTATAGTAAAGTTGTTGCTGACCACAGTGAAGAAGCGTATGAACACCCCATTGAATTAAAATAAGATCCCTTTAGCTCATACAAGTTGACTTCTACAAAATTCCTACTTTTTCCCATATTTTAAAGATAAGATAGAAAAAAATTGAGATATCAGATATGAGAATAACAAAGTAAGAAAAACTTTCACAAAATTTTACACCCAAAGGACTTCATGGACTCCAGTGCTAAGAGCTCTTTCAGATAACATAATCAAATTAATTTCTATTTCTTTTATGCATCACAAGGTAATTGATAGAATCCCTTATATACTCAGATCTCTCCGTATAAATTTCTGTTACTAAATCATAGCCTCTAAGACATAATTAAACACTAGGTAATGTAATAGATATGGCAAACTTCTGGATTTTGAAACTCTTTCACCAGCTAAGCTAAAAATATTAGGATAAGAAGCACAATGTAAAGTGCATCCAGCCAAAAATCACAATCCTTAAGTTGCTCCTACCAGCTTAATCTTTTAAGAGTAAATTGCACTTAATCCCTATGAATTATGGCGAAAATGCACACAACCCTCGTGTACTATGAAAACCTGTACACAACCCCCTAAATCGATGCCATTAAGTATTTCTTCAAATACCTCTTATAACCCTATTTTCATATGAATAATACCTCATCTTCTTTCTCCCACCTACAGTCTGTCCACCCTCCATCCAGAATTCAGATTTCATTATTCACACCACTGCTAGCAACAGTGGAGATCTGCCTAGGCAACCACCCCCCAGTTGGGGTAACTGGGTCTCAGACAGTACGTACAGCAGTATGTACCACAATACCTCCTCTGTCTACCTCTCCGTCCTCCCCAATGTCTGGGCATCATGCTCACCTCCAACAGCGAGCATCTTCCACCCCTCTGACGCTCCACCAGGACCACCACTGGCAGCGCCCTTAAATCCAACATCTAGGTAAAAATCAATCCCCATTTCCAATCCAAGCCAAATTTCACAAATTTGCACAACTCACTTCGTCTTTCAGATGAATTTGGCTATAAAAGAAAATCCTCCTCACGTCAGATATGGACCAGCTCTACTAGATGAATCTGCTCATGTACATGATGACCATGTCAGCGGTGATTCTCCTACTGCTCATCCACTACATTAAGGGCAATGTGGCAGCCAGGACACTGTACAAGGCAAGGGAGGACAGGTTCCTCCTCTTCACCAATGCGACAGTGGCATATTTGGCAAATCTCACCAACTTTCTCATGGCCAAGCATACCAGCACCCTCAACCTCCAGGTGCTCAGCAACGCCAAGGCCGCTATATCTGAAGTCACAGCAGTGCTGGAATCTGGAATCTGATGATGGTGATGAGGAAGACGAGCTTCGTCATCGCCATCATGGAGATGGTGCTTTACAGCACGGCAAAGAATAGGTCCAAATTACATGCAGCAATGACACCCCTGTGCTCCCCATCAGTGGCACCATCATCACCTCGAACAACCTTGCCCCAGTGTCCTACATTGTCAGCCTGATACCTACTGAGCCAATGCCAGGGCAGTGCTCATGGAAGACCAAGTTATCAATATCGAGTCCAGTCTGAAGAGGGAGGGCGTAGCTTCTAGCCCATTTTAGTTGCAAGTCAACAAAGGGTTGGCACCAGAGAATGGCACTGGCTCAGCCCTTTTCTCCATTGTCCTCCTCAACACCAACCTCCTCATTGACGTCCTCTCGGCCTTCTTCTGTGACGTGATGAACAGGAAGCAGGAGTTCAGCAACCACCTAATCCACAAGCTGAAATACCACAAGACCAGATAGAGATGGCTCCCCTATTGGAGCATCTGTTAGAAGGAAGCTCTTACATAAGGGCAGCCAATAAGCTTCATGAGATGGACCCTCTTCATCCAAAGAAGGACAGGTACGCTTTGAGGACCTCTCCTATTGGATGAGGCCCCATATCAAAGTAATATAATTTGTAACTATAAGGGAGATCAATTCAATGAACAGAAAAGCACTGATTGATGTTTCCAATAATAAGAGCCTCCAAGGGTGGAACTTCCAGGGGACTCCAATTGGGGTCTCCATGGACAACACTAGGCTGGCCCTCTTCAAGGGGACTCCAACTGGGGTCTCCATGGACAATACCAAGCTAGCCTTGGCAGTCACAGGGAAAAACATGTTTACCCAGTTCTCTGAGTTGTTGAACAATTTCTACAGCAATGGCCTCCCTTCCAATCAGACAGGAGGGCCAAACCTTAGCTTGGACTAAAGGTTCAAGGGAGCTGAGATTACTATGGCGGCCCACACTTCCAAGCTCCAATTGCTTGCCAATTGTAAGGGTAAAATTGTCTTAAAAGTCTTAAACTTGATGGCACCATCATTTTCCCTTAGGGAGAGTTAAGTCATGAGGGTTATGTGCAGGTTCTCATATTACATGGGGGTTATGTGTAATTTTGCCATAATTAAATAGGGGCTAAGTGGAATTTACCCATTTTTTAACTACCCCAAATGCAATGTAAGCATGGTTTGCAATATCTGATATATTTGTATCTGTTTATCAAATAGCTACAAGATAGGGGGAAAATTGTATCTTCCCCAATATCTCAGATATATCACACTCCCATGCCAGTCCCAGTCCCACCATCCCTCTTCCTTTTAGTCACAGGCCCGTGATTCCATCCTCTCCTTCCAGTCACATTCCGATGTTCTGGAAATGCCGAATGACTACTCCAACAAAGATTCTGATAACTTCTCTAACAATGGTGACTTTTTAAGGAACAAATGAAGTGCAAGTTTGGATATTACATGGAGGTTATGTGTATTTTTGCCACAATTCAATAGGGGATAAGTGCAATTTGCTCATTTTTTAACTACCCCAAGTGCAATGTAAGCTGGTTCACAATATCTAAGATATATATCAAAGATATCTGTACCTTATCTATCAAATAGATACAAGATATGGGGGGAGATTGTATCTTCCCCAATATCTCAGATATATACTCCTCCCATGCCAGTCTCACAATCCTTCTTCTCTTAGTCACAAGCCCATAACTCCATCCTCTCCCTACAGTCACATTCCGGCAATGGGGAAAGACTACTCCAGTGAAGGTTCCGACAACTTCACTGACAATGGCGACCTTCCAAGGAAACAATGAACTCTCTCTCTCTCCCTCCCTCCCTCCCCTTAGTCTTAGCTTTTTTTGGGTAGTCTCAGTTGTCCTCTATGAAATATTTTGCACCATGTTCTTGACCTTCCAATTTGTTCCATCAAGGACTTGGCCTCATAATTTGTTCCATTTTATGTGTTATTTCACACGGCTTACCATTTTGACTTTGGTACATCTTTCAGCATTTTTTAGAGCTTTTGTTATAAAATTGCAGACTTAATCATGTGATAAGTGTACTTTAAGTGAGTATAAGTGTATTCACATAGTGTTACCATTGCTTGAGATTAGTAATAGTCCCGTTAATATGACCAAGGCTCGTACGCATTGGTGTGAGCCGGGGCATCGTGGGTCGTCAGATCTAACATGCACCGTTATATCTCAATCCGTTAAAGAGATCCAACAGTTTACGATGCCCTGGCTCACAAAGTCGCGCATGAGCCAGGGCTTATATTAACTTTTTCCTAAGTAATAGGGCTTTAGATGATAATGTATGTTGAGATGAAAAATACATGTGAAAACATCTTTTCAGGTCACCTATATCATTTTCCCTAATATCTATGGTATGTCTCTCATGTATCTTATCTTTAAGTCACCGATATATCTCCCATAACTGATATTGCAAACTATGAACGTAAGCAAGAAATTTATCTTCTTCCAGAGTTATTGTCAATCACCTTGTAACCCTCTTATCAGCAAGGTCATTTTTACCACATGGTTCATGTAAGAATTTATTTTTAAAAATCAAAATATTATTTCATTTGAGTCCTATTCTATTTTTGCCCATATGTTTGTTTCAGAAATATTAGTAGTTCTCATAAGAATTTAAGACAAGTACCAGTTGAGAAACAAAAATTGGTCAACTGTATTAACAAAGCATATATTCTCATCAAACAATACCAAATAGTGTAAACAAAAGAAGTAATTGTATATACATGAATTGTCTCCTACATTTTTATCTTTATGTATTTGCAAGCATATATAAATGATGAAAATTTAATCCTTTCAGAAATGAGAAGATAACATTGACACTTAATAACAGTCATTTCAATAAAAAATTTCAACATTTAAATATTAACCACCTGGACATATTAGCTGCCATTTTCCTTTGGCAAAGTTCAAGCTCTACAAATGGACATAAATACAGTATTTGTTATGAAGATTAAGACTTTTCTCTATTTTAGCAAGGTAAAGTTTTGTGGTCAGTAGAGGAACATGTTTTCCAGAAATTGAACAGAAAGCATCTCCCAACTTGCCCCATCATTGATGACCTGATGTTGTTGCTCAGTGTGGACCACAAGAGAAGAGTAATGGCAGCAAGTTATAGAAGGCAATAGGAGGAGAGAGAGATACCATACAATTAACTTACTACTAATTAACTATTTAATCTTATTATTCATTAATCATGGGGAGTAGGCCCCTACACTATTTATAGGCATCATTAGCCAATCTCAATGAGAATAAAACTCCTACTCACAAAAGACATAAGCAATCTATATATAATTAAAATCACTAAAACTAGGAAACTCCATAACTAAGAATCACAAATCAACTAAAATACTATTTTTGGCCAAGTCAACCTCCAATCATAAACCATCTAAAATAAGGGAAAACGTAGCATGTGAGCATGCCCCACATAGAGGCCTGGCTAACACCTGATACTAAGGAACAAAATTAACGATAACATTTGATAAGATATAATTTTTCCATTCGTAAGGAATTGACTGCGTGCTTTAAGGTGATACAAGTGACAATGACCTCAAAAGGAACTAGAATCATTTGGTCAAAATAACTTTTTTTTCAACTTTAACTTTAGAATGGCAGGTTACTTTAAACTTTCTTAATAAAAGCATAAACGTTATTATATCTTAATTAGTAAGTGGGTCTAATCCTGTAAGATCCATCCTGGATACATAAAACTAACATCCTACTGATATGACAACAACAACAACATGTATCCTCGTATCAAATCCCACACGCCATCTTAAATCCTTCTCTACAAAACCGATTCAATCTGTAGCAGACTACTCCTCTGTGTACACCACCCAACCAAACAAAAACAATTCATAAACATGATATATAAGCAAACACAAACATTCGGACATTTGCATATACACATATCAACCAAATCATGGACACACATGCATGCAACTTTACACTAGCACATGCAAGCACATAGACACACAAGCATGGGGGGGGGGGGGGTGTTGAGACCTTTCTTCAGTATGGGTTCGTTTGTTACCCTTCTTCTCCGGACCTCCATTTGCAACATCCTTGTAAAATCATAGAGAAAGAAATAAAAAATTCCATGTGG
The DNA here is from genome assembly GCA_035235625.1 of Saururus chinensis. Lineage (NCBI taxonomy): Eukaryota > Viridiplantae > Streptophyta > Magnoliopsida > Piperales > Saururaceae > Saururus > Saururus chinensis. The sequence goes on along the minus strand of CP141140.1, from coordinate 13,874,100 downwards.
TGAAGAGTACAGAGGTCGACAATGGTTAAAGAAATTCCAGATCACACACTTACCATGCCCTCCTTCCACTTAATTGTAGTGCCAGTTATCTTAGTAGTTCCCTCATCAGAATACGAATACGATTTTGAAAGCTTTGTATCTTCAAAATAAGGGTTAGGAGCGAAATTCTGGAACATATAAATTCAAAAGTTAGTAACTAACTGCATAGATGTCTAGAAGAAAGAAAAGGTTAAATATTAAACAACAGAAGCACCATATGTGAAAAACAAGCTCACCAAAGTGATAGAATATCCTGATTTAACATCCTTGAAATCCTCAACCTCCAATGAGTCTAAATACTTGAAAATCTACAAAGGAAGGCAAAGCACAATCAAATTCAGTATCAACACATATTTTACCCAATTTATATTAAAAAAGCTGCCATCTTTCATTGCAACAAGCTTAGCAAGACTAGTTTCCTAAAACACAGTAGGAAGAACTTGCACACTTCATGCAAAAACTTGTTCGACGTTTTAACAGGTCAAACACCATGGACAGGAATGCAAACCTTTGAAAGTAGTCACCTTCAAGCCCTAAAAGGTTAACTTCTTCCTAGAAGGAAATTCGTTTATGCATTCAACAAAAACAGTTGTCCCCATATTTGAGGGCTAACATATATATCACTTGAGTTACCAAGTAGGGTGTCGTGTTTTTCCAGTGAAGTATTATCCCATAACTTTAGTTCAGATAATAAAATGTACTACCTATAAGAGTCCATGAATAAGCACAATCGGAACGATTCCAAACCTTTTGGTCTTCCTCGCTCAAAAGGTCAACAAGGGCAGGATGACTCAAAAACTGCAGGATAAAGGAGAAGGGTTAAATGAGGCATGTAAAAACTCCTCAAATTATCAACGACGAAGAAACCACAAACAATCTTCACCAGAAAAAAAAAAAAAAGTAATAAAACAGAGAAATGGGTGGATTACAAACTGCAGTTAACCAGAAATCAGGGATGGTTCTAATGATTTCATTCCGTCGGCTGTAGACAGGCCTGCGTATCTCATTATACTTCTGTTCCAGCTCCAAGACTTTGTCACTAGCCTCTTCATTAACCTAGAGAACAACAAAAGCATTTCAGAAATGGGGAACGACCCCATCAGAGGCCAGCCAATTTTCGGCATCCTCTTGTGACATCGAACATCCAACCGCAGAAAAAAAATATCGCACGCCTTTAGGTAACAACATTAGAATACGAAAGCGATAGCAGCGAAGGTGGGAGAGAACGAAGAATGGAAAATCGGGCAAGAGAATTACAAACAAAAACAAAGTTTAAAGAAAAGGAAAAGGAGGACAAAAGAAGGATATACCTTCTCGAGCTCGTCCTGAATCTCCTGAAGCTTCTCGACTGAGAGGACGAGTTCGCCGTCGATGTGGTCGGAAGTTTCACGGTCCAGCTGCTCCTCCTCTTTCCGCTCGGCGGCCACCTTGGACTTCTTCCCCTTGTCGGCCACCATCTTCTTCTGCAATTACAATATCCCGCGGCCTCGTGCGCAACAGTTGCCGGCGAAGAGGTGAGACCAGCGGAGAAGAGAAGATAGGCAGCAGCGATGGCAGATGGACAGACCTCTTCTAGAGTTCCAGACACGAGGTTTCTCAACTTCCTCGATCGACTAAAACCCCGAGCTGAAGCGCTGAAGGGTCGGTTCTGGCGGGCCCCACTAATGGGGCCACTGATTAGGGCAAATGAGGCAAGATAGAAAAATGCTTTAATGACGTTGATTTCTCAACGTCATAATAATATTACTCGGCAAGATATTCAATGATGGTACTACTTTCACACTTCGTTTGTGTGCTGTCACTCGTAACTGCTCTACCTCTCCAGAGTTAGTTCCCTACCGCCAAATAATTAAATAGAGAAAGTAAATTTATTTGTTTAGCGAATAATTTTATTTGATTATTTTAAATTATTTTTTTATACTCGTTATAAATTAACTCCGACTTAATACTCAACTCTTCACCCGGTAAAAAAATATTGCATGCTTAGATTGTAGCTCTAGAGAGAGTTAAACTCTTGGATACTTATGAACACAACGTACTTGGTATTCTAACTGATGGATGAATGTCCTCTTTTATTCACCATCACGGATTATTTTGAGGTTTGATATATATATATATATATATATTGAGAAAGAGAGAGTATAATGATGATTGTGTGTTATAGCTGAAGGTATGGGGAAGAATTCTACTATGTTCTAGCTGTGGATTCAGCTGCCATTATGTGGATTCAAAATGTTTTTATTCCTTTTGGATTCAAGGGGCTATAAACCCATAGATTCCAGTTATAAGTTTGTTTGATTGTAGAAAGTTTTGTTAGTCATTAGTCTTGTGCAACCACTTAAGTATTTGAAGAAATTCTTGTTAACTTTGATTATGAGTATTAGTTTTGTTAATCATCTATTTTGTTCAGCAAGTTAAATACATTAAAAAATTCTTATTTAGGGGCTATTTGGGTGTTGGGATTTTTTAGAAATAGAAGTAATTTTTTTTAGAATTAATTAAAAAAATTCACCGTTTAATGCGGATTATGATTGATAATAAAATTTGTTAGAATAAATTTGGATGCCTCGCCAAACTCAATTTTAAAATTTATACTAATATAACTCTCTTTACCAAACTTGAAGATACACATTTTTTGGTACTCTTACGTTCATAAATTTGAGCTCTATCAAACAAGATCCTATAAGGGTAAGTAATTTTAAACTTTTAAAATAAACCCTACCTATATCATATATTTCTCAAAGTTCAAATTGATATAAGAAATAACCGTTAACGAAATATCTAGTTTCGAAATAGAGGTTGTGAACTAAAATCGATAAAATCACTTCATAAGGTAATTCGGTGACTGGCGATTCAAGCTCAAAACAACTTAAAATCTACTACTAGGCAAATTTTTAATTACACCCAGCTTCTACACTCAAACATGATTCCGATAATTCAAATCAAAATTAGGTCAAAAAATCTTACAAAAATTCCATACAGAAACAACCCCTTACAGTTTACGTCATAAAGGGAGAGAAAGGGGTTGGGAACAAAGGGGTTGGTAGAAGGAGAGGGAAGGAGAAGGGATAGAGGAGGGAAAGGAGCAAGGGTAGAAGAGGTCGTCGGCCAGTGGAAACCAAGGCCATCAGAGGGGAGGGAATGGCAAACATGCCAGGACAAATGCTTCCCCATGAACGTAGCCCCACCCTTACCAGCCATCAACAGCCCCACGCACAGCCAGAAGCAAACCCCCTGGCCGGCCAGGAACCAACCCCAGCAAGAACATATTTCTTCTTCGAACCATCATCGCCGATCAACTCTCACACCATCCATCCAGTTGCATCTTTGCATTTTCCACAGTTTCACATTACCACGGTACGGGAGTTTTCAGGTTCCACAGCAAACAATTGCCTAAATTTTGAGAGCCATCTCCACACTTTTTTATTTCTAGCCACAGCAGACAACTAGCTTTAATATCCATCAACTCATGTCACAATCTGGCATCATCTCACTGTTGTCGCAAATCAGGATTGATGAATTGAATACCCTCAGTCTTGTCAAGACACTAAGCTTCAGTTTCAATTCCAACTTGATTCAACTTGCTCTTTCTCAGTACTATACCGAGGTCTGACCGGCTTCACTAACGTCGATGGAGGGTTCATCATATTCGCTAGCTCTTGAATTGAGCAAGAAGTGCTTTTGCGCATCTTATCAGCAAGAATAAAAGTTCGATCCCGTAAACCTAGTCGTGAGAGACGTTCTCTCAACATGCTACAAGTACACGAATATGGCGGTATCCCTTCGTCAACCATCATCTCGAAATACCTGCAAGCATCCTCCATCTTACCCCTTTTCTTACATAGGCCATGGATCATGACTGAATAAGTCGAGACTGCAGGATAAAAGCCTACTTCACCCATTCCCTCCCAAAGTTCCATTGCCCGATCCATTCTTCCAACTTCGATCAACATTTTAAGTATCATATTGTAAGTATGGCGGTCCGGTTTGCAGGACTCCTTTTTCATCCGCTGGAGAATTTTAAGGGTTCTATTGACCTCACAGTGCTTGCAATGCGCGGCTAGAATTGCATTGTAGCTCCACACATCCGGAGTAACCCCACTACATATCATCTCATCCAAGAGTTTGTGCGCATCGTCTATTTCATCGTTCTTGCATAACAATTTGATGATGCAATTGTAAGTGAACAAGTTGGGCACCAATTCGTACCTCTTCATCCTGTCCAGAATTTTCATGGCCATGCGAACATCATCAGATTCACAAGCAGCCCGGATAAAATTCGCATAGGTACATGCATTTGGCTCAAGTCCACGGCAGCCCATATCCCGGAAGAGCCTATACGCCTCGTCCACAAGCTTCCCCTGACAAAGAGAAGCCAACAGCGTGTTGTAGGCGACCACGTCTAGAGGACATCTTCGTTCGAGCATTTCGTCGTATAGTTTGAGTGCATTGGCAGGATTCCCCGAATCACCCCATCCCTTCATCATAATACTGTAAGTTTTTGACCCAACGAGAAATTCCCGCTTGATTTCATCAAAAAACTCCTGTGCACGATCGGCTTGATTGTTCCTGCATAGAAAGGACAGCAATTTCTCGAGGTCTTGTACACCCGGTTCGAGCCCAAACTCGGGCATCCTTTTAAACGCTTTAATGGCATCTGCGGGCAAATTCGCCTTCGCGTAGGAACGAAAGACAACCCAGAAAATCTCCGGCGTAATTTCGACGGACCCATCTCGCATTTCAATGAGAAGGTCCCAAATCAGCGGGAACTGCCTGGAGCTGCCCAAGATATCCACGAGAATCTGATGGCTCTCCCCATTGTGGGCGTACCCCGGGAGCTTCCGAGCCCAAAGAAAGAAACGGTGGGCGGACACGCCGAGGTTCCGGCAGCGCTTGAGCACTTGGTGGACTGTGTCGGTGGAGATTCGGGAGGAGAAGGGAGCGAGGGCAGATTCGACGTCGTGGTGGGCGCCTCGGTAGTCGCTGAGGATCCTGCAGATGTCACTGATGTACGAGGAGGACTCCGAATGCGGGGGTCGAGGAGGAGGCTGCGAATAGGGGAGGGCCGTGTGGAAGAGCAGGAAGGACTGGCAGAGGCATGGCAGCCTTCGCCGGCTGCATGCAGAGAAGAGCCCGATTCTAATTAAAATCGCCATTGCCTCCCATAGAGCGATCTTCCGAGAAGAGGCACGGGGTAACTAAGGAGGTCAGCCTTCAGACCGGGTCTGTTAATCAAAGGCGTTCCGGTCCGGTTCAGTTTTGGGGACCCACCACCTCTGGTCCACTATACGTCTGAAAAGTGAAATCCCGATCCCCTCTCGTTCGCCACGCCGTAACGGTCCAGAACATTTGGCGCCAAACATTTTTTCTCTCTCCTTTCCCGGCAAAAACTTGTTCCTTCTCTGATTCCCGCGACCCCCCGTTCTCAATTTCCAAATCTTTCTCCCTCTCCCGCCAAAAGTTCCTTACTTTTCTCCGTCTTCTTCTGGCAGACTCCTTACAAATGCACCTCTTGCCGCGCTACCATCTACCACCCATTACCTAGAAAGCACGGATACGCCCCCCAGCCCTCCGTATCCGATACCCGTTTTCCCTCTCATCTCTTCGCAGGCGGCAGCCGCCACTCCCCGCCAGCCTCCGCCCGGAGCCCTTTCCCCCGGTGCCCCTCAGCCCGGTCCTCCTCCGCCCAAAGCCCCTCAGACCGTAGCTCCTCCGCACAGACCGCTCTGCCCTCCGCCATCAGGCCCCACCCCAGAGCCCTCCGCCCAGAGTTCCTCCGCAGTTCGCCCGAAGGTAAATTTTTTTAACCTCGTAATGTTTGACTTTTTTTTATAAAATTCTGCTTTTTTTCGCTTTTGTGATCTGAGCTTTTATTGCTCGCGACTTTGCGTAGAAATTTTGTGATCTTTTTTGTTTTCTGTTTTTGTTTTATCAGTCTGTTTTTTGGTTCTGGATGTAACAGGAGGTACATCTCGCTATCGTATGTTTGGATTTTATTGCCCGGGAGGTTGCGGGGATAGGAGTAACATTTTATTATTAGTAGACGCGGAAAAGAACTTTGATTACTATCTTGATAAAAATAAGAAAATTTAGAAATGGAGCTATTAATATAGGACGGAGGGAGTATTTATGACCTGTGTAGGCTGTGGTTTTGTGTTGGTTGATGGCTTGATGCATAGAATGTGTAGCACAGTAGATTGATAAAATTATTTTACTTTAATTGTCTTTGTTGGGTTGGAGAGTTATATGAATATGTTGAATTTAATGATGTTTGTTAATTGTTACTTTAAGACTTTGAGTTTGAGTGTATCTGAGTGACTTTGAGTTTGAGTGTCTGATAAAATCTTTCTCTAGATGAACCACAATTGGAGGCGGTTTCCTTTAGTGATGTTGAAATGGATGTTGATGTTGATCTTGTTTAATGTTGCACTTTGGATTTGTCACTTACTTTCTCTTAGTTGATGTTCTTTAATGTTGAACTTTGGACTAATTATTTACTTTCTCGTAGTTGATGGTAGTTTTTTATTCTAATTTTTGCCTACCTCATATAGCTTTTTAGTTGTTTTCTTTTAGTTATTATTATTTTTTTTCACTTAGAACTCTTCAAATGCACCTAAAAATATGTATATAATAATTTTTTAATAGCTGTATCCTTGCTTTATCGTGTCCTAGGATTTTGGAAATTGCTGTATTCCTGTGTCTGTGTTGTATCCCCGTATCTGTGCTTCCGGCCATTACTCTCTCAGCATCATGGACATCTCTGACATTGCAAGGAAGCTCGGCCTCGCCGACTCAAAGCTTATCATCCGCAAGGCAGAGGAGCTCCGCCGTCTCTGCAATGTCCGCTTTGACTCATCCATCATCGGCGTCGTACGCCCACTTTCACCCTTGTTATCTCTTACTATGTGAAATGGGTATCGGTCTTCTGATGTGTAATGTTATCTGCCGGTGATTGCAGGGGGAGGTCTGTAAAGCTGTCATCTGTTTGGAGATTGCTGCAAACAAGTCCGACTAAATCCTTATTGTGACCTTTTTCTTTCTTTTTTTTTAATTTGGGAAATTTATAGAACATGGGAATGGAGGGCGTTGTGAGATCAATTTGATGGTCCATTTTTTGGGCTGGGAATGATTAGATCGAGTTATGCACAGGTCTCAGGTTTTGTTCGAACGACAAAGTGCAATAAGGCTCAGTGGTATGTCAGAGAAGGCGTATATTAGGTCGTTCAATTCAATGCAAAATTGTCTTGACCTCAGGTAATAAAATGCGTCTTTTTCTATGTTTTACTTGCTTACATTTAGTTCCAGCATTTTGACAAGTTCAAGACTGTTCTTATGATTTTGCAGGACGCAGGTGGATGTTCGTGAACTGGCTATTCAATTCGGTTGTGTTAGGCTCATACCCTTTGTCCGGAAGGGCCTTTCTCTGTAATAAGCTTTTTTCCATCCTTTTTTTTTAATGTGTGCAAGTTATATCTTGTTTCTACGTCAAAACGCGTGTCAGTGTCATGGTTTTCACAAAATATCTGGAAAATCCCAGTTGCTTGCATCTGAATGTGCTGATTGCCATAGGTTAGGTAGGGTGTCGGTTGTAAATCATTTGTTGGTAGCCCCGTATTCTCTTCATCTTATCGACTGGCAATTTACAAATATGTAGAATGTGTTGTTTTATGTTGTGTCAATTTCTCATTCAAATTGCCTTCTGTTTTTGTCAAAGCTTCTCTCTCTCTCCTCATTTCTTTGAACATTGGAAACAGTTTGCATTATACCTTTCTTTTCGACTATTTTGACCCCATGACATTAACAACAACAATTCAGTTTCAGCGAGGTTAAATGTCCTTTTCCTGCGTGGGTGTGAGTTACTTCTCTGCCAGTCCGCCTCTGAATTTTTTTCTATTTGCTGGTTTTAAGAGCTCGCATAAGTAAATTGAATAACATTTAAGCAATAATTCTTAAAGAATTTGATTGTATTTTCTTAATCTATATACCTAACATTGAAGTTCTTTTTTCCTTCCAGCTACAAAGATAGATTTATCTCCTCACTGCCAGCATCTCGTCGGGCAAATACTGACTTTAGTCGACCTGTGTTTATAGGTGTTGCATTTTACTTGTGTGCAAAAAGACACAAGGTATTATATTATTAGGACTAGTATTCTCTTTGTTGGATTCGTGCAAAAATTTTTGCCTTTTCAGTGATTCGCATATGATACTGCTTACATTAACTGCAGCTTAAAGTGGACAAGTTTAAGTTAATTGAGCTCTGTGGGACAGCAGAATCTGAATTTTCAAGTGTAAGACTCAAATTATAATACAGCAGCTGCATCTTTTTTATCTAATCTGCTATACTGTGAATAATCTGTTCATTTTCAAATGCAGGTCTCTACTTCCATGAAGGACCTATGTTTTGATGTTTTTGGAATCTCAAAAGAAAAGAAGGACCCAAAATCTGTTAAAGGGCACAGAGGTGAGCAGTTGTTTATATTTGTTTATCTGTGGAAGAGCATGGATTTTTGAAGCATTCACACAATTTGTACTGTTAGATATTTGTCCTAGACAAATTACTAGTGATAATACATCAGAAACTAAATATGAAAACAAGCGTTAAAGATTTTATTGGATGATGTCGATTTCTGCTCTGGTAACCAGAACTTTTGGATGTATTGCCTGGCAAACGAAGACGGGTTGATGGTGATGATCTATCTGATGACTCTCTAGACGCCGATGAGGACGACTTGGAGGTAATCGCATGCTAATTTCTCGAATGCATCTACTGTGTAATTGAGAATTGTTATAACCTCAGACTATGTGGTTGTCTGACTCATCTTTAAATTATGATGCGACTCCAATAAAGATTACCCCATGTGGACAATGAAGTTAAACCGTTATCCTCGGCAGGAAGCATCCAATACGAAACTGTTACTTTGACGCATGCTATGATTCTGACATGCATCAGCCAGATATTATAGCAAGCTTCTATAAGAGGTGGCTTATCTTTGGAGGAAATACATGAGGTTGACAGAGCTCATTCGTTACATGTTCAAAGTAGAAACAAAAAAAAAACCTCTACTTAATCAACGGTAAGCTTAAATGATAAATGACCTCAAAACTTAACTAGGAAATTAATTGTTTGTAGGTTCCAAGCTATAAACGGACTAAACAGATGGGAAAAAAGGCATATGAGGATTGGAAATCCAAAGTGATGGCGTCAAATAAGAACAATACAAAGATAGGTGAGCATTTTTGTTTCTGCACTTTGTTCGATAGATCATATGGCGGGAATGTAGATTGACTGTTTTTATTTGTTTTTTAACAGCTTCCAGTGGGACACAGAAGCAAACTCAACTAAAATTTGCAAAGAAAGCCTCCGACACAGTTGCCTTGCAAGCTTCATAGTTAGAATTTCAACATCTGTTTATCAATTTTAAGGTCTCACTTCTGCTGGTTATATGCAGAAGCAATGCTGAGCTCCAACAGTTATTCCGTTTTTTTACATGATAAAGTAAAATGTAAAAGTTAATAAACTGTTTTCTACCAACATTGTTTTTGCAGTTAAATAGTGTTTCCTTTCCGTTGGTATTGGCTGTCCTGCACTGTCTCAACATTACACATTCTTGTGACATTTTGTCATGTCCTACAAACTTACGTAGGCCACATTCTCGAAATTCTGACCAATCCCTCTGTCACAAGCGGTGATGCTTTCCCTCCTTCGAATCTGTCCAACAAAATTTCAGAGAAAGTTGGACCTTTATTGTCACGTGAGACTCACTTTTCTTGTTACCTAATATTTTTCATGGACGGACTTTTTCAAATCCATCTCTTTGAATTTACATGGAAGAAGATGAATGGCTAGAAGGAAGCAATGCTGGACGGTATGAAAGACAAAGAAAAAACGAAGATTCAACTTGCAAGGCTGGCGTTGTTTTACCTGTCAACAATAATGAATGAAACGAGTCATTATTACTGATGGCATCGTCTTATTCTTCTGTGATTTACCATTAGCTCAGCAACCCCATTTCACCGTTCTATAAGTCTCAGTAATATTACTAGCAGACAAGATCTTATTATATCATTCCCCTATTCCACAATTAGTCTACAAACTTCCAAAACTGCACAGTTTACCTCTGACGGCGACACCCCACCATAGACGCTCGTTATAAGCGCATCTTCACTCACCCTTTTTCACTTAGCTTGAAAGGGAGAAGCCATGGCCGCCCGGAGTGCAGCTGCTGTTTTCCTTGCTATTTTCCTCCTCTTCCCTCTTGCTAATGCCTGTGGCACCTGTGTGCCCAAGACACCCTACCCAAGCAGGAGCAGCCCAACCAAGGATCTGCCGCCCAATCCATTTTGCCCAACCAATGTGCTGAAGTGGGGTGCTTGTGTGGACTTGCTGGGTGGGCTCGTCAACTTGGTTGAGGGGGCCCCGCTGAAGACTAAATGCTGCGCACTGCTTGAAGGCCTGGCAGATCTTGAAGTGGCCGCTTGTCTTTGCACTGCAGTTAAGGCCAATGTACTGGGCATTAGCGTGGACTGGCCGATTGCTCTCAGCTTGGGAGTAAACACTTGTGGGAAGAAGATCCCTACTGAGTACAAGTGCGTTTAGGACGAGTCATATTTAAGTTCTTCAGTGTTTGTCGGTCGTCTTTCTACTTGGGTTGGAACTGCTGGAGGGTTAGCCTGTTGAAGTATTTGTAGACTAGTCCTGCGGTCATTTGACTGGTCATGTAATTAGAGTTGTGAAGGGTGGGTATTCTTTATGTTGTGTGGTAGTTTGATGTAGAGTGTTGAAGTTTGGTAATTTCTAACTACAAATTATTAGCAAAATCTGTCAATTCATCTTTAGAAAATGTGGTTACAGTAAATAATGAAATTGAATTAGCAAAAGATGGAAATAGCCCTTCCTATTTATAAACAAGCTCTCCGTCATTTCCAAACCCCAAACCAAAAACTCTAGCAGCTGTTCGAGAGCCTTCTCATTGATCTGCCGCTCCTTTCCCTTCGATCAGCTGTTCGACGGCCACTCACTTCTGGCCAACCCACCATCCGATCGCCGTTCATTAGTCAGTTGTCGATCCGCCATTCAGAAAGTCGTTTCCTTCAGTCCGCCATTTGAAAATTTATTTCCTTCAGTCCATCATTCTCGTCAGCCTGTTGTCTGTTTTCCGTTATTCCGCATTCGATCCAACGTCCAAAACTTTGTTCCCGTCGGTTCGACGTCCGTAAGTCTGCCGTCCGAAAGTCCGCCAATGGTTAGTCCGCAGTATGTCAGACCACCATTGATCTACCATAATAAAACTCGTTCTAGGCATGACTAAGCTTCCTCCGACATTTGCAAGTTGTAAAATTTTCTTTCTTATTCAATATTATGCTATTTTAAATGGTTAAAATAAATATTTACTTCTTTTATTTACGATTCTCATTATCTACATTTATAAATAAGTAGTAATAGAGTCAAGATACATTTTTTGTTTATTATGTTTGATGAATCGATTATATTTATAGTGAACCACTACTGTTTTATGAGAAAGATTGAATGAGATTAAATATAAACTTCATATGCATATTTTTGTTCACTAATTAATAATTATGTAAGCTTCAGTACTACAATAAAGATATATTTTTGGTTTATTGTGTTTGATGCATTGACTATATTTGACTAATATAAACTATTTACTTTATGTGGTTGCAGATATGGCTAATAGGCCTAACTTGATTTCATCTATAAGGTTCTTTGACAATTATAAGGCATGTTTTAACAAACAAAGAGTAGAATCGTTTTAGAAGACTCCTTTCTGGGGTATTTTCAATGCTCTTATAAATGGGGAATCACATTCAATAGATTGCAAAATAGAAAGTAGTGACATATTAGATCTGCTAAATATGTATGACCCAATACAAAATACCTTTAGATTGGGAGGAAAATATGTACAGTTTACATAGATTGACATAATGTTTATATTTGGTATCCCATTAGGTCGGATAAAGATAATCAAGAAAAAATATACAAGAAAGCCCAAAACTGATTTTGTAAATAGAAGATATGGGAATGTTCAAGGCTTTTGGGTAGGAATAAAATAGAAAGAGCATTAGAGGAATCTTTACTAGGAAAGACCATCAATGATGTAGAAGACTCCATAAGATTTCTATGTATTTTTTTGTGTGTGACACTTTTGGTACCGACTACAAGAATTCATTGTAATTGGGGTTTTGTAGCTCTTATAGAAGACATTAAATATATGGCCAAATATGCATGACCTCAGTATATATGGAAGTCATTAATATATTTTGTATTTGAGAACTACTAACATCCAAAAAAGGTTACTAGATGTGTGATAGCACTAATGGTAAGTCTATTAAATTTTGATATTTTTAATTCCAATCTAAATATCCATATAGAATACTAACATTTATTTTTTGTTATTATTATTTTTTAAAGTTCTAGTTGTGTGAACACAATAAAATTGTTTAATTAAAATATGATGACAAAGTTCCACTAATGGTATTGACAACTGATGGCGTAAGTATCTCCTTAATGCTATATATTATTATATAAAATAAACTATTATTCAATTTTAATTATTTATATTTTTTTGAATAGGTAAAGGAAGCTGAGTTGTTTGAAACAACTAAAGAAGAAGAATTTTTCAAAATTTTATGAGGTGAAGAAAGGGGTCTTAAAAAGAAGTCTAATTGAAAAAATGATTAAGATTAAAGCCAATAAGACAATAAATGTTGAAATTGAAAGCGAATATGAAAAGGAGAAACAAGAAGAAGAAAGTCTTTGGTGAGAGAATATTAATGAAGGTAAGCATATGCTGCACTTCAGTACAATATTCATATTATCTACTATCTTCGTTGGAATGTTAACATTTAATCAAATTTATTAAATTTTTTGAAGGAAATGAAAAAGAAGTAAAAAGGAGATGCAACCTAATCAGGGACAAGTAACAAAAAATAATAATGAGGGTATGTGTATAATTCTATTTAATAATATATGTAAAGTATTAATTATCTTAACTATAACTTTAACATTTTATCTAAATTATAACATAATTTCAAACCCCAAGGGCTACATAAGTCTAAAGTAAACACCGGCTAATCATAGTGTGAAGTAAAGTCAACTATAAGTTCAATGTATCACATAAAAAGTTTAACACAACCCGAATAACAGTAGCTCCTCTCATGGTGCGTGTCCCTCCTTATGCTCAACATAGAGCCTATCCGAAGCACCTGTATGACACAACATACAACCTAAAAAAAAAACCACAACAAAGATGAGTGAGCTTAGCTCAGTAAGGGTTTTAAAAAGGAATGTAAACTCATGTAATACCGCATGCATTCTAAATTTAATCATGCATCACATATTCATTCTCTACACCTGTGTATCACGAGATAAATTACATTCCATATACACATTCATGCCACCTGTACATCATGAGATAAATCACATTCCATATATATGTTCATGCCACCTATGCATCATAGGTTCGTTCCTAGTTCATGACACATACACACATCATGTGTAATCATATAAATCTAATTATAGCATTCATATCCTGCATGAATCAAATATCAATATTCACATCCTGCATAAGCATGTCTCAATATCTACATTCATCCCGCATAATCAAATACATCAAACTACTTTCCATCCTGCATGTTCAAGTATAATCATGTCATATGCACCATGTGCAACATAAGTATCATTGTCCTTACACAACCTATGTTAATGAGCATTATTTTCCATACACATGCATAAACCATCCGGTAAATGTCTCACAATAGAGAAAATAATCATGCTTATTTTGGCAGAAGCACAAGCAGACTTGCTCACCCAGGACAATCCCTAGCGGGGAATGACAGAATTCCTAAAAAGGAAAACTAAAGCAGTTTGGGTAAGTTCCCTAACTAGGAAAGTACCCCCTGCTCACCCAGGACAATCTATAGCAGGAAAGGTCCAAATTCTTGAAAAGGAAAACTAGAATAGTTTGGATAAATTCCCTAACTAGGAAAATACCCTTTGTAAGCCGGTGCACATGGACATATCAACCTGGATTTTCAGGTCTAGAATACATATTAATTTAAATCATTATAGCATTCTGCTCTTCTCACCCGGGGAGGACTGTCCACAAGGAATATAAAATCGATTCGATAAACCTCCAAGTGGAAAACAACGACATCCAATTAATTAATCACGGCTAAACACTGGAAATCATAGCTCATAAAGCATTTTTATGATGCATGTGACATGATACATACGTGAGCGAAGTTTAACGAATGTAAGAATGAATAAGCATACTCTAATCATTCCATATGTACTTGTAACATGATCCATTTGTGACAAATAAAATTATATAAGCATAAGTAAGGATATACATACATGGTAGTAATTTATCATAGTTATGACCTACTGAAATCATGTAAATACGAAGAAAACATCGAAATACGGATTAAGACAAGTAGAACATCATGTTTAAGCTAAATCATAATCCAAAGAAGGTTCATATGCATTTGAGTGATATTTATAAGTAATCATAATTCATCATAGTCATAGATAATTAGAATTATGAGAAGAAAGTAAGAAATGACCAAAATTTCATAAAAATAGCCTATATCATCAAACTTTTGTATTGCCGTTCAATTAGCCAGACTAGTCGTTTCGAATGACTAGACAACCTGTTCAAACGCCTAACTGTTCGAACGACTAGATAGCTCGTTCGAACGACCAGACAACTCGTTCAAATGCCTCAACTTTCAAATAATCTATTCGCCTGTTCGAACACACGTAATTGTTCACTTTTCTGATTCGTCTTCAACCTCTCGAAATTCAAACAAAAAACATTCCAAAATTCCATATAAATTCAAAAATCATCATAGAATATTATATAATCTAAATCTAAACCTAGAACATGATGGATCTAATCATTTTTCATTCTTAATCATACCAAAATAACTATAAATTACATGCTTTTAACAAATCACCATTATACATCAAGATGAAGAAAAACTCAAACAACACTATAATCATGTATTCCAATGAAGAAACCACTTAAGGTAAAAAAACCCTTACCTCTAACAAGCCTTTGAATCCCATGAACAATCTTCAACCTCAAGAAATCCTACCCAAAATTTAGGGCTCTTAATTAAATGTAATTATAACTAACTAATAGACTCAAATCAATTTGGAAGAAGATAGATCTAAGACATCTTTAGGTTAAAAATAAAATAAACCTAATTAGGGTTCTAAATTGAAATTAAAATATAATTTTGATGAGGAAAATCAAAAATCAAAAAATGAGATATGAAGATAGATGAGATTAAAACCAAAAATTGAAAGATTAGGGGGTTGATTAAGGGAAAAATTCACCTTAATCAAGGTTTCTTCTTTAGAAAATGGGGGTAGAGCAAGTCTCCCTCCTAAACACATCCCTTCTGCATTTGGCAAAAGGCTTGAGTTTTTCCTTATATAGTACGGGTTTTGAGCTGGGAATATGAATTGTTGGGCTAGAAAATAGGGGGCCCTAAGTGGCTAATTAAGGGTATTTTTTACTCAAAAGTGAATTTAATTACACCGATACCCACTTACACAAATTACTAGAAGGTTGGAGGTTAAAATGGGTTGCACGCTGTCCAACACGGATGCGGGGCCTACGGTGGGGTCCGCTCCCTTAACTAAGGATTTTTTTTTAAATTCTTATAAATGGTAAAAATTTGGGTAAATCAAGTCTGACACTAATACTCATAAAATAAAATTAAACCTTAATAAATTGATAACTAAACTAACCTATAACCTCAAAAATTAAATCAAACCGACAAACAAATAAATTTACACAATTAAAGAAAAAAAGAGATCTTACAGTTTATGCCTAAACTTTTTAGCACCTCCCTCATAATTATGCCCAATGTATTGAATGCCATCACACCACTTTGTAGTCATAAGTGTTTTTTTAGGTAAACCTACAAAGATAATCAATATCTTCCTCAAGAACCGTTGAAATAATATTTTGAATAATGTTACTCTGCTTGCTATTACCATCATTACTAAAATTTCTCAACTTATTATCATGAGCACTAATCAACCTAAAAGAATCAATGACAAACACATTTATTGTATTGGTGCCAACATAAGAAGTGATTGAGAATAATTTTTTCAAATTTAAATAATCTCGAAGCATACAATTTGAATGGTTGCCGATAGTGTAAGACAATCTTACAAATCTAATATTCAATTGTACCCATTTCTAACAAATCATACTAATCAAAGCATTACAAGTTGTGGAGATATCCACCTAAAGAACTAAGGTGCTTTTATCCTGCTTGCATATAAAAAGAAAGAAAGAATCCATGAACCTATATAAAGTACAACATAGATTTTAAAATATAAACAAAAAGATATAAAATAATAAACATTTCATTTCAACAACAAAAAACATATATGGTAAATGTAAAACAAATACATAAGAGTATAAATATTGAGAACAATAAAAAAAGCAAATTACATAAGTTGGAATTAATCATTTTAGAAGTATATTATAACAGTTGGAACAAAATGTGTAAACTAACTAAATTGCAAATATTAATCATTTACGAAACAAAATAGAGCGGTTAGAATAATAACAAATAAGTCAAACATATGTAAAACAAAATCAAAGCAATTACAACACAATATGTGAGAATTAACTTGACTATAAATTTTTACAAAGACTGAAGATTGATTTAAAAGCTGACAAACAAACATGTCATCGACTTAGGATGGGAGAATTACCTTGACCAGTAAAATGCACAAATACATAAAATCGATCAACAAACTCAAAAACAAAAATGCATTCATATGCAGAAATCGAAGAGAACTCTTATCTCATAATATGAAAAAACAATAAAAAGTAATTGGAATTAGGACTATTGGAAGAAGACAAATAAAATTAAGCACATAAAAAATTCTGTCTTCAATCTAAACCAATTAGAGATCAGAATGTAATAAATACCTTGAGCAGAAAAATCAAAATTGCTGCATATAGAAGTCTTGATTGGCTCCGGATAGATTGAAAACGAATACAATGAAATTGCCGGATATGAGAAACAATTTGGTGATTTAAAGTGGCATATCCGTTCTTGAAATCGTGTGACGAGAGGAACAATCAGCTCTGGTCACACTTAGAAGAGAAAAATTCAACTATCCAAATCGCTGGATGGGAGGAAAACAGGAGTCCATTGCAAATCCACTATCCAAATAGGAAGGCTGGAAGAAAAATCGGAAGACTCCATCGAAAGGGAAGAAATGGAAGACACCATCGGAAGGGCAATATGGTCAAAAGATAAAAATTTAAGGGAGTAGTCATAAGTAAGGGGGACCAAATGGGAGATAGAATTGTTCGTAAGAGTTATGAACGGATTACCTTTTAGGGGAAGACCAGACGCCAATTTTTCTTTCTTCATATGTGTAGTGGATTGTTTGTATCTGCAATTATTTCCATGCCAATCTAATTTAGGAGTTTGAGCGATGGTTGAGCTCACCAGCCACGATAAGAACCAAGGGAAGAGAGATCATAATAGATAGACATAAATCGATCTCATTTTAATATGAATTGTGGGCTTCATTGAAAGCTTCCACTGTGTTCTCGTGAAAGGAAATTGCTAAGGTTAAATTGCAACAAGCCCGATTTGTGCCAAGGACCAAGGCAATAGGATGGTGAATCTTGATTTAATTATTTGATTTATCCCTACCAATAGGGCCTTAATATGTGTGAGCCCGCGTTGGGGTGTGGTGTGGGTGGGTGTGGGGAAGGTGGGTATACTTTTGCATAAACTTGCAATTGCAAGTTTTAATGAAAGTACTTTTGTGGCACTTTCAAGGTAAAATGAAAAAAAATAAGAACCTTTATGCCGACCCTTAAAATTTTCATAAGGTATGTGACAATTAAGTGTATGCTTCTCATCCCAAGCAAAAACACATTTACTTCCAGAATTTTCTTTTAAACAACTAGTAGCATAAAATTTGTAGGATTTTTTTTGTTATTCGACTAAAAGAGCAAGCTAAACAGCCTCTTATAGCACAGTGGGATCACATATATGACGTCTATACATCAGATGCACTAGTTAAGTTAGAATATAATCTCTATAGCTGGCCAACATAGTTGGTTTAGGACATGTGTCTTCTCCATGTGTAGAGGAAGTGTTGAGAATGGAAGGTAGTATTAGTATCGATAAGAGTATTACATGCCGATGATATACTTGGTACACATAAAAATGGTTACAAACCTCTAATATATATTAAAAATTATTAAAATTGATAAGATATTATCATAACAATTCCCTTCGAGGCATAATAGACAAAAAAAAGTTACAAGTGAACATATAATACCAACATTAGTATCACACGTTAATTGGGGGGAGAGTAGAGTATGTGATTTTTCGACGAGGACCCAACTCCCTCATAAGATTTTAGATGAGATGAACTAATGTTATGAATAAACTCAAATGTTAATATATTAGGCTAATCATAATTGTTAATTAAAAATACACACCATACAAACTATTACTTCCTTCATCCCATATCAAGTATTCTAAAATAGTTCATATTAGAACCAAATAAAACACTTAATATGAGTTAAGAGGAATATTATGTAGAAACCCCTAAGTTAGATATGCAAGTAAATGCATAGGTGTGAAATACTATATTTAGAAGAAAAAAAGTAATTGTATGGACCCACATGTGTTGATCTCATGTAATTTTTTTTAAAAATAAAATTTTAATTGTTAATATAAATGAGTGAAAAGTACTATAATAAGAACATTGGCAACCTTGAACCTACAAAGAGGTTGAGTTTGAATCGTGCTCAAATTCTTTGTTGGATATTTTTTTAATAAAAAGTGTGCAATTAATTGTGTATTGGCCGTATTGATATAGTGAAAACATATTATTTTTTCTTGTGGATAGTGCACAAACCTATGTGTTGTACCAGTTCCGGTAATGATCGATACGAGTATGTATTGGCTAATATACACCCAAATTGGCCGGTACACAATGTTGAAATATAAAATAAATTTAACAATAACCCATTTTCTAAGCGTTGAGTCATCAGGAAACACAGGTCAATTAATAGAACACGTGTTAGCAGACAAAGTTATTATGTATATATGTCAAAGTTATATAAACTAGTTATGGATATACTTAAAATTAGAATTGCAGAGATTAGCTAAATATTATAGCGAAGAACTAAACAAGGTACGTTTGAGTAGAGTTAATGCTCAGATGGAAAGGCTTACAAGCACACATTAACCTCTGAATACACATAATAAGACAAGGACCCTATGTTTGAAGCCAACTAGAGAGTAAAACAGGTCTTAATGTCATTTTTTGCTGCATACAGACATTAATTAAAGGCTTGTTTAGTTAAAGATTTAATTTTTGTAGAGAATATGATTGTGTGATAAATCTATCTTAGGGTAATTGTCTTCAGAAGCATATTAATGACCTCCCTTCATGAACTCATCAACAATATAATTGTTAAATTAAAGTATGTTTGTTTGAAATTCTGCCTTGAAGACATTCTAAAAGGAAGAGGATTTTTACGTTCTTTGCCAAAATATTATTGTAGCTACAATTAAATAGTTGTTAGAATATGACTATAAATTTTTCCAAATAATGAAAATCAATATACCAAAAATTGCTACTTAATTATGATTCTGGGAAGAGGGAACCCTCTATCCAATGCCTTACCTAATAAAGGAGCGCGTGGAAGCTACTTTCCGGATTCAAGACTGTTAAAGCCTACAAAGCACTTATGAAAATATAATAGATTTAGGAGTTATCAACTTTTGTAAAAAAAAGTGTTTTAATTTTTTTTTAAAATGTTTTAAAAAAATTAGACATAGAGAAAATAATTTGAGGGTGAAAGTTCCTTTAGGGTCTGTTTGGATTAGTGGAAAACGGGAGAAAGGGAAAGAGAAAGAGAAAGTAAATCTAAGTGAAAGAGAAACTAGGAGATTCCTAAAATTTTTTCATTATTTGGTTGTACAAATCATGTTAGAGAAAATTGATGATGATAGTGGTGGTGGCGGCGGTAGTGGTAGTAACGGTGGTGGCGGCGGCGGCGATGGTGGCGGTGATAACAGTAGTGGTGTCGGCGGTGATGGCGGTAGTGGTGTCGGCGGTGGTGATGACGATGATGGCGGTAGTGTTGGCGGCGGCAGAGGTGGCGGTAGTTGTGGCGGCGTCGGTGGCAACAGTGGTAGTGGTTGTGGCGGCGATGGTGGCGGCAGTAGTAGTGGTGGCGGCGGCGGTAGTGGTGTCAGTGGTGGTAGTTGTGGCGGTAGTGGTGGTGGCAGTGGTTGCAGCGGCGATAGTGGTGGTGGCGGCGGCGGTGGTAGTGACAGTGGTAAAGGCGGTGACAGTAGTGGTGGTGATAGTAGCAGTAAGATATAAGTCTTTAGTACGATGATTTTCTTCCAAAATTCATGGGTTAACGGGTGAAAAAATTTTGGGTTAAATTTTTATTAATTTTTTCTCAGTTTTCACTCTAGTTTATCTTTCCATGTTGCACCAAACAGTAAAAACTGAGGGATTTTAAGAAAATTTCTTTTCTTTTCCCCACTTTCCACTAAACCAAAGAGACCCTTAAGCCTTTATAACATGTTCCTAATGAATTGCTGGGCCTATTATTTTTTAAATTTAAAGACCTTTTTCTTTTCAGCCTAAAAGAAATTTATATTTTATATAAATTTATATTTATATTTATAGAGACGAACGGCAAATTTAATTAAACATTTGTTTAATTTCCAAGCTTCTGCGCTGCCGACTTCCCGCGTCCAACATTGGGGGACTCGCCCATCTTAGGGGCCTGGCGTGGTGCCCCAAGGGCCAAGCGTCAGCAGGTCGCGACCGGGTCTCTCCGTTTAGAACCAAAGCGGGGCCCATGGCCGTGGAACATCATTTTCTGTGACCTCGTGGAACACCAACCTCCTAACACGGTAAAGGACTCTGCCAAGCCGCCGGTGTCCCAAGCTTGGCTTCATTCATATGGAGCATATATATACATAAAATAATTCGGAACCATGTAAATCATGGCCAACCAAGTCGAATACGAGTCCGGATGACGCCTGGAGAAGCCGCGGACCACGGAAGCCGTCCTATATAAAAAAGATCTCGGACGGCGGCGGGATGAAATGTGGGTGTTGAGGAAGAAGCCGTGGCCCGCGGACGCCCACGTTTTCCCCCAATCTGACCCCCCTTGCCCGCCGTCTCTGTTGACCTTTTCGTTTCCGTCGACCCATCGCACTTCCTCCACTTCTTTTTCTTCCCTTCTCTCTTAACAACAGGGCCTCCTTCCCGTTCTTCTCAAGAACCTCACGAGGATTGGGCGAGGAAACCCTTGATTTCCCTGCTGAGAGTTTTGCTTTCCTTCTCTTATCCTTAATTACATTGTTTTAATTTCAAAGTACCAGCGTATTGTGTTTGGATAGGTTCCGGGCGTTTAAATCTCGACTTGGATCAGAGATTTCAAACCCCACGCCTATTTTACTTCAAAGCGTTTAGTTAATTTGCTTTTTTGGTATTTTCTTAGCTAGAAATAAGTTCCGTTTATCTTTCTATTATCATCTCTTCCTGCCGTTCTGCCAATTCCGGAGATCATAAAGAATACCTTGATCGTACTTTTTATTATAAATACGGAGTATTAATTGTATCAGGGTCTTCTTTATTTGGTAACTGTTCAGGTTTCCTTTTGTTGTTAATTGATCTCAAGGATGGATTCTTTCGTCTCTGACGAATTGCTGGGCACTTTTATGCCCATTGTGGTCTATTGGGTCTATTCCGGTATTTACGTTTTGCTGGATTCCTCTGAAAACTATCGGCTGCACTCAAAAAAGGATGAGGATACCAAAAATTTGGTTTCCAAGACTACTGTCGTCAAGGGGGTTCTTCTGCAGCAGGCAATTCAAGCTGTTGTTGCCATCCTTTTATTCACGGTAAGTTTGTAAAAAAAAAAATTCACTTCACTATTGCAGATCAATTATATCACAATTTCGTATTTCCTTCCTTGACATCGTTGTTATATTTCTGTTTATAGCATATGAAAAATGTCTGTTTATGATAGTCTCATAATTTGAGAACTAGTACTCAGTCTTAAAAGGTTTTACTAGAAGCATTCATGGAATTTCTGTGCATTTAATGTTAGAAAACAAGAGTTGGATGAATTGTTGGGTGCTTGTTGAAATTACTTCAAACACTGTTATATGCTATAGTGGTTATGATGTTCTCGATATACTGAGGAAGACAGAAATTTGCAAACTGATTTTATTGCATACTAATGTTTATGATGGGATACTCACAACAATAAGTGGAATTTCTAGGCAATTGCTTTCATATTTTTATTTACAGCCTTAGTTGAAATTGGTAGTTAAATTTGACGTTGTCTATCAAAATAAACTATCTGACATTGGCTTACTGTGCAATTGCAACCTACTATCCTTAAATTCCTCCCCTAAACATGGCCTAAAATACTTAGTTGTATTCCTGTCTCTCTCCTAGTTGTTGTACATATTTACCTTATCATCCTGATTTAACTACATTAAACTTATCTATATGACAATTTTTTGGGACCCAACATTGCTTCATAGAGTATATTGTGACCTCACTGCTGTTCTGTAGGATTTTTGTTTAGGCCTAGTTGGGAACTTGGGACCCACAGATCACACAACATCACTAAAAAACTCTCTACTTCTCCCCACCCATGTTTATCCTATTTACCACATCAATAAAAATAGTGGAATTGCTTACAGTTTGGCACTTCTTGCCCAACTATTGCAATTGATGGCCTACATATAGTTCTACCTTCCCTAAGGTTGAACTCCACATATTCCGTCTTGCTTTGTCTTATTCTAAAACCTCTTGAATCTAATGCTTTCTTCCCTACTTCTAGCTTTATGTTTGATCCTACTTTAGTCTGGTCAACTAAATCTATGTCATCCACAAAAAAAGCATGCTCTTTGGGACCTACCTTAGATATATGCATTTAGCTCATCATGAATGACACAAAAGTAAGGTCTTTGGGATGGCCCTTGATGTAGACTTAGTGTCATTGGGAAGCTATTGATTTCTCCCCTAGCTGTTGTTATGATAACCACTATGTCATATATATTTCTTTTGGGAAATTTATGAATACCCTCCTGAGTTTACATCTCTTAACAAATGCCCCCTCTCTTTTCCATATTTACAACTAACTTACTGACTTGACAGTCACATATATATCCATTACCTTTATTTTCTAAAATTTCAAAATCACCCTCCAAATATACTAAAGTACATCAGTTCTTGCTTAGCTTTAACTCCAACAAGGGGAAGCTGATGCCTGGAAATTAAGTTGGTGGTGTAAGGACGGTGACTAAGCGGATACCGTGTTAATATAGGCATCGGTAGTATAGAAGGGAAGGGTTCCTACTTTGGAGGGTAATAATGGAATTAAGTGAATGGAGGTAACACATCTGTTTATGACCGTCAAGTGAGGGGGTTAGTTGTAAATATTGAAAAGAGGAGTATTCCGCATTAGTAAATAGCTGAAAACTTAGGGGATATTTGTAAAATGCCCACATTTTTATTGTACTTATTTTCTTTTTTTATAAGATTCTAAATTAGCTTTCTAGGCACTCTGTCATAAGCATTTTTTATTTGGATGAAAGTGATGTTGAGGTTTTGGTTGCTTATGATATATTGTTCTACCAATTATTGTAACAAGAAGAAAGCCTCAACTCATGTGTTGACCTCCCTGGCATGAACCTAAAATGATTATATATTACCTTAGTCACTTTCCAAAATTGTCCTTATATATTTTCTCCTTAACTTCTTACTTCTTAGTATTATTCATGAGTTTAGTAATTGGGGAGAGTAAATCTAACAAAAAATGACAAAAATCAAGGTAGACAAATATCAGGTGAGAGTAAATATGAAGAATGCTATATAGACATGTGACTGGATGTGTTTACAACATTTTGATTTGCACTTTTAATCTTCTTTTTGAGCACATAGTTTGCTTCTAGTGAGAACTCGGTCTTGGTGATTATGTCAGATTTGAGAATTCAGATTCCCCTCCTCTCGTCAAGATTTTGCTGGGATTGGTGAAAGTTTGCCAAAATGCCCCCCCCTCCCCCGCACGCATTCCTGTTCCCCCTTCCCACTCTCCCTCCACAAAAAAAATGCTTTCATTTTTTGCTAAAAGCTGCATGCACATGCATACTTAATTGTTGGTACTTACCAAGGTGTGATGAAATAATGTTAAACAGATTGCCATGCATGACACAAACTTTCGTAACAAATCCAATGCTGGCATCCGACAAGATGGAAGTGAATTTTATTTGAAAAGGGGAATGCACAACCCTATTTTTTGACTTATGAGGAATTACAAGAATTTTAAGGATTTAATATGAGTGGAATATAATATGAAAAAAACTCTAGCCATCAGGAGCATGATCTAATGGCCCATAAGCCAAAGGTGTAGTGAGTTGTAGCTCTAGCTAGCTCTTCTCATATAATATAGGAGACTTTGACTCAGATTTTTCGTGCTCATGATGGATTGAATGGAGCAATTCATGAAAGGACTATCTAGTTTTCCATTAGGTGATCTCCACTGGAAAATAGTACTAATTGAATGAATTAGAACAAAGAAGAAAGCAAATGAGTTAAAAATACAACCAGGACCACTCCTTATGAAGTGGAGGTTTTGAGTTTGAATGCCCACTCTATTGGCCACCCTGAGGGATTATATCCTAACCTTACCTGATGCATATGCTGTGTGTGCGTTGTACATGTCCAAGGGGATGGTGGCGGGGTACGATGCTCTAAGAGGCCGGCTGCTTTGACCCTTCTAGTTAGGTCTTAAGGATTTGGACACCCTTAGTTCATAATCATAATCATAATCAAGTAGCGTCTATTCCTAACAATTTGCGATCAGCGACATGGATCTTATGCCTCCATTCTAGTGTGCTTTGTGCCAACTCTATTGTACGAGATAGCATAGTCATATCCTTATTAATTCCATCCAAGCTCTCTTAGGTCTCCCTCTCCCTCTTTTGGCATCATTTATATAAAACCCGTTTACCTTTTTACTAGGGCATCCATTGGTCTTCTTTATACATGTCTATACCAATGCAACCTATACTTTCTGAGCTTCTCCCCTAAAAGTGCTACCCTTAAGTTTCGATGTATGTACTTATTTTTAATCTTATCTTTTCTCATTATTCCATACATCTACCTTAGCATCCTTATTTCAACTATATTCAGTTTTGACTTTTCTTTAGTGCCCAATATTTTACTCCAAAGAGTATTACAAGCCTAATTGTTATCCCATAGAACTTACCTTTAAGCCTATTTGGGACTCACTTATCATACAAAACTGCTTATGCCGCCCTTAATTTTATCCAATCCGCATTAATCTTATGTACCACATTACTAGTGATATCTCTCTTTGTGGATAATGGAGCCCAAATATTGGAATTGCTCACATCTTGGTACTTCTTGTCTATTTATTTTGACTAAAGTTCTACTACCCTTAAATTTAAATTCTATATACTCTGTCTTCATCCTGCTTATGATAAAACCTTTTGATTCTAAAACTTTCCTTCATAGTTCTAGTTTCGCATTTAGCCTTATTATAGTCTCGTCAACTAAAACTACATTTTCCGCAAAAAGCAAGCATTTAGCCTTATTATAAAGTATCATATCTTGTATATGTGTAGTTAGTAAATTTATAACTAGAACAACAAAAAGATAAAGGCTTAAGGCTGACCCTTGATGTAGACCTACTATGAACTCTTTGGTTTCTCGTCCAATTGTTTGTACATTGGTCACTACCCCATTGTACATATCTTTAATAATATTGATGTAACCTCTTATAACTCCCTTCTCCTTCAAGACCGTCTAAATGAGATTTCGAGGCACTCTATCGTAAGATTTTTGCCATATTAATAAAGGTCATATTGAGGTTTTGTCTTATATTCTTATACTTTTTAATAAAGGGCATGAAACAAAACTAGTTCTTAGTTACTTTAGTTACTTTCTGCAAGCATCTTTAAATCATTCTCTCCCATAATTTCATAGTATCTCATAAGTTTTATACCTCTATAATTTGTATAGCTTTAGATGCCCCCTTTATTTTTTTATAGAGGTATAAAGGTGCTTCTCTCCACTTCTTTGACATCCTCTTTAATTTCAAAATATTATTAAACAATTTAGTCAACCAAATTAAGCCAACACCCCCAAGGCACTTCCATACTTCAATAAGAATTCTATTAGGTCCTAATGCTTTGCTTTTGTTCATCTTTTTTAAGGCAACTCCTACATCTATTATAAATTTCCTAAAATAACTTATATCCTTAACATAATCTTCATTTAATAGCGGCGGGAAATACTCTATTATACAAATCATCAAACACTTTAAATCTAGCTTTACTTACTAATTTTTTTTGGCCTCTCTTCTAACCTTAATATAAATCTTCGAACTCTCCCTACTTTTACATTTCTCCTCCTCACTTCCCAAGCACTTGTTTTCCCAACTTTTTAATACAATTAAGTATGTTACCCTACATTGTTGTTAGTTCTTCATCCAACTTTCAGTTTCCTTCCACTCTCAATCCTTGATTGAGCAAGAATTGGTAACTTGCATATTTATGGGGTATTATTTCTCATGTACATGTGTAAAACTTAATATTTTACTGACTATATATAAATATTATGACAGATAGGATTGGTCCCTTCAATTTTGACTCAAAACTTGCATACTGTCCTAAAAATTACATAATGTTACCATTATAAGTTTTCGCTCTGACCTCTTAGCTGTCTTTTATAAAACAATGTCAACTCTTTCTGAGAGTTCGCGAGAAACAAGTTTTTTGGTGTATTTTTGTTTAGTCTTTTCTTAATAGGGAAGTTCACAGCTTTCAAATTTAACTTGGATAAACTGCTTATGTTTGACATTTTTCATGATGACTTGGGAAAATCCCTGAATTTAAAGGGTTCTTGTCATTTCTGCATCTATATGAATATTCTTGAGTAATTATGTTTGTTCTATCTTGTTTGGTGTTGTCTTATAATCATTAATTAGTATGTATCTTGATTCTCATGTTTGATGTTGTCTTGAGTTCAAACTATTAGCCTGAGTACTAGTTAATACTCCACTCTTTAAAAAATATCCTTTTTTTATGGAACCTTGAGGTTGAAAGTTTCTCGAAGCAATGTATGATTTATAAAATTTTTCCTTCAACTAACCCTTGAACTAAGTGTTGTTCGTGCAACACAAAAATGTAAATGGTGCCTTTAAATGATACTCCCTCTTTCCCACATTAATAGCTCCGTTCTTCATTTTGAAAACCCAAAGGGAGCTCTATTAATTTGGGACAGAGGGAGTAATAAATATTGCAATGAGCTCGTAAGGCTAAGACTGGGATTCTGTTTTCCTCCTTCTGAAGGTTAAGAAGGAAATTAAGGCATTATTGATCCCATTGAAGATAGAAAAACCCACAAAGCATCTATGGTAATAAGCCACATCTTGAACTAAGCATATCATGCTCACCCTGAGCAACAAGGGTTTCGATACCTGGCCTTCAAATGAGGAAATTCAGAAACTTTAGGTGCCAACTGAATTTTATAAATGTGATTTGAGGATAAGATGATAGCACTATGAATCAGCATTTTCCAGTGAGCTTTATTTGCAGGCTTCTTTTATTGATTAGTGAATACTTTATATTCAGGTAACTGGCAACAGTGATGAGGCCACAGGTGATCAACAAACCTCCATGGTGGTGCTGCTTAGACAGTTCTTGGTAGCAATGTTTGTCCTGGATACGTGGCAATATTTCATGCATAGATACATGCACCATAATAAGTTTTTGTACCGAAATATTCATTCTCAACACCATCGTCTTGTGGTACCATATTCCTTTGGAGCTCTATATAATCACCCATTCGAGGGGCTGCTCCTTGACACAATTGGCGGGGCTCTGTCTTTTCTCTTGTCTGGCATGTCACCTCGAGTGTCTATATTCTTCTTCTCTTTTGCTACCATAAAAACTGTTGATGATCATTGTGGGTTATGGCTTCCGGGGAATCCCTTTCACATGTTATTTAGAAACAACACCGCATATCATGATGTTCACCACCAACTCTATGGAAACAAATATAACTTCTCACAGCCTTTCTTTGTTGTTTGGGACAAATTTCTTGGAACCTACATGCCTTATTCTCTTGAAAAGAAAGTTGATGGAGGTTTTGAAGTTAGACCAGTTAAAGATTGAAGTTGTTACTGCAGAATTTTGAAATACTCATGTACTATTTGCTGACCTGACAGTTTCAAAGTCATATATGTCAGTATTGAAGGATTGTATATAATTGGCTGACAGGATCATTTTCTGTAAATGTTTCTTGAGCGTGATTTTGGATATGTACAGTTTTTACAATTATTTGCCTACGGGAAACAGTCTGTGGTGATATTTCTGCTATATATGAATATGGTGGTGGCTTGACGACCTTTGTACACCGCAAACTAAAGTAAAATTATTTTGTAGGTGTCTTTGTTTCAAGTGTTACAAGTACCTTTCGCTGTTTTGTGAAGGAAATGAAAATAGTGGAAAAAAGTCATGTCCCTTCGCCACGGTGGTTCAATTATGTGTATCAGTGGAGCATTGGGGTGTAAGCAAAAACGTACGTAGCTATCTATTTTCTTGACTGTCTATCGGTATATGTTTGTGACGGACACAGGGATAAAATGAAGGTGAAAGTTGGACAGATTATTTTGTTCACAAATTAAGGGTGGCTAGTAAAAAAATTAATTATAATAATAGTGGGATAGACTAATTTATAAATTAAATAAATAATTATACTATGAGAGATATGTGAGAGTATCATGTATTTTTTATAATTCTTTTAAAAGATTAATTGTGTGATATAGGTTATTAATTTAGCATAAATTTAAAATAATAATAAAATACTTGGTTGAAGCGGACAAATGTGGATGCCGATGCTGATGGACACCATACAAACAGGTGTTTGACAGTGGTAAGAGAACGAGTAGCCCGGGTCATCCTGTTGACGAGCTTATGCTGTCGGATTTGATCCCCTATCCCTTGTGGTTTGGTAGATATCCCCAAAATTTAAAGAAACCATCAGTAGACGTGAAACCAATGGAACCATCGAGGACTCACAATTTCTCCCAAGCTATTATGCTACAAACTACAAAAGTGACTCTTTTGAATGTAATTTACAAGCATGATTATATATGTGGAAGTAAGTATGTAAAAGCTAATTACAAAAAGAACCACCATGTTAGCAATTATTTTAAATAAAAATTTCACTTGTAAATGCAAAAGGGTATTGCTATTTCCCCAAAAATGTCTAACTTACCCCAACCCCCTTTACCTTTTTTTTATTGCTCTCTTCCCCTTGTGTCTCCCTCTTATTCTCTCCCCCTTATCCATGTCTTCCCTACTTGTTCTTCTTCTCTTCTTCCTCTGGTGCTCGAGGCAATGCCGGCCATGCATTTGATGCCACCATTGACATCACCACATGCCACACTTTAATACCCTTAGCTTGCCTACCCCTAGTTGATTCGTGTTGCCCATCACACAAGTTGTTGTGAAGAGGAAGATGAGGAGAAGAGGAAGGCAGATTGTTGCAACCTTTTTGGTCGCATTAGTCGCATAGAAGGAGGTGGTGGAGGAGAGGAGAAAAAGATGGAGAAGGGGGAAGAGAAAAAGGTGGTGGTGGGGAGGTGTCATGCCCCCAAATTTTCATAATCATTTTTCAAGATAAATATTTGCCTTCACTTGCGGATTTATAAAACACCCCCCTTCATACTATGCAGCACACAAAATTATATTATATGTTCACAAAATATTAAATATAAAATTAGAAACATTAGAACCATCTTTTCATAAAATATTGGTTGTGTTATCATGATAATTAATCATTTAAATAACTAAACTATTAAAATATTTACAGGACCCACAACTAAGTATTTGTCTGCTACATATACACAAGTTAATTAAAAGATGAATAACACCCTCTCTTACATAAATATCAAATTATAGGGAAAACAAATCATTAAATTGAAGGTAGGCTCCACTCTACAGTTACGACCTTTCAGTTATCTCTAAAGTCCTCACCCTGGTAAACCTGCACCACATAGGATGCTAAGTATACGAGTATACTCACTGAAATTACGATTCGAAAGAAAATAAATAATTTAATAAACACATTGATAGAGAATTTGTGGTTAAAATTAATACCAGTGACATAACAATCAAGATTCACAAATACCTTTCGGTATCAAATATATTTATAATATGGAACTCTACATTAGGGTTCTTTAGACATAGTAACCTTATCTAGGAGTTCCCACTCGACTAGATATTAGACTACCATGGATTCGATCTTAGTCTTTACCTGAAGTATACCCCACCTCATCCACGACATAAAATAAGGGCTCATGGGCCTTAGTGTTGAGATCTCGAATATTATGATCATCAAAACCTCCTGTATTACATTGTGCATGACTAGTCATATTTTTATGCTCTAGTCTATTCAAACTATACTTTTGCATCGGGGGGAAGCTCTACATAACTCTCATCCTTAGAGAGTCAAAAGACCATTATCCTATTTTATATAATACTTTTTTGTTTTCTGGCTAAATGACTCACTTGAAGAGCCAATAAGGCAATAAGAATTTCGAACCTTTTATGCCAAATGCCTCAATTCGGGGTGACCAAATCATCATATTACATGATTATATACACATGTATTAGGGTTTACTAACCCTTACTTAGTACATGCTTACTCAACATTCTCTACACATCGCAAAATCTTAAAAAATCATGCAATTATATGAATTACTATATACCTTATACCTTGCTATAAAACATATTTAAAATCTTACTATGAGGTACCATCGGAATCTCACCGACAGGTAGGTCAGATCACTGATAACTATCGGTAGATCCACCAATGTGTTGAACCTTCACCGATAGTGGGTTGGTTGGGTAAGCCCACCTCACTGACATGTCGACCTCAATGCTAATAACCAATCAACATGCATTGTACTACATGTATGTACAAGACACTGCTCATCTTCTTCCTTTCACTGGTATAGTCACTGACATATTGGTTACCTCACTGATGACCAGGAAAAACATATTGTTTACCTCACTGATGATTAGGAAAAACATAATCAGAGACTCCCCCTACATTCCAAACACATTTTTCTTGCATCAAAACCATTGAAAATCATTCCAAAACCGATATAAACTATTTGAGCCACAAATCAAACATTAAACTAGTCATAATTCGAATTCACTATTAAAGCACCTTAATGCAAAACTCAACTTAAGGAAAAATAGAAATGAGTTTATGTTCATCAAGAACTTGAAGAAAATCTGAAATTAAAATATATTTCTTTAAATTCAAGAGGAGACACAAAGTTTCTTTCCTCCTATTCATCTTCCTCCCAATTTGCACCCGAACACTAGTCTCCCAGTACTAGGACTCCTTTGAGACTCCCTTCTCTCTCCCAATTCTATATTTCACTTTAATTTTATTGGGATAACTACTTATGAAGTCTTATAACCGCAAAAGTAACTCATTTTTTAAGATAACCTATGCATGCATTTATCATCGACATACAGTAGACACGTTGATGTCTACTGACAATAAAGTTGCATTATATCATTGGTAGCCCATAGATGTATTGATGACTTGCCAATGCTTTATAAAAAAAAAGTTAAATAAAAAGAAATAACTTTCTCTTTGAAAACACTAGGTGTCATAGAGGGGGTGGACTGGGAAGAAGATGTTGGTATGACACCACATCGGTGATGACTCTAATGCCAAACTCCACCACGCTCTGGTTCTATATTTTCTTGTGGAGAAGGAAAAGTGGGGTGGGTATGTGAGATATATTTGTATAATGGGGGATGGAGAAGTGGGGTGAGTGTGATTGATATAGTGATATTTATTTGGGGGAGGTGAATAATGGGGAAGTGAGACATTGTTGGGGCGGCAATAATAGCGTTCAATGCAAAAACACCCTTGTGCTCACTTGAAGGAAACACCCTTGTATCATCATGTTTATTTATGATTAAAATTGTTAATGGAATTTGTGGTAATCCCCATTGGTTTAGGATCATTTGTGTTACCAAGTTACCATGTTCAATTTAGGAGGCCACTTGTTGCAAATGCCCTTTTATCTGCATAAAATGTTGAAAAATGTTTTCCTGACCACACCCCATGACCAGTAGACAAGTAGAGGGGAGAACCTGGAACTTGTTGGATTCGGTTCCTAAGTTTCTCTCACACCTCACCTTTGTTGATGTGGTGGCCTCCCATTGTTGTTCACCAAGACTTGGTAAAGAATCTTGACCAGGCTTGACTCATCCTAAAATGTTTGTGGATATGTACTCTTTTGGCTTGAGGTTAACATTCAAGATTCCTTTGAGCATATCAGAGTATTTGCCATGAAAACTTCACAAAAAATATGACTTCACTTCAATTAAGCAAATGTAATTACCTTGATTAATTAAATAGATATTTTCAGCATATATTGTTTTGCTCTTTGACTCTTTTCTAGAAATCAGATCTTCTCTGACTCTTTGTTGTCCTTTTGCTCTTTCACAAAAGCCAAATATTTATTGTTGTCCATTTGATCTTTTTCTAAAACCCTCTAATCCCTTCTTGAACTCATTGGAACTTTTCTAGAAGCCAAATCTTCAAATGCAGAACTGTATTAGATATGATCATAAAAAATCTCTCCCGTTCCCATTCGATCACTCACTTGTGATGCTATTGTCGGGATGGTGAGTTGATCTCAGTGACCGTCCAAACTTGAACCACTCATGCTGCAACTACCTTGATATTAACTTTCATGGCCTGATTCCTTGCTAGTATTCTCTTACAGTGCAATATATGTCTGTATGAGGTATTAATTTTAATGAGTAAAATTATGGACAGGGCAATACAAACAACAGTATCAATTATGGACCAGGTGAATAAAGCAGCAAAGATGACATGATGTTCGAAAGTTGAAAACCATGCATATGACACCCAATTACTTCCTTCTCTTCAACATGCACGAACCAGACAGATCAGGTGACTCGAATGCTCAAGTCACATGTAAGTCATCTGAACCTACGATTAACTCAGCCCATTTTCATTCACATGATGTCGTAAATAGCTTCAAACGCTTCATTGTAAAAAAGCTCGTTAAGTTGTGTTGGGTTTTTGTATGGCTTCTCGCAGCCTTCGTGTTTGTAGCGAGCCCCATCTGCATGCTTGTGATTGTTCAATGGACTCTGTTCTACGCTAGAACTTCTTCTCTCTAGTATAAATCCTACATAATGGGTGAAATGTCGTTCTTCCTTTTTCACGGTTTTGGGATAGACTTAGCCGTTGTGAAAGGAAAGCTAGCATCAGTGGCAAACAGGCGGTAAGGTAGAGAGAGACCTTTGTATTTGCAATATTTATGATACATCTATGCCTTACTAGCTGCCATAATCTGTTACCCCATTGTCCAATTAGCTCTTGAGACATTGATCGCTTGGTGGTAAAGGTTCCAACATTGCATATCTCTTATGAAATAACGAGTGGATGTTGGTATCTAGTATTTAGCATCGGAGGTCTCTCGCCCTTCCCTATTGTGATTGGTGAGGAACATTCTCTTTATCAATTTGGTAAGAGTCTTTCTTGTGGATATAAGCTAACTATAGCCGTGACAAAAGGAATGTTTCGCACTTCTTAATTTGTTTCATTTACTCGCCAATCCTACTTCTTGTTTGTCCCCATCTTAACTCCCTTTGAAGGTTTAGGCTTTAGAGGCTTATCTTCTACTGACGTGTAGGGTCACGCAGCCTGAAAACTAGTGGTGAATTATCAAACCGTTGTCAGAATCCAAGCAATTGGACATGTACTCTGGACCATCTCATTGAAGTTCAATTTCTTCTACAGTCCTGATTCATAACTGCTAGAGGGAATGCTAGGTGTTTACTTGGCTTTTTGGTCCACTCAGACTACTATTTTTTATTATCAGAGACATTCCCTTGCCAACGTGATGCAACAGCCATTCTGTCCCTGTTTAAATGCTCCTCTCCGTCCCTGAGCTTCTGGCTGTTGCGGATTAGTGGGTGTGACTCTTTCAACTTTCACTGCTTTAATGTCTCACCCACTCTTTGCTGGTCAGGTCATGCTCTTGGACCACCTTTCTTGGTTACAGGTACAATTATCAACTTACAGAAAATGCTTTCAGCATCAGATTGCTGCTTTCAAAAGTTAATGATTTTGATGTTGAAAGGCATGACAATCTGGGCAAAGCTATTATTATTCACGAAGCACCGCAATTGCTTAGTATGTGGTACTTTCAAGATCTCCCTTTTACGTATGTATCTGGGTCCTGAAAGGGTGTGTGGATAGGCTTCTTGCTTTCTTTCTTCTTCTTCTTTGTTGTTATACTGCTTGTTAGGATTAGTTTATTCTAATCACACTATTTTCACTACTGGGTTGCTATAATGCCACTTGATTTGGATTACGGATTATCTGAGCTTGTCTTAAGTAATCACCTGGAGACAGGTTTTTGTTTAATTAATTGAGCTAAATAATATGTCGACCTGAGGCTGATCTACCGCAAGATGGGGAGTGCTGGGAGCCATGGGCTCCGTTTCTGAAAGTGGCAATGCCCTGGTTTGCAATTACCTAAATTAATGGAATTTTTTCCCTTTCTTTTGCTTTTCAGTTTAAAGCTACAGTTACACAGCCCCATCACATGAAAGTGAAGCACACAGACTTTGGCTTTCAGTATTAAACAATGCACAGTATTCATATCTAGCCTAAAATATGTTGGCATGAAAGTGAAGCGCACAGAATTTGGCTTTTGTGATTTAATTTCTGCAGGTTACTTGTTATCTAGCCTAGAACATGTTGGCATGAAAGGGAGGGATGAGTTGAGGGGATCCACCGAATTGTTAGGCAGTGGATATGGCTAATTGAATGCGAGGCATTTCCCGCATCATCACGAGAAGGCGCCATGGGAGATATGAATTGTTATGAATTGAGCTTGTCAATCAGGAAGACATTCTTTGCCTCAAGGAATATTAGGCGGCATGTGTCTCTTTCTTCTTCCTTGCTCCGGTGGGGCATTTGGAGAGAGAGATTTTTAATTTTTATTTTATTTATAACATAGGGAAGAATTTATGGTCCCTCTGGCCTCTGGATAGCATATGTACTTTACGAATTGGAGCCGTCGATCGTGAAAATCACTACTGTGTACATATTAAAACAGATGATGTGCTAGCGAACATGTATTAATGGGTGCTAGCATTCGCTATAGTGTTCATACTATCAATCCTAATCGAGAGCTCCTACTTAGTGGAGGTTATCTTAGGCCATAGTAACAACGCTTTATTTTCGGTTCATTTCCATGAAGGGTCGTTTTTGTTTATTTTGAAAAAAAAATTGAGAGATTTTTGAAGAATAAAAAGAGGAAGAAGGAAGAGGGGGAAAAAGAAGCACAAGAAGAAGAGGCTAAAACAAATAACTTGCTTGAAATGTAAAAACTTAAAAATAATTGCCGAAATTGTAAAAAACGAAAAATTGACATGCCTAAAATGTCAAAAACCAAAATTAACTAGACTTAAATGTAATTTTTGTATAATTTCGGCAATTATGATTTTTTTGCAAAATTGTCAAAATTTTGAAATATATTTCAACCCAAACCCATTTTGCCTAAAATAATGAAATTTGTTACTATGATCTTGACACACCAAGTAGGATGACAAAAAATGATTCCTCCCAAAAGAGGCAAAAGGGTTATTTATAAATTAAGAAGACTATGTACGTCGTCTGCTACAAGCACATAGGTTGGGGGCCAATCAACCAAAAAATCAGGCTCTCCAATCTGAGTTGCAAAACACTTTACCACATGGGGAGATGAGTTACAACGTAAGAAATTTCGAGAAAGAGTTTATATCTTGGCCATCCTATGTATCCTCTCTCTCTAATCAGCCAAGCTATCTTCGAAGGTGTCTTGAACGACACAGTTACAATAATGGTATAAGTACTTCCATAACCGTTTTATCTATTAATAATCATTGTCCATTATACTTTTTTAAATGAACTCAAAAAGGCCAGAATAAATATTTGTTATTCACTAAATGATCAGATATTACTGAGGTTAAAGACTAACATCATTACTACTGTTGTTTATAGTTATTGAAAATAAATTATGAGAATCAAATATGAAACGTAAATAGACACATACATTAGGTAAATACCTAATAAAATTGTTTATTTTCTTATAATTTTTTTCTATATATCATATGAATCCAACTCCAAAGCATCTATCCTTTGCCTATTTCATAAGAATCGTAAGTGTGAGAAGAATGACAATTGCCTTATTGCAGCCAAGTTATCTTTGAAGGTGTCTTGCATGTAGCAATAAGACTACATACACTAATGCACATCATCAATTAGTGTTTCTTTAAAGAAATGTTTCAAAACTTGGCCCGGACCAAGATTAGTGGCTGGACTGGGTCAACCTGGGTTACTTGGATAATGACATCATCACCTAAAAAAAATTAAAAGAGCCCCCATATTTAAGTCAAAAATTTTCTTAAACCTATTTGATCATTCAAAACTTGTTAATTCCAACCTATTTCAATAAGTAAATCATCATTCAAAATTTCTAATCTAACATATACAAACATGATTTGTAAAATAATCATGATTTTAATAAATATATATCAAATCTCAAATTAAACTACCTACACAACTCATTCAAAGTTAAGTCAACTAATACTCAAACTATATTAGTTCGAGATGAGCCAAGAAACAGTTTAGTTCTATTAGCCTAAGTTCAAACTTTGATTTGAGCTAACTTGAGTCGAACTTCGAGTAGAATTGAGCTGACTCAGTAATACTATTCCAAACCCACCAATCATTTCCTTAGACAAATAAATATTCTATGAGTTTAATTATAAAAAACAAAAAGATACTCATGAGTTTGAGTTATCATAACATAATCTAAACTAACTTAAGAGTTGCAAAAACATTTTGACCAAGTGTCTGTGTAGCCATTTAAGATTTCAACATATATAATTAAAGACAAACTATAACCTCATGAGAGTAGGGAAATTAGACAAAATAACCAAATTTGAAAATCAAAGCGAGTAAACTGTAGATAGATATTTTTTATCTAAGAATTTGCAGATGGATATGAAATGCTAAAAAGAGTGAATCATCTTCTAAGTAGCAACTTGTAATAATTATAAAGAACAATTGTAAATAGTTAAATTAATTTAATAAATATTTTGATATTTAAATAAGTACATCTTTCATTGAGTAAATCACTCTGGTGAATCTTGACATGTGAATTTATTGTAAAAGACCATCAGTCAATCCTTTTAAAACTAAACCGTTTAAGATTAATGGGTATAATATATTTATAATTTTTAAATATGACAAACGGATAACGAATAAATGGGTATGAAATAATTTTTTTCGTTACCTTTTATTTAGATAATAGTCGGATAAAATTATCATCTTATTTACCCGTCGAATAAATTTAACTATATCATTTAACTTCTTAACAGTACTATATAAACGGTGGAATGGGTACTGTGAGGAGCCCGGGGGTATAAATTATTTAAAAGTGAGAAGGCTTGGTTGATTAGAAATTATGAATAACTTTGACTTTGAATAAGAAGTTTTCCTTATAGAACTGGATTGCATTCTACATGCAAGTGAAAAGTGTTAAAGATTCTAGTTAACCTCAACTAACATATGTCGGCATAAGAGCTTTCAGCCATGGTCCTGTGCTGGTGTTCGGTACCCGCAATGGTGGGTCCTTGGTGGAGCGTTGGCTTTTGTATACGCATTGACATGTATGGTCGTTAACGTGTGGCCTAGAAACTGCGCAGTAAGAAAACCAACTTCTAAAGTCTGCCCCAGCTTTTCTGAGGGCAGACATGAACTGCGTCTTCTTGTTTTATTCACATAAGAAACGGAGACATGAGCGACTGCTCTTATAAGTTATGTTCACATAAAACAAAAGCATGATTTACAAGCATGACACTGCCTTTGTTCTGAATCTTCACTACAAGAAAATTCTAGTCGTTCTTAGAACATACTGGCGGAGTATGATTAATGGTCATGGATGCGGCTTTGCAGCATTCAATAGGTACATTTAGCTGAACAATTGTGTGCAGTTTTTGGTTCTGAATGCTGCTACATATGCATGAATTTGGCAGATTGATGGTGCCGACTGATGCTCAAATTGCATTTTTCAAGGAAAAAGTACTTGGAATGTGTAAATGTAGTAGTATACAAAAGATATTTAATAATGCAAACTTACTGAAATGCTGACTCAAGGAAACCTTGAATCTTCTAGCTTTAGTTGACATTTTGTCCCAAATAAGCATGTAACTACGTAATCGATCACATGCACTATGCTGATGCCATGATCTTCACCAAGGAAAAATGCTCTTAAAGAAGCGTATTACTTACCTTTCCAAAAGTGTTAAAAAAATTTCTATACCAATTCATCCCATTTCATAATATATCATTTTAAGTGGTGATTTGGCATCTTCAATCGTTAATTTACTCATAACCCTTACAAACTATAATCTCATGATTGTTTTCATTCATCTTGAACCATGCAGCATTCTCATTTTTGGATCACCATACATGCAAATCACTTATCTCCCCCCACAAAAAAAAAAAATTACATGCCAATCATTAAACACTTCTTTTTGTTACTAAAATAATTTTCTTATTAAAGTTCTGGTACTAAAATCATTGAACACACGTAGACAAATGCAAGACGCGCGAGAGCAGCACTTTTCCATACTTGCATGCTCAGCACATGCGATTTACCTATATGACATAACGAACAAGCCTCCCCACGCCCTAAGTTGAATGTAAAAACACAAATACTTATTTTGCTGCAACTTATGTTCTTGTTGCTCCAAGTCTCAGAGCATGTGAACGGCATATAATGCCGGCGCTGGATGGGAATGAGATGGTGATGGGGAAGCAAAACGTGGGGAGTCATAATCTTCCACTCGTGTTGCACCGGTGTACAAGGTCAATGGTGGAGCCGTATCTGGCCGGAGGCTTCTAGGAGGGTCCGGTTTTCGCTTCTCCGGTGACTTGTGGGTGGTGCTGGTGGCAACATCTAGCGCCTTGCCACTCCGGCAGCTTAAGAAGGAGCCGGTCTTCCTCCTCTGTGCCTCTTTCACCATGGAGACCTTATTTTTGTTGCTCTTTGCCTTGGCTGTGGGGCCAAGCTTCCGGTCGCCGCCGTACTCAGAGCCGGTGGTGGAGAATTCGGCGGCGCTGGCCGTGACCACACTCCACTCAAAGCTCGCCTCACTTGGTGGGTAACATGAAGTGGGGTCCATGAAGACTGTCGCACCATCCGATTCCTGCTGGCTAAGGCAAGACCGTGGGGCCGACAAGGCGCCAATCTCGAACAAGTCGGAGCTAGAATCGCTGCCTGCGTCGTCGTCGTCCTCGCCCTCATCGGTCTTCTTGCCGACGGAAGTTGCCAGGATGTCCTCAATTCTCCGGCCGGAATCTACCGAAGACATCATCAGCCTCCTATGCTCACTGGGGCCCATGCCATTCTTTCCCGAGAAGGGGGACCCAAACACCTCTAGCGACAGTCTAGGCTTCTCATCCGCCTCTTGTGGCTTCCCCCTAACAGTCAATTTTCCCACCCCAAGATTTCTAGCTGGGAAAGTCAAGGGGGTGGTCTCCCTTGTGTACTCAATTGGCCTGGCCTGAATCCGGCCGACCTTTGTCTCCTTCCTCATCATCAACATGTTCCCATTAACTGGAGCCGTTAAGTCAACAATATTTCTTCCCTGGCTTGAGCCTCTCTCATCTTCAATGTCAAGTACGGACCTCTTGCCTGAACAGCTACATCCAAACCCAAGGATGAATCGTTTCCCACTCTCTTGTTTTTGTATAATGTGATTATGGTCTTTGCGAGCATTGGGCAGCAATGCAACTTGACTGTTCCAGCTCACTTCAGAGCAAGAACTTGGGGTGCCCACCTTGGTTTTGTTGATAGTAGTCTGCGGGGAGTGCAGGGTTCGGTCTCTTTTCTGTAGTTTTTTGTCGTCCATTCCCCCGTTGAAGTACTTTTCAGCATCAAAGATCTTGAGTTCTCCGTTCTCGGTAAATTTTTTTGACCCCAGGCTTATCTGGTAGAGCGGCTCGATTGCAGGAGGAGGCAGGTCCCGGGCCAACTCCCTGAACTTGAGCACGGTGGGGTCATCGCTCAGGTAGGCAGAAAATGAAGCGTCTCGGCCGCCATCATAGAGGAGATATTTTGGGGAGAGGGAAGTGTTGCAGGCAGATGTTATGGTGACCGTGGCCATAAGAGTTTTCGATGTTAAGTGGTGGTTTAGTGGGGGAAAATACTTCGGCACGTGGGCAGGGCAGAAAAGGACCAGTTAACCAAAAAACTTTCAGAAGGATCAGAGAGACGGAGGAAAATCAAAGTAAGGTAGTCACTATATATACTGCTCAAAAGAAACACGTCCCCCAGCAGAAGAGCTTATGCGTTTCTCATGAGCATAAAACACAGCTTGAATCAGCTGGAGAGGCTCATCACCACGAGAACACGAAAACACCAGAATCAGAACTCAACAGAGATAGCAGCCAAAGCAAAAGCAACCGGGAATATGAGCAGAAGAAGGCGGGCACTGAAAATGGTATCTGACAACAAAATTCAATCGAGCAAGGTTTTGATACACTACTACGAAAGATACAGAAGACAACTGAAAAAACTTTTGGCTGTTGAAAGTGATGGCAATCTCTGAGATGTTTGATTTCTGCAGAGAGAGTGATGAGCAGAGACTCTCGGAATTCCTGACGGTGGGCAGCGGAGGAAATTTCTGTTGAAGCTTGAAAGTCGAGCTGAAACTGAGAGCACTTTTATAAGCAGAGAGTTCGGCGGTAGCTGGAGGTCAGTTTGCCAGAGATAGGTGAACTGAATTAATTGTCATGTACAGCATGGTTGAGGAGGCTGCTGATTCAAAACGGGGGGCGTGCTACCAGTTGCCTGTCCAAGCGTTCTTGATGTTGAAGACATAGATGGTGGACCCGTGAATTAACGGCCATCAAAGCTCCTTCTAGGCTTCTAGCACAGACCACATGTGGGTAATGCTGATATGGAAATTCCAAAAAAGAAAGGGGAACCTAATTGGTAAGCAAGGTCAATTAGAATTAGGAGGAGGTCTTCCAAGTTCCAAGTCTTGTGTTAATCAGGAAGCTTACAAAATGTTCATCGCCCTAGAACAGGCTGCCTGGTTTTCCGAAATCTGTTGATTCTTCCCCTTGTTTCCTGTAAGAAATTTTGTATGTTTATCTGGACATTGGATCCATGATAGGGCCTGTACCCTGTAGTTAACTACAACTCTGCCCCATTTGTGCAAATTTTTCTATGACTAAGACCGACGTCTGTATCAACCGACCCTTATCTCATGCAACGGTGTCTAATGCGACTACTCAATTGACACTGAAGGAAATCTTCTCTATGCTCTTAGTTACAGTGATCCTAGTGTAAAGAACGTATACGAGCCATCCATTCAAAAAATCGTTGATGTGGATATTATTGTCAGGGTGGGCTAGCTTGTACGCCATCAATTTTAAATATCAATAACTTCCATAAATTATTTGCTAGGCTTACTAAGATAAAAAAAGAGATATCACGTAGCATTCTTCACTCCATTTTTAGATTCATTTTTACTTTGAAAAGAGATAACGAATGGATCAAATTAGTTAGTACAGAATACAGACATGTCAGAATTATTCAAATTCCTACGCCTCGACAATATGATGCAGAAGTGCCGGCCATTTCAAGGTCATATGTTCGCATGGCGTGTCTTGTTTGTTATTTGCAAAATTTTCGTACAAGACGGTCAGCTGTGTGTCGCATTTGCCCATGTGACACTAGGTATCAAATCCTCCTGGATTGGCTAATATGTGAGCAATTTTGTTGGAGTGATTGAGTCCACTAAGCCGTAGTCACTTGTCCCCCTTAAAATGTAGAGTCGCAATCTCCTGTTGATTTCCGAAACGCTAGTCTAATTTGCCTACAAACTTCATCCAAATGTGTGAAAGAAGCAAACGGTATATGAAATTACAGAGACATCTTTAGTCAATAAGTCCTAGTGGAGGGAAGAATTTTTCATGCTCTTTATATATGAGCCTAGCTAGCTTAAGGATTGCTTGGGGACTGTGTATCTTTTAAATCGATGGTGCACACGTTAGAGCATATTAATATCAGTGATATTGACACTAACATACGCCAACATGTGCATTATCAATCTTATGAATGAATGGCCCTAATGTGTTCCTTATACTAGGCTCCTCTCTAATGGATGGGGTGGCCAAATGTTAGAAATTGGACATTCAACCAAAAATAATTACAATTGGGAATCAGGCCCACGAGTGTCTCACTAAAATATGTGTTGTAGGTTTGACATCACA
The DNA here is from genome assembly GCA_035235625.1 of Saururus chinensis. NCBI lineage: Eukaryota > Viridiplantae > Streptophyta > Magnoliopsida > Piperales > Saururaceae > Saururus > Saururus chinensis. The sequence goes on along the minus strand of CP141140.1, from coordinate 13,831,547 downwards.
CGAGTAGAAACTGGCACCTCCCTATAAAGAGTAAAGTGTTTTTAATGCTTCAATCTGACAACAAGCCTAGTGTAACTGTGTAAGAAACATATGGGAACTCTTCATCTGTGAGATCAATAGTATACATGCCAACGCACATTAACGTCAAAATATTGGCGCTAACGTGCGCTAATGTATGTACCATCGATTTCAATATATATCAAGAACTCACATGCATTCCTCGGCTCATTGTGGAGGGAAGCAACAAGGATCTTTCTCTTAGTACAAATATTAGAAGTGCAGCAACCAAGTCCAAGAGAAATAATCGAAGAAGTACTAGTAGTGATAAACAAATAAATAATACAAAAGACATTTAATGTGGTTCGGCAAATGCCAATTCCACAAGCAAGTTCTAAGAATCAAGAGTAAAATAAAATGTAATTAAGTACTTACCCACAAATCAAGTTCATGACATCATTTGCTCACATCATCTTTTAAAATGACAAGTCTACAAACAATTCTTTAAAAGCTAATAATGGAACACCAAAATCCTACTCCAAGCTCAAAGCAAAACAAAACAAGAACATTAAATTTTTTTTACAAAGCCAAGTCTTTTATAAGCATCCCCTAGAGACCCTCCCAAACTTACTTTCATCAGTCTAGAGTTTAAGCATGGAATAAATCCCAAAAAAGGCGTTCAAATCCCATGTTTTTGTAGTGTGTGGATGATTGATGACGATACCGATCAATCGGTTTCATTTGCATATCCTCAATATGCTAACAAATATCGAGCTAACTTTGAAGAGTTTGTTTTCCTTAATTTTCAAAAAACAAATCAGGCTCCATATTCCTAACAAATACTTCCACGATGCCCAAAAGATGCAACTTTAAAATAATCATGTTTTTGTGACAACTTGAAAGAGGTGTAAATAATATGACTAAAAAGGATGCTTCACAAATAACTCTTGAAATTTTGAGCCTTCTTGTGTCACCCTGTATTTTTGTATTTGAATAACTTCCCCAAGTCTAAAAGTTTGTGCCTTGAAATTTCTATTTGAATGTGGTAGAAAAAGGATAATACTATGTTTAAGATAACCAAATTCCAAAAAAACTCGATCAAACTATTAGGAAAGGGAAATATTTTATATTAATTTAATATTCTAACAATACCCCCTTATTTAGGGACAAAATTTTGTCTTGTTGTATCAGATGCAATGATAAAGGCAACTTGTACACAAGGCTCTGGATGAAATTCCAACAAATCAACATTTGATTAAAGATTATCTATTCACCCTAAAATGTGCGACTTGACCCTTCTGACAATTGGTCAAGGAAAATCTCTTATTATCGTTTTAACTCTAAAATGCCATAAAGATTCAAAATGTTGAAGTAGCTTTGTGTTACGTGGGTGTTTAGTGCCCCGCCACATTGTTTATCTTCACCACAGGATACAAGCCATGGTTGTTTGATAAAATTAACACCTTGTATTCGAGGAAATCATTGCTTATTGTACACAGATTTGAAGGAACTAACGTGCAAAAAAGATACGATCATTTTAATTGAGTTGGAGTTATCTATTAACATATGGATAACCTAGTTACTAACATAAAAGATATTATCTGGATCAGAAAATTAAAATAAACTAATTTTAATTTATTTTAGGTTTTTAATTCAGACAATTAATATAGAATAGGAGGAGTATCAGCCTCAATTTTATCTTACCCAAAAATATGGGTATTGGAACATGGTACAATGAAGGCATGTAATTGTGCCCGTCTTTGTTATAGCCCAAATCAAGCCCATTATGGCCAGCCCACCTGCACCAGCTCTTTACTCCATCTTACTTCAGCAAATTCCTTTTTTTTTGGGTTTAGGAATTCCTTATTAGATTCCTAGTTTATTGTGCTTCTTATTTAAAAATATTCCTAGTTTGGTAAGAATTATTGTGTCTAATTGAAGGTCCATAATAGGCAAACAGTGAGAATTGAGCTCCACCAAACAAAAGAGAATTGAGTTATGGAATTAGTTCAGAAATCATTAGTCTTTATGTTCGATGTTTTTCCTTGTTGGCTTCTAGTTCCAAAAAAAAAAATTCTCTTATATTTTTCCAGGGGACCTATGCTTTGAGATAGCTTTTAGAAGGGCCCCCAACACACAATAATCTTTATAGATTTTGGAATCCCAACTCCCATGGGGCATCCTATGACAGAAAAGAAAAGGAGAAGAGGACTACATATTCATGCTCGTTGAGTAAAATGGTGATAAAAAATTAATAAACCTTTCCAATGTAGTCCATGTCAATTCAGAAACAGCAGAGAATAGAAAAAGGGAAAAAAAGTATAAATAGTGCTCATCTCCTGATTCTCCTTCCCTGGCCACAGTAACAACAATCTTACGGTCGCTGCTATATCTCCTTGGAGACGACGGACGCCAGCAAGGATCTGGTTATAAGGCAGACTGTGGCAGGCGCGCTTTTGTCATTTGTGAGAGTTCCCATCTCTGTCATCGCATACTGCTACCTTTCTTCTGCGAGAGTTCCAAACTCGTCGTTGCATCGTTGCAATACAATTGGAGTAGGTTTGGGCCGTTTAGCTCAGGCTTACAACAGGTGGGCTGGACCTTTTACTTTTGCCTTTTCATGGACTATAGTAGGAGTTCGTACAAGACAAAAATGGGATGTCCATTTTCATGGCTATTCTCCCTTGGATTACGTTGTCATATTTTCCTCTTAGTTGGTTGGTATCAGTAAAAAACAGTTTTTATAGATCCTTTGTTTGCTTTGAGCATTAATTAATGTCCTCCATTCTTGTTGGCCAAAAAGGGGAAAAGAATTGCTCGGATTTGTACTATGAGAAAAAAGAACATTCACTTGCAAACAAAGTTGATACGAGTAACATATCAATAAGTTAAAAGTAGGGATGTCACTCTCGGTACACGTAAACTTGACCCGACCTAAATACGATGGATTTGGGTTTTTAAATTCAACCCGAATGGCTATTTGGGTTGAATTCAAATTTTAAGTAATACAATTCGACCCGACCTAATTAATATTTAAATATAAATTTTTAATTTTTTATATTTTAATAAAATTATTTAAAATTTTAAATTTAGCTCGAATAATTATGTGCGTCAGATTCTAATTTATCATTTAGGTTTCACGGAACCCGACTCAAACCTAATCCAGTTACAACCCTAATTAAGAAGGTCACAACCGCTGAACTGCTGGGATTAGGGTTTAAAATTTAAAGAACAATCAAAGATTTGTGGCATGTTTAGGCCATGTTCTCGACACAGAACTTTCCCTGCACGGCTGCACCCCATGTGAAGCACACTACCCTACCATTACCAAGCTATCTGTGATGCCGACTTCTGTGGGCGTTTCTACTTTTGAGGATCAAATTCCAGTCTTTCTAGAAACTGACAACCGAAAACCGTCTAGAAGAAGAACTATCTATTGTTGACTGTGTGGTGCTCCTTCCAGAGACGGAGAACTCCGTTTCTGACTATAATCCGTGGCCGTTGAATCGTGTTGGTTCCTTGGGGCCTAATCTATAACGCTGAACAATAGCCATAAGCTTTATATACAAAACCCCACTCGCGATGAACAACAATCTTATGTTGAGTATCAATCATCTCGAGCTTAAGCAAGGACAACGAGCTTAGTAGCTTAAACGGATTGTTCGTTAAAGGATCATTCATTTTTAATCTCTTCTTCTAATCATTAGTTAAGCCTAGTAAGAGTTGGTGCCAGTGTTTTAAAAACCAACCTGACTGGGCCAATTGACCCTGTAAACGTTTTGAGTCAGTTTGTTTACCAACAGGGACGGCACTAGGGGTAAAATTAGGTTGATCCTGATTTATGTTTGGTTGAACAAGAAAAACTTGGACTCGACTACCAACACGGGTTGGTGGCCGGGTTAAGGTCAATTTTTAAAACAATGGTTAGTGTTTGATTTCTCATGGAAGCTTAATCACAGCTATTCGTGAATGTCAGTGAACTGTACCATTGATTTATTAGCAGAATGGCAGTGTACTTTGTTCTTCCATTTCCCTCACCGTCATAAAAAAGTTCCGGCCAATCCGAGGTGGCTGAGGGAGAGAATATTCCGCCATGGAGCCGGCTTTGCGCACGTGTTTTCCGTTGCAAACCGGTTCAGAAAACCGGTACCGCTACCCCGACAACTCACGTGGGCCAGTGGTTCGCATCACGTGTGCACCGAAACCGAGAGATTGGAGACGAGTAGGCAGTAGCCCCCCTCCACCTGACACGACAGTGGCTCGCATCATCACGTGTGCAGAAGCCAAACAGCGGTCAGGTCTTTTTGGGTCTGGAGCAGTCGAGCCGGCCCAGTGTTGCCGAGCTCCAATACCGGGGACGCTGACCGCCTCCCGCAGAGAGCGCGAGTAGTCTACCCGAAGAGAGGAAAGTTCCATATTGGAAACTCCCTCCCTCCGGCTCCGGCTCGGGGCTTCCTTCGATACAAACGATATAAACCGTCCCCTTTCCCTCCTCCGAATCTCCATCGTCAACGGAAAAAAGCTCTCCGCTTTTGCCACTCTTGCTCTTTTCCCTTTCAGTCCCGAGGAGGATCAAAGTATCCGATCTTTCCGCGCAACTACGCCAGGAGTTGACGGCCAATGAAACCGCATTGTAGGGACTTTGATCGATCCCTCTTCCTCTTCCCGTACAGACCTTAATCTTACGGAGCCGAATTCGAGGTGATTCCGCCCAGCCTCCTCTGTTCCCGGTTTACTCTACTTGGTTTGGCCTTGTTCCCCGTTATGCATTCTGAATTCGTTCGTTTTCATTGGTTTGGGATTCTGATCACTCGATTTACATTACTAAACGGAGCGTGATTTTCGGACACACTACTTAGTGGATCGTCTTACTGATTCAGTTCTGGCTTTTAGTGATCGGGTGCTGAATTGCTTCTTCTTTGTCTTTGCCTTGTTATGGACGGGCGCAGCTTCAGCCTGACGTTTGTTTACTTGTCGATGAGTACGGATTGTGTGATTGAGTGTTATGGGAAGATTGGGGATGTGACATGTAATTCGATTGTTTGTGAAATACTCTGCCTTCTTGTCTATGTTTCTCAGTTTTTCAGAAAAAAGGCGTTAATTCTAATGTGCATCACAAATTAACTTCCCACATGTGTAGCGTAGCTTGGAGTTGTTGGTCTTTGAATAATAATGGTTATATTATTTATTTTTTCTTTCATAAATAATTTTAGTTAAGGACTTATTATGTATCATGCGGATTTGTTATGTTTTTGTGTTTTATTACCGACCATGAGCTGTTATATTTGGTTCGGTGGTGCCTCCCTGTACCTCCTGAGATGAGAATTTTTTTTATTAAAACGATGAAAAATTGGAGGTTGTTTCTGATTATTTATTTATTTTTTCAACAGGGCTTCATTGGGTAATTTAAATATTGGCAAAAATTGAGAAATGGCCCTCGTTACAACAGTTAATAGTTCTGGTCTTGCGACTACCAGACAGCTTGGTTTTATGTCAAATTCAGATGGATCATTGTTTAGTCCTTGTCTGAGTCACAAAAATTTTGTGGGAAGGAAGATGGCGAGGAGATTTTCTCTTGGTGGCATTAGAGCATTTGCCACAAAAACAGAGATAGATTATCAGGATCCTGACTGGAAGAAAAAATTTCAGGAAGAATTTGAAGATAGGTTCAATTTGCCACATTTGAAAGATATGTTCGACATGAAGCCCAGGCCAACCACATTCTCTCTTAAGAAAAGGTGATATGCCTTACATTTTGTTGTGTAGTTAGTTCATACTAACTTTACTAATGTCATGGTAGCTTTATCTACAACCCTTATTAAACTTCTTTGTCAATTCTATCAAACACCATTTAATCCTCTGTTAACTTTTACCCACTTTTGTTTTTTATAGAGCTTTGAACAGAAGCTCAGGACTTGTTGACGGCATTGGCAGTCAACTGGAGAGGCCAAATGGCTATGTAAATGATGATGACAGGGCACTTTTGAAGGTGAGTTTTGCATTTAGACTTAATTAAGTTTATCGTCTAAGGAGATCATAGTTATAACTTAATCATTTTATTACGTTCCTTTCTGTTCTTGGTCACTTTATCAACTTATTATCTGCATCAGGTCATTAGATTTTCTTCCCCAACTTCTGCTGGAGCGGAATGCATTGATCCTGATTGCAGTTGGGTTGAACAATGGTCTCTCTCTCTCTCCTGCATTTTGCCTTCTTCAGAATTTGATGTTACTTTTTTGCTCTTTTTCTTTGTTGTGCCAATACCTTTTTTCCATTTAGCTGGTAAATTTTCCCAATTCTGATGAAGCAATGTTAATGAAATGTGTTAAAGCTTAATCACTTCTAGACCAAAAATATATACCAATGCATGCCATAGTTATTGGTCCTTGTGTACAATGCAATTCCTCATAATGCGGAACTTTGATACTATAGATCTATATTGATTGAGCTCGTTCTCTGTGTGTGTGGGAGGGTGAGGGGAATATGTAGGTAAATTAACAGAAAACTGACTTTTGCTATACTTAGGGTGCATCGTGCTGGACCGCGTAAGCAAATATACTTTGAACCTGAGCAAGTAAAAGCTGGTATTGTTACTTGTGGAGGCCTCTGCCCTGGTCTCAATGATGTCATTAGACAGGTTGGTGAACTTCGGTTGAAAATGTTTTTTATTCATTCAATTCTTTTTTTTGCCATTTTTTATATTATACATAAACGTAATAGGTTTACTTGGACTGGTTATATACTCTTTGTTGTTGATGCCAAGGTACTTCTAAAGTTGACGCGTGTGTTTACTCTTTATGCAGATAGTGTTCACTCTTGACAAATACGGGGTTAAGAAGATTGTTGGGATACCATTTGGGTACCGTGGTTTTTTTGATGAGGGCTTGAGTGAATTACCGGTAATGGTTAACAATATTTTAATTAGATTTTAAGGGTCAATAAATAATGTCATAAACAAAATTTACCTTTTGCATTTTTTAGCTTTCACGTGAAGTGGTTCAGAACATCAATCTTCAAGGCGGAAGTCTTTTGGGAGTTTCACGAGGTGGTGCAAGCATCAGTGACATTGTAGATAGCATACAGGTTTGCCAAATATATAGTCCTGTCTCTAAGTTTGGCATAGCAAAATTTAATGTTCTAGTATTGATTTATTTTCTAGAAACTTACTCTGTGGCTGCTATTGATTAGGCCAGGGGAATAGACATGCTTTTTGTACTTGGTGGTAATGGGACACATGCTGGGGCTAATGCGATTCACAATGAGGTACTTGTAGTTCTTTATTTATAAGACAACACATTGTAATGTGGTTATCATCAGATGAGACTGATTGTTCATCTGTAAGGGGAAATCTACCTTTTCCTTTCTAATCTTACATGATGTCGAAGATCGATAGATCTACGGGATTATTGGAGGAAATTGTAGGAATTGAGGGGGGACGATAGAGAAGGCTGAATGAACAGGAGAAGGAAAGGAGGATTGAGGGGAGAAATCAGACAAAAGGGGAAAATTTAGATGATAGATTAGATCAGATCCATGAGCTGGTCAGATCCATGAGCAGAGGGATAATCATAGTTTAAGGGTTGAGCCAACAAAAACTCACAATTTTATTCAATTCATTGACTATTGAGATTAGGGTAACCCCTTACATTAAATAGAGCTCCTAAATGGGCTTAAATACTAGCCTAAAACCAATCAACACTAAGTAAATAAAAATTACATTTAACTCCTCACTAATTTCCTAAACAAATAATTAAACTAATAATGATATAAATAATTCTAACGAGCCTTTCACAATGGGTCATAGCACATAAATTCAAATTTACTAATAATATGTGAAAACTTTTATACATGTAGGATCTCATATCCCTTCTTATAGCTATTCTGTAGTTTGTTGTGACATGGACTTGTGTTTCTCTTGTACTTTTTTCCGTTTTTACTCTCATTTGCAGTGCCGCAACAGGAGGTTGAAAGTCTCTGTTGTTTGTGTTCCTAAAACCATTGACAATGATATTCTCCTGATGGATAAGACATTTGGTTTTGATACTGCTGTGGAAGAAGCTCAAAGAGCTATAAATTCAGCGTATATTGAGGTAACGAGTTTAGTTAGTGGCTATCCAAAAGAATGTCAAGGGAAATTGACTGATAAATTGCAGTGATTCTTGCTCACTTCAACAAGAAATTGTGCAGGCACGGAGTGCATATCATGGTATTGGACTAGTTAAACTGATGGGAAGAAGTAGTGGTTTTATTGCAATGCATGCTTCACTTTCCAGCGGCCAGATTGATGTTTGTCTAATCCCTGAGGTGCATAAATTTATAAGTTGGTTTTTCTCCCTTTATCTTCATTAATTCTCTAGCTGGGAACATCTTATTGTTTACTCTAATTTCCCTATATTTCTTATAATCTTACCTGCACATCTTGATTCTTCCTTTTATATGCAGGTACCTTTCCATTTGGAGGGACCATATGGTGTCTTGCAGCATCTCGAACATCTGATAGAGACAAAAGGATCAGCTGTGATTTGTGTTGCAGAAGGAGCAGGGCAAGTAAGTTTATTTCAATGATGTTTATACCAAAAGAAGTTTATTTCGATGATGTTTATACCAAAAGATAAATTGTACTTTCATCCAAAATTTTATATAAAAAACATATAAAAATAACGAAGAAAAATTTACGTATGAGAATACTTTGGAAATGAACATTTTGGAGAAACCATTCTCTTTGTGGGCATGGCTGAGGCTGCATGGAGTGGGATCACGATGATTCCGAGGAGAGTTTTTTTAATAAAATTCCCTCCCCTTCCCCTGTTTTTTTGCCTGTTGGTTTGGGGTGGGAAGTAGCAGGGAGGGATTGTTGTGGAGAAGTGTTTAGGACATTTTTATCAAAATTCTAAGCTTTAGTCATTAAAATGATAGCAAAAAAGGCATAAATTTCATCAGGGTCAGGTGAAAGTGGCCACACATCAGAGTTAACTAAAATGTGTTGACCATCTATTTTGGGGGTCTCTTTCTATTTCCCTTTGTTCGGATCTCCATAGAACTCCTCAAGGGCCAGAACATAGAGTAGTTACCTAAATTTCTCTAATGTGAACACTAGGAGGATGCTTTTGATGGGAAGCAAATAATCTAGTAATTGTTTTTTTTTTCTTCTATTGCATATTAAAGTTTTATTTGTTTATGCACACTGACCTATTTGATAAACAGGATTTGCTAGCGAAGTCTAACGCTAAGGACGCCTCTGGAAATGTGGTTCTTGGAGACATTGGCGTTCATATTCAACAGCAAGTAAGGTTCTCTATATGTCATGTGTCTTCTATCTTAAATGATACTAGTGTGAATATTCTGCTTGATTTTCCTCTATTCTCTATGTAGTAGTTCAATCTTGAGCTGCTGACAAGCTTCTTCATATTTTTATGTTACTGTTCAATTTATATTGACTTGAAATTTTTTAATGATCTTCATTTCTTGTGTTTTGTTCAACTGCCACTTTATGTTGACCTATCTCCTCGTCTTCACGATTTTTAGATCAAAAGACACTTCAAGAGCACTGGCATTCCTGCTGATGTCAAATACATTGACCCAACGTACATGATCCGTGCTTGTCGTGCTAATGCATCGGATGCCATTCTCTGCACTGTTCTTGGGCAGAACGCTGTAAGGACGTTATCTACTATATGCTATTTTATCCACCTTGAGACAGTAAGACATGGGCCCATAGTTGATAGTGTTATGCTTGCAGGTTCATGGTGCATTCGCAGGGTTCAGTGGGATTACAGTGGGCATATGCAACACCCACTACGTCTACCTTCCGATCCCAGAAGTTATCACCTCTTCAAGATACGTCGACCCAAATAGTCGAATGTGGCATAGGTGTTTAACATCTACCGGCCAACCTGATTTCCTCTAATTCAGCCAGAAAGCATAAAGACTCAACTGATGCTTTTGACGGCTAATGAGTTTCCTATTCTGTCATTCTTTCCTTGTATCGGAGATAGTATAACCCACCATGGGTTCGGCAAGCATGTAGTCATACACCTATGAAGTTTTCATTTAAATCAGGATAATTTTTTTTGTAAAATGGACAAAGAGAACTAAAATGTTTATTGTGATTTGCAAATAAATTAAATTTCTCCATGGGAGATTGTATATGGGTAAATTAGTAAGATTTGTCTTATTTGATTACATTGGTTATCAGATTTGGAATAGGACTTTGTACTGTATCCTGACTTTCTTCCCATACAACTAAAACTTTTGCCCCTCTTCTAGTTAGGCACCTTCAAGCAGGAAGCATTTTCTATGTTCCCACTTACCATTAAGCCCGCTTAAAGAACATATGATAACTATTCATCCGTGAGATGCTAATATGTATTAATGTTAGTGACATTGACACTAGTATCAACGACTCCGAAGTATTTCTTATACTGGCATGAAAAATTCTTCCCTTCTGGCAGAGGCAACTAGTCTATTCACACTGGGTATTCATGACTCTTTCTTTTTACTTGCGTAATCCAATCTTAGATCAGCAGGGTACTCCAATTAAATTCGTCGTACGAATTGTATGTGCTGAAGAATTTGAGGAAGCAAACATTGTTTGCTGTAGAAGTTGAAAGGTAGTCGTCTTAGTACAGGAAAGGGGGTACAAATTGCATCGAAAACCTACAAAGAAAAAAAAAACAAATTACATCAAATCTACGCACTAATCAATATTAGCGGAGGCTGCGGGGCTCTAACCCCAAAACTAGATCAGAGCATCCAACGCCCCATATATAGAGTGAGCCTTTTTTCCGAAGTCCTTGGCTCACTCGTAGAAGCCGCTTCGTTTTCAGTGTCTCCACACACAAACGATGACAGAATCGCTCGCTCTCTCTGCATTCTTTATCCATGTCGATATTTGATTGGTTTTCCTGTTCGTTTTGACTCTTCAGTTCTAGTTGGCCACTAACTTCCACGTGAGGTATGGAAGTTCATTTTTATTCTTGCTCCGTCACTCTGCTTTCTTGGTTTTGATGGGGTCAGGTCCGTCGGCAGGATCACAATGGTGAAGTCAATTCACTTGATTCTCAATCTGCGATACAGAGAGTGAATTTTATCAAAGGCTACAGAGTTTCAAATAATTGTTTCTTTTTCCTTGCATTTTATAATTTTTGCTCTAAATTAGAATTGTATCGTTATTGTAAAAAAAAGTAGAAAATTTCTCTCATATTAATTGCATAGAGTTGAAAAAATATTTGTCTTATGTTAAGGTTCCATTTATTTGGTCTAATTCAGACCTAAAATTAAATAAGCTACTGTATTTGTTTAAGACTGAATTCAGTTACTGAAGTAGTCATTAAATCAGATATGCGTTAAAAAAATTGAATCGACGGTCAGATGCATTTCATCTGCCTCCGAAAACTTAAAACGCGACCCCGACCTTCGTCTCTCCTCTCCCGATCGCAGCGGCAGCCAGTTTCACTCCTCGCCTCTGCTTCCCGTCGGCCTCCACCCTTTCCATCTGCTTTCCCTGAGTCGCATCCCCCATGGCCGTCGCCCAGCCGCCTTGACTCCGCTCGTCTCTTCTGATTCCGGCAGCCAAGCTCCGGATTTCAGGACGCGGTCAGTATCGACGATTTGCTGTCATTACTCTTTCCTCGCTTCGTCTTTTTTTTGCCTTTCTTTTTTGTTTTTCGGTGCGTTTTGGTTGATGATTTTTGATGGGTGGGAGGAATTCCTGCCTGCATTACTTCATTGTTCTCTTTGCCTGTCTATTTCATCCAGCTCTGACTTTGATTTCGGATGCTTCTTTACGTTGTTGAATTGGTATTGATTGGCTTTACTTGGCACATATCTGGTGGTTTATAATTCCCAGTATGGACCCTTCTTTTAATTTTTTTCGTTTGAGCGTGAATTCACTGATGAAATTGATGTTCTGGGTTTATAATTCCCTGTATGGATGTCCTTCGTAAAATTCTGCTAGAAGATGGTGACGTTCCTTTCATTCTTTTGTCATTTCTGTGATTGTTTAAAATAAAATTTTCACTCCCTACTGAAAATTCAGATTGCTTCTTTTGTTCTCCCCTTAGTCATTTTGCTTTCTATCCGTCCAACCTTTATTTAAACGTAAACATTGTTTAATCAAGAGCCAGACCTTCTATAACTTCATGTCAGACATTTATTGGTCTGATTGTTTCGAGGTCAGTGAATCCTAGGTTTCAGCTCGTGTTTCGTTAGTTTGCCACTTTACTCCAGATTGAGTTTGATCAAGCTTCAATCATTTAGCCTTGCGTTGTGGTTGAGTTTGGGATGGTTTCAAGTATTTAGAATTTTAGACTCTACTTCGGCTCAACTGCAAAAAGACACTGACCAGGTTGGACATGAACTTGAGCAGGACGTGCTTCTATTTTCCTTTTGGTGACATACAATTGGTATTGACGAAAAATGAAAACAGTTTAATTAAGCTGTTGATGTGGTCAGAGTTTGAGAATAAAATTACCAGTCAACAACATATGACCAACACTAAGACACAGTAGATTGTGTGTATTGGTTGTTCTGTCAAATCTGATTTTGGTTGCTCTCTAATTCTTCTATTGAACTTATTTTTTTTTAAAATTTGATGTGTTTCTTTCAGCGGGAGTGAGATGGGAAATTTTTGTTACATTAAAAAATCTGGTGTTTTTGGATGTGTGTTTTTTTGTAAAATTATGAAAAGTAAAGCCATCCTGGTCCTCATGGTGTCTTTTTTTTTGTTATTATCTCTTCTTTTGAAGGTTTTTATGAAGTTACTGCTACAGGTCTTTTATTGGCTTGGCTAGAACTGAAATATCTAGGTAGAAATCAGGTAAGATTGGAGATAAATCATAGCATGAGAAGATTTTTTGTTTTTTGGTTATGTTTTTGGGAATGGTAGGAGGTAAATGAGAATGAGCAAACTATTACATGATTTGACCCAGCTTGCAAGGCTTTTGTTGAGGTGTTGTCAAGCAGGATAGGCTTTGATTGACCCAGCTTAGCAAAAATAAAAAACTCCACTTATTAACTCCAGAAGAAATTATTTTTTTTAAGCAACTGCAATCATTGACATCAAGTGGTTACAAGTAAAAAAAATTACTAGAAACAACTAAAATTCTCTATAGGACTTGTTATATGATTCTACGTCAGTTTCTTGTAAGAGTTCTTCTAGAAAAATTTTCATCAGGCAATGTTGGATTGCAGGTTAATTTAGCCTCTTAATTTGACTGGACAATGTGTGTACATATCCTGTTTGGCCCTCTGCTGTCCAGTTATTGCATAATGTACTAATTGCTGCCCTTTTATATTTTTGGTAGGAACTGGGGTACTGGTTGGAATTCAGCAGCTGCTTGCAACAAAACCTCAGAAAGAATTGGTCCGGTTTTGTAATTTTGTTCAGGTGTGTACTTTGGTTTTTTGTTTCAAACAACTAGGATCCCGATTTCTACATTCAAACTTGTTCTTTGAAATTCATATCTTGTCCTCAGTGTAGCATATTGCATTAAAGCCAATCAAGGAACGTGATAGAGGAACCTATTTAGATATTCCTAGTTCATTGACTATATGAACGGCAGAGAACTTCACTTGTTGGCTATCAACATTTTGGCAGGTACATAAAACCCTGGAATTTACAACAAAAAGAGGAAAACTTCTCACAGAGGACTTTTTGTTTCTAATTCGCAAGGTATGCAGACACGAATTATCTGAATATTGTTCTTATAAATTGTGTTTGTCCCATGTGAAATACTCAAATATGTCGGGGTGCGCTTTAGAAGCCTTCAATATGTGGTGAGCAGAATAGTGTGCTGTTCATTTTCATTGCCTAATATCATTACCATCTACGTTGCAAATATTCAAATATTGGGCCTTCATCATATTTTTTGGAAATCATTTTGTTTACATGTTTCTTATTATTTTTTTATAGGACATGGGAAAAATAGGAAGATAATGGAGATTGCATTTATTGGCCTTGTTTGGAAATGACTTCAATTACGTTTACATGTTTTTTAATGTATCAAAATTGTATAAGACTTATTGTGGTTGGTAGCTTTGTAATTAAATCTAGTTTTGCATTTATGTGGTTTTTCTTAATGGAGTTTAGTAGCTTTCCTTTTGGACCTTTTGTCGTATAGTCCCCTAGAAAAGCTTGATTTGGATAGTGTAAATTGCTTAAATAGTAGCTAAATATTCAATGAAATAAATAATGAAAGTAGCTTTTTATTTACGGCGAGTGTCAAGCACAAACACTACAGTAATGTGGATGCGACTCAATAAAATAGTTAATTTAAACTTTTTCTATGCATATGATCTTCATTGCAATAAAGTTTTTTTAGTACAAATTAAAAAATAGTTTATTTTAAATTTTTTAAAAAATGAATGTATTAAGATTCAGATTCAGATCTAATTTAGATTCAAATTCAATGTGAAATTCAGATGGTAGGCTTTTCAGAATTTTCAGTTAGCTTTTCAGATTCAGATTTAGACGAAACAAATGGACCCTAAGTAGGAAAAAGTTTGTATGCAGTGTTCAAGAATATTAGCATGAGTTCATGAGTTATCGGATTACATAAATTAATTTGCCTCGTAAGTAATGCCCTTCGTTAGATTTCGATGATACGCATGAGCCCATGTTCATCCAAATAGGGCTCTAATAATTATCTTATTTTAAGTTATTTTTTATATAAAATAAAATTTTAATAAATTAACTTACTTAAATATTAAATAAAGAGGATGACTAATATAGGGTAGAGGGAGTGTTCATTAATAGTTATAGGTCATAGGGGTGTACATAGATAGACACATATTTGAATAAGGCATGTATATAGCTATTCATTTTTAGGGAAAATTATTTAAAAAATAATTAAAAAAAATAATTACCAAACCAACCTGCTTTGGGTAATATTTCCCAAAGTGGTGTTGGTTTTTGCCACATAGACACTAGCCAAGCGATGGCGCCTGCATGGTTTTTTTTTTAAAATGTAACTGAAATCAAGTTTAAGTTAATTTCGTCATTCCAAAAAATAAAATCGTTTAAAACAAAGTGATTTCGTCGTTCGAAATGACGAAATCACCGGAGGGAGGAAACCACCTTTGAGGTGATTTCATCGTTTCGAACGGCGAAATCACCACTTACTGTCGACACATAACTGATTATGAGCTCGGGGGTGCCAATGAACCACAATGGAACAGCCACAGCATAGCCAACCCATCCTCCTCTCGTGTTCCAGTAGACTGCTATGCCGATCGAAGATCTGACGTCAACGACGACGAAGAGGAAGAGGATGAATTTGATGGTGGAGGAGCTGGGAGTGACGACTTTGACATAGTATCTCTTGACGAGAAGGGCAATGGCCATGAGCATGAAGATGATGAGCGTGCTGATGGAGTAGACACTTGATAGCACGTCCATGCTGGTGAAGAAGGCAATGAAGCAGCTGCAGATGGTGATGAGCAGCGTGGCATTCACGGGCGTGCCAGTCTTGGGGTGCACCAGGGCGAACACCGGCAGGATCATGTGGGCTCGCACGATTTGGATTGTGTACCTGGCCTTACCCAATGGCCCGACCAGCATGCCCTTGAGCGCCCCCAGCGTTGCCAGGTGCCCATTTCATTCTGACGCTCACGAAGGCGATGGAGTAGCATGAGCGGCGTTGACGTCCATCTGGGTGTAGCTCTGCATCACGCTCAGCAACAACCCCATGATGCAGTAGACGACGGTGATGATGCTCATGGAGCTGACGACCAACATGCTGGTTAAGTTCGTCACCAGCATTGCCCATCTAGCCCAATCTCGCAGATGCGGGCTGGGTATGTCCGGTGGGGCGCTTCGTTGAAGATGTAGACCAAGTCACCCAGCCCTACGCACTTAGAGGCCGGCGAACTTCTCGTCCTCGTCGCCTTTGAAAAGGCAGTGGAGCAGCTCCTGGGGCATGGCAGCGATCAAACTGAACTCCATGGTCTGGTTGTCAACCTTCCAGAGGTTGAAACTAGGCCCGTGGGGGGCATTGCAAAGGCCAGCCAACACGAGGTGAGCTCGACAAGGGAGAAGGAAGGAGAAGAGAACTTCAGGGGGTCGGAGGATGAGGACCCGGCTCCATTCATGGGCCCCAGGTCGAAGGCAAAGACAATGCCTCGAGAAGATGCCGAAGACGAAAAACTTGTCCCGAAAGAGGGCGGAGGAGAGCCATTGGGAGGAGTTCCCCTGGCGGAAGTCAGCAAGAAGCGGCGGCACGAGCTCCCAGGATTCCGATGCCAGATCGTAGATCTCCACCGCGAGCCGGTCCTCAATGTCGACCAGGCCCCCGATGAACCGGACCCCGCCCACCACTATGAACTTGAACTCGACACCATCACCCTCAAAGACACCAACGAGCAGGTTGCAGCAAGAGAAGTGGAGGAGCGGGGTCTCGCGCCAGGAGCCCGTGAGAAAGGGGTTGTGGCTGAAGTAGGAGGTGATGGTGAAGAAGAACCCACCGGAACCAGAGAAGGACTCCTTCTGGGTGCGTGTGTGGAAGAGGGCCGGGGGGATGCATGGAAGAGGTCCAGCTGACGCTGAACTGGCCGACTTTGCGGTTGACGTGGAGAGCCTCCTCAGTCACAACCCCTACAAAGAGTCGGCCTTCTGCCTGGAGGGGCTAGGCTTGTCCATGAAGAGAAATATGGAGTGCTTTTTCGATAACGGTGGAGGAACAGTGAAGGTTGAAGACGCTGACAATGTTGAGGGAGGGGTAAGGGCCTGGACCTCAACCTCGCAGGTTATGGAAGCCGGAGTTTGCCGACCACTTGACCCACAAGCTGAGATTGCCATGGCTGCTTACACCTCCGATCTCCAGTTCCTCGCAATCCGGTCACTAACCACATGTAGAGTGCAGAGCAGCATAACCTGGACGTGAACTCACCGGGGACAAGCTCGGCGAGGCAGACTGCCAGGAGGGTCCTCTCCGTTGGAAGCAACGGGGAGCTACTGGAAGACCTGCCCAGGGTGGTGGAAGCAGGTCCTTCTCACTGGCTCAAGTAGGATGAGGGGGGCTCCTCTACCACTCAGTATGGCTCCTCTACCACTCACGGTGCTAATCGAGACAACCGGCTTTGCCCTCCAGAAGGGCGAGTCGCGGTAGCTCTCGGCGCCGAGCAACTGGTTGGGCCGGTTATGGGGCCGGACGCTTTGCACCGTGGACCCCGCCACAAACAAATTCTCCTGCGCCACCGCGGACTGTGGCTCCAGTGCCGTGGAGTGCTTGGGCAGTGGCTTGAGTCGCAGGAGATGTCCAACCAGTTGCATGGGTTCAGGTGGGAAGCGTCCCATGATGATAAACCACCTTAAAGGTGATCTCAGTTTTGGTAAGTTACAGTTTTGGTGAATTCACCGTTCAAAACGTTAAGGTAATTTCTTCGTTTTGAATGACAAAATCACTTAAATTTTTTTATACGATTTCGTTCTTTGGAAGGACGAAATTAGACATTTTTTTTAAAAAAAAGTCACGCATGCGCCAACGCTTGGCTGGCGCCTACATGGCAAAAACTAACACCACTTTAAAAATTATTTCCCAAAGCGGGTTGGTTTGATAATTATTTTTTTAAAATTATTATTTAAATAATTTCCCCTCATTTTTATGTAGATCATAATTTGTTTATTCGCATATATCCATGATAAATATGGATAGATATGAACATATACGGATAAAAAGGTGAAAATTTGACACAAACTATTTTATTCTCAACTAAAGGCTGGTAAATTAAAAAAATAATTAAAAAATAAATTATAATAATAATGAGAGTCTTATCTAAAAAATAAATAAATAATAATATAAGAATATGATATATTTTTGATAATTTTTTTACGATAATTAATTATATAATATAGGTTAATAATTTAGTATAATTAAAAATAAAATAATAAAATATATAATTATCTGATGTAGACTACGGTCACGAACAAAACGAACGCTATTTACACCCCTAATAGGCCGGTGTAAGCAGCGTCCGTGTCCACGTCTGAAAGTTAGAAAACAGACATCATTTCGTCCGTTGCGGACGGAGACGCGGGACTTATGCGGGCGGTACGGCGGACAAGGGAAATGTCCACCTTCGCCAACCTGTGCCCGGCTAACCCATTTCCCATGTCTCGACTTCCCCGTTTTCGATCGGACTCCTTTTCCCTATTTCCAACGATCTGGTGTCCATTCTCCGGCGACACGACGACTGCAAACGGTGACAGGGGGAGCTTTTGTCCCCTTTGGCTCCCCTACTCTTCTTCCCTTAGCTCGGTAGATCCTCTCCATTTGTCCCCGGCGTGGCGGCCAGGGCCGTCAGCGATAAGGAGAACTCTCCTCTCTAGCAAGCCAACGCTGGGATTTCGTGCCTGATGGTCAATCACCGGCAGGTGGTAAGCTTTTTTCGTCTCAATCTCTCTCTCTCTCTCGCCTCCCTTCACTGTATTGGCCAAGTTCGTCGCAACTTCTTCCCTTCTTTCTACTGCGTATTCTCCATCTGCACCTCTCTCTTTCTCTGGCCTTCTGCAAACACCCATTCCAATACCCCATCGATCAGAGCCTATCTCCACCACACACACATATACACTGCTCATGCACATACTTTCAAGTAAGATGGCTTTGTACTATGTGACTTTTGTTAATCAAGCTTAATGTAAGACTGATTGTTAGATATCGAGTTGCAAGCAGTGATATCTATCCTTTTCTTCTGAAGTTTTGATATATGATTATCAAGTCTTGACTTAATAATCCAAAAATCTTGATGGAGCTAAGCATGTTTACTAACACTTCAGTGAGAAAACTCCAAAAAGTAAATAAGATCACTTCCACTGTGCACAGTAATGGGAGAAATGCCATATCCTGCATTTTCACTTAGTCTGCGCATTTCTTAAGCAAATAGGGTTTTTTCCAGTTCCATCCATGTCTTTGGCAACTAATTGACTATAGAAAAATATTACTGCTATGGCAACTAACTGAGTATAGAAAAATATTACTGCTATGGAAACTAACTGACTATAGAAAAATATTACCGCTACAACATTTTTCATGTGACGTAGACGATATAAGAAGTTTTGACAAAATTGCTGTGTCATTATGTGAATATGGAAGGGATGTAGGTTTATGAATTATGGTGTCAGCTATTGATACTTATTAGAGTATTAATACTCCCTCCTTCCTATATTAATAGCTACATTTGGAAAAACAGTGGTTTTTATTGAATGGAGAAACCTACGTCTAAGAGAAGGACAAATAAGCTGATGATACTCTTTTTTAAGTACTCAATTACTTAAATTTAACAAAATGGGGTTATTAATATAGAACATATTTTTTTTCCAAATGGAGCTATTAATTTAGGACGAAGGGAGTATAATTATAGATGTTGTTGTAATCAACTTTGTTTCTGATCTCATACGAGCTTTCTGCATAATAATATGGCTGTATGTGTATATTCTGGTGTAAGTGGTTTATATATGATACATATTTTTCAGTTATGCCTGACATTGTCAGAGGCAGCCAGCTTTGCGACATGATCTTTCTGCTGTAATTCGCCTAGTGATGAATGAGAACGGAGTCATGATACAGTCTTGAAGAACTCCAGGTGCTTTGATCGAGTTTCAGTAGAACAGAGTTGAATGCTATTTAACATATCAGAGATTGACAGTTGAAGGATGGATCTTTGATGTTGTATAATTTGTGTCCTAAAAGTTGGTAGCTTCTTGGCTGCGGGTTAATAAAGAAGCGAGAACTGAATCTTGCCAAGGTATTTTTAGTTATTTTTTTCTTTCCCATTTTAATGAAAGATAAAATTGTAGTTCTGTTCTCATCTTGATTTTCTGCGGGCCAATTGCTTCGAATTGCATTTATTTTTTGTTCTTTCCTTGGAATCATTCTTCTGGGTCTGGTGTTATATATGTTAGCACGTTTTTTATTGGGTCTATTTTGTGCAGATATGCTCCTATAGATATTCAACTAATGGTAATATTTTTACCTACAGATGCCCAATGATGTGGAAAATTCCAGAAGTAAGGCCCACGAGACCGTCAAACTTGAAGCTCCACCTTTAACAGTTCAATCAACCTGGTCTGACACATGCAAAACTATGCTTCAACAAGCTTCAGTATACGGAATAGCTGCTGGATACTGCCTTTCTGCATCCCTGTTATCTATAATCAATAAATGGGCAGTTATGAAATTCCCTTATCCAGGGGCATTAACTGCTTTACAATACTTGACTAGTACACTAGGCGTCTTAGTGTGTGGATGGTTCAGGCTCCTGGAGCACGACCCACTTGAACTAAAGACAATGTGGAAATTTTTGCCCGCTGCCGTTATATTCTATTTCTCTCTCTTCACTAACAGTGAACTCCTTCTCCATGCTAATGTGGACACCTTCATAGTTTTCCGGTCTGCAGTTCCAATATTTGTTGCTATAGGGGAGACTCTCTTCTTGAGTCAGCCATGGCCATCACTGAAGACATGGGCTTCTCTTGCCACAATATTTGGGGGTAGTGTGCTTTATGTCCTCACAGACTATCAGTTTACTCTCACTGCATATATTTGGGCTTTGGCTTATCTGGTGAGCATGTCCATAGATTTTGTGTACATAAAGCATGTGGTGATGACAATAGGGCTCAATACATGGGGCCTTGTGCTTTATAACAACCTAGAGGCACTTTTGCTGTTCCCATTGGAGCTGCTTATAATGAGAGAACTGAAGAAGATAAAACATGAAATTCAGAATGAATCAGATTGGTACTCATTTGGTGTGGTTTTGCCGGTGGGCCTATCATGTTTGTTCGGATTGGCCATCTCCTTTTTTGGGTTCTCATGTAGGAAGGCTATCTCAGCAACAGGTTTTACTGTTCTTGGTATTGTCAATAAGCTATTAACTGTTGTAATAAATTTAATTATATGGGACAAGCACTCCACGTTTGTAGGAACTATTGGATTATTGATATGTATGCTTGGAGGAATCTTATATCAGCAGTCCACGAGCAAGCCCAAGAAAATTCAGACAGCAGAGGGAAATAGCGGTGATGATGAACAGCAAAAACTTCTAGAGATGGAGTCTCCTCCAGACACAAATATAGCAGAAAAGCCTTCTTCTGATGCTGCTCCAAAACGATAAATTTCCTTTTTTTTGCTCGGTATTTTTTTCACAATACTTCACAATTCAATTGTTGTTTTATTTTTACGCAATGATTGAGTGATGGCGGTTGATGTCCTCTCGCTTCCATATTTTTTCTGAGAAATAGTTCAGAAGTCACTTAAGAGGCTTGGGACAGCAGAAACAGTGACTGCTCATTGGACCATTTATACACTGCTTCCACAACGTAAGCGTATATTGGCAAATATGTATGGAGATATATTTGCTGGGGTTTTTGAAATTTTTGGAATAAGTCTCCAGTCTTATGATTTGAACTCAAAACGATTTCTTGTATGGACGATTTTGTTGTTATCAATGTGCTATTTTCATTCATGAATTTGTGGACTATGAACATGTTAAGCTTATCAATTCTACCTATTTTTGTTTAGTACTGGATTCGAATATAAGCTAGTTGTATGGCTCTGGGCTGCAGCTCAGCTAGTTTTTTTGGCTCGGCTACTTCGGAAAAATGCTTGGAAACAATACCACTATAGGTCTCTGACCTGGAGGGTCAACAAAGCACTGCCTCATAGAGTAAAGCTGGCTATCTTGAAGTCCTGGACTTCTGGTTCACAAGAAGGCCCGATTGATTTTTGTGTGGGCCTTACCTGATTTGTATTGCACATTTATACCTAACAAAAAATGACAATCCATATTTGAATTGTTTCTTCTTTTTCATGAAAAAAACTAGAGTAACTTGACTACACATCATTGGATTTATGTAGAAAATTACTGATAATTTTTTTTTGTAGAAAATTTAAAGGAATTCTTTTGCTCATGCTTTATTAACTTAGAGAATCGTCAATTTATGCTGTTTCCAAGGATTTAATTCTAGATTCATTACAAACATAAAAACAAGTTGAATTTGGGAAAATATTTAAGTAGGCTTCAAATTGTTGCAAATCTTCCAATCTACCTAAAGTTTACAAAAATTTTGAAATGAATTTCCTCTATTTTTTTTGTAAAGACAACGAGTGGGTATTATGCACGAAATAATAAAATGACAATTTTTAAACATTGCCAACACAACACTTTCAGTAGATAAAATGACAAAAAATTTTAAGAACATGATGTGAGCCAAATTCAGATCATTTGAGGGAAACATGAAGTAATATCTAAAACCGTAGTCATTTCAAACATATTTAGAGTTAGTAAGCGCTTTTTAGAAAGGATAAGTATTTTTAAAGCTCATTTTATTATCAAGTCCTCCCATTATTAAGAAAACCTCACACGGACATGAGGTAATATTGTAGGGTAGGTAGATATCCAGATGGGGTGTGGAATGGCTAGTGTCTTCCAAAAAAGTCATACAAATGGAAAGTTGTACATGTCTGCCATGTGGAGCTCTTCTACATTTGTCTATTTATTGAATCTATGTCCCATCAAGAGTGTACGATTTGACCACTTTGTTCAATAAATTGTTCTTAATGGGCAGGCTTATATTTTAATTATGAGCCCCACTTTTCATTAAATTTTACCTATTTTACAATGCCTGACACTCCTTCAAAGACAGAAGGAGGCATCTTTGGGGTATCTTCTCAAATGATTATTTTAATGTCTTCATCTATTTTATATAAAGGGAACAATAAAACGCTCCCTCAGTCTCACTCTAATAGTCTACAGTAGAAAATTAAAATAAATTTATAATAAATTAATTTAATTTATTTTAGATTTCTAATGTAGACTAGGGAAGTGTTTTCTATGCTCCGCTTTGACAGTGAACCGAACATAAGAAATGCCTGTGAGCTGTCGGATTTTAAGATCGATAACGCACACAGTAGCGTCAATATTACTTATGCTAACATATGCTAGAGTGTGTGCCGTCGATATTGAAAACCGATGGCTCCCAGTGTTCCTTACGCTCAGCTCACATTGAAGAGGGAGCATGAAAAACGCTTCCGTAGACTAGATGGAGGGAGTAGAATTTTCAGGAATGAAGTCGTTGCCCCCTCTTAACTATTTGTTGCATTGAAATGAAGTTAAGCTATTCATTTTAGGATCTCCTCACTCCAAGCTTGATGAGGATGTTCATTATTTATCTTTAAAATAAAAATGTAATTTTGTCCCTCTTGGTTTTTTTCTACTCTTACATTTCCTTTAAGCTTAATGAATGTTTTTGGGTTTCAACCCATCTAGCGATAAATAAAGGGGAATAAATGTAGGGTGGCTTTTAAAAATTTTGTGAATACCCTTACATCCCACATTAATAGTTCCATTTAGTCTTTCAACATGAACTAAAATGGATCATAGTGTTGGGGTTTCAGGGATCTCACTAAACTTGATCCTTGACTAAAGACTATTCTAGTGTACATATACACAAATGCTAGCACAAGCCCTATTTATGCAAACATTCATCACAACAATGCATAAGTAATAGAAAAATCGAAGTAGAAGAGACAACGAGATTTTCCCCATAGTTAAGCAATGCCTACCTCTAGGAACAACAACATCAAATCTACTAAAGTGAGAAAAAATTGGATTATAAAATAGTCTCTTTTACTCTCCTTAAGAAAACCCCTTCAAAAGGTCGTCACAAAGAAAAGAATAAAAACCTCCATGTAATCATGTCCCTAAAAAGAAAACTTTAAATGTGGGAAGGCCCGTAGCGTTGCGCACATGCCTCATGATCCTAGCCTTATCAGAAATGGTCCAGTTTATGCACTTTGCCACCCCATTTTATTGAGGTGTCCCTGGAATAGTTTATGATGTCTAATCTCATGCTTTGTACAAAACCAGTTAAACTCAGCGCTGCAATATTCACCCCCATTATCCGACCTAAGACACTTCAACTTTGAACTTGTTTTATTCTCCATGTAATGACATGTTTTTCGATTAGGCCTAAGCCGAGGGGTTAGGGTAGTTATCTAATTTTTGGATAATTTTTAGAGGGTTTCAAATGATGAAATCCATGTATATGAGTAGAGTTCGAAGAAATGAGCATAATAAATTTAAAAATACGTGAAATGAAGGTCGGGATTGAAAGTTATGACCTCGGGAAGTGTGTCTTATACGTGGAACCCACTTAAAAAGAGTCGGATAATATACCTTGAGGGATCTGGTATCATAGGGCTCGTCTATATGAGCTCAATGGTACTAAGAATGCACAAATCCGAGTTCGGAGTAGAAAGATACAAGCGTTTGAAGTTATAAATATTTTTAAAAAAATCACACACGTGCTGTGGAAATGTGCGCGTTATGCGCGGGTGACCTCAAATGGCAGCGCCAAGACTATATAAGTTTTGATATGGTTTTTTTGGGGAGACTTCATTTTCTTTGTTTATGGTCATTCTAAGTCCGATTTAGTCCTTTCAAAATGCATTTTGAACTAAATCAAGTGTTCTCTACGCAATGAAATTGTCCATTCTTTGAGTTGGGTACTCTAGAGGGGATAAATAGCTCTGGGAAAGAGGTGGCTCTGTTCGTTGCCTATAAGCGCGAAAAGTGAGAAATGTCTTCGAGTAAGGGGAGAAAGTGTGTCACCTACTGGTGCAGAAAGTGAGAAGCATATATCAGTAAGGGGAGGTTTTGTTTGTCGCCTACAACCACATAAAGTGAGAAGCGTATCCAAGTAAGGGGAGATTCGGTCAGTCACCTACATGCACGAAAAGTGAGAAACACCTCTAAGTAAGGGGAGGTTTTGTTCGTCGTCTATGGGCACGAAAAGTAAGAAGCGTTTCCTAGTAAGGGGAGGTTCTGCCCGCTACCTAAAAGTGAGAAATGTTCAGGGAAAGGGGAGGTTATGTCCGCCATCTACTAGCGTCAAAAGTGAGAAACATCCCGAGTAAGGGGAGGTTCTGTTGTCGCCTTCAGGCATAAATGAGCCCTAGGAAAGAGGAGTGTCTATTTGTAGCCTTCAGGCATAATGAAAGAAACATTTTAGAACAAGAGGAGTCTTTGTCCTCCATCTCCGAACCTGAAGGGGAGGACACCTTGATGGAAGGAGCAATCCCGAATGCCGCTACTTCCAAGAAACTTCAAGGGAGTAAATGTTTCTAACCTTCTAATTTAATATATAATTATATGAGTCTGTGTGCATCTTAAGTTGTTAGCTTAAAATATATGCTATGCTCTAATCCGATGTGTTATGATCTATTTTACTTTGATTTTATTTACTCTACAATGCTCTATTTTGATCCGATATGATCCGATGTGTTATGATATGCTTTGATCTAATATGATATAATAAGTTTTGATATATTTTGTAGTGATCTAATATGCTCTAATCTGATTTGATATGATCTGATATGGTCGGATGAGATTTGATATGATCTGATGTAGTATGATATGATCCCATACACTCTGATGTGTTTTGCTTTGCTCTGTGATAGAACGAGGTGTGTTTCTGGTGATTTGTTAATTTCTGCTTAACTCTGATGATCTATGAATTTCCATATGACTTCGATTTAATATTTATATATATATATTTTAACATATATAATTTTGTACCACCAAATGCGTATATTAGTTGTTAGGCAGAACTACATTCGAATCCGATCGTATTAGAATAACATTGAAAAAGTTATCCAATACATACGTAGGCAACCAATGGTACAATAACGTTGGCCTAATCTAAATTAATTATAAATATACAATTTATTTTTAGTCTACATGAGGAGAAGCTTTGTAGTATGTAGAGGAACGTTTTAGCTCTTGTACTCAAACTCCGTTGTTCCTGGTTCTTATAAAAATTTATAACCCCGATTTTGTGTTCCGAACCCCCGGCTCAGGTCGGTTCTCAGGCCGGGGTGTTACACTCCAATACGGCCTTCTACTTCTTAAAAACATCAAATACATCATATTTATGCTTCAAGAAATAAACCCATAGTTTGCTTGTAGAATCATTAATAAAGGTCATAAAAAACACCTTTGCTGACCCCCACACATCTATATGAATTAACTCCAATATTAAGCCTTGAGTACATGTGCTTCCTTAGTGAAACTTACTTTCTTTTGAGTCCCCATGAAATAATTCTCACAAGATATGTCAATAGACTTCAACCCCTCAAGTCTTTATTTGGATAACATGACTTTCATGCCCTTTTCACTCATATAGCCTAGCCAGTAATGCCATAACTTGGCATCGGCCATCGACAACACTACAACCCTGGTGCATGTCTTCTCCATCATATAGAGTGTCCCATTCCTTTTCCCCCGAGCCATCACTAATGTTCTTTAATTTTTTGAGAATCATGGTAAAAAATGGTCACATAACCTACATCTGCCAATAGACTCGCCTTTAAATAATCCAAGTCAAATAGGGTATGTGTTGTACCCCTTGCAAGTTCAATACACATCCATTTGTTAACCTCAAGTTCAAATCTCATTTTCTAACAATCTCACAAGGCTCATCATCTCCCAAATAAACCTTATCAAAATCACCATCAATGTAATTATGTAAATTACTAGAAAAAATTAGTAAAGTAAAATGAAGCACCCAAGTCAATGATCTATGTATCTTCCTTTGAATCATAGGTCAAAATAAGTACATCATCTAAATCTGAATGTGCTATAATAATCCATGCACTCTCATTCTCAGAATCATGTGATCTCTTAGAGGTCTTGCAGTCCTTCTTAAAGTGCCATTTTTTTCTCACTTCGAACATTCCTTGTTATTTTTTCCCCACTCTCTTTACTTTGACCTTTCCCATTTGTTGTCTTCCCCTATTAATGTTACCCTTGTCAGATTTCTACCTTCTATTCTCCACCTTGAGTGCGTTATTGTTTGAAGTTCTTATCTCGTGGTCAACTCTCCTACTTTCCTCATTGAGAAGAGTACTCACCAAATCATTAAAGTTCAAATTTGATGACCCTTTGGAGCTACTGATTTCATGTACGGTCCCCAACCTTTTGGCGCCATGTTGAGAAGCAACACCATTATTATCTCTTCGTCAAGTTTTTTACCAATGGACAACACTGTTTGGATAAGTTGTTGAATTCTTCAAGGTGCTCATTAAAAATTCATCCTTTAGACATCTTCTTGTTAAAAAATTGGCTTAAAAGAGAAACCTTGTTAATGGATGAAGGTTTCTCATACATCTATGACAACTTTGTAATTAACTCTATCGTCGTGTTCAGTCAAGACACATTAAATATAATGGAAGGAATTAGCATCAATCGGGTCACACCACGCCCCTTTAGGTTCAATTCCTCTGAATCCTCCTTCATCATAGCCACAAGTTTTTTCTTTATTAATGGTCTCCATAAATTCTTTTGTCATAGATAATCCTCAATTTGGATCTTCCACAAAGCAAAATTTTTGTCATTCAACTTCTCTATCTTTATTTTGTTGTCATCAGCCATTGCTCCAACTCAATTGAATACCTCAATCAAGCAAATACGCCAAAAAGCCTCTTAGGTTCCCACATATGATGCCACTTGTTGGGGTTTTAGGGTCTTACCAAACCTAATCCTTGACTAATAACTATTCCAGTGTACATGTACACAACCGTTTGCACAAGCCCCGTTTATGTGAACAATCTACACAACGATGCATAAGTAATAGAAAAATAGATGTAGAAGAGACAACAAGATTTACCCCTAGTTTGGCAATGCCTGCTTCCACGAGCAATAATAGCAAATTCAATAAAGTGAGAAAAAATTGGATTACAAAATACTCTTTCACTCTCCTTAAGAAAATCCCTTCAAAAGGCTTTCACAAGGAAAAGATTAAAAGCCTCATCCCTGGAGAGAAAAGCTTCCTATCACTTTTTCTCTCTCACTGCTACCTAACATGAAAATTTTGACTTATAAAGGAGGAAGAGGTGCTTTGGGATTTCAAGTTTGTATAGGAATTTAATTTAAGTCTTCATATCAAGTACGATCTCCACCCAAAACCAAAAAAATGTGTTTTGGTGAGGGGGTGACAAGTTTTGATATCCAAATAGAGCTACTAATGTGGGATAGAGCGCGTATATAGGTTGCTTTTATGAAGGCAAAAGGTAATGTCAAGTGGATTGGAAATTGTTTTTGTTAAACCAAAGCAAAGGAAGCTGTTGGGTTATAATCCAAGAGTTACACTAACTTGACTATATAAAAAGAGTTTCCAAATGACACGTTTACAAATTTGAGGTTACTTATGAAACTAGCAATACTTAAGTGGTCTCCCTTGATAAGAGTTTGTGGACATCTTAGCATATTTCGGAATGAGAAATGATATTTGCTCATTAAAAATTTACAATAAAACTTACACTTCACATATTTTGTCCAACTAAAACTCATGTATGAGTTTTTGGTACGTGAATATCACTATCATTTGGAATAGATAGTGATATTTCTACACCACTTTCTTTACACTTATAGGCCTTACACCACTTATGTTCAGATAAAAAATAAATTTCATGTTGTCAAGTGAGACCCACTTTCCCTATCCAATCAATCAAAGAAAATGTAGGCCTATAGTGTAGAAAAAATAGAGTACAATTATTATTTTCCTTTGGGAATACTACTTTGTTTATTTATGTGAAGTTAAGACTATATTTGCTAACCCAATGTTAATTAGAATAAACTATATCATTAAATAAGTTTATAGAAATCCACTGGGCCCTAATTATGCATCTAGTGGAAGGGAGGACATAGCTAGGGCTGGTCGTGGACGTCCATCATTTGACGTCCGGGCCATGTCTGAGGTATCCGTGGCTGTGTCCGACCGAATTCTTTTGTCCGCCAATTTTTGGACATGGCCATGGACAAAGACCTCGTCCGGCCGTTTGTCCGAGGTCCGGTTAACTTTTAAATACAATGTACATTCTTATATGAAGGATAATTTTGTTTATCCTCTAATTATTCTTAAACATTATTTTTTTATATTTAAATTTTTAACAATTTAAATACAATCATGTTAATGTTATATTTGAGTTCTTTTTTAAAGCTAGTTATTAAATATTTTTTTGTCCCACATTAATAGCTCTATTTGGCTTTTCAAAATGAACTAATTTGTCTAATAGTAATACTACAAATAAAGAAGATGATATATATAAGTTTAAAAATTATTATTATATATTAAATTACTTAATCTAGAGATCTTCACCCTAGTCGCCTTACTTAGTTAAAGCCGTTAACACCGCTCTCATTCTCTCCAACCACTTAAACCCTCAATCAATTGCCTAAGAGGCTATGTCCATGGACAATGATCGTGTCCGCCGAAAAAGAAGCTTTGTCCACAGACAAAATGCCAATAGACAAATTATTAGCGGACATAGATATGAACAAGCCTTGTCCGCCAACAATTTGGTCGAGGACCAGCCCTAGTCGTAACCCAAGGTAGTTGGCTGACCAGGTGAATAGAAGTGTCATCACAAATGGGTATCATATGTTTTTCTGAAGCTTTATAGTCCAGTTCACGTATTCCCTAAAGCTTATCAAAATTTTGGACTAAATAAAAAAATCCAAAAATGATTCGATTCATTTGCACAAGCACTTAAAAGTCCTCAACTTTAAATAACAAGTGTACACGCAAAAGTCATCAAGATTTTCTTAAGATTTAAGCAAACGCGACTACCACTGTTTTAGAAAGGATTCATTTCCTTAAATAGTACATGTTAAGTGACTTTTCTCAATAGTTTAATGCATTGGCATACAGAGGCATAAAAGCATTCTTTTTGAGGTTGACATGCGAAGTTCATTACACTATTTTAGCCAATTCAACTTCGACAGAAACAATGACATTCCAGGAAGTCATATGCACGAACACTATATATGGCCCTTACAACAGAACTACAAGAAATTGTGGGAGTTATACAAGTTAGAAATATCTCCAAAATTCATCACAGCCAGCCCACATAAAAATTAAGCAAAAAATACCCCGTATAACATATATACCTGAGAAATAAGTCATCAACTCTTATAAGTTGTGACATGTATACCTGAGACAAATAACTCATCAACTCTTGTAAAATTAAATTTTATTCTTATACTCTCACAAAAATTATACAATTACCACCTCATAATTCAACTGTGGGCTTCCTGACTTGCAGAACTCAGCATCCAAACCTTTTACTTTAAACTGGACAAATTGCACAGCATGGTATTTTCCAGTCAATAAATCTGATTCGGGAATTCTGTTTGGTTTCTCAGACAGTTCTTATATCTCATTGAGTGGCCGTGGTGTTTCTGTCAACAACCCAATACCGTTTGACAGCAACAAGTATCTTCTCAGGAACCAGTGGGCCATCCTCGTGATCCACCAATTTAGAGGTCCATCGCATTCCACTGGTGATCCTTTTCACCTTGATGATGACATCAACTTCGTCGCGGATTATCACAGCCCCTTCAGGCCGGAGAATGCGATCCATTTCCAGAAGTATGTCTTCTAGTTGACACCTGATTCAATGAAAAGTACACTGCTTTTAATGCAAGTGTCCCACAGCAAACCAAAAGAAAAGAAATTTCACAACTGGTCCAGAACGCTATGCATTCACCGTTATATATCTCAATTACTTGTGAGAATTTGAAAACCATGCATAAGACCAATGTTCCTGATACAAGCTAGAGATGCTGGTTATATGAACGAGATTTCTCACCTGTTTTGGTACAAGCTAAAAAGACCATTCGCATGAATGAGATCATATGTCCTTGGATATGTAGAGAATGCCTGGCACCTAAAGAATATTAAGGCAGATAACTTAGAGTTGGAAGAATGAACCACAGCCAAAACATATAACTTTTTTCTGCCTTCTGGCCTTACCTTATAATATAAATTTTCTTGAATCTATATTTAAATATAAAGGAACATTTTATTGGAACCATAAATATACAAATCAAGTATTATTAGCACTTCCCGATGTCATTAATATAAAAATTGTAGTTGATACCGCTTTAAGATGTAGACATTGGTACTAGATTAATGTATAAGATATAAGTGGAACTAATAAGACTTGTATGTAGCCCCAAAAGTAACTACTAATTGAAAGGTATCATCTATTGGAATCATGAATATATATAAATAAGCATAAATTAACACTTCCCTAATGCCATTGCAATATATATTAAAGGTGACAACCTGACTTATCCTTACAACATAGCCACTGAAAATAGAATTACTATATGTATAAGAGGAAACTAAAAAAAATTGTAACCAGCGCTAAAAATACTTTAATCAACCAACTAAATGGGAAGTAGCTTTATTCAGAAGTTCAAATTTGCCACAACGAGGGAAGGTTCACGCTGTGTCCAGGTAAATTTGGCTACAATTGTTCAAACAACCACAACTTGGCATCATAAATCAAGCTGCATAATGACACTCCTGGACCAGTTTTTCCTAGGAAAAATATTTTTCTCAATTGTACAAATGTAGACATCCGAAAGTAACTCTAGTAGTCATTTGGGATAGGTCTATTTTTCTTATGAACCCAGAATGGGGACTAATGCATGATGACAAACTTCAATTCATCCATTATCATGACAGCATTCAGCTTTATACATGCAGTTTAGTTGAGCAGAGACTATACAAAAGGAGGCATTAATAGATTTTTCAGACCCTGCCATAAAACAAGTAAGAATTAAGAAATCATACCAATCATGATAGATTCCAATCAGTCCCCTCTCATAGATAACACCCAGTGTATTTTTCTTTGCAATAGTAGGCACAACGTTCATAACCCATAATTTTGAAGATTCAATTGCTGCTGCAAAACCACCAAATCCGGCGTTCATATCCATTATGTTACGATACCTTCCTGAGTCAATCAACTTGTTGATCTTCTTGTAGGCTCTTGCATGTTTCTTCCATAATTTGTTATCCTCTTGGTACAACTCGATTGAGACACCAACTATAGAGCCACTAGCTATTCTTGGGGGGACAGCATTGAGTCGATCCGGGAATAATTTTAATTCTCCTCCCGCTACTTCTTCTAGGCTGTTAAACTTGAGATAGGGAGTAACACATGGTGACATCTTCTTGTACCTAAATATGACCAGAAAAAAATATTTTAAACAGAAAAATATTAATAACATAAAAAAAAATGGCAATAATAATAATAATGCCGAACAGAATAGGGAATATAAGTTTGAACATTTATTGGCATCAAAATAACTATAAAATAAATATAGGGCGTGGGCATAGGGAAAGAGAACAAACACCCAACCGCCTCTTTACCCCATCCTCCAGGAAAAAACAAAAGTAAAACAAGAGCAACTTACCAGACATCATCTGAATCTACAGCCTCACAGAAATTAGTGACTAAACTATCTTGCCTCTCAGTACACAAGCCAGAATTTATTCTCTTTCTCCATATGGCCATTTCATTCTTTTCATAAACCTTTTCCCAGCAAAGAAGTTTGGCAATTTGTTCAATCTTTTTCTGTTCTTCCTCAAGCTCATCCTCTGCGCGTTGCCAAGCTTTGTAGTTATTTCTCCAATTGATGGGAGGACCAGAAAGTATCCAGTACCCACCTGGTCTGAGGACACGATCTACTTCCATCATGTATGTTCCATCTGCAAAGAAAAAAAGTTCATTATACTATTAACTTTCTGGATTCAATATTCTAACTTAAAAAAAAAAACAAATTTTTTTTTTAGAAAAAACATATTACTGCAAAGTCCGTCAGTGAAACACCATGTACAATAGATGCAGCAATACATATATATAATTAATAAAAAAGACTAAATAAAATAAAAAATTCAGTATTCACCATTGGATCCCCAAGGAATCAAGCACCGCGAACAATGTGCCATGTCGAAGGCTCTAGATGGATATGGGAGCTGTACGGTTCCAAGCACTCCAATAACAGCAGGCACCCCTCTTTCCAGAGCAAACTGAACTTGTGCCTCATGTGAGTCCCTTGGAGCAAAGGACATGGCAAGTACATTTCTTTTCAACAGGTAAGCACCCCAGCTTGCAACCTGAACATGTGCACGTAGTCAAGTTGAGAAACTATTTAATTTTAGTTTGGTACTCAATTGCTGTCTCCATTATTTTCATAAAGCATTATAATAATTTAAACATAATGCGTGGCCAACAAGTGAAAACTAATATATAAAAGCAATTTCATCTTATAAGGAAGAAAGGTGCATAACATAGATCCTGGTATTTTAATCTTCTACATCATCCACCTTGAATGACTACTAGCAGTCAATGAAAAGATAGAACCTTATAAGACAAAATTGTTATCTTTTTTATTGAAAATGTTAATACTTAGGCCCCGTTTGGGAGGCATTTTGGAGGGGGAAGCGCTTTCCCCTCTTGAGTGCAATATGTCACATCAAGAGGGGGAAAGCGCTTTCCCCACCAACTCTCCTCACGAGGGGGCCTTAGAAATTCATCAGGAAAGGAAAATAAGGATAGCACATTGCCACATGCAATACCATAGCGATTCATCAAAGTGTTTATGTTGATATTTAAGGAGAATTGACATACCCCACAACCAGTATCCAATGCAGTCCTCACTGTGCCATTGGCAATTGGAACCACAGTGGCCAGTTGGTCAATGTAAGCATCCGCTCCTTGTGGAAATTGAGTTCCACCACCAGGAAATCTGAATACATTTCCTTCGTACTGAACCCAATTTTGAACAGCTTTCTCCACTGTTAAACTTTTATACGGAACATTGGCATAAGGAACATAGTCACGGCTCTTTGGCCATGGAAATGGGGTCACATAACCCTTGGGTGCTGGAATTAGGCATTGTAGCTTT
Source organism: Saururus chinensis (assembly GCA_035235625.1). NCBI lineage: Eukaryota > Viridiplantae > Streptophyta > Magnoliopsida > Piperales > Saururaceae > Saururus > Saururus chinensis. Next base: position 13,797,794 of record CP141140.1, on the reverse strand, counting down.
TCATTATCTGGAGGGCAGTGCCTCTCTCTGTAGTTCATGTTTTCCCTGGGGAAAGTCATGGCTCGTTGTTGATCCTGGCAGGGAGTGTAATCAGTGTATCGCGCATCACATGGTGTGAACACTTCATTCTTGGGTTCTGAAACTTGAACAGAGTCACTAGAACCACCATGATGAGTCTCAAAGCTCAAATCTGATAAGACGCTGCAGTCAACCTGCTTGGTAATCTCGACAGCAATACTGTCTCCCTTCCCGAAGCCGCTCTTTTGCCATGCTCCCAGAATATAGAAAAAACAGCACAAGCCCACTACGATGACTATGGACACAGAATTTCTCGTCCTGCCATCCCCGGCAATCACTTTCCCAGCCATTTTGTGCTCCAAGTTATTTCCTGAATGCGCACACAACACAAACGAAGTAAGAATTAGACAACAATTTCGAAGTCTTTCAGATTCTAGGCAATCAGACAAGTTAACAACAGAGTGCAAGTTCTATGACCCTCATACATCGAAGCTATAAAATATTGGCAGCCAATGGAAACAGTACCAGCTACCTGATATACTAAACAATCTGAGACAGTAAGAAGTAGACAAAAGGCAACTCTGTACTCGATTAATGCAGCCATTCCATTGGGGCATGTGGCATGCCTAAATGAGACGATTGAAGAAAAGCACGACTCAGTCGGGCAGCTCAACTAAGATGCCGGCCAGACAGACACATTTGGGAACTCGTGGTTTGTTGTTCCCTTGAGTTTTTAGTTCAAAACCCAAACTGATAGACGAGGAGGAATGAGCCAAGTGTGGAATGCCGCAATACCCAGATCTTCAATGTACATCACGCATACTCTCAATCAATCTATCGGAAAGTCGCAAACATGAGGATCAGAGCAAGCACACGTTTGAAATCTTTAAGCATAAAATGTAATTTGCGAACAGTATGCTATTCGGAATAAGGATTCAATCTAGATATGAAACAGAGGCCAGAGAAGAAAATGGAACACACACAGAAAAAAACCAAAGAATCCAAATGAAAAGCGTAGCAAAAGTTTCAACTTGGATCGCTTACAGCACTCGGATCACCTCTGCAACAGTCCCACGGTCACTCCATCTGCCACGCACAAGGGAGGGAAGTCAGCTCTTACGAACGGCGAAATCGGCGGAAGATGTGATTTAAGGTTAGCAAATAGGAAGTGGAGCTGGAATGGACATACATAGGGTGGGTAGCTGCACAGAAATCCGAAAAGAAGAGAGGCGGAGGACAAGGGAGGGCAGAAGGAAAGGAAAAAGAGTAGCTGGCCGTGATAAGCTGCAGAGAAGGCGCGTCATTTTGTAGATAAAATAGAGATTTGAGATGACTCTGCGCGGCATTTGCTTTGGGTGGGACCGCATGTGGAGACCACCACCGGGGGTTTCCCGCTAAATTCCCCACCTTATCTTCTTCTTCCTCTTCTTCTCGACTTTACCTTTTTTGGAGCAGTCGAGCTTACTGGGACAAGCTTCCAGCTTTCTGTCTTCTACGTTTTTTTGGTTTGCCCTTTGAATCGGTTTCTCGATGGTATTGCCAGTCCCGTCGTGTCCGACTGTTCCGTCTTCGCTCTTCAGTTCCCCGGAGGCGGCGCTTCCTCCACCCCATTCTTCAAACAAGCTCGCCGGACGCCATCCTTCATTTATCCGCACTATAAAAAGTAAATTGTTTCTTTCTGCTCTCACTTTTCGTGATTCAGGTAGGCCAATCTCGAAAGAAGTTTCACATTGTTCGAGAGGATCCACTTCTCTGGAAATTGAGGTAGGTCTCACTATAGTAGTATCTTGTGCATTTTTTTCTTCTATGATTATCTCGCTCCTCTATTTTTGTGATGAAGAGTTGTCCGTAGAGATAACATTTCGTTGTTATTCGTGGATATCAGTGATCAGTTGAAGTTTAGATTGCAAGTAGTGAAACTAATAGTAATCCATCTGAACTTAATGTCCACTGGAATGCTGGATTTAGGTTGATCTGCCTCTGCAGGTCCACCATTCTGAAGTTCCAAAGAGTTTCGGCAGGCGAGAGGTCTTTCTTGATGGTGTTTCTTCCCTTTATTCTCGCAAGAAAGTAGGCGAGAATTCGACCAGGTGATGCACACTGTTTATAGATAACTGCAATATATTAGTGTGATGTCTCCAAAATAAGCTGTGTATTGTGTCTAAAGACCACAGAAGAGGGAAATACTGTATATGGGTGCTTGCTACTTCTTAGTTTACTATTGTTAATATCTACTTGTGTTGTTTCCTCCACTTCATCGAATTTGCGAGTTCATAATTTGCAACTTCTCTGGTTTCCTTTCTTATTATATTAGAATCAAATGTGATGGAAAATCTGTTGTTCTCTTTCTCAGAAATGAAATTGGGTCTGTATGTGTATTTACATGTCAATGGATGTTGGTGAATTCTGCAGGTCAAAAGTGGCACAATGTAGGTAAGAGACTAAGATATGCTGCATGTCTGTCCAAGTATAAGCATTTAATATTTCATAGTGCATTTATGTCACGGATGTGTTTTGCTGCTGCTACATTGTTAAGTAATGAGAATGTTTTCTGATTAATTTTGAACACAAAGTGGAAGCCATTTCTTTCACCTTCCCTAAATTGCAATTTGAATTTTATCATAATTCAGACATTTCAGACACAAAATGTTTAATTTGGTGTCTGATATAAGCTATTGGAATTTAGAAATGAAGATAAAAGGTTTGAATTATCTGATTACAATGCCAAAGCAGTACATTTTAAGTGTTGTCAGCAACTAAGAGAGCGTATGTGTTTGCCAATTGTTTGCTCTTGATTTTAATGTGTACGGGAATACAACCAGGCATGACCAAGATTGCTCAAAGGATTTTGGCAAAATAGTGTCCAACAGCATTTTCAACCCCACTCGCCGTATATTTGCTGCTGCCATCTTGCATTTAAGTTCAATTCCTCCAAGGTACTTTTCAGGTCGGGACTGTCAAGGGTCATAAAATTTGGTGTTAGGATTTATTTATCAATATCCACCATAATTTATTTCTTTTTTCTGTTCACATTTTATTCTTACATTTATAGCTCTTGCTTTGGGTGATCCGTTGATGACAATTGAGGAAGTTACCCCTCCAATTTTTCCTAGAGGACCACTCTTCCCTTCTGAGGTTGGTAGTTGATATTTAATTATGTCATCTGCATATATATTTTGAATAGGCCAAATTGTTGTGGATTGATAAGCAAACATTTTATCTACTTCACAGGAAAGAATTGTCAAATTATTTGAGCAGAACACTTACTCTGTTGTCAATATCTTTGATGTAACATTACGCCCTCAGCTTAACGTAACAGGTGTTGTGGAGGTACATTCTTACCACACTAAAATTACTTTATCCATTAGCTTTGTCCTCTGACCTAATTTCATTTTTTTAATATTGTTTATTTTGATACCCTGTTAGACTTGTATATGTGATGGTAATTTGAAGTTCAAACCTTGGTGCTATTTAACTTATGAGGCCATGTGTGACTCTAGTTAAATGTTGACTCTTGTTATGTGCGTTACTTAGGTTCCTGAAGGTAACGGTTCTGGAGTGGTGTGGGATGGTCAGGGACACCTTGTGACAAATTATCATGGTATAATTTGTACCTTTCTGTTGTAAATATTTAGTTTGTATCCAATGACTTCGTTTTAAGTAACTATTCAGTGGATTATATTTGACCAATTAATTATGTGATGATCTTTGACTCCTAGCTTGACCTATATAAATGGGAGATATAGTTGTGTCATCCCCTTATATTTTTTTATTTAAGTTGTCTACTATAAATTTTCCTATTTTAACTATTCAGTATACAGTGGTTGGCAATGCTCTTTCAAGAAATCCAGGCCCTGGACAAGTTGTTGCCAGAGTCAACATTCTGGCATCGGAAGGGTGAGTTCTAACAGTGCTGCTGAATTCAGATGCTTATAATTAAGATAAAGGATTTTTCAAATTTACAAGGTAAATCAATCCCAAGAAAGTTGTCCTTGTTGTATGAGTATCTCCTTCTATATGTTGTAGGGTACAAAAGAACTTTGAGGGCAAATTAGTTGGTGCAGATCGTGCCAAAGATCTTGCTGTGCTCAAGGTAGTTTTTACTTTGTACATTGAAGTTACCTGAAAGATGCTAATTGTACTGTCATTTATAAATGGAAAAATTGAACTTGCAATAAATGAACGTTCCAAGCCAACTATTAGATGAAATTTAAATATGCAGAGTTTTTTTTTTTGCAAAAGAAACAAAAATTCTGAATATATGTTAAAGTTGAACCAGTTGCTTGACTTATTTGGTCTGCTTTTGAGGTTAACTTAATTGTATACTGTCAGGTTGAAGCATCTGAGGACCTTTTGAGGCCCATTAAGGTTGGGCCCTCATCTTCACTTAAAGTTGGCCAGCAGTGTCTTGCGATCGGTAACCCATTTGGTTTTGACCATACTTTGACAGTTGGAGTTATTAGTGGACTAAATCGAGAAATTTTTAGTCAGACTGGAGTAACAATTGCTGGCGGTATCCAAACAGATGCTGCAATCAATCCAGGGAACAGGTAGGTTGCTCTCTTAGAAGATCATTAAGCATGTTATTTCATCTTATTCTGATTTCTCCACTTGTTGCCTCTTCTTGTCTGGTGTTGAAAGTGGCGGCCCTCTATTGGACTCTAAAGGGAATTTAATTGGGATTAACACCGCAATCTTTACTCAGACAGGTAATACACAACATTAGTATCATCAGATTCATCAATTCCTTAAGAAACAGTAATTAGTTCAAATTCCAATTTGTGATGGCAAGTATTCTTATTGCTTGTTTTTCAGATTACTTGTCCCCAAAATAACCTAAGTGTAATTTCTGTAGCCAATATCTTGAGCTTACTACTGTGGGCTTTTGGTGGTGGTGCAGGGACATCAGCAGGTGTAGGTTTTGCCATACCCTCTTCTACTGTGCTAAAGATAGTACCTCAGCTGATCCAGTTTGGGAAGGTGAGGTTTTTGTGCAATTGTATCTCATTAATTTCTAAATGTTCATTCCTTTACTCAATCCAATCACTTAACTATAACTCTGAAAGTTTGGTACCAGATGAGTTCTGCAAACCTCTCAATCATTTTCCAGACTTGATATGTCGGGTGGCAGAACTGTCACTCCAAGTTGGATCCATATATTGGAATTCATACTATTTTAGTCACTAAAAACCATAGTAATTTAAGGCGGTTATCTTGGAGCAGTTCTATATGCTAGCTCAGCCTAGGAAGCTTTTTTGTGTTATATTTATTTATCACTTTGGTGCTGATATCCCTGTCTGAAATGTAGTTTTACATAATATTGCCCCTCAGTTAAGCAAATATGCTAGTAATTGATTAGTTTTTTGGTGTGGACATATAGAATGGGTGTGTGGTAAGTTTTCTAGTACGGACAGTTAAGAGAGGTTCATAATTTAGTTCAAGAAAGTGTTCTTGGAATTCTAAATCTCAACGACAGGACTTAATGATCAATCGCTTAAGCAAATCTGCCTAACAGTTATCTTGTAACTACATAAAACTAGTTTCCGCCTATGTGCAAAGCTTTGTTTCTATGAGATAGGAACCATAGCTGACCACACTGTCCATTTGCCGGGGACTGCCAAATTGCTTTGTCAAGTATACTAGGAACACAAAAATATGCTAAGGACAAGAATAACATTCAGCTGGTTCCATGTTGTTTTCCAATTTTTTTCGTTGACAATATGAACAGAATAAATTGTACCCACATTTCAGGTAGTTCGGGCTGGTCTGAACGTGGAGGTAGCTCCGGATGTAATTGCGAACCAACTTAACGTTAGAAATGGAGCACTAGTTATGCAGGTATGTGTCAGCACTAATTGTATACTATAATCATGCAGCCTTTCTATGCTTATTCCATTTTGCAGATTGGGTTTATATTTTTGATAAGGCAAAATTATGGGTTTTGATGTAGTATTCTTTTGATAGGTACCTTCAAATAGTGTTGCGGCCAAGGCAGGATTACAGTCAACCACGCGAGGTTTTGCGGGTAATATAATTCTTGGGGACATTATTATTGCCCTTGATGACAAGCCGGTAAGCTCGGTTTTAACTTGTGAAGCACTTTATTCTCGTCTTTGGTTTTCTAAGTTTCTGTTACCGTGGAACACTTATTATGGTATTATTAGACATTGATCTTTGCCTTCTGGGATTTACAGGTTAGAAGCAAAGGTGACCTCTTGAAGGTTTTGGATGATTACAAAGTTGGCGACAAAATAAGGCTAAAGTTGCGAAGGGGCATTGACTTTTTGGAGCTGCCTGTTACTTTAGAAGAGGATCGTAGTTCCTGACTGTTTATCTTTTCTGGGTAAATTACCTATAGAGTAACAGTATCATTTATTTTAAAGGGGAATATAAGGGGGTTTGCTTTTATTTTGATCACATGATACAATGTAAAGAAAACATGACATGAGTATCTTGAAGGCGATGCTATTTGTTACCCTAAACAATTTTAACTGACATAGATGATAAACATGTAATTGACAGATTATGGGTCCTTGCCAATGCTCGCATATGTAGGCCACATTGGGCCCCAAAATATATACTGCCTAGCCTGCACTGCGCAGTAGAGCAGGTTAATTTTTACCCCTAGGGGATGCGTGAAAATTGGACCCATTACAACATGTTAGGCTGACTAAGGCTGAATTGTCAACGGATATGAATAATTACAGTTCAATTTTTTTGCTTCCATCAGAGAACAAAACATGCTGCTTGAATTTAATCATAAAGCATACCGGGATGATAATGGAATGATCCTAATCTATTTGAGGCAATCATGAGCTGGATGAAGCTGAGATTGCTTGAATTTAATCATAATACATATCGGGACAATATTGATACGATCCTAATCTATTTGAGGCAACCATGAGCTGGATGAAGCTGAGATATTTAGGGGATTAGTAATTGCTGTAAACTCTTGAGGCCAGAACGAGTATCTAGTGATTAAACTATCTAATCCAAATCCTCATAAACGAGCATCTAATCACGTTGTGAAGTAACTTGGTGAAGTATCCAACTAGTGCTTGCCAAATGAGGAACCAAGTACCAAAAATGGCAGGGTCGTACTGAAAAAACAACAATGAATTGCAAGTTTGTGAGAAAAGAAGTGATATCTGGGCACGCCAACCGATTTTCCGGATAATTGGGAGAGGGGAAAGAGTTCCATCTTTGAAGCCGGTAAAGGGTCGGCTTGGAGAAGAGGGCAAAAGATTGACCAGCTGAGCTGTTTCTCGATTGTGAAGCAACTGCTGAGTGAAGAATATTGCTTAGATTTTTTACGGTCCCTGTACTCGTTTTTCGTTGGAGATTTGGCAATTCCATGGATGACAAGTCTTTTTTTCAGCTTAAAAATAGATAAACAGAGCAGCAAGAATACACCTATGATGCAATAGATCAAGCACTGCACTTGAATCACCACTCACTGTTCAAATTCTCCTTATTTGAATCTACCAGTTACGATTGGCTCTGATGTAATCTTTCCAAGATCAGGTCAAGCTTTGGGAGCATTAAGGAGCATCTCTCGCACGGATTTCAAATATGCAACGAACTTTTCTTTTGGTGGGATCGTCTGCTTCAGGAGGGGGTGGTCCTTGACTGCGCAAATCCACTTGACAAAGGTGGAGTTCTTCTCTGGGTCGATTAACTGGACGCCCCCACCCGCCATTTCCTCAAAAGCTGGGTAGAGGCAGCAGCTGGATCCGACCACTATGTCGAGAAACCCCGGCCTTTCCCCGTGAAGATACGGGGTCCCCGTCCCTCCCTGAAAGTCCTTCTCAAGCCCTTCTAATAGGACCCTGAAGTGCTCAACCATGTCCTTCGTAGCTTTTATTTGCTCTTCACCTTCAGTGAAGTAAACAGCAACGATGCTCGCTGTGAGCTTCATGAACCAGATTCAAGAGTGAGCTTGATAAATTTGTTGAAATCACATTAACACAATGTAAATGCTGCAACTGATTATGGAAGCTACATAAACATATATACATACCGTGTTGTCGTGAAAGTGGGACCAGAAGCGGATTCTTGATCTAATATAGGGATCCAGTGGCAAGAGTGGGGTGGTCTTCCAGGTCTCCTCAATATATTCGAGGATGACTAAGGATTCCACAATAGGCCTCCCATTGTGCACAAGGACTGGGACCTTTTTGTGGACTGGATTGTATTGCAAGAGCTCCTGGCTCTTGTTCGTTCGAACCTCTTCTACATACTTGTAGGGTATGTCCTTAAGTTTGAGGGCCCATTCGATCCTCCTGCTGTAAGGGCTTGCCCAAATCCCGTGAAGCACAACCCCCTCCATGGCTCTTTCTTCTTCCTTCCTGAAGCAAACTGGATCTGGGATCGTCAATCCTCCCAGTCGATTCCAGCACAAATCAATGAACTGAAACAATTCTCACAGCCAAATGCAAAACAAATTTCACTTCACAAATTACAGAAAGAGTGGTCAGAATCCACTAACCATACAGCCTCTAATCCACGAGACAGAAGCTCCGAGTCCACGAAGCAGCTCCAGCGAGTCTCGTTCAAATTACCAGTTCCCAGAAATCAATTCTCCCCTAATGTAAACAGCAAATTATTTTTATACTTCCCCTTTTACAAGTAAGATGACTTAAATTCTCGTATATCTTTAAAAAGATTAAGATATCGTACAAGAAAGAAAGTTACTATTTCGGACCCCACATTTTTCCCATGTCCCTTTATCTTCTTTACCTCAACCTTTTTTATTAATTTTTTTATTATATTTAAAAAAAATAATAATAATTACTCCACTTCTACTCACTTTTCTCTCTTCTTCAGTAGAAAATTGAGTACAGGCACTAGTGCCGACAGTGTGCTAGCCAATCACGCCCGACCACCCTTATGGCCCTAGGCAGGATTTAACGTGCGCGCTAAATTGGCTGCATAAGCCAAATCCGATCATGCCACGACCCATACACCAGATCTAGTTATGTGCATAGGTCAAATCTCATTGTCGAAATAATCACCGGAGTTATAATCACCCAAAAAAAAAGAGATGAAATTTAATATAAATATAAGTAAAATAAGAAAAAAAAATACAAAGAAATAGAGTAAAATAAGTCTCTTTTTTATTTTAGTTAGGGGACAGAGAAAAATAAGTAAGGTCTAAATAGCCGCGATCCAATTAGACAAAGGAAGATAAGAATTCTGTTTTAATACTTGCTCTCATGATAAGAGTTGTATATTATAATAAGCTGCATCACTTTTGGTCTACATATATTGATGTAGTTACTTGTTCATCGCTTTTGGTCTTGATGTAGTTACTTATTGGCTTAATTGACGCCAATGCATTTCACACAATAAAACCGACGAGTTCATTTAGAAAACCGACAAGTGCATGGTTTCATGTACTCTTTCGCTGAAAAGGTGAAAGATACATATATATTTTTTTAAAATAATAAATTTACCCTCCTCTCTTATCCTCTTTATCGTCTTTTTTTTCTTGGATTCCCTTTCTTTTATTCTTCCTCCCCCTAGTGGTTATCATCTTTTTTATTTTAGGGATGTCACTCATATCGGTTATACGGTAAAACCCAACCCAACTTATCTCTTTATTTTATTTTTCCTCTTTTCATTAGTTATCATCTTTTTTATCCGAGAGATGTCACTCACGTCGGTTAATGGTAAAACCCAACCTAACCCTAATGGGTTAGGTTTGAGTTTTTGAATTCAACTCGAATGGTTATTTTAATTAAGTTTGGGTTTACTATTTCTTTAATAGTATCAAGTTCGAGTTTAACAAAACCCTACCCAAATAAGGTTATAGATATAAATTTTTTATTTTTTTTTTGTATTTTGATAAAATTTGACCCGACACGACCTTAATGGGTCGGGTTTGGGTTTCCAAATTCAATACGAATAGCTATTTAGTTGAATTCGGGTTTACCATTTCTTAAATGATATCGGGTTCGAATTTGACAAAACCCGACCCAAACCCGACCTAGTAACATCCCTACTTCGTCCCAATTACTTGCTCCGGATAAAAACTCACTACCACTTCCTCCTCCCAACCTATTGTCCTCTGCCCAACCCCATCCTCTTAGGCATTGCTGGCCTCATGTCCTTCTACTACTTCCTCCCCCTCTCTGTCATCCACATAATTAAGTTCTCCGAAGGCCTCTCATTCACCTTTTCTACCATTAAGTATTTACGGTTTGACTAGGACTTCACCACCACCAAGTCCCGCCCTCCACACCTTGGCTGGGCCTAGATAGCCTCCTCTTTGCCGTCTAAGGTGTCCTCTTCCTCGTCTTATTCACCGGCACTAGGCAAGAACTCACCAACACTTCCTCCTCCCAACTGGTTGTCTTCTACCCAATTGCCTCTTATCAAACTCGACCATATCTTCCAAGCCCCAACCGCAACACCACTTCTTCCTCCCAGAGCCTCCTTTTCTCCTTATAACGGAGAAATTCCTCATAATCCATGCTCTTATCATGTTATTGCCGAAAATCAAAACCGAATTCTTCTATTTGATGCTGATTCATCCAAACTTCCACTCTTTGTAGAGGAAGGTTAACTGCATGTTGATTGGGAGTTGCATGAGTATGGTAACATCCACGTACAACTCCGTGAGAAGGGAGGTGAACAGAAATGGCCTTGTTGTACCTCACTCCCATCTTCTTTTTCTAGAGACCGAGAGGACCAAATTTGGCCACCATGGCAAGCTCAAATCGTGGTGGTAAAGTCTGGTTGCCATGGCCAAGGCCAATGCCCTGCTATGGCAATGGCAGCCAGTTTGGCTACGACAGCCCAGTTTTAGCTACGACATCTAGATCTAGCCTAAGGCATAATCCTACCGTCTCAACTAGGCCTAGTCCTACCGTCGCTACGAGTAGCATGGCATCCATGTGTCTGGTCACCAAGCTAACACCAGCTAAATCTAGTGGCTTAGATCGAGATCGACACTTGTGAGTTATAAAGAATAAATATATATATTAGAGTCTTATTTATTTAAGCCCGTGGGGCTCGTATAAACTTTTTTATTTATTTTATGTAAAAAGAAAATTTAATATGAGCCCTGGCTCGTGCGCATTTATATGTGCCCCGGTTCTCACGCACTTATATGTGCCCTGGTTCTACAAGCCATTAGATTTACATCCAGTGACTTATAATACTCATGAGTTTAAATGCTCCGTGAATCTTATGGGCCACCGGTTGTAAATCCGACAGCTTATATAGAGCCCGGGCTTACGCGGCGTGCGTGAGCGCTGGCTATATAAACTGACTCTTATGTAAATATGTTCATCTCAACTCTTCTGACAAATATCGAGCGACAACTAGTGCTCGCCTGCATTCCAATAGAATCCCCGTTGACGACACCAAAGCTCTGGCAGCAGTGGAGAGGAGGCAGCAGTGGAGAGGAACTCTGGTGCCGGCGGAGGAGATGATACTTCATTTGTGTCTAAAATTGTATATTGATCATGGATATTAGAAGCTTATAAAAGAAAAAGATGAGCTTTTTTACCTTTAGTTGTAAGAGGAAGAGCATAGATCTTCTATGGCCCAGAAATTTTGATTGATGAGAGCATGTAGTTGTTAAAAAAGACAGGAGGAAATAATCTTGCTGCTTTGAGTCTCATAGATCGATGTTGAAAAAAGAGCAATGAGAGGATTTCTGGATTCCAAATATTGAGTATCTCTGCCAGACCTCCGGCTCCGGCAGTGGTACTGCAGAGCTCCGCCGGACTTCTGGCAGTGCTACTGTGGAGCTTCTTCAGGCCTCTGCTGAACCTCCGACAATGGTACCACGAAGCTCCGCCAAACCTCCGACACTGGTACCGCGGAGCTCGGAGGTTTGGCGGAGCTCTGTCGGACCTCCTATAGCTAGCTATCTAGGGGCATTCCGTTGAAGCTCCAACAGTTATCCAGCAAAGCTCGAGCATATGTCCCGCAATGCTTTGGCGACTGTATGATCCGATGATACGTAGGTTTTTGATAATTTATTAACATTGGTGGCTTTAGTTGACGTTGATTGGCGAAAGGCTAGAATAGACAAAAGCTTAGGTGAGGGTACTTTTATCTTATTATCTTTTATTAGATTAATAAAAAATAGTGTGTCCTTTTTAACAATTTAATACTTACTTGTGTTGTGATGAACAAAAAGGCCTTACTTGTTTTGTTAATTGTAGTAGAATTTTCAATTAGCCTTTTTTGTGTGCTTAAAACAGATAAAACAAGGTGGCCAAACATGGGATTAGATAGGGTGTCATTTAATGTTTTGAAAAGTCTACGAAGAATAGATAAGTGAAACGATAGCATGAAGTTAATTGAATTAGTCGTCTTCAATGAAATCTTGATTCTCGACTTCGACCGGAGAGCCGCTAACCATTATTTTGTTAATCAAAATTGAAAACTATGCAACATTGTAGTATCGAGATGGCTGAAGTTGATACAAGGGCAACGGTGAGAAGCAGATGAATTTTTTTCGGACGAGTACGGTGAGATCATCTTTCTTAAAGAGTGACATAAAAGCTCTATCAGATTCCCTTTGTCCCATATCGATTATCTGGATTAGAAAACACAAATTAATCTTTTTTAGTCTTCTTCTACCAAATCCAGGATTTCAACGGCAGTCATCCAGATACCACATGTTTATTTGAAGCCAACAAAGATAACATAAGTCCTTTGATCAGGTTAAGGATGCCATCCGGTTGTGTTTTATCAAACCCCATATTATTTACGAAATGGTAAATTCAAATTCGACCCAAATAGCTAGGTTGAATTTGAAAACCTAAACCCAACCATTAGGGTAGGCTCGGGTCAAGTTTTATTAAATTTTAAAAATATATAAAATTTATATTAATAACCTTATGCAAGTTGAGTTTTGCCAAACCTAAACTCGAGACCATTTAAGAAATAGTTAAGCCCAATCTAATCCAAATAGTTATTCGGGTTAAATTCGAAAACTTAAACCTGACCCATTAGGGTCAAGTCGGGTTGAGTTTTTATTTATATACCTAACCCGAGTGCCATCCATAGACTAGGTCATTAAAAAAAAGATATGATATGAGACAATGATACAACGTAAGGAGAACTCAAGAAGAGTTTAATAACAACACTTCTCCTTCTAAAGCCAAATAAATATATTCTTGTATTAAATGTATTCAAATACAAGATATAGTAGATCAAAACTATGATTTAAGATAAGAAAATATTATAGAGTTTTGAGTCTAAGAGCTATTCCAAATCTACAGAAGTATTGGACGAATGCCAAATCCACAATATAAGAGTTTCTCTGCATCCACAGGTACATGAGAAATCCTCCCCAAATGCGATTCTCATGGATAAAGATAGAGAGTCTAATTTCTTTCTGAAATCAATCAATTACCTCTCCAAATAAAATACTACTACTATTTATAATTTTTATTATTCATAAGCTTCCTTGAATGGTTTGGGCTTCATGAACTTTATATTATTGGGTTTTATAGGCTTTATGAGTCGGGCTTCTTTATACGACGAAGCCCAATCTATGAAGCCCATGAAACCTTTAGAAAATATACTGCCCGTGAGAATCAGATTTGGGGAGGATTCTCCATTATCGCCTCGACTCTATAGATTCAGAAAAACTCTTTCTGTGGACTCGAGATCTGTTAACATTTCTTCTCTTAAATTTTTAGTTTTAATTCAGTATATCTTGTATTTGAACACATTTATTTGAATTTGATTAGAGAAACAGTGCTATTGAATTGTTCTTGAGTCTCATTATTCTTCGCTGCATCAAACAGAGAACTCGAAAAACATGGGCAAGCTGAACTGCTTCTCGAGTTCGAAGCAGCTGCTGAAAGAAGAATATTGCGAGAAATTTTGTGGACTATGCGATCGTTTTTCGTCTGAGATTGGCAGACTAGTGGACGACAAGTCCGTTTTTCAGCTTGAAAATATAATAGAAAACCATGATACGTACGCACTTGCACTGATCAAATTTGTGTTATTTGTAAAAAAGGCAAATATAGGAGCATTCTCAATCGATCAATGAAACGGCTCTCATGTAATCTTTCTAAGAAGATCATGTCAAGCTTTGGGAGCGTTAAGGAACATCTCTCTCACGGATTTCAGATACGCAACCAGCTTTTCATGAGGTGGGATTGTCGGTTTCATGAGGGGGTGCTCCTCGACTGCACACTTCCATTTGAAGAAGGTGGAGTTCTTCTCCGGGTCGATCATTGGCATCCCAACACTTTCCTCAAAAGCATGGTAGTTGCAGCAGCTGGATCCGAGGACTATGTCCAGAAACCCCGGCCTTTCACCGTGAAGAAATGGGGTTCCACCCTGGAAGTCCTTCTCAAGCCCCTCCGATAGGATCCTCAAGTGCTCAGCCATCGTCTTTGTAGCTTTCATCTTCTCTTCACCTTCACTGAGCAAAACAGCCCTGATCGAGAGCTTCATGAACAAGATTCATGAGTTAGCTTAACAAGTTGGTTGAAATCACATTAACACAATCAGCTCGATGAATTAGAAATCACATTACACAATATAAATGCTATACATACAGTATTGTCATAGAAGTGGGACCAGAAGCGGATTCTTGATCTAATATAGGGATCCTGTGGCAAGAGCGGGGTTTCCTTCCAAGTGTCTTCAATGTATTCAAGGATGACTAGGGATTCCACTATAGACCTCCCATTGTGAACAAGGACTGGGATCTTCTTGTGAACTGGATTATGTTGTAGGAGCTCCGGGCTCTTGTTCCTCAGATCCTCTTCCACAAACTTGTAGGGTATGCCCTTGAGTTTGAGGGCCCATTCGATCCTCCTGCTATAAGGGCTGGGCCAAAAACCGTGAAGCACAACCTCTTCCATAGCTCTTTCTTCTTCCTTCCCCAAGTTTGTTTTAAGCCTCTTGTCTCTTGTGGTACACCTTCCCTTGGAGGCAGAAGATGATTTATATAGGCTTGCAGGGTTAAGCCTTTCTTGTTTTGTTGGCCATTTTTTTTATGAAGTGAACGGATAACGCAAGGTCGCTCAAGATTGGACCCAATCGTATGCGTTTGTATGTTTCGTAAAGCCTTAAGAGTATAACGAGTTCAGATAAACAATAATGCAATAGTTAACGAATTTAATAAATGGCCTTGAATGAGAATATTCAACAATCTTGGACAGGAGAGTAGCTAACCATTACTCCCTCAGTCCACATTAATAACTCTATTTGATTTTTAAAATAAATTAATTTTAATATATTTTAAAAAATTAAATAAAACAAAGAAAGTGTTATTTAATAATAAAATATAAAAAATATGCAACTATACAAGATTTTGCAAAACCGAAAATTGCTGAAGTAGAAATAATTCATAAAAAGTAGGCACTAAGTTCAAGACTTGCCCTATTAAAGATATAATGGTCGGGCAAAGATACGAGATATCTAAAATATTTTGCGTGTATATATATATATATATATATATATATATATATATATAAAGAGATATAAAGAGATATTAAGAAAATGATATTATGGTTTAAAATAGGAACCAAAAAATGGGAGCGTTAATGATCCAGACAAGGAGAGGTGGATTTTAATTAAGGAGTCATGCTACATGACATTGACTTTCATCCGTGATGGAACTATAACACCATACAAAACCATTCATTTAGTGATGAAAAGTCTCTCACCCCTTATTTTAGCAACCTCAACCCACTTAACATAGTTGGTACATATTCATCGCGGGGTGGGCTGGCTAGTAATGGGGTGGGCTGGGTAATGGGGGTGGCAAACACCTTGTCATTGGTTATCACGTATGCAACTCATAGCTACAAATGTAGTTTTCTTAATTAAAGTCACCTTCCTTATCTTAAGTGGCTGGGAAGAATTTTTTCTGCTCCTTACTAATAATGAGCCCAACATAAGCTATGGATAGGAATTGTTAATCTGCGAGGTCAACAACACACACGCTAACATCAGTATCACAAACGCTAACGCGTACTAGTGTGTGCACCGTCCATCTTAAATATTAACGGCTCCCCATATATAGCTTACACTGAGCTCATTGTCATAGGTAAGGATGCCACTGGATCGGGTTTTACCATACCCAATCCCGATAGTACCATTTAAGAAAAGGTAAACCTGAATCCAACCCGAATAGTTATTGAGGTTGGGTTTTGAAACTCTAACCTGATCCATTAAGGTGGGGTCGGGTTTTATCAAAATACAAAAAATTTATATTTATAACCTTCTTCGGGTCTAGTTTTGCCAAACCCTCGATAGAGGGGATCATGAAATACTCTTCCAAAGTGGCTGCATCTATTTTCT
Source organism: Saururus chinensis (assembly GCA_035235625.1). Taxonomy (NCBI): domain Eukaryota; kingdom Viridiplantae; phylum Streptophyta; class Magnoliopsida; order Piperales; family Saururaceae; genus Saururus; species Saururus chinensis. The sequence goes on along the minus strand of CP141140.1, from coordinate 13,781,483 downwards.
CTTCTTAGTAGTTTTAATGTATGTAACCTCCTCCCACTAAATCCAAGCGTTCGACGTATGGAGATCTTGCTCTCAAATTCTCCTTTAACACATGGGCCCAACAAGGCCCATATAATTAGTGTCTGTTTAGCATAGAAATTAAGTAGAAATCATATTGACAATTAGATCAAGAAAGCCAAACACATGCACCTTGAATGTGGGTCCACCCCCACTATGGATTGTTTGGGAGTGAAATTCTCTCAGCTTCTAAGGATTCCACATTTACATAATAAATTAATTAAATTTGAGAGTTTAGTATCTACTAGATGTCTATAATTAATCACTTGATTGTTCTTAACTCTTATATTTTTTGCAAGTAAGCAATTAAGAGTTCTAACTTTATGCATATGAATTTGTTTTAAAGTGGAATAAACAAACCTTATTATCTAATGATAATTCATGATCAATCAACCATCAAACAAAGTATACACACCACACAATTAGGGTTACAAGTTTGTGGGCAGGCCTATTGGCCCGACCAAACCCAACCCTCAAAATAGCGGGCGAGGGCTTGAATAGTTCAAGCCCATTGTAAATAGGGCGAGGCCAAGGCCCAAGTGTAAAAATCCCAAAGGCCCACAAGCCTCGTCAAAAATGAGGAAAACAGTTTTTTTGTTGTATGAGATAAGTCATACATATTGGGATAAGAAAAAGTCAAGGGAGAAGTTGCCTATTTAAGAGGGGCAAAATATCCAAACCCATATCTATTTTCTATGAAGGTCTCAACCCAAAAGGCTAAAGGCATATTAGTGAGACCTCACTCAAAGGCTAAAGTATATTTTTTTAAAAAAAATATTAAAAAAACCTGAAAGCTTGTGGCCTGGCCTTGACACACATATAGGGCCAAACCATCTTTTTAGTTAATTAGGGTACTTTTAGGGTTGGGTCCGGGCCTACCCCTGGTCCGCTTCCCTACACACAATCACACAAGAATTTTTATGTGAAAAAATCACAACTATGGTAAAAAACCATAACAACTTCAATCTAAGGTTAAATCAATGCACTAGAACGATATAGATCTTGTAAGATTAAAAACAACTAACCAACTTTAAGACTTGACACAAACTCTTTTTGTTTAATTTTTTTCAATAATAATGTTGGTCTTCAATACTTCCTCATTGTCTTTGACTTATTCTTTTAGCAACTCAACTAAAGACTTCTTCCTTATTTGTTATTTATTTCTTGAGATTCTTCAACTCATTTGAATAACTTTACTGACTCTCCTTTGAAATTTCTGTGTGAAATCTTATTCCTTTAGCTATGCATTAACATAAATTTACGATAAATAATCTCTTCAAGCTCCTTTGTGAATTCTCAAGAAAAACAATATTAAAAGATCTGTCCTTTATTCCCAAATATTTTTTTGGTTTTTCTCTCCTTAATTTTGTCATTTCTTATCCTTTTTATAGGTCTCCAAGTTGAATTGACACTTTGACTTCAACAAGGAAAGAAAACTAGGAAATGTTTGTTTAAGGCAAATAAAACTACTAGCAATCGATCATTTTGAACAATGATTGATCATTCACTATATTCTTAAGGCGTGACTCTTTGAGCGATCAATGTACGAAATGATTAATTGATAAACTCTCGGCTTTGTTTAACAAATGGCTAATTCAAGTGTCGATCGATCATTTCACACTGTGTATTGTCCAGCAATTGATCAATTGTAGTGTTTAATTATAGTTTTAACCCATTAAAATTCTTTAGTCTTTGATTTATAAGAATACATCTACTCCTATTTTTCAAGTCTATCAATTCTAAACTTAGCTCGACCACAACTATATTTAAACAGATTTATAAGACTGATTACATACTAAAGGTTTCTGACATAGTTTTGACAAAGAAATTAGTAAGTTAACATAACATATGACACATATGTTCTAATATAATTGTGATTCTATAAAAGTAGTATGTCGAAAGGAAGATTTAGACTCAATTCCAATAGAATCATTGATCACATCTCAAGGTGATTGTTGGGGGATTTCGGTAGTTCCCTATGCACAAGTTAAGAGAATGAATCAGATTATCTTTCCTCGCAAGAGATAGAGAAGAACTTTTTTTTATGTGAGACGACATTCTCTTGATTAATCAAGACTACTCTTTACACTTTAGAGTGAGTAGTGGTGATTAATCAACTTTTGAAACCCTTCGATTATATGACAAAAATGAAAGAAACAACTTGGAATTTATTAAAATAAGAAAAGAGAATTGTCAAGAGAAGTGGCTACAACTTTCAAGTTTAAAAAGAAAAAAGAAAAGAAGAAACAAGGAAAATTCTTCTTAAAGATGAGAGCTCCCCTTGCACAAGTTCTTCTTCCTTCTTGTGTGCTTCTTGTTTGTCTTCCAATTCCTCGATCTTCATTGACCTTTTGAAGGTCAAGTCTTTTTAGGATTTAGACGTCTTTCGGTGTGTGATGGACTTCTATATTTCTTTTTAGAGATTCCATAGACTTGAAAGCCAAAAGCCCCTCCTTATGAAAATGAAGGGGTATTTATAGCATTGGAGTTGTACGGTTAAGCAAGTAGTGGGGTGAGTTGGAAGGGTAGTTCATGTGAAATGGAGAGTGAGTTAGTGGGAGATGGAAAGTGGCTTAGTGGGAGATGGAGAATAGGTTAGTAGGATGGTTGGTAAGAACTGAATTGATTAATGGGAAGTGAGTTAGTGGGAAGTGGGGAGTGTGAGAGAAGTCTGGACATCATACCTTTGACTTGGTATTCTCATTCTCCATACGGAGCCAATGGGATTTTCCACATAAACTTTCTTTTTCCTTCGAACTTTGAGTTCTTTGAAACTTAACTTTTTTGTGTTTTCAGTCATTTTGGTCTTTTATGGTTATTTTTTTTATACAAAACTTATTGTGGTCATCCACGATTGTCACTTAGCCTTTTGGTTTTATAGTTATTTTAGTGTGAGATTTATGAGGTCTCACACAACACTTTGCAATTCAGATTTTTTTTATTTTGATGTGGTTACGTGAGGCTTATAAAGCCTCTCTTAGCCATTTTGAATTTTGTAGCTAACTTTGAGTGTAAGGAGGCCTCATGATGTCCTCGCATAATAATTTTTTGCTAGAAGCTTTAGTCTATTCCTACGCATGTAAGATTAGATTTTGTTTTTTGTTTACTTTGTCTATTTTGAAGATTTGGTCTCATTCAGAGCTAATCAAGCTCCGAAATCTTGGCCTTTAAAATTTATTTTATTTTTATTACATTCCTACGTGTGTAGCATTAGAATTTTTATTTTTTACTTTATCCATTTTTTAGACTTTGTCTATTTTAAAATTTTGGTCTCATTTAGAGCTAGTTAAGCTCCGAACTCTTTGCATTTGAATTTTGAAATTTTTTTATTTGTCAACAGTGATTCCACCATTCTAGTTCTCACCCTCCCTTTTGGAATATTGGATTCCATCATTTTTTAACTATTACCTTGACATCAATCAAAGTCAGTACCAAGAACACACACATCTAAGTTCGAGAGAGAAAATTATGTTAGTTTAATGTTTTAAAAATGAGTTTGAAATTCTATCCAAATTTATTATAAAAAATTCTATTACCAACCTTAATTCCAATTTTGTGTTGAATTAATTGAATTAATTCTAAAAAAATTTAATGTTGAATCTAAAAAATTTCAAACCCAAGCAACCCTTTTACCAAGTCTGGTTCAAAGGTGAAACTAAACTGGTTTACATGGGTTCAAACCCACATAAACCAACATTTGCCCAAAAAGAAAAAAATTAGGAAAGATACAATAGAATTTTCTACATGGGCATCTAGTTGACCTTGTTCCTTACTCTACAAAATTTTTGCTTGTCCAATCCAATTAAGATTGCATGTCCAATCCATCAACATTTCCTACTTTATTTTCTCTACACCAAAAGCATACTTCAACTTCTAATTAGATAGAGAATGTGAGACACATCTGACAAGAGGGAGATTAATATTTTTTATGTCAAATTAGAGGCTAGAATAGGCTTTTAGTATAGAGAAATTAAAGTAGTTTAATATCATCAATTTTCGGGCAACCTTAATATATTTAGTAACTCAACTAGACTCCTCCACAAAAGATCAATGAGACAAGGTTTATGGTAAAAAATTTCCCCAAACCGATGTCAATTGGAGTGCAACATGACCATACAATGGAAGAGTTTTTTATGCTCCCTGCCCACTATGTGCTCAATGTAAGGAATACATGTGAAACGTTTATTTTTTAGATCGATGGTGCACATGTTAGCGCATGTTAGTGTCAATATACACAGGCTCTAATGTGTATGCTATTGATCTTAAAAATGAACATTCCACATGTGTTCTTTATGTTGGGCTCATTATTAAAATAAAACATAAAAATAATTCCCCACTCATTTTAAAAAAAAATCATCGCCGTAAATGACTACTAATCCTTGAGGCTTAAAGGGGTTAGAAAGAAAGAAAGAAACTAGCAGATTTTGATTGACTCAGTGAGGGGGATAGATGAATAGGGCGAAGGACAATGCTAGGGAATGACAGGGCCGGTGCCAGCATGTTGCCCCTACTCTATTAGTGAAAGCATGCGAAATTACAAAAGCAGGTACAAGATCTTTTACACAAGGGTTTAATTAGGAAAAGTTTGAGTCCAGTGGCTGTCCCTACTCTATTAGTGCCTAAAAAGGATGAAACATGGAGAATGTGCGTAGATTCAAGGGCAATTAATAAAATAACAGTGAAATATAGGTTCCCTATACCTAGATTGGAAGACATGCTGGATATGTTATCAAGTGCTGTGGTATTTTCAAAAATTGATCTCAGATCAGGGTATCATCATATTAGAATGCACTTGGGTGACGAATGGAAAACTGCTTTTAAGACAAAAGAAGGTCTTTATGAGTGGCTTGTAATGCCTTTTGGTTTAACAAACGCCTCAAGTACATTCATGAGGTTAATGACACAAGTTTTACAACCTTATTTGGGTAAAAGTGTGGTGGTTTATTTCGACAATATACTGATATATAGCAAGTCTGAGGAAGTACATTTAGAACACCTGTCTGAAGTTTTTCAAGTATTGCAGCAAAATAGCTTATACATCAATCTGAAGAAAAGTGTGTTTATGGCAGCACAACTTATAATTCTGGGTTATGTTGTCAGCAGAGAAGGACTAAAAGTTGATCAGAGCAAGGTTAAAACTATTCTTGAATGGCCAATACCTAAAACCACAACTGAGCTTCAAAGTTTTTTAGGTCTGGCTTCTTTTTATAGAAGATTCATACAAGGGTTTAGTTCATTGGCTGCACCTTTAACTGAATGTCTTAAAAAAGGAAGGTTTAATTGGCAGTACATGCAACAAAAGAGCTTTGAAATCTTAAAGAATAAACTTACTACAGCTCCTACATTGGCATTACTAGATTTTTCTAAAGTTTTTGAGGCAGATTCTGATGCTTCAATACAAGGAATTGGTGCAGTTTTGTCTCAAGAAGGAAGACCTATAGCTTATTTTAGTCAAAAGCTTTCTGAAAGCAGACAACAATGGTCTGCATACAAGTTAGAGCTATATTCATTAACGTAGACACTTAAACACTGAAGGCACTATCTTGTGTATAAAGAATTTGTACTAAACACAGACCATGATTCTCTCAGACACCTCCAAAGCCAGGCCAAACTTGATAGATTGCATGTTCGATGGGTAAGTGAGTTACAAGAATATTCTTTTGTGATAAAACACAAATCTGGCAAAAGTAATAAAGTAGTTGATGCTTTGAGTTGAAGAGCTGCTGTTGTGTGTCAATTGTCAACTTCTTGCTTTGGTTTTGAAGACCTTAAAAAATTATACAAGGATGACAAAACATTTTAGGAAATATGGCACAAGTGCAGTCAGTTGCAGAAACCACAAGGGGAATTTGTATTAGATGAAGGATTTCTGTACAAAACAAACAGGCTTTGTATACCTATAAGTTCTTTACGGATGAAGCTAGTTAAAGAATTGCATGGGGGAAGCTTATCAAGGCATGTGGGACGAGACAAGACTCTGGCTGTGGTCAAAGCTAGGTATTGGCCTCAAATGTATAAGGATGTTCAAAAGTGTGTGCAGCAGTGTTTTATATGTCAGCAGTATAAAGGGGGAGCAACAAATGCAGATTTGTATACTCCATTACCTATATCTACAAGGCCATGGGAAGATGTGAGCATGGAATATGTGTTGGGATTGCCTAGAACACAAAAGGGATTCGACTCCATTTATGTAGTGGCTGATCGATTCTCCAAACAGGCTCATTTTATTCCCTGTAAAAAAAACCATTGACACCAGTCATGTAGCTGGTTTATTTTTTAAAGAAATAGTCAGGCTACATGGGATTCCATTGACCATTACATCCGATAGGGACAATAGATTTCTCAGTCAATTTTGGAAGACATTGTGGGGCAAATTGGGTACAACATTGCAATACAGTAGCTCTTGTCATCCTCAAACTGATGGTCAAACAGAGGTCATTAACATAAGTTTAGGAAGTTTACTTAGGTGTTTATCTGGGAAAACTCCTAAGCAATGGGATTCATTCTTGTACCAAGCAGAGTTTGCTTACAATTCCTCTGTGAACAAATCAACTGGTTTTGCACCTTTTCACATTTTATATGGATTTGTGCCACAACAATCTTTGGATGTTGCAAAGCCTGCTAGACGAGGGGGTGAATCTCCTTCTGCTGTTCAAATTATTTCCCAGTTTTCTGAACTACATAATATTGTTAGAAATAAATTGTTGCAATCTACTGAGAAATACAAGGCATTTGTTGATAAAAGGCGTAAGGATGTACAACTATCTGAAGGAGACCTGGTCATGGTTCATTTGAGTAAAGAACGCATGCCTGTTGGCTATTCTGGTAAACTGAAAGCCAAGAAATTCGGACCTTGTCGCATCCTTAAGAAACTGGGTTCTAATGCTTATAGTGTTGCCTTACCTTCTGATCTGCATATTTCCAATGTTTTTAATATTCGAGATTTAGTGCCTTTTCATGATGAAGAAATGTCTGTTCATGAAGCTGATTCTGTACTACTCTCATCTTGACATTTCGCTCGTAGTCGAGTTTTATTTGGGAAGGAAATATTATGTAGGAATTGGTAGTTGCTATTCAGTTTTGATAACAGACTGTTTAAAAAAAATATATAGATACAGTAGTTTCTGTTCGTTGATGAAGTTACAACAGTTTCTGTTCTTTGAAGAAGCAAATTACTTTGGAAAGGTTAGTTCTACATGTTTGGAAATTAAATCTTCAGTCAGAAGATCATTTGAAAATTATGTTCTATATCCATGATTTTTGGTGATCAGTTTACAGAAAGACAGTCAGTTGCATTTCTGTCTAAAAACAATGGCAATAATTATTTGGTCTTGTTACAAAAGTAATATTGAATGAGAGATTTGTTTGTTCTACAGTAACAGGAACACTTGAAATACTTTTGTCCAACTGTTCTTAATATACGGTTGGAAGATTGTCTTCATCTGAGTGCAGCTATACATATTTAATTTCTCAATAACAACCAGTTTATAATAGTTTTAGAATTTCTGAATTGACAAGTTGGTTGTAGTATTTGTTGAGTGACTGTGAATTGATTCTTTGCATGAAGACAAGCTGAATAATTTCGACAATACAGTGTTTTGTTGATTCTTAATTCCTCGCTCGAGGTCGAGCTTTATTTGAGTTGGAGGGTCTGATGATGCAGTAGCATGAAGAACCATTATTGATCAGAGTTGAGTTTGGCATTTCGTCAAACAGAAGAGCCATCAATTAATTGAAAGGGGTATGATTGGTATTCACTAATTGGTGTGTTGGACATTTGTTGGTAAAACGGGTAATAAGCTTGAGTTAGTGAAGGGTATAATAGTCTTTTGTGTTTAAATCAATCGGCCATTAAATTCGTTACTCGTCTCCTACTTCCCATATATCTACAATAACAAAGCCTTGATTGAAGCTGACGGCGTTTCATTCAAATCTTCTTTCTGTTAAGTCTAACTGAGTATAAATAGTCTTCTGTAATAGAATTCGACCAGTTGTTGTTGAACGAAGTTTCTTTCTGTTATTGGATTTTCCAATTGAGGGGTTTTTCTCTGAGCTCTATTTCTGAGCTGGAACTGACAGTTTCTTTGAGATGAAGAACTTCAGTTTGATTTTCTTTCTATAATTAATTTTCAAATAAGCGAAATTCAAAAGAGTTTGTTTCGTTCTTCTGTTTCCATTTGTGCGCTGCATCATTAATGTGACAATTTGTCCTACGAGTTCTCCACGCACGTCCAGTGGAGGTCAATAAAGATACAGCAGTAGTCCTTGACCAAGGAGACGGCGTATGCCAGAAAAAATTATGATGATTTGATATGTAAACGAGAACTAAAAGAAGACTAACTGAACTGTTTCTCGAGTCTGAAACAACTGCTGAATGAAGAATATTTCAATAAATTTTATTGTCCCTGCGGCTATTTTTCTTCCGAGATTCGGCATATTGAAGATGGCAAGTTTCAGCTTAAAAAAGATAAACAGAGAACACGAACATCATTATTGTTTGATAGATCAAGCACTGCATTTGAATCACCACTCACTGGTCACTCTCATTATTTGTACTCAGAAAAAACAAAGAAAAGACTCATTATTTGTAAAAAGACGAACATAAAAACATTCTCACTCAAACTTTCCCTACCGGATACTAACGGCTCTGGTGTAATCTAATTTACACGAAATCATGTTAAGCTTTAGGAGCATAAAAGAGCGTTTCTCGTACGGATTTCAGGAACGCGACCAACTTTTCATGAGGTGGGATTGTCTGTTCCAGGAGGGGGTGCTCCTTGACAGCACAAATCCACTTGACGAATGTGGAGTTCTTCTCTGGGTCGACTATCTGAATCCCCTCACCCGCCATTTCCTCAAAAGCTTGGTAGGTGCAGCAGCTGGATCCAACCACTATGTCGAGAAACCCCGGCCTTCCTCCGTGAAGAAACGGTGTCCCATCCTGGAAGTCCTTCCCAAGCCCCTCCATTAGGACCCTGAAGTGCTCAGTCATCTCCTTCATAGCTTTCATCTTCTCTTCACCTTCAGTGAACAAAACAGTCCTGGTTTTCACCGAGAGCTTCATGAATCACATTCAAGAGTTAGCTTGATAAATTTGTTGAAATATCACATTAACACAATGTGAATGCTGCAACTGATTATATAAGCTAGCTACATAAACATATACATACAGTGTTGTCGTAAAAGTGAGACCAGAAGCGGATTCTTGATCTAATATACAGATCCTGTGGCAAGAGCGGGGTGTCCTTCCAAGTCTCTTCGATATATTCAAGGATGACTAGGGATTCCACAATGGGCCTCCCATTGTGCACAAGGACTGGGACCTTCTTGTGGATCGGATTGTATTGCAAGAGCTCCGGGCTCTTGTTCCCCAGATCCTCTTCCACATACTTGTAGGGTATGCCCTTGAGTTTGAGGGCCCACTGGATCCTCCTGCTGTAAGGGCTGGCCCAAGCTCCGTGAAGCACAACCTCCTCCATTGCTCTTTCTATTTCCTTTCCCAACTTTGTTTTAAGCCTCTTTTCTCTTGAGTTGTGGTACACCTTCACTTGTGGTGGCAGAAGATGATTTATATAGACTGGCAGGGTTAGACAATAAGCCAGCTTTTATGGTTTGAACAAGTCAAATTGTGAGGACGTGTGCAGTGAGATCATCGTTCCTAAAGAATGACAAAATAGTTGTAGATACTAAAAGGATTATGCTAAATGCATCAGAAGTTGAGAACTCAAAAGCCACCCACGCACACTGCCTGAAGATTTCATGAATACACTTTTTAGAGGAATTTAAAAATGGTTCTTACCCTATCCCCATGACCCTTTCATGCAAGTACTTCTTCTGTTTCTTGGTGCTCAGGATTCAGGAAAGTTAGAAGAAAATCGAGTTGGTCAACGTCGAAGAACAAGTTGGAAATCTGGAATCCCGATAGTGGCTAATCTCCAATAGAATATTATGGAAATGAACTACCCAACAACTCTCTTAAAGTACCATCTCTCTCATTGCACTCTGGTTGAGTCAACTGTTTCTTACCACCTAAGGAGCTTGATATATTTTTCATTAATTGTTTGCGTCTACGTGATTTGCTATGGTCAGGGCCAAGAAATACGCTTATCTTTTTAGTAAATTGAGTAGATGAATCAATGTGAATGCATGTGATAACTCCACTATAAATATAAAAAGTTTTTTTCAGGAATTTACCCACGTTCATTTTAGCAAGCTTCTTCCTTTTCTATCGTATATATTAAGTTTGGAAGCCCAATATATTTCCTAAAAAAAAAAAAAATTGAAATACTTTATTTATTTATTAAGTTGCCATCAATATTAATAAAATGATCATATTACCCCTAAGAGTCTCAAAGTAGGTTTAAATTTTTACTATTCAGACAAAGACATTTCATCTTCTAAGATATAAAACACATTATTTGCAAAGATTAGATGCTCTCAAGTCTAATAATACCTTGATCAAACATGTTTAAGGTGAGGTCACGTGGAAATATTAATACGGTCAATGAAACACAAAGACCCAATTCAGTTCCCTCATTCAATTCGTGCCCTCCAAGAAACTCAATACCCAATTGAATTTCTTCATTCCTTAAATGATTTGCAAGAAATTTCTATATAACTGGCTAGATTCAAAATTTGGAAGAAAAAGGATTACAAGTAGAAGAGGACCCATCTCTATTTCCGCGTAGTTTGAAGCAAATGGCGAGCTCCACCACCTCGCCCTATGACTTATGTAAGTTCGTCGGCTGCAAGTGCCAGCTAAAGTGTGTGTTTGCTTCCTACTTCCCACCGGACCAGCCTGCCAAGTTTGCCAATTTGCTCAAGGTATTCAAGGTCAACAACGTGACCAAGCTCCTCAATGAGCTCTACCCCCACCAATGGTAGGATCGCTGGTTGGACCCTCTTAAGGGTGTTGATTCTGCATGCATATCATAATATCTCTCTCTATAAAAGGTAGAAATTAATAAAAAATAACTTAAATTGTATCATACATAGAGATTTAAATTGTATTTGACACATGATCGTATGGATATAATAAGAAATTACAAATGTAATTTTTATTTTTATTTAGCGTATCATTATATTTTAATTTTTTTTCATTAGCAACACTCAATATATGTTATTAATAATTATAATAGTTACTTTTATACTAGCGATGCTCAATATATGTCGCTAATTATCGTATTAGCGACGCTTAATAAGAGACACTAATGGTTATTTTTTAAAATTTATTAAATAGTGACAATAAATAAACGTCGCTAATAATCATAGTAACAACACTTACTAAGCATCGCATATATGATTATTAGCGACACTTTACAAGAGTGTCACTAAAGTATATGTTAATTTAAAAAATCAAATAAACGTCATTAAAACATACATTATTAGCAACAGTAATAAAATTGTCGCTAATATAGGTTATTATTAGCGACGGTAAGAAATCATCGCTAATACATATTATTACCGACGATAATGAAATCGTTGCTAATATACATTATTAGAGACAGAAATAAAACCGTCGCTAATGCCTATTATTAGTGACACACCTTTTTTTCTATCGTTAATACTTGTTAGTGATGCTTTTAATAGTATTAGCAACGCTTAAGCACTCTTACTCTTATTTGTTGTAGTATTTGTTAAATTTTGATTTTCTAATTTAGACTATTAATACATGACAGAGAGAGTAAAGTTTCATAAAAAAATATTTTAGATCTCATGAGATATTCTATAATTTTTCTAACAAAAAACCTCATATAGTTAGTTGTATATGAAAAAAGTAAAAAGCGATATATTAAATAGAGAGAATTGAAACTTGAGAGACATGAAATCTATATATAATGTATAATATATGCATGTGTAATAAAAAAAAAATTAATGTGAATTTAAGTTTTTATCGAGCTTTGAGCTGAGCCGAACATATATATATTTAAGTTTGGCTTGACCAATTTCGAGTTCAAGCTCCAATGCGAGTCAAGCTCGAGTAAATTGAGCTTTCAAGCTTACTTTAATAACCCTAGTAACCATGTTTTTTTAACAATATTTTTACAAAACGTCAGCAATAATTGAATTTTAGTGACTTTTACCGTAAACATTGCTATAAATGCGTCAGTAATTTCTTATTTTTTGTAGTATATTTATAGAAGGAAATGATTTCTCAAACTCCACTAATTGTTAATTAGATCGCGGCGACAAGGATCACGATAGAATCTGCAGGAGCTAGCTCCTGGCTCCTGGTGAGCAGTACTTGTAGGGAAAACGCCCTTGAGCTTGAGGGCCAATTCAACTTCTTTGGTGAATGAGCTTGCCCACATCCCAGACAGTAAGTAGCTGGCGACGGGCTACTTGAGCTGTAAATGATTGTGCCTCGCTTTCGTTATTTGCTTTGCTCTGTCATGGATTATGTACAGATAAATTCATAGTTCTTGCCCATATTCCCGCAAAATAAATTGAACTGCAAAAAGTTGGGCCATGGTTTCGTTCTTTGCTTTGCTCCGTTATGATTTATGAAGCATGTACGGTTATACAGATTCCGGGAGGAGATTCATGACTTGTCGATGGAGCTCCAATGCATCACGGGCTGAAGGAGCTACCTGCTACATTTTAAATGTAGAATTGTGTAGACCCTGTTAATATGCGCCAAACGCATATGCGCCTCGCGCATGTTGGCCACAGAATAATAGCGAGAAAAAAATGTTTCTGCACGGCTCAGAAGCGCCCAAGCGCATCTTAACTTTTGGCTTAATTTTTACCTAGGGAACATGTTATCTCGAGGAAATTTAAAGAGAACATGCATGCAACAAATTAATAAGGACAAACCCTATTTAGATCTAATATATAATGTGCTTAGTTTCTAAACAAACCAAAGAAAAGGTAATAAGGCATGATGAAGATTATATTTAAAGAAACTGCCCCTTTCGTTTCAACTGGACCAACGGAAGATGGGCCTCCAACAAAGCAACAAGTTGTCCAGCACAAAATTGGATTGCACTCTTTAGTCTTTACGTCTCCAAAATTGAGCGGTTTTCTTAAAAAAAGATTTTTTTGGCCACAGACCCACAACGCCTTGCTTGGAGTACAAGTTGTTCGAAAAATTTAATAATAAGTTATTATGGTTATATATGCACACTTCAACCATTACGTTAATGTTTTTGAGAGAATTACGCGAAAGTTCTTACTTTGAAATTTTACCATTATGGAGTACTCCTTCCATCCCTCATTATTAGTTTGATTTAATTTTTAAAATAAATTAATTTTAGTTCAGTTTTAAAATTTAAATAAAAATTAAAAGGAGACTACGGGATTTATATGATTTCAAATTAGATTTAGCTACCAAGATATCAATTTCTTAATTAGGTTGTTGAGTGGAGTTATAAAATAAATAATATAATAAGTCGTTACCTAATTAGCAGCTTAAATTATTAGAATTAACATCAGAGCCGGAGGCTCAAGTTCGAATTATGTAGGGAGCATATTTATTCCATTTGAATTTGGGAGGGACAAGTTTATTGTTTTTTCTCCCTCTTATTAAGTTGATGTGCTAAACTTTGATAAAGAGGAGCATTGAGTTGAGTTATAAAATAAATAATATAATAGCTCATCAAAGCTACCATGAAACATCGATTATTTTACCATACTTAGGTTAGAAAAAAGATTTCGATCGTTTGATCCACTCATTACCTTTGATACGGTTTTAGCATCCTACAAACTTTTAACTTTGTGGGCTTCATAGTTTGGCCCTTAATTTAGTCCACCACATGATAAATCTCTATTCTTTTTGCTAGAATTTAAAAGCTTATACCCAACCATTAATTAGATTTGTGTTTCCCAAGATAGACAGAAGGGAAGCAATATAGAGGAGTAATATGCATTCAAATACTAAACTTAACGCTCTCGACGACAAAACAGCTAGTAAGAAATTTTTGGGTGTGTGTCGCAGATTGACCGTGTATTTCACCGCTTGACTATCAACATGTTATAACTGTCGGTGCCTGATACAACTTATATTTGAGAAAACTGAACGACAAGAGGTGATGTTTGAAGAGGAAGTTCAAAGTTCTGTGAGGTATCTGGACCAAAGCCTTGAAATCGAGTGGGTGCCACCAACTGTGAAGTGATGTTTGCATTTCCTTTTCATCATCAAGTTAAGTAAGACCTTATTAACATCCAGAGCCAGTTCTTAAATCTGGTGTTTTTGTGGCCAAAATTCAACTAACTCTGCCGTACTAGCTAGATGAAGGGATGCCTCCAATGGAGAACGATCATGATGGATTGTGTGGGCAGGTTTTGATTATTTTATATTTATCAAATCTCTTATCGAAGATATATGACAGAAGGTATTCAATGCAAGGAGTCGTCATCATTTGATTTCTATGATTCATTACATTTTGTTGTATCGCCTCATGACCTCATGAATATCTTCTGTATGGATAAACTGCATGTAGTCTTTTGTCTTAGAAAAATAAGTAATCTAACAGAAGAAAAATAAGCTCATAAATTTTTTTTAAGAACCTAAATATTTAAATTTAACAAAACAAAGCTATTAACATAGGATAATTTATTTATTTTTTTTGCCAAATGAAGTTATTAATTTGAAATGGAAAGAGTATTCAATTTGCAATATGAGTTTTGGGCTGATCAGAGCAATGATAATTCAACACTAAAAATCATTACATGACAGTAACTGCAAAAGATAGGAGGTAGTGTTAGACCAGAGCATGGGCTCGGACCCATTTTAGTCCACATTAATTGCGGTCTGGATGAGTTAGTACGGAGCACGGGGTCCAAGGTTGGTGGGGGCAATCATGCCAACTCCACATGAGCCATCGTGATACGAAGTTGATTGGGACCTGCATTCGTTACACACACACTAGGCATATGACTAAGATGTGCATTAATATGTTATATATGAGGCCCAGGCACGTGAATTATGTGTCGATGGTCAAACTTGTGGTTAACAAAGTGTCGACCCTATCATGGGTTTGGCCGTGTGTAGGGGGTTCAGGCCCCCGGCCCATAGGCTCTAAGAGACAGAGCCGTTGTGTATGACCCTCTAATTAAACCGAAAAAACTCAGCATAAAAACCCACTTTATAAGCCCAACTAATAGAAAATGAGGAGAGGTATTTAAGGGATAGAAGAGAGAGATGAGCGCCCTAATTCAGTCCACCCCCCTCTCCTCTCCCTTCTCACAATTCGCCCCCTCTCCCTTGTTGGGTTTGGCCTCCCTCTAGGATTTTGGTAAAGGAAAACCTGCTGGCCGCCCCCTACCTCCTCCTCTAAATCCTCTTGAACGTGGTGCTTGAGGGGGATTTATTTCCTCCCTAGTTGGAGCTTCAAGAGAGGGCTTTGGAACGCCATATTTGCTGAGATTTTCATCCAAGAATAAGGTAGTAGAGGGATCAACACATATAAAGGTAAATCTTCTTCTCTTCTTAATTCTATTGAGATCAATTGCATCCGAATGATAGTATGAAGAGAATGAAGGCATGCTAGGGGCTGATCAGCAAGGTTACTATGTCCTTGCTCCTTAATTTGATTTTAACTTATAAATAATCTACGTTAGATAGTATATTGTTTATTGATTTACAATTATATGCATGTTTGTGTGTAGAATAGAATAAAATTTTAATTTTTTATTAGTGCACTACCCCCAAATCCCTCTGACAGCCACACTTCCACCAGCCAGCCAGCCACTCTACATGTAGTTCCATAAATAATCATTGATCTGTTCTACTTGCATTAGTTCAACGTAAAAAAAATTCCTATCCATTAGTTACTGATCTCACAGAATCTGATAACTTAAATACCCAACTGGCCTCTGAATATTGAGAGGCCAATAATATAGTTGTCTGATAGAGTTAGGGGGGACTAGAGGGGGCCATGGCCCTCTCAACCCATAAAAATTTCTATTATGGTGATAAAGCACTAATAGTTTTTTTTTTATTGATGCAACAAAGTGGCCCCCGTAGTGATTTTTTCTTAGCTCCGCCCCTGACATGACGCTAGAAGGACTACTATTTTTTGCCTCATCGTAAATCAATCTTATGGTCTGAATCCAGCCACGAGAGTTTTGCTGAGGAGCAACATGACTTTGATCCAGCAAGTACACATAAATGAGGGTGGACGAAGTGTTGTGAGTGGTTCCGATCGGGAGGGAGCGGCCATTAAAAGTGAGAGAGGACAATTTCCCACGAGTGAGAGAATGAAGCTTTTCGGCACCCACCGGACAGGGACGTTGACCATATCTACTCCGCCACTCATCTGCATGGACTGACCATGGAGGGGGACCGCAAGGTGGACCACGGCCCCACCCTTTTTAATTCGCCGCTCCCCAGCCTATACCTTCCAAGTTCCAACTCATGCCGCCTATTTGTATATGAGGCATGGCCAATACTTTTTCCAGTTGCAAATACTCCCACGTTATATGCATTCAGTAGGAAAATAAGTGCATGCCGTAATACCATAAAGTCTTATTGACAGTGCATCAGTAAAGCCCTCAGCTATTTGCTAAGGCTATAAGGGTTGATGAAGATGTGAAACTGTCTTCTCTTTTCCCTGTTTGTCCTCTTGGAAGGTAGCCAATTCAACGCCACATATGTTCAAGCATTATTGTTTATTAACTGCATTATACTTTGATGAACACAAGTAACCCGAAAAATCTAACCTTTCAGGCATGGGCATGCGTCTTCAAGTGGTTTTGTCCAATTGAAACAAATGTCGATGCTCTATTAGAGCTGATATTTGGCATTAAGAAGCCTCTTTCGCTTGTCCTTTCCCAAAAGTACTATGATTCCATGAAATCTTTAATAAGATTTGGAATGCGCCTGCCCACAGAGCTGAGTAGGAGTTCCATGACAATATATATATCCCCATGAAAGTCATTATCTTTGGCGCATTATTTTTGGTTGACATGGTGCTTACTCGCCTAGGTTTCCTCCCCAGTTTATCAGCGAACGAATAAGTTGAAGCATTTCCACGGCTGAGCCGCTGTTTGGGCTATGTCATTACTTAGGATATGGATCATTGGGAGCTTGCCAATAATATTTGTTCCAAGTTATGTGTTTTTAACATATCTCTCATACGTTAACTTATTCATATATACTCTCTCTGTCTTAAATTAATAGCTTCATTTTGGAAAAAAAATTTATTCCATATCAATAGTTTTACATAGTTAAGTTTATGTAGTTGAGTAATTAAAAAAAGTATCATAAACTTATTTTTCCTTCTCTTTGAATGTAGGCTTCACCTTTCAATAAAAAATACTATTTTTTCAAATATAACTATTAATATAAGATAAAGGGAATATGTGTTTAACTTTGGTATTTCTAACTAATCAACCTTCATTGTCTAAATACCTTATAATTAATCTCCTAAATTGGCATCTAAGACTCTGAGTATGCTTCATATATCTTATTCCCCCTTCCAACACAATTAATGTTTGCGTGTCCAGTCCATCATATCGATGTCGCACTGGGACATTAACCATGAGCTTACAGTAATGGAACTTCAGAGTAGAAGTGATAAACTTCGAAGGGAGGGGCTCACATAATAACCTTGCCACCGTAGTCGTTCGTAAGTCGTAACCGGTAAGCGTTATGAGTCCCTATCACAACATTTATTCTACTGTCCACAAGTGTAGAGCTCCAGTCACTCTAATCTGAAAGTAGGGCATACAACTCCTCATAAATTTCCCTCTTTAATGCTTGGCCTAATGGGGTGTTACCAAGGAAACTAACACGTATTTTGATCTGTATCATGTATGTGAGCTTAATCATTGAGCCTAATAGAGTAGCTTGGATTATTTCTCTATCAAATTTGACTCAGTAAAAGCAATCGACATTTAACAAGTTCAAATGCGATTTGACTTTACTAATTGAAACATTGATGAAAGCTGAATAAACACTGGAAATATATTGAGTAGAGAGAGAGAAAGAGAGAGAGCAACAAGTAACCACCAGCAGTAATTAACTAGTGGAGTCATTCAATGCACCTCTATCTTCATCTCTCTCCCTCTTTCTTCCCTGAAGTCTTACAATTTATCAATATATAGTAACCAATACAGAATGAAAAAGCCAAATCCACTGAGCCCCACCACATTATTATCCCTATTTCCCTTCACATTTTCCCATCACTCACCTGCCAGGCTGCCCCCCTACAGATCCCTAAACAATATGATAACCGGAGGATATGAGTAAATAATGCTCCTTAACTCGATTCCGACTATTCCGATTGCCTTGTCTACTTATTTTTTGACTACCTATTATTGCTTCCTGATGAAAACACAATAAATATTCGATCTAATATAGAAACCGAGTTGTTGAAGAAGAATCGGGTCTGTAGAGCCGAGTTGACTCGTCCCATCCACCCCCGGAAACAGCTTGTTGATTAGAACAATGGCGAATTCGAAGGGGAGGAGTTAACCAAGTTGAGTATGTTGCTCCAGTAGTTCTTGCCCTCCTCGTCCACATCTCCGTTTGCGTTATCTGAGTCACCTCCGCCGTCTGACGAGTTATGGTCGTCGGCTGAGTTGTCGAACAACAATCCAGTGAAGCCGTCGACATATGTCGGGCCGGTCTTGCCCGATTCTTGGGACCAGCTGCCTCCATCAGGGGAGAACACCATGTCCTGCAGTCCGAAGTTACACTTCTCTTCAGTCTGCTGTTGCTTGCCGAAGCTCTTCCATTCTTGATCTTCTTCAGGCTTGCACCCGTCCATGAAGTCCACGGAAACTGCCGCTGCTGCTACTGTCCGGCTCTGGTCTGGCAAAGGCACGGCGTTGATGGTGACATTCTCGGCAAAGCTCAATGTCGAAGTCGGAGACTCGAGGTCATCATTACTGCCGAGACCCACCATCGTAAGTGCACCTTTGGCTGGCTTGGCCAGCCACATACCCTGCCAGGCCTTGAGCACGTCGAGGCAAGGAGGAGGAACCGGTTTGATAGTGGTAATCGAGCCGGGTCCGATCGAAGAACCAGACATCTGGGACTGTAGAGCTGCTATCCGGAGCCTTGACTCCCGGACCAGACGGGCCTCAGCCTCCAGCCGGGCGCTTTCCCACTGGGCCATGTGGCTGAGGTTGGCCGTGCTCTTCGTCTGGCCGTCGGCTGAGCCGAGGGCGGCGCTCTTGGGCTTATGGGTAACCGGGTCGATGCCCATCTTGTCCAGCCGCTTTTTGAGATGAGTGTTCCAGTAGTTCTTTATCTCATTGTCCGTTCTCTTGGGCAAATGGGTCGCTATTGCCGACCACCTGAAGGCAAAAAAGATCCCGAACAATGGCAGAAGACGCATCAGAACCCTAGTAAACATCAAGTCATTGATCCAAACGCCAGCCATTATAACATTCATTCCAAAAAAGTGAATTAAAATTGGTCGTATTCTCCATAACTATTGAGAGTCAGAAATCATTGAGACTGGGGGCTCATTTTAATTTTTTATTATTAAAAAAAAGTGGCGGGTGGTTCTGAGACTTCTGACTCAATTAAATGGATCTGTACAGAGACACTTAAGGGCATATCTTAGGATCCTTTTACTGAATCTTGCAATTTAGAGTAGTACTTCAGCATAATTCCTTCTACAGAAATTACTGTTTGGGGAGTTGAAAGAAACTCGCCTCCTACATTGTATAAGATTAGCTAATCAGACACACAGTTGACAATGATCTTTCTTCTTTAGTTTCAGACCATTTTGAGAAAGAGATTAATGAAGGTTTCGAAAATAATATTGAGAAAGATGAATTCAAGAGGAACCTGATTTGCCCTCCAAAATGTGGAAACTGTGTAGCACAAAGAAACTAACCCGTGCATTATAAAGGAATTATGCATGACAATCTGGAAAAATTATGCTCATGCATTATAAAGGAATTTAAACGAAACAAAACAACAAAGACTCTTGAACTTCTTCAGACATCATGACTGTTGAAATCGAGATCAAAACACGAAAATAAGAACTGATTTAGTTGAATGGCACAGGCGAATTTCTAGTTGTAATAAAAAAGCAGAAAACTTATTATTTTATGTTTTTAAAAATGGTAATTTATTATTGCTACTATTGATACAGTTTAAAGGATTAACTACAGTTTTACGTTTGAACCGAGGAAACCACATTCCCCGGAAAGTGGACAATATTCTCTCATGAAAATGCGATATATATTAGCCGGATAGGGATGACTCACTGCAAGAAATTAAAGACGGTAATTTTTTTTTCTTTCTTCTTTGGTCAGCTAGGAATGTACTTAATAAATACGAGGGAAAAGCAGAAATTATGCGACTGTACAGCAAATCAGTAGGAAAGGCTATTTACTCTAGAATTTTTTAGAAAAAATATTTAGCCTTAATCTATGTCTACCATGTTGTCTTATTTCACTCTTGTTTTCAACTTTACTTTCACAAACTGATCTCTCTCTTTCTCTCTCTCTCTAGATCTCTCTCTCTGATCTGAATCATATCATAAAAAAATATACTCCTTCCATCCCGAAATGTCTCCAATTTGTTTTTCATAAAGAACTACCAAATAGAACAGTTATTTCGGGACGGAGGGAGTACAATTCATGTAGAAACATATGTTTTAATGGAGAGGAAATCATCTTTGGTGGAGAAAAGGAGAGGGATCATAATCTATTAACTACATGTAAGCTAAAAAAACTTTCCATAGTTGCGCGCCTACAGTAAAAGCTGACGAAGAGCAGTGAGTCATCCACCTGTTCCCAAGTAAAGCATGGAGCTGAATAATGGTTTGTTCCTCCTGCAGACTGAATTTTCCTCTCTTAATATCAGGACGAAGGTAATTAGTCCACCTCAATCTGCAGCTCTTCCCACATCTCTGAAGGCCTGAATGGAAGCGAGCAAAATTTAACTCAATCAAATATACTACATAAGACATCAAATGCAGCATTACTACACCTAGCAAGTCATGACAGACAATTGAGAAATGAAAGCTGGGGGGAGTCGCACCAGCTTTTATCGGCAACACCCTCCAGCTGCCATGGCCATGTTCTTCGATGTAGGCTAAGAGCTTCTGGTCTTCCTCCGGGGTCCAGGGGCCTTTCTTCAGGCCAACCTTGTCACAACAAGGAGATCTGCCCATTTTGGCACAAGAACCAGATTAAAAAAATGAGTGAGATCGAGCTCGAGCTTAGCGAGAGAATATGAGTGAGGAGAGGAGATAGACTTGGGGTCTTTAGGGGTAAGAAAGGAGCCGGAGCAAGTGAAGATGGGAGGGGAAGCTGAGTGAGAGGAAAGGTGAGCAACATCAACATGTATCAGGTATGTGGGTCGCTGATGAGAAGCAAAATGAATGGATGATATATAAAATGCTGGGACAGAAATGCCCCGTCTTCGTGGGCTCGCCTGGCCCGGGATTATGGAATGACACTGGCGGCAACGGCAAAAGCTATGTTAATACAACTACCTAACTCACCCAGTGAGTTAACTCAGTATAGTCTGGAAATCATTTCTGAATCTTAAATCAGAAGCTTGGAGCTTCAATATGACATTAATGGAAAGTTCAGGAGAGTAATGAATGCAGATGGTGCTCTTTTCGAACTAGTCCAAAAAATAATATACGCACAAAGACAACATGACCAATTTGAATTGGTAATAAATTGGAATTAGGAATTGAATTTATAATTGGCTTTCTGCTGACTTGTAAGTTACTATACATCGGATTAGGGTTTCATGAAAAGCTGGTCATGGGCTGGAGCACAGAAGGCACTTCTCACTTATGTGCCCCCAATTCTAACAATAGTGGACTAGTAGGTGCTAATGAAAGACCATTCTAACCATGGTTTAGTTTAGGTAAAAAACCAAACAAGGGTTACCACTGACGTTGTTGAAGAGTCCCATCTTTTTCCTATTAATAAAAAAGATATCAGCGTATTTACTTCTATTTATAGCCTCATTAAATACTACTCAAGCTTATTTAAAGGCCTGCGCAACCCACGGCCCAAATTAAGTAGTCAATTAAATGGACTCCAAAAGTAGTACAATGAAAATAATGAAGGGTAAGAAAATATACTTTATACATACCACCGTCATTAAAGAATTTTCCTTGGGCAAAATGGTCATTCTATGAAGGATAAAATTGAACAAATTATGAACAAATAAATTTGATGGGTAGAATGGTCAGAAAAAGACGGTGCCTAGTCTTCCAAGGCGATCCCAACTCGGTGGACATGCTGGTGGGAGCTTAAAAAAGGGCGAAAATGAACAGCATTTGTGAAAGTAGGGCGTGGGGACCTGCAGGGTGCACTTGGTAGCAGGGTGACATTGGGGTCACCTCCTTAATGCAATTGTTCCTCACCGGGTCGGAGTCTTCCATGTTCCTAGTTCTATCATTATCATCTTTGATGCCTGTTACGGTCTGAAATATTTGAGAGGAGCGGCACATGACAGGAAGATGAAGCGTTTTCAGATATTTTTGCAACAACGACTAGGACCAATTGTGTTACAAGTGGCTAGGGAAGCTCCCTTTTGTGGTCAAGCGCTTGTTCGTGTATTTACATACTCGCTTAAGGGAGGAAAAGTAGGTGATTACAAATATTTCAATGTAATTGGGGGAGTTCAAGTTACTCGCTAAAAAACAAAACATGTAAGGAAATAAAAGGCTCCGATCCAGAATCCTAGTATTTAATTAGATAGTGTACGTTAACAGCATACTAAATTCTTGAAGTAAATAAGGATGAAATGCAGCAAATTTTCAAAAAAATGACATTTTTTGCATAAATTGTGTTATGAACATGATCATGGTCACGGAACACTAAAATAAACCACGTATATTAAGCCTGGCTAAAGTTGTGGTTGAAACTGGTCTCTTTGCTTATTTAATTCTAGGCTAGGTATACTCTACTAAATTTTTCAAGGAAGTGGTTAGAACCAATGGTCATTAGTATCAATTAAATGAGAAACACTTGTGTTGGACGTAGGTGCGTCTTCTTGGATGCACATCTATACTAATTGCTAAGCAGTTACTCACATATTTATAACTGCTGATCACTTAATAAAAACCCTTTATGTAACTAATCTTTGGGATATTGATCGAATAGTGCAGTTTTCTAGACACACATCAAAGCCAGTTGAATTTGAAGGAGTATTTTGTCTCCTCCAGTGGAATTTCACAGAGGTCATCCACCTCTTAAGTGTGGAAGCAAAGGGTGGATATTTCGGTAGTGCTCATAATATTTGAAAGAGTTTGATTCGAGTTTGACTTGAAGTATGCGTGTTCGATCCTTTGACATTCTTCTGCTACAAGGTACGCAAGTTAATTTTAACAACTTGTTAGCTCAAACTTTTTATCAATTTTAGTAAATTCTTGAAGAGTTTAATCATATTCATCACTAAGTTGTAATTATTATTTTTCAGTCAACTTCCTATCATTTCTAATTAATTCGGGAGTTGTTATGGTGATGTTGGCAAGCAAATATATATGAACTATTCAAACCCTCCATAACAATCATTTTCAGGAAACATAAAATCCTCCATAGACTTTGATTGGGAAACTTTTGAATATAATTGATCTATTTACACAGGAATGACTATTTTAGAGAGGTACTGTGAATTACAATGGTTTTACTTGTGATTTTGAATCGAGCATGGGTTACATCGGCTCTAGCTGGCCCCTATATATGCATAATTGCTAGTATATTATATACTTGGCGCTGATGCACTCAACAACAGTGAAAGCTCAAAAAGACCCTCTCATAACTTGCTTTCAATTTGGCGTTTGTTTACATGCAGTCGTCCTCTGCATGAACAAGACTCGAACTTCTATCACTAACGTTGCAACATGAAGCACAAGGACGCCCCCCCTCCACATCCTAACGAAGTAACACCCCTTTCTTTTCGTTCTATTGGGATTGGATTCCCATGACAGAAAACATTTAAGCTGAAAAACAGTAATACTGGGAGGAGCAGCAATGGCGATCAGGAAGATATATATCTGCAGCAGTGAAGCAGGATTCGGTCTTAATTGAGGAGTAAAAGAGAAAACGGAGAAGAGTAAATACGTATTCACAACCACTGCTCGATCCTCGACAATGGTAAAGCCTAATTGCCATCCACCGGGACGCGTTTTGAGTCAATGTATAGAAAGCATCTCAGTTATTCTAGACCAGGGTGGATCAAGAATACGTAGTATAATTAAACTATGATATCATATTTAATAGTTGGTAGAATTTTTAATGTGAGAACGGGCATGCCAATGGAGCCTGGGAGTTCTTATACACTGTATGCGCACGTCAATCTTCCCCTCCGGCAATGAAACTTTCAAAGCCTCATTCGCAAGGGAAAGATTTTCCACTGCAGCTACAGGGTGTAGCTTATTATAGCATATCAGGGAAGTGAGTGGTGATGCATTTGAGGAAATCGTTCTTCAATTTCGCAGTAGCTATTCACTTGTCACTCGCGACCACACATGCAGATGTTAAAACATAATATGCGATCCACAATTAACGAGCAGCAAGGCTTTTTCCTCGCTTAACTAGCTAGAGTCGGTACTCCTAAGAAAGAGGTACCTGTTTAATTTTCAGGTACAAAGTGGTTCACACGTTGAATACCAAAATTTATTCTCCCGTTCTTGTAAATACGACAGAAATCAGTTGGGGAACTTGGCTAGCAATAATCATCCGTGATTCCCCTAGGTGTTCCTAACAAAGCAAAGAGCGAATTTTGCTATAATATTAGATTGTGTTTCTTTTTATTTTACTACATATAAAAGCATGCTCCCTCCGTTCTGTTTTAATAATCTCGTTTCAAAAAAAAAGTCCTAAATTAATAGTCATATTATATATTATCCTACTTGGATGAAGTAAAATGAATTAGTGGATAGAGTAAAGGATAAATAATTGGCTTATGTAAATATCACTTTTTAAAATTAGCAACGGAAGGAGTATTAAACAATATAATATATAAATTAAGTATATAATCTTGTAGTTTTCAATATGTACCCAAATGCTTGTCTTGGCACCCTTAGCTAGAGATGTCATGGGTTGGGTTTTTTGGATCTTCCACCTTACCCAACCCTAATGTCCTAGGTTTGGTTAATTGGACTGAGATTGGGTTTAAACCCTTACTGAAAGACTATGTTGGGTCAATTTGGGTTTTACTTGACCCAACCCGAGCATGATATAACATTTTAATTATAGATAAACACAAATTCGACTAACCACAAATTTAGTTAGGATATGGGTTGTGGTTTACTTAAATGGTAATGAGTTTGGGTTCACCAAAATCCAACCCAAATTCTAGCCCATGACAATGCTACTCAAGTATCAGAGGCACGCCTAGAGGGAAGGGAGCACTTGGATTCCTAGACTTACTTGAGACGATGTTTGCTTTTCAACTGTCACTTTGTATTGTCAGCCCTATGTAATTCCTTAAAGAGACTGTGGAATTATAGTATGCGATTAGCTCTAATTGTTCAAGCACCTCACATTGAAACTTAAGTGTTTCCCTTCACTTTTTTCAAGTTTTTGTATTTTTTTAATTTTTTCAAATAAATTTAAAGTCATATTATTTGGATAATTTACACAACTAATCCATACAATATGATGTTTAATTTATGGGGTTCTTGTCACTAGGTCCACATAAAGTAATATCGTTGGTATTAGGTCCCATTAGGGGTGTTAACGAGCCGACTACTATGAAGCTTAATTTAGATAGCTTGGGCTTGAGCTTGAAATTTCAATTTTGTCGAGTCGAACTATTATACCTTATTATCATTGCTTGGTTTTGTAATTGGTAACCCAAAGGTTTTGATAAGAAAAATCACTAATATGAACATGGTTAGAAAGCAGTATAATGTGTTAAAATTAGAAAACTAAATAAATAGTCTTAGTTAATTTAAATTTTCTAATATAGATTATTAATACAAGACAGAATGAGTAAAGTTTTATAAAAAATGGTTTTAGATTTAACAAAAAGCCTCATGTCGTTCTACATGAAAAAGTAAAAATGATATATTTTACAAAAAGTTAAAATGATAATATACATAATATAAGTTTAAGCTTTTATCAAGATTCAAATCGAGCCAAACATAAGTATGTTAGAACTTGGCTTGACGAACTTCAAACTCGAGTTTGAACACAAGTCGAGCAGAGTTGAACGCAAGCCAACTCGAGCTTTTTGAGCTTACTTTAACAATACCCCTAGACCATGGATGAAATTACCCTTATTTTTTCCCCCTCCTCTTTCTAATGGTAGGAAATGTTAGTAATAACTCCTTAAAACAAAAGAGAAGCAAACATGGGAGTGGGTAAAATGGAAAGTGCTGAGAAGAGGTCATGATGGGGAGGAGGTAGAGGTCGCCATTATCTTCTATTTATGAAGTCTCATAAATCTGAGCTCAGGTTACCTTGTAGGAAATTTATTGACATGTGCACGGACACGTGGTAGAACGGTTCCACCAGATACTTTCTCAGTACGAAAAAGGATTCAACCTCTATTAATACAACGTGAACAACAACCTCTATGGCTAAGATATAGGAGAATTACAATTAGCCAGTACCTGGCTGGATGACGTTATTAAACCAATTCAGAAAATACCGGCTTGACATGGTTAACATGGTGGATTCTGATAAGGATGAAGAGATTTTGTCAAAGTAGTTGTGAGACGAACGAGATATATCTCTGCCGTCAAATTTTTTTTTATGGTCAACTCTCATGCGTTCCTTACATACTATGCTCACTATTAGCTGGAGCATAGAAAATGTTTTTCTTTAGGATAGATATCCACCAAGATATTAAAAAAATACTCAAGTGACGTAAGTTCATCATTTAATCACTATTGATAAATGGGGCGAAACGCATTATTCAAAATATTATTAGTGAATGAGAGCTTCAATTGTGAGAATTGACTGTATATGTGTTAATGTACACACATGCACTAATGCACCGCACATACACTAATGTGCACTATCCTGTTTACCGTAGACGACTCTTACCCGGTGGAAGATATCGCGATCATGACTTACATATACCAGCTAAGAGAGCCAAAAAATCTTCCACTGATGAAAGGACTCAGTCCTCGATCTTGTGGGGTTTGTCATTTTTTCAAGACAAAAAGGATGACATAGGATATGACACAGATAGTATGAGATGACTATACTCGATGGTCTATAAGGGAGGGATGAAAAAACACACATTGTCCAGTTGACTTGAACTTTTCTGGAATTCATGACTGGGAATTTGGGAAGATGCACATAGTACATTTTGAAACTGCGAAGTAATTAAGCTGAAACACTTAAGAAACTGTGAACATTTAAATAACCGATCACCAGTAATCACGTATGTGAAGAAAATGAGCGGAAGAGACAAAACAGCATTCCCATTTTTATGGTCACCATTAGTTGGATGAAAGGTATGTTAATTCTTCCAAAAACATATAATAAAATGAAAAAAATGCTGATTAGCCATTAGTTGGCATGAATTGCGTTGCCGTATAAGCAATAAAAGGATGAGAACTGAGGTCAAATGAATTAAATTAAGAGAGAGCGATTTTGTTTTTGTTTTTTGCTAAACTCGCCAGCAAAATTATGATTTGTGGGCCAACACATGCTTCCTTTTCTTAACATTTTATAGGGAATTTTACATATTGGTAAAGAAGAAGAGTTGAACAATTTACATGGATACGGGTCTTTTGTTAAATATTTCACATAAGTAGGTTTGTGTTGGGTTTATGATCTACTGATACAAGTTCTATAAGTTGACATGCGGATAAGCCCCACATAATCCTTGTCATTTAAATGTCCATAAGAGGTCCTTATCCATGTAATTATTTAACTACTACAGTACTACTTTTTTTTTCATATAAACTAAAACAAAATTGCTATTGGACCTTTTGACTTGCATTTTTATGTTAAGAAACCCAAGGTATATTTAAATAGTTCAATTAGGACATAATTTTTTATATTTTGATAAAATTGCCCCTAGGGTTCACCCTTCTCTACCAGAGTTTGTTTTTGGGTTGTATTTTTTGCTGCATTATCATTAGTTGTTGAATTGGTTGCAGCGAGACTGCAACCGATGAAGGAGAAAGGGGGAAAAAGGGAGAGCGGCTCACGGAGAAGGTGGGTCATAACCAAAGGATGTGGAGGAGGGGAGAGAAACGAGTGAGTATCAACTTTCCTAAAAAACCATCCTAAGTGATGACACCCAACTCACCATTGTGTCCTACTCCGAGTTGGACTAGTATATGAGTACGTCAATGCTCTAACATTATTGTTCCTTAAGCTTCCCTTGGTTGTCCGCTTTCCAAGCTGAATCTCGTCTGCCCCTTAGCCTATTAAGTGACTAGGGGACTAGCAGGCCTCCCTCATGTGAATCCTTCGACACCCTCGTCGAAGCACTTGATTTCTCAGGTACACTAATTGAAGCTCTTAAGCCTTTCACCCAATTGAACCTGTCAAGCAACCAACCAACACTTCTCATCATACTATGGCCAAGTCTGAATCTCCTTTGGCCAAAGTTCGCTTTTGCCTTAGTTTATTTTCTGGCAACACCCACTGCCTCTGTCTTTGCTGCACCCTGTGCCAACAAGGTACCCAGTCAACTAACCGCTTAGCCAAGTAATGTTCCACCCATTTCCCAACCAAAGTTCACCTTCGACTAGATTTGGACGACTCCAACCGCCCTCATATCCTACAAACTTCTGCATCAGTCTGCTGCCTTGGCTGAATCAATCAGCCAAGGTTTGTGGAGTCCAATCCCCTCTTCCACTCAAGTCCTCAATGACCTGATGTTTCCCCCTTGGACGGGGACTTCACTAACTAAACGCTCTCAATTCGCTGCAAAGGACTCATTCATGCTAGCTCCTCATGATCAAATGCATCTTTATCCTCCTCATCTACAAGTGCAATCAGCCTTTCCCATTTTGGACAATCTTTTGCACGATGCGGCCCATTGTATATGAAATAGTCACCACCTTTATTCAACTGGTTTGATGCCCGTTGCCCGTTGCCCTTGTCCTTTCTACCATCGCCACCCTTGTTGCCCCCTTACCAGATGATTTCTCTTTCCCATCCTTCTTCCCTTGCCCAGTGAAAGTTTGCTTGAAATCCGTTAAGTTGTCCGCCACTACAATAGCTGCAGGAAGATCCTCCACTGCCCTCCGTTTCAGCTCGTTTTGAACTCATGTTTGCAAGCCCTACATGAAGTAAAAGAGCATGTCATTCTCTATCATATTGTCACTCTCATAAATGAGTGACTGAAACTCCTTAGCATAGTCCCAGACTGCACCCCATATATTTGAAGTTCTTCAACACCTTCCAGGCTATCCAAGATACATTTCTAGGAAGGAATTGTGCCTGCAACTCCTTCTTGAACTTATACCACGTCCCAATCCATGGCTGACCCACAGCCGTATCATCCTCCAACTACGACTGCCACCACATCTTTGTATCTCCCTCAAGATACAATGCTGCCACCATAATCTTATCCTCCTCTGAGGTATGGACCAACGAGAAATAACTCTTCATGTCCCAAAGGAAGTTCCAATCTTCTTGGCGCCTCGCATCCTCGAATATGCCTTTAGTTTAGGCACCTTAGCCTTCTTCGTCGTCCACTGAGATGAGGACTCGCCTCCATCTCAGGATGAAGTACTGTTGATGACTTCCCTCTTTAGCACTGTCACTTCATCTACCAACTCTTTGATCTTTTTCGTTGTTGCATCCTTAAGTTATTGCACACGCTGCCTAAGAAAATCCATCGTTGCAACCAAATTAGCCGCTAATGTGGTGAGACGGGCTACCCTTTTAGTTGTACTACCCTCATGAGACTCATCAAGGTGAGATGTGATTTCAAGCAGGGACACTCGCTAGTCAAAGATAGTCAAACACTCCTGAATACTACACATAGAGGTTCGCACTTCAGCCAACATCCCATTTGTTGTAGCCATCGCGTCCACCTTCTCCTCAAGCTCAATAATACAAGTCAACATTGAGCCCACCATCAACAACTCTTTGTTTTAGCAACTTGCCAAGTCCTCGGTCTCAACAAAAATCTCCAACCTACCTAGTACCAAGCTTGCCAAGAGCTTTCGCCTCCTTTTGGGTGGTCTCAGCACTTCAACACATTCAGCTAACTCCCTCACCAAGTTTGTATAGAGCTTTAATTTCTTCAGGTATCACGGCAATAGAACTAATTATCACAGGTGTAAAGCTAAGTCTAACATTCTTACATGTGATGGCTTGACTACCTAGCGTAACTAGCAACCTATCCCCATGTTTCACCCAAATCTTTGCCCGTCCAATACAAACACAACACAAAAAACGATAAGGAAAAGAAGGAGAGCTTCCAAAACCTCTATTCAACACCGCAGTCTACAATAACAAGGCCCCTACCTTGTTTCCAAACCCATCCCCTCTCAGTTATCTCGCTGAACAGTCTTATCCCTAGTTGAGTCCGCTCCCAAGCCTTGCTAAGATGTCGAGTATGGTCCGCCCCTTAGCTGAGTTACACCACAACACCTCCTCTAAGTCGCCAATGAAGTGTTCGCTGCCCAATAGTCCTCCAAAATTATTGCCAAATTAAGTTCTTAATCTGGCCTTGCATAATTTTTGAGTTCTATGAATGCATGAATAATGATGTCCAACCTATCATGACGCCTCTTATATAGGGAAGGGGTCGGAAGCCTAATCCTACTAGTACTGGCCCTCCCTTTTAATTACAAATTTGGAATCCTACTTCCCTGCCCCATTACAAATAGGAAACCAGCTCATGCAACTACCCAAAACCATCTCTAAGGAGTCTTAACACAACTAGAAGTCCAGCTAAACCCTCCTTCAAGTGCCCCGCCTTATCTAGCATTTCTTGGGATTCCTACTTCGACTAGAAGTCCTCGGCCTACATATCATTTGCATAGGAAGAGTATTAGCTGCATAAACTTCTTGCTAAGAGTCCCGCTAAGATTCAACTGCCTTGAGCAATCCGACTTGCACATAACTCGTTGTTCAAGCTTCCTACTTTACTTAAACCTTCGAGGTGACTCCTAGTCGTACTAGGAAATATATTAACGAATCAACAACCATATTCAGTATCTCTCCTACTTTAAGTAGGAGTTGTCTGTGAGTATACGGGTTTTCCTAGGAACTGTCCTAGGTGATGGTGCTCAACTCGCCATCATGTCCTACTTTAAGTAGGTTGAGTCTGCCAATGCTCAAACACTACCATTCCTCAATTTCCCCTTGGTTATCCAGTTGCCAAACTGAATCTCATTTGCCCTTTAACCTATTCAGTGGCTAGGGGTCTAACATTAACCATATCAAGCCAACATTCTTTGAGTTGGTTTAACAACATCATTTGGTTAGCTATTGGCTAACTGTATCACGAGTAGTCATGTGGCTGATTGACTTTGTTTTGATAAATTTATCTATTTGTTGTAATTCTCCTTGATCTTAGTCAAAGAGGTTGTTGTACACATATTAATAAAGCCAACTCCTCCACGGAAAGATGTGGAGAATCTATTTCTTTCATTAGTGTATGTGTCATTGATTTTAAATATCAATGGTTCTCTTACATTACTTATATTAGGTTCATTGTCAATAAGGCACATATAAAATAGTTCTTCCCCGAAGACCATAAAGTTTCCCCCCATCAATCTTTGGTATCCTCCTCATAGGGTATACCAATATTGGATGAGATCAGCTCATATTCATGTTAGTAAGGAAAGATTTTTTCATGCTTCCTCATTAATAATTAGCCTAGTATAACTTTATTATTAATTAGCCTAATATAAATTACATGTAAGAGCCTTTAATATTAAAGATCGACGACTTATATAGCATTACATGTTGGCGTCAGTCCTTCGATATTGCGGATAAAGAATTCACGTGCCGATCGAATCTGCCGATGAAGAGTTCAGGTGCATAACTTACGCTACCGTTTTCATTGTCTATGAGCCATTTTCATTGTCTATGTGGCTCATTAACTGTGAAGAGCTGAAAAATCTCTTCCACGAAACAAGCTGGAGGCGCGATGGGTGTAGCATTTATAATTGTGAGCTGTCTCGAGTGGTCATTTGCAGGACAAAACCATTTTTCAGGGGCCCATGATTGATCAAAGCCTTCAATAACTCCAGTTGTCTCCACATGCGTTTGCACGGCACTATGAATGACGCATGCTTTGCGTCTTGTTCTTGAATTCTTTTCCTGCTACGGTCCTACGAAATTGGAACAACCTCTTGCTCCATTGACTGCAGAAGTTACATGACATGAGACAAAGCCCGTCAGATCTGGGACTGTAATTTATAAGGTGTAAATACAATTATGGGCAAGCAAGCACGTATCGCTTCCCTCTTATTTCCCCATCCTGCTCTTCTTCCCTTAATATGCCCCTCCATCTTTTCAGCTTCACACTTTATTTTTTAAATTTTGCCTCTTCGATTTTGGTTGCCAATGTATGGTCAGACTTAGTGATATTTACTTATTTGTATTTATGTTATTTGGCTTTTGGTGTTAAAGTTTCAACATATCTTAACGTTAATGGGGCATATCCTTAGCCAGTTATTGTGAGTTTTAGCCATCTATATTCATATTGAGTTTGATGGGTAGAAGTTCGAGGGGGTGTGATTGCTGACGGCTTCCGCTGATTAGGCTTTCTTACGGAGTTTTTTCCCGATGTTCTGGCCACCATCGAGTAGTCTCTAGCTTGTTATCTAATTAGTATTTGGCTGACCTTTTAGAATGTCTTTACAAAGTTAGAGCTTGAAGTCCTATTTCATAGATGAGTTATTAGGTGTGTTTGTGTTGCCTTGTCTAGTTGTATATTTATCGGCTGGTCAATGTTTTAGTCCCTGCCTGCTATATATATATAGATTATGCATGGTTGTGTATACCAGAACCCCTCAGCACCGTTCTGTTGCTCTGACTCGTTGGATCTCTTTTCAAACCTAGACTTGAGAGGGAGACGGAGAGGGAGAAGCAAATCTCTCTCGGTCTCTGGCGAGGACTCGACTACGTTTCAGGCTACCTCTCATCCCATCAACTTCGATCTGACGAGCATCTTGAGGCCAAATGGTAGGACATGATGACCGTTGACCCATTAGTAGACTTACAGTGAGCTTATAATTTAGGTAGTTGATAAGGTGTCAAAATGGTAGACTTTATACGTCTTATGCACAGACGAGTTTCTCATGGTCTTCACTAATAATGAATTTAGTGTAAGTCACAAGAGTTTGATATTTAAGATGGACAGTACGTATGCTAAAATTGACATTAACCATGCTAACTTATATGACGTGGATCTCATAAATGACTCATTGACAGTAAAAAATAGAAAAACTCTTCCTGCATGCACTGCGACCCATAACTGCTAGAAGCGTACTAGGACGTGCATGAACATTTTCATGATTGCCTTTGCTTTGTTTTATGCCGCATATTTCGTGTGAAGGTGGATACTGTCATTATCTTCATTGCCTCCTTTGGATAACCATTTGCTAATAAACGATGGGAATATGTTATTAAAATTTGAAACATTCTTAGTAACATTAAAATAAAAGTGGAGTGACTAAATGCGCTCTCATTGACTTTATTTTTCACCCAAATTTTCTTTTCATGTGTTTAGAAACCAATAAAGTCCATAGGATCATAATTGCTGATAACACAAGTCTGAATGGTTTTGATTTTAGCTAAAAAACAACATAAAGAAGTTGTATAATTGCCTGATAAGTTACCTCTCTTCTCTTTTCAAAAAAAGAAAAAAAGATGTGTAAAAAAAAAGTGACCTCTCAGAACAGAACTATACATGAGCTATATATATAACCTGATTGCTAGTCCTCATTACAGTGCGTTCGCCTTGTGGTCTTGCCTCATGTCAATGGTTTGGTTTTAAAAAAATTTACTCCTTTAGTCTCATATTAAGTTTATTATTTAATTTTTAAAAATAATTAAAATTAATATATTTTAAAAAAATTAAATAAGAAACTTAATATTGGGTGGAGGGAGTATCCAAATTGAAAAATATTTTTATGACTACAATATATTACCAGTGGATATGTGGAGGGGAATCTAAAAACTCATTAGATCCAATTTATAAGTTTCTCATTCACCACTTTCTTGATGATGTGGCAACTTTCTACTATTAGTCACTAAGCCTTGGTCATAAAAATTAGTCAAGTTAGACAAATCCTATTAAATTATTATAACATTCATGATTTAATTTAGCAAAAGTCTTTAAAGAAAACTATAACTCAATGATTTGGACGCCTTTAGATAATAGATATTTAGATGGAGGAGAAAGTTGGTACGCTCATAAAATTACAGTAATGGCCATTAATGCAATAAAGCATATATATGCTCACAAATGTAAGCATCACTTTAAAGACGATGAAAAATGCTGAAGACCAATGTTATTTCAGACACTGATTTATAATCCTTTTTTCCATGGAAGTGAAAGCTCTTCTCTCACGATTCACGAATATGCTCCATCTCCGACCTTGCTCCTTTGTGGTCCTCCTACCCAATCTCCATCACTACTTAAGGAAAAGTGGATCCTTAATGCTTGCTACTTCATAAGGAGAGAGGCGCTTTATTGCTACGTTGAAATCAGTGTCCATCCATGTCTATGTCGTTGGCTACAATGTTGCTATCACATAACAAGTGTTGTCAAGGCGACGCCTCATCCATATGCTTCAGGCAATGAAGCGGCTATTTTACAGAAGCTTTCCAATAGAGCCAGATGCCGACGGTGTAGAAAACGTGTCTTAGATATATATAATAATATTTTAGGGGGACATGCATTAAAGTGCATTTTTGGGGGAAGCTTTTTTTTGTGTGTGTGATAAGCATTGTGGGAAGTTGAAGCTGAAGACATGGATTTACTATTTATCAAATTAATACCCATCTTCACTAAGCATTGGGTTAAGGGAGGCATTAGGAAGATGATACTGATGACCAAATCTGATCCGGTGACTAGTCTTTGATCATGTTAATTTACTACGGATTAGAAAAAAATTAATTTAAGAAAATTAGTACCAGATAGATTAGCATCTATAATGGACGTTTATTTTACTATCTATTATTGTTAGATAGTAGCTACCTTGTATAGTTGCTTTGAGTGACTATAGAAACCTTTTTATGGCCTTATTATATTTATACAATTTCCTCCATAAAGCTCTGTATTTTCATATTCTATAGTACTGCCCACAAAGGTGAGGTTGGGGAGTAGGTAGAAGGAACTCCCACAACCAGAGGCCCATATCAATCTATTAGTCTATCAGTATAATGGGCTGAAATTTGCGTCCCCCTTGCCTCAACTTTGTGGGCCTCGAATTGCGATCCACGGCTCATGGGAAAATTACGACACTTTTTCTTTAGCTTACATAGATTACGAAATTTGCTAAACGATATTTACAAAGTAAACATCATATAGTAAAACTATATCCCTTTAGATATTAATAATACAAAAATATAGTACTCCCTTCGTCTTATATTAATAGCTCTATTTTGACAAAAAATTGACAAAAAAATTTGTTCTATATTAATAGCTTCATTTTGTTCAATTTAATAGTTAAGTACTTGAAAAAGAGTATTATAAATTTATTTTTTCCTTCTCTTAGATGTGGGCTTCATCATTCAATTAAAACCATTATTTTTTTTAAAATGTAACTATAAATATGGGATTGAAAGAGTACTAATTTATTAAATATAGTTATTAATATTGAACTGAGGGAGTATATTTTTATTTAAGTAATATTGTCTTCATCTTATATTTATTGTCTCATTTTAAAAAAAAGCTTGTCTTAAATTAATTATCCTATTTGTCATTCTCTTATCTAGACAGCTTGTAACATGCTTTTTCCCGTCGCATGATATTATAGTAAAAGTTCATCTCTTTGTGCCAAAAGTTAGCTTTAATTTTTTTTGGACCGGCCCTTCTCGCATTTCATAAAATTTACACCTCCTGTCCTATTTTGATAGTTTCACTTGATTTTTCAAAATGAACATAAAGAATATTTTTTTTTATAAACTGAACAATTAAATGGAGTGGAAAGAGAATTAAAAATGGATGCAATACCAAAATCACATAAAGTTTCAGCTCTAGTACATATTCCAATTGGTAGCGTTTTAGACTTGGCTCTTGTTAGAGATGCCCTAGGCGTAATTTTCTTCTTTCACCAAAAAATTAATAAGAAATTCATTTAAGTAACTTATTCTAAGACATAAATAATACAGGCTTTTGTGAGCGAGGGCGTCAATGAACTGATGGTTGAAAAGGAGCCCTGGGTTAAGTTGGTGAAGGCAGGGTTATAATGTCGAGATAGTTATGTGTACCCAACAAATCTATTAAACAAAATCTTCTAATTAAGTTTTGGAACATATAGACCTTACATAAAGCTCAATTGAGCTTACATGTTATATCCAATGAAATCCTACTTGAAAGGTATTAAAAATTTTGTTAGGTAATTATCATTTTCTATAACGCCCAGCGAAAGAAGGGGACAGTTTCTTAGATATGTGCTCTACTTGCATTCCACCTACAGGCTAGGAGAACTTTATCGTTGATTATGGTTACTAATATGACTTATTCATAACTTTAGATCTAAAGGTCCAGCTACACAAGTGCATCAAATGTTTAGGTAGGGTAAGTGAGATTAGTTAATTTTTGTGCGGGGAATCTAATTAGGGGGTTTAGAGAGACCTGCTTTAACTCAAATAGTTCGTTTGGCAGGCAAGAAAAAAATATATAATAAGAAAAAGGAAAGGAAGTCACATTTTCCTCAGGGATTGGATTGAAGGAAAGGAAATTTTTCTTGGAGAAGGAACAAGTTTTTAAGAGGACTATCTTGTGGGACTCATGTAAAAAAAACTGAACTTATTGCCGTTAGTTTTATATAATGGAATGGTTAACAGATGCCCAGGCACTTGGGAGCCGCCTGAAGGTGGGTTTTTAAAAAGCCACCTAACCCCTACTTTACCTATTTGGACTCTTTATATAACGGGTCGTAAGTAGGGATGTATAGCATTTCCCTTTCTAACTTCCGCAGAATGTGGCATTGTCAGTTACAGGCCAAATGAACCAAACAACTGTATACCATTTAGATATTCGGACTAATGAGGATATTTGCACTTAAGGAAATCGTGAGGGCATGCTATCATAAAGTTAGGTGACGTTTTGCTATCAGCAGATTGCCAAGGTTGTGGAGATCAAGTTAATAAGAACTTGCTTCTTTCTTACAACTCATTAGTGTTCTCTTCAGTATCAATTCGATTAGTACTTTGGGTCATCTAACAAAGAATTGTTTCGATCATCTATCGATGGATATGACATATATACAACATACAGTCTTTAATCCCAATTACTGAAGCATTAGTTTCATTGGTCTTCCAAAGATCGTTTGCGTGCTCTAAGATTTATCTTGAGGCTTTCAGGCAAAGGAGGTGTCCGTCCTCTTCGAAACAGAACAGCCAGGGCTCTCATCTTGCGGCAAATATCAAATACCTGATTACAGCCATGTCCACAAACAAAATACAGATTCAGTATCATATGCTGACCTTAGAATACAACCTTCTAAACTAAACCTTCCTTACCGATGATGCTTCAATTTCAGCAACTCCATCACAATTTTGGCCACCTCCCTGCAGTAAATCACAGTATTTTGCGGCATCATGCTCGTCTTCAAACACCTGTCATAGATGGTACACATGTTATCAACAGGCAAATCAATTTTAACATTCTAACTTTGGATTATATTGAACCAAGATGAAGCAAAATGATATGAATAGAAAACAATAACAATATTTTCTAGCTTCCGATTTTTTTTTCATTACGCTCAAATTGAATAACAAATGTGACACAAATAAACAAAATATATAATTTGTATCTTCATAGGATAATCTAACTTCTAAACATAATCTGGCTATAAAATGGTAATATATCGAAGCTGCCAAAATCTTACGCACTGGTATGCTAATCATTAAAAAGCATATGAATTCGTACTTGATCTACTATAGAATCTTTACCACCTTGCTGTGAATAAATCGATGTGAAAAGCTCAACGAAATTAAATACAGATGGTCGATCTAGATTGAAGCGACCTACATGAAAGACCTTTTGACATACGTTACCATGCACATCTTGTGTCTTACTAATGCTCACGACCTCCAGATACTTATTTTAATTTAAAGTTTATGGAAAAAAATTGATGCGAAGCAAATGGCATAAAGGTCCAGATATGAACATGAATTCAATCATTTATCCTATAAATTTACTGTTTTTATATTCTATAGAAGGAACTGTCTCATTTTATCTGCGTTGGTGTTGAATAATTAATATTTTTATATGACCAAAATTGACTACTCTGTATACTACAATTGATATAGTCCAAAAGATGAACTTCAACAATCTTGCAAGATGTCACTAAACTTGGTCATCCTTTCCTGTGTTCATTGGCAGTGTATTACATTTGTTGATTCGTATGCAGCATTAAAACAATTCTTAATTCATTTATTTGCAAGAGACCACTTCTTAAAACCCTAGCACCAGAAGAGGAGTAGGACAACTAATAGCATTGCAGATACAACAGAATCAACACAAATAGAAAAGATTAGTGCCGGTGATGCTTAGAAATGAAACCTTTAAAAAAAATTCTTTATCACTGAACTATGAGGAAATGGCAATGTTCAAAGTAACTGTGAAACGGCCACATTAATGGTTACACATATTATTAGAAATCTCAACCAAAGGATAGAATACCAAAATTAAATAACTAGAAAAGAAGATAAAAAGGCAAACAATCATCTTCATCAAATTAAAAACAATATTCTCGTGTCAAATAGAATTGAGAGTAGGGAATCCGGGAAAGCTAAAGCTGTATACTTGTTGTGTTTGTTTTGAGATTATAGCGATCACGGTATAATAGTAAAACAAAAACAAAGCCGGTATTCTTCCCATGCTTAGATTACAGTCGAGGTTGCAGATGCTTACAAGAACTCCTTCCCTTATATCCTCAACCAGCATATGAAATTTCGTGCCAGCTCTCGATTGTTTAGTTTTGTTTCCCACTTCTGGTCTCCATTTTCCGCTTTTGGAAAATAGAAGTCCCAATTCCCTTTCCACTTCACTGCAAAATAGACAACGCAGTCAGCTGCAACATCCTGAAGATACCGTGCTACTCTGCTCGCAACCGAATCCAATACCTACAAAATGAACTGACCTGCGACTTCTTCTCGTTTTCATAGTACACAACTGATTCTCTCTTTGGGTGAGCACATAAACAGGCTTTGAATCTTCCCTCCATGGATTGTTCTCCAGTACTGGATACAAAGTAATAAAATATTTTAACAACAAAAAATAATTATAGAAAAGATATGAGGAATACTAGAAATAAGAGGATTTTAGTAAAACAGGGAAATAGCCATTTACGTAAATTCAGTTTTTGTATTTTTTATTTGAAAGGCATAAACATAACAGGCAGGCGAATAGTTACTCAAACAACCGTAGAAAAATAAAAGATAAGTAAAAGGTAGACACTAAACGGATCCAAATTGGCCTTTTAAAAATCAAAACTCGATATAAATAAAAAACCATCAAACTCACATAATGAATCATGCGGAATCGAACCCATGATCAGAAAGCATTCAAGCCACGCTCAGGAAAAAATACAACGAATTGATTAACAGTTTCTAGCAAATATCAGTAACAAAAATTGAAATTTTTTTTATAAAGAACAACTACGGAAGCTATGTACCATCGTAGCTGCTGGAGTCAATGCTCTGCTCGAGGTGGCGGCGAATGTCATAGGCGCGGGAGGAGACTCGGCGGACAAACTCACCGGAGCTGCCCGGGATCGTCCCGTCCATGCGCAGCGCCCTCTCCAGGTCGTCACCGTCCCCCTCCGACGACGGACCTTCCCCGGATGACGTGCAGCATGGTGCCATCTCCCGCCGCGAGCTCCTCCCCGTCGTACTGGGGCCAGGAAAGGAGGGCCCAAGCGTCGGGAAAGTTCGGAGGCGAGCATCAGGACAGGGAAGCTGGCGGGGACGATGGGAGGAGGCGGCGAGGACAAGTCGACTCGGACGAGTCGACGGCCGGCTCGTGCCGGCCGGGGGGCGGGCGATCGAGATCGAGGGCGAGGCGCTCGGCGTCAGCGACTCCATGGCCGGGAACCACTCGGTAAGAAGAAGAGCGACGAATACCAAAAATAATCAGCCTACAAATGGAAGCCGAATTTTTAAGCAAAAAATAAAAGAAGCGAAAAAAAAATGGTGATATATCCCGGATTGTTTCTTACTAAGTTCCAGTCAGTCAAATAAGGAGGCCCCCACGA
The DNA here is from genome assembly GCA_035235625.1 of Saururus chinensis. Lineage (NCBI taxonomy): Eukaryota > Viridiplantae > Streptophyta > Magnoliopsida > Piperales > Saururaceae > Saururus > Saururus chinensis. Next base: position 13,741,176 of record CP141140.1, on the reverse strand, counting down.
GAGGAGAGCTCCGAGGAAGAAGAATCGATGGTTGGGAATTATCAGGAAAGAGAGATATTTTAATAATCCTTCATCAGAAACGATGTACGTCAAATTGCGTTGAGATTTATTAGTCTAACCCCTTATATTAATAATAATACAATTACACCCTTCTTTTTACTGTAATCCACCCTTAGGCCTTGTCGTCTAAAGTCTAATAAAGTGAGAGGAATATCAAATTACTCCTAATAATGATCTCATAGTCAATGACAATAGTGCGTTAGCATAAGTTTTCCTCTTTAGCTTAGCCGTGGATTAAATGATAACAAATGAAAATTTTAATACTAATTTGGGCCACACGATTATGATTGTACGACCTATAATTAATACGAAAGTGTAAGTAGAATTATTATCAATTGTCTACTATTACGTATATGTTTTTTGCTATATTAAAACTAGAATATAATATTCTTACTTTATTTTTGTACATCAAATCCCTGTTTCAAGTTTTGATCAAATTCAGAAAAATCTTGATGTTTATTTTTACGTTATACGTGAATAGAAACTTCTATTAAAATTCGACGGCGCACGTTATACGTGACGTTTATTTTTAATATGTGGAGGATCATGCTAACTTTATCCTTAAGACAATCTTGAAACGGAGTTTATGGATAAAGAGAACTGACAGCCAGAGAGGCACAATAAAAAGGGTGTCAGCTCCAGCAGTTCCTAACGAAAGGAACTAGACTTGTATGTTGATTGAATCGAATTGAGCGGCTTATGCCTTGTCTGATTCGCTGTCTTGGATTCGTCTCGCTACTATGTAGCATCTTGCTCTGCCTTGCTGAAGCTGTGGCCGACCTCTTCACCCACCGCCTGTAGTTTTTTCCTGTTGGATGCCGCCTTCTTCCTCATTTTCCTGTCTTCTCTCCATGTAACTCTCTCGATTTCTTTGATTACCCACAACCCCACTCTGATTGGTTTCACTATTTCATTTCTTTCCAAGGTGAGCTCCGTTCTGATGGATTGTTCCTCTTCTTCATTTTGATAGTCTCAATCAATCGTTGGTCAGTTATTGACCCTTGGTCTCCCGCTCTTTTTAGATCACCTTAATTTTGGTGAAGATACGCCTCAAGTCCCGATTGATTGGAGTTTCTTCGTTTAGACAATCTTTTTTCGTATCAGTTGAACGAGTCACTCCACCTTTCTACAAGACAAAACAATTTCCTGTCTTGTAGTTTAGTAGCCACTTGGTCGGAACAGGGCTTTGAAGAGGCCGAAATGAAGTTATAAGAGAAGGGCCGAACACCAAGATCATATCTGCCATTAACGAGAGCACGACCAGCATTCAAGGCCTGTGATTGGAGACACGGATGGGGAGAGTATAATCGCATGAACGTGTTGTCAACAACTTGTCCAAATTTTGTACAAGTCATTGAAGAAACTGGCAGGGAAGCAATTGTTGGTTGCTCTTTGTTTTAACATCCTTGTTGCCCAGCGAGACGTCTCATATTGGCATAACTTCTCTAATTGTGATTCATGTCCAAGCAGTACAGAATTCTCAGTTCATCGATAAGCACGGAGCCTGCCCTTCTTTCTCATTGTCTGTAACTTTGTTGTGATGATGACGAAGATGATGTTCATTTTCCAAGTGGTCCACAATCGGGGGAAGAAAAGTAAGCTTTTCCTAAAGTTGCAGCCATCCCGAAATCCAAATCTGGCTTTTCTGTGCCTTTGATCAGTAGACTCGACAATTCTGCGGGACCTGTGGCAAGTGCCTTGATTTTTTTGTTTATTTGTGTATTAATAAGGTGAAAGAGTCAGTTTTTAAAAAAAATTGGTACAATGGTGAAGTCAGCTTGCTTGTTTGGATTTGCATGCCAAGTCGGACACGTTTTTTTTTTTTTGTAATAAAGTCGGACACGCTTAATGCACAGGAGATAGCAGCTACCAGATGAAGACAAAGACGCAGTCCAAAAACGTTCATGTATAAAAATTGAAATGTGCAAAAGTTTAATACGTCAAGCAATCCAACATCATCCAATTCCCCAAAAATTAGCAGATGAAAATGCGATCACGTTTGATAATCGGAAACTGTCCCCATTCGACGTTCAAACATGTCAATCGCTCGGGCTATTTCTAATGAGGAAATAACAACAAATTTTTTTGTTTTGATCATAAATATTTATGTCAATTTGCTCGTGTACATGTCAAATAGAAGGCTAAAGAAAACTACCCGTGTATACTCTTCTCTAGTTTCTTAATTTAACATGCTCAGATAAGCTCAAATAGGCTATCCTTGTTAACAGTTTGTTTCGCTAGCACCAGAATCCTTACCAACTGCTTTGACATGTGCGTAAAGCTTCCATCCGAACAAGCCCAGCGCCGAGAAGAGCAGCTGGGGCCGGGGAAAAGCAAGAACACTATTGTTGGAAGGCAAACATAAGCTGCAACCGGCCAAACATATTGGGGGATTGGAAGCCAACCACCAAATTTTCTTGCAAAAAATTCTCAGGCTGCCAAAGTAATATGGGCCCCGTTGCACTTCCTCGCGAAATGTTCAATATAACAGTTATTTGAGAATTCCGTACACCCATATTTTCAGAGAGGGGGATACAGGGCAGAGTGGGCTGGTATAGCCACGCTGTTTATGATGTAGGGACATCGACTATCTATGCGGTGTTGCAAAAAAAACAGGCATGTATGTGGGTGGGTAATCTCCAAATTTTTATGCTGGAAATCCTGACGGATGATTTTCACGGTGTATGGTCCTCTCGAGCATGCAATGAATATTTTAGCCCCAAAAAAAAAAAACACATGAAATTGGCTACTATACAGATTAGGGATGTCACCAGGTCGGGTTTTGTCAAACCCAAATCCGTTACCGTTTAAATGGTAAATTTGAATACGATCTAAATAGTTATTTGGGTTAAATTTAGAAACTTAAACCTGACCCGAATACTTATTCGGGTTAAGTTTAAAAACTCAAACCCGACCCATTAGGGTCGGGTCGAGTTTTCAAACTTAAAATACAAAAAAAATATAAAAAGCTTATATTTATAACCTTATTCGGGTCGGGTTTTGTAAAACCCAAACCTGATACCATTTAAGAAATGATAAACTCAAATTCAACCCGAATAGCTATTCACATTGAATTCAAAAATAAGTCAAAATGGGTTTTACAATATATCTGACCTGAATGACATCCCTAATGCAGCTATGCATTAGAATAGGTGGGGTGGGACCAAAGAAGATTGGCGGAAAATTAGGATAGTGTTACAAGCTAAAATCCGCTTCAATTAGTTACATATGAACTCCGTCCTTTGTGGCCTACATTGTTTGGCTCAATTTGCCAACTCGGGTTTCACTACGAGCCCAAACATACTTTGTGAGCCTCTCTGCAGCTAACTGGAGAATGCAGAAATTGAGAGCAAATAACACTATCTTTAGCTTTGAAAAACACCTAGACCTATAATGAGTCGGCTCCACCCCATCCAACTAGTAGATACAGACAGCTAGCAGCTGGAATGAATGCTAAGAATTTCTAGAAAACATGACGATGTTGTAGCCCGTGGCTACAAGGGAAACTTCAACGAAGGAAAAGGGGAGGCGAGAGTCAGAGAATTGGGATAAAGAAATGCTAAACTAAGCTATAATTCTATTTTCTTCATTTCAAACTTGTTGAATTTAGGCATAGCTTTACATATTTATAGACTCGTAATTCTAATCCTAATAGACTTGGAATTCCTTATGGACGTAACAATTAACCTTAAGCCCCAATTGTAGTAATTAAAATAACTCAACAAGTCACTGACTAAATTATCCCTAATTAATCCTAATACTAACGCACAGAAAAACCTACAACTTCGAAGAAAATAATATCATTCCCATCTGCAAGAAGGTTACACAGACATTAATCCTTTATTCTTTCAATCTCATTAAGATTACTCTAATCAAGTGCGTCAAAAAATAATCTACATAACATAGTTTGGTCGCTGACAGCAGAATTCTCAGATCTAAACAAAAGTTCGTATTTTACAGATCTTATCAATCATTGGAAGGTGGTTAAATATGAGAAATTACTTAATTTCCAATATTATCTATTATTACATAAAATAAATAAAATTTGCCCCTGTTATTACTGGGTACGACCGAACTGAAGCCCAAATACAATAGTTCTCAAGGAGAAATCAAGCAATGAACATATCAATGCTTCTAAAATCAAAAGACAAGACATATCAAGATCGCCTAACTAACTTATTGTAAAGGATGCGGCTATCTCTTGCGGTATTGCATTCCAAAAGAGCACTTTGAACAAGTTCCTGATGCAACATTAACAAGGCACAAAGGAATAAAAACTTCTATAATACATGAGATGGCATCAGACAAGAGTTGAAAAGTTGCAAAAATCAAACCTTCACATCCCTATGAGAAAGGAAGTTCCCCAAGCTATGGATGATCAACCGCATGTCTTCAACCTGTCACAGTTGATATCATATTGATTATCACATCGCTAATAACTACTCCAATTTTTTTTAAAAAGAAGGAAAAAAATAACCATTCAATCACCTTTATGTACCCAACTCGATTTCGGTCAAAAAATCTAAATGCCTGATCAAAATATTAAAAGCAAAGGTCAACCAAACAAGAAACATATGTAGAAAAGAACAAGGCTATGCCAGTATAAGCCACGATTACGAGTACCTGCAGCAGTTCACTGTCCACAACTGGCTCCTCATGCACAGCATCTGTTTTCTTCTCGCTCACATCACCACCTTCATTTTTGGTTACGTGTTCATTTGCTTTGACATCTTTGACAATATTCCCTATTCTCTCTTTGCCTGTTTCATCCTCGTGGAGAACCATCACATCATGCACCTCATCATTTGCCTCCGTATCAAGTTTAGCCTCCAGACTAGCTGTCACATTTCCATTTTTCCTCTGCATTTGAATGACAGGATGAGTGGGTCAGGGTACTTAATAAAGTTAAATTCATAGAAATCAAAACAGAGTAAGAGAAATTTGCCTCATGAGAGGCATCTTCCATGCTCTCATCTTCATCAACGTCTGCTTCTAGATCCTCTTCTGGATCCTCTTCTGGATCTTCATCCAAATCCTCTTCTGGATCTTCTTCAGGATCCTCATCAGGATCTTCCTCCTCTTCCCTGCCATCTTTTTTGGAATCCTCATCCAACCCAGTACCAGAAATTTTCTCTTCAACCACTGGAACATCACTCCCTCCTTGCTTGGTTGGGCCCTCCAGTGGATTTGGTTTCACAGAAGATTCCTTCACAACTGGGGGCTCATCACTCAACTTCAAGCGCTTTGGTGACTTCTCTCCGTCAACTCCCTTGTCAGGGTTTTCATCCTTTTGTCTTTTCCTTACATTTCTTTTTGTGACAAATCTTAGCCGCAGTTTCTACATAGCAAAAGAGCTTCGTAAATAACATGAGCAACAAACCAATGAGAACTCAAAGAAAAAATGAAGCATTCCATTTCTCAGTATACCTCAAGAAATTTCAGAAGGCGACAACCCATCTGATACTGAAGCATTTCGAACATAGACTCAGCAAATAATGAAAGCTAAAACAAAAAAAAACCAATGTCAAAAAAATAATGACCTATATAATAAAGTACTACATAGCTCTCAGAAAATAAACAAACCTCAAATGTTGATTCCTCTATATCCTTGTCAGTATAATCTAAGAGGGCATCTAGTGAGAGAGATAACGAGCGCAACTACAAGAATACATCACAAATAGTAAATGATATCTCCACAGTATCATGTGATATACAAACATTAGTTAGCAGACTATAAGTTAATTTGGCTACCTTAGATTCTTTGGTCCATTTCGTTTGCAAAAACAAGCCAGGGTGTTTTGGAGGCTCCTCATGCTTTCGGCCCTCCTTTGAATCCCTGCCATACTTCTGTTTTGAATTATCATCCTTGGTTTTTTTTGTTTTCTCATCGTTAACTTTTTCCTTCCTATCAGCCGAACTTGGAGCATCAGCATCCATTTTACCACTCTCTCCTTTTTTTGCGCAAGTATCCTTCTCTGGTAAATTTGATGTTGCCTTTTTACCCTCTTCACCCATTTTAATTTCTTTCCCACTAGTTGCAGATTTTCTTGGACTGTCTTGCTTCTGAAAAGATTTTGATTCCTCTGTCTGGATTAGAGGTTCATCATCGGATTTTAGCCCATCAGCCATAGGCTGGTCTGCTTCATTCACCTGATTCCCTTCAACTGCCTTCATGTCCTCTTTGCTTTCAGGCGCCTTTTTCTTAGCCACTACCCTTCTAATTATTTTCTTCTTCAGAGTTTTTTTTACTCCACCTTGCTGCCCACCAGATAGAGGTGCATCCTCTGGTTCTTTTTTATCACTTGTTTTATTATCCTGCAGCTCAATTTCCTTGTCATCTTCTGCCACCTGCATTTCCTTCTGAACAGCCTTACCCTTGGCAACCTTCCTGATGATCTTTTTCCGAGTAAAAGTCTTCACACTAACCCCCTCAAGGATTCCATGTCGTGATTCTACTGTCTCTGTTGGACCTCGACCCTCGATCTCTCCTGCGGCATCTTTATCATTTGCCTTGCCACTTGCATCATTGACAATGGTTTTATTTTCTGTTTTGGCCTTTCCATCACCGCCAACTTTCACTTTCTTTACCTTCTTGACAATTTTTTTCTTTACCACCTTTTGTGCTTCAGTAACAGAGTCATCACCGATATTTTTCAACTCAACCCGTTTTTCCCCAACATCAGTTTGGCCAACTCTTTCCTGATTTTCAACATCTTTGGAGTCACCTAACAACTTCTCTGTTCTTCTCTTACCATCATTATCAATATCACTGCCCGACTTTAGCAAAACCGTCTTCTCTTCTTTATCGACTTTTTTTCCTTCCCCCCTCACATTTTTTGCAGTTTCAACATCACTCCCAGATATTATATTACTTCGATCACCTGAAGAAGAGATTGGTATTCAATTCTCCATTAATATGGTAAACTACAAATAAGAGTAGCATCAACCTATGAAAGACAAATACCTTTTACATCTCCTGTTTGGTCATTCAGTTTCTGAAGAAGAAAAAAGAAAAACAGTTAGCTTGCACTCATGAGTTAATTATCCAAACAGCAGAAACAGCTTCAGTTGAAAAACATTATCAGCACCATACTTTCTCCTTTTTTGACATTTGCTGCCGTTCTCTCTCAGCTTTAGCCTTCTTTGTTGAATGCCAATTGTCTATCCATGAGTCCATCGAAGGAAGACATGCAGATAAATCAGGAACAAAGAAAACTGTGATTTCCTTGTGACTGAACAGCCCATCTTCGCCAACTCTGTCATATTGTATCTGCACAATTTAAATCATTTTTAAAAGTATTCTTTTCACACAACTGAACTGATACTCCCTGTACATACCTGTCAGGTGGGAAAAGGAATATACATGTGAAGAAAAATACAGCAGAGAACGAAACCAAAGGAAATTTTTTAGAGGAAACTACAAGTAGAGAAGTAGGTGACAGCCCATCCCATAAAATTTAGGCGATACAGTTCAAAGTTGCAGAACAAAAGAAATGCAAGGGACCAATATTAAGGCAACCAATAGAAGGGACATTGAAGAGTTCATAAATGTGAATAAATCAACGGAAGGTACAGTTGGGTCTCCAAGTAACAGACTAAATCTTCTAGAACCTTCTCAAACTGTAACAAACCACTTCCAACCTAAGGTAGTGCAATTCTCCGATTCCAAACTGTCAAATATACAGGAAAAAAAACATCCATGTCCAGGATACATTCATCTTGAAATTTCAGGGAAACTTGAGTTACATAAAAAGCAACTTAGTGACAGACCATAGACTTCCGAACTCTAAGGATGATGAATGACATCATGGTCGAAAGTTCTAACTAGAAGAATGAGCACGGCGCTGAAATTCAATGGTTATCTTCAACCAAGCAACAAGTGTAGACTAAAATAATTACGAAGAGAGAACAAAGAGAATCTCTTTTCTTCAGGAAAGCGTGAAGCAACAAAATGATAGACACGGGAAAGAAGACCGGGCTCTTAACAAAAATGAATTTAAAAATAACATTAAAGAACTGAATTGTCAAAAAAAGTAAAGATCAAACAAAAAGCAGCTTGGAGACATTAGACATCACCAGTGGTGTGAAGTGGTCAAGGAGGCCCATTCCAATCAAAACATCAGGTTCAAGAATGACATTTAGAAACAAGAACTTGGAAAAAATGGGAAAACACTAATTTTGGCATGTGCATATCAGATATGCAGATGAATTAATTGAAGAATTTAATTATAATCCATTATAAAGTGCAAGTATTGAACGATGGTGGCATGGCACAGAAGCATATGAGAGAAGACAGGGAATTTCAGCACACAAATGGCCAGCTCTAAAACAAGCAGAAATAATCATCTACCATTCTTACTGGACAAAAAGTCAGGCCACAAGTACAAATTTGAATGAAGGTGACAGCTGAGTGCTAGATGAGCATGATGTTTAAAGTGAGCAGAGAAGTGTAAGAGAGACGCCCCACAGTGATGGCCAGCTCAAAAACAAGCAGAAATAACCATCATTCTTACTGGACAAAATGTCAGGCATAACTACAAATATTGAAAGAAGCGGAAAGTAAGGGGTAAATGAGAGAATATTGGAACCACCGAGCACAGTGATGACCAGCTCAAAACCAAGCAGTCATGATCATTAATCATTCTTACTGGACAAAATATCACATCATAACTAAGGCGCTCAAGCTCAGGAACTTGCTCAAGGACTCAAATTAAGTCCTAACTATGATATAACTGGGAGAAATTTAAAGCGGACTAAATAAAGTGGAAAGCAAGAGACACCAAATATAAAGATCACGGGCACCAGGAGAATCAATTTATATCGACTACAAAATAAGCCTGTGTGCAATGATGCAAGTGAATGATTTATCAACTGTAGAAACCAAATGTTCACCAAACAAAATTCTAATAAATAAACTGTAGTACCTCAAGAAAACGATTCCAGTGTTGGCACTTGTACAAATCAACTAGCGTTAAATCTTTTGTGTACCTGGCAGGTAAGACAGTTTCCTCAAACATCAACATATGAGCAACTAGAACATGAAATAGCTATCAAAGAAAAATTAAAACATATAAAAATGTATAGTCCATCATGGAGCATGCCCAAATCTCACATGAGTTATAGTAGAAAGTTGCTTGGTATGTATATAATATCTGAGCTACTTTGTCTTAAGCATTAAGAGTGGTGGACAAGGAACCAGGCAGAAAAGCAGGCATGGGGGCCCACTGGTCGGCTCTGATCAGTGGGCCCCACCACATTCTGCTTTTCCGCCTGCTCCCCCATCCACCAGGTACATTGTTTCAAATATTAAAGGCCATCAAATATGTAACACAATTTTATGCAATCATCAGCATACTATCAATTCCAAAGGCCCTCCCCTCTTTTCTCTAGGCACTCTCTTTCTACCACATTGGTATTTCATAAACAAGAATGGATTTATGATGGGCACAAGTTTTCGAGTTACCCAATTCAACATAGTTGACATTTAATTTAAAAGAACAACTAAAATACATTCTACAAAATAAGTATAATTTTGAACTCCAAAAAATACAGAGATAATTTTTTTACGCATACATAGTTTCTTTACAGAGCAGCACAACAAACATGCGAAAAATAATTACTATTAATCAGATACCACCAGATTACAAACTGTTCAGATCACACCAAACCAGCTCCCTGATCCCTTTTTTCCCTTGCATCTACAATATTAACCAAAGTTACACACACAAGAAGCCCAGTTAACTTTTAACCAGTTAACATGCCACTTTACCAGTCTCCTAAAATGCAGTTTCATTTTGTTCATTTTTCATTTTCTTGATTAAAGTCCATAAAAGGTGAAAGTGATACCTTAGGGCTGCTCGAATTAAAGAGGAATCCTCAATGGAAGGATCGCCACCATCTATGGCATCATTCCAACGCCCTCCAATTGCCGTAAGAGAACGGTCCTTCCTGAGAATAGCAAACCTAAGGATATTGTTAAAATGAGGAATCCGGTCATCAATATTTTTCTCTGCACACAGCTCATCCAAAGCCTCCCTACTGATTCCACTCATCAATATGACCTGAAGAGATCACAAACATAACTCAGAAATCAAAACAAAAGAAACCCAGCAAGTATGCATCTATTTTTAAGAAACCTAAAGCAATACATCTATTCTAAAAAAAATCTACAAAATAGAACTTAATAAAACAACAAATCCTACAATAACAAATGACAATAGTCCTTAGAAAGTCTTTTTTTTTTTTTAAACAAAAGTCGAAAGACCTCAATTTTCACTTTTTTTTACCACTAAACTTATAAACCAATTATTTGAAAAAAGAAAGCTGACAAGAAATTCACTCGCACTAGACACTTTAGTTATAAGATAACTTCCCCGCTTAGCTTGCGCTAATTTTATGGATTATTAAACGAAAACCTGAAACAAATTTTACCTTTGCGTTCCAAACGGTGGTTGTAGAATTAAACTTCCCTGATTCTTCAACCAGTGGCATAATGGATAATTCCTCACCATTACCCTCTGATTCGATAAGCTCATGCTCAAAGCTGATTCAACAAATGTGTGGAAGACATCTTTCTTAGAAACAACTCCAATTCAACAGAGAAGCCATAAGAAAATACATTGATAAGCACTGAGCTCAATATCCTAAGGTGATTAAATGATGTTACCTATGTCTAATAGGAATTGTGCCACAGGTTATTGGGAAAAGAAAGATATTGACAATCGCCAAGCACACAACAAGGAACAAATAACAGATAATACCTGACCGGAGTATGAAAAGAGAGAATCAGATTATGATTTGGCCAGCGCACCACAACCTAAAATAAATTTTATATATCAATGGCTGTAATCATTGAAAGAAAGAAAGTCTAAGATCCAACATGATTAGATATTTCCTAAATGCATTAGAAAAAAGTCAACACCTTGGAGAATTCTGGAGAAATTGATAGTCTTGGATAGCGTGTACTTAGAGACAAATAATCCCTTTCAACATCAACCAGTGTGTGCGGAAAAACCTGCAACGGTATTTTTTGTTACCATACATAACATAAGCACGATATACAAATCCCAAAAAGGTAAAGTCAGCCTAGACAAAATAAACAACCTAAAGCTTTCACCAAACAAACAAGGTTCAATAAACATCACATTTAATAAATTTAATATGCAAAACGGTTTTGTTGGGGGGGGGGGGCGCTAACACAGTGGCACTAAAATCAGCAGATATGTAAAAAAGAAACACTTTCCGGTGTTCCACTATGAACAATCTGGTAGCAAGATCAAGGTCAAAAGAAAAGGGATCTTCAAAGACCTCTGGCCATGCTTCTCCTTCACTCCAATCTCTAAATACCAAAACTCCAGCTCAACATTAAAAGCAGGTTTTAGGTAAGTTAAGATGATCAAGGGCATCACAAAGGGCAAAGGCTATGTGCATCCGACCAAGCAAAGAATATCTCCTGCCAAAACAATACCTATTTCGCATAATTGCAAAGAATGAAACGATAATTTCATCTGGCCACTTTCTAGATCTATTTGGAGAATAAGAACAAATACATAGAAAAGAACATCACGAAACTCCTTCATCCTCATGGCTAAATTTCCAGCATAAGTAAATGATTTAGGCTGCCGTTGGCTTTACCTTGCAAACATATTCTCTCCTTTTTCCTCTAACAGGTGAGTAACGCCTTCAGCATAAGAGAGGAACACAGTTAGTGAAAGGGGCTGCAACATAACGAAGCACCGGCAGTCTAAATTCAGAAGACAAGACTCAAAAGAAAAAGACACTAAAGGTCGATCCACCTATGCGAAGCGTCATGATGTGCTAGGGACTCCTTCCTTAGGGATCGCTCTTCCTTCACTAGAGAAGAACCATGACGATCTCTAGTGCTCCTCGCAGGTGTTCGTTCACGCCTAAGCTCAATTGAACGTTTGCGCTCCCGTTCTCTCTCCATGTCTCGGCGCTGGAGTAGTCGATCCCGCTCTCTTTCTCTCTCCCTCTCTCGTTCTCGTTCACGTTCCCGTTCTCGTTCTCTTTCACGATCTCGTTCCCGTTCCCGTTCTCGTTCACGCTCACGATCCCGCTCTTTTTCTCTCTCGCGTATATGCATGTGCTCTCTTCTACGATCTGACTCCCTTATTTCCAATTCGCGGCGGAAGACACTCCTATCCTCGTTACGATCGTCAACTTTTGATCCATCGATGCCTGCATGCCCACCACGCGATAGAACACTACCTGGATAATCAGAATCAATTGATGAACCATGAAACGCTTTGCTTGCAACATAATCCCGACCAGGAGGCAATCCCACTCCATAAGCTCCACCTGAAGATCCTGGAGCATAAAGAATATCATCCACATTTCTTCGAGGAATTGACCCTAAAAGTGATGCTGGCTGTGATACCCCGTATGATGAGCTTCCTAGTAGTGGCAAATTGCGAGGATCGGCATCCATCCGGCCATATGAAGTGATATCCTGGGACCCATTGCGAATGATAGCCCCCCTTGCGACAAGGTAATCAGCTTGTCTGCCAAAATGCACATGCTACTCAGTGCATCAAGAAATATTATCACATATCAACAGAACAAATCCATAGGCCGCACCATTATTATTCATTTCCCAACATCAAAAATGAAGTTTCATTTCCACACAAAATCTCAAAATGGAAAGAAAAATAAGCAACATTTCAGTAGAAAAACTAATTAATTAAATCCACAAGGAAAAATGATGTCAAAAGACAATGTAAACGTTCTTGTGGAGTACCTTGAACCTCCATCCAAAGTTGAACCTGTTAGAGGGAGCCTCAGGTCAGAACTGGCTTGCACTGATTGAGCTTTCAGTAGCTGCTGATGCCGAAGCATAGATGCCTACAAGTTAGGAAAAAAAAACACGCAAAAGTTAACATATCACAATTAAAAAAACACAACACCAGTAGAAGAACTAACACCAAAAGTTACCTGATCCATATGCTCTGGCATCTCAGACTGTTGCAAAAACCAACAGAAATCAAGTCAACATTATAAATAACAAAAGATCACATGGGCAAGGAATTATTAAAAGAGTAGTATATGTAAGTTAAATCATCATACAATTTGCTGATGACCAAGACCAACAGGATCAGTGTATCTCCTAGTCTGTTCAGCTTGCAAATCCCTTCCCATATAAGCGCCTGGGTGTTCATTATAGTGACGTCTCTCTAGTGAAGCATAATCAGAACCCTTCACTGCTGAGAAGTGCTCATTTTTGTGGCCATATTTTGATGATGAAAGATAATCATCGCTTTGTAATCCAATGCTAGATCCCAATGAAACAGAGGGGAAAGCAGGTGACTCTGCTAAAGCTGATCCATATCCAGAACGACCATGGAGTGAGGATGAACCTCCTAGCTTAGATCCCATTCCAGATATCTGCATCATAAATAGATGTTCATAGAAGATCTATAAACAAACTAAGAATGTAAAGAAAAAAATTCATAATTCATGTAGAGAAACATCCATCTGCTAGAGTAATAATAAAATGAGGATATGATCCTGACCCGAGCACAAAATTTCTGAATCATCAAATTTTATCTCATAGCCAGCAAAAAGTTTATCTGAGCATGATGTTTTTATAGATGATTGGCAAATTTGCTGGATCAAATTACACAAACCCAGAAGAGAGTGAAAACAAACTTACAACCTGCTGACTGCTGTTCAGATTAGATGTTCCATAGACAGACGAGTACTGCCCTCCATAATGAGTTTCGAGGGAAGGATGAGATCTATATCCACCTAATTCAGCATCCTGGGAAGAACCTAACATAGGTAAGTGTCGAGAATGTTGGGGACCACCCTCAGCAACACTGACAGATCCCGAGTAACCAGGAACAGCCTACAATAATAGATCACATCAGACCTCATTTTTTCCAAGCATACATGCTTGAAATTGAATGCTTCATCTTAATGCACTAATGCCAACAAAATATATCTGCGACATATATGTTGACAAATAAGAGACTTACAGTCTGGCCATATCCCTGCTGTGATGCATATGATTGCTGCCCATATGCACCGCTACCCCTTGTGGGGTACATATTGCTGCTTCAAAGAGAACACTTCCGATAACAGACGACTACTATATTCAACCTGTATCATTAACATGAAAATCAGATCATGTGTAGAGAGAAAAAGAGTACCTATTTATGACACAGATTTATTGAAATGAGCATGTCCAGATAATAAAATACAAATTAAACGTCATTGGTTCTTACAAAAAACAAATGGACGACAAATAGACAGACATAAATTTGAGAAGCCAGAATACTTAAAAAAAATATTTTTTTCTCTTGGCCATCTGGATAGCTACTTCAGCCCAAGTAAATCAACAACTTATCAAACCTCCGTATGGGGCAATGCAAATCTTCATGAATAAAGTGAAAAAAATATCGAGCTTCAAAACTCCAGCACAAAGGTATGCCCGGCGTCAACAGCAGCAAAGATATGCCACGGGCAGAACAATTCCATCAAAATAATAATCTATATCGGAACACCGAAGTTGAAATCAAACAAAAATTTATATGCTAGAACATACAATGTAAATTTAATCGTTCCACATACTCAGTCATCAAATTGTTCGTCCGCGAGGAAGTTCTCAAAGACAAACACCACACATTAAAAATAAGTACTTTGAGAGGTTTTCAATGCTTCCGGGAAATTGAAACGTCCCAAAAAAGGATCAATGAACACAAACACATATGATACAAGAACTAGAGCAGACAGAGAAAAGGAGGCCGACGACAAGGCCCCACAGAAGTACCTTCGGCGGATGAGCCGGATGATTGAAGACCAGCAAGAAGATTGCCTGCGCTCTAAGGACAACTCAATGCGAATCGTCGACAAAAACAAAAAGATGATTCGGAATTAGGGTTTTGGTCCGGCAAGGATTCCGGAAATGGCGACCAAAGAGAAACCCTTAGGGGCTCATGCAGTGCCTGGGACCGAGCTGGTATTTCTTGGAGGGTTACAAAGGCAGATTCGGTCGACTTGCGTTTCGAGTCTTTTGACATCGTTAAAATTCGAACCGCCTAGCAATGCATTGACCGATTTTAAAAGCCGAACCAACCCGGGCGGGGTGAGGGGAAATTTTAAAAAAATACTCTGAAAAGCCATTTTTAACTCGGGGAAAATTAAATAAATAATTTTTAAAATATGAGGGAGAAAAAAATGCCCTAAATGGTGCTATTTAGGGGAGGTAAAGTAAGCTCGTAATCATTCTCAGCCTGAGTTTGAGCTCAAACTCAAAATAGTCAAATAAGTTTAATCATAGTTATGTTAGTGCTCTTTGGCTCGAAAAAAACCTATATTCATAATATATTATTTCACGTCTTTCACATTTTATTACCATTTTTAACTTTTATAAATTTTAACTAATTAATATATATATATATATATAAAATAAGCTTTTCATCCTATGTTTATTGAGAGTGGAATTAAAATGTTTAAATAGATTAATATTTATTTATTTAATTTTTAATACATACCTTTAATATGAGTAAGGTATAAATTTGGTTGATGTGTTAAGAGTCACAATATTTATATTTTTTTACTAAAATAATATATTATATAATGATATTGTAAACACTGATTATAAAATCAAGTAAACTAGTAAGCTAAAATAAATCAACTCCATTCGACGAGCTCTACTCGAACTTGAAGTTAAAATTTCAACATCAAACCGAATAAGCGTAAAGCTCAACTCGACCCGGCTCGTTAGTACCCCTAGTGTTCATCCCCGCTACACAGACGCCAACATGGCAACCTGCCCATGTGCAACTTTTTTTTATTTTTTTTATAATTTTGTCCTTTAAAAGAAGAAAGTGTTACTTTTGATTTTTCAAATAAGGGCCTATTAGGGATTCTAGATAAGTTTTTTTTCTAGGAAAAGTAACTTCCTAGGAAAATTACATTTCTAGGAAAATATATTGTCATAAAAATAAAGATTTCTATGGTTAGGTGTTCATTGGGAAAATTTTCATGGAAAATTCTATTAATGAATATTTAAAAAAATTATTAGCTAAAAAATATTTAATATGCAAAAGAGGGAGTACTACAACAAATAGTTGTCTTCTTATGAGACAAGAGTGAGTACTACAACAAATTGTTGTGTTCTTGTTAGACAAGTCTCATGTATCAAATCCCAAAAAAACCAAGAATTATCCTTTTTTACGCATCACTAATTGAATATATTTTACCATAGTTAGAGGTGGCAACGGGTCAGGCCTATCCCGATAAGACACATGGGCCTCAATTCAAGAGCTGGCATGACCCTGATTTGAGTCAGACCCTTTGCCACCTCTAACCATAACCCTAGAGGTTAGCATGCACTCTTTTAAAAACTATCCTAGTGTAATATCCTGGATTTGCCTAGGTTTTAAAAATTAAACACGTGGAAAATAGTATATTAACCCCCAAATCTTCTTAGTTGAATAAATTCCCAAATAGATGAAATTTGTAGTTGAGACATATGTGATTGGAAATTAGAAAGACGAGCTTCGAAATGCCACTAAGAATGCTCAAATCAGAGTTTGAATGAGGGAGTTATAACCGCTCAAAGTTTAACATGTCATACATGTGTCATTTACCTAATTTAGACGTGTATTTAGGCCGTTTAAGTCATTTTACGGGCCCAATTATTTAGAGCGACGGGAATTATTAAAATATAGCCCAAGTGGTCCACCTTGGCCCAACTTCAAAAGGGATTAGGGTTCCTAATCTCTATAATTATAAAAAAGAGCTTCCTAGGTCTCAATTGGAGAGTTTTTGAGAGGGGGCCCCTTGGAGGAGAGAGATATGGGAAGAAGCCACTGGAGGAGCTTTTTGAAGAGTGGCAAGCGATTGAGGAGGAGATGTGCGAGCTCAAAGACCGGTGTTTATGAGGTAAGATGCCTATGCTAGTTTCATTGCTTTAAGTACTATTTTTTATAATCGTATACAAGTGAGGGCGTGACAAACAACACTTGTTGTATTCTTAGACTCGCATTAATTTGTTGGCAACGAAGCCATTGTACGTCAAACACCTAGTGCTGATTACTTGGTGCAATGGCATCTCCGAACACTACCCAGACTCCCTCAGCCACAACCACCTATGTCTAAAGGAACGAAGGGTCAGGCTCTGGCATGCTGTAGGCACAGCCTTGCCGTTTGGACCAGGACAGTGCAAAACAAGGGGAAAAGAGGGCGGAGCTTTGGGCTCTCGACCAAAGCAGGCCATTCACCGGCTGGATTCAGGGTCAAGGTGGCCTAAATTGCTGTTGGACGATAGAACAACTAGTCCCAGCCCTACGGCCAGCCGAGGCGGCTGCAGCAACATCTGGTAGTGAGCAATGCAGTAAAGAGAAGGGGAAGGCGGGGCCTTTGAGCACCGGGCAAAAGTGGAGCAACCACCCGTCGCCGATAGGGCAAGCACCATTGGAATCGCTGCTTGGCAGTGATCCATCCAGGCCTGGCCATGTGGTTAGTCATGCGCCGCCACCGGCTAGTAGACACTGGCCGCACAGAGAATCTGAGATTCACAAGGTGGATCAGGGCGCCATCAGGGGGATCTCGGCGCTGTCGGGTGGGGGCACCAGCATTTGGGCTTCCACCCCAAAGTGGGCGACCCCGCCAATGCCTAGGAGTCTCCACGAGGAAGATGACCTGTGGGCGGGTCTGACCCTATTCCGAACTGGAATTGTTGACTGGCCCATGTCCATTAAAAAAACAAAAACAAAACCTCACTAAACCATGTTCGGTTCAGTAGGTTTTTGATGTGCAAAAAATTCAAGAAAATTAAAGGCCATCCTAGGGAACATGATGGGTAACTAGACCAAGTTTCAGGTTAAATAAAAATATTATATGCTATAAAATAACTATTTTACCCTTATAGCTAAGTCGTAGTTTACTAACCCGATTTAAAAGTTGGGAAAATTTTCAGTCAGAGTTTAATATGTACCATAAATATAGACCAAAACACATAGTGAGAAAAAACATCAGTAAGTGAATAAGTCATTATTTTGCTCCTAGGCTTTAGGGCAACCCATCAAGGTTGGTTCAAAGAGTTCACGACCCTGTCAAATGTCGAGAAAATTACATTGGGTCATAACGTCAAAGAGTACCTCTGAGATTAGTTTTGGACCCATTAGGGTTTAGAGAAGCCTTTAACAAAATGATAGAAATACCCCTATGAGTGAACTGGCCTGCATTCACGTGAATAAAATTAACGGGCCAATTTGATACTGGAACCTCTTAAAAGGTAAAAAACTTACCCGAGAATAGAGAGGACCATGTCCAATGTGGGAAAATTATCCTAAGCCCTTAGGTAAATTATAACCTATTTTCATGAAAATTCAAGTTCCTAACTCGAGGAGAGTTAGGGCACAAGAGTACGGATCTTTTTAGTGCTATAACTGAGTTTGGACCTTAGTATTACGATTCATTTAGACTTGTATAGGTTTGTATTATATATGTTTTTATTTGCTTTAATGTTTGCTATTGTTGTTGTGATAGTAATTTATCACTAACTTAAGATTAATGAAAGACTAATCAATGGGTTAGATGGCTTTGGATTGGGCGAGAACACCTAATCAAGATAAAGACTAAAATATCCTCAAAGGAGGTTGGGACTAGTTCATAGAGTGAACAAGGCTTTTGACCTTATTATTTGCCTTAGTTAATGAACCAATTGTAATTTTGAGTTTTAACCCTAGTCTAGATGGGACCGATAGAGTTTGGGATAGTCATTTAGAATCCTTGCTTAGGAAAATACTTGTCATTTAAAGCTGACAAGAATTCCTCCCAAGGAATGTCCACGCGACCTTGAAACCTCTGCCACTCTATAGACAACTACCACCGCTGAGCCTCGCCCTCAAAAGTGAAGACTGCAAGACGAGTCTTCTCCTCCTCTGCACAATGTCGAGCACTGAAGATCTTCTCCATATGGAGTCTCGAGTTATTCGCCTCTGAAGCATCTAACCTGCCCTCGAAGCAAGGAGGGTTAAGCTTCTTGAATCCCTCTAGTGAAAGAGACGCATACCTGCTGCTTTCTATCTGCTTAGCTTGTAAGAATTGTGTTAACCCTTCTATGGAAGTCAACACATAGTCAATTCTGGGGTCTCGGGCACCCCGATGGTTATTAGCACCTGCATGATTAGAGCTAGTTATCTACACAACAACCAGACATTAATCATACAGCCTAATAACACAAAACAACACAAGCACACAAGCAACACAAACAATACAATCAAGCAACAAACATTCTAGACAATCAACCAATGAAATTCCACATCACTAGTTATGTCTAGACCTTAATCACCTCACAACCTTTGACCCTTTAGGACTCATCTTAATCACCTCACAACCTTTGACCCTTTAGGACTCATCACCTAACCTTATTTACTCTTGGACAAAGAGGTGCTCCAATACCAAGAACTTTTTGTCATGCCCCAACACCTGCCTGACCTGAGCCAAACCCGGTCCAAGGGACGTTCGAAGCACATGGGGGCGACAACGGATTGATTTATAAGCTACAAAAGTCTTTAACCCATCTAGCAGGTATTTAACACATACGGAGTACTCACCTTAACCTTTGTGCAATAGAAACAAGTAAAACAAAAGAGGACTTTAACTCAGAACTAGTCCATAAGTCATATATCCACACACCTAGAATACTGAGCCGACACACATGGCTCAAATCAGAAAGTCTTAAACAGATCTAAAAACATAAGATATACACGAGTCTGAAACAAGAACCACCATACATGATGTTCTATTATCATAACAGCATAAATCAAAAAACATAACAAGGTCCAAAGGCATCCACACCTACTCCCAAGCTCTCCCCAATCGTTCCCCATACAGAGGGTCCTAGTTAATTGCATGTTGCACCATGTAGCCCCAAAACAAAACATAAAACAAAGAGGGGTGAGTAAAACTAAGTAAGGTTTTGGATACGGTAACGACAAATCAGAAGAAAAAAAAACTACGGCACATCAACATGGTCTATCAGATCTACCTATCATATATCATCTCATTTTTAATTACTCTCCTTACCATAACCATACTTAAACATAAGCAATTATCCTGCATGCAGATATCTCAAACATAGCATACATATCCATGCACAATCCTTCTCCTTCATAACATTCAACCTGCATGACACATGTTTCCAACACACAATCACATCATGCATATCCATAATCATAAGCCTTCATGAGAAGTGTCTCTACCACACGATCATATCATGCACAATCATCACATTTAACCTACATGAGAAGTGTCTCTACCACACAATTATGTCATGCATAATCATAAGACATCAACATGCATCTCAAGTGTCTCTAACACATAATCATAACCATGCAAGTCCATAAAACAACCCTGCTTAATTGGCTGAAGCATAAGCAGTCTTTGCTCACTTCAAACCATCCCCAATAGGAAAGTATGAAGGAATTACACAGTTTGGGTAAATTCCCTAATAGGGAAGAATATCCCCTAATAAGCCAGTGCACTCAGCTACACTAGCCTGAATTCTCAGGGTCTAGATGGTCTCAACATTTTTATTCTCCTTATAGCATTGCTGCTCTTCTCAACCCAGGGAGGAAAACTCGTCCTCGAGGGACGTAAAACCCCATCATTTCGAAAGTAAAACCGAATCGATAAGCCTTCGATCGATTAATCAGGTAAGCAATATCACATAATTACATCCAATTGATCAACACGGCTAATCTCGATAAAATCTCATTTGTAAATCTTTCTCATGATGTCATGCAACATGGTACATACGTGACCAATAACTACATGAATTATAATTAATGAAATGTGCTCTCCATCAGCCTTACATGCATAATTTCTAATCATAAACATCAACAATCACCATAATAACCTCCCTCATGTGTGTGTATTTGATAGAATCGTTACATACTAAGCATATGGACATGCATTATAAACATCCCATTAACATACTATGCACGTGCTATTTAGCATTTAATCATGGCTTCGTACTGAAATCATGAGTTAAAACCATCGAAAAACACAATTCGAATCATGTGAAATCTCATGCTAGACTTAAGTAAACATAATCATTACTACACCTTGAGCTAAACATGGCACCATCATTCACCCATAATTTAATCGTAACATGTAAAGACATACAAATCCATTCTCATACTATAACCGTGCTGGAATCATACTTAAAATACAAGGAATCATTCAACATGGATTCAAGACAAGAATCTATCACATGCTTAACCGAATAATATATAATTCACATAATACTTAAACATTCATCATAGCTTCCATCATCAAATTCATACCCTTCTAATAGCTTTATCTTGCATATATTACTCATTATGAACATAAAAAATGGTACTTAAGGACAAAAAACAAAAAAATGAGCAAAATAGCAAAAATAACCGAACTACTATGTTGGTGTTCAAACGCCCTACAGGGCTGTTTGAACAGGCCGTTCGATCAGCATGCATGGTTGTTCGATCACCAGAACTAGAATTTTTGGTTCGTCTTCCCTATTTCAAATTCAAAACTGAAACTTCACATACAAATTTTATATCTTCAAATCTCACTCTCAAACTTCATAATAATGAAATCCAAGCTTAGGAAACAGAAAATTTAGCCATTTACAACCAAAAATACTAAGAAACCATAAGAAAGATTATTTTTTTCTAAATCCGTCATTAGAGCTCAAATCCATGGAATCCCACATCAAACTCCATAAAACATTAAATCTGAAATCACATATCTATTTAAGGACGAAATCACTTACTTTCAAAGAGCTTCTTGACTTGAAATCGATCCTCCAACACCTTAAAATCCCACCCAAAATAGGGTTTTTGTTAATACCTTTATAAATCCGATTTAAAATACCTAAATCTCTTGAAAACTAGTAGATCTAGGGTTTATTGAGTTCAAAAAATAAAATTTCTTTCATAAGAGTTTGATATAGAGGTTTAAATCAGTAGCCTTTTGGGTAGAAATCGGGATTAAACCTTATCAAAAGAAGGGATTTGAAAAGTTTAGGAGAAACCCTAATAAATTAGTGAAAGATTAGGCTAATCCTTACCTTAATCATCTTCCCTTCTTGGGAAATGGGGATTAAGGCTCCTCAGCTCTTGATTTCCAGCCCTTCCCAATTGGGAAAGTGGTTGAGCCTAATTTATAGTAGGCCTTGGGGTAAATATAATATATATGTACAGTATAAATAGAGTTTTACACTAAAAAAAGAAAACTTGCTTATTTTAAACCCAAATTGATTTCTAAAAATTTTAAAACTTTTAAATACTGTCTTAAGATGTTGTTAGGGTCATTTGAGACCTATCATCCCAATTTTGCACGTAGGGCCCATGGTCGGTCATAAAAACCATCAAAGTGAAGACAATTTGATTAAAAATCATTGTTAACCACTTTAAATTCAAAAGTAAGTCAAAATCGATCAAAATCAACATAAACCACAATAATTACTAAATCAAATAAAATGAACCGGTTAGAGTTTAGAGATCTTACATGACAAACATGTGCTTAGAGGGTTAACCTGCTATTTATCAAATTTTTACACGTGTAATAATATCATATGTTTTGATATTCGTATTTCTGAACTATAGTTATCATGACTTGGATATTTAGTCAATTGATTTTATTTGATTTAAAGAAAAAAAATTATCATGATTTATTGTGTATCTTTTATTTAAAAGGGTTTTGAAAATCCAGGTCGTGACACCTGGCATGGCTAGTTGAACCTCATTTAACTAGACCCGTTCAACTTTTTGGGTTGGGTCAACCCATCGATGAAGGGTAGAGGTGCCACCCCCTTACTACCTTTGTCTCCTTCCATGTATTGAAGGCCTTTCCAGACATGAGTGGGGTTGGGGAAATAGGATTTGATGGTCGTGCATACTCTTTTGGTGTCTAAAAAAACCACTTCCACTTTCTAATTGAGCATGGAAGCTCTCCTAATTCAACACATGCTAAGCACATGAATAAAGAAATAGTTTAAGAAGTCCAAGATGCCAATGTGAAACATTTTATTTAGGTGATTTTGGGGGTGGATAGGTGTAAATCCTTGTTTGGACCTGTGTTGAAACATGATAAACAATAAACACTGGAATAATTGTATGTAGATTGTTCATGACAAACACACCTTGATATGAGGCTTAAAACATCAATGTGAAACTTTATCTTTTTTTGGCTGAACTAGAAGTGGATGTAAAACCATGAAGGAAACATGATAAACATATGAACAATTGTACATAGATAGTTCAACATTCACATGATAAAGACCTTTCAATATGAGACTTGCAATATCAATGTGAAGCTTTCTTCGTTCTTTGGCTCAACTAGAAATGGATCTAGAGATGAGGACGGTGCTTTCATTGACATCTAAAGCAATTTTTTCCTCTCAAGTATTTGGGTCATTGTATGTAGATTTCACATCTAACAGCCAATTTACACCATGGAAAACTCAAAGCCCCAGGCTCTTGGAGATTGATTGCCTTTGTTAAGAGCATTATTTTATGACTAGTCCAATAATTCTTAGCTTCAGATGGCCAGTTAAAGCACCAACTCGCAATCAAATGACAAGCTAGTAAGTGCAACTTTTGCTTCTGTTGGCTATTGGTATTTGGCAAGTGGCATCCAACTATTTTTTTCTCTGAAGCAATCTAACCAAACAATTTTGCAAGTATATTAACACCTAAAATCTTATATGATAATTCCACACACTCACTGTGAACCAATAATATGGATTCCTAGAGCTTACATGTTTCACCGCCCAATGCTAAATAGAAAAAAGCTTATTGATACCATTTTTGGATTTGGCACATTCATGGACATTGAGTCAATACACAACAATGAGTGGAAAGAAATGCATTGGCAAAGTAAAAAAGAAGATCACCGAAAAAAGGCTTGGAAGTACTTTCATATCTGTTCTTGTTGTTATAATTAAATCTATACATAATCAACCATAGCTCCATGTGGTTTGGCTTAGAATGTTTTTCCATACTTACAAAAACTAAAATTAAATTGTTTCTCACAAGAAAGGTTGCCCGTTTGACCTAGGAAAAAAAATGTTGCCTATTTGATAAAAAAACGCATCTAATTGGTGAACGTTCGGCACCAAGTAAACTTAATGGTAGGCAATGTAAATTGTATACTCCAGGTTTTATGTCATCCAATTTAAGGGCTTCGACCAAAATGATTTATTAAGACAATATAAACACAATATTATTCCCAACATAAAATGGCACATATCAAACATAGAAAGGGATTTAAAGTTTCTGAAATCGCTACATGGTTATGCAAGCTATACAATTTAGTACAATGAACACTAAATTTTATGTGATACTTGAAACATTAAAACTTTTGTTTAGAATTGTTATTGGTGAAAAGATTAGGATCAACTGAACTATTAGTAGTTTCTTTACTTTTCTTCTGCCATTCAACAACAACAACAGTAGGAGCCTGTTTCTTTTCCATGCCAAAGCCTCTAATCATGGATGAGTGCACGGGTAGAAGAAGATCTTCCAAGTACTTAAGTGTAATGTCCCTGAATTTTATACGATTTTCTGGGATTTTTCTGGTCATTTTCGACGGGAAAATGTGACGCTTCGGCGTATTCATATTTATGTATTTTTCCCATATTTATACCCATAGAGTCGGGTGTGGGGCTTAGTCATAGGCCACGGGCCTCGCTGCGCGCTTACGGTGCGAATTTTGGAGGTATAACTTGTAACCAGTGAGTTAACGCGCATTAGGGACGTGGATAGAAAAATTGAAAAGAAAATGATATAAGTATATGGAATCCGTTCTTCAGATTCCAGTAAGTTTTCGCCCAGAAACTTTTTCACGTCTAGTGACTTTTGTGAGAACCCGAGCCAGATTTCGGTCGCTCCGTTCTCCCTCCTCCATCGTTGGATTCTGTCGATTCTTGTCAGGATCTGCTTTACCTCACCGCCACGAGTCCGTAGACACCGGCTATGACTGCCGCCACGGCCTCTTCGCTCCTCCACGAGGTACCAAACCTTTTTCGGGTTTTTTCTCTCCTTCAATCCCGTTTTTGAGTTGTGGGTGTACGATTTTGACGTCGTTTGCGGCCGCTCTCAACTAGACTTATGTTTAGTTGGCCGCTAGGAACCCATAGGCGCTAGCTAGAGCCGCCGCCGTGCTTTCTGCGCTCCGCTGTGAGCTGCCGATCTTTTGGTCAGGTTTTGTTTACATTTTTCATCTCACTGTCCGTGAGATTTTTTGGATGTCGATGGGTTTCCGGTTGTCGTCTGGCCACCGGTAGGACTCCGTCCAGCCTACCTCAACCCGATGTCAGTAGGGGGTTGCAGTTCCCGACCCCGCTTCGCCCCTATTGCCTTGCTCCGCCCGATTAGACGCTTTAGGTGCGTCTCGGGTTGTTGGCATCGGCGAGCCGTGGGCCATTTGGCCATCGTGGGCTCTGCCCCGGCTAGGCGACAGTGAGGGCCAGCCCCGATTGGCCCAATTTTACACTCCGCTTGAAACGGGCTGCTTGCCATTGCCCTATACCGTGCGAGATGTACAACCGCCCGCACCATGGTGTTGGTTGTGGGTGGTGATAGGCGATGTCGCCGCTTCGATCGGCCACCATGTCTTGGCCTTAGCTCGGCTGCCCTTATGTGGGCCTTGGGTCGCCACCGTCCAAACCATCTCCCCCTATAGTGGCACTGTTTGGCCGCATGTGCATGTGGCCACGCGTGCATTTTTGGGTTTAGGCGCTGTATTTGTGTCGCCTGACCATCGGTTGGCTTTGCCACCAAGTGGAGTTGACATTAGAGTCCTCCTCCACCTCTCCACTGTCCTTGAGAGTCACCTCATGCCCTCCGCCCTTATGTGGGCCCTTGTTGACGCGAAATCGCCGCCGTTGGGTGCTGTCCACAGCCGATTTTGACGTCTTGTGGCCGGCTGAGCACGTCTTAGCCACCGGCCGATCTTCAGTGAGTACACCCTCGATTTTTGGTCGCACTGCCACTTATGTTGGCACGACATTTCTCCCGGCCGCCCCTAGTGTGCCGCTGTGGATTGCGGACTTTGCCGCTTTGACATCTGACACCTTGTTTGGCCGTGATTGTTTCTGGCACTTCTTAAAATCCTCGGGACAACAGCTCTCTCCACTTGGCAAAGCTATTGGCCGCCAATTCCACCGCCAATGCCGCCACCGTCGTGTGCTCGCCATCAAACGTCATGATTACGATGTAGGGGAGCTTTGAACTCGTAAATTCATGATAGCATGCTTTGAATGAGTAGCAGCATGCTAGGATTGTATGATTCCATGCCTTGGATGTTAAGTAACGATCCGATTGCATGATGTGCATGTAAGCATGATGATATGGTATGTTGAAATGCATATGACATGCATGTTGGCTGTAAGTATGTTGGATGTAAGTATGTGCTAGTGATGACTAGCGTGTTTGTTGGTAAGTTTCATATGTATGCATGTGCTAGTGATTGCTAGCGTGTATGTTTGACGTGTGTATGCATGTGCTAGTGATGGCTAGCGTGCATGTTTGAAGTATGTATGGATTATACATGTGCTAGTGATGGCTAGCGTGCATGTTTGAAGTATGTATGGATTATACATGTGCTGGTGATGGCTAGCATATATGTTTGACGTGTGTATGCATGTGCTAGTGATGACTAGCGTGTATGTTTGATGTATGTATAAATGTGTATGTATGTGCTAGTGATGGCTAGCGTGTATGTTAAACGTAGGTGTATGTATGTGCGCTAGTGATGGCTAGCGAGTATGATAGTAAGCTATGTATGAAAGTACGTGTATGTTATACATATGTGTGATAGGCATACGTATGTATGATGGCTAATGGCCTATGTGATGGTTATGTGTAAGTGTATGTGGGCATGTATGGGCGATGGACAGTAAGAGGTGACAGAGCCTTCATCTAGATTGGATGTGGGATGCGTAAGCGTATGTCAGATGACAGAGGTTTTGTCTGGATTTGGTTATGGATGTGTAAGCGTATGATGGATGACAGAGGTTATGGGTATGACGGGTGAGGATTGTCAAATAGTAAGAGTGTGCATAATTGTACAAGCATAACATACAGATTATGAAGTGAAAAGTAAGCTCAATATGTGAGGTATAAGTATAAAGGGAGACAACTGGGTTTGGCTCTGAGGAGCTTCTTTTGATGATGTTAGTGTAAGATGATTTGACCATAAGGTCGATGGCGGAGTATGTAAGACTGTAAGATTTGGGTGTACGATGAGTTTTGATCCTGATATGGATGAGTTAAGGAAGTCTGCTGCCCTGACGAACTCAGGTTTTGGATCGGGCTTAGCTTCAGTTTGATCAGTCGAGGACTGTGAGTTTGTGTGGCATAATTGTACCGCATAATGTACTTAATTTAAACTTGAATTATAAGCACAACTAATGGTAGCGTTGTGAGTTTGAGACCTGAGGGTTTGACGAATTAAGTTTCGTGTTTGAGCTAGCCGATAATGAGTCAGCTGAGCATTTATCATGTCTTGCCATGGTGTTTATCCTACGGGATGTTATTTGTGTGCTGTGTAGAGCACCAGACGTCTTTTGCTCTGTTGAGAGCGACGTATGTTTCCGATTTGGTCTGCGTGCTGTATAAGCCCAGACATTTGATGCTCTGTTGAGAGCGATGTACGTTTCCGACTTTGTCTGTGTGTTGTATGAAGCCCAGACGTCTAATGCTCTGTTGAGAGCGAAGTATGTTTCCGATTTGGTCTGTGTGCTGTATAAGCCCAGACGTTTGATGCTCTATTGAGAGCGTTGTATGTTTCCGCCCAAGAGTGGCACTGTACGATTTCTGCCCAAGAGTGGCACTGGCACTATAAGACCCATTATGGTGGGCAACTGTATGACCCCTTATGTGTGGGTGTTTATGTTTGCGCGCTCAGGTAAGTAGTATCATGGATCTACTCTTACCTGTTTGATCCAGTGCCCCATGAGCATTGGTGTGCCTTACCTTCGGAAAAGTCCATGGCGTCTAGTCACTCCCCGGAGGTTAAGGTGTTGCCCCAGTGACATTCTTTTCCTTTTCGACGCTAGAGCTTATTAGTTGTAATGAGCTTCAGTGGTCGTTGATATGTGTACGATTATGAGTGTGAGCACGACTGTAAGCGTATGTGTATGAGAACAACTGTAAGTGTATGAGTATGAGTACGACTGTATGAGTATGAGTATGAGCACGACTGTAAGAGTATGAGTACAATTGTAAGAGTAAGACTGTAAGCGTATGAATCCGAGCAAGATAGTAAGTGTAAGATGTGCGAGTAAGGTCGCACGAGTAAGTGTAAGATGTGCGAGTAAAGTCGCACGAGTAAGTGTAAGATGTACGAGTAAGGTCGTACGAGTAAGTATATGATTGTACGAGTAAGGTCGTACAAGTATGGGTAAGTTGTTTGAGTATGCGTACGATGGTACGAGTAAGTTTGTAAGACCCTGGATAAGGGTGTTTGTGTAAGTTTTGTTTGATGGTATGATTTTGGCACGATGGTGCATTTAGTATAACTTTGGCACGATGGTGAATTTGGTATGTTTGTATGTGCATGAGCATGATATTGATATGCCTATCTGCTTCATGTTTGAGTTGCATGAACGCGTGTTTTTATGAACTTTTAAGTTCACCGTTTGGGATTTCCCCTACTGGGTATTTTCCTATTGAGTATGAAAATACTCACCCTACCATTTTTAGCCCCGTGGTTCGGGAGGCTTTTGCAGGTGTGTGTTGGAGAGCTCCTGGAGATGGATGCTCATTTCAGCGGTGGATTGATTCCCGTTGTCTCATGTATATGTTTGACTCACCACGAGTTTGTTTGTGCCACGATCAAATGTATTGGGTGAGACGAGACGTTAAGATGTTTATTCTTTCTGGACTTTAGTTTGGATTAGACTGTAGATTGTTATGGGACTTGCACTCAGGGATGCCTGGGAGTGTTTTGTATTTAAAAGTCTATGATCATAGCAATTTAGTCGTACGTGTGTTTTCGAGTAGCGCCTGAGGATATTTGCTTTGACCGTGTGATGAAAATATTTGGATGGAAAATGGATGTTTAGTGTTTTAAATTATAAACTGTTTTATCAGGTTTTGATTTTGTCATTTTTCCTCCGATTTACAGACATTATATTGCAAAAAATTTCCGTGAATTTTGAGGAAAATATGAGAAAAACCCCGGGCGTTACATTAAGAACCTATTCTACATCCTATGCACTTTCAGCGAACCTTAAACTCCATGCAAGTGCTCGAACATCAACCCTAGAAGCATCTTGTTTATTTGATTAACTTCCATTTTTCACATTTTGGTCAAATTCATTTTCTTCTTTATCTAATTCACTTGTCCCTCTATTATTCACTTCTCCTATATCAGAAAAATTAACACCTATGATGTCTGACTTTCTATTAAACACATTTGCTAAATAAAGCTCTTCTTGTCTCTAATCACCTCCAATTGTTTCTTGCCCCAGTCCAGACACCATAACAATTAATACTCTACAAGTGTTTATCTTTCCGCTATAGAATATACTTTGGTTTCGAATATATGAAATAGTCGATATTCAAAAATAGATTCCAGTTTCTGGTGACAACAAGATATTCTCGGACAACTTTTTGATTTGCTTAAACTACATGTAACAATTGAAGGACGATGATCACTATGTGTTCTTTGAGCCGACAACTCACAATACGATATCTTCCATATCACATATACGATAACACGATATTTGTCATATCATGTTAACAATAATACGATATGTGTTATTTAGTTAGCAACCCATAATACAATATCCTCCATATCGCATATACGATAACACGATATTCGTCTTATCGTGTTAACAATAACACAATATGTGTTATTTAGTTAGCGACCCATAATATGATATGCTTCATATCACATATACGATAACACGATATTTGTCATATAGTGTTAACAATAATATGATGTGTGTTATTTGAACCAATGACCAATAATTAGATATGCTTCATAACACATGTTAACAATATGTGTTATTGATAATACGAATACTCCATATCGCATATACGATAACATGATATTCACCGCATCGTGTCAATGATAACACGATATGTGTTAGCCATATCATGCTAATGATAACACGATATGTGTTCTTTTAGCCGACAACCCATAATACAATATCCTCCATATCACATATATGATAACACAATATTCGCCATATCGTGTTAACAATAACATGATATGTGGTGATTAGTTTTCAACCCATAATACTACATTGCATATATGATAACACGATATGCATCATATAGTGTTAACTATAATATGACATGTGTTTTCTTTGAACCAATGACCCATAATACGATATGCTCCATAACACATATATGATAACACGACATGTTAACAATATATGTTATTGATAATACGATATGCTCCATATCGCAAATACGATAACTTGATATTCACCATTTCGTGTTATTGATAACATGATATGTATTTTTTGAGCTAACAACCAATAATACGATATCCTTCATATCGCATTTACGATAACATAATATTTTTCATATCGTCTTAACGATAACATGATGTGTTATTTGAGCCGATAACCCATGATGTGATATCCTCCATATCGCATATATGATAACACAATATTCGTCATATCGTGTTAACAATAACACAATATGTGTTATTTAATTAGTGATATATAATACGATATGCTCTATATCGCATATACAATAACACGATATTTGTCATATAGTGTTAATGATAATACGATATGTGTGTTCTTTAAACCAATGACCCATAATATGATAAGCTCCATTTCACATATATGATAACACAACATGTCAATAATACGTATTATTAATAATACGATATGCTCCATATTGTATATATGATAACACAATATTCGCCATATTATGTTAACGATAACACGATATGTGTTATTTGAGCTGACAACCAATAATATGATATCCTCCATATCGCATATAAGATAGCACGATATTCGCAATATCGTGTTAATCATTAACACGATATGTATTCTTTGAGCCGACAACCCATAATACGATATGCTCCATATCGCATATACGATAACACGATATTCGCCATATAGTGTTAACGATAACACGATATGTGTGTTCTTTGAGCCAGTGATCTATAATACGATATGCTTCATATCGTATATACGATAACACGACATGTCAACATTACGTGTTATTGATAATATATATGTTATGCTCCATATCGTATATAAAATAACACGATGTGTGTTCTTTGTGTGTATTAAAAAATAAGACATTTACGACTTTTGCCAATATGTGTTATTGATACAAGTGATCATAAGTGGGGATGAAAGCCTCTAAGATCATGTACATGCTTACATAAGATATTCTACACAATAAAACTTACATACAGAAAACCATACTGGAGCCCCTCTTTACACAATAGAGTACGAGGTCATCATGGCTATTTTGCATTGTCCTTCATTAGCATCCACATCCATTTATATTCTTATATAGCCTTGTTCTCCTGGGATAGTCTCACATGATTCATTTTTGGAGTTGCAGATGTCATATTGGTCTCCTTTGTAGGGATAAGTAGTTTATGTGATTAAATTTTTTTGGACAAAAATTAGATAAGAACGATCGCCGATGAAGTGAGGGAGGCCGATAATCACCGAACTAAAAATCAGAATTTGTTATTGATGGTAATCATTGGGCAAAAATCACAAATTACCACTGAGCTCCAATCGCCTCTGCTTGTGTGTCTTTGAGACTGGTTTACACACTTTTAAAACTATAACCCTTGACGCAGGGGTATATTGGTCTAAAATTTTTAAAATATCGTATAAACCGAATTTCTATGGAATCTTTTTTGCAAAACCAAAAAATATGGGATATTTGCATCTTAGGTTAGGTAATATAGAAAAATCTCAAATAATAATAAAACAAACTAATAAAAAAATTAAGCAAAATTAACTATTTAGGGGTCATTTGGGTGCTGAATTATTTTGGTAGCGAATTATTTCTAAAAATTCACAGCCAAATGTGAATTATGTTTGGCAATATAATTTGTTAGAATAAATTCAGATGCCGCGTCAAACCTAATTTTAAAACTTTAAACTAATATAACTCTCTCTCGAATTCAGATATGCACATTCTTGGTACCATTACACTTCTAAATTCGAGCTTTATCAAATAAGATCTCACAAGGGTAGGCAATTTTGAATTTTTAATGTGGGACCCTACCTATATGGCACGTTTCTCGATGCTCAAATTGATATGAGAGATAACTGTTGAAAAGTAATAAAATCTGTAATTTTCAAAACGAGGACAATGAAACAGAATTCAGTGATTGAGGCCGATTCAGACTTAAAATGACCTGAATCAACTTCAGGGCTAATTTTTTAATTCTGTGCAACTTATACACACAAATAAAATTTTAGTAATTCAAGCCTGAATTGAGGCTAAATCAACTGATTCTTTCAAAAATAGAATACACAAACAGCCCTCAACTTGTGATCGATCACATTTTACTGAAAGGGAGAAAACCGACTCCGGAGTGTTTGGTTTGTTGTGGGTTTAACTGTGCATGTCCGGTAGGTCAGTAGATGGTTATAAATGGATGGCATGGGCTTGTCTCAGATGTTTTACTGGTTTCGATAACCATCGTTACAGGCTTGTTTCACAGAACTCGTGATTGTCAAGCCCATCAGAAGTTGTTTGTAAATTACAAAAAGATATCAAACATCAATAACACGTTCAATTTTAGTTCATTTAGCAAGAACTGGATCGTATACATACCTACATTCCCAGTTAGATCTCTTCACCAGTCACAATCACAACAAACGAACAAGATAATCTTAGGAAATCAAGCACAGAGAAGAAATAAATAGAAAGGAAAAATGCCTTCCACCTCCATACTTTCTTCTCTGCTTCTGCTCCTTGCCTTCGGCAACCAAGCCTTCTTGCCTTGTGTAGAGGGCTCTGGCCTTGAGTACATCAAGGAGCTCTGCCACAAGGGGGCCACCCACGACTTTTATAATGTGAATGAGAAAGCGTGCGTGAACATCTTCCTGGGAGCCCCGGAGAGTCTCCACGCCGACCTCCCCGGACCAGTGGCCATCTACGTCAATCTGGCCATCGCCAATGAGGCAGATGGGGAAGCAAAGATTGGCAAGGAGGCAGATGCGAACCCAGGAGGAGACGTCACCTACAGAAGGCAAGCGAGCTTATGCCATGTGAGCTTCAGTGAAGCCAGAGAGTTCTTGATGCAAATAGCCCAGGCTCTCAAATCAGGACATGAGGCTACAACGTCAGAGGCTTCGAATGAAATTATGGCTTTAATGGGCAACGAGCTTGAATCTTGCCAATACGGTGATTTGAGCGACAATGACCCGAATAACTGTTGGACCATTGGGGTTTTTTAGCCTAAATCGTATGATCTACTATTTGAATCAAAGGGCTTTTCATTGACTTGAATATAACTATAATTAGCATATTTTTGAATGATATGGCTGCTGGTTGCATGTGATTTGAGTTTAAATTAAGGTTTTTGTGCACTTGTATGCATAAGGGCATACTGGTGATTTTGCCACATTATTTTGTGCACATTTTTTTTCTCTGATCACGTTTTGGGCACACAGTCCCTACTGGACAGTAAGGATATTTTTTAAATTATTTATTGTGAAAATAAATTTAATTTAATTGGTTAAGGGTGTAAATTGACCAAAATAGCCCTAGGGGCATTTTGGACAATTCACATGTGCTTTCTGTGTGCTTAATATAGTTCTGTCCATATTTTTATTTCTCTGTGTTGATAACTTGCTGTAGTTGCTATGAAATTTTTGGTGTGCTGTTTGAGGGCAGAAATTACCAAAATAGCCATAGGGGCATTGTGGTAATTATACACCAAAAAATTTCTAGACAGAATCTGAATTTTCAGCAGCATTCAA
The DNA here is from genome assembly GCA_035235625.1 of Saururus chinensis. NCBI lineage: Eukaryota > Viridiplantae > Streptophyta > Magnoliopsida > Piperales > Saururaceae > Saururus > Saururus chinensis. The sequence continues at coordinate 13,707,167 of CP141140.1, read as the reverse complement.
AATTGTCTTTTTTACTGGAATATATCTGAAAATTTTCTGTGATTAATTTTGGTGTGCCCTTAAGGGTGAAAATTACCAAAATAGCCCTAGGGGTATTTTGGTAAATATACACCAAAATTTTTCTGGACATAATTTTAAAATTTCAGAAGCCTCTAATTATGTTTTTTTGCTGATTTATATGCTGGGTTATATGTTTTGGAAATACTAAATTCATAAAACACATAGATACTTAATTAGGGTAAGATCCTTTATATGTTTTGGGTTATATGTTTTAAGGGGTGGTGGAGGTTATTTTTCAAAAGTAACCCAAAAACCCTAATTAGGTAATTCTTAATAAGGAAACTCAGCATGATATACTCTTTTTTGTTCCTACGCTTATAGTTAGATTTAGAGTTTGTCTAAGCAATTATTTTTAATTAGAAGCAGTTAACCTTCCATAAATAGTTCTAATTCCCTGTTCACTACATGTTTCCTTGTAGATAAACAATGGCCTCCAAAATGATAACTATCGAGTTAGATAGATAAACAATGTACCTTCGATACACTTAATTCAAGTGGGACCCACATATGTCACACACGTACACTAGACATACATCTAGGTGTGCATTTACACATTGTAGGGCCTAGACGCGCGAATTAGGTGTTAAGGGTGGAACCCGCGAGATAATCGAGGGGTCGACCCTGTTGCGGTCTTGGCCGTGTGCAGGGGGTCCAGGCCTCCGCGGGCTCTGTGGGACAGAGCCCGCTCCTGTTGTGTTAGACCCTCTTGTTAACCGGAATAATGTTATCAGTTTGGCCCATTAGTTTTCAGCCCACTCAAAAGCCCATTAAGTGAGCCAAATTCAAACACCGCCTTAATAAGGAAAGGGGGGTTATAAAGGGAGTGAATTAAAGGAGAATTAAGGGGATTTTATTTCATTCCAACCAATGACATTGAAGCATTTGATAACGCTCTCTATGTATGACTCTTAAGATATACTAAGCTTCCTAGCCTTTCGATCTCTATTAATTTTCATTCCGATGATGTAGGATGCCTCACCCATGTCTTTCATGTCAAAATAGGTTTTGAGTCATTCCTTTAAACTGACTATCATACTAAGATGATTCCCCATCAAGAGTATGTCATCTACATACAAAGACAACATCATATACCTTGTCCCATCCCAGAAGGTATAGACACAATGATCGTGTTCATTCACTATGAACCCATACTCACTAATCACCTTGTGAAAAGTGACGTACCATTGTCTAGGAGATTGTTTTAGGCCATACAATGATTTTATGAGCTTGCACACCTTATGTTCCTCTCCAGGAATCACATAACCCTCAGGTTGTTCCATGTAAATCTCCTCCTCTAAATCTCCATTTAGGAAGGCAGTCTTTACATCTATTTGGTACAACTCTAAATCAAAGTAAGCAACGCATGCTAAGAGACATCTAATCGAGTCAAATCTTGACACCGGTGAGTATGTCTCCTTAAAATTCATCCCATACACTTGAGTGAACCCCTTGGCCACTAATCTCGCCTTGTACTTATGTATTGACCCATCAGCCTTAAGCTTCTTTTTGAAGATCTATTTACACCCAATGAGCTTTCGCTCTTCAAGTGGATCCACTATCTCCCAGACCTTATTCTTTTAAGATAGAGTCCATCTCTTCCTGAATAGCAACCTGTCATTCTTGAGCATCTTGAATACTTAAAGCTTGCTCAACAGTAATAGGGTCATATAGAATAGGTTCATCTAACGTGACGTTGTCCTCCCCTAGCATTGTATAGAAGTCCCTCAACAGAATTGAAGGTCTTCTTTCCCTCAACGCCCTGGGTTCTGGTTCGGTTTAGTTTTGATCTGATCCAATTACTTCCTCTGGGGAAGTGCTAGGACCAGCCTCTTTAATCACCTCGAACAAATCAACTTTCTTGTTAGGAATTATAAGGGTTTAATTCTTTTTCCAAGAAATAAGCATCTCTAGACTTAACAACCCCCACTGTCCCATCCGTGTGGTGAACCACGAATCGGTACCCCTTAGAGTGATCACAATAACCAATAAAGTTGCACTTTATGGTCTTGGGGTCTAGCTTTGACCTATGCTGGTCAGGCACCTTTACGTGTACCCTAGACCCCCACACTCTAAGATGCCCTAAGTTTGGATGTCGACCCGTCCATAACTCATAAGGTGTCCGTTGGACGACCTTTGTTGGTACACAATTAAGGATGTACACGGCGGTGTCTAAAGCTTCACCCCAGAAGTTAGTTCCTAACTCAGAGTGATTTAACATGGACCTTACCATGTCCATAAGCGTCCTGTTACGCCTTTCTGCCACTCCATTTTGTTGTGGAGTGTACAGTAGGGTGTACTGGTGAACTATTCCCTGATCGGTACAGAAATCTTTAAACAGGTCAAAGGTGTACTCGCCACCCCTGTCAGTCCTCCGGATTTTTACTTTCCTACCTAACTGAGTCTCTACCTCAGCTTTAAATTCTTTGAATTTATCTAAGGCTTTAGACTTCCTGCTTATTAAATACATGTACCCGTATCTTGAATAGTCATCAATGAATGTAATAAAATACGTCATGCCTTTGTGGGTCTGAACATTCAGGGGCCCACAAATGTCAGAATGTACTACCTCTAACAATTTATTTGCCCTTTGTCCCTTTTAGAAGGATTGCCTGCTCATCTTACCCGATAAGCAATCCTCACACACACGTAGGTCTTTGGATATTTTGGGTAACAACCTAGCACTCGACATTCGATGTAGTTTATCTACATTTACATGGCACAAACTCATATGTCAAAGTAAAACATCATCCACAAACAAAACAATATACTCAGAAGCGCTTATTTCATTAGATTCAACAGAGTTTATTACATCTAAGCAGTACAATCCATTAATTAAAGAAGTAGCAAATAAAACTATCCCACCCTTACCCACAATTGCCTTACTCCCCTTGAACCTAACCTCAAACCCCTTCTTGGTCAAAACAGGGATTGAAATCAGGTTCCTTCTGATGGAAGGAGCAAAGAACACATCTGTCAGGATTAGGTTAGACCCACTCTTTAGAGGAATCTTGTAGCTCCCCATAGCCTCCACCTCGCAGTACGTGTTGTTCCCCATGAAGACTTTGTTCTGGCATGGAATCAGATTGACCATCTCGCCCCTAGTTCCCCTAGAGTAGGAAACATGCACAGAAGCTCCTGAATCCAGCCACCAAGTCTTCTCCTTGATGTCAGTAAGCATCACTTCAGAGACAACACAGACGATATCCTCGCTCTTGCCCTTGTCCTTGCTTGAATGGCTATCCTTCTGGGGACAGTTAGCCTTAAAGTGACCCATCTGGCCACACTTAAAACATACACCTTTGGGTTTTTCATTCCCTTTTCCAGTGCCCTTATTCTGAGGCTTCTTCCCCTTCTTCTTGAAAGCTTTCTTAGAGTGACCAGGCCCCTATCCACCTTTCTTGCCCCCACCAGAGTTGTGTACCAGGTTGGCAGTAGCAGAACCCCCAGAAGCCTTCACATGGTTCCTCCTTTCTTCCTCAAGCCTAAGCTTGACAGTCATAGCCTCCATTGTGATCTTCTGGTCACTCATGTTCAGATAGATCACTACATTCTCCCAAGATTTGGGAAGGCTGTTCAACACTGTTGACACTTAGATTCCCTCAGAGATGGGGTCCTCCAATGTCTCCAGGTCATCAACTATGATGACCATGACACTCAAGTGCTCATTCACATCATCTCCTTCCCCCATCCTGGAATTTTGGTATTTAGAGTATAGCATCCTCTTATGAGCCTTAGTCTGCTCCTCATACCTCACTGACACTGCATCTAGCATCTCTCTGGCAGTTTTATACTTCTCAAAGAGTCGTTCTATCTTAGGCTCCATAAAAGTAAGAATGGTGAACCTAGCCTTATTATCATCCCCTCTCAGCCTCTCAAGTTCTAAAAACTGATCAGCTAATGCATTCTCTGGTGGTGGCTCAATGACCTACTTAAGTACATGAGCAAGATCAGAAAGAGTCAGGATGTGGTGAATCCTTCTCTTCCACACCAGATAATTATAAGCATTAAGTTTCTCAGTTTTTCCTAACTCGGCAGTTACCATTTTGGAGGCCATTGTTTATCTACAAGGAAACAGGTAGTGAACAGGGAATTAGAACTATTTATGGAAAGTTAACTGCTTCTAATTAAAAATAATTTCTTAGACAAACTCTTAATCTAATTATAAGCCTAGGGACAACTTGAGTATATTATGTTGAGTTTCCTTAATTAGAATCACCTAATTAGGGTTTTTGAGTTACTTTCCAAAAATAACCCCTTAACCCCTTAAAGGATGTTACCCTAATTAGGTATCTATTTGTTTTATGAATTTAGAATTCCCAAAACATAAAACCCAGCATATAAATCAGCAAATAAACATAATTAGAGGCTACTGGAATTTAAAATTCTGTCCAGAAAAATTTTGGTATATATTTACCAAAATGCCCTTAGGGCTATTTTGGTAATTTATACCCTTAAGGGCACACCAAAATTAATCACAGAAAATTTTCAGATATATTCCAGTAAAAAAGAAAATTCTAATTGATGCTGAAAATTCAGATTCTGTCCAGAAAAATTTTTGGTGTATAATTACCACAATGACCCTAGGGCTATTTTGGTAATTTTTGCCCTCAAACAGCACACCAAAAAATTTTACAGTAACTACAGCAAGTTATTAACACATAGAATAACAGATCTGGATAAAACTATATTAAGCACACAGAATGCACATGTGAATTGTCCAAAATGTCACTAGGGCTATTTTGGTCAATTTACACCCTTATGCAATTAAATTAAATTTATTAACACAATAAATAATTTAAAATATCCTTACTGTCTAGTAGGGACTGTGTGCCCAAAAAACATGATTAGAGAAAAAAATGTGCACAAAATAATGTGGCAAAATGACCACTATGCCCTTATGCATACAATCATGCATAAAAAACTCAATTTAAACTCAAATCACATGCAACCAGCAGCCATATCATTCAGAAACATGCTAATTATAGTTATAATCATGTCAAAATGAAAATCCCTTTGATTCGAATAGTAGATCATACGATTTAGGCTAAAAACCCCAATTTTACCGATCTAAACCTAGATCGGGTAACACTAATTGGATTTCTACTAAATCAGCGACCCAACCTCCCCCTAATGGCTCCGATACTACTGTAGAGTGGCCGGCCAGCAAAGAAAGCAGTGGTGGGAGAGGTTGGCGCACATAAAAATTGAAACTTTACAAGATCTACACAATAAACATGCACAACTAAATCAAATTAGCAATAAACATGCAACACATACATATAATCAAAGGGAGATAAACAAAATGGGAGCGATGACAAACTGACCTGGGCCAAAACAGCCCTAGCACGCCCTCTTCTTGAAGATCTAATCCGTCAAAAGACAGATCTAGTGGAGGAGATTAAGGATTACCTTTCTTATGTGCAGATCCCTCAATACCGTGCTTGGATTGATGACGAAATTCAGCAAGATCAACCCTTTACTTCAGCCTTCAAATCCCAGCCAAGGAAGAGATCCCTCTTCCTCTTTCAGCCCGCCAAACACACCTTTTAGGAGGGAGAGCAAGGGCGGCCAGCAGCTTTTCTCAAAGAAAATGTAGGCCGCACCAAAGGAAGATAAAGGGATAGTAAGGGGAGATCTAGAATTGGGAGAAAATAGGAGAGCCAAACACTATTCCGAAAATCAGTTTTATTAATCCAAAAAGGGGGAGGGGGGGGGGGGGGGGGGACCCTTCATATGGAATGAAATAAAATCCCCTTAATTCTCCTTTAATTCACTCCCTTTATAACCCCCCTTTCCTTATTAAGGCGGTGTTTGAATTTGGCTCACTTAATGGGCTTTTGAGTGGGTTGAAAACTAATGGGCCAAGCTGACAACATCATTCTGGTTAACAAGAGGGTCTAACACAATGGGAGCGGGCTCTGTCCCACATAGCCCGCGGAGGCCTGGACCCCCTGCACACGGCCAAGCCCGCGACAGAGTCGACCCCTCGATTATCACGTGGGTTCCACCCTCAACACCTAATTCGCGCGTCTGGGCCCCACAATGTGTAAATGCACGCCTAGATGTATGTCTAGTGTACGTGTGTGACATATGTGGGTCCTACTCGAATTAAGTGTATCGAAGGTACATGTGGGGTCGGCGCGACCCTTCATATGGAATGAAATAAAATCCCCTTAATTCTCCTTTAATTCACTCCCTTTATAACCCCCCTTTCCTTATTAAGGCGGTGTTTGAATTTGGCTCACTTAATGGGCTTTTGAGTGGGTTGAAAACTAATGGGCCAAGCTGACAACATCATTCCGGTTAACAAGAGGGTCTAACACAACGGGAGCGGGCTCTGTCCCACATAGCCCGCGGAGGCCTGGACCCCCTGCACACGGCCAAGCCCGCGACAGAGTCGACCCCTCGATTATCACGTGGGTTCCACCCTCAACACCTAATTCGCGCGTCTGGGCCCCACAATGTGTAAATGCACGCCTAGATGTATGTCTAGTGTACGTGTGTGACATATGTGGGTCCTACTCGAATTAAGTGTATCGAAGGTACATGTGGGGTCGGCGCGACCGCCCCCACCACCCTTGGACCCCGTAGCCCATACCGGCTCACCCGGACCGCGACACCGTTAGACCAAACCGGGCCCGAGCCCATACCATGGTCCAACAATAACTTCACCGAGGAGAGGAGTAGCTTTGTTGACCACCTCAAAACAACTTCATGGCCCATAGGTGCCAGTAAGGCAGTAACAACTGATCGACCTGCCTTCCCTTCTCATTCTTTTATGTCTACATGTAAACTTGCATTATAGACTTTCTCAGGGTTGTGTCATGTACCTGTATCTGTTGTCTTGTTAGTTCTGGAATTTATATGATTATCACAGCCCATGGGGAGGGCATGGTCCATCCATAACAAACAAATGAACTTATAATGTGTATGTTTCGAACAACAATCTATCAAGTTTATTCCTTCTCCACTCCAGTGCCTGACTAGCTATTCCATGATCTAAGCAAACTATCAATCCCCCGTAATGGGATATATGCACCGCCATGTATGAATTAAAAAGGAAATGGGAACACTCAAATCTGCGAAATCCCTGGATTTGACAGCAAGCAAAGCAATAATTACATCAAATTAACTACATCAACCCTGAATACAACGGATTCAATCTCAAATGATCTGTTTTTATGTGCTCTAACATACAATGTGAATTCAACCATTGCACATGCTTCACCTTCATCAACAATATTACCGTCCTTACACATTTCCTCATACTATATCGACCCGTTCGGCGCTACCATGGATAGTACTTTCACATTTAACTCATAATTTGAGACTTGTCAATAGGGGTGCACAATAACAAAAATAGATGTGGACAAACGGTTGTCTGTCTCCATCCTCTATATGCATATCTTTTTTCTGTATCCATCTACATTTGCCCCAATCTATATTATGTTTTATCTAAATCTGTCCATTGTAGACATAAACATACACTAAAAAATTCAATTTTTAGTATTAATAGCTATGTAATATGTTAGGTCAAGTCTAAACTTGTTACATAACTACTAGATCTTAATTTTTTTTACCTTTTATCATTGTCTAGAAACTATGTATTATGTTAAGATATGTTAGGACAAATCCTAACATGGTCCATAACCATGTCACAAATAGTTATTGTTTACAACATTTTTTTATGCATCATAAATAATAACTTTAGCAATACTTTGTATTGCGCTGCTAATAGAAGTATTATTAATAGTTTTTTTTTTGTAGTGCCTAATTATACTGAAAATGGGTGGACACGAACGTCCATGGACAAGGACAACTATTTGTCTATGTTCTTAGTCACTATTAGGGTAGACAAAATTAGTTAGTCCAATGTATGTATATATGTTTGTTGTGGGCATAAATTTTTTTCGTTCTATATAAATATGGATGCAAACACGGATGGACAACCGGACAATAGACATCCATGAACACCCCTACTTGTGAAATCTCTTCTCACTGGCTTATTCAAAATCATGTTGGGACCTCCTTTCTCGATTCTTCGAGCTACTAGTCACAACTCATTACTGCCATTATTTGCAGTCTCACAAATATGATAAGGTATAAGTTTCCACCATGAGAAGGTTTCCTTGAGGATAATGATACTGTTACACCCTATTTCTATATATTATAGGTTTTACACTACCTTTAATTAGATAAGTAAGGTGGGTCCTAACTAACAACATACACGAGAATCTCTTTTCCATGTCCCTCCTTGTAAGGTGGGCTAGATTGGGCCCGGTCCGATGGGGGAAGGGGAGCCCGGCATAGCCCGTGGTCCGCTCAGCCCCAACTCTGCCCCAACTCCCAACTTTATATATATAAAAAAAAAAACACTGGCCACAACTGCTCTCTCCTGGCAGTAGCCAGGCTCTCTAGGTAGTGGCCACTCTCTCCTAGCCGTAGGTCTGGGTGGCCGTGGCCCAGCGCGGCTCTGCCCCGCTGGCCAGATTAGCCCGGCCCTAGCTTGCTCCCTACAGATCGCACAGGCCACAACCCAAAATCAGCTATCTGCAGCTCCTCATTTAGTAGGCCGGGCCAAAGCCCGGGGTGGCCAAGGCGGCCCCTGGTCACCCCTAGTTGCAATACTTATCACCTTTTTTTTTTTAAATGTAGGCCCGTTTGGGTGGTGCTGAAACATTAATGTGATACTGTTATGGAAAAATTAAGTAATTTCGACTGCTAGCTGTTATGGTGATAATTTCAACTGGTTTTCGGGGTCCAAACATATGAGTGCGACAACCTGGAAAACCTCATGGCCATGGCAAAGGTCTTCACCAATTTTCTTACTGAGCGGATGCGTCACTAGTTGATATGATTCTACATAATCAGGTGCTATGGCACAGTGCTTTCTCGATGACTGAATGAAAAGTCTGATTCATCTCTTTGTTTTCTTTCTTTGTGTGTCTTTTTTTTACTAATGCCAAATCATTACATATACGCATAGTGATTAGGTAGATCAATACAGATAACAATACAAAGAATCTGGCAGAACATTCTCAGTTTCAGTCCAAAATTTATGATCTCTAATTAAGTTTCCATTAGAAGTTATTTTCTTATAATTAGTGTGTTGATGATGCTGAACCAAATGGTATCACTTAGGATGAAGTAAAATACATGTGACCATTACACAACTGGGTCGATGAAAGTGGTAAATCTGTCGAGTCCGTGAAATTAGCCTTCTATAATTTAACCCTGCCGAGCCATGAAATGAAATGGCAAACTTCGTATAATTCTGTGAATTCACTACTACGTGGGTGGCCAAATGATGTTGAAAGGAGCCAAACAAAAATTTTATATTATGTTATTTGAGCCCACCATGCAACTTGGATTTGGGTTTTGATGGATTGTTAGGTTTGAGCCCAAGCCCACTGTGAGAGTCAATGAAAATAGCATATTTGCGAAGAAGGGGGAGATGAATACTACTTTTTTATCCTAAATTAATAGCTTTATTTAGGAAGAAAGTTCGTTCTATATTAAATGCTCTATTTTGTTAAATTTAAAGGATTAAATATTTAAAAAAAAGTGTTATAAGCTTATTTTCTTGATCTTAAATGTGGGTTTTACTATTTAATAAAAATCACTATTTAGAGGTAGTATTAATTAATTAGGAAACGAGTTTTGAGATATGATATAACTACTTAGGTTAATTCAAGCTCCAAAGGCACCTATTTTTGTAGGAGAAAGAGATCTTGGACTCTTGTGGGAACACTTCACATGGCTAGTGGGATGGGTCTAGTTTATTATAAAAATAAATTTTATCTTTTAAAAAGTAATTAATTTATAATAAATTAATTATTAAAAACAATAATACACTTATATGTATATAAAAAGTTTTAAAATAAAATTTATTCCCTCCATCCTAAATTAATAGCTCTATTTGGCTAAAAAATTCGTTTCATATTAATAGTATTATTTTATTAAATTTAAGTGATTAAGTAATTAAAAAATATTATAAATTTATTTTTCTTTCTCTTATATGTGAGCTTCATCATTGAATAAAAACAACTAATTTTTAAAAATAGCTATTAATATAGGACGAATAGAATATTTTTCTAATGGACACAACCTAAACACATGACAGCTAAACCAAACAGGATTAGCAATTTAAGTATGTGTGTGGTTGGACTAAATAAGTATTGATTGCAACATTGCAATGGTCTGTCCCTAGTATGTGTGTGGTATTTCTGCAACCAAACCCTATGTGTGTTGTATTTCTGCAATCAAACCCTTTGCGGTGAACCCTTTGTATATCCTATGTTTAGTTTTGTATAGATGTATATATAGTGTTCATAGTAGATTAAAATAAAATAAGCTCATCACTCCCTTTATCATATATTAATAGCTATATTTAAAAAAAATGATGGTTTTTATTGAATGGTGAATCCCACATCAATAAGCTTATGATACTTTTTTTTAAATACTTAACCTCTTAAATTTAACAAAATTGAGGCCGAAGATATATATATTGTGGCTCTATTGGGTTAGTCACACCTAGCCTGGGAGATAACTCATAGGAGTACTTAATTAGTTGGACCAGAGCTAATTTGGGTTTGTGATCAGGTGCCTTCATATAATTGCAATCTGCATGCATTTGGTGCAAACAACCACCCATCTATAGTTTAAATGTATAATTTTATTAGAAGTAGTATGAAGATGGGAAGTATTCTTTATGTTCCACTGACAATGAGACCATCGTAAAGTACACATAAAAGTTATTCATCTATAAGATCAATGACGTACATAGTACATACTAACATATATTAATATAAGTATCACTTATATTTACGTGCACAATGGTTCATATACTTACTTTACGATAAGCTCTTGTTAAAGAAAAATAGAAATACCTCTTCCCATGAAGATTCTAAGTGTTAAATGTTTATCGTGACTTCTACTAGTCCAGTGACATGGACAATGGGGTAGCCTTTCTGGCAAGATTCGCGGCACTTTAATTTCATCTTCATAGGAGTCATGACCGGCCGGTTAATTGTGTTCTAGAAGATAAAAAGAAAAATTCAGAGTCAATGAGATTGCACTAATCCGAAAGGTCACTACCATGTGCTTAAAGCATGAACAATAATGCCCTTCTCAAACAAAGAAAAAGACGTAAAACATGAATACTGCCTGATTATTTTATAAGCAATCTCCCAATCCTTTGCCAGTTGTACTTGTTGACCGACAAATAGGTGTGGTTGCCACGTGCCCCTGGTCCCATACACGTGTCAATGGGCCCATTGACACACATGAAGTTTCAGCCAAAAGCTTATTGGCACAACTGATAGAGACAGGGAATTTAGCTCTTGAGAGAAATCCAAGAGCTGATAAAATGCAATGAACCCAACCCTAAACACCCCCCTACTTCCCCCTCTTTTGACTCTCCCCCACTGAAGTGCAACTACAATTCAAACTATTCTTCTCGTCTCGGCTCCAAAAGAATATTACCATTATTCTCCTTTGGCCAAAGTGACAAAGAAGCTCTCTCCACCTGTCTAGGGACATCCCCATCAACCTAACTCACAGACCCATCATCATTTTTTATCCATATATGGAAGGGTGGCCATCACTCAAAAGGCAGCTCCATTGATGGCCCCATTCACATTTTGAGGTACCCCATCTTGGTAAGTGACCATGATTTCCCCCCATCACCTGATAATGACAGACCCTCCTCACTTGTGATCCCTTGTCAAATAGTTACAAAAATGGCAGCCTCTTCTCCTTCAGTGCCCCTGACAATCGAGTCCACTGCAGTGAAGAGATTAGATGATGAATGGCGACCTTCGTATTAGGGAATATATCATCATTACTCACGAATCATCTTTGAACTGGATACGTATATATGGAGGTTTTGGCTTCTATGTTCATATTGCATGCAACAGCTGTGAAAGGTTTCTGCCTATATATATTACGGCTATATACAACATGCACCATTTGATGTTTGAAATCTTCCTTATTCACAAATCATACGTACGACTTGAGTGCATATAGAACGGAAAACTACTTACCTCCTAATGACGTACCAGGTGTTATTAGGAACTGATTTAACAAGACGTTAACTGGGGAACTTAAATTTCGGTACATACTCCGTCATTCTGATTCGCATGACAACTGGCAAGAGGAATTTGGGTGATCTTAATTAATTACTCGGGCATTTGAAGATGGCTAACATAATCACGGCTGGTCAAAAAGATGGCCTGCTTTCCTTTCCAAGCTTGGACCCTATGCTCGTCAAAAATATGGCCTGCTTTCCTTTCCAAGCTTGGACTCTATTGTGGAAATAACTTCCGCTGGAGATTAGAAGATGATAAGCAGTCTTAATCACATACTAACCGCTGGCTTAATTTCATAAGGGTGATGCATGCTTTAAGAGTAAATACACATTCAGTGTGCTAGTATGGGATTACTCGAGGAAGTGCGCAACTATACGCGTGTTAAGCTCACACTTAACGCCAAATTAGTGTCAACAGTGTTAGTTAGGTTGATGCTTAATTGCTTAGCCACAAATATTTTCTAAATATAAAAGCCTTAGCTTTTTCGACTAGGCTGCTAAATCTAGAGGTGGATCTTTCACCTCACGTACAACCACACACGGGTCGGATTAATTTACCTAATTAATTATGATTAAGACAATCGAAATCTTAAGGGCCACCACAACTGCATAATCAAACCCCATTTGGCTACACGAAATACATCATCTTCCACTAAGTGGAAAGCTTAGAGATTAATGTAGTCATACACAAAAAGTAATCATGACAAATCACGTAGAACTTTGGCCTACCCGTATGACTTCAAGCACTAATGGGGCCCGTGGGCCACCCACGGGTTTAACTAATCAAACCGGATGGAGGTATAATTACAAAGATAAGGCAGAATCTTATCAGTTTATGGCAGGTAATTAATAGCTGATCTTAAAACGGCGGGCCCCACGGGACAAGGAAACACGACGAGTGCGAACGCAGCAAACCGTTTCTGTCGATGGGGCCCGCCTTCCGCAACAGACTCGGTAAGGTCATGCTGACGTCAGAAGCGCTGTCCAATAAATGGGCGTCTACGGTATGGTTCTGATGGGATTGCCGGATTGGTGGTATAGACGAAATTTTGAGGTAAAAGTAGGGTGCTATCCCAATCACAAAGGTCCAAGGAGGGAGAGAATGTCCGTGGCGCCGGCCCTAGCCTGCCACGTGGGATATCCTTGTATGACGTGGATATGGTCCCCACACGGCTGCGCTGGGAGCGGTTATTGACGTGTCGGGGGGAGCGACAAGTGCGGCCGCTCCGTGCCAGTCGCTTTCGAATGGGTGACGTCACCAAATTGGGGGATGAGTTGTCGTGTCAGCTTACGCTTGCACGAGCTGAGCCTGGAGCGGGGCCTGGACGCCACGTGCCCTCCGGTTGGCTCCGCCTTTGATTCGGGTGACGATGGGTAAACTCGGATGACGAATATGCCCTCTTATAGTATCTAGATTTAGGAATTTAAAATTTTACTAAAATGCCCACCAAGTTCCTCGAACCATGAGATTATGGTTGAGCTTATAAGTAAAACGCAGCCAGAGTCGCCATCGTTCAACCACTCGCCAAACCAGCGATTTGTATCATATTTTGGACCTTATTATTTCAACAGCTTTTCAAAGTAGCTTATAATGATGAAATTTTTAATTAAAAAACTCTATATTTATGTAGGATGCATTTAATAGCCATGCATCAGGGATGGCGCCAGAAAATTAGCTTAAAAGGGGTAAAAAAGTAAATTAAAAAGGCCATATGGCCAAATATTATAGGCTGGGAACCCTAAACCCCCCTGGCTACCATATCTATATATATATATATATATATATTCATAAGGTGACGTATTTTTGTTATAAACATTAAAAGTGGGCCTTCCATAACCCAATTTTTCATTGTTCAACAAAAACTCACTACTTTAAAATTTTATTATACAAATTTAATGTAGTGTTATCGTTTTCCATTTACATAAGGTCATTAAGCACAAATCATGCTGCCTTAACGTTGTTTTCCATGGTTGCATAATTTACAAGAGCCTCCAACATGAATATTCCAATCACGGTGGTGATGGATTTAAAATATTGTTTTTTTTTTCTTCTAACACGTTCACATCGCCGCAAGATCTTGGCCATTAAACAACCTCAAAGAAACATTAGGTGTTACTGAATAATTAGATAATTTAAAAGACAACACCCCCATATAAATTTGATAATTATGAGAATAAATGGGAAGACCCGGAAGATACGTAATTGCCGGAAATGGGAATTAGGATATTTTTTTGTTTGTGGCGGAGGAGATGGGATTGGCGTGCATGTCTGTAGAGTTTGTTTCGAGATATTATTAAGGGGGGTAGATTAGGGAATAATTGGCACTTACAAAAACGAATATTTTTTAAATATAAAATTGAATTATTTTGCTCACCACAGGCATCGCATCATCGAGTAGGAAGTGGGAACCCGCAACGCTAGCTTCTTTCAGGTCCTAAGTTGGTGGCGATGATAAGACTTGTCATTGGTCTGTGGGCTCCGGTGGGGTCCCATTGAAGTGGGACACAACAAAATTGAGATGTAAACAGTGGGCCCTAGTGTCAGCATTTCACAGTCTCTTCCCATACAAGTACGTCTGTTAGGTTGATGATTATGGGGGCGTGTGTCAAGCTGGGACCATTTCTGTCGGGCCCCTTGTACGGTGGTTCCTCTCGAATCCCAGGTTTCAATGGTGGAAGTGCTGCGAGAGAATCACTTGTTCCCGTGGTGTTGATTATGACTACTGCATTTTATATTGTAAGTCTAGTACATTATTAAATTATTCCCCACCAATTTTTTACCTTTTTTTCTTTTGATCACATATTGTTCAACGGTTTGATGTCATTCTCATTAATAAATTAATTTTTTAAATATTCTATTTTTTAAAATATGAATAAATAATGTAAAATAGAGGGGGTATTTTTTACCTTTTGTTATATATTCTTTTTTGGGGGTTTATTTTTTTCTACTTCATATATATTTAATAATCATATCATACTATTATATAAATCTGTGACTAATTACTTTCACATTTTATATAATACCCTTTGTACAGTTTGAATTTATACATTACTAAAGTGTACAAATATTTAATTAAATTCTTTTATATGATTATCACATGTTAGCGTAATATTAATTGCTGATACAATATAAACCCTACTTTTTAACTTATATTACTTTTAATTGTATAAGATTATATCTTATAATTATAAATTCAAATTCACGTATTTTTTATATAATTACAAAGTTCCCAATGAGCTTTATTAAATGAGATCCACTATAGTACTTTTTTTCAATTTCTTTTATAGGTCCCACACATAAAATACTCTTGTTGATAATAAGTTTTTGTTTTATACTTATATGACTCATATTTAGATTTACATATTTTTTAACCTATTTGGAAGTTGTCAATGATCTCTATTAAATGAGATTACCTATCAAACTGGTCTTGAATATGAAAGTTTCGTTGTCTAACACAAGGTTCTTTGATACCAATGTCTTCCCTAATTAATAACCTAATATTAAATTTATGATATTTGAATTCTTAATTGCTAGTATAATTGGATTCATATATTACTTACAATTATTTATATATAATTTTAAATTATTGATATCCTAACTATAGCAAGCAAGGGGACATTTGTTTGATTAATACTTTACCTTCTATTTATTTTATTTAATCTATATTTATACATATAATATGTATACATTCTTGATAGTATTTTAAAATTATATATTTTTTATTTTAGAATTTTATTTATTTAATGTATAATATATTATATTTATTTGGCCTATATATATATATATATATATATATATATATATATATATATATAATTATAATTCAATTCTAATTGAATTTTTTTTTTCATTTTAAGCGAGCATTTTTAAAAATCATTAGAGTTTTTTTTACTCAATTTTAGAATTATATATATTTTTAACTTTTTTTAAGAATTATATAAAATTTTTACCTTATTTAATACGATTTGAATTTAGGAGCGCAATAATATAAAAAATGTACATATCCGAGTTTAAGAGAGAGATGAAGATATATTAATTTAAAGTTTTAAAAATGGGTTTGATGTGATATCCGAATTTATTCTAAAAAATTTATTACTAAAAATACTTTTTAATATGAAGTAAATTATTAGTATTAATTCTAAAAAAATTTATTTCCATTTCTAAAAAATTAACACCTGAATAACCACTAAGAAGTTTAACATTCTCTTGAAAAGTAAAATATTTCAATGACAATGGCCATTGCTTGCAAAAAATAATTGAAGCTTAGGAATGAGGAGGTTGGAATCTAAGATACAAAAAAAATAAACTAAAGATCTCTTTTCTACGACGATGTTAACTCTTTATTTTATTTTTATTTTATCGAGAATACCATGGTAATAATACACTAATAAATGAAACCTATATTAAAATGCACAATTGAGCCTGTGTGAAAATTAATATATATTTATTAAATTGACAAAAATAAAATAAAAGACCCGTATACATGAGCTAGGCTGCATGAGCACAATCAAGAATCCACTGGATCCAGTGGGGAATTTCCTTTTTTGAAAAGGATAAAGAAAACGGAGCATTAAGTGCTATCCAATTTTGATATAACAACGAACAAAGTCGGAGGTGTCATCAGATCTCGATTCAACGTTCCAATTATGCCTAGACTCACACATATATGAAAATAGACATGTTTTTAGATCTCCTTCGTAAGCTTAATCCGTGAAGAAAAGACTTCGAAACAAAGTCCAAAAACTAAGTTATGGCCAAAAATCAAACTCTGAAAAAGACGATTCTTTGACAAGAATAAACTCCATCAAAAACCACAAAATTACCGGACTGAGAGTAACGAGTCATGAAACTCACAGAAATTTTATATAAAAAAATTCCTGGAAGGCCTCGAAAGCAACCTTGCAAGAGACAGTGAAATCCGAGAACAATGACTACGTCATGAAATAGTATTATAATCATAGCAACTGAATTACTTATATAATTTTTTATAATAATAAAATATGCATAAAAATATGAATATAATAATAGTAACAATTCGGATCAGTTCCAATGAAGAAATCTCAGTTATCTTAATATATTTGCACGCAGAAATCGTCTCATCAGATGCTAACAAGGCTACCAGATACAAAAAATAATAATTATAGTATAAAATCTTATTTTTTTCAGTACATGAAGATATGGCGCTTGTTCCGGTGCCCAGTTATTCCGAGTCCTTTATATTTATACACAAGCCATAATATACACTTAATACTAAGAGTATTTTTTAATAAATCTAATAACTAATTATGCTCTTCTCCTGTTCAGCTTCTTCCTGTTTTCTCTTCTTAGTAGGTCCAGAGGCAGTCGATGTCAACAGGCCCTGCAGTAGTCGATGGGTCTTCTTGCTCTTCAAAACACCTCCGACCCATCTCATGATGGGATACTACGGAGGAGATTTCAGCGTTCATGTCTGTGGTAAGCCCTGTCTCCTGTGACAGGCTGACCATCTCCTTCTCTGCTCTGGAGTTCTGCTTCGTGCCGGATCCATGGCCTTCCAACAAAGCCCTCAGAATTGATTGATCTGACATCAGAGCAGAGTTTGAGTAATGGAAACTTCCAATGCTTGAGACTCCCTGGTTTGTGTACATGGAGGCGGGATATGAGGTTTTGGGTAGAATCAATGAGGAGGGTGGAATATTGGAAGGATTCTCAGAAGCGAAGAACAGAGGAGATGTGAATGAGTCAATCATCTGCTCTTGGCTTTTCTGGGCTTCCACAGGGTTGGAGAAGCAGGTCACGTGGGCCGGCTCGGACATGGCACTTTTGATTGAGTTGCTGTAGGGCGACTCCATTAATGGTGGCAGAAGACCCATGTCGTCCCTAAGTGAGCTCAGCCTCATTAGCCCCGGTATATGTGTCTTCTTCCCACAGGAGTTCTTCTGGAATACCCGGCAAATCACCCATTCATTCTGCCATGAACAGAGGGAAGAGAAACCCAATTACCATAAAATATTCGTTAATAAGAAATATTTAAGATAATACCAACATATTATTATCAAGCATAATTAAAGATAAAAGAGAATCAGACACAGGAATTCATGCATACTTTTGCAGTCTTGGGGAGATTGTACAGTGAGAATTTTCCCTCCAAACGATATTCATGCATGACCCAGTTGGTTTTCTCTCCCTTGGGAGCCCGCCCTTTGTAGAAAACAAGCGTTTTCTTCATACCAACTAGGGTCTTTCCCCTGTAAATCTCCTTATCTTTCCCCGTAGCTTTCCAGTAGCCAGATTCAGTGGCCCTGTTCGTCCTTAATCCAGTTGGGTACTTCCTATCTCTTACACAGAAGAAGTACCACTCCTTTTCTCCCATTTTGGCTCTTCCTGCATTAAAAAACAGATGAATGGAGAGTTACAAATCAGAAATTAAATTCAAAGAGCTGTCACAACAAAATAGCAATCTAGCCACGGAAGACTTACTTGGAAGATCCCAGGGCTCGCACTTGTTCAGGTCGACTTCGCCTATTGCTTTTGCAATGAAGCCACTGTCAAGAACCTTTTTCGAAAGGTAGTGGGTTATGAGCTCTTCGTCTGTCGGGTGGAATCGGAAGCCCGGAGGCAGTTCTATATGGTCTTCACCTTTGTCCATAGTAGGGCAATTTTCCATTGCTTAAAACGCCTGGTGCAAAATCAACACAAACCCGGAAGAGAGAAGAGTTTCTTCTATACACGGCCTACGAAATCGAGGAACACAAGAAATCGTTGTCTGTTAAGAAAATTCATATACGTCTATTGGTAGGATGTTGGAAATTCTGGCCCTAAAAACCAAGGAAACTGCACCGGAAGGAGGCCAGTAAGCTCCAATTTCAAATTCAAGCCGGATGAATCCTATGTCAATCCTGACCTATAAAAGCTTTTGTTTTCCAAATGGGTAGATAGGCCACCATATAAAAGTCAGACAAGTCGATCAGATGAAGGTGAAAGCTGCTATTGGGTCTGAGAAGAATTAAAGAGACATGAAAGTAAGAGAGAGAGCTGAGAAAGGCGGCTGTTCAGGACTGAAAAGGTCTCGAACCTGAACAGACTTGACTCTGAGATGTTGTTAAGAAGAAAAGAAAACTGGGAGGGGGAAGGAGGCCTTTAAATAGTGGTTTTAGGCCAGAAAGAAACGTAGCTCTTAAGGCAACTGGGCATGGTAAACTCTTATTTTTGTAGTTTTAATTGAAAAAACTGTTGGTGGATGTTAATCTTTCCCATAATTTGACTAGAGACAAACTCCCCCAATGAAATGTCCCAGTCGTGTAATGTTATGAATTACTATAATTATCTTAAATTATTCCCACTGCTTACAATAATGGTAGTTTAATAAGGACAGGCAAATTGTAGATGATAATGTCCTATTATCTAAATTATCACTGTTATCAACGTCACAACTAAAAATATCTGACCAAGATTTTAAATATAGTATATCTTGAAAACCTTTTCCATGGATAGAGGTGATGGTGGATCTTCTCCTTTTTCCTGATTCTCAAGATGAAACAAGCTACAACGGCAGAAGCATTATTAACAAGAGCTAGCAAATAAGGTTGTTAACTTTCCTCCCCTCTAGCTACCTGATGTCACTGAAATGCTTCATACTTCGATATTAAACCCAGTTCATTCTCAATGCGACAAACAAACATGCATTTTCAAGCTATGTAATGTGTATCTGCACCCAAAACACTATCCAATACATTTCAGCTTAAAAAACGCATGAATAAGTAAAACAAAAAAAATGCTGGTTATAGAATCTAAGAAAGATGTGATCCCGGGTTGTGTGACTTCAATGCTCTGGTTATTTTAATTGAGACAAGATTTTTCTATTGAACAATTTGACATACAACAGTTCAGATGATGAATATCTATTGGCCCTATTAAATTTATTATCTCCGGGTGACTTGAGCATGGATACGTAGTCTTTCTGTTAGTTGTTACAAATCCAACCACAGTCATCTACTCCGAGCGACTAGCGTGATAGAATACGTTAAAAGTCAGTAGCAAAACCAACCAATCGTTTTTTTCTTTAGGTGCAAAAGGACAGCCCCAACAAACCTCCTTGTCATGGCAGCAACGGTCTGAATGCAAAGAAGATTACAAAGGCCACCAGCCCCTCCTCCACTCGCTTATTTTTCCGAGGACTGGCATCAATGTCCCTCATTCTTATACAAATGACGCCCGTCTCCATTTAATATCCTCTGATTATTTGAGATGTGTACGGCAAATCATCTATCAACAAAATTTGCATGTCTGGCAGTCCGGCTGGAAACCGTGGGCCTCCTTACACATGTTGAGCATAAATTTCCGAACTAATTGATGAAGTAAATAACAGAGTTTTGTTGGATGAAAA
Organism: Saururus chinensis; assembly: GCA_035235625.1. NCBI lineage: Eukaryota > Viridiplantae > Streptophyta > Magnoliopsida > Piperales > Saururaceae > Saururus > Saururus chinensis. Next base: position 13,686,653 of record CP141140.1, on the reverse strand, counting down.
ATCTTAGTTCTGATTGTATCTCAATGCAATATCTACCACTGTAATTGCTGATTTAGCTGCATGGCCTCATAGATGCACGTACCTTTCGATAAATGAATGGTCATCTCTACTGTAAGTGCAGAGTAATATTCTCTATCTGTATAACCTTAATATTCTGATTTGGTTTTGCTTAAAATGAAATAATTAGTTCATTTCGAAAACCCAAATGGGATTATTAATGTGGAACAGAGGGAGTAAACACCTGTGATGATGGTACGTGAGGAACAGAGGGAGACAATTATACATACATATATATATATATATATATATATATATATATATATAAAGCTACTTCTATATATTTCAAACACTCAAAGCTACTGTCGCTGAGTGTTCACATTCGATCGAGTTCATTTCCCTTTCATATGAGGTCACTTGGCCCCCGGTACCTAAAACCCCTTCTCCTTGCTAAAGTCAATAATAATGCCCCTTCCTGTTCTCATCATCCAGACCCAACCCATGTATATTATGCCTATATTTCTTTGCATATGTATATATGAACTTACGTCTTTCTCCTATACCAAAAGCTCTCCCAACTTCGGGCACTGCCAGTGGCTTGGGACCATGATGCAGCCATGCTATTCATGCAGCGGTGTGTGCTCCCCCCAGGCCCCAACTCGTTGCCCTTGGGCCATAGATATATGCATAGGCCGGCGGTGCATGCAGCCAATCGCCTAACCACTTCCTACTTCTAAATATCTTTGTGAGATCAATCAAGAACGAAAACAAAAATAAAATACATGTGATGTATCCTGCATGGTGTTGCACTGTTGTACGTGCCTTGAGTGTATACGCTGATTAGTTATCCCAGATCTACATTGAGGTATATATTTATAGTAATTCTCAAAGGAAAATATTTTTGTGACCCTATTCTATGACAAAAATTGTAACTGTGATGTATAAGAGCCCTAACATAGTATATAAAAGTGTGATTGTCTCTATGTATTATGTTAAAGCATTTATGTATAGGGCTGCAAATAATTTGGGCCAGCCCGACCCGGCCAAAAATTAATAGGCTTGAGCTTTAAAAAATAAGTTGTGAGCCGAGCTACGTCTTAAATATAAAAGTTCATAAATTTTTGGGTCGGGTCTGGGCAAAAAAAATATAAAAGCCCAGCTCCGCCCACAATAAATGAGGTTCATTATGTTGGCTGTTACCCAGCCCAACCCATTTTCCAACTCAACCCGCCTCTCTCAAATCTCATCTACAATCCCAACTCCAATATAAAAAGAGAATCTTCGTTAAAGGACTCGCACATCACCCGAGTACCTAGGCCCCACAGTGTCATCTCCGTCACCACCTGTTTCACAGTCAAGAGCATAGAAGATGTCTTCAATAAACAGTTCGCTTTTGAACTCTTTACCAGCTGCGAGACTAGATATTTCATCACTGACTCTGACAAAGAAAAGGAATGAATCAACTCCATTGACCAATATATCGTCCAATACTCCTGATCTGTGATAGACTATGAAGTTGTCGATGAAGATGTCAAGTGAAGTAGATAACAAAATTGAGTGGTCGACTAGAGAAGACAATACCAATTTTACCTTCAATGGTCACTTATTTTCCCGTCAACACCTATATATCGGGCCGAGCTGGGCTAACTTTTTATTCGAGAGGTTACAACTATGTTAGGCTTTTTATTTGTCATTCATATTTAGGGCTGAGTCTGGGTCTACCCAGCCCGTCAAAACCGCTTACAACCTACTTAAGTAAGCATTGTCACAATTTTTGTCATGGAATATTCTTGATAATTGAATGCATCAATTCTCAAATCTTGCATAATAGAATATAACACAATAAAATAGAATGCGATCTATTTATCTTTTTTAATATTAATCAAAAATAAAAAAAAGGTAAAAAACGTGCAACACAACCTTTTCCATTCCCAATTTATAGGAAGAATGTTGGTTTGTAAGGGAGGTTCAACGTGTTTACCTTGTACACGTGTCATGGCCTAATGGGGTTGCAAGCCTTCAGCTTTGAGTGGTAAAAACTTTAAAAAACATTTGGCCTAGCTCCGATTTTATGAAAGGACACGCCTAGCTGAACTTTTTCGAAAGGACACTTCAAGCCCGACGGGCTCCATAAGCATGATCTATAAGCGTTTTACTATATATGAATATGATCCACAACCACATAATAAGGTCATTTGGTAGCTATTTACTAATTTCCCTGCTAAAAAGCCAAAAACAGTCACTAATTAAGTGTTGATTAATGTTAATGGGGCTACATACGCTTATACGCTGAATGGTATATTACATGTCCAATATTGCATGTAAGTAATAATATACTTGCGACATGCAACGGCAAGGCTAAAACCAAGGAGAGCAAATCCTAAATGATACTTTAAAAATACTAAATAATTTAAACGGACTTATACGCAGCCAAATAATCCTTTTAATACTTTATTTTATTTGGAAGTTTATAGGGATATTAATGTTTTGAAGAAAAAGCGGGAAAGAGGACGCCGGACCACCGAAGTCTATGCTCATATGGCGCCGCCCTGGTGGACCCTACATAACCATGGTCTGCAGATGAGCTAACTAGACGGTTGACTAGCTACCCCTAGTTCGAGAAGGCCCCCCGGCTGCTGCGCTAAACCCATGCGGCGACAAAATTGGTGTTGCACACTTGGTTGGTTGTGATTGGCTGAAAACCACCATGTTGTGGTGACTAATGATTGCTTTCGTTGGCGTTAGGCGAAGTTCAGTAACTTTTCCGCCGAATTATTTTGGGTCAGAGACTCTCTATTTGGCCTTTGGTTTAAGGCCAAAATGAATATTAATAATATAATTATTTATGCGTTAATATGATTTTTATAAATATTAATGATTGGCTGACCTAAGTTTAGATCGTTTACGTTAATGACTATGGATTAACTCTGTAGTTGTACGGACGAAGCTTTATCATCACTTCACTCTTAAAATATGTTTGTTTATTTTAATTTGACAGCCGCACTTGCTTCTTCGTGCGGCTTTATTAGCATAAGAAATATTAGTGTTTGGATAAGCTTCGCATAGTTCTTCCCGTGTCACATACTACTCTTTGTATGGCCAATTATCATATGATCCTGTATCCCAAGACAAGGGAACATGTCATGGTCTGATACATTATACGATCGACTTGATTTATCAGATCTCAATTGTATGATCAAAAGCTAACGTCATTCCTTTAATTGAAAAATCAGCCCGTTTCTTTGGGACTTGTGTTAAACCTAATCTTAGCTTCAGACTATTCATCGTGCCAATCCGGTTATAAGACGACAAAGTTGCTAGAACTTTTGCATGCTGAGTATATATGCGCAGATGACTGAAGCATCGCGCTTTAAACGGAATTTGAGAAGATAAGATAGCGAAGTTCGCACGTGATGAAGGAGACAAGACCTCATGTATGGTTTGGGATAATCAATGTCTAATTTTCTAAGCATTATCATATCATGCATATAAAGTTAAGAAAGATCACAATACGTGATCGAGTTATTAACACACATATATATGGCTAGTTTTGCCTAACTATCTGCTTGTTGTACACTAACAGATTTAATCCAAGTCATCGTCATCTGAATCATGAATATCCCCTCTGTTTATATATTTTTTCATAAGTAGATTTTATGATCTACGAGCAGACATGAATGAACTGTGTACTGCTCGCTGTACAAACCTTAGAGCAAACAAAGGTGAGTTGGACGAGTGATTCTGAGTAGTTATTTGAGGCGGTCAACTGCGGACATATGGTACCAAAGGTGGCTGGGGTCCAACTCCAAATTTGGGACATTGAAGATACTAACATCTATATAACAGCATTACCAACTTAAGAAACACAAAGTGCATGGGGATGATAGTTCCCATAAACCCAACAATGACCTTCTAAGTTCTTCTTGGCTAGATGGGAGACTTAAGCATAGATTGAACCATAAAACTTCAGGAACCAATAAAAAACATAATAAACATGTTGCGGCTGTCGTAGACAGCTTTGCTGCCATAACTTCTGCTTGTGTTGGTCAAGTTTCTTGCTTGGTGTCCAGAGAACCGTGTCTTGATCTGAGGCACTGATAATGGATTCTTAAATCAGGATTCCCAGCTGATTAAGAAAAGGTGGACAATTCTACACCAGTTTGGCAGCTGACCTTTTTCTGATTGTTAATTTATTGTTATAATAAACATTGCTAACGTCCATACTATTTGACAGTCATCTAAGTTAAGAGGAAATTTGGAATTAAAAGCAAGAAAAATGCCTAGTGTAAGATAACTTAGATATCCAAAAGCTCAAGTTATTAAGAAGGGAAATCTTATTTATTTCTTTTATATTCTCCTTCCTCCCCTCTTCATGTGTAAGTGTCTATCAAACTTATACATTAAATACAATTAGGGTATAAATACCTACAATGAGACTTGAACTCAGAACCTTAAAGAACTTTAAGCTCTGATACCATTTAATATAACCATGATTTCCAAAAGTTTGAGCTATAAGAAAGGAAAATCTTATTTATTTTAAGAAAAAAAAATCTTATTTATTTATTTCTTGAAGACAAAATAATATTTATTTCTTTTATATTCTAGAGAGAAATGTCCTAATGTGAGTCACGTGCACATGAGTTCTAGTCCTACAAGCCACGCCTAATGTTGCTTATCAATAAATGGAAGAAAAAAAACAGCTATAAGGTTCTGTACACATGCGTGATGTTTTAGTGCTGATATAGTTGTCCCTGTGATATCCATCTAAAGTCCCAGAAACGGTCAGGCTAGATAGCGTTGAATCTCACCATCTAGACAGCTCATGTCATTAAGAAAAAATGTGCAAATGATCATAGTCATAATGTCCTTGGAGTTTGCCTGGAAAACATTTGCAACAATTTAAATTAAAAAAGTAGTGTTTGTCCATCTGTTGAAACTTCAAACCATGATGCAGTGAACACAAAGCAGTGTCCACCCGTGCAAATAGTACATGAACCTGCTGCTCCAGTTGGGAAACATTCTTGCTTGTAGCATCATGACAGATTAGTAGTCATATATATATACCAAACACAACTACTATCGACTACCTCTCAAACAGACAGCCTACTTTGAAATACTAGGCAATTTTTGTAGGCTTGCTGGCAGCTGCCAGTGTGATTTTGATTGAACACGGCTGTTCATCGATAGCTTCATACTTCGGTCACCATTTGGGAAAAATCAGAACCTTACTTGACTAAAAACTCCGGCATTTCGCTACATCTATGATATTACTATTGTGTAATTTTGCCTTCTTGTTTTTTTACAATGAATAACTTTCGGTTCTCATCTTCATTTAAAGGGTTTCCTCCTCGGTCTTCAGATTTCTTCTTCACCTGGAGATCGAGCTGGCAAATATGCAAGTTGTTAAAGCATGGAGTATCTGCCAACAGTGTTGTTTGAAGTTAATTCTTCTGATTTGTAATCTGTTTAGTAAGCGTTCGGGTTATGACAAGACTGTTTGTATAGTGGGTTAGTTGCAATTCTATAATGACAGTTGTTAGCTGTAACAATCTGAAAAGGTCATCTCATATACAGGTATAAATACCTGGTGCATGTGTACCTTTACTAGTAATGGAAATACAACTTAAATCGAATTTGTTATCTTTCATCGATTGTATCTTTTATATTGAAGTTCATACAAAAGTAGTCTTAAATATCATTTGATTTAAAATAGATATAATGAAATATACAAAACCAGTGAACGTATTCGAGCTCAAGCTCAACAGAAGGAGACAAGCTTGAACTTGATTGGGCTCAACCCTTAACATGACTGGCTAGTTCAAATCAAAGTTAGGCTTAACCGAATTTGCTCCTCCATGGAACCTAGGAGATTGGGAAGACTATTTTAAGTGCCAGAATGGTGCTTAGGATCTTATTTTCCTTCTGTTTTACTACAAATTGCGTTTGTTGCCTAGGGAGAGAGGACTGAAACCGCCTTAGCCCGAATGATCTTAACCTGGTGGGATAGCCAAAGGCCTATTGTAGAGAGTATCAATGCCAACTGGTAATTCCTAAATTTGGGTGGGAGAATGAAATTGGTCCAAATAACCCTTTACCCAGCGATAAATAAAAAACCTTTGCCCTTTCAATGTCTAGTAATTCTCATTGTTATGGGACCTTCGCATGGACTGTGAGCTCACTAGATGAGTAATGACTATGATCTGTGAACTAGTAAACCCCCCCCCCCCCCCCCCCCGGAAATTACTTAAGGCCCCCCAAACTTTACACACCCCAATGTAAACAAATAATTTACTCATCTACACCCCATCCTAACACTCCCCCCTCTCCCCCCCCTCTGGCCAACTTCATCTACCGCTCTGAGTTCGTCGAAGAGAGGGACACTATCATGGTGAGAAACTAGGTGTGGACATCGGTGTTGGCCCTATACAAACTCATTTAAAAAGGGTTGTTAGGCATCAATCCTGGACAAGGAAGAGGTAGAAGGTTGTGATAGTTTGAGAAATGCTAAAAATCAAAATGCGAGTTGGTGGTAGAGAATCAGATTTCGTGGTCATGGCCAACTGGCAGTTTGTGAGGTATTATGAGAGGCAGCAGCAATGTTTTAAGGGAAGCTGTTGCAGGTGGGAGAATGATGTCTCCATTGATTATGGTCGGGTGCATCAGAGAAGAAAGGTTTTTCTTTTTTAATGTTTGGGGGAGGGGGAAGTAATAAAAAAAAAGACATTGTATTTATTTTTTGGGGGGGGTACTCAATATAAGATGGGGGGAAATAGAAGTGTTCCTTTAAAAAGCGGGAGGGGGGGGGGGGGTAATTGAAAAACAAACACTGTATTTATTTTTTTGGGGGGTACTGAATATAAGATGGGGGGAAATAGATGTGTTCCTTTAAAAATAGCTCATGAGAAATTTTTATGTATCCAACTACTTAAATTGAGCCAAATGAAGCTATTAATAAGGGACAAATGTTATTTTTATAAATGAAGCTATTAATATAGGACATAAGGAGTACTTAGGAATTTTGAAAAAAAAAAGATGCCCATGTGCTAATCTTGTAAGAATAGTTGACCAGTCAAAACAATGTCGTCAGCAAATTTGTTTTGTTTGTTATTGCAAGATATGTAACAGGTTTTTTGAATTGCTATGCAAATAGTAAGTATAAATAATATAATCCTACAAAGCTATGCTTAAGAGCGAAATATATGAAATTGAAAATGTGTACATGGTATCAAAGCCATCTGACCTTTGTCTTTTTCCATATCCTGGCCTTCCATCATATTTGTAGCCCACATTCTCTTCTTCCAAAAATTTTGGTCTTCATCGATCTACTCTAGAATGAGTTTTTTGGTCTTCATCGATCTGCTTCAGAATGAGATTTCGATCTTCATTGATCTGCTCTAGAACAAGTTCTCGGTATTCATCGATCTACTCAAAAGAGTTTTTTGGTCTTCATCAATATTCTCCATAACAAGATTTTGGCCTTCATCGATCTACTTCAGAACGAGATTCATGTTGGTCTGCTCCTCTTTCATATCCAATTTTCACTCGCCTGAAAGATGGCTTCAACACTATCGTCTTTCGCAAAACTCAGAATTCCTTACCTTTCTCCTTATGTGAACTTCTTGATCTCTCACATTATGTCCCTGATAAATCTCAAATTTTGGAGAACACAAATTTACAATTTGTTCAGACCTTATCAACTTCTGCACTTTTTGGAGTTTGATTATGCAAAACCTTCATTGACTGTACATGATGATTCATAAAAGTATGCTTCTAATCCTGATTTCATTCAATGGTATGTGTCTTACAGTCATCTGCTTAGCTGCTTACATGCTACAATATCTTCTTTTGTACTGAGCTATGTTATTGGGCTTCATTCCACATTTGAATGCTGGAAGTCTCTTGAAAGGTGCTATATGCCTCTTACTCCATCTCATGTCATGCAATTAAAGACTCAGTTGCATAATATATCTAAAGGCAATTCTTCTACGATGGATTATTTGCAACAAATTAAAGTTTTAGCAAATCAATTAGCTACCTCGTCTGTTGCTCTTAATGAAGAGGATTTAATTTTGATCACTCTTAATGAATTGCCTTCAACATATACATCATTTCTTACCTCAATTCAAGCTCGCTTTGCTCCAATTACAATAGAAGAATTGCATGTCATGCTATCAGTTGAATAAAACAATAAAAAAAATCTAAATATGCAGATCAAGCTCTTTATTTGCCTTCTAAATCTGCTTATTTGCCTATTGATCCAGTCAATGCCATATTTACTCATCGTAGCAACTTTAACCATGGAAGGGGTAATTCTCGTGGTGACAGAGCTAACAACGGCCATGGTCATTTTTTTATCAACCCAATTTTTAGCCTTCTATGTAATAGAACTCATTAGTTCTATCTTCTAATGGGTATTATGTGCCATCTTCATCAACAACATGTCAAATTTGTGGACGTACTAATCATCAAGCTCCTCATTGTTTTCATTAGTTTGATCTCTCCTATTAAGCTCCAACATCTTCTTCCCCTCCATAATGGGTCTAGAATACAACTTGCTTTGTTAGCTACATCTGCTCAACCGAACAAAATTATTGGATTGCTGATACTGGAGCATCCCATTATATTATAGCTAATCTTGATAACCTTCAGAATTACACACCCTACAATGGTCAAAATAGTGTGGTGTGGGTAAAGGTCAAACAATGCTTATTCAACATATCGGTAATGGTATATTACCTACTCCTACTCCCAAATTCCAATTAGATAATCTTCTTCATGTTCCTAGTTTCTCAGCCAATTTACTTTTTTTGCATTATTTTTCCAAATACAACAATTGTAATGTAATTTTTAATGCTGATTGTAAGGACTCTAATTTCTAAACCAGTTTTCGTTTTATTTTAATCGTCAGTTATTGCTTAGTTAACTTATTTTCTTATTAATTCGGTGGTTTCGTAAATAAATAGTATTTTTAATAGTTTTAATCAAAATAAACTTCACAATTATTAGTTTTAAGTAATTTTGAGTCAAATATGAATTTTTGGGATTTTTTTAATTTTTCACTAATTTTCTAAAAATTAGGGTTTGGCGGGACTCCTGTGGGCCCCACCGTCGAAATTTGGGTTTTTAGACTAAATTAACCCAGACATCAACACAAGCCTTTATAAAAAAAAATTCATAATCATAATTTTCCCAGGTTTAATTAGTGCACAAATAGCTAAATTACCCATTTTTAGCCTATTTTTTTATTCATACCCCACAATTTACCCATACACACCCCAAACCCTACTATAAATAGAATGACCTGAGCCATTTCTATTTTTGGAATAGGCTGGGAAATGGAGGTTAGGCCTAATTCCCCAATTAGGCACGGATTAGAAGGAGTTTAAGGTAAGTCTCTTTTAATTAAGCCTTAAAACCTAGATTTTTTCTTAATCCTTCTAGATATATCATTTCCCCTTTATTTTGATTCATTTTTAAACATCAAAACTATTGATTTGCATCTTTATTTCAAACCCTAGATCTAAAAATTCTATTTTTATGTTCAACAAGCCCTAGATCTAAGTTTTTCATTAGGGTTTTCTATGTTGAATCGGTTTTAATGGAATTTAATTTAAACTTTATGTCTTTGTAATGTTTTCAAGAAGGGTGACCATTAAATCCAAGCCTAATAAAGGGATAAGGTAATGGACTTTCGAAATTTCAGTTTTCCTATGGTAAAACTCTTGATTTTGTGGTTTATTTTGAGTGGATTTACTTGATTTAGTGTTTTAATGGCATGATTAGTAAATAGTAATCTTTAATCCCGATTTCATAGGGTTTTATCTTGTTATGATGTAGATTAACTTTCTAGAAGTTATTGTGGAATTTTATTGGCATTTAGATTGCTAGATGGAGATTTTAAATTTCATCAATGGAGTTTCAGTTTGAAAATTTAAAATGGAGAAGAAGGTCGATCTGCCTTGTTGGCGTTCGAACGACAACACTATCAGTTCAACAGATTTCCCGTTTAGCCGATCGAACGGCCCTACTGGGCGTTTGAATGGCTACATAGCAGATTTTGTATTATTTGCATGATGTTTATTTAGGTGATTCTACTTTGATATATATCATTTTTATATGTATGTGGAGTGTTTTGAGCTATAGTATGCTACTGGAAGGGTATACCATTGAGGTTATGAAGTTGTGATATATATTTAGTGTTATGTAGAATGGCTTGTGGTTGGTTATATAATGTTGGAATTGCCATCTTGAAGTTATGAATGGTTGATTCTCTATGGTTATGTATATTTTCAGTAGAGCTATAACATACTAACAGACTGATATGTCATGTTAAGATGTGGTTAATTGATGTGTAAATGTTAGTGAATGTCATAGCTCAAGGATGAAGTGAATGATCTTATATGTGTTTAGCTTGTGGTTAAGCTTTGATTTGAGTTATGATTTTAACGATTCTTCACCTATGATTTCCACTAGAATTCATGATTAGATGTTAATACACATGTGTAGGGTGATGGTGAGTGAATTACAAGCATATTGATATGCATTGATGAAAATACTTCTACTATGTACACACACACACATGTGGGGTTTAATGATAATGATGAGGTTTACTATTATGATTATAAATGATGTAAGAGGGGCTGATGAGAGCACTTATCATGAATTAGGATTCATGTATGCCTTGCCCATGTATGTACCATGTTGCATGCAACATGAAAATAGATTTCTAATTGAGGGTTTATCGAGATTAATCGAATGTGATCGATTGGATGCAATGTGATGAAATTGCGCGCCGGATTAATCGGTCGTGGCTTAATCGAAACTTGATTGGTCCGAAAGGACATGTTTTGATTTGAGTTCCTTCGTGGAACATGTGCATTCCCCGGGTTGAGTCTAGTTGAGTGGAATTATATGGGGGACAAGTTACATACTTGTCTTGCGGTTTGAGATTATTATTGTCTTTTAGACCCTGAGAATCCAGTATGATATGCTCTGTGCACCAGCTACCATATGTTCGAGGGTTTCCTACGTGGGAACTCAGGCTTTTTTCATCGCAAGAGATGTCCCAAAATGAACACCCTGCTCTAGGTTCTCTTCGTGAGAATGTGATATCCTTGGCGAGGATCGTTTGGGGCGAGCAACCTTTAGGGATTGACAACCCCATTCTTCTTAAATTCTTGTGTAGAATTTGAACCATGACATGCCTTCATGGCCTTGTCTATGTTCCCGTCTGTGTGATACTAAATTGTGATTACTCCTTGATGAAGACATTATTTATATGATGTGATGCATGATTTGATATGTATGTTGGAGACACATCTCATGCAGGTTGATATAATGTGATGCATGATTTGATATGTATGTTGGAGATACATCTCATGGAGATTGATATGATGTTGAGGCATGATTTGATATGTATGTTAGAGATACATCTTATGCAGGTTGATATGATGTTGAGGCATGATTTGATATGTATGTTAGAGATACATCTCATGCAGGTTGATATGATGTGAATGACACTATGTGGATTATACACTATGATGCATGTTTAGGTAATGTGTATGTGTGATCAGAAAATGATACATCTTGTAAATCTTTGATCTGAATGATTATATTGCTATGACGTCGTGTTGCTGATGATGATAGTATATTAAAAAATCATTGTTGAGTTTGTTAAACTCACCCCTCTTTATTGTGTTTTGCTTTGGGGTTGCGTGGCGTGACACGCAGATGGATAGGATCTCCTCTTTGAGGAAAGGTCGGAGACGACTTGGGAGTGATTGTGGAGCCCTCTTATGTAACTTATTTTCCTTGATTTATGCTTTATGTTTAGAACCTTTGTATATGGTTCTCATTTTGATGTATACTATTTTATACATTTGTGTTGTTTAAGACTTATTTTGGAGCCTAGAGTGGGCTATGGTTTAACTAAGCATGTGGGTTTAAGACTTTTATTTATCTTAGAGTTAATGTAACTCTCTTTCTTTTCTACTTATTTACTCTTGCTTAAAGTGATGTGCATACTCCATAATGTTGTTAGATCGCCCGTGAATAGGGCATAAGTCTTCCGCTAAACCGTATCTCAATTTTCCCTTGTCGCCCCCGTGCGCTTAACCGGCCCCTGGACCGGGTTCGGCTCGGGTCAAGCAGTGTCGGGGCGTGACACTGATAGTTTGTCTCTTTAGGATCATCATTTGGAGGAGATTATTTTTTAGGGACCCAGTAAGAATGGTCTTTAACCAGTATATTCCTTTGTCTCTTCTTCTTTAGCTTTTATGACTCAGTCTTCCATTTCCCTTCTCCACAAATGTCTTGGTCATCTGTCAGCTTCCAAGCTTCAACCGTTGGCCTCTCACCTAGGTGTTACTCTCAGTGATCTTTCTTCTTTTCATTGTCCTACTTGTTATAGTTGTAAAAGTCATAAACTACAATTTTTGCCATCTGAATCTATAGTCTCTTGTCCTTTTGCTTTAATTCATAGTGATGTTTGGGGTGTTTTTCCATATGCATCCACAAATGGTTTTCGTTATTACATTTTGTTCATTGATGATCTTACTCGCTTTACTTGGTTATATCCTCTTCAATCCTAGTCTCAGGTGTTTGATTATTTTTTACATTTCCAACGACTGGACACAATTCAACTTGAAAATTCAATGTTTCCACTATGAAAATAGGGGTGAATATGTTAATCAATGTTTTCAAAACCATTTTTCTTCCTGTGGTATTGTCCATCAGTTCGGTGTTTCAGAACGAAAACACCTTCATATTTTAGAAACTAGTTTGGCTATGCTTCAAACCGCATCTTTACCTTTTCCATTCTGGTATGATGCCTTTTGTACTACCAATTTCTTGATCAATCACTTGCCCAACTCTGTTTTAGATAATAATTCACCTTTTCAATTGCTTTATAGTGTTCTACCTTATTACTCTTCATTTAAAGTTTTTAGGTGTGCTTGTTTTTTGGTTTCATCCTTATAACTCTCATGAGCTCCTTCCTAATTAATTCCCGAATGTGTGTCTTTCTTGGTTACTACTATGCTTCCAATGGATATCATTGTTATGATAGTCAACTTGCAAAATCTTTATCTCTCTATATGTCAAGTTTTTAGAATTTGTCTATCATTTTTCCTCTTTTTCCTCTTCTCCTTCCTATCCAACCGTTCCTTCTCTTTTTCCTCTCACCTGTCATACCCTCTCATCTTCTCTTCCATGTTTAATCAGGCATCCTCTATTACAACAATGCCATGTCAGGCCAACTCTTCTTCTTTGATCTCCTCCTCTGCCATTATCCCTTCTCCTGCATCTTCCTATCCAGTAGTTCATCCTATGACCACTTGCTCCAAATCTAATCTAGTATTGTCAAGCTATAAATTCCACTTAGTCTTTATGCTATATCATCCTCTGATTTGTCTGATGTGGAGCCAACTAGTTTTACACAAGCAATTAAGTCATCACACTAGAGGCAGACAATATCTTCTGAATATGATGCATTAGTCTCTTAAGGCACATGGTCTCTAGTTCTTGCTCAGTGTGCTTAGAATGTTATTGGTTCTAAATGGGTTTTTCATATTAAAAGGAGCCCAAATGGTTCTATTGCTCATTATAAAGCACATCTTGTGGCAAAGGGATATCAACAAGGGGAAGACATTGATTATTATGATACCTTTAGACCAGTGGTATAGAAATTAGCAATAAGAACTTTTCTTTCTCTTGCAGTACAATACTCTTAGTCTATTCGCCAACTTGTTGTCAACAATGCTTTCCTTCATGGGTAACTCGATAAAAAAATTTATATGTCTCAACTGGATATTGTAAATTATAACTGTCCATCACATGTTTGTTAGCTATAGAAGGCCATTTATGGTTTAAAACATGCACCACATTAATGGTTTTCTAGATTCTCCAATTTTATACAAGCTCATGATTTTCACACCAGTGTTGTTGATCCTTCTCTGTTTATATCATATTCAGTAGGTGTTACCACTATCCTAATGATTTACGCTGATGATATTCTCATTCTTGGTCTAGACAATAACTACATTCAGTCTATTATTACTCAACTCAGCTATGAGTTTGCAATTAAGGATTTAGGCCCTCTCAACTACTTTCTGGGCATTGACTTTCACACCTCGTCTATTGGCCTGCAACTGTCTCAACGTAAGTACGCTTCTGATTTGCTACAACATGCAAGTATGGTTTTTGCAAGCCATGTGTCACTCCTATAGCAGCTTCTTCTGAAGATAGTTTGTTTCACAATCATACGTTTTAGCGTCAGATTGTTGGAGCTTTGCAATACTTGACATTTACTTGCCCTGATATTTGTTTTGCTAGAAACCCTGCATGTTGGCACATGCATTCTCCAACTAAAGCTCTAAGCCTTGATTATGGAATCGCTGGGTTTGGGAGGCTTATTTTGTGCTCTTTGAAATAATGAGCCTAAAATAGCCTCCTATTGATGTAAATAATTGCCAATAGCCAATTAGGGGTTGGTTGTTCACCTTTCTACAATCACTTATGGTTGTCCATGCTACATGGCTCCTTGTAATATGGGGCTCATTTTAGGTTTGTTATTGTAGGGACTGCCAAAAAATCTTCCCTTGCTTTTTATTAAAATTAGTTTGTTCAACTGCAACTCATGAATATGATAGGCTATCATCATGATGTGTTTTTACTGCCCCATTCCTGCCTCACTAGTCCCACATTAGGTCTTGCTTCTTCCAATTTCTTCGTTACCTTTTTTGTAACCAACTCTTGATTAAGAAAGGAAAAATTAGCAACAAACCTTTTGATTGGGCTGTAATTAGCAATAATATTTTTATGTCTTTTTTGCTTGACATGTTCAGTCCAACAAAAGCTTTTAAAATTTTCAAAAAAAAAAACAACAAATGCCACCCCATTTATTAGATGACAGAACTACCCTCGAGTGATCTATTTCTTCTTCTTCTTCTTCTTTTTCTTCTTCCATCTACACTCCACCACCTTTGACCACCACTTTCACTATTGTTGCTTTCATCCTCACCATCGTCGTCTTTGCTGCCCTTCGCCCTCTTCTTTCCGAGCACCAACCCTTCCCAACAACAAAATCTAGTTGGATAAGTGGGAGCTAGAGAAGAACACAACATCTACTCTAACTTGTTAATTAGGCAATCCTTCATGGAAGGGAGAGAGATAAATATATTCTAGTCCTCTGAAAGTGTTGGCCCTTATCATATCAAGAGACTATGACTTCTTATTGTTAACTAGGCAAACCTTCATGTTGTCATCACCAATTCCCCCGACACCCCTTCCCTATGCTCCCTTCATCTTACATTAATAACTCCATTTAATTTTTATAAATGAACTAATTAGTTCATTTTGAAAAACTAATTGGAGCTATTAACATGGGACATAGGGAGTATCATGATTCTTTGCTACAATAAATGATAGACTGCTCCTTTGTTGGACCGCCACTACAAGCCATCATTGTTGCCATCCCAATTTCTTCCCTTTCTGTCTCGGCCATCTGTTTAAAAATCTATTTGTAAATGCTAGATCTAACTATTTTTCAAAAGTAGTTTTAGGTTTTTTTGTCCTCATTCTTATGGCCCTTATTATAAATATATATCCTTCCCAAACAGAATTGATGACAATCAACTCTCCATGTAAGTCTAGACTTCGTACCTTTTCATTTTTATAGAATTTTATATTGGGGTTCTTATCACTAATAGTATGATACTTGTCACTAATTGCAAGTGTCAAAAATACTCTTGATGCCTAAATAAAAAAAATATTTTTTATTTATGACACTTGAAGTAAACTTGCATGGAAATGAACCTTAGGATTATTATTATTATTATTATTATTATTATTATTATTATTATTATTATTATTATTATTATTATTATTATTATTATTGAAAAGTATAAATATTAGAGGATGTATAGCTAAAACCGCATCTTGCTGAAGTTGCAGGTTCTTGTTAAGACATTTTTAAAAATATGGCCAATTATAAAAAAGTGTGAATTAAAGAGCCCAGCCTCAATTTTCTCTTTGGTCCTTGCACTTGGATTTACTTGTTAAGCAACATTTGGTGTGGCTCTTTTGGACCCACTCGAATTGCACAATGTGGGCCCTCAGGTCCAACGACAAGCAGAAAAATAATCAAGGGACAATCAGAAGGATTTCTTGGCTCCCTGATTCTCATATCTTTTTGGTACAAAAAAATTGTAAAGCTTCTTTGACGATTTTGATCTCCCTTTGATATGGGTTGATTGAACCATTTTGATCCACAATGTTTGAATGTAATTTATGTAATTGGATTCATTATGGAACAACACCTAGAAGATTATGTGGAGATGCAACTTGGATTATCATACAACAAGTGGTGACAAGGATTTATGTTTGTCCCACTTGTTCTCATATGGGGTTGAAACGTGTTGAAGCTAGATTAGTGTCATACCCCCAAAATTTAAACCCATGAAAATATAAATTAATAAATTACACCTTAAATAAGGGCATAAGCTAAGTGTCTTAACCCAACCATAAAATGATCCAGGATCCGTCAAGTGTAAGATAAATAGCCTAAAAAATTATTGCATCCTCATAATTCTCTTAAGTGACACATTCCTGCGTAAAAGACGTAGACAAAATTCTAAGGAAAGATTTTCAAAACAAACAAAGAAAATGGGTGAATAAAAGCCCAATAAAGTAATAACCATCATCATGAACAACTATGAATACTTGCAAACACGTGAGAATATACATCATTCCACCATATATAATTTAATATCAATTCCAAATAATTGTAACTATCACTGGACCTTGTTCAATTAATTAAATCATTTTAATATGATAGAAATCTCAATTGAACCCTATTTAATTGAATCATTCTTTTCACTTAAGTGTCATTAGAAACCGTTGTGTCCACTACAAAATTAGAAAGCTTCACTAAGTCTACTACGAAATCTTAGCAAAAATATTGTGGGAAGAATTTGAGGGCTTACACCATAGGTTAGACCCCCATCTTTTTGAAAACTTTCGAGGCACTAGCATCTATATATTCATTGATGTATTTTATTTTCCAATCAGCAAATATCATACACACTATTTTTAATTAAGAAAGGGGAGAGTATCGAGTTGTCTTTTGTGTGAGCTATTACCTGATTTGTTCTATGATCTTGTTAAGTAATTTACATAAAATCCCTTAACACATTCTAATGATGCATGGACATATTACATGATATAATAGGATGCATGATTTTCTAATTCATTCCAAGGTAAACCCCTAGCATGTACAATATTAGACATCTATTTAATGCAGGTACAAACATGCTCATACATATAAGCATAATAATTATAAACCTCCTACTTTTATATGGACATGAGAGACATTATGTTTTCTAATATCAAATTGTCAAGAATGCATCATCAAGGAATGAAACAAGAATATTTACTCTGCTTTCCCAAAGTGTACAGAATTCGCATATATAATATATAAAAAATATGGCTTTAAGGAATAAATCACATAGATTTTGAACATTCTCAAAAATTTTATTGAGGACAACTAAAATAATAAGGAATCTATATAATTCCCCCCCCGAAAATCAGTCAATGAACAATAGAAAAATAATAAAGCTCATAGGGTCAACTTGGTCTTTTTACCTACCCAACTACTTCTAAAAATTATAAAAAAATCACATAAAATCAATATAATTATGATAGCAACATGTTAAAATTTCACTATTTTTAGACATGAATATAGTTACTTATTGATTTTCCAATGTCTATCCAATATCTAGGATAGACTGACATACAAATTAAAAATTCACGAAATATAAAAATATAGAAAATAAATCCAAATCGTAGTTGAAATCAATTAAACCCTATTACAAAAATTATATAATCCCTAATGATGTAAATGAGTACTCATAATAGTCTAGTTTCATCGGTTAGTTCCCTTACCTCTAATTTTCGAATTGGGCTCTATCTCCACGCATTTGGATCTAACGAAAATCAAAGAAACCTTTCTAAGCAACGATTTGTAATACTAGGTAATTCAGAACAAGATAGAAATCTAATATGAGGGAGTTTATGAGAGTAATTTGAACCAATATTTATTGAATTTGAAAGAAGGAATGAAGGAAATCGAGTAGAACCAAGGAGAGGGACGGACGTGTTGGAGGGGAGGGGGGACTTTCTTTGCCCTTTTTAAGGTATTTTCACAAAAAATCTCCTCTAACCAAAAGTGAGTGTGTCCAAGTTAAAGGAGTTCTGATTGGGCAAGCTTAGGGGTTAATTTTTGAGTCAAAGATTTGGTAGTTAGGAGGTTGAGAGAGACTAGGTCAAAGAATTTTAAAAAAAATTACGTGTGTGTGAGAGAGAAGATGAGGCGTCAATTTCTAATTGGTCAAGCTGTAGGTCCCTCACAAAATTTGTGTAGGCTTAAATGGTAATGTATCTCTAACTTCAAATGGTTATATCTCAGCTATTTGAAGTCCGTTTTAAATGTTATTTGGTACATTCTCTTTATCTCCAAGTCTAGTTTCTAATTCAAGAGTTTTAGGGAAAAAATCTATGTCTAGTAAGATATATACCATTAATAAGTAACTAGGGTCGAAAACCCTAAAGTTGACCGGTTATGTCTATTAATATCTAAAGGTTCAACTAAATTTCTAGCTCAACAAACAAGTGCGCGCACACACACACACACGCACTATAAAATAAGTCAAACATGAAATCAAAACATTTCCCTAAGTTTAAAAAAGGTATAAAATTGTTTATTGATAGTATCTAGACTATCACGGGCCCACAATGCGACAAAAAATTATGAAGTAAAATTTGGAAGCAAGAAAACATTCAAAAATTCTTTTGAAAAATTTTAGTTATTACACTTGGGATGTAGCCCTAACTTGTCAACTTATTTCTGAACTTTGGCATTAGGTAGCCTTCTAAAAATTTGGCCCTAGCCCTATCCTAAGCATATTAGGGTCTTCTCGTTCTTTTTTGTCCAATAATATTTTTATGTTTTTATAAAAATAAATTTTAATTTAATTTTTATATAATATTTGGGTAGGGTCCCATTAGTCGACCCTATTTTGAGTTTTTGAATGAGGTCTTCCACAACCAACCATGATAATTGCAAACTTATAATCTTCTAAACTTTTTAAAAATATACAATCTTCTTATTTTCTCTTTCCCTTCTAACCAATGTAGGGCTATGTAAAAGGCAATGTAAATTTTTTTTGTACTTAAGGATGCCAAATGAGCTTACAGGCTTTTTAGTTGCTAACCATAATTTAGCCTATTTAAGTGAGGGCTTTAAAATTTTGCATTAGGTAGGGCTAAGTTGAAAACCCGGATCCAAACTGACCCGGATGGAATAGACCCAAGATTGACCTAGGTCGGGTCTTATCTCGAAAAAAGCCCAGGTAATTCTCGGGTAGGGTCCAGCATGTGAAAACCAAGAACCGACCCGAACCAAGTTCCTAATTAACTTATAAAATTATATTTAACCTTGGTTATATGAATTTTTATAATTTTTTATAGTTAAAGTTAATTTAATATAATGTCAAATTGGTTTAAATTATTGAAACCAACCTGACCCAAGATAGAATCTCGATTACTATTTCGGTTTTCGGGTTTTTCGGGTCTTATTTCGGTTCAAGTTGGGTCCAAAACTTTTAGTTCTTATTTCGAGTCGAGTCAGGTCCAAAACTTTTAATTCTTATTTCAGGTTGAGTTGAGTCCAAAACTTTCAATTCTTATTTCATGTCGAGTCGGGTCTAAGGAACTAGGTTCTTATCTCGAGTTAGGTCGGGTCCTGCAAAACCTGACCTAACCTAACCTAACCTGAAATGCAGCTGTAGCATAAGGTAGGGTTGAACCGGTCTATAAAAATTTCATTCATTACATTGTAACAGGGGTAAGTCAATTTAAATTTTAAAATAGAATTTTTAAATTTCGGAATTCGGTGTTAGCCTTTACAATATAGCCTTAGTATTTTAAGATTTAAAATGTTATATTCTCTTTATATTATATTAATAATAATATTTAAAAAAAAATAATTTATGTTAAATGATGAAACCAACGTTTAAGAGAAGAATAAATTAGCATATGATAGTTTTTTTTATATATTTAATTACTTAAATAAAATAAAATAAAATTATTAACATGAAAGAAAGACTATTAATTTTTGAAGAAAAAATACAACGCGTTAATAAAATGTAAAATAAATTCCGGGGCTAGTTAAAATAAATTTCGGAGTAAATTTTACGATGACAAGACTTGAGAGGAGGGTTTAAAACGTGATATTTGGAATTCATCGTAACACCACCTCTCGAGCTGGCTTCTCTGGTTAGGGCAAACTGTTTTGGGCGGGTGAAAGCTTGAGCTGGGGCCACGCCATCTGCCTCTTCTCCAGTTTCAGTTCCAGGTACCTCTGATCCCTCTCTTCCATCGTCCCTCCGACGCCCCTCACTTTTCTCTCTTTCCATCGTCCCCCTGCGTAGTGGGTATTGAGAAGTAGCTAGGACCGATTGGCTTGAGTCGCTTGATTGATCCAGCCGCCTGTGGCCGTTGGTGAGTCCCCACAGAGAGTTCGTTCGGACCAGAATTTACTGCATCTGGTATTTTAGCGCTTAGGCCCATGAATTTATTTCGATTTTTTCATCGTCGATCCTAACAAGTGATTCAAATCGTGTGAATATATTTGTGTCGGACCCGGGCATGAACAGAGTTTAGACTTTGGTAGACCTGGGCCTAGCTAGACACAGTCAATCCATTAACGTGGTCCTATTGCCCCACAGCCATAAGGGAAGGGAAGCTCGGGCCGCGTGGGGGCCGCAAGAAGGTTCGCCGACCATACAATTCAACTGCGTCGAGAGAGTGAAGAGTTAAGAGGCTGCCTCGGATGCCCCGGGCAGTGCACCCAACCAAGCTAAGTCCACAAACAAACGAAACTTCGCAGCGCATCAGACAACCCTCTTATCCTCAGTTTATATATAAGGATCATTTGCACCATTTGCAACTGCATCTGTTATTATGGTTCTTGTGAATGTTTTTTAAAATAAGTATTTTTATTTTATGTGTTAATAACATCTTTGACGTTACTAGACTCTAATAAATTATAGATTAGTCACATTTAAAAATTATAAATAAAACATTTTATGGGGTTAATTATTTTAAGATACGGCAGCTCAAATCCAGCAATACAAAATTTAGACACCTAAATATTTTAAAATTTTGGTAGTTCAAATCTAGGATTTTGGATTATATTATGGAATCCTGTATTCTAATCAAGCATTCTAGATTCTAACCCCCTTGTTACAGGGATTATTCATCAGTTTTGTTTGTTTTTTACCCGGGTCGGAATGAAGATGGGCCAAGTCGGTGCGGGTTAGGGATAATTTCATAACCCACGTCTCCTAGTGCCAGTCCAAGGTGGTCTGGTCTTGTCTTCAGAAACCGGAAAACCCTAATGGCCCATCGCAACAGGCTAAAACCTTCGTTCCAGCTTCGACTTCCCATTCTCCCTGTTCCCCTTTCCTTTCGCTTTTGCAGAGCTGCTCATTTCTCAGCCATCCGGTGTAAGCTCCCATCTCCATATTTCTCAATTTCGAATTTGAACCACAAGCGGCTCGTAGAGAAAATTGTTTATGCCTTTATGAGCTATGTTTTTCTATTTCCCCATCAATTTGGTACAAGCGAGTTTTTGTTTTTGTTGGAATTGGAGAGCTTAGAAGGCCTGAATTGGGGTACTTGTGATGATATTGTATTGAAAGACTTTGTTATTGTAGCAAAGTGACGCTTTCTGTGTGTGTGTGTGTTTCTTTCAATTTGATTCTCTTATTCCTGAGAAACGTTGTTATTTTATTATGCAGAAGGCACAAATTGGTAAGTTGCAATGCCGAGGACCAGTGCATTAGAGCACCCAGGATGCCCTCCTCTCAGGGCCCTGAGTTTTGACACGCTTGGTCTTATCAAAGGTAGAAATTTTGACTTATTTCTCATTGTCATCTTCTTCCCGCTTTTTTTTCGTTTCAGGAATTTTCTCCTTTTCTTAAATGTTAATATCTGTAATCTGGGTTATAGTTGTTGAGGCTCGGGGGGAGCGAGGGCTACCTACCGTGGTTGATAGATGGGGGGAGCCTGATTCTACACGGTGTGTGGTTGCTGTGTCTATTGAAGACTGTCAAACAAATCCGGTATTGTCTTCTTTACCACTCCTTTGGTGGTGTTAGATTGTTGTTTATTGACACGTTTAGTGATGAATTTACCTTGTCGGTTTTCAAAATTGAAAAAGATAGAATGTTGTAGAAGGTTCCTTCTAATAAGATATTATGCAATATAAATGGAGATGGGTCCTTGCTTCTTCCTCAATTATAAACTGGGAAGATGGTTGGCTCTAGGCATAACATGTTACTAACTCAAAATGTAACAATGAAAACATATCAATTCAATTTTTTTTTTGTAAGTAAAACCTACTCAGCAGTGGTTTATCCTCGTTACCAATGTAGTAGATGGTATTCATATTCTTCTTCCCCCTCTCTTCCACTTTTCCCAAAAGGGGATTTTGGTTATGTCAATCCATTTTCCTGTGTGCCAGGAGAGTGGTCTCTGATTAGACAAATAAAGGTGGTGGCCTTGATACTCAAACGAATTCTCTTTCATTAAGATTTTATTATTTACATCAACTCTCTCATGATGTCACTCTAATTAGTTGTTACAGTATATTGCACCGAGTCTTCTTTTTCTAGTTTTTGGGTGCATGTCATCTAATTGGTTATTGCTAATTTTGAGCTTTACATACTACCCTTATATACCAGTTTACTTGATGAACAATCTCAATTATGAATCTAAAGACTCTGCTGTTGGGTCCTTCCAGTGAGTGAGTATGAGGATATATGAATTTTTATACGCAGTGATAGTGTTTGAGCATCATTTTTTCAGTTACTCTTGTGATCTAACTAGTGGAAATGTGAACTGTCAATATAAATGTGGTTGTTTTAGTTTTAACAGTAATTTGCAATTGTCTTTGACAATATGTTACTAGATTCATTGAATTTTTCTCAATTTCAGATTTGTTTATTTATTTCTAAATTTTTTTTATTGGTTGTTAACTTCTTATATTTCTAAAATTACTCTTGCAGTCTCTGGCTGTTGCAAGGAAAAGTGGTCTGGTATGTGCTACAATGTTCTTATGCAAATTTATCTTCTGTCTTTGATAGTTTTTTGTTTCTGACTTATTTGTGGTTCTCTGGATGCCTCAAAGGTTGAGATCTTAAATTCTATAAATGGAGATGTTCATGCTTCAGTAAAAATTAGCGAAAGTGACCCATCTGGACTTGTCACCGAAGATAATCTTGTTGTTGGTTTGCACATATTCAAAAAGGAGAAGTCGAGGTAAATTTTATTATTAATGATCTGTTTTATGTTTTTAAGTCTTTGATGTGGGAAAGAAACTCATCCATCCTGATTCCTAATAAATGAGTCCATATGTTAGGAATGTGCAAATATCATTCTCTAAATATCATTTGTTATAGACAGCTATAATTTGTATTTTATTTTTTGATGATATAGCTATGATTGTTATATGGATTCGATTTTTTAACAATTTTGGTTGATATTATTCATGATGTATTCTAAAGTACCTTATTTTCCAGTGAAGAAAAGAAAAATCCTTATGCCTATTTTATTTTACTAAAGATGTATTCAGTTTCCATTATGGAAAGCTTTAAATTTCACCTATAATGGAGCTGATCGGCTATTATTTGTCAGTTCAAGTAAATTTCTTACATGCACAAGGAGAGGAAATGCAAGCCTACAGTCTGTTCATATTGACGAGGTTCCCAATTCATCGGGCATAGAATCTCCAAATATATGGAATGTATGTGGTGCTGGAAAAGTATTATGTTCTGCGGTTGATGGTAGTGAGAACTATGCCTTATTTGGGGGGTGAGTTCTTGTGCTTCTATCCTATTTTTCCATTTCTCAGTTCTGCTGGGCTGCCTCCTTTAATTACGACTTGATTTGGTCAAACCTTTTCATTGGTTAGCAAGGGGGTTGAAATCAACGTATGGGATCTCTGTGAATGTAGTAAGATATGGACTGCTAAAGCTGTGAGCATCTCCATCATTTTAAGTTAGGAATGAGTAATTTTTTCCATGTGTTTTTATGGTCATTTTAGCTGATATCTTTGATGTTTTGTCTGTGTCACCTTTGCAAAGCCTGCTCGCAATAGCCTTGGTATATTTGCTCCGACCTGGTTTACTGCTGCCACATATCTTACTAATGATCATCGTAAAATTGTGACTGGCACAAACAATCATCAGGTGAGCCTTTGTGTTTCATGGACCTTATGTATGAGACTGATCAAATGTAGATAAAAGGATCTTTGGTGCCTTGTTGGGTTCATTATGAATGAATGCTATTGTTTTGACTTTTAAATTTCAGGTTCGCCTTTATGATATTTCAGCACAAAGACGACCAGTTATTTCATTTGACTTCCGAGACTCACCTATCAAAGCAGTCACTGAGGATCCGGATGGTCATACAATCTATGTTGGATCTGCATATGGTGACCTTGCTTCTTTTGACATCCGGACAGGTATTTTTGATACAGTTCTATTTGTCTAGGCTGCTTATCCTTGTAGAAGAATCTGACATATTTAATTGTAGAACTTCTGAGCTAAAAAGTATCGCATTGCTAAGAGCAGTGTTTGTATTGCAGGAAAGCTATTAGGATGCTTTGTTGGTAAATGTTCTGGGAGCATCAGGTCTATTGCAAGACATCCTGAGCTCCCTCTGATAGCTTCTTGTGGTGAGTCTGAAGACTTAAATGAGTTATTACGATCTGTTTACTTTTGTTATTTCATTTGTTTTTGGTCATTATCTTTGACAAGTACCTTTAGCATTGATTTCTAAATCCTAAGATATAATGCTCTCTGCAGTTATTTTTTTGGTTTCTATCACTGTGGTGTTAACTTATTAAGGTTTCCTTATTAAGATTTGATCATGTAAATCTGATTAGTTTGTGCTGGTTCTACAGGACTGGATAGTTATCTGCGCTTCTGGGATACAAAGACACGGAAACCGCTCTCTTCGGTATGTTATTTTAAACATTCACTAATCTTTATGACTTTGTTTTTAACTCGTCGAAGTTCCTCTTTAAAAAATATTAAATTTAGCTATTACTAGTATCAGATTTCTTAGATCTGAATGGTTAATCTCTTTCTAGTGGGTCTGTCATGTCATGCATGTGGTGAGAGTTATTATTGTTATTGTTGCTGTTTTTATTATTATTATCAGTATAATAAAATTAATTTTATTTATTATTATTATTATTTTAATAATAATGATAATAATATTAATTATATTCAATATTAATATTTCTTGTCATATTGATAACTGTGCCTTTCCATATAAATAGCCTTCTTGTGTGCCTGTTGTATTGATGTAGCTAATATGTGGAATCTTATGGACCCACCACTTTTAGCTAATGTCAGGACAATAGTCTTAATATATATGCCTCTTTGGGCTGAGGGGAGGTTCAAAGGAAGGTCCATGTGAGCATGTGTTAAGTTCAAATAGTTAAATAAAGTGAAGCCACACTGAGTCAGGAGCGGGCTTTCTATCTTTTTGATAAGATTATAATTTCTTCCAGTGGTAGAGAATGTCACGTGGGGGGGTGTGGGTGCTTGAATTTCTTGGAATTTTCTTAGATTTGAAATTTGTCAACTGTGCGTTATAATGATGCTTAATTTTTTCCGTATGATTGCCAATATTGTTTTTAACACCCTAGATGTGGCATCAAGTTGAATACTGATGAGATATGGCTGTATCCATTCTCCTCTCTCTACATCACAGGTTTTTCTCAAGCAACAATTAACTCATGTAATCCTTGATGCTAACTTTACTGATGAAGGTTAGTTTTTCTTCCCTGTACTTTTTTACGCACCTGGGTATTTATAGTGATAATATTCTGGGGGAGAAATGTGGAAAATTTTGGTCCTGTTTATGATGATGTTAATTAAATGCAGAAATTAGTAAAAATGAATGTGTGGCTTGTGTTCAGTTAGTTTCAATGCTAATTCTGATTTGATGATAATTTGTGTGTTTAGTGACTCCAATTTCCAAGGGTAATCAAGTAAGGGTTGTTGATCATGTTGAAGGGGAGGATGAGGGAAGAGAGTTGCGTTCTAAACGAATGTTGTCGTCTGTTGAAAGTGAGCAAACAATTAGAAGGGTCCCCAAGAAAAGTAAGAAACGTGGACACAGTTAGGCAATGCTAATTGTTTGTATGCCAATGCAATTTTTCATGGAGGAAGTTCGAGAGGAATTTCAGGATGACAGAGTTGAAAGAAGTGTGTGATAGACGTGTAGGGAAGGAAGCCACACTCTTCTATTAACTTAGAAGGCAGGGGCAAAGATGAGCTCTCAGTTATGAACTACATCTCATCAAAAGAGAGGCCTTTGCACAGATCATTACAAAATGAGGAGCAGTAAGCCTCAAGGTTATCTCACAATCTAATGGTGATAATTAAATCTGGTTTTACGTTTTTAACTTGATTACGTTCCAATTTTGATCCTCTTGGTTGTTGTCAGTATACAACTTTTTTGGCGTTGGATGACCAGCATGATTGTTTCGAAGTATTTTGAAAAATTTACTTCCCATGTGTATGGCTGCCTCGGGTGGCATGACCGTTCTGTCAAGGTGGTAATTTGTAACGTAGTTTGTAGTGACTTGTAGACAAAATTTTGAGAGGATTAAGTGGTATAAATGCATATTTTTTTACTTTGGAATATTCATATTTGTTGTGTGGGTTGGTGTCTCGTACAGGCACTTCCCCAAAGAATGGCCGCCTTCATGGATGCGAGATTTTGAGACAACCATGTGTCTAGTTCAAGTTTCTCGCCCGCTCTGCCTAAAATGAGTTTCCAGCGGTTCAATTTCTCATGCCTAACGATGCTAAGATTCTCTATGGGATAATCAAGTTCTCATTTTTTTCCCGAGTATTGTTAAGCAAACAGCAAGAGAAGGAAAACTACGTTCATTGTCTTGTCTAATTCAAAGGCTTTTCGGGGAAAGGCAAAAGCGCCAATGAATCCAATTGAACAGCAGGTCGTGGTCCCCCGGTTTCCTGGAATGAATGCTGTTGTCTATTCTTTGAAAAAACAAAGGGGTTCAGATCTGCTGGGTGGGTTCAGTGCGTCAGCACCCAGCTTATCCGAACCAAAAACGACGTGAATTTTCACAGTTAAAACCTCACTTTATCATTCTCACAAAACCTCACTTCATCGTTCTCACACTATTGATGAATGGGCTCATAAAAATAGGACCCAACGGTGTGAGAATGATGAGGTTTTGACGTGTGAAAATTCATGTCGCCAGCACTGCCCTAACCAAAAACAAAGCAATAAGTATTTTTAAAAAATATGGATAAGGCCATTTTTTATTCTTATTTTATGTTAAAAATGGGAAATTATATTTTGTTATACTCTTGGCTTGAAATAAGTGTCCTATTTTTAAAAAGATAAATATTTAATCTAATTTAGTTTTCAAAAGTATCCTTTTTTATTAATATGTAGAAAAAGTTGATAAAAGGTAGTTTAAAAAAATATATGTAAAAATTATATAAAAGAGAAAGTGGGTGGCAATTAAGCAAATAAGACACTTATTTTAGAATAAATTAATCTATAGATATTTATTTTAAGACGGAAGGAATATAAAAAAATTAATGGATTGAGTTATCTTTTTTTGCCATAAATGGATGGAGTGGGTATTCTTGCACTACGCCCATTTTGCAATTGATATGTTTCTTTGACACGAATTAGAAGTCAAAATTTACTCGAGTGGGTGAAGGCTTAGGCTATGTGATTATTGGCAAAGTGATTGAGCATTTAGTTTCAAATTTCACTTAATAAAATGTAGGATAGTTTAATAAATAAAAATGCTGGATCTCTGCATGGGGGTGCTATTCGGAGGCGTAGAATTCTCGCTATTTTATAGATTGATGGCCCGATTCATTGTGCTGGAATGTCCATTGACAAGTTCTTTTGTCAACTAGTATGCAAAAAAGAGCAGGTAGCTTGTTCACATATTTGTGTGCACCCATTTCAGTATGAGTGGCCAATCAACCCCTTTTCTTGGGAATAAAACGTGAAATATGGACCCGTTTTCACATTTTTTGTCTAAAGTGGCGGGGCTAATTGGCGACTGACACCAAATTGGGTGTAGGTAACTCATAACCAATCCGAAGCAGTCGGAGTATGTTGAGCATGTGTGCAGGTTACTTTTTTCCTTCACAAAATTGAGCACTTAAGTCAATATTTTAAAGACTTGCAAATTTATGTGATTATAACATACCTACTATATAAAGCAAATTGGTGTGTTATAAATTTTTTATTTTTGCCTTTATTACAAATGATATTTTATTATTATTCCTAGATTACCCTACAAACTATTTTACATATTTGTACAATATATGATTTGGTATGATCTCAATCTCATACAAGATTTATATTCCTCATTTTACTCGTGATGATTTGCACGCCAATGAGTCCAAAATACTAAATAATTGAAAGAAAGGGTATTATATATGAACAAATGTTATTTTTATTTCCTTTACTAATTATGAAATTATAATATCCTATGATCCAAGTAATTTAATTAGTTAGATTTAAATATGAAAGATTGAACCATTAAGATAATTCATACCATCTTTAATAATTCTTTATTATGTCGATAACCAATTAAATACTTTAAAAACATGTATTTAGCATTTGATTGTAGGTTTTATATCAAAGTTCATAAATAATACTTCCTCTTCCCGCATTAATAGCTCCTTTTATTTTTTTGTGAACTAAAATAAATTTATTTTAAAATACCAGACGGAGTCTTTGGAATGGCGTGAGTGGCTACTTCACTGTCCTTCATTCTTTAGCATGAGGCTACTCTGACCATTCTGAGCTCTTTCCAAGAAAGAAGATTTGTTAGCTTTGAGGACAAGGAGACTCAAGTTGGCATCAGAAGTTTTGGAACAGTGGGAAATGGGAGGGAGGTCGTGTTGGTAACCGGTAAGGGGAAGGGGGGAGGTGGAAGAGCGTACTTGGATCAGACCGGGGAGGACGAGCGGGCACGGTGAAGCTTAAAACCAGGTTCTATTCCGTTTCTGTAAACGAAACCCACTATTGAGATGGAGGTTGGCGTGGAACACGGCATAAAAAGGGTGGAGAGAATTTTCCCTCCGCGTACAAGGTAGTTATCCGGACTCGCCTACCTCTGGTCTAATCTGTCTGTTCTAATTATTGGGAAAGTGGGCAGAGCTTTTCTAGTACGTTGGTTTGCCGGACGACGACGAGAGAGACAACAGAGCCAGGCATCATCGAGTTCCTCTTGGGAACAGACAAGTTTATAGCTGCCAGATAACTGGCAGATAAGTCGGGCATCTACAGCATAAAATCCAAAGTTGAGCAGGAGTCAGCAGATACCCATAGGAGAATCCCAAAAGCTAGCATAAACCTTGGTGCGAAAGACTTTGGAAGTGCAAGTAAGACTTTGGAAACGAAAGATTATCTAGTGGAACCGTTATTCGGGCCAGTAGATATGTTCTTTTAATAGACGATACATTTAATTTATTTGTACATGTTTGAAACTGAGTAAATTGAAGCATAAATTGTGGTTTACATATATATGTTGCTAGTAGAGCGGTTTCAGTGGATACTTTCTCGAAACGAAACACGCTCGTCAATCCCAGTTTTAGGTTTAAAAAGAAAAACTAAATTACTTTTTTATCTATAATTATTAATTAATATTATTATAAATATATTGGGCAACTAGGTCAAAACAAAAAGTTGTTGGACCCTTATTTAGTTTAAATATAGTATAAATATAGATTGAATATGGCTTTGAAACCTTATTATTTTGTATAATTTTACTAAATAAAAAATTTAAACACTATGAGATCACAATTCAATCCTTAAGGGTGAGTTTGGGAACGAGGATTTGAGCCGTGTGATTTAGCCCAAATCCCATGTTTGACAATGTATTTTGGGGGTATATTTTGGTTTTATCCCGAATCACACCTTAAATTATATTATTTGTTATATAACTAAAAAGTGGATAAACTCAAATTAGAGGGTTTCACCCAACTTGGATTCATATCTAGAGCCACTCCCACTTCTCTTCTACTCAAGCTTTTTTGCTCTCATTATCAAGGTGAGTCCCTATTGATTATTTCATGATGTTATTTTTGTTCCTACGTACTAAATAGATGTCCTTACTTATTTTATTCATTTGTTTGCTAAAAAAGTTGGAGCTTTCTGTCGACTGAGAATTGAAAAGAAGACCTTGAGCTTCATGATGCCCGCGGGGAGGAAAAAACTTCCCCCTATCCCATGCCTAAAATTATGTGTACGTATATATATAAATTAGAAAATAAAATCAAATCTTAACAAAATTCAACGTTCTCAAACGAGAGAATTCAAATACTCACTCTTAAAATTACATAGTTCTCAAACACTTAATTCTTAAATACAAATCTCACTTATCCTATAATTTTTAATGACATGATTTAACAATCACACGTTTAAATTCAAATAAAGGTTCCCAAACGCACCCTAAAAACCTGAAGCCTAATATTTCGTATAATTTTAAAATATATGATATTCAATATCCAATTGCTACAAGTTCACAATTCAACCCCTAAAAAATAAAAGTCCTAATTTGGTAGAATTTTATCCTAATCCATATTTGGAATGATTCACACCGACTCATAAAAGATTTGATTTGGTAATATCTCAATTTCATACCAAAAGACATTTCTCAATTAGTACGATTTAAAGTGGCTTTGAAACCTTATTATTATTATTATGTATGATTTAACCATATATATCCCGAATATTAACCCCCTATGAGATCACAATCCAATCCGAGCCTTAATTTCGTAGAATCCTTATTATTTGATTTGGTATGATGTGAATCTAATACAAGATTACATCCTAATATTTAACCCCTACAAGTTCACAATTCAATCCCTAAAAGACATAAGTCCTATTTTTGGCTATTAATATAGGATAGATGAAACATTTTATTTAGAACAGTGAAAAAAAATGTCATTGTTTTGTTGATTTTAAAATTCTAATGGCACTTTGTTTTTTGCCACAAAGAAAAGTAGTATGTAAGGGACTCTCTTGGCCCTAAATTAATAGCTCTATTTGATAAAAAAAGTTTATTCAATATTAATAAATTTATTTTATTAAATTTAAAAGGTTTGGTACTTAAAAAAGAGTATCATAACCTTATTTTCTATGTAAATTTTACTATTTAATAAAAAATACTATTTTTCTAAATAGAGTTATTAATTTAAAGACGGAGGGAGTATTATATAAATGGAATGAAAGGTCCGGTCTCACCATTTTCATTGTCTAGAAATGCAGATCGCGCTTGCATGTGTATTCGGGAGAGACGGGGTTAGGTTACGAACAGGAAACCTATGAAGTGGACGTGAAGTCACGACAAGATCGTGAACTTGGCAAACGCTTTTATAAATATATTTAATTTTCTTTGGTGCAAACGGTTTTTGATAAATATACCTAATCTTTACTTCCCAGTTCATGCATACTTTGGTGCAAACGCTTTTATAAACAGGGGGAGTCACTGTTTGGTCCAAGAGAATCCATTTTTGCATCTTCATCCTTCTTTGGTCTCTCATCACTACTTGGCTCTACTATGGAGAAGGAAAATCATGCTTTGGTCGGTTTCCATAGTTTAGGTGGAGTGAACATAGCAATTGCTGTTGCTGGCGCATTTTTATCATGGATGTTGATCCACAGATGGGGACAAAGGAAGAACAGAGGACCCAAGGCGTGGCCTGTTGTAGGTGCTGCAGTCGAGCAGCTACTAAACTATGAACGAATGCATGATTGGCTGGTCGAGTACTTGTCGAAGTCGAGAAGCGTTACAGTTCCTATGCCTTCTATGTCTTACACTTACACCGCAGATCCAGAGAATGTGGAATATGTTCTCAAAACCAATTTTGCCAATTATCCCAAGGTAAGACTGAACGAGCTGTGGAATGTTTCAAGTGTTTTCTAATCAGTACTACCAAACGTTGATCTAAAAAGAAGTTTGTTGATGTTGTAAGGGTGAAGTTTACCACTCCTACATGGAAGTGCTGCTTGGTGATGGAATCTTCAATGCCGATGGTGAGATGTGGAGAAAACAAAGAAAGACTGCAAGCTTGGAGTTTGCCTCCAAGAATTTGAGGGACTTCAGCACTGTAGTATTTAGGGAATACGCAATGAAGTTGTCAAATATTTTGTGCCAAACTTCTGTACACAAAAAGGAAGTAGACATGCAGGTAAGTCACACATTCTAACCATTCTTCCTGCAGGCTTGCACCACCACCTCAAGATAGGTTTGATAAACCCAAATGCCATTCATGTAATATGAAACATACTCTCACCGTTTAGTAAATTTGCATGTGTTGGCTTTATTTTACAAATATGGTAGTAGCATTTGCATTCAAATAAAATAAAACATCATACATGAAACAGCGGTTAAATGAAGAGCTGACGTTATGGTATTAATCTTTTGCATTTGCAGGAGCTCTTGATGAGAATGACCTTGGACTCAATATGCAAGGTGGGCTTTGGTGTGGAAATTGGGAGTTTGTCCCCTCAACTACCAGAAAATCCCTTTGCTCAGGCCTTTGACATCGCCAACATCATTGTAACCCTCCGCTTCATCGATCCTCTGTGGAAGGTGAAGAAGTTCCTCCACATTGGTTCAGAAGCTTTGCTTAATAAGAGCATCAAGCTTGTGGATGACTTCACTTACTCCATGATCAGGAAAAGAAAAGCAGAGATAGTAGAATCACAAAGAATGGGTCAAAAGGCCAAGGTAATATATAGCCTATTTGCTTTAACAGTGCATAAATAAAAAAATGGCTTGGGTTGAGCACATGCTGAACTAATTACCCATTACCAGATAAAGCATGATATATTGTCACGGTTCATCGAGCTTAGCAAAAATCCAGAAAGCAATCTAAGTGACAAGAACCTAAGAGACGTGGTCCTGAACTTTGTAATAGCCGGGCGAGACACCACAGCAACAACACTCACATGGTTCATTTACATGATAATGATGCATCCAAACGTGGCTGAAAGGCTCTACTCGGAGCTCCTAGCTTTCGAAGAGGATCGAGCCAAGGAAGAGAACCTGGAGTTGGTTCCATTTGATCCAGAAGATGTACACTCATTCAGCCAAAGGATGTCTCAATTTGCAGGGCTACTGAACTACGACTCTTTGGGGAAGTTACCGTATCTGTACGCAGCCATAACCGAGACTCTTCGCTTGTACCCAGCAGTCCCTCAGGTTCACTATGTGATAACGAGGAAAATAGGCTTCGACAACTAAATCATCCTTCTAAGATGGGAAGAGTTTTTTATGTAATTCATTGACAATAAGCCTAGGTAAGCAGCATATAGGAGCCCTTGATAACGAAGATCGACGGCTCCCATACATAGCTTACAATAGGCTCCTTGTTCCGAAACAGAAAAAACTCTTTCCTTTAATACGAGCAAGTGGCTGAGGTATTCATTTGTCCTCTTTTTTTATTTTTTATCACAGGACCCTAAAGGCATCATAGAAGATGATGTTCTGCCTGATGGGACCCGAGTAAGGGCCGGGCACATTGTGACATATGTGCCTTATTCAATGGGTCGGATGGAGTATATTTGGGGCCCCGACGCTGGTTCTTTCGATCCTGATAGGTGGTTCAAAGATGGAGTCCTGCAGAGTGTTTCTCCCTTCAAATTCACTGCCTTCCAGGTAACGTAATATACTCCCCCCAGACTAATTAATAATCTCCTACTTCTGTCCTTATCACTAATACCGTAATACTGTGGCATTGCCTTAGAATCTTTCCAGCTCAAAAGCTAAATTATTTGAACCATGTCATTCTTGTTCCGATTTTTTTTTCCAATATTCCAAATTCCAGTTCATTTCAGAAATATTTATCATTCTAAGAAGTTGCTTCAAAGTTGGTATAAATGGTGGTCTGCAAATGTTGTTATGATTGCGAACGCAAAGTAATGAAAAGATACCACAGTAATCAAGATTTTTGGAACTCATATTTCAAGTCCTTTATTACACTTGCAGGCTGGTCCGAGGATATGCTTAGGTAAGGACTCTGCATATCTCCAGATGAAGATGACACTGGCCATCCTCTGTAGATTCTTTAGTTTCACTCTTAAGCCCTATCATCCAGTCAGGTACAGGATGATGACTATTTTATCTATGGCTCATGGATTGAAGCTGACGGTATCAAGGCGATCCTAGACATAATTTCTACGCTTCAAAGAGGATGTTTGCAGTCGGCAAGGAACAGCTGCATCTGGTTTCTACTTAAGAAATGTGAAGGCGATAAACCCATCTTTATGTGTACATGTTTGAACATGAAAATTTGGTTTTCAGCCGCATATTAGGCAACTACCAATAAGCTGGAATAGCAAACCTATCCTCAGAAGACGAAGCTCTCCTTCATTGGTCACGTGTTCAACCTTCGT
This sequence comes from Saururus chinensis, assembly GCA_035235625.1. Lineage (NCBI taxonomy): Eukaryota > Viridiplantae > Streptophyta > Magnoliopsida > Piperales > Saururaceae > Saururus > Saururus chinensis. The sequence continues at coordinate 13,652,111 of CP141140.1, read as the reverse complement.
CTTCTGAACCCACAACAGGGAAAAAGCTAGCCACACGGGGAAAAAGTTCAAACAAACGAAGTTCTTTTATACCACCGATTTTCACAAACAAACCATCCAACATTTACATCTTTTGGTCGATAACAAAGCTTTTCTCGTGACCCATACATTAGAAACATAAAACTGAAGCACGACTGATTGACAAACTCACACTGACACATCAAACCCAATACATAAAGTGTAGGCTTCTGCACTAACAAACTTAAAACTTTGCTTTTTTGCTTGGTTCAAAATACTAATGCCTAGCGATTGCTATGGCCGAGAGCAAGATGAGCAGTATAAATACCACAATCCCAGCAAAAGAGCCAATCAGAGAGCCTGAAATGCGCTCACAAAAGGAGTTGAACTGCTGGCATATTGCAAACCAGTTTGCCCGTGCATTACCCTTGTGGGCTAGGTACACGATTGCCGCTGCAGCAGAAGCTCCTGCAGTCAAGAGTGCCAGCATTGCCTACCAAAAACAATTACTTAATTAATCACACCCGGTAAAGTGGACAAACACAATACTGTAGTAAAGAAGTTTGGGTTATAAATCTACAACAAGAAAAAAATTTGATCCATACCGTGTCGAGGAATAACAAGAGGATTCTGGTGCCTTTGGCTCCGCTCCTAACTATGTGAAAGATGGACACAGGGATGGAGAGCACAAGATAGGCGCTTACAATTGAGTTGGCGACAACAAAGAAGCTGAAAGGCATGCAGACATCAGGAACATAAATTCATATACTCGTGTTTGATTTTAATACGTTTTGCAGAGCCATGCAGGAGGACATGGCATGGCATTGCACCCTTAGCAGAATGGTTTGGCGATGTAGGTGACGAGAACGAAAATGGTAATCTTTTGAAGCGCTATCCCTGAAAGGAAGGGTTCCTATGTGCCAAAGATGAAATGAGCTGTTGAATATAATGACTTACGTGAAGGATGGGAGATCGTCATATTGAGCTTTGAATCGAATGAACTGCGTGAAGAAGGGCAAGGTCTCATCGGTGGTCCCCATGGCTATGGCACTACCCAGCGTGCCGATGACTGCAACCAACCTCAAAATGAAGTCAAGGACAGATACTCCCTTGTTCACCCCAGCTCTTTCCATGGCTGCCTTGGATGCCTCCCCGGTTTCAAGGGCCATTTCAGACGAACTGAAAGAGTTTCTTGCAAAGGCAGCTAAAGAGTGATAGAAGATGTGCTAAAAAGAGCTATTTGCTTCGTTGAAAATGGAAAGGAGAAGATATGTATTTATAGAGTCCTCTACCAGTAACGAACACTGGCAAAGATGTGTACAGTAGGTTTGCTCATGGCTGGCTTGGAAGAGAATGGGGCCCAGATTCTGCATGTGAATAGAAGCACAGATGTTGTGCATTAAGGGGTCCTACTTGTGTACCTGCTCTTACTAGTCACATTTTAAAATGTGAAAAGCTATTGAACTAATTGAAGGGAAGGATTTTTCCATCTTCCCACTCCAACAAATCTTGCCTTTTTTGGCTAAATACTCCTCAAACCACTCCAACAACTTATTCCCATTTTAGCAAAGGGAAAGGGGCAAAGACTTCTCATCTGTGCACTCTCCACAAGTCAAATTTTCTGGAACAAATTTGCCTCCAATACAGAAATATGTAGATTGTTCAATATTTGTCTTTCTTGTGGGGGGTTATCATCAGAATTGGAGCGGTTATATTGTGTTGGATGTGTGGGAGTTAGTGTCTGTAGGCACCAAATGGGACACAGAAAGGTTGAGTGGGTGCCCGGTGCCATCACTAGCTTGACCAAGAAAATGTCTTCGAGGGTCAAAAGATTTCCAAAATATATACCTTTGTCACTGCATGCTCATTGATTGACTGTTTTAATGGACACTTGCAACATTAGCTCAAAATAAAGGCCTGAATCATTAGCCACAAAGAATTTTCTACTGTGGGAGTGGAGTTCGCATATTGACATCATTCTTAAGTGAAAACCGCTAACACTTAAATACAACAAAGTCTATTTATACTTAACAACAACCGCCCACACTAACCCGTCGATTAGCTTTGTTGACAGTTTATACTGCTCATTAATTTATTTGTGTCACTACCCGGGCTACTGTTTTGTGTGAATACCTACTTTATACCTGGTTAATATATTAACGAGACTCATTCATGCTACCTACTTATACCTGTTTAATATATTAGCTTAAGGGTTTTTTCATAATTCTTTTTCAAATCTATTATTTTTTCATATGATCTAACCTGATCTGACCTAACCCGACCCAACTTGTTAATGTTATAAATTTTAATTTTTATATTTTTATAATAATTCTGTAATTTTTTTTATGGAAAAGAGATATTCTTTGTATTTTTTATGATCATTATTTAGTATTTCATAATGAAGCATTATTTTTTAAAGTGAAAACTTATTAAAAGTAATCTTATTTTATTGTAAACGGACAAGTTGGTCGAGTTCGGAATACGTTTATTTGGGTTAGGTCGGGTATTGCATAGTATTTCTTATAAGGCAATACCTTAAAGTTCAACAAAACTCAAGTTGAACCTTACTTGGCGACATTACTATGCTTATGTGCATGCATCAATTGTTTTCAAGCTACGCAATTTTAATAGTGCAACATGTACGTATTACTCACGAGCCAGGCGGGTTTGGATTTACCTTTCTATCACGTGATATACGTGCATAATTAGATATCAGTCCCATGACACGCAATGTACTGTGCAAATCATGAAACTGGTTACAACCAAAGGCTGCGTTGAAACCCCGTACTCAACCCAAGATTGACCAGGTTGGCTTGAGTCCAAGAAAATAAATACCTTAGCAAATCTCAATCGGGTCGGGTATATCATGTGAAAAATTCAAGAACCAACCTGACTTGTGTTCCAAATTAACTTACAAAACTATATTTAACTCATATTATATAAATTTTTATAATTTACCTAAAATGGGGTCAATTTGGTTTTAATTATTAGAACCAACACGACCCAAGATAGAATCTTGGTTCCTATTTCAAGTTTGTGGGTTTTTCGGTTCTTATATCAGGTTAGGTTAGGTCCAAAAAATTTTGTTCCTATCTCTGGTTAGGTTCAAGGAACTTGACTCCTATCTCTGGTCGGGTTTGGTAGAACCGGATACAACTCGACTCGAGATGTAGCCCATTGCTACCCTCCACATAAAAAAGTAACAACATGGACACTCAGCCATGAATGAGACTCCCGCGCGCTAGAAAGTTTCCCTCTCCCACCAATAGGCCACATCACAACAACCTTGTTCCAGGATTTTTGGAGGGTATGTTCAACAGTCTCCACGATTTTGCCAATCCAATCTGCCTCGCCCTAGTCCACCTTCCTACCACTGCTTTGCGCGATCTTGCTCCTCTGTAATAGGGCCCCCAATCACGTTGACAATGTCTTTCTTCTGGCTCCATCGCACTGCAATCGGGGATCCTTGCCTCCACGCCCACAACCTATTTCCCACCATGGTGCTGCAACATGCTTTCCCCAACCTTAACCATCGTCCTCTTCAATTCTCAGCACCCCAATTGGATTTTGGCTGTCGAGTTCTTTCATGAAATCCAGGTTATTCAAGCGCCTCATCCTCCCTCTTCACATCTATGTCTTCCTCTAAAGATTTTTAGGTATATTTTCTTTAACCAATACCACTATCTCTCTATCATCTTTCATTTTTTATATTGCAAAACCATTATCCATTGAAAAAGTAAATTATTTTTTGAATATGGATAGGGAAAATGTTTATGATATTTCTATTGGACAAAATTATGCAAGTGATTTGTGCATTTCTATGACGAATAATATTCATATACTTGAGCTTGGTTATAACCTCTAATTTTCAGTCCTTTGAGTTTTAATATCCGGGAGCAATATTTACAAGCATTAGAGTTTGTAATATTGAGTGATGTTTTTTTAGAATCAAATGTACAACCTGTTGATCGTCCTGCGGCTGTTTACGGTGATTTCCATACGCAGTTTCATGATCTAATGAAACTCTTTCAATTGGGTGGCCATGTGCTAGAGACCAACTATATTTTGATGGTAACAAACTCTTTACTTTTCTTTTTGATCAATAACTCATGTTATTAGTGTCATATATTGGTAAGACTCAAGATTACCTAGCTTCTGCTAAATAATTGACAGGGTGATCTTGTTGATCGTGGATACAACAGTCTGGAAGTGTTCAGTATTCTTTTGCTCCTTAAAGCAGGGTACTTCTTTTCTGGCCATGTGTGTTTAATTAGTGTTAAGTGTAACTTTTCAAAAGCTGGAGTCATTTAATGGACTTAATGGTTGCTGACGGTGTTTGCATATGTTTTCAGATACCTTGCAAATATATCTCTTTTGCGTGGAACTCATGAAAGCAGGCAGCTAACCCAAGAATGCTTTTAGTGTCAATGACCATTTTTGTCATGACTAATGTATTTGATTCACTGATCTGGGAGCATGTGGTGTCTTATTTGATTCAACAAGAATTGTCTTTAGTTAGTAGTATTATTGCCTTTTTCTCATGAAGTATCAATTATCTTTCTCAAGAAATATTGGCACTTTCTGTTGGAATTCTCCTACTATAGCTATAATGTGAATACATGTTTTGTTTTCTCCTCTGATCCTGAACTGAAATATAATTTTTAGTAACAAAACATGTCCTAAACTGGTTAGAATTTTAGAGAATGGGATGTTACAAACTGAATAAAAATATCTTAAAAATTATCATTTTAATCTTGCATGTTGACATTTATTTATTTATTTATTTATTTTCCCCTGTTTAAATCAGTATGGTTACGAGATTTCCTTATAGATTGTGAGAAGGCTATTGCAGCACGGACAACGTACATTGTGGGGGTGCAAGTTGCAACGCTTGAGAATTTTTAACATATTTTTTTAAAAAATTATAAATTTTTTTCAATATAACAGCTATAAATTAAGAAAAATGATGAAATACAAAATTTATGAAAATATTATTTAATTTAAAGTATCATACATCACATTTTTTCCCATTACTTATTACAATTGCCTTAGTGTTATCACTAGCATGTGTTTAATTTGGAACATTTTTATATAAAACTACCTTAGATGCAATAAATAAATAGTTAATTTCCACAAAATTTTCTGGACCAAATTAGGTGGTCAAGTGGGTAGATAAATAATGTGCCAACTGCCAAGTTTTATTTGGCCAAATTGGGAAAAGTCAAATATTCTGGTAAAGCTTCCCGCTGGTGATAGATCAATAGTCCACACACTCCAAGTGATGTCAAGTTCACTAGTTGCTAAATAACCAACATTGTGTGCCATCAATCCGGTGGATCTAATAGGGACGGAGGGAAGGGGCTAGAAGGGGCCATGAAATTATAATAGCCTTTTTAAGATGGGACCATGTGGCCCCATAATTTTCTCATTTAGGTGGGACTACGTGGCCCCTTTAAATATTGTAGCAAGCTTGAGTGGCCCCTCTGTATTTTTTCTGGCTCCATCCCTAGATCTACAGTTAATGAAACATTAATGATTGAACATTAAATAGATTATTTAAATAAAAAAGTTAATATATACTTGGTCGCATATGGAAAAAATATGTGGCTGGCGCATAACAAGCTGTCATCTGATGAGCGAGGGAGGCTGGTGAGTAATTAAAACTCGTCTGCCCCTTCGAGTTTCATGGGCCGGGTGCATACTTACAAACTTCTTAAATAGTGAGCATTTAGTTAATGGGATGATACTTCGACAAAATAATTGCTCTTTACAGGAAAAGAATTATCTACCATATTCCTTACCTCCATCTACACTCCACACTCTACTCGGCCCTGCCGTAAATACTTAACACACAATCAAGAACGAGGCAACTAGAGGAGCGTAAGAAAATGTTCTTCTTGATATGTCCCTTGGAATCATGCACGAGTACGTAGAGTAATTAAGACACCTATTCATGGAGGCTTTGCCACTGGTATGAACCAAATCCATGTGATATTAATAACCAGAGGCTAGAGATGAAAGACTTGCATGGATTGGTCATTGCTACCTAACAAATTCAACTTATTCATGCCAACTATGCTGTATATCTAAGGGATACTTGCATCTTCAAAGATTGTAGTGTTCAAAATAGATATTAAAGATGCGCAATACGTGAGGATTTCAAGTAAGAGTATCTTTATGTATCCTAGTGTTGTAGATACTAACTCTTATTCATCTTTATCATGTAAAATCCCTGTCAGTGGATTCTAAAACACAAATGGAGGAAGAAATATGTCATTTTTTGGTCTGTTTTGAGAAGCTTCACACCCTTTGCAAGCACCACACTCTTTGCAAGGGCAACCTTGTGATTATCTCTCTTATCTTGTAATATTAATTTATCATGTCATCTTATAATGTTCGAATAACGAATAATGAAGGATTAACTACAAAACTATTGGTAATAAGAAGATAACGATGAGAGAGAGAGACATACAAATCCGAGACACCCAGTATGATTAATTCGGTCGACAATACCAAACTCGGGATGATGAGCGAGAAAAACTCTGATATAAGGCATCTCATCCACAATGGCAGCGATGCTTCCGTTGGAAAGGGCTTCAGAATACTGCACATCTGTTGAAAATGGGCGAAGGCGTTTAGCACCACGGCGCTTCAGATAGTCTTCCACCAACCACCCATCTTGATACCCGATCCATTCGTTCTTGTTAATTAGAGTATGCAAATATATTACTTTGGGAAACAGACTTTGAACTGCTAACATAGAGGTTAGGTTTGCAGATAACCCTTAATCAAAATGAAACCGATTATAGTCCACAAACCCAGGATAAATTTGGAATAATTGCTTCTCAGCTTGTCGTCTGCAACAAACATAAAATGTATATTTGAAGATGTGCTTAATTAATCAAACACTAGCTGCCTAAAATGATATTGCAAATAAAAGATGCGTATACGATTGACGATACTAACACTCCCTATTATTAACAGTATGTATATATATATAGAGAGAGAGAGACTCACGATCACGATCACTGAAAATATAATTAGTAGTGAAGGACAAGGAGAGAATCTTGCAGAGCTGATATGCAATTGTACCGTTGAATTCCTTGTTAATCTCGCTTTCAAAAAACCACACAAGCATTCCTTTCAAAATGAGGATTAATGCAATGGTAGCGCCCCATAGTTGTGGCGACACAGGCTTCAGAAACCACATTGGGTTATTGGTGTCATTCTCGTCCTTCAGTTGCACAATCATGGCCACATCAGAGTCTGCATAAGGCTGACTAAAATCGACGTTAATTGCTCTCTGCGCAGTGATTGTTACATCCCCAACGACCACATCGTATCTCTGTCCAACAATACCAAGTCAGCAATCATAACAGACGAAAAATGAAGTAGATGAAATACATAGACAATGCCCAGTGAGTGTCTTAGCCCGTTAAAGAAAGCATTTCTTGGCCACCCATTTAATTCTCCTCTTGCAAGGATCTGTGAGCCCACAGTTGGGTGGCGCTTATTGATACAGTTCTGCTTAGGTTCAAGTTACCAAAGGCAAGATAGCAGTTCTGTTTTATTATAATACGATAAAGATGCAAGATACCACACCGATGCAATTACCGACTGAAAGTACCGATGCACGATAAGTACTAAATGAATACTTGATGCAGCACTCATATGTTGGTGTGTCCCATATGTGGATCTCATTAGAAACCCAAAAGTTATGAAAAAAATAAAAAGTCATATTTTGTATTAATTAAAATAAAAATTCAGAATTAACTTGGTCGATTATAAAGGGGTGTGAGGTAATTTATTGGTGTCTATTTGATGAAAAAGGTCACTATGAGGCTATATGTATGCCTAGTCCCTTCATCATGTAAAGTGAGCAAGGTATGTATCTTGTCTCTAAATATTATGTTATTTGCCTTATGCTTCATCCCTAAGTGATGAACTTACAATTTTATCTAACATGTGGTATCAAAGCCTTTTCTCTTGGGAAAATAATAGGCTTTAAGGTTTTCTTCAGTTTTTGATTTGTGAATATATCTTGAGTTTCACTCAACTTTTGAAATTTTGTGTAACATATTTGAGTCTTAGGTATGGAATCCATCAAAACTTATCGTAAACTTTAGGTTTATGTCAAAAATTGAAGTCTTAATGAACTTATATCTGTTTCTGATTCAAAAATTTTTAAACCTATGATTTACCTTTATTTATTTCGATTCACCCACTTAGACACCAGGTTTAATTATTTTTAGCCACTTTAGTGCTTATTTACATTGATTCATTGACATTTAGTCTAATTTTGCTTTTTTTGACTTGATTAGCTTACTAATGTAGTGATTGATGTATGAACTAGTATGATTATGATATACATCTTGCCTATTTGATGATGATATTATGATTTAGCATCATGCAACTTTATTATCAAGATATTATCATGTTTGAGTTATCCACTTTAAATAGTAATTTAATATGTGAGCGGTCATATTAAATCATATTTATTAGATTGATCTTGTTAATCACTATAGTGGTCAAACCCTATTAATTTATGAGAATGAGAGAGTCATTTTGATGAAAACTAAAGCGAAAGTCATTAGAGTCTATAGATTAAAACTACACACTAGATATGTATTAGACCTTCCTGATACAGCTTTTGTACGCTCCATTTCCCATAATTTATTGTCTACTTTCATACTTATGTTTGTGACTATTCTATTAACCTCATAAATAAAGGTTTTACTTTATTTCTTCGCTCCTTTATTATTAGAAATGGTTTCCTTAGTCATAGTCTTTATTATATGACTCCTCTAAATCATTGTCCTAGCTGACTTAAACACAAACTCCAAAATGAACTTATCCACCTTGTGGCACAGACGTGTCATATATTACGGGATAAAATAAAGAGGTTAATAAAGAATAAAATTTTGTACAATCTTGATTTCTCGAACTTCAATTTTACATTTGGTGTATTAAGGGGAAAATGACTAAGGCTAAAAAAAACTGTCACCAGAAGCTCATGTTTACTAGAATTAATCTATACAAATATTTGTTGTCTATTTAGTGTGCCTACTTTTGGAGGAAATAACAAAAAGTATTTTATCACCTTCATTGATGACTTCTCCCGATATAATTATTTCTTTTTCATGAGAAATCTGAAATATTTGATGTTTTTAAGATTTATAAGGCTAAAGTTGAAAATCAACTTGATCAAACAATTAGTTATTAAATCTAATAAAGGTGGAGAGTATTATAGAAGGTTTGATGAAAGAGGGCAACATAAAAAACCATTTGATTTTTCTTACAAAAATGTAGGATTGTTCTGTAATATAGTATGTTTGGAATCCCTGAGTAAAATGGAGTTGCTGAAAAGTGCAACAAGACTCTTATGGATATGGTGTGCAATATGATTGCAAATTGTTCTTTACTAGAATTTTTATATCGAGAAATATTAAAGACAACTACTTATATTTTGAACTGAGTGCCTTCTAAATCAGTGCCAAAGACCCCTTTTAAATTATGATATAGTAAGAAGCCAAGTATTTGGGGCTGTGCAGCTGAAGCTAGGCCTTATAATGGTGCTATCTTCCAAAAAATAAGCTAGGCCTTATATTTTTTAATCGAGTGCCTTGCCATTATTGGTCACCAAATCTAATCATATCAGACACACTCCATGTTTTATTACCCTTCATCTACACCCACCTATCACTACAATAAAAAAGACTATTAGCGATACATTTATGTGTTGCTAATAATCCCATAAGCGTTGCTAATGCCTATTAGTGATGCATAATAAGCGTCACCATAAGCATCGAAAAAAGTCCAATCACTACTACTATTTAGTGACGCTTACACAAAAACGTCACTAATAGTGCAATATTAGTGACACTTATATTTACGCCTCTAATATCAACCTTTTTTGCGATGCATAAACGAGCATCGCAAATAAGAGATTATTAGCGACACATACTAACGTACGTCGCTAATAATTATACGTTCTTAATGCATCGCTAATATTAAAATATTTTTTAAAAAATTAGAAGTTATTATTGACTATTAATTTTGTGAAATTGAAAAATAAAATATAGTTATTACTGACGCTTATATAAGCGTCACTAATAAAAAAAGAAAAATTATAAATAAAAAAAATTATTAGCGACACTTTTAAAGAGTCTCTAATATAAATTGATAAAAAATGTAGTGACGCTTTTGAAGCATCGGTAATATACTAAATATTTTAAAAAATCACCGGCTCCAGCCGATTGCGGCTGGAGCAGAGAAGAAGGGGAAGGGGAGAGGGGTTGGGAGGGGAAGCAAGCGGTGGCGAAGCGTGGCCGGAGAATGGAGGTGGAGATGGGTGGCGGCGGGGCACGGCCGAGGCAAAGAACGAAGGGGGAGGGCGGCTCCTGAGGGGCCCGACTGGTGGAGAGGGGCCGGCTCGAGGGGGCGAAGCCGCAGAGGAGAGGTCGGCCAGTGAAGGGGGGTGGCGACGCAGGTGAGAGGACGGGGGGGGGGGGGGGCTAAATAATCACGCAGGCAAAAAAGTTAGCGTAGCGACACATAATGTATGCGTCGCTACTACTGTTGGCTACTAGCGACACATACAATTATACATCGCTAATAACTAACATAGTAGCAACGTATATAGTTATGTATCACTACTACATATTTTTTTTTAAATTTAAAACAATGTATAATTAAATTTTTTCTCTCTCTCTCCTCCCTCCTCCTATCTCTCCCTCTCTCCCCTCTTTCTCTCTCTCTCCCCTCTTTCTCACTCTTTTATCTCTCCTCCCTCTCTCTTCTATCTCTCTTCTCTCTCTCCTCTCTCTCCCTTTTCTCTCTTTTATATATTTTTTTAAAAATTTATGGTAGTAGTGACGCATAACTATATGCGTCGCTACTACACAAGGTAGTAGCGACGAATATTGGTATGTGTCGCTACTATATTCAAATAGTAGCGATGCATACGGTTATGCGTCGCTACTAGATAATTTTTTATTTTAATTTTTTTTAAATAATTTATAATTTAATTTTTTTTCTCTTCTTTATCTCTCTCCCCTCATCTCTTTCTCTCTACCCTCTCTCCTCTCTTTCTCTCTCTTCTCTCTCTCTCCTCATCCTCTCTCTACCCTCTTTCTCTCTCTCTCTTCTCTCTCCCTCCTTGTCCTCTCTCTCCCCTCCCTCTCTCTTTCCCTCTCTCTCTCTCTCTCTTGACTCTCACTCCTCACCCCTCTCTTCTCTCTCTCCTCACCCTCTATTTCTCTACCCTTTCTCTTCTCTCTCTCCTCCTCCTCCTCTCTTCTCTCTCTCTCTCTCTCGCTCCTCTCTCTTGCTCTCTTCACTCTTTCTCTTTTATTATAAAATATATTTTAAAATTAATAAAAAAAATTAAGAAATAAAATATATTATATATAAATAGTGAAAGTTTAATCTATTATTGACACTACCTTTTATTAAAAATTTAATATTTATTTATTATATATACAAATAGTAAATATTAAATAAAATATATTATATTTAAGAAGTTTATTTTAAATTTTTTTAATATTTTTTATTATATACTTATTTATTAAATAAAATTAATTAATTAAACTAATAACGTCGCTTCTAAACAAGTGTCGCTATAATCAATGTTATTTGTGACACATGTTTAAAAGCGTCACTAAGGGTTCTAAATGTTTAATTTTTTATTTTAAATTCATTACTATTAGCGACGCTTGTATTAAGCGTCACTTTCTTGTAAGTGTCGATATCATTAAAACTGTAAAGCATCGCTAATAGTTATATTTTTTTTAAAACAAATAGCTTTTAGCGACGCTTATTTTATACATCGCTAATAGTGATCTAATTAGCGACACCTTGTATTAAACGTCGCTAATAATTGTAATAATAGCGACGCTTAATAATAAACGTTGCTATTATGTAACTATTAGCGATGCTTAATTAAAAGCGTCGCTAATATTTAAATTTTTTGCGATGCTTATTTATGCGTCACAAGTATCAGTTTTTAGCGACGCTTCTGTTTGCGTCGCTAATGATACATTTTGTTGTAGTGTATTTAGAACATCCTCATTCGCGAGGGGAGAACCATGATTACCCATAAGATTATATAAAATAACTAACTAGTGATGATCAATCTCTAAGAAGATCTAAAAGGCAAAAGAAATTAGTAATTTTAGATGATTTTATAGTAAAATTGCATGATTAAAATTATGATATTGGGATTGAGGATGATCATTCTTTTGTGAGAGAGGCGATATTTAGTGTAAATGCTGAAAATTGGAAGGATTCTATCAAGGATGAAATGTAATTGATGAAGCAAAACCAAGTTTGGCAACTTATGAAATTACATAAAGGTGTTTAACACATTGGTTACAAATGGATATTTTAAACAAAACGTGGTTCCAAGAATAAAATAGAAAGATATAAAGCAAGACTTGTCTTAAAATGATATACACAAAGAAATGACATTAATTATGGTAATACTTTTTCTCGAAAAAACATTCACATTGAGTGATTATGACTTTAGTTTTTTATTACAATCTTGAATTGTATTAAATGGATGTAAAAAAACTTTTTAAAATAGAGACTTAGAAGATGAGGTGTACATGAAACAACTTGAATGTTTTGAAAAAGATGAGAATTCAAATTTGGTTTGTAAACTCCAAAAATCTATATATGGATTGAAGCAAGCTTCCAAATAATGGTATTTGAAATTTTATGAGATTATCTATTCTTATGGATTTAAGGCAAATGCTGTCGATGAATGTGTATATTCAAAGTTTGAGGAGAAGAATTTTATATTCCTTGTTTTGTATGTGGATGATAGTCTTATGGCTAGTAATGACATTCGTCTTTTACAAAAGGCAAAGGAGTTCTTATCACAAAATTTTGAGATAAAACCTTGGGGAGGCATCTTTTGTTGTTGGAATAGAGATACATAGTGACAAACAACAAACTCTTCTGGATTTGTCTTAAAAGGCTTTTATTGACCATATTCTCAAAAGATTTAAGATAAAATCTTGTTCTCCATATGAAGTTACCATTTTAAAAGGAGACAAGTTTATTATAATGTAGTTTCCACAAAGCGAAGTTCAGAAATCCCATATGGCAAGTATCCCCTCAACATTTGTTGTTGGGAGTCTCATGTATATTCAAGTTTGTACTCGCCCAAACATTACTTTTGTTGTGGACATGCTTGGTCGTTATCAGCATAATCTTGGTATGGTTCATTGGAAGGATGTAAAGAGAGTCCTATGTCTTTAAGGCACTAAATATTCATGCTCACATTTAAGATATTAGAGTCCCTACTCGTTAAAAGATATTTTGACTCAAATTTTGCCTTTTTCCTTGACAACAAGAAATATACTTTAGGCTATGTCTTTATGATGGCATGAGGGGCTATTTCGTAGAAGAGTTCTAAACAAACTCTTGTAGCATCTTTCACAATGGAGGCAAAATTGGTGGTTATTTTTTAGGCCACCAAGGAGGCTATTGACTACAAAACTTTATTTTGGGGATTGGGGTAGTTAACTCTATTCAAAAGCCACTTAAGATTCATTGTGACAACTCTGTAGTTGTGCTCTTCTCTAAAAATAACAAGAATTCAACCAGATCAAAGCACATAGACATAAAATATCTTGTTGTTAATTGATCATTTGACAAAAAGGCTTACCCCTTAGAGTGTTTAAAGAACACCCATATAGTATGTTTGTAAGAGTTTTTTAAATGTTTAAGTTAGTGATAATGTTTGTGTATTTGTCTGTAGTCATTTTGTAATAATGATTCTGAATTAAGAACTACATTATGTTTCATTCAGTTAAAGAAACCTACAAATAATTGTGGTTATTTTGTTGCTCTTCATTTAGTTTTCGAAGTTTCAATAAAGTCTAAAATTTGGTCTACTTGTAACATTTATGTTTAAGCCACACTAAATCCATTTATAGGTCATGTTAATGGGGTTTTCGATATAGTGACCAAGGCAGTCCTAGTATCACATAAATGAGTGTTTTGACTACCTTGATCCTTATTGGTAATTACTGTTATATCGACCTATTCGAATTACCCCTTGTATGACTAAAAAGATTTTGAAAAAATCGTTAACTCATGTAATTTGTAAACTCCGAATTTCCATATTTTCAAAGTCTGCATTATTTATTTTCTTTAACCTTTGTGGGTCCAAGTGGGAGTATATATTATGACATGTTCTCATATATGTGAACAAGTGAGAGAATATTGGAGTGTCCCCACATATGGATCCTATTAAAAACTCAAAAGCAATGAAGAAAATGAAAAGTCATATTTTGTATTAATTAAAATAAAAAATTCAAAATTAAGTTAGTCTGTTACAAAGGGGTGTGTGTGAAGCCATTTATTAATGTCTTTTTAATAAGAAGAGTCACCATGAGGCTATATATGCTTAGTCCCTTCAATTACTTTTCAATCTTAAAGTACTTCATCCATTCTTGAAAAAAAGAGTAAAGAAGACTTAGACATTATATTCAGTCAAGGTTGATTTCTCTTTATATATATATATTCATCAAGTCAAGTGATCAAGGTACGCATACTGTTTCTAAATTTTATGTTATTTAGCTTATGCTTTGTACATAAGTGATGATCCTACAATTTATATACATCTAACAAAAACAAGTGCAATTGCAGGAGTGGAAGGTAGAACAATCATCTAATATGTATGAAGGAAGGTAAATAATTATTTGATCACCACTATTAATTAGTATAAACTACATAGTAGGATCATCACCCGTAGCACTTCCCGCAGGGGGTTGGCCTGCACCGGTTGGCTGATTAGGCAACTGGTCCCCGAGGTTTGCTGGATGATCACCATCTTCAGCGGGTTCTATCCTTGCGCCTTCACCTCCCGACGAGAAAACTAAGAAGGCAAAGAGTGCAAACGTTGAAGCGCAAACAGTGAACATATAGAGCCATAAAAAGCTACGGAGAGTTAATTGGCTGTGAGACACAGAGGCGTCCTGTTTGGCAGTAGAACATGTATCATTGCCAAACCATTTCCTCTCTATCTGGCACATTTCTTCACTTTCCCTAAGCTTGAGCAGTCCTTCGGAGACGTTAGACACCAATTTGGACCCTTTTGGAAATACCTAAAACACAATTAAGAACAGCCGGTCAGGCAACTAGAAGAGGATATATAAGAAAATGTTCTTCTTGATATGTCCCTTGGAATCATGCAGGAGTACGGAGAGTACGTAATAAACACCTATTCGTGGAGGCTTTGCCACTGGCAAGACCCAAATCCATGTCATATTATCAACCAGAACTAACATGAATTGGTCGTTGCAAACTAACAAATTCAACTTATTCATGCCAACTATGCTGCTTCTAAGGGATACTTGCATCTTCAAATATTCTAGTGTTCAAAATAGATATCTTTATGTATCCTAGTGTTGTAGATAGTAACTCTTATTCATCTTTATCATGTAAAATCACCTCTTTGTGAGTGCATTTTGAAACACCAAAGGAGGAAGAAATATGTCATTTTTTGGATTGTTTTGCAAAGCTTCACACCCTTTGCAAGCACCACACTCTTTGCCCGGGCAACCTTGTGATTATCATCCTATCTTGTAACAGTCATTTATCATGTTATCTTATAATGTCCGACAAACCAATAACGAAGGATTTACTACACAACTATTGGTAATAAATAGACAGAGATGAGAGAGAGAAGTGTGAGAGAGAGGGAGAGAGACATACAAAGCCGAGACCCCCAGTGTGATTAATTCGGTGAACAACACCAAACTCAGGATGACGAGCGAGAAAAACTCTGATATAAGGCATCTCATCCACAATGGCAGCGACACTTCCGTTGGAAAGGGCTTCAGAATACTGCACATCTGTTGAAAATGGGCGAAGGCGTTTAGCACCACGGCCCTTCAAATAGTCTTCCACAAACGACCCATCTTGATACCCGATCCATTCGTTCTTGTTAATTAGAGTCTGCAAATCTCATACTTTGGGAAGAAGACTTTGAACTGTTAACATAGAGGTGAGGTTTGCGGTGTAACCCGTAATCAAAATGAAACCGATTATAGTCCACAAACTCAGGATAAACCTAGAATAATTGCTTCTCAGCCTGTCCTCTGCAACAAACATAAAATGTACATTTGAAATCAAACACTATCTACCTAAAATGATATTGCAGATTAAAGATGCATATATGATTGCCGATACTAATACACCCTATTAATAGTACGCTGAGAGAGAGAAGAGAGGGAGACTTACGATCACTGAAAATATAATTAGTAGTGAAAGATAAGGAGAGAATCTTTTGGAGCCGATATACAATTGTACCGTTGAATTCTTCGTTAATCTTGTGTTCAAAAAACCACACAAGCACTCCTTTCAAAACAAGGATTGCAATGGTAGCGCCCCATAGTTGTGGCGACACTGGCTTCAGAAACCACGTTGGGTTATTGGTGTCATTCTCGTCCACCACTTGCACAATCATGGCCATATCCGAGTCTGCATAAGGTTGACTAAAATCGACGACATTTGCTCTCTGCGCCGTGATTGTTACATCCCCAACGACCGCGTCGTATCTCTGTCGCAACGATACCAACTCAGCAATCATAACAGACAACACACGAAGTAAATGAAATAACATAGGCAATGGCTCAATGCACAGTGAGTAACTTAGCTAGTAAAAGTAAGCATTTCTGCATAGGTTCAAGCTACCAAAGGCTAGATAGCAGTTCTATTTTATTACAATACGATAAAGATGCTAATAGATACAACACCGATGCAATTACCAACTGAAAGTACCGATGCACGAAAACTTCTAAACGAATCCTTGATGCAACACTCACTGGCTAGGACTAGAACAAGTGCAGTTGTAGGGGCGTAAGGAAGAGCAATCATCTAATGTGTAGGAAGGAAGATAACTAACTGCATGATTACCACTATTAAGTATAAACTATTAATCTTACTATTAAAAATAATGGAATTGTCGAACTCACCTTCACCACCACCTGCTGGACAAGTCTGTCGTAGTAGTTATGCACATCGCCTGGCGGATATGGTTCCCAGTCAAAATCAATTGAGAGGGTATTCATCGCAGATGTGAAGACATCGATCGAGAAGCCGGTTGGCGTGCCCTTAACTTTTTCTTTCACATACTCGTCTTATCCCTTTTTAATTGGAAATCCAACCTTCAATTTAGTTTCAGCCATTCAACGTCTTGGAGAAAGGACGACTCCCCCAGGCCAAACTACACCAGCAAGATTCTTGGCATCCGTTGAGTAATTCTTCACAGAGCTCAGATTCCGACAAAAGCCAAAATCATGCGTCCAGTACCCTATTCGCCTCTGTGCTTTGCCAGCAATATTCACAATCTCAAACACGTCCGACAAGGCAAATTGGCCTTCGACAACTCGGACTACTTCTCCAGACAAGCCTTTAATCTGAGTTGATGACATAGATTCCCATAGTAGTTGCCCGATTGAAGACTTTGCTAGATCAAATAAATTGTTCGGTTCGGGTCCAAGCTTTGAGTTCAAAGAAGTTGACGAGAGAAAGCTTCTATTTCTGAGGAAGTCTTCTTTTTTAGCCGCCTTGGCTACAAATAGCATGGCATCATAAGCCCACAACGCGTAAACATCAAGTTCTGATACGTCGACTTCCGGTTGTTCTCTCTTCATTTTCCTTTTCCAACGTAGTTCAAAATCATTGAGTCTTGTTGACTTGGGTATGTTGTTCCTCAATCCCAAAACCCCTTGCATGGTTTCAACTGCAGCAGGATCCATGTAGTTCAAGAGATTCGCAATCCGGGAGGTGATGATCCAGACATAACCCTCTGACATCATTCCTAATTCATGGACCCGCCTGAAAAGGGCGACCGCGAGGGAGATGGAAGTGTGGACAAGAAAGACCCTCATCTTCATGGTATCTAATTCCCGCAAGGTACCATCGATCTGGTCGTAAGTGGCAGAAGATGTTAGAACTCTTTGATAGACATATTTCATCCCGGCCTCATGGAGATCAAGGGTCAAGTAAGGCAACAAACTTGTTCCCCATTGAGTATCATCATGGATGAGATCACCTCCTTCCATTTATACGCCTTGACGAGTGCAGTTATCGCTTTTACTTGAGAGTTGTCTCTGGCGTCCGTGTCCACCAAATAAGCAGTACTACGGGAGGAAGAATGCAAGGGCCACGAAGTCGACAATGACATAATGGGGACACGGGCTTGGCTACTCATGTATCTTAATAACTCTGTCTGGTGTGATGCCAATTGGGCATCTACGATTGCTTGCACTCCAACATTTTTCAGAAGGTCAAAAACTACACAGATGAGACAAAGAAAATTGTTGTACATGGTTTTCTTATATATAGCTATAAAAGATGGGTAACTAGTTTCTTGAGCGCTAGGCGATGGAAACAATTGCTGGATCTGAGATAAGCGGGGTAGGGCGGGTTGAGGGACCTCTTTTCCTTTCTTCCCCCCTTCCCCTCTTGACGTGCTCTACATCTGCCATGAAAACCAGATGAAGGGGTATTTAGACTCGGGGTTAGAGTTCCCGGGATGACCCAAACCTGGCTACGGGCTCACTAAAGAGACCGGCGAACAAGATTGTACAGCGCTTCTCCTTCCAATCAAACTACAAACTGGATTTTTATAAGCACACATAGGGGCGTAATAAGGGTCCCACAACTTTTGATACAGTTGTAAGAAAATTATTTTCCTTGCCCAGGCCTCCGGAGCGGAAGCTCCATCCCGTGCAGCACAAATATGGCCCATCTTGCTAAATGGTGTACATTATTACCGACTTTGGAAGTGTAAACGGTGAATATGTTTTTGGTGTTTTAGAAGGTAACGACAAAAAAAATTATTAAATTTATTATTAACTCTAAAATTTATATTAAGATAAAAATACCCTCAACCGCCCTCTTTCTCACTCCCATTATAGAGTCCATCCTTCGTCGTTCTCCATATTTAGCCGCTTCATCTGGTGGCAGACTTCCCACACCATCGGCTGCTTCTATGATTTTTGTAACGACCCATTTTTTCAGTTACGCTTAACCCGGGAGGGTTAAGGGTAATTCGGTAATTTGAGATTAATGTTAAGGGGTTTCATTAGATGAAATACCCGTAGCCAAGTAGAGCTCAAAGAAACGAGTGTAATGATTCGAAGAACGGGCAAAACGGAGGTCGGGACCGAAAGTTACGACCTCGACGAGGGTAGAAAATAGGCGGGATCCACTTGAAAATAGTGTGATTTGCTGCTTTAAATGGGTTTGTATCGAAGAGGTCGTCGATACGAGTCCAATGGTACCTAGAACGCGCGAATCCGAATTCGGGGTAGGGAGATACGTGCGTTTGAAGGTTTAAGAATAAAAATAAAAAAAGGCGTGCGATTGGCGCGCGCCGCAACGCGGGTCGGCGTGAGCCGGCGTGCGACTGCGAAACCACGCGCGCCTGTAGTAACGCGGGCGCGGCGTTTCCGCGGTGCGGGTGCGACCCGCGTAACGCGCGGGCACGAGCCGTGTGTTACCGCCGGCGCAGCCGTCCGAAACCAGCGGCGCCGCGGTTTTGGGGCCGCTATATATACCCCAATTCGTTCCTTCTTTGAGGCAGATCTTCTCTCCCCCCGTTTCTGACCGTTTTAAGGCCGATTAAGGCCGTTCAAGACCCGTTTCCTACTAAATCAAGCGTGCTCTACGCGATGAAGGGGTCCTTTCTTTGAGTCGGAGTCCGTATAAGGAGAAAACGCCCCAAGACAAGGAGAGGTTTTGCCCGTTGTCCTCGAGCGTCGACAAACTTCTTTCTCCCCGTTGTTAAGCATCCTAACTCCGATTTAGTCCATCCAAGAGGCGTTCTTAACTAAATCGAGTATGTTCTATGCGATGTAGAGGTCCGTTCTTTAAGTTGGCAACCATATAAGGAGGAAATGCCCCGAGGCAAGGAGAGGCTCCGCCCGTTATCCTCGAGCACTGAACAAGAAATAGGGGCCCAAAATTGTCGGGCTACATCATGAGAAGTAATCCAGAGTATGGGAGGTCCTGTCTGCCGCTCACGGTGCAGAAAACGAGAAGAGTCTCCAGCAAGGAGAATGTTATACGTAGTCTTTCGACACAAGATGAAGAACGTATGGAGGCTAGAGGAAGCTCCGTCTATATCTTCGGATCTGAAGGGGAGGATGCTCATATGAGCAACTCCGTATACCGCTACCTTACGAGACATGAGGGCAGTAAGCTTTTCTGATCTCCCATTTTAATTATAGAACGACGTGTGTGCTATGCTTTAATCCATATGCTTGATGTGTGCTTATATGCCATAATGTGTACTTATATGCCATGGTGTGTGTTGTCTCGCTCTAGGGTAGAGCGAGACGTGTGTGTGTGTGTGTGTGTGTTCGGTCTCGGCTCAGTGATAGAGCGAGCTGGTTGATGTGCTCAGTCTCGATTCAGTAATGGAGCGAGATATGTGTATGTGATTTTAACCCCGCTCTCAGGTAGAGCGAGATGTACGATTCCGTTAATTTAGTAACTTCCGCTTAACTCCAATTTTATAACGAGTTTTTGTATACTTCCGATTAAATATTCGGAGATACGTATTTTATATGTATAATTTTGTTATGCTTGTTGTATGTAGTAGCCATTAGGCAGAACTATGTTCGGATCCGATTGTATTGGAATAATATCCAATACGTACGTAGGCAACCAACAGCACGACAACATTGACCCGATCCAAATTATTATATATAATATGTTTTATTCTGTTTTACACACGATGAACTATGAAGCTTCGTTGTGTGTATGTGATCGTTATAACCTAAGTCTACGTACGGGGAAGCTGTAAAGCTCCGTAGTGCGTAGACGAACGTTGTATCTCTCGCACACAGACGATGATTATTAGCTTAAGAAACAGAAAATTTTCTATAGTGATTTTGTGGGCCTGGCTCGGGTCGGGTCGTTACAATTTTAGCCTACAAGTTCTCAATCTTCCAGCCTAGTAAATACACCCGGTGGTCATCCTTTATCTTCACTAGGTACCTTGTCAACTCTGTCACCCTCTGCCGCATGAACACTGCCTCCTCCACCAGCTCCCACCTTTCATCCTCCTCACCTCCGCCCGGAACCCCAACCGCACGTTCTCCACCAGCTACACCTGCCGCTTCGACTCCAGTACCAACTGCTCTGACTCCAAGAGGCTCTGCTGCATATCTGTCTTCCCGCCTAACTCTGTCATCCGATGCTCAAGCGCATCCACCTTGTCAGCTAGGAATGCCCTCTCCACCTCCTTCGCCACAATCTCCACAACCAACAACTGAGCGAGGAAGAAGAAAAAAAACTCTCTTTATTTTATACAAAGAGAGTAAATTACTCTCTATGTTATATATAAAGAGAGTAAATATTTACTATCAAAGGAGCACCCTTTGCCCGCAGCCAAACCCGATCATGTAGGGCAGTATGATCATTAGCTTCGGGGATGTGATTGCGCAAGAGTGGCCATTTTTTTATCTCTCCCGGTGGGTCCGCCGGCTCCGAAGATTTCAAGTCCAGTTCAACAGTAGGAGGCGGGGGAGCCGGCTACTCAGGAGCCTTTACTGCAGGCTGAGGTGTCTCTGCGGGAACCGGTGGCGCTGGCTTTGGCGGAGCTTCCTCCACAGCCGGTGGAGGTGGCAGATATTTAGGAGGTCCTAATTCTCGGCCGCAACCAGTTGCTGTTCGGACAATTCGGGCAGAGTTGGGGTCAGATCGGGAGCGTCAGTCGGCAGGGCCGGGTCAGTGGCGCCTACAACCTCATCGACATAGTATATCCGCAGCCCGATCTCCCCGCGGACCTAGCTGGAGAAGCTGCGGTGCTCAAGCAGGAAGTAGACAAGTGCCTCATTGCCCTGGTGCACGAACTAGGAGGACCTGATGCGGACTCGGACGAGGAAGTTGTTCCGGTGGGTGGCGGCAATGCAGCGCCTGTGGACGACCTCCACCTTGAGGAGGCTGGTGTCGAGGGTGGGTTGGGGTGTGGCATCAGCTTCGTTGTCAAGGAGGAACTCGAGGGGCTTGTTCCATACGGGGTTAAGGTTGGAGCAGACGATGTAAGTGAAGCGGCGCTGGCTGTTGAAGTTGAGGACGGTGTAGGGGTTTATAGGTGTTGTGGCTGTACTTGGGGAAGAGGTTGTGGGCCTCACAGACCTCGACAACCAGCTCTCACTACTGTCGTTGCCATGGTAGTCGGTAAAGGGGATGAACAAGTAGGGAAGGGTAAATATGAAAAAGAGGTTGTAAAATGAAAGTAAGAAGGGGAATCAGGAAGGAAGAAGGAGGGTAAATTTGTCTAAGAATTAAAATCACGCTTATTTTAAATAAATTTAACAAACTTTTAGTACCCGGTGTCTCAGATAAAGCCTCCTCACAAGAGACAGTTTGTTCTATATTTTTTAATGTAGAACTCTATATTGGAGGGAGAAAACTTACCTGCACTTATAGCTCCCATATCGCTACTTCCTGAGTCCCGGACATGTAAAGTAAATCGAGGTGTCTGACCACAAACCGTGGCTGCATGAATATCGTGAAGCGCCATGGCTATGCAGCAGTTGCTGACGATACCGAACGAGGAATTAAAATCAAAGATCACGCCAACATCGATGTTGTCAACTTTTTGCTTGCCATCTGTCGCAGCACCATCTGCCGCAGGTCGGAGGAGAAGAAACAGGACGAAGAACACGCGAACAATCATCTGTTCTGGCCTCACTGAAGATAGTTCCATCGAGTTCTGAACCCATGGACAGAAAAGGGATTTGTAATAGCCATACGTATACATAGGACCACTATTCCTTCACGCGCTTTTCTTTCTTGTGTTGAAAGTCTCAACAGTTGAATAAATCTGTCTCCTTTAAAGAGAATTTTGTCTACCACAAAAATGAAGAGGATATTGAATTATGTCGCCTATTTCCCCTTAACTTGTAGTCCCCCCCCAAAAAAAATTACTGCCTTTTTTTTATTGCTCAACACCCCTCACCCACTTTATTTACTATTGGGCACCCCAACAAAAAAGAAAACTCTTTATCTGCTTGCCATTAATTCAACATGCTTAGTACTGCAGCTGCCGGCAAGGGGGCTGTGGCCGCTGGCATCTCCGTTGCAAAATTATCATTGAAGACAAGTAAAGCAAACTTTATATCTTATTCTTCCCTCCTCTTCTTCCTCCCTCCACTTTCTTTTTCAGATCTTTTCTATGTACCCAACAATCTTATGAAACCCCATCGTAAATAATAGTTGTTCTGAGAATTTATTGGCTTTGATCCAAAATAGTAATTGTTCTTTTGGAGGAATGAAAGTCTAGAGAAGAGATACGAGTCCTCATTGCAGAGTCCAATCATTGACTAGAAAATAAAGGCGGTATATAAAGATGGGATGTGGAAGAAAAAAAAAAAGGAACAAGAAACTACAAAAGCAAGTGTTATCTGCTCCCGCTTTTCCATATGGATATAGTACTAAATGAAATCTAAGACAAAAATAGTTCTTATGCACTGCTATTCCAAATGTCATCCAGTGAGCCTAAGGGGGGAAAGACAGAGTGATACAGGCCAACTGATATTCAGTGAACAAATGTTTGTATTTAGTTTCATCAGATATTTGTATGCAAAGGAAAGTGAGGGGTATTGTGGTAACTAAACATTTCATTTGTTGGGTAGCCCTTGTTGGGGCAATATAAATAGATGGAAGAAAAATAAATTAAAAAGGAAGAAAACTCTGGAAACTTGGGACAGTCATCTTCATCTGTAAATTACAGATCTTGGGGTGGATTCCTTCCTGTGGTTTTATGAGGAATCAAAAAACGAGTTTGTATATTCAAATTATCATATAGTAAAGTTCTTTCTATTATTTTCTTCTTTGTCATTTTGTGTTTGGTTGATCTGTTTGGATTGTAGCTACACCACAGAGGGGAGGCTTGAGTAAATATTAGGGGCTAATTTAGTAAAAAATAATCTATGGGTAGAATGGGGTATATATGAATAATATCTTAAATTTTTTTAAGGTGCGAAAATGGTGAAAGGCCCTTGGTATAAATTGGGAGAAATAGAGGCATTCGTAGAAAATTAATGAATTCCAAAATCAGGATGATGCCCAGATCAAACCGCCCCCTTTCAGGATAGATCCCAACAGCCGCCCTTCGAGGTTTCTTTAATCTATTCTATCTGCATGTTCTTAGCAATTTCCTACACTTGGTTGCATCGGCAAATGACTTCCTTTTTCCATTGTTTTTTGTAACTTCGGTGACTTCCTTCAATCCATTATCCATCTCTTGAATCTGACAATAGAGTCTCGGTCGGCTGCCAAAATGTCTCGTAGAATGTGAATGCGATCGGTTTACCTTGCAGCAGGTTGCAAAATGCCAACTATTCCTTCTTCAGTTGGGCAGTAAAATAGTAAAATGATAGGATAGTGATATTCGACTTCACAATTCGTCCCCATACATATCACTTGACCCATTAAAACTCATGTGTAAGTTATTGATGTATGTTTTTATGTAAAAATATCAGGCAACGGCACTATCAACTTAAATCATAAATGACGTAATAATTTTCTTCTCTTGACTACTGACTGGGACAGGAATCACGAAGGATAGTAGCATTGAGAGAAAACTGTTCTTGCACGCATCCTAAATGAAATCAATATAATAATGGGGCTGCTCATTGATAATTAATAATGACAAGAATGATTGAATCATTTAAAGTGGCTTTTTAGTTTGATAAGGAAAAAATGGTTATGTGAGGCCTCTTTCACTGTCCAACGAAAATGGGTCACCTCACCTCCCTGGCACTTGGGCAAGACTATGGTTTGAGACTAGGGGTGTTCACAGATAAATACGGACACAGATAGAGGTATGTCCGTGTCCGTCGGCCAATTAGCTAAGTGTTGTCTGTGTCCGTCCGTGTCCACTAATGTCCGTAGCATATATTATCCAAGTCCGTCTGTCACGGACATGGACGGATATAGACGGACGCGGACAATTAAGCCAAATCCCTATTTTTACATGTATAATCCTTATGTAGCATGTTAGAACTGTCCTAACATGCTACATAAGGTCTGTATTTATATTTTTACATGTACAGTCTTTATGTAGCATGTTAGAACTGTCCTAACATGCTACATAAGGTTTGTATTTATTTTTTTACCTAAAAAATACAAATACAAAATGCTAAAATAAGTTAAAAATCACCCATAATTAAACAATACTAAAATTTTAAAATTCTTATCATCAATTATAACAAAAATAAAGTCTTCTTTGTAATTAAGTCAACTATAACTATTAAGTACTTAATATAATCATAATCTAAATTTTCATTTAGGTGGCAGACGCGGACGTCCGCGGACACAGACAACAATTTATCCGCGTCCGCAGGCACCTAAAAGGACGGACAAATTTAATAGTCCGTGTCCGTGTCTGCGTCCGCCTTGGACTAAAAAATTTATCCACTCTATGTATTTATGGACGCGGATACGGACGGACAAACGGACATTGAACATTCGTGAACACCCCTCTTTGAGACTAAGATTTTTTTAATAAAACGTACGCGTGGTGAATTGGCGCCAAAACACAGCTGTCAGGAGATGCCATAATCCGAACTCCTGCTGAAGTTCCAACGAAGTTTCTTGGCTTGTTTCTTATATACTGACAAAGAATCGTGATCGGCTGGTGAGGCAACGCCAGCCAATCATTATTTTAAATCACGTGCCACGTGACTACATACCTCTCAATTCGCAAACGCCGTTATAAACTGCAGTTTTCCTTTTCCACGCTGCCAAACGCCAACAAATATCTTACCAAACCCTTCTTCTTTTTATGCTCTCTGCTAAAAAAAAATTTCTCTCATCCGCCGTACCGCAAAGTGAACAGAGGAACTTTTCATTGCCAGTCAACTTTGAACACCAGGTTATTTCAAACCTTCAGATCGTTGTACCCACGAAAAGAACTCACGGATAAAGCCAAAGTGGTCAAAATGTCATTTTCCATTAAATAAAGGAGGTAACTTTTTACTGTATTTATTTTTATTACATCTATCAATGTATTTCACTCTTAAGTATATATTCTAATTCATTCATTTTATTTATTGCATCTATCAACGTGTTTGAGAGAAAACTATATATTCTAATTAAGTACATTGAACTAGATCTTACAGTTAGTTCAATTTGATATAATACTTATAAATTGTTTTACCAAATTTGAGTTGTTTATAGTCGTTCTCATATGCCCAATTTACATATATCATTCATTAAAGGTAAATGATCAAAAATGGATAAGTATAATAATCAAGCTTATAATTAGTAATTTAATTTATATTTTATATGTTTTAAGGTAGAATTTAATTATTTATACATTTTTATTCATTCAGATCACTTTAGTGTATTGTTTACAAAAAGATCATGGATGATAAAGAGTACACAAGCCCTATTAGCACAAATACAGAATCAACACGTCGATTAGATTTTGACTTACCTCTTTGGAAATGATAATGAAATTTTAAGTGATTTTAATGTTTCTGTGACAGATAAAGGTGAATCAAGTTGGATCCCTAAAGTTGTCATGGAATTTGATAACGAAGAACATGCTTATAATTTTTATAATAAATATAGTGAAAAAACATGATTTAGTATTCGAAAAGCATGGGTAACTCGAAACAAGGACAAATTGGTGCAAGTTAGAAAATATTGTTGCTCAAAAGAAGGTTTTAGAACTAAAGATAAACGCAAGGAGGTTGTTAAGAATCCTCGTGCATTGACATGAACGGGATGTGGAGCACATATAAAATATGTAATCCAACCTATTGGTAAATTTTGTATTACCCACTTTGAACTTGCTCACAACCATAGACCCATAACACCTTCAAAAGTTCACCATTTGAAGTCTCACAGATGTTTAACAAAGGCCCATATTGCTACTGCAAACTTAGCATATAGTTTAGGGATTGCACCTAAAACATCAATTGAATTTATGATTAGACAAGTTGGTGGTCTAGAGAATCTTGGTTGTCTTCCTCTATATTATAGAAATTACTTGAGAACGAAAAGGAACAAAGCAATGATAAAAGGAGATGCAGGAGTTATGCTTGAATATTTTAGAACAAAACAAGTGGAAAATCCATCATTTTTTCACTCCTATCAATTAGATGAAGATGACCTAATCACTAATATTTTTTGGGCTAATTCAAAATTATTAGTTGATTATGCTAATTTTGGTGATGTCATTTGCTTTGATACAACCTATGGAACAAACAAGGATAGTAGGCCATTTGGTGTTTTAGTTGGAGTAAATCATCATAGGCAGACAATCATATTTGGTGCATCTCTTCTATATAGTGAAACTATTGATTCTTTTATATGGTTGTTTGAAACTTTTATTAAGGCAATGTCTGGTAAAAAGCCCCGAAGTATTTTTACTGATCAATGTGCTGCTGTGGGTAGAGCAATATCAGTAGTGATTCCAGAAGCTCATCATCGTCTTTGTATTTGGCATATATATCAAAATGCAGCAAAGAATCTCAGTAATGTTTTTAGTGCTTCTAAAACATTTAAAGCTAATTTTGGAAAGTGCATATTTGATTATGAGGAAGAGATAGAATTTTTAAGTGTTTGGCAATGTATGCTTGTAAAATATGGATTAGTAGACAATAAATGGTTGAAACGTTTATTTAAAGAGAAGGAAAAATGGGCATTAGTATATGGGCGGAGTACATTTTGTGCAGATATGAAAACTACCCAAAGAAGTGAAAGTATAAATAGTATCCTAAAGCATTATTTGAGTTGTAAGCACAATTTGCTTGAGTTTTTTAACTATTTTGAAAAGGTTGTTGAAGATCGTTAGTATAATGAATCTAGAGCTGATTTTCACATGAAAGAAACAACACCACAGTTATATGCACCTGTTCAGATTTTAGAGCATGCTTCTACTGTGTATATACCAGCTATGTTTGCAATGTTTGAAAATGAATTTAAGATTTTCCTAAATTGTGCAATTTACATAAGGAGTGGGGAAGGAACTGTAACTGAGTACAAAGTGATTGTGAATGGAAAATCTCATGAATTCAGTGTCAAGTATGACTCCTTAGAAGATACAATTGTATGCAGTTGTAAAAAATTTGAATTTGTCGGGATACTTTGTGGGCATGCATTGAAAGTCCTCAATTTTAGAAATATACATGTGCTTCCGCCTATATATATTTTAAAGAGGTAGACAAGAGATGCTAAAAGTGGAATGGTATTTAATAGTCATGGAGATACAATACAAGCCGATCCTAAAGTTGCATTAGGAAGACATTACAATGACTTGTGTCGTGACTATGTAAAGATACTATCAAGGGCTGCAGAGACAGAGGAATTATATTTAATTACTGAATAGTATAAACACAAACTTTTAAAGGTAATTGAAGAAAGCTTGAGTAGATTGTCCTTTGCTAATAGCAAAATGTCACTAGCCAAGAACAGAATGGTACATTCAATCTAGTAGAAAAATCAGCAAAAGGGGTTAAAATGAGAAAAAAAAAAGTAGTAATGTTGGTTGTAGTACTCGAAGGATTCAAAGTTGTCTTGAGAAAAAGTCAAGAAGAAATTGGAGAAAAAAACTATCCAATTTAACCCAATCCTCTTTATCTACTGAACTAACAGAGGTAAAACTTGGAAGGTAACAATTTATTGTTATAATACATCATTGATAATATTTTTAGATAATATTTATTAACATGTTTCTTAGGGATTACCATATTCAAGTATAAATAATGGTAGTATTCCGAACACATTGCAACCATATATACCAGGCACTCCCATTTCCTCACAAAATTGCCAAGGTTCTTATCTATAATTACTTCAGGTATTTAAATTGTTATCATATAGTTTAGCTTCAACATGTACAATAAGTAAGATAATTTGATATTTTTGTGTATTGTAGCAAGCTTGTGCAAACTCTAATTTAGATCAAGTGAATGGAAGCAAGAATTAACCACTCAGGTAGTGTTTTGTATTTAAATATGTTTGTGGTTTTTTTTATATATCATTAATCACTTTAATTGACAACATATGTAGGCTACACTCCCTCCATCTCTAATTTGATAGCATGGCTCTTTCAAAGATCGTATGTGGTTCATAAATATATTTGATGGTAATATTAATCTTTTGTACAAGATGACAAATTGAATATATTAGATCAATCAATCTTTTTCGTAGGCTTATGGAAGAAGAGATGGTTTGAGAATAACTATTGGCTATTTTTTATTTTTGATAAGTGGCATCTATGTTACTTTTGCCTCTTACTTCTTACCATTTTAGAAACTATACAAGATAGGAAAAATGGGTGAAGTAAAACTCTTCCAAGAAGTAAATATTTGACATTAATTTTTGAAATTAACAGCTCCACAGAGCTTTGGCTATCTCTGCAATGCTTGTGAAGGCATATGAGATTACATTGCCCAGTGACATGAAGACAATGAAACAGAATGCCCAGGGCGAAAGAAGTGCCCGAGACCACTGTGATGACAAATTTGGCTCCTTTGGCATCTCCTTTCCCCAGTTCATTGGACACTCTGACACTGCAATGAAATGTTGCGAAAAGATAGGATTTAGATACTGCAAGTTATCAATCGTTTGAAAAATGAGAAAATTCGAGTTTTGGCGAGAAAGTGTTGCATTATACCAAGCAGATGTCATGAAACCAAGGGGGATCATAAATTCCCAAGCAGTAATGTTGAGGCTGCACAGTATAGTTCAAGATTAGTAATTTCATTAAAACAAGGTCATAACAGGATAACAAGGCCAAACAAATAAAACGATTAGCAGGATATAAGCATGCATCTGAATAAGGCTATAATTTAAAAAACTGGAGTGGCGAGCTCACTACTAGGAGGACCCTCAGGAAGCAAAGGATTTTGCTTCCTAGGCAGATATAGACTTGTCAAATTCAGCTGGTATAAGCAGAGATGTCCTGAACAACCAGTGGAAGAAAGGGAACCTCGTGCATCAGTAACCAAATGTAATTCATCTCAGGGACATTCTATCAAACAACTAGTAAGTTGGCCATCAAATCATGTCGGCAAGAAGACTCCGGCAGTGGAGTAGGATAACTCCGGTGGGCAATTTTTCATGCTAGTGTTCGTCCCCTCTCTGGAATCAGTAGAGGCTATCCCCTTCCCATTTCAGAGCGTGGAAGATGTCTGTCCCCTTCCCATTACAGAGTGTGGAAGTTGTTCCCTTGCCTTATCTCATGAGTGTAAGCCGTCCCCTTTTTCCCTCCCGTAGACCACTCTGGCATCTGTTTGGGGGTCTAGGAATACAACCTCTTCGGTGACGGGCCATTCCGGCATTTGGGAAAGAATTCGGTAAGCGACTGAACAAGTCGGTGTCTGTCCCCTAACTCGATAATAGAAGTCGTTCTCCCATCACTGAGTGTGGCAGTTGGTTCCTGGTCTCATCCCGCGAGAGCAAGTCGCCCCTTTCTCCCTCCTATAGTGATCATCTGTCATCGGGTTTTGGTGCAAAGCCAGAGGAATAAAAGATGATGGTGGAAGAGGGAGAGGAGGAGGCAGACACGATTCGAAAAACCGTGCAGCGTTTTGGCAGAGGAGAAAGCCTCGAGCCCTCGAGGGGGAACAGAAGGTAAACTCCGGTGTGTAACGGCGTGTGTGGATGGGAGGTATGTAGTCACGTGAAACCACGTGATTTAAAATAATGATTGGCTGGCGTAGCTTCACCAGCCTATCACGATTCACTGGGAAACACGTGACTACGTACAACTATTGATTGCCGAAAAAAAAAACGTTGACTACAATTATGTTCTTATAATTTGTATTACTACTTCCTTGTCCCACCTTTGTTTTGCAGATCTATTAACTCAGAGATTCGGAGGAAATCCAATCAAAACTTCTCTATCTTCCAAGGAATGGATTAATTTGAACTATGTCAATAAATTATCCAAGCATACACGCAAATGAGTTAATCCCTGTAAGATATTAATTTGCGGCAGCTAATCCTCCGGTTGATACTCATCCATTGGAGACGATAGTTTGGTTGAATTTTATTACTCCATGTAATTTTAGTTTAAAGGGGGAATGTTTTCTTGCATAATTGTTAGATGAGGATTCTAGATATGAGTGGTTATTTGAGAAGATGCACGATTACTTACCATCCTTCCTGCCTCTTAAACTCAGGTCCAGTGCCACTAGGGCTGGTAATCGGGCTAAGCTCGGGCCCGCCCGAGCCCGATAAGCCCGACTACTCACAACCCATTTAAAGGCAAACGGTCATGAACCGGTTACGGGCTCTTAACGGGCTATAACTACATTCAATTCAAAAAGAGTTATTTTTAGCTTCATAATAAGATGTAACTTGAATATACCATAAAATTTGATTATTGAGGTCAAATATTCATTACAAATTATTATTTTATTATTTTTTAAATAAAAGATAAATATAAAATTTTAAATCCTATTTAGATATGAAACAATCTCAATAGATTAGACCTACTTAATGCATTTTTTAAAGGGGTTTCAATTTCCCTTGCCTAATGTAGTTATTCTTTCATATTTTTGTAATTGGCTCCTATACATTAAATTGGTATGAGTCAATTAATAGTGTAATTTTGATTATTACGAGGTCAAAGGTGATTTAAATGCTATATAATACTTAAAACGTACTTAAAGACATGAAAGACCGTATCGGCCGATACGTATCAATAAATTTTTTATTGTTACCAAAAGCTGATATGTATCAGCCATATCATATCGATATGACGGATACGTATGGATATGATATTAAAAAAATATAAAAAACAATTCTTAAAAAAAACACAATTCAAACCCAATATTTTAAGCCATGAGATATGAGTGTGGATCCTTTTAAGCCATGTGATTGCACTGTCTTAATAATAGTGAAAATATTTTGTACATTATATAATTTATCTACTTTTAATCTTCATCAATTTTTGATAGTGTCGCAACTTGCTATCCCGCAGAATTGAGTTTTGAAGATCAAAGATGAGTTGAGAAATTAAGTTAAGCCCTCTCTGACTCTTTGTTTTGCTCTCAAGTCCATCTTGCTTCCGTCGTTATGAGCTTTTTTGTGTCCGTTCTGATAATATGTACATGTGCGCATTAATTTGGCAACCTTGCCTGCCTAGAGTTCCTTGGAAGGTGAAACATGCAGTCCACATATTAATCACTATTTACAAGAGCACGACAAAATTATGTACGTGCAAATTGCTTTTGTTGTTGTTTTATTTGGGAGCAACAGATAGCCTTTATCTTAATTATCAAAGTATATGAGTAGTGAGAAAAAGAGATCTCACCAAAGGAACTTAAAAACTCAAAACAACCAAAACAAGATACAATTTTCTTTTTGTATACATTAGATGTAAAACTAGATGTGCATTAATGGAGCCAAAAAGTTAAGCCCCTTTGTCTATAGGTATACACTTCATGAGAACCCAACAAGTTTCTCAGACAAGAAGAAAAAGAACCCTATTTTCCTCTGTTTCCGAAAATTGATCGTACCTGGTAGACGAGGATTCCAATGATGGCAATGAGCAAGAGGAATTTGAATATGTCAGGCACCAAAATCAAACAACGCAATTTTTGGAGGACAAAAGGATTTTGCTTGCGAAGCAGCTCCGGAGTCGAGTCGCCTTGGAGACCAAGCAATGCGACCGTTAAAATCGGGTAGCTCTCTCCTAAGTCCTACCTTGAAGTTGAAGTCTCATCGCCCTCACCACCCAAAAGGAAAAAGGCAGCAATGAGAATCCGGAGTTCCCTCCTCCGCTTGTGATCCCTTGGGAGCTTTTCGACGGGAAGGTACTATTCGACCCTAGAACCCACAGTAGCACAGTATGGTCCCCCAGCTCCACTCATCGGACTCCCAAATATACACCAGGCAGCCACTGTCTCTGCCCTCCTCCGTTTCACCCAACGACAGAAGGAGCTGGACCCCATTTTCGCCTCCTCCTTGAAGCACTCATGAAGTTAGTAGTCGCGGAACCAGGGGGGAAGTTTGCACAAGGTCTGAGATGAGAAGGGAAGATCACTGTCGCTGGAGGAGGAGGAAGATCACTGTCTCTAGAGGATTGGAACTGTCGCCGGAGAAGGAGTGGATTAGGATGCGAAGACTAAAAACCTAACGGGACTTATTGGGCTCCTGTGGCAGAGCCCGAGCCCAATTCACTTTACTACAGCCCGATAACAGCCCATCTGTTAATACTCAAACGGGCTCGGGCTGGGCTGGTCCAACGGGCTCAAGGCCCGATTATCACCCCTAAGTGCCACCACCAACCCATGCCGTGTTTGCCCGAGGCTGAATTGACTATAATTAGCTGCCGATTGCTACAGATTAACACTCACACTTGTCCCGTGATATTGACTTGTAACGGATTTAAGCCATCAGAAGAATATTTAGCAATATCAAACAAAAACGACAATAGCAAAGAATCAGGCTGTTGATATATGTTTATCAACCGGTATTACATGAAGAATATGGAAGACTAACCGGGGACATATTGGTTGGTATCATGATTTTCTTTCCAGACCTTAATTTTTATCTACCTAGTTTGGCATATTCTCCATTCTCATCCTTTTGTCATAAATTGTTCCAGGTAAACATTGGGAAGACCCAATTCCCAATGATGCTTATAATTTGTCGGAATTTCTAATGATGTCCTCTGAAAAGGAAGAGGGACACAACGTTAAATAGGAAAGCCCTTGGTAATTGAGATAATCAGTATTCAAGTACAATCCCCGACTGTATGATCTCAAGTAGTTTAGTGATTGCTGCTTATGAAATGATGTTTTTGTTCTTCCACTCTTACATAGCAGGAGGCTGTAGAAATATTTGAATTTCATGTATTGCACTCCAAAATAGAGTAGAGAATGAATACACCTATTTATATCCATGATTATAGAGAAGATTCAAAATTCCAATATCCTATTACATAAGGGAAACAATTGGCTATAACTAACTAACATAATTATCGTTGACATGGCAAGCTGCCGACATCAAAACTTAGAGAATTGACTAGTCAATTATGCTTACACCCCCCTTCAAGGTCATGATGGTTATGAACTTGGATAGAGGATACTTCAAACGATGATTAGAAAGAGGTTTGGTAAAGAGATTAGCAACTTGATCAATTGTACAGACATGCTAAACAAGAATAGATTTTGATTGAATATTTTTATTAATATAATTATAATCCACTTCAATATGCTTGGTTCGAGCATGAAAAATATTGTTATAATAGAGAGAGATGGCCGAAAGATTGCCACATAGAATACACGGAGTAGAAATAAGAGAAATACGCAATTCAACCAAAAGCATTAGCAACTCTGAAACTTGATCAACAACAACTTGAGAAATGGCATGATACTCAACTTCAGTAGACGAGCATCCAATAGTAGTTTGTTTCTTTGCAGACCAAGAAAGAAACAAGTTCTAGTAGTTGAACGACGATCAAGACAGTATTGGCCAGCCCAATTAGAGTCCAAAAAAGCAGTAAGCTATAGAGGACAAGCAACAAATTGCATTCCAAAACATAAGGTACCTTTAACATAACAAAGTATTCTTTTGATTGCTATAAAATTGTCTTCAGATGGAGAATACATATGTCGGCAGACATTATTCACAGCCAAACAAATGTCAAGATGGGTGTTTGGCGATAAGATGGTGGATTGCTAGACAAAGCATCTTGTGAGGAATGTTTATTAGCTACTGCCATGGGAGTGATACAAGATTTGCAATATGTCATACTAGCATGCTGAAGTAAATTAGAGGCATATTTCTGCTGTGAAAATAGTAGACAAGAGGATGTGTGAGAAAATTTAATTATAAGAAAATACCACATAGGACCTAAATCCTTGATAGCAAATTCAGTGCTTAATTGAGTGATAATATGGCATGAATGTAAACATTGTTTGGGCCAAAAATCAAAATATCATCTATGTAGATCATGAAAACAGTTGTAAATCATGTGAGTGGGAGATAAACAATGATGGATTAGTAGAACTTGTGTGTAAACCATGAGCCAATATAAAGGAGGAAAAATGAGCAGACCATTGAAGCGAAGCTTGTTTTAAATTATAAATGGCCCTCTTCAATAGACATACATGTGTTGTAAATTCTGCATCAACAAACCTAGTCGGCTGAGACATATAAATCTCTTCATCAAGAGACCCATGAAGAAAGACATTGCTAACATCTAAATGAGAATGAACCAAGAACACATTGTACAACAACAGAGAGAACAGTTCGAATTGTGGTTTTCTGAACAACTGGGCTGAAGGTATCGTGGTAATTAATACATTCCTCTTGATGAAAACTTTTTGCCACAAGACATGCCTTGTAATGAGAAAATGAGCCATCTAGATTCTTTTTTATTTGAAAAAACCATTTACAACCGATAATATTATGAGCAGGAACTAAAGACCAAGTGCCTTGTGAAACCAATGCATGATCATATTCAAAGGACATAGCTTGGCGCCAATGAGAGGATTTGATTGCTTGTGCAAAACTGGTTGGCTCAACATCAAGTGAGTCAGAAGTAGACACAGTATGAAGGCTAAGAGGAATTTGAGGCTTAACAATGCCAGATTTGGAGTGAGTAGTCATAAGGTGTATTGAGGGTTGTGAAGGTACATGAGAAGATATTCAAGGAGAAGAGGATTTGAAAGAAGAAGAAAGATGCTGACATGGCAAAGATTGAGAGAAATAAGAGGATTGAAGAGGAATATTAGAAGAAAAACAAAGGGAATGATCAAAATGAAGGGTATGATAGATTACTGGAGGAAGAGAAGGAATAATGACATAAGAAGGAAAAGAAGATAAGGAGGAGAAATAAAAGACAGACTCAAGACACTTGACATGTTTTGGCCGTAGTTTTATCAAAGCAACGATAACCTTTGGAAGCTTAACAATAGCCAAGAAAAACACACATTTTTGAATTGGGAAGAAGCTTGCGAGAATTGTAAAGGCAAAACCAAAGGAAAACAAGGACAACCAAAAATCTTAAAAGAGGAGTAATCAGGAAGAGTCTGGAAGAGCAATTGAAAGGGAAACTTATTACCCAAAATAGAACTTGGCAATCGATTAATGAAAAAATTAGTACTACTAAAGGCATCAATCCATAATAAAAAGGGAAGAGAAGTTGTTTTGAGCACAGCAAGGCTAGTCTCTAAAATATGAAGGGTTTTTTGTTAGAAAATACCATTATGCTAGGGCATATGTAAACAGCTGGTTTGATGAATAATTCCACAAGAAGAGAAATGGTGTTGAAACATATGGTTAACATACTCGCCACCCTTGTCTAATTGAAAACAATGAATTTTGGCATTAGAAACTGAGGAAAGCTGTAGAGGTCTTAAAGGGTTGGGCCCGATCCTGACCATCTTAAAAATAAAATAAAAATATATTTAAATAAATTCTAAAGGCTCATAAGGCCTTGTGGGCTTCTAGGCAAGCCCAAATGGCCTTATGGGCCTTGCTTATAAGGCTCAAAAGGCCTTATGGGCATGGACCATAAGGCCCATAATTATGTTTAGGGCCCAACGGGCAGGGCCGAGGTCTTGCCCTGGTATTAGCTATCGAGGAGTAATTTTGTAAATGATTGAGATTAGTAGTAATGTAATGAGATGCACCAGTATTAGCTATCCAGGAGGTAAATTCAGGTTGATTGGACGTAACTAATAAGGTTAGCTAAACTTAGGATCCATTTTTAATTAAGGGATGTTGTGGTGCGTGATAGGAAAGATCAAACCGATAATAACATCGAAGATCTTGATGATTAATTTAGCCATAAATTTGGCATGCAGTTGTCAAAGGTGTCATAGATTAGATATTAGAAGAAAGAGACACAATATTTTGATGCAATGAGGACTAAAAATTGTTCTAATAAAAAGAACCATGACCATGACCATTATTAGCTTAGCCATGACCATGGTAATTACCTCTGCTCGATGAAAATTTACAAATTAGCTGCCCATCTCCCCTCGGTTTATGCTTCTTCTCTACTCGCCACCGCGGCTCTGCCTCCATCCTGCTAATGCGGTTCCCCCGTTGGCCTAGCTCAGCCCACTGCCGCCTTGGCTCAGGCCTTCCCCCCCGCTTTCAGTCCATAGTCTGGTACATTCGACACCCCTCCCTAAAATCTTGCCTCCAGAGGATTTTTTTATTTTCTATTAGCAAAGCTGTTAAAAGCGTCGTTAATAACCATTTTTATTATTTTACCTTAATAGTGACGCTTTTGAAAACATCGTTAATAATATTTTAATTATTATTTTTTTTATTAACAACACTTTTAAAAGTGTAATAAATATTTTTATTATTTTTTTGAATTTTTTCTTATTAGATACATTTTTAAAAGGGTCACTAATATATTTTTTTTGTTTTTTCTTTTTGTCCATGCACAAGGAAGCATCTCTAATGAGAATTTTTTATTTTTTTCAATTTATTTATATTAGTGATGCTTTATAACGCATCATAATAATTTACTATTACAAAAAAAAAATAACGATGTAATTTTTTTGTGCTAATAATGATTATTAGCTATGATTTTCATATACGTCATAAGTTAGTAGTTGCGAAGGACTTTTTTCAAATTTTATGGCAATACTTTTTCAGCGTCGCTAATACTTATTAATAACACTTTTAATACTAGTAGTAACATTTGAAAGCATTGTTAATAGTCATTTTTATTTTTATGTAAGTATAGTTTTGATGAACTCAAGCCTTCCTGACAATATGCTAGCCTTCCATCCTGCAATGCGATGTAATATACGCTCAATAAGAGCTTATTCAGACCTGAAGTTGATTAAAGCTGTTTTGAGCCTGAATCAGCCTGAATCACTGAATTCACCTCACGAGGTGATTTAGTCGATTCTGTCTCCTAGTCCCCATTTTGAAAATTATAAATTCTATTATTTTTTAATAGTTATCTTTCATATCGATTTGAGCCTAAAAAAATGTGCTTGATAGGCAGAGTCCACTTTAAAAGTTCAAATTTACATACCCTTGTGGGATCTTGTTTGATAGAGCTCGATTTTAGAAGCATAATGGTACCAAGAACGTGTATATCTGAGTTCGAGAAAGAGAGTTATATTAGTTTAAAATTTTAAAAAATTGGGCTTGACGTAATATCCGAATTTATTCTAAAAAATATCATTACCAAACGTAATTCACATTCTATGGTAATTTTTTGAATTAGTTCTAAAAAATTATAATTTCATTTTTAAAAAACTTAACACCCAAACAGCCCCTTAGCATAGGTTAGCTTTTTAAAGGACATAGTGAGACCCAAATGCGTGAAGGGAAGAGTTAAAAATTATACAAATATCCTCCTTGTTGATTACGCTGGTTGAAAAGAAAATAAAGGTCATCAAACAATTTGACTCCAAACCCAAAAAGGAAGCAAACTCATCTAATAAAACTTTTATTATATGCTGTGCTGATTGGATTTAGCCTTTGGAAAATAATAGGATATAATATAGAAAAAGAAGATGAGATATGCATGGGGTATTATTAGCAAATTGAAGGAGAAGGTTGGATAAGTTCTTGAGCACTTTTCGGTTCAAGCATGGAAGAAAACATGTCATGCGAATAAGCTTCTATAGAAAACCCTCATACCTGCTCTAAATTCAAATCGCAGATTGACCTTGGCACATTTAATCCTATTTGTTATTAAGACTAGCTCTTTTACTAATCTACTTATTAAAATAAATAATTCTTTTCTACAATAATTTTTTTCTTTTTCAGCAAATTGGGTGGTCAAGTGAGCAGATAAATAATGTGCCAACTGCCAAGTTTTAATTGGCCAAATTGGAAAAAAGTCAAATATGCTGATGAAGATTCCCGCTGGTGATGGATCAATTGTGCACATACTAATGCATGTGACGTAAGTTGACTAGTTGCTAATTAACCTTAACATTAGTATGTGCACCATCAAATCCGTGATGTAACTACAATTAATAAAACTTTAACACTTGCGAATCAAATAGATTATTTACATAGAAAATGCTAATATATGCTCAGTCGCATATTGAAAATATGTGCCCAGCATCAGATGAGGGCAGCGGGTCCATACTTAATTACTGACTCTTATTAAATAGTGAGCATTTAATTAATGGGAAGATACGCCGGCAAAATAACTGTTATTTACAGGGAAAAGAATTATAAACCCTCTCATAAGTAAAACAGGGTGCTAAAGAATTATTGAGGTGCATAGACCTATTTATAAAAAACAACAAAAAAATTACTTTATTGGGCCCTACCGTTAATAAGAGGAGCACTAGAATTCAACTCTCTACTACGACTACGACTACTAGATCCAGATGCGTCGTCCGCGATGTCATCCGACTCCGATGCAGTATCATATGAACTTCCGTGACCGCTTTCCATTCGTCTTAGGGGAACCTCCTGGTGTGCTTCACCCGTAGCACTTGCCGCAGGGGGTTGACCTGCACCGTTTGGCTGATTAGGCAACTGG
Organism: Saururus chinensis; assembly: GCA_035235625.1. NCBI lineage: Eukaryota > Viridiplantae > Streptophyta > Magnoliopsida > Piperales > Saururaceae > Saururus > Saururus chinensis. The sequence continues at coordinate 13,612,633 of CP141140.1, read as the reverse complement.
TCCCCGGGGTTCGCTGGATGATCACCATCTTCAGCGGGTTCTATCCTTGCGCCTTCACCACCAGACGAGAAAACTAAGAAGGCAAAGAGTGCAAGCGCTGAAGCGCAAACAGTGAATGTATAGAGCCATAAAAAGCTACGGAGAGTTAATTGGCTGTTAGACACAGAGGCGTCTTGTTTGGCACTAGAACATGTATCATTGCCAAACCATTTCCTCTCTATCTGGCACATTTCTTCACTTTCCCTAAGCTTGAGCAGTCCTTCAGAGACGCGAGACACCAGTGTGGACCCTTTTGGAAATACCTAACACACAATTAAGAACAACCGGTCAGTCAACTAGAGGAGGATATATAAGAAAATGTTCTTCTTGATATGTCCCTTGGAATCATGCAGGAGTACGTAGAGTACCCAAATCCATGTGATATTATCAACCAGAACTAACATGAATTGGTCGTTGCAAACTAACAAATTCAACTTATTCATGCCAACTATGCTGCTTCTAAGGGTTACTTGCATCTTCAAATATTCTAGTGTTCAAAGTAGATATCTTTATGTATCCTAGTGTTGTAGATAGTAACTCTTATTCATCTTTATCATGTAAAATCACCTCTTTGTGAGTGCATTTTGAAACACAAAAGGAGGAAGAAATATGCCATTTTTTGGATTGTTTTGCAAAGCTTCACACCCTTTGCAAGCACCACACTCTTTTCCCTGGCAACCTTGTGATTATCATCTTATCTTGTAACAGTCATTTATCATGTTATCTTATAATGTCCGACAAACCAATAACGAAGGATTTACTACACAACTATTGGTAATAAATAGACAGATGAGAGAGAGGGAGAGAGACATACAAAGCCGAGACCCCCAGTGTGATTAATTCCGTCGACAACACCAAACTCAGGATGACGAGCGAGAAAAACTCTGATATAAGGCATCTCATCCACAATGGCAGCGACACTTCCGTTGGAAAGGGCTTCAGAATATTGTACATCTGTTGAAATTGGGCGAAGGCGTTTAGCACCACGGCGCTTCAGGTAGTCTTCCACAAACGACCCATCTTGATAACCGATCCATTCGTTCTTGTTAATTAGAGTCTGCAAATCTCTTACTTTGGGAAGAAGACTTTGAACTGTTAACATAGAGGTGAGGTTTGCGGTGTAACCCGTAATCAAAATGAAACCGATTATAGTCCATAAACTCAGGATAAACCTAGAATAATTGCTACTCAGCTTGTCCTCTGCAACAAACATAAAATGTACATTTGAAATCAAACACTAGCTACCTAAAATGATATTGCAGATTAAAGATGCATATATGATTGCCGATACTAACACACCCTATTAACAGTATGCTGAGAGAGAGAAAGAGAGACTTACGATCGCTGAAAATATAATTAGTGGTGAAAGATAAGGAGAGAATCTTTTGGAGCTGATATACAATTGTACCGTTGAATTCTTCGTTAATCTCGCGTTCAAAAAACCACACAAGCACTCCTTTCAAAACGAGGATTGCAATGGTAGCGCCCCATAGTTGTGGCGACACTGGCTTCAGAAACCACATTGGGTTATTGGTGTCATTCTCGTCTACCACTTGCACAATCATGGCCAAATCGGAGTCTGCATAAGGCTGACTAAAATCGACGGCAATTGCTCTCTGCGCCGTGATTGTTACATCCCCAACGACCACGTCGTATCTCTGTCGCAATAACAGACGAGAAACGAAGTAAATGAAATAACATAGGCAATGGCGCAATGCCCAGCGAGTAACTTAGCCAGTAAAAGAAAGCATTTCTTGGCCACCCATATATTCCTCCTCTTGCAAGGATCTGTGAGCCTACACTTTGGGGGTGCTTGTTGATACAATTCTGCAAAGGTTCAAGCTACCAAAGGCTAGATAGCAGTTCTGTTTTATTACAATACGATAAAGATGCTAATAGATACCACACCGATGCAATTACCAACTGAAAGTACCGATGCACGAAAACTACTAAATGAATCCTTGATGCAACCCTCACTGGCTAGGACTAGAACAAGTGCAATTGTAGGGGCGTAAGGAAGAACAATCATCTAATGTGTAGGAAGGAAGATAACTAACTGCATGATTACCACTATTAAGTACAAACTATTAATCTTACTGTTAAAAATAATGGAATTGTCGAACTCACCTTCACCACCACCTGCTGGACAAGTCTGTCGTAGTAGTTATGCACATCGCCTCGCGGATATGATTCCCAGTCAAAATCAATTGAGAGGGTATTCATCACAGATGTGAAGACATCGATCGAGAAGCCGGATGGCGTGCCATTAACTACTTTCACATACTCGTAGTATCCATCTTTAATTGGAACTCCAACCTTCAATTTAGTTTCAGCCATTCGACGTTTTGGAGAAAGGACGACTCCCCCAGGCCAAACTACACCAGCAAGATTCTTTGCATCCGTTGAGTAATTCTTCACTGAGCTCAGATTCCGACATAAGCCAAAATCATGCGTCCAGTACCCTATTCGCCTCTGTGCTTTGCCAGCAATATTCACAATCTCAAACACGTCCGACAAGGCAAATTGACCTTCGACAACTCGGACTACTTCTCCAGACAAGCCTTTAAGCTGAGTTGATGACATAGATTCCCATAGTAGTTGCCCGATTGAAGACTCAGCTAGATCAAATAAATTGTTCGGCTCGGGTCGAGCAAGCTTTGTATTCAAAGAAGTTGACGAGAGAAAGCTTCTATTTCTGAGCAAGTCTTCTTTTTTAGCAGCCTTGGCTACAAATAGCATGGCATCGTAAGCCCACAACGCGTAAACATCGAGTTCTGACACGTCGACTTCCGGTTGTTCTCTCTTAATTTTCCTTTTCCAACGTAGTTCAAAATCATTGAGTCTCGTTGACTTGGGTATGTTGTTCCTCAATCCCAAAACCCCTTGCATGGCTTCAACTGCAGCAGGATCCATGTAGTTCAAGCGATTCGCAATCCGGGAGGTGATGATCCAGACATAACCCTCTGACATCATTCCTAATTCATGGACCCGCCTGAAAAGGGCCACCGCAAGGGAGATGGAAGTGTGGACAAGAAAGACCCTCATTTTCATGGTTGCTAATTCCCGCAAGGTACCATCGATCTGGTCGTAAGTGGCAGAAGATGTTAGAACTCTTTGATAGACATATTTCATCCCGGCCTCATGGAGATCAAGGGTCAAGTAAGGTAACAGACTTGTTCCCCATTGAGTATCATCATGGATGATGATCACCTCCTTCCATTTATACGCCTTGACGAGCGCAGTTATCGCTTTTACTTGACAGTTTTCTCTGGCGTCCGTGTCCACCAAATAAGCAGTACTACTACTACGGGAGGAAGAATGCAAGGGCCACGAAGTCGACAATGACATAATGGGGACACGGGCTTGGCTACTCATGTATCTTAATAACTCTGTCTGTTGTGATGCCAATTGGGCACCTACGATTGCTTGCACTCCAACATTTTTCAGAAGGTCAAAAACTACACAGATGAAACAAAGAAAGATAATATTTTTTTATCTGTGATTTAACAATTACTCAGCGGGGAAATGTAAAAGTTCTCTCATCGCCAGAATCCATGGAGCTTCTTGAAGAACCCCTCAGCGAAAAAGAGCAAGTGCAAGGGTTCGGGAAATTGCTGAGAATCTCTAGTCAGGGATCGATCTAGATAAAGGAGGACCACAAGCTCTGGCCAAAGCGTCGGCTTTGGCCAGAGATTGATTCTGGCCAAAGGTCACAAGAGGCGTAGATTGCATCTACCAGACCTTTCTTCTAGCCAGAGGTCGGCTTTAGCTAGATCGATCCCTGGCCAGAGGCCAAACGCCGGTGCTGGCCAGAGATCGCCTTTGGCTAGAAGGCTCTAGTTAGAGGCCGCCTTTGGCCAACGCCCGCATCTGGCGAGAGCCGCTTCTGGCCAGAGGTATGGCGAACCTCCTCTGGCCAAAGGTCCACCAGAGGCCGGTATCGGAAGTTGATATCGCTGGTCCCGGTGCTGGAAAAGGAGCATTTTATTTTTAAATTTACAATATTATTGGTGTGAGGAATATTATAATTTTTATTGGGGCGTAGAGAGTTTGGGGGATATTGAGTTTTTTTTGGAGGGGAAATAGGCGCGTAAGCTGAAAATTTTGATAGAGGCAAGCCAGACATCAAATTCAGAGCACGATGAATAAATTTAAAAGCTGAATGCGACACAAGTCTTCAATCTACGAAACTGAAGCTTCATCCCGTCCAGCACAAATATGACCCATCTTGCTAAATGATGTACATTGTTACCAATTTGGAAGTGTAAACTGTGTAAATATTTTTGTAGGTAGAGCTGTATATAGGAGGCAGAAAGCTTACCTGCACTGACAGCTCCCATATCGCTACTTCCAGAGTCCCGGACATGTAAAGTAAAGCGAGGTACCTGACCAGAAACTGTGGCTGCATGAATATCGTCAAAAGCCATGGCAATGCAGCAGTTGCTGACAATACCGAACGAGGAATTAAGATCCAAGATCACTCCTATATCGATGTTGTCTACTTTTCGCTTGCGATCAATCGCAGCACCAACTGTCGCAGGTGGGAGGAGAAGAAATAGGACGAAGAACACGCGAACAATCATCTGTTCTGGCCTCACTGAAGATAGTTGCATCGAGTTCTAAATACATGAATGGAAAAGGGGTATGCCATACATATGTACATGAGAACGATATTCCTTCACGCGCTTTTCTTTCTTGTGTTGAAAGTTTCAACAGTTGCATGAATCCGTCCGTCCCTTTTAAGAGAATTTTGTCTACCATAAAAATGAAGAGGCTATTGATTACTGAGTCATTTACAAGGGAGAAAATTAATGAATTCCAAAATCAGGATGATGCATCCCAGCTAAAACCGCCCCCTGCCCGGCCGGTCCGGTTAGATCCCAAGAGCTTCCCTTCGAGGTTTCTTTATTCTATTCTATCTGCATGTTCTTAGCAATTTCCTACACTTGGTTGCATTAGCAAAGGACACTGACTTCCTTTTTCCGTAGCTTTTTGGTAATTCGGTGACTTCCATCGCATTATCCTTCTCTTGGCGAAAATCATCATCCCATCATCACTAATTGATGGATGGCACGTGCCAATATATCTTAAATATGGTGAAGGGGATCAGTTTGACTTTTTATTATACAAAGGTGATCAGTTTGACTATGTAATACGAAGGTGATCAGTTTGACTTTATAGGTTGCAATGGGATGCGTTTTTTAATTGGCGCAGCCTTAAGGGAACGTATGAAAGCGTTTTAGGCACATATATTAGTTTATATTAATATTAATAATATTAATATTAATGTTCACTACTACGGTTACTATCATGTAATAGTATGTAGTCATCGATTTGAAAGATCAAAAGATTGTGTATGTTTTTTTACGCTCGGCTCAGGGAATATAACTCTTCCATTGCAATGCGAGTTAGGCTACTCAACCAATACATCATTTACTTCGGCGGCAAAATAACTTCCTTTTAAACATAGTATTGTATTTAGGGATGCCACTTGGTTTGGGTATATAATAAAACCCAAACTTGACCCAAACCTAATAGGCCGAGTTTAGTTTTTAAAATTTAATTAAATAGTTATTTGGGTCGGGTTTAGGTTTTAAGTGAGCCAACTCGACCTAACCTGAATAATGTTATAAATATAACTTTTATATTTTTTTATATTTTAATATTTTTAAAAAAATTAATTCTAAACAATTTGGGTTGGGTCAGGTTCGAGTTACTATTTTTAAAATAATATTGAGTTTAGTAAAACCCAATCGAACCTAACTCGACAACATCACTAATAATCTTTTACATTTCCTTCTTGGCAATTAAAAATGAAAGCTACTCATGGATATTTATGGGCTATTTAGATGTTGAATTTTCATTAATTTTGCCCCAATTTTGGTCTAAATTATTGAAATCATATTTATGTGTAGAAGGTGGGTAGCTTTAAAAATTTTATTCAAAAGTTGATTTCAAGCTATCTCGAGCCGAAATCACCGAATCTGTCGATTCCAGCTCCGAGCCTCATTTCAAAATTATAATTTATGTTATTTTTTAATAGTTGTCTCTCATATTGATTTGAATATAAAAAAAAATACCTTATAGGTAGGGCCAAATTTAAAAGTTTAAAATTATCTACCTTTATGAAATTTTATTTAATTTAGTTTAAACTTAAGAACTTAATAAGACAAAGAATATGCATATCTGAGTTCGGAAAAAAAATTATATTAATTTAAAGTCTTAAAAATGTGTTTAATGTAATATCTAAATTTATTTTATAAAAACTTCATTACTAAACATAATTTTAATTCAGTAGTAATTATTAAAAATTCTAATTTATTTTATTTTAAAAAAATTATCATAAAAATAATTAGACACATGTGTATCGGCTTTTGCCAAAAAGACGGCATTGTCATCGCAAATTATAAATGTTGTAGTAAGTGTTCTCCATCTTGACTATTGACTATTGACTGGCATAGGAATCATTAATGATAGGAGAGAATTCTTGCACTTATATCCTAAATGAAATCAATATAATGATCGATCTTCTCTTTGCTAATTAATATGGACAAGGATGATTGAAGCATTTAGGTGGCTATTGAAAAACAAAGGAGAACAAACTTGTATACATCTTTGAGGTGGTGGTTTTTATTCGATAAGGAAAAAATGGGTTATGTGAAGCCTATTTTCACCGTCCAACAAAAATAGGTCACCTTCTGAAAGAAAGTGGTGTACTGTGGCGCAAAAAACACACAGCTGAGAAAGCAGGAGATGACACAATCCGAACTCCTGCTTAAGTTCCACGAACTTTCTTGGCTTGTTACTTATGTACTGGCAAAGACGTGCCTCCAATTATTAGTTGCCGGAGAAAACACGTTGACTATAATTTTGATTACTACTTCCTTGTCCCACCTTTCATTTGGAGATCTATTAACTCAGATATTGGGAGGAGATTCAATTAAAACTTCTCTATCTTCTAAGGAATGGATGAATTTGAATTTGATGTATCTGTATGACACGGCTCATGCTATCCAATGGTCAATATATTATCCACAGCATATATACTCAAATAAGCTAATCCCTGTAAGATATTTGAGGCAGCTAATCCTCCGTTGGACACGATTTCAAATAGTTTTTATATTTAGGCATATGATCTTTACAACATGACGATTGTAGATAGAATATGGCTATTTGTACCCCATTAATTAACTTACTCTATCCCCTATTTTTATTTACCCCTACCCTATTTACTAAAATCTCTCACCTATCTAAGAAAAATTATATCCCTCACCTTCACCTCTCCTTCTTCAGTGCCGGCCAATGCTACCACGGCCACAGACAACCCGGTCTCAGCCCCTTCCTCCTCATCCTTCTTCAGGTTCGTACTTAAACGTTTTGTGATTCTTGTTATGCAGGAATTGATGTACAAGATACGAGAAATAAAATCTAAGGCTGAACAAAGTGAAACAATGGTTCAGGAAATTTGCCGTGACATAAAAAAGCTCAATTTTGCCAAAAAACATATCACAACTACGATTACTGCTCTTCATCGTCTTACCATGCTAGGTTACTTTTCAAATGCTCCTTACCTTCTACAATCTTCCATTTTTGTGTAATTTGTAGTTTTTTTAGGTACTGCATACTTGATGTCAGAAACATGAAAGATGATAACATAAATGTGACCATTTTATTGTGTGGATTACTATCTCTTAATAGTAATGTAGATCACTTTGTGCACCCGGGCTTCCGGGGATCCTGCAGATCTGGGACCAGAGGAATGGAAAAGGGACCCCCTGCATCTAGCCGGTGAATTCTGAGATATCAGAATGATGTTGAATTTTGAACAGGCTAGATAAATAATGCTGAACATCCTTTACTTCAATCCTCCTCTTTTAGTAACACTCTTATCCCAGCCCTGTGGAACTCTGGTAGCGCAAGTGATGCATGCCCTCATGGTGCACCAAGAATATTTCTTTGCACGTAGGCCTTATTGTCTTGTGTGGAGGGGTTTTGATTGTTACTAGAGTCTTGAATAGATTCTCTTCATGTCCTAGCATGTGAACAACAATCAGAGTTCGCTAGTGGCAATCTAGATAGACTTATAATTTTATACAGATGGTGCTCAGTGCTTCATGGGGTCTACTAAATCAAACTTTTACAGTTTAATGTATTTGGTGAATCATTTTTTTCTTTTCAATAATTATTAAGCCCACAGCAAGCCACGAGTATGTGCTGTAACTTTGCATGCTTGTACATCTTTCATGATTAAATAACTGAGGAAAGGTAGTTCTTGTTCCAGATTTGAGGTGCTGAAGATGGATGTTCCCCTGTAACCTCAGTGCCCTTTTCTTTACAATTTGCAGTCTCAGCTGTTGAACAACTTCAAGGTATGGCTTCCAAACGCCAATGGAAAGAGGCAGCTCCGCAGCTGGAGGTACCTTTAATCCAGTTTCCTTGAAAATTGTAATGGAAGGATAAAACTTATTGCTCGTGTCAGCATAACTATCAGTCTTCTGCATGTTATGCAGCAAAATTGCCTAGTTGGGTTCAACCAGGGATGGAGCCAGGAGGCCATACCACCCGCTTCATGGAATTACATTGCCATTTCCTTTCAGGTGGGACCACATGGGCCCCTTAAGAGTTTGGCTAATTTCAGTGGCCCCCCCTCAAACTTTTTCCTGGCTCCGTCCCTGGGTACAACGATAGACGGTTATACTTGTATCTACTCTGCCGTAAATCATTGAGTTCCATCCGATTGTAGCAATTCCATTGATTCCTTTGCTGTTGATAAAGTTTGCCGAACTCTGTGATACAGAAAATAAACAGATTACATGTACTGCTTGGGTCCATTATCCTTTTGTCTAACGTAAATTTAATTTATAATTGTCAATGAGTTTATTCTTTTCTCATAAGTATTATTGATGTTATTGGTAAAATTATAATCATAAATTTTTCCCTGATCTGTGGTCTTCTTTGGCAAATATATGATATGAAACTGTTTTTGCTTTTGACTGCAGTAATATCAGTTTTGTCCTTCATATGACAAGTATATTTTATGTCTGTGGTTACTGACATAGTAAATGGTTTATACTTCCTTTTAGGCAGTAAACCAACTATGTCCAAAAATAACAGAACTGAGAGAGAAGTTCAAGAATATCAAGAAAATTCTCAATATTTTCTGACTTCTCAAGGTAATGTTAAGTAACATAATTTTACATTGATTTCTTTCTTTTGTCCTCTATCACTTGCTAATGTAAATGATTCTAAGCTTCTTTTTTTGTGAATTATATCATGCATTTCATATACATATTCTTCTAAGTAATTTATTTTTATACAAGTTTTGTTTCTTTATTAGACAAAAGTAATCTACATTGATTTGAAAGAAAATGAAATGTTAAAAGAAGACTTCATTGTACCTTTGACAATTCTAATTTTGGAAATGATTATGAATTCCTGATTTGTGCTTAATAGTGTTATTTATGCGCTTAGACAGTCGTCCTAGATCATTAATTTGTGCTGAATTTTTTTCATTGTTAACTTTTTACTATATTGCAGCTTAGGGACAGGGAAAGAGACTGAAGAAACTAATTTATTGCAGCAGTTGTCGGATGCTTGCTTGGTTGTTGATGCACTGGAACCCTCAGCGAGGGAAGAGCTGGTGAAAAACTTTTGCAGCAAAGAGCTTACTTCATACAGGCAAATATTTGAAGGAGCAGGTCAGTCGGTGTATTGTATCTTAATAAAGTTTGTGCCTAGTGAAGTTATATTCAGCTCTACAAAATATGATATCCTTTTCTTTTCTTTACTGCAATCTCTTATCAGAGCTTGCAAAATGTTCAAACATTTGAAATGTAGGAGGTACATGTATAATTTAATTTTTTTGATGTGATTTTCCCAACATGGAATGCTCCAGGGTATAGATGATGGTTTACTTTATGAGAAGAGGAAGTTACCAGCATTGTTTAGAATGGTAAAAGGCGCAATCAAGTAAATTTTTTATCCAACAGGCATGAAAATCGTAAAAACAGATCACTGCATGCTTTTTTATGCTGCATAGATGAGGTGACTTGATTTTGGTTCATCGGTTTTCATTAGAGTTTAGTTCACTTAAAAATTTAAGAGAGTTGTTAGCTTTGAAATATGTTATAGGCCTGTTTTCAGCATCGTTTTTTTTGCTGACAAATACTTTTCCACTATGTTGGTCCTCCTCTGTTGTGTTAGCTCTATATATTCTCCTGCTAGGTGCAAATTTATGTACGAAATTTCAACCGTTGGTAGTGTTACTAATAGAATCTGATCTAATATTGTCTTGGTGGGCACTTATACCAACTTATCTGAAGATTATACAAATGATGTTTTTCAGATTAACCTGATGATTGGTTGTTAATTTCAGTGACTGTTGTGATTGACTGTATTGCACTTATTAGTACCATGGATTTTTAAGAGTATAAATAATCCTGCATTACACGTGGTCTTGATTGGACAGGGAAAATTGGGTTTCACGTGACAATTGGTTAATTTTTTTAATTTTTTTTTAAAAAGCCGTCACTATTGGTTATTTTTTTATTTCTATTAAAAAATATTATTTTTGTTAATAATGACATAAGCGATGGTTGAAGCTGTCGGTGTTGGTTCATTTATTTTTTTTTAATTTTTTTAAAATTTTTTAATACTGAGCATGGCCATCACTGAAAATATAATGAATTGTTTTAAAAAAAATAAATGGTGAGCATCAACGATGGCCTGAACTGGGTGTAGCTAAAAGTTGAGTTTTAGCGGCGGCTCTTGTGGTCGTCGCTAAAAACGTACATTAGTGATAACAAAAGCCGTTGCTAAAGCCACATAAAACATCGCTATAAATTTAAGGGCAACATGGAGGAAGGATTTTTAGCGGCAGTCAGAACTGTAACACCCCGACCCTGATCGGGAGTGTTCAGAATTTTTTTTTGAGTAAATTATTTATTTTATTAAAAATTAAAACATATCAATAAGGAGCGGCGGACTCTGAATGCGAGAGTCGTAACGTTCCTTTACGCACTATGAAGCTTTAATGCTTCGTTGTGCATTGGTCAGAATAAACCTAATTTTATAACTAATTTAGATCGGGCCAATGTTGCTTTGTCGTTGGTTGCCTACGTACGTATTGGATAGCATCCATGATGTTACTCCAATTTGATTGGATCCAAACATAGTTCTGCTAACGGCTATTACATGCATTAGGCAATGCGAAATCACATACGTTAAAATATGTATATTCTAATTTTTAATCAGAGTCATACAGAAACCTTATACATCATTAGAGTCAAACATAAGTCAATAAATTAGCAGAAATACACATCTCTCTCTATCACAGAGCCAAGCATAACATTAACACAATCACACATCTTGATTAACCACAGAGTGGAACAAAACATATCAAGGCAGATCACATCAGCTCCAATTAGAGCATATCACAACACATCAGATCACATCAAAGCATAGCATATCAAAACACAATGGATCATAACATAATGTATATCTTAGTTAGCATATGCATTCATATAATTAAATCGGAAGGTCATAAACGCTTACTCCCCTGATGTCCGGAGAAGTAGTGGCGTTCGAAGTTGCTCATTATGTTCGGGCATCTTCCTCTTCAGGTCCAGAGGTGGTGGGCATAGCCTCCTCATGCTTCGGAACATTTATCTCATTTTCGCTCGAAGGGGACATATAGACACTCTCCTTTCCCAGGGCTCTTCTCACTCCTTTATGCCTGATGGAGACAAATAGAATCTCCTCATAGCCAGAGACATTTTACATTTCTTGTACTAGTAGGCTACAAATAGAACCTCCCCTTACTCGGTGACGTTTCTCACACTGTGTGACCCATCGGTGGAGGACAAAGCCTCCCCTACTCCGGGTCACTTCTCTCGATGCAGCCTGATGATGGAGGACGAAGCCTCCTCTTTCTCTAGGTTGGTTCTCTCTACTTAGGGCACGAGGGTGGCTGACAGAGCCTACCCTTGGCCAGAGCCGATCCTCCCAATTCCTAGAGACACTTTACACTTATCGTTCCTGTAGGCGTTATACAGAACATCACCTTACCTGGAGACACTTTTTTTTTTCACGCCCGTAAATTAAGGAAAGAGCATCCCCTTACCCGGGGAAGTTTCTTATACTACATGGCCCTTCAGTGGATGATGGAGCATCCCTTACTCCAGGACACTATTCTCGAAGAAGCCCAGTGATGGAGGACGAAGCCTACTCTTTCTCCGGGCTGCTTCACTATCTTCGGGGCAAGAAGGTGGCAGATGGAGCCTCCTCTTGCACTGGGTTGTTCTCTCCTTCTAGGGACACCAAATCGAGAAATAGACTATGTCATTGGGTAGATCACCCTTGAATTATCTAGGAACGCCTTTTGAACGGACAAAAACGGACCCAGAACAAGCTGGAAAACCCCTTTGGAAGTTAAACGTAATTCCAATTTATAATAGAATTGCCCGAGAGTGTGCGAAACGGACAAAGGCACGTGCACGCCATGAGTAGCGTGCGATGTGCTGGCCGCACAGCCTCATCGCACGGCTCTTGCACCTTGCACAAGAGCCGGCCCGCATCATGAGGGCCCCATCCTACTGATAGGTGGGCTCCCCGTGCCACGCAATGCCACACACTGGGCAATATGATTGACGCTATTTTGTCCTTTTCTCCTTTTTCTAATATAATTCTCATAATATTTTAATCTAAAAATATCAAAATTCCAAAACGTGATAACTTCCTACCCTGAAGCCGGAATAACACATTGTTAGTACCAATGGACTTACATCGATGAGCCATTCAAAACAAGATCACACAAAGGTAGGTTATCCTGCACTTTTGAAGTACGTCCCGCCCATGTAGCATGCTGCTCGATGTCGTATCTTTCACTCCTAACCTCCATTTTGAGTGTTTTCCGATTCGTTACACTCGTTACTTTGAGTTCTACCTATATATATTAGGATTTCATCCCTTGAAACCCCCTAACACTTAACCAAAATTATAGAATTACCCTTAACCCCTCAGGTTAGGCGTAACCGAAAAACGTGTTGTTACAAGAACTGTCACTGAAAATGAAATCGTTTTGTCGCTAATACTACATGCGACCTAATCGGTAGTGACAGAGCTTTGAGCGTTGCTAATACCTTTAGCAATAGTCAAGGTGCTTTTCAGTGACGGTTGGAGACCATCACTGAAACCTCAAGAACTAACCTGACATGTGTTCCAAATTAATAACTTACACGACTATATTTAACTTGTATTATATGAATTTTTATTTTTTACCCGAAATAGGGTCAATTTGGTTTTAATTATTAATAAAAACCCGACCCAAGATAGAATCATGGTTCTTATTTTGGGTTTGTGGGTTTTTCAGATCTTATATCGGGTTAGGTCAAGTCCTAAAATTTTGGTTCCTATCTCTAGTCGGGTTCAGGGAACTTGACTCCTAAAAGTTTGGTTCTTATCACTAGTTAGGTTTAAGGAACTTGACTCCTATCTCGGGTTGGGTCGAACTTGACTCATATCTCTGGTCGGGTCTAGTAGAACCGGATGCAACTCGACTCGAGATGTAGCCCATTACCACCCGCACCCGCACCCGCACATAAAAAAGTAACAACATGGCATACTCAGCCATGGATAAGACTCCAGCGCACTAGAAAAATTTCCCTCTCCTGCCAATATGCCACATCGCTACAACCCTGTTCCAGGATTTCTGGAGGTTCTGTTCAACAGTCTCCATGATTTTTCCCTAGAGGAGGCCATGAAAGTATAATAGCATATTTAAGATGGGACCATGTTGCCCCATAATTTTCTTATTTAGGTGGGACTACGTGGCCCTTTAAATATTGTAGCAAGCTTAAGTGGCCCCTCTGTATTTTTTCTGGCTCATCTACAGTTAATAAAATTTTAATGATTGAAAAATAAATAGATTATTTAAATAAAAAAGTTAATATATACTTGATCGCATATGGAAAATATGCGGCTGGCGCATAACAAGCAGTCATCTGATGAGCGAGGGAGGTTGGTGAGTAATTAAAAATTTAAAACTCGTCTACTCTTCGAGTTTCATGGGCTGGATGCATACTTACAGACTTATTAAATAGTGAGCATTTAGTTAATGGGATGAGACCCTGACAAAATAACTGTTCTTCACATGGACAAGAATTATCTACCACGTTCCGTATCTCCATCTACACTACTTAGGGATGAAGAAAAAACGAAAATCTACTCTATTGGGCCCTGCCATAAATAAGATGACTACTAGATCCAGAGAAATATTTTTTATGCTCTCTCTTTAATATGAGCCGAGCGTAAAGAACGCTTAAGAGCCGTTAAATTTTAAGATCGGTGGCGCACATGCTAACACATGTTAACATAAGTATGACTTACACTAATGTATGCTAATATGTGCGCCACCGATTTTGAAATCTGATGGCTCCTAAGCGTTCCTTATGCTTGGCTCACTGTGGTAGTAGAGCATTGAAAACGCTTCCTTGATCCAAATGCATTACCCGTGATGTCATCCAACTCCGGTTCAGTATCATATGAACTTCCTTGTCCGCTTTCCAATCGTCTCAAGGGAACTTCCTGACGTCCTTCACCCGTCAAACTTCCCGCAGTGGGTTGACTTGCAACGGTTGGTTGATCAGGCAACTGGTCCCGTGGGTTTGCTGGATCACCATCTTCAGCGGGTTCTATCCTTGTGCCTTGACCACCCGACGAGAAAACTAAGAAGGCAAAGAGTGTGAGCGCTGAAGCGCAAACAGTGAACATATAGAGCCATACAAAGCTACTGAGAGTTAATTGGCTATTAGACACAGACGCGTCCTGTTTGGCAGTAGAACATGTATCATTGCCAAACCATTTCCTCTCTATCTGGCACATTTCTTCACTTTCCCCAAGCTTGAGCAGTCCTTCGGAGACGCGAGACACCAAAGTGGATCCTTTCGGAAATACCTAACACACAATTAAGAACAGTGGGTCAAGCTTCACACCCTTTGCAAGCACCACACTCTTTTGCAAGGGCAACCTTGTGATTATCTCTCTTATCTTGTAACAGTAATTTATCATGTCATCTTATAATGTTCGAATAACCAATAATGAAGGATTAACTACAAAACTATTGTTAATAAGAAGACAAAGATGAGAGAGAGAGACATACAAATCCGAGACCCCCAGTATGATTAATTCGGTCGACAATACCAAACTCGGGATGACGAGCGAGAAAAACTCTGATATAAGGCATCTCATCCACAATGGCAGCGATGCTTCCATTGGAAAGGGCTTCAGAATACTGCACATCTGTTGAAAATGGGCGAAGGCGTTTAGCACCACGGCCCTTCAAATAGTCTTCCACAAACGACCCATCTTGATACCCGATCCATTCGTTGTTGTTAATTAGAGTCTGCAAATCTCTTATTTTGGGATGAAGACTTTGAACTGTTAACATAGAGGTTAGGTTCGCAGTGTAACCCGTAATCAAAATGAAACCGATTATAGTCCACAAACCTAGGATAAACCTGGAATAATTGCTTCTCAGCTTGTCCTCTGCAACAAACATAAAATGTACATTCGAAGATGTGCTTTAATCAAACACTAGTTGCCTAAAATGATATTACAGATTAAAAATGCGTATATGATTGACGATACTAGCACACCCTATTAACAGTAGTCAGAGAGAGAGAGAGAGACTCACGATCACTGAAAATATAATTAGTAGTGAAGGACAAGGAGAGAATCTTGCGGAACTGATATGCAACTGTACCGTTGAATTCTTTATTAATCTCGCTTTCAAAAAACCACACAAGCACTCCTTTCAAAATGAGGATTGCAATGGTAGCACCCCATAGTTGTGGCGACACTGGCTTCAGAAACCACATTGGGTTATTGGTGTCATTCTCGTCCTTCAGTTGCACAATCATGGCCACGTCGGAGTCTGCATAAGGCTGACTAAAATCGACGTTAATGGCTCTTTGCGCAGTGATTGTTATATCCCCAACGACCACATCGTATCTCTGTCCAACAATACCAAGTCAGCAATCATAAGAGACGAAAAATGAAGTAGATGAAACAACATAGGCAATGCTCACTGAGTGTCTTAGCCCGTTAAAGAAAGCATTTCTTGGCCACCCATTTAATTCTCCTTTTGCAAGGATTAGTGAGCCCACAGTTGGGGGGCGCTTGTTGATAGCAGTTCTATTTTATTACAATACGATAAAGATGCAAATAGATACCACACCGATGTAATTACCGACTGAAAGTACCGTTGCACGATGAGTACTAAATGAATACTTGATGCAACACTCACCGGCTAGGGCCATATGTGGACCCTATTAGAAACCCAAAAATTATAAAAAAATAAAAAGTTCTATTTTATATTAATTAAAAAAAATTAGAATTAATTTAGTCTGTTATGAAGGGGTGTGAGGCTATTTATTAGTGTCTATTTGATGAAAAATATGGCTATGAAGCTATATGTATGCCTAGTTCGTTCACTCAATTAATCAGCTTAAAAATAATAGATTTTAAGATTTTTAAATTTTTTTCATTTTTAGATTTGTGATAATATCTTGAATTTCACTCAACTTTTGAAAATTTGTGTAACGTATTTGAGTCTTTGGATAAGAAATCCATTAAAACTTATCATAAAATTCAAAGGTTTATGTCAAAAATTGTTAATGAACTTATTTCAATTTTCGATTCAAATATATATATATATATATGGAAAAAAGTTTATATGAGCCCGGGCTCATATACTCCTACGTGAGCCTGGGCTCTAAAGGCCATTGGATTTACATCCGGTGGCCCATAATTGTTACTACCCGACCCGAGTCGGGCCCACAAAATTGCTAATAGAAAAATTTTCTCTTTCCTTAAGCCAGGAATCATCGTTTGTGTGCGAGAGATACAACGTTCGTCTACGCACTACGGAGCTTTACGGCTTCCCCGTACGTAGACTTAAGTTGTAACGATCACATACACACAACGAAGCTTCATGTTCGTCGTGTGTAAAACAGAATAAAATATATTATATATAATAATTTGGATCGGGCCAACGTTGCCGTGCCGTTGGTTGCCTACGTACGTATTGGATATTATTCTAATATGATCGGATCCGAACGTAGTTCTGCCTAATGAATACTACATACAACAAGCATAACAAAATTATACGTATAAAATATGTATCTCCGAATATTTAATCGGAAGTATACAAAAACTCGTTATAAAATCGGAGTTAAGCGGAAGTTACTAAATTAACGAAATCATACGTCTCGCTCTACCATAGAGTGGGATTAAAATCACATACACATATCTCGCTCTATTACTGAATCGAGACTGAGCACATCACCCGACTCGCTCTATCACTGAGCCGAGACTGGACACACACATCACACGTCTCGCTCTACCCTAGAGCGAGACCACACACACATGACATATAAGTACACATTATGGCATATAAGCACACATCAAGCATATGGATCAAAGCATAGCACACACGTCGTTCTATAATTAAAATGGGAGATCAGAAAAGCTTATTGCCCTCATGTCTCGTAAGGTAGCGATATTCGGAGTTGCTCGTATGAGCATCCTTCCCTTTAGATCCGAAGATATAGACAGAGTTTCCTCTAGCCTCCATACGTTCATCGTCTTGTGCTTAAGGACCACGTATAAATGTTCTCCTTGCCGGAGACTCTTCTCGTTTTCTACACCCATGAGCAGCGGACAAAACCTCCTTTATTCTTGATTACTTTTCTTGACGTAGCTTGGAAACGTCGGATAGAACTCCGTCTTGCTCTGGGCTCCTATTTCTTATTCGGTGTTCGAGGATAACAGGCGGAGCCTCTCCTTGTCTCGGGGCATTTCCTCCTTATATGGCTGCCGACTTAAAGAATAGAACTCTCCATCGCGTAGAACATACTCGATTTAGTTAAGAACGCCTCTTGGATGGACTAAATCGGAGTTAGGATGCTTAACAACGTGGAGAAAGAAGTTTGTCGACGCTCGAGGACAACGGGCAGAACCTCTCCTTGTCTCGGGGCGTTTCCTCCCTATACGGACTCCAACTCAAAGAAAGGACCTCTCCATCGCGTAGAGCACACTTGATTTAGTAGGAAACGGGTCTTAAACGGCCTTAATCGGCCTCAGAACGGTCAGAAACGGGGGGAGAGAAGATCTGCCCAAAAAAATGAAAGGAAAGGGGTTTAAATAGGCCCCGAGCCACCGAAACTGCGGCGCCGCTGTTTCGGCAGCGGCGCCCACGAAAAATGCGCGGGTCACGCTCGTGTGCGGTTTCCCCTGCCCACTGCAACGCGATTCCGTGGCGCCCGCAGTTTCACGAGCGCGCCTTGCGCCGCGCCAGCCTATTTTCCATATTTTATTTTTTTATTCTTAAGCCTTTAAACGCGCGTATCTCCCTACCCCGGATTCGGATTTGCGCGTTCTAGGTACCGTTGGACTCGTATCGATGAGCCTTCGATACAAACCCACTTAAAGCTGTAAATCATACTATTTCCAAGTGGGTCCCGCCTATTTTCTACGCTCGTCGAGGTCGTAACTTCCGGTCCCAATCTCCATTTCGCCCGTTCTTCGAATCGTTACGCTCGTTATGCCAAGCTCTTCCTGGTTACGGGTATTTCATCTCATGAAACCCCTTAACATTAATCTCAAATTACTGAATTACGCTTAACCCTCCCGGGTTAAGCGTAACCGAAAAACGGGTCATTACAATAATACTCATAGGCATTTAAACCCATGAGTATTATGGGCCGCTGGATGTAAATCCGATTGCCCATAGAGCCCGGGCTCACCTAAGCGTATATGAGCCCAAGCTCTTATAAATGGGACTATATATATATATTATGTCAAATGAGCAAGATATGCTTGTTGTTTCTAAACATTATGTTATTTGTCGTATGCTTCATCTCTAAGTAATGATCATGCAATTCATATACATGTAACATGTGGTATCAAAGTCTTTTCACTTGAAAAAATAATAGGTTTTAAGATTTTCTTCATTTTTTTTATTTGTGTTAATATCTTGAATTTCACTCAACTTTTGAAATTTTGTGTAATGTATTTGAGTCTTTGGACGTGGAATCCATTAAAACTTATCATAAATTTCAAAGGTTTATGTCAAAAATCGAAGTTTTAATGAACTTATTTCAATTTCCAATTCAAAAATTTTTAAACCTCTGACTTGCTTTTATTTAATACTATTCACCCACTTAGATACTGGGTTTAATTATTTTTAAGCCACTTTAGTGCTTATTTACATTCACATTTAGTCTAATTTTACCTTTTTTGACTTGATTAGCTTACTAATGTAGTGATTAATGTGTGAACTAGCATGATTCTGATATACATCTTACTTATTTGATGTTGATATCGTGATTTAGCATCATGCAACTTTATTATCAAGATATTGTCATGTTTGAGTTATCCACTTTGAACAGTGGTTTACTATTTGAACAGTCTTATTTAATCTAATTCATTAGATTGATTTTGTTAATCAGTATAGTGGTCGAACCATGATAATTTATGAAAATGAGAGTCATTTTGATGAAAAATGGAGTTAAAGCCAAAGCGAAAGCTGTTGGAGACTATAGATTAAAACTATACTTAGATATGTATTAGACCTTCATGATACAGTTTTTATACCCTCCATTGCCCATAATTTATTGTCTATTATTAGACTTTTGTTTGTGGCTACTCTATTAATCTCATAAATAAATATTTTATATTTCTTGGCTGCTTTATGATTGGAAATGGTTTCCTTAGACATGGTCTTTATTATATGACTCTTCTAAATCATTGTCCCCGCATATTAGTAAAGTAGTTGACTTAAACACAAACTCTAAAATGAAAATTCATCCACCTTGTGGCATAAACATGTCATATATTGAGGGATTAAATAAATAGGCTAATAAAGAATGAAATTTTGTGCAATCTTGATTTTTTGAACTTCAAACACTTACGTTTGGTGTATTAAGGGGGAAATGACTAAGACCCCAAAAAAAATTGCCAGGAGAAGCTCATATTTATTAGAATTAATCTATACATATATTTGTTGTCTATTTAGTATGTCTACTTTTTGAAGAAATAATAAAAAATATTTTATCACTTGATGACTTCTCCTGATATAGTTATTTCTTTTTCATGAGAAATCTGAAATATTTGATGCTTTTAAGATTTATATGGTTGAAGTTGAAAATAAACTTGATTGAAAGATTAAAGTTATTAGATCTAATAGAGGTGGAGAGTATTATAGAAGGTTTGAAAATAGGGCAATATTCAAAATCATTTGATCTTTTCTTATAAGAATGTGGGATTGTTTTGTAATATAGTATACTTGGAACCCTTAAGTAAAATGAAGTTGCTGAAAGGTGTAACATAACTCTTATAGATATGGTGTGCAATATGATTGCATAATTGTTCATTACTAAAAAAATTATATCAAAAAATATTAAAGACAATTACCTATATTATGAACTAAGTGACTTCTAAATAAGTGCCAAAGGCCCCTTTTCAATTATGATATGGCAAGATGCCAAGTTTTAGCACTTGCATATTTGGGGATGTGTAGCAGAAGCCAGGCTTTATAATGGTGTCATCTTCCAAAATATAAGTTATGCCTTATATTTTTGAACTGAGTGCATTCCAATTGTTGGTCACCAAATCTGGTCACACTAGATATACTATGTTTTATTACCTTCAACTACACCCATCTATTTAGAACATCCTCATTCATCATGGGAGAACTATAATTACCCAAAAGATGATATAAAACAACCGACTAGTGATGAATCTCTAATAAGATCTAAAAGGCAAAAGAAATTAGCAATTTAAGATAATTTTATGGTAAACTTGTAGGAGTAAGATTATGATATTGAGATTGAGGATAATTATTCTTTTGTTAGAGGGCAATATTTAGTGTAAATGCTGAAAATTGGAAGGATGCTATGGAGGATGAAATTAAATTAATAAAGCAAATCCACGTTTTGCAATTTGTGGAATAACATAAAGGTGTTTAACCATTAGTTGTAAATGGATATTTAAAACAAACGTGATTCAAATTGTAAAATAAAAAGATTTAAAGCAAAACTTATTTTAAAATGATATACACTAAGAAATGACATTAGTTATGGTGACACTTTCTCTCTAAGAAATGTTCACATAGAGTGATTATGGTTTTAGTTTTTTATTATAATTTTGAATTGTATTAAATGGATGCCAAAAAAGTTTTTAAAATGGAGTGCAAAACTTCATTTTGGGGATTGAGGTAGTTGACTCCATTCAAAAGCCACTTAAAATTCATTGTGACAACTATGTAGTTGTGCTATTCTATAAAAATAATAAGAATTCAACCAGATCAAAGCAATAGACATAAAATATCTTACTGTTAATTGATCCTTTGACAAAAAGCTTACCCTTTAGAGATTTTAAAGAATACTCATATAATATGTGTGTAAGAGTTTTTTTTAATGTTTAAGTTAGTGATAGTGTTTGTATATTTGTCTGTAGTCATTTTATAATAATGATTCTAAATTAAGAACCACATTATATTTCATTTAGTTAAAGAAGCCTACAAATACTTGTGATTATTTTGTTGCTCTTCATTCAGTTTTCAAAGTATCAATTTTGGTATCCTTGTAACATTTATGTTCAAGCTACAGTAAATCCATTTAGAGGTCATGTTAATAGGGTTGCCAATGTAATGACCATGGCAGCCTTAGCACCGTATAAATGAGTGTTTTGATTGCCTTGATCCTTATTAGTAATCACTGTTATATCGACTTATTCAAATTACCCCTTATACGACTAAAAAGGCTTTTAAAAAATCGTGAGTTTATGTGATTTGTAAACTCCGAATTTTCATATTTTTAAAGTCTGGATTATTTGTTTTCTTCAACCTTTATGAGTCCAAGTGAGAGTATATATTATGACATGTCCTCACATATGTGAATAAGTGAGAGAATGTTGGAGTCCCCACATATGGGCCCTATTTAAAACTCAAAAATCATTAAGAAAATGAAAAGTCATTTACAAATGAAAAGTCATATTTTATATTAATTAAAATAAAAAATTCAAAATTAAGTTAATCAGTTAATGAATAGTCTCTTTAATCATTTGTCAATCTTAATGTTCTTCATCTATTCTTTACAAATAGAGTGAAAAAAACTTGATATTATTCCTTCAAGGTGGATTTCTCATATATATATATTCACCATCATCATCTCATATATATATATATATATATATATATATATATATATATATATATATATATATATATATATATATATATATATATATATATATATATATATATATATATATATATATATATATATATATATTCATCATGTCAAGTGAGTAAGGATATATATGCTTATTGTCTCTAAATGTTATGTTATTTGTCTTATACTTTATCCTAAGTGATGATCCTATAATTTAAATACATCTAACAAGAACAAGTGCAATTGTAGAAGAGAAAGGTAGAACAATCATCTAATATGGAGGAAGGAAGGTAAGATAATTGTACGATCACCACTATTAATTAGTTTAAACTATTAATCTTACTTTTAAAAATAATAAAATAGGGGAAGTTGAACTCACCTTCTCCACCACCTGCTGGATAAGCCTGTCGTAGTAGTTATGCTCATCGCCTTTTGGATATGCTTCCCAGTCAAAATCAATTGAGAGGGTATTCATCACAGATTTGAAGACGTCAATTGAGAAGCCGGATGGCATGCCATTAACTACTTTTACATACTCATAGTATCCATTTTTAATTGGAACTCCAACCTTCAATTTAGTTTCAGTCATTCGACGTCTTGGAGAAAGGACGACTCCTCCGGGCCAAACTACACCAGCAAGATTCTTGGCATCCGTTGAGTAATTTTTCACTGAACTCAGATTCCTACATAAGCCAAAATCATGCGTCCAGTACCCTATTCGCCTCTGTGCTTTGCCAGCAATATTCACTATCTCAAACACGTCCGACAAGGCAAAATGACCTTCGACAACTCGGACTACTTCTCCAGACAAGCCTTTAAGCTGAGTTGATAACATAGATTCCAATAGTAGTTGCCCGATTGAAGACTCAGCTAGATCAAATAAATTGTTCGGTTCGGGTCCCAGCTTTGTATACAAAGAAGTTGATGAGGGAAAACTTCTATTTCTGAGGAAGTCTTCTTTTTGAGCAGCCTTGGCTACAAATAGCATGGCATCATAAGCCCACAACGCGTAAACATCAAGTTCTGATACGTCGACTTCCGGTTGTTCTCTCTTCATTTTCCTTTTCCAACGTAGTTCAAAATCATTGAGTCTTGCTGACTTGGGTATGTTGTTCCTCAATCCCAAAACCCCTTGCATGGTTTCAACTGCAGCAGGATCCATGTGGTTCAAGAGATTCGCAATCCGGGAGGTGATGATCCAGACATAACCCTCTGACATCATTCCTAATTCATGGACCCGCCTGAAAAGGGCCACCACGAGGGAGATGGAAGTGTGGACAAGAAAGACCCTCATCTTCATGGTATCTAATTCCCGCAAGGTACCATCGATCTGGTCGTAAGTGGCAGAAGATGTTAGAACTCTTTGATAGACATATTTCATCCCGGCCTCATGGAGATCAAGGGTCAAGTAAGGCAACAAACGTGTTCCCCATTGAGTATCATCGTGGATGATGATCACCTCCTTCCATTTATACGCCTTGACGAGTGCAGTTATCGCTTTTACGTGAGAGTTGTCTCTGGCGTCCGTGTCCACCAAATAAGCAGTACTACGGGAGGAAGAATGCAAGGGCCACGAAGTCGACAATGACATAATGGGGACACGGGCTTGGCTACTCATGTATCTTAATAACTCTGTCTGGTGCGGTGCCAATTGGGCACCTACGATTGCTTGGACTCGAACATTTTTCAGAAGGTCAAAAACTACACAGATGAGACAAAGAAAATTGTTGTACATGGTTTTCTTATATATAGCTATAAAAGATGGGTAACTAGTTTCTTGAGCGCTAGACGATGGAAACAACTGCTGAATGTGAGATAAGCGGGGTAGGGCGGGTTGAGGGACCTCTTTTCCTTTCTTCCCCCCTTCCCTTCCCCTCTTGGCGTGCTACATCTGCCATGAAAACCAGAGGAAGGGGTATTTAGACTCGGGGTTAGAGTTCCCCGGATGACCCAAACCAGGCTTCGGGCTCACCGGCGAACAAGATTGTACAAGGCTTCACCTTCCAATCAAACTACAAACTGGATTTTTATAGTCACACATAGGGGCGTAATAAGGGTCTCACAACTTTTGATACAGTTATAAGAAAATTATTTTCCTTGCCAGCTGTTAGCTCCCTAACTTAACGGATGGGAAAAGGGGGCCGCTACCCCTTACTTGGCAGTGAACAGCTAAGTTCGCTTGGGCAACGGACAACCTAAGCAGCTCCTTAGGCACGGAAGGATTCTAGGACATCGCAAGAGGTATTCCGGACGAGCTATTCGCCTTGCAAAGTAGGCTAAGTAGGAGTAAGTCGGAGTTCTTGCGCGGGCGAGACTCTTTCAGCGAAACTGGGCACTACTTAGACTTAGGGAAGGACTAATAAGGCTGATGGGATTCACCTATGCAGGTTCCCTGCACTCCTAACTTAAGTAGGAGTCTAGGCAGCAGGTTCTTAGCACGGACATGACTTACACAGGTAGGCTAGTTGGTCACACTCCTAGAGAGTAGGAGTAGCTGATTTCCTTGGATGGGCTAACTCTTTGAGGCGGCATGACATTGAACTCCTCTTGAAGGCTTCTTAATCTTGGTTGGGGCGGAATGGCTATGGGTTGAGATTTATACAGAGTGAGGACTCTTATATTATGTGGGTTTTATACTCCTAGTGGCATATAGACGGTCAGCTTTATGCTGAATCTATAAAAGGGGGAGAACAAGGCGGCTATGGCTGATTAGAATCTGATTTTGTCCCTGCACAGCAAACTTGGGAGCTAAGAGGAGATCTCTTAACCTAGTAGATCAACCTTTGCCTTCTCCCTATTTTGTATTGGGCGGAGACCTTTGCACTAGGTTAGACTTGTGTTGCTGTTTTATTTGTATTTCTCTTGCATATATGAATAGTAAGATAAAAGAGTGACTGCTGGTTGTGCAACACAGCTAAATTGATGTGGACGTTAGGCAAAGCTCACCCACGTATGTGAGACTGCGGACTCAGGAGGAGAAGCTTCATCCCGTGCAGCACAAATATGGCCCATCTTGCTAAATGATGTACATTATTACCGACTTGGAAATGTAAACGGTGAATATGTTTTTTAATATAGAACTGTATATAGGAGGCAGAAAGCTTACCTGCAGTGAAAGCTCCCATGTCGCTACTTCCAGAGTCCCGGACATGTAAAGTAAAGCGAGGTGTCTGACCACAAACTCTGGCTGCATGTATATCGTGAAGCGCCATGGCTATGCAGCAGTTGCTGACGATACCGAACGAGGAATTAAGATCCAAGATCACGCCAATATCGATGTTGTCAACTTTTTCCTCTGCCGCATGTGGGAGGAGAAGAAATAGGACGAAGAACATGCGAACAATCATATGTTCTGGCCTCACTGAAGATAGTTCCATCGAGTTCTGAACCCATGGACGGAAAAGGGATTTGTAATAGCCATACGTATACATGAGAACAATATTCCTTGACGCGCTGTTCTTTCCTGTGATGAAAGTCTCAACAGTTGAATAAATCGTCACTTTTAAAGAGAATTCTGTCTACCACAAAAATGAAGAGGTTGAATTATGTCGCCTGCTGGGCACCCCAACAAAAAAGAAAACTCTTTACCTGCTCGCCATTAATTCAACATGCTTAGTACTGCAGCTGCCGGCAAGGGGGGTTGTGGCCGCTGGCATCTCCGTTGCAAAATTATCATTGAAGACAGGTAAAGCAAACTCTATATCTTATTCTTCCCTCCTTTTCTTCCTCCCTCCCCTCTTCCTCTCTTTTTCATCCTCTAATCTTTTTTATATACCCACCAATCTTATCAAACATTCAAACCCCTGCTGTGGTTTGGGGTCCACCCCGTGAGTGGGCTCTACCCACTTTAAGATATGCGTAAGGAAATATGTTTCCGGGACGCGTAGGATATGTGAAGAAAGTAAACAGTGGGCAGCGTATATAAACAATAAAACCGAGGCAAATAGTGAATGCATAACGAAAAGCAAAAACAGAGTGCGTCTTCAACGAAACCGAGGCCTAAGTTTTTGTTCTGTGCATGAAACAAAATAGAAAAAAAATACTTTCTTCTTCGTGTGCTTGAGCAAAAAAACAAGGGGCGTTGTGAGAGTATTTTGTGGCAATGAGTGAACGGGAGACTCTTATCATCTTTATCCCAGTTATTTAGATTAGTTTTTCAGAGTTTAAAGGTGCATTTTTTATACCAAGGGAGAAAAAAAGAAAACTCGACAACTTCTCAAGTTTTTTATACTCTGTAATTTTTTATTTATTTTTATGATAAAAAATTAATTTATAAGAAGGAGAATTAAACTTCTTTAAAGGTTTAATTGTAATTGTATTAAACCTTATTATAATAGATTGCTTGATTAGGCTGATTCGCTCTGTGATTTTTTACTCTCGATTTGAGGAATTTTTCCACGTTAAAAGTTTATATCTCTTTATCTATTCTACTTTATTGTTTGATGATATATTTATTATGTTTAATTTGTCGAAGTATTAGTTGAACATTAGGGATTTTCTATAGAACATCCTAACAACCCTATCGTAAATAATAGCCGTTCTGAGAATTTATTGGCTGTGATCCAAAATAGTTAGTGTTCTTTTGGAGGAATGAAAGTCTAGAGACGAGATATGAGCCCTCCTTGCAGAGTCCAATCATCGCCTAGAAAAGAAAGGCGGAATATAAAGATGGGATGTGGAAGGATGAAAAAAAGGAACAGGATAAAAAAAAGGAACAAGAAACTACAAAAGCAAGTGTTATCTGCTCCCGCTTTTCCGTATGGATATAGTACTAAATGAAATCTAAGACAAAAATAGTCCTCATGCACTCATATTCCAAATATCATCCAGTGAGCCTACGGGGGGAAAGACAGAGTGATACAGGCCAACTGATATTCAGTGAACAAATGTTTGTATTAGTCTCATCATATATTTGTACGCAAAGGAAAGTGAGGGGTATTTGGTAATTAAACTTTTCATTTGTTGGGTAGCCCTTGTTAGGGCAATATAAATAAATAGAAGAAAAATGAATAATAAAAAAAAAAGAAAACTCTGGAAACTTGGGACAGTCATCTTCATCTGTAAACCAGGATGATGCCCAGATCAAACCGGCCCCTATCAGGGTTGATCCCAACAACCTCCCTTCGAGGTTTCTTTAATCTATTATATCTGCAGGTTCTTAGCAATTTCCTACACTTAGTTGCATCGTCAAAGGACACTGACTTCCTTCTTCCATTGTTTTTGGTAAATTCGGTGACTTCCTTCAATGCATTCTCCATCTCTTGAGTCTGACAATATTGTCTCTGTCGGCTGCCAATATGTCTTGTAGAATGTGAATGCGATCGGTTTACCTTGCAGGTTGCAAAATGCTAGTTAGGCTGCTCAACTATTCCTTCAGTTGGGCAGTAAAATGATTTTACGTTCAGACGTAGCATTTCATCTTTTCCATTTCCTTCCCTGGCAATTGAAAATGCAAGCTACTGGCTGTTCAACGTCAGACATATGCATTAGCTATTGCCGAAGGCGATGGCAACGGCACTGTCAACTCACATCATAAATGACGCAATAATTTTCAATCTTTGACTCTTGACTACTGAGTGGGACAGGAATCACGAAGAATAGTAGCATTGAGAAAAAACTGTTCTTGCACTTATATCCTAAATGAAATCAATATAATAATGGGGCCTATTGGGCCAGATCATGGTTTGAGACTATGGATTTTTCCAATAAAACACGCGTGGAGAACTGGCGCCAAAACACAGCTGTGAAGGCAAGAGATGCCAGAATCCGAACTCCTGCTGTCTGCTGAAGTTCCAAGAACTTTCTTGGCTTGTTTCTTATATACTGTCAAACACGTGACTACGTACAATTATTGGTTGCCGGAAAAAACGTTACCTACAATTATGATCTTATAATTTGTATTACTACTTCCTTGTCCCACCTTTGTTTTGCAGATCTATTAACTCAGCGGAGGAGATCCAATCAAAACTTCTCTATCTTCCAAGGAATGGATTAATTTAAACCATGTCAATAAATTATCCAAGCATACACGCAAATGAGTTAATCCCTGTAAGATATTAATTTGCGGCGGCTAATCCTCCAGTTGATACTCATCCACTGGAGATGATTTTAAATAGTTATTATATTTGGGCATATGATCGACAACGAGACGATAGTTTGGTTGAATTTTATTACTCCATGTAATTTTAGTTTACTTTGAAAAATCAAATAAAGATATATATCAATGTGGAAAGGGGGAATATTTTCTTGCACAATTGTTAGATGAGGATTCTAGATATGAGTGGTTATTTGAGAAGATGTACGATTACTTACCATCCTTCCTGCCTCTTAAACTCGGGCCCAGTGCCACCACAAACCCATGCCATGTTTGCCCGAGGCTGAATTGCCTATAATTAGCTGACGATTGCTACAGATTAACACTCATACTTGTCCCATGATATTGACTTGTAGCGGATTTAAGCCATCAGAAGAATATTTTGCAATATCAAACAAAAATGACAATAGCAAAGAATCAGGCTGTTGATATATGTTTATCAAAAGGTATTACTTGAAGAATATGGAAGACTAACCGGGGACATAGTGGTTGGTATCAGGATTTTCTTTTCAGACCTTAATTTTAACCTACCTAGTTCTTTGGCATATCCTCCATTCTCATCCTTTTGTGATGCAGGAGCATATAATGAGAAGTGTTAAAATTGGATGAAGAAACGAACTGGTTCAAGCATTTGATCACACACTCGTTGCCAAGACATAAGAACGAGGGGTACTTTTGGTAATCACTAATGGATTAGAAGACTTTACGTTGGTATGGCTGGTAATTACGAGAATCGGGAAGGGCAATTATGACAATCTAATATAATTACATAAATCGTTAGATATGTTGGTCATCTTCTCCGGGATGAGGTCTCCACAGTGTAATGAGAAACAGAATTTTAGCTAACACCGTGTAGTTTGAATTTTATCTGAATAATCCTGATACGAGGAATAATGGCCTTTAAGTATAAATAAGTTTATGGTTCTAAAGGAAGGGACTCTTTAGACATATTTTGAATTTCAAAACGCCGGTTCTAAGCTCTAAAACTCCGCAAGGGTTTGGTGAGTGATTGGTTTTCTAGACACTACAACAAAAAGGACTATTAGTGATGCATAATAAACGTCACAAAAGGTGTCGTCGCTATTATCAATTCGCAACGTATAACAAAAAGTGTCACTAATAAGGCGTATTAGCGACGTATACCTATGTGGCGCTAATAATAACTTATTAGCGACGTATATTTTATAGTGTCGCTAATGATAAGCTATTAGCGAAGCTTTTTTCTACGTCGCTAATGGAAAAATCATTTTTAAAAAAATTTAAAAAATAAATTACTAGCGACGTATATCTATAAATGTCGCTAATAAGGAGGGATGGGTGGGGGAGCAGGGGGTGAGGGGGGTCCTGACAAAGGGGGGAGAGTGTGAGGATGGCAGCAGCGACACCACACTCCCGCCCTTAACCCCAACCCCAAACCCGGTCCCCCCTTTCCCCGGCTTCACCGCCTCCTCCCCCACCCCCCTTCCCTACTTTGAAAATCAAAGGAGGGGGCAGAGCAGGGGTGAGCAGGAGGATGGCGGCGGCGCCGTCCTTTGGCACCCCACCCCCCAACATGTCCCTCCTCTCCCCAGCTCTGCTCCCTCCTCTGAAAATCAGAGGAGGGGGAAGGAGCAAGGGGAGGGGGGAGCGCCGCTGTCCTCTGGCTCCATCCCCCCCTATCACGACCTGAATTTTCTAAAAGTATTTTTAAATAGCACAAACGGTAAGTCACGGAAAAAATATTTTCTTCTTAAATACAAAACAAACTATTCAATTAAATATTCAGGTCATGATAACTGGGGTTCACAAATACAAATATCAAATCATATGATATTTACACGTCTCAAAATTCAACAAGAATAACTTATCCATCTAAGTACAAGTCCATCATTCGGCTGAAAATAAATAACAAGTTGACTCTCGCGCTAAAGGTACACTTACGTACCAGAGTTGCAGAAACTAAAAAACTTCATCCTATACGAGTCAATCTTGGTCTCACTCGTTGTTGCCTGGAAAACCTGCAACCAAGCAAACTAAGCAACAACTACAACAACAATGGAGCCTCTCCACCTTTAGGAGAAGAGTTTCTAAAAGACAAAAGGTTTTATTAATATTTTTTGGATCGGGCCAACATCACTCGATGTTAGTTGCCTACGTACTCATTAGACAACATCTCCAACAAGCAATAGAAACTATCATATCCTAAGAAGCATAACATCACACATGCAATGCTTAGGTATTTTTAACCAACCTACATTTTAGTAAGTCCTTTAACCGTTCCACTTGTCTAATTAACAAACAATATCAAACAATGTTATTAATTATCTCACATCCCTTGTTCTATAATTAATACTATCAAATCTGTAACTCAGAGATGACTCGCCCCTCGAGAAATCTCCAAACATAGTACTCTAACATTGGAGTAGACTGTTTAACAGAAGCTTGACCCAAATCCCTAAGGCTCTCAATAGCCTGCCACGAATATTAAGAAGAGGATCCTAACTATACTCATTGACACAGATTGGCGAGAAGCACAAGCCTTCCATGATGCTCATACAACTCCGCTTTTCGTATGTACTAAATAATCCTAAGAAGACCTCCGGGAAACCCGCGGTAAAGACCCTCTTGTCAATACCCAAACTGTCGTAGCGATGAAGAAGCATATTGTAATCTCCACCAATTCCTAACTCTGGGAGAAAATGTCTTATAAGACATTACTAATGTATCCATAGAAGCCTCGGGTCTTTATGACCATTGACTCCCCCAAACATATGAACTTAGACTAGATTATTTCAATCTAGTTAAGTATCCGCTCAACCATTTAGGTCCTCTTCACCTTGTGAATCGGCTCAATAAATAGATCATCCATTGAGCTATGACTCAAAGATAATCCCGTAACCACCCTCAGTTTATTAACCAAGGTAAAATTCTATGTCAGGGCCCTGTTCCCTCCATGAATGTGTCCCCACCCTAATGAGGGTATTTTAGTTATTATCTTGATTAGATGTTCTCCCCGTAATCCAACGGGAACCCATGTCTCTTGATTAAACTTCATTAATATTAAGTTACTCATATAAATCAACGCATCAATAATAAATACAAACATCATAATAGATAACATATATATTATGCAATCCCATAGGTGCATAGATAATAAACAGAGGCCTGTTTTACTCATTTGCATAGTTAGAGCTCAGAGAATTCAAGCTCAAGAGTATAAACAACTAACGCATCCCGTGAGTTACATATATAACACTCTAGTCAATCGATGTACTCGGTTGCAGACACATGTAATACGCTGCCTTAAACCTTAAGAATTAGGGTTATTCCCCTTATTTCCCATGACACTGTGACCTGTTAAGGTCTTCGTGCCTCTTACTAGTCACACCCTTTTTTTTCAAGCCATTTAACGTCATTCTAGGGCACCCTAACGCTTGGTTGCTAGGTTATCCGTTTCAGCAGAAACAGAACATACAGCCCCCTAAGGGCATTAGGGTAATTCTACCAATTGGGGTATGCTACCCTCCCTTAGGTCATTAGGTCATCTCATTACCATTTTATTTATTTTAAGTCATAATCCTCTTAGGAGGCTCCACTCTCAAACTGACCCATGCTTCCATTCACACGAATGTCGGTGGATCCACTCAAAGGGATATTTTTGTCATTTGGTTTAAGGCCTTAATGATATCCAATATCCCAAAATTAAAATCAAGGGTATTAATTGACTTCAAGGACTCTGTGTAATTTTTCTAGCGTGTGACAGGGTCGCGAACCCCTTCAACCGACCCAGATTAACTTAACGGTTTACAATTAACCCTAAGGGCAAAAAGGTCAATTAACTACTCACTAGGATTTTTTATCACTAATTAGTTTGGTATATAATTATTTTATTTATTAAACTCTCATTGAAAATTTTTCTAATTTTTAAATCAACTCATAGGCCCCTGAACCGAAGCCTCGAAGTCGGATGAGTATTTTTCACATGACAAATTAACTATGAGGGGTAAAAGGGTTATTTTATAATCTATGAGATTTTTATCACATCTGAAACTTGGTCAGAATACTTCCACACCTCTTGGGGTCTTTGAGTATTTTTTTAGAAATTTTTTGACACATTTAGCCCCCTGTTCATTTCCTTTTTTTTTAAACCCAGGCCGGGTCTGTAGTTCCAGCCCGGAACGGGCCAGATCTGTAGACCCGCCTGCTTGTTGTCTTCCTCTTGGAGACACCCCCAAGGCCGCAAGTGGCGACTGGATAAAATCCTGATGGACCCAGGGGCAAGGCGGGGTCTGGTCGGATCACCTCCAAGCGGCAAACCTGATGGACCCAATCTTGCTTATGTCCAGTGGCCACCGGCCGAAGACAAGGTTACAGGCGATTTCGCCATGTCTGCCCATGAGTAAGACTACCGGCGGGCGCTGCGACAAGCACGGCCGGAATCAGGGCAGGGTTTACCCGATTATCTAACGGGCGGCATATTTGAGGGACTCTGTCCCCGCCGCCGGTAGGCGGCACTGTGCTTCCGGTCGGAGCCAATCAGAGTCGACAACTCAACCAATTTAGGGATTAATGCTCAAATTAACCAATCAAAACAATTACACGCCCAATGTCACGCCCCGGCACTGCCCAACCCGATCCAGGGGCCGGTCAAGCGCACGGGGGCGACAAGGGGAAATTGAGATACGGTTTAGCGGAAGACTTAACCCTAATTACGGGCGATCTAACAGAATTACGGAGTATGCACACTACTTTGATCAAGAGTAAATAAGTAGAAAAGAAAGAAAGTTACATTAACTCAAGATAAACAAAAGTCTCAAACCCACATATTTAGTTTAACCATAGCCCACTCTAAGCTCCAAAATAGGTCTTAAAGAACACAAGTGTATAAAGTAGCATAAATCAAAATAAGAACCATACACAAAGGTTCTAAACATAAAACATAAACCAAGGAAAATAAGTCACATAAGAGGACTCCACGATCACGCCTAAGTCGTCTCTGACCTTTCCTCAAAGAGGAGATCCTGTCCATCTGCGTGTCACACTACGTAGCCCCAAAGCAAAACACAATAAAGAGGGGTGAGTTTAACAAACTCAGCAATAGTTTTCTAATATACTATCATCATCGAAAATACGACCGCATAGCAATATAACTAATTAAAGCAAAGATTTACAAGATGTATCATTTTTTAATCACACATACACATCACCTAAACCCACATCATAGTGTATAATCCACAGTGTCATTCACATCATATCAACCTACATGAGATGTATCTCTAACATATATATTCAATCATGCATCACATCATATCAACCTACATGAGATGTATCTCCAACATACATATCAAGTCATGTATCACATCATATAAGGAATGCCTCCATCAAGGAGTAATCACAATTTACTGTTACGCATACGGGAACATAGACAAGGCCACAAAGGCGTGTCATGGTCCAAATTCTACACAAGAATTTAAGAAGTTCGGGGTTGTCAATCCCTAAAGGCTGCTCGTCTTAAACGATCTTGGCGAAGAATGTCACATTCTTACGAAGAGAACCTAGAGCAGGGGTGTTCGTTTTGGGACATCTCTTACGATGGGGAAGAGCCCAAGTTCCCACGTAGGAAACCCACGAACACATAGTAGCTAGTGCAAAGAGCATACCATAATGGATTCTCAGAGTCTAGAAAACAATAATAATCTTAAATCGCGAGACAAGTACATAACTCGTCCCCCATATAATTTCACTTAACTAGACTCAACCCGATGAGTGCACATGTTTTACGAAAGAACTCAAATCAAAACATGTCCTTTCAGACTAATCAAGTTTCGATTAAGCCATGACCGATTAATCTAGCACGCAATTTCACCACATTGCATCCAATCGATCAAATTTGATTAATCTCGATAAAGCCTTAATTAGAAATCCATTATCATGATGCATGCAACATGATACATACGTCGGTAAGACATACATGAATCCTAATTCTTGCTAAGTGCTCTCATCAGCCCATCATACATCATTCATAATCATAATATCAATGCTCATCATCATCATTAAATCCCACATATGTGTGTGTACATAGTAGAAACATTTCTCTCAATGCATATCAACATACTTGTAATTCACTCACCATCACCCTACACATGTGTATTAACATCTAATCATGAATTCCAGCGGAAATAATAGGTAAAGAATCATTAAAATCATAACTCAAATCAAAGCTTATCATTCACTTCATCTTTGAGTCATGACATTCCCTAATATTCACACATCAATTAACCACATCCTAACATACCATATCAGCCTATTAGTATGTTGTAGCTCTACTAAAAATATACCTAACCATAGAGAATGAACCATTCATAACTTCAAGATGTTAATTCCAACATCATATAACCAATCTTAAGTCATTCTACATAACACTAAATATATACCACAACTTCATAACCTCAATGATATACCCTTCCAATAGCATACTATAGCTCAAAACACTCCACATACACATGAAAATGATATATAAAATTAGAATCACTGAAATAAACATCATGCAAATATTACAAAATCTACTATGTAGCGATTCGAACGCCCAGTAAGGCCGTTCGATCGGCTAAACGGGAAATCTGTCGAACTGACAGTGTTGCCGTTCGAATGCCCAGGAGGGCCGTTTGAACGCCAATAAGGCAGAATCGACCTTCTTCTCCATTTCAAAATTTTCAAACCGAAACTCCATTAATGAAACTTAAAATCTCCATCTAACAACCTAAATGCCATTAAAATTCCACCATAACTTCCAGAAAGCTAATCTACATCATAACAAGATAAAACCTATGAAATCGGGATTAAAGATTATCATTTACTAATCATGTCATTAAAGCACTAAATCAAGTAAATTCATTCAAAATAAACCACAAAATCAAGAGCTTTCCCATAGGAAACTGAAATTTTGAAAGTTCATTACCTTATCCCTTGATTAGGCTTTGATTTGATGGTCACCCTTCTTGAAAACCTTACAAAGACATAGAGTTTAAATTAAACTCCATTAAAACCGATTTAACATAGAAAACCCTAATAAAAAACTTAGATCTAGGGCTTGTTGAACATAAAAATTGGATTTTTAGATTTAGGGTTTTAAGTAAAGATACAAATCAGTAGTTTTGATGTTTAAAAATAAATCAAAACAAAGGGGAAATAATAGATCTAGAATAATTAGGAGAAAATCTAGAACTTAGGGCTTAATTAGAAGAGACTTACCTTAAACTCCTTCTAATCCGGGCCTAATTGGGGAATTAGGCCTCCC
Source organism: Saururus chinensis (assembly GCA_035235625.1). Taxonomy (NCBI): domain Eukaryota; kingdom Viridiplantae; phylum Streptophyta; class Magnoliopsida; order Piperales; family Saururaceae; genus Saururus; species Saururus chinensis. The sequence continues at coordinate 13,576,992 of CP141140.1, read as the reverse complement.
TTTCTCAGCCTATTCCCAAAATAGAAATGGCTCAGGTCATTCTATTTATAGTAGGGTTTGAGGTGTGTATGGGTAAATTGTGAGGTATGAATAGAAAAATAGGGTAAAAATGGGTAATTTAGCTATTTGATCACTAATTAAACCTGAGAAAATTATGAAAATTTTTGGTAAAGGCTTGTGTTGATGTTTGGGTTAATTTGGTCTAAAAACCCAAATTTCAGCAGTGGGGCCCACAGGGAGTCCCGCCAAACCCTAATTTTTGAAAAATTAGTAAAAAATTCCAAAAATTCAGATTTGACTCAAAATCACTTAAAACTAATAATTGTAAAGTTGATTTTGATTAAAACTATCAAAAACACCATTTATTTTTGAAACCACCGAATTAATAAGAAAATGAGTTAACCAAGCAATAACCAACAATTAAAATAAAACGAAAACCGGTTTAGAAATGAGAGTCCTTACACCCAACCTCTTAATCACACAAGATAATTGAGTTTATACAATGATCTTACCTTAATTGCCGATTTGTCATCGATCCACCGCCGATTAAGCCTCGCCGGAAAATTCCCTTGACGGCTCCGACGGCTCCTTCCCTTAACGGTCCAAGTTTTAGGGCTTGTGGGCAACCTCTCACTCTTTATGGCTCGTGGGTGACGGGCAGAGTCCCCTCTTACCCTGGGGCATTTTACCTTTATAGAGTTGCTAACTCGAGGAATAGATGTTTTTATTGCATAGGACACCCTCGAATTAGCTAAGAAAACCTTTTAACGGAAGAAAACAGACTGAAAATGACTCCGAAAGTTTCAATGGATATATGGGAATGGCATGTCAGTGTACGACAAAAGCTAGATACGCACGTGTTTGTGCTTGCCATGTGTAAAAATCTGATACGCCAACAAATTTGGCCTATACCGCCTACGCGCGGATGGCCGCGATCAGGCAGTGTACTGATGACTCGGTTCCAGCTTAGCTCGGCTTGATGATGTCATCTATTCTATCTTTTTTTAAATATTTTATTATTATTTCATTCATATACAATTCCAACTTCAAAACGTGATAACTTCTTATCCCGAAGTCTGAATTGTGCGTTCTTGGTACCGATGGACTTGTATTAATGAGCTCTTCAAAACTATGCCCACATGGGTAGGTTATCTCATACTTTCAAAGTGGGTTCTGCCTATTTTATAGCACGCTTCCCGAGGTTGTAATTTTCATTCCCGACCTCTATTTTATGTGTTCTTTGACTCATTGCACTCATTACTTCAAGCTCTAACTAGATACAAAAATTTCATCCCTTTAAACCCCTTAAATTTTAACTAAAATTATATAATTACCCCTAACCCTCTTGGGTTAAGTGTATTTGGAACACGAGGTGCCACATCCCAGCCCGTGTAACACCCCGCATTTTTTATTATATCTAACCCAAAGGGTTATGAGTAATTAGATAATTTTTTGATAAGTCTTAGAGGGTTTCTATAATGTTCGGAAATTTTCTAAATTTTCGAAGTCGACCACGTGAAAATTAGGGTGTTGGACCCCTTAAATTTCTCATGGGAATAACTTGATCATTAGTTGGAACTAGTAGTTGAGACCTATATGGATAGAAATTAGAAAGAAATAACTTCAAAACTTCACTAAGAACGCGCGAATCGAAGTTCGGATGAGTGGGATATGACCATTCGAAGTTAAACAAACTGTGATGCACTGAAATAATGTATAATTAATTATTTTAAAATTTTGAATTGTAATCTTATTTTATGTTAATTAATTTTTTATTTTAGTTATTTATGTTATGAATAGGTTAGTGGATCTTAGTTGTGTTTACATGTCTAAATAGGCTTCAACAGGATCCAAGTAGAAGAAGAAGTGAAGCCAACTACCCAAAGCTATTTAAAAATAAAAAATGGGCTCCTAATGGTCTAAAAATGCATGGAATGGTCAAACATAACCTTTTGGACCCATTAGATTTGATATTTGCAATGTTATTAACACACACACACACACACACACATATTACAACAAATTGGTTATTTGCAATGTTTATAATAAACATCGCAAATAACATAATATATTTGTGACGTTTACAATAAAACGTCACAAATAACCTACATTATTTGTAAAATTTATTTATAAATGTCGTAAATAATGTCTTATTAAATACAACATTTACTATTAATTGTCAACTAATAGACTTTTTGCGATGCTTTAACAAAGCATCACATATAATCATTTTGGTGAAAAAATATTGCATGCGAAATTCTGCCAGCGCAAAGTTTCTTAGCCCCTCCCCCCCCCCCCCCCAGCTCCACTCCTCGCAACCAAGGCAATTTTTTAAAAATTATATGTTTATTAGCAATGTTTTAATAGAGTATTGCTAATAAGGCATTTTTTTATTTTTTTAAAATGATATGTTTATTAATGTCATTAATACTATATAATCAGCTACACTTGTATACCAAAAAGTTTTCACTATTAGTGACATTTTACAAAAAAAAAATGTTGCTAAATACTATACTTTGCGACATTTAAAACTAAAGGTTGGTATAAATTAAGTATTTTCTATGTATTTTTTTTGCAAATAAAGATTATTAGCGATGATTTGCATATACGTCATAAGTTTGTAATTGCGAATGACTTTTTTCAATGTTTATGGTGACATTTTTTAAGCGTTGCTAATACTTATTAACAATTTTTTTAAGACTATTAATGATGCTTGAAAACGTTGCTAATAGTCATTTTTATTTTTATATAGATGTAGTTTTGATGAACTCAAGCCTTCCCTGACAATATGCTAGTCTTCCATCCCGCAATGCGATGTAATATATGCTCAATAAGAGCTTATATAGAGCATAGGTTAACTTCCTTAGAGGACGTAGGGAGCCCCAATTTCCTGAAGGAAAGAGTTAAAAATTACACAAATATCCTCCTTGTTGGTTGCGCTGGTTGAAAAGAAAATAAAGGTCATCAATCAATTCGACTACAAACCCAAAAAAGAAGCACACTCAGCTAATAAAGCTTTATTATATGCTGTACTGATTGGATTTAGCAAATTAAAGAGGATCAGATATGCATGGGGTATTATTAGCAAATTAAAGGAGAAGGTTGGATAAGTTCTTGAGAACTTTTCGGTTCAATCATGGAAGCAAACATGTCTGCGAATAAGCTTCTATAGAAAACCATCATACCTGCTCTAAATTCAAAGCGCAGATTGACCTTGGCATATTTAATCCTATTTGTTATTACTACTTGCTCTTTTACTAATCTACTTATTCATAGTTCCACCACGTCTTTGTTTGGATAACTTTTGGCAAATAAATTAAGATAAATAATTCTTTTCTACATTAATTTTTTTCTTTTTCAGCAAATTGGGTGGTCAAGTGGGCAGATAAATAATGTGCCAACTGCCAAGTTTTTACTGGCCAAATAGGAAAAAAGTCAAATATGCTGGTAAAGTTTCGCGCTGGATCAATTGTCCACATACTAATGCATATGACGTAAGTTGACTAGTTGCTAACCTTACATTAGTATGTGCACCATCAATTAACTATAATTAATAAAATTTTAATACTTAGTAATTAAATATATTATTTAAATAAAAAAGGCTAATATATGCTCAGTCGCATATTGAAAATATGTGCCCAGCATCAGATGAGGGCAACGGGTGCATACTTAATTACGGACTCTTATTAAATAGTGAGCATTTAATTAATGGGAAGATACGCCCGCAAAATAACTGTTATTTACAGGGAAAAGAATTATCGACCATGTTCCCTACTGAGAGTTATAAAAAAAGAATGAGTCTATATGTATCCCGATATTCTCTTTAATATTTTAATAACCCATAAACCCTCTCATAAGTAAAATAGGGTGCTAAAGAAATTATTAAGGTGCATATAGACCCGTTTATATAAAAAAAAACCGAAAATCTATTTTATTGGGCCTAAATAAGAGGAGCACTTGAATTCAACTCTCTACTATGACTACGACTACTAGATCCAGATGCGTCGTCCGCGATGTCATCCGACTCCGATGCAGTATCATATGAACTTCCATGACCGCTTTCCATTCGTCTTAGGGGAACCTCCTGGTGTGCTTCACCCGTAGCACTTGCCGCAGGGGGTTGACCTGCACCTTTTGGCTGATTAGGCAACTGGTCCCCGGGGTTCGCTGGACGATCACCATCTTCAGCGGGTTCTATCCTTGCGCCTTCATCTCCAGACGAGAAAACTAAGAAGGCAAAGAGTGCAAGCGCTGAAGCGCAAACAGTGAACGTATAGAGCCATAAAAAGCTACGGAGAGTTAATTGGCTGTTAGACACAGAGGCGTCCTGTTTGGCACTAGAACATGTATCATTGCCAAACCATTTCCTCTCTATCTGGCACATTTCTTCACTTTCCCTAAGCTTGAGCAGTCCTTCAGAGACGCGAGACACCAGTGTGGACCCTTTTGGAAATACCTAACACACAATTAAGAACAACCGGTCAGTCAACTAGAGGAGGATATATAAGAAAATGTTCTTCTCGATATGTCCCTTGGAATCATGCAGGAGTACGTAGAGAGTACCCAAATCCATGTGATATTATCAACTAGAACTAACATGAATTGGTCGTTGCAAACTAACAAATTCAACTTATTCATGCCAACTATGCTGTTTCTAAGGGATACTTACATCTTCAAATATTCTTAGTGTTCAAAATAGATATATATCTTTATGTATCCTAGTGTTGTAGATAGTAACTCTTATTCATCTTTATAATGAAAAATCACCTCTTTGTGAGTGCATTTTGAAAACACAAAAGGAGGAAGAAATATGTCATTTTTTGGATTGTTTTTCAAAGGTTCACACCCATTGCAAGCACCACGCTCTTTACCCGGGCAACCTTGTGATTATCATCTTATCTTGTAATAGTCATTTATCATGTTATCTTATATTGTCCAAAAAACCAATAGCGAAGGATTTACTACACAACTGTTGGTAATAAATAAACAGAGATGAGAGAGAGAAGTGTGAGAGAGAGGGAGAGAGAGACATACAAAGCTGAGACCCCCAGTGTGATTGATTCGGTCGACAACACCAAACTCGGGATGACGAGCAAGAAAAACTCTGATATAAAGCATCTCATCCACAATGGCGGCGACACTTCCGTTGGAAAGGGCTTCAGAATACTGCACATCTGTTGAAATTGGGCGAAGGCGTTTAGCACCACGGCGCTTTAGGTAGTCTTCCACAAACGACCCATCTTGATACCCGATCCATTCGTTCTTGTTAATTAAAGTCTGCAAATCTCTTACTTTGGGAAGAAGACTTTGAACTGTTAACATAGAGGTGAGGTTTGCGGTGTAACCCGTAATGAAAATGAAACCGATTATAGTCCACAAACTCAGGATAAACCTAGAATAATTGCATCTCAGCTTGTCCTCTGCAACAAACATAAAATGTACATTTGAAATCAAACACTAGCTACCTAAAATGATATTGCAGATTAAACATGCACATATGATTGCCGATACTAACACACCCTAGTAACAGTATACTGAGAGAGAGAAGAGAGAGAGACTCATGATCACTGAAAATATAATTAATAGTGAAAGATAAGGAGAGAATCTTTTGGAGATGATATACAATTGTACCGTTGAATTCTTCATTAATCTCGCGTTCAAAAAACCACACAAGCACTCCTTTCAAAACGAGAATTACAATGGTAGCGCCCCATATGTGGGGAATAAAACCACAAGCCTCGCCAAATAGAGTATAAGTTTACTGTACTCTGGTCCTGGCGCGAACAGAATATATATTTACTGTTCTCTGCCTGTGTTGCGGAAATATGGATCTAGAAACGTCAATACGAAAGCAAAGTATACAAGGGAATTTAACGTGGTTCGGCCTTGCTGCCTACGTCCACGGGATCAAACAATCCACTAGATAGAGAATTAGAGTACAAGAGAATTACACGATTTCTTATCAACACTCCTCACGCAATACATAAGAAAACTTCTTCTTCCTCTTCCCAGAAATTCTGTTTTCTTCTCCCTGCGTACACCTCTCGGTTCCGGTTCCGGTTCGTGGCGGCTGTGAAAGCTTCTCTGGAATTCTCTTCACGTCAAACTCCACTCACAAGTCAATCACGTCATCAATAACATATGCCCCTTTGATCAGCCTATTTATAACTTAGGTCATATGGGTTAAAGGATAAGACTGCCCTTTCACTTAATGACAACCCGTAATGGGTTTCACCGCCAATAATCTCCCACTTAAAACCAAATTACTTGAAATCTTCAGCAACAATTCTCCCACTCAAACTTATCCCTTTCGAATCAATTTCATATACAGAGCCAATTGCAAGCAAGACAATTACTCTACTCATATCTAATGTAACTGTGTGATCACTACCATCCTTCTAGTGTAGAGGACCAATGGTGGTTGAGCAAACGCTCAATTTCTCCATTGTCACCACTTTAGTAAACACATCCGCTGAATTCTCCTTAGTATAAATCTTCTCCAAGAAGACCTTCTTCTCTTCAACAAGTTCTCTCACAAAATGATACTTAATCTCAATATGTTTCGTTCTAGAATAAAACACACTATTCTTTGCCATATCATATGCACTTTTGTTATTACAATAGAGTACACACCTCTTTTGAGGTTTGTCCAACTCCTTTAAGAATGCTTTTAACCACATCATCATCTTACATGCTTCAGTGGCTGCAATATACTCTACCTCAACAGATAAATTTGTCACAGATTTCTGCAATTGTGACTGTCAAGCAATTGCACCACTGCCTAATGTGAATACAAAACCTGTAGTGCTTCTTCTATTATCTAGATTACCTCTATAATCTAAATCAACATAGCCAACTAAGTTAATCCTGGAACTCCCACCAAAGTGTAAAGACATACCTGAGGAACCCTTCAGATATCTTAAAATCCATATCACTGCATTCAAATGCTCTTCACCTAGATTTGCCATAAACCTTGCAACTTGACTCATAGCATGAGCTATGTCTGGTCTAGTGTAAGTGGCTGCATATATCAATGAACCTACAGAAGAAGCATATGGAACTTTGTTCATGTGAGTTATATCTTCCTGTCTAGTAGGAGACTGCTCACTCGAAAGTCTAAAGTGAGTTGCCAAGGGAGTACTAACTGATTTGGCACCCAACATATTAAACTTCATCAAAACCTTCTCAACATACTCCTCTTGGGATAATTTTAGTACTTTCTGTTCTCTATCTCTTGTAATTCGCATGCCAAGGATTTGCTTGGCTGGTCCAAGATCCTTCATTGCGACTTTAGAAGACAACTGCCTCTTAAGTATCTCAATCTCACCATAATCTGTTCATGTAATCAACATATCATCCACATATAACAGCAAAAGTAAATAAGAGGTTCTCAACCTTTTATAATAGCAGCAATGATCTAAATAGAACCGATAAAATCCAATGGATAGCATGAATCCATCAAATTTCCTATACCACTGTCTTGGAGCTTGCTTGAGACCATACAAGCTCTTAGACAACCTTCACACTAAATTCTCCTTTCCTCTTACCACATAACCTTGGGGTTGATCTATATAAATCTCCTTTTCTAAGTCGCCATGTAAGAAAGCTGTCTTAACATCCAACTGCTCTAAGTGAAGATCCTCAACTGCAACAATGGACAACATCATTCTGATAGTAGCAATTCTTACAACATGAGCAAATATCTATGTATAATCAACTTCATACTTCTGCTGAAAGCATTTGACAACTAGTCTAGCTTTGTACCTCTTACTTCCATCATCTTCATGTTTCAGCCTGTAAACCCACTTATTATGTAATGCCTTTTTACCTGAAGGTAGAGGAACTAACTCCCAAGTCTGATTAGATGACAATGAATTCATCTCATCCTCTATAGCACGCTCCCACTGAACTAAAGTGTCTATCCTGCAAGCTTCCTCAAAACTTTCTAGTTCACCACTATTAGTCAAAAGTAAATAATTCAGACTATGATCAAATATAAAATGCATACCAGATGTGCTCTCAAGATTAGAGGGATCAAATATCCTCTTCTTCTTAATTTGTCTTGAACTAGACCAACCAACTGGTGTCTTTAATGGAATAACTGGATCCTCTGGAACTGTCTCTGAAGAAGACTCAGCTACCTGTTCATGATTAGATGGACCGGCCCCACTATGTGTTTCAGCCTCAAGTTCTAGAAACTCAGTTTCAACCTGTTTCATCATCCCCATTTGTAGATCTTAATGGTGCTTATAAATCTCTGCCTCATAAAACACAACATCAATACTCCGAATCACCTTCTTATAGACTGGATCCCACAATCTATAACCATAAGCATCTCCACCATAGCCAACAAAGTAGCACTTGTTGGATTTTGCATCCAACTTGCCCCTATGCTCTGCATCAACATGCACATAAGCAGCACAACCAAAGACTCTTCAGTAATCAATCTTTACCTCCTTCTTTGACCATGCCTCTTCAAGAATGCCTCAATCTAAGGGATAGCATGGAAACCTATTGATCAAGTATGCTACAGTGTCAACAACATAACTCTAAAATGAGAGTGGAAGGCCACAGTATAGCCTCATACTGCGTGCCTTCTCCATTATGGTTTTGTTCATCCACTCTGCAACTTCATTCTGTTTGGGGTATCTAGGAATAGTAAGCATCCTTCGAATGTCATGCTTATCACAGTAGAATTTGAATTCCCTACTACAATACTCACCTCCATTGTCTGACTTCAAACACTTCAATTTTAATCGTATCTCATTCTCAACAAGTGTTTTTCATTGCACAAATATAGAAAATACATCAGATTTATTCTTAGCAAAGTAAACTCATAATTTGCGAGAAGCATCATCAATAAAAGTAATGAAGTAAGACGCACCTCCAAGGGATGGAACCTGTGTCAGTCCCCAAATATCTGTGTGTACAAGCTCAAGACGCTCAGACCTGCGCTCCTGGGTAGCTCTGGAGAGTGAAACTTTGTGTTGCTTCCCCATGACGCAATGCTCACAAAATTTCAAATCTACACACCTCAAACAAGGTAACTTCCCCTTAGCCTGTAACACCTTCATTCCCTTCTCTGACATGTGTCAAAGGCGACAATGCCACAAACTAACATCAACTGCATTAGAGGTCACTCCAATTGATTGCTTAGAACAACTGGATGTCATATACAATGTTTCAATTTTCTTCCCCTTAGCCACTACCATGATACATTTGCTCATCTTCCAACTATCACTCATAAAGTGAGTAGTAATACCACAAGCAGCTAATTGACTAACAAAAATGATGTTCTTTGTCAAACAAAGCACAAGACGAACATCTTTTAACATAAGCACAATATTATCATCAATCAACAAACAAATGTCACCCTTGCCTATGATTTCACAAGCTTGATCATTGCCCAAGTAGACATTACCCAAATCACTAGCTATAAAATTCTGCATGAAGTCTTTTTTAGAAGTAGCATAAAATGAAGCACCACTATCAATAATCCAAGCATCACATTTACTTTCCATAGACAATAACATGCAATCAGCTTCAGCAACATTAACATTGTAGCTTGATCATTGCCCAAGTAGACATTACCCAAATCACTAGCTACAAAATTCTACATCAAGTCTTTTTTAGAAGTAGCATGAAATGAAGCACCACTATCAATAATCCAAACATCACATTTTCTTTCCATAGACAATAACATGCAATTAGTTTCAGCAATATTAACATTATTTTTAATATGATTTTGCGCTCCATCATGAGGGCGGTTTGAGCAATCCTTCTTCAAGTGACCTTTCTGCCCACACTGCCAACAAGCCTCATCACCCTTACGGTGCTTAGACTTGGACTGCCCCCTCCTAGACTTTCCTCTCCATCCTAGTTTGCTTCTTTGAGGTCGCCGCCCCTTTCCTCCATAGTCAGGGCTGAACCGGATGAAGAAGAACCACCTTTACGGCGTGTTTCTTCAGCCAATATCATTCCACACACATCATTCAACTTAAATTTTTCTGTATTATGAGAACTATGCACAGCAACTTTAAATAACTCCTAATCAGATGGCAAAGACTTTAACAAAGCAATAGATTGTATGTCCTTAGTAAAGTTAACATCTACTGCCTCAAGTTGATTAACCAAAGCATGAAACGAATTTAAGTGATTGGCTACAGTCTCATCATTAGACATTTTTAAATCAAAAAAACTAGTAATAAGATGTACCTTGTTTGTAGAAGAAGGGCTTGCATACAACTGCTCCAACAGATCAAAACACTCCTTTGTGGTCTTGGCCTTCATGATGTTCAAAGCCACCGATGAAGAAATAGATAATCTGACTGCTCCTAAAGCCTTGTGATCAAGCAACTCCCATCTTGCAATCTCTTCCACCTTGTCTTCACCAACAGGCTTGAATGTAAACAATGGCTGGTAGAGGTCCTTCTGGTATAAGTAATCTTCAATCTGCATGCGCCAAAATCTATAATCTTGGCCATTAAATTTCTCTATCTTGAACTTGCTATCGTCGGCCATATCCTCCAGAAGCTCTGATACCAATTGTGGGGAATAAAACTACAAGCCTCGCCAAATAGAGTATAAGTTTACTTACTCTCGTCTTGACGTGAACAGAGTATATATTTACTATTCTCTGCCTGTGTTGCGGAAATATGGATCTAGAAACACCAATATGAAAGCAAAGTACACAAGGGAATTTAATGTGGTTCGGCCTTGCTGCCTACGTCCACGGGATCACACAATTCTACTAGATAGAGAATTAAAGTACAAGAGAATTACACGATTTCTTAGCAACACTCCTCACGCAATATATAAGAAAACTCCTTCTTCCTCTTTTCAAAAATTCTATTTTCTTCTCTCTACGTAGACCTCTCGGTTCGGGTTCTAGGTCGTGGGGGCTCTGAAAGCTTCTCTGGAATTTTCTTCATGTCAAACTCCACTCACAAGTCAATCACGTTATCAATAACATATGCCCCTTTGATCAGCCTATTTATAACTTAGGTCATATGGGTTAAAGGATAAGATTGCCCTTTCACTTAATGACAACCCGTAATGGGTTTCACCGCCAACACCATAGTTGTGGCGACACTGGCTTCCGAAACCACATTGGGTTATTGGTGTCATTCTCGTCCACCACTTGCACAATCATGGCCATATCGGAGTCTGCATAAGGCTGACTAAAATCGACGTCAAGTCAATTGCTCTCTGCGCCGTGATTGTTACATCCCCAACGACCACGTCGTATGTCTGTCGCAACTATACCAACTCAGCAATCATAACAGACGAGAAACGAAGTAAATGAAATAACTTAGGCAATGGCGCAATGCCCAGTCAGTAACTTAGCGAGTAAAAGAAAGCATATCTCTTGGCCACCCATTTATTCCTCCTCTTGCAAGGATATGTGAGCCTACAGTTTTGGGGCGTTTGTTGATTCAATTCTGCATAGGTTCAAACTACCAAAGGCTAGATAGCAGTTCTATTTTATTACAATACGATAAAGATGCTAATAGATACCACACCGATGCAATTACCAACTGAAAGTACCGATGCACGAAAACTACTAAATGAATCCTTGATGCAACACTCACTGGCTAGGGCTAGAACAAGTGCAATTGTAGGGGCGTAAGGGAGAACAATCATACAATGTGTATAAAAAAATTGGAATTGTCGAACTCACCTTAACCACCACCTGCTGGACAAGTCTGTCGTAGTAGTTATGCCCATCGCCTCGCGGATATGATTCCCAGTCAAAATCGATTGAGAGAGTATTCATCACAGATGTGAAGACATCGATCGAGAAGCCGGATGGCGTGCCATTAACTACTTTCACATACTCGTAGTATCCATCTTTAATTGGAACTCCAACCTTCAATTTAGTTTCAGCCATTCGACGTCTTGGAGAAAGGACGACTCCCCCAGGCCAAACTACACCAGCAAGATTCTTGGCATCCGTTGAGTAATTCTTTACTGAGCTCAGATTCCGACATAAGCCAAAATCATGCGTCCAGTACCCTATTCGCCTCTGTGCTTTGCCAGCAATATTCACTATCTCAAACACGTCCGACAAGGCAAATTGACCTTCGATAACTCGGACTACTTCTCCAGACAAGCCTTTAAGCTGAGTTGATAACATAGATTCCAATAGTAGTTGCCCGATTGACGACTCAGCTAGATCAAATAAATTGTTCGGTTCGGGTCTAAGCTTTGTATTCAAAGAAGTTGACGAGAGAATGCTTCTATTTCTGAGGAAGTCTTCTTTTTTAGCAGCCTGGGCTACAAATAGCATGGCATCATAAGCCCACAACGCGTAAACATCAAGTTCTGATACGTCGACTTACGGTTGTTCTCTATTCATTTTCCTTTTCCAACGTAGTTCAAAATCATTGAGTCTTGTTGACTTGGGTATGTTGTTCCTCAATCCCAAAACCCCTTGCATGGTTTCAACTGCAGCAGGATCCATGTGGTTCAAGAGATTCGCAATCCGGGAGGTGATGATCCAGACATAACCCTCTGACATCATTCCTAATTCATGAACTTGCCTGAAAAGGGCCACCGCGAGGGAGATGGTAGTGTGGACAAGAAAGACCCTCATCTTCTTGGTCGCTAATTCCCGCAAGGTGCCATAGATCTGGTCGTCTGTCGCAGAAGATGTTAGAACTCTTTGGTAGACATATTTCATCCCGGCCTCATGGAGATCAAGGGTCAAGTAAGGTAACAGACTTGCTCCCCATTGAGTATCATCATGGATGATGATCACCTCCTTCCATTTATACGCCTTGACAAGTGCAGTCATCGCTTTTATTTGAGAGGTGTCTCTGGCGTCCATGTCCACCACATAACGAGTACTACTGGAGGAAGGATGCAAAGCCCTTGAAGTCGACTGTGACATAATGGGGACACGGGCTTGGCTGCTCATGTATCTTAATAACTCTGTCTGGTGTGATGTCAATTCGGCTTCTATGATTGCTTGCACTCCAACATTTTTCAGAAGGTCAAAACCTACGAAGATGACACAAAGAAAATTGTTGTACATGGTTTTCTTATTGCTATAAAAGATGGAAAACTAGTTTCTTGAGCGCTAGGCGATGGAAATAACTGCTGGATCTGATATAAGCGAGTAGGGCGGGTTGAGAATAGCATTCCACTCTCCTCCTTTTTTTCCTTTCTTCCCCCTTCCCCTCTTGATGTGCTACAACTGCCATGAAAACCAGAGGAAGGGGTATTTAATTAGACTCTGGGTTAGAGTTCCCGGGGTGACCCAAACCACCTGGCTACGGGCTCACTGAAGAGACTGGCGAACAAAATTGCATAAGGCTTCTCCTTCAAATCAAACTACAGCAGGATTTACATAAGCTAACACATAGGGGAGTAATAAGGGTACCGCAACTTGTGATATATTTATAACTCTAGGCCTTCAAATGGAATAAAAGAAAGCTGAAAATTTTGATAGAGGCAACCCAGACATCAAATTCAGAGCACCATGAATAAATTTAAAAGCTGAATGCGACACAAGTCTTCAATCTACGAAACTGAAGCTTCGTCCCGTCCAGCACAAATATGACCCATCTTGCTAAATGATGTACATTATTACCAACTTGGAAGTGTAAACTGTGTAAATATTTTTGTAGGTAGAGCTGTATATATTTAGGAGGCAGAAAGCTTACCTGCACTGACAGCTCCCATATCGCTACTTCCAGAGTCCCGGACATGTAAAGTAAAGCGAGGTACCTGACCAGAAATGGCTGCATGAATATCGTCAAGAGCCACGGCAATGCAGCAGTTGCTGACGATACCGAACGAGGAATTAAGATCCAAGATCACTCCTATATCGATGTTGCCTACTTTTCGCTTGCCATCATTCGCAGCACCAACTGTCGCAGGTGGGAGGAGAAGGAATAGGATGAAGAATACGCGAACAATCATCTGTTCTGGCCTTACTGAAGATAGTTGCATCGAGTTCTAAATGCATGAATGGAAAAGGGGTTTGTAATAGCCATACATATACATGAGAACGATATTCCCTCACGCGCTTTTCTTTCTTCTGTTGAAAGTTTCAACAGTTGCATAAATCCGTCCATCCCTTTTAAGAGAATTTTGTCTACCATAATGAAGAGGAAATTGATTACTGAGTCAATTACAAGGGAGAAAATTAATAAATTCCAAAATCAGGATGATGCATCCTAGCTAAAACCGCCCCCTGCCCGGTCCGGGTAGATCCTAAGAGCTTCCCTTCGAGGTTTGAGCCTCCCTTCGAGGTTTCTTTAATCTATTCCATCTGCAAGTTCTTAGCAATTTCCTAAACTTGGTTGCATCAGCAAAGGACAGTGACTTCCTTTTACCATAGCTTTTTGGTAATTCGGTGACTTCCATCGCATTATCCATCTCTTGGTGAACATCATTAACCAATCATCACTAATTGATGGATGGCACGTCTGACAATATGGTCTCTGTCGGCTTCCAATATGTCCTATATAATGTGAAGATGATCAGTTTGACATTATAGGTTGCAATGGGATGCGTTTTTAACAGGCGCAGCTTTATGGGAACGAATGTGGGTATTCATACCCAACTATTTTTTCTGTGTCTTTCGTATCTTTTTTACCCTATTTTTTCTTATTAATTTTTTTTATTTATCTCTTATATTTAAAAAAAAAAAATTATCCATTTTACCCTATTTTTCCTTTATTCTCTTCTTCAGAAGAAATTTTGTTATCGGCATCAGTGCCAACACCGACGCCAATTGACATCAATGCCACCGGTGGGCCACAGTTGGATCATATTGAAGAAGGCTCGAATCGGCCGCATACAAGACAGATCCTGCCTCCCACACATTGAATTTGGACTGCGTAGCCAGTCCCACTGTTGCCGGATCTAGCCCGCATCACGAGTCTGGCACACAAGTCGGATCTGGCCCACGCCAATTTGGCGCCCAAGCCAAATCTACCGTGCAAGCTAGATCTAGCATGCACAGTACTGGCGCTATTGCATCTGGGCTGCAGGCCAGGCTGCACGGCCTGCGCAACCACATCTAGGCATGCAAGCCAGTCTAGCACGCCGCCGCTATGCAGGTTAGATTTGGCCTGCCAGTCTGTGCGACCGCACCCTAGCCTGCACGCCCATTTGAGACAGTGTAGGCCGTGGCCAAGATGAAGCTGCGAGACCTGGCCTACGCGCCCTAATGCTGTTACACATGCTGGATCTTTCCTACGCAGTCGCAACTGGGCTTGCAAGCTAGATCCGACAGCACGGCCAGATCTGGCTTGCGCGCCGGACTAGTCTCGCTCAGGCTATTCCTGCGAGCAGGCCAACCCAAATTCAGCCTTTGAGGCCAAATCTCGCCGCCAAATCTGTTGACGGAATTATCACCGGAAGAAATGGGGGGTGGGGTTTAATATAGTGGGGGAAGTATGAGTAAAATGTGGGAGAATGAAATAAAAAAAATTCACTTTCTTTGGGGGATACAAGGGAAAAAGTGGAGTCTAAATACTCACATTCAATAGGAATGCATCAAAGCCATTTATTTATGAGATCAATGGTACATGTATTAGTATATATTAGTACTAATAGTATTGGTGTTAATGTGTATTACCATAGTTACTATTATGTAATACTATGTACGCCATCGATCTAAAAGATTGTGGGTTCTTATACATTTTTTACGCTCGACTCATTGTAAAAGTGGAACATAAAAAACTGTTTCATTGCAATGCGAGTTAGGCGCGCTACTCAACCAATCCTTTATTTTGGCAACAAAATGACATACTTTCAAACATAGTATTGCATCTAAGGATGCCACTTGGGTTATATATATGGTAAAACTCAACTTGACCCAAACCTAATTGTCAAGTTTTATTTTCAAAACTCAATCAAATAGCTATTCGGGTCGAATTCAAGTTTTAAGTGATCAAACCTAACCCAACCTAAATAATATATTTTAATATTTTAAAAAAAATAAAAAAATATATTTCTTTAATTCTAAATAGTTCGGGTTTATTCAGGTTGGGTCAGGTTTGAGTTACTAATTTTTAAATAGTATTGAGTTTAGTAAAACCCAATCGAACTGTTGTTACGTCCAAACCAAGACTATGAATTAGTCTAGTTTAGATTTTTTTTTTTTACTTGTCAACTATAGTAAACAAGGTCGATCCACAGGGAAAGCCTTGTGTGACAAAGAAAACTATTACGAAGAGAACAGAAAAAAGAATGAAGTTGAAATAGAGAATAAGAGACAATCAAAGAGAAAGTGCTAAGGCATCGAAAATCCACTTGTAATAAATCTCTAATATATATTTGATTCAAATGATAACTCAATTAAGATCAAATGAAAATTCGTCTCAATCGGAAAATTTATCTTTTAAAGAACTTTGAAATAGAACAATAGTAATTGATTGTTTACTACGTGAAAGTATTAAGTGTATAATCACAGGGAATTATAAGCATTCAGTGTGCCTTTCGTCAACGCTGAATCAAATAATTATATAGATTATAAACTCCTTAAATATGAAACATCAATTTAAAACTATAAAGAACTTACTTGAATCAAAGCATCCATTAAACATCAAGTACAAGCTTCATTCCTAGCCTTAGCTTGAGAGCTTTAGAAAGCCATTACAATAAAACTAAAAACAAAATTACAAAATGAGAGAATAAAATAGGAGAAGAGAGCTCCAAAGAGGAGAGAGACATCCATCTATCACGTCCACCCCTCTATTTATATAAGTAGAAGGGGTTGCTTCAAAGAGGAAAATGAAATCATATCTCTAGATTACATCCTGATTGATTGTCTGATTGGACCCATATATCTTCGGAATTTGAAATTTCTTCCTGAAATAGCACTTGTAGCCACGGAAGTCTTCTTTCCATTTCCACCAGAATCATATCAATCCAATTTCTACATAAAAAGATATGATCGAAATACTAAGGCTGTGTCAATCTGCCTAAATCAGCTTCTTTCATCATTTAGTTCTATTCATACAATTCTCAAATCAAACGGCTCCACAAGGTTGTGTTCGACCATTCCATACATGTTTAGACTATTAGGAGCTCATTCTTGTCTTTTAAATAGCTTTGGGTAGTTGGGCTTAACTTCCTCTTTTAATTGTATCTTGTTGAGGCCTGTTTAGACATGTAAAGTCAATTAAGGTCCAACTAACGTATTTAAAACACAAAAAGCCCAAATCAGCAATGAATTAACACAAAATAGGATTGCAATTCGAAATATGAGAATATTTAATTTAACATTATTTTAGTACATCACGAACCCAACCCGACAACATCATTAATCATCTTTTACATTTCCTTCTTGGCAATTGAAAATGAAAGCTACTAATGAATATTTATGGGCTATTTAGATGTTAAATTTTCATCAATTCCGCCCCAATTTTGGTCCAAATTATCGGAATCATGTTTATGTATATAAGGTGGGCAAAATTGAAAATTCCACTTGAAAGTTGATACCAAGCTATCTCGAGCTGAAATCACTGAATCACCTCATGAAGTGATTCTGTCGATTCTAGCTTCCAACCCTCGTTTCAAAATTATAGATTCTGTTATTTTTTAATAGTTACCTCTCATATCGATGAACGTCAAGAAGACTACCATATAGATAGGACCTACTTTAAAAGTTTAAAATTATCTACCTTTATGAGATCATGTGTAATTGGGCTCAAATTTAAGACCTTAATATGACCAAGAACATAGATATTGAGTTCGAGAAATAAAGTTATATTAATTTAAAGTCTTAAAATGTATTTAATGTAATATCCAAATTTATTCTATAAAAAAATTATTACTAAACATAATTTTAATTTGGTAGTAATTATTAAAAAAATAATTTTATTTATATTTTTATTTTAAAAAAAATTTAACATAGAAATAGTTAGACACATGTGTATCGGCTTTTGCCAAAAAGACGGCATTGTCACTACCAACCCGGGGATTAGTTGCTTTTGCCAAAAAGTAGGGTTCATGTCTTGGGAAAGTAGAATGAAAGTGAAGTTATAGATATTATTTTAGTTGGGGGATGGAAGACTTTATTGAGGTGTAAATAACTATATTCTTATTTATATTAGTGGTTATTTGAGAAGATGTAAAATTACTTACAATCCTTCCTGCCTCTTAAATTGCCACTACCAACCCGTGCCATGTTTACCCGAGGCTGATTTCACTATTAGCTACTGGTTGCTACACAGTAAAACTCATACTTGCCCCATGATATTGACTTGAAACGGATTTAAGCCATCAACAGAATATTTAGCAATATCAAACAAAAACGACAATAGCAAAGAATCATGTTGTTTATCAAACAATATTACATGAAGAATATGGAAGACTAATAACCCGGGGATTAGTTGGTGTTAGCCCCTTAACTTGCTCGATGGGAAAAGGGGGGTAGTTACCCCCTTACTTGGTAGCGGACAACCAAGTTTGTTGGGTGACGGACAGCCTAGGCAGCCCCTTGGGCATGGACGGATGCTGGAGCAACGTGGGAGGTGTTCTGGATGAGCTACTCGTCTTGCGGAGTAGGCTGAGTAGGAGTCCTTACCCGGGCGGGACTCTAGCAGTGAAGTTGGGCACTACTTGGGCTTAGGGGATGACTCCTAAGGCGGGCAGGATTCACTTATGCAGGATTGCTGCACTCCTAGCTTAAGTAGGAGTCGGGGCAGCAAGGTCCTACAACGGGCAGGACTCACACAGACAAGCTGGCTACACTCCTAGGTCGGGTAGGAGTCGAAGTTGCTGGTTTCCTTGGATGGGCAAACTCTTGGAGGCAGCATGGTGTTGGACTCCTAGCTGAAGACGGAACTCTTGCTGGTTTCCTAATTTATGTTAGGGGCGGATTGCTTATTGGGCTGAGAGTTGGTCAGGGTGAGAACTCTTGTAAGGGTGGGTTTTTGTACTCCTAGTAGCACTAGGTCAGCCAGCTTCAGGCTGAGTCTATAAAAGGGGGAGAGAAGGGCAGCCATGGCTGATTGGCAATAGATTTGTTCCTGCACAGCAAACTAGGGAGGTGAGAGGAGAGCTTTCAGCCTAGTGGATCAGCCCTTGCCCTCTCCCTACTTTGTATTTCAGCGGACAAAAATATAGCTTGGGTGGAGACCCTTACACCAGGATGGACTTGTGTTGTGTTTGTGTTGTTTTGCTTGTGTTTCCCTTGTTTATACCAGTGGGAAGGGAAGAGAGTGGCTGCTGGTTGCGTGGTGCAATCAGGCCATCACATGTGCGAACGCTAGGCAAAGCTTTGCTCCCGTGACAGTTGGTATGATGATTATTTTTCCCAGACCTTATTTTTTACCAACCTAGTTCTTTGGAATATCTTCCATTCTCATCTTTTTGTCAGAAATTGTTTCAGACAAAAATAAGTCCAAATTCAATTGTATTTGTCAAAAAATTTATTATGTCCTCCGTAAAGGAAGAGGGCTAAACCATAAACGGGCAAAGCACTTGATAATTAAGATAATGAGTACTCCTCCCATCTTAAATTAATAGCTCTATTTAGCTAAAAAATTTGTTCTATATTAATAGCTCTATTTTGTTCAATGTAAGTAATTGGGTACTTAAAAAAGAGTATCATAAATTTATTTTCTCTTCTCATAGATGTGGATTTTACTATTCAATGTAGCTGTTAATATATGATGGAGGAAGTATTCTAGTACAATCCCTGACTTATATATTATCTCAAGCAGTTTAATGATTACTACTTATGAAATAATGTTTTTATTCTCCCACCCTTACATAGCAGGAGGCCTGGCCAAATCAAACCCGAACATAGCCAGTAGTAGCCTGGCCAGATATGGGGCTTGGCCACAGGAAGCCAAGCCAGATCTGGCCCTACCACAGCTAGGAAGGTCTCATGGATTTGCCGCAGCCACCTTTCAACTCACAATGTGGAGGGGGTGTGTTTGTTCCTCCACTTTGTTGGTTATGGACCCACCACCACAGTCAGAGATACTTACGTTGGAGTTGGAAAGGGAGATGAGGTTATTTTGGATTTGGGAAATAAGTGAGAAAAATAATGAGGTTTCTTAGGTTAGAAAAGTAAAAAATTATTATTATTATTATTTTTAGTTAAATGGGGTACTAAGGGGTTTGTTGGGTACATATAGGCATGTTCTTTTTGTAATGCCTCTATTGTGTATTTTATTGTATTTGCTTGATTGGGCATAAACTCATATAATTTTTTTATTTTTACATCATCACTTGCCTAGGTTGGAGATAGTGGCTTGTTATTCTTAACTTGATTTTAAACCTACTATTTGTGTTATAATTAATTCTCAACATGGTAAAGTTGGAGAAAGGTACATTATTGCAACTACGTAAAAACATCTAAGAGAGAGATTCTAGGAGCCCCTTGGCCCATGGAAATATGCATAGATATCATACATACTCTGAAAGTGGATATAGATGCCAATACTGCTATGTGCAGTTTTAACCCCATAACAAAGCTGAAACTCACTTCTTTGAAGCATTTGCACAAACCTTGGAGACTCGACTTTCTTCGACTATGCAATACCTTCTTGATGTAGGAGCTTCAGTTCAGTTGGTCATTGGAAGTAAAATAACAAAATTGAGTGAGGCATTTGATCGAACACTCGTGAATGGGTTTTAAACATTTGAGGGTATTTCCGGTAATCACTAACGGGTGGAACTTTGGTGTGTTGTTAAAGCGGGTAAATACTTGAAACAGGGAAGGGTGTTTTCGACATTACAGTTTAAACAAAGTGGTCGTTAAATCTGTTAATCGTCGTCTTCAGCTGGAATCCTGAATAGTTAAATACTTTCAGACGCCGTCTTTGAGATTTGGAAGTTCCGTTAGTTTAAGTGATTAGAAAATCAAATTGTTAGTATAAATAGTCTCTCGTGATGGGATATGTTAGTTGTTGTTGAAATTTCAAAGCTTTAGCTTGTTGTGAGAATTTTCTCTCAAGGGTTTTGTTCCCTAGCTCTGTTGAGTGAAGTTGCAGAGTTTAACTTGGGTTGATCTTCTCAACTTGTGTCTGTATTTCAAATTTCAAATCAATAAAGAGAGTTTGTTTCTTCCAAATATCTGCCTGCATCAATTTGGTATCAAAGCTAGTTTGTTGATCTTCGATGGCAGCAAACGATCAGAGTGAAGGTGCTTCCAATGTACCTTCCATGGCTGACATTTTGTTAATTCAGCAGCAGATGCAGCAGTCAATGCAACTGATAGCCACACAGATGGAGACGATGAATCGAAGTCTGAATTTGATCATGATGAACACTATGAATCAAGTAAGAGATCGATCCTCTGAGAAATGCGGATCCAATCCCTCGATTTGTAGAACAAATGCAGCCACGAGTTTGAGCACCGCAGGGATCTAGGTCACAAGTCGATTCATCTTCAGGTGAAGAAGAAGAAGTAATTCATCCTCAACCAGTAAATCAGCCAGGTTTGAATCAGTTTCAACCTTGATTTAAGCCTAAAATTGATTTAGCCACTTTTAATGGCCAATTGAACATCGAGCAATTTCTAGACTGGTTGTAGGATATAGACAATTATTTTTATTGTCTAGATGTACCAAAAGATATGAAATGTAGAGTTGTAGCTTGTAAATTGAAAAGTGGAGCATCAGCATGGTGGAACCATTTACAACAAGATAGAGTTACTAAAGGTAAACACCAGATTAACTCTTGGCCTCGAATGAAAAAGTTATTGAAAGATATGTATCTACATGTCGATTTCGAACAATCACTGTTTCAACAATTACAAAACTGCAAGCAAAATTCAAGTTCTGTGTCAGAGTATGTTGAGGAATATCACAGGCTTTCTGCTAGGAATGGTTTAAATGAAAATGAGGCACAAAGAGTGCAAAGGTTTGTTGGTGGACTTCGACATGATTTGCAAGTAAAGTTGGCAGTTAAATCTATGAGCACTGTCAATGAGGCTATTCAGTCAGCACTGAGAAATGAGAGTCTTGTGGAACAATTTAAAATTAAGACTTCTCATTTCAGGTGAAGGAACAAGTTACCAACAAAATAAACTTGTTGATGTATCCAATAATGAAAACAAAATTGGGAAGAAAGAAATTTAGAAAGTCAGTAAGACAACATTTTCAATACCTGCCTGTAAAAAAAAATGAGTATGCAAAACCAAAACTTGATACTTGTTGGAAATGCAAACAACCTGGCCATTATTCTTCAGAATGTCCTCAACGAACAGGGGAAGCTAATGTTAGATCCAGGGCTATGACTTATCATCAAATGCAATCTACTGAAGGAGAGAATGAAGATAGTGAAACTGAAGACTATTGAGAGGAAGTTTATGGAGATGATATGTCTGACAGAGACAATAATTCTGAGAAGATGTTATTAGTAAGAAAATTGTTGTTAGCTCCAAAATGCAATGAACATATGCAGAGACAGTCTATTTTTGACTGTGGGAACAATGAAAGATTTGAGATGCAAGGTTATAGTTGATGGAGGACGCACAGAAAATTTAGTTGCTAAATCTATAGTTGAGAAGTTAAATCTGCCTATTACTCCTCACCCACAACCCTATGTCATTGGATGGATTAAAGAAGTGGGAGAAGTCAAAGTTGAATCACAGTGTATTGGAAAGACTTATAAATCTGAGATATTGGAAAGACTTATAAAGCTGAGATATTATGTGATGTTTTGGACATGACTATATGTCACCTATTATTGGGCAGACCTTGGCAATTTGACACTTGTATCCTTCATGATGGTCATGCAAACACAATTCAGTTTGAGTTCAAAGGAAAGACAATCATTTTACATCCTCAATCAGGTATTAAATCTCCCTCTTTTCAAGATGCTATTACAAAATAGTCACATAAAACTGCTGATGAAAATGGTGAACAGTCAGCCAAGAATATCAAAATTGGTTACAATAAAAAGAGAGGTTCAAAGGATATGAAGGACAGAAAGATTTTAACAGTTACATGTAATTTGTCAACTGAATTGAGAAAAGAAATGGTGGTTATAGTTTTTGCTGACATAACTGCATTACATTTAGCTAAAAACAGTTCTTTATCCTGTCATAAAGGTGTTCAAGAGTTACTTCTTCAGTATGATGATTTAGTTAATGATGATAAACCTTTAGCACTGCCTCCTTTGAGAAATATACAGCATAAAATCGACCTAATTCTAGGAGCTACTCTTCCTCATTTGCCTCATTATAGGATGAGTCCCACTGAACATAATAAACTGCAAAAACAAATTCAAGATCTTCTTCAGAGGGGTTTTATCTGAGAGAGCCTCAGTCCAGTAGCTGTTCCAACTCTATTGGTTACAAAGAAAGATGGCTCATGGAGGATGTATTTGGACTCAAGAGCAATCAATAAAATAACAGTTAAGTACAGATTTCCAATTCCGAGGTTGGAAGACATGTTGGACTTGCTTGTAGGGGCTCAATTTTTTTCAAAAGTGGATTTAAGATCAGGTTACCATCATATTAGAATGCAGTTAGGTGATAAGTGGAAGACTGTTTTTAAAACAAAGGATGGTTTATATGAATGGCTTGTTATGCCATTCGGGTTAAGCAATGCACCTAGCACTTTTATGAGGTTCATGACCCAGGTTTTAAAACCATTAATTGGAAAGTGTGTTGTAGTTTATTTTGACGACATACTCATCTATAGCTCTGAAGAAAATCAGCATTTACAACATTTAAATGCAGTATTTCAGCTATTACAGGAAAATAGTCTTTATGTAAACTTAAAAAAAAAAGTATTTTCATGGCTGAACAGTTGGTGTTTCTAGGCTATGTGGTGAGTAGGGAAGGCCATAAAGTAGACAAAAGTAAGGTTGAAGCTATTCTTAGTTGGCCAGTCCCTAAAAACACCACTAAAGTTCGCAGTTTTCTTGGACTTGCTACATTTTACACGAGGTTTATTCAGGGATTCAGTACACTTGCAGCCCCACTTATTGAGTGTTTAAAGAAGGGCCAGTTCCAATGGTATTCTGCTCAACAACAGAGTTTTGAACTTCTGAAAAATAAATTGACCACAACCCCTACACTAGCATTACCTGATTTTACAAAGGTGTTTGAGGTGGATTGTGATGCCTCTATAAAAGGTATAGGTGTTGTTTTATCACAAGAAGGTCGACCAATGGCATATTATAGTCAAAAATTGAATGATAATAAACAGAAATGGTCTGCTTACAAGTTAGAGCTCTATGCTTAAATTCAAACTTTGAAACATTGGCATCATTATTTGTTCTTTAAAGAATTTATTTTAAACACAAACCATGATTCTTTAAAACACTTGCATACTCAGTCAAAGGTGGATAGACTTTTGGCAAGATGGGTGGGTGATTTACAAGATTACACTTTTGTGATAAAACACAAATCAGGGAAATTGAACAGAGCAACTGATGCTCTTAGTCGCAGAGCTAATCTTGTTCATGTTTTGTCTACTAATTGTTTTGGTTTTGATGAGATCAAGGAGCTTTACCAGGAGGATAAAGCTTTTCAGGAAATGTGGCAGTACTGTATTCAGACACAACAGCCGCAAGGTGATTTTGTTGTGCACAATGGATTTCTTTATAAAGGACATCTTTTGTGTGTGCCAGTTTGCTTTTTAAGAACATTGTTGATTAAAGAGTTACATGGTGGTAAACCTTTTGGTCATGTGGGAAGGGACAAAACCTTTGCTTTAGTTAAAGCTAGATATTATTGGCCACAGTTATCAAGGGATGTACAGAAGGTCGTGCAGCAGTGTTTTATGTGTCAGCAGTATAAGGGTGGAGCATCTAATGCAGGCTTATACACTCCTTTACCTATGCCTAAACGACCTTGGGAAGACCTCAGCATGGACTTTGTTCTCGGGTTGCCTAAAACACAGAGAGGATATGATTCAATATATGTGATAGTGGATCGATTTTCTAAACAAGCACATTTTGTTCCATGTAAGAAAAATACAGATGTTGTTCATGTGGCTGGTTTATTTTTGAAAGAGGTAATTAGGCTTCATGGTGTTTCTTTAACTATAACTTCAGATTGGGACAATAGATTTTTAAGTAATTTTTGGCGGACTTTATGGTCAAGAATTGGAACTACTTTACAATATAGTAGCACATGTCACCCACATATTGATAGACAAACTGAGGTCACAAGCAGAAGTTTGGGAAGCTTATTAAGGTGTATTACTGGTGATACTCCAAAGCAATGGGATTCGGCTATCTGTCAAGCTGAATTTGCATACAATTCCATAGTAAACCGCACAACAAGTTTGGCTCCCTTTCAAATTGTCTATGGATTTATCCCTCATCATCCTTTGGATATTATAATAGGTCCAAAGAAAGCTGGAGAGTCTACTCTAGCAATTCAAACAATGGAACAGTTTGCTCAATTGCATATGAGTTCGAGACAGAATTTTGAAATCAAATGATCAATACAAAATTAATAGCTGACACTCGTAGAAAAGAGATTCATTTTAATGAAGGTGATCTTGTCATGGTTCATTTAAATAAAGATAGGCTACCAATTCGACAACAAGGTAAACTTCAAGCTAAGAAAGTTGGACCTTGTCGGGTGATAAAAAATAATTGGTACAATTGCCTATTCTGTCAGTTTACCTCTTGGACTACAGATTTCAAATACATTTAATGTGCGAGATCTAACTCTTTATCATGAAGAAACAACGGAGGTTATTGATGTTTGAGCTACGCTCGAGGACGAGCTTATTGTTGGGAAGGAGGATTTGATGTAGGAGCTTCAATTCAGTTGGTCATTGGAAGTAAAATAACAAAATTGAGTGAGGCATTTGATCGAACACTCGTGAATGGATTTTAAACATTTGAGGATATTTCCAGTAATCACTAACGGGTGGAACTTTGGTGTGTTGTTAAAGCGGGTAAATACTTGAAACAGGGAAGGGTGTTTTCGACATTACAGTTTAAATAAAGTGGTCGTTAAATCTGTTAATCGTCATGTTCAACTGGAATCCTGAACAGTTAAATACTTTCAGACGCCGTCTCTGTGATTTGGAAGTTATGTTAGTTTAAGTGATTCGAAAATCAAATTGTTAGTATAAATAGTCTCCCGTAATGGGATATGTTAGTTGTTGTTGAATTTTTAAAGCTTTAGCTTGTTATGAGAATTTTCTCTCAAGGGTTTTGTTCCATGACTCTGTTGAGTGAAGTTGCATAGATTAACTTGGGTTGATCTTCTCAACTTGTGTCTGTATTTCAAATTTCAAATCAAGAGAGTTTGTTTCTTCCAAATTTCCGCCTGCATCACTTCTTCCTTTGACAACTATGGAGCAACCACGTGAAAACTAACATCATACTGTAATCTCAATGAACGGAAAAAAAAACTACGTTTTATTTTGATGTGATTAGTCATGTTTACAAGAAAACTGACATCATAATGTACACATCTTAGTGTACCAGAGTTCAACCTGTCAGAACTTATTCGAATGGAGCGCATTCTCAATAAACGAAATCCAAAAAAGAAGCTAGCAACCATCAGCTATCAGAGCAGCACACTGAAGCTTTCTTTAATTCAAATCTCTATGACTGTGATTAGATGCTTCTTCCGTGATGTCAGCTGACGCTGATGCAGTATCATGTGAACTTCCTTTCTCTCCTTCCGGTCGTCCTAGGGCATGACTCAACCAGCGGTAAGAGAGAGAGACATACAAAGCCGAGGCCGCCAGTGCGACCAATCCCCTCCACAATAGCAAAGTTGGGGTGATGACTCAGAAAAATTCTGATATAAGGTATCTCATCCAAAATGGCAGCGACGCTCCTGTTGGCAAGGGCTTCAGAATACTGCACATCTGTTGATAATGCACGAAGGCGTTTAGTACCACGATTCTTCAAATAGTCTTCTACGAATGACCCATCTTGGTACCCGATCCATTCGTTCTTGTCAATTAGAGTTTGCAAATCTGTTACCTTAGGACGAAGTCTTGGAACTGTTAACATAGAGGTTAATTTTGCACTGTAACTTGTAATCAAAATGAAGAAGAGGATAGTCCACAAACTAACGATAAACCTGGAATAATTTCTTTGCAGCCTGTCTTCTGCATGTAACAAATGAAAGAAATATTTGAATATCTCCCAAAGTACAAACTTTATATATGGAAGTAATTACTCATGATTAGCTAAGTAAGCCCTAGCTATCCTGAATGAAATACCCATTTACCGATAAAAAAAAATTATATGGCTGATTAAGAAGCATAAAAGATGTCACATCGCAAAAAAGTAGCATTAAAGATCCTCCTTCCTTCCCATAGTAAGTGTCTTATTTGTAAAAATATAACTTTTATGCAAGGTGGTGAGAAACTCGTTGGATAGTAATTAAAAAGCTAATAAATTACCAATATATATATATATATAGTTTTCGTATGGGAAATAAGCAAATGTTTTTAAATGAGACTTAATATGGGAAGGAGGGAGTATATGTTACACCTTACTATGAGAAAGCTAGAGACTCACTGTCAGCGAAAACAAAAGTAGTGAAGAACAAGGAGAGGATCTTCCCGAGTTGATTAGTAATTGTACCTAGGGCTTTCAATGGGTAGGGTATGGGTCGGGTAAGGCTTTACCCATATCCATACTCGCTTCCAGAAATTTTACTCATACCCTACTTATTACCTATTTTTACATTCATTACTCGTACCCTACCTATTGTCCATTACCCATCGGGTAAATAAGCAGGTAACAGGTAAACGACTAACCAATTAATAAATAAAAATAATAACAAATATATATGTTAAAAGTCCATCTAAAGTACAAAAAATTTAATCCAATATAAACTTATAAGGACCTCACAATTCATATAAAGAAATAAAACATAATAAGAATATGGAAAAAGTTTATATGAGCTCGGGCTCATATACAACTACGTGAGCCCGGGCTCTATGAGCCATCAGATTTACATCTGGTGGCCCATAATACTCATGGGCATTTAAATCCATGAATATTATGGGCCACCGAATGTAAATCTGATGGCCCATGGAGCCTAGGCTCACGTAGGCGTATATAAGCCCGGGCTCATATAAATGGGTCTTTATGAATATAACACCTTTTATAAACTTAAATAATTAAAAAAAAAATAAGACTCATAGATGTTTCCATTAGTCCAAATTTTCTACCTCATTATACCAAAATGCTACAAGAAACAAACTTTTTATAGATATTAAAGCGGGTAACGAGTATCGGGTATGGATAAGGGGGTTACTTGTACCCTACCCACATAATAAATTGAAGGGTAAAATTACCCACTTAGTTTACCTTTTACCCATTTATTAATTACCCACCCACGAATTTCGGATCGGGTGAGTGAGTGAGGCGGGTAAATGGTTACCCATTGACAGCCCTAATTATACCCCTATATTCGTCGTTCATTTTTTGTTCAAAGAACCACACAAGAACACCTTTGAGAATGAGGATTGCTATTGTCGTGCCCCATAGTTGTGGCGTTATGTGTTGCAGAAACCACCAATGGTTATTAGTGTCGTTCTCATCCACCGCTTGCACAATCATGGCAATGTCGGAGTCTGCATTAGCTTGGCTATAGTCAATGTCTTTTGCTCTCTTCGCAGTGATTGTTACATCACCAACAACCATGTCATATTTATGTCTGCACGACAACAACGATAAAAGACGGTAATAGCGTACTTAATGAAATCGCAGGTAGTCGAACTCACCTTCTCCACCACCTCTTGAATAAGGGGCTGTTTGGATGAACATTATTAGGTGTAGCAAATCATGATTCACCTTAATTTGATTAGTCAAATTCATCAATGAATCACTTTTATGTTTGGTAATGTATATTTTGTGAATCTAATTTATAAAAGGTTTGTATATGAATCATGTTTGGTAAACTCTTATGGAAATATGATCCATGAGTTATAAATTACATATATACCCCTTTTAAAAGAAAATGTACATATATATTGTATATGAAACCCATTTAAGATTAGTAAGTTATAATTTTATTCTTTGAAAGAAACCCATATTCCAGGATGCAGCAAGCACCACATTGGACATGGCTAGGAGAAAGGCACAATGAGACCCTCACGTAGAGACGCATGTAAAACCCTTCAAGGGTCCCACCTCCTCTAGTGTGTATATGTGGGCTTATTTGGATGCTAATACAGCCATGTTGGTGGGTTCTCTTTCATACTTTTACTTGATAGTATAAAGAAGCAACGAAACCCCAACTCTCATTAGATTGATTAATTTGAGATTAAAAGTTAAAACAAACATATTAAAAATTGTAGGCATAGTATTAAAAACATAACAAGAATTTTCAAATATAAAAGGTCATTATTCTATGTCGTCTCCGTGTGCTTCTTTTGGGGTACCCATTTGGCATTTGTATTTTTTATTGAAATGTAGATGTGGCAACAAGCACACGCCAATTACAACGGCATTTTCTTTTCCTACCTTAATTAGTTCATCCATTGAATATTAAAACATAATAAGTTGATCTATATCCTCGTTACTTCCTAGAAAGTTCTATTTAACTTTAATCAATTATTATCCAGAGCTATTTGCATTTATTTAATTAACCGTTTCAAGTCGCTTCACTGTAACTTTTGGCTCATTCTATTGAACGCTAATCAAAACGATATAAAAACCTACGGAAGTGTATGTTCATCACATGAGAAAATGCTAGAATGGGATTTTAGACCTCTGTTCGAGAAGCTGGCTCTTAGATTCCGGTGATTACAAATTAATTTACACAGACTTTGAAGTCAACTTCATTACTTCTCAATTCACCAAAGATTAACTATATTTAACATATTTTCATTGCATACTGGTAGGCATTCTGTCTATAGGTCTCTCTCAGTCTTATTTCCAGTGCCAAACAGCCCCTAAAGATATGATATCTTAGACTTAAAGAAAAAATAAATTTCTCCTCCAAAGCATATGCCAAACAGCCCCTAAAGATTTATGGGGTTCAATCATAGCACAAGAAAATTAACACAATCTACACAAAGCTGCTGGTATCACTAATTCAGAATCTTAATTTTAGTAACCATCATCCAGTACATAACTTTGTTAAGCAATTGAAATTCTATAATTTATGTACATGCACTACTTTTGCCTGGTGGGCAGTATGAAATACTACTCTTTTTTTCCCTAGTCGCTATGAATGTTCTATACCTTCGTAGAGAAACATGATTGGTTCTGAAAATGAGAACTAAATTGTAAAAAAGCTCATGCATGCATGCAGCAGGAAGAAAACAAGCCATACGGGGTCTTAGTTAATCATAATATTGGTCAAGAGGCATCAGATGCGTAGTTATTCAAAAAACATGTGATCACCTTGATTCTAATCAATCAGCAATACAGAGTCTACTTAATCCAATATTGTTCAGAAGCATCAGAGGCATAAATATTAATGAAAACAAAAGCTCAAGAAATAAATCTACCAAAACTATGCAATAAAACTCCTGAATCACCCCTAATAGCATTTTTCAGTAAATAGAAAAAGAGGAACCAGATAAACAAAAAAAAAAACTCTTGGGAAGCTAAAAAAACCCATAAAAAAACTAGGAAGATGAAAATTATGGTGGACTTAGAACAACTGAAATTATAGAACCAGGAAAGAAAAGCCCCCTCATCTGTACGACACATGAAAACAACAGCTAGTAAAGTACATTACCAACAATATGAGACCCAAGAAAGAACAAACTACCCATGAAAAGACCTTAGCAGAAAAACAAAAGGCCTGAGCAGGAAAATGAAACCAGAGGCTGGTTTCTGAATTGCCACTCAATGGCCCAAAAACCTTTCGCCACAAACATGTGCACAGAGCCCCATTATACCCAATTCAGGGGAGGGGACAGTAACAGACATCAGCTACAGATTCAGCAACGAAGCTGAGGGGTAAATTATAAAAATAGCCGAAACAGCCGGTCCTCTAGGCTGCCGTTGTCCATGAACTCATAGACTAGGCACCCATACTCAGGGCAGGCCCCTAGTAGTAGCACCATATTGGGATGCCAGATGCAACTCAGAACCTCAACCTGCACAACAAATTAAATAATCTATCTTCATCCATTGCACTACCAAGCAGCTTTTATCACTTTAAAAAATTATATAGCATGCAAATGAGCATCTAAATGAGGCTGTGACATGTATATCATGGAAGATCTAAAATATTCACTACTTAATTAACGTAACAAATACTTTAAGTTAAAAATGATGAAAGATCATCACTCTTACAGTACACAGTTACTGAACAGGAAGCAAGTATGAGTAAGACAGCCACCAGAAACAGGAAGCAAGTATAAGTAAGACAGCCACCAGAAGCAGCAATGTTTCCATTAAATCAGCTGGATACATAGTCTTGTAAAAAATCACAATAAGTTTTAGGTAAGTAAGACAGCCACCAGAAGCAGCAATGTTTCCATTAAATCAGCTGGATACATAGTCTTGTAAAAAATCACAATAAGTTTTAGGAATTTCAAGCTTTGACTACAAGAAAATTTCAAAAAGGTAAATAGTCAAAATATGTAAATAATAAACACCTTGCATAACCAATAATTTATACTAAAACCCCCGAGCTAAACAATTTTAAAACAATAACTTTCAGTCGTTTAAGAAGTAAGAAAATTAAACAATGATCATTACAAGGAACATAATAATCTCATGAGAATCAAATCTCAATAAAAAAAGGTGATGTGTAATATAGTTAATTAGCCTTGACATAAGTCCCCTGAGCTGCTTTGCATAAGAATTGAACTTCTAATCTGTCCATGGGCATCTGGGCGCTGAAACTAACTCAGAAATGTCCAAAATTTTTCTTCCAACTTGTAAAGCATACAACTTGATAGTCCTCCCCTATAACATACATAGTAAATCTGTGAAAACAGTAGCCACCCGCCATTTTTAATTTATAAAATTGTCCCATGGAGGATGCGCCAACTAAACAGTCGACGGACTTTTCATTTAACAAAGAAACCCATCAACTAGAAAGGTCCAAATATCTTCCCATTTGACACAGAACAGACTTAAAACAAGATAAATTTCATTAGCATGAGAGCTAAGTAGAAATGCCGGACTAGGCGCAACATGAATTTTAATTTTCAACGCTAATTCAAATTGGCAGTAAACAACTTCAAGTCTAGTTTTTTCCATGCTAACAAATCGACATGAAACGCTTCCAACAAACTCAACTCAATTTTTTTTAAAATAATCAAACCAACCCACATCAGATTTTATCAATTTATATGAAAAGACTCATCAAACCTACAAGTTTATGTTCCTTTGCACCGTTCTCCTTGTGTTTATCCCTTGAGATAGGCCTTCTATTCTTCCTCTCTGTCACTGATGTTGCCTCACCTAACTGGAATTCGCTGCCATCACAACATCATTGGACTAGGGTGGCAGCAAGATGTCGAGGAAGTCCAGCTGCCCTTTGCACCTCCGCTTGGCCTCCATCGACCTCGCCCGCCTAATCAGGTGCCCATTTGCTTCTTCCTCATTGATGTTGATCATCACTGTAGCAGGAATTTCCGCCACCTCATCCTCTGTGGTCTTCCCCTTGCCTCTCCTCGACGACTTCCTGAACCCCCATCTCCGCTCCTTCCTCCAGCCCCTTCAAATAACTGAGCTAAATCAAAATAGACGGGAAGGTTGCAATTTCGGCGAAGTCACCACCAGCAAGTCTGCCATAGGGCTGCTTTTCGGGTCGGGTCAAGTCGGGTTTTACCGGACCCGACCTGACCCGAGATAGGAACCGAGTTCTTTGGACCCGACCCAACCCGAGATAAGAACCGAAAATTTTTAAACCCGACTCGACCCAAAATAAGACCCGAAAAACCCAAGAACCGAAATAGGAACCGCGATTGTATCTTGGGTCGAGTTGGTTCTAATATTTTAATCTAATTTAACCATACAATGAATTAATTTTATCTATAAAAAATTATTAAAATTTATATAACTAAGGTTAAATGTAATTTTATAAGTTAATTATGAACTTGGGTCGGTTCGGGTCGGTTCTTGGGTTTTTACATACTGGACCCGACTCGACCCGAAATTTACCCGGATTTTTTTTCTTAGACCCAACTCGACCCGACCCAACCCGGGTCAATTTCGGGTCGGTTCCATCCGGATTAGTTCGGGTCCGGGTTTTTGAAGCAGCCCTAGTCTGCCATGACCGCCATTTCTATGTACAGAGCTATTTTTTTTTGGGTTTGAGAAGATAAGCCTGACCATTTAAAGGGTATATGTGTTAATATTTTTCCAAAATGAATTACAGCCATCGATTTGTCGTGAAATCTCCTCCTAAAAAAATTACTTAGGAAAGTAAAAATTAATGAAAAATCTCGATGAATCCGATAATTCATCGTGAATCTCATACATATAGGAATTTGTGCATCCAAACGTGATTTATAAGATTTATGGTTAATCTTAGAAGAATCTTAGTGGTAAATCGTCATCCAAACAGCCCCTAAGTCTGTCGTAGTAATTTTGCCCATAGACCCTTGGATGTGCTTTCCATTCAAAATCAATTGACAGTGGATTCATCACTAACTTGAAGACATCAATCGAGAAGCCAAAGGACATGTCATTAACTACTTTTACATACTCGTAGAATCCATTTTTTATTGGGACCCCAACTTTCAATTTAGTTTCAGCTATTCGACGTCTTGGAGGAAGGACGACGCCCCCGGGCCAAGCTACCCAATCAAGATCCTTGGCATCGGTGGAGTAATTCTTGACTGAGCTCGGGCTCCGACAAAAACCAAAATTCTGCGTCCAGTACCCAATTCGCCTCTCTGCCTTGCCAGAAATATTAACAATCTCATACACATCTGACATGGCAAATTGACCTTCAACAACTTGGACTTCTCCCGATAAGCCTTTGAGTTGAGTTGATAGCATAGATTCCAACAGTATTCTTCCGACTGAAGATTCAGCTAGATCAAATAAATTGGCCTCTTTGTCTACCACTTTTGTATTGATAGAAGTTGACAGGGGCGAGCTCCGAAATCTATGGAGGAAGTCTTCTTTTTTAGCAGCCTTGGCTATAAACAGGATGGCATCGTAAGCCCACAACGCGAAAACATCAAGTTCTGATACGTCAACCTCCGGCTGTTCTCTCTTCATTTTTCTTTTCCAACGTATTTCAAAGTCATTGTGATGCAGCAGCAATATGATTTATCGATTTAATGTAATTTCAGTCAGATCTCAGATCACAAATGTAATCTGATTCACAATTGAATAAACTGGACTGGTCATCTTCGATTTACAAATCATTGAACTAGAACAAATCAACTCTCAGAATGAATGTTCACGAACTATTACAGAGACATTTGATTACAATCCAAAAAGCAATTTACAATTTCTAATGAAGAACAACTTCAATATGATTTTAAGGCAGTAAAAATCAGGGATACAAATTTCAACTATTGAGCTGAGAAACACTTATGAGTCTTCACTGGAGCTTCGGTTTAGCTTGACTAGGAGCGTCTCACGCTAAGCACTAAAATCAAACTTGCATCAAAGCTTCAACAGCTTCAGATCTGGAAACCTTTTCTCCACGAAACTTGCGGAGTTGCAGAGCTTTAAAACAGCGTTTGAAATTCAAAATTTCGTCCGTCACCTTCGACGTTCCTTCTTTTATACTTCCCGCCACTAGTTAATTGAGAAATGAAATTGAATTCAGAATGGGTTTGCTGACAGGGATTGTTCTTCTCGATTCTTCAAATTTTAATCCGCCATGCTTACTGTTAATCTCCCAGCCCAGAGGTTGAAGACAGATTTAACGAACTTAACGGTTGAGCCAAAATGACCATTGCATCCCTCGTCTGTTTTAATCGTGACCCTCCATTTATAATTGCGTTAGTGATTGACGATTTTACCCTTTATCAATAAAACTGGTTTTATGTGTTTGACGATTTGCCTGAACCAGTTCTCCCTGCTTCATTTTCTGTCTTTAACAGAAGAACAGAGCTGCTGATTCAGCAGCTGGCGGAGCTCCGCCATCACATTGAGTGCTGCTGACTTGGGTATGTTGTTCCTTACACCCAAAACCCCTTGCATGGTTTCCATTGCAGTAGGATCAATGTAGTTCAAGAGATTTGCAATCCGGGAGGTGATGATCCAGACATAACCCTCTGAAATCATTCCTAATTCGTGGGCCTGCCTGAAAAGGGCCACCGCAAGGGAGATAGATCTGTGAACGAGAAATACCCTCGTCTTCATTATAGCTAATTCCCGCAAGGTGCAATAGATCTCGCCATCTGCGGCTGAAGAAGTTAGCGCTCTTTGGTAGACATATTTCATCCCAGCCTCGTGGAGATCATGGGTCAAGTAAGGTAACAGACTTGTTCCCAAGTGATCAGTATCATCATGGATAATGGTCACTTCCTTCCAGTCATACGCCTTGACAAGTGCAGTCATGGCTCTTACTTGAGAGGTGCCTCTAGCATCTATGCACACCAAATAATGAGGATTACGGGAGGGAGATTGAAAAGACGCTGACGTCGACAATGAGATATTGGGGATATGAGCTTGGCTGCTCATGCGTCCTAGTAAGTCTACCTGGTCTGATGTTAATTGAATCCCTATGATTGCTTGCACTCCAATATTATTCAGTAGGTCAAAACCTTTATGAATGAAATAAATAAAAACAAAACGTTAATTCATGGCATTCTCATTATAAAAGATAAATGTTATACTCGTCTTCCTTAGTAATAAAAGGTGAAACAATAGCCGTGGTATCCTGCGTGTTAGCTGCTGTGGATGCCTTTTCCATACGGATACTTTAAAACACTACCCTCCTGATGGCGGAGCTCAGATATCCAGCAGCTCTGTTTCTTTGTTAAGTCAGGAAAGGAAGGAAGAGAGAATTGGTTCAGGCAAATTGTCGAACACTTAAAACCAGTTTTAACAATAGAGGGTATAATCGTCATTCACTAATGCAGAAACGATGGCTACGATTAAAACATGCGAGGGGGCGATGGTCATTATGATTTGGCCTTTAAGTTCGGTACTCTATCTTCAACCTTTGTTCGTTAACAGGAAAATGGAGGATTAATGCAGAAGAATCGTGATGCAATGAGCCATGTCAGCAAGTCCACATCAGCGTCAATTCTGTTACGCAAACAACAGTTTGTCAGAGTAGTATAAGAGGGGGAAAAGAGATTGGAAAAGGGGACAAATTTTGAATTTCAAATCGCTAGTTCTGAAGCTCTAAAACTCCGCAAGGGTTTGGTGAGTGACTGATTTTCCATATATGAAGCTGTAGAAGCTTTGATGCAAACTTGATTAGTTGTAGAAGCTTTGATGCAAACTTGATTCTAGTGAATAGCGAAGGATGCTCCTAATCAAGTTAAACCGAAGCTCCATTGAAGATCGATAAGTGTTTCCTTCAGCTCAAAAGTTGAATTCTGTATTTCCGAATTTACAGTTTTGAGTTGTAATGAAAGTTGATCTTCATTAGGAATTAAAATTACTGTTTGGATTGTAATAGACTGCCTGTGCTAAATTCTGTGAACAGAAATTCAGAGTGTATGATTGGGTTTAGTTCTGTGAGTTCTAGATTAGTAAATGAATGAAACAGTTTGATATGCTGTCTATAAAATTTCAGCATTACATTTTGAGAACTGTTAATTGTTTGAAACATTATCGATTTGCGATAAATACATTGATGCTGCATCACTTCCTTAAAGTAGCATGCTACACCCCCAGCATATTTCCCTAGAGGAAAGGTAAGAAGAGGGAAAGAGGGTGGAATGCTGCGTGCCACACCTATTAGCACCCTCGAATTCATTTTTTTTGTTTTTAAGGGGGTCTTTAGCATAATGATTAAGGGTTTATTTGGATATGAAATTTTTTTAAGATTTTATCTGTTCTACCCCAATTTAGACTTGAATTATTATAATTATGTTTGTGTTTCTAGCTAGAATCACCAAATCATCTTATAAGGTAATTTCGTAGAGTCTGGCTCCCATACCCCATTTAAAAATTACAAATTCCATTTTTTTATAACGGTTACATCTTATATCGATTTAAGCTTCAGGCAATATGCTATTTAGGTAGGGTTCACTTTAAAAATTTAAAATTACCTATCCTTATGAGATTTTTATTGATATGGCTCGCATTTAGGAGCATAATAGTATAAAAAGTGTGTATATACGAGTTCGAAAAAGAGAGTTATATTAGTTTATAATTTTAAAATTGGGTTTAATGAGACATTCGAATTTATTATAAAAAATTATTACCAACCGTAATTCATATTCAATGGTGAATTTTTATAAATTAATTTCAAAATTTTCACTTCCATTTCTAAAAAATATCTAATACCTAGATATCCCCTAAATTTGAAAGCTGAAAGAGATACAAGTCTTCAACCAACGAAACTGAAAGCTTCATTTTATGGGCTCATGTATGTCCCATCTTGCTAAATGATGTAGATAATTAGTACCTTGAAAGTGTAAACTATGTATAGAATCGATGGAGAAAGCATACCTGCATTGGCAGCTCCCACCTTGCTACTTCCAGAGTTCCGGACATGTAAAGTAAGGCGAGGTACATGTTTGGGACCAGCGGTTGTATGGATTTCGTGGATGGCCATGGCGATGCAGCAGTTGCTGACATTAGAGAACGAAGAATTAAGATCCAAAATCACGCCAACATCAATGTTGTCTAGTTCTCCCTTGCCATCAGTCACAGCACAAGCCGCAGGTGGGAGGAGTAAAAATAGGATGAAATACACACGAACAATCATCTGTTCTGGTCTCATTGAATGTTGAAAGTTTTTGCAGTTGGAACAAACTAGTCATTTAAGCGAATGTCTGAGATAAAAAAAATAGAGAGAAAATTGGATAGTCTGTTATTTATTTGGCAGAAAATTAAAGAATATCAAAACCAGGATGAATCCAGGAAGATGTTAGAGGCAGAAAACGGAGACAAGAGCAACAGCTTCAACGTAACTACTACTTTTAATCATTATGCTTCCCATTGCAGCCCATTCGCACCAGTAGCATTAGGGAGGAGCCCTGAAATAATGTGAAAGGGGCAGGGTGACCTTGCAAATTGCGATGCTAGTTAAGTCGATATAGTGGCTGCTCACCCATAACTTCAGTTGGGTACAAAATAATTGACTTACTATAACGCGTAATATCTTTTCCATTTCCTACGTAGCAATTGAAAATGCAACATAGGGACATTTTTCGACATTCAAAGTCAGAAATGCGAATGGTCTTTGCCAATGAGACGACATTGTAAAGCAAACAAATAAGTGAACGTTCATTCTCAATCTCAACTCTTTGACTTTTGAACGGGCCCTGAATCACCAAAATTCAACAATAGCAGCATTGCTGTTAATTAAACTGCGTACCCAAGAATGAGAGGCACCGAATATATAGGAGTTCTTGGCCGTTGAAAAAATGCCCGTGGAGAATGATGGCTTTCGCAAACATAACTGTGAAAGCGGGAGATGTCACAACCCAACTGCTGTTTCTGTTCCACGAACTTTCACCTCTCATAATTTCTACAAGTACTTAGTCCCGGTCTCATCTTTGTTTTGGAGGCTTACAAACTCAGAGATTCAGATGAGTTCCAATTAAACCTCTCTTCTAAGTTCTAAGGAAAGGATGAATGTAATTTAGACATATATATTTATACCACGCGGCTTATGCTATTTCTTAACGTTAAGTTCTTAGATGATGAGATATGGAGTCATCCTTCACCCCACAGAACTTCCCTCGTCTTAGTGAATCTGTGATAAATTAATCCTTTGTCATTATACTATCCAAATCATACACATAAGCGAGATAATCCACGTAAGATATTTGAAGCAGCTAATTAATCCTTCAGTTGATATTTATCGTTTGCAGAGAAATTCAGCATATGATCTGCACAACGAGACCATTTGGTTTCGACTTTTACTATGTTCTTGCTTTATAGGTATTTGAAAGCTGGGTAGCTTTATCTGGATTTATTCTCCACGGCTCTATATGGAAGCTGTCTTGGCTAATGTGATGCAGGCCAATTGTAGATTTGTTAATCTTGAGTTTATTTCAATTTAAGAAGAGAGATTTGACTCCGGCAGTTTATCAAACACTTGCGAAAATCTATAGCAATTGGGGCATAGTTGGAACTTAGAACTGTCTTTCTTTTCACGACGCTTAAGTATGTGTGTCAGTTCTTTTGAGTTACGGTTGTTTGCTTGTATTGTTGGGAATAAATGGTATAAGAGTCATTACAGCTGGGCAGTTGTTATCATAAATGCCATTGGCGAACTTGAGGTGGATTCCTCTATGTACTCTGTGGAATGTGGATTCAGAGGTTTCTTTCATTCAGTTTAATTCGGTTTTAATTCTCTTTGTTTTAATTAAAAGGGAATGTGACAGACAGGTATTGAGGACACTAACCAGCTCCAAGATTTCAGCCCAGAACCAGGGAAAGATCAATAGGCCGCGCCACGGCACACAGGTTTGATTCACCCTTTGCCACGAAGTATTTTTTATGCTCCATGCTCACTGTGAGCCGAGCGTAAAGAACGCTTAGGAGGCGTTAATTTTTAAGATCGATGGCGCATACGGTAACGCACGCTTGGGAGGCGTTCCTTGCGCTCGGCTTACATTCTTCGTGGAGCATAAAAAATGCTTCCCCTTTGCCACTTCTATACTGCATTCAAAACCCAGACCTGATCAAAGATTGAGTCTAGTCAGGTCAGGTCAGGTCAAGTCTAAAAAAGATATGCCCCTGTCAATCTTGGGCCCAGTTGGACGTAGTATGTAAAAAATCTAAAAATTGAACCACGTTCCTAAATAACCTAAAAAAAATTATATTTAACCCATATTATATAATTTGATAGAACCGACATAATATATTGTTGATTTGGTTTTATTTATTATTAGAACCAACCCAACTTAAGATAAAATTGCAATTCCTATTTCAATTCTCGAGTTTTTTTTATTTTTATCTCGAGTCGGGTCTAAGAAATTTGGTTCTTATAATCTTGAGTCAAGTAGGGTCGAAGGAACCCGGTTCTTATCTCGAGTTGGGTACTTGACTTAATACAACCTGAGATGTAACTCTACTCCTTACTTAACACAACTATCAAATTATAATCCAATGGTACGTGTTACGTCAGGTATACATTTTTCAATATGTAACTCAATGCATAAGAAATTTTTCCTCCAAATTTTACTTGTCTAAAAAGACAAAGGGAAAGTCCAATAACCCGCATGCCTTTTATAAGGAGAAGCATCTAAAGAGCCCTGTCAACATAGCATAGTAGAGTTGTGCCCTTGACATGCATTGGCATGACACATGCACATATGTTACACATATATATATGGTCGCAAGCATTTCAACCATAATGGAACTATGCTTAGACCATGAGAAGTGATTTTAAGCAACTCAGGTGAGCACGTACCTAATTTTGGGTGCCTTGCTGGCTATCGGGCACAAACAACACTAGGCCTTTATCATCTCACATTCAAAAGGGTTTTTAATGCTCCACTCTGAAAATGAGCTCTACGTAAAATGTGCATAGAACCTTTATCCATAAGATGGACGGCATACATGTTAGTGCACATTAGTGCTAATAAATATTGGTGCTAACATTTGTCATTATGTGCACTATCAATCTCAAATATCAAGGGTTTACATGCATTCCTTACATTGGGCTCATTGTCAGAGAGGAGCTTGAAAACTCTTCCCTCATGTTTAAGCTACTTGCTCTCCTTGCCATCCCCACCTTCACCACTTCTTCGTTCCATCTCTTTCGCTATCATCTTCTCTCTTCCCACCTTTCTCTTAGCCAGTCTTCTTTTCTTTATACATAGTTTTCCTATCCCTAGAGGTTTGTTAGGAATTATAGCATAGATAGTAAGTTCAAAATTAAGTTAAAAATAATAAGTCAATATCCCTAAATTATGCGAATAATGATGTAAAGATAAAATTATCTAAATTCAAATTCAATTAAGTAAATAATATAAAACACACAAATTTAATGTAGTTCGGCTAATCACCTACATCATCAAACAAGTTTCACTATAATTCAAGAGAAAGTTCTAAGAACTTACCCAGAAGCAAAACCTCAAATTATTTATTAACACCCTCTTCTAATACATAAGCAAATACGAGGAAAATATAAAAAAAAATAATCTAATATAATAAAATAACATAAAAATAAGTAGTCCGGGTGATCATGCACAACAGCTTCCTCACGCTTTCAATCAACTCTTGGCTTGCCTTGGACCTCTTGTCCCGAGGGGTCGAGTCAAGGCCCATGTTGTGGTGCTTTGGGTTTGTACCATCCTGGGTCTACTTGAGCTCATGTTGTGGTGCTTTGGGTTTGTCCCATCCTGGGTCTACTTGAGTGGGTCAACCTCTAAGACCTTGGTGGCCCCTATTTTCATTGAGGAGGGCATGCACCTCTGATAGTGTTTGTCTCTAACTTCTATCTTTGTAGAGTAGATTCGCCTTGCTTCTCGCATGTGGGAGCAAGTTTAAATATTTGGTGTTATAGTTAATCGGCCTTGTGCTGACCCTTTGGTGGAAGCATCTCTTGTGAAGTGCAATAGCATTTTAATCACGAGGATGGTAGTTTCGTGGGCATTATTATCATATTTGTTTATGTTGTACTCTATATGTATACTCTCGCTTTGAATCTTATCTTCTGTACTACTTTCTACTAAATCACCTTGCATGAAGTCATCTTGACTTTGTGTATGGTGGGTTACTCTTGTATTATCATTATGTATTATGTATGATAGATAGAGTTTGCTTGGTGCATACAATAATAAAAGAGTAATGTTTATGTGTGCCAAGCGCACACTTTGGGCCATTCATTTTGGACAGCATGGCCGGTGCTATACTCATAGGGTGGGCGGGTAGAGCTGTTAAAATTTGACTCTGACTGCATAACTCAATTCGACCTGACTCTATTAATGTGAGAATTAGTGTTAGGTGTTTGAAAAATAGATCCTATTTATGTAAGGGTCAGGTTGAGTAATTACCCGAACAATCTGTCTAGCCTCGTTTACCTCAAGTAAAGTCTTAACATTTTCCAAACCCACTCAATTTGTAACTTATAAGAATCTTTTTAATCATTGTCAAATTGTCTTCTTTTAACCATCAAAATTTAAGTCCTAAGATCTTGTGTCCAAAAACTTTATAACTCAAAGGAAATTTGAACAAAATGTACTCGTTGTTGGTTGAAAATGTAAAGCATATGAAATTATTGAAGATTAGGGTTTGTATGTTAACCCCCTTTAAAAAAGCGTCAAAGCCGATCAGATCTAACCCTTTTATAACCGGTCTTCTTAGTTTCCGGTAAGGAGGAAGAGGTAATCAAGGAGGAAAAAGAGAGAAAGAGAGAAGAAGAAAAAAAAAGAATGAGGTGACAAAAAAGGTGAGAAAGAGACTATGGTAGTGGTGGAGAATGTGATAAAATAGAGGTGGTGGCGAAGACAGTAAAGTTAGTAGTAAAGGCAATATAACTGGTAGTGAAACCGGTAACAGAGGTGATGGAGTTGAAGTAGGAGAAGGTAGAAATTAAAAACAATAACTTGGTAAAGTTAAAAAGAATAAAATAAAAAAATAAGTATTTTATATAATTTATGTCATATGTGTAGAGGTTTACATGTGCACGAGGTTATTTTATATATTACTTAAAATTTAAAGACATTTTGCGTAACACAATATATTATAGGGCTATTTTGATCAATTTTTTTATACATATTGTCAAATCATTACATTACACGAGTGTAACGCATGCATCTTAATTTTTTTAATAAAAAACTTTTTGTTATACTCATTTTATCCTAAATTAACATCTCTACTTTGACAAAAAATATTTATTTTATATTAATAACTCTATTTAGTTATTTTTAAGTGATTAGGTATTTTATTTTTTATTTATATAGGTGTAAGTTTTACTATTTAATAAAAAATATTATTATTTAAATATAAATATTAGTATAAAAGAGAGAGAGTAATGTGGCGGATCCGGATTACTCTGTGTTGATGAAGATCGTCACATGGTGTTGTATGTCATGATGATTAATTGAGAAATCTGTCGGCGTTGAGGCTACGTGGGCCCTTCTCTGGAGGCAGTTTTCGCTACCCCAACCTGATATGTATAGCTGCCAAATCGACTCAACAACCGAAACATGGCTGTCACTCATAATTCATGATTCACCTACACTTTCTTCTTTTATAACCTCCTACATTTCGTTTTTTAAACAAATTAATTTTAATTGATTTAATGATTGCACTGCCACAGTCCAAGGGGCTTGATTGCGTTCGGTTTGCCGGACAAGAAGGTCCAAAGAAAAATAGTGCGAAATTCCATGAAACCGCAGCTCCAAAACCTTGGGCAGATGTCCAACCGGAACCAAACCACATTAGATAAGCCAGGAATTTTCTCTCCACTTCACAGCATCATGTGATGGCACTTGGATTATACTAAATAAGGTTACGAAAGATGATAATTATTATTGCTCAATTATTGGCTAGTTGGTGGCTTGTTTCTGCTGATTTGGCCCCGACACAAGAAGGCCCACGCGTGGTTTATGGTTTCTCAATTTTTAACTTCGCTGTGTGTGTGGATAGTAGTCTTCTGGTTCTACTCATTCAATTAATTTAACCCTTTAAAACAACTTTTAAAAACTTTTGAACCCCTAATCACATCATAAGACACATCAAATAAAAGAGGAGGTAAACATCATAAATCGAAGCACCCTTCCATCATTCAATTAAAGAAAATTATTACTGATATACTATAATTTAATAACCAAATATAAACAGTGACATCAAAAAAATACAAAAATAAAAGTGATTATATTATAATAAAAAAAGGCTTAGGCACGACTGAGTGGCCCCCGGCTTTGAAAAATGTTACTTGGGTGGCATTTATGACCTGGATGTGAGTCGACATCTTGCATAGCCTAGGCAGGTCGACGTGAGCCTCGGATCACTTAAACTTTTTCTATTATAAAATTAATATATAATAAAATTTAATTACCTGAATTAGAATGTTAGTTCATCATTACAGTTTTAATTATTTAATATAAAAATGGTTGAGTTGGTGCATTATCCAATTTTTCCCTGTCAAAGCCCAGTCAGCAGACAGGTGTTTTATTTTGAAACGACATTTTCAATGGAGCCACTCCTCAAAATATCGCGACGAAACTCGGCATTTTGCCAAATCTGTCGGGAGACTCGACGCTGATTCGCTGTCCAGATAGGTTGAAAAAGAGTGGATAAAATTAGCGGATATAGGGCCCCACGGAGTTCCGTCTTTCTACCTGCTCTCTCTCTCTTGCTCTGCCTTCATTAGCTTCGCCTCCTCCCCACCGAAAAAGACCCCTTCTTCTCTGCCTCCTGTGTATGCAAATGT
The DNA here is from genome assembly GCA_035235625.1 of Saururus chinensis. Lineage (NCBI taxonomy): Eukaryota > Viridiplantae > Streptophyta > Magnoliopsida > Piperales > Saururaceae > Saururus > Saururus chinensis. The sequence goes on along the minus strand of CP141140.1, from coordinate 13,532,675 downwards.
GTGTTTCAGTCCAAGTAGAAGCAGTCTTATTTCCAAAAGATGGAAGTGTGATTGAAGAAAACCGGTTTGGCTGGCGATAGGAGACGTGGGTCTTCGTGAGTTTCTCGTTTTGTTCATCTTCTTTGAAGCACTAGTGGGTTTATCGTCTTCAAATCAGGGGAGAGACGAGGAAAGAAACATCTCGATTCCTTGATTTTTTTTTTTAAGTAGGTTTTTTTGTGTTCAAGGTCTTAAAGTTTTCACAGGCAGGAGAACACGGAAGGAAACAGGAATCTCTGTTTTGTTACTTCTGCTTGGTTCTTTGTACTTTTAGCGTAGAGATCTTGTTCCTAACTGAGGGGGGAGTTGAGTTTGTTTGAGCTCCTAGGATTTTTACCATGTCGGCATCTCTGAGGAGCAGTTTATGCGCTCCGGGTTTGGATGTAAACGGACTGAAGAACAAGAAAATCTTGTTCGAGCGCTCTAATCGTGAAACCTCCGTTCTAAAATTCGAAGATTTGGGAACCCGGATAGCTCTTTCTGAACAGAGCAGTTCAGAACATCGGAGCAAGAGGAACCCTTTGGATATTACTGTCCATGTAAATAAAACTCCTCCTTATTTTCCTTGTGCTGTTTTCTTCATATCTTTTTTCTTCACCTTTTATCTGTGGTTAGAATCGATAGTCTCGTGATTTTGTTTCTGAATCACATCTGCCGTGTAATTTCAGTCACAAGCATCAGTTATTGTCAGCCGCCCCCTCCGATGGTGGGATAAGAATCTGAAGCCCAACATGACAGAAATCTATTCTGCTCGAGGGCTCATTGATGCACTTAAAAATGCCGGAGATAAGCTCGTTATAGTCGATTTCTTCTCTCCTGGTTGTGGGGGTTGCAGAGCTCTTCATCCCAAGGTAATTAAACCACTCAATGACCCCCAACTCTCAACATCTACCCTGTTTTACATTCCAAAATGTGACAGGAAGATTTGGATAAATGAATTTTTATTATTCCATGCTTTTGGTTTCTAAGATCAGAAAAAATGGCAGAAAGCACGTTTTTTTATCTGTATTCATGGTCTTTTATACTAATTCATTTGATCACATACGCATTTAACTTGTTGTGTTTGCAGATCTGCCAGATTGCAGAGGCAAATCCGGAGGTTCAATTTCTGACAATTAACTACGAAAAACTTCAATCGATGTGTTACAGTCTTCATATACATGTGCTTCCCTTCTTCCGGTTCTATAGAGGAGCCGAGGGTCGCCTTTGCAGCTTCAGCTGCACCAACGCAACGGTAAGATGCAAAATTGCTTCCTGCAATCCTCAAATTTAATCAATCTGTTCTTAATAACAAAGTATTCGTATTTAAACAAGCCGCTACAAATGTGACCTTGTTTACACAGATTAAAAAATTCAAAGATGCATTGACGAAGCACGGTGCAGACAGGTGCAGCTTGGGACCAGCAAAGGGTCTCGAGGAATCGGAATTACTGAGCTTGGTTGCAAGCAGAGAACTTCCCATTGATTGCCTCTTACGGTACGGGGAAACAGAGGAATTGGCTGCAACAAGTGGAGCTGCTTCTGATTCTTGCGGAGTCAATACGGAGTCTGAACAAGTTAAAACTTCGGAGTTGGCGCTGGCAAGCTCCTAGTTTTGATTGATTGCAAGTTTTCATCGTGCCATCTGTTGTAACTGTATATAATGATTTCCGAGTACTCTCTAAGCTCCCAAGCTTTTTTTTTTTTTAAGGATTTGAGCCTGTGAGTATTTTTGCTCTGTGATTGGGGAACGGAGCAAGCCATGGAGCTATGTAATTGCAATATCTGAATTATGATTCACATTTTTCACCACATTGTCATTAACGAGCTGAAATTTGGTCGGTACTGCAATAGGGGTATCTTAGATATTCATCTGTCGGTAGGATGATCGTATGTCCATCTCTGCTCGCACGATCAGGGACAACAAATCTTGCCTGATTCTGAACGTCGAGTCAATGGACGGTCTGGTTTGGCCCTTCTTGGCGAAAGGATGAAACAGACCTGAGTGCCGGAACATTGTGATTACTCGAATGATAGCTGCTTGATGACAATCAGTACTCACGTTAAAATGATTGGTTTTCGCGCTATAGAAATCACGAAACTCAAGAAGATAAACTTCTCTCACCAAATAATTTGATATTAGTGTATAAGCCCTTAAGTTTTTTTTTTATAAAAATGAACCCTCTATGGATTCAGCACTGTATAACGTAATTTCAGGTTCATTCAAACTGCAGTCAATACCCTTTTGGGATTTTCTTCCTCTGAACGCTCCCACCGTCCAACTGTGGATTTATGAATATGGTATTAGAATCCAAAGGGTTTTTTGTCTCCTTATGTGGAATGCTTCTTATCTTGAATGTCTCCTCAGAATTTTCTTCTTGGTTTTAACTCTCACGGGAAACAATGTTTCAGAGCGTTGAATAGTCTGGATCCGCTTATTTAACCGTCTTGAGGGTGCCTAAAGAGTCGAGCCAATATTTGTTTTGAATGATGGATGATCCTGACATTTAGAGAAGAAGACTCGGTCTCCTATGCACTCGCCAGACCTCTACGACCCAAACCCCGTAGCATATCGCTTCGCCGTGAAGAAGTAAGTATCTATTCGAACCGTTCTACCACTTAGTTACGGATAACTCTATTCAAGTTTTAACATTTATATTTAAGTTAAAACTTAAATTTATTTAGGTAAAAACCATCTAAACGTGTCAAAAAATAAATAAATGTATCTAACACGTGGCTTATAGAAGTTCTAATGAATAATTTTTCGTAAAGAAGGCCGGTTCTTTTATGGAAGAGATTTTTTATATTCTCATCTCACAATAAATGCAATTTAAGGTATGTATAAGAGCCATTAATATTTTAGATTGATGTCACACATGCTAACACATATTAGTGTAACATCTGGATGAACGACTCCCTCATTGTCATAGGAGCCAGTCCGAATCAGGGCAGAGGCAATCGAGCAAAACAACAAAGGCCAGGCTCGAGTGGATCGACGGTGGCATTGCAGCAGATGGAGCCCCAGAGGCAGCTGGCAGAAGGGGTGGAGCTCCTGAGTAGCCAAAGGTTGAGGTTGGTGGATGGATCCACCAACAAAAGAGAAGACGCCACAACGGCCGAAGTGGAGGTTTGAAGCAAGTGGATTTGGCGGCAAGGTGGCCGATCTGAAGGCGGCTGGAGCTAGACCAGCTAGAAAAGAACTGGCAGAGGAGGGACAACCCACATGGATGGACGACATTGGGGCAGGGAAACCTGCCTGATTCTGGGCAGAGACACCCATTGGAATGGTGGCAGTGACCAGAACAATGGAGGGCGACTCAACTGCTAATTGGGGGCGGCTAGGGCTAGGAACAACACCAGCAGAAGAGTAGATGGCAAAAAGGAGGTAACTTGGCCGGCCGACGAAGTTCCAGCATAGGGGGGGAAAGGGAACTGAAGGAAACATAAGTGTCGGCGAGGTCTGGGGGCAAAACAGCGGGCCAATCTCGGATTTGGGTGTCTGGCGGTGATGCAAAATTGGTTGGCAACCGGAGGGAAACAACCAGTAGCACGAAGGGCACGGCCGACTGCGAAAAAAGGCCAATCTATCTAGCAAGAGCGGCGGAATCGATTGGCAATAGCACTAATGCAGTTGGCGGTGGAGAAGGTTCAGTCCGGGTGGTGAGTACCACAAAGGATGAAGTGCCGGAAGGCGCTAGAAAACGTGTCTGGAGCACACGAATGACATCCATGAGCGAAGAGATGGAACTCATAACATTGTCGAAGCGTCTACCGGTTTCTGCACTATGTGCGTCAAAACAACAGATGTGCTCGTCGAAACAACAGATGTGCGCAATACTCGTCGTTGGAGGCAGTAACGGTAGTCTTCATGTCGATAAGTAATGAAACTACTAATTGTACTTGATTTTCCAAGTGTTGTGGGCGGACGTGAAGGTGAGCAGGGGAGGAGTTCGAGATGGGCACATCACGAAGGCCATAAGAATCCACTGTCGCGGGGGGTGGCTTAGCACCGGGCAGTGGACTTTTCCGTTGCGGCTAACTCATGGTAGAAGGAGGAGGGTGGGCAGTAACAGGGAGCAAAAACGAACCTTAGCTACTGATGCAGTTAAAACAAGATTCACTGAGACATTTTCTCAAACACTCTTTCAATTAAAAGAGGACGAAGGGTATTTTGGACTATTTGGGTTGTTTGAAATATCAAGATTCATACGATGTCATCGTATGGTTGATAAATGGGGGTATTTTTGTCTTAAGGACAAAAACGTCAATCGCTAACACAGGATAAAAGTTGAGCGTCTGATCTTCATCAACGATTTAAAAAGAGGGGCAAAGATGTCAAAGAACAACGGTCGTTATGTTGGTTAATCGTCTTCCTCTTTCAGCTCATCCGGATTTACTATTTGAAAACAGTGTAATAATCATGGGATTAGTTGGTTGATTGCTTCCTTTAATTTCTTCACTTTACAGTATAAATAGAACAAATCCGTAGAGAGAAGTTAGTTAGTTTGTATTTCGAATTTGAATTTCAAAGTTTCTAGAGCTGCGTCTCTGTTTTCTCGCTGGAGAGAGATATCTGTAGCTTATCGAGGTGAAATTGTTGTTCAATCGATAGCTGTGTGTGATTGTAATGAATACAAACTTGCAGAAATAGAATTTCAGTTTTCAATTGTTGTTCTTTATTTCTGTTATATTGTCCGCGATCAGCTACCAATGGTGTAGACCAAGTGGTCTACACATGAATAATTAAAGAGAAAGATCATCGCAAAAATTTTAATAAAAGTAATCTAATTTCTATTGTATGATTCAGAATAGGTTAAAGATTATAATTTATAGAAAAATAAAGTAGAATTCCTATTGAAATAGGTAAGCAAGACTAATCCTAGTAAAATTATGATATAGACTAATCAAGGAAAGTAGAATAAATAATCTAATTAGGAACATATCAGAAGGGCATTGATGGTCATCAGTGAGTACTTCTAACAAGAATGTCATATGTGTAAGGCTATTATTATAAGATATAATAACATGATGTTTAATTCATGATATGCATGAGTATGTGATGTTCATTCACACCTTGGTGGAATATTGATGGGCATCGGTAACATTGTCGACTAGTCGGTGAGTCTACTGACAGTAAGCCGATCATGGGTATTTTCAGCATGAGTTGTTACTTGACATAATCTATTACTTTCTTTGACCTATATTAATAGCTTTATTTCTAATTTCATTCTATTTTATCAAGATGGTGGGACCTACATAACTAATAGTGTGATAAAAATTCATATGGTCAGATACCTATGAGACGAGACAATTTGGATTTTTTGTTCCGCCTCTGATGATAGTCGACTGCGGAGGATGCATACACGGTAAGAGGCTCACAATTAGACATCAGCCCAGTTGAATCCATGATCTTTCCAGTACGCAGACCTAAGCCAGACCACCGGCCAATGCCTCCTGTCCGAACTAAACACCTCCTCCCCCATGAGCAGCAGCAACGACGAAACGACGGATTCCTCGTTTAACAATGTGGGCAACTCAATCTCCCCCTAGAAATCATCCTTCTCATCCTCGTCTCCCTGCCTCGGCTCATAGGTGTCGCCTGACACGAAGGTAGCCGCAGCAGCAACAGCCTTTATGTCACGTGCGCCAGAGTTGAAGGGGTGGTGCAGGAGGTCAGCCTCGTCGGGGAAGTTGAGGAGGGAATGGCGGCCCTTGAGGCAGTAGGTGGCGATGTCATAGGCCCTGGCTGCCATCTTCGGAGTGGGAAAGGAGCCCAGCCAGATCCTCAACATCTTCCTGGGCTCTCGGATCTCCGACACCCACTTCCCCCACTGTCGCTTCCTCGCTCCTCTATACGAGGGGTTCCGGGTCCCACCACCACTGTCTCCTCCTCCTACGAAGTTCATCTTCTTCTCGGCACTATCTTGGCTCTCCGATGAGGTTGCAAGGTCATCGGCGGTGAATGACTCCATCGGATTGCGTGAGAGTGAGGCACGTGGATGCAGCTACTTCTATCATCAAATTGCTCTAGTAATTGTGTGAGAAGCTTTTGAGACGCTTTTTAGAACATCTAACGGCTTAGATTAAGCCAAATTGAGCAATTAATATGGAACGGTAATTTTTTCAATTGGAGCTATTAATATAGGACTGAGGGAGTACTAAGTAATATAATAGCATAAAATTTTATGTATTAGTGCATGTATATAAGATAATACGATTATTCATATATAGGATGTTATAAGCTATTATTAAGTAATATATGCATAATAGTGCACCCCGATATTATTAGATAAAAGGTGCTTAAGGATAAGAGGATCCTTGTATCAGTTTGATCCTAAAATAAATTTTTAGCCACGTACAGAAAGGGTTTGCATGAAATAGGATGAAAGTCTTGCTGCTCTCTAAGAATAAGAATTATGTAAAATAGCCTCCTTGGCCCGGGAGATGTGTTCAAATAAACTAGAGCATTAAAAAATAACTTGTCACACGTAGCAAAATACAGGAGGTTTCGATAATTATAGAAGTCGGGACTTCAATACTTCAATTGATGAGCCCCTGTGGGCCTTAGCTTCATGATGTTGATAGAACGAACATGCCTCAAAATACTTAATGTTGATGGTGAGTAGTTCATATTCTACTGAGGTGAGGTTGTACTCCTAGACATAGCTACCGTGTCATAGAGAACCTTTTGGGTAAAAGACTCCTAAGTGAAGTGAGTTTGTACTCCTATACGTTGATAGAGAAATACATTTGTGAATGTTATGATTATTCGAGTTATGTGTTGTGGTGTTGATGATATTATGCCTATTCCACTTTATATACGGTGATAATGCTATTTGGTATTGGATATAATAATTGATGATTTTGTGATGATGTCGTATAATTATGAGTATTGTTATTATGTAGTATTTATTTAATCATCCAACTGGGTATATTCAAATACTCAGTATCTGTGTGATGCCGGTTTCTTTTAGGGTTAAAGTTACTTTAAAAACTTTGGATGTACGACAAGGACGATATTGCAAGGCCACTTGACATAGTTAATGTTTATATACTTTAAGGTAGATGACTTAAGGCACGTGAGTACCAATGTGTTTGTGTTTGTATATATTAAGATATTTAAATATGTAATTGGGTAAGACCTTATGTGATTTGATTTAGATTATTATTGTATTTAGATTTAGTATTCGTATGTTCAAAAAATGGTTGGCTCATACCCTGAGATAACTTGTCGAATATTTGATAAAAAAATTTAATTTTTTTCTACTAGTGTTTTATTTATAAAATTAAATTTAAAAATCTTAGGGTGTGACACAAGTTATCTCAAATATACAGTGAAAACTCTAAAGAACCTAACAAAATAAAAGCAAAAAGAAAATCCCACTTTTCTTTTTTCTCTCTCCTCTCACGAAAGATAGAAAAACCTCAAAATCCTCCCACAAAAGACAAAAGAAACCCCACACTTTTTTTACCTACATATTGTATTTATAGGCAAAAAGAAACTCAACTTAAAATAATTTTTGAAAGTAGAGTCCAACAAGGATTGCTTTCTTGTCTTGTTATCTCTTTTATTTTAATTTTTTTATTATTTGTACATGTTGTATATATTGTTCGCGTAACGGGGCTTTTGCTAGTGGTTTTCTATACATACGCGAGAATAGTTGTTAATCAAATTTCAGGTTTGGTAAGACCCTAAAACCCAACACACCATATAGTATATTGGTAAGGAAAGCTGGTCAGGCTAAACAATTTCATCATATAATACACATACATCAATGGGCAAGCGAGTAAATCCAAACACAACTGCCAAGACTCTCTCTATATGTTTGGCTTTAGATAATCGTGAGCAACTTACGATAGGGAGTGGGAAGACATAATGTTCATCACATTTCATATTCAAGAACAGTAGCTCAGATTGCTGATCTTACAACATGTCGTGTGCTTCCCATTTCCCCCATTGCGGCCATAATTGCTTCCCTCCAATCAAAAAATGGTAAACTACACAGTACACACTTCTTGACCTTTGTCAAAATTAGACTTACATGTGTCCGGTGCATTTGCACTATAATGGATATAATTATTTTTTGCTCGCCCCCTGGATGGCTACAAACACCAATGTCGTTGGTGTTTATTAATTATATATTTTATTATTATTTATTTAATATAAGTTAAATTATAACATATGTCACATAATTAATTTTTATAAAAATATGATAAAAATATATATATCATACATTCATATGCCTTTATAGCATTATTATTTATTTATTTATTAAATAAGATCATCTTACTATTATTATCTTATTTTTTTAATTAATTTGTATTAACAACACTAACTTTAAGAATGAAATAATCTATTGTCAAACTTTCATGTTCATTTTGTATTTATCCGCCTTGTTAATCATAGACAAGTATAAACGAATAACCACCAAGTCTGCATGTTGTCCGCATGAAAATGGACTTCACACATGCCTTGTGCACAGCCATGTCCATTTGTTGACATCCCTACTTTCCAACCCACCCAATTGCTACCAAATCCATCCCACCCCACCGTTTCTGCATAGCCATATCCCCCGTCCCTCTCGAGAAGGTATCCAGTGGAACTTTTTTACCATGTGGCCATACATATGTCCATTGAGGCCGTACATATGTGCATTGAGGTTATCACAAGTAAACTCAAACTCATGCGTCAATTTACTCACTTTCAAACACATATAAATTAATTAAAAGTATTAACTATTAAGTGGGCATATCTACCACGAAGCCTAGAGAACGGTTCTACCAAATAATTTTTCGCCCCTCACCCACTCCATTTCTCCACCCCCGCGATTTCAACCTACCTCCTATAAAGCTCCTTCCTCAATCCTTGTCTGAAGACCATATTTCCTCTCAATATTAATCCCCCAAGCCGGTAAGATAAAGTGAAGCTAGATTACGTTACTCACCTGGGATCCATAAAAGTAACAGTAAATCGTTAACAAGGGATAAGATGAAAGAATGCACACATAAACGGAAGCGTACGAAAGGGGAATCAAACACTAACAAGCTGTTTGGTTGCACTTTTTTCCCGGTTTTTACCCACAACTACGTAGCTATAGTGGGAGGCTTTAACTGCCGTTTCGCAGAGGTTCCTCAACTAGAGAATTGACGAACCATTCTTCGTAAAACTCTTCGACTGTAAAACACCCTCATTTTCGTAGCAACTTATCAGGCTCTCCACTCAGGCTCGGGGTCAGGGATCCGTCGTCTCCTTTCTTCCCACTGTTCCGTCCATTGTCTCTTCCTTTAGTCAAATAGAATCAAATCACCCTCAGAAATGGGGGAATTTCCAAATCTGGATTTTGGAACTAGCGTTTCACAACCTTTCCTTGATTTCCATCATCCTCCATATCCTCTTTCCTGTCACCCATTTGACCTCGAAAAACATATCAAACAATTGGATCAGATATGTGTGCCCCAAACAAACAGTTCGATTCAAAATAAGGACCCCAAATTAATGTTAAGCAATTTTTCATTCCTTGAGCAGAAAATCCACTCGGCAAGGCCAGTTTTGGGGACCATCTGATAATTTGATTGCACATCAGCAAGTAGCAGCTGCTGACTTTACTTCAATCATTACTCAGTTGATCTCAACAGCAGGTGCTCTTCGGCCATCTGCAAGGAGCACCTTCTCTGGTACTGATCCTTCATTGGATCAATTGGGTAATCTGCTGGGAGCTTCTACTGCTGTGGAAGTAGGTGTTGATTTACAATCAAATCGGCATATGGTCACTGAAAAAAGCAATCTTTTTGAGTTAAATAAGAAAAATTCTACTAGTGGAGAGCAAAGTTGTGTCAATGGGTCAGCTCAATTTGGTCCAATTGATGAACAAGACGTGAAGCACTTTGAGTATCCCATTGAAGGAGAACAACTCCCCCCAGGCTCATATGAAGTGTTACAATTAGAAAAGGAAGATATTCTAGCACCACATACTCACTTCTGTCCAATATGTGGCAAGAGTTTCACAAGAGATGCAAACCTGAGGATGCACGAGGGACCGTGGTGATGAGTCTGATTAGTACAAAACCCCTTCAGCACTTTCTAAGCCTCGGAAGGAAAGCTTAGAGCCCATGCTTATAAAGCGTTCTTCATGTCCTTTTGTGGGGTGTAAGAGGAACAAAGACCACAAGAAATTTCAACTACTTAAAACAGTTCAGTGTGTGAAGAACAATTATAAGAAGAGCCACACTTGCAACAAATGCAGCTCCAAAAAATTTCTGTTCTTGCCGATTTCTTAAAGACGCATGAAAAGCATTGCAGGCGGGTCAAGTGGCTTTGTTTTTGTGGTACGACTTTCTCAAGAAAAGACAATTTGTTTGGGCATGTAGCTCTGTTCAAAGGGCATTCACCTATTCTTCAGGTGGATACAATTGAAGAGGTGAGGGCATCATAGCAAGGACAAGTTATTGAAGGGTCAGGCAGCAGTAATAAAACTTCTAGTTATGATTTTGGGTCAAATACTGCTGATAAAGTTTAGGTGAAATTTTAAGGGCGTTGGTGTACCAGAATATTTATCAACTATTAACTTCAGCACATGTAACCTTGTTGGATTTCATTAGTTTCCTCGACTACGATGTGAAATCAGAACTCTGTTTTGTATTGTGTTCTCGTAGTTATTTTTTATCGGCTGATATTTCTATTTAAAAACCTGGAAAGAACTCTTGTGCTAACATCCATTAGTTTAATTTATACTTGTTAATGATTTATTGCCAACCTTAATCCTTTCTGTTCTGATCTGTCCTTCAGCTGTTGAACTTATTTGAGGGTTGCAAAATATATTAAGCTATTAACTAGTTTATGAAACTTTAGTCAAACGAATGTTTTGATGCAGAATCCATGGGAAATGCCAGTAGGCAATTGGAAAGTCCTCTTATTAGAGAAACAAGTGGAACTGCAATTAAGGAAAATAAAATGGTCAAAAGGTCAAATATAACCCATTATTGTTCTAGCAAATTAGACTGTGCTTATTAGCAAAACAAAATGTTAGGCTGTTGTTACCGGAGGAAGTAAAAGACAAAAGGGAAAATAAAAGAGAGACAACTGAGACAATTGTTGGACTGAATATTAAAATCATAATATAAAAACATATTTACTGTGGACAATTTTATGAAATGCGGCAAGACATTCAGTGTCTATTCCTGAATCACATTTGAAGTGCCACTGATACGTGACTCATTCAGTTAGTGTATAGATCAAGTCATATGCCAGTCTGAAGATCAAAGTGTAGATGTTCAATAACGAATACATAACACGTGAAACGCAAGTAGCCATTTGCAGCGTCAATGGCAATACATGAAGAATTTCCCAATAAAAAACCACGCATAGACATCACTTTCCAACGAAAGGATTGGGGATTACGAGGCGTGAGAAACAGATGACATCGATACTTACACATAACTGCCAAATAATCCCGTTTCAGAACGGACATAACATGTTCACATGATCTACTAAGTCAAATTACAATCATACAGCATCCTACTTTTGTTATACTAAATAAATGACAAGGATCAAAAGGATAAGCAAGCGCTCAATCATCAACCTTCGACCAATTACTACATAAATCTAGGAACAGCCAACGTTCCTTATTTGGCAAAATATACAACAGGCCAACGCTCTGCGTAACTTCAGTGCATTACAACGCAGGCCCAGTAATTGTAGCGACAAGCCTTCATCAGCAAAGAGAGAAGTCATTATCACATACAAATGCACCTTGGAGCCCTGGATCATTAACTAGGCTTCAACAAGGGGCATCATTCGAATCTCCGTTCTTAAGACACAATCATCAGGCTGCCTTCATTAGAGTTATGATAGGCTGGTTGTGCACTACGTCCTGTGTGTATTGAAACAGACAGACACATTCCTTTATTCAACCGGTGAAATAATCTATCAACTTCCATCTTACACGACGCTAGCTGGTTGATCACAAAACAAGCAGGAGTCCTCCTTGTCCCACCACGTAGTCATTCCACCGAAAATAGAACAAATGGCACCAACCTCACTCCATTTACTTCACAGCAATTAGACTTGTTTATTCCCTCTAACTAAACCCTCAATCTAAATCAGACCCAAAACGTCCTAACTAAATAGCTTTATTTAATTAATCAAAATAAACTTAAATTAGTTCACTTTGAAAACCAAATAAAGTTAACAGTATTATTTGGTAACTTCCGAAAACTTAACAGTTAATGTTTGGAGACGGTAAGGGAAGTCCCTTCCCATAGCAAGTTAATAAGAACTCTTCCCACTTACTATATTAATAGCTTTATTTGTAAAAATAATAGTTTTTATTGAATGGTGAGAATAATAAAAAGAGAAAGGAAAACTAAACTGTGATACTCTTTTTTCACCGACTTATTCACTTCCATTGAACAAGGAGCAATTAACACTATCCAATTTTTTTACCAAATAAAACTATTAATTTATGACGGAGGGATTATTTTTTTCTCATACAAAAGAACTATAAAATACTATAGCATTTTTTCACCCAAAAGATATCTTGGCTTTCGAAGGCAACCCATCAATTTTACAGATGCCCCAAGCACAAGGAACGAGCAAACAGAGGAAAAAAAACTATAAAACGTGTTGAACATGCCCAACAATGGTGAACTTTCAAACAATAAAACCGAGGAAAGAAAGGTTATGAAAGACGAAGAGGAGAAAAAATCCTCCAAATGCAGCAAGCAGACAGACAGATCACACCTACTGCAAGTCTGCAACAAAACAATCCTGCCCACGCTAACTATGTCTGATATACTAAGTAGAATGAACGGCCTCAGAGGTAGTGACAAAAGACGTATCATCATATTTCATCTGATAATACATGTATATTCAGACATCATTGGCAGGTGGGTCACCATACGGTACACGAAAAAATGCACTCATCTCGCAAAATTGTGTACATCCGGATCTCAGATTCAAAATCGACGAATCAATTATTGACCGGACATACTACTATTTAGTAAATTTGCCAACAAAAAGAAAAGGAGTACCCAGAACAAACCTAAAATCATGTAGCAAGGGGAGAAATAAGAAACACGCATACAAGCAACACAACGTTAACAAAAAAAACGTTGTAACTTTAAATTGCAAATGTCATACACATGCTACCCTGTATTTAAATTTAATGGCAAAAAAAGGCACATATATTGAAAGAGGGTAACAAAGCAAAAAAATATTAGATGCATCAGAGAGATTCCCAAGACGAGTCATCATCCTCCAGTGGAGTGCTGATGTCCCTGTCTATTTTATCATCACTTGCATATACCAAATGATAACAGATCGAAAAAAATTAAAAAAGGCCACCAAGTTGGAAACTTTTTTTGCCCAATGCAACCAATATAAGGGCAGATTATACAATGCCTCAGATGAACTTCTTTTCATTGGAAATTAATCAAAGTATATTTATCAGCCATCATCGGCAGGCAGGTCCGGGGGAAAATTTCATCTAATGAATAGCAAAAGACCTAAAATCGAAGACAAAAGACAAACATGCTAACATGAAAGCAGAAAGTAAGACCGCTTCAAAGACCATCATCATCAATGTTTCCTACAAGCAGAAGGGCTCAAATCAGCGAAGCAAACAATGCTCACTAATATAGAACAGAAACGCCCTACCTCCTCTCCCGACATCAGGCAAAACACTTATCAGATCAAAAAGAATAGATAGATCGAGGTTAGGAACTACAGTAGAAGAGAGCGGAAAAACGGCGAGCTCGCTAGGGTTTTTTGAAAGTTGGATATGCAAGATGCCGTCTCAACGAGAGCGTTATATAGACGGATGTGGGAGGTTGAACCCGGGCAGTCTTTTTTTTTTTAAGAATTGAGTCTTACATGCACCCCACTAGTTTCTTCAATACCTCATTTTATTCCAATATTCATGAAGTTATTGGGTACTAACTACTAAGGGGACTATTAGGGTACATATAGACTTTTTTTTTAATTATTACTATATTATTAGATTTGATTTGATTTGAACCGGCCCGATGGGAGATGGAAACCCCGTCAAACTAGGGGAGTGAAGCCAATGTGACTATCACATAAATCCTTTTAAGGATGCACAAATTAATTGAAATTAAATTATTCAATAATCGATGTTTTAAGGTTGATTAATACTTAATTTAATATTACCCACCTAAAACTTTTAAGAGGAGATAATCATAATAATCAACTGCAGTAATTAATTTTTTTTTATAAGTTTATCCCTAAAGACATACTACTATATTTCATCTACTATCTCACATCCCACGTTAAATTCTACCCTCCATCGTCATATTGAGTTTCACCACATAGGACAACTTCGTGAGCTCTTACATGTAGGAACACTTCGCCATCTCCCTCGTTTGTGCCATCTCTCTCACCAATATCTCTCAACAACCGTTCCATCATTTGTGTTGTCTCTCTCACCACTATCTCTCAACAGCCATGCAATTTTTTTTTGGAGGCAATGCCTCATGCACAGTGGTGGATCCATATTCAAAGGTGGGTGGTCAATTGACCACCATGAGATTTGGCATTCTTACATAACCCCCTTTGTTAAAATATATTGGATGAACCTAATAAATTTAGGCTAGAAGTATTGACCATCATGGTCATGCCAAAATTTTATAATGATAGGCCCAACACAAAATCCTCTTTTAACCTCTTCTTTAGCTAGCCAACTAGCCAAGCCAAGATACCAGTCTCTCTTTTTAAGCAATTTGAAGCCCAAAACATTTAAATAACTTAAGCCCAAATAACTCTTTTATCCAATTAACCCTTTCAATCAACTTATATTTATACCCAACTATCCCTAATAGAATAGTAGAAGAGGAGATCGTGTTTCACACTTTTGCTCTTCCTTTTTTTCTTTCTCAAACTCTTTCTCTCAACCTGAAAGTCCAAAGTTAGGGAGTTGCTATAAGGATGAAATCAATCCCCCAAGTGGTTCGATTCTTCATCTTTTATTTCATGCTTTATTAAGGTATTTTTTTATTTTTTATCTCTTAAAATCCATGAAAATTTTGCCTTTTATTTATATTTACATGACAAAATCTCTTTTAGCATTTTGGAATTAAGAATTTCATACATGTATCTTTCATCGAAGGGTAAGCTATGTAAAATTGCCCATGAAAAAAATTATTTGGGTTTTAGTTATTTTTTTACCACCGTAACAAAAAATCCTAGATCCGCCACTACTCACGCCACTCCAGTGGCAATGGTAGACAAAAAAATAATTTTTATGTGAGGCATCACCTTTACGGCCCGAGGAAAATTGCGAGTGGCAGTGACAACATTGCTTGTGGTCACAACAACACTGCCTAGCAATGCAAAGTTTTTTTTAATGACGTGATATTGACAATGCTACCAAAGATCGGAGCCATAACAATGCTCCTTGTAGCCACGACAATGCTGCATGGGAGTTTTTTTTTTTTTACTTTGACATGATATTGGCAACATTGTCAGAGATTGGGGCCATGGTAGCACTACTAATGGCCAAGGTAAGCAGTGTTGCTTATGGCACGACAAAGCTACCTTGGCCAAAAGCAACACTTCATGTGGCCACAATAGCACTGCATTGCAATGTAAATTATTATTTTTACTTGATGTGATATTGGCAGCATTGCCGGAGACCAAGTTATGACAGCACTACCGGAGATTGGAGCAACACTACCTGTGGCCACGACAATGCTACGGGCAATGCAATTTTACCGGTAATACTAGGAAGATTACATAAATAAATATATATCGGTTTTTTGTAATTTCAGCAAATGTTTCACTTTTGTTATGATGGGTTGGGAGGGATCGATGCATGATTTAAAAGAGTTTTCACATGTTATAACTCCTCATGAAGGTAAATATTATATGGCAAATGCAAGTTATCCAAATATGAAAGGGTTCCTAACTTCTTACAAAAATAATAGATATCATTTGCCTAAGTATTGCCTATGTGAACCTAGAGAAAAGAATGAAAGATTCAATTTTCTACATTCATCGTTGTGCAATATCGTAGAGAGGACATTTGGAATGTGGAAGGAGTGTTGGCTCATTTTGAAAATTTACCTTAGATATAGTCTTGATAAGCAATGTCAAATAGTATTGGTTTGCCCAGCATCATAATTTTATTAAGGAGCAACAAAGTTCTTATGATGACTTGGATCTTGTAGATGCATTATTCAAGCGGTGGGCAAAAGATAACTTGGTTCCAAATGTCCAAGTGCAAAATGTTCAACAACCCATCATCCGTGATCACATTATTATGAGTAGTGTTTGTGATGATATTTGAGATGCCATAGGTGTGCACTATAAAATTCCTCCTTAATTATATTTGGGGAACTTGATACTCCTATCATTTTCAATAGACATGAAATTTATTTTGACAAACGCACTATATTTATATATTTTGAAGCGCAATTGATCAATTTTTTTAACATAATTGATGTTAATTGAGAGATGTTTGCCAGTTAGTTTAATATGATATGCATATGCATTAATCACCATGACAATGACCTTTTCGCCTACACTTTTCAATCCGAGCCTAATGCATTAGTTTGAGCATTAATCCAGGGTGGGCAAGCGGAAAAAGTTAACATGAGCTTGGGCACATAAGCATTAATAGAGGGGATAGGTGTGCATTAGCCCGCCTGCCCTCTTGAGTGATGTGTGCCGTATCCAACAGCTTGCAATGCACTTGTGCTAACTGCACTCTATCTATCTATCTATCTATCTATCTATCTATCTATCTATCTATCATAGAAAGGCAACCTACTTAAAACAAGTCAATGAGCTACATGTGAACCAGCATAGCTTCCATAATCATCAGAATGATGCAAATCACTTGAACCACCATATCTAGGGTTGGTCGTAGACGTCTATCGTCCGTCATCCAGGTTGTGTCCGAGGTGTCTGTGGCCGTGTCCGGCCATTTGTTCGAGGTCCGGTTAACTTTTAAATACAATATGCATTCTTATATGAAGGACAATTTTTATTTTTTCCTCAGATTATTCTTAAACATCATTTTCTTATACTTAAATCTTTAATAATTTAAATACAATAATGTTAATGTTATATTTGAGTTCTATTTTAAAACTAGTTATTAAATATATATTTTTGTCCCACATTAATAGCTCTATTTGGCTTTTCAAAATGAACTAATTTGTCTAATAATAATACTACAAATAAAGAAGATGACATATATAAGTTTAAAAATTATTACTTAATCTAGAGATCCTCACCCCAGCCCTACTTAGTTAAAGTCGTTAACACCATTCTCATTCTCTCCAACCACTTCAACCTCTATCCAATTGCCTAAGAGGCTATATCTATGGACAATGACTGTGTCCATCGAAAAAGAAGCTTTGTCCATGGACAAAATATTGACGGACAAATTATTAGCGGACATAGACATAGACAAGCCTTATCCGCCAACTATTTGACCAAAGACCAGCCCTAACCATATTCACCACTATAAGAAGTATAACCACGTCCATGCGATTTACTATCTCTGCCCCCATACTTGGACCCATCTGGAACCTCACAACCTCACTGTTTACACGAGAAGAGAAGGAAAGTATGGAACAGCAGGAAGAAATGCAGGAAGTACACCTTCTCTCTCAAACAGATTGGCTTTAAGTCGCATCGTCACTTACACAAGTGCATTCCTAGCATAGTCAAGATCTCCACCAATCTGTCCATATCACCAGTCAGATACATCATAAAGAAAACATAAAAAATAATAACCAATCCCTCTGTTCCATATTAATAAATTTAGTTTTTTAAAATAAATTAATTTTAATTCATTTTGAAAAGCCAAATCCCCGGGACAGACGTAGGATATAACAATTACATCTTGGCAGTCAATTTTTACCCGAACCATCTCATCATCTTCTGTGGCAACTTTAAGGAGGTTATCCTTTGAAAAGATGCGGATATTAGCTCTTGTGAGTCTCCTCATTTCGTTGATAATGGAGCCACCTTTACCAATCAAACAGCCAATACGTGAAGTTGGAACAAGGAGCCGGGTCGTGAATGAAGGTTCACCATTTTACCTCTCCGTTTTCTCACTACACCTAGGCTGCAAACGAACTGCAGCATCGATTGTCTGGAGATTGGATCTTCAAAGCGCTGAAGAGTACACAACTAAGCATCAGAAAGTATCTGAGACATACAAAAATAAAAATCAATACAAGTTAAAATCATATGCACACCTCTGTTGCTGAAATGGATATGATACAGCCATCTTCTTCAACCGAGGAACTGTCAACTTTGATAAATGCACCAGATTCCTGGCTAATTTGTTTGATAATTCCACCACCTTTTCCAATCACGCCTCCGATATTACCAGAAGGGCATACCAAACGAAGACAGAACTCCATAGGTGAAGTTTCCTCCCTTGAAGAGTGATACGGACGGGAAGGCCACTCACTTCCTGTATCACTTTTGTATCCACCATACGGGCCCACCAAGGGAGTCAAACCCATAATAGGAGTGCCTGCATTGGGACCCATGAACTGTCCACCCGATTGATACATGCTGGAGGTTGAAGACGGAAGTAAGTGCTGTGACCAAGATGGGTTGTCATGGAGGCGAGATGCAACTTGATGAAGAGCTTTCTTCACAACTGAGGGTTCACCAGTTATCTAAGCATGCAAAGCATAATTATCATTATCATTATCATTATTAAGAGTTTTTCAAAAATTAAAACATACTAAGATAAACTATTCCGCTACAAATAAATTGAAGAATGCAACATCAATCAAAACAAGAATGAAATAGTTTTTAATATTGTCACTATTAGCTTTAGTGGGTCATAATTTTGCACAGTATAAAATTACACTTTTTATTTCACTGACACTATTTAACAAAGCACAATTAAACTCACGACATAATTATGTTGCCAGCATACTTGAAAAATCTCTAAAAAATTTAAAGGTACCTGGAGAAGTTCATCGCTG
Organism: Saururus chinensis; assembly: GCA_035235625.1. Lineage (NCBI taxonomy): Eukaryota > Viridiplantae > Streptophyta > Magnoliopsida > Piperales > Saururaceae > Saururus > Saururus chinensis. The sequence continues at coordinate 13,513,688 of CP141140.1, read as the reverse complement.
CTCATGGCACAGAGAGGAAGATGTTCATTCTTCAAGATACGACTTTGAGCCCCCGTCTCACCGCGTATGTTTTAAATAATCTGGCCGCCTTTGCCAATTATGCATCCAATTTGATCAGATGGAACAAGTATGCGGGCAGTAACCTGACGCAGGCCCTCATCAGTATCATCTTCACCGCGTGTGCCATCAGCAACCAGCCTCTCATGTACCTTGAAGAGAGCATCTTGTGCAGGGCAAACAAAGTCCCGAGTCTTCTAAAGCATTAGTTTCTTTGCTTGAACTGAATATAGTCACAACCCGTTCCTCGCACCCAGGAACAGTATCACCAATCCTGATCTTCGATTGACTTTCTTTCCTCAGCTGCTTCACAATATCACCACCCCTGCCAATAATGCTTCCGATTTTCTTCCCTGGGCACATATACCGGTAAACAGTATCATCGGGTCCAGGAGCTTACTGCTCTCTGTCCTCACCCGGATTTCTCCTCTTACTTCCAGCCATTTGCATAAAAACTGATGTGGTAATCGTGGAATTAGGACTTATGCATAACTAAGCTAATACAACCAATAAGGAAGTAGCAGGTTCGACAATTATATAATATAAGAAAAATGCTTTAGTGACGTAAAAATTAAGAAAAATACTTTAATGACGTGAAAATTTATATATGATGATTACTTCATCCTCCAAACACTGTTGATTAAAAGGGCCAAGGGCCAACTAATCAATGGTTTTTGATGATGAAGTAGGTTCAACATGTATGAAACCTGACGTTAGTGTAACATTGCTCATAATATAAGCCCATCCCCACAAAAAAATCGTAAGGAATTATTATCTTAATGAAGCATTAAGATAATTTGAAACAATTTTTACCCAAAAAATAAAGAAATAAGAAAACAACATGCAAAGTCTTATAATAGCAAACATCCAAAAACTACCTTATAGAACAGCCAATAAACATTACTTTGCATATCAACATATGAAGAAAACTAGAGTTTCATTAATTGATCCACACAAAATACATTGCCATGTTGCAATTTTATGCAGAGAAGATATTACAGCTATCTCAGAGGATTACTCTAGAGAATTATAGAGGAGTGCCACAGGACAAAGGGGAATATTACAAATAATTGTTTTCTAAAACAGAGGGATATGAACAGCTTTATAGCTCATTGTTTATTGTTGTAATGCAGAGGAATAGTTGATACGTGATACTAGTTACCATCCCCCCTCAAGCGGTTGGTGAGATAGCACCATCATCTTGTGTCGAAGATAAGCAAACTTGGTTTCTGGCAATGACTGTGAATATGTCTGCTACCTGTTCAGAAGAAGGCATATTTTGGAGAGTAATTTTTTTGGTTGTGACTTGTTCACGTATGAAGTGATAATCCACTTCTATGTGTTTTGTCCTAGCATGAAAGACTGGATTAGAAGCCAGAGCTATAGCAGAGATATTGTCATAGAACAAAATTAGAAGATCAGAAGTGGGAATGGGCAAATCAATGAAGAGAATCTTTAGCCAGGACAATTCTGAAGCAGCATGAGCTAAACATCTGTATGTAGCCTCTGTGGAGCTTCGAGCAACTGTATCTTGTTTTTTTGCACTCCAAATTATTGGATTGGAACCAAAAAATACACAATATCCACTAATTGACCGGCGATCAGTGGGATCACCTGCCCAGTCAGAATCTGAGAAAGCTTGAAGATGAAGTGGACCAGAGGAGAAATGCAGACCATGGTGAAGAGTGCCTTTAAGGTAATGTAAAATTCTCTTGACAGCAGTAAAATGAGAGTGGTGAGGATTATGCATATGTTGGCACACATAATTAACAACAAAGCTTATGTCTGGCCTTGTGTTGGTGAGGTATTGCAAAGCCCCAACAAGACTCTTGAATAACGTTGGATTTGGAAATGGAGAGCCATCAGGAGGGATGTGATGTGGTTTTGATTGAATAGGAGTAGGAGCTGGCTTGCAATTTTGCATATTTGCTCTGTTGAGAATGTCAAAAATATATTTATGTTGGTGAAGAAAGAGACCAGTTTGGGTTTTAGCAATCTCAATACCTAAGAAATAATCTGGGCTGCCAAGATCTTTGAGAGTAAATGTGTCTGAGAGAGCAGAAATGAGGTTATGAATATAAGTGGGATCACTAACAGTGATGAGAATGCCATCAACATAGATGAGTAAAATAGTGGTATGATGTTGTTGACGACAAATAAACAAAGATGTATCAGTTGAACTCATTATGAATCCAAGACTGGTAATAAATTGGGAGAACTGTTCATACCAGGCTCTTGGTGCCTATTTAAGGCCATATAGAGCGTTTTTAAGGCGACATACATGATGTGGAAGACTAGAATTAACATAGCCTGGCGGTTGTGTCATGAAAATTTCCTCAGAAAGATGGCCATTCAGAAAGGCGTTTGAGATATCAAGCTGTTTGATGGTCCAATTGAAGTGCAAAGCAAGAGATAGAACAACCCGAATGGTGACATGTTTAGTAACAAGACTGAAAGTTTCTTAAAAATCAAAACCTTCATGCTGGTGGAATCCTTTGGCTACAAGTCGTGCCTTGTAGCGTGATATGGAGCCGTCTGGATTTCTCTTAATGCGAAAAACCCAACGACAACCAATAATGTTTTTGGCAATAGGAGAAGGGACCAGCTCCCAAGTATTTTGAGACTGTAAAGCAAGAAACTCCTCATCCACTACTTTACACCATGCTGGAGACTTAGATGCTTGAGCATAGGTGGTTGGTTCCGAATTGTCATGACATGTTGTGGACAAAGAAAAAGGAACCTTGGGCTTTTGGATTCCAGCTCGAAGACGAGTAATCATTGGATACTGAGGTTGACTATTTGTGGGTTGGGGTAGAGGTGATATGGTAAGAGTAGAGGAAGGAGAAGGTGAGTCAGAGGAATCTGATTCAAAAGAGGCTGAGGGAGTACTTTGTGAGGGAGGTGAGGAAGATGGGTTGGATAGTGGCTGTAGTAATTGGAAAGGTGACATGGAGGATAATGGAGCTGGTAAAGCTGGTCTAAGAATTGAGCTTGATTTAGGGGTAGTGGATTTTGTGGCAAAAGGAAAGACAAACTCATGGAATGTTGCATGCCGACTTGTAAAGACCTGATCAGTTTCAAAGGTGGAGGCAGCGATATCCTTTTGAGTGGAAGGCATAGCCCATGAAGATGCAGGGCATGGATCCGGGTCCAAGCTTGTGTGTAACATATGGACGTAGTAAAGGGAAGCATTGACATTCAAATACCCGCATAAAGTTGTAGTCTGGAGGGTTATGAAACAAAATTTCAAAGGGAGATTTATTATTGAGAACAGGGGTTGGCAATCTATTGATCAAGAAGGCTACAATGGATATAGAATCAACCCAGTATTTTAAGGGGACATATCTAGTGAGAAGAAGAGATATGGTTATTTCAATAATGTGACGATTTTTTCTTTCAGAAATGTCATTCTGCTCTTGAGTGTAAGGACATGTAACTTGGTGAGTAATGTCATGTTGGGTAAAGAAGTTGTGAAAGTCTGTTACAATATTCACCCCCACCATCAGATCGAAAATGAATTATCTTATGACCAAGCAAATTCTCAACCATAGTTTTAAATGTGACAAAGGTGGAGAAGATGTCAGATTTGTGGACAATTGGATACAACTAGGTGAAGCGTGAAAAATCATCTACAAAGATCACAAAGTAGCGAAAACCAAGCACAAATGGGATAAGAGCTGGCCCCCATACATCAGAGTGAACTAAATATAAAGGTTTGTTACTGTGAGAATTTGAGAGAGCAAAAGGTAGCTTGTGGGCTTTGCTCATTCTACATGCAGTACAAGGATTTGTATCTAAATTTTTAACATGTAATAAAGGTAGAAGTGACTTCAAAACAAGGGATGTTGGATGTCCTAGTCGAAGGTGCCATAATGATAGAGCTTGAGTAGTGGAGATTGTATGAAGAGTTGATGATAATGGTGGTGCTGACGCTAGAGGCATTGGATAGAGGCCATCCTTAGAGGGGCTTGCTAGAAGAATCTTCTTGTTGTGGTTGTCCTGAATGACAAAACCAGAAGCAGAGAATAAAATAGTGCAATTATTGTTAGATGCTAGACGATGAACAGATAACATATTTTTTGACATTAATGGAGTGTGTAAGATGTTTAAGAGATGAAGTGGTTGAGAGCAAATGGAAAGTAGAGTGCTACCCATGTTCTGTACTGGAAGTTGCTGACCATTTCCCACTGTGATAGATAGGTGACCGGTATATGGCTCATGCAGAGACAATGTAGAAAGGTCAAAAGTAATGTGATCAGAGGCACCAGAATCAACATACCAGGTAGAGTTGATAGATGATGATGGAGTTGCAAGTAGAGCATTGGATTTATGAGAACGGTATGAAGGATCAAATCTGTGAAACCAGTCAAGAGCTTCATGATTTGTTTTGTGACAAATTTGGCATCCCTGAGTACTTTGTTGCTGAGAATAAGAGGCATTTCTGTCATATGGCTGGTTGTAAGGTTGTTGATGCATACCACCATTGATGCGACCTCCACGATTTGACCCACAACCACGAGATTGGTTGCGTCCTTGATAGTTAGATTGCTTAAGGTTGCTAGGAGTTGTATTGGGTGTCATATGTCTGGTCGGTGTGGAAAGCAGGGCCGAAGTTTCGACTGGAGTGGTTATGGAATGGTTGGACTCAAGAGAGATGTTGGCTTCTTCAGTGAGTAGGAGATTCCACAAGTCTTCAATAGACAAAGTATTGGACTGAGCGCGAATGTAGGTTCTGAGTGCAGAGTAAGAGGAAGGCAGACCATTTAAGGTGTAAATAATCAGGTCTTCGTCACAGATGGAAGTTGAAACAACAGTGAGTCGATCAGCAATATTTTTTATTTTGTCTAGGTAAATGAGCATAGAATCAGAACCCATGCGAATGTTCTGAAGTTGTTGACAAAGCTAAATGATGTGAGAGTGAGATAAAGAAGCAAATCGTTTTTCTAGAGCAAGCCAGATTGATTGTGAGGAGGGAAGACCAAGTATAATGGGTAGAACACTTGCTGAGACAGTGGCTTGTAGACAAGAGGCAAGATGACGATCACGCTGTAACCATTCTTCATATTTTGGGTTGAGAATAGGTGACCCATCTTGTCTAGGAATGTATTCAAGAGGACAGGGAAAGGAACCATCAAGGAGGCCAAGAAGTTTGTGAGCAGTAAGAACAGTGACGACTTGAGACCTCCATAGCAGGTAGTTGCTGGAATCAAGTTTCAGGGTGATAAGAGATGAAAGATTTGAAATAAGGATTTTGATAGAGGGAGGAATAGACTCCATTAAGGTTCTGTCTTGAAGAAAAGAAGGAGAGTAGCAGAAGAAGAAGAAGTAGGAGGATCGAAGGGCGTTGGCCTAGAACTTTGATACCATGAAGAAAACTAGAGTTTCATTAATTGATCCACACAAAATACATTGACACCAAGAACAAAAGGAGAAAAACGAATGACTCCCATCGGTATGCTATGCGTCCTCAAACGATCTACAATTTAACATCAATACTAAAAAAAAGTAAAACCTTAAACCATCTAAATTTTCAAAAGCAAAAGTTTTTAGCCAAAGCAAAACTCAATTTCCAAAACAGTGGCATTAAATCAAATATTGACAACCATAAACCTCATTGCACCAAGAAACAAAATTAAGATAACCTAGATAAATTTCAAAGCAAACAGTAAGACCAGTTTACAGAGGCAAAAACTTTGAACCAGCCTTAACATTCACAGAAGTAGTAAGAAACAAGATTTATACAATACTACTCAGATCCTAAACCAGAAAGTTCGTACCTTTTTCCTGGCGCATCCTCCACAGACGGAATTGTAATCCCCTGGTGAAGTTCACCGAGGGCATCTCTGGTGAAGACCATAAGTGTTAACTATGTACGCTTATCAGATATAAAATGACGTTTAAAAAAATAACCTTTGTGTCTTTTTATCGTGGGACCACGTGATAAACAATACGTAGTTGATTGTTATCATTTAACCAGAGACGTCCCTAGTGAAGCTTCACCAAGGCAGGGGATTACAATTCCCACGAGACAGCAACATATCTATGACCTAATTGGAATTCTAATCCCCTAATGAAGCTTCACCAGACAACCATACTACAATAAAATTGGGTATTAGCGACGCTTATATAAGCGTCGCAATTATATGCGTCGCTACAAAGTGATAATAACGACATATAAACAAACGTCGCAAAAAAAACTACTATTAGCGACGCATATTCTTAAGCGTCGCTACTAGTAGTCTATTAGCGACGCCTAAGTAAAAACGTCGCTAATACCTATCCTTTTAGCGACGCTTACAAATATGCGTCGCTACTACTTAGGTTATTAGCGACGCTTATATAAGCGTCTCTAAAAGGTATATCTATTAAATTTTTAAAATAAAATTTTAAAACCATTAACGACGTATTTTTTCAAACGTCGCTAATAGTTTAAACTATAACGACGTTTATAAACAAACGTCGTTAATAATTACCAATTTTAAATCAAAAAATAAAAATTAAGAGCTAATAGCGACGCATGTTTATGCGTCGCTATTTACTGGATAGTATTAGCGACGTATTGAAATATGCGTCGCTATTACCCTTGTTAGTAGCGACGCATAGTTACATGCGTCACTAATACCTATTTTTATTAAAAATTTAAATTAATTTTTTAAAAAAAAATTAATTTTTTTATTTTTTAAAATAAAAAATAATTAAAAAAAAATAGTAATAGCGACGTATATATGTGTACGTCGCTACTAAGTGTACTAATAGCGACGTATATATGTATACGTCGCTATTAGTATATTTAATTAAATATTTTTTAAATTTTAAAAATTATTTTTAAAGAATAAAAATTATTAAAAATTTAAACTTAGAGGAGAGATAGTGTGTAGGTAGATAGGAGAGACGGGAGGGAAAAGAGAGAGAGGAGGGAAGAGAGAGGGAGGGGAGGGAAGAAAGAGAGAGAGGAGAGGAGAGGGGAGGGAAGAGAGAGAAATTTTATTAATTTTTTATTTTTAAAATAAAAAAAAATTAAAATACAATACTAATAGCGATGAACTAATCGCGACGTATATCAGTATACATCGCTATTAGTATTGTATTTTAATTTTATTTTTTTATTTTAAAATTTAATTTTAAAGAATAAAAAATCTAAAACATTTGAAATTAGAGGAGAGAGATGGGAGGGAAGAGAGAGGAGAGGGGAGAGAGAGAGGGAGAGGAGAGGGGAGAGAGAGAGGGAGGAGACAGAGAGATAGAAGGGAGAGAGAGATGAGAGAATAACAACGGTTAATTATAAGTGTCGCGAATAGATTTATTAATTAATTTTATTTAATAAATAATTTAAAAAATACAAAAAATATAACATATATTTTATTCAATATTTATTATTTATATATATAATAAATAAATATTAAAATTTTAATAAAAAGTAGTGTTAATAATAAATTAAATTTTCATTATTTAGATATAATATATTTTATTTCTTAAATTTTTTTATTATTTTTAAAATATAATTTATAATAAAATAGAGAAAGAAGAGAGGGATCGAAGAGAGAGAGAAAGGGAAGAGTGATATGGAGGACAGAGAGGGTGAGGAGAGAGACATAAAAGGAGGGAGGAGAGAGGAAGAGTGGAGAGAGGGGAGAGAGAGAGAGAGAGAGAGAGAGAGAGAGAGAGGAGAAAGAGGAGATCAAGAGAGAGGGAAAGAGAGGAGAGGGAGAAAGAGGAGAGGGGAGAGAGAGAGGAGAGGGGAGGGAAGAGATAGGGGATAGGGGAGGGAAGAGAGGGTGGGTGAGAGAATTTTATTTTGATTTTTTAAAAAAATTTATTATTATTTTTTATTTTTCAAAATAAAAAAAATAATAAAAATAAAATACTACTAGCGATGTATAGGAATATACGTCGCTAGTAGTACCTGTAATAGTGACGTATATGCTTATACATCGCTACTACTAGTACTAATAGCGACGTATATTTTAATACGTCGCTATTAGTATTTATTTAATTTTATTTTTTTATTTTCAAAATTAATTTTTAAAAAAAAAAAATTAAATTAGAGTAGAGAGGAGAGGGGAGAGAGAGAGAGGGAAAGAGAGGAGAGGGAGAAAGAGAGAGAGAGAGAGAGAGGGAGAAGAGAGGGAGAGAGAAAGTGAGAGAGAAAGGGAGAGAGAGAGAGAAAGGGAGAGAGAGGAGAGGGAAAGGGAGGAGAGGGAGAGAGGGAGAGAGAGGAGAGAGAGAGGGGATAGGGGAGGGAAGAGAGGGTGGGTGAGAGAATTTATTTTAATTTTTTAAAATTTTTTATTAATTTTTTTATTTTTTTAAAATAAAAAAATAATAAAAATAAAATACTAATAGCGACGTATAGGAATATACGTCGCTAATAGTACATGTAATAGCGACGTATATGCTTATACGTCGCTACTACTAGTACTAATAGCGACATATATTTTAATCCGTCGCTATTAGTATTTATTTAATTTTATTTTTTTATTTTCAAAATGAATTTTTAAAAATAAAAAAATATATAAAAAATTTAAATTAGAGTAGAGAGGAGAGGGGAGAGAGAGAGAGAGAGGGAAAGAGAGGAGAGGGAGAAAGAGAGAGAGGGGGGGAGAGAGAGAGGGAGAGAGAGAGAGAGGAGAGGAGAGAGGGAGAGAGAGAGAGGAGAGGAGAGGGGAGAGAGAGAGGGGATAGGGAAGGAAAGAGAGGGTGGGTGAGAGAATTTTATTTTGATTTTTTAAAATTTTTTATTTATTTTTTTATTTTTTTAAAATAAAAAAATAATAAAAATAAAATACTAATAGCGACGTATACGAATATACGTCGCTAGTAGTACATGTAATAGCGACGTATATACGTATACGTCGCTACTACTAGTACTAATAGCGACGTATATTTTAATACGTCGCTATTAGTATTTATTTAATTTTATTTTTTTATTTTCAAAATTAATTTTTAAAAATAAAAAAATATATAAAAAATTTAAATTAGAGTAGAGAGGAGAGGGGAGAGAGAGAGAGAGAGATGGAAAGAGAGGAGAGGGAGAAAGAGAGAGAGAGAGAGAGAGAGAGAGAGAGAGAGGGACATGAAGAGAGAGAAAGAAGGGGAGAGAGGGAGAGGGGGAGGGAAGAGAGAGAGGAGAAAGAGTGGGAGGGAGGAGAGTGTGAGGAGAGAGAGAAAGAGGGAAGGGAGATAGAGAGGAGAGGATAGAGAAGAGAGAGGAGAGAGAGAGGGAGGAGGGAGAGAGAAAGAGGGAAGAGAGAGAGAGATAGGAGAGGATAGGAAAGAGAGAGAGAGGAGAGGAGAGGGAAGAGAGAGAGAGGGAGGGAGGAGAGAGGAGGGTGGAGAGGATAAAAAATGTAAAAAAGTTATTTTTAGCGACGCTTACTGATAAGCGTCGCTAAAGACACATATAATTAGCGACGCATTTTAATCAGCGTCGCTAAAGTCTGATATATTAGCGACGCTTACTGATATGTTAATAGCGACGCTCGAATAGAGCGTCGCTAAACCTATTTTTTTTTATAAAAAAAAAATTCAACGCACGGGTGAATTTTCGCCCGCGCTTTATATCTCCCCCCCCCCTCTGAAATTTCCCCCACCGCCCTGCTCTCCTCCGCCGTCGGGCTTCCGACTGCCGAGCCGCCCCTCCTCTCCTCCCTCCTCCTTTGACCACCCGCCGTCCGCCGCTCTACTCTCCTCCGTCGGGCTTCAACAACCGTGCCGCCCCTCCTCTCCTCCCTCCTCCGTTGACCACTCGCCGTCTGCCGCCCTGCTCTCCTCCGCCGCCGCCCATTCCCTCCCCCCTGTCCGCCACCCTTCCCCTCCCCTTTACGAGTCGGATTCCAGCGGCCCCCTCCCTCCCGGTCCCCCCTCCGGCTCCCTTTTCTCTCCCCGGCTCCCCTCTCCCTCTCCCTCCCGCTCCCCCCCGGCTCACCCCTCCCTCCCGGTCGCCTCCTCCGGCTCCCTTCTCTCTCCCCGGCACCCCTCTCCCTCCCACTCCCCCTCCCCCCAGGCTCACCCCTCCCTCTCGGTCCCCCCTCCGGCTCACCCCACCCTCCCGGTCCCCCCCTCTCCCCGGTTCGCCGCTCCCCCGGCTCCACCTCCCTCTCCCCGGCTCCCCCACCCTTTCCCCACCGGCCCCTCTCCCCAGCTCCCCCTTCCCTTTCCCCAGCCGGCCCCTCTCCCCCGACGTCCCCCCCCTCTCCCCGGCGTCCCCCCCCCCCCCTCTCCCCGGCGTCCCCCCCCCTCTCCCCGGCTCCCCACCCTTTCCCCGGCCGGCCCCCTCTCCCCGGCTCCCCCACCCTTTCCCCCGGCCCGGCCCCTCTCTCCCCAGCTCCCCCTCCCTTTCCCCAACCGGCCCCTCTCCCCCAGCATCCCCCCCCCTCTCCCCAACCGGCCCCCCATCCCCAGCCCCCCCCCCCCCCCCCAATCCCAGTAGCACCCTCCTCCCTCCCCCGGTGGGCCTAGTGGCCCACCGGGGATTTTTTTTAAATTACTTATATTAGCGAGGCTTACAAAGCGTCGCTACTACTAAATAGCGACGTTTTGTAAGCGTCGTTAATACTAATTAACTTTTTATTAATTTAATTTTAATTTTTTAAATTTTTTTAAAATTTATTAGAGACGTATAGAGAGCGTCGCTAATAAGGAATTATTAGCGACGCTTTCTCTATGCATCGCTAATAACTTTGTTTTTATTTTTTTTTAAATTATTTTATATTAGCGACGTATATTGATAAACGTCGCTAATAATTACTTATTAGCGACGTTTATCAATATACGTCGCTAATAACTTATTTTTTAAAAAAATTAATTTTTATTTAGCGACGTAAGGAAAGCGTCGTTAATAGATTATCATTAGCAACGTTAGACAATATACATCGCTAATAACTTATTATTAGCGACGTATATTAAACGTCGTTAATACTCTTATTAGCGACGTTTAGTTATATACGTCGCTAAGAGGTAATAGCGACGACATTTTTTTCGACGCGTTTAGCGACGTTTATTATACGTCGCTAAAAGGCAGTAGCGACGCATAATTGCATCACTAATAGTCCTTTTTTATTGTAGTGCCATGTACATTTATCACGTGAGATAAAATGGCATTTGAAAAAAGAACACGGTTATCCCCCCCCCCCCCCCCCCCCCCCCGAGTCTACTAAGGGCCCCCTAAATAAAGAATATAGGGGTAATTTTTTTATTACTTAGCACTCCCCACACTATTCTTATGAGGCACCCCAGTCAATAAATAAAAGGAAAAAACCCTTTCGTATCCCCTTCACTGTGCTCGACATGCATGAAGTTCTCGCCGGCGGCAAGAAGGTTGTGAGCGTCGGAGTTCTACAAGGTAACGTCCCTCCCATCTTCTTCCCTGCCTATAATGGTTATCCCTCCCAATTGCTTCTCCATGCATGAAAAGAAGGTTAATTACAAGAGTTTCTCCTCTCTCCCACATCCCTGATTAAAGAACTGTCTGCATGCACTTAAAAATCGTTGATTCCCATCCAACTCAAAAAAATCATTCCTTTGGCTGCTTAGCAAGTCATCTTTATTGATTTCCTGGGCCTTCAACGATTAGAATTGGGGTTCACAGTACGCCATGGCTAACTGAACTTTAATGTGCATGAAGGTGTCAAAGCGTCGTTCTGCTTTATGTGATGGGGGTACCCCCGCCAGAAAATCTCTAGAAGGTTTCAACACCCTCGAAAATCTTCTGGAAGTTGTCTGGTGGGGGTACCCCCCGCCACATTCAATGCATGCATACGGGGACATCAAATTCTTCCTACTTTGGCAGTGATTGATCCCCTCCAGAACTCGTTCAAAAGGTTTCAATGGATGCGAAAGTCTTCTGGAAGTTATTTGGCGGGGGTACCCCCCGTCACATCAAATGAATTCATACAGGGACCGTATGTCCCCGTCAACTTCTGACTACTTTATCAGTAATTGATCCCCACCAGAACTTGTCCAGAAGGTTTCAACACCCTAGAAAATCTTCTAAAAGTTGTCTGGCGGGGTACCCCCCGCCACATCAAATGAATTCATACGAGGACCGTATGTCCCCGTCAACTTCTTACTACTTTGGCAGTGATTAATCCCCACCAGAACTCGTCCAGAAGGTTCAAACCATACAAAATTTCGCGAACTACATCCTGCAAACTCATGAAGCTCATTACCTTTCATACCCTACCCTTCTTCCCTTCGTATAGACCAAAAAAACATCAAAAGAAGAAAATTGTTGCTAATTCATGATTCAATTAAAAAGTTGTATTATTTCCCACAAACATCAACACTTTTGTTGATCTCAAAGTCGTTAACCTATCAAAGGTGCAATACGAGAGGAGAGGGGAGGGGTTGGGGGCGTAGAGGGGTTCCGAGTAAAAATAATTTTTATGGTGATAGTGGGGTGTAAGAAAATAAATTTTATATTTTATTTAAGGTGTGTAAAGTTTAGGGGCTTGAGTAAATTATGGGGGGAAATAACCGTGTTCTTTAAAAAAATACTCCCTTCGTCCTATTTTAATAGCTCCAATAGAAAAAATAACATGTTCTACTTTAATTGCTCCATTTATTGCAATTTAAACGTAGATGAGTCTCTTTTGCTTCTCACTTAAAACGGTCGAAACGTGGTTCCGTTGCCGCTGCCGCTTCGACGGTGCCTAGACTCTCTGCATAAAAGTTTTCAGTCCTCTTTTGTTTTCTTCATCTGCTACAGTAAAAACACAGAGCTTTCTTTCTGTTTTTCCTCTGGTTAGCTCGATTTCTGTCCAGCCTAGCAACTTTCTTTACGTACCCTCTTTCTTTTGATTGTAGACACTGATGTAGTGTCTTATTTTTATGACATGGAGTTCTTATGTTTTCCTTTAACATCAGCAGAATCATAATATCATGATTGTAGTAAATGGGCGATCATCCCCTCCAATGGGAGAAAGGAGGAATTTAGATTATCAGGGACTTGAAGATGGATTGCCTAGAATAGAAAATTTCCGCAAGATCTCCCTCATTCCGCTCATCTTTCTGATCTTTTACGAAGTCTCTGGCGGTCCCTTTGGCTTTGAAGACAGTGTCAATGTTGCCGGTCCACTTCTCGCCATCATCGGCTTTGTGATCTTCCCCTTCATATGGAGCATACCAGAAGACCTAATTACATCTGAGTTGAACTTCTTCGTCGCAATGAACCTTACATGTATCCCAATGGCACCAAGCCGAGCCCCGAAACCCGAAACCAAGAAGCGAATCACCACCACCGGCTACGTTCGGAAGTTCCGTCAATCATCGCCCTTCCGCTTGGACTTGCGGTAGGTCTGCTCCATTTGCTTGATCCCGGAGATGCCGGCGTCGACCGTCTTCCTTATGTTGGGCACGTTATAGTTCTGGGACACGTAAATCCCGCACAACGTTCCCATCAGGAAGGAGAAACTGCTCCTAATGATCCCCACTCTTTTGCAAGTGGCATGCTCCTTTTACCACTGCATATGTTGAAGAAGAAAAAGAAGAAGCGATGACAGGGGAGTGCATTTTGGTCAACTGTTTCATCATCTAGGAGGTGGAAAGCTTCACCCTGCGCATGACAGAGTTGGAGTAGAGGCGGAGGTCTTCCAAATTTGACCGGAAACTGCCCAGTCATCCTGGGATTCAGATAAAACAGCCTTCATATGAGGGAACGGTGGCGGAGGAGGGAATGTGAGGTGAGTGTGTATGGTTGGATGGTTTTGGAAGATATTCCCATCATTAAACACCGAAGAGAGGCTTTTTTGATAAAAATAACAAAAATAAGTAATAGAGTTATTAATATAAGACGGAGGGAATAACAATTTCTAGGACCCCGTAACAAAAGTACGTGGTTTCACCGGGGGATTACTATTCACCTAATTGTAGGGTTTTCCACTCCTCTCGTCCGGACTCCGGAGAAAATAATAGAGAACTCGTGAAACGAAGGCGATACCCGGAATTCACTTAAACGGGCTTGCGGGCTCGGGATCCGGCCCAGCCAAAGATTTATCGAGTCTCCAGTTAAGTGACATGAGGGGCCCACAAGACTCAATCATCGACGGTTGTATTTGTGAACACGTCATATCCACTTGGCCACGCGTAAGACGAATGAACTCTTATCTCACCCCGCGGCGGGAGAAAATTTTCAGTGTTCCGATGAATGCGTTGGCCGGCCCTGCATTTCGCGGATTCCACGGCCTGGGGCGATCTCCGTCGAGCAAGTCCCAGACCGGGCGAGACCGGCTGGTGTCGTGCCGTACCGGGACCCTATCGAAACCGGCTCGGTCGGGCGACACGCGGGCGGAAGCTTCGGATGATTCGTCCGGCACGTGTCGGCTGTGCAACCGCGGGAGGCGGCACTTGGTGGGAGCGATCGGGTCGTCGTTCCTGTCGCGTGGATCTTCTTCTGCGAATGCCGGGGAATCTCAGTCGTCGTATTCGGTGGTAGGATAGGGCATTGTCATGCAACGGGGTTGCTGTTGTCCCCAAATTCATTGTTTGTGACGTGTGAAGAATCGACTTCAGTGAGATTTAAAATTTGTTTGCAGGACGTGATCAATAAGTTTCATCCGTGCAAGCCGGCGTGGTATGAGGAGTTTTATGCGTCTCAGATGGATCAAGTGATGCAATCTTATGAGGCAGATGTCTGTACCTCTGCTTTTTTGGTTTCGATTTCATTTAGTACCTCTCCTTAAAAAGCATAGTTTACAGGGATAATTCCTGCTAAAACCCACAGTAAAATTATCTAAATTACCATGGATATAATAGTATAGATAACCGCTAAATCATATAGTTTCTTATTTATTAAAGCTTGGGCCTTATAATATCGGTGCATAAATTCCTTTTTTTCCTATATTTTTAGGAAGGTGCACAAATTCTTATTTTTATACTTTTAAAAAGAAAATTATTTTATGATCGGTGTAGGGGAAGGTGCAGTTTCTACTTTGTAGATGCAATCATTGTTTTTTCGATACTTGTCATGGGCCATTACTTTGCTTTGATGTGTACCACCTGATGGCACTTATAACCTCAGATTGCTGATTATAAAGCAGAGCTCTTTGGTCATATGAATGGAGAGGACAAGAATGTGCTTGAATTCGGTATTGGGACGGGGTCTAATCTCAAATTTTATGCAAAATCTGCTGGAGTCACTGTTTTTGGTGTAGACCCGAATAAACGGATGGAGAAGTATGCACAGGCAGCATCCATTGCAGCTGGTTTACCATTAACACAATTTAAATTTATACAAGCAGTATGGTTTCTTTCTGAATGGCTACTAGTTTCTTGTTTCCACTACAGTTCTTGCGATCATATATAGACTAATATTTTTTATTATATCTATACTAGTTCATGAAAAATCATGAGACATTCTTTTCTTTCAGTTTCATGATATATATGAAATTAAATAGCAGGGTATAAATATATTAAGTTTCCTAAAAATGTATGGTATTTCTTATAACCATCAAAGAGGCCTATTATAGTTGTCTTGACTCTTGATTCCTGAAGGCAATTTTCTTGCATGTTGACTTCACTGTAATGTGTGAAGATAATTTCATATGTAACGACACCTGCTATGAGATTTAAATGAGTAATTGCATAATATAACTGTAACTGCAAGAGGGCGGGCGCACATCTATACAACTATCATATAGATAGTTGCACCTCCTTTGAAGTGTATTTGACCTGCATTAACCTGATATTTGTTCTTGTAGTTACTTGTGATCTTTGTCAGGTTGCAGAAGCATTGCCTGTAAGAGATGAGTCCATGGATATTGTTATAGGAACGCTTGTATTATGTTCAGTCAAAGATGTTCGCTTGGCTTTAAAAGGTATTTAGCACCTTATATATACACATACACGCGCGCGCGCTATAATCACGGTCCCCTTCATAGATGGGTGGTGTTCAAAATATATGTTCCTCACATATTCAATGGTGTAGGTAAGAGATTTAATCAGAATGTTACTTCATTAACTCCATAGCTGCAAACATTAATATGTTTTTTCTACTAGGACCATGTTGGTTTCAGGAAGCTATAAATTAAAAATGGAACAAGGATTGATAATGTTGGATAATTTGCTTGTCTATGCATTTGTCTGTTTGGGCGAATCCGGGTTGATATACATGGTTGGGCCATTCCTTAATAGCTCAAGCTGACGAGGAATGGCTGAACTATGTATATCGAGAGATTACCCAATGGAAAGATATTTCTTTCACTTCATCTTTTGATATTTTTTTTCAAAAAATTTATGTAGTCCACATGCCTGTGGTGGTTTGAGAAATTTGGTTGATGATGAGTCTATACAGTTTAGGGTTGGTTAGCATATTAGTTGGTTTATTAACTATATAATAAGTATTGGATGACAAGCCCAATCTTTTATACTCAATTGTTTTGTTTATTATATAACTAATGTAGAAGTTTAAATTTTTAGATATGTTCACGTTTATAAAAAAAAATGGCAATTATGTCCGACCTTTTTAACAGTTATTAAATATTAACACAAATGACGAGCAGGAAATATGATACCCACATACTTACTAGCCTCTTCTAAACCAGCAAAGAAAGAACCCAAAACTCACAAACTGTGGCTCTCAATCGCCTGGTTTATTCATTTCAAGCAAGAGGAACAAATATATCTCAGGAATTCACCTGATTTCGATCGAGACAGAACCCAAAGGGAATTTAAAGGCGCTGAATCCACAGCAAGATAAATTCCAGCCAAAGCTTGGGAACCCGGATTTGTAAGCCTATGAGAGAAAATATCAATGATCCAAAATCTGTCTGATGGATTCAACCCTTTCAAATTTATAATTCTTTCCCCATTATAGAATTACTAAAAGACCCACTTTTTAAGAGATTGTTGCCCAATAAACTTAACTAAATGATATTGTAATGAAAATACTAGTATGCCCCTTTATTCAATAATCTAGGAGCGACTGTTTGAGGAAATGCCTCAACCAGCTGTGTTTTCTGTCTTGTTCTGCATCAAAACGGCTCTTAAGTATTCTTTGATCATTCGTTCTTTATATTTATACTGCAAATCAACATGACATGTTGCTGCTACAGAAGTGAGGCGGGTCCTAAAACCAAACGGGAGGTATCTTTTCATTGAGCACGTGGCTGCTGATGGTTGTTATCTAAACTATGGAGTTCTTTACATAATAAATATGTATGATTATATTTGTTCTATCAAATTCATTCTAATATGTTTTGCAGATGGAACACCTCTTAGGTTTATCCAGGGTCTACTTGATCCTCTACAACAATTAGTGGTTGATGGGTGTCATCTTACAAGAGAAACCGGAAAAGATCTTTCTTCAGCGGGATTTTCGGACCTTAATATGTACACAACAACAATATCAAAACTGTCAGTAATCAGCCCCCATGTACTTGGAGTAGCCGTGAAATAACCAAACTTATGTATCATATTATTCTTATGGTCGTAATTGTAGAGAATAATAATCCAATTATATATAACTCCAGCTATCTGCTGTTCTATACAATTTTGTTTTAAAAAAAAGGAGTATAATAACTTATTTTAATAAAACTCCATCTAGTCTAAAACAATTTTATTTCAAATTTTTAGGAAAATTTGAAGGGTGATGAGTTTGTGAAATGATTGCATAATGTTCCTTCATTTTCATCATGTACGCCTTTTGGTACAGCAAAATTTCGGGTTGTTAGTCCATCCAGAAGATTCCACTTCAAGAAGCAGTTACATGGTAGGGTTGTTCTCACCCTCCTTGCAGTGTGTACATGTTTGAATTTTTTAGAGTTTACCTCAGTTCTCACGGATGAGTTACTACTAAAATTTGTTCTCTTGGCATGCAAATTTTCCCTACAATGTTTTTATTAAGCCAACTAAATGTTTTTGTCAGTTGTGTATGCTTTGGCCCATTTACCAAAAGGTCTCTGGACTTTATTAATTTAATTTGTAATGAATAACTCAGTAATGACTAGATTTGGACGTTGATCCCATCGTTGTCACAATGTTGGCTCGCTCTTTTTAACCTATACTTCGATTATATTCTTACTACTTACTGTAGAACTAGAAGGAGAAAAGTCCATTTTGGGCATTTCAGACAGTAGGATTTCTCAAGTAGAAAGGCTTTGTTGGAGCTCATTACAGGCGGTACAGACATTATGGAAACTATGATTGAACTACATTCGTGAAACCTTGAAATGTAAATCGTGTGAGAATTTTTCTCTTAAAAGTAACCATGAAGTTAATAGAAGATTGTAAAGAGGTAATAATGTGACTAGTGTGAGTCCTTTCTTCTTTTCTGCGCTTTTCTTTAGCGAAATTAGTCCATGTGGTTTAAGGCGGCTGGGACGGGGTTGATAATTTAATTTTAACTCTGGTAAATATTTAAACTTATCATTGGAGTGAGAAAAATCATTTTCCTACTTGAATTCGAAGGAACAGATTGATGGCTGATGCTAGAAATTAGACATGCATAATCAAAGAGTGTCTTTCTGGCCAAGCTGAGTACAAGTGCGTTGCTACTTCTAACGGAAACTCATTATTGCCCGCCTCTGTTTTTTCGCTCACAGACGACCACTGCATCTTATTTGCAGTTCATACCTTAAAAAAATCATTAAATTGTCAACTCTGTCAATTGCATAATTACAATGAAGCAACGCATTGTATTGGATGGAGTCGTTAGCTGCCTGTGCCAGGCTAGGTCTTCGAAGGAGCCTTGTATTTTATGTTGTTCGAACTTCCGAAAAACTGCTGAGTGATTTTATTGTAACAAAGAAGCCCTCAGGCTGGAGGCTCAGACATGTATAATGTGTTAAGGGCTTAAGGCATTGTCTAGTATGGATTATCTGCCATTATTTCTTTCTCTCTGACTTGTAATTTAGCTCATTAACGTTCTTAGCGAAGCTGGAAATTCTAGCTCTCTGTTCATCATATCCTGCATGGCTGCATCCGGTTTTTTGGCTAATCTGATAATATGTTAATAAATCGTACCATTCGGCAGTTGGTTCTGATGTCAGTTAAAGCGGGTGGCTGGAATCATGTGCCCAGCTTATGGTGAGGTGGATAATTCTCGGTAATTCTAGTTGAAATTTTCATGGTCACCAGATGAATTTGGAAATGGGATCACATCATATAAAGAGTTTTCTTCCCGACCCTGTTTTGCCTTTACCTGTTTCTGCATGCATCCTATACGATGGCTTGAATAGGACCGCTTAATAGCGTCAGTAAAGTGCAGATGTGCACATGATTTTAGATTTACTCACATGACCCCGTGTGGGGAAGACGGCACTCTCAAATAGTGGCCGACACTTATAGCCGTGTACGCAAGTGCATTTGTGTAGTTATGCGGTGTGACTGATGATATAATTGAATGGTTCAAACTGGCAAGTAAGAAAAACAAAACAGGTTCTAAAAGAAGAACAAAAAGGCAAGAATAAAAGTGCCTAACCCCATCCTTAATGTCGTTAATGACCATCCCAAATCGTAGAATAATCTCAGTAGCAAAGTTAAGAAGAGCCTAGAAAAATATCGTCGAGTGCCCCAAAGGTGTATTTGCAAATTTTAGCATACAAGGTGCATGAATTCACGTCATGGTTCATAGTTATTTGGCTTCCTTTGTAGGAATTTGACGGGTAAAAGAAACAGCACAGGGCCTCCACCTCCCCGTGCAACATCTTCCCGGCTGTCATCAGCTATCCAAAAAGAGTTAAAGAGAAGCAGATGAAGGGTTCCCAATTCCCATCGGCCCCGACCTGTTCCCATCAGAAAGCAGTACGTTACCAAACCAAACGCTTTTCGCGAAAAGCCCATGGGCTTTAAATATCTGGTCTTTTCAGGAGGGCCCACATGCTCCCTTCAATGCATGTGCACTGCTGGTGCCTTGGTGACCCAAACAGCTGTATACGTTGTTATAAAAAATTAAAAAAAATCAAGAAAAAAAAATGGTAAAAAAAAAAACAGCTGTATGCGTCGGTGCCACTTGAGAGTAGGGATAGGACACAGCCCAATACCCTACACTGAAAGTGCTTGCCCTCCTCATTTTTGACGTATTTTGTATTTTGGACAACTTTTAGGCTATAAAAGCTTGAGGAGCTACATCTTGGCTCATATCATGTTCTTGCAAATTGCAACCGGATATTACCAAAATAATAATTGCAATTTAGTATAGTTCAAAAGAAAGAAAGAAATTTGCAATTGGAACAGTGACAGAGACGTCCCTAGTGCACAGATAACATATCAACGTACGTAAGCTGGACGTTGATCGTTGTCCTCTTGGGTACATTTCTCCTTGTTCATTCAACACGGAAGCTGTTATTTTTTTCTCTCATGTGAATAGAATCGGTGAAAGATTGAGAAGTATTTTATATGCTTTCTATTCTATTGATATTTGAAACTAACGGCATCACATAATAGCACTGTTGACCCTAAAGCTGATTTTTTGGATAGACATTTCTCATGTGTTCTTTAGGGAAAGCTCATTGTCATAGAGAGAGAGAAAAAATGCTTCCACATGGGAGGCCGAGGACAACGTTACAAGGGATCTGAACTATAAGGAATACTATCAAATCCAATGTCACCCCCGGCGTGTCAATGGAAGAGAACCCATTGACCTCACATTGTTGGCTCTGACCCACTACAGCCACAAGTCCCAACAGGGGGCTCATCAATGCTGCATCACTCACGGTTGGGACTTGGGTGAGGCTCATCGTGAATGGATTGAGTTCAGAACGGAGGACTTACCCAAAAAAAGAAAAAAGAAAAAAATGAGACTGACGGTGGAACTGTGATCATAAACGCAGACTTGATACATTTTCATGTAATTGAACCATGACCCACAATTTAGAAAGGTCGCCATTCAATAGAGAAGTTTCTGTTACGTATGTAGGCAAGAATGAGGAGACGTGAGCCTGCTGGAAATTTGCTGTAAACCGGTGTGTGCCTTGACAGGGACATTTGCGGCTGCACGCGCCTTCGGTCTAGGAAACCAGGTACGTGAGAAGATAATATTCAGTCAATAAAGCATTTTAACGTTGATTTCGTCCCAATATGATCACTAGATAAAATTCCAACTCCGAGAATTTTATGAAGAAAATTTCATTTTTTTTCACGCATTTAGACTTCTCCAGGAAATGCCCAGGTAAAACGGAAATTGGAAGTCTCTTAGTAGGGAGTTCGGTAATTTATTTAAGGGTTTTTTGGATACAAAATCTCATTATGCTCCAATGTACATTCAAGCAAAATTAATTATCTTCAAATGTTAAAAAATTAGCATTTCTTTTGGTAAGTTATTTTACAAATTTTAATTCTACTAGAACTTGACATATTCACAGTTAAATTTTACGGCAAAATTCTCAATCCAGTCTAATTTTAGTTGGGACAAAATTTGCAAAATCTACTAAAAACTTTCTACCTCAATGTCTCATATGGCCCGAGTTCTGAGTCCAGACTACGTTAAACAAGCATATCAACCTGAAACGCACGACTAGATTAGATATTCTTCCAGCTCTATCGGTTCTACTGGAACTTTCTCCAGTTTTACGCATAAGACTCAGGACATGGCTATACTTGGGCTATTGTGTTTGCTTTTCAATTTTCCTTTTTTTGTAATCCTTAAACAAACAGCGGTGCCCACTAGTCAAACTGAAGCCATGTCATGCTTGCTCAACATCTACTTCATCTTTAAAGCAAAAGCCATTCTATATGTGGTGCAGACTATTCGGATGCTGCTTGATCTTCATTTGTTAGTGTTCGCACTGTTCAAGTCCACAAAGATCTTATCTAGAATGATGATAACCCCTCCCCATGTGCTTCACTCTTTCTTGTTCTTGAGGTGGCTGTCAATTTTGCAAAGGCATGGACCACCTAGTCACAACTGCAAGCTAGAGACCACTCAAAGGACCAAACTCAGTGCTCTAGGACCTGACCTTTGTGTTGATAGTGTTTCAATTTATTCACTTAATTCCTTACTCCATGTGCCGTTGTTCCTCACATAAGTGAACTTGTTGTGCCAGCTGAATCATAAAAGAGAATCCAAAAATTGGTATAATATGTTTTGCATGACTGTAATTAGTCACAAATCATCCCGTTGTTTTTACTTTCTCTTGCACATTGATTAGGAAGCCTTTTTGTCTCAATTGTGTCTGTGCGAGGCCAATAATTTCGATCAGTAATGTATTAACTTAATACTAAATGCAATAAAAGGAAAATGCGCTGACCAATTATTGAACTTCAGAGAGACACAAACATCATTAATCTTGGATTAGAGCCTACCCCATTTGGGCCATTTCTGCCGTTGCAGTCTGGCCCAATCAGTGTCTCAAGCCTTTTGTTGAATTCTGCTAGTATTATTTTCCTAATTAAAAAAATTATGTCCTGAAAGAGTAGGATTGAGCATGGTCCCTGTGGTATGTAGAACAGTAACTCCGGAGGTAATCTTTAGATCAATAGACAAACTTTGGTGGAAAGAGAAAGATTGCAAATGGACAAATTTGTATGGAGCTAATTATTACGAAACCACTTGTCTTTAGAGTAAAGGTAATCATAATCTTAGTCAAGTGTTATGATTACAATGCCTATTAGAATAGATTTAGCCTATAATCTATGTAGGAGGGAACTCTGGCTCTGATACTAATTGTGATGTCTCGTAAAAATTTGTAATAAAATAAAAAATAAAATTAAAAATATGTCGATATATCTTAAGTGCCAAGGACCATCAAGTACGAAAGAGCAATTCTAACACACATTGGATTAAACAAAATTTTAAAAAATAGCATAACATGTCTTTGTACATCAGTCATTATAAATATTATATAAATTTTAAAAAAATAAAAATAAAAAATACTTTAAATGATCAAGATTCTTCTTCCACTTCTTCGTGTTCTGAAGTTAAACCTACAAAATCTAAGGGTGGGTAAATAAATTCGTACTCAGTAGGTTAAATTAAATTCTACAATTATGTTAGGAACACATTAGGATGATCATGCTTTCAAATACAATAATTTAGAAATTTTTAAATTTAAAAAACAATCAATCACAAAATGTCGCGATACCAAACAACTTACACTCGCACTCATGGGGCAACGTGAGACAAAAGGAAAGGGATTCTCTCATTCTATCCCAATTCATGTGCCCGCCAGAGCCAAATGTGGAAGTATCTAAAATCATCAACATAATAATTCCTAGTTCCGAGAAATAAAGAACTACCCAGAGGGTACGAGTACCCAAAATACGAAAAAAAAATTCAAAAGAAGATAAATTTTCAAAACATAGTTTCTTTAAATAAGTTGAAAACAGTCTTTAATAAAACCCTAATGAATTAAAATAAAAACATAATTTTAGAAATTAAGACCACCTACCTCTAATGGTCTTTGTAGCAAAAGTACTTCTTTAAGGCTTTCTTAGCTTTAGAGAAGTCTACTCGTGAATACAACCCTTCCAATGTATAGATCACCCTTAATTTAGCTAAGAATAATTTTTTAACTGACCAAAATGGGTTTAAAATGACCTAGAAATAGTAAAAGTAAGAAGAAGGTTACAGTAGTAAAACATCTCCTTAAGATTTTCTTAGCTTCAGAATTGTCAACGCACAAAAATAACTCATCTAGTGTGTAGAACACCATCGATTTAGCTAAAAACGGGTTTAAACCCCCCCCCCCCCCCCTCCTCCATATACCTCAAGGAGGTGGTTCTGCACCGCCAAAAGTGGGGCCGCGTGTGTATCACTCACTTTCATTACAGATGATGTGCATGTTACAGTGCGTGATAGCGTGGCCGTGTCGTGCACGCATATTTTTTTAATAGTCTCAAACTTTAAATAGTCATAACTTTCTATCTCAAACTCGGATTCATGCGTACTTAGTACCGTTGAGCTCGTATCAACGAATTCTACAAAACTAAACCACTCATTAGTAGGTTATCTCACATTTTTGAAGTAGGTTTTGCCCAAGTGATACTTTTCTCGAAGTCGCGACTTTTACTCCCAACCTCCGTTTTGTGCGTTATTCGATTGTTATGCTCATCTTTTCGAGCTCTAATAAATACTTAGTAATTATTGAATAATAAATTTCAATGAATTAAAATGTATTTAAGGATAGAGATGATATCGAAAATTTAAGGTTTTACGTTCATTTGAGGACGGGTTTCCTCCTCGGGTGAAAAGAGTGGAATGCTATAATAAGTTATTTGATAAGTTATATGGACCATGAGAATCCAGGATGGTATGTCCGTGTGCACCAGCTTACCAGAAATTGCTTAGTTCTTTAGCGAGGGTGGGTCGGTCTGCTTAGTCTTCGGCCAGGGTAAGCAAGTCTGCTTAGGCTACTACCAAGGTGAGCAGGTCTACTTAGGCTACGACAAGGGTGAGTAGTAGGTCCACTTAGGCTTTGACAAGGGTGAAGAGTAGGTCTGCTTAGGCTTCGGCTAGGGTGAGTGGGATAGTTGTATTTCTCAATTGTGAGACCTTCACTATTGGTTGTTGCATGTGTATAAGAGATAATGCTCATTGACACAAGTTGTGTAGGAACAATGAAGTTTATGTTACACATGTAATTATGGTATGATTTGCATGGATATGTAGGATTGTGTATGGTTGATACAATTGATGTTGCAGGGTAAATGTTTCCATCGATAAATGAATATGCATGGTATGTTTATGTTGAAAATGATTCATGTATGATGTGATTACGACAATGAGTTTCATATGTTTACACATGATGTGTATATGTGTTATGAGCTATATTTGAACCCACTATACACAGGTAGCATGGTATGTGCTTATAGAATGTGGGTTATAGCATGATATGCAGGTAACATGTATATGTGTTGATGAAATATGTTATATATCGATTAAATATGTTATATATAGCATGATATGTAGGTGGCATGACTATGTGTTGATGAAATATATTATATATAACATGATATGACGATGACATAACTATGCGTTGATGGAGTATGTTATATATAACATGATATGCAGGATGCATAAGTATGTGTTGATGAGATATGTTATATATAACATGATGTATAGGTGACATGACTATGTGTACGTGACATGACTATGTGTTGATGATATATGTTATAGATATCATAAGATGTAAGCATGGAAGGCCGTATCGATACACATGAGAGTATCGATGACTATGGATACAGGTACGCACCGATGATACGCTTGGTACGTGCCGAAATGGGCATAAACCCTTTTATAAATATAAAAAAATATTATAACTAATAATATATCATTATAATACTTCTTTTAGAGCATAATAAGACCATATAATGTCGTATTAACCGATACGGGTATTCTAAAATTAGTTTATTTAGAACCATATATTATTATGCTCTTCGTCCAATATAAATTATTAGTCATTCTTTCTTATATTAAGTGCTTTAAAATTAATTTATTTTAAAAATAAATAATATACTTAATATGAGTCTAAGTTATATGTTTAAATAAATGTATATTTGTGGAGCATTATATGCAAAAAAAAATAATTATGTAAATTATATAGACCTATTTGTATTGATCTCATATAACTTTAAAATTATTATTTTTAATATAACTAAAACTTAAACTTTTAAAGAAGTTGGGTTTGAATTGCATTTTTATTTTTAAGGAAAAAAATTTTAAAAATTTTTTTTTGAAAAAAATTTATTTTTTTTAATTTAAAAATATTTTTTTAATAAAAAATATTTTTTAATATAGTATCGATATAGTACGGCCGGTACATATCGTTGTATCATGTAGGGGGCATATCGCCCCCCGTACCGTATCGGTATCGACCGATACGGGCCCGTATCGATCAATACGACCTTCCATGGATGTAAGTGGCATGAATAGATGCTTATGTAATATAAATTATGATATGATGTACAAGTAACATAGGTTTATGTGATTATTCCATAATTAATGGGCATAGTATTTGATTATGTGATGAGTGTTATGTTAATTATGTCTATATATGTGGTTATTATGAATTTACTTTCCTTATTAAAACCATTGCTAAGCTTTGACTCGCCCCTCTTTATTTTTTGTTTTGTTTTGGGGTTGCATATCATGTCATGTAGGTTGTTCAGATGGGCTCTATGTTAAACATGTGGATGGCGCCGATCATTGAGAGAGGATTCATAGGGATGTTGGGTTTTTATGTTAGCTTTGTTTATGACATGTTGAGATATATATGCATTTGACTATACTTCATACTTTTGTTAGTCATTGTGTATGGGCTTGTTTATGACTAAGTATGTAAGTACGAGTTGACTAATGTTTTAATTAGTAGTCCTTTCTTTTCTTATTTTATTTTTGTATAAAGTATATGTGCGCAACTCCGTAATGTTCTACCCAATAATGAGTTAAGTCTTTCGCAATTCAACTTCACCTTATCGTGTCGCGTGCCACTTCTAAGGGTGATAACGAGTCGAGCTGAACAGACTTGGCTCGGTTCGACTCGAATTTGGCTCAGCTCAAATGAAGCTTGACTCGAGCTCGGTTCGAACTCTAAAATAAACTAGCCGATCTCGAACATGGGTTAGCTCGATTCTACTCAACTCGACACCTGATCGGTTTGACTCGAGATCAACTTGAAGCTCGGCTCGAGCTCGAGCTTGATTTGTTATATATTACTTCTTACATATTATACCCATATTATATAAATTTTTTAACTTTCACCTTTTATGTACCCATAATAATCTATGTTATTTTATAAAAATATATATACTATATATACATTAATATATGGTATATAATATATTATAGTATGTAATATCCATATTATGCTATTATATTTAAAATAAATATAAATCCTACTACTAATAAAATTGAGAATCTAGGTATGGAAACTTATTTTACTCCTATTATACCCTTACTCATCTATATAATATATATTATTAAAATTTTAAATACTATATTTAATCATTCTAATCCTAATAAATATAAATATGTAATTCTACTTGCATATTCTTAATTTAACTAATCATATTGGTCTAGAATTAGAGAGCTAGTGAACTATATTTAGATTTTGTCTATTAAGTATATCTAGGAACTAGGTCTAGATTTCTACCTATTAATTTAAAGTCTTCACATCTCTTTTGTTTATGTGCGTACGATTGTACTTCTCTTTTACTAAGTCTAGATTTTGCCTATTAAGTATATCTAGTAACTACGATTTTGCCTATTAACTAATATATATATATATATATATATATATATATATATATATATATATATATATATATATATATATATATAATTTTAGTCACACGTCACGACTACTAAAAAATATAATTAAATAGAATAAACCATTGGCTCCTCCCCTATATTTATAAACCATAAAATAAATAGTCAATTATAAGTCCAAAAGTTTTACTTGTGATTTGTAATGTGTCGAGTCTCTTGACTCTGTCAAAACTCTTTCACACACTTGCATAGCCGAGGCTCCAACTCTATAACATTGACTTCAATATAATGAGTAAATTATATAGAATAAATTATATAATTTTAAAGATTTTAAATTCATATCAATACTATATATATAAATATAAATATTATAAATGTCATGTCTGCACTTGGTGCTTGCCAACAAGTGTGCAATAGACATCTTGCCATTTTAGGGTGGTTAGTCTTTGATAAAGCAACCACCAAATCCCTCTTATATTATATGCGAGCTATCGGATATCAATTTGACGACTGGCGATGCACTAGACACATATGAACAATTTCCTAATAATACATATACATGAATGTCTATTAAGAAATATATTTGTACATACCCATAATATATTATTTTCCAATGATATTTTGTTTCATATGAAACAACATCAATGATCAACGATGAACTAGCACATGTATATTATTTTATATCCGAGGTAAGCTATCAAGCAATCTACTTCCTATCCATCTAATGGTGAGCCAAGTGCAAGTCCCTCTGCCTCTAGCTCCGCATATAATTTACCATCTCCCAGTAGAGCCGAGCCATATACTCCTCTAATACAAGTTCCCAGGGATCCGATCTAATGGTTTTCCATGTATCTCGTCCGAACCAAGACCATTCAAAGTGGCATTGTCCTGGCACACAATCGGAAATATGTTACTCCAATGGTCCAGATAGTGTTCTAATCACAAATTTTTTTGTAGTCACAAGAGTAATCAGATTTGGAATCTATGAATTGGCGTTGTCATGACACTTTGGTGACTAATTCAGTTTTTGGTGGATTATTATGTAAGAGATTTGCATAACATTAGCTAAATTTTTGGTGACCAATGAAAGGTTTTTGTGGGTAATTTATCAACTCTTATTTAAGCCATAGATTTTGAAGTGATATTTACAACTTTAATAGAATGAAATTATAGTTGTTATAATCTTTTTTTTTATTTTTGTAATGTTGATGTGATTCTTTAAATTGATATGGTTTTTTATAGGGAAAAAAAATGGGTTGTAAATGGGATTCGAGCTCAAGTCGAACATAAGTTCGAACTACTATAGTAATTTTTCGAGCTCGAGCTTAAATCGAGCTTCGAGTTTTTGGCCGAACCGAGATCGAGCTAGGCTTCGAGCTATTCGATTGAGCTCGAGCCGAGCTTTTAAAAATTAAGCTCGAGTTCAAAAACTTTAAAATTCAGTTCGACTCAGCTCGTTAGCACCCTTAGCCGCTTCCTCCTTCGACCAGGTTCAGCTTGGTGGTGACATGTGTAAGGGCGTGACAATGGTCCTAGTGCTTCATAATCATCAACAATGTTTTTCGGCACTTGACAACCCTTTAGACCTTTTCATCATAGATGGAGTTTGTTCACGTTGTCAGATTAATCTACAATGGAGTTGCTCTTTTGTACTTGCTATAGGTGCGATTGAGCTTTTCAATTCACACACTGAGTCCACTCTTTCATCATGTCTCCCTACATTGTAACGTGTTTTATTAATGTGAAGGTTTATTTTGTTCAGCTACTCGCAGCCTTTTCATTTGTAGTGAGGGCTACATATATGACAATTTTTATTAATCGAGTAGAATATGGCAGTTTGGATATGAAATTGAACACGAAATCAAGCAAAAATGAGCATGAGTCCGCTTGATTCTACTCAATTTCATTGTTTTTGTGTTTGGGTAGAAATATTCTATGAGATTTAAAAGTTTGATTTCATTTAACTTTTGCCCTCGGCTCTACGAAAAATTGAGGATAATCTGCAAATTTTGCCTATTCCGTATAATCGACATTATTGTTAACTTTTTAACACGTTTAGTGTAATGGAAAGTTTCCTATAAAAAAACATGTTAATTACCCTACATTATAATCTGTCCAACAAAACTTTACACTCCTATGATCAAATTCAGGTGTAAATTTTTTTTGACACATTCTGGTGTAGGAAAATCATTAGCCTATAAAAAAAGTGTCATAGATTCTAATCACAAGCACCCAAATTCATTCCATTCCCCATCAGCAATAGGAGACATTAATGTACCATCATTTTGTATAATGATGTAAAACTCAAGATTTAAGACTCAACATCTTGAAAGTAATAAATTCGAAGTCCTTATATATGGATAAATTAGAGCCTGATATATTACATATTTAGAGATAAAATATGAATTGTATGTGTAATATTGTGTGAAAAATTAGTATGTATAATAATATTTAGCTTAACAAACATAAAACAAAATTTTATAAATAGGTATATATTAATATACAAAATCATTGTGATAAAGAAGTGAATCTTATTGATAAAAAATTAAACGAAATTTAAATAATAATATTCACTTGACTCGATGGATCCATTGGAGTTTCATAGATTGTAAGGAGTTAATTATAGAGTACATATTAGTCTTGCTAATTTGAGTTTCCGAAGTGCTTCAAATTTGAAATCCTATGGCGTCGAGTCGAGTCCATTGCACGTAGGCAGAATAAATGAAAATTTAAAGAGTGGATGGCATTATTAATCTTAAAAAAAATGTTTGAATTAAGAGACGACCGGGCACATTCCACATATTGTTACTCAAAGCCTTTCCTTATTTAAATCAACAGTAAAAAAATGCTCCTCTAAGCAATTTCCATTGGTTTGAGAGACCCAGATTCTGTGGAAGACAGTAATTTTCGCGGCAGGTGAACCATAAATCATTTCCTGTGGAAGACAGTAATTTGCAACTAATGATACCCGAAATTCAATAGCCGGCCATCTCTCACACACACACACTGTGGCCAGTTCAACCTACCTTTTTTCCAGTCCCTCACTTGGACCTTTCCAAGTAGTTAGCTGTTAGGTACTAAAGGGGAGAAAGAACCACCCAATCTGTTCAAGAGATACTGAGCTCCCTCTTTCTTGGGCAGGCTACCACTCGTCACGGGTGTTCAGTCATGTCAAAAGGATCCAGAACATGCCCTCCTTTTCGGAAAAGATGTCCAACTTGATTCCTTAGGTCTTGGCTAAATTAAGTTTTAGTGGAGAAGAGATAACATTATCAATTATTGCTGAAGAATTTTGTTTATTCATCCAATCTTTAATGTAAACGTTTCTTAGGTACTAGCTTTAGGATGAAACTGGCAAGACATAATTCACACACTCGCCCTGGAGAAAATAAAGACCTAGGTTCTGATTGGACAAGGGCATCAAGCTGACTTCAAACACAATAAGAGAGAGAAAGAGAGAGCAAGGATAAAAACAAAGGGACCCATATGTTGGCTTTCTTTTTGCGATGAGCCTATGTTGACAGCAAAGTAAAAGAAGATAAATGGCTATGCCATGTAGCAAAAGAAAAATGGTAACGGCCTTTGTTAAGTAGCAAAAAAATGCAAAATATACATGCCCATGTTTTATAACTTTTTGACACTTGGGAAGCCACGTAAATGAGAATAATTTTACTACTCCAGTAACTTATTTTCAATAAAACGACACACTTGAACAAACAGAGTTAGTGGAGTATGGGCCTAGCCGCCGTGGAATGATTGATGATTGAATAATTTTGAATGAGACGTACATCTTTTCGTTCTAGGCAAAGTTAAATTAAAATTACACTGCAATGACATGGCATATTTATCCTAGTCATGTATTATTTCTCAGTGAAAATACTCGCATATTAAGAATGCCAATATAAAGGGAGAAACTAAAAGGGAGTTTATGCGAGACAGGGGAAAATGACCTCTTTTCTGTTTAGATTCTTGCTAGCAATTCAGTTTAAGGATTACGAGCATGTCACCCCCTATTTTAGTTAGTCGTTATCTCTTGTACAGTCAAGAGATATCCACCGTTTAGATATACACAAGCAATGGATATTAACCGACTGTGTATAAGTAGAAATGGCTAGCAAAAATAGGGGTGATAGACTCCACATCCTTCAACTTAACTAGGGTTGGTCCTCGGCCAAATAGTTGGTAGATAAAGCTT
This sequence comes from Saururus chinensis, assembly GCA_035235625.1. Taxonomy (NCBI): domain Eukaryota; kingdom Viridiplantae; phylum Streptophyta; class Magnoliopsida; order Piperales; family Saururaceae; genus Saururus; species Saururus chinensis. Next base: position 13,482,297 of record CP141140.1, on the reverse strand, counting down.
GTCCATGTTTGTATCCACTAACAATTTGTCCGTCAACATTTTGTCTACGGACAAAGCCTCTTTTTCGATGAACATAGCCGTTATCCATAGACATAGCCTCTTAGGTGATCAGATGAGGGTTGATGCGGTTAGAGAGAATAAGAGCGGTGTTGACTTTAACTAAGTAAGACAATTAGGGAAATGATCTCTAGATTAAATAACTTAGCTATTAATGTGAGACAAAAGAAATATTTAATAATTACTTTTAAAGAATAACTCAAATATAACATTGACATAATTGTATTTAAATTGTTAAAAATTTAAGTATAATAAAATGATATTTAAGAATAATTATAGGAGAAATATATATTGTCCTTTATATAAGAATGCACATTATATTTAAAAGTTAACCGAACCTTGGATAAACGGCCGGATGAGGTCTTTGCCCAAGGCCGTGTCCAAAAATTGATGGACAAAAGAATTTGGCCACATACGGCCACTAACACCTCAAACATGGCCCAAATGTTAAGATATACACATAGAGTGGATATTTACTGACCATGTTTGTAATGCCCTGTATTCCGATTACGTCTAACCTTAGGGGTTAAGGGTAATTATAGAATTTTGGATACGTTTTAGGTGGGTTTTAACGGATGAAATCCCTATATATGGGCAGAGCTCGAAGTAACAAACGTAATGAATTGAAGAATGCACGAAATGGAGGTAAAGAGTAAAAGTTATGACATCGGGAAATGTGTCATATGGGCAGTAATCACTAAAAAATTGCGGGGTAACATACTCGTGTAAGGTCTAATTTTGAAAGGTTCATTGATACGAGTTCATTGGTACAAAGCATGATTCTAACTTCGGGGAAAGAAGATATTGCAATTTAAAGTTGGATATAATATTTAAATAAAATAATAATTTAAAATGGGGAAAAGGACAAAAATGCTAGCATAATCTATGACCCCAGTGGATGGCGAGCCGCGCCGCATGGAGCAGGGTCCACGTTAATCCACGTGACATGGCAAGTGTACACGATCTAGTGCGGCCCACAACATCCTTGCGGCTATGCCACGTGTAACGCGCTAGCATGCACGTCACACACACGCTTGCCACATTGCTGACTCATGGGTGCACGATGCATGTCGCAAGCGCGTGCATGCATCACTCTGTTCGCTTGCAGGCTTTTCTTCTATAAATAGAAAACCCGTGTAATCTTTCCACAAAGTTTGTTGGCATGTTTTGTGCCCTTTTTGTCCGTTCAATAAGTGTTTTTGGCTAATTCGATGATATTCTACACAATGAAAGCGTCCACTAGTTGGCGACCCTCGAGAGGGGAAACAACCATGAGCATGAGGAGGCTCTATCTGATGCCCTTTGGCCGAAAGAGAGAGAAGTGGCCCGGAGCAAGAGGAGGTTCCGGGCCGCATGGAGAGAAGTAGCCCAGAGTAAGAGTAGGCTCCGCCCTTCACCAATGGGCCAATTAGTGAGAGAAGCATCCCCGACAAGGGGAAGTTTTGTCTGCCGTCTAGGGCACAGAAAGTGAGAAGCATTTTCGGGTAAGGGGAGGTTTTGTCCACCGCCTAAGGGTGCAGAAAGTGAGAAGCGTCTCCGAGTAATGGGAGGTTTTGTCTGCTGCCTTTAAACATGCAAAAAGTAATGTGTCCTTAGCAAAGGGGAGTGTCTATCCGTCGCCTACATGCACAATAAGATAAACATTCCAGAGAAAGAGGAGGTTTTGCCTACCATTTATAAACCTGAAGGAGAAAATGCCCTAAAGGAAGGAGTAAGTCTAAACACTGCTACTTCTAGAATTACAGGGGAGTATATGATCTTCTAATTTAATATATGATTATATGAATGGACGTGATAATTAATTTATATGTTATGCTCTGACCCGATGTGTTCTGATATGCTTTGAATTGATATGATTTGATAAGCTTTGTTTTGATCCGATATGCTCCAATATGATCTTAAATGATTTGATGCAATTTGATATGATTCGATATGCTCTATTGTGTTTTGTTCTACTCTAAGATAGAGCGAGATGTTAGATTCCGATGATTTATTAGTTTCCGTTTAACTCCGATGATTTATGAGATTGTCGTCTCACTCCGAATGATATATTTGGATATAAGGATATACATATTTTGATATATATGATTTTGTATTGCTTAATGCATATATTACCTGTTAGGCAGAATTACATTTAGATCCGATCGTATTGGAATAACCTCATATACAATATCTAATACATACGTAGGTAACCAATGACACAACAATATTGGCCCGATCTAAAATAAAAATAAAATTAAGTTTGTTCTAACCTTCGTGCAATAGATCGCTTAATTTTTGTAGTGTATATAAAAACATTACGACTCCTTTCACTTAGACTATGCTGCTCTTAATTTTTTATGAAAATTTATAACCGCGATTATGTAACCCGAACCCATGATCCGAGTCGGTTCTCAGGCCGGAGTGTTAGTCAAGCAAAAAAAAAAAAAAAAAAAAGAGGTGACAACTTTTTATCCAAAAAATAAATAGGATTTTATAATAAGTTAGACGCCCACGATGCAATGACCACCCATTTCAATCATTGTGGTTCACATTGGGGCAGAAATCCTACTCATCCTATCTTTTAACACATTGTTGGATGGCAATTTCATTGTACGGCATGGGCATGTTAAATCGACTATTTAACACACGCGTTCAAACTAACTTTTTCTTTTTATAATAGCTTAAGTATTTCAAAATATGGTGAATGCTACTCTATTTATTTTATATTAATAATTATATTTTAAAAAATAGTAATTTTTATTAAATAGTAAAACTTATATTTAAAAGAAAGAAAAATAAGCCTATAATTTTTTTAAAGTTCTTAACTACTAAAATTTAGTAAAATAAAATAATTAATACAAAATAAACTTTTTTGTCAAATAGGACTATTAATAAAGGGATATCAAATTTATGCAAGGGAAACACTTATTTTGACTAGAAGGCCAACATAGTTGATGATACCTAGGTTGGCTAAGATATATTTGAATACTTCAAGATTGTATGTGTGTGACGCCTATACAAGTTCGAAGAGGAGGGGGAGCTATTTGATGAAGATAAGATGGTTGATTCACACTGGCTAACTCAACCCATACCTCCTTTCTTATTATTGGGGACACCATAAAAGTCCTTGCATGCTTACAACTTGTACGTGCAAATATTTCTTTTAATACCCATTCCGTCTTACATTAATAGCTATATTTAAAAAAATAATATTTTTTTTAAATAGTAAATCTCACATCTAAGATAAGAGATAATAAGTTTATAATACTTTTTGTTAAGTACTTAATTATTTAAATTAAATAAAATGAAGCTATTAATATGAAACAAAATTTCTTGCCAGATTGAGCTATTAATTTAAGACAAATAGAGTATTTTAGTATTTGATAAAATAAGATCACACCAATATAACATCTTAAAAATGGGTACCACAAATAATTTACCTTGCGCTCTTAAGTGTCCCTGCATTACTAACATAAAGCTTGACATCTAGTGAACTCATCAAATCACAAGTTTAGACAAATCTAAAAATGGCTAAAGGATGTTAATTACCCTACATCACTTTCTGTCAAGCAAATCTTTACACTCGGTTTTGATTAGTCTTAAAAGTGAGTCTATAATAAGAGGGCTCACTTTTTTACGTTTAATCAAAACATAATGTAAAATTTTGTTAGACATAAAGTGATGTAAGAAAATTACTATTCATAGGTAAACATGCTTACATGAAAAATGGCATAACAGAGGAAAATGGGTTAACATGCTAGCATGAAACGGTATTATTCCCTGGAAAATGGACAATATCGCCATAAATTGTTTTATGTTTATCATGTACTATGTACAACGAAATCAAATGGAATTTTAAATTTAGGACTAATGTTTTGTTTGGATTTGGTTTCTAATAGGCTAATATTGAGCCATAGAAATTGAGTCTTGATTAATTTGATTTTTTTTATAAAATTATAAAAAATTAATATGCATTTGGCTTATGTGCACGGATGTGCATTTCACCAAAATTTGACGGTGTGTGTTAAATTAGGGGATTAGTAAGTAATTCAAACCCAAATACCCCATATTCCTTGCACCCGATCCGACCTTAAATAGGAATCGAAAAAGATGAGAACATGAAGAACCAATATTATATCTTAGGTCATGTCGGTTCAAATAATAAAAACTATATCATCACTATTTTATATTGGTTTTATTTATAAAATTGATAAAAAATTATATAACCTGAAGTTAAATATAATTTTGTAAGTTAATTAAGAACTTGGGTTAAGTCATATTAGTTTTTGGGTTTTTTTACATATAAGACTCGACCTAAAATAAAATTTACCAAAGTAATTTTTTCTTAAACTCAACCTAACCCAGCCCGGATTAATTTTATCCAAGTTGAACCAGGTCCAAGTTTCTAACATAGCATCATGGCCAGGGATGACACTCAGGTCGGATATGTGGTAAAACCCAACCCGACCTTAATGGGTTAGGGTTGGGTATTTGAATTCAACTCAAATAACTATTCTAGTTGATTCGGATTTATCATTTCTTAATTAATATCAGGTTTAAATTTGATAAAATTTAACCCGAATAAAGTTATAAATATAAATTTTTTATATTTTTTTTATATTTTAAGTCCGGACTACTTCCCACTATTTTTTGCTCATTTGTTATATGATCGCAGTCAAAAAGTTTCGCTGATTTTTGTCGATTTGACTGCTACCCAAGGACGAATAAAATCCCCCAAGCAGCGGAGAAGATCAAATTGTCATGGAATATAGGCCGGTGTCGAAATTGAAAGGTGCAGAGACATGTAAGAACAGATGCAGAATCCCGATGAGAAAGCTTTATCCACAAAGAGATGAAGAAAGTCTGTTTATCAACGGCTGGGATGCAAAGGACAGTGAACCAAAAGGGCATTTACCTTTTGACAAGGAACTTCTCGGAACCGTCTCTTTTGCACCCACAATTCCTCCAAAGCTTGGTTTAACTTCTGATTATTGTAAGTAATTCTAGTCAAAGACACTCTATTTATAGTTGCGTCCAGCCCTTTGAGCTTGACAAATGACAGGGATTGCGGGCTTGTGGACATGTTAGCAACTTGCAGAAGGCACATGGAGGAGGAAAAAAATGGATTTGCTTCTGCTAGTGATAGAAACAGAGGAGGAGGAGGATGGGCGTCAACAAATCTATCTGTTCATAAGCTTGCGCTCCAGTGGCTTGTATGTGGACAGTAGAGTGAGCTCATTCAAGACACAATTTCGTGTCAACTTGTCTAACTGATTTTTTCGCCTTCTGTAGAACATGTGTAGAAATTTTTAAGAAGACGCCGGATCAACATGCATTTTGGATGAAAGACGGGCTTCCTCATTAATTTGGTGACGACATGTTATCAAGTTAAAGAAATTTAATTCATAATTTTGAACTGTATAAATTATTGAAAATTAAGTAAAAGATACTGAATTGAACTGTAATTTTATGAACTTGAAAGTGCTTTTGGCCTTTTCTCACCCTTCTTTTTTTGTTTGGACATACCCTGCTAGCTACAAGGAATCAAGAAGAGTGAAAACCTGCTCACGGGAGACTACAAAAGAGTGGAGCTCTCAAGTAGTGTCATATATGGAGAAAAATGACAACTAAGTGTTGGCATATTACTGGATTGGTAGGACTCAAAAAATCGTCTGAAATCACTTTCAAGCACTAAATCGGTTGAGAAAATCAATTTGGAAAACTACTCGACACAGCTGAAAATTCAAATCACCTCTATCTTGAGCTTTTTAGAATACGAGGGATCTAATATCTATATTATCCTGAATTCAAGATGGAAATGATCAGATGTAACCAGCCATGTGCAGCTACAGAACACAATCCCGTCTGAAAGTTCCACTTATCCCATCAGGAAGAAGACCGAAACTGGGGCCAATGTCTTCCACATAAAGTCAGTCAGTAATTTATTCATTTCTTAACCCAAAAGTACCTCTTCGACCTAATGTTGCTTCTTGAATAATACATATCTTTAGCCAAGAATACTACAAAATTATTGAATTATCAAACAAGAGCATAAGATGGAAAAAAAATTATTATTAAAAGCTCATGTCTATGACAGAGAAATGAAAAACATAGAAAAAAGAAGAACCTCATCTGTATTAATTATACAGCCAACTCTCTCACCCTATTTTCAAATGGTTGACTTCAACTCTAAGGGCGTGATTCCGGGCTCATCTAATGTATTACTTAATCAACCGACAAAAAACTTAATGCAAATTTTAAGACAAAATATTAGAGTTTATTGACGATCACCAGCTCATTACAATACTTTACTTTAGTTACCCCCAGAGAGGTGCAATTCTTCTTTCTCATTGACGAGTGACGACAAGAAGATTTGTACGGAAGTGTGAACAACATAGCTGTAGAAAGGGAGCCCAGCTGTGTTGCAGAAAACACTGCTCAAAACCAGCCGAAGAGAAGCAATCAATGAAGAGGAGGGTGTTCACACACATGGGCATTGGTCAGTTGCAGGACTCCACATGCCATGCAGATTGCAAGAGAAGGCAACCTTTTGTATTTGCATAAACAGAATCGACCAAGTGGATTACTGCAAGAAAAGAGTAAAAACGAACATCAACGTATTGGAATGCTGCTCCAGACCTTCCGTTTCTCGAACTGAAAGCTGTCCAAAACCTCACCCCCCAGGCACCCACGTGCATAGGAACAGATTGGAAGAGAGAGAGCAAAAAAATGATGACCAGAGTGGTTATGAAGAATTGCTTTTCAGTTTTTTGTAAGAAAAATCAGACCAATAGGTTGGTCAAGGTTTATTAAATTCACCCACAGGTAGACCGTAGGATCTTTCCCCTCATTTAATAACCAAGTTGCTGAAGTTGTTGCGGCTCAAATTTTAAGGAGGATGTGTACTCTTAGAGTCCTAGTATCTAATCGTAACTCCATGTTTGAAATCTAAGCGAGATGTCACCGCAATTAATTGGTTAATCAAATAGGTTGCTGTAGCTTCTGCTCAAGTTTATACTACTTAATAAGATTGCACTGATCAATGTGAGCAACTTACGTCCTTTTAATACACTAGATAGTACTAAAATAAATAAATGAGTTTGGTAGCCACTACATAAAATGGAAGAACATGTTTATGAAGTAGAAAAATCAAGGAGATGCAACAAACTAACCAGGAATTTACTATTAGCAAATGCAAACCTAAGCTTTTACCATCTACTCTTTGGAGGGAAGCAGTATCGGCCCTGGGCCGTCCACTTGGATTTGGCCCTTTCTCTGCACAAAACCACGCGCTTTGCAGACACAAAACCGCTTTGGGCAGGGAAAGACCGAGAGGCCCCCCTCTGCAGGCTTCTTTCCACATCACAAAACCGCCTCAACAGCAGTTTTTTGGCCCTCCCTACGTCCCTCGTCAGAGTGTCAGTTGGTTGTGACGTTCGGAATTGGGAGGCCTTTGGCTCCCACAACCCCCCGCATCTTGCCTATATATTCCCCCTCAATCCCCGCACTTCCTCCTCACCACCCCTGCTCCCTCCCCATTCTTCTTCCTCTTCCCTCCGCCCATCCACTTGCTTTCATTATCTCTGCGGTGTGCTCTGAGGTACACGCATTCTTTTATTGTAGTCTCATTTGCTTGTGACGAACTCTTTAACTGAAATGGGTCTGAAGGTGTTATTTGGCAATGTGTTTGCAGGGACAATGGCTCTTCTTTGGTTCCTTTTGGTGAGTTTCCTCTCAACGTTCCGAGCTGCTTACGGTGGATACTGGGGGTGGACAACCGCTCATGCCACCTTCTATGGAGGTGGCGATGCTTCAGGGACAATGGGTATGCATTTGAGCTTTGTACTCAGATAAGCCAGATGTTTGAGTGTAGTTTAAGCTGTTTTTCATCTAATGTTTGGTTAACTGGTTGAATAGGTGGAGCATGTGGGTATGGCAACCTCTACAGCCAGGGGTATGGGACCAACACTGCAGCGTTGAGTACGGCCCTCTTCAACAGTGGGTTGAGCTGCGGGGCTTGCTTTGAGATCCGGTGCGTGAATGACAACAAATGGTGCCTGCCCGGCTCTATTGTGGTCACGGCCACCAATTTTTGCCCACCAAACAATGCCCTGCCCAACAATGCCGGAGGGTGGTGCAACCCTCCCCAGCAGCATTTTGACCTCTCCCAGCCTGTCTTCCAGCGCATTGCCCAGTACAGAGCAGGGATTGTGCCTATTTCTTACAGAAGGTGCCCATTTTTCCATCCATTCCCCTCCCCCCAAGTAGGGGCCTTTATGCCTTACTAATCTTGGGCCCTGACTCTAAAGTTGAATGGTTGTGTTGTGCAGAATTCCCTGCAGGAAGAGAGGAGGCATCAGGTTTACCGTCAACGGCCACTCCTACTTCAACTTGGTTCTCATTACAAATGTTGGCGGTGCTGGTGATGTGCATTCCGTCGCCATTAAGGGGTCTAGAACTGCGTGGCAGCCAATGTCCAGGAACTGGGGGCAAAACTGGCAAAGCAACAGTTACCTCAACGGCCAGAGCCTTTCCTTCAAAGTCACTACTAGTGATGGCCGAAGTGTGGTCTCTTACAATGTTGCTCCTCCCAACTGGTCCTTCGGCCAGACCTTCGCAGGCCGCCAGTTCCGCTGAGCAAGAGCTGCATCCATCTTATCTGGACCATCAGCAAAGCTGAAATCATCAAGCTTAGGTTTTGCTGCGATTAGCATCTATAATATAAGTGAAATAGTAATTATCGAACGTTATTATTTAGTAGTCTAACTTTTTAAGTGCTGAGTCAACATGAGTTGTGGGGGGCTTATTTTAAAGGGGTCCTTTCACCATGTTAATTTGAATATGAATTTTTCTGTTCCTTGGCCTTTTTTTCAAGGGCCTTGAGTGAGGGAATAGAAGAGAATAGCGTGTTCTTCTGTTAAGAGCAGAGGGTGGCAGAGGTGGACTTTTACCACCCGCCATTATTTTATAGTGAATCTTTTTTTTTTGCCATTGTGGGCGTTTATTTTACTTTTAAGGCCATTGTAATCAGCTGATGCTGAATATGTCCTTCGTTGTAATGAGTATTTGAGATGTTATCTATGAGACTGTAAATGTAAACTCAAGTTACCTAGTAATGAGAAGAAATGCTTGTCCTTTATCTAATACATCCGTTGTTTATCAGTTTGGCAAGGAGCATGGTAAGTCAAATTTTCTTCATGGGATCTTTTAAAAGAGACGTTAGCTTTGAGCCTTGACATTACAAATCTTTATCCGACGGTTCAAGATGTCGTGATGCCCGGCTTTACAAACTTGTGTTAACTTATTTCTCATAACACGAGTGAAAGGTCTTCGTATTAAAGAAAAGCAGTAGTCTTCCCCACGTTGGGTACCATTAAGCTAAATATACCATGTTTGCTTCCCCTACATACTGAAGGTTTCTGCATTTTAATCACTACATCTGAATTCCCTGACTTAACCAAGCAAACTTCACTTTCAATTTTTATTCGCGATCTTTTTCGCCCTTATCTCTAAACGCGCTAATGTTGAAATTACACACAAACTTCTCACTGTGCAGCTTGTGAAAATTGTTGGCTTAATATTCAACAAAATAACTATAGAAGTTAGCTTATGAGAAGAGAGCGGCAAGTAGTAGGAATTGGTATCCCCTTAGACAAAATTATTCCCGGTTCGTTCCATATTAATTAATTGTCTCATTAAACAATATATAATATTTGAGAAAGCTAATCTACTATTACTAATTTTTTACTCCATCCATTAATTACTATGTTAAAGATAACATAAAACAGGACTATTAATATAAGATAATAATTTTTCCAAACAGGACTAGCGGACGGAGGGAGTATCCTATATTTAGGTGAAAAGCTAAAATGTGTTTAAGTTGGTTGCAACAACCTTGCGGAAAACTCCAACATTGTATTTAAGGAAATAGTGAAGGTTCATACCATATCATACAGTTGTCTGCTGTGGTGCTTCCCCTCATTAAATGAGGCTTTTGTCGGTGTTTTCTGACGCCAGAGATATATGTCTCCTCGTAGGCTCTGTGGTCTATTCCATTTCCTCCTTGTTAATGCAAGAGGATCCTGGGGCTTTATTTTTTTAGTAAGGCTTCCGGATTCTAGTAAAAACGTTGTCTTAAAACAAGCAGTTCTATACTTCTATATTAATTTTTATTAGAATTAGAAGTCTCCTTTGATTGCGCATAAATCATCACCTCAAGTCTCTAGGTGTTCCTATTATTTTAATAAAAAAATTTCTAACTTAAAGTAATAGCTATATTTAATTAAAAAGTTTATTTTATATTAATAATTTTATTTTGTTCAATTTAAGTAGTTAGGTACTTAGAAATAAAATATTTTTTATACTTTGCTCTAACAATAAACTTAAGTATTACTTATACATACATTGGTCATCAATCTCAAAAATAAATATTTTACGTACATTCTTTATGCTGGGCTTACGAGCATAAAAAATTACTTCCTTTCAAAAAAGTATCATAAACTTATTTTTTCTTTTCTTAAATATAAATTTCATCCTTTAATAAAATTATTATTATTTTTAAAATAAAAATTAATATAATATAGAAGAAGTATTAATTTAAGCTTGTATGTATGTTGATAAAAACCTAGAAACTTAGGGGGATTGAAGATCAAGAAAATTAGAATGCTTTTTGCATTTAGTACTAATTTTAGGGTATGTAAATTTGTGATATATGTGTCGCTGTTTTTGAGATTTGGATATCAACCAAACTGTCTTTGACACATCCAGAAGATGGGATTGGGGGTGGCCAACTTAGGTGGCATCCAAATTTCGAATCCAAGGCATGGGTGGTTTAAAATGTAGTTAGACGCCAATTTTATGTACTTTCTCTAGAAATTTACTCTTTTTTATATTTAGATTTACTGTTTTGCATTTTCACTAAGAAAAAATTTCTAGTATCCAAATGCTATAAAATACGTATCAGGTTCTCGTTCTCTCAATCTTATCACCGGAGCCTATCTAGATTTCATACGCTTTTTTGCTCATTCTTTAGTTCAATAGAATTTAATCATAGTTGCAACTTTGGAATTTACAAACAACAAATTCATATAAAAGCTCCCTCCTAAACTTTTCTGTAGATTAAAGATCTTGCTGAGTAATGATTTAAAAGGGAAAGGACTGCATAAAAAAAAAAGGGAAAGGGTCCAAAACCTTTTACTTGAAATTTTTTATTCCGGGGGGCTGCTGCTGTGTGAAGCCCCTCAATTTGTATTTGAATTGTTGCTGCGTAAAACTTAGTTCAGCAGCTTTTGTCTTTTTTGTTGGGTGCCCGAACTACAACAGACAAACGCACATGGCTCTCTTGTGGTTGGAACGCCTTTCACTTTCAGAGGATCACATTGCCAGCAGCTTGCAGAGTTACACAGACTTACAGTCAGGTTGACAGGTTTAATATTGGTCATCTATGGTTTAAAAGAGTTAATTAACTGGACATGACCCCATTGTCACTACATAAGGACTCTTTTTTGGTCAGTCAGGGAACTTGGGTGACTCTTGAAGATTTGTTACTCCACATAGGGTATATTGTTCGTCTATTGCTTCTGACAGTACAATTTTAAAATGATGCTTTACTTGAAATTGTCTCCAAAACAGATATATTTTTCACAAACTTCAAGCTTCAACGGTGAAATCTAAGCGAAAGAAACAAAAATTTCAACCTTGAAACTCTCTCGCTGTTGATGTTTGAATTTAAATTCCCACAAGGTCCTTTTATCTTTTTGATCGGACTCATTCACCCTAGTGGCTTTTACTTTGGGGATGGCTCTTTTACTTGTAACTGGATTTTATACTGCTTGAAATAGTTTTTGTACAAAATCTGATGCTGTCCAAGATTCCTTCAACAAAACTGTGTAAAAGTGAATAAAAGTTGTAACTACACCACTTTCTGCCACTCGATTGTTCACTCTGTCTCCCTCCCTATATCATCGAGAATACATGGATTCAGCATAAATTCAAACCTTAGTAAGCATTTACTAGTTCAAAAAAATAAAGTTACCGGTTAACTGACAAGAGTCCATATATCAGAAAAGGAAAAAGAAGAAAACTATTAGCTTAATCTTAAGACGGATATACCTGTTTTATCGTAATTGTTATAACAAGAAGGTTTTCAAGATTGCATGGCAAAAGATCATATGCTTAAGCTGTGATATGTAGAGACGATTTGCCCCTGTTTCATGTCCTTTTTTCGTCTGTACTAACTAGGAGTATTTATTTTCTCAAAAATAAAACTGGAACATGTGGCTTTCAACTTCAATCTTCATTCATACAAATAATAGAAGTAGACGAATTTGCGTGGATGGGTCTTGCATGGGGCATGTGATGAGGATTAGAAGAGAATTATTTTCCAGTTTGTAAAATGTCTGGCGGAAATGTTAGTTCATCTGCATATATATATATATATATATATATATATATATATATATTGTGTTATTGAATCCATGTAGTAGGATGCAACTTATAACAGAGAATGAAAAATAAATAATGAGCATTCAAATCAGTTACGAATCGGTAGGAATGAACCCACCCAACTCGGTGAAGATGTCAATTTCCTGATTAGTTCACGATCATGTCAATTGCGATTCATCTCTGTTTTAGCTAAGCTTTGTGATTCATATCTACGACTACGAGTTACTCTCCTTTGTCTCAAACTGGGCAAGTTTGGTAATCCAGCTCAACAAACAACAGCATCTTTGAACAGACGGTTGAGATCTCTCCGTTGGGTATGAAAAACATTTATTGAGCAAAAGACCTGACACAAACGAAGGAAAGAAAATCTGAGAGATGAGGCGAAGGTAGGGGGTGTCACATGTCTGATCCCTGAAACCGAAGCCATCAGGCTCAGAGCCATCAGAGGCAACAGAAGATCAGACTTGACTTTGTGCCGTCCCTATGCCGGGGATATTTATGGCCTACTTTACGGCCGGCCTCCTGCCCCATGCCCCCTCGTCTCAGCGTTTTCCAGTCTTTACGACGACCTCACCTCCCCCCAACTCTGTCTGTCACCATTCCTTATTAACCTCGCCTCCTCGCTTCTGCACTGAAGCAAGCGCCGCCCAGCTTCAGTACTGGGTACGATGCAAGGTCGGCACGCCTCCAGAGACCAGAGAGACTAGCTAGGATAGGTGGGATGTTGGGCGACCGACCGGTCTCTTGGAAGTTGCTTTTGCTTTCTCCCGTATTAACTGCACGCCCATTCCGAGAAACGAAGCGATGATTCGGTAGGGATCATCTCTCATCGTGAGAAGAGCCCATGGGCTCTCTCGGTTGCTTATGTTGATGTTATTGGATTCCACGCATTTTAAAATGGGCCTTTGCTGGGTTTTAGGTCCTCTCAACTCAGGTTTTACGGCTTTCAACTTTGATAAGGGGGCGGAGATGGCTTGCCGTATCCGACACAAGCAAGTATATTTTGTTTTTGTTGGACATCAAGCAAGCAAGTATACAAAAAGCTAAACTAAAGATCTTCACACATATGTACGCCATAGCAATTAGCAAGTACGAGAGGAGCAATAAAAATGGAGCACCCACTTTAGGCTGGATCCTAATTTACGGCCTCTATATCGGTTACTTGAGATTGCTTTGCTTTATCAATATGAAAGCGATTTTGGCACGACCAAGCGTCTGCATTCAGATGTAGCCATTAGTACTTAATAAAGGCTCGGGGAGGATTAACCAAATAATTTATGGATAATTTTTCTTTAGGAATAGATAATCGTATCATCTGATTTCATCCGATTTCCCCCATATTACATTTAGTCCTCTATAATACTCCCTCCGTCCTATTTTAATAGCTCCATTTCTCTTTTTAATTATTTTTATCTTATCACGAGTCTCACCTACGTATTATCATAATGAAATGGGTGTTATATTATGAGTAGAAGAAATGATGCCAGCCTGATCCACTGGCTGGAAACTCCATAACCATCGTTGTAATCCCTGCATGCAAAGGCGCATAGAGCACTGTTCACTGCTAACAGAGACCTGAGCTCCACCCAGAACAACCAAAGTCAGCAACGCCGGCCATGCACCGAATGGAAAACCCCCGTAACAACTCGAAAATGGAAAACCCTGATCAGCGGTCACGGTCTCTCTTCGCCAACGACTGCAAGTGCTCCCCAAGTCTCACCGCGTCCAGTGTGAATCCATGGCTGTCAGTCTCAGAAGCACATACCCAGAAAAGTCGGCAGAGGTCCATCATTTTGTTTCTCTTTCGTGTCTCTTGTCTAATTAATACGAAACAATCAGGTTTTTGCTTCTGATCTTCCCTCCCCACTTCTAGAATGAATTCTGTGCTGCTTCCACATTTGATCTTCTAATTTTAATTACCTGCTCTCTGTCTATCCCTAGTCTCATCAGTAATAAACAAGCTTGACTTCCTTTTCCTCCTGAAATCAGTTTTGTCTTCTTCGCATTCTTCATTCGTCACGCCCATTTGCCATCTTCTGCTCTCTTTCTATTCCTCTGAATTCGACTCGTAGCTCTCTAAAAAGTCAATCCACTATCTTGTTCTCCTTCGTTTTGCACTATCGAAAACCTATCTCCCGTCTTCTTCCCATCCTAAACTGATCACTCCCAGTTCTCGGCTTCCACTCTCCTGTTCTTCTTCCCTTCTCGTCTCTGAGCAGTAACTTCTCAAATGATGAAGAGAATCACAAATTGGGTTCTTTTCAGGGTTCAAAAATTCTCTCTTGCTTTCTTACCCACTAGTGATAATCTGGTGGTTCCCTCTAAAAGTAAGAAGCATAATAGATTCATCTAGGTTTAAATTAAGTGAAATGGAGCAATTATTATAGAACAATGTTTTTTTTTCTATTGTAGCTATTAAAATAGGACGGAGGGAGTAAATTTTTGCAATTCCCTATAAGACCGTTACTCCTCTACTTAATTAGCAATCTTAATAGATTTGTAATTAATTAATGTTGATAAACAATGAAGTACGGAATTATTGGATTAGTTCCACATTAATTAATTGTCGCAAGTCTTGTAGATAAAGCGCACCTATCTTCCTAAAAGTTATTTGTCTTGATGGAAAGGTTTTAATTGTCAGGAGCTTAAATTGAAGGTACGTTAACTTCATCATGTAGCAATTTCTTAAACCAAAGGTACTTCCAGCCCGTCTCTTTAGATGGTCAACTTATCTAGGGTGGTATTTTTGTCTCAGCACACTGCTAGCAGACTGGATTTTGATTTCTTCCGATCCTCGTAAGGTTTTCAAGAGTAGCCATATTATATAAGTACAACTATTATTGCAAATAATACTGGGAACTTTGTCTGTCATACCGGCTGATAGTGCCCTATTAGAATATTAAAATTGAAGAGACTAGGTTATGACTTATGATCTATTTTTGTCTCATAAAAAATATCACCTAAAAACAAAATTAAAAGATATATATGTAAACAGGGAGGAGCCACCTTAAGGGTTTGGTTTGAAATGATTATGAGAGATATTACAAATAAATGTCCATTCCTAATTTCCCCCATAATATTTCAGGGTTGCCCCTCTGCCCCTTTCCTCCCTAGATAATTACACATAGCCCTCCCGCCCACCTTGGAAACTTTATGGCTCCGCCAGCAAAGAAGGTTACATGTAATCACCAAAATTACATTGTCCTAATTTATTCTTTCACATTAAGGAGAACTTTATCTTCCATGATATTTTGGGTTTGCCGAGAGTGGTCTCCCCACTGGTTCAAGTTGGTTAATTTAGGCAAGGTCAAATGGCTACTTATTGTGGCCAGGCCCAGGCCAGGCAAGGATCTAGTTCACCCCAGCAAATTCCGAATTTACCCGACAAAAACTTGACCGGGTTTGGTAAACGGTCTAACAGGCGGGGGCCGGTTCTTAAAACCCCGACCCCGATTCTTATTGTAGATTTTATTCTTTCACATAGCCTCAGCCAACCAGTTGTCACCATACCATTGGACAATAACTTTCACATAAGCAGAGCTGAGACCTCTTTACCAGAGAATCCGCCCGGTAGGGCCGGCATGATGATCCACCCAACCACATCACTCGCATAGATTTTAGATCTGCTGACAAGATAAGGCGGGATAAGGAACCAACGCCCTGATTGGCTGGCTCATTCCCTCAACAAATCTCCCCCGTTGAATCTCTCCAAACAAGTATCTCGACCGTGCATTCCATGCCTGAACTCAGAGCCACAACATTGCCTGTGACATGTAATACAAAGGCTACGCGGAAGGGGCTTCTCCACCAGATCCTTCCTCCCGCTGCCTCGCCGGATTGTCTCCTCGGAAAGGGCAATGGCGGCAGTCACAACTCAAGCTTCAATTGCAGGATTCCGGCCTGTGGCCTCGAGGTCTCGCTTCCTCTCCGGCTCGTCCGGCAAACTCCACAGAGAAGTTTCATTTCAGGCACCGGCAACCAGTGCTGGCTCCTTCAAAGTTGTAGCCAAGAAGGGCGAGTGGCTCCCGGGCTTGGCCTCTCCAGGATACCTCAATGGCAGGTTAGTCCCAATTACCCACTAAAAGTCAAAATTAAAGTGTAATAATAGTTTTTATAGTGAATGTTCTTTGTTAATTTTGTTTTATGTTACTAATGTCCATTATTTACGGGTTAGCCTGCCTGGTGACAATGGGTTCGACCCACTGGGCCTGGCCGAGGACCCCGAGAACCTCAGGTGGTATGTCCAGGCCGAGCTAGTGAACGGGCGATGGGCCATGCTGGGCGTCGCCGGCATGCTGCTCCCGGAGGTCTTCACCAAGATTGGCATCATCAACGCGCCGGAGTGGTATGACGCCGGCAAGTCCGAGTACTTCGCCTCGTCGTCGACCCTCTTTGTGATCGAATTTATCCTGTTCCACTACGTTGAGATCAGGAGGTGGCAAGACATCAAGAACCCCGGATGTGTGAACCAGGATCCCATCTTCAAGAGCTACAGCCTGGCACCCCACGAGTGCGGGTACCCCGGCGGGATCTTCAACCCCCTCAACTTCGCCCCCACCGAGGAGGCCAAGGAGAAGGAGCTGGCCAATGGTAAAATTCATCGTTATAAAATTGGCATTTAAACCATTAGTATTATGGGCCGTTGGATGTAAACTTAACGGCCCATAAAACTCGGGCTCACATAAGCATATATGAGCCCGGGCTCATATAAACGGAACTCATTTTTTAACGTTTTGAAGTGCATGGTTGACGAGAAAGTTTTTTGACATACATATACATGTGGTGAAACGAACCATTTTGCAGGAAGATTGGCGATGTTGGCATTTTTGGGCTTTGTTGTGCAGCACAATGTGACAGGCAAGGGTCCATTTGAGAACCTGCTGCAGCATCTTGCCGACCCATGGCACAACACCATTGTTCAGACACTCAGCGGATGATGAGAAATTGATCACCTCATATACTGAGCCTCGTGTATTCCTTTTCTTCTTCGTAAGGGATATGGATGTCGATCGGATCTAGGAAAGTTTTAATGTAAAAGAATGAACATTATTGTAATGTACAGGTGCTCAGTCTGAACTCGATATTTACCAAGAATTGCAAGTATGTTAATTCATATGCAAATCTATTGAGGATACCATATGAGTATGAGACTCATAAGTACACGTACAGATTAACATTACATTCACTCATAACATTTGTAGTCATTCATGATGCATGATATGTCTATAAGATTTGTGTGGTTAGTATGACATGCCACCAGGTCCAAATTGAGTGGGGTTTTGCCAATCCTGAATTCAGATTTTATCCAACCCGAGCATCTCAAACCCAAACCCAACCCCAACCCCCAGAATATCCCACTCGAACCCAACCTAATCAGACCAATTTAATAAAAAATATATAAAAACACTTTATTACGAAAAGATACAAAATTTTAATTATTATCTCTGAAAAAAAATTTGAAGGTTTATTATCAAAACAAAAAATTATCTAAAAAATTAATATTTGTAGCCATAATTTGGTTGAGTTAGGTTGGATCACTTGAAGCATAAACCTAACCCAACTAGTTATTCGGGCTCAACCTGACCTATTATGATCAACTCGGGTCAGATTTTCCTATATACCCAACCCAAGTGTATATACTTGAATATCTCAAGGGATTATTATCCCTGCAAAATTTACCTCATTAATCCACAATGTAATCAATGGACCACTAGAGCTTTAAAATCAGTTCATATTTAGAGGTTCCTGACATTGAGTCTTCTTTGCCTCTGACGTTTCTCAATTCGGAGACAATATCAAATCATTATACAAGCCAAGGATAGTCATTACACAAACGATGTGGATGTATTAAAAATTGTAGGTCTCATATACAATTTCAAGGTGTTACTATGCCCCTAGTATAATCTAAGTACCCTCTCCATCCCACATTAATAATTTCATTCAGTTTTTTAAAATGAACTTATTTTAATTCATTTTGAAAAATTAATTGGAGCTATTAATACAGAGGGAGTATAAAATATCCGTTCATGAAATTGACATTTGAGACAAGATACAGAATATTCAATTTCGAGAGATATCTATCATGTAAACTAGGTTTGTAGACTGGATAATTTTGGAAAGTTTACTGTGAGGTGAACTATTTATACAAGATTTTGCTTACTCAAGTTGCATGTTGAAGTCATGAGTATTCTGCCAAAAATAGAAAGAAAATGATGAATGAAAGAAAAAGGTAAAGTCGGCATCTAAGTGGTTGCTGCAAACCTTACATAAGAGAGGTGTGCGTTTAGAATTACATGAACTATGGAGGTTGGCCTTGAAAATTTTATAAATACGACGTCGCTTATAGGGGGTTAGTCAATCAAAATTTTAAATACTAGATTTAAAATATGAGATTTTAGAATATAATCTAAATTCTAAGATTTGAATTGCCAAATTTTAAAATATTTGGATACCTAAATCTTGTATTACTAGAATCCCAGGATTTGCATTGTTGATTTCAAAATAATTAACTCCTAAAATTTTTTTATCTATAATTTTAAAATTTGACTAATCTATAATTTGAAAAAAATGCGAGAGGTGGTCACGAGCAGAGTAGGCAATAGGGTATACAGAGGAAAAAAAATCAAAACAGAGAATGGAAGATAGCGGCAATTGGAGGGTAAGATGAGACGTTACTGGCCACGATGGTTTCTCTGGCAAGGATGGTGGCCTCCACCAAGCTCTAGTCGCCGCATGAAAATGACAACCTCCTCCAAGCCATGGAAAGCAGTATCGATCATGGAAGGCCATATCGGCCGATACGGGTGCATATCGGCCAATACATACCGGTATCGGCCGATACCGATACAGTACTGGTGGTGATACGCCCCCACTATAATTATCAATACGTAATGGTTGTATCGATCATACCGTATTGATACGGCCGATATGTATTGATACTATATTTTAAAAAATATTTTTTATTTAAAAAATATTTTTTAATTAAAATTTTTAATTTTTTTACAGTCATTGATGCTCTCATCCGTATTGATACAACTTTCCATGGTATCGATATGAATGATAGTATCGACAATCACAGATACGGGTTGCATCGATAATACGCTTCGTACGCGCTAAAACGGTAGTAAACCCTTTGATATACATAAAAAATTATTATAACTAATAATATATCATTATAATACTTCATTTTAGAAGGTCGTATAAATTGATACGAGTGCTCTAAAATTATTTCATTTTAGAACCATACACTTTACTCCCTCTGTCCTCTATAAACTATTATTCCCTCCGCCCCATATTAACTGTTCTAAAAATAATTTATTTTAAAATCAAATAAGATATTTAATGAGTCATATGAATATTATTGAGAAACTTATACGGTAAATGTTTAAGTAAATGCATAATTGTGGAGCACTATATTTTTAAAAAAATTATGTAAACTATATAGACCCACTTATATTGATATTATATAATTTCTTTAAAATATTTTTAATATAATAAAAACATAGTCATTAGAAGAGGTTGGATTGGAATTACATTTTTGTTTTTAAAAAAATAATAATTTTTTTAAAATAAAAAATATATTAAAATATTAGAATATCGATATGTATCGACCGTATCGATATTGTATACCCGATACGGCCGGTACATATCGATAATACGTGTGGGGGGCGTATCACCCCCTATACCGTATTGGTATCGACCTCTAGTACGTGTCAGCCTTTATTTTCTAGTGCGTGCCAACCTTCATTTTCTAGTGCATGCCGACCTCCCTTTTCCAGTGCTTCTGTCATTTTACAATACCACCTCTAGAGGTGGTGTTGTAAAATCTCACTTTTATATTATATGTTTCCGGCAAAATCCTCTCAAATCACAATCCTAAGATTTTTAACTAAAGCTGCATTTTAAATTCAAGAATCAATTATTTAACCACTAATACGATATTTAAAATATAATATTTTAAATCTTAATGTAATAACGCTGGATTGTAAATATGACATAGACAATTCTAAATGACTAACCATAAATTTTAAAATACTAACATTTTATTTTTAAATCCTAATTAACTAAACCCCTGTTATAGAAATTGGAACTCTTCAAGACATCTGCAATTTTTCTCCTTTTTGTGAAATACAAGGAGACGTATCTCTCGTGAAGTCCTTCATTCAGAACAACTAAGCAGATGCAGATAAATTTTTTCATTCCATGGCGACTAATTGATCTGTGAATTTGTCTACAAGTCCATTTACAGTCTAGAATCCTGATTGATACCAAAATTCCAAACCCAACAAGATCCTATAAGTAGAGATCCATTCATGCGTAAAGCCGTGTCAATGAGAAAGAATAAGGACATTTACATACAACTGTACTTATTTAACATTTGACTTTAGATTTACATTTCGATTAATTAGGTACTAAAAAATGCTCTCTTAGTTAGTAATATTACAACGGAAATAATCAAAGGACCACGTTCACATGTAATTTCCATGAAAAGGGGTTGATAATATAATGTTCAACGAACCATTAACTCTGCTGCACTGATCCAGAAAATCAGCATCCATCTAACCTTGCACGCTTGCTACCTTTTTTCTGTACATGGACGCTAACTGCATTTATAGTTTGAGGACACTTCGATATCCTCAACCTGTGCTCCCAATATTAACTGTTCCATGACTTAAACCTTTTGGTAAGGGAGGTTTCAAACCTTTTGGTAAAGGAGGTCGCTAAGGCCAGAATGGCTTAATGAAAAAGTTCTATCATCATCAGTTATGTTGCTGAATAAGAAGAAACAATCTATCAGAAAAATATGGCTCAAAGAAGTTACCTGTACAAACTGAAAAGATGGCCCAAAGAAGTTGAAAAAAAATTGCCAGTTTTGTACCACCTAAGTACGGACTGTGCTAACATAGAGAAAGCAAGCTAAACCTTGACAGCATAAATAAGTAAAGAAGCATCACCTGAGGGTACGAGGGCTCATTGAACATGGAAACGCCACATGGACTGGATGTGGAAGCCCAATAACGATGGCTTGCATCATATCCTATCCTGGGCAACTCAAACGTTGCAACTTGGTAATCTACAGTTGGTTCTTGTAAGTTGATCTCTTCCTCTGTCTTGAACTTCTTCTTGTCCTCAATCATATTAAGATTATATGGCTCGTATGGATATTGGCCTCCAAGTTGTAACCTCAAACATTCAATTGGTTTTACCTCACTTAAAACACCACTTTCTTGTCCTGATCTTTCGAATTCTGTTTGCTTCCCTCCGCTAAAGTAGCAGGAATAATTTGGAAGGGGGGCTCCCAACGAACAATCAACATCCCTAAGCCATCAAATTTATATATATATAATTTGTGACATGAGATTCTTTGTAAATAGAGACACAACAGAATGACACACCAAATACCAGACATCACACAAACTTCCCGTTTCCCCAACAGTCACCCATGTTCAATGTACAACCATACAAGTGAATTTCTTTCTTTGACGACCCACTTCTTATACACTAGAATTTTGCACCAAAATGCATCTATTCAACTGAATCTGAGAATACCAATCAATGAACATAAAGAACTTATAAAGGACCCACCTTTGTGGCAAAAAACTTGGGTCCTCATGCAACATCAATGGATGTCCATCATTATTAGGAAGCCAAGATATTGATTGGGATTGAGCTTCAATGCCCATTGGTAGGGGTATATGCATCCCAGTTTGGAACTGAAAATCCATAATATTACAACAGACAAAAGTTTACAAGTTATAATATCATGTGCAACCAAGTATCAGCAGAAAGAAAATTGTTTTGCATTTAAAGAATGTACCAGATTTTCTTTTATAAAAAACAACTTTAATACCTGACCAGTGCACTCAAGAGACATAAGCTGCTGTTTTTCCATATTCTCCTGATAAAAATAATTTAAGATACATTGAAAAAATAATTCCTACTTGTTGATATACACCTAATTATTCATATTACATCGTGACAAACCTTATGTGCTCTAATCCGAGCAAGGGATTCCTTGAGTGATTCTTCCATTGTCTCAATATGTTCTATGTTATTGATCTTATCAGGATCGATCCAGTAGCTGATACAACGCAACAGTTACATATTGCAAAAAGTTAATGAAATTGAACATTCTCTCAAATAAAATTTCATACTACATCAGATAAAATTTCATGTCAGCAAGCTATTATTAAACTTTAGATGAAGGCTAAAGAACTGGTTTTCTTGACAGGTCAAAAGGGCCAAAATTGTTATATGTTCTCCACATTTTAAATTAACTGGGCAGAAAGGTTCCTCGTTGAATCCAATTTTTATTAACTAAGCACAAAAAGTCCCTTCAATAACTGCAACAAAGTCTGACTAGCAGACAAATCTTATCAAATAACCATAGAAAACATATTCCAGAATTGCCATGTTAAACATTAACAATGCTCCATCAAGTGAAAAATGTCAAAATAAAATCCAAAGTAGCAGTCATGGGGAAAAAAAAAATCTTCGGAAACAATATAATCATTAATGATGATGGTGATGTTGGTAAAGCCAAAGCAAATAATGGAAAGAGAAAGAGAGAGAGAGAGAGAGAGAGAGAGAGACTGTTAGAATACTTTGGAAACAATACCATTAGTAATGATGATGGCGATGCTAGTAAAGACAAAGAAAATAATGAAAAGAGAGAAAGAGAGATGTTCAAGAGTTGAGGATAGAAGGCAACAACCTCAACCGATTGTAGACTTCTGATAGCTGCGATTGCAATAACCTTGACTGATTACTCAATTCCTGCATCAAAGATTCTCATCAGAACATTAATATTTACTTTTGATTAAAGAACTAAAAATTTCTAACACAGGTCACTTGATCCCTGAGCTTCCATAGCTATGCGTACCTCTGCTGTTTGGGTGCTGCAGAAACAAAGGAAAACCCGTCACATGTCAGAATTTCAATCATTTTCTTTCATTATCTAAAAATTCAGGCAACATTAGCACATACCTTGTACCCAGAAAGTCCTGGATATTAACATCGTGGTCCAACTTCTTGAATGTCTTTTTAAGAGCCTGTACATAGAAAACTTGTATGAACATACAAAAGTTACAAGTTGCAAACTTCATTTAGCAAAAATGGAGATGTAACAAAAAGTTGGAGATACAAGACCATGAACTTACTTCAAGACTCTCCAGTTTCCTGTTCCAATAGTGTCACATGTCAGAAACTTCATTAAAAATCAATGCATCTTTATTGATAGTTAAGGTTGATAAATTAGAGTTACTGCACCTTTTCGCTCTCTCCTGTGGAGTTAGTTGAGCAAATTTTGCAATAACCTCTTCGATTGAGCTGAATAAATGGAAGTTCATTGGTTAAAGGAAAAGAAAAGGCATTGAATAAGCAAAAAAAACATATGGGTACTGCAATTTATCAACTTCAAAATTTTAGTATCTAAACCTTTAGCTTGTCAGTTTGTAGACACTGCTTAGAAATGAAGTGTACTGAGATTTTGATAACTTATGATCACATAGAGTGCTCATGAGATCAATCCACGTAATTGTGCAATATTCTTTTCTGAAATATTTAGACGTTTTCTGCTCCATGAAAAAATAAATAATCGGAAGCTCAAGTTTTTCTAGTCTCAGACTAGTCACAAGATGTCACAATAAATAATGATTTCGTTTTCTCACTCGTTTAATTTAAAATTTTGGTTGTTCTTCTATCACAATCGGCAAATGGATTCTTCAGCAAAGCAAGTACCACCTGCTTTCATGTACATGGCTCAGTGTCAGGAAGGATGGTACATAAAGGCTAAAAAGAAATTGAATACCTGCGTTCCCCAAGGCATAAAGTGGGCCTTCCGGATGGAGAAAACATCAAAAGGGCAATGTCTATGTCGCACAAAATTGACAACTCCCTAGCTTTCTTCAGAATCCCAGCCCTTCTTTTGGTGTAGGTGACTGTCCGGCCACCCGAATTTTCCAACCTCTTAATCTTTAGCTTAACCCTCCCCATCCTGCAAGCTTCGCAACCACCTCTTATATCAAATCCTCCCTTTCACACCAAGGCAATAGAAATAAAGAAAAAGAGCATTTCTGACTAAAACCCTGTCTCCTCCTAGTCCGACATGTTCTTAGCTAATACAACAAGCACAAGGGCATAGCTTCCAGATAACAACCAGCAGACTCACATACAACATCTCAAAATTCGATGAAAACCACCCGAAAGACATCGCCCACTAGTCTTATGAAGTGACAACCAATCACAATTTAAAACCCTCCCCCCCCCCGCCCCCCCGCCCAAAAAAAAAAAACGCAACCCTTGTGCACTCAAATCAAAATCAACATCCAACACCCAATTGTCAAAAGAACACAAACAATTGGAGAAAACAAAAAGGTCAATGCAGCTGAATTGAAAAGCAGGAAATTGAAGACAAACTGAACCCAGGCGGCAAAACACAAATTTAACAGCCCAATGAATGCAAACCCCCCCACGGAGCTACCTGTTCTTGTAAAAGACAAATTGCCATATCAATCAAGACAACAGAGACCAATTCAGGCAGACCAAAGTACAGGCATCAAACACAAATTTAAAACTGAAAAACAAAACAAACTAAAGCAATCCAATACCCTCCAGAAATGCTCATCTCAATTGATAAACGAGAGAATGCGAAGGAGGAAGAAAGCAAAAGTAAAGGGAGGGAAGAGGCAAGGAAAGAACAGAGAACATACCTCACATGACAGGAAGAGCTGCAAAATCGGGTCTTTTAAAACGCCCGGGAGAATCGGGAGGGCCCCCCGAGATTTCAAACCAACCATCAATTTCTGATTAATCGGAATTAGAGTATTATGGGGTGTAATGAGCGGGATTTAAAATGTAAAAAAAATAAATAAATCTTTGGATAAAAAAAGGCTGTTTTTGGAGGTCGTCGGGGTTTCCAACGGACGAGAACGAAATTCAACACCTTGCCTCAGGACCAGGAGAGCGCTGTTTCCGCCCGCACAGGGCTTCTGTCTCGGATTTTCACCATTCCAACTGTCATGGCAGGGTTTCGGGTTTCGATGGTTCTTTACCCGATACGACGTCATATCGGTATCGCCTGATCTGTGTGTTTGCGATGGAAAGGTAGGATGGCAAAAATCCTCTCGGCCCTGTAAAAATGACATTAGGATAGGCCAAAAAGAAAATAAGAAAGAGAGGTTTTGGTTATGCTATTTTGATGATCATGATAACGCGTAATCACAATATGGGAAAGGTTAACATAAGCCTGTGCCGCCTGAACCGGGGCATCATGAGCCCGGTGCGCGTTAAGAGAGGGGGCAAACAGGTGATTCAAATCCCCTGCCCCTGAGTAATGTGCACAGCCGGATTAAAATGCCTAACAGGACTCTCATCTCACTATTCGCCCTACCAAGGTCATCATAATGGATCTTTGTTTCAGACGAAAATTGTGTATCAAGTGTCAAGACAGTGCATTATACCAGTAGAATTCAATATACACAGGCAAATGGTGACTCCAAGAATTATGTTTAGTTGCATGACCAGCTATATACAAGGTGACTTTTTCTGATCACTTGGTCTCATCTACAGTACTTAATGAAGGTGGCAAAAGATTCACATGTCCAAAACACTACAATATCATCTCAGATTCACATTCGTCATTTTCTACGTCATGGTAATCTTCGTCCTCGTGGATGTAATTTTCTTCAAACAGAAGTGATGTGCTTTCTCTGCCATTCTTTGGCCTAAGATCTTCCATCTCGATGATTTTGGTAATCTTCTCTGTGATGTGAGATTCAACCTTTCCTTCTTTGGCAATGTCATGAGGTTGCAATCCTAGGATGGATAAACATTCCTCTTGAAACTCTCTGTCGTCGGAGGTTAGTATCAATCCCGCTATGGACCTTGAAAGATAAGGAGAATACCTCTGAATCTAATATGAGAAAGTTGACACAAAGAATGTCAAGATCATCAGTACTGAGGAGAAAAATTATATCAGAAGGTAAGACATTCACGATTTAGTAATATAGATCCATAAGACATCCTACCAAAAAAAACCTAGATTCATAAGACATTCTAATTTATTTTCTTACTATCTTCATTCAAGCTACTAGAGAGGGACAAAAGCTATGGATATACCTTAAGGGCATGCTGGCTGAGGAAAAATCCCGTGTACTTCGTTTTCAAATCATCCAAGGCAAACTTAACTGCTTTCTTGACAAGATTTCTATCAACTTGGAACCCGTTTGCTTGTGTAATCAAGACCTTGTGAATATGTTAAAGTATACATGAAGCCTGCAAAGGTGATCAATTGGAAGAAAACGACATGTTTTTCCAGTTTGATTGTGTCCTACTGTTAACTTACTGCCAAGGTGTCTGTCATGTAAACCAATGAAGGTCTTCAATGGTAAAAATAAAAACAAATAGTGATACAAGTATCCTTATATGTAGTGTCAACTGCACAGGGAAAAAATGACGCTTTAGATTAGGCCCATGAAATTTATACACAGGTGACAACATCTACCTATGACATTTTGAAAAGGAAGAAAATTGATCTTTAAAAGCAAATCGGCAATTTCAGAAGACAACAGCAGTTAAGATGATTTATATAAAATCACCACAAAAAGGCAAAGGATATTTCTTATTGTAACAATGAAGGATGATATCAACGTGGGAAAATTGTGGTATATTTTCCCACTCTAGTACCACACAGCTGTCTTCATCCATGGTACTTGTTTTCAGGGACAAGTTATACTTCTTCCAGTCTGTACTTGTCAATACGTCCAAACATGTAAGAGGGATTGAACATGGGGTAAAGTCTTGAAAGTATAAAACCTGATACAAATATATATTTTTTCTTTGTTAGGCATCCAGTAAAATAAATTATGATGCAATAATCATTTTTATTTAAAAAAATCGCATGATAAAAAGATTGTGGTTTTTTAGTTTTCCAGTTGTTGGTGTATTAGAAACTCATACAATCTAAATTAACTTTTGACTCTGTTTAATAAATAGAATGCATTTTTGAATCAGACCATGAAGAAAGCCAATAAGGAAATTTAACCTCTGTTTTATTACCAAACCAACTTAGATAAGTAGGATTTGATGTCTTCGATACTTCCATAATTGAAATAACTGCTTCTACTGTCTGCCCTGTACTTCTTAGGCTTTCCAAATTAGCAGCCACACCACTGCCAATCATTATATTTTCCCTACAAAGATGAAAAAAAAAAAAACGTAACTCGGCAATGTTATGCTGAAGTCACTGCTTTTCCCATACATAGGCAGCGTCGACAAGACTTTAGTAAAACTGCTTAAAGCAGAGGAACTCATTTATTCCAGTAAGGAAACCCCACAAGGCAAAAGCAAACATGAGCAAATCTGGTTTCAGTATAACATACAATTGTTCTCCACAACTATTACATGGCTATCACAAGTTAAACCAAAAAGTGTAATGATAGGAAACAAAATTTAAGTTCAAGGAAATGGAAGATAACAAGTAGGAGGCAGATAATTCTATAGCATTTCTGAAACATGATAGAATCGCTAGGATTTGGTATTGGTTTACAATTTATATTCGGACATAATGCCGACTGGTTGACATTTACTTTGAAATTGATCTAAATAGCAAAAAATAAAGTCTAACATTAGGAAAAAGTAGGCTGCTGAATTACATTATTAGGCCAACTAGTTGCTATAACAGATTATATAGTATAACAATGCATATCATCGCCTTTCACATTCCTTTAGTCCAAGAATTTCTGTTGTGGGTGCGTTCTCTTGACAAGAATGACCTTTCTCAGTTAATTGGTAACTGTTTCACAAACATTAGCACCAATTGAACTAACTATCATCATCATATTAAAGAAAGCATATAAAAAAACATATTTTTCACTCTTTTGTCTTTCTTAATGTAATTGGCTTGCTATTCCAGAAAGGGGAAAAGTCTACAATAACATTTGCTTTGAACAATTAGTTTTTGTATAGTAACCCCCCAAAAAAGAATAACTAGTTTTTATAACTTTAATGCTTGACTACAGATATAATAATCTCACCTACTCAAAGAGCATGCTCCGGATTGGTCACCAAGAGCAAACTTATGCTTCAGAACATAATCTTGAAAACCAGAAATTAGGAGCTCAACGTGTGGCACTGAAGGTAGATGTAAAATGTCTTCACTTGGACAAATAAGGTGTTCAGATTTTGAGCTACTATCATTTGCAAGTTCAACTACGACTTCCAATACAAGCTTCTGGAAAAAATAACTTTAAGAGAATAGCTTGACTACATGTCTAAAAAGTTGGAAAGTAAAAGAATTGACCTGTGGTGCCAGATAAATAATTACAGCTAAAGAGAAATAACTTATGATATACCAGATAAAGCGATGATTGATATAACTTACAGGAATCCCTAAGATCAACATCTGCAAAATAGGGAAGACAACATATGAAAACAGTAAATAAAAAATGGTACCTTTTGATGCTTCTAAAAAACAAATTTGTAGACTCAGAAGATGGATGTGGCTATCATAAGCGATAAAAACTTATGAAGAGAACTCATACCTTTTGGCAAAACTTAGTGAACCATGATGTGATCTCCTCCATGTTCACATTTGCAAAGAAAGATACTTCAGTGCCACTGCTAGTAAGTTGTCTTATCTAGTTAGAGATAGTAAAAGCTGAAAATTTCCTCCCATTGAAATGGTTGATGATAAAAATAGATAAAAAATCATGCCTGAATTTGCTACCCTTCTTGGGCATTGCACGTAGCCTCTTCAATCTTGTCTCTGCAATAGTTTCTTTTAAATCTAAACTGTAGATGTTGATTACTTTGTCGTCAATGCCTGATAACACCAAACAATAGTGATGATAAAGAAGGCAGCAAATATCTGTACAATATATAACGGTAGCTTGAGAAACTTGAACTCTATCCATTCCATCATTCTATATAATTTTTAGTGTTGAATTCAAACAAAGTGGAATTATATATAAATGCAGTTGTCAAGGTAAACCAACGAGTGGTTGGTCAAGAATACATCAATATTCTTCTGTAGATCAATAATCAAGGCTACATGGTAAGACAGGTAAACTAAATTGACTTTCCATGTCCTGCAGAAGCACTTCACACAACATTGAGAATTTGTGTATGTAGAGAGAGATCTTTACACCCTAGGTTGCTTATGCATCTATGATGGTGAGGCTTCTATGTGTGTATCATTATAATTTATAAGCAGGCATTGAAATAAGCAACCAAATTTCATCAAGTGAAAGAAGTAATCACTCATTGCAGAAGCTGTTGCTGCAAGGGAAGGATTGGTCTTGTCAAGAGCAATTGATGCCCTCAACATTATCCATGAATGTGACTCCTTGCTCCTATTGATATTCTCAGAAAAAAATCCCAATCTGTTCCATGGGCAATACACGCGATTATTAAAGACTTCAGGACAATCATTCCTTACTTCCAACAAGTTACATTTAGGCACAGCTTCAGAGAGGGAAATTTTGCAGCTAACCTGTTTGCCAGTCTAGCTATTTTTATGGTCTTGCTGTTAACTATATAGACCACCATCTCAACCCCTTGAATTCTTGAAATGTGGAGTGACCAATCAAACGTATCTCAGATTCTCTTATCAGTGTTCAGTTTGAGGTGGTCACTGGTCCATACTTCTTTCAAAAATATGAAACCAAAGCAAACAAATTCCTATAACCATGTAGGTAGATGCATGAATATAAGCCCTCGTCCAATAAGACCATATTAAATGACCTCTAAACACAATACTACCTAAAAGTTAGTAACAGCGCCAATTTATTCAATAAACAGAGGTCTGTTAAATGTCATGTTGCATACCGGAAATTTAAAATGCCTCCTGTAGTGAGGATTAATAAATGAACCTCTTAACTCATTGTGGGATATGAAGGGTAGTCCCATCAAGATTATGCTACTCATATCAATGATTACGCTGAACAGAGTTGTTAATAACTTCCATTACATAATTGAACAAACAAAGACACTATTTTCAAAGGAATATTGTTACCTGTTGTTTTGATGGATAGCACTCCATCTGCATCCAGAAAAAAGTAATCCACGTTTAAGTAAAATAAACAAGACTTTCAGATGTGCAAGAGTAAAGGAAAAAAAATAATGAGAGGAAAGCAACACAAGATAAAATTCTACGTGATAAGATTGGAAAGAACAGCATTTTACCAGAGGGTACAAAGACCACCTCAAAAAAATAATAATAATAATTGTTGGGCAGTTTCAAAATAAATAGCCGACGAAATTAACAACACTTTCACACAAATATTCTTGGAGCAGAAACCAAAAATAGAGTAAACGAATATTATGTTTACCCCATTGGTGGACAAAGCCGCGATTCTGTGGAGAATACTTCAAATTCCGAAACTCTACTAAGCTGCTTCCAGCCCCCGTATCAGAAACTGAAAATACATTCCAGCATTATAATTTTTTTCGAATTGTTTTCCATAACGAAACATCTCCATACCAAATCAACGCATCAGAAATTAAAAAAGAAAAGAAAAAAGAGTTTCCCCTCCTCTTAGAGAACAGCAGAAAAAACACGCAAACTAGTGAAACATACACTACAAAATAGGCGATTACCGGAGATTTGGACCGTTGGACTGTCAGAAGAGGATTTTAAGGCGACGGAGAGCCTGCACAGGTTTTCGGAGACTCGACATCTTTGAACCCCCGAAGCAACTAACTGAGAAACGAAACGTAAACAAAATTAGTACAGAAAATTGGTAGAGCAGGTTGCCAGTGAAGGAGCTTAGGCTACCAACGTGTTGACAGAGCGTTCGGGTGGAAGAGACCTCCATCGCCCCCACACCATCAAAACCTCTTTCCCGCGCTTTTCTTCGTCTTCCTCCGTCCCCGGAGGGCACTGAAAGGGATGAGGAGCACGGAGGACAGGGCCGGACCCACTTTCATTATTAACGTCGATTAACAAGCTATGGGCCCACATTTTGATTCGTTGACTTTGGCTATAAGCTCAACGGGAAGTTAAGGAGCTAACGAGTCCATCAACAAATTAGCTTGAGCAGGGTTCGAACCAATTTAAGTTTGATTCGGCGTAGCTTAAAACAAAATTCAAATTCAGCTCAACTAAATTTTGAAGTTGAACTTAATTGTAACTTAAAATTATAATGAGACTAGTTTACTTGATATAAGCTTGGATCACTGTGTGATCTCGGGCGTTATATGTGGTTGGATTTTGATTCAAATGGCACAAAGTGGTAGACTGTATCTGCTTCTTGCGTCGTAATATCCCCCTGACGCCTAGGTTCACAATGATGTGCGTAACCCCAAACATATAATTTTTTTTTCTAATTACAATATATTTTCTCTGTTTTATATCAATAACTCTATTTAGCAAGAAAGTTTGTTCTATATTAATAATTTTATTTATATAATTTAAATAGTTGAATACTTAAAAGAAGAATATCATAAGCTTATTTTCCTATTTAATAGTTGTGGGTTTCATTATTTAATAAAATTATTATTTTTTAAATATAATTATTAATATTGGATAGAAGGATTATAATTTATATTTAATTTAGTTGAGTTATTATAAAAAAATAAATTGCTTAAATTCAAGCCCATGTCTAAACCCAAGTTTCTTACATAGAAAATTTGGTCTCCAATTTAAGTCAATCATCGAGTTTCTTAATTAAGTCAATTTCAAATTAAAAGGCTTAAACTTGAGTTAGAAGTTTGAATTTTGAGCTCGAGCCTTGCCAAGCTAATACTTGGTGATGTCATTGAGTCTAAGTTTTGCCAAAGTTGAATCAGGAAATGGTAACTCAAACTCAATCTACCTGTAAAATGTTAAACCCGAATCCGAACTTGACTTGACTTGTTTAGAATATAATTTTTTTAAAAATACTTAATTTATAAAAAAATATATATATTTATTTAGTCTTATCTCTTATTGATTAAGAATTTTTTGGGAGTAATTATTAAAAAAAATATAAGTTTTTATATATGTATAGGCTTAGTTGGGCAGGGTAGGGCAGATCACCTGAAACTTTGAACTCGATCCAAATAATTATTCTCGTTCAAATTGGGACCCAACATTGACTTATTATGGTTATTCTGGTCCTCCAACTATCATGTCAAATCGATGCTCATGTTAGTGACATAGTCCTTTGCCTGGTCAACTTTATTTTTATTTCACTTCAATAATGTATGTCAAATAAAGCTAGTGAGAAATGATAGCTATAATAAAAAAAAAAATACATCTCCAAAGAGAGATGCCATAAATGAGTAAGTCTCTCATGGCGTCGTGAGTTGGAGAATCTGGGACGCCATTTCCATACGAATTCTCAGACTTGGCCCAGCTTGTTATTACCCCTAGCTACCACACATCCCCCCGATTTGCAGGCTTTGTGTCGAGACCCCCATGAGCATTTATTATAGTAGATCAAATGTGAAGATCAACTCACGAGGTAAGTCATTTATTATAATCTAGGACAGATGGAGAATCCCCTTAGGCTTGAATTGATCATGGCTCCAAAGGAGGGCAAGTCATTTAGTGTGCTAGATGGGCGTCCCGAAAAATCCTAGTGTTTTTTAGCTTAGAGCCTTTTAACTCACGTAGACTCAGCTCAATTTGAATTACTTTTTTGGCCCAATTTTACTCTCCAGGGGGAAAAATTATTACTGCATTGTTGTTTTTAAATCTACCTTTTGTACATCTTTGAGGGCTTAAAGTCATTTTCCACTCTTTAAAAGTGATTTTTACGGCTGAAAAGTGCCTCCCAAACAGCCCCTCAATTAGCAAATACGCGAATGTGATTAACAAGGGGATTTATTTAAAGTATTTCAGTGCTTAAAACAATCCCTAGAAGATAATTATGGTAATAGCAACTGTTTTAATTTGAGCGAAAGGATTGTCTCATTGACAAATACATGTGGCTTCAATCATGTATTTATAGAGGCTAACAAAACGACTCACTCTTGATCGTTTTGCTTTGATTAATCATGTCTCCTTTGTTTGAAAGGATGATTGCCCAAGGTTTTTAAGCAACGTGTTTTGTAGGGATATTTTCTTTGTGTTTGAGCTTTTTTAGGCTTCTTTTGCATAAGAAAATATGTAAAATTAAAATTTAATTTAGGAAAAACTTAATATAAGCCCCCACACATATGCGACATCGCGAGGTAGGCATCACGGGCTATCGAATTGCGATGATTGGCTCACGCAAGCACGCATGAGCTGGAACTCATATTAATAAGACATTTAATTTATTTCTTTGCAAAATTTTAGATCATGGTGTCTCTATTTCACAGTGATAGGGGACCATCCATGTACTTTTACAACTATCAAATGAGTCAAAATATAGGAGTGAATCATGTTTTAGCCCCGCAAGAACTCCATACGGCATATACATAGGAAGTGTTTTTCATGTTTTACTCTTACAGTGAGCCAAATGTAAGGAATACACGGGGAACATCTATTTTCAAGATGGATGACGCACACGCTAGCACACGTTTACGGGCGGTTGGAGCATTAGGCAACTTAGGTCCTTGCCTAAGGCCCCACAAAGAAGACAAGGACCCGTAATAGACATAATAAAGCTATGAGACTATATTAAAATTTTGTTTATTTGACAAAGAGCGAAAGAGCTATTGGAATTGTTTATGTCACCATAATTATTCTACTTACAACTATTATGGGGCCTTATTGGACTATATTAAAAATATGCAAGATGAGTTAAAAAATGTTATTTTTAAGATGTCATAATATTTTTATGACATCTTGCATATATTCTTCTTTACTTAATATTTTAAAATTTTCTTTATGTTATTCTTATTTCTTAGCATAGTTTCAATTATGATGGTCTTCGAATGTTTTCAATAATTTTATAATTTGAAATAAACTTTATCAATAAAAAAATTTATTGTGTGCCCGACACATCTAGCCGAGCATGTCATGTAAATAATTCAAATATGTCTGCTCTTTGAATAACACAAATCATTGGATGAAATTTAAAAACACGTTATATGTTTGGTGCAACCTCAACTATATGTATTTATATACTAATAGAACTTATTCAAATATTATCTCTTAAAAATAATAAATTAGCAAAGGGACATCAAGCTCATGCTGCAATTACAATAGAGTTAACGTGTTGTAGCCGTAACTATGAATTAATAGCAAGTAGTGCTACTAGTGCATAAGACAAAACCCCTAACCTTAATTTAGTAGCCACAGAGGCTACTAATGTGTGGGACTAAACCCCTGACCATGTTCTATCTATGGGATAGGATACACAAAGCCACCAGCTAAATATCTCCTATTACTAAAATGTGTATAATAATTTTGAATATCAAAGTGTAAAAAGAATATATTTTAAATAAATTAAATTAATTAATATATTAATATTTTATTAAATATAAAAACAAGACACTTAAAATGTCGCCTTAGGCCTCCATTTGTTTCAAGCCGGCCTTGCAAACATTACGCAAGTGATACTTACGCTAATGTGCGTTAGCTTGTACACCGTCCATCTTGAAAATGGACACTTCCCATACATTCTTTACACTCAGCTCACGGTTATCAGGGAGCATAAAAAATGCTTCACATGCTGTCAGAGACATCTCTATGTGTACCACTCCCTTGTTGTGTACCTTCCCCTGTCAACTGTCCAGATGATGATGTATTATGGAGTATTGTCCGATTTTACTTAACATGGGTCAGAATGTAAGGTTTTATGTTTGTTATTTACTGTAAATAATGCTAAGATTTAACAAATAATATTCATTAATTTGCAAATCTATATCTGTAATAACGATATCCCATTTGAACAAGTCAGACTCGTTAGAAATCAAATTTAATGAACTAGACGTCAGACTTCATAAACAGGTTGTGACCATTGACAAGAGTCAAATTTTCCAGCATGGAGAAAGAAGGTTTGAAACAACTAAACCATAAATCAATGAATTTTTTACTATTCTTTATTTTCCTTGTTAAAAAACACACCTATATCCCTTCACCTAGCCCCTGTCCATACAAATTCATCATTTGAACAATGAAAACAACAAGGCAAGGCTGGTACATCATCATTAAGGGTTAATTCCTTCCCTAAACCACTGGCATCCTCATTATCTTAGCCCTCCTAATGTAAACAAAATATGTATCTAGACAACATATGTAGGCATAGGATCCGCATTAACATGCTTGTCTCCTATAATTCCGCCCGCTCCTCTTCCTGAGCAACGTTGGGTGCATCGCAGTGCACAACATCCTGAATCTGTTCGATGAACTTTAGCACCGTCTTCTCAGTCTTCTCGTCTGAAGAGAAACCAAAGAAATCAAGTCACATCTAAACGGGCCGTTGAATCCTTAATTACAATAACCGCAAACAAGTAGTGACAGAAGTGTAACATGTGGGGAGGGAGATGCATGGTTTACCAAGTCTTGGAACGGTGTGGCCTCTGGGATGATGGATGACAGCAGGGTCAACGAATGCCTCCAGCAATTTGATCCCATGTGGCCTTAAGAAGTCCGTTTCACCTAAAACACGTCAAATCTCATGATCAGTTGGGGTGGGCAGACACACACGCGCGAGTTCCCCAATCAAAGTCAAACGCGTTTTCCAAACGCCTCTGGTTTTAATCACCCGCTCGCCCCCCTTATATTCTACCGGCTGGTGTCGCACGGGAAGCATATAAACTTTTTCCTATTACTATACTAACTAAATTTTGTAATAACCAACATGATTCTGGTGCTGAGTTTGCTACATATCTCTCGTCCTCTCTCTCTCTTTTACAGAGGGATGAGAAGGGGAAAACAGTAGCAGCGAAGATACCAACCCAAGAAATGTAGGGAGGGGAGGTGGAGGCGAGGTGCGTAGGCATTCTCGGCTATGTCCTCGGTGGGGAACCTCGCACCCCCAATTATCATCAGGAATTTGATTTTCGGTACTCTTGTGAGAGCCAAGCCCTTCATCAAAAAAATTTAAAATCAAGTCAATAACTACAAAAAAAAAAACAAAAACGTATGATCACAACAAATAGGATTTCATTGGCACGCAGGCGGTGGACATACTTTGGACTGCAGCCCCGGCAAAGCACCAGTCAGGATCGCCCCCTGAACCCACATAAGAACACCGTAGCAAACGAAAAGGGTTAAGGATTTTGAATCGAAAGATTATTGAGAAAAGGAATAAAATATACCAACCTGGGAGAAACCCAAGAGACCATCAAAGGGGCCATGCTGGATCATGTATGCTTCTATGTACGTGAAGCACTCTTCCAGATTTCTATACTCTGTAAATTCCTGGTATCGAATAAGATGTCTCATCAATAAAGAAAGCAAGAGATTTCTAACCACGAATTCCTAATAGAAGAAAGCACTTTCACATCGTTTCTGATAGAATGAAGCAAAATAAAATGAAAGAGTGGCGTGGGAAGAGAACCCAGTTGGCCAAAAAAAATACCTTGTTGAACTGAAACCACTCGTAGTAGGGCGGGGGGAAGATTCCCTCGACATCGGACAAGCCCTCCGCCGGGAAGGGGGCATCCGGGAAGACGAGGTCGAGATGTCCGAGGACATGCTCTGGCCACTTCCGGATCTGGGTCCTCATGATCTCCCCGCTGGTGCGGAACCCATGGAGGCAGAGGATTCTGGGCTTCTTCTTCCCCAACTCCTCCCTCCCCATTCTTCCTCTCTGCTTCTCCCTCGTCTTTTTCCGGTGGGAAAGAGTCGTCGCTTATATATAGAGGGTGGCTTGACTGCGGCGAATATGACCCCTTATTTATGGAACATAAAAGTCGTCTGAAGAACTGCTGTAGACGGAGATAAATAAAGAAAAAAGGGAGAAAAGAAAGAAGATTAAAGTAGGAAATTAAACAAAACCAGGTGAATTCTGTATTTGCCTGGCTGAAGCATACCATTTATAGAAAAAATAAACTAATAATGTTATAAATAAGACTAATCCTAGACTATTCTAAAAAAATAAATTTAATAAAGTAAATAAGACCCTAATTTAATTAGGAATATAACATGAACACACTATAGGGGCAATTTTAACTAGTAAGTGGGCATTTTTTGTCTATAAAAAATATGGACATGCAGAAAAGAGAGGGGAGGGTGACATATACAACTACTCTCCTCTCCCAGGACTTGGGAGTGTCGAGGTAATTAAAAAGGAGATCTTTTAAATTGGTTGGCTCCTTTTGATGATATTGTCATTCTAGTATTATTAATTTAACTTTTTACATTGCAATTATTAATTATAAGACGTAAGAACCATTAATACAAATAATAAGAGTAATTGGTGAAATTACGAGCATTAACTACATCAATAAATTAATCAACTACTTCTTTGACAAAATTGCATGCTTAACTACTCGGGAGATCCATCCATGCACAGTGTCACGGACTGCGTTGCACCCTGCTAATTTTTTTATTTTGACTAAGCCTATAAGCGTTGCACGGATGGCTGCCCCGCGAGCACGTCACATAGGCAGCTTTAATTGCCTGTGTCGACAAATTCTTTTCAAAAACAAAAACAGAACTGCTAAAGAAGGCTCTGTCAAGAGAATTGAATTGGCAGAATAGTTCATTTCGTGAGGTCGAAAAGAAACAGGGCCCACGTCAATTCTAGAATTGGCGTTGGATGCCACCACTGGGGTGGTCGACCATCACAGACATTTTGATGACCAAATTCACGTTTTTTACGTGTCTGCTGCAACTCTTCGAGATTTGGGAAACCGGTTGCATGGACGGTGGACAAAGCTCGCGTCGGTGGGTTCTTTTTCAATAAACGCTGGAGAAGCATTGTCCACAATTTTCGCTTTCACGTGTATTCTGTTTTTATCATGTAAATGATTCACCTGTAAATCGTCTTATATTAATAATTAAATTTTTAAAAATAATTTTTATTGAAGGATGAAATCCATATATAAGAGAAAGAAAATTAAACAAATGTGATATGTCTCACTTTTCTTAAATTAAGTATGACTTATTATTTTAATTTAATTATAATTAGGGTTGAAAATTGGGTCAGTCAGCCTTGATATGTATATAAATCGAGTCGGGTTATGACTCGATCTTATTTTTTAATCAGGTTAAAAACTCAAATCATAATCTACTTTGTCGGGTTGGGTATGTAGGTAACCCTATTTTTTTTATTAATTATTTTTTTTTATTTTAATATTTTATACATTATCTTTACGTAGGCCAAATATAAAGAATTTTTATATACATTGCAACATTATAAATAAATATCATATATTTTTATGTTATTTAAGAAAGTGAAAGTTAGAGAGAGAGAGTTGCAACATTATTAGATACACATTTAAAACTATAAAAAATAATAAATAACTATTAAATAAAATAAAAATATATAATAAAATTTATTTCTAATCTCTTCATCTTATATTATTACAATATTAAATAATAGGGTCAAGGTCGGGTTGTGCGCGTTATGCAGGTAAAGCCTAATCCAACCCTACTTTTAAAACGGGTAAATTTTTCAAACCCTGACTTGACCCTAACTGTATTCAGGTCGGGTTCAATTTTTCTAGCCCTGATTACAATTCACAGCTAGACTAGGATTATTGTCTTTATACTAATAGTGTTAATTTTTAATTATTCTATAAATTATAGTGCAGACCCAATGCTAATTAATTAATAAAAATTCAATAATTAGTTTACTCTTCGTATCATTATTCTCTTCCTTTCCCCTTTTTCTCCTAAATTTTCTTTGTGGTCTACATCATTGTTATCAGAGTGTTCCCTCCTGCATCTTTTGCCTTCCCACCCTCCCTCTTGATGCTATGACTGGCCCCCAATGGAAGAGCCGAGGCACATCATGGTGTAAATTGTGGTCTACATTACGATGACTCTTTTATAGTACCTAACCACTTAAATTTAATAAAATAAAATTATTTATATAGAATGTATTTTTTTTGCTAAATAGAGCTATTAATTTAGGATAGAGGGAGTATTTTATTATTTTTACTTTCCCATTCATAAACTTGTTTGATAACCACTGTGAAAAATTAAAGAAAAAATCCTAAAATGTCTTTTCTCTTTAACCCTCATTTGAAGGACAATTGTTTTTAAAGTAGTTTTCTTTATGATATGATATTTTACACTATAACTTAACTAACAAGGATAGCCGCTTAGAGTTTTCAAAGTGTTTACCAAACAAGCCTTAAGTATTTTATTTAATTTTTTAAAATAAACAAGTTATAAGATACTTATTTAATTTTTAGGTTGTTTTAAAAATTCAACAGTTAAAATGTACACTTCAAACAGGACAAAAAATTTGACCATTTAATTGAGATAAATCAACAACAAAAATTATAATGAAAATGCTTGTTTTTTATTGTTTTGATGTAGAAAAAATATGTTGTACTTCAAAATCTATTAACACATGAGATAGACAAAAGGTGTCAAAGAATAACTTTATCATGTACATGTAAAAAGCAAAAAAGAATGACATGCACCTGTCAGGTGTTAACAAACCTGCCTACCCTTCTATTGTACGGATGGCACAGAATTGTAATCGTGTGGCCCAAACACGTCCAATAGACGCTATAGAAAATGATTACGATTACAATTCACAGCTAGATTAGGATTATTGTCCTTATACTAATAATGTTAATTTCTAATTATTTTATAAATTATAGTGTAGAGCCCGGTGCTAATTAATTAATAAAAATTTAATAATTAATTTGCTCTTCGTATCATTCTTCTCTTCCTTTCCCCTTTTTCTCCTAAATTTTCTTTGTGGTCTATATCACTGTTATCAGAGTGTTCCCTCCTGCATCTTTTGCCTTCCCACCCTCCCTCTTGATGCTATGACCAACCCCCAATGAAAGAGCCCAGACACATCATGGTGTAGATTGTGGTCTACATTACGATGATACTCTTTTGTGGTACCTGACCACTTAAATTTAATAAAATAAAATTATTTATATGGAATATATTTTTTTGTTAAATAGAGCTATCAATTTAGGATAGAGGGAGTATTTTATTATTTTTAGTTTCCCATTCATAAACTTGTTTGATAACCACTTTAAAAAATAAAGAAAAAATCCTAAAATGTCTTTTCTCTTTAACCCTCATTAAAAGGACAATTGTTTTTAAAGTAGTTTTCTTTGTGATATGATATTTTACACTAATTTAACTAACAAGGAAAGCCGCTTAGAGTTTTCAAAGTGTTTACCAAACAAGCCTTAAGTATTTTATTTAATTTTTTAAAATAAACAAGTTATATGATACTTATTTAATTTTTAGGTTGTTTTAAAAATTCAACAGTTAAAAGGTACACTTCAAACAGGACAAAAAAATTGACCATTTAATTGAGATAAATCAACAACAAAAATTATAATGAAAATGTTTGTTTTTTATTGTTTTGATGTAGAAAAAATATGTTGTACTTCAAAATCTATTAACACATGAGATAGACAAAAAGTGTCAAAGAGTAACTTTATCATGTACATGTAAAAAGCAGAAAAGAA
Organism: Saururus chinensis; assembly: GCA_035235625.1. NCBI lineage: Eukaryota > Viridiplantae > Streptophyta > Magnoliopsida > Piperales > Saururaceae > Saururus > Saururus chinensis. The sequence goes on along the minus strand of CP141140.1, from coordinate 13,441,341 downwards.
TGACATGCACCTGTCAGGTGTTAACAAACCTGCCTACCCTTCTATTGTACAAGGATGGCACAGAATTGTAATCGCGTGGCCCAAACACGTCCAACAGACGCTATAGAAAATGATTAACTTGTCCGCATGCTGCATAGCTCGACGATTCCTTTCTATTGTACAAGGATGGCACATTAAAAAACAAAAGAAAAAAAAGGTTGTTAACACTTGGACGTCAAGTGCTGGTGGCTTCCATCTTGCAAAGGAGGAAGCTGGATATGTCCACTCTATTCTATAACAGGTTAATAGAGCTTGCAATGGTGTGATGACTCTTGCCCGCCAAGCTAAACTCCTGTCGGAGGCCAAGATTTGGGAGGAAGAGTCCATATAATTTGGCACCTCTTCTAATTGACCGTGCATCTATGTAATTCTGGTCTTTCAGTGTTATACTTTTATTATCAAACAAAAAGAAAATCCAGCTCGTAATTTAACTACCAATTCAAATACGTAATGTCAGCCAAAGACCACTTAATCTCTCCTTCACTGGCTGAAGAATGAGTGACCAGGAGATACTAGTGGAACCAAAGTGATCTGAGCCGCGTACATCCAGCTCTACGTGAATTCAGCTACAGGGAAATTTTGTTAAAAATATATTTCAAAACATACATGTCGGCAATAGAAAAAATAGCTCAATGTAACAGATTAGCAATCAGAATTTAATCCCAACAAATTTTAGCTAGTCTGTCGGAACCCTCATAGTAACAACCCTCATAGTCAATTTTCATTTTGCGCGGGGAACAATTTTACCTTGACATCATAATTCACACTTAGAAACACACTGCAATCACATCTTCGCTTTCAGCTTGCTGCATAAATCAAATATATACGGAAAGAACAACTCTATCACATCCCCGATTTCACGTTAAGATCCTTCCCACTGGCTTGTTCAATTTCTGGTGAAACCAAAAACTAAATTACAGACCCGCAGAACCAGCTTTTTAGCCTCCAAGCTTGTAAAAGAGACTTCCACAAATGACAACCGATACAAGTGTCGGCTGTATTCATCAGCACTTCTTCTATCATGCAGTTAGTCGGCAAACAGACTGTAATGATGAAATAAAATATTACTAGACTTTGTTCCTCCTAAACTCAAACCATATCTCGTAGTGGTTAAACAATAAGCTATCATGAGTGTGCTTCCCTAGGTACTCAAGGCCCAGGGTCGAAAGCCTTCTTGTGCACTCCTCCCCTCCCAATCTGGAGCAAAACTTTATATTGTGTGATATAAATATTCTTCCTTCATGAGGTTTCAACTTTGTAGCCAATCTCTCCAATCCTACCCAAACAAGTTTATCTGGCATGTGAAGAAAAACAGCACTTGCATATACTAAATCAAACAGGGTACTCTCAAATTTACTAAAAACCATATCTTCTCCTTTAACAATAAGTGGTCGCTTATATAATAAACCCTGAGAGGGAAGCTCATATCGAAGTGCAGCCATGAGGGACAGTTCATCACGCTCAAGACAATGGAAGTGGGCAGGGTCCAGGAAGCGAATGAAATGGATGCCCACACGAAGTGTTCCACAACCTATCTCAAGAACCTGGGAATCAGGTGAAATCCGGGCGGATGCAGCAAGAAATTCAAAGACGTCACGGCCACCAGCCCACGGCTCACCATAATTGCTATGATGCTCTTCAACAAGAAGCTCACCAGGGCAAGGGAGAGCAGTGTGGTTTTTTGCCTCTACTTCATCCTCATAGTGAGAAATGCCTTTATATCTGAAATGAAACAAATAAGTAATTTTAAACAACCTCAAACATAAAGTAGGCAACCAAACTGGTTGAGTGAGCATGCTAAACAAGGTAAAAAACAAGATAGACGCATGGGATGTTGCTGTCAACTTTACCATATTTATAGATATGGTAGACCAGCAGACCTTAAGAACTTCAGAACTTTAGCAGGGTGACTGAAGTTCTATCAGTCAAGGTCATAACCACCCTGGCTATCTTTTCTTATTCTTCTTCTCCAATACTCTCAGTCTAGCTATTCTTGTAATGGCTAAAATATAGGATTTTTCAAAAGGATCTAAACATCACTTAGACGTTTGACGACAATTCACTTCCCAAGTCCACTGGAGCTGTAAAAGCAGAGTAAAAAAGATCAACAATGGGCTTTCCCGTTGTCTCAACAGTGTCCCTCCCTCATCATTATAAAAGCCAACAACAAAAAAGAAAATTGTGAAAGGCAACCTGTGAATGGCCTCACGTCTCAATCATCAAGAAATCCATATCTGAACTGTTTGGTGCTATTACCTAACAAATATATGGCCCCATCATTATATTTCCTTGAAAATAATATGCAAACTTGATACTACACATAATTTCCTCCAAAAGCTATCAACATGGCGAAAGAAACTTTATGATCATATATAGATATCTCAATAAAGATATAGGAGAAAGCAGAGAAAGGTTTGATGATAAAGATATCGGAAAAAACATTAAGCACCATCACTTGGTCATTCTAAGTTCAGACGGGGGCCAAGTGCAAGGAAGTAATCCTTACAACAAAAGGAAATTACTCTATGGTACAAACTGATCTACATGTGACAAACTAAATAAAGACTGGCTTCACCAGGATAATATCCTTGTTGTGTAAATATTATATCAGTTCAATCTGAAAAGTTGGTAAGCAGAGGTATGGCATCCGAAATGGCTTCCTTAAAAAATTCCAAACAGACCAGCTCAAACGGTTCCAATCAGTTCCTGGATTTTTTTGCGTTGAATTTATTTCAACCACAATATATATGTATAAAGATAAGAAATAAATATATGCTTTTTATGCAAATTTTATTATTATTGAGTAAAAACACTATAAACATGATATTGTGGACACATGATGCATTATATGAATTAATATATTTTACTTTTAGTTTACTTACTTTACATCATTAATTACACTTAACAGTGAACTGGGCCAACTTACATATTCAAGCTTAGCCAAGGCTAATTCATTTTGATTAATTCCTGATTCAATGTGTAATGGACATACCAAAATCACTTCGGACTATCTGATTTGCTTAAATAAAACAATGTTAATTTGATAATGTAACTCAATTTATATTTGTTTGTTAATTTATCTAACAAACTACAGGCGGTACTAGCTATGTCCAAAAAGAATAAAATCACAGACAACTTTTTCTGTCTTTCTAGAAATGAGAATAAGTGGGAAATAACGTTAAAGTTTTAAGTACAGCAATGCAATGAATCTGCGACTTGGAGCATGATCACATCACCGAAGATATGCCATACTAGTGTACCTCACAGTTCAACCAAAACCACAAGCACACAGTTAAGACAGAACGAACTACAAAAACACTGTTAGAACAATTAATAAAAACGAGAGAATTGTGCATTTCAAACAAAATTCATCAATATCAAAGTTACTTCAGAAGATCACTTGGAATTTCTAGTCTACCACGTTAACAGAGACACCATTATACCAGATTTAATATGCATTTATAACTTAACCAGGCCTACATATCCCGTAATTTAAACCTGCAGATTGTTCACAAACAATGCCGGGGAAAGGCCCCCATTAAACGGTTTATTTATGCCAAGCACTCATATATATTCACACAAGGAGATTGAACACTCAGGCCTGTTGAGTGCAATACAAATAACACCCAGAGTGCAGGTCAACTAAAACTACCGCCTTTTTGTATACTTTTGGAATGAAAACTAACTCAAATAATCAACAACCGAGAGAAATAATATAATGTACTTTTTGAAGTCGTCAAGCTGCTGCTGGCGTGTGCGGGGGTTGATGCCCTTGCGGAGTTCGTGCCATGCCTCCGGCGTTGTCGGCGGATCACGCAGGTCGTTCTCCCGAATCTGCAACTTGAGCCATTCGATGTCCTCACGGGTCGCCCTGATCGAATCCAGGGAGCCCTGGCTGCTCCTTCTGCCATTCGCGGCTGCCTGGGCGGGCCCTGCTTGGGCCGGGGGACAGCTGCAGACGGGAGGGGGTGACGAGGAGGTGGAGGAGCTCGAGAGGAAGAGGAAGAGGAGGAAGACTCCGGCCGCAGAGATCACACCAATGAGCGAGACGGGGACGGAGACCACACCGCCCTTGGGGACGGAGGGAGCCATTGCCGGAGCCCCCAAATCTGATCTCGCCCACTTCTCTTCACTCTTCTGCTGATCGGCACCCGGCAGAAACTGTCATTAAGGGCCGACCCGTTTGATAAACAGGTCGGACATTGATTCCACTGACCGTGACGGACATACAAACTGTCCGTCCGTTTCTGTCTGCACAGACACGGACAATTTCACTTAAGACGCAGTGAGAAAATTTATTCATCAGTATGAAAATTAGTCTGTCTTGCCGTTTAAATCGCCAAAAAAAAAACAACCAATGTCTTAGCCGTCTAGGTTACAGAACAAGAAATCAAAAGAATGATCCTTAAATCGACGAAAATTCAACCAATCTGTTAACTTTTTCTTGGTGTCTTGATTACATACCATAAAATAAAAAAAAAATTCTTAAATCTAAAAATAAAACTTTAAGGGTATATTTAGATCGGTGAAAAGTGGGGGAAATAAAAAAAATCTTTTAAAAATCCCCTAGTTTCAAAGGTTAGGTGCAACGGAGAAAGAAAATTAAGAGTGAGAACTAAGAGAAAAATAGATGGAAAATTGGCTCTAAAATTTTCCACTTATTAACCCATAGATTTTGGGAAAAAATCAGTGTACCGAAGACTTATGTCTTACTACTACCACTACCACTACTATCGTTCTTACCACTATTGTAGCTACCTTTGCTACTACCATTGCTGCCACCACCACCAACATCGCCACTGCAGCCGCCGCCACCACCACTGCGGCCACTGCCACCCCCGTTACCACTGTTAGCGTCATCGCCACCTCCATCACTACCACCACCACTCCCGCTACCATTGCCACCACTGTCGCCGCCACCATCGCCGCCGCCACCCCTGCTACCACTGTCGCCACCTTCACCACCACCGTTACCGCCACTGCCATCACCCCCGCCGCCATCGCCACCGCCGTCACTACCAGCACTACCATTACCACCTTCATCACCATGGCTAAATCCACCACCAATACCATAATTGGTGGATTAAAGTTTTAATTTTCTCTAACATCATTTGTGCAACCAAATAGTAGAAATTTTTTAAGAATCTCTTGGATTCTCTTTCACCTGGATCCTCTTTCTCTTTTCATTTCTCACAGTTTCCACCAATCCAAACATACCATAAATTGCCAAAAGACAACCAATATGTCATGGAGCCTTGATGTCTTAATTATAGAACATGAAATAAAAAAAATAAACCCTTAAATCACCAAAAAAGGACCGAACTTGATAAGGACATTCATTTCTACCGAGCTATTCAAGATAAAAAAAAAACACAAACAAAAAATCATTGAAATGCATAAAGTATGGAAACACCGAAAAAATTCTACCTTTGACACCACAGGATGCTGTCGGGAGCCGGAGGTCACCGTGGAATTTTGGAAGCCGATCATAGTTGCTATTAGGATCCACAATGGTCGATTCTAGATCCTCAAAACATCCAAAGAAACCCACACCAGCTGAGAAGATAGGCCAGATGGCCACGGCATACGCAGTTTGGAGCCGCATATGGAAGAGAAAACTCACAGTCAGTCCCAATCGTCGCAGTCAGACGATAGAAATGCCAAAATGGGCAATTGGGAACATCGTCTTAATTCTTAAAATTTTACATATATTAACGGACGCACACAACATCGGACACGAACATACTGTGTCTGTGGCTGCATCCGTCAAAGGACCAGATCAAATTTGTTGTATGGAGCCACGTTCATGTCTGTACGGACAACCCAAAATTGTCCGTTATCAAAGCAGACGGACACTACTACACATAGACGGTGGATAAATATTATCCATTTATACCTTTATAAATAGTTTGTTGTAAATTATGATAAATAAGTATAAAAAAAGGGGTAATTCCTCCTAAGACCTAGTGATCATCTATATTTACTAATAGGTCCACAACATACCTCTTAGAACCCAAACTGATTACAAAGTAATTTTTTCTCTAAAAATATAAAAAAGGAGCTTGTGTACCGATATCTACTATAAAGAACCTAAACTATAATAAATGAGAAGCTATATGACTCTGTCTCTCATGAAGACCCATTGGTTATTTATATTTTACTATTTTTGCAAACGGACAATAGTAAAATTATATTATTGTGCACAATGTAAATTTACTATAGACTTATTAGTAAATTAATTAAGTTATTTGTTTTTATTGAGAAGAAGCCCATAAAAAAGGCAAAAGTTACTATGAACCTGAGCCTGAGTTAAATGATAACCATCATATATAATCGAACGGCCCAACATATAAGCCAACTAACCCTGGTCTTAATTTTTGTCAAAACTCCCTCCAAATCAACTCACCTTCCCAACCCAAATTTGCCTTCCTTCCCACCTCAAATTTGCCTCATCCCCACCGTCGCATCTGGTCGCCACCTCTACCCCACTTGCAGGCCGTCGTCCCTTGCACCCCACCGTTGCAAGCCTCCTCCCCTCCGCCCCACGTTGCAAGAGGTTGCCCCCCTCACAGCGACAACAAGTACAACTTTTTTATTAAGAAAGGAGAGGACGAAGAGCAGAGCACATATGACAGCCGAAGAGTTTTTTGTTTATACCTTGGTTGGAGATTCTCAATGAAATTGGCATATCTTCCTTGCACTTGCCAAGTTTGAATGGTCAGATTGGGGATGCCACTCGAGTCAAGTATATTGTAAAAACCAACTCGACCCTAATGGGTCGGGTTTGGATTTTTGAATTCAACCCAAATAACTATTTGGGGTGGATTCGGGTTTACCATTTCTTAAATGGTATTGAGTTCAGGTTTGGCAAAACCTGACCCGAATAAGGTTATAAATATAAATCTTTTATATTTTTCTTTGTATTTTGATAAAACCTGACCTAACCCTAATGGATCGGGTTTGGGTTTCCAAATTCAACCTGAATAGCTATTCGGGTTGAATTCGGGTTTACTATTTCTTACATGGTATCGGGTTCAAGTTTGGCAAAACCCGACCCAAATCCGACCCGATGACATCCCTAGGTCAGACTGTATCTCTTTTTCAAGCTCCAATTTTTCTTCCTCTTGTCTTCATCTTTGATGTCTCAGTGAAGCATAGTAAATAACACAAGATATCAACAACTAATATGAAAACAAGTTAGTTATCATATTGATTTTAAGTATCATCATCAACCCAATAGCATATCCTCAATAGCATTCCTATGTGTCCTTACTATAAAGGAGCATTTAGCCTTATAGCAACCCTACCACAAAAAGAAAGACCCCCCTTTTTTCCCTTCTAATTAGTAGGGCATCATCTCGGGTCGGGTTAGGCCTGCACAAACAGAAACAAATAGGAACCGAGTTTCTTGGATCCGACTCGACCCGAGATAGGAACTAGAATTTTTGAACACGATTCAACTTGAAGTAAGAACCGAAAAACCCGATAACCGAAATAGGAACTGAGATTCTTTATTGGGTCGGGTTGGTTCCAATAATTCAAACTAATTTGACATTATATTGAATTAGTTTTATCTATAAAAAGTTATAAAAATTTAAATAACTAAGGTTAAATATGATTTTATAAGTTAATTAGGGACTTGGGTCAGTTCGGGTAAGTTCTTAGGTTTTCACTTACTAAACCTGACCCGACTGAGATTTACCTGAGTGGTTTTTTCTCGGACCCGACCCAATCTAAGATAGGTCCCAATTTGACCCAAACCTGAGTTAATCTCGGGTTAGTTCCATCCAGATCAATTCGGGTCCAGGTTTTCAACGTAGCTCTACTGAGTAGCACATGTTTATCTTGCAAAAATCGTCATCAACATGCTTCATTCTACACACATTTTAGCAACAAACAACTTACAAAAGTAAAGAAAGTTCTACATTTTTTCTTTCTTCTATCATCCAATACACTAATAGTGCATTAGCTTTTAAACTAAATCATCTTCCTCTGTCTTCCATCTCCATATATAATAATAAAAGCCACTAAAATTATAGGAGTCACACCCCAATGATCAATTTCAAACAAAAATTGAAAGAAAAAAAATTAGAAAAGGGAAAATAAATAAGAAAGTTCTAACTACTAGAGCTGCCCATCTGCAATATATTCATTGACCAAGAAAACAAAAGTGCAAAAATAGATGAGGGAGAGAATGAGGAAGGGGCAGGTGAGTAGGGTACTGGGAGAGGGGGACTACCTTGGCCAGAGGGGTGGAGATGGAAGTCAGGGGGGGGGGGGGGAGATCTGACATGTGCGGAAGGAGGAGGCGGAGCCAGGGCTCGACACAAAGAAGCTGGAAGTTATGACAACAATCAGCCAATATCCCCAACATCTCCCCCTTCCTTGTAGTCGTAGATGTAGATGGAGCAGACAGTATTAATGAGGAAAAGGGGAATTTGGGGGTCGGAGTTGATGATGGCTGGGTCTAGCCCCTGCACCGTGGGGCTGTCACCCTTGTCATCTTCCTTGGCCACGAAGATGATGTAGGGGAGAACCTTGTTCGACAGTGGGCGGAGGGCGACACGGAGCTTGGTAGCGGGTGGAGAGGAGCATTCGGGTGTCTAGGAGAGCAGAGGAGGTGGCAATTTAGATGAGAATCTAGTGGGGAGGATGGCGGCGAGGAGTTTAGTAGTGGGCAGAGTGGAGATTTTGGTGAGGTGGCCGGCGACAAGGAGGAGAACTAGTTTGGGGGCTGCCAACAGGGTGTGAAATGTACAACAGAGGTAAACCTGGCAACATGGAGGTGGACTAGTTCGAGCGGCATATGCAGACGGCGGCAACGGGAGGGAGGTGTGGCTTGTGGGGGATAGAGTGGAAAGAGATTATCCCACTATCAGGCAAGTAACTATGGTTAGGGGGCTTACTCATCCCAAAATAAAATAAGCCGTTTGATGTTAATCCAACAACAATTATAGAGTTGGCTCATGGATTCTCAGCATGGTGGGGATCCTAAAAAAAGGGTAAAAAGCTGCACATAATTGCTAGGTGTCATGCTTTTTTCACGAATTCCTTCTTATCCTTATCCTTTATACTACCTCCCTATCATTTATATTTATGTTTTAAAAAATAATACTCCTTTCATCTTGTATTAATAGTTACATTTAAAAATATAATAATTTTTATTAAATGATAAAACTCACATATAAAAGAATATAAATAAGTTTATGATACTCTTTTTATAGTATGTAAACTACTTAAAGTTAACAAAATAAAACTATTAATATGAAACAAACTTATTTGCCAAATGGAGCTATTAATTTAGAATAGAGGGAGTAGTTTTTGTTGACCGGTGAAACCCACATCTAAGAGAAGGAAAAATAAGTGTCACTTAACTACAAGCCATCTTAATTAGATGAATTTGAGATAAAAGCACTGCTTGTTTATTGGACATGTCAAAAGTATAACCTCCATCCTATACTAATAACTCCATTTGGCAAAAAAGTTTGTTTCATATTAATAGCTTCATTTTATTCAATTTAAGTAATTGTGAATACTTTAAAAATAATATTATAAGCTTATTTTTCTTCTCTTAGATATGGGTTTTACCATTTAATAAAAAATACTATTTTTCCAAATATAACTATTAATATTAGACATAGGGAGTACTTCATAGTCTTTACTTTTTATCTTGGTCATGTCAAATTTGTCTTTCAGTTAGGTAAAAACATCACTTACTATTTGCCCATATATGCCTTCAATGTGTAGGGAAGTCCAAAGAAAGGATAAAGAAGAAGAGTATAGGGAAGAAGAGGTCTACAGTTAAATAACAAGGATAAAGTAAAAAGGTAAAAGCGAAATTTGTGAAAGAAACATAGAACGGAGCATATGTGCATATCTTCATAATAAAAGGAGTGTAATCACTATTCACCCAACAAAATAATGGATGGCTGTTTGTTAACTGTTAGAATGACCACAAGTAGCATAATACTCCCTCCCTCTGTCCTATATATATTAATGGCAATATTTAAAAATATAGTAATTTTTATTTAAAGGTGAAACCCACCTTTGTAAGAAGAGAAAATAAGCTTATGATATTTTTTTTAAGTACCTAAGCAGAACAAAATGGAGTTATTACTATAGAGCAAACTTTTTTACTAAATGGAGTTATTAATTTAGGACGGTGGTATGTTATATATTAATAGTTCTATTTAATTCAATTTAAGTTGTTGGGAACTTAAAAAAGAGGATCATAAGCTTAATTTCCCTTCTCTTAGATGTGGGTTTTATTATTTAATAAAAATTATTATTATTTTAAATATAACTATTAATATAAGACAGATAGAGCAAACAAACATATAAAAAAAGAAAATATAATCTATTTTAACCAATTGATGGCTGTTCATAAGCACAGTACAAATACCAAAGCCCAAAGTAATTTATTTCATGATAAATCAAATATTTTCTTAGCTAAGAAGACAGGAATTTACCAATCTCTGGCAGAAAAATTGCATTATATTTTACATCCCCAGTTCTTAACAAATAGAGTTTAGGAGCAAGCCATGAAGTCCTTGTCAGGATTTAAATTTATTTCTTATGGCATTTAAAAGCATGCTAAAAATTAAAAAGAACCCCTCATTTCGGAAAATACTTCCGTATTATTTGTCCATTTTATTAGTATTAGATAGCCATTATTTCCCATTAACTAAGGAGAACTTAAATGGCCTAATGTGGGGTATATACAGCTTTGATACCAAGACCCTTGTTTCCCAATAGCTGAAGTGGTCATGAAGCAAATTATCTAACATGTTTACTTTATTTTCAATTATTAGATGTTCTGAGAAGAAGTTCTCCCCAAATTGGAGCATCTGGGCCAATGATGGTATACATATATATTGATTCGTCCATTTGATAATTTTGTGGGTCGGACTGTTAAATTAGATTTAATACAGAAACATTTTAATGGTCAGGCGCGTATAGGGACCCTTTACTTGTTACAACTGCATCTTCTATAACAAAAGTCAATTCATGAATGCATAATATTGTCTCAGTTCTACATTAATAGCTTCTTTTAAAATTTTAAAATAAATTAATTTAAGTTAATTTTTAAAAACTAAATAAAACTATTAATGTGAGATAGAGAAAATACAATTATCATGTTCTTTTGACTCATTTGAACCTACATCATCGTGTGTTGTACTAGAATTGCCCTTGATGATCATTAGACAACTATCAATATAATTAAAGCTATAGTATGGAAGTTAATTGATAGGGATTCTAACCCAATCACATAATCTCTCTGCCAATTTGCAAAAAAAAGTACTCCCTCCGTCTTAAATTAGGTGTCCTATTTAATTTTTCGAAATGAATTAAGTTTAGGATAGAGAGAACAACATTTAAAGAAGCCAATTAATTTACCTTTTTACTTTATCCACTAATATATTTTATTCTATCTATTAATTCTTATGAGAAGGATCACATAAAATAGAAATATTAATGTAAAATACGTATTTTTTTAACTTGAAGGAGTGCTTTTTTTTGCCGATATAACCCAATGACATGCATATGAGCGTACGTGTACAAGCAATCTTGTCCCTAAAAGAAGTGAAGTTTTTATGGACTCTCAATTTCAATCATCGCTGGAGGTGGGACTCTGTGAATCCCTGGTTTCAGCGCTGAAGTTGCGAGTGCTTGAAGTTTGAACTATGGGCGGAGACAGCATGGTTGATATGAGAAGAGATAAGAGTTGAATCTTCTACTTTGCATGAAATTATTCGTTGTAAATTAGGGTTGGTGGGTCCTCCAGGACTTGGGTCGATTCTGCCCTGGCCATGTGTTGAGGGGACCATGAACAGAGAAGCTCCCCTCTAAACAAATTCTGAACTCTTCATGCTAAAATTGTGGCTTATTTTCCTAAATCGTCTGCAGGCACATGTCATCACCATCACGGGTATCATCTAGGGTTGTTAAATGTTATACGAATTAATCTACTATAAGTTTCAAGCATATCGCATGCACACTTATTCGACGGAGTAATTAAATCTTGCCTAAAAAAAGTCCTACTTTAGTAACTGTTTATTGCTCTGCCTCAAAGTCTTTGTGGCCAGGAAAAAGAATAAAACTAGCAGATAGAGCTGGACATTTATGCATTCATGTGGCTTTTTTAAGAAACCCATTTGAAGCTAGTCCTTTCCTTAGTGTTCATGTCCGTTGGCTTTAGCCAAATGTCTTATCTGGAAAGAGGGCCTGCTATTGGCCTAAAATCAACAAAGCTGTGTGCCTTTGAATGGTTGGAGTGTCACATGCACAGGAGCCAAACCAGGTCGTGGTTCCACACATGCAAATGAATGGTAAAGCATTTCCATGAATGCTATGCATCGTAACTCCATAGGAGCTTTTGTCTTGTATGGATAAGTACTCCTGGTTTCTCATGCATACAAACACAGGAAGGTGAGGGGAAGGATCTCACCATTATCCTTGTACCGGCATGATTTCCTTCTCGTGTGGTTCCAATGGGACAAACACAGCAGAATCTTATGGAGCAGGGTCTTCCTCTTTATAAATGTGGGGTCATCTTACCCTGACCTTTAATTAACGTCGCATTTGTGGCTTTTCACAAAGTGTGATTGGTCCAAGATCCTTGCCCTTTCTTTCTGCTAGCCCATCTCATGGGTTTGCCCCTCTCATGTCTGCCATAACCCCTAATGCACACAGTTTCTGTGTGACCCAGCAAGTTGCAACCAACCCAGTGTCCTTTTTCTTTTCCGGTAAATCTCTCCCTCTAGGTATATGAATCGCCATGTGCTACTCACTAGATCTTTCTCTGCAAAAGACACCTTAGCTGGCTGGGTAAACACAAGTTCTGTATTAGAGCCACGTTCAAACAAGACTGTCAATCAATGACTGTATTAGAGCTAGATGAGAATAGACTCAACGGATTCAACAGGTCAGAAAAAAAATGGCCACTCGTGTGAGGTTGTTAAAATTTATGTCCCAAATTGCTGTGCATTTATGTGTCCGGACATCAACGTGGCATAAGTTGTAAGAAATCAACAATCGCAAAAAAACAAAGAAATCGAGCAAAAGGACCTGCGTGTAGCAAACAGCTACAACTGTTAGCCCCACGTGCCAGTGATGGGCAGGGGGTTGATGGAACACGTGAGAGAGAGAGAGAGGGAGAGCGGTGTGGAGACTGAAGATCAAAACAAACTTCGCTGGTTTTTGGCCAGAGGTGAAGATTGCATGATGAAAGCAAGATATTCTCTCTTTCCAATAGCCAGTGGACACACGATTGCCTCTCTTTCCCTTGTTCGGATGGTCTGAAAAGTTGGAGACCAAGTAAGCTCTTGTCCTTGTCTCAGAATAACTTGGTGGTTCTCTCTCTCTCTCTTCTTGGCCAGTCCCCATCTACAACGCCATAACTAATCCGCCTGATCTCCTTTGTTTGAGCTTCTCCTCCCAAACAAACCTCTCCACAACAAAAGCCCATTTCTAGGATTGCCTTCATGTCTGCAAAGTATCCAATATGAAGCATGTTATGCTTTTATCTGCCTTATCATCCATCATTAGGATATACCACTAAAAGGGTGGACAAGGACCAATGCCCTTCTTGTCAGTCCATTCTGCAGTTCTGACCTCCAAGCCAATCCTATTAGCCATTGGTCAGTCTTATAATCCAGTGAACAACTCACTGATGCTTGGTCATTCACTAAGCACTTGCAGTTAATGCACTTTTATCTTTTTTATGATCAACAGAGCAAAAAGCAAGAGATGATATTGATATAATTATATAGGAAAAAGAAATGATATTGATATAACCCTTAGGCTCCCATTCTTAAGGTAATTAGCTCTCTTATCTGACATCCTATTAGAGTGACCGAGAACAGTGTGACAAACTCCATGTGTACAGGGACATGTGAAATGAGCAGTGACTTTGGGCGAAAACATTTACTACCTCCACATGAATGTGATCCATAGTCCAAACCGTCCAGCATGAAAGTCACCCAGGGGGCCTACATGGCACCCTCAGTATTGACCAGTACTGCACCTCAACCTGATCGATGATAATACACCCAATTCTGACCAATGAATGGTCCTGAAACAAACCGCCATTAAGATTTCAGAAATTCAATGTTCCAAGTTTCCTTATCTGAATATTAGTAGTGACTGGTGGTCCAAAGTCGAAAACACTTCTCAGGTCGTCACTACAACGATAACTGAGACTTTGGTGGTGTTGGATTCCTCCACATGCATAGGCGTGCAAGTGCCAGCAGGAAACATGGGTTTCATCCCCTGTGATGTTAGAACTCATCACACAAACTTCATGGTCCATCATTCACGGCTCCTCCTTTGGGGAGGGGACTGGGACTTTGTGAGAAGAAAGCTGAAACAGGGAACTCGCCAGTAGGAAGAGTTGGCTTTTTTTGGTATTCCTGCAACAGTTTTTACCTTTTGTTTAGGTTGGCTTAGTTATGTTGTCCTCCATAACAGGACATTTTCAAAGTTTTTGACTGTACCCTCCATTCGCCAGTGATAGTACGACCCTGTTGTTTTGTAGCCACAGTAAATGAAACGTCTGCAACTGGGTTTCCCATAATGGGTAAAATAGTGAAGAAAATTAATGAAAATTCATATTATCTCTCTACATACATGTTAGATGTGATGCAGGGGAAATGATTCCTTGAAGTCGTATTCCTCTTGTGGAAATTTACCACACCTTCAATGGTTTGGCAGGCTACTGTTTACAACCTTTTACAGATATTTCCATGAGCTAGGAAAAGTTCTGGTTCTCTGTAAATGGAAGAAGTAATGCGGTAAAAAGTCAAGAGAAACAAGTAAAGATCTTGTCTTTTATCTTCTCTCTGATCAGAGATTCTGGGAAGTGGGGTCATTGTGTAAAAGGTGTCAATAAGACGAGAGTGATGTGATGGTAGGTTGTGATGTGGGGTTTAAGTGATTTGAAATCAGTCGTCATTATGGACTGTTTCTGATTGGTAAGTAAGCTGTTCATCCCCAGCAACATGGTCCATTATCGTTATGGTTTCCTGTTGGGTCACCTTCAGGGTTCAGGTAGTTTTAGCTGAAACTCAGGTAATCGCTCGTGACATTGATGGGGATTAATTTAGTCGAATCTGCCCCAGGATGGGGTCTCATTTTCCAATGGCCATCCCCTGCCAATCTGCCATGAAAAGAAAGCCGTGTAGCCCTGTACTGTGCAGGCTCAAAGCTCACGGAGGTCCCAAACAGGAGGTTTTTGGCAGATATGAGACACCCACCAGGCACACGTGCGGAAGGTGACATCGATCTGTTCGTGTGGCTGGCTGCGTGAGAGATACGGGGGGAAAGAGGTGTCTGTAAATCAAAAACTTCAAAAGCAGAGGTAAGAGAAAGCAAACTCCTTTGGATTAAAAAGCGTCGTCTGGTCTGGGTCGGGGACTGATCAGAGTCAGGGAGTTTAAGTCTCACTCAGAAGGGAGATGTGGAGAGCGAGAGGGAGGTCATGACTCATGAAGCCGTGTGGGTTTCTGTTAAAAACGCTTTTGCTGCTTCAAGTTGTTATTTTTGGCCCCCTTCCCTGCATACACATTCCTGCAACCTCTCAGCCTTCGCTTCCTTCGTCTCAATCTGTCCCTACTCACGTCCTTGATCACTTTCTCTGCTGATCTTGTTTCCCTCCACCCCATGCCAATGAAGATGACATTGCAGCAGTTCCCGGGCTCTTCTATTGGCCATACAGAATATGATGGCTCGAACTGCCAAGATGATCCTCCTCAAGGCCTGAAGGCTCACTTTTCTACTCCTTCGATGTGTGTTTTTGCTGATATGGGTTCTCTTTCAATCAGCCATGGAGCTTCGGCCGCCTCATCTTCTGGGGAAAGCCATGACAGGAATGCCAGAGGCTGTTGGGCTCTCCCCATCGTAGCTAACTGCAGTAACAGCTCGGAAGACCACCACAGCGGGGAGATGGTTGATGGCAAGGGTTGTGATTCAAGTGACGGATTTGGAGGAAACAATCCCATGGAGGACAACAACCAAACTGACAACTCGGCTGGAGGTGAGAAGGATGTGGATAGTGGGCAGTCTAAGTTTTCAGCTAGAGGCCATTGGAGGCCTGCAGAAGACGCCAAGCTCAAGGAGCTTGTTGCTCTCTATGGGCCCCAAAACTGGAATCTAATTGCTGAGAAGCTAGAGGGGAGATCAGGTACGTACATAGCCATTGATCTTTTTCATTTGATTCACGAGTTGGAACAATCAAGTCGCTATTTTTTTTCCATGTTCTTGTGTGATTGTGAAGGCAAGAGCTGCAGGCTGAGGTGGTTCAACCAATTGGATCCGAGGATCAATAGGAGAGCCTTTACTGAGGAAGAGGAGGAGAGGCTCATGTGTGCACACAGGCTGTACGGAAACAAATGGGCCATGATTGCTCGGCTTTTCCCTGGTAGGACTGATAATGCTGTTAAAAACCATTGGCATGTGATAATGGCTAGGAAATATAGAGAACAGTCTAGTGCTTACAGGAGGAGGAGGCTGACCCATGCTGTCCACAAAAAGCTGGAGGAGACTGGAAGCTTTGGCTGTACAGACGCACCCACAAGATCAGAGGCCATCGGGCTCAGACTCTGCAGTCCCAGTCACCCATCTCGTTTTCCCTTTGCCCAGGCAGACAATGGTAGAGATGCTGCAGCTTCAGGTTACAGGGATTTGTTTTCTGGGTCAACCGGCAACCATCTAACTTGCAGTAGTGAGTTGTGCAGAATAGACACACTTTTTTAGATTTCCTATTATCTGTGATAAAAGAGACTCATCTCTATGTCATTCCCTATGGGTTTCTGTGCTGCTCGTTCGGTTTTCCATTTATCATCTATCATTTTCTTGCCACATGATCTGCGCATCTTTTTTTTTTCTATTTCATCATCAAAAAGTTATGTCTGCCTGAATATTGGGGCTGCCACAAGCTTTTGCATATCCATTCACATTATATTTTTTTTGGCAAAACATTCACATTATAAACTGCATTAAGGGAAAACAAATGTTTGAACTTTGAAGTGCAACTTTGTTTTGTATTTCAAGAACTTTTGCCATGCAAGGGTAGTTTTATTTCATTTATGCTAGGGATACCTTGATCAAATTATTTAAATTATGTAGTGGTAGATATCAATTTTAAAGTAAAAAATACTTCGCATTTAGGATTGAGTAGGTTGATTTTTTTGAAATCTAGATAGTTGTCTATTTGTTTTTTGGGAATGAAGTAGGCATTCTAATTTTTAAGGGTCAGATTTCTTTCCAGAGCTTGGGAAGGTAATATTTTGTCTGATCAAGCGACATAAAAAATTTGATTAATTCCTCATAAATTTTAATCTCGCTTCCTTGCAATTTTGTGAAGTTGGTTTGCCCAATTTAAATACTGCATATATTTTAGATCTTCTGATTTGTTCTAGACAACTGTTTTTATTTACAAAGGAAATAGCTTGTTATTTTGTTTTCGTAAACAGCTAGCTTTTCATATCTTTGATATCCTCCAATCCTTTCATGAGGGTAAATTGCTTATGATGAGTATGCAATCCAGGCTCAGGGAGTCAGAACCAGCTTCGCTTTGTCAGCCTAAACAGGCCTTGGGATTCGCCCAGTGAAGGAGTCCCAACTGGCCATCGCCACCTATCGCCACCCTTGATGATGATGGCGATGCGACAGGCAAATCTGAAGCCCCCTCCTTACTGTTTTTCTGACTCATGCATGCCATCAGCTACTCAAGCCTCCGCCTCAGAACCGGCATCATCAGCTAACGACACCCAGTTTGACCCTACCATTTCACCCCCATTCATTGATTTCCTTGGAGTTGGAGCTACATGAAAGAGAGAGGTCCCCCAATTTAGGGAAGGCGCTTTGTCCAGTGGGAAATGAGGGTGCCTTTACGGCCTTCCGGAACACGGATACATGTTTCGGTCGCTAGACGCATGATCTCTGTGTGAGACCAAATGCTATTTGCGGTAAAAAGGAGGGGCAGCAGCAAGATGGGTTTAATGTACACATACTTGAAACATCAGATAAAAAGGAAAAAAAAAACAGAAACTTCATGTGGAAAACTTCATACAGAATTTGAGCGCCCTTTGTATTCACAAAGCCAGCTCATTCTGAATTAAAAAGCCCATGAAGTTTGTTCTAAAGTTTTATGTGTGACCACTAACACTTCTCTAAGACATCCTTTTCCGAACCTCTCTTCCATTTAACATCTACTTGCTTAGGAATAAGCGAATAAGGATCCATGGAGCAATTAACTCCCTTGTACATATTGTGTTGTATATGTTATCTAGACATTGTTGTTAGGGAAAAGACAGCAGCTAATGAACAGAAGTTAAATTAGACTCCAAGAACTAGCATAATAGCAGCCAAACAAACATTTTACATTAATCTGTTTAGTATCACTTGAAGATATGAGGCGCTAATTAGACATTTTTTTGTTGTTGCTCTTAGAAAAATGCTTGAGTGATATTAACAATGATACGTTAAAATGTACTTCATCATTTCAACACCATTGAAATGATGAAACATTACTCTTGCTCATATTGCAATCCAGGTGGACGTACTAAAGTCCAATTTCAACGTGGTGATATTGGCATTTGGTAACGAATCCCGGTGCACACCCCACAAATTGGTCACTTACGTACTTGGCCTAACATTAGCAAAGAGAACCCCACAAGTGGTCACTTACCTGCTAGTCTGGCCGGAAATAACAGATTTTTTATTTTATAAAGAAATTGCAGGATTCATTAAAATTTAGTTAGCTTACCTCACCTTATACCCTATAATTTTTATCACATCTCCTTTGATGGTAGTGAAAGGGAGTGAAAGAGAAGTGTTTTTAATGCTCACACTCATTATAAGCCGAGTATAGGAGACATTTATCTATGAAATCGATGGCATACATGTTAATGTACTTTATGTTTGTATCAATAATAAAAATGAATAATCCCTAAGAATTTCTTACACTAGGCTCGTAGTAAACAGGACCATGAAATCTCTAACAAGAGTTAAGGCCGGGGTATGCCTGACAATTTTTATAGAGTATTGTAGTGAAGGATGGGACGTTTTCGGTTTAGGTATCAGACGACTCACAAAATGTTGCACAACATAACATGCTGGTAGGTCTCCCTAGTCCTACTAGACGTAGGAACAAGCTGGTTAATAAATAAGTGAAACACACAATCTCCTTTATTTTTCCAGAAAAATTTAATTGCGGTGTCTGTCCTGTGACTAAAGTCTTTCTAGTCCTATTTTTAAAAACTATGGAGATAGGAATTATTTAGAGGCGAGCCCGGGTATATGCGAGTTATATGAGCCTGACTTCAAAACTTATTAAATTAAGATTCAACAGTATAAAGGTGTATGTAACTTGTCTGTCCCTCGAGTTATATTTACCGTCATATTAAAATCTGATGGACCACAAAGCTTAGGCTTACACTAAAATAAGAATCACTAGGGGAAAATGTTATAGATAAAGCTTATTAATGGCAAAGGGCCGACCAAGCAAAGGTGCCTCTAAAGAGAAGGCCCGACAGTGATAGGCCTGATGCCTATAAAGCCTTATAGGTCTATGAACATGACCCCGTAAAGCTTTATATGCTGAGTTACGGCCATGGACCGGGCCGGGCCTAATAAGGTCCATGGGCCTCAATTCAAGGCCCGGCAATTTGGTAGTCTGGGCTGCATATGGGCCCGGGCCGGCCTTATTGCCACCTCTAATGAAGCTAGAACCTTGCCCAACGAGCGTCCAACCCAAAGCTGCAACGCCAGGCCATACCAACTTATAGAGAATTACATGCAAGATGGTTTATAAATGCATATACAACAGTTGAGAACGAGCCGACCCAATGGCGAAGTTAGCATCCTGAGGTCGGACAGTAGCATTAGGTAGAACAAACTACAGAGACACTGCAAGGCTTGCCGTGTGGCTGGACCCTGTAGGCGTGTACAGAAATTAAGCAAAATCGCGTGAAAGCTTACTGATCTTAAGAATGGACACTTTGGCCGTTGCAACGGAATGACTAAGAATGCTCGTGGTGCATTCGTGGTCTTTACATGGGCGTGACCCTTATGGCACCATCCCAGAAATTTGCCGGCACGCAACCTACATCTGTCTGCTCACATCTTTGCTCATCATAACCGAGTCTTGGGTGGTTTGCTGCAACCTACCATGTACTTGCATATTTGTCTTCGGCGATATTGCAGCCAGAGGTCAAACAGGCCAACTGGTCCACTACATAGATCAGGTGACTCACCCCTCGCAAATTCATGGATTTGTTTAGCCTAATGGGTGGCTGTCACATCATTAAAAATAGTGAGAGAGAAAATTAAAATTTTCAATCGGTCTTATACCAATTTTAATTAATTGGATAAAAAAAGGGTTTTGGTAACTCATTTTTTGATAAGTGAGTTAAGGCATATAACAAACAAAGAGAAATAGTTTGTAGAAATATTACTATCTTTTCACACGAGAAAACATTTTTCTAAATTCATGAGCAGGATGAAAAACAAAGTGTCGAGATCCACAATTCTGACATGATAGACTAAATAAAAAAGTAATGCTACTTTGACGTAAGGATTCTCACAATCAAAATGTTACTTCCTCATTCCCGCACTATTGATGAATAGTGCCTATTTTTATGGGCTTCATTCATTAATGTTGTGAAAATAATAAAATAGTATTTCATACGAATAATAGTGTAAAAATATTACTATATTTTCACATGAGAAAATATTTTTCTAAATCCATTAGCAGGATGAAAAACAAAGTGTCAAGATCCACAGTTACACGATAGACTAACTCAAAAGAGTAATGCTAGTTTGAGGTAAGGATTCTCACGTCAAAATGCTACTTCCTCATTCCTACACTATTTGATAAGGTGCTTATTTTTGTGGGCCGCACTCATTAATGGTGTCAAAATGATGAAGTAGCGTTTTCAAATCAAAAACAGGCTCCGGAAATAGTTATACCCAAGGACTTGAGCGGATATTGCTCCTTTTAACTCTAGGTGTAAAAATAAATAGGCCAGTACTCCCTCATCCAAAAAAAAAAAAAAGACCTGATAGCAGGGTCCGGCCCGCCGGCAAGACACGGTCGTTCCCTCGTTCAATGTAGGGAGTTTCTCATTTGTGACCAAAGAAAGCGTCGTCTGAATACTAGCAATTGGTTAAGGACCTAACTAGTATCAGAAGCTAAAACATGGCTTGAATATTGTTGGGACTTAGAAAGACGGCATATTTAAACCGTGTCAAGTAAGTGGTCCTTACACGTGCACCCTTACAATATGTGTGATCAATTGGCTTCATCTTAAAGCAGGCGTCCAGTTTGGAGCTACGGAACCGCGACGTACGTTGAGGTGTACCATGTAAAGAAAGTACATAGAACACAGTTTTTTTTTCATCACTAAAAAAGTATTATTAAAAAAAAACGTGGCTATTTTAGACCCCACTATTTTTCCTGTATCCCCCAAATATATATATACTTCATTCCTTGGTATTCTCCCCTCATTTTGCTCATACTTCCCTCGTTACATTAAACCTCATCTCTTTTTTCACGGGTGATTAAAACTTCGGTGACTACGACTTCGACGATTATTCTGACTCCGGTAATTACCAAATGAGCTTGCTATGCTTGGCGTGTACCCAGCCTATGCTTGGGCCGGCGGCCAAATCTGGTAGGTGCGCAGGCCAGTCCGGCCTGAGCGATCTAGGCCGCTTATGCGTCAACTAGATTTGGCCGAAATGGCCTGCGTCGCCCATATCTAGCCGCGCGTAGGACTGTGAGTTGACCTGATCTAGCCGACCGTAGGCGGGCCAGATCTGGCCCGCCTACGCGCATGCCGGAGGCCGGTGTACAGGTCGGGCGTGACTGGCCTGCATGGCCAGTTCGGCGTGCAGGCTAGCGCAGTAGGCCTATTTGGCCACTGTCGGCGCTGGTACTGTCGCCAGTGTCTAAAATTTTGCCAAAGGGGAAAATGAGTAAAAGTGAGATAATTTTTTTTAAAATACAAAGAATATGTAAAATTTTTTAATAAGAGAGGCTAGGGTAAATAAGACATGGGACACTGGAAAAAAATACGGGAGGTCTGAATAGGCCATATTCGTAAGTTGAAACCCTTGTCAAAAATACTTTTTTAAAAAAAGTTGACTTACCGGTGTGAATGCTTCTAGGGCGAGTTCTCTTGTCAATTTCAGGGAAATTTCAAGGCAATTTCTCCTTACTTTCTTCACTGGCTGGCTCTGTCTGAGTCTTTCCACAAACGCCATCCAAACAACGACAGCTACGGAGGCTGCACTTCTTTTTTCCAATCTGCACATTATTCCTTCCTTGATGTGAGCCAATGCAAGTGAGCTCGAAACTTCCTACGATTCTTACAGTAATGTGACTTTTTATTCTTTCTGTCAAACTTTTCTACAGGTTGCCGCATGGAAATTCCACCCGCTGTCCTTTCTTTAAAATCTTATCTAATACATGTCCTAGTCTCTCTCTCCCGCCTATATAAACCGACTCTGCTTCTCATGTTCCTCTTCAGCACAAGGGAGAAGAAGTCCAGTGATCAAATCCCACTCTCTCCAGACTCTCTCCATCAGGGTCATATACAATGGAGAAAACGTCAACAAACAGGCGATCACAAACGACTCTTGCCGATCTTTTGGGGTTTGCCATATTTCACGCAATTCTAAACTGGGTTTTTGGATGGAAGGAGTTGTCCTGCAGGTATTTTTCCTTCTTCCATTCTCAACTGAGGGACCTCGGCGAGAGGAAGGCTTCAAGCTTTGACAAAGCCGGGAAACTTCTGAACGGGGCGAGCCTCCCCTGTCGTGCCACTCAGAAGATAGATGACGACTTCAGCATGGAAGATATCGAGATGGTGTTGGAGAAGCTTGAAATCATTGAGGGCGGTGAGCGGCTGACGGACTGGCTGGGTTCTGGTGATCTCTCGGTCATATTCGAGGATGAAGAGCCCAGTTTGGAAGAAGTGAAGAAGGCCTTCAATGTGTTTGATCATAACAACGACGGTTTCATAGATGCAGAAGATCTACAAAGAGTGTTGCGCAGTTTGGGATTCAGGGATGGGTTCAACTTAGATTCATGCAAGCAAATGATTCGAGTCTTCGACGATAATGGAGACCAAAGGATAGAATTCAAGGAGTTCGTGAAATTAATGGAGAATTGCTTCTGCTGATTTTTTTTCTTATTTAATTTCTCTGCCTTCAGGTTGTGAAATACTGTCAAATGAAAAAATCTGATACAAACTTGACATGTCTCGAACTTCAGTCAGGTTACGATCACAATTAAGTAGCCGGCTGAAGTATTAACAAAGTTCACATTTGATACAACAGCTGCATCTAATTTCTTTGACAGTAAAAAGTATGCCCATACCCGCCGGTTCTTTCAAAAATACTCCATATGCTAAATCAAATGCAGAATCAAAACTTGAGTTACTAGTTTAAGAACGAAAAAAAAAGGAATAATGATGAAAGCTGATACAATACGGGTGCGTACTGATGGTTGAGACTCGTTCACAGGATTTATCGATATGCACAGTGTGCACAATACATATTCATTTGGTGTTTATATTCAGTAAAAAAACATAAGGGACTTTGGCACTTTGCCAAGATTTTGACTCAGCCCTAAATCTACAGGCTTAAGATATTAACCATCTACACTATTCTGTGGAGACGTTGATAATGGTTCTTTGTTTTTTAAATTCATATTCCAAGTTTCACATATGTCAATATATAATTCATATATATTTGGGAAAAGTTTGTGAGAATCTTGGCTTACGGCGCCTGACTGGTTTCAAGTATGATTAGTGTGATAGTACTAAATTTATGTTATGAGTTTCGTCTCCACTATCTCTAGTCTTTATTCCGATTACTTTACTACCCCAAGCAACTTCATATCAGCTGGGAGGCGCTCCTATCAATTGTCATGGGAAGGGCCAATCAGCGGGCCCCTCCACCATCTGAAGTCGCTCGGGGTAGCTAAGTAACTTGAATAAAGACCGGAATTTTTATTTTGGGGGGAAGTGAGAAAAAATGGGGGTACCGATAGTAACATTGTTTTTTATATAAACAAATACACCTCCTGCAAACTTACATTTTCAAACAATAATTGGTTCATTTCCAAAAGTCGCCTCAAAAGAAAAAAAATCCAAAAATGTAGACCCTCTTATTTTCAACATGCTACTATCCATGATCCTTACATATCAAAATTGATGTAAAAATTATATAATTATAAAGTATTTTTAGTATAAACTTTATTATTTGATTTTTTATAATGTTCATAATATTATTACGAGTAACTAAAACTTGTAAATTACATGTTCATGTCACAAGTTATGCCATAGTATAATATGCTCTTTGAGAAAAATATTATAATATCTTTAATAAATAGTAGATTGCTATGTGTCTGTCTCAATGCTATGTGTCAACTGACTTACTTTACTAAGAAAAATGTTTTTTTGACGTTAAGATTTATACGTCAAAAAGCTACTTCATCCTCCCCATACTATTGATGAGTGGGGCCTATTTTTGGTATGGGGAGGATGAAGTAGCTTTTTGACGTATAAATCTTAACGTCAAGGTAGCATTACTCCTTTACTAATAAGAATGTTTGAACATAGTACGCTCCAATTTCAATAAAAATGCCCAATTATCATGTGTTGTTGGTAACCAGTCCAAATGATTGGTCTCTATTGTAGGAAATAGGGTGGAATATCACTATCCTATTTCCAACTCATATTTCAAAGTTTAAGCACAAATCCTCTCTCACTTTATAATCTTGCCAAATATTCTTTTTATTTTAAATTAATAGCTCTATTTGACAAAAAAATTTGTTCCATATTCGTAGCTTTATTTTATTTAATTTAAGTGATTAGGTACTTAAAAAAGAGTAAACTTCTTTGAAACTACCAATCGAGTTGCTTTGAGGTATTCTAAATGCCTTTTGTAGGTCTCCACGTAAATAAGGGGTCACACCTGAAAAATCCTTACTCATGCCTTTTTCCAGCACATTCAAATTCTCCAAGTGAGCCTTGATGGCCTTCTCTTGTGCTGCACCCTCACACCATAGAAGAGGCCAAAAGTTTGAAATACCTAAACATCATGTGAATCAAATTAACTATTGAGGCAAATATAAGTTGAAGAAATTATGAGTGAATAGAATACATGTTTTTTCGGAGCACACATACTACACCATTGGATTTTTATAAATTTAAAAACTACCTAACCCCTGAATTAGAGTTGCCCAATGTTGATCCCTTGAGGCACAAAAGGACACATCCAAGTGTTTATCAATGATATAGAGCTTTGTGATATTGCTGAGAAGTAAATCTCTCTCTAACTACAGATAAAAGTAAATAATTATTTTAATTTTTGTATTTATTTTGATAGTCAATTAATTCTTTTAAAATTTTTTAAATCTAACCTAATCCTGATCGAAACATGCTTCATCACCTATAATACCCTCTGTAAACAAATGTGGGCATGCTTTACCCACCCCATTGTCATCTGTACAAGTCGGTTCATTGTTTATTTTACATATTTTTAGTTACTTTTTCTTAATTTAATTTCTTTCTATAATTATTTTTTAAGAAAAGTTTCAATGAGCAGTCGCACATGTGCCCATGCATCATAAGCTATCACATTAAAATCTCTCCGTTATATTAAAATCTGAAGACGGAAGGGAACTGCATGCATGAGCTCATGCTTTATGGGCTGTTTGATCAAGATTCGACGAGACAAGGGATCATAAATATATGCATGCATAACATGCTGTTATATTTTATATTTAACAATTAATTTAACTATTCTACTTTTTATATTTGACATTTTATTTTGATAAAAATTCTAAAAAAATTTACATGGTAAGAGATAAAATTAAACAATTATTTAGAATTTTGTATTTATTTTTATAATCAAGTGATTTTTTATAAATTAAAAAATATTAAAATTTTCTAATTATTTGAATTGGGTCAAGTTTGGGTATGTATGGGTCAGGTCAACATGTTACTATTTTTTAAATTTAAACATATATGTTCGTGTTTTAGATAACCCAACCCAATTTCAACCCGACTTCTTTACTAACATTCATTATTATTGGTAATAGTAATACTACCCAAATAGGAGCATGTTTTAAGCAAATCCCCCAGTTGTCATCAACATACAATTCAACTATGGCAGGTTCATTGTTTATTTACATATTTTTATTTATTTATTTTTATTTTCTTTTATAACCATTTTTTAGAACTAAACACACACACACACACACACACACACATTTGTCAAATTCAAATGGAACATTTTAGGAATCTTTTTTCTTTAATTTTAAATTTAATAAATATATTTTGATCATACAAGGAAGTGAAGATGTTGTTGGGTTTGGTTTTGCCAAATAGTAACCCAATACCTATTAACAAATGTTAACCAGGCTCACATGACCCGCTTATACCAAACCTCACCTGACCCAATTTGACTCATTTATAAAAAAAAATTATTATTATTTTTAAAAATTCACTTGATACAAAATATATAAATATTTAAAATAATTATTCATTTTCATCACTTATCCATAAAAAAATACTAAGATTTATTATCATAATACAAAGAAAAGTATAATAAAATATATTTATAATTAACTTTAATTTAGGTCGGGTTGGATCACCTAAAACCCAAATTGAATAGCTGTTTGGGTTGAATTAATAAACTCAAACATGATTTATTACGGTAGGGTCTGGTCGGTTCAGGTTTTACCTTATACCCGACTCAAGAGACAACCCTTCAAGGAAGGTTTGTGGTTATTGTAGGTATATGTGATCGAGTAAAAATGTCACTTGTATCAGTACCCAACTAAAGTTATATATATATATATATATATATATATATATATATATATATATATATATAATTTCTATAGTTTACTTTTTATTTTGATAATTTCTAACTCTCAAAATTTTTACAAGTTAATAGATAAACTGAGTAATTATTTAAACTTTTATTTGTATTTATTTTTATAATTAGGTATTTTTTAAGTTTTTTAAATATTCGAATCGGGTCAGGTTTAAGTATGCATGGATTAGGTCGACAAGTTACTATTTCTTAAATAGAAATATATTTGGGCTTCAGATAACCCAACCCGAGCTTGACAACCCAACTTTCTCGCTAACATCGAGTGTTGATAACAATGCATCTGATTTAGTATCATATTCATTTCAATTTTATTGTGCCATTTAGGGAAACAAACATCATATTATAAATGAACTAGTCCCTACCTAATCCTAAATGGGTTTGGATTTCTAAATTCAACCTAAATAGTTATTTGAATCGGGTTTAGGGTTTATGTGATCCAACTCAACCCAATTAAACTTATAAAATATAATTTTTTATTTGTATTTTGAAAATAACTCAATAAAATTTTATTATGTAAGTAATTTTTTACAAAGATGAAAATATATATTTAAATTTTTTTTAAATTCTAAATTAGTAATTCAAGTGAGGTTCAGAGTAAGCCTATTTAGGTCAGGATTAGGCTTGGTCTATTCAGGTTGGGTTGGAGTTATCATTTCTTAAATGGTATCGAGATCGGGTTTACCAAAACTCGATGACATCCATTACTAAGTCATTTCATTCAAATATATAAAACACCACACAATTGTGCCCATTCTTTTAGTTTGCTTAACCTAAAATGATCTTTATATATACATATACGGAGGAATGCATTAAGCGTAACTCTCATCTTTAACCAATATTGTCGGTACCATAAAATTAAGGTGCATACAACACATGTAAATTAAATGTTTGTTGTGAGTGAGTCTAAAATCTAATTAAACATAAATTTTATAGTAAAATTGAAAATACTTCTTCATCATTCACTGTTATAAATTTTCATGTTTTTTTCTTATTTTTTCTTAATTTAAGATTAGGTTATAATTATTTTTATATTAAATATATTACTAGTGTTTTCACTTTAAACACCACTAAATGTGTCCGCTTATTTATTTTTGAAAGTTATTAAATGAGTGGCGGTCATGAAAAAGTGATGCTAAAAGTTTTTTAGCGGCGTTTTATGATACTATATAACGATGCTTTTCGTAGAACACCACTAATTATTTACATTGGCGGTGCTTCACTATAAAGTGCCACTAATGACATTTTTTAGCGGAGTTTTGTAAAGAACACCGCTGTTGTTTTGATCTTTAGCGGCACTTTACAAAAGTGCTCCTATAGTGAATATTTAGCTGCGTTTTTATCAAAACGCCGCTAATAATGTGTCACCAAAAACCCGCTTTCTTGTGTGATATAAACAATGTATATATAAAATAAATAATATATATGATATAAACACAATTATTAATTTAAATATATACCTATGACATAAAATATGAGATATAATTACATATATGTACCAATACCATGTATCATATATGATATATGAGACCCATTTATACGAGCCAAGGCTCACTTACGACTGTGTGAGCCTTGACATTGCGCACCCGTGGATTTGGTTCCAACAATGCATATAACTTAGAGGTGGATTAATTTATGTCCCCTTGTGCCTTAGATATCGATCTAATGGCCCATGATGCTGTGTGAGCCCAAACTCATATAAATTTTTTTTTATGATATATATTTTTATTAAATTGTAATGAATATATAATTTCTATGTTTGATATATATTTTTTAAAATTAAAAATATTGAAGACACAAATACTAATATACCCCGTCTGTCCCAAATTAATAGCTCCATTTGGTTTTTCAAGATGAACTAAAACTAGTTTTATTGAAAAACCAAACAGAGCTATTAATTTAAGACAGAGGGTCAACATGATATCATATATTTTTTCAAAAGTTAAAACTTGACACAGAGACCAACCTCAGTTTACAGTATATTTATCTTTTTACATGTACTTGAAATTTTTTAGAGGAACACTAAAGCTAAGAGAATAGTTGTTTTTACGAGTGATTTATAAGCATGTAAAAAAAAAAGAAAATATGTGCCTAAGTGAGTTTCTATTTTCTGCATCTTTTTATTGATTATATGCACATAAAGAGAAGGAAATGGTAATCCTACCTTTTTGGAGCATATGTAACTAAAACTCATTTGTCATAGTCTTCTTCTTTCCTAGTGACTATAGTCACTAGTTTGAGGTGTAGTCGTAATACTTATTGAAATGTATTTATTAATATTTAATACTGAAAACATCTAACTATGTGTGATACTTTATATACTTTAGATTTAGATACATTTCATTTTTTTTAGTTCGAGCCCAAATTGAGCCTAAGCACATGATTCACTTATTGCAGTTTGAGCTCAAACTCGAGCTGAATTGTCATCCACCGAGATTACGACACGCGAATCTCCCAAGTCTATGAGACCAACTCGCAACTAGTTGCGCCTTAGTCTTCTTTCTGAACCTTGGGAAAAAGATGATGCCCCTAGAAACAAACATGTGGGCTCAGAGTCCGAGCCTACAAAGGCCTGAGCCCCTGTACGCGACCATGTGTATGATAGGGTCAACCCCTCACTAACTTTGGGTTCGACCATATATACATATTTTAAGACCTGACACCACAAGGTGAATATGCATACCCTAGTCACATGCCTAATGTATGCGTGTGTCACATATAGGTCCTTTGAGAATATATGTCATGATGATTCCTCTAGAGTCGGTGCAATCGCCTCCACTGTCGTTGGACCTTGTGGCTAATAATATGAGCTTGAACCCATACTATTCTGCCTTTATTTTTCGCCGTGGTATCATCAACTAGTTCTACAACTCAAGAAGAATACTTAACCATAACTAAATGGAAAAAGGAAATATAAAAGACTGTTGTTGGAAAACTAGAGACGGATTAGACATCTTTTTGTTATGCCAAGAAATGGATATTTTTTTGGCATAAGAAGAAAAGATTCCAACTTTCAAAAGGGTGGGTCAATTCATGGTCTCCTTTGAGCTTTTAAAGATCTAATACGACTACAAATACTCAATAAGAACATATTTCTTTTTATCGTGTCTTATCACGCGCGTATAGTTGACTCTTTCAAAAACGTGTTTGTCTAAACATAATCTTTCAACTGAGACATCTCAATTTGGCTCAATATCTTCTCAAAGAGATACATGTGAATATAACCGGGTAGGGAAGAAGCATGACCAATTGTTGTAAAAAAAGCCATTATACAAATTCTCATTAATGTGGGAATTAAAAAGAACAAGGTTTGATATGTGATTTGGTGTTATCCCTTTTTCTATTATAAACCAAATCGCGTAATTTGGGTTGAAATTTATGACAAAATCAAGTATCATCCCAAAATATGTTCCCAAACATGTCATTTGACCAAATGACAATAATTTAAAAATCACATGGTGCAAATGCTAAAGGCACCCTTGTAGAACATACACAAGTATTACAAATCCCCGAAGTATCTCTGAATCCAGTTAATTCCCAATTTAGAAACTTGTAATTTTAGTTTTTTTCTATTATTTTCAATTATTTATCAGCATATGCTTACAAGTTACAATGGTAAGTCAGTAATGTTATTTTTCATCTTTCTCAGATCGCAATCGGCACCTAGTCGACAGCATTCAGACACATGATGCTACCACTTAATGACATTGCCAAATTAATATGTTTTTTCCAGGTAAGGCGAGACTGGCGTTCCCATCAACGTCGGGACAGGGAAGATTTGCCTGCATATTTTGGATTTGCATTGAAACTTCGTAACCTTGCATTGTTGAGGAAGATTATGTTGGCCTTTTGGGGCACCCACCTTTTTTGGCAGCATTGAACTTGTGGCATAAATCTATAAGTAGGGCCCGTCAACAAGTTCTCCCTCGTGACAATATTGATCAATAGCCATGGCCAATATCTCCTTGCTCATTGTATCTTTTGTTCTCATTTTATTTCCCCATGCTAGCTTTGCTTCCATCGGCGAGATGGATGAAGGAACCATTGAAGAAGCATGTCGGCATGCTAACTACGTTCAACTGTGCATTTCGGCCTTGAAGTCGGACCCTCGGAGTTTCAGCGCAAATTATCGGGGGCTCGTAGGGATTGCTGGTGAACTGTGCCTGAAAAACTTAACGGCTGGCTTGAATCACATCTCTGAGTTGCAAAAGCAAGAGAAAGACCCCATCATTGTGAGAGACTTGGATGCGTGCCACGATGAATATGATGCCGGGGTAGACTTTGCCCAAAGAGCCATGAGGGATTTCAACTCGGGTAATTTGAAAACGGCCGCTCCTGAATTTGGATTCGCCAGTTCGACTGTGGATGACTGCGAAGAATATTTCCAGGAAAATCCCCCGAGACAGTCGCCAATTGCCCAGCAAAATGAAATTGTAGCCGAACTTTGTGACATTGCTGCAGCCATGGCTTTATACATATCTTAGCATTGATTATCTTGAGCACCAAAAAGGAGCTAATAAAACAATCTACAATTTTGTTGAAATGTGGAATGGTGTTTTGTTCAATGGACCATTTCGTTTGAGTAAATAGATATCGTTATATATTCATAGCTTGATTTTGATCATTGCCAATTCTTGGATTTATGTGCATTTTTTAACTATAATAATTCGTGTTCACTACGATCCATGAACATACCGTTTTCTTAATAAAAATTTCATTGATGATGTCAGAGAAATTAAATTTGTGCTTTTATTTTATTGCTAATAAACAACTTTTCTTCGTGAATTTTATATATATATATATATATATATATATATATATATATATATATATATATATATATATATATATATATATATATATATATATATATATATATATAATTCATGACCAATAACATGCTAAGGCATCGTTTGGATGACACTTTGCAACGACTTTCTGTCCGCTTTTTATTGTTTTCCATATAAATCTTGTTTGGTTAGACAATTTAGACTAAAAACCTTGTTTTGTTTCAAAAACATATTTATTTCTATTTTTGACTCGTTTTTGCTTTTCAACAGCTTTATGCTTAACTCTCCTCCTGAGGAGGGTTAGGCTAAAAGCTGATTTATAAATTTTTTTTTGAAAAACTGATTTTCTATAATATATATCCAAGCATAACCCATTTTTGCTTTGTTTTTCAAAAAGCGATTTCAACTAAAAATAGCTTTCCATATGGCACAAAGCGTCATCCAAACGATGCCTAATCTAAACCTAAATATAAAAAGAAAAAGAAAAAGATGCTAATCTAAGTCATCTAGGACAATAGGAGGTACCCCGATAGTTGGAAACCATTTGTGGCCCTGAACAAAATCTACACTAGTGAACTCAGATGCCTCCTGAGAAGAAAGGTTTCTAATTCCAGGCCATCTGAGTCGCTTCTTCATGTCAGACCCGGGGCCTTCATTCCCATATTCCCCATAGTCGACCTTGGGAATAGGAACCTTTGCAGGGCCAACCATCCATCCCTCAGGGCTCACAAATTCAGCCAAGTAGCTCCTAATGAACATCACCCTAGAGTAGGTGCCCAATGCTCGGCCAAGGTATACCCTATTCCCCTTTGGTGTGCTCCATTGGCTTGTTATGGTGGCGTTGGGGAATAAAAATCCTGACGTCCCATTCCTACCTCCCTGGCAGTAAGGACTACATCATGGCCTAGAAGAGGGGGTTGAACATTTAGGGTGCAGTTTGGAAATGTGGCACTTGCTTTTCCAAGCACCACATCCACTGCCCCATGTATGTCACACTCTCTGTAGACTGTAGTATTGCAATCCCTCCTTTGCTTTAAGGGTGCCTTGGTGATAGAGCCGTTCGTAGGAATCAAATAAACCAGTTCCGGAAATGTTGGATCACTCAAAAACAAGCAAATTTGGGAGATAAACTCTTCACTATTTTCAGAAATCAAATACAACTAAAGAAATCACATGAATCAGGAGGAATTAAACTCAAACCTCGATGATTCAACCGAACAGCAGTAGCAGTTGTCTCCAAGTTCTTCGCATAGAACATTTACAGAGCTTCAATACACTGAATACTTTCAGAATTAACAACCACCGAGTTCAATTACAATCAATCTATTTATACTACTTTGCTCATCTGATGTGGATTCCAGTTGGGACAAATGATCCGATTAATGTGTTCCAAATAATCACGAAAGTTTTCTCGAAACCCAGCTCCGAGCTGAAGGTTGAAAATGATTAACCAAATTAACTACCTAATTGCGTTGTAATTTGTCCATTATGCCCTTAATCTTCCGCCATCCAATTATATCAACAGTTCCGATGAGCTCACGAGTTAGTAATGGATGATTTTACCCCTTAACTAGGAATCATTAGATTCACCCAATGGTCACGATTTAAACATCAATACTGAAAGACATTTTTACCCCTCACTTTTCTGCTAATAGGAAACTGTTCGACGAAATGCCACTAAGTCGATTCTCCTTTTGATTCAATTATATTCCGCCTACATCAAAGCTCCCTTGCTAAACAAAGCTCGGCCTCGAGCTTCAAATGTTTTAAGAGCAAACAAGAACTATATCTCCTTGGTAAAGGGTAAGATCTTTAATGTTAAATATCGAGGATATAGCCAATTCAAGAGGAATATCTACCACAAAAGCATTTTCACCAATCTTGCAAAGGATGCAACAAATACCGAATTTCCGCTAATTGAGCTTATGACCAGAATGAGTTAGAACTCGACCTTTGCTAAGATGCACCATAATAAAATCCCCTTCTTCCAATTTAACAAAACATCGATGTTTGTATGCCTGCTCTTTATATTTTGCATTGGTATGCTGTAACTTTTCATGCACAATCTGGTGTATATCTGCATCATTTCAATGGTTGTAATCGCCTTTGAATGCTCCCCTAGTTGTTTCGGCAAGTGTACCAGGTCAATTACATGAGGAGGGTTTCTTCCATATAAAACTTCAAATGGTGTTCGACTAGTGGCTCTGTGAGTGGTTGCATTATAAGCAAACTCTGCTTGAGGAATAATAACATCCCATTGTTTTGGTGACTACCCACATAAGCATCTTAATAGATTGCCTAAACTCCTATTAGTCACTTCAGTTTGTCCATCAGTCTGTGGGTGGCAGGTACTGCTGAACTGAAGTTTGGTTCCTAATCTTTTCCACAGTGTTTGGCAAAATAAACTCAGAAACCTACTGTCTCGATCTGAAGTAATAGTGGTAGGCACCCCATGAAGTCTAACAATTTCCCTGTAGAATAACATAGCCATGTGAACTGCATCAGTAGTTCTTTTATAGGGTATAAAATGGGACATTTTCAAAAATCTGTCCACCACCACATATATCGAATCATTTCCTTTTTGAGTTCTAGGAAACCCCAAAATAAAATCCATACTTAAATCAGTCCAGGGTTATGTAGGAACTAGTAAAGGTTGATATAAACCTGCATTTGTGGATCCTCCCTGATTTACCAAACAAACTGTGCACTTGTGGAGGTATTGCTCAACATCCCTTTTAAGATGTGGCCAAAAATATCTAGAACATAGGGCTTGCATAGTTTTGTCTCTCCCAAAATGCCCACCTAAACCTCCTGCATGTACTTCTTGAATTAATTGCATTCTCATGGAACCTGCTCGAATACACAGTTTATTTCCTTTGTACAGATAATCGTCCAGTACATGGAAATCGAGGTATGGTTTGGATTGTTGTTTGTAGATCTCCCAAAACTTTCCAAAGTAACTATCCCGTTGATAATGTGTTTTTAAACACTCAAAACCAAAAAATTTATTGGTCAAAACAGCAAGTAGACTGTACCTTCTACTCAAAGCATTTGTAGCTTTGTTTAACACACCAACCTTGTGTTTAATAGTGAAGGTAAAATCTTGAATTTCACTGACCCATCGAGCATGAAGCTTGTCCAATTTCGTTTGCCCATGGAGGTATTTCAAGGCGTCATGGTCTGTATGCAACACAAATTCCTTAAAAACCAAGTAATGTCTCTAATGCTTAAGTGTTTGAACTAAAGCATATAGCTCAAGCTTATAAGCCGACCACTTTCTTTTGTTGTCATTCAATTTGGCATTGTAGTATGCCACTGGCTTGCCCTCTTGTGACAAAACAACTCCAATTCCCAAAGAGGAGGCATCACATTCTACTTCAAATATTTTACTAAAATCTGGCAGAGCCAAAATGGGTGCAGAACTGAGCTTTTCTTTAAGTGTTTCAAAACTTTGTTGTGCTCTCTTATCCCAAACAAATCTATTCTTCTTTAGACAATCTGTAAGAGGTCCTGCCAAGGTACTGAAACCTTTGATAAATCTCCTGTAAAATGTAGCTAGACCATGAAAACTCCTTACTTCAGTCATTGTTAGGAACTGGTCAGTTTTTAATGGCTTTGATTTTATCTTGATCCACTTGTATGCCTTCAGCACTAACAGCCTATCCTAAAAACACAAGCTGACTAGTAAGGAAAAAGCACTTCTTCAAGTTGATAAACAAGTTGTTTTGTTCCAAAACATCCAGTACAGATTTAAGATGAGAATAATGTTGTTGCTGATCCAAGCTATAGATTAGGATATCATTGAAATAGACACAAACAAACTTTCCTAGGAATGGCTTAAGTACTTGTGTCATTAACCTCATGAGAGTAGAAGGTGCATTGGACAGCCCAAATGGCATTACAAGCCATTCGTATAACCCTTCCCTAGTTTTAAATGTTGTCTTCCACTCATCCCTTGGCCTCATTAGAATCTGATGATACCCACTCCTTAAATCTATTTTTGAAAAGACCCTTGAATATGCTAACATGTCATCTAACCTAGGGATAGGGAAGCTGTACCTGATGGTAATTTTATTGACTGCCCTGCTGTCCACACACATTCTCTGGCTTCCATCCTTTTTAGGTACTAGAAGAGTTGGTACAACTACAGGGCTCAGACTTTCCCCTCTGTCTAGCAGATCTTGAACCTGTTTTTGCAGTTCACTGTGTTCTGCTGGGTTCATTCTATAATGAGGAAGGTGTGAAAGTTTTGACCCAGGAATTAAATCTATATGATGCTGAATATCTCTTAGTGGTGGTAATGATAATGGCATTTCATCATCAGTAATAGATCTAAACTGTTTAAGCAAGTCTTGAATTCGAGAAGATAATGCAGGTTTCAGTTGCTTATTCGAGTCAATCTCCTCCTTACATATAAGTACCAAGAAAGAGTGTGCTCTATAGAGAGATTTTGGCACATTACTTACCAACAATATAGATCTCTGTCCTTTGCTTCTTGTACTAGCTGAGAGCCTAGATTTAATTATATTTTCTAACTCAGAAGTCATATTTCCAAAACTGTCAAGACCTTGTTTTCCTATTTGTGGCCAGAAGGTAATTGACACTCCCTTATGAATGAGTTTATAAGTGTTCTGCTTTCCATCATGGATGACCTGGTTATCAAATTGCCAAGGTCGACCCAACAACAGATGACACAAAGACATATCAATCACATCACATAAAAGAGTAGTTCTATATGTTTTCCCAATTGATAATGTCACTAAACACTGTTATGTAACTTTCACTTCTCCAACATTTCTGATCCACCCAATAGAATAAAGATGAGGATGTGATTGTACATGTAAATGGAGTTTTTCCACAGCTGTCCTTGAAATAATATTTTTTGTGCATCCTCCATCTATGACTATCTTACATACCTTACCATTAACTGTTCCTGTGGTGGAAAAAATAGCATGCCTTTGACTTGAATCAAAAACTTTAGAAGTACATAGCAATTTTCAAATCACCATTACAAAATGCTCTTCTTCACATTGTTCTCCTTCATACCCATACACCTCTTCGGCTGATTGATTTTCGTCAACTATATCTTCTATACCTTCTTCTTGTAGGACTTGATTACATGCTATCACTTTTGGACCAGTTTTATTATCCATCCTTCTTAATGGACATTGGTGGGAATAATGGCCAGGTTTTTGACACTTCCAGCACTTGTCAAGTCCTGGTTTGGAGTATGGTTTAACATGGTCAACAGAGAAGGTAACCTTTCCATTTGTTTTGACAATTTCTTTCCTAGGAGCTGGAAATCTTTCTGGAGCAGGTTGATAATAAGTATTTCTATTTCTTGGTAAACTGGTTTGAGAACTTTCTCCCTGATAGAACTTTCGATTTGACATCACTTTATTCAAAGACTTGATCAATAGAGTTTCATTTCTGGTAGCTGGATGGAAAGCTTCACTAAGTGAATGAATTGGTTTCACAGCCAACCTCTCTTACAGTTCATGTGTTAAACCATTCAAATACTTGGAAACCTTTTGACTTTCTGATTCATTCAGACAATTACGCACTGTCAATTTTTGGAAGTAAACTGTGTACTAATCCACTGTTCGATTTCCCTATTGGCAATGCTGCAATTGCTGGAAAAGAATCTACTCATAGTCACTAGGAAGATACATATCTCTCATCATTTTCTTCATTCTGGACCAAGACATAATAGGATGTTTTCCCAAGGCTAACTGATTGTTTTGTAACTGTGACCACCAAGCTGCTGCCCCTCTTTTTTCAGTTTACAAGTAATACCTTAATCTCTTCTGGAACCTCTATACATGTAAAATAATTCTCCACTTCTATTATCCACTCCAGAAACTCATCTATATCCAACTGACCAGAGAAGATAAGTAACTCTAATTTTGGTTTAAAGTAAGTCGGCCTATGATGGTTACCTGGCACATTTCCTGCCGGATGAATTTCTTCTTCTCCACTAGAGTCACTTTCTTCGATTTGAAATCCTTGACTTCGATGGTTATGTTTGAATCGATTGGTTCTGGGTTGTCCAGGGAAACCTCTTGTTGGTATGATTGGTTTGACTCGAAGGTATTTCCGACCTTTCCATTCTCAATGCTTGAAGTTGCACAGTAACTTCCTGCATTTGGGTTAAAATTTGTTGTTGCATTTGCAACTACGATTGGATCAACTGTGATAACAATGACTGCTCAGTAGTGGACTCAGATCGATCCATGTTTGACATCAAATTCGAACCACTTCTCTTATACCAAATTGACAGAGCTGTTCATAGGAATCAAATAAACCAGATCCGGAAATGTTGGATCACTAAGAAACAAGCAAATTTGGGAGATAAAGTCTTCACTATCTTCAGAAATCAAATACAACTAAAGAAATCACATGAATCATGAGGAATTAAACTCAAACCTCGATGATTCAACAGAATAGCAGCATCTGTTCTCCAAGTTCTTCGCAGAGAACATTTACAGAGCTTCAATACACTGAATACTTTCAGAATTAACAACCACCGAGTTCAGTTACAGTCAATCTATTTATACTACTTTGCTCATCTAATGTGGATTCCACCTGGGACAAATGATCCGATTAATGCATTCCAAATAACCTTGAAAGTTTTCTGGAAACCGAGCTCCCAGCTGAATCTTGAAGACGATTAACCAAATTAACTACCTAACTGCATTATAATTTGTCCATTATGCCCTTCATCTTCTGCCATCCAATTTTATCAACAGTTCCGATGAGCTCACGAGTTAGTAATGGACGCTTTTACCCCTTTAACTAGGAATAGTTAGATTTGCCCAACGGTCACGATTTAAACATCAATACTAAAATACATTTTTACCCCTCACTTTTCTGCTAACAGGAAACTGTTTGACGAAATGCCACTAAGTCTATTCTCCTTATGATTCAATTATATTCCGCCTACATCACTTGGTAGCTGGAGAGGCCAACCCGGTAGAAGGCAGACTCTGGTGACATGTTATGCACGACAAACGCATACCCCTTGCCCGGGGCCACTGTATTCTCGATAGTCATGTATGTGGCGACGAACCCATCCCCTTCCACAACTGAAACGAGTAAGACAAAACTGATGGTTAGTTGTATTGCCTCCCACGAATCAATGATACGAGTGAAGGGAATAGTTACATGCTGCTACGTCCCTAGTATCTTACCAAGCACTCACAATATTGCAAACATAAAACCATGCCAGAAAGATCATAATATGTATAGATACACATCTCAAACTTATTATGAAGTACTGATAGTACTGCAAACATGCATAGAACCATGCTAGAAAGATCATAACATATATCGCTACACATAAAAAACTTGGACTGGATGGAAAAGAAAAGTAATTTATGCATATTCAATGTTGAACCACATGTCACTCCTAGTTTCAGAACAATATCACCATGTTAATTTACGTGGGTAAAAGATAGGTGTATTCTAAAACTAAAACCAACTCACAAAACATAAAGAAAAATTGTATAGATTAGAATTGTACAACGATCAGTACTAAAATTCGTTTATATCTAGTACAATTCACTTTACAATCCTGATACCATAAGTTGCAATATATTCAATCATGAAAACCAATTAAATTGAAAAAAATATAGGAAACTGCCACTATGTACAGAATTATAGGGCTTTTTTTGAAACACAAAAAGTGAATATAGCATATCAGGAAGCAATAGTATAAGACTCTAGACACCGTACGTTCAGTCAGAGGAATAATGTTAGATTAACAAGTCTAAGATGCTAATATTGAGAGGGCCACCGAGTGCAAATATTGTTTAGTATCACAAACATGAGAAGACAATATATTGTTAATAGGTACATCAGAACACAAACATAGGAGCAACTTCATGGGTTTTGAGTTGATGGAAAGAAAAATTAGGCGCATAAATTTTTAACTACCTAGTGCTTCTCTTAGCTTGATCAAATGAAAAGTGTTTCCTCCCTGCATGAATCGATTTGAAATCCTAGGCACTGTACACGAGACTCAATTCATAACACCCACTTTGCCCCTTACTGTTAGTCAGTGCTACTCCCTTCGTCCTATAATAATTGTTTTATTTTAGTTTATTTAAAAATTAAATAGAACACTTAATATAAGGACAAAGAGAATATATTCTGATGCAGTCTGTTCTGATTGTCAAAAATGCTCTTCTATGTTAAAATGAAACTGAAGTTTCAATAAGGATATTTTTGTCTTTTACCCTAAAAACTGAAATAACAGCCAATGGTATTTCAGCTAAAGTGAAGTCGTTATAAAAAGGCCAGAAGCGAGGGTTTCAAACACTTGATTGATTAATTTGAGTTTAAAATCAGTTGTCTTCTTCCGTGACTAGTTGATATGAGAAGTTAATCTCATCATCTCTATAGATTCCAAGAAGCTCATGATGTGGACTTGGCATTCGTCCCCAAGTTTCATGGATTCAAAACGGCTCGTGGATTCGATCTTAGTAAATCCTTTCTTTCCTCTTATTTGAACTTGTTTAGTTTAGTTCTTCAAGGAATTCAATGTTCGTAATATCATATCTGTGAGCTTGTTTCGTAATTTCTGAGTTCTGTTGGACTGCAGTTGCGTAAATTCTTACTTTTTTTCATGTTCTTACTGTATTGGAGCTTGATCTGAAGTTCCTATGTTGATTGTTGAAAATTGGAATATAGGTTGGATGTAATTTAGTACCTTTGATTTAGTGTTTTGAATACAAATTTATTCAAAGCGATTATTACAAGTTGGCAACTCGAATTTGAATTACAATATTTGAATTCTCTTCTAAGGCTACATCAGTTTGGTATCAGAGAATGGTTGGTGTGTCTTCCATGGCAACCAATGTTCCAGTATTTCAAGTGACAAGCAGATAGTTGGAACAATTTCAGATTCAACTTTAACAACTTTCTG
Source organism: Saururus chinensis (assembly GCA_035235625.1). NCBI lineage: Eukaryota > Viridiplantae > Streptophyta > Magnoliopsida > Piperales > Saururaceae > Saururus > Saururus chinensis. Next base: position 13,400,676 of record CP141140.1, on the reverse strand, counting down.
CAAGAGTACGTCTTGCAAGAAGTAAAGCAAGATGATAATCATTTTTGGAATTATTTAGCTAAAGAAGCCCTTTACTATGAATATTGACGATGACATAGATGTGAAGATGGTTTTCAACTGATTGAAATGGTGAATAGACTTGAATAGTTTGATATGTGTTTACAACAAAATTTTGACTTATTTACTCAGGGCTTGAATAATCTCATTTCACAGTTGAAGAAGACATCAGTGAAGAACTGTCATAACCCGGATTTTTAAAAGTATTTTTTAATAGCATGAACGGTAAGTAGCGAGAATTTTTTTTTCTTGAATACAAAACAAACCATTCGATTAAATATCCAGGCCATGATAACTGAGGTTCACAAATACGGATATCAAATTATATGATATTTACACGTCTCAAAATTTCAACAACAGCTCATCCATCTAAGTACAAGTCCGTCATCCGTTTGAAAATAAATAACTAAGTTCACTCTCACGCTAGTGAAACACTTATGTACTGGAGTTGCAGAAACACTGAAACTTCATCTTGTGCTCGCTTGTCTTGGTCTCACTTGTCGTCGCCTGGAAAATTTGCAACCAGCCAAACCAAACAACCACAATAACAACAATGGAACATCTCTGCCTTCAGGAGAAGAGCTTCCAAAGAACAAAAGGTTTAATTAATATTTTTCAGATCAGGCCAACATCACCCGATGTTAGTTGCCTACGTACTAATCAGACAACATCTCCAATGTTTCCAACAAGATCAGATCCAGACGTAGTTCTGCCTAGAAACTACTCTATCCTAAGAAGCATAACATCACATATTCAATGCTTAGGTATTTTTAACCAACCTACATTTTAGTAAGTCCTTTAATCGTTCCACTTGTCTAATTAATAAGCAATATCAAACAATGTTATTCATTATCTCACATCCCTTGTTCGATAATTAATACTATCAAATCTATAACTCAGAGATGATTCGCCCCTCGAGAAATCTCCAAACATAGTACTCCAACCTTGGAGTAGACTGCTTAATAACAGCTTGACCTAAATCCCCAGGGCTCTCAATAGCCTGCCATGAATCTGGAGAAGAGGATCTCAACTGTGCTCATGGACACAGATTGGCGAGAAGCACAAGCCTTCCATGATGCTCATACAACTCCATTTTTCGTACGTACTAAATAGTCCTGAGAAGACCTACGGGAGACCCGCAGTAAAGAGCCTCTGGTCAATACCCAAACCATCGTGGCGATGAAGAAGCATATCACATTCTCCACCATTCCCCAACTCTGGGAGAAAATGTCTTATAAGACATTACTAATGAATCCATAGAAGCCTCAGGTCCTTATGACCATTGACTCCCCCAAACATCTGAAACTTAGACTAGATTATTTTCATCTAGTCAAGTATTTACTCAACCATTTGGGTCCTCTTCACCTTGTGAATCGGCTCAATAAATAGCTCATCCACTGAGCTATGACTACGAGAACATCTCGTAACTACCCTCAGTTCATTAACCAAGGTAAAATTATATGTCAGGGCCCCGTTCACTCTATGAACCGGTCCCAAACCCTATTGAGGGTATTTTAGTCTTTATCTTGATTAGATGTTCTCCCCCCAATCCAACGGCAACTCATGCCTCTTGATTAAGCTTCATTAATCTTAAGTTACCAATATAAATGAAAACATCAAAAATAAAAGCATGCATCAACATAATCAACATAAATAATATGCATTCACACTAGTGCATAAATAACGAATAAAAGCCTGTTGCACTCATTTGTAGGGCTAGGGCCCAGCAAATTCAAGCCTGAGAGTGTAAACAACTCTAACGCTTTCAGCGAGTTACATATATAACACTATTGTCGATCAATGTACTCGATTGTAAATACGTGTAATCTGTTACCCTAAACCTTGAGAATTAGGGTCATTCTCCTTGTTTTCTGTGACACTATGACCTGTTAAGGTCTTCGTGTCTCTTACTGGTCACATCCCTTCCTTTTGAAGCCATTTAACGTCATTCTAGGGCACCCTAATGATTGCTAGCTAGGTTATCCATTTCAGCAGAAACAGAGCATACTGCCCCCAAAGGGAATTAGGGTAATTCTACCACTTAGGGTATCCTCCCTTGGGTCATTTGGCCATCTCACTACTCTTCTGTTTATTTATTTTAAGTCATAATCCTCTCAAGAGGCTCCACTCTTAAACTGACTTGCGCTTCCATTCACACGAATGTGGGCGAATACACTCAAGGGGTATTTCTGTCATTTGGTTTAAGGAATTAATGACATCTGATGGGTCCAAAATTAAAATCAATGATACTAATAGACTTGATGGACTCTGTGTAATTTTCCTGGCATGTGACAGGGTCGTGAACCCCTTGAACTGACCCAAGTTTTTGATTAATGGTTTACTATAAACCCTAAGGGCAAAAGAGATTAATTAACCACTCGCTGGGATTTTTCCTCACTAAGTAGTTTGGCCTATAAATAGGTTACCCATTAAAATCTCATTGAGAATTTTCCCAATTTTTGAATCAACTCATAGGCCCTTGAACTAGATCCCCTAAGTCTGGTCACTAATCATTATTTTACGATTTAATTCACAGGGGTAATTTAGTCATTTTAAAGACTTTGGGAATTTCCCCAGTTTGAAACTGGGGAAAAACACTTAGAATACATTCATGGTCATTCATACTTTTTTTCCAAATTCTTATGAATACCCTAACTCATTGAACCGGATCCGGTTCATAGAGTATAATTTTTTTCCAAATTCTTATGAATCAGGTTAGGAAACCCGACCCGGTCTAGCAGCCGAAGGCGAGGCCGTTCGGCCTCTGGCGGCGCCACCAACATTGCGGCAGAGGAGGGGGCGGCCCAGGTGTTCCCAAATCGCTGGAGCATGGCTGAACCGACTACATCGGTTCCGCCGCTGCTGGTGGCTAGCCGGAGGCCAAAAGGCCGCCCTTTCTTTCTTTGTCCCTTTTTTTTTTAAAACTGGCGGTGGCGTTGCGACGGCAGGCCACCACGGCCGGCTGATGGGCCAGGCTTGACTGGATCGCCATCTTTCGGCGATTTCGGCAGCCCTGGTCCATCCTCTGGCTGACAGCTGCGCCGTGCCGCTGCAAGGTTCCTTTTTTTTTTTTTGTGACGACCCGGCAGCAGCCAATCCGCCGCCGCCAAGGCTGCTGGATCCAAAGCCATTGCGACTAGGACTGGAACACTCCTCCCGCAATTGTTCCAGCCACCAGCAGCCATCCGGTGACTGACCGGCAGTCAGAAAATAAACAAAAGTTCAATGAAATTATGTGAACAGTGATTGCAGAAATCACTATTCACATAATTAACAAAAATGATTTATATTTTAATAATGAAATATTTCTAAACGTGACTCAAAATCCTACCTCAAAGGCCGAGTTATCGTCGATCCACCATCACCAAGGCTTCACTGGAGTCTCGCCAGAAAATTCCCTCCTTTCCTTCACCATCAAAAGCTCTCATTCCATTAGCCCTAATTCGCCTTTTATATGCGTAGGGATTAGGATCCCTAATTGGGCATAAATCTCATTAATTTGGTCACTTAATTGGGCCCTAAAAATTTAATTTCGGAACTGTAATTAATCGGGCACACCAAAATACTTAAACGGCTCAATTGCACGTTTAAATCGGGTAAACGCCTTATACGATATGTTCAACTTTAAACAATCGTATCTCCCTCATCCGGACTCCAATTCACGTGTTCTTGGTGGCGTTTCAAAGCTCTTTCCGTATATTTTCCATTGATATAGGATTTAGACACTACTTCCAATTGATGATCAAGTTATTCTAATGAGAATCTCAAAGGGTCCAACACCTTAATTTCCCGTCGTCAACTTTGGGAATTTAGAAAATTTCCAGACGTTACAAGAACATCCAACGTCAACCGCAATATTCTATGGCAAAGAAAAAATCACAGCATGTAGATTCAATCTTAGTAGAAAAAATTGAAGTTGAAGAATTAGAGCAATCACTGAAAATTAGTAATTCAGATGTTGAATTAGAAGACATCCAAGTAAATCCAAAAGTTGAGTATAAGAAATTGGATGAATTAGAAGAGTTAGAGATTCCTCTGAAAATCACGGATCCAAAATTTGATGAATGTGAAAGTGAAGAAGTGGAATTATAGTAGAAAATTGAAGATCAAGTAAATAATTATTGACACAAAAATACATTTAGCTTTAGAGTTGTTAGTGTGCCAATCTTTAGAAGATTCTCTAGCCACTAATATTTTGACAGATTTATGTGGACATATCGTAGTTAATACTTGCTTCAAATTGGGGAATGAAGCTTCCATTGAATTGGCATTCAACAAGGAAGAATCAGTGGGAAACAATTCCTCATTCTTTCTCAATTTTGACAGTAGCAAAATTCTAAGAGTTGCATATGAAAATTTTAAGTCATTACTCAAACATGATAAGAATTCTTAGCAAATGATATTCTATATTGTATTGTTTATGCATCAACATAATATTTTTGTTTTAGCTCTTACTTTTCGATTTGAAGAGCTTTGCAATATGCTTTGAAAAATTCTGATACAACTACTACCAAAACCACCCTAGTTGGATTTGCACAAAGATATGTGTTATACCTACCACTTGTTTGGAGAAAATATGCAAGTAAAATTAGTTGTTCGTTGGTTGAATGAAAGGTTTTCATCTTGGTGGAATTATATTCAAGTAAATCAAATGAAGGATAGTAAATAGTCTATTCCCAGTTGGCGCAATATGAAAGAATTACTGCGAAAGAATATTTTCCAGCAAGCTATGTAGTTCAACAAATTCAGAATTGCAAGCAATGCCTTCAAGGTGTTCGACAATATGTCAAAGAGTTTCAAAATTTGTTAAATCATCATGGAGTGGATGAAAGGGAAACATATCTAGTATTTTGATTTGTTGATGGAATGCATTTCAATATCCAAGAGTTAATTGCATATAAGTTAGTTTATTTTATTGACAAAGCTATTGAGCTAGCTGTGCAGGTTGAACTGAAATTTAAAAAACTAGAGATAAAAGAAAATAAAGCAGTTATTTTCTTATCAAAATTTGTGGAAAATGAACATAAAAATATGGTCATTGACTATTTACCATCAAGTCTTTCTAAAAATTATGCCGTAGAACAGTTACACATGACTGAAATTAGTGATGAGAATTTTATATATCAAAAATAGGAAGAAGAAAGATTACAACCAGGTTTATATTTTTACTGCTATGAATCTTGTATTGATCTTTTATCAAGGACATGGTCATTGGATATCAACAACACAGAATTTGGTTTAATGTTTATAATTTTTGGGTCCAATTTTGTGACACAACAAATTCTTGTAATAAGGTTTGTCAAAGACATATCAAAATTGGAAAACTTTAGTGATTTACTTATCATTTTTAGCTGTGGATTTTTGGTTCTTGCTTAATATAATCATTGTTTGGGACAATGGAGTTGAAAATATCAAACTCTTAAAACATGATGATATGGTTGATAGTGAACAACAGTTTGGAATGACAGAGATGAAGAAATTCTTGATCCTTTATTTGATGGAAGAACTCACAAGAAAAATACATCAAGTCCACATGAAGAAATATTATTGAATCAACATCTCAAACTTCACCTTTCTCTTTTCTGGATGATCTGGGAGAAATTATTCCTTCATTGGCCGAACCAGTTGGATATGAATTTGTTGGTGCAAATTATATACCAAGCTATACTAGAGTTGCCTTTAAGATAAATGACAAAGTGGTCAATACAGTGAAAGAATACCAGAATTATGATTGTCGGTCTATTTTATTGTGTTTAGAAAATTTCTTACTCTCTCCCTGAATATGCATTTAATGGACATTTTTTTATTATTGAAAATGGTTTGAGACAACAACTATTATACATGAGAGGATACAATCCATACACTGGAAAGTTAGAATACTTGCAACTTCTAACTATTCACCTTGTATCTCAAGTGTCTGAAAGTGGTAACGATTCACTATACTTGCCTCCACCAGTTGATTTTGGAATATTGCTTAATTGTGTATCACCACTGTCATTGTTGTTATTTGCTACTGATCGAATTAAATATGGAATATCTCAATGTTAACCCAAGAGAATGTGTATGAAGAATCTCTTAGCATCATGTTGGGTTCGTTAAAGCAACCAACATTATCTACATGATCAGTTTTATGTGAACCAAGCATAATCTTTATTTCAGCTTTATCATATAGACACTTATGTCAAATTTGAATAATTGAAAGAGTTCTCAGCAATTAAAGCTCTTAAAGTGGGTTCTAAATGGAGAATTACAACAGTTGTTTCAGAGATGCACTTTGCTAATGCATATAAGCCTAATTCTAATGTCACAGCGAAGGCTTATGATTATGTGAAGTTTGCCCTTATTGCAGTTTGAGCTCGAGCTGAATTGTCATCCACAGAGATTATGACAAGCGAATCTCCCAAGTCTATGAGACCAACTCGCAACTAGTTGCGCCTTAGTCTTCTTTCTGAACATTGGGAAAAAGATGATGCACCTAGAAATAAACATGTGGGCTCAGAGTCCGAGCCTACAAAGGCCTGAGCCCCTGCACCCAACCATGTATTTGATCCCCTCGCTAACTTTGGGTTCGACCATAGATACATATTTTAGGACATGACATCACAAGGTGAATATGCATACCCTAGTCACATGCCTAATGTATGTATGCATGTGTCAAGTGTAGATCCCATGAGAATGTGTGTCATGATGATTCTTGTAGTGTCGGCGCGATCGCCTCCTCTGTCATTGGACCTCGTGTCTAGTAATGTGAGCTTGAACCCATACTATTCCTTTATTTTTCACCGTGGTATCATCAACTAGTTCATCAACTCAAGAAGAATACTTAACCATAACTAAATGGAAAAAAGGAAATCTAAAAGACTCAAGTCTGCGTTGTTAGAAAACTAGAGAGGGATTAGACATCTTTCTATGCTAAAAAATGGATATTTTTCTGGCATAAGAAGAAAAGATTCCAAATTCCAAAAGGGTGGATCAATTCATGGTCTCCTTTGAGCTTTCAAAGATCTAATACGACTACAAATACTCAAGAAGAGCATATTTCTTTTTATTGTGTCTTATAAGTATAGTTGACTATTTCAGAAACGTGCTTGTCTAAACATAATCTTTCTCCCGAGACATCTCAATTTGGCTCAACATCTTCTCAAAGAGATACATGTGAATATAACCGGGTAGAGAAGAAGCATGACCAATTGTTGTAAAAAAAGCCATTGTACAAATTCTCACTAATGTGTGAATTAAAAAGAACAAGGTTTTTGATATGTGATTTGGAGGTAACCCCTTTCCTATTATAAACCAAATCACGTAATTTGGCTTGAAATTTATGACTAAATCAAATCTCATCCCAAAATATGTTCCCAAACATGTCATTTGGACCAAATGACAAGAATTTAAAACTCACAAGGTGCAAATGCTAAAGGCACCCTTGTAGAACATATACAATTATTACAATCCCCCAAGTATCTCTGAATCCAGTTAATTTCCAATTTAGAAACTTGTAAAATTTTAATTTTATTTCTATTATTTTCAATTATTTATCGGCATATGTGATGCCGGAGTTTCAGTTTAATCTGGGAATTCAATATGACGATAAGAAATTGGTTGAGACATTTATTCAAACACTGGTGGCAGATTTGAATCAGGCGAGGGTATTTTTGGTAATCACTAACGCCAAGAAATACTGACTGTTGGTAAAGCGAGTAATTACTTGAATGAAGGAAGGGGTATTTGTGACATTACAGTATAAACGAGGGAGTCATTAACTCTGTTAATCGTCACCTTCAGCTGGAGTTCTGAACAGTAAATACTCTCAAACGCCGTCTTTGTAATTTGGCAATTCCGTTAGTTCAAGTGTTTAGAAAATTCAAATTACAGTATAAATAGACCTCTGTAATAGCAGGGAAGGGTTGTTGATGTATTTTCGAAGTTTTAGCTTGTTGAACAAGTTTTCAAAGGGTTTGATCCCTGGCTCTGTTGAGTGAAGTTGCAGAAATTCTGCTTGGGCAGATTTCTGAACTTGTGACTGTAATTGTCATTTTAGAAATAAAGAGATTGTTTTGTCTTCAAATTTTCCGGCTGCATCAATTTGGTATCAAAGCTAGTTTGCTGATCTTCGATGGCTGCAAACGATCAAGATGAAGGTGCTGCCAATGTACCTTCCATAGCTGACATTTTGATGATTCAACAGCAAATGCAGCAGTCAATGCAGTTGATAGCTACGCAGATGGAAACAATGAATTGCACTTTGAATGCGATCATGATGAACACTATGCATCCCGTGAGAAATCCTCCGAGAAATGCGGATCTGAATCCCAGATTTGCGGAACAGATGCAACCTCGAGCTCGAGTATTACCTAGACATGGTTCACAACTTGAATCATCATCTGGTGAAGAAGATGAGGTAATTCGACCTCAGCCAGCAAATCATCCAGGTTTGAATCAATTACAGCCTCGATTTAAGCCTAAAATTGAGTTAGCTACTTTTACTGGTCAACTGGACATCGAACAATTTTTAGATTGGCTGTCAGAAATAGATAACTACTTTTACTGTCTCGATGTGCCTGAAGATATGAAGTGCAGAGTTGTAGCTTGTAAGTTGAAAAGTGGCGCATCAGCATGGTGGAATCACTTGCAGCAAGACAGAGTCACTCGAGGTAAACATCAGATTAATTCCTGGCCTAGAATGAAAAAGCTATTGAAAGATATGTATTTACCTATTGACTTTGAGCAGTCACTGTTTCAACAATTACAAAATTGTAAACAGAATTCAAGTTCTGTTTCGGAATATGTTGAAGAATATCATAGGCTGTCTGCTAGAAATGGTTTGAAAGAAAATGAAGCACAGAGAGTGCAACGATTCGTGGGTGGTCTTCGACATGAATTGCAGGTAAAACTGGCAATTAAATCTATAGGATCTGTTAATGAAGCTATCCAGTCAGCATTGAGAGATGAAAGTTTGATGGAACAAAATAAAATAAGGACTTCTCAGTATTCTTGAATATCAGGAGATGGATCAAGTTACCAGAGGAATAAATTGAGTGATACATCTGGTATTGAACAAAAAGATAGAAGGAAGGAAAACCTGAGGAGCAATAAACCAATATTTTCGATACCAACTAATAAAAAAAATGAATATGCAAAACCTAAGCCTGATACTTGCTAGAAGTGCAAACAACCTGGTCATTATTCTTCAGAGTGCCCGTTAAGAACTTGAGAATCTAATGCTAGGTCCAATAGGGCTATGCTTTCTCAACAGAAACAGTTATCAGAAGAAATTAGTGATGACAGTGAAACTAAAGATGGTTGTGAAGAAGTTTATGGTGATGATGTGTCTGACAGGGAAAATTTATCTGAAAGAATGTTAGTGGTAAGGAAAATTCTGTTAGCTCCAAAAGTCAGTGAGCCTAAACAGAGACACAATTTATTTGTGACAGTGGGCACAGTGAAAGAAATGAAATGCAAAGTAATAGTGGATGGTGGTTGCACAGAGAACTTAGTTTTTAAAACTGTTGTTGACAAGTTGAAGTTGACAGTTACTCCTCATCCTCACCCATATGTAATTGGATGGATTAAAGATGTGGGGGAAATACAGATTTAATCACAGTGTCTAGTACCTTTTAGCATTGAAAGATATATAAAACAGAAATATTGTGTGACGTGCTAGATATGACTATATGCCAACTGTTATTAGGTAGACCTTGGCAATATGATACCTGTATTCTTTATGATGGACATGCGAATACAATTCGATTTGAATTCAGTGGAAAGACCATTATTCTGCATCCATAGTCAAATATATCTTCATCTTTGCCAAATGAATCTGCAGAACAGTTAAACAAATCTAAAGAATTGAGCGATGACAAACCAGCTAGAGATATCAAACTTGGGTACCATAAGACAAGGAACAAGAAAGATAAGCATATTTTGTCTATTGTGTGCAACTTGTCTGCTGATTTGAGGAAAGAAAAGGTAGCTATAGTTTTAGCTAACAGAAAAGTTTTACATCTGGTTAAAGACAATGTTGTTACTTTAAATACAGGTGTTCAGACATTGTTACAACAGTTTCATGACTTAGTTAATGATGACAAACCGTTATCACTACCTCCTTTGAGAAACATCCAACATAAAATTGATCTCTTGCCTGGAGCCACTCTTCCTCATCTGCCCCATTACAGAATGAGTCCAACTGAGCATAGTGAACTGCAAAGACAAATTCAGGACCTTCTCCAAAGGGGTTTAATTCGAGAGAGCCTCAGTCCAGTCGTTGTTCCCACTCTTTTGGTTCCAAAAAAAGATGGCACGTGGAGGATGTGCGTGGACTCAAGGGCAATAAACAAAATAACTGTTAAGTATAGGTTTCCCATTCCGAGATTGGAAGATATATTGGACTTACTTGCAGGGGCTCAGATTTTTTCAAAAGTGGATCTAAGATCAGGTTATCACCAGATTAGAATGCAAATAGGTGACAAGTGGAAGACTGCCTTTAAAACAAAAGATGGTTTGTATGAATGGCTTGTTATGCCATTCGGTTTAAACAATGCACCCAACACTTTTATGCGATTTATGACTCAGGTTCTGAAACCATTAATAGGTAAGTGTGTTGTCGTTTATTTTGATGACATACTCATCTACAGTTCTGAGGAAAATCAACATTTGCAGCATTTAAATTCAGTGTTTCAGTTGCTACAAGAAAACAGTCTGTTTGTTAACTTGAAAAAGAGTGTATTCATGGCTAAAGATTAGTGTTTTTAGGCTATGTGGTTAGCCGAGAAGGTCTTAAGGTGGACAAAAATAAGATTGATGTTATTCTTAACTGGGCAGTTCCTAAAAATTCTACTGAAGTTCGAAGTTTTCTGGGCCTTGCTACTTTCTACAGGAGATTTATTCAAGGTTTTAGTACTCTAGCTGCACCTCTTACAAAGTGTTTAAAAAAAAATCAGTTTCAGTGGCATGCTAGTCAACAACAGAGTTTTGAAGTTTTGAAAACTAAACTCACCACAGCTCCTACATTGGCTTTACCTGATTTTACAAAAGTGTTTGAGGTCGACTGCGATGCTTCTATACTTGGTATTGGTGCTGTACTCACACAAGAAGGTCGTCTTGTAGCATTTTATAGTTAGAAATTAAATGAATCTAGACAGAGGTGGTCTGCTTATAAACTTGAATTATACGCTCTGGTTCAGACTCTGAAACACTGGCGTCACTATTTGGTTTTTAAAGAATTCATCTTAAATACAGATCATGATTCTTTAAAGCACTTGCACACTTAGTCTAAATTGGATAGATTGCTAGCAAGATGGGTGGGTGATTTACAGGATTATACCTTTGTAATACGCCACAAGTCTGGCAAACTTAATAAAGTTGCTTATGCTCTTAGCCGCAGAGTTAATCTTGTTCATGTTTTGTCTAGTCACTGTTTTGGATTTGAAGAAATCAAGGAGCTTTACCAGGAGGATAAAGCTTTTCAGGGACGGTGGCAACAATGTATGCAGACTCAGCAACCGCAATATGATTTTATGTTATATAATGGATTTCTATATAAAGGTCATCTCTTATGTGTGCCAGCCTACTCTTTAAGAATATTGTTGATTAAAGAGTTACATGGTGGTAGTCTTTCTGGTCATGTGGGAAGGGATAAAACCTTAGCCTTGGTTAAGGCTAGGTATTATTGGCCACATTTATCAAAGGATGTACAGAAGGTAGTGCAACAATGCTTTGTGTGTCAGCAATACAAGGGTGGAGCAACTAATGCAGGGTTGTACAGTCCCTTACCAGTGCCTAAACGACCATGGGAAGACCTCAGCATGGACTTCATTCTTGGTTTACCAAAAACACAGAAGGGACATGATTCCATATATGTTATAGTGGATCGATTTTCCAAACAAGCACATTTTGTACCCTGTAAAAAAAATACAGATGTTGTACATGTGGCTGGACTATTTTTGAAAGAAGTAATCAGATTGCATGGAGTTCCTTTGACAATAACTTCTGACCGAGACAGCCGGTTCTTGAGTAATTTCTGGCAGACTTTATGGACAAGAATTGGAACTACTTTACAATACAGTAGTACATGTCATCTGCAAACTGATGGTCAGACTGAAGTTACAAATAGGAGTTTAGGGAGTCTATTGAGGTGTATCGTAGGTGATACCCCAAAACATTGGGATTCAGCTATTTTTCAAGCAGAATTTACATACAATTCCACTGTGAATCGAACCACTGGTCTGGCTCCCTTTCAAATAGTGTATGGATTTATTCCCTATCACCCTTTGGATATTGTTACAGGTGCTAAAAAAAAATGGAGAATCCACTGCAGCAATTAAAACATTTGATCAGTTTGTTCAGTTACATGCAACAGTCCGAGACAATATACTGAAATCCAATGAACAATATAAAATTAATGCTGACATGCATCGAAGAGAAGTACATTTCAAAGAGGGAGATCTTGTTATGGTTCGTCTGAGTAAAGACAGGATGCCAGTTCGATAGCAAGGTAAACTTCAAGTTTAAAAGGTTGGTCCTCGTAGAGTGTTAAAAAAAATTGGAACCAATGCATATTCTATAAATTTGCCTCCTGGATTACAAATTTCAAATATATTCAATGTGAGGGATTTAACCCTGTATCATGATGAAGAAATGGAAATTCTTGATGTTTGAAATAACCTCGAGGACGAGCTTCAAGTAAAACAGGAGGAATTGATGCAGGAGTTTCAGTTTAATCTGGGAATTCAGTATGATGATAAGAAATTGGTTGAGACATTTATTCAAACACTGGTGGCAGATTTGAATCAGGCGAGGGTATTTCTGGTAATCACTAACGCCAGGAAATACTGACTGTTGGTAAAGCGAGTAATTACTTGAATGAAGGAAGGGGTATTTGTGACATTACAGTATAAACGAGGGAGTCGTTAATTTTGTTAATCGTCACCTTCAGCTGGAGTTCTGAACAGTAAATACTCTCAGACGCCGTCTTTGTAATTTGGCAATTCCGTTAGTTCAAGTGTTTAGAAAATTCAAATTATAGTATAAATAGACCTCTGCAATATCAGGGAAGGGTTGTTGATGTATTTTCGAAGTTTTAGCTTGTTGAACAAGTTTTCAAAGGGTTTGATCAAAGGGTTTGATCCCTGGCTCTGTTGAGTGAAGTTGCAGAAATTCTGCTTGGGCAGATTTCTGAACTTGTGATTGTAATTGTCATTTTAGAAATAAAGAGATTGTTTTGTCTTCAAATTTTCCGGCTGCATCAATATGCTTACAAGTTACAATGGTTAAGTCAGTAATGTTATTTTTCATCTTTCTCAGATCGCAATCGGCACATAATCAACAGCATTCAGACACATGATGCTACCACTTAATGACATTGCCAAATTAATATGTTTTTTCCAGGTAAGGCGAGACTGGCGTTCCCATAAACGTCGGGACAGGGAAGATTTTCATGCATATTTTGGATTTGCAACTAAACTTCGTAATCTTGCATTGTTGAGGAAGATTATGTTGGCCTTTTGGGGCACCCACCTTCTTTTTTGGCAGCATTGAACTTGTGGCATAAATCTATAAGTAGGGCCCGTCAACAAGTTCTCCCTCGTGACACTGATCAATAGGCATGGCCAATATCTCCTTACTCATTGTATCTTTTGCCCTCGTATTTTTTCCCCATGCTAGCTTTGCTTCCATCGGCGAGATGGATGAAGGAACCATTGAAGAAGCATGTCGGCATGCTAACTACGTTCAACTGTGCATTTCGGCCTTGAAGTCGGACCCTCGGAGTTTCAGCGCAAATTATCGGGGGCTCGTAGGGATTGCTGGTGAACTGTGTCTGAAAAACATGACGGCTGGCTTGAATCACATCTCTGAGTTGCAAAAGCAAGAGAAAGACCCCATCATGTTGAGAGACTTGGATGCGTGCTACGATGATTATGATGGCGGGATAGACTTTGCCGAAAGAGCCATAAGGGAGTTCAAGTCGGGTGATTTGGCAACGGCCGCTCCTGATTTTGGATTCGCTACTACGTCTGCTGACGATTGTGAAGAACACTTCAAGGAAAATCCCCCGAGACAGTCGCCAATTGCCCAGCAAAATGAAATTGTAGCAGAACTTTGCAACATTGCTGCAGCCATGGCTTTATACATTTCTTAACATTGATTTTCTTGAGCACCAAAAAGGTGCGCCTCATAAAAACAATGTACAATTTTGTTGGGATGCAGATTGGTGTTGTGTTGGAAGGATCATTTCCGTTTGAATAAATCCATCTTGTTATTCGCAGCTTTATTTTGATAATCAACAATTTTATAATTATAAGTGTGTATTTTTTAAACTTCTTCTGTCACATATTAATAGCTACCTATAAAAAAATAGTAATTTTTATTTAATGGTGAAGCCTACATCTAAGAGAATGAAAAATAGATTTATGATACTCTTTAATAAGTACCAAATCATTTAAATTTAACAAAATAAAGCTATTAATATAGAATATATTTGTTTTGTCAAATAGATCTATTAATTTAATAGAGAAAGAGTACTATATATAATAACCATGAAAGCAGGAAGATTTTTATCCTAATAATGGATCCATTATCTAAATAATTCATGCTCACTATATTTGATGAACATACCATTTTTTCAATTAAAATTTCATTGATGATGTCATGGATATTACATTTGTGTGCTAACTATCAACTTTTATTTTCAATTTCTATATATAACTAATTCACGGCTAAGAGTATGCAAATTTAAATTTAAATATAATATTTCCTCTTTTTCGTATTAATAGTTATATTTAAAAAAATAATATTACATAACAGTGAAATCCATATCTATTTGAAAGGAAAATAAATTATTTTTTTGCCAACTAGAACTATTATTTTGAGACTGAAAAATTATGAACAAGAAGAACATGCTAATCTAAGTCATCAAGGACAATAGGAGGTACCCCGATAGTTGGTAACCATTCGTGGCCCTGAACAAAATCTACACTAGCGAATTCAGATGCCTCCTGAGAAGAAAGGTTTCTAATTCCAGGCCATCTGAGTCGCTTCTTCATGTCAGACCCGGGGCCTTCATTCCCATATTCCCCATAGTCGACCTTGGGAACAGGAACCTTTGCAGGGCCAACCATCCATCCCTCAGGGCTCACAAATTCAGCCAAGTAGCTCCAAATGAACATCACCCTAGAGTAGGTGCCCAATGCTCGGCCAAGGTACACCCTAGTCCCCTTTGGTATGCTCCCTTGGCTTGTTATGGTGGCGTTGGGGAATACAAATCCTGACGTCTTATTCCTACCTCCCTGGGCCGTAAGGACTACATCATGGCCCAGAAGAGGGGGTTGAACATTTAGGGTGCAGTTTGGAAATGTGGCACTTGCTTTTCCGAGCACCACATCCACTGCCCCATGTATGTCGCACTCTCTGTAGTATTGCAATCCCTCCTTTGCATTAAGAGTGCCTTGGTAGCTGGACAGGCCAACCCGGTAGAAGGCGGAGTGTGGCGACATGTTATTCACAGCCAACGCATAACCCTTGCCCGGTGCCGCCGTGTTCTGGATAGTCATGTACGTGGCGACGAACCCATCCCCTTCTACAACTGAAACCAGTAGAACAAAACGGTTGATTAGTGCAGTGCCTCCCACGAATCAATGACAGTATTGCAAATATAGAACTGGAACGATCGAGTGAAAGAAATAGTTGCGTGCTACCAGCTTACGACGTCCCTAATATCTTATCAAGTTCTGACAGTCTGCATGCAAACATAAAACCATGCTAGAAAGAACATAATTTGTTTACATACACATCATAAACTCATAGTGAAGTGCTGACAGTAATGAAAACATAAAACCATGCTAGAACGATCATAATATATATCGCTACACATAAAAAACTTGGACTGGATGGGAAAGACAAGTAATTGCCGCGTATTCAATGTTGAACCACATCACTCCTAGTTTCAGAACAATGTCACCATGCTTTGAAAGATAAGAAAGATGATCTTTAAGGCAAATACAAAGTAGTTATAAATTTAGAGGGGAAAAGATAGGTGTATTCTGGAACTAAAACCAACTCGCAAAGCATAAAGAAAAATTGGATAGATTAGAACTGTACAGAGATCAGTACTCAAATTCATTTATATCTCTCGTACAATTCATTTCACAATCCCGATACCATTAGTTGCAATATACTCAATAATGAAAACCAAACTTTTAAATTGAAAAAAGAAGAAGAAAGGAAACTAGATATAGGCATTTACTACAATGAACATTTACCGTACAAAACAGGAAATTAGATATAGGCAATGATGGGAACTTTTCTGTACGAGGACGAGGGGAGTGTAGCGATATACAGTTGCCTAAATGCCTTCTCTCATAATAGTTTAGAGAGGGCAAAAAACAAACAGAATCTACCGGAGTCGTTGTTCTTGTACCCCCAACTCCATGCCGGTTGCGAAAGTAAATAAACAAAGATTCTTTAACCAGAAAAAGAGTTGAATGAAAATCTTCAATTACTTTAAATTTATCAAAAAGAACAAACCTGAAAATGAGGATAACAAGCAGAACCAGTTCAGCCAAAAGAAAACTTTAAAATGTCATTCGTCACAGTTTTAAGTAGTTTTCATTCTTAAAACTATTCATATCTACAGGAAAGCCCTATTTACAAATTATAGAGAGTACCAAAGAATAAGACATTAAAACAAAAGGAAACCGAAGTACACATTAAAACAATTGCAGCTGTAATTTTTTTAAGATAAAGAAATTGAAAATGAGAATCTGGTCAGGGCTCTATAGTCGTGTATTAAACTCTGTCAACAAATATACATTTATTAGATTAAAACATTAAGACCTCATCAAAGTACAAATCACTATCTAAAGAAAACGAACTGAAGATAATAACAACTTGACAGAAATATAAAATACTCCCTTGTTCCCGAAATAAGTGTCCGATTTAGTTTTCCAGAATGAACTAATTTTGGAAAAATAAATAGGACGCTTATTTCGGGACAGAGGGAGTATATCACAAAAGCACCACCAAAACTGAGCAAGACGCCATCAGCAATCCATGAAAGCAAGGACAGGAGGTACATAGGCAGGATTATGAAGTCTAAGATGCTATTAACATCTGGAAAGAGAAAACTTACAGAGGGTTGCGGTTTTATCAGCCAAAAACCCGTCGGCCTCACTGCGGTTGGAAGAGAGTGTTGTCATGCTCATGCCCTTGCCGACGAAGACCAGGTTGGTCTTGTTCTTCCACACCCGAACGTTCTCCTCGTACCGTCCGGCCAAGATGTGGATGTAGAAGGGACCCGTGCTGAAGTGGGGCGCCGCGTCCACTGCCTCGGAGACGGTCCTAAAATCAGCTTGTCCGTCTTTTCCCACTACAAAATGATGTGGTTGACGGTAAAAAGTATACACGAACACTACGGACAAGCTGATCAACATGACGAGTGCAGCCCAAAAAGCAATGAGAAAGCCTCCTACAATCTCAAACTGCTCTCTGTACCTCCTCACAACGTTAACGAGATTCGCTCGGAGGAATCTGAATCTCTCGAAAGGAATGAGCCGGAGAATGCCGATTGTCTCGGGCATTGTGATAAATCTCTGGGTAAGGACAGAGAAGTAGGGAGGAAGGGCTATGACGAAGATGAAACCAGGGCAAAAGAGTAAGACCAAGGCGAAGAGAGCAGATGAATGCAGGCACCTTCGTCAGAGAGCACTGCAAAAGTGTTTTCAGACACTGGTTGCTGCTGGAGACGAAAAGATGAATACCGTCCAGTAGTTGTTGGGCAGAAGCTCGATAAACAGCTAACGCTCGAGAGAACACGACCGGGGAAGAGGAAGACCGTGGAAGACAGAGAGAATCGAATTATACTGAGCTACTATGTGAAAAATGGTAATTAAGACTAAGGTGATGAATCGGCCAGATTGGACTCAGGTAGAACGCAGAGAAAATAATGCCTACACCTGCGGAGCGCAGAGAACTATAGAGCACAGGGAAAAGAGTATTTTTCAGCTACGGATGCTGCTGGAAACCAAAAGTTAGAGGGCGATATATATAGTGGTTGGGCAGAAGCCCATTTAGGCTCACGCTGCAGCAGACTGCTTAGATTTTGCGGAAGGTTGATTTCGTATGATTCAGCAGCATGATGAAGTTCAATGTGGGTTTTTCTTGTCTGTGGTTGGATGATAGAAATTGAAATTGGAAACTGGAAGTTAGTGGATGATACAAATAGGAAACCGGGAGTTAGTGGATGATACAAATAGGAAACAGGGAGTTAGTGGATGATACAATTAGGAAACTGCGAGTTGGTGGATGATGAACGAGAAACTATGAGTTGTCTAGCAATACTAAATCAAGAAGTTTATGTAAATTTAAATTTATATAAGATGTCATGGAATTCTATGTAATATACTGAATAGGATGTTTATGCAGATAAAAATTAATGTATATGTGTCCTCATTCATATATAAACTGGGAAGTAGTGGAAGCCAAGGTTTCAGTCACTCGGTGTCACTGTCATTTACTTAACTGCAGGACTTTCCAATAAACCAAATCACCAGTGTTTCATGCATGGGAAGGTCCCAGCATAGTTTCTAAAAATGAAACCTAATTAAAGATTCTCTTCTCCCCTACACCGTTAGTGGGTCTGGGATTCATAAAGAAACACATGTGAAGGGGCTGAGCAGTCAACATTGTTTCTAAAGATGAGCTCTTGAGATCCCTTTAAGACCAATATTAGTGCATGCATTGATCTGGCAATTCTATATAAACTCAAAGATAGATGATCTCGCATTGAATGACTTCACCAACCTTGAGCCACGGACTAACATTTGGCAAGAGTTCAAATGAAAAGTGTTTCCTCCAATGCATGAATCGATTAGAAAACCTAGGCACTGTACACGAGATTTACTAATACTGTCACAATTCATAACACCCACTTTGCCCCTTACTGTCAGTCAATGCAATTCCCTCCGTCCTATAATAACTGTTTTATTTTAGTTTATTTAAAAATTAAATAGAACACTATATAAGGAAGAAGGGAATATATTCTAAGCAGGCCATCTTGCTCGGAGCTCTGGCAAACCAATGTCTCGTCCTACATAACAAAGCAGTTACTATGGTAATCATAACATGATCGATCAGCGATGAAGTAATTCAGATTCAATTCTGATACCGATTTGAAAATGTACAGTAAGAAAGTAAGAATGTGATCGCAAATGAGAAGTCTAGGCGTTTCGTAATTTAAAACAAAAAAGAACTTTAGGGGTTTCAGTTTATAGTACGCAGCACGATGACAGGCACCAATTCTTCCCACTGTAAACTTTTATTGCCTGTAAAACATTCAATAATAAAGAAAAAGAAAAGCCTATAATCTTTTCATAATTTTTGCATGGACGACGCATCATATACGATGCATGTTGCCAGTGTGAAGATACTATAGTTTGGGCATAGTAACGCTTAAGGGCCAAGACAAGGTACCAAAAAAAAAAACTGGCATGTGCACACTTTGCCTGCTCAAAGCTTCCTTAATAAACACACCATGAATGAGAATTATGTTTCTGGAAAGAAAGTGAAAGCTTTATACTAGTAGTCGAGTTTGCTTCTAATATATTGAAATATCCTGATAAACAGAAATATTTTGATACTATACACAAGTTTTCTACTAATCATTCATCATACAATTTGAAAACAGAATCAACTTGTCCATCTAGGGTAATATCAACTTTGTTTTATGATTATGACAGGAAACAGATACAACACCCTAATTAAAGATGAAGTTTGATAGCAAAAATCTTATCCTCTCCACAAAGAGGATGAACGACCAACCCTTGTGCATTACCTGGTTGGAAATTTATTGCTCTTCTCCACGGTTTGAAGATATGTATGAGGTACAGCTTGAAAGGACACATTAATAGAAAGATATGTATGAAGCACGAACAGACAATTTTGGAATTAATAGTGGCGGCCAGTCTCACTCTCATATTGATCAAGCCATCTTTCATGAAGGCCGATAGTAGTCAAATAAGTGGAATGTTAACTAGCAATATTGTATTAGGACAGTGATTGCTAGGTTGTCATTGTCTGGATTTTGACAGGTTGATGCTGTTAACCGTCCGTTCATGGCAATATTCTTTCCTATAGATGGCAAAAAACCATTTGAATATCTGATTGTGCCCAACACCTCATTCTCCTAGTACTCTTGCTTATAAACACCAAGCCTGTTGTTTGCCAAAAGAAAAGACACTAATTAAGCGAGCCGATGAGAAACAAAACAGACCCTATTTACGACCCACTAGTCCTTAGCCATTATGTGGGTGTTCCATAACCGGTAGAGGTGTCATTGAAAGGATAGAATAGAGGTGCAGCATGGCAATTGGCAAGCCCTCGAATGCGACTATGTACTATGATAGGAGGATGCCTCTATGTACTTTGATGTATCATACTCACGAATAGTCTTGGATATGGAATCCGGTCAGGCTAGTCTTGGTCACAGTAAACTACAGATAAAAAGGCAGGTCTGAAATTACTATTTACGTTTTACCTCCCTCTAGTCATCAAAGGCTACTTCATAGATCTCATTCACCAAATTTCTAGGGTATGTTGAGCTTGTGCCCACGTATGGAAGTCAATGGGGACACTGTTTATGTGTAGAGTAGACGGATGAAGGAAATAAGTTGGTTTCCAGATCGATTTTAATTGAGATATGTAAAGTCTTAAAACATGTGGTTAATGAGCGACAAAAATGACGCCAACAATTCAACCTGACAATTACATTTTTTTATGGATTGTTATCATGCGTGTTGAGTACCATCCGGTCCAATACGATCAGTGGCCTTCACC
Source organism: Saururus chinensis (assembly GCA_035235625.1). Classification (NCBI taxonomy): domain Eukaryota; kingdom Viridiplantae; phylum Streptophyta; class Magnoliopsida; order Piperales; family Saururaceae; genus Saururus; species Saururus chinensis. Next base: position 13,379,796 of record CP141140.1, on the reverse strand, counting down.
ACACTGTATTTCAAATTCTTGTCATAACTACGAGATAGAGTCCCTGAGGAAATGTAATACTGACCTGTCCATCCAATGTTCGCAGTCCCCAAGATAAGATTTTTCTCCATAACATAGTAGGTGAGCTACAACTTCCTATAACTTACAATGCTGAAAGTTTTGTTACCCTTTACCGCTGCCTTTGTTACTTTTGCAAAATAGATAGTATATATGTGCTCTCACTCATGCAGCCTGAAGTTTTACAATTTCTAAGACTAGTCCACAACCACATGGCAAGTGGCAACCTATCTTTAAGTGAGTTCCAGTACGCCTTTTGCATGATTTAAGAAGCATTAAACTGTGAGCACATGGGAAACAGGCAAGGCGCTTTAACTTCGATTTTTGCGAGTGGAAATAAGCAGGTGAGATAGGTAGACTGCGCAGTCTGGTGATGGCCAATTGTTGACAGTCCAGTGCGCACTTTCCTCCGTATAATATTTTTAGCAAATAAAAAAACTTCTTCATGTGGCACTATGTCATTGCACAAATAGATGAAGAGATTTTCTTTTTTTGGTAACTGATGAAGAGATCATTTTAAGTGCAAAATGTGCCCAAGACCTCTCTTCTTTTTAGTTTTTTCACCATGAATTTTTCTTATTGACTCCCATAATTTCTCCGAAGCCATTCCACTGCGTTGAGTGGCGAAATGCTAGAGAATTATCCCCACGTTTCTACAAGCGTGAGAGCCAGGCCTTTTGCATGACCTTGGGTGTACGCGTTCTAAAATGATTTTCTTTGCATTTCCTCGTAGGAATTCAACAATGTTTATAGTCGTCTGAAATCACACTCTACAGACCAGAAATCATGTCCATTATCCGAGAATTCCCCAAAACAAATTCAAATGCAATACAAGACCTCTGTTATTGTGATATTAAATACAACAGAAAGTCCAGTCATTTTTCTATTGAATGTTACAGCCCCCAGAAGGCTGTCCTCGACGAACATTCCCATAGGCTGTGAGCTCCAGTAAATCCATATCCCGTCCTAAAAAGCATAGTATGCTTCGATGGTCAAAACTAATGGTTCAATCAAGGGATTTAATATCCAGTTTCTGTAGCTGCAAAAAAAATGTTAACCATCTATTGTGGTGGAACTAGGACTACCTGATACTCGACAATATGCACTCTTCTGTATAAGATCTGATTTTGATATTTCAGTTTGATTTCCCTTTGACCGATTAACTTTTGCCTATCAAGTGTAAGTGTTAACCAATCAAGTCAGTTTACGAACAAAGGATAAATCATTGGTGTTTCAACCCTGACATTAATGCTCAATCTACATAGTTTCTTCTCATGGAATACTGATTACTAACAAATTCTCACACAAAGAACAGAAAACATAAAATGCAACGAAACATACAGGAAAATGGTTCAAGAGAAAACAACATTCTTTACAATACCAAAATAGCCAACTGATGTACCAAGTGGATGTTATGGTTGTCTAGTCATAATAACTATAATTATGAACTCTAGATTTGTTATAAACATTATAAAGCACAAAGATAACCACCATGGGATTGTAAGATAAACTTGTCTAGAAAGGACAAGATAATACCAAAGGACCACAATTAAAATGGAACAAAGGCACGACAAACATTATAGACAAAAATAAAAAGATAATTCAATATGCCTAGCATCATAATTCATAGGTGTAGGTATATAGGAAAGATGTTAAACCTGTAAAACTTGGCAATTCTCTAACGTGCTTTTTCCTCCCTGAAAAATACAAAAGTTAGATTATGTTAAGGCATGTAAACCTACAGTGCCTTAAACAAGTAGACAACAAAGATGCTGATAAATTATATTTCAAACAACATGATAGTCTAATAAAAGAATAAATTTTTTAAAAAAGCACTACACTGCAGCATAAAGATGCATCATCCTAATTTTGAGGTCCCACCATCATGTACATGGGAATATTTAAAGAGGATAACATCAGTAACGTAACTGCAAAATTTAGAATACACTTCACATAATAAATCAAACTTGTGTCTGTGGGGAGGGCAAGGGAGAGATGTGTATGTTACATAAAACAGTTCTTAACTAAAATTTGGCAAAAAAATACGACTTTACAGAAATCAGTGATATTTTATCCTGTCACAATGCCTAGGACATTTCTCACACATAGCTAATAACATTCCATAAAGTACAATTATCCTGTATAAGGTACAAAGCAAATCCAATCAGAAAAACTGTTTAAACAACAAGTACACATGTGAGCGTTTTGCTAAACCAAAAGCACATAGGAAGATCCATTCAGATAAACATTTTTCTCAATCATGAAAATGAAAACATATATCTCAAAAAAGTTGAGAGCTAAGCATAATGATAATTTTTCAAAAAAGAAGATGACTTTCAGAAGAAAAACATGTAGTCGAGAGAATTGATTGATTGAACAAAGAGCTATTCATATTCAATTATTGAAAGAATTAGTAGTCGAAAGAGTTGCTTAATTGAAGAAAGAACAGTTCATATTTTTCTCAATCATGAAAATGAAAACATATATCTCAAAAAAGTTGAGAGCTAAGCATAATGATAATTTTTCAAAAAAGAAGATGACTTTCAGAAGAAAAACATGTAGTCGAGAGAATTGATTGATTGAACAAAGAGCTATTCATATTCAATTATTGAAAGAATTAGTAGTCGAAAGAGTTGCTTAATTGAAGAAAGAACAGTTCATATTCAATTACTGATAGTAGTAGTGAGGATATAGCAGTATATATCTATAATGATAACACGCAAATTTTGACTTTATCAAATCTTGTAGAGTGTTAAAACCCTGTTTCTTTCTTTTACTCATATACATTGAGTAGCAATAATAAATATTTTAATCACAGCTACTAAAGCACAATCATTTGTCAAGTACAACAAATAGAAGCTGTATCTAATATCCTAGAAAAGAGTGGAATCTTCCTGTCATAGTTTTAGAGGAAATTAATTCAATTAGGACAAACACAATATTAAAAGCTTCACACATCAAAATGTCTTAACAACCGCCACTTCTGCACTGCAAGAAAAGGAGCGACTAAATATAATGAGCTATATCAGGCCAACCTGGTAGCTTCATTAAACATAGATTGCCTTTTCAAACATAGAGTTCACTATTTTATTGCCTCTTTAAAAAGTCTACACTACTAAGTCAATATACTAAAACACACATGGTTCATCAATTAACAGTAGTCCACGTCCAAATATGTAGGATGAAGCACATAATGAACCTCATTTTAAAATGCCCCAAGGTATCACATCAAAGAGAACCAATCAAAGTCACCCCTTTCACAAAAGGCCATTGTTCCAACAATTTAGCAATAAAACAACTGAATTCTCCATATATCCTTCCTCCACTTGGTCATTTTATCTCACAAAAAAACTAAGACATTCACAATTTAAGATGGCCCAAATCACATCGATCTATCAACAGATTTCTCTTTTTTTTTTTTGAAGAAGGACGAATTTAAAGTGACAACCACCTTGGAATATGGAAGAATGTGATCGTAGTCGTGACAGAGGCAGCCCGGGCACCCAACGAGCTTCCGGAAGAGGATGTTCCCGAGGGGGTCGCGGCGCCAGCGGTCGGGGTCCCGGCCATTGACCTTCTCAGCCTTTTCCCAGCACTGTTGCTTCACGCTGTGCGGGAAGCTTCTCGGATTGTTGGGGCTGCTCCAGTAATCTCCAGAAAAAGCCCTTACCTGGTCATCCAATAGACCTTCCTCCGTCACGACCTCCCGGTCGAAAAGAGAGGACGAAGGAGGAGCCGGGGACCGACGGCGAGAGCCATTAATCGAGGGGGAAGAGGGTTCGAGAACAAGTGGGCCGGCTCCGGCTGTCGGAGATGAGGCTCTCCGTCGCCCTCCTCCATCCTTCCGCCGCCCCATATTTTTCACACATATAAATCCCAACGGTCCGCTAGCAACTAGTACGAAAGGACACACACCGCAATCGGGAATTCTGTGATTCTTTTGCACAACTTCGGGGCTTAGGGTCTCAGCCCACGCCGGCCCACTGGGACTGTTCCTTGTAACTGATCGGCCCAGTACTTCGGCGTGGCCAGAGCGCTCATGCCTGTAAAAAAAAATGTGGGAGGAACGCCGGGAGCCATTTATCTTTGAGATCAACGGCACACAGATGTTAACGTACATTCATGAATGCACCACGATCTTAAATATCAATTGAAGCATCCTGCTTGATGCCCAAGATAAATAAAAAGCTTTATCCGTGTTCAAATTTTGTACCTCAAATGGTCCCATTATGAAGTTGAGTGTTCCCCTTCATTGTTTGACTCAAAGTGGTAAAAAAAAATCTCTTCTATTTGGCAACGAGAAAGCAGGATCTTATTGCGTTATTTTCCTTAGATCAAAGGCACCAGAGAAGAAAATTATTGCTATGCAATTTGAATCCGATCAGGGTTTACAGTAAACCAATTCTGGTAACCATTTTACACTGGTTTGTATACATATGCATGCTTCTAGTTGATTTCCTTCCACCATCCGATTACATTTATAGCGCGTACGAGGCAGTGACGAAGTCATACAAAGTGAGCCTTCTTATTATTAAGTTTTACATAAGAAAAGAAGCAAGATAGGCCGATTAGCGATGGCCGGGGCTCTGATTGTTCTGTGGACCACTGTAGTCCAAACTGAATTCCTGTATAACCCAGCTATTTGTCTCCGAGCTCAGCTGCTGAAAGACAAGCAAGAAAAATGACATCATTTATGATACCTCGATTGGCTTCATTTAATTCAATGATAAAAAAAAAAAGTCTGTAAACTGTAAACCTAACTAAGAACCTACTTCTGGCATAGTCAGCATATGTGCTTTGCGAAACACCATCGCTTTCCTTGCTAATCCTGCCATAATATTGTAGATACACTCAAGAAAGAAGTAACAAGGTGATGCATATCTAAATGAGAACAGTTAAGATGGACAGGAAATTAAAGAAACGTAGATCATGAGTCTGTACCTGGAGATGGGAGGACCAGAAAGGCTGAAATCAGAACAAGTAAAATGAACTGACGATTGCCCATGACCTGATCTTCTTTTACTTGCGATAGGTTTCAAAGATATGTAAGCCCAATTTAACTATTTATATACTTATAACTTTCTGAACGTTTCAACAAATGAGAGAAGAAAATATCCAGGGAAGGGATTGACTAAAGAATGCATGGTTTTCGAAGTTTAAATTGTAATTAAGTAGCTAGACGTTCAAATTCAACCTTAACCTGGCCACGATGTGGACGAGGCTTTCCATAATAAGAACATCTTCACCAGTAAAAATGCTGCCGGGCCGATTCAAATGTGGACTTCCGTGAAACAACTCGCAAGTCAATTCAACAGGCAACAACAAATTCAATGGAAGAGTTCATGGTCCCACAAGGGTGGTGTTTGCTAATTCGTTAGCAGCGGGCCCACAAAAGGTCCCACAGAGTTAGGACCAAGAGGAGTAGCGAAAGTGGACCGGCCGGATTAAGTTAATTAACTGAAGGCCACTGCCGAGCTATTTGCTTAAATTTTCATGACACCCACTCGACCATATGCTGAAACTTGTAGCTCGGGCAGCGGACATCTTGGATACTAAATAATGAATGCATCTTGGCTTCTCGCAGCAATCTTTCATTGATGAAAATTTGAGCCAGCCAACTCAAATTTGGCCATGATTATTGTTGGAAATTGGAAAAAAAAAAACACAACTCAGAAAATTCTTGATTTATTGAAAACAAAAGCTGGTACTGAAGAAATCATCGCTGCCGTCTAATCATGATTCAGGCTAAACAGGCAAAAACTTCGTAAGAACATTGCGGCCAAGGTTATGTCACTGTGAGTTCAATTTCCATTTGACAGGTATCCGCCTCATGGGCCGGGAATCATGTCTGGGCTCATATTTAAATTAAGTTAAGTTATGACCCGACCCTATTTGTTAATTAAGTTAAAATTTTACCTTAGTTGAGTTGAGTTTGGTATGCAAGTAACTCTATTTTTTTGTTAATTATTTTTTAATTAATATTTTATATATAATTTTTACATGGGCCAAACATAAAGAATATAGATACATTGTAATATTATAAATAGATATTAAATATTTTCAATGTTATTTGAGAAAGTGAAAGTTGGAGAGAGTATTATAACTTTATTAGATACACGTCAAAAACTATAAAAATCTAATAAAAAACTATTAAATAAAATTAAATTATAAAAAAAAAAGAATTTTAAGAGAATTTCTTTCTAATTTCTCTACCTTAGGTATTTACATTATTAAATAATAGGGTCGAGAGCGCTCATACTTATAAAAATAATAATTTGAGAAGCGTTTTATATGCTCTTATTTACCATGAGTCTAACATGAGGAACGCTGGAAGCCGTTCATCTTTGAGATCAATGACACATAAATGTTAACATGTATTCATAAATGTATCATCGATCTTAAATATCATATCTCTTTAAACGTTTCTTATACTAGGCTCGTCATATACAAGGAGCATAAAAAACTCTTCCTCTAACGTCTACCTTTGGGCTCAATTGAAGCATCCTGCTTGATGCCCAAGATAGATAAAAAGCTTTTTCTGTGTTCAAGTTTTGTACGTCAAATGGTCCCATTATGCTGCTGAGTGTTCCCCTTCATTGTTTGACTCAAAGTGGTAAAAAAAATCTCTTCTATTTTGCATTATTTTCCTTAGATCAAAGACACCAGCGAAGAAAATTATTGCTACGCAATTTGAATCCGATCAGGGGTTACAGTAAACCAATTCTGGCAACCACTTTACACTGGTTTGTATACATATGCATGCTTATAGTTGATTTCCTTCCACTATCTAAGTATATTTATTGTAAACCCGGTCATATAGGATTAAGTGTTAAAATTTTAAAAAAATGGAGTATTTGTATCTCGAGCAAGTAATATAGAAAAAACTCTTGTATTAATTCCTGTTTTGTACAAGAATATGGTGGACAAGTTCGCTGATCATGTTTAGAATATGATATGCATATCGTTATATGGTACGGAAATATATTCCAAAGTCTCAGTATTATTATTGCATTCAAACTTTTACAAGAAAATTTCAAAATTTGGACGCTAGAGCCTGATTTTTTTTTATGAGACGGAAGGAGAGCAAGAACTTTTTAGTCTCCTGTTCAGTTCTTTGGGCTAAGTCCATTCTAGATTGCAGGTGGCGTCACTCCACTAGGAGGGTTGCGATGAGGAGGATCATAATCCAACCATATGTTTTCCTTCAAGTCCCGTCCTTCCTCAGAGTTCACCTAAAGCATTCACATACAAGTGATTATTTTACTAAAATTTTGTCGCCAACAACAGTTCTAAAAGCTGACATAAAAGGGAAATTCAACAGAACGTTGAAGAATTGGAACACTACTGTGTACTAACCGATGAAACATCTACTCTATATCCAGCCTTGGCTGCCATCTCTGCTCTTCTTAATCCTACATACAAAGAAAATTATCCGTCTGAATCTATGTTTCCAAATTGAGACAAAAGTACGATAGAGGAAACAAAAGCTGAAAATGTGCTTTACCGTGTGAGGAGGAGATGAGTAGAACAGCTGAAATCAACAAAATCGCAAGAAAATAAAGTCTAACCATTTTCGATTGTCTTCTTTGATAATGAATTCCTTCAAGCCTCTTTGTGGTGGTGCATCCATTACTCCAGCCTTATATAGAGGGTTGATTAGCTTGCTGTGCAAGTTTCAGATCCTTGACTTGTTCAAAGCTACTACTCCTATATATTGATGGCCAATTTTGAAACTTTGAAAGGGAGTAGTGTGCAGGAATGCTGCTAACAATAAACTATTGAGCAAGGAGAACGATTCAAGATCGAGATCCAAACCCACCTGCCCCCATTTTACGTGCACGGTTGGATTAAGATCCGATGGCCCGCAATGTGCCACGTACCCCAGATGTGCCAAGCATATACTAACCGGACTCGTCAAGTCAAAAATTGCAATTATTTTCCATGTTCTGACTCAAATGATAAATTAAAGCAACGAGAAAAACGTTGCTTTAGTAAGCATTATTTCAGTCTGTCCTTGAATTTTGAGACTGATAAGGACAATGGATCCTGTTTATGTGGAATAAGGGCCATGTAGTTTGAAAAAGGATCAGCCACTAGACTAGTAAGTGACCCTTCTAAAGTGAGTTAGATTCTAGTTTCCCCTAAACTAGATTTTTAACTAGAAATTACTGTTCTTTTAACCCGCTTAAGCTGGTGAAACTAAAGTTGTACAAGACTCTTTAGTACCAAACAACCAGTATATGAATTTGATCCAGTGCAAAAATAAATCAAAGAAGAGAACTCGGCAAGAGAAGAGGAGAAGACAAACTTTACATGGTTCGGCATAGCCTACGTCCACGTGCAGCAGCAAGAGATAAAATCCACCATCAACTAATTTACTATTAACCATTGAAATTTAAATTAGAACAACCCCTCGGTATCACATTTTACAAAAAATATCCAATATTTTTTTCTTTGCTCTCCTAACCCTAAAAACCACATTATTTATCTCACCCATCACCCAACTAAAATCAACATCTCGTTGCCAGCTTCGACGCAACGACAGCATTGGCGACAGCAACAGCTCATGCGACGGCGAAGACAGCGTCTTCGGCCGTCGTAGCTCCTCCCCCACCACTTTTTCTTTTTCTTCCTCCTCATTAACAACCGACGATGCCGAAGAGTTGCCGTCGTGCTACCAGGAGCAGAGACCAGGGTCAGACTGGTCCTAGCTCTGGTTGCCGCAACCAAACTGGTCTTGATCGCAGCTCTAACAGTGGTGGCCAACTCTGCCTTGGCATTGGCCGTGGTGGCATCTGGTAGCAAGGCCAAGGCCAATCTGGTTCTAGCTGGCTTGGCTGCCATGACCAGCGCCAAGGCAGGCCATATCTGACCTTGGCTGTCATAGCTAGGCTGCAGTCTGTGCAGCCAAAAAGGCCACGACTTCGGCTGCAGCAGCCATGCACAGAGGCTACCGGCCGGCGATACCAACTGCCGACACCGGAGAAGGAAGGAGGAATAGGTAAAGTGAAGGAGGTAAAAATTCATTATATTCTAAGGTATACGAGTGATTTAAAAATTTTCAATTAAGGTAAATAAGAAACGGAATATTTAAGGGTTTTTTGGGTTCCATATAAACGTGTTCTTTAAATTAATTCCATTATATATGTCCGTGAACAACTTCCTTAACACTTCACATGTTTGTTGGAAGTCATAGAGCCAAGTACCCACTATCTTAGCTAACATGCACCTGTTTGTGCCTTTGTGGTCACACCGATCCTCAAGTCCGAAGGCAGAGTTGAAAAATCTAGATAGTATAAAAAAACATGCAATTACGCCCAATCATAGAATTTCAGGTTAGTCTGGTCATATGCCGGATCAGCAGTGCATTCTTCAGAGCTCAGAACATACTTGAAGACGTAAAATACCAAGAGAGGTACTTGCAAATGATGAAATTTGTAAGGAACATTGAATTGCGGCGCCACCAACGAAATACATCTTAGAGGATTTGAATCAAGTTAAGATTTTACTGACATTGAATGGATTGAACAGTGATACTGTTCGTTTTTTTTTTTGTGCTGAATGGAATGGTAATAAGCGGATTTGAAGGCTTGATCGACACTATTCCAACCCTCGACAACCTAACCAGTTGGGATACAGATAATGTATCTTTGCTCGAACTGAGACCATCACGAAATTACAATCTTTTATCAATGCAAATGTAAGCCAGCTACTAAAAATTATTAGATTTGAGAAAACTAATTAATATTATTAGGAAACAAAAAGCTCACTCTGAGGATTTCAGACTTCAGAGTGTAATAAACAACTGTAAATCAGGCGCGAGAAGACGCACTTCACAAGAATATTGCAGCCATGTTTCCACGAGTTCAGTTTCCATAACAGACTCCACGCTTGCCTACTCCAGGAGTAATTTTTTCTCTATGGGGACCTCCTTCATGTGGAGTTGGTACCGTAGGGGTTATGTTATTACAGGGATCATTATAGTCCGATCTATACACTTCCCGTGAGCTTTTATCCTCAAGATTCACCTGGAGAGACAACCATATAAAACGACATGACCCTAGTTAACATCAATATATATCTTAAATTGTGAAAAGAAAGTAAAAATTTCTACCTCTGGTAATCCCACTGGATGTCCTACTGACGCCTCCATTCTTTTTAGTCCTGTAAAGTGGAAGGGACAAGGGAGGGATCCATCAGGAAGATGAACATGTCGACGAAATTGCTAGATGTAGGATACGTTTTACCTTGTGTGGAAGTGAGAACTAACAGGGCTGAAATCGCGAAGAGTAGAAGAGAATGAGAGCAACCCATATTTGTTTACCTTCTAGCTAAGGGGATGTCTCTTTATCGTTTTTGAAGTAGAGATGAACGGTTAGAATTTATAGGGCGTATTACGCGTTGTAGGTGAAGCTCTCAATTTTATATTTGATGAAGAAGCTCTCAATTTTAAAGAACTGTCGAAATAGAGTCCAGCCCGGACTCATGATAGTGTGAGGCTAAGCAGCATTATTGGCCGTTGGATTTTGATCGGACGGCAGACATTATTTAGATAGGTTTTTTGTCCCCCTTCCCAGAAAATATTTGATGGCCAATGATACGGAGGCTCCTGCTGACGCATATAAACCCAAACTTATATTTATTTTTTCAAATATAAAAAGAAGCAAAACTGATTCAAAGTTTCAACTGTCTTTTTGTTATGTGGTCGTGTAGTAGGTGCATGACATTCTGATTGGGTAGACACTTTCTATTAGTCTTTCCCTTTCAAGTGGTCATCACATACAAATGTTTATGGAGTTGAAGTGCATACCTAAAACAAATCCGGTTTTATATCCCACAAAATAAATGCTCTTTAAAAATGGCTGTTGTTAAGATTACATTACCAATTCTAGGACAAAATGTTTATACGACCAGTCTCCTTCAAACTCAAATCACCGTGCTTTCAGCAAACATGCCTCGTAAACCCACGGCTTTGCACCTGTAGGTTATTTCTATATGAAACTTGGCGTCAAAGTAGTAAATATAAATGTGCACATCTTCATCAATGAGATTAATTAATTGAGTTTCCTAACTCTTTAATTATGTCCGAATCTCCACTCCGGCCGGCGGCCGGCCATCCACAAAGGCTATACCTTCAACGTATTCGGTGTGTTGTGGTGCGAAAGCATTCCAGGTACCAAGGTAATTGACACATGGTTAAGAGGCTAGTCGGCTATCTAGGTGGGTCCTTAGGGCTTGGACACTTATAGTTAAAAAGTAAAAAAAAATTGTCGCATAAACAGCCCAGACCAGGAATACCAACCTGAATTGGAGTCATTCAGAAAATAAAATTGGAGTTTATTAAACTAAATAAAAAAATTAAAATGAGACTAACCAAGAGCCATAGACTCTATGTACAAGAGTCGTAACGTTATTCTACATACTACGGAGTTTGAGCACTTCGTTGCACGTAAGTCAGAATAAACATAATTTTATAATTAATTTGGATCGGTCTAATACTATTATACCATTGGTTACCTATGTATATATTAGATAATATATATAATATTATTCTAATACGATTGGATCTTAATGTAGTTGTGCTTAACGGCTATTATATACATCAAGCATCACAAAATCATATACATTAAAATACATATAACTTTATATTCAAATAAATCATTCAGAGTCAGACAGAAATCTCATAAATCATCGAAGTAGAACAGAAGTTAATAACTCAGCGGAATCACATATCCTGCTCTCTTACAAAGCATAGCAGAACGCACAACAGAGACAAACTGGATCACATCAAATCATATTAAATTTCTTCTGACCATAACAGATTATCTTAGATCATATCGAAGCATATCAAATCAAAATAAAGTATTTCAAAGCAAATCAGATCAAAACAGAATATATCAAAAACCATCATATCATAACAAATTATATATCTTAATTTGGTGAGGACTTAAGGCCTTCGTTCAAATCAATTTTATTTGGCGGAGGGTACCACCCATCAAAAAGCCTCCAAAAGATTTGGGGTGGCATGAGTAAACTTATAGGGGGGGTGTGGGGGGTACTGAGTTGTAAAAAGAATGCATGTTATTTTTTTGTGATGGGGTCTCTAAGCATTTTTTGGGGGGGGAATAGACGTGTTCTTTTAATTATTTTATAAAAATTTCTTTTTGTAGATTATGGTGACTAAAAACTTGTAGGAAAATGCTTTCATAACCGAATCCTTGACATAGTACATAAAGTTATTAGAATAGTACACTAGGCTTTATATGGAACCGGGCCCCAGGTTATATTAAACATAAATACCTTATTGGGCCTTTATAAACCATGTTAAGACTTCTACATACCATGGTCATTGACTTAAGTTCACGGAGCTTGACCTAGATGCGTCTAAAACTATATCTATGGAAGGTTTATGTATAGAAGCCAAAGACGTCTCTATGCGAACCATATATGGAATACGAACAAGTGTTGATTGTTTGTTCACTTGGTCTACCTGGATCACAACTCACAAGGCACAAACAAATTTGCATCTACACACTGTAGTACGAAATATGTTTCAAGCTCTAATAAGTAATAAATTACATAATTTCTTGCAAATGAATTTAGATAAAACGATTACATAAAATTATAATACTTGTACAATCAACAAAAAATGCTAAGCTATATTATTACGTCCAAACTAATAGCGCACAAAATCATACTCCCTCCATCCTATAATAAGTTTTTATTAAAAAACTATTTATCATTCATTAAGTGTTATATACTCCTTCCAAGTAGAAAACTTCTAATATACTTCTTACCATTAATAGGAGGAGCATGAGAATCTAAGTTAGAGTTTAATTAAAGTTTGGCATTTTTTAGTCTAAGATGTTTTTCACTTTCTTCAAAAAATTTATTTTTTTTTATAAATAAGACATTTAATATGAGAAAATTGACACGGTTACAATGGAGAGAGAATCCTTAAGGGACACATATTCATTCACTAGTGATCATGATCTTTTAAACGAGCAAGCACAATAATCAACATTTATGTGTGGTAACTTATTCTATAAGTTTCTAAGGAATCTTATGAGTACTAGAGGGCAATTTTAACATTTGTTCCCGTTTACGTTTTATCTCCTTCTACATTAATCATTTACCAAATAGAGACAACAATATATAGTACGCAATGCTGAGCTTATGTTTGTACTTGTGAGTCATTAGGGGCACAAATTTATGTACAAAGTGCAAATTAGACAGACGAAGAAATTAAGTTGGTTGTGTTAATAAACCTAAAATTATATTTTCTCTCTTACATTAAAAGCTTTATTTTTTTTTCAAAATGAACTAAAATTAGTTCATTTTAAAAAAACTAAATGAAGCTATTAATTTAAGACAAAAGGAGTACGATACTCCCCCTACCCCACTATAATAGTTTATTTTTTTGTATACTATAATAGTTTGCATTTGAAAACCAAAACAAACTAATTTTAATACATTTTGGTTTTCAAATGTATGCAGTCTATTAAACTAGGATAGAGGGGGTATATAGTAAAGATTAACTAATTTCTCTACGAAGTGAAATACCCCGTGCATTATTAATTTTATTTGTCCTTAAGAAGAACATAACTTCACCAATGACATAGAGTTTGTAATAATAAATACCATAATTAACTGAAAAAACTTATTACTGAAAAGTGGTATTAAAATATATTCATAAGTCTCAATGTTATTATTGCATCGCAAAAACTGTGAAATGCAAATTCTTATAAGCTACAGCCGTTATTGGATCTGCATATATATATGTATATATATAGCCAAAAATCTTTCTTCTCCAGGTTCAGTGTTCCATTGGTCTGTGGGCTACCTCCGTGCTAGTTTCCAGCAGGTGGCGTCCCTCCACTAGGAGGGTTGCGACTGGGAGGATCATAGTCCAACGATTTATATTCCTCCATGTCCCGTAGTTCCTCAAAGTGTACCTAAAGCATTCACATGCATGTGATTATTTTAGTAATTTTTTTTGCCAACACCAGTGTTAAAATTAAGAGAATGTCTTAGTACTGCGGGCTAGTAAGCTGGAGCCCATAATAGATCATGGCTGACGGCCAGGGGCTTCAGCTCACTTTTTCTAGCTCTAGCTAATTTTTTCCTAAAATTAAAGCTGACATAAAAGATTATCCAACAAAACGTTAAGAGTAGGAACACGGACCGCTGAAACTTCTCGTCCATATTCAGCCTTGGTTGCCATCTCTGCTCTTCTTAATCCTACATAAATGGTAAATTATCAAACGACACTTTTTTCTTAACAAATTATAAGACTTTAGGATAGATGTAACACGAGCCGGAAATGTGTTTACACTTTATTACCTTGTGAGGAGGAGACGAGTAGAACAGCTGAAATTAACAGAATCACAAGAAAATAAGGTCTACGCATTTTCGATTGTCCTCTTTAAGATCCTTCAAGCCTCTTTGTGGAAGCGCATCCATTGCTCCAGCCTTATATAGAGGCTTGATCAGTTTAGTCAGCAAGTTTAAGTTCAGATCCTCGACTTGTTCAAAGCTTTACCCTCACAAAATAATAGGAAATTTTGAAACTTGAAAGGGAAGCTTTTTTGTTTTATTATTATTTGGCTTGAAAGGGAGTCATGTGCAGGAACGCCGCTAGAATTGAACAAAGAAGAGTCAAGTCAAAATTTGCAAACCTTTTGCATGTTCCCACTCAATTGATAAGTTATAGCTGTTCAAATGGGTCAAATTGTTGTTTTCGTAAGTACTATTTCAGTCTGAGCTTTGGACTGTAAGCAAAAGTGACCCCTTCTATTGTGAAAAGGGACAATGTAGTTTGAAAAAGGACTGTCATCCACACAAGATAAAAAACGTGATAAAATGACTGCTTCTTAAGTCATATATAGATGCCTTTTTTCACTAAACTAGCCTAGCAATTAGTCTCATTTAAAAAATTAATTTGGTCTGAAATAAGTGTCCTATTAACTTTTTCTATGTGTTAATAAAAAAATGATTATTTTAAAAAATTTGAGTAACATGAAGCAATTTAAATATTTGACTTTTTCTAAATATGATACTGATTTCAAGAAGGAAGAAATATTATTTTTCTTGCAAATCATACAAGCTATGAAACGTGATTACCACTAATATTAAATTTTATTTAATTTTAATAAACTTAAGCATAAACAAATTACATGACAACTTCCATGTTTGTTGGAAGTCGTGACGATTTGTTCCATTATTATAACCATTTTCATATATTTTTCTATAACTTTTCTCTTACTTATATAATATAGGTTATTCTATATCATTTTCATCTACCATTACTCAATCAATTAATTGGTTTAACCATTCCCCATCATCTTCTTTCATAAGAGTTCATAATTTAACATAATATTTTATTTTTCAAGAGTCCCGTTAATATGTGTTGGGTGCATGTGCACCAAACGCATATGGGTCCAGCAATTTTAATCGTGCAACCCATGTTACTAAGGGGTAGGTGAGTTTTTATCACCTACCTGCCCAAAAGATGCCAAATGACAATCCAATGGGTGCATGTGCACTTTGGTGCATATTATCTTTTTGGTTTTTTCAAATACAGCTAATCTTAAAAATCAAACCAAACAATAAATAATATAATGCACTTATAGCCTATGGACTCAAAGAAGTTGTCATATGTTCAAAGAAATTAATGTTGTGTGATAAATTTTTAAGTTTAAACTAAATAACTAGAACATCATGAACTATATGAATATTACATTCCCTAAAAAAGTTTACTAATCCTTAAATACAATCATTTTCTTACAAAAAAAATCAATCGAAAGAGTTGTTTGTACTTTACAAATATCCAAATTCCAAGTCCTCTAACTATAAATTAATAACAAGTAAGTTTTGTATATCCAAAATTTCAAGTCCATTAACTATAAAAATAATAAGTTAATAAGTTTGTGTCTAAAAAACCTCCGAGGAGCTAGACCTAGCCCACTAGTTTGGCCCAACATTAACAATTGTCACATTGAATAATTCCATTAGGAATAAGGGTCAAAAAAAGAATATGAGATATAGTATATTGTCTCATATGCCAAACGGGGATCTTTTTCTATAACTGTCGTATTTAGATAACAATTAAATAAAATTATCTACTTATTTATTTATTAAATAAATTTAATTATATTATTTAATTTCTTAATAGTATGATATTTGTTGTAAAACGGTAAAATAGTTTGGCAGCCCTAGTCTAGTCATGAAGATAAATATATTGGTATATTAGTTATAACATATACTATTCTATTTTATATTAATTATTATATTTAAAAAAATAGTTTTTTTATTGAAAGGTGAAACATACAAGAGAAGGAAAAATAAACTTATGATACTTTTATTTAAGTACTCGACCACTTAAATTGAATAAAATAAAACTATTAATATAGAATAATTTTTTTGTTAAATATAACTATTAATGTAGGAAGAAAGGAGTACTTTGCTTGTGCCTTTGTTGTGCCAGTTACAAAATCTAGAGAGTATAAAAGAAATTTAAGTCCAATTATAGTAACTCAGGTTAGTTTAGACATGTGCCGGATCAGTATCCGCAAAGTACATTATTATTCGGACTGCCCATGCTCTAGATGGGACTTGCAAAATTCTCATGGGCATGCTGTTCCAATCTTGTATTAGCTGAACACATTGAGAGAATTAACAAAAAGGGGCTGATATTAAGACGGGGTGATTAGCAATGAAACGCAGCGTCAACTGATAAGTAACAATATAACCTATATATTACAGACGCTAAAGATATGATTTACATCAAACGGTTTCAATCATCCGGTTGTGGTTGTGGTTGCAGGGGAGTTCGTCCTCCTCGAGCATTTGTCACGTCTTAAAATGATGCATTAGCTGAGTCAAACTAATCATTTGGAAGGGCTTAGACAAAGGCTTGCCACCGGCAGCCAACTCTCGAGCCACATGCTCCATGGTCGGTCGCGTCTCAGGATTGCTGCTCAAGCACATGCACGCCATAACAACCACCATAACAACGTCGCTGCTCATCTCTTCCGACGGCGGTCGGAGGCGCTGGTCTAGCACGTCCTTCAACAACACTGCATCCCCACCGTGGGTCGCATTCGCAGACAGAGAGCTGAGCAGCTGCCCAGGATGCGTTCCCATCATGATCTCCATAGCCACCACCCCGAAGCTGTAGACGTCGCACTTCTCGTTCACTCTCATCGTGTAAGCGAGCTCTGAACCACAGCGAAAATCCCAAGCATTAAGCTTATTTCGTCATTTAGAGTCTAATTGAAGCGGTTGCTGAAGTAAAATTTAAGCTAGCTTACCTGGGGCGACATATCCATAGGTGCCTGCGAGGGAGGTCCAGTTGGAGGAGTCGGGGTTTAGCAGCTTGGAGGTGCCGAAGTCGGAGACGCCCACCTCATACTCAGAATCAAGCAAGACGTTGTCACTCGAGATGTCTCGATGAATGATGGGCGGGGTGCAATAATGGTGCATGTAAGCCAAGGCGTGGGCAATTCCCCTCACCGCGTTCAGCCTCCTGGCCCAGTCGAACTCCATTGCTTCTTCATTGCTCCTCAGCACGTCAGCCAAGCTCCCCTTCTCCATGTACTTGCACACCAGCAGCGTCACCGAAGGGTTGGAGCAGTACCCGTATAGCTTCACCACATTGCGGTGGCGGATCTCCATCAGAGCCTTCACTTCGTTCTGGAAGCTGCTTCTGTCGAGCAGCTCGTTTTCTTCCATTTGGTGGAGCTTCTTCACTGCTACTACCTGCCCGAATGGCAGCTCTGCTCTGTAAACTTTCCCAAACCCTCCGCTTCCCATCAAGTACCTGTCGCTGAAATTTTCTGTTGCTTTGATGATGTCTTGATATGCTATCTTCATACCAAGATTCCATACTTCGAATGAATTGTTGGGTACATATTTCTGCCTTCTCCAGTAATGGAAGCTTACACAAACTCCACCCGCTATGAGGAGAAGGAGCAACGCACCCAATAGAGGAGCGACGATCAAAATAACTTGTTTGCGGTTACTGCTATCTTTTTCCCTCCTTGTGGAATTGCATGGTGGAAGGCCTTGTAGGTTGCCGCAGAGGCCTCTGTTCCCCTCTATTGAAGCTTCGTTCAAGGATATGATGTCAGGAAGAGGACCCTCCAAATCATTATGTGACAAATCGATCGCTATAAGACTGTCCAGCCCATCAAAAGAAGTTGGGATGGACCCGGAGAGAAGGTTGCGGGAGAGGTTCAGAAGTTCCAATTTGTTCAGCTTCCCCAGCTGTGAAGGGATTTCTCCTGTTAAAGAGTTGCTGCTCAAATCTAGGAGAATCTGGAGATATATAAAGTTTCCAATCTGATATGGGATCGGCCCGCTCAGAGCATTTTTGCTCAAATTCAGCGACAGAAGCTTGGAGCACCCTTCCAATTCAGTTGGAATCTGCCCACTTAATTCGTTTGAGGAAAGGTCGAGAATCTGTAAATTAGATAACTTTCCAAATTCTGGAGGTATGGCACCAGTAAGTTTGTTCCCATTTAGACGTAGAATGAGTAGAGAAATGAGGTTCCCCAACTCCATCGGGATTTCCCCCCATAAATTGTTTGAAGAAATGCCAAGCTCCTGCAATTTGGTCAACTTCCCAAACTCAGCCGGTATCTGGCTTCTGATTCGGTTCCCAGACATTTGTAGTTTTGTCAAATTCGAAGACTCCCCCCAGTTTGCCAAGAGCTCACCATACAAGTTGTTGTTGCTCAAGTCAATGTAGCTGAGATTTGGGTACACACCAAAGCCTTCTGAAATGTTCCCTGTAAACTTGTTTCCCTCTAGCCGGACCCTTACCAAGGTTGTGCAGTTTTTCAAGCTTCTTGGGATGGAACCTGTGAACTGATTGTTGTATGTGGCTATGTAGGTAAGCTTTCCGCCTTGACAAATTTGGTCGGGTAAAGAACCTGACAGATTGTTGTCACCCACTTGAAAGACAGACAGGTATATGAGATTGGACATTTCTAGAGGCATGGTGCCTGATAATTGATTCTGAAAAAGACGAAGATCAGTAAGGCTTGTTAAGTTGCCAAAGGTAGCAGGTATTGAACCATTGAGCTTGTTCTCTTGCACGCTCATCTGGGTTAAATTTTTTAGATTTCCTATTTGTGGAGGAATTGGCCCTGAAAGCTGATTTTCAAACAAATACAAAATCTCAAGCACTTCCATGTTCCCTAAACTGGATGGGATGGAACCAGAAAGTTGATTGCTCGAGAGGTCTAAATTGTCCATGTTAACTAATTTTCCAAGTTCAGGAGGAATTGAACCAGACAACTGGTTATCGTACAGGTACAACAGCGTAAGCTTGCTCATGTTACCAAGGGTGGCGGGTATTGAACCAGACAAGTGATTCCCATACAAAACTAGGTAGGTTGTATTGACGCAATTTCCTAAACTTGGAGGAATTTCACCGCTGAGACTGTTTATACTCAACCTTAATCTAATGAGATTGGTTAGATTTCCTATTTCTTGAGGTATTGAACCATTGAATTGATTGTTGTAGAGCCGCAAGAACTGCAAATTTTTAAGTTGCCCAATCTCTGACGGAATTTTTCCACTGAGATAATTGTACTGCAGCTCAAGAGAGATAAGCTGGGTCCAGTTTGTGAAAAAAGAAGGTGCTAATTCTCCTGTTAATGAGTTATTAGAAATGTTGAGCACCCTGATCTGGGTAATATCCCCGATTGAAGGAGGCAAAACTCCAGAGAGATTATTGAAAGACAGGTCGAGAAAAGTGAGTTCTGTCAAAGCAGGGAAGTTGAGCTTGTCAAGGTTACCTTGTAAGCTTGAATTGGTCAGAACGATTTTGGCCACTCGTCCTTCTTTGTTGCATGAAATTCCAAACCAATTGCATGGGCTCTCCATGTTGCCAGATCCATTGATTTGTGAAGTCCAAGAGCGTAACAGAGGAGGCTCGATAATGAAGCTGGACTTCCACCTTAGGAGTGCTTCTGCTTCACCTGATCCACTTTGCGCTGTTGTAGAACTACAGCACAGAACTAGAAAACATCCAAAGAATACAATAGCCTGGGAAAAGAGAGGTCTAATCCCCACAAGAAGAGCCATGAGAGTTTGCTGTTAAAAGAAGGTCTGCTAATCGAACTCCGTACTTGCATAATCTATTATATGAGGTTGGCGCTTTAGTTCTTGAAGAAAAGGTGCAGTGCTCATCCAAGAAATTATTTCAGAAAGACTTTGTTGTCTGATATGGAGCCATCCAAAGTAGACTTCCATTGAAGCCCATTTCCTTGTCGCTGAAACGTATTGAGAGAAAAGGCATACTTTCTTTTCTGGAAATTTTGACGTCAACGGAGAAAAACAATGGGATATGCTACTCTACTATGCTCAGCTAAGCAAGTTTTCTTCCAGCCTTGGCTGTGTCGAAGATTGAATATGCAAGTCTTTTTAGGTTCACGCTTATGTATGTTTTCTAGTCTCTACGGCAATCTGTTCATAACTTCATACTAGAAAACGAAATGCCCTTCTGAAAATGATGCATTATTTTAGCAGAGATGAAAAAGTTTGATGATTTCATCGTGGGTCAAATGGTGTTCGAAGAAATGTAGCCCCTTTCCACACCTTCAACCTTGTAGTTCAAGGCTGCTAAACTCCTTTTAACCGTTATGACTGACTACTTAAACTAGATTATGTGCATCTTGTTAGGTGACCTATCACTATTATGCAGTTGCTCCAGACGAAGAAATCAACTTTGTCGCTATCTGTTTGGAAAAAAACCGGTTTGATTTTCATAGTTTGACTATTATTCTAATAATCAAAAATTCTTAATCTAGTGATCGTGAACTTGTTTAAAACATTGGTAAAATCAATCAATAACGCGTGCAAAGATATAATAAACCATTTGGCAGAGGAGCATTGCCGTCAGTGATGTTTTTTCTGGATACTTTCCGTTCAGATTTTCTCTATGGCGTATACGGTAAGCCACAATTCGACCAGCGGTGCCAAAAACAATTGAGACGTCAATGCTTACGTTAACAGTTATTTTAAATAATAAAAATAATTTTATTCAGTTAATTACTAAGAAGGTTGATGGGGGCAAGATCAATTAGGGAGCATGATAGACGTACCCCACCTTTTTACCTGACCCCCCTTAGCGATTAAGTGCATACAAATATTTTTATCATGTAAAAATAATTATAATAATTTTGTTAATGATATGAGATATATGTATAATTTTTAAAATATAAGGAGGTATAAGTATAATTTATCCTAAAAATATAAAGAACATAAAGGAAGTCCGTCATTCCTAAACTTATTAAGGACCTTTCGAACTACGTATTGTTTAAAGGCCAGTACAAGCCTCTAACCTGAAATGCTTATTGACTTAAAGACTTTCAACCACAAGCACAATGGAGACTCTAACCTATCGTAGGCAAAAGCTTCAAGAAGGAAAAATTATTGGGTAGGCAAAATATATCGAAAAATATGCTCCTCACCTATATTAGTGATGGACACATGTAACAACCCATGAGCCCATAATAAAAAATATCAGTTCAGGTCAATTGCTCATAGGTAATAATTTCCATATGCACAAGTGTACCTAATAATTTCTAATTGAAAAGAGGAAACCTAACCTAGATACATAGGCCTTGTATGGTGTGAGTTTTTTTCATATTACCTAGCCAAAGAAGCCAATATTTTATATTTCTTAATTTTTAAGTAAAAATATCGCAGAACCCAGATTTACACGATATAATAAAAAATTTGGACCGAAATACCCTTGGGTTAGGGATTAAGGTTTTATATCGTGTAAATTGGGCAAATGGGAGCATTTACCCAAAAATGACCAACCGTAAAGCGACCCATCCAACCAGTGATTTCTAAAGTCCAACGAGTGAGAAGCGAAAACGCAGTGGGATATCCGATTTCCGATTCCACATTTCCAAAATTCAACATGTCAAGCGAAGTTTCGACCGTGAAGTGAGGTTCGGCCCGAGGGTATACTCACACGCCCCCAGTAAAGAAGTGATTTTTGACGAAGATCAACTACCCATAGAGGGGTTAATCCTGCGAGGCTAATCGACATCAACTAGTCGACGACTTATGTGTTAATGACTTATTATTCAAATTCAATTTTTTTTGTAGGTTCGAATACACGATTGTTTATATATTGTATTAGGGAGCACATGACAGGTAGTACTTGCATACGCACATAGTACATAGTTGTGTTATCGATAATATAATATACAATATATGACATTGAGAAGTTGTGCTATCGTGTATGAGAAGGCATATTATCATGTTAACGATAACACGATATATGTACTAAGCATGTATTTGAACGTTAGTTACATAATGTGAATCAACATGACTCTTTGATTTTGGTCACGACCTATTGTTGATATATATATATATATATATATATATATATATATATATATATATATATATATATATATATATATATATATATATATATATATATATATATATATATAGGCGAAAGCTACAATAATACAATCAAATGGAGGAATCAATGAAGGCCTCAGAAGAGAAAAGAAGAGAATTTACGGCCGGAGACCGGGTATAGGAACAAATAGTTTCCTTGGTGGACTTCGACTATCAAAAGACCTCGTTGAATCGAGGTAATGATGCAAGGCAATTTTGAAGGAGACTGGGTTCTACCTAATATACTATTGTGAGCAAATCATTAGCTCCAGGTTGCTCTTAGACGTTCTAATAGGTGAGTGCTGGGATGACTCACGCGAGGTGTTCAACATCCGGGGAAAAATACTACCCCTTACTAAGAAAGGAGTCGCACTGATCACTGGTTTGACGGAAAAAGGAAACAAGTTGAAGTTGGATAGTGGCGACGGGAAGGCTGCCCAAGGCAGGGGCAATTCATCAAAAGGTTTTTCGCTAGAAAGCGGTTGGAGAAGAATCTCATTAAAAAAATTTTGAAGGAAGTGGCAGAAAATAGGCATTTTGTCGTCGACGAAGACTTAGCATGCTTGGTCATTGTGCATATGGTGGCTCACGTATTATTCACACATAGCAATAGATTTGTCTCCCCATCTCCGTGTGACTTCATCGATGACTTGGCTATTATGGGGAGGTACAACTAGGTGGAAGCAGTTCATGACATGTTATGTCGTGGTATATTCTTAGCCCACCACAATATCAGGAGCAGAAAAGATGAGAGTTTCGCCACATATGGTATTCTCATTGGGGCTTTATTCGTGTTACAGGAAAATTTAGTATGTACATAAATTTTTATATCGTTTAATGTTTAATTAAAAGACCTCTCATTCATTTGATACATTCGTAATAATGAATCAAATGGACAAAGTGATATAACAATTTGACTATTCCTCCTTAACTTATATAATTCTATGATTTCATTCGCTTAACTAGATTTAGAACAAAGAACCAAAGCTCATCATGAATGTGTATTTTAATTATTTTAAATAAATACGTACTCATTTGTTAAGTTCATGAGACTTATTTAAATGCACCAAACGACGAACCAATCGCACCACTTTTGGTCAAGTTATATCTTTTTAATTAATTAAAACCAAAGTTCATAAAGAATGTGCATAAATTGTTATATCGTTTAAAGTTAAAAGAGATGTCTATTTTATTAGTTACGTTCATAATAACGAATCAAATGGACAAAGTGATACCACAATTTGACCATTCTTCCTTAAGTTATATGATTTTATTTGTATAACTAGATTTAAAATAAAGCACCCAAGCTCGTGACAAATGTGTATTTAATTGATTTAAATAAATACATACTTATTTTCTACTTTTGTAAAAATTAATCAAACGTACTAAACGACAAACCAGTTGGACCACTTTTAGTTATGTTATATCCTTGAAATCTTTTAAAGCCAAAGTTTTTTAAGAATGTGCATAAATGGTTATATCGTTTAAAGCTTAAAAATACATATCATTCATTTGTTACGTTTGTAATAACAAATAAAATGGACAATCTGACACTGCATTTTAGATGTTGTTCCTTAACTTATCTAGTTTTATTCCCTTAACTAGATTTAGATTAAAGCACAAAAGCTCATCACGAAAGTGTATTTAATTATTTTAAATAGATACGTACTGATTTATTAAGTTTGTAAGAATAAATCAAACAAACTATATGACGAACCACTCAGAGCATTGTTGGTTAAGTTTTATCATTTTAACCAATTAAAACCAAAGTTTATTTAGAAGGTGTACAAATCTTTATATCCTTTAATGTTTAAAGAGACCTCCTATTTATTTGTTACGTTTGTAATAACGAATTAAAATGACAAATTTATACCATAATTTTACCATTGTTCCTAAATTTATATGATTTTATTCAATTTAGAACAAAGCTCAAAAGCTTGTCAAGATGTGCATTTAATTATTTTAATAAAGAAGATCGGAATGTTATATAAGTTATTTGATAAGTTATTTGGACCATGAGAATCCAGCTGGTTTGTCCGTGTGCACTAGCTTACGATGGGGTATCTTCCCAGCTAGGGAACTTACATAAACTGCTTAGGGCTTCCTCTTTAGGATTGTCCATGGTGAGCATGTCTACTTAGGTTATAGCCAAGGTGAGCAGTAGGTTCGCTTAGGCTTCGGCTAGGGTGAGCGGGATAGTTGTTTTCTCAATTATAAGAGATTCACCATTTATTGTTGCATGTGTATGGGAGATAATGCTCATTGACACAGGTTGTGTAGGAACAATGAAGCTTATGTTACACATGTGATTATGACATGATCTGCATGGATATATAGGATGATGTGTGTGATTGATGTGCTTAATATTGCAGGGTGAATGCTTTTATTGAGGAATGAATATGCATGATATATTTATGTTGAGAAATGATTCGTGCAGGATGTGATAATGATAATGAGTTTTACATATTTACACATGAGGTATATATGTGTTATAAGCTATATTTGAACCCATGTTGCACAGGTGGCATGGTATGTGCTTCTAGAATGTGGGTTATAGTAGATATGCATGTGGCATGACTATGTGATGATGAAATATGTTATATATAATATGACATGCAACTGGCATGACTATGTGCATGATATATAGGTGGCATGACTATGTGATGTTGAAATATATTATTTATACATAGCATGATATGCAGGTGGCATGAGTATGTGTTGATGAGATATGTTATACATAGCATAATATGCAGGTGACATGAGTATGTGTTGATGAGAAATGTTATATATAGCATGATATGCAGGTGGCATGAGTAGATGCTTATGCAATGCCAATTATGACATGATGCACATGTGACACAAGTTTATGTGATTATTCCTTGATGAATGGGCATAGTGTTTGATTATGTGATGGATGTTATGATGGTTATGCTTGTGTTTTCATTGTGAATTTACTTTTGTATTTTGTCCCTTGTTGAGCTTTGGCTCACCCCTCTTTATTTTGTGTTTTTGTTTGGGGCTGCATGTCATGCCATGCAGGTTGTTTGGATGAGCTCTTTGTGGAGCATGTGGATGGCGTTGATCATTGAGAGGGGATGTATGTAGATGTTGTGTTTTATAATAGCTTTGATATTATCTTATGTTGCGATCTATATACTCTTGACTATACTTCACACTTCTATATAGCCATTGTTGGCTTAAACTTATTTTAACCATGTATGAGCTGTTTATGACTAAGTATGTGGGTATATGTAGACTAATGCTTTTAATTAGTAGTCCTTTTATTGGTCATTTTGTTTTTGTACAAAATATATGTGTGCAACTCCGTAGTATTCTACCCAAGGATGAGTTAAGTATTCCAAAATCAAACTATACTTCGTCATGCCACATGCCGCTTCTTCCTTGAACCAGGTTCGGCTCGGGGCTGGAGTGTGCCGGGGTGTGACAAGCTGAGTGTTCCATATCGTATTCCTGTAAATTTAACATTGACCCAGTTCTCTTCACCAATCTTTTCTAGCCAAACAAATGTATTAGGATTATGTTCTTTAATAATATTAATTATGTCATTATATATGTTTTGTCTAAAAGTTTTAGCTACCACATGGAGCTGATTCTTTAGGTAGTTGTCTTTGAATATGTCCAACATATTTGTTGCCATGTAGCAGCGGCAATATCCGTAGTGTGTAGAGGAAAAATACTACTTAAAAACATTTGACAAACCCTTCATTCTATTAGAAACAATTGTATCCAACTCAGCTCGTGGATTAGAAAATGGATAATTTTTTAGCAATTTAAAAAATAAGCTCCATGTTTTCTCACATTCATTCTCGACCACTACAAATGTAACGCATATCAATTATTGTTCCTATCTAGTACAATTACTATCAATAGTTGACCGGGATACTTTCCCTTCAAGAAAGTCGCATCTACAGTTAGCAATGACCTTAGTGTTATTGTAAACGCTCTTACAACCGGCCGAAACATCCAAAATACTCTTTTAAAATCGTATCTCCCTATAAGTCTAGGAAAATCACATGATCTTATTGAAACTGCCACACTCCATAGATTAATCCTTTCTATTTGCATTCCGTATAAAGGAAGTATGTGATAGGATTTGTCTGGGTCCCCATTGATTAAATCACACAGTGATTTACCTGCACGACCGAATTTTAAGTAGTTAACATTAAAAAAAATTAAATGATAGGTTAACCGGTCATGTTCATGATAACATGATAGGTAAAGAAGTTGTGTTTTAGAAAAATGCGATTGTTTAAGCCTCATTTGGCAGATAACACATCCTATTGAGAAGTTGTGTTTTCTTAAACATAACACATCCTATTGAGAAGTTGTGTTTTCTTAAACATAACTCTGTATATATCATAAGCGTGCCTTGTACGCCAATATTTCTTATAGTTCACAATTATACCTCAAAGTTTTAAAATATATCTTGTTATACTTTTTAATGTAATGTCTATTAATTCTTTAAATAGCCCATATAATGTCTTTAATTTTTCTGCTATTTTTAGGATCATTTTCAGTGAGAAAATATAACGCTTTGGTGTATTTGTATTTGTATATTTGACATCAATATTAAACTCATAGAGTCAGGTATGAGGCTTAGTCGCAAGCTGCAGGCCTCGACGCGCACTTTCGGCATGAATTTTGGAGGTACAACGCATACTATGGCTTGTACAACAATTCCAATAGATAATTTCTCTGTGTCAATAGACTTTGTAAGATTGTGTAGTTCATTGAATTCGTAACATTTTTTATGGATAAAAATTGTAACTTAAAAGACACTAATTATGTGATATTCATTAGGCATTTTTCAGCCAGAAATAAGAAAGAAAAAACTTATTCACGAGTCCTGACCTGATTCATCGTAACCAAAAGGAAATTTAATGTAATTTTCAACTATGGGCTCTACATAAGTGATGAATTGCCACACCCAATGATACATAGATTCAGGTTCAGAAGATGAAATATAAATATGCTTTTGTTGCAACTTTTATCTAGTTTTATTAATAAATGAACGCAATTATGTGAAATTGATAAGAGAACGTGCGCTTACTGGTTTGGATTCTGGTGACAACACCAGATGAGAAAAACGTAAGTAATAACACATAATTTGTGATCCCCCGAATAAGAATGGCCGAGCATATTGTTATAGCTACTACTGCTGCCTGACTAGCCTATGCCGAGTAATAAGCAGACGCACCAAAAGGACTGAATTCCACTTTTTAGAGTAATGAAAAACAGTTTTGGTATGTATCCCACATTAATCATTTTTGAACTGTATCATTGTAGTATTCGTCTTCCAGATTTCGGAAACCCCTTCGCCTTTCGGTTTTCCTTTCTGTGAAAGCCAGGATATGGAAGTACCGGGCATCCAATTGTAGCTTTTACTTCAGTTGTATTCGTAATAAAAATTACTCGCAAATTTAATGAGTTGTTTATATTTGCTTAAGCAGCTGACAGGGCATACCCAGATCATGGGGCACGCACCAACTTATATTGTCAACCAAAGAAGTCCAGATTTTGTCATCTAAGATATTGATGGTTTACAAGGAATTTTATGCTCCTGAATAAATTAAAAATAAATACAGACACCATAACAGAATGTTGCTGAAAGAGACTTTAGTCCAGTTTTCAGTACCGGGAAGATCACTTCCATCTACTATTAAGACAGAAATATAGCTCTTCCTTTTCCTTATCCAAAAAAATAAAAGAAAGATCGCTGTTCCAAGCTTGAAGTGCTTTCAGCCCTTATTCCATGCTGTAAACTTCAGAAATATATCTCCTGACAATTCCAAACATACACAGGAAATGAAACAATATCAGAAGCATTCCTGATCTGCAACACCTCAACAAAGTTAAAAAGACACGCATTGCTCCTATCATTTCTCAAATTAAGCAAGTCCTTTCTGATTTTGTGGAATTCAAGATTCATCAGGTCTACAGAGAGGCTAACTTGGTGGCTGATTGTCGAGCAAACTTTGCTCTAAATAACACTATTCTTGTCCATCTTCCTTGAATAATGTAATATATAGGCATAGTTGGTTGTCCACCCCTCCTTCAGTTTCTAATAAAATAACCCGGTACGGGGCCCATTAGTGCCAAAAAAAATTAAACGAATTAATGATCTGCAAAAACATTGCTTAATATAAAGCTATAATGCCTTCATTATTACATTCTCTTGAGATGGAATTGTGCAATTTTCAACTCGCTAATTGCTTATCCATATAACTAAACATGCTTCATACTTAGATATTAACACAAGGAAGTGTCTCGTGATAAAGCATTGAATTGGATGTTAGCATAAATTTCCAAAAAGACATGTCTATTATAGTCTACAAAACAGCATTTGTTTTTCCATACACTTTTTATCTTTGACGGTTCAAAGCAATGTTTAAAACCCAATTAGGTTTGGCAGGTCGAACTGGCTTGATCCGGACCAAGATCAATTCCCGGGCCGAATCAAACAGATTTTGGTGAAACGGGCCAATCGGGCTACACTTAAAGACCCCAGATTCCAGAAACCCAATCCCAGTCCCCCATTTCTTCTGCTTTCCACTCCCACTCCAGTCCAGTCTCTCCCACTCTAGATCCAGATTCCAGAGAGTCCAGTCCAGCCTCCATGCTCCCACTGCTCTCAGTTCATGATCGGCTCTCCACTCCACTTTTCCCACTCCGAAATCCTAGAACCAGCATCCAGCCACCAAATGCTCCAAAGTCCCCACGCTTGAACGAGCTTCCTGATGCTTGACTTGAGGAATGCTCGGACTCTACTGCAGACGGCCACCAATTCCTCTTGCCTACCGAAGGCATCATCCCCTTCCCATCCCTATCTTCAGCATTCTTTTCAGGTCCAAACCCCAGCGGCCCAGCCCTGTTCCCAAATCCCAAATCAAGGACTACCCAACTCCTCCTCCCTCAGTCTTCATTCCCCTTCCCTCTTCACCAAGTCTTCACTTCAGTTCAGAGTTTACACTTCAGAGTCCTCAAAATGGAAGCTTTCTACAACTTGGCATCGATTAGGAAGTGAGTGGATATTAAATCATCCTTGAGGTGGAAGTAGAATCCGAAATAGGTATATTTCTGTTTGATGACTTTGATTTGATTTAGAATTTTACTTGATAAGGCAGGAAGAAATTGGTTTGATTTAGGAGTCTAGGAGATTACTTAGATTGGATAGCCATTAATATATGGGTATTATCTTCTTAAATAAAGAGGTAAAGACGGCTTTTGTAATTGGGGCAAAGCAGAAAAGATTTTGCTGGCTGCTACTCTTTGCTTCTTAGGCTCTCAGTGAGTCAGTTCTCAACCAAGCAACACGACTACCCTCATCAGGCTGATTTTTGTCTTGTAGTGTTGGTTGTTGCTCCCTCATCTGACATATTTTGTCTAATATTGTTGCTCCCTCATCAGGCACTTCTCAATTCTCATCATATTTTTTACAATTCAAGCAAATTAATTTTTTTTCTGGTTAGATCAGTTTTCTTGGGATAACAATAGATATAGAACACTTAATTTGCAGGTTTCATTTTCTTGTAGAATAGAGTTCCTAACAACTTGAGGTAAGGACTTTCTCTACTTTTTCTCCCATATTTGCTTTTATATTGGGCTGGCAATCTACAGTCAATATATTTTTTGCTTCTATTGAATGAAGAAATTAAGGAGAAATGGAAAGGATATTTCTAGCATCTATTGAATGAAGATTACGGTGGTGAACTTGACATTGAGTTTAGTCTTGTTAAGGATATAACTTATTTTAAGAGATTTATAATATAAGAGGTAGAAATTGGCTTAAAGAAAATGAAGAAAGATAAAACATTAGGACCTCATAAAATTCTTATTGAAGTATGGAAGTGTCTTAAGGGTGTTGACTTAACTTGGTTGACTAAGTTATTTAATAATATATGAAAGTCAAAAGGGACGAGAAGAGTAGAGGAAAAATACACTTATACCTCTATATAAAATAACGGGGTCATCCAAAGTTGTACAAACTATAGGGGTATACAACTTATATACCATATTATAAAGTTATGGGAAATAGTGGTTAAAAGACGCTTGCGGAAAGTAACTAAAGTAATTGCAAATCAATTTGGTTGCATGCTAGATAGGTCAACAATTAAGGGTATCTTCCTATTATAACAATTAGTTGAGAAGTATAAAAATAGGAAGACAAAATTTCTATATGACCTTTATTGATTTGTAAAAAACTTATAATAGAATGCCTTGAGAGCTCATTTGGCGTGTCTTGAAGAAGAAGGGAATTAATAACCATTGATTGTACATATAATTGGGGGAGAAACCAAGGAGTTCCCGATCACAATAGATCTACATCAAGAGTCGGCCTTAAGCCTTTATCTTTTTGTCATAGTTATGAATGAACTAATTGCACATATACAAGATAGGATACCTTGGTGCTTGTTTTTTGTGGATGATATAGTTTTAGTTGACAAGACTATAGTAAATGCCAAACTAAAACTATGGAGGGAAGATCTAGAATAAAAAAGTTTTCAAATAACCAGAATTAAGAAAGTACATGGAATTTAACTTTAAGGATAGTAAGACTATAGGTAAAATTTTAGTCGAAATAGATGGGCAAGGAGTGTTAAGATATGTGCAATTCCGTTATCTTGGCTTCATTATCCGTAAAGAGGGAGATATCACTAGTGATGTTGATGTGGTACATATGATTAATGCAAGGTGGGTAAATTAGAAGGCAGCGTCAGAAGTATTGTATGATATGCAAGTCCCAAATAGGCTTAAGAATAAGTTTTATAGGACTGCTATTAGGTCATACTCTAGAGTATAATATTGGGAACCAAAGAAAAGCTATATAGATAAACTAAATATAGCTGAAATAAAAATGCTAAAGTAGATGTATAGAATAATCAAGAAAGATAGGATTAAAAATAAGTATATACATGAGAACTTAAGGTTATACCTTTAGGGGAGAAACTAAAGAAGTATAGGTTGCATTGGTGTGGGTATGTACAACCTAGTAAGAAAGTTGGAAGTGTTTTATCTAAATGATGCCAAAAAAGGGAGATAAAATTAATAATGAAGGATATGACTATGCTATCTCTTACAAAAGATTTGAAACAAAATATGTTGAAATGGAGGCGTAAGATCCATGTCATCGACCCCAAATTGTTAGGAATAGGCGCTACTTGATTATGATTATATTTTTTGCTTCAAGTTAACGGTTTTTTGTTTTCATTGTTTTATTCATTTTTTTATTTAGATATCATTTAATCAAGGTCTTCTTTGGCCAGTGCATCTTTTTAACGTCATCCAAGACCCGAGTCAAACCCAGTCAGCCTGACCCGCCTAGTCACCCGACCGGGTCAAGGACCAGACCGGCTTTAAAACATTGGTTCAAAGTAATGTTTCAGACAAGAAATGAATCAAGGATATATTTTCTTGAAATTCAAAAACTAAGACAATCAAAAGCCACTTAAGTACTTACTTGAACTAGGCAGAAGCTGCAGCAGCCTCAAGCAGCTCCTGCTCTGCCCGCTCTCTAATTCTCCTCTCCAACTCAGGTCTAAAATGTCTGATAAGCCCTTGCACAGGCCAAGCAGCAGCATCACCCAGAGCACAGATTGTGTGGCCCTCAATTTGCTTCGTGACCTCCTGAAGCATATCAATTTCCTCCAGCTTTGCATTCCCAACCTTCAACCTCTCCATAATCATCCACAGCCACCCAGTTCCCTCCCTGCATGGGGTGCACTGACCACAACTCTCATGCTTGTAGAAATAAGAAAGCCTTGCAATCGCATCTACCACATCGGTAGATTTGTCCATAACAATAACAGCAGCAGTTCCTAATCCTGATTGGACAGCTTTCAGCGCATCATAATCCATCAACACATCATCACATATTTGTTTTGTAAGAAGAGGGACAGAGGAACCTCCTGGAATAACTGCCAACAAGTTATCCCACCCACCTCTTACTCCTCCACAATGCCTTTCTAGCAACTCTTTCAGTGGAATGCTCATCTCTTCCTCCACCGTGCAAGGCTTGTTGACGTGACCAGACACACAGAAAAGCTTTGTCCCAGAATTATTTTTCCGCCCAAAGCTGGCAAACCACTCAGGGCCACGTCTCAAGATGGTTGGTGAAACAGCAACTGTTTCCACATTAGTAACTGTTGTCGGACAGCCATACAATCCTGCATTTGCTGGAAATGGAGGTTTCAATCGTGGTTTCCCTTGTTTTCCCTCAAGGCTCTCCAAAAGAGCAGTTTCTTCACCACAAATATAGGCCCCTGCTCCATAGTGGATGTATACGTCAAAATTATAACCCGAACCACATGCATTCTTCCCCAAAAATCCTGCTTTATATGCTTCTTGTCTAGCTTTTTCCAGGTTCAACCGCTCATTGACATACTCTCCCCTTATATAGATGTAAGCCGCTGTAGCCCGCATCCCAACCCCAGCAATCAAGCATCCTTCAAGTAGCTTATGTGGGTCATGACGCATAATTTCTCTGTCTTTGCATGTTCCTGGTTCACTCTCATCAGCATTGACAACAAGGTAAGAAGGGCGGCCATCAGATACCTTTGGCATGAAGGACCACTTAAGACCAGATGGAAAACCAGCACCTCCACGACCACGAAGGCCGGATTTCTTCATTTCATTAACAATCCAGTCAGACCCCTTAAGAACTAAATCTTTGGTTCTGTACCAATCGCCCCTCTTCATGGCTCCTTTAATAAAGGGATCATGCAAACCATAAAGATTAGTAAAAATTCGATCCTCATCTTTAAGACCTCCAAAGTGGGTTTTCTCAGTGGGTGGGGGAGGCGGCGGAGGCTGAGAAGCACCTGGAGTACTTGCGGCCTGAGTGCTGAATGATTTGTATATATAATCCAACTTCTTGAAAAGACGTTGGGAATTAGTTATCCGAGACAAAAGCAATGCAGACTTCATCGGTCCCTAAGACATGCCAAATTCAGAGAACAAGGGAGAGATGCATTTAGTTCTCAAAAAATATTTATTCAGTTGAGTATAATATTACTAAAGATCATAAAACCCACTAAAAAAAGATCTATTCATCTGAATTTTGTAGACAATTACCCCTATTTAAAAAGCTAAAAAGATTAATGGTCATATGACAACAATATTCTAAAGATCAATCCTAGAATTATTTTCATATTTTAAGACAGTCTTCAATCAAAATTTATTGCTTACTAAAAAAGTAAGTACTACCTACTACAAATCATTTTCTTAATTTTCCAAAACTTTCAGATGGAAATGTCAAACATTAACTGATTATATATCATACTGTCATACTACTTTCACAAGTTAAAAAATAAGGATCCAGATGTTGTCTCACCTGTACATATAAATCAATCTCAACATTTTACACAACATTCATGCAATGCTTTTGTTGATGATTACTTACAAATGCCTCAGAATTGAACCTCAATATGTATAGCTCTATTAAATAGC
Source organism: Saururus chinensis (assembly GCA_035235625.1). Taxonomy (NCBI): domain Eukaryota; kingdom Viridiplantae; phylum Streptophyta; class Magnoliopsida; order Piperales; family Saururaceae; genus Saururus; species Saururus chinensis. The sequence continues at coordinate 13,345,839 of CP141140.1, read as the reverse complement.
AGGAGATAAAGAAAAGGCATTTAAAATAAAGACCCATATCCACGACTTTTTCCTGAAACTTAAGAAACATGTGTAACAGATAGCCATTCGGTTAAAAGATAATTGGCTAGATTTCTATCATAACAAAAGATTAAACCGGAAAAAAAGCTTTTTAAGCAAGAGTTCCTCCTCAACTACAATATTTAGTTACCATTTAAAGATGTGTGATGATCTTATCCTTTCTCACTAAAGTCCTCATGGCAAAAACTTCGCATTTCCCATCACAGACAGAATATAATACATACAAGTAGCATGTGATTTGGGTAAGAACTAATCCAGCCTCCTGGATAAAAGAAAAAACAGGACAACCCCTAAAATATGCTATCAGCATGGAAAGATTTGTGAATTCCAATCACACAAAGCTAGAATATTGTTTGGAAAACTTCTCTGAGTGGATGCCAATTTTGCAGCACTTGGATATAGCCACATAATACATACACTGAAGGGGCAGCCATTAATTGATAATAAATGATATGAGGGTATTTTCAACATATCATCCTTGTACAGCTTACTTCTCATCGTGGATTGTTGACTCCATTTCAAGCATTTGTAAATATATCTCCTACTCTTCTAATCTTATTTGCAAAGTACCCATTTTTCCCATGATTGTGAAAAAAACTCATTCATGTCACAGAGATCCACGTAGTTTGACAAGAGAACCTATGCTCTCAGCCTTTCATTTTCTCAAAATTAATCAACAGTGAGTTATAGCATGGGGTCTTCTTCTTCTTGCCAAAGAAGCACAATAATATTTTTCCATCAAACCAAAAGATTACCTCTTTTGGTAGAGAGATATGTAGGTCCAAAGTCTAAAGGCAATAAACCATCAACAAGGAAGCTAACGCTCAGATCCTAGCCACTCATATCATACATCCTTAATTTTAAACCAATCAAGTAACCGGCAAAAATGCTCCCCACTTCAGGAATTTGCAACGACGGACAAAGTCTAATCAAAGAGGTGGTCATCAATGAGAAGTAGACGAACAAGTAAACAAGGCTCATTCTAGTAAGTATCCATCATCTGGGGATAATCAATAATACTCCCTCTGTCCCAGATTAATAGCTTCATTTGAAAAACCAAACGGAGCTATTAATCTGCGACAGAGGGGGTGTATGGAGTACATGTCACAGAGAAAATGAAGCTAGGGAAAGCCTTTTCACATCCTAAATAAGATCACGGCGTCCCGCACTGAAATGTGTTTAAGAGGCAAATCAACTCTGGAGTATTAGCGGAAAGAAAAGCTTAGCTTGGCTTTTTCTTATTAATCAACATGTCCTTCATACTTCAAAAAACAAAGAAAATAAATTAAATATACTCAATACAATCATTAACCATGAACACAAGCCAGAAAAAAAAATCGTCAATAAAAAAAGACTCAGCCTTTTTATATTTTGGATCTCCAGTTAATCAATCACCAGCTCAGAGGATGAACGAGATGAAAAAACTCCCAAAATTTTAAGTTAAGGTTCAACAGCCAAATCTGCGCCCAGCCATGGCTATGAAGCGGCGGATCTGGTCGCCGGCCAAATCTGGTGGCCTGAGTGATGAAAAAGGGAAGGGGAGACGAGAAACGGGAGGGAGAACAAGAGAAGAAGAGGAGGAAGGAGATGGCCGCGCCGGAGGTGGACAGGAAGAGAAGAGATGGGAGGGAGGGCAGGTTACCTGGCGGAGATAGACGATCGCAGGAAGGAGAAGAGCCGTCCCCCGCCTCCTGGGTTCACCTTTGCATCTTTTTTTATTTTTTTGATACAACGCGACTCGTTACCAGGGGCAAGGTCGTAATGCGCAAGCCTGCATTTTAGATGAGGGTTTTGAAATCAAAACAACTCACAAGTTTAAACTTTAAAGGTGCCTTTTAAAATACGCATGCGAAATCTTGAACTACTTTGCCGCATTTTAACGGAAGCTGATATTTTTACCCTATATTAAAAGCCTAAATTTAATAGGAAAGAAATAAATTTCTATATTTTGTTAGGTCTAACTCACTTTCTTTATTCAATTAATTAATGTAAATTAAAACTTTTAATATAAAAAATAGAGTATAAATATTTTTTTTAAATATGTTTCTAATCACAAATAACTAACCGAACATTTAAAAATTGACATATTGTAATCGTAAGTCTAGTAATTGCTCATACTTAGTCATAATAATCTTTTTGGTAACCGGATAAGAAGTTTGTCACCCTTGCTTTAGTGAACCCACCTTGTATGTACAAAATAAGTAGATATTTAATTATATTAAGTAATTAGGTTAGCTAAAAAAGAGGGTGATAGACTCCTCATCTATTGATATAGCTTGGTTACGATGTGTTATTTGGTACACGGCCAAACTAATGTGGATGAAAATGCCCCTCCTAGTTATGATTGAACCGAAATAACGATGAAGTGCATTTTAGACTTTCTACTAATAAGCAAACATGGCAAGTTTAGTTGAAACCCGAATTAACGACTTCACCTAAAACCCAAATTAACAACTAACGACATTTTAGATCAACCTCGTGGATTCGAGCTAGTGAGATTCCATGATTTTGCGTCAATTGTTGGATTACAGTGGCGTATTTTCATACTCTATTTTGTGATTGGTTGCGTAACTGAATTTTGATCTAGTGGAACTTTATTGTTTGATCCAATTTGATTACAGATTAATTGTATTTTCTTACATTCATTCAAGAGTTTGAAATACAAATTACAATCTACAACTTGTCAATCTCTGTCAAGTTAACTTTGAGTTGTCCTTCTTTGAATTCCCAATTGTTGCCACATCAATTTGGTATCAGAGAGAGAACTTTTAGCTACTTCCATGGAAGTTGATGGTTCTGAAGCTCCGAATCTTCGCTGGTTGATGGCGCAACTGTTGCAATCCCAACAAGAGACTCAGATCCAGTTGTAGCAGGTGATTCAACAAATACAACACTTAAATGTTGCTCCGATAAACCCACAGACACATATCCTGGTAGGAGGTCGTTGGAGATTTGATCGAAATACTCCCAATCTTCAAAATCCTCCAGTTTGAATAGCGCCAGTAAATCCAATCAATGAGGATCTGTCTAGCGATGAAGAATTGGAATTTTTCTAGCAAGTAGCAACATTGTCAAGGTGACTATCAAAACCCTCAAGTTTTTTTACCTAAACTAGATTTACCAACTTTTAATGGTGAATTGAATATTGAGGAGTTACTAGATTGAATAGTTGTTGTTGAAAACTATTTTGAATGCATGGAAGTGCCAGAGAATTTAAAGGTGAAATTAGTGGCTTGTCAATTTAAAAGTGGGGCTTTAGCTTGGTGGAATCAGGTTCAAACTAATAGAGGGAAGCTCAAGAAGCATCCCATCAAGTCATGGTTGCGAATGAAAAGGTTGATTCAAGATAGATTTTTACATGTTGATTATGAACAAACCTTGTTTAGACAATACTGGGTTTGTAAATAGGGAAATCAAAGTGTTTCTGATTATGTTACTGAATTCCAAAGATTATAGGCCAGAAATGAGTTAATGGAAAATGAAGCTTAGTTAATTGCAAGATTTATAAATGGATTGGAATATATTTTGCAAGACAGATTAGCTTCACAGCCTTTATGTACTTTGAATGACACTATATAGTTAACCCTTCAAATTGTATATCAGTTGATAAAAATTGCCACAAGAGTTATATGGGGAACAGAAATAACAGTGTATTTGGGCCAATTGACAAGCTAGTATTTTTCAAACTACTATGACAGTTAATCATAGAATTTGTAAAGTCATCATTGATGGAGGTACTAGTGAAAACATCATTGCTAAAAGTGTTGTAGACAAACTTCAGTTGAAAATTGAGAAGCATCCACACCCCTATTCGATAGGATGGATCAAGGATGTGGGAGAAACCAAAGTCACTGAAAGATGCAAGGTGCATTTTTCAATTGGAAAAGTATATGAAGCTGAAATCCTTTGTGATGTGGTAGATATGACAACTTGTCATATTTTACTTGGCAAACCCTGATAATTTGCTGTGGATTCACATCATGAAAGGAGGAAAAACATTTATTCCTTTATTCATCATGGAGTGAGGTTAGTTTTATTACCTAACAATGGTGATTTACAAAAACATAAAGATAGACAGTCTGGTTCATCTACAATGTTGGTTCAAACTATACACTTTGAAAAGATTAGAGACACTGTCATATATGCTTTAATTGTGAAAGAAAATATGTCTAAGGTCCAAGAACAAGAAGCACAACAACCAATTAAGGAACAGACCACAATTTGGACAAAAAAGTTTAAACAATTACTATTACAGTTTCAACCAATCATGAATGAAGAATTACCATTGACAGTACCACCAAAGAGGAGTATTCAACACCAAATAAACTTCATACCATGAGCAAGTCTACCCAACTTACCTCACTACAGGATGAGTCCATTTGAACATCAAGAATTACAAAGACAAGTAGAAGATTTGATGTCAAGGGGATTAATACAAAAAAACCTAAATGCATGTGCAGTACCTGCCTTGCTTGTTCCAAAGAAAGATGGGTATTGGCGAATGTGTGTTGATAGTAGAGCTATAAATAAGATCACCATAAAGTATAGATTTCCATACCAAGGCTGGATGATATGTTAGACATGCTTGGTGGTTCTAAAGTATTTTCAAAGATAGATTTGAGAAGTGGCTATCACCAAATCAGAATGAAACCTGGAGATGAGTGGAAGACAACTTTCAAAACCAAGGATGAATTATATGAATGACTTGTTATGCCATTTGGTCTTTCAAATACTTCCAACACTTTTATGAGAGTAATGACAGAAAATTTAAAACCTTTAATGGGACAATTTGTAGTGGTTTATTTCGATGACATATTGGTTTATAGTAAAAATGAATCAGATCACATCAGTTATCTTAAGGAAGTATTCATCTTACTTCAGTTTCATTCTTTATTAGTAAACTTGAAAAAGTGTAGCTTCTTTAAAGAACATCTTCTATTTCTGGGTTATATAGTCAGTTCAGAAGGTATAAAGGTTGATGAAAATAAAATACAAGCTATTAAGAGTTGGAATATACCAAAAATAGTCACTCAGCTAAGGAGTTTACATGGTCTTGCTACTTTTTATAGGAGGTTTATCAAAAACTTCAATACCATTGCAGCTCCAATGACTGAATGTTCGAAACATAACAAATTTCATTGGACTGAATTTGCCACAAAAAGTTTCTAGATGATTAAAAAAATTGAGTGAAGCACATGTGTTATCATTTCCTAATTTTGAAAAGGTGTTCGAAGTAGAGCATGATGCCTCAGGTATAGGCATTGAAGTTGTTCTGATACAAGAGGGAAAACATATTGCCTATTACAGTGAAAAATTAAGTGAAGCCAAGCAGAAATGGTCAACATATAAATTAAAATTGTATGCCCTAGTTCAAGCTCTAAAACACTGGAGACACTATTTGATACATAAAGAATTCATTTTACACATAGACTATCAGTCTCTAAAGTATTTACAGTCTCAAAATAAATTGGATAAAATGTATGCTAAATGGGTGATTAAAATTTAGGAATATAATTTTTTGATCAAACATAAATTTGGACATTTAAACACAGTAGCTAATGCTCTCAATAGGAGGGTAAATCTTCTGACTACCCTCCAAACACAAGTTTTTAGATTTGAACATATACAAGAATTGTATGCTCAGGATGAAGATTTTCATGAAATTTGGGAAAATTGTAAAAATGGAGTCATTCAACACAACGATTACAATATCATTAAGGGCTACTTATATAAAAACCAACAACTTTTCATACCAGTGTTCATTGAGGAAGAAAATTATAATAGAATTGCATAATGCATAATGGGGGTCTGGCTAGACTTTTGGAAGAGACAACATTATTCATTTAGTGGCCAAGAGATTTTATTGTCCAGGATTCAAAAAAGATGTTGGTAAAGTGAGTCAGCATTATCTCATTTGTCAGAAGTCTAAAGGACAACATCAGAACATAGGATTATATATGCCTTTACCACAACCTCAATTACCTTGGGAGGAAATATCAATGGACTTTATCCTAGGATTACCCAAGACACAGAGGGGCTTTGATTCTATCTTTGTTGTAGTTGATAGATTTTCGAAAATGACACACTTTATACCCTGTAAGAAAACCTCATATGTTTCATACATAGCTTTGTTATTCTTTAGGGAAATTGTCAAGTTACATGGAATCTCAAAATCCATCACTTATGATAGAGAGTCGATTTCTTGGTCATTTTTGGAGAACCCTATACAAGAGGCTTGACACACAGCTGTAATTCAGCACAACATGTCATCCACAAATTGATGGGCAAACTTAAGTCATCAATAGGACCTTAGGAAATTTACTGAGAAGTCTGTCAGAAGATAGACCAAAGCAATGGGATCAATGCTTGGCTCAGGTTGAGTTTGCTTTTAACTCCAGTGTTAATAGATCAATAGGTAAATCCCCTTACGAAATTGTCTATGGAATAAATCCTAGACATACATTGGATCTGCTACAACTAGTTAAACAAGCTCATAAAAATAGTGATGCTTATAATGCTTTAACGAAGACTTCTTCCATTCACCAAGAAGTCACTCAGAATCTACAAGCATCCAATGCTAAGTATAAAAGTCTTGTTGACCAGCATAGAAGAACAATTTTTTTTTAGTAAGAGACAGAGTTATGGTGCATTTAAGGAAGGAGAGACAGTCAATTGGATCCTATAACAAACTGAACTAGAAGAAAGTTAGACATTGTCGTATTTTACATAAGATCAATGACAATGCTTATGTAGTTGATATGTGATACACTGAAATAATGTTCAATTAAATATTCTCACATTTTGTGTAGTCTATTGATTTTCAATGAGTTGTCCCCACTTCTTCTTTGGCTAGAAACAAAAGAAGCTGAAGACACAGTTAGCCGCAAACAATCAAATTTGTGCCTTGATCACCAATACAAAACCTGCAAAAATTCAATATTTCAATTGGATTAATATCATCATCGTCTCTTGATTATTGAAGAAATGTAAGTGTGCAATTTTACACAAGCATTTGGTATCTGATATTTTTTAGAACAATAGAGTGCTCTCCTAAGCTACTGCAAACCTTTTATTGGATAGTGATATTCCCACAACAAAAATACTCACAAAAGGTTATACATGAGTTTTGATTGGACTTAACAAGTGGGCCTCATGCAAAGTTTACATGGGCTCACTTATCTAAACCAATCAAAATTCATGTATGAGTTTTTTATGTGTATTTTTGTTGTAAAAAAATTATTTTCCATTAATAAATGTTAACATATTTGAACAAGAGATATAACCTACATTTTGGTTTGACTCAAAAACATGATAGAGAAATTGGAAAAGATGAGGGAAAGAAGATGTGGGCAAGGGTATTTGACAATTATGCATATAGCTATACAAATATTGTGTCTTAAAATAAGTGTCTTATTTACTTTTTATAAAATAAGTTAAAATTAATTTATTTTAAAAAACCAAATAGGATATTTATTTTAGGATGGAGGGAGTATGTTTCTTTTCGTACTTTTTATGCACAGGAATGGTCATCCCCATGCCAGCTCCACCCTTACCTACAAACCATATATGTAATCAAAACGAGAGGAATAGAAAGAGCAAGCACAGTTTCACGAGTAACCCCCATCTGAAGATGGCTTATCCTTCCCATCATATTTAGGAGGTTCACTTGAGTAGGGATTACCACGAGGTAGTTGGCAGCGGAAAACCTTCACACTTCTTAAGTAATAAAAAAACCCAGTGCTAATGAATTAAAAAAAACACACACACACACACTTTTTAACTTTCTCTAAAAAACAGCTTGAAGAACTGACCTTCTAGAGGCCGTCTCTGGCCTTCACTTCCATTGCTCATGCCGGTCTCGCATAAGGCATGACATTGACGACACATGAAGACGTATAATGTCCGACGGAAGGCATTTTATGTTTCAGAAAGTGGAGCATAAACCTATCCATTTAACACTTTGTAGTCAACTATTGTACCATATACCCACAGTAAGAGCTCTAAATAATCATCTTCGTCAACTCCTAATGCCATTTGAATGGGACTGGCAACACGGATTCTGTTCAGCCATTTAGCCATATCATAGATGACATCTCCAAGTCATACATCGCCATGTCCTTTCTCGCTAGTCTCTAGTTCCTTCCAAGTCATATTGGGTCATCCTCTTTTTCTTCTAGTGGCCTTTATAAGCAAATGATCCCATCTCCTTATAAGAGCTGCTTCTAGTCTCCTCTGAACATGGTCAAACCATTTCAAATCAGCATTCTCTTTATGCATCACTAATTGGGACCACCCCTAAGTTCCCCTGTTATACTCATCCCTACTACTATCCTTAATGAGTTTTCCCCGTCATCCATCTTAACATTTTCATCTCTACTACAATCTATCTTATTTATATGGCTTTTCTTTATTGCTAATCATCGTGCACCATTACCTTTTAATTTATTAGCCATGTGCTATCACAAAGTACCACTGAAGCTACTCTCTACTTCAACCACCCAACCCTAGTCCTAAAGCCACATGTTTGTCTATAATTTCCATTTGCGTTAATAATTGAATCGAGATACGTAAATACAACCTTCATATGAGCAAAGTCAAAATGAGGCTTATTTTAGCAACGTTTACATAACCATATAGGACCAGTTGAACTTGTTAGTGAACTGCGGCCACAAACTCCCAACTGAAAGGGTGTAGTTTGCTTTACTGCATTCTATAGGACACATTAGTCGAATTGACTTGGTGGATGAATTCAGGTGATCTAGTGGGAAGTGTTTTTATTGCTCCAGTCTGAAAGTTTGACAGTGAGCCCAACATAAAAAATGCATAGAAACCCTTTATCCATGAGATTAACGGCGCACAAGTTAACGCACATTAGTATCAAAACCTTTGACACTAATGTACACTAACATGTGTGAAGTCAATCTCTAAACTAGGCTCATAGCTCATTGTCAGAGGGGAGTTTGAAAAACTCTTCCCATCTATTGATACACATTTCAGCCTTGGTCTGTTTGGAGAAATATGCAATCACATAAATCATCCCAATTCGGTACAAGATGTAAGCACCGAGAAATCTTCCCTAGATAAGGCCTCAGAACTTCCTCATTAGCCTGGAACCGATTCACAAACTTCAATTGAAACAATACGTAACTGTAGAATTGTTGGCAACTGATGTTGTCATGGAGGCAGAGACAATGTGAGAAAAGAAATAGTTCAAGGGATCCGATACTCTCCAAAATTATGTAACAAAGGGAGTTAATTCAGTTGCTGAGCGAACAAACATCAGAAGAGTCCGTCCAGGCCAATTTCTTTCTTTTCATCTACAAAACGCTAGTAAAATCACAAATCAGTTAGCAAAGTGAAACTAGTAACTTGCCAAAGAAGATATCCTCAAACAATCCAGACAGAAAGTAACATCCTTCGCAAAAGCAGAATAGGAACCTCTGGCACAGTTAGAAACGCAATGGCCATTTGTTGCTGACTAGATGCTAAAAAAATGTATTTATTCAGAAGAAGAAGAAGAAAGCAAGTAAAGCACACCATATATATAATTCGATATCACAATTCTGATTGACAAGATAACAACATTTTCAAAGAACACGATCCACAAGGAATGATGATTGAGGCCGGCTCAACCTCCGCACCTAGCAGTAAGGCTCTGCCCTTATCTGCAGATAAAGTAAATCCCATTTCACCCAGATCGCAGGAGTTAATAGAAAAATAATCACCACATCTACACTGATGAAACAGCTGCAAAACTTCTCCATTTTCTTCCACTGCCATCTCCTCCAACTGGACTTCATCTGACATTCCCAGATCTTGTCTTAATAAATTCAATTCTCTGTCATAAACTGCTCGGGAAGCAGAGTTGCTCAAGATTTCCCACGCCTTCCGTATCTTCAGAAATCTTTCCTGTAATTCCTGCTGCTGGCCGTCCATTGGGGCAATTGTCTCCTGCAATTTATCTGGATGAGAATGAAGAATGGCTGCCCTGTACCTTGCCCTAATTTCATCATAGCTAGCATCTTCCTTCACGGAAAGAATTTCATAATGAGTCTTCTGGATAGCATTCTTCACACTAAGAAGCATCGTTGCCACCTATTGCTTCAAACTGTCAGCTTGTTTCCAATTCTTGCTTACTGTGGTAACAGACAAATAAATTGGACGAATTATACATTAAAAAGACCAGCTTCAAAATTAAAAAAACCATAAAATACGCTAAGAAAACTGATAAGAAAATAATTTCAAATTCCTCGTTAAGTTTTGGAGATGATAACACACTAGCAATCATATTATATTATAAAGAAGCATAGGCAAAAATATTATTCCAACAGAAATAACCATCCAGCAAGAGTTAAAAAACATGTAAAATTATAACCACCCAGCAGAGTATAATATAACTAAGAATCATAAAATCCATAAAGAAATGTCTATTCATCTGAATTTTGTGGACAATCACTTCTATTTAGAAAGCTATAGAGATTAGATTAATGGTCATATGAATACAACATTCTAAAGATCAATCATAGAATTATTTTCAAATCTTAAGACAACATCCAGTCTTCAGATAAAATTTTTTGCTTAACAAAAAAGAAGTACTGCCTTCTATAAATCATTTTCTTAATTTTCCAAATCAGATGAAAATATCAAATATTGACTGATTAAATATCATACTGTCCTACTACTTTCACAAGTTAAAATATAAGGATCCAGATGTTGTCCCACCTGTAAATGTAAATCAATCTCAACATTTTATACATCATTCACACAATGGTTTTGTTAATGATTACTTACACATGCCTCAGAATTGAATCTTGATACGTATAATTCTATTGATTAGCAGGAGATAAAGAAAAAACCAATTAAAAATAAAGTCTCATATCCACAATTTTTTCCTAAAACTCAAGAAATATGTGTAATAGAAAGCCATTGGGTTAAAAAGATAATTGGCCAGATTCCTATCATAATAAAATATTGAACTAAGAAAAAAATATTTTTCAAAAAGAGTTCCTACTCAGCTACAATATTAAGTTACAGTTTAAAGATGTGTAATACTCTTACCCTTTCTAACTGAAATCCTCATGGAAAAAACTTCACACGGACAAAATAAACTATACTCCTTCTGTTCTAAATTAATAGCTCCATTTGGCAAAATAGTTTGTTCCATACTAATAGCTCCATTTTGTTCAATTTAGATGGTTGGTTACTTAAAAAAGAGTATCATAAGCTTATTTTCCCTTCTCTTATATGTGGGCTTCACCATTCATAAAACCAGTATTTTTCCCAATGTAGCTATTAATATGGAACAGAGGGAGTATACAAGTACCATGTAATTTAGGTAAAAACAAATATAGACTCCTGGATAAAAGTACAAAAAAGGACAACCCCTAAAATATGCTATCAATATGGAAATATTTGTGAATTTCAATCACACAAAGCTAGAATATTGTTTGGAGAACTTCTATAAGTGGAAAACAAATTTTTAGCACTTGGACATAGCCACATAACACATTATGCTGAAGGGGCGGCCATTAATTGATAATAAATGACTCATGAGGGTAATTTCAATATATCATCCCTCGTACAACTTACTTTATCGTGGATTGTTACCTCCATTTCAAGAATTTGTAAATGTGTCTCCTCCTCTTCAAATCTTCTTTGAAAAGTACCCATATTTTCCATGATTGTGAAAAAAATAAAAAACTTATTCATGTTGCAGACAATTTTCTCCTATGAACCATCCAAGTAGTTTGACAAGTGAATTTATGAACTCAGCCTTTCATTTTCTCGAAATAAATCAACAGTGAGTTATAGCATGGAACATCAACAAGGGAGCCAATGGCCAGATCCTAGCCACCCCATGTCACACATCCTTAACTTTGAACCAATCAAAAAACTAGCAAAAGTGCTACCCATTGCAGGAATTTGCAGCGAACAACAAAGTCAAATCCAAGAGGTGGTCATCAATGTCATTCTAGTAAGGATCCATGGATAATCGATATTATATAGCACAATGAAAATGAAGCTAGGGGAAGCCTTTTCACATCCTAAACAAGATCACGGCGTCCTGCACTGCAATGCGTAAGAGAGGTAAAACACCTCTGGAGTAGATAGCCCCATTTGAGACAAAATTTTGTTCCATATTAATACCTCCATTTTGTTAAATTTAAGTGGTCGGGTACTTATAAAAGAATATAGTAAGCTTATCTTCTCTTAGATGTAGATTTTACCATCGAATAAAAACTACTATTTTTCCAAATGTAGCTATTAATACGGGACAGATGGAATATTAATCAACATGTCCCTCATACTTAAAAAAAACAAAGAAAATAAACTAATAATATAGGATATATACTCAATGCAATCATTAAGCATAAACACAAGGCAGGAAAAAATCGTAAAAAAAACTCAGCCTTTTTATGTTTTGGATCTCCAATTAATCAATGACGAGCTCAAAGAATGAACAAGATACGGCAGACCCAGAATTTTCCAACACAAGGAAGCACAAAATCTAATGCACAGACGATAGATATGCAAATCCTCGGCCGTGGAAGTATAATTGAACCAACACATCAAGACAAAGAGAAACGAGGAAACACAAATAGATTACCATAAGGGCAGGGGACGGAGATGGGAGCAACGATGCGGAACAGATTGGCCGAGGCCGATTTGCAGAGCTCCAACCACCTGAAGACTGAAGAAGAAGCAGAAGAAGAAAAAGCAAAAGAAGGAGAGAGAGGCATTCCAATATCATGAGTAATTGAACCAGGCGGGATGGCATCAGAAAAACGGTTGGCAACTTACCCGGCGTGTCATGATGGAAGGGCGGTGTGCATGCCCAACAGATTAGCAGTAGCAGCAGGACAGGATACATGTGCTTTAAAACGTCGGTTGTTTTCCACTTGTAATCAGGTCCCGGGACTAGAAGTCCAGAACATGCCTCATTAACAGGAAAAAAAACATGAATTGTTGAGGATGACGACGATGCTGGTGGGAAAAATTATCCCCTGGATACTTCATCATCAGATTAATGCAATTACCTATGCTAGTATATGTACTGTAGATTTTAAATATTAAAAATAAATTTTCATGTGTTTCTTAAACCGGGCTTATAAAATTCTTCCTAATATTTTGATATTCAATATATATTGAATTATAGAATTATAGGGTCAAGTGGGCTGGATCTGACAGTAGCTTGCCCATGCCTTTACTATGGATGATTCTCAAAGTTAAGGCCATTGGCCGAATTGGAATCCGCTAATCAACCTTCACTAATGTAGCGGCTGGTAAAGTTTGCCAACCTTCGATCACCCAAAATGCTATATATTAGCACATAAGTTTCATGTAAATTTAATTTAATTTTTTACATCAAAGCTATGTATTAGCACATAAGTTTCATGTTGTACGCTGTACGCTAATACATATGTATCACACCACTTGTGTGAACCCTGATTCGTACTAACTTTTTCTTCTTTTTTAATACAAAGACATAAATTTAAACACTTATTAGTAGTGGGGCAACGACAATTTGACATGGGTTTTGATTTTATACGTTGGTTCCTTGTTAATGGGTGATCAGCTTTTTTTTTTTTTTTTTTTATCGCGAATGCCTTCTCGGATACCATCGACTTAAACAAAAGTTGAGTCGCATGGCCAAGACAATTTAGCTCAAGTTTTGAGCACCTTAAAATCATGGCTTTTGGGTAGTTCACATATGTAACATTGTAAAGCTAAAATAAAAAGGAAACTGCAGCTTTAGAGTGATGTAACTATGAACACCCTGAAATTTTTTTAGAGCGTTCAAAGTTTGAGTTTATCCTCCCTGGTGCTTAGAGAAGGTGGTGTCTATCCTACATAGTTAGGGCAGTGTTGCGTGCAATATCAACATTCGTTAGACGTAGCTAATGAACTCCCCTAAAGGCCCATTGGCTTTCGAAAAGGCCAATGGGCCTCGATATTCTGCTGGATGAGCCCCCTACATTGCAGCTACCAAGAAAAAGGGAAAATAACACTACACTTGAAGCATCAAATTAATTACCTTTTTTTTATTTGGCAACTTAATTGTATTATGTTAATAATTGCATGGCGCGTGTGCCTGATACATGTGCTGTGCAATTTTGCGCAATTTCGATCTTGTGACTCATATTCACCCACCCGGCCACCTCATATACGAGCCGTTGATTCCCGAACTGTCTGATCATCACATAGCGAGTATGTTAATTTTTTTTCCATATACTTTTGTCTACAGATAAAAACAATAAATGCTAGAAAAGTTGTGCATTGTGATTCATGATGTGTTATGGGATTAATATCCGCTCGTGTGTAGACTTTAAGTACAATATACTTCAATGCATTTCATTGAAAGCCCCCCAAGTACAATGTATCCGGTCAAAGGTGATATGTAAATGACCAACATTTCAGGTTGAGCCTCGGAGTGTGTTCTCCTTGATTAAGAGTCATGAGGGAATTGGGATCCAGACATGTGATTAATATGTTACTGCTTTATTATCATCTAATTAACTTATGGTTATTTTGTTACCTTTCAATCTTATTGCACCATTTTAGAGTCGCACAAAAGATGATAACTCTAATCACATATACAAAAATATGTATGTATAATCTATACAAGAAAGTCCGCTGACTATCACATAAATTATCCATCCAATTCTTGATGTATGTCTTCAATGATTTTTTAACTTTGTAAACTACTATATATTTGAGGCCTGCAGGCTGTTCCCCATAAAAGCTCCGGGCTCTGCCCTGCCATCGTCTGCACTTACGTAGAAGCTTAAAGTCCAGCGATGAAATGAGGAAAAATAACTCCCTCACCAGTACCCCGTGACCAGCCCACATATAACTCTAAACATAATACATAAGAGGGCAGTTGTACATAGTGAACAAGCTAACCCTTTATGTATCATCTTCGCCGATCAGGCTAAATGCGTCCTAAAATAAGCTATTATACTGGTTAGTGTTTACGTCCTGGGCTCGGGTTGTTGCCTGGATTATCGTAGTCTAGTCTGACTTCTTGCATACCCCTTGCTAGTTCGGTGTCCAACTGAAATGAATAGCAAAAGACAGGGAAATATAAGAAGATAAAAACAGATACATAGCTTTGTTAATCAACTATCTATCTGTATACATATGATAAAGAGAACTTGAATCTGTAAACCAAATGGCAGAGATAAAATCCCACCTCTGGCGAAATCGACAGAGGTGCTTTGCGAGATACCATCTCTTTCCTTCCTATTGCTATAGGGAAAGGGGCAAACATTCAGGCAAAAAGTTAGAAACTTAGAGAAAAACAAAATGCTGAACATCCCTATTCCCTACCTGAAGAGGGTAGGACCATAAGGATTGCAATCAGGACAACTAGGAGGAACTGAGAACGGCTCATTACGTGTGACCTTAGAGATGGAATTGATACTTAAAGAGTACAAAGGATACCGCATGTAGAGATGTGGTCAGTTCAGCCGATTTATAGAGCGTTCCAAGCCAGGTTTCAATACTTGGAAAGCTCCACGAAGATGAGAAAGGGATTAAAAGATGTGAGAAAACCCAGTCTTCAAAGCACGCATCACCTTCCGTGGTCATCTGGGCCACAAAGTAGAAAAAGGTTGTTGTCAACTGCGTGGAGTGCTATCATCATCTCATATAGCCCTGCACTGTGATACACAACTCGTTGATCGTTAACAAAATGAAAGTGATTGGTATTACTTGTCAAATCATTTCACAATTTTTAGTGTGTGGCGTTTGCCGGTGGTAGGTTGTACGTACTATAAAATCATTTGCCGTGATTAGATTATGAAACTTAAACCCAAGTTTACGGTAAGAAAGGCTTGTTCTTTTGTCAATATGAGTTGATCTATTCCAGCCAAGAATAGGCCAATTTTAGGAGACCAAAGTTTTTGAATTCAATGTTGGAGTTGCTTGACCGATATGTTACTGGTCATACAGAAAACTCAAAAACAAAATTCATAGGCCTTCGCCTTCGTATTCAGGGTGAGCTGACTTTGTCAGCAATACGGGGACATTAACAAAATATAGAAAGTACTGTGAAGTATTGAACTCTGTATCAAATTTTGACCGGCATTCAGTCAAAAAAAAAAAAAGTTGGACCGGCATCTTTTTCTTTTACTACATTAAACTTCAGATTATGATTTTATTTCTTTCTTTTCGTGTTGCCTACAGATTTTACACCTCAATCTATTCATAGTAACATCTGGATCCCCACATATGCTTCTAATGGTTCTTAATTACTGTCTAATCATCAAGACCACTTATACAAGTAAGTTCAGACGTAACAAATAATCATGCATAACTAAGTTTAGGGACTAAGGAAACTTTCTAATAAACGAATGTAACGAAAAATAAAAAGAACATAGAGGCTGGCTGATACATAATGGCTGACCTCTATGTACCATGTTAGGTGCATTTTGTAGCATCGCCACGATGCTAGTCATGAATTATGGTTGAACTAGATGCATTAACTGGGGGATCACAATAGGTGGGGCACGTCGGATCACACTAGGTTTAAATACTCATGAGTATTATGGGCCGCCGGATATAAATTCGATGGCTCATAGAGCCCGGGCTCACGTAGGCATATATGAGCCCGGGCTCATATAAACAGGACTCTTTGTACTTAAGGAGTTTGGATGCGGGGATGGTGCGTTTAATTTTTCTTCTATTTTAGTTGGGTCTATGCTTGGAACTACTCTGTAAAAAATTGACTTCTTAAAACATATTGATAATTATGTGTGGCACACTTGATTCCAATGATGAACACCTGCTATAAAGAATTCATACCTGACCCATTCAAAAGTGACGTTTCACTTGGAATACATCTATTGTAATTAAAGAAACACTAATATACTGAAGATTAATCAAGTCCAAGCCTCCCCGATGGTCTTACCCAATAAGTATTCGGAAATCAAAAGGAAAGATTCCAATATTATATTCTGGCGAATGCATAGAATTAGGGGCTGTATACCAAGCACTAACTCACCGATGTCATCATTAAAAAAAATACCAACTTCCCAAAGAGATAAACAGTAATTAATTCCCAAATGCAAATGAAAGTGGGTATTATAAGGTTACTTGGGAAACGTAATACGTAATTGAATCTTGTTACAACTGCTAGACTTGATATAATTACTATCTCACTGGTGGTGCCTTCTTAGCTCTATGGCCTGGAGTCTTGTTCTTCCATGGATCATGGTTGTCTCGTACGTGCCAAAATAAATTCCTGCATAACGCTTGTCAACTCTGTGTGCACTTGAAAAGGTATCGCCACACAAGGACAAAAAATTCAGATGCATAGACTCGATGAATAACTTTGCACATGATCAAATCTAAAGGCTAAGACGTATCTAAGATCCCACCTCTGGTGAACCCAACAGAGGTGCAAGATATCATCTCTTTCCTTCCCAATCCTACAAGACCATTACATTCAATGAATTAAGGAGATAGAGAAAATAACAGCGATCAGAGTAACCTACGAAACGAAAAACAAAATGCTAAACACCTGTACCTGGAGAGGGGATGACCAAAATGACCGCAACGAGAACCACTAGGAGGAGCTGTGCGCGAACGACCCATCACTTCTTATGATCCTATTAGAGATAAAATGCAATTAAGAAGGAGATTAGATTAATGTGATTTCTATGACCAAAGGCAAGTATATATATATATATATGAAATTGAGAGAAGGAAATAGCAAAGCTCGAGCTCAAAACTCAAAAGCATGGCCTTTCATGGTAAAAAACACAATGTCTTAGAAGTTGCCTTTGAGTCTTTCCATTTTTTTTTATTTTCTTTTTCTTAAGAAAAGAATTAACCATGTTTCGCCTCCGCCTTACATGTTTCAAAGATTGTGTTCCAATCTCAAGTGAAGGGAAGGAATGCTGATCATAAATTAAAACTCACTCTTAACTACTAGCCTCACAACGACTAGAATGAGATGTAAGGGCTAACTGCCCAAGGCATTGGCGGACGGACTAGCCAATGCATGTATATTCCGGCCATGGATGAAGAATAACTTGGGTGCATTAGGTGGATCTGAATGCATAATCAAGAAGTTGGCCAAAAACGAAGGGGTCTTTTGGGACTAAGTACCTTATGAGGTAATGCATGGAGCAGCAACGTAGGTGTGCAACATGTGTAGCAAAGGCGTGTAACATAAGCAGCGTTTAAGGAAAATTTAGTTTGACCATGCAAGTGTAGTCACTTTGGTTAGTAAGTGGCACTTGGTGGTGGCCAGGTGCTATTAACATGGGAAAGAGGCATATGTAAGCACGATGGTTAACTGAAACTAGTAAATGGGATTTAGATGCAAATGGCCAAGGCCATGTGCGTACATGCGGGTTGCCATGCCAACATACATGGGCGACAGTGCCTGCGCATGTGGCTAGTAATGTGTGTGCACGGGTGAGGCAATGTCGGCATATGGTCGGCAAGGATCCTATATATCATGTTTAGAAGTGTTGGCTAATGACCAATGAGAGATAGATCCAGAAGCAACCGTGCACAAGCTAACACTCTCTTAGTAGGCGAAGGTCTCTCAATGGTGGCCATAGCTAAGCAAAGTGGGTTCTTAGGTACATAGTTGGTTGCGGATGATGGTATATTTCCATGTTGTAATTGGGTTGGGACTCTTGTACTTGACTTTGTAAAGGGCTAACTGGGTTCAAGTTGTTCTACGTGCACTTTGTCCATACCTCGCCACTTATATGAAGGGGTTGCTAGCTGATGAGAGGGCATCAACAATCTTGAGAGATGAGGTTTCTAGAGGTTTGATTTGTTGTTGGGAGTTATGTGTGAGTGTAGAATTGTTTGGAGTAAGGTAGATGGCATTTGCTTATTGTAATTGAACAAAAGAGGTTGTTGAATATTAAGTTTTGGGGTAAAGCCTTTTTTCCCTAAAGTGTGGGTATTAATTTCAAGGGTGAAAGAATTGAGATTGGCTATTAGTTATTTGGTACAAATCAGGCCATTACGGGGCATACTAATAGTAAAACATTTGTCCTCATAACATTAACTATAGTGACATTGGGAGCCCCACATATGGATTCAACAGTTCATCCAAATTATTGTATACCTGCTCAAGTGATCATTTGGCCATGGTGTTCGCATCTTCTTTGCTTTTTTTTGTCTATTTCTTTGGGAAAAGATTATGTTTGACTGCCACCTTAGATGATTCCTAAGCTTCATGATGGCGACTAAGATTTCATAGAGGGAAGCCATTCAACTACACATCTCAACCCCACTCTAATTATAGTGACATTTGGAGCCCTACATATAGCTTCAACTTGTTAAGAAATAATATAATTAATAGTTCATTTTAAAACAACTTAAGTTATTAGGAAATAATGATTATTTAACATGGCATCAAAGCAATTTTTTCCTATTTGAGCCCGGATATATTTTCCTAAGGTCTAGATTCAAATCACGTGAGGTGCAATATTTTTGTTATTTATATTTTTGGAAACAATTATCCTCTCCTTAGTTATGTCCATGCATGTGCTAAGCTTTGATGAATGTTTGTACGTGAGGAGGAAATGTTGATATATAGATACAATAATGACATTTTCCTAACAACTTAAGCTATTAGGAAATATTAGTTACTTGATGTGGTAGTAGAGCCAAGGTCTTGGTTTGAATCCCATGGGGAGTAGTTATCTCCCATTTATATTCAATGGAAAATTTTCCCCAATCATATTTAAATACTATATACTCCTTCTGTCCTAAAGTAATAGCCTATTTGTAACGACTCTAAAATTCTCAGTAAAATTTTATGTCTTTAGTAAAGATGATTTTGGAGTTTTAAATATTTTTTAGAGATTTTTACGAGATAATATTTTAGAAGAGTATGGTAAAGCTCGTGGAGACGAGCGTAACGAGTCGTAAAACGCATAAATCGGAGGTCGGGAACAAAAGTTATGACCTCGGGGAATATGTTCTATTGGCGGGACCCACTTTTAAAATACGGGTAAATCAGTTCATAAGTGGTCTAGTCTCGTCGGGCTTGTCAATAAGAGCTCAACGGTACCTAGAATGCACGAAACCGAGTTTGGGATAGGATGTTGCGTTTTTTGAAATTTTATGAAAATTAAAATGAATAATAAAAATATTTTCGGATCGGCTCGGTGCGACGCGCGGCTCAGCCGCACGACGCGCACCGTACATGCGCATCACACGCGACGAGCACGCGTGACAGGCACGCGTTCGTCACGCGCGCCCATCGGTTTTGGCAGCGCCAGTGGATGCCAGCCGGTTTCCACGGTGGCGCCGGCGGGCACCCGCCGGAAAACACCTCCTCCTCCCCTATTTAAACCATTCTCCGGCCATTTTTTCACCCACATCCGATTTTCAACCCCTTTCACTGTTTTTACCATTCCCGACCCGTTTTAAGTCCGAATTTCATGTTCCAAGACCCGTTTCCTACTAAATCAAGGGTGCTCTATGCACCGGAAGGGTTATTTTTTTGAGACGACCCCTCTAAAACCTCAAAAAACATGCCCCTTCCCTAAATCTCTCATTTCTTCTTTTTACTGTTTATGAGTCATTTCAAGCCCAATTCTGCTCGTTCAAAGGGCATTCTCTACTAAAGAAAACGTGTTGAACGCCGTGGTGGGGTTATTTTCATCTTCTGGAATCTTTATCTTGACAAAATTTATATTCAAGACTAAGGTAGGGTGTTTTAAACTCTAAATAACTGCTTTGCTGATTTGAGTCAATCTTTCTTGAAGTATTTGATTCAAGTATGAGTATGATGCTTGTTTTAACCGATGAATGGATTTTCTCTTGAATTATGTGACAATTTAGCTACATATATCGATGTGAATTGATTTCGTATGCACCACATAGTGTTGTGGTTTCGTACACTGTTTTGATGCTCGCCGAGAAAAATAATCGGCTAGTGGCGCGCACAGGGTGGAGCATCATGGGGAAACTCCTTCCCTTAGTGGCCTCCGTTGTCCCATGAGCGCGGAGGTAGGCCATTGGGTATCGCGGCTTGTGGATTTGATTGAATTTGTGAATTTGTTTGATTTGATTTTTAAAAATGTTTTACTTAGCATTTCATTTAGATTTTAAACAAACCTACTGAGTATAAATATACTCACGCACCCCCAGACTATGCAAGTGACGCAACGATGGAAGAAGGGAAGGAAGAAAATATTTTCAAGTAGTCGTGTGCTTGCTACATAATGTAATTATATATATGACCGATGTGTAAAGACATGATGTGCCAGGATAATCATGTTTTTGTATAACTACTGGCTCCATGTACAGTAAATTTTGGTATGTATATTAAGCTTATGTTATAAACTTTTTGTCAATATATTTTTATTATTCTTGGTTGTGCAATTACTCCAACATATTCTACAATGAGCATACGATCGTTTTACGTTAACGCCCGTCAGTCTGGTTCGTGTGTACTAATTACGCACGTCGGATAGGATCATTAATATTATATTATCCTAAAATGGGCGGGCGTTACACCATTGGATTGATGGAGCACTCATTTAAACAAGCTAGCAACTAGCTAGTACAAATGACATCACATGCGTGAACATGTACGCTAGATCATGTGGATTAAATTTTGATGCAAGGTGTGTTGGTATGGGTAATTTTGGAAATTTGTATAATTAAGGTAGTTAGTTATTTTGATGGCAGATATAAAAAACATGGGGAAGTTCAGGGGGATACTTTATGTTGGGTTTGAAACTCCATCATTTTCAAATCTTGAGTAAGGAGTCCTCCATCTTCTCCATCTTCTTCACTGTGGATTCAGTGGCCTGCTATGTGAATTCAAAGTTCAACTTCTTCAGGATTTGAGAGTTTCGGGTTTGAAATTCACCCCAATACTCTCTTCTTTGTTCTCGATTCTCTTTTTATGTGTTTCATTGTTCAGAATTGGTCCTGCGATCTCCTATATTTTTTCATTGAAGTTAGTTTTAAAACTAACACTGAATACTAATCTAGTAGTTTGGAATGAATGAGCTTGTGCTCAGTTTTTTTTTTATTAGTAATTATGACAAATTTGAATATTAGCTTCTGTGATTTTTCTTCCAATTTGATAGTTGACAAATTGCACATTGGGTGTTTGATTTAAGTTCTATGAGATTCATTCTTCAACATTATATTTCCAGTTCGGTGTTGATTTAAATTCTATGAAGCCTCTGATTCAAAATTGGTATCAAAGCATTTACTCCGTAAGCTCATGGATTCCAACGGAGAAGAATTCAATTCAGGCCATCAATTTTCTAGGTCTAGTATTCAACATTTATCACAGAAAATTTGTCAACAACAATAGGAACAATTGCAAGCTTAACAACAACAATGAAATGAACACTTACGACTTCAATTGAAAATTGTACAAATTATAGAAAAGTTGGCTTTAAATCCAATGAAACCAGCATATCAACTTGTTGACCCAAGAACTGAGACAAATCGATTAGCTGATCTAGAGCCATATCAGAATTGTCCAACTACTCAAGGGACTAGATAAACAAACCAATTCTATAAGTCTACCCCCACTGCTAATTTGGTTGATTTAATAATGCATAGTCATCGAGGTAATTTCCAAATACAAAGAGGTTTTCAACATAAAATGGAGTTAACTACATTTAATGGTTAGCTACATATTGAAAATTTTCTTGACTGGTTGGTGGAAGTAGAACGATATTTTAAATGTATAGAAGTTCCAGAGGAAAAACAAGTTAAAAATAGTGACTTATAAACTAAAAGGAGGTGCATCTGCTTGGTGGGAGCAACTTTAGCTTTACAAGTCTAGGATGAAAGCTTTTGTCACATCTTGGAGGAAGATGAAGTAGCTACTCATATCTCAATACCTTCCAATTGATTATGAACAAATCCTTTTTTACTAGTATCAAAACTATAAATAAGGAGTTAATATTGTGCAAAAAATCCATGAATTTCACAAACTTTTAGTTCGAAATAATCTGGTAGAAAATGATGTTCAACAGGTAGCTCAATTTGGTGGGAGGGGGCTTACAAAAAAAGGTTAATATGCAACCAAGGTTGTAGCTCAACAGTTAGGTATTAGAGCTGAAATGCAAATGGAGAGAATTGGAAGCAGAAATAGGCACTACCAAAATTGTTCCCCCATCACAAAATACAACAAAAGGAAAAGCGATTCAGATTGACCCACTACCTTTGAAACATGACAAAATGAAGCTTCTAGTAGCCAACTAAGGCCAACAGCCCCACAAGTTACCACCAGAGCAAATCCTTATGTTCTTCCTCACCCTAGAATTTGCTATAGATGTCAACAACCATGTCATTTGTCGAATCAATGTCCAACCTGATAGGTAACCCATTTAACCACTACTCAAAATGTTGAAGCAGTTAATATTGCAACTGATTGTATTGAATTTGAACAAGAGGTTCTAATTGAAGAGATAGAACAAGATGAGGACCTTAATTATCATGATTACCCCTTGAATATGATAGTGCACATAATGTTATTATCTCCAAAAATGTTATTGCACAAGACACAATACATTCCATACTAGATGAACAATGTATACCCTAGATAGTAGAAGTACTTTAAATATTGTATCTGAAGCATTAGTAGATAAATTGTAGTTGCATATTGAAAAACATCCTACTCCTTATACCATTTGTTGGATTAAAGATATAGGACGAATCAAGGTCACAGAACAATGCAAAGTGTCATTTTCTATTGGAAAAATATATAACACAACAATTCTATGTGGTGTTGTAGATGTGACTGTGTGTCATATCTTGTTGGGAAAGCCATGACATTTGATGTTAAGTCCATTCATGAGGGCCAAATCAATACTTATTCATTCTTGCACAATAAAGTTAAGCTAGTAACTGAACCACTCCTTAAAGGTGTTTCAAAGGAAAAGTCCACAATACAAAATTCTATTAAGATGCAAACAAAATATCAGGAAACTAATGGCCTCTTGGTTCTACTGGTTCAAGACTTTGAAAAACGTAAAGTGCAAGTTCCCAAGCAAGTGTTACGTCCATTCATCCAGAGGAACTGCCTAGTGAATTGCCTCCAATGATAGACATACATTATCACATTGGCCTTATACCTAGCTCAAGTCTACCTAATTTTCCCCACTACAAAATGAATCCAAAAGAGCATAATATCTTGCAGGAACATGTTGAAGATGAGAGAAGAAAAGATCAAAGCTCGAGCTCAGAGGCATGGCCTTCGTACTACAGTCAACTCATGTTACTCAGTCCATGCATCAAAAAAGAAAGTTCAGTCCACAAGGTAGGTACAAAACCACAAAGACGCAGTGAGTAGTTATGTTAATTAAAAACTGATGCTATTTTTTTAGCATTTTTTAATCAATTCTAGAGGTGTTAACAAGCCGAGTATGATCCAACTTTAGAGTATTCAAGCTGGAGCTTTAAACTTTAATTTTGAACTCAAGTTTAGCTCAATTTAGTTCAAGCCGAGTCGAGTTGCAATGGTTTGTGATCATTACTTAATTTTATAATTAGTGAGTCAAAGGTATTTAGAAAAAAATTAATAAAATAAATATGGTTAGTAAGTGGTCTAATGTGTTAATTTAGAAAATCAAATGATCTAGTCTTTGTTGATTTTAATTTTCTAATTTAAACCATTAATACATGACAAATGAAGTAAAGTTTCATAAAAAATAGTTTTACATCTCATGAGATATATTATATAATTTTACTAATATGTATATGAAAAAAATAAAAAAATATATTTTATGGAAAGAGTAAAAACTTGGTAGACATAAAAAATAATGTAATTAATATGAGTTTAAGTTTTTATCGAGCTTCGAGCCGAGCCGAGCCAAACACAATATGTTTGCATTGAGCTTTGCTTGACCAATTTCAAGTTTAAGTTTAAACGCGAGTCGAGCCAAGTTAAACTCAAGTTAAGTCAAATTTTCGAGCTTACATTAACACTCATAACCAACTCTACTCAAGTCTCACATGGGACTCTGTACTTTGAAGATAGTTATATGTACTATGTTCGGTCCCTATGTGGGCTGGTCATATGGCTTAGAACCATCATGCTCGAACCAACTGGTCCGGTTCATCGAAGTTAATGGCCCAATTTGACGTGGCTGGGTCAGTCTAGATTATATGCTCAGCATGCTAAAATTTAAATTGTAAGACATGTTATGACACATGCAATAGTAATCATCTTGACATTGTTGTGATATGTTTAGTATTCAAATAATATTTATAGTTTTACTTGTGCATATATACATTTAGTAAGGTCACCCCGAGTTGACGTATAATTAACAACAATTAACTTGGCTGGACAACCAGGGTCTAAGGATTGGGTTAGGTTTTAAAATACTAATTGCTTTAAATAAAAACCTTAAGGGATGAGAAAATTAAACCCGCACCCGACCTACGTGACTAAAAAATAAGGTCAATATTAGAGTTTCAAATTTTACCCTTTTTTAAATTAGGGTCGAGTCGATATTTATATAGATAACTCGTACAACCTAATCTTATTACATTGTTTAATGATGTCCTAGCCTAAGGTGGAGAAGATTAAAAAGAAATTTTTTTATTTTTTATTTTATTTGATGATCTAATAGTAACTTTTGTAGGATTTTTATAATTTTGGATATGTGTTATAATGTCACAATGGTATCTTTTCAACTCTTGTTT
Source organism: Saururus chinensis (assembly GCA_035235625.1). NCBI lineage: Eukaryota > Viridiplantae > Streptophyta > Magnoliopsida > Piperales > Saururaceae > Saururus > Saururus chinensis. Next base: position 13,320,117 of record CP141140.1, on the reverse strand, counting down.
TCACAAATAATACAAAAAATATTTGATATCTGTGTATAATTTTACAATACATCTAAATTTTACATGTTTGGCCTTAACAAAAATAAGGTATAAAATGTTACGTTAACAAAAAAAATAATTATAAAAAAATAAAGTTTCTCGCATATCCGATTCAATTTAAATAGGGTTAGAATTTATAGTTTTAACCCGTTTAATAAATAAGATTGGGTTATAACTCAATTAAAACCGACCCGAGCTTACTTTAGGAGCCTGGTTAGATGAGCTAACCCAAAAGGAAACCGATCTATGACCAAGTAAAAAATACTTGTGGACCCCTCCGCCCCTCAAATTGTCTTGCTGCTGACGGGCGATGGCTACTTTCCGATCCAATTAACTATCTACCTAATTACATGAGGTCACTGATGGGGATTAGCTTGTCTGGCATTTTTTTGTGTGGGTAACCTTAGACTGCCAATTTTCCTTATACGTTGAATTTGGAGAAGTTTTATGCTTGACTTCTTGTTCCACCTTTCATGTTTCCTTCAGGTTTTTTATATTTGTAGATAAGGAAAAATTATCCAGTGGAACCGTTGTACGGGCCACATGGTAGATGTGTTTTCAATGGCTGACAAGTTTAATCAACTTATACATGTTTACCAATGAGTAAAATGAGGCATGAATTTCAGTTTACGTGTTTAAATATAAATGGACGTATGTACGGCCATGTGGTAGAGCGGTTCTACTACGTCAGCTGCCACGTCAACTCACTTGAAGCGTCAGAAGGAATGAGCCCAGAGCATATACTTGGGAGACATGAAAAATAATGTACTTAATATGAGTTTAAGTTTTTATTGAGCTTTGAGCCAAGCCGAGCCAAACACGGTATGTTTGCATTGAGCTTTGCTTGACCAACTTCGAGTTCGAACGCGAGTTGAACTCAAGTTAAGTCGAATTTCTGAGCTTACTTTAACACCCATAACTAACTCTACTCAAGTCTCACATGGGACTCCGTACTTTGAAGATAGTTATATGTACTATGTTCGGTCCCCATGTGGGCTGGTCATATGGCTTAGAACCATCATGCTCGAACCAACCGGTCCGGTTCATCGAAGTTAATGGCCCAATTTGACGTGGCTGGGTCAGTCTAGATTATACGCTCAGCATGCTAAAATTTAAATTGTAAGACATGTTATGACACATGCAATAGTAATCATCTTGACATTGTTGTGATATATTAGTATTCAAATAATATTTATAGTTTTACTTGTGCATATATACATTTAGTAAGGTCACCCCGAGTTGACCTATAATTAACAACAATTAACTTGGCTAGACAACCAGGGTCTAAGGGTTGGGTTAGGTTTTAAAATACTAATTGCTTTAGATAAAAACCTTAAGGGATGAGAAAATTAAACCCGCACCCGACCTACGTGACTAAAAAATAGGGTCAAGATTAGAGTTTTAAATTTTACCCATTTTTAAATTAGGGTCGAGTCGATATTTATATAGATAACTCGTGCAGCCTAATCTTATTCTATTGTTTAATGATGTCCTAGCCTAAGGTGGAGAAGATTAGAAAGAAATTTTTTTATTTTTTATTTTATTTGATGATCTAATAGTAACTTTTGTAGGATTTTTATAATTTTGGATATGTGTTATAATGTCACAATGATATCTTTTCAACTCTTGTTTTCACAAATAACACAAAAAGTATTTGACATTTGTGTATAATTTTACAATACATCTAAATTTTACATGTTTGGCCTTAACAAAAATAAGGTATAAAATGTTATGTTAACAAAAAAATTAATTATAAAAAAATAAAGTTTCTCGCATATCCGATTCAATTTAAATAGGGTTAGAATTTATAATTTTAACCCGTCTAATAAATAAGATTGGGTTATAACTCAATTAAAACCGACCTGAGCTGACTTTAGGAGCCTAGTTAGTTGAGCTAACCCAAAAGGAAACCGATCTATGACCGAGTAAAAAATACTTGTGGACCCCTCTGCCCCTCAAATTGTCTTGCTGCTGACGGGCGATGGCTACTTTCTGATCCAGTTAACTATCTACCTAATTACATGAGGTCGATGATGGGGATTAGCTTGTATGGCATTTTTTTGTGTGGGTAACCTTAGAATGCCAATTTTCCTTATACGTTGAATTTGGAGAAGTTCTATGCTTGACTTCCCCTTCCACCTTTCATGTTTTCTTCAGGTTTTTTATATTTGTAGAGAAGGAAAAATTATTCAGTGGAACTGTTGTATGGGCCACATGGTAGATGTGTTTTCAATGGGTGACAAGTTTAATCAACTTATACATGTTTACCAATGAGTAAAATGAGGCATGAATTTCGATTTATGTGTTTAAATATAAATGGACATATGTACGGCCATGTGCTAGAGCGGTTCTATTATATACTTTCTCGTAGAGAAGGTATGGCATTGAGACTACAAAGCTCGGCCCCACTAAAAATCATGATAGTGGTGCTCGGCGACCCACATATTGGCTTCAACCACATCACCATCTTTATTTTTTGTTTCATTTGCTTTTTGTTTTTTGTTTATAAATTATCATGTATCATGGCTATGCAGTTTGATTGATCGTTGTTATCATTTACAAAATCGATATTTCATGGTTATCGTTGAAATATAGGTTCAATTTTTTTTATACAAAATATAGGTCCTGCATATATGATGTACAAGGCAATTAGCTACCCTTTGCCTCTTACTGTATCGGCTCTCTTTTTGTGAAATTTCTAATTTTTGGGTAAAATTCCTAATGTTGCTACTAATTACCTGCTTGTGTGTAGCTTCCACAAGAACTATGTTTACTCATAGTTACCATTTTTATTCCCACCTTTCTTTTTGTTTTGAAATTGGCATTCAGATCTGTGAGAATCGCATGTTGCGTGTTACCAACCAAAACGGCAAAGCTGACTGGCTTTGTGGATTTAGTTGTTAAAAATCATGTTGGTTGAGCCAACGAATAAAAAGTTCCTAAGATATGAGCCCATCTTGGGCCTTAATGGGCTGAAGGTTTTTTAGCTCAAGCTCATACTGAAAATTAATGAGCATGGTCAATTTGTGAAGAAGCGGAAGGTGAATAGCCTCACATTTATTGCAAAAAGAGTTTTGAGATGGTATATAAAGACATAGATTGACTTTATATATATTTAAGCCCCAAGAAGTATCACACTTTTGCTGGGAAAAGAGATTTGGGATTATTAGGATTTAGGCTTGACCTAACTCATGTGTCGGTCCATTGTGGCTGACTAGGTTGGGTTTGTCGGGTTCGTTAGTAAAATTGAACTCATGACTAATTTGTTTACAATTAGTTAATAATTAATTATTTTTAATAAATTAATTAACCATAATAATATAAAGTTATATATAGCCTTTTGAATATGTATGCGTATATTCTTTTATTTTGTTTATACCAATGTCATATCTCAATGCACATACATGTGTGGTATTTGGCTCCCTAAATATTGTATTGCAATTTGTTTGTGTATGTCATGCATTAAGAGTTTACATTTATAAGGAGAGCAAATGCATTGTATTTTGATTTGCTAGGCACACAGTTTATTGTGGTTCTACTATGTGTATGTATGATCGAGGCTCACATGCAATGGATCCCAAAAATGAAGGAGAGGACAAAAAATTGTCCTAACGATGCAATTTTAAACATTGCCCTGATCATTTTTATCACAATTTGTTGTAAGTTTCATAATCACGAAAACAAACAAGTAAGGTTTTCCAATATTAGTAAAATATTATTCAATGTGGAAGCTTCAATACTAAGGTAGAGCAAAAAAAGATAGAAAGACCAATCAACTATTATTCATTGTTGAAGCTTCAATACTAATGTATGTGCAGTAAAAAAGATAAAAAGATGCATAGTAAGGACAATATTTGTCTAAGGGTGGGGTCAGGTATTGGAGGATTCGACCTGAGATACGTACCAAATTTCTTGAACCCAACTTGACCCAAGATAGAAACTGAAACGTATGAGAACCGAAATTCTATTTTGGCTCGGGTTGGTTTCAATAATTTAAACCAAACCAACATTATATTAGGTCAATTCTATCTAAAAAACTTACAAAAATTCATATCAATTGGGTTAGATAAGGTTTTGTAAGTTAATTAAAAATCTGAGTAGGGTCAAGTCAGTTCTTCGGGTTTTTACATGCTACACCTAACCCGACTCGCGTTAAGATCATGTTGATTTCATCTGTATCAGCCTCATGTCCTAATATTGAGTGAAACCCTATATTTCTCAATTAAAAAATATAATATTTGGAGGGAACATGGCGTATTAATTTTACCTCTTTATTTCATGAAACTCACCTCTCATTCATAGTCGAAGTAGATATGCATTAAAAAAAAGCCCAAAAAAATTCAGCCTTAGATATGAGCCATCATCATATCGTTGGGGATTCAACGTGCATGCTAGTTGTATGAGATAAGACAAGAGAAACAAAGAACAAAAATATAAGAATTTAATATGGATATGCAATAAACCTATTACCATCACCGGACAACCAAAATCACTATCTTTGGGAGAATTACAATGAAGAAAAACATATTAGAAGCAACCCACCTCTCTCTATGAAGCTTCTCTTCCTTCTCTTTGATTTTTCTTCTTATAAGAAATACTTAAATTCGTACATCCTAGGGTTACAATACATCTATATATATTGAACATTGTCCAATGTCCAAACATACAAGATTCTTCAAATAGAGCTGCCCAAAGTAGGTTCTGGATCAAGCTTTTGCGAGTCCATAAATTTGTGAAAGTTCCCTTCACAAATTGGGATAAAATCTCTCTATGACCGAATGTATACATTTGTCGCTCAAAGGTTCAACCGACCATATGAAGTGCTTCCTATCACACTCTATCTCCCAACAATCTCCCACTTAAAGACTATTTATGCTTTACCCATGTTACTGAATCATCCCAATATGATTTCTAATGTTGAGACATTATGAATGTCCACCAGATATCCCATCCCCTGAAACACCTTATAACCCATGACAATGTCAGTATGACAGTATTTGCAACTATTCGGATATGAGAAATCAAGGGGCGTCCATTGGGATTCCCAAGTCGTAATTGTTGGGCAGTTACTTTCTTAAGGCAGTTACTCTAGTCCTTAAACACCCATTATACCTATAATTAATGTGGGAGTTAATGGAGACAAATGAATAGTCAATTATCCCCTATAAATAGGCTCAAGGAGACTTGTATTCAAATACACTTTGTATAGTAATAAAACCCTCTAAATTCAAGGAATTCAAGCTCCCATTCATCAAGGTTCTTCATCGTCTACCTTGGTAAACAATGATGGACAAGTCTGGGTGGTTCTAGTCATGGAAGGCCGTATCGACCGATACGGGTCCGTATCGGTCGATACGTACCAGTATCGGTCGACAACGATACGGTACGGGGGGCGATATGCCCCCCACCGGAATCGTCGATACGTACCGGCTGTATCGGCCGTACCGTATCGATACGGCCGATACGTATCGATACAGTATTTTTTAAAATATTTTTTTATTTAAAAAATTAATTTTTAATTAAAAAAATTATTTTTTTTTTTGAAAAAAAAAATTTTTTTTTGAATTTTTTTCTTAAAAATAAAAAACACAATTCAAACTCAACTTTTTTTAAAATTTAAGTTTTAGTTATATTAAAAATAATAAATTTAAAGTTATATGAGATCAATACGGGTAGGTCCATATAATTTACATAAATTTTTTTTTACATATAGTACTCCACAAATATATATTTATTTAAACATATAACTTAGATTCATATTGAGTATATTATTTATTTTTAAAATAAATTAATTTTAAAGCACTTAATATGAGAAAGAATGACAAATAATTTATATAGGACGGAGAGCATAATAGTATATAGTTCTAAATGAACTAATTTTATAATACCCGTATCAATTGATATGACATTATATGGTCTTATTATGCTTTAAAAGAAGTATTATAATGATATATTATTAGTTATAATATTTTTTTATGTTTATAAAAGGATTTATGCCCGTATCGGCGCGTACCAAGCGTATCATCGGCGCGTACCCGTATCCATAGTCATCGATACTCTCATGCGTATCGATACGGCCTTCCATGGTTCTAGTAATCATCAGCCAAAGATTCAACTCAAGCGACACACTTCAATGTGGATCATGGTCACGTCCCTAGGACCTTCTTTGCTTGTAAGTACATGATCCAACAACAACAGATGTCATGCACCTGTTACTGATTTGGACATGGTCCAAGTGCTTCTTTAATTAAGTAACTCCACAAAATTTCTTCATACAACTTGTGGAATGTTGGAAAATATGATTTGATCCCATATAATAATCCTTGATAAGTTTGAGTTAAGTGAGTTCAAACCATTTAAGTTTAAAGTCATAAGAGAGTGAATGAATATTGGTTGTAGTGTTAGAATGGTTAATATCATTCATGTCCTCATAGAATTGGATTAAGATGAACCTTGATAGGTCTTTTTATTGTGCATGCATGTGTCTCATTGGGATCTGTTTACATCCTTTTAGTGTTTGTGCATGTGCCTTGTAGGAGATTAGTTGCACCCTATCAAAGTATATTGAAACAGGTCTTTGCGTGCACTCAGTATAGAATTTTCCATTATACATTAGTTTATTGAGTTCGGTGAGCATAAACATAGTGTTTTGTTATGGGTTGCTATTGGAGTGCTTTCTCCAGTAATATTATATCATTTTATCCTAGGAGAAAGATATTTATCAGTCCCAAACACATAGGGAGGACAAATTTGTTTTCAAGAGATAGTCTCACTAGACTTACGCTAACATGCGTTAACGTGTGCACCGTTGATGACGAAAATAGATGCTTCCCAAACGTTTCTTATGCTCAGCTCACGTTGAGGAGGGAGCATAAAAAATGCTTCCCTTATGGAGTGGCTTTATATTAATGGGCTCCCGTATGCATAGGATGATGTCAAGAGCACCAATCTCTCTAGCCAACGTGAATATAGTACATCAAATTCTTAGCTTAAGACAAGGAAAAAACAACGAGCATAGAAGATGTTTTTTTAATGTGACTTATCTGCTTCATTGCTTGAAGGGCCAATAAGACATATAATGTAGTGTCGAACCACACCTTAAATCCATATATAGGACATGTCACAGGCTAACCGTTGTATAATTTAATTGTTAGTTTAATACAAATTGAATTTGTGGTCATATGAATTATAAATCATTCACTTGTCCAATTAGAGTTGACATTGATTTTATCCATAAAAGAGTTGTACTAATAGTTCTTGTGCTTCTTGTGTGTGTATCTGGGTTAGTAGACATCAGCAAAAACTTGACAGCTTCAATGGCACTCATAGAGAGGTATGGAAAGTTGCTATTTTTTTTATACTTGAAGTCCTTTTTTTTAACAGGACAGAATGCCACCACCTCTCCATCTTACAAACAAATTAGGTTTCGAGGACATAACCAAAGTTAGAAAACCCAAGACTTCGACTTGGCTCTAAAACTATTTTAGTGGACTCAAAGTTTTTAAGTCAAAATTGGTAACAATATTAAAAATAAATTCATTTATTAGGGATAACAAGAAAAAAATTTAGGCAATAATAAATTTTTTAATAAGTAAAAATATTTAATTTATATAAAGTTATTATTTCAACTTAGAATTATGTTAAATCATAGTCAAATATTAGTGTACAAATTTTGAAATAAATGTAATTACAAAAGATGAAGCCATATGTTAGCTTTTGGAGTTCGAGAACTTTTGGAGTTTGATTTGGGGAGTTAATTATGGAATCATGGTACTTTAGAGTCATCATGAAGGAGTGAAGGAAACATTCGGGAGTTTTGGAGTCAAAATAGAATTTTAGAAATATAGATACAACACTTTTTAGTAAGTCATAATATACATTTCCTATGTTATCATACATGCATGACTGAAACCTGCCTCAATAGAGATCTTGGAAATGATGTGTACCATTGGACCTATTAAATTGATTATTTACCTAACTTGTCTTTTTTCTGTTTGAAGTCCTTCTTTATTGCCACCACCTCTCCATATTACAAACGAATCAGGTCTCAAGGACATAACCAATGTTAGAAAACTCAAGACTACTACTTGGCTCTAAAATTATTTGAGTGGACTTAGAGTTATTAAGTCAAAATTGGTAAAAATATTAAAAAAAATTCATTTATTAGGTATAAAAAGGAAAAAATTCAAGTAATGTTATATTTTTTTAACAAAATATCTAATTTATAAAAAGCTATTATTTCAACTTAGAATTACAATAAATCATAGTTGAATATTAGTGTACAAATTTTTAAATACATGTAATTATAGAAGATGAAACCATGTTAGCTAATGTAGTTAGAGGACTTTTGGAGTTTGATTCAGGGTAACAATTGAGTCAATTATGAAATCATGTTACTTTAGAATCTCCATTAAGGATTGAATGCAACTCTAGGGGATTTTTGGAGTCAAAATAAAATTTTAGAATTATGGATACAACACTTTTTAGTAAGCCATAATATACATTTCATATGTTATCATACATGCATGCCTGAAACCTGCCTTAATAGAGATAATTATGTCTACCATTGGATTGGTTAGAATGATTATTTACTTTGTAACAATCCTGAATGTTCGCTATTATCTCTATCCTCAAATAAAGTTAATATAAATATTGATAATAAATTTAAATTTAATAAAATTTATTATTAAATATTTATTAAAGCTTGAAGAGATGAGCGTAACAAGGCAAAGAATACAAAAATGGAGGTTAGGAGTAAAAGTTATGACCTTGAGAAATGTGTCACGTAAGTGGGACCCACTTGAAAAGTGTGAAATAACTTATTCATGAGCAATCTAGTTTTATAGGGTTTGTCGATATGAGCTTAATAGTACCAAGAACGTGCAAATTTGAGTTTAGGATAGAAAGATATGACAATTCGAAGTAAAAAATAAAAAAAATTGAATTTGTCGCGCAGTATAAGAGGGGGAGCAGGTGAAAACTATTTCACACTCGGGGAGGGAGAGGTAAAAACTATTTCACACCCCATTTTCTTCCTCCTCATCTTACTTTTACTATTTTTGAGTCATTTTAAACCCATTTAGGTTCGTTTATTAACCGTTCTTAGCTAAAATAATGGTGTTCTACACAATGGAGGAGTTATTTTTGTGAGTTGGCTACTCTAGAGCTAAGAAAACCTTGAGGGGAGACTTTCACCACCGTAATCAAAGATCGTTAGAGGTAGGTGGTCTTAATTTCTAAACTTATACTTTTATAAAAATACATTGGAGTTTTATTAAAGATCTTTTTTATTATTATTTTAAAGAAACTTTATTTTGAAATTTTACCTTCTTTTGAAGAAGTTTTTCGCGTTGTTATGTACTCATACCCTCTGGATAATTTCTTATTCTTCGAAACTAAGAATTATCATGATGAAGATTCTAAATACCGCCACATTTGGCTCTGATGCGCATAGGAGCTAGAATATCATGTGAAAATCTATTTCTTTTTATCTCCTGTTACCCCATGAGCACAAGTGTTAAGTCATTTGGTAACGCAATATTCTGTGAGTATTTATTTTTAAATTTTTTTATTTCTTTGATTAATTATTTAGAAGTATGCACAATATTACTGTGTTTATGAAGCATACTATAGAATTTAATTCAACTTACTCAATATAAATGTACTTACCTACCCTCAAATTACGTAAGTGTAACTACAAAACTGGAAGGAGTGGAAGAAGAAAATTTTGTAGTTTAAAATATTTATTTTGTTTTTATTAATGTAATATTTTGTGATGACTAATATACAAAGGCATGTTTTGCCAATTTTAGAATTTTGTATAATATAATGTATATCAAAATTACTCTTCTATACTCGATAATCCTAGACACTTTGAAATAATTTGATGTGTTTAAAATTTTATTTTATTTTATTTTTATTATAAATTTTGAGGGAACATCATGCCTAACTTGCCTCCGAATGGGGGGCGGGGACATGACAACTTCAATAGCACTCGTAGAGAGGTATGAAAAGTTGTCATTTTTTTTATTTGAAGTCCTGTATTTACGAGACAAGAGTGCCACTACCTCTCCATCTTCCAAAAGAATCATGTTTCGAAGACATAACCAATGTTATAAAAAGGAAAAAATCAAGTAATAATATATTTTTTAACAAGTAAAATGATTTAATTTATAAAAAATTAATGTCTCAATGTAGAATTATTTTAAATCGTAGACAAATATTAGTGTACAAATTTTGAAACATATGTAATTATAGAAGATGAAGCCAAGTTAGCTAATGGAGTTTGAGGATTTTTGGAGTTTGATTCAGGGAGACAATTGAGTCAATTAAGAAATCATGTTACTTTAGAGTCATCATTAAGGAGTTAAGGCAACTTTAGGGACTTTTTGGAGTCAAAATAGAATTTTAGATTATGGATACAACACTTTTTAGAAAGCCATAATAGGTATTTCATATGTTATCATACACGCATGACTAAAACCTGCCTCAATAGAGTATTGGAAATGATGTCTACCATTGGACTGGTTAGAGTGATCATTTACCTAACTTGCCTCCAAAGGACTTGTGGACCAAATTATTTCAATGACTGAAACACAGATACTAGATTGTTTTATAGTAAACAACTTAGTATTGCATATTATCGTTTAATTTACAAATTCACATTAAGATGCATCATTGACGAATGCATAGTGAAGCATAAATAGATTGTGAAGACAATCTAGGAAAGCAGTGCATTGTTGACATACGAAGGCAATCTATTCATTATAGCTAGCTGCCCTTTTTTTCTTTAGTAGTTTCACATTAATAGTTACATTTAGTTTTTAAAAATATAGTTTATTTAAAATAGAGGGAGTATTTCTCTCTGTCTACATTTCTACCTCACATATGTTGTGGGTATTTCATTAAGTGCAGAGCAGGCTGGTGCATCAAAAATGAGGAAGCGTTGGGTGACGAGGGTCGCCCTAGCCTCCAATAGGGGCTAGGAGGTCGGTCAAACTCTGAATCGACAAGTATTTTGCCTTCCAGCATGTGGAAGATAGCACAACTTCACAACTGGCAAAAGGTAATGTAGTTGACCGTGATGTTGTTGGCCATTCGGAGCGCGGGAAGTTGCCCGGCCTGAGCTTCTTGTTCGAGGCTTATGTGGTCGCACACCGACTGTGCTGCGGTTTTAGAATTTCGAAGTCGTTCATCACCCTGTTTTTTGAATCTTTATCTTCATTGTAATCACCTCTTATTTTGGATGCCTGTTTGCAAATTCCCTAAACCCCCAGCTTGAACTGCTTATCTTAAACTTACCCAAATTAATTTTTATCGAAGGAAAGCTTTTGAAGTGAGAAGATCCAAGATATTATGATTCGATGAGAAAGGAACCAATTTTATCATGTGATAAGTCTGTTACTATCAATTCCCAGGAAGGGGCAGGCAGAAGTTTCTTATTTGTTTGAGAATCTTCCACAATTCTGATTACGGGATTGCAACTATCCCTCAGTCTCCCATCAAGTTTGTGCTGCTCTTCCTTTCCATCAGTCCAGTCACGGATGTTCGAGATTCAGTTTGGTTCGCTTGCTTGCGATTATTTTTGCTCGGTGCGCTTATGTGCATGGTGATTATTTTTCACATGACCATCATACAGACATGTTTATAAAATCCAAAGCAGAACGGTCGGAAAGGCAGGAGGAAATTGCAAGAACAGCTGGAAATTGCACGGAAAGGCGACACAAATGCCAACAGATCATCGTCTTTTCTTTTAATTTCGAAGTATTCGACAACGATGTCGATAGTCAGCACTGGATTTAATTAGTCGAGAATCAAATCAAATCTAACCACAAACTAATTATGCAATGGTAGAATGACCTATTACATAACCATAAAGCCAGCCTATGTACTTTCTTATGCAAAGGACGTGAGAATGTTACACAAACTGGGAGACAATACGACCCAGAGTTTATTACTTCGGCTCTGTTCGTTTTGCAGTGAACTCCTGAAAGAAGCCATACACCATGCGAGTAATCCCTCATAAAATGGTTACATATGGACATGGTAACTCAACTGCTAAGTACGTTTTAGCAAGCAAAATGCAGCTAAAGGCTACTGCTTTACAAATAAAACCAACAATAGTTATGTATTAATCAGGAAGACGACTAACAGTGATTTTTTTCTCGTAAAGATAGCGTAATTAACCAGGTGGCGGAGGTGACAAAATGGCGCCATTCCTACCGTTAGTGTTGGCCCCTGGATCTGGGTAATCATCTAAAGAAACCATCATAAGCCTTCCCTTCTGCCACTTCTCCTGCATTTCAAGTGAACATAAACCAAGCAAGACGATATCAAGACCATGGCTTTGAAAAGGCAGCTTAGTAGTTACTGTCCATTATATTAATGGAAGACTCACTTTGAATTTTTTGTGACGAACTACCAAATGAGATCTCAGATCCTTCCTGCCAAACCCTGGAGAAGAAACAAAGGACGTACATGCCAATTGCCAAGAGTCATCAGTAAATAAGAGCAGAAGCAAGATGGCAGAACGAAGAGGATACTTTGGCCAAAATGATTTACCTTGTGGCAATGAGAGAGCCAACAGAGACGCAATTATCAAGAAAGCAAGAAAACGAGACCGACCCATGATGTGATTCGGATTGACAAATCAACCTCTCCGTCTTACAAGAGAGCTGTTGCTGCTGGAACCTGAAATCAAAACCACCTTCGCCAGAAGAGGCAGCGCAGCAGGGGAAAGGTCTCAACCGGAGAAGCCCATTGTAATAGAAGCTCTAGAGCCCAGATATATGCGGGCTTATCTCTAACTTTGACGTGACAAACTGTGTCTTTTTCCTGCTGGTGAGCTTGGTGGTCACTGGTCTTGAAGGGATGGCAGAGATGCATGCATTTATACCAGTGTCTACGCACTTGTTGTTTTCTGTCCAAGTGGATCTGGAATCACTTTTTGCGATGGGGGGTTGAAACCACGCTCGGATTGTCCGAGTTGTCCGGTTTTCACTTTTGGTTTGGCAAGGATTGTCGTATCTCCCGCGTTTCTCATTATGAGCTAATTAATAATGCAGAGTCCGCTCCTGCTAATTTGGTTTAGAAGCACATTTACATTAAAGATTGTTTGGGTCAACCCTCGTAGGTGCTAATCTCTGTATGGAGAGACTTGTTTATGTGTATTTCTGGGGTCAAGTGAGCGAGCAGTTGTTGCAAAATATGTGGGGAAAGGCCGTCTTTTGATGTCTGATGTAATGTTTATCAGTTGTGTCACATGGAGCCTGCCTTTGCAGAAAAGCTTAAGATATACTCTAAAATTATTGCAATGCGTAATGACTTAAAAGCTATTTAAATTAGGTGTATAATCAATGACTCGAGCATTACACTATCCACCGCCTCGTGTATCAACTATAACTATCTTTTGCTTATGATCGAAATTGATGAAAAGTTGCAAGTTTTCATATCTAATTAATCTTCTCCTTTAATGGCTTCTCCGTTTCTGTTATTCTCTCTGGTTCAGTTATTGTCTCTGAACCGCTCTATCTAACTCAAGTTAAAACGACCGAACAAGGGAACAAAGTTGGATCACATTAGGTTCTATGTTCCTATTTTCACTTGAAAACTCATGCCGACATGAACTTCTCACTCAACGCAGTTCCTATTTTCACTTGAAAACTCATACCGACATGAACTTCTCACTCAACGCCGTTCATCAGTTTAACAAAGCCGAAGAGTCATCTTTCTCCCCTTCATGACTAACTGCTTGCACTTCGCTTCTTCACGGAAGTGAGCTCATCAAAGGAGGGAGCTCAGTACTTATAGCTACTTCAAAATTAATTTAAATTTTATTTTGTTGAGTAAAAACTTGCAAACAATATATTAAATATAGTTTCATTTAAAAAAATTAATATTTTTTATTAAATGGTGAAATACACATCCAAAAGAAGGAAAAATAAGCTTATGATACTTTAAAAAGTACCCAACCACTTAAATTGACTAAAATGAAGTTAATAATATAATTTTTTTTTGCCAAATGGAGCAATTAATTTAGGACAGAGGGTGTATTAACTTTTAGCTTTTTGTAAGTAATTTTTTGCCTCTTAGAGCAGATATAATTAATCTTTATATATTTAATTGATATGTGTATATCAATAAGCTGATATCAAACCAATGATAATTACAAGTAAAAGTATGTTATTGTACCTCTCATATGAGTTGAGCGATACCACTGAGTTTGTGCTACACCTATTACAAGTATCTGGTGTTGAAGATTTCAAACCAGAGAAATTAAAAGAAAGACATGATAATTGTTTTCCTGGTTGAGCTACTTTGAAAGTCTTATAAAAGAACCAACGAGCATGGCTGGCCTAATGAATGTGCAGTTTAATACTTCTACTGCTTTTCCAAAATTCATCATAAGACCCAATTGAATTGATTGTCTCGGAATTATTATATCCTATAGTGATGGTGATTGACCTAACATAGAACAACTTTTTTTGAAGAAAAAAAAAAGAAAAAACTTACTGTTTTTGTGGTGGTTAGGCTGTTTCTGTGTAAACCATGAGATAGGACGGTGCCCAATTTGTATGCTATGGCTATTTCTTATCGCTTTCCAATCATTTCCCACCTAGACATGGCTTGTAGCCAAAAGAGATGCACATTGCAAACAATGATGGAAAGGAGAAGTAATCCAAAGGCTGTTTCCTTTTCTTGTTTCCGGTGGGAAACAAACATGAACATTGCAAAATGCAAACCATTATTGACTTGTTTATTACCAAGAACCAAAATGTATTAAACCCTAAATTTAGTTCATTTTAGTTTTCTAACATTAGAAAACCAAATGTACTTAGACTTTAAACCTTAAATTTAGCTCATTTTGATTTTCTACTGTGGACTTTTAAAGGGGGATGGAGGGAATATTTTTTATCACTTGCTTTTGTCCTTAAACAGCAAAAAGTGTAGGTGAAATAGCATTTAAACTAGCTCATCCTTCATAGCCCTTGTCCAGTCTTTTGCTTTTACTTGCATCTTTTCCTTGTTCACTGGTTTTCTTTTCTTCTTTCTCCTTTGGCATTCCTTTTTCCTTGGTTTCAGTTAGCAGAAGTCTCCACTTTGTGGGCATTGTGGGTAGAGCCTTTTTTACACTACCTAACTCTTTTTTACCTTTGTTTGGTTTTCTTCCACTTGGGGCAACTTGTAGGAAGGAAAGTAGAAAGACAGCTGGTGCTGGCTTTTCATGTAAAGTATCAAACACTTGTTGCAGTTGATTCAACTTTCAGACACGGGCAATCAACAGCCAAATTATACTATCGTTAGCGACCTAATAAGAGGATTGAATATATGAAGATGAGGGAGGGACTTGGATATTCCTCTCAATGAATTCTACTGATAATGCAAATGGTATTCTGGTTAAGTGCATGAAGGCACAGTTGTGAGTTGACCCCTTGATATTGCACTGAGCATAAATGCAGTATATAGAAAAGTAAGACCAGTTCTAAGTGTCTCATTTTAAAAAAATTGCCCCACATTAAGTGTCCCATTTCTCATTCTTCTACTAATTAGAAAGTTTTAAATGTACTTCTTCCCATAAATAAGTAGAGCAAGAAAAATCAGAGTTAAAAAAGTTATAAATCGTTTTTGTCTTTTTGTACCCTAAATAGGTGCTGAGATTATTTTAAGTGCAGAAAATTGACTTTTTTTCAGGGTGAAGTGAGTTTTTATTTTTATTTTTATTTTTATCAAAGCTAGTATGGTAGCAAAAGTGGATTTTCCTCCCAATCTCTCAAAAGCACTTTGATGATTCGTAGAAAGAAGAAGCCGAATTAAAAGATACACATATGCGAGAGGTTGTGTGTGCATATGTTGAAGTTGCTAAGACCTGACCCGTCCTTGTTGGGCCATATTTAAGGTCCGTTTCTTGCAAAAGCGACATTACGTAGAAAGCCCACTTTTGGCACCGCGACATCAGCCGCTAACATAATCTCTCGTGCAAAACATGTTAGCCCATGAGATGCTCACTTATTGCGATCGACCACTCAATTGGGGCACTAAAATCAATGAAAAAGATCAATGTCAAATTCAAGCCAAATGCAAGACATAACTAGATGATTTCACTAGGGGAGATCTGATCACTGATCAGAAGTGCTCGATGCAGCCAGTTTTCAAATCAAGGCTGCCATGCCAGTGCCACTAAAAATTGGCCTGTAATTGTGGGAATCAAAGACTGTTGTTAAGTATAAAGGTCAGAAATCAATCGATCTTGACCTGACGTGCTCCATTATACGGACAAATGCGCAAGTAAGTTTTTCTGTACAATGGCAGAGATAAGATCGGGAACTAAATTAAATGTGCCATGATGTTGAACGACATGTTTGTTAAATGGATGAAGTCTGTGAGCATGGTACACGGGTCTTAACATTACACATAGAGATCTAACATGGAATACTTGATCACTAGGTTACATGTTAGGCCTCCATACTAAGAACCTTGTGTAGCATGGTCACGGATTTTATCCTGAAAAAACATTTCACTTATTAAATTAGAAGCTCAACTCATAAAAATCCAATATGGTGAGGTTTGCATAAGACCATTTTGGCAATATTACTCTACGTACAAGCTTAAATAGAGTTCAAATGGATGCGAATATATGCCATTTTATTCAACTAAATCATCAAATGTCTTAATCATACCAATGTAATATGTAAATAATTATTTAGGGGTAGAGATGTCATGGAGTCGGGTTTTGCCAAACTCGTACTTGATAATTATTTAAGTAATGGTAATTTAGACTTAACCTGAGTAACTATTTGGGTTAAATTTGGAAACTTAAACCCAACTTATTATAGTTGGTTAATGATTTATTAAAATACAAAAGAAAATATAAAAAACATATTTATCTATACTTGGACTCCTGACATTTGACATTGGTGATGCTTGAAGGGTCTCTAGTATTCCTCATGCCTTCAATTTGCTATTATGTGCCCTTTGATTTTAGGAAGGACTTACTGCTTTGGAACGTGGACCAAGTATTGTTTATTGTACTTGTTAGTATTCTTTGTCACGCTAGTCGTTCTTGTGGGGAGGCCCAATAGCCTACTTATGCCACCCATTGACACACGCGTGTGTGCGTATATGGGACGCTCGTATGCACCTAATCCCCAATACTCACATTAAATAGTGGTAAAAAAATTATAATTTAAGTTAGTTTTGAAGGTTGTAAGGCATAAGTTGGATTCTAAAAATTTCTTATTATTTGAAAAAAAAATGTGGCCATGTTGTTTAAATCATTATTACCAAGCATGGAAGTTGGTAGGATTAGGATTAGCTGGGTGTACACTCCCACCCATTGTGGTGGTGGGAGTGGCCAATGCAATGTGAGCTAAGTTGGAAAAACGCGTATGAAACTGTGTCAAATTTGGACACATTTTTTCAACTTTGTTGGCATTGATTGGCGACTCCCACTAATTAGTCCTATTGTAGTTGGAGTGTAAACCCGGTAGAATTGAACCCAAATAGATACGCTAAGGTAATGCAAAAATTTTAATAAAAAAAATATTATACCAAAAAAATAGAGGAGACATATAATAATAAGTAAAACAACATAGAGTAACTTGCATTTTTACAAACACTAAAAAAACTTAATTCTCAAATTACAAACCAAACTAATATAATAAGTTTTGGATTAGTATATGCTGATGGAAAGCATTTTTAATGTTCATATCTGACAATAAGCTTAGTGTAAGCAACGCATAGAAATCTTTTATCTATAAGATCGACGGTGTAAAGACTAGCACATATTAGTATCAATATTAATAACATTAATGTGTACTAGCGTATGCACCATCGATCTCAAATATCAAAGGCTTTTATATATTCCTTAAGTTTAACTCATTGTCAAAAATAGAACATAAAAAACTCTTGTACGGCGTGGAATGTTTCCATCTTTGATACTTGTTCCATATAATTCGAGTATGAAAGCTAGAAAAGAACATGCTAGATAAGAATGGCCGAGCCTTGCCATTCATAGCGAGACCCGCAATTAGCCTCATCCTTCCTTTAATCCAAGTGCGGATTTAAAGTACACACACGGAGGGCAAAGTGTTGTTTTCATTCCGAGTTAATGGATATAAAGCGAGGAAAAAGATGTGGTAGAGATTACTCAGGCCACATGCACTGGGCCCGTACAGCCAAACTTGTTGGCATCATGTGGCCCCTGTGTACCACACTGCTAAATATCTTCTTTATACGATCCCAACCCAAGATAAAGGACAGCTAGAACTGATGTTACCTAATTTTCTGCCAACTGCTTCTTGTAGCCTTTCATTCTTTTTTCCTAGTGATTTTTAGGCACTTTCTATCGATATTAATGTGAGGTACAAAACTTACATTAGGAATTGGACACATTTACATGGTTAGAATAGCAAGCCAAGCATGCCAAAAATTCAGCGGCCATGCCTATGAGATTAATTAAAATTTAAAACTTATGAGCTAGACAGGCAGTTGGATGTGCATTTATATGATTGTGAGTCGATGCAAGCTTAATAAGCTTCCGATTAATTACCCAGATCGCAATGCCTAAATGTTTCAATCCTCCGTATTGGCCCCCAAAAAAAAAAATTTAAGTCAATCTGCTGAAGAAAATTTACTTTGCTGCAGAGAGCAACTTGTCAGTCAACCCACTTCGGGTTGCAGATAAAAAAGCAGTTTTCCGGTGGTCTTTCTACCCTTTTCCAAATCATTCCGGGGAAGAAAAGAAACACCTTTTGGAATGGAAATGTTATCCTCATTCCTGAAACTTTCCACCTGTTCCCACTGGTGTCGTGACTTCGGGCCATGAAAGTGAAAGGCACTTAGACCTTTTGTGAGAGTAAAGTCATCTTTATCGGCACAAAGGAAAATGGCCCCACTGCCAAGAACTTTTTCCCAATCTCCACTTCGTTGTTGGGTGGTCTTTCAATGCATAATTCCAAGCATCCTTGCAACAAGGATTGGCGTCTGGTTCCCTCACTCCCTGGCCGCAACTGAATTTATACTTACGACTTTGGATTTTTTTTTCTGCTCTTTTGTCAATGATATTTTGAATTATGTATATGATTTCTAGGTTCTTTCTTAGCATTACTTCTTGCGGCGTCACCATTCAGCTTGCTCTAGTTCAGAACATCCCGTCTCTTCTCTTACAAGGTAAATCGATACCATATTCCTTGTATCTTAAGGAGTCGGGAAAGAAAAGTACATATTTATAAGTCCTCATTTCCTAGGAAACTTCATACTATATATTTATGAGTTATGAGTTTGTTCATTGGCAGGATGAAATGTACTTATTAGAGCAAAGATTATGAACATATTTACTAAAACTTTGAACAAATGGTAAACAAAAGTTACTCCTCAGCAGGATTCATGGAATTATTTTGGTACATGAGCGAATCCATTTCTTCTCTCCTTGAGTCTCTCAACAACATACAGCTTCTTATGTACAAAACACAAACTTGCCAAATGATTAAGTAGAACAGGTTCACTGCTACAAAAATAGCTGAAACCAAAATCCATCGGCGCTACTCAGAGATAGTTCGGTTTACAGAGAACCCAGCGGTTCCCTCTATCAGTAAGTATTTCGCAGTCGGGGAGTGTAAGATCATTCCGTACTTGTTCTGCCTCCATAGGATCTCTTACGCGGAGGAGTACCATGTTAAAAGTCTGTCCTACTTGCTCGTCAGTAGAGAGCGCAAGCCCCCCCAGTTCACAGCAGAAGAGCTTTTAGCCAGTTAATGCGGAGTCCATTTACGAGGTCTCGCGGAAGCTTAATGACCGGGACAGAGCTGCTGGGTTTGCATGCAAGACCTGAGAGGCTCCTACAGTACGACTTCTTTCCTCGCCCTTGGACTGGAAGGCTTTGAAGAGCCCCCCTCCACTGATCCCCTCGCCTTTGTCGTTCTTAATTCCCAGAGTAGCCCATATAGAGCTCTTTGCAGCCTCTCCTGGGTCATCAATCCTCAGTGTCTTTGGAATCCACAAACATCTCTCCGAGTTGTTCTTCTCCGCCGGGTCTTCCTTCCCACTGTCGCTCTGTTTAAGTGAGTTCTCTTCTCTCGAATGCTTCCCTAGAGTCGGAGAATTCGACCCAGAGCCACATGAAGCGGCGTTCGGAGATGGTGGAGATATCCACGGAATACTCCAAGCACCAGGCATAGTACATCCCCAGTAAGCTGTTGCAGGGAAGAAGGACACAGGAAAGCTTGAATTGCAATAAGGTGGCGGTGGCGCTGATTGCGGTGGCATGGGAGCTCTCCACTGAGCTGGGTTCCATGGGTAAGGCCACGGTGCTGAAGGATAACAAGGGATTTGAGTGAAGCCAGGATAACTTATTGCAGCGGCTGGCTCCGGGAGGTTCACCCTGTTTCCGTCCTCTGTTGAAATTGTGGAAGCAGTGACAGAGGGCCCAGTAGATTGCTCGTCGCCGGTCTCCACACCATTTGGGACAGTAATTGTCTGCTCTTCGGGCACATGAAACCCATTCCTGTAGCAATTCTTCATGCTCTTCTCAGCTAAACTCAAAGCAGAGGACATCGACTCACATAGAGGGGCATCTGCGCTGAAGCTCAAAACAGTGCCATTGGGTTTCAAAGGGATCCGGTGGGCTACTGCTTCGGAGTGGTCGGATCGAGCCGTCTGAATGGCCTCCGAGACATTTATGTGGCGGTAGTGGTTGGCGGAGTTCTTGTTCTTGCGGCGGCCAGCGCCAACAGGGACGTTACGCATGGTCCCTCCGGCAGTCCAATACCTCTGGCAGTTCTTGCAGAAGTGGCGGGGCTGGTTGACATTGTAGTTGTTGTAGTAGCAGAACTTGGTGTCCAGGCTGTTGCAGCGGGGGCATGGAAGGATCTTGTCTGGCTTCTTCAGGGCAGGCTTCTCTTTCGAATTGTTGACCTCGCTCTGTTCTTCCTCGGGCTTGACTGGTTTTGCTAGAGGGGTTTCTTTGTCCAGTGAAGGAGTCTTCGGGTTTTCACTCTCAGGGGTAGCTGGTCCAAGGTTTGTTAGCTGCTCTGCAGTGGCAGCTGCCCGTTCCTTCTTGTGGTCCTCTTCATCATTCATCGGGTCCTGGTACGATTTGAACATGAAATAAGAATTATGAATCGTAATAAAGGACATAGAAAAATGAGTAGCGGTTTATGTTGAAGCTTCAGTTACAAGTACACAGAAAATGCATCATAAAAAAGGTCAATCAGGATGGAAATTACAAAAGGGCAGACACTGAAGAGTAGTAAATGGATAAGTTATCCATGCAAGACGAAAAGGGAAATCAAGCAGAAAGGCGAAAGGTTGCTAATAGCAGAAACTAGAAAGTGAAAAAACTTCACGGAGGAGATCCTCTAGAATCTGGGTAATTAATAAATACAGAAGCCGGAACAGAAACCTAAGCAACTCCATGCCTGTTTCAGACGAAAAGGAAGTAAATAATTATAAATAAAAATTCAGGACTAGAGCAAGTAAGCAGCACGACAACTACTGATACAAATCACCAGGTCTTAAGAGGTAAATACGATAAATGCTTTATTAGCGGCGGAATGAAAATCAAAAGTCAAAGATATATACGTTCCAGAGGAAGAAGCATCAGTTCTTGTGAAACAACTTGCTTGAACTCCGAAGCTCAATCAAAACTGTCCTATATAATAAAATATCCATTTCAAAAGGGATAAAATTTAAATAAAGCATCAATTTCAATGAGATTTGATACACGAAATAATTTTTTTAAGATTCAAACCGAAAATTGTGAGATATAATTAGTGATCATTTTCTGAAACTATTGGTCAAAAAATGTGCGAACTTGATTTACCATTTTCTCTTAAAATTTACGAAATTAAATACCAAAACTCATAAAAATTTGACAATCATGTTGAAAAATGAAACACCAAAGCAATTCTCAAATCTCAACTCCAAAACAGTCCTCCCTTTAATTCAGAATTTTAAATCACAAAAATCCAACTGAAATCAAGCCCTCTCACACTTGGAAATCATAAGATTCTCAATTTTTGACAAGAAATTCCCACGAAAAAAGCAAAACTAATTACTTTCAGAAAATAACAAAACTCCACGCTGAAACCCGAATTTCAATACCATGGAAAAAAAGGACCTCCTTCAATAAGAA
The DNA here is from genome assembly GCA_035235625.1 of Saururus chinensis. Taxonomy (NCBI): domain Eukaryota; kingdom Viridiplantae; phylum Streptophyta; class Magnoliopsida; order Piperales; family Saururaceae; genus Saururus; species Saururus chinensis. Next base: position 13,297,949 of record CP141140.1, on the reverse strand, counting down.
TTGAGCGTAAAGCATACAAATTAGCAAAAAATAAGACAAACAAGGAGTAAAACTCGCTCTTCATTAGTGTGAAAATTTTCCACGCCCAAAGCTGACACTTTTCATACCTCGAGGAGCTCGTCGCTGCCGTCCTCTTCACCGGCTCCCGCATCCTTCATCTCCTTATCAGAAACCACCACATCTTCCACTTTCTCCTCCCCCCACCGGGCAGCCGGGGCCTCCCCGTTGGCCGGCAGCTGAATCGTCTTCCCGAACAGCTTAATCGCCGGGTCCCGGTTCTCCGACATTCCTCACCGATGAACAACCACACCTCCAACAAGACACAGTGATTTAAAAAATCGAAAACCAAATCTCTCGACCTTCACTCCCCTCCCAAGTATCCGATACGCGAGAATTCCGGACTAGGACGATGAGCAGCAGCAGCTCCCTCTGGCGTCGTCGTTTTACAGAAGGGGATGGAGAAGTGGGGGGAGAAAAAGCCTTGGGGATCCACGTCAGCCAGTGGAGGCGATTCTGAGCCACAAGTTCTTGTGGTCTTTGGGATCCCGCTCTTTCTCTTGATTCTCTCTTTGTAGCGGAGGAAAGTGGATGCGGCTCCTCTTGCTGACTCATCGCCCAACATATTCTCCCCTCGCCGATCCGATTTCCTGCCCCCTCGCCGATTAGTTAACGGAAAACCGAAAAAGGTGCCTTGTTTTTTTGTCGCTTTTTTCCTTCTTCTTAAATTTCATCTGCGTGTATTAGTTGATTGCTTAATTAATGCCTATTGGAGTCGCCACCTGCTGTTCTGACTTCTGACCGCTCGCCGTTTGCCGTGGACGGAGTAAAATGGAGGGTCTATGAGGTGCCTTCCGTTTGTGAGAGGAAATGAGAGGAGTGGGCCCCATACGAAAAAGATATGGATATTTTTTGCCTTTAGGGAAAGGGGATTACGTGTTGGGTCGGTTGGTTGTGCAATTGGGAGTTTTCCTTGTCGTTACACATTTATTGGCTTATTGTCTTTGGTTGTGTACTTTTGCTTATTGGTATGTATATCGCAACCGCGATACGTACGTGGAGATATTTGAGGGTAGAGGCATTTTTAATGTTATCATTGGACAGTGAGCCCAATATAAAGAATATATAAAAGTTTTTAATATTTAAGATTGTTAGTGCATATATTAGCACATGTTAGCGCTAATATCATTGAGGCTAATATGCGCTAACGTATATGTAATCTCATGAATAAATAGTTCCTTACATTGGGCTATTTGTCATAGTGGAATATTAAAAATGTTTCCTTTTAACATATGATTGTGGAAAAAAAATTTAATGCTTCCTGTTCACTATGAACCTAACGTAAGGAATGCTTGAGGGCCCTTCATCAATGAGATCAATGATGCATATACTAGTTCACATTAGTGTCAGTGATACTAATATTAACGTACACTAACATGTACATTTTCTATCTTAAAAGTGAACAATCCTCATGTATTTCTTACATTGGCCTCATGGTGAGTATGGAGTATGAAAAACTCTTTCATGGTTGGTGATGTTCGCTATTCAAATCTGCCAAAGGCTTGTCCAATCAAGTAAAGTCCAAAATAAATAAAAAATTATTCACTATTCTTGGGGTAAACGATTTGGTATAAATATATTAATACTCTTTTCATCTTATATTAATAGCTCTATTTGGGAAAAAAATTGTTCTATATTAATAATTTTATTTTGTTTAATTTAAGTAGGCAGGTACTTGAAAAAAATATCATAAACTTATTTTCTCTACTTTGAGATGTAGATTTCACCATTCAATAAAAATTACTATTTTTTAAATATAACTATTATTATAAGATAGAAAAAATATTAATATATAATTTAATGATCAATTCTTGTTATGTAAGAAGCTTCCCATAAATATCTGAATAATTTTTTGAATTTAAAACATTAAAATATTTTTTTTTATTACTCCCGAGTTAAATTGGGCCAACCTTAGCTGATAAGCATAGCAAGGACAAAGCCACATAAAATCTCCAAGGGGCCATTTAATTTAGAGGGTGGCACATTGATCCACTAAACCAAATGGAAATGCCCTCTAATATGTGGGGCCAATAGTGGTTCTACCATGGCCATTCCCCAAATACTCCTTTCGTCCCATATTAATAGGTATATTTAAAAAAAAAATAATTTTTATTAAATAATAAAACTCACATCTAAGAGAAGATAAAATAACTTATAATATTATTTTATAAGTACTCCAATCACTTAAATTGAACAAAATAGAACTATTAACATGAAATAAGTTTTTTGGTCAAATGAAACCATTAATGTAGAACAAAAGGAGTATGTAAACATGTCAGCTTATTTGGCCTCGATCCAATACTTGTAACTTTCACAACGCTAGAAAAAATATAAAAATTATAAATAAAAAAACTTTACAAAGTTTGGTAGAGGGGAACCAAATATTAAAATAACAAACTTTGTTGCCCTTACTGTGCTAATTCCTCTTCCTTACCAAAAAAAGACTTCATCAAATACCCATTGTCCTATTATTATATATATGGTACTTATATGACATGCTTCTGTGGCACTTATTACCAATTATAAAGTGACACGTTCATACCCTTTCATCTGTTGATTCTGTTAAAATAAACGATATGTTATTAATCATGATGATATACCACATTCTAATTGGTGTTAAGCAGCCATGTTGGTATATTATCTGTACCTAAATTTTCTCTCTCTTAAAAATAAAGTTAAATTTCATCTATCAAATCCAATGAACAAAGGAAAAACTTGCCGTATTTCAGGAACTTAGAAAGAAAAGAAAAAAGAAAAAAAAAAGTGTCTTAGTGTTTTGGTGAAAGAATTGATATCATATTGAATCGTTGACACCCTAAAGAGACAAGAAGTCTAAGTGTGAAGTATTAAATAATTGTTGTTTAGAAGAACGTTCTGGATGCTTTTTCAAAAGAAATGCATGGAGTAATGTAGCTTGACTCAATTTTCTTTGAAACTTTTTTAAAATGCTAATATGATTGTTTAATCCTAACTGGTTATAATATAGGGTTCAGCATCCAAAAGGGCAAAGTGTGTGGGTTTATATAATAGAGTGGGCGTCCAAATGACTGCTCCTTTATTTTATTGGATATGACGTCATTTATTTAAAGTCGGCTCTTATCATCTCCATGGGACCTCACATGTTTGGGAAGCAGTGATCGTATTAGGTGTCCAGTTCCCATAATCCCATGCACATTAGGAAACTGGACATCACCTCCATGAACTTTCTTAGAGATGGAAGAACACGAATGTTGAGTTCAGATCTCCATAAAGAAAACGGGCCGGGTCTGGACTGCTCACAGTCCGGAATCGGTTCTAAGACGGGTCAAGGAAAGAGACCATTCCACACGAGTTTTTACCGAGTTTTTTAGCCTAGTGAAGCTGCTTCGGACTCTAGAGCCGGCCGCCCCCGCCCCCCGGATTCCCGTGCTTTTCAGCAGCTCAGCGCTGATATTAATCGTGCATGTAGACATTATGTTCACTTCGTACGATACTCACAGAAAAGGGACCCACATTTTGAGTTGTGTCCAAGCGCACGATGTAGTCTCACGCCCACCGTACGACGACGGTTCTCTCTTCTTCTTTTTTTCTTCTAAATTTAACGGCTTCGATCCCACTTTGCTCGCCACGTCAGCCATAAACAACCATAAACCAAACCTAAAAAGAAGGCAAAAGTGAAAGAGCCCCTCCGGCTCATCTCCACCATCCACGTGGATCCCACTTTTCCGACATTTTCAGTCGTTCACGTGCGACAGATGCACACGTGCTCCACCCTGGGAACGAGGAAAGATCTCCTGTATCCATCTGCACACGTGTAGCGCCTGCAGCGGATAAAGAGATTTGAAGGTGCGGCACGTGTCAGACGTAGGAGCGGAAGTGAGTCAAAGGATCAGAAGCACATCTATATCTCAGCAGCTGGGCTAGCACTTAAAATTGATTAGTGGCACCAATAAATCCAAGCTGTCATATTTATTATGAACAAACTATCCTTGGCCTGGATGTAGCAAAAGATGGTGTGGAAGTACGATCAGCTTAATCAAGTTGCGATCAGTTCAAATGTTCAAATCAAGTGATTAAGAAGCTTATCTTTTCTTTGTACAGAAGAGGTTTTGGTTTTTTTTTTTTTTGGACGATAGAGATTAGAGGGCGACGACTTGACAGCAACTTGGATACTATGTTATCTGTTTTTTAATTGCGATAAAGTTATCGAGAACGAGGCCTAATGCATAATTAATTAAGCTTAATACTGTGGGCTTTCGGCGCTAAGCCAAACGTGGGCGCAAGAGTTAGCACACGTGCCGCATCAGGTGGATGGACGGCCTTAAAAGGACGAGGAATAGCAGAAAATGGCGGGGCCGGGTGGGCCCTCCTTGATAACAGCTTTGTAGCTGTCATTGCGACATGTACTCGTATTGTCGTAAAAGGCTTGGTTGGTCACAAATCGATGTAACACTTGAGCCCATTGGGCCAAATTGATGGGATTAGACGTCCAACTCGCAGAAACTTCACACCAAGTGCAATCAATGTGGGAGGGCGGGAGCAGGTCTGGTGGATGGGTGTCCAAGTAGGCCAAGCTGGTCGCTGCCTTCTAGTGTGTCTTACATGTAGGGCTCAATTTTGACTCGTATTCTCAAATTAGGTTTGGACTTAAATTAGCTTTGGCCAATTGGTTTTGATTTGGGCCCCGCACCTCAGTCTTATGTCATGCGATATTTTTTGCAACTTTGCGCAGATCAGACAAATTGTAAGCAGTAGATGCTCCGAGCCGACACGCAGATTTTTTTAGCTAATTTCTATGAGCTCCGTTCACAGTGGAAGCCTGGGCTTCGTGAACCATCAAATCAGGATTCAACAACACAAGAGGGCAAGTATATGAGTTATGTGTGTAGTTAAATTTTGATTTGATGTCCCATACATGAACCTAGGCTCATACAAGCAAACGGGACTCATTTATAAAAATGTCCAATTTCAATAAAAATCGTAATTTTAAAAATAATTATGTGCACATGTGAACCCCACCTATAGTAGGAAATACCTAAAGTGCATTTCCCATGTTTTTTTCCTTTTCACTAGTAATTCATTATCTTCTATTTGCCAAAGGCTTTGGCTCTTTTGCCTTTGTCATCGGCTTTAGAGCAACTACAACACGGGATGTCATTTCCAAATGGTGACATAAATGCTATTTATGTCGTTTCGAAATAGAGATGCCCTTTTTATTTTTATTTTTTAAATTATTTTCTTCTTTCTTATCCCCCCTTGGGAATTTTTGTTCTTTTGTTTTTATACCCTCTCCTTGCACCTATCTTTTTCTTTTTACCGTTGGGTTCTTTTATCTCTCTTCATTTATAAATATTCACATCCACTTCTATTTCTCATTCATCTTAAGTAGTACTTTTATTTTTATGTTGAGCTCTTCTTCTCTTTCTCCTCAACATTCTTCCACACATGGACTCCCCAAATACTCATTTTTTTAATGAAGATTTTAGAATGCAAGTGCCTCAAGCTCCATTTAAACAAAAATATGTGGTTGAGGTGCCGACTTCACCATAGAAGAAGATGTCATTCTTATAAGTGCATGATTCAATCCATCCGATAATTTTTGTATATGTACACATGTCAAACAAATTGTAGGCACTAAATGCTCTTTGTCGACAACAAGATTAGACATATTTTTTTAGCTATTTACAAAAAAAGAAGTTGATATTTCTACTATTTTCTTTACTCTAAAAAAATTATTTTAACCTCTGATTAGATAGAGCAGGTGAGTCATACATGAAACAACATGAAGATTCATTTTTCCAATCCAATCAGAGGATGAAGTAGTCTTTTAGTATTGAGAAAGTGGCGTAGAAATATCATTTTCCTGACAAAAAGGTCCAAATTCACTCGAATATAGTAATTTCATAAATGACCATGTGCATATGTGAACCCCACATGTAACAGTAAATACCTAAAGTATATTTCCTATATTTTCTTTTTCACATATGCCACCACTATGCATCGTTTGCCTTTGCTACTTGCATTGTTTCCTCTGCCTCCACCACCTCCTCTACCATCTCCTCCTCCTCTCCTTCCTCCTTCTCTTCATCTTCCTCCCATCCCTTCTTCTTCCTCCTCTGTCGCCTCCTCTCCTCCTCAAAATTCAAATAAACTCGCCATAAACCAACCAGCAGAGCCATTACTTATTTTTTTCCCCACAAGCTCAAATCTTAAAAAAATAGACCCATAAACAATTCAACTACGTAGAACCAAGATTAAATTTTATTTTGACTTGATTATGAGCTTTTTCCAATGACGAACAAACCTCATATTTCCATAAATGATGCTCACAATAATTGGTAGTCAACATGCAAATTTATTTAGTGAATGGGTAGTAAGACAATATTCTAAGTGACAATGTCTTCTTCAATATATTCATTAAAATATCTCAACAAACCAAATAGATAAACATAAAAATAAAAATAAAATATTTTAAACACACTACCGCAAATTATCAATTGTCAATTGGCAATTGTAAATGTTCATTTATTACATATTAATAAAAGGGGCCACTGACATGGGAGAAGGAGGTTGTCGGCGTCAAAGAAGAGATATGGAGTTCACCACTAGTGACCAATCTCTTTGCCAGACGATATGGAGTCTACTACTGGCGACCTATCTCTTCACCAAATGATATTGAGTTTACCACTAGTGAACTATCTTTTCTCTAGTGCCAAAAACCTCCTCTATGACATAGTTGACCTCCTTCTTCTCTAATGTTGGCGACCACTTTTACTAATATGTGACAGCTGACAGTCGATAGTTGCATTTTTAAAATCTACTTTATTTTTTGTGTTTATATATTTGGTTTGTTGAGATGGTTCAGTGTAAATATTGAGGGAGATATTGCTACTTAGAATGTTATCTTATTGCCCCCTTTATTACAATAAATATGTTTGTCAATTATCGACTATAGACTATCAGGTAGCATAAGTGCCATTTATGCAAGTACAATGTTTGTTTGGCATTAAAAAAACTCAGAATCAAGTTAAAGTAAAACTTACTCTTGGTTTCGAGTAGTTGAACATGTTTATGGGTCTATTTTTTAAGATTTGAGCTTTTTGAGAAAAAATATATTTAATGGCTTCCACTAGCTTGTTTGTGGCTGGTCATGTCAGATTCTGGGAAGGAGGACAAAGAAGTGACAAAGGAGGAGGTGATGGAGGAGCGAAGCAGGAGGAGGAGGCAAAGGCAAAGACAGGAGTTGATTGCAAAGGTGGTGGAGTGGGAATTAAAGTTAGTGATAAAGGTGGCAAAGTCAAACCCAGTGGCAAAGGAAAGGCAGTGGATTGGTGGAGTAAGAAAATAAATAAGGTAGAGGTCACCCACAATTTTTGATATATTTTTACATATTAAAAATGTTGGAATAAGAATGGATTTTAAATTCTTACTACTAATTATGAATATTATGGTATATTTTACCTACATAATGAACACAAGTAATTATCATAATACATGATGAAAAATGTATGTAAATGATGGGTAAGTAAACCCTATGTTTGGGCATACCAAAAGGGTAGAGATCTTCATCCATTGTGTAAGACAACTAAGGAAATGGGTGTCAAGTGTCGATCTTGTGACATCCATAAATTTAGAGGTATTTTTATACATTAAAATATTAGGTTTGGAATTGATTTTAAATTTCTTTTGGGTAAGCCATTGACGTCATCACCGATGTGTTAGTGAACGCTTTAATGAGTAACTAATTTTACTATCGGTAGGCAAAAACATGTAAACAAAAATGGTAGTGAATTTCGTGGCTTCATCGATAAAGTCAATGATGCATTGGTGCATAAGATGTTTTTGTTGATAAGGATAAAAATCGTCTGAAACATATAGTTACGTACCGAATTTGGTTATTTCTCTCGTCGTATAAATACTCTTTGACGTCCTAAGACACTAATCTATATGAAAATTAATTTTTAGTCGAGAAGGAATTCTTAGGGCGCATAAAAACTAGAGAATAAGGGAGAAAAAGGTTGAATTCTAATATTCAACGTGCAAATTACATAGGAGAAAAGTTAGATTGCCCATCTCAAACCAAATGTAATCTTTAGTTTTGAAAAGAAGCATGATTTAGGAATTATGAGTTATTTTTAAAATTTGAATCATGATATTATGTATGAATATGTTATACGAGATAATGATATGTTCATGGTGGAAAAACAATGAATTAAATCATGATTTTGGGTGGTTATGTATTATGTGAGTTTTGAATGCATTTAAAATGGAAAATTTATGCATATGAAAGTTTTATTCGAATGATCTGTCAAAAGGGAATGACTTAAGTACCAAAAAGGGAACTTTTATTCTTCTACTTTGATCAGCAACGTGTTTTTTAATACATTTATGATAGTGTCAATGGTTAAAAGAAAATGAACAATTACTCACATCGACACAAATGGATACATCGGAGTTATATTGGGCATCGATAGTGGGACTTATGCTTTGATGACGACGTTGGTAAATCTAACTTATCATAGTAAGTAATCGAAACATTGATGTTGGTGTTGACCCTAGAGACCCTAGGAAATATATGTGCAAGTAAGAGTAAGTCAACCCTAGGTTTGGGCATACCAAAAAGGGTAGAGACTTTAATTTATGTGTTTGACACTTATGGACATATGGGCCTAGTGTTGGTCATGGCTCCAAGAACGAGACTCCAAGGCTTGGGAGTTAGTTTGAACGGTACAAGTGCAACACAACAAAGAAGTTCTCGGTAATCATGAAAAATCGAGAAGCTCGACTACTTATGTCTATGACACTTGTGGGGCCTAGCTTCATGGTGTGAATGAAACGTGTTATAGTCTTCAACAAGAGTATGAAGTTGCTTCGTGAAGTGGTATATAATTCGAGAAATCATGGAGGTCCCCTTCATGTTGTCACAATATTAGTGAACCTTTGTACTTTGCGTTAAGGGTTGATCTTGAAGTGACTTCCTAGTTTGATTATTTTCGTGATATTTGTTTATGTGGTCGTCCCATTGGGCATTCAATATACCCAACATCCATCCTTGTGATTCAAGTACTCAAGAGGAGTAAGCTTTTAGGAGGATTTGTGGTGCTTGACAAAGACATCTAATTCAGGCCACCTAGTATGAAAGATTTTCGTTTGTCTTTTATGATGATATTTATGATAGTTTAATATTTGTCTAGATGAGATTAACAGACCACTAGATTGCCCTAATTTGATTATCTTAGAAAGATAGATTGCGAGTTCTTACCTTTATAAGTTGGAATTTCGATTAAACAACGAAATGACAAAACTAAGTTTCTACGCATTCATAATCATTCTATAAAGAAATTAAACTCTAAAATACATGATCACACACAAATTTTACGTGGAAAACCCCAACAAGGGTGAAAAACCATGACAACCACTCTTAGCCTAAAATTAATGTATTAGATAGTATGACGCTACATAGATACAAGCAAACCACCAACCTTTGTTGTTGATTCTAACCCAAATTTTTTTTTCTTGGATTTCCTACAAATTCCTTTCATTGCTGGACTTTAATTCTTCTCTTCAAGCTTTGAAATTTTTTTAATATACTTTTGTCTTTGTCTCCTTCTAGCCTCCACAACAAGCTCCTCTTGTTCTTTGACTTTAGCCTTGATCCTCTTTAACTTCTTTGAAGATCGATGTAGCTCCTCCTTGATTTGGTGTGTGTAAGACTCTTCTCTCAGTTGTGTGTTTTCATGAAATCACCATTAACATAAGCATGAAGTTCAAAGATGATCTCCTTTTGGAAAACTATGAAAAAATATATCTATTTTTTCTTCTCTACGAATTTTTAGGTTTTTCTGTCTTCAATTTCATGAATGCCTAGCCTTTAAATAATCAATTAAATTTGTTCAAGTATTTGATTTCAATTAAAAATAAAATCTCTTCCGAAAAGGCTTAAATTAGGCAAAAAACATAGACAACGATCGATTGCTTGACATAATGAGCAATCGTTGATTGTTTCAATTAGGGTACGATACTAGTAGTTATCGATTATTCGATTATGCAATCAATCAATAAACTCTCGGCTTAATTTTACACATGCTGATTCAAGTGTCGATCGATCGGTCTAGTATAAATTGCAGTGATTAATCGATGATGATATAGTAAAATTCATATTTTACCCTAATTTGGTCTGAAAATTGAAATTTTACTTATTCTAAGCTAATCTAAGTAAATTGTGTATGTGAGTGTATGCAAATTAATATTTTACCTTTAACACTGCTTAGTCTTCAACCTTGATCGATAAGAACACATCTGTTTATATTTTCAAGTCATTCAATTCTAAATCCGACTCCACAACTAAATCTAGTCATATTTATAAGATTAAAAATATATATAAAGTTTCGATATTATTTTAATCATCAAAATTAGTCAATTATAATATATATGCCTCATATATTCTTTCAACTTAGGCTTATATGGATAACTATATGCATGTGAGTGTCAATTTATATACATTGGTGTATATTATGGTTCACAAACATGTAGAGTAGCAAGACTTATTTCATTTTATAAAATGGTTTGATGATAGTTAATCCGTACTCTTGATTTGATATTTGTATGTTTGGAAAGAAAGTGGCTTGCACCAAGAGGAATCTTAATGAATGCTTTGGATTGATGATGATATTATTGTTTTCATGGTGATATTTTGTGAAAAATAAAATTAAAAATCTTAGGGTGTAATAGGTACTTTAGACATTTCCTGCTACATGTGTGAAGGTTTACATGTGCTAGGGTCATTTTTAGATTGAGGGCCATTTTTTTAAATCACTCCCTTCCTTTCCACAAAAAGATTCAAATATAAATAACCTAAAAAACATACAACTTAAATCTTGCTAGAAACAAAAAAGCTTAAGAAACATAAACTTTCCTAGTAAAATGCAACTGATTATAACATATTAAAAATGATACATCTAAAAAACAACAATTATAATAAAGATAAGATAGAGCAAACTCCTTAACGGTAAACACTAAAGACCACAATTGTTGTAACCTTGATCTCTTTGATTGCAAGTAAACTCCATAAAGTTGGCCAAAATGTCAATTCGATTAATGAGCTCCAGGATCACCCAAGGGTAGATTGAGCTCAAGGACAAACTCCACGGGAGGAAAGCCACAACACCTGTTATGAACATATGTAAGGGCCCCTCAAAATCTTACTTGTTTTTGGTAAAAAATTTAAATTATTTCATTTTCCCCCTAGGGTACCATACTTTACAACCATAATTTTGTAGCCTCCTAACCATGTTTTGGAAACCTCATGGGGCAGTAGTCACGAAGGCAAGAAGAAACAAACAACAACTTTCTTTTTTGGTACATTGATCTCTATATATATAAGTGGATAGAAGAAACAAGGTCTCTAAGTAATATATTCAACAAAATTATAGTTCTAAAACTCTATTTTAACTCTAAAACTCCTCGAGATAAATCCACTCATTAGGTTTGTGAATCAAACTCTTCGGTGACTAAAAAATAATGTAATATGACAATTGACTCAAATCTCCCAGAGTCAATCTCCATCAGCTAATATGGTTTCTCTTCTAATATGCATTTGTTCCAAAATTTATCTTACATATTTATCAAATAATATTCAATTATGATTTTTTTTCTTATTCTAAGTTGAATATATTCATTTCATATAAATTAAATACTTTTACTTTTTGAAAAATAATGTTATGTTTGCACAAATTTTTACATTTTCATACCTAATAAAAATGAATTTATTTTTATATATATTTTAACCAATTTACTTTGAATAAAATACTCAAATTTCACATCATAACTTCCTTTTAACTTTGCAAAAACTCTGGTCTGACTCTACCAAATAATTTTGGAGCCGATTCTGATTTTAAACATTGACAAAATAACTTTATAGAGATAAGAACTTTGGGTTTAATATAAAAACAAACAAAGGCCAATTCTTCTTGTGATGGATATCACTTGCTCAATTTCATAAATATTATATCATTAGCTGATTATAAACCAGCATCAGCTTTATTCTACAAATAGTAATTCTTTTTTTTTTGGCACTATACAGATAGTGATTCTAAGATTGATTGATATTGAAATGTAACCTCACCTTAGTAGAAAAATATACAAAACCACCAAGAGAGAGTAAAAACAGTTTCTGGCTTTCAATGAAAACTCCTAAGTAATGTCATACACAGTTTTCGGGTTTTAATGCAAACTCCAAGTAATGTCATACATGTTTTTTCTTGGAAGTTGATATTTTTTATTTTTACTTTTTTTACACTAAAAGTCTACCCCCACTTCTCATTGGATAGAGAAGGTGAATCAGACCTGACAACATAGAGATTATTTTTATCAGTTCAATCACAAGTCGAGTAGGTTTTGGTGTAAAGAAGTGGAGTAAAAATATTATTTTTTCCCTGATTAGGAGAACCCTGCTGCAAACAGTGCATAAGGCAAATGCAGGGCCCTAAAAATTAGGGCTCCCTGCAATTTGCCTGAGGCCTAGGGGGGGGGGATTGGGGGGCCTAAGGTATCAGCTAATGTAGCTCGCTGCCTCCACTATGGCTGCAGCTTGGATGCCCTTTATTGCCTTTCAATAGTTTCAAAAAGGATTTCTCTAAAGATCTGTACATAGTTCTGGCGTTCCACTATACTGGTGCAAAGAGACCATGAACTCAGCAGTAGATCAACCACAACCACAAATTTTTTAAGAATTATGAGGAATTATGAGATTGTTGACTTGCAGGTGAAACGGCAGAGACTTTCATGGTAGTGACGCAAAAATTACAGTGCATGTAAACAGTGAAGTAGTAGCTCTTTTTGTTTCATTCAAATTGTTGCATAATTATCCATTTGAAATTTAGAAGTGAGCAATACCGTCGAATGAATTGTCTATTCACTTTAATATTGAAGAATTCCATAAATAATCCAAGACAAAAAGTCCATGCCAAAGGAAGTTACCATCTGCTGTAATATTTAATGAGAAAGTCTAAGATATCATGTACTTCCTCCAAAGAAGTATAAATCATCAATAATCTTTACAAGAGCATGCCCCATTTTAAAATGGTGAAAGTGATTGCAATCTCTTACAGTAATCTTACGATGGAAAACCTTTGATATCATCTTGATAGCGCTACAACACAGTCTAAACAGATTCTTAAGTTCTTAACTATCCTAATTGAGGTTCCAGGGCTCGCCTTAAAGAAGCAAAAAGCAATAGTTATTCTTTCACTGTGAAGTGACAAAGCACATTCCTTCCCTTTCTCATCCAAGTCAAGCAAATTTTCTTTTGTATTCTCCACATAAAACGTGAGTTTCAACTTCTTCATGATCTCGTCAAGCATTTCCTCTGGGTGCGATCACCAGCACAGAACTTGTGCATAATTCTGCCCATTTCAACCAAACTACATCCAGGAACCTTCTTGATCCCCTTGATTCTATAAGATATCTTACACTTTTTACATCTTCCCATCAACCCATTTTTGCATAGCCATTGGACAGAAGCACATATAAGCCCGACTATTAGTTGGTTCTAACTAAATGAATTGTTCAAGGGCGAATTCACGACCGGGTGCACCTCCTTGGTCTCCATAAGGGCATGACTAGCAGAAATTGGTGGAGCCCGCTATATTCAAAACCCAGTGTGCCACCTGCTGACAACTTTCTAGCTTGCGTTTGTGACATCTAGTTGTTGTGGAAGGTATTGAGGCAGGATGCAGGAACAGAATATAACACTTGAGCCCATTCGGCACAGGTTTGCTGAATGGGCGTGCCAGGAGGCCGACCATAGGTGAGTTCCTGTCCTGTAAATTAAGATTATGAGTTTTAATCTAAAGTTTTAAACTAGGTTGGCTCCAAATGCTGCCAAATTTATTGAGCCCCGAATAGGCCATTGTTAAATCCATTCCGTTGGGCACCTCAGTAGACCATCCGGCAGGCACTTTATTTTTTGTAGCTTGTGGATCAGACAATAGGTCTGAGTAGAAAGATCTGAGCCTCCAATAAGATAACAACAAGCTGAGTTTAACTTGGGAATAATTTCATCCTTTTGCCCAGACACTTTGATTCGATTTCAATGTCCTGGAGGCAAGGATAACTTCTAATTTAACCTTCATAGAAAATTTTGTAAGCCATTCTGACATGTGCTTCTTGACATTGCAACGAATATAATAACTCCATTGATAAAGGTAATCAGAATCTGGAAAATGTCCTGAACATAGTAATACCTTCTAACGCTGATATGGCAACTTAGGTGCATATATGATGGATCACGCTGCCTCCTAGTGGCTGCAGCTTCAATACCCTTTACTACCTTTCAATTTACCACTCCAGTTTAAAAAAGAAATACTCCAAAGATCTGTTGGGGTGCACACAGTTCCAATATTCCAGTATACTGGTGCAAATCGACAACAAATTCTGCAGTAAATCAACCACAACCACAAAAAATCTGAACATAGATACTTCAGCCTCGAGCATTTCAGTCTTCAAATAGAGCTGGTTTCTTGAAATTGTGATGAGCACCCTGTAGGCACACAGTGAAGGGAACAGGGAAAGTAGAAGGGGGATATCTTAGGCCCACTCTCCAACAAAAGGTGCAGCCAAGAAGGGGGCGAAGGGATATAAAGGGAGAGAGATGATCAAGGAGGAGGAGGGAATAGGGCAAATAATTCTTCATTAATCATAATAGAGGCACCTCGTGCCTTATATAGTTTGGCCAATATTGTGGGCCTGGGCTTTAATGGCCTTAATCTCCTACTTAACATAAAATAAGGAGCTCCTACTTACGCCTTATGGGCTGAACTAATAACAGGCAAAGTAAACTAATATGTGAATAAAGGAAGTAAAGCCTATGGCATGTCACAACATAACAAATTGCAAGTTGGAATAGGTACTAGTCCCACAGGTTGGTTTCCAAGTTAAATCAAGTACTAGGAGATCTAACTCCAAGGGCAGACCAAGATCCGTTGATTACAAAAATCTTTAAGAAAAAGCAGCAAAAACAGTTTCCCTGATGTAAAAAACTGTCATGATTCTGGAAAATGATCCTCTAAATGTGATGTCTTAGTATAAGTTTCGTTTCCAAAGAAAATCAGCCATATGTATATTCTTTGAGTTTTCTTGTCACTATCCATTTTATGAAACTAGGTCTCATAAATCCCTCTTACCTTGGTATTTGTTGCCTTCACCAATTACATAGCCATTTTTCGTGATCCTATCCAATCATCGTTCCTTCCATAAACTCCATTTCCCTCATTCACGGTACTGCCACCCAAAAACAACAAAATAAGAGACAAGTAAAACAGAAGCGAAATTTAAAACTCGGATTAACATTTAAAGAAAAAGTCAAGAAAACAACAAAGTAACAAGCTTTTAATACAAGAAACTAGCGAAAAAAAGAAACTACATCTTAACCATCCCTCTAGTGTTTCAAGATTTAGAGCTGACTTTGAAGTGCACTTTGTAAAATCAGGTGTGTGTCCTATCGGCAGATGCCATTGGAATTTTTTCCTTAAACATCTAATTAGTTACTTGCTTCAAACTGCATCATCACATACTGAGGTAAAGATCAGCCGAAATTCTACAAACTTTAGGCCATCTTTTAACAGAACACAATGAACAACTCTAGCAGATAAAAATTGGCACGTTTTCCAGTCATTCTTGATACTCTGATGTGAATTCAAAAGAAACTTTGGATAATTAACAGCAACTGAGTAGTTGGCAAATTATGAGATTGTTGACTTGCAGGAGGGCAAAGGCAGAGATATCCGTGGAAGTGGTATAAAAATTTACCGTGCATGTAAACTGTAAAATAGTGGAATAAATCTATATTTTTATTTTGTTCAAATTGTTCTATGATTTTTCATTAGAAATAATAAAGAATACCTTCAAATGAGCTCTTCACCTTGATCTTGAAGAATTCCATAAATAATCGAAGGCAAAACGACCATGCTATAGTATTTAATAACAAAATTTATGATATCACATACTTCACCCAAAAAGCATAAATCACCAATAATCTTTACAAGAGCATGCCCCATCTTTAAAATGGTGGAATCGATTGCAATCTCTTACAATAATATCACGATGGAAAACCTTTGATATCATCTTGATAGCAACATGGCAGTCTACACAGATTCTTAAGTTCTTAACTATCCTAATTGAGCTTCCAGGGCTTGTCTTAATGAAGCAAAAAGCAATAGCCAATTTTTCACTGTGAAGTGACAAAACCCATTCCTTCCTTGTCTCATCCAAATCAAGCAAAACTTCTTTGATATTCCCCATGTAACCGGCAAGTTTCAACTTCTTCATGATCTCATCAAGCATTTCAAATATTTCCCTGCTCTCTGGGTGTGATTGATCACCAGCAAAGAATTCATGCATAATGCCGCCCATCTCAACCAAGCTACAACCAGGAACCTTCTTGATCCCCTTGTTTTCCATCAGATATCTTATATTTTTCACATCTTCCCATCTACCCATCTTTGCATAGACATTAGAAAGAAGGACATAAGCACCACTGTTAGTTGGTTCTAACTCAAGGAGTTGTTCAAGGGCAAATTCGCATGTCTTTATGTCCCTGTGCGTCCGTGATCCACTTAAAAGAGCACCCCAGATGAGCACATCTGGCTTCATGGGCATTTTGTTTATTACCTCCAATGCATCATTTATAAGGCCAGCTCTTCCAAGGAGATCCACCAGGCAACCAAAGTGCTCGATCTTAGGTGTTATCCCAAATACCTTACTCATTTTCCAAAAGTATTCCCTACCTTCTTTGATCAAGCCCTCATGAACGCACCCACACAAAACACCCAAGAAAGTAATATCATTAGGCCTCACCCCATTTCGTTGCATCTCCTCAAACATATTTATACATTCCTGTCCATGTCCATGCATTCCAAGTCCTGAAATCATGGCACCCCAAGCCATCACATCCTTCTGATTCCCCAAATTGTCAAAGACCAGCCTCGCTCTCTCAATGCTTCCACATTTCACATACATATCTATCAGTGAAGTGCCCAAAACGACGTCAATCTGCATCCTGCATCGATCAATATAAGCATGTGCCCACCTCCCATGTTCAAGCGCACCCAAATGCCCGCACGCAGCAAGAATGCTCGACAAAGTATACTCATTTGGCCCAACCCCCTCCCGTTGCATCTCACGAAACAACTCAAGTGCTTCCTTACATTTTCCAAACTTCACGTACCCATTAATCATACAAGTCCAGGTCACAACATTTCTTTCCGGCATTGCATCAAACAGCCGGCAAGCGACGTCAAAAGCACCGAACTTGAGGCTTCCATTGACAATCGAATTCCAAGAGGGTAAATCCGGGAGCTGAATCTCATCAAAAACTTGGCGGGCAGAATTCAAACAACCGCAATTCGTGTACATGTTGATGAGGGAGGTGTGGACGAATGGGTCGGAGGCAAAGCCAGAGAAGAAAATGTGGGCATGGGTTGACTGCCCGGACTGGAGGAAAGGCGGAGAGGAGAAGGAGTCGAGTAGAAAGGGGAAGGTGTAGAAGTCGGGATCGATGGAATGGAGGCGCATGCGGCGGTAGACGCCAATGGAGGAGAAAGACGGGGCGGGGGAGAGGGTGCGGATCCGGATGAGAGTGTTCCAGGCGAAGGTGGCGGGGGTTGGGTGGGAAAGATGAAAGGATGGGTGGACGTAGGAGATGACCTTTGCCGAGGAAGCTCGCATCAGACTTGTGGCGGGAAAAGAAATGGCCGACAGGTTACTCTCATCGTTGTAATTTGTATTGGCCTACTCTACCCGGTGCTGACGAGCCGAGTATTCTTGAGTTGAGTTCCAAAGTCGAATTCTAAGCCCGAGTTGTTATATTTTATAATTATTATTTAATTTTATAATTAATGACCTAAATGTATTAAAAAATTTATTAAAACAAGTATAGTTAATAAGTAGTTTAATATAAAATTAAAAAATTAAATAAATTAATCTTTATTAATTTAAATTTTTTAATTTAAATTATTAATAATGATAGAGGAAGTAAAGTTTCTTAAAAAAAAAATGGTTCTAGATCTTATAAGATATATTTATATAATTCTTCTAATAAAAAGTTTTGTGTAATTATTCATAAAATAAAATAAAAAATTTAAAATTTAGGATACAAAAAATCTATATATAATATGTAATATATATATATATATATATATATATATATATATATATTAAAATAATATATTTAATATGAGTTTATAAGTTTTTATCAAACTTCAAGCACGGAACACATCTATATTTAAGTTTAGCTTGCGCACCTTTGAGTTCAAGTTTCTCTGGGGGGGGGTCCACCATGTAAGCCTGTGCATAATAAGCCGTGTTATCTAAATCCAATGACATTGTATGCCATTTGGATTAAAATCTAAGAATGCATGATGCTTCAATTCACATAGTAGGCTCATATAAAGAAGACTTGTTATATCTAGACCACTTGGAAATTAATGAGCTTAGCATTTATTATATATTAAGTACATATAATATGAGTACTATTTAACTATGATTAAATATATTTAAGCTTAGCTTGCGCAACTTTGAGTTCAAGTTTCTTTGGGGGGCCCACCATGTAAGCCCGTGCATAATAAGCCGTCCTATCTGAATCCAATGATATTGTGTGCTATTTGGATTAAAATCTAAGAATGCATGACGCTTCAGTTCACATAGAAGGCTCATATAAAAGACTTGTTATATCTAGACCCACTTGGAAATTAATGAGCTTAGCATTTATTATATATTAAGTACATATAATATGAGTACTATTTAACTATGATTAAAGAGTTAAAGAAACAGTTATGATTAGTACTTTGAATCGATTAATGAAACAATCAAAACTAACCCAATTTTATTGGTTAATTAAATGGTTATAAGCTTTAAACAAACTGTAACCAGTTGATATTCCGCCAGCATTGTTGCTCTCAGTTAACATTGTTGAGTTTGTATCACTATCCTTAATTAAACTAAGCAATGTGATCTATAGAACCTAAGCATATTTAGAATTTATCCCTCTGAACGGTAAACTGTGGGCAAGTTATCCTTGGTAGCTTCATGATGCACTTCTATAATACAGACGGCTCAATGTAGCGCCCCCCAAATGTGACTCCAAATTAACTAGTTGAATACTTCATTTTATATCAATAGTTATATTTAGAAAATAATAATTTTTATTAAATAATAAAACCTACATTTAAGAGAAGGAAAAATAAGATTATAATACTCTTTTTTAAGCAACCCCCCTCTTCCAAATTAACTAGTTGAATATTTAACAAAAAACTTAATCATGGAATCCTTTCAGTCTTCTTACCCATTCTACTATTCCAGTTAATTGATTAATTAATCCCATAACATGACCCCCGATAAGAATCCTAAAAAAGGTAAGTTAGAACATCTCTTTTGATGTTTTGTTTAGTGAGACTCCCTTCATCTCGCGTTAATAGCTCTATTTGGTTTCTCAAAATAAATAAATAAATTTATTTTGAGAAATCAAATGGAGTTCTTAACATGGAACAGGGGAGTATTGAAGAAAAGAAAGACATAATGTCTGGCTTTTATTAATCTGATACAAGGCTGTTATAGTGTACATCCTGATCTGTCTAAGTACAGATTATAACTATAAGATAACTTGTATACATACACGTAATGAAAGAATACAAAAGGCCATTTCTCAAAGTAGAATTACACAATCTACCCAATATACACTAACAAATAAAACACCATTTTTAAGGGGGAAAAGCAAGTTGTCAGATCCAAATTAAAAAGGCAAACTAATACCTCTTAGCCATAATCATAATTTTATGACGCGATCTATCAATATTAACATAAAAAGCTTGTGCTTTACCCTGCTCAGAATTTCTCATAACTGTGTGTGAGTGCATATGTGTGTGTAACAGAGAGAGGATGCTAGCTCATTTTACAGTCTTCTAGCCTAAAATAAATACATGTTCATAATATGTATATGACATTTGACAGTTAGGGGGATTCGTCGTGATGCATAATTTTTTCCATAATCACATAGAACACGGTTAAAAAATTACACTGGTTGGTCACTCATGACTTTTTAATGTGGAAAAACTACCACACGTTAGTCGTGCACGACTTTTTAGTGTGGCAATATTTCCCAGCATTAGTCATTTTCCACAAGGGCTCTTGTGAGTTGTTTGTCTGCAAGTTTGTGATTCTTTTTCCACACTTCTTGATATATACAAAAAAATTTACATCTCATCTTTCATTACCTTAGCTATTACTGTGGGCTTAACTACCCAAAAATCATCTCTTTAGCCCTAACACTAGGCCTCATACTATCCCACTCATCAGTCATAACCCTAACTATTATTGTGGCCTCACTGCACACAACGAAAACTAGATACAACAAGTAGTATGAGGCTTACTTATTAAGTTTAATCAAAACTCATGTGTGAATATCACTATCCATATTAAAATACTTATTAGGCCACATATAGCTCCTCATGTCTTTATGACGCTCTCATTGATGGTGTTGGACCCATGTCAGCTCTATGTCTGGGCTACATGGAGCCCACACTATATACAAGAGAGACTGTGTTAGTATGAGCCTCAACGCACGTGTGTTTGTGTGAGCCCTAGTATCTTAAGTCATCGATCCATAATTTAATGGTGCAAAGGGGCAAGCAGGGATTCAAACTTACCTGCTCCCTAATATTCGCTTAATTTGGATTGAAATCTTATTGTAGCATAAGCTCACATTAACGCACCTAAGCCCTAGCACTCTCTCTCTCTCACACAGATAGATAGATAGATATATATATATATATATATATATATATATATATATATATATATATATATATATATATATATATATATATATATATATATATATAAACTACATGTACATATGTAAATATTTATATTCATACATCAAATTGGTACTTGAAACAAAATCTAAAACATAGTTAACTAAGGCCAAGGAAAAAAATCATTATGGTTTTTGTTGAATAGTGAGAATTTTTTCCCAAGAGGAAATTGGTTTGTAATTAAGAAACCACAACAAATCCTTAAAAACACAAGGCTTGGAATATTTCCCTAGTCAAAGTGTAGAAATCCATCACGACTAGCCCCGAAGGTTGTCGGACTTATTCTCTCGGGTTCTCGTGATAAGATACCGTCTTTTGAACGGTTCACCTCATGTCAAAGTAGCTCCAAGATCAAACAGTGGTTATCTCCTTGCTGCGGTCATCACTCTCTTAAAAGATATCATACCAGTCAGTCATTTGCACAAAGCATTGCTTTTGTCTTCCATACAGCACTGATCATAAGGCACAAAATGATTTCTTTTGATTGGAAACTCAGTGCCACCTTTTCAATTCTCACCATCTCCATCTTTCCTTTTCTACCTCAATATACTTTAGCATTGACTTACAGTCAGCTAAAAGGACAACCATCTTCTTAACATTCCCATGTCACATCTCACTTAGTTGGTGGCTTCATCTTTTTTTACCTGTTCCCATATATGCTGAAACGGCCTTAATCATGTCTCTTTAGAATAAGTCCATTCTCTGCCACACCTTTTCCTAAGACCAAAATATCAGTAATTAACAACTCCACATTGTCCTCTTCCCAGGCGATTTCCATTCAAGTTTCTAATCTTCTCTAAAGTGATCACTGATTTACCCAAGCCCAATAGTACCTCCACTGTCTTGTGGGATCAACAGAAAAGTTAAAGGCGCGACATGGGACATTTTAGTGACCTCCCACAGGAGAGAGTAATTAAAGCCGGCCTTTGGTAGTGGCCACTAAAGAAAACTACATATATTGATTAGGTAGATCTCCATTTGCATGAAACCTGGGCATGCTTTCTTTTGCTTTTGACTTTGGTGAAATGATATTTGTTGCCAACCGAACATTGGTCATCAGAAGTACTGCATAAAGCCAGCACTCTTCCTGAGGAGAAGCAGCAGAAATTAGTGGTCAGCTCCACCGACATGAGTTCCATGGGGTTGAAGAAGAATGCCTTGCACCTACTTGTGATTCTTTTGGCTTTCTCACACCTCATTACTTCGATTGCTGTCCCTGTGACAAGTATATCTCCAGCAGCCTAGTTTAATGAATGCTCATAACTATTCTCTACCAATCTTCTTCTTTTCTCAATTTTCTCACAATTTTCTTTTTCTGATTGTGCTCGAAGGAAGTCATAATCTCTCACAAGAAACTGAGAGCCTACCTGTGTCGGGTCGCACCTCTCAGGTTGTTTCATAAACTTCTGTTATAATTATCTTGTTATTTCTTGTTTGATAGTTGAATTTGAAAGTACTTATAGATGTGCTTTCCACCCAAAGTTTCCTCATCATCCATCCTCAGTCCTCACCTTCCCACAATGATCAGATGTGTTTTTCATCACATGTGCTGATTGTGGGAAAGTGATCAGATGGGATGATAACGAGCACTAGTAAGGAGGGATTTATAGCGCCACCCTTTGGATACATAGGCTGTGAGTTCAAGAGAGGTTGGTGCATTTCAACTGTTAGTAAGACCATCTTGCTTCCAGATCACCTTCCACCACAACGAGGGGCATCAAAGTTGTGTATCACCAAAATGCATATGACATTCGCTTGTCCATCTTTTCATCATGAAATATAAAGGATTTTTACTGATTTGAAGAGAAACTTATAAGAATTGATAAGCTTCATTTGATATAAAGAGGAAACTCGGACCAAAACTGAAAGTCTTTTTTTTCTCCATCATGAACGGTAGTATTTAGTCAATTAGTGTCAAGTAGGCGACGTCAGACATCAAGTTTTTGTCAATGGTTTTTTATGCTTATGTTGCTGTTGATACAGGCGACTGCAGATGAAACTATGGACAAACATCTTGAAGAAAGGACAGATTTTGAAAGCAACGATTATCCGGGAATTGGAGCCAATAATCGCCACACACCCAGGCCATCAGGAGGAAGAACAAACTTGGACTCCTCTCGAAACTAGCCCACTTTGATCTAGGCTGGTCCTTTTTTAACGTACTTGTCCAAAGTAATCACGAGATCAATCTCTTTTGTGGTGTGAAAGTTCAAGTTGTTTGGGAGTGCACTGAAGAAGACGTACCGTACTATAACTTTTAGCGAAGCAAAGGAAAAGCTTAAAGTAAACTACTTGACCCAGACTCGGAGTGGAATGCAGTAGTAAGGTATATTGAGCAGTTAAACCAGATGATTGATTAGTCTTAGTGTCTGTTGCAGCAATATCATGCATTCTGTACCAGACCTATTCGAATAAAAAGAGAAAATATAGATAATTTTGTAATAGTCTTCTCAACTTGGGTTTCCTTGAACCATAGAACTTTAGAAAAATAAGTCGATGAACAGTACAAAATTCTTCCGAATCAGGAGGAATCATACCCGAATTAGAGTATCTGGAAAAACGGTCTATATAAGATGAATGCTCTGAAGTAGAATAGTTTATACAAAGAGAGTCATTTTTTATTGATCAGTAATTTATCTAATCAAAATTTAAATTGATAAAAAAAATACATAGCGTTTCATGTGGTGGTTCAGATTTCATTACTTACTATAGATCAGCTTTGTCTTTCCGATTAATTGATGATCAGGCCATGCAGCAGGTCTGATGAGTGAGGAAGAAGTTCAGTTTTAAAATGAAAGACAGAAAGTATCAGGGACATTTTGTCGAACAGACTGATTGAATTTTATAACGAAAGGACAATTTCGTCCATCACTAATGCGAGGTTTAAAATACCGTTGAAACGAGTGGTGGGGACATGGACATTTTGGTCTTTTGACTTTAACTAAATAAGCCGTTAAATCAGTTAGTCGTCTTCTCCATGAGCATTCCGGCGGAACAGTGTTTAAACAGAAGTTATATGGGAGTGATTAAGAAAATTAGTTCTGTTAATCATTGGGAAGCTCTGATTATAAAGCCAAACCAGACTGAAGGAAAACTTTTGAAATTCAAATTTCAGCGCATAGCTTGGGAGGCGGAGCTCTTTAGAGACGGATCTGGGAGAGATCTGTTCTGCAACTGTTCGTGATAATTCAAGCTCGTGGTTGAAGCGATCTCGCTCCCAAGTTTTGAAGTTTTCTCAGTTTTTTTTTTAGAGCTAAGTAAACATCTTCTGATTTCTGAACTGTTTTGAAATTTAGTGATTTCTATTTGGATTGTAATTGGAATACTGTAATTCTGTGGATTTGTTGGACGAAAAAAGTTCTACTGATTGTGCCAATTTGTTACGGAATTTCGCTGATAACTGCTTGTTTGTTTGAATCTGTAATCGAATTCTGAAGTTTACAGTCAATTATTGAAATTTGGAATTAAATCGAGTTCATTTTGTTAAATTGTCCTGTGAATTGGATATTCGACTTCATCAAGGTCCAATGGAGCCTTGCAACTAGAACTTAAGGCCAAAGTTCCACCCCCCATCAAATGGCCTTTTGATTACGTTACCGCTTGCAAAAATGTCGTTTTTAGCCTTTACGTTCCCCAGTTGATAAGCCATGAGTCCTTTCAAATAGAGCACATAATAGCACACCATTAGTACAACTTGCAGATTTCAGTTGCTGCTTCTTCCTTCATATAAGGGCATATCAGTTGAAGTAGATTCTTCTTTTTGATATACTTTGTAACATCTATTTGCACAAAATATTTGCTCATGCCAAAAAGTCCAGGATCATGTTTTTTTTGCCATTTCTTAACTCAAGCCAAAAAAGGGGAGCCCTTCTTAAGCCGCTGAGTTTTTATTTTTTAGTAGTTGAGGGCGTTCTAAAAGACTTGAAAGACCTCATTTTTGTTGTTATCTCTCATTCGCTTGATGTGCATCACATAATGTATGGTGTTTTATGATACTAGATATGTAAAGTAAGCAAACTGAAGAGTGCAGTCAAGAAGGTGGTTGAACTACTCAACAACTGAACCACTTAAAGCCTATGCAAAGATCACTGGAAGAAATGCCAAATTGGTGTAAGTGGGTGGAGATGATGTGGAGTGCACTAATTAAGTAGTAACTTCTCAACCACCACTTTCTTGTATATGTATGCACGTAATTTTGTCGTCATAAGTAACCAGCTTTCGTATAAGAAGCTTCGTGCTTCCAGGGGACACAATGGACTAGTTAATACTGAATGTTGATTACCTGGTTCATGGAACATCGACCCCCAAAGCATTTAGAGCTAGATTTCGTTGTTACTTGCTGCATGGACCAAAAGCATTTAGAACTTTCTTATACCATCATAGGTAACCAGCTTTCGTATAAGTAGCTTCGTGCTTCCAGGGAACACAACTAATACTTTAATGTCCATAATCTTATTCCATCAACTTGACAACTATGTGCATGACCAAACGATAGAGATAACTAAATTTAATACTTAAAAGGCAAATTGGTTTATGTCCCCTTGCGTCCTCGGATCTCGATCTAATAGCCTCTCATGCTTGCGTGTGTAAGCCCAAACTCACATAAAATCTTTTCATGATATATATCTTAATTAAATTGTAATAGATATATAATTTCTATGTATGATATATATATATATATATTTTAAAAATATTAGGGACACAAACACTAATATACCCCTTATGTCCTAAATTAATAGCTCTATTTGATTTTTTAAGATGAACTAAAATTAGTTCAATTAAAAAACCAAATAGAGCTATTAATATATGACATAGTGTCAACATGATATCACACTAATATACCTAAAAACTCTTCTAAAAGAAGTATTACACTAAGGGGACCAACCTCAGTTTACAAAAAAATGCTTAAAATATTCTTTCAAAAGTTGAAGCATAACACAGAGACCAACCTTAGCTTATATAATATTTTTTTTTACATGTACTTGAAATTTTTTATAGGCATATTAAGGATAAATAATAATTATTTTATGAATGATTTATAAGTATTTAAAGAAAAAAGATACAAAGAAGTAGATAATAATGATACCTAACTAAGTTTCTATTTTTTGCATTTTTTAGTGATCACTATATCCACATAAAGAGAGAACAATTTCCTTTTTTTAGCATTTATAACTTAAACTCATTTGTCATAGTTTTATTCTTTCCTAGTGACTATAATTAGATGTTCGAAGTGTAGTCATAATACTTGTTGAAGTGTATTTATTAATATTTAATATGAAAACTATCTTAGTATGTATAATATTTCATATATTTTAGATTTATATATATGTTATTTTTATTTTTTTAGTTTGAACCCAGTTTGAGCCTAAGTTCATGATTCACTTATTTCAGCTTGAGCCAAGTTTTAAATTTCTAACTCGAGCCAAGCTCGAACTAAAAATTTTGAGCTTCGTGCCAAGCTTAGCCGAGCTTCAACATTTCAAGCTGAGCAAACCTAATACTCATTTTAGCTCCGCTCATTAACACCCCTATTTATGTGGGTCGGGTTGGGTACGTAGGTAACTTTACTTTTTTTTTTAATTAATATTTTATTTGGTTAACTTAGTATTTTATACTTTTTTATCTTTTTAAGGGTCAATCATAGAAAGAACTTAGATGCATTATAATTAATGCCAAGTACTTTCTATATTATTTCATAAAGGGAAAATCATATAGAGAGTATTGCAACAATATATGACACGTGTTCAACACAATTACAATCTTACAAAAATTACTAATTGAGTATAAAATAAAATAAAAATCTAATAGCAAGTAGACGTCAAAGAAAATCTTTTTCTACTCTTTCCCTATTTGGGCCATGATATCATTAACCAACTTCCTGGAAGACAAAAAATAAAATACTAGAATAAAATATAAATTATATTAATATTAAACATGTGATGGGAAAATGGAGAATGGCTAAACATGAGAAGCCGTAAAATATTTTAAGTCTTTTATTAGTAAAAAGCGTCAAAGTCAGGTTTTGCAATTACATTTTCCATACGCTAACCCTAACCCAATTTGTAATTAAATTAGGTCAGGTGAGGGTTATGTGGATCGGTCGACTTTTCACAACCCCAGTTGTGCTCATGGCTGTGTCATTCTTTTTTCATTTTGGCAAAATCCACTTTAGCGTTTACTTAAGAGAGCTATAAATGGCCTAACATCTCGAGATTTCCAACAGAGGCTAGCCTGGTTAGGCATTCTCACTAAACTTAGGTGGGAGTGCCCACCCACCTAAGACGAATCTGCCTTTTTAAAGGTTCAAATCAATTGGTGGGCACTCCCACCAACTATGGTGGGAGTGCCAAATCAGGGTCAGCATTTTCCCATCGCGGCGGACTCTGATCAAACACTCCCACTGGGTACGTACTTACAGAAAATACATAAAACCTGGACATGTTTTTCTTTTCCCTTTGACTTTGGAGTATAGTGAAACCATATTTGTTGCCAACAAAGCATTCCTCATCAGTACTCCGTAAAGTAAGAACTCTTCCTGTGGAGAAGCGGCAGAAATTAGTGGTTAGCACCACCGACATATATGATCGAGTTCCATGGAGTTGGAGAGGAATGCCTTGCATCCACTTGTGATCCTTTTGTCTTTCTCAAACCTCATTACCATGAATGCTGTCCCTGTGACGAGTATATCTCTAGCAGCTAGCCTAGTTTAATGCATGTTCATAATTATTCTTTACGATTCATCTTCTTTTCTTTTTCTCGCGATTTTTTTTTTTTCTGATTGTGCTCCTAGGAAGTCAGAATCTCTCTCAAGAAACTGAGAGCCTACCTGTCTCGGGCCACACCTCCCAGGTTGATTCATAAACATCAGTCATTATTACTAAGATTTGAAAGTACGTACTTACAGATGTGTTTTCCACCCAAGGTTCCCTCCTCATCCATCCTCAGTCCTCACCTTCCCACCATCAGATGTATTTTTTCTTCACATATTTACGCTGATGGAGGGAATTAAAGTGAGGTGGGATGATTATGAACACTAGTGAGGAGGGATATGCTGATGGAGGGGCGTTAAAGTCGCGTCACATCACCTTAATGCATATCGCATTATCTATTTGTGCATCTTTTCATCATGCAATGTAAAGGATTTTTACTGATTTTGAAGAGAACATTATAAGAGTTCATAAGCTCCATTCCTTCTCATCATGAAATATAAAAGGGTATTTACTGATTTGAAGGGAAAACTATAAGAATCTATAATCTTCATTCGATATCAATGCCATGCTCCGGAAACCTGCAAATATCTTCTATGGAACAGAAACTAGGACCAAAACTGGAAGTTTTTCTTTTCTCCTTCATGAACGGTATGGTTTAGTGCCAAGTAGGCGACGTCAGTCATCAAGTTGGTTGGTTATAGCTGTAAAACGTTATGCGACATAGAACTTTAAGCTATTTTACCAAGCAAAATCTTTATTGTCAATGGTTTTTGATGCTTATGTTGCTGTTGATACATACGACAGCTCTATTTTGTGGTGTAAAAATTAAAGTTGTTTGGGAGTCTATTAAAGAAGACAACCGTAAGCTAAGAACTACTTGACCCAGACATGGAGACGAACGCAGTAGTGAGGTATATCATGCCTTCTATTGTCGTTGTATTCGTATAAAAAGGAACTAGTTAATACTGAATGCGATTATCTGATCGAAGGAATATCATTTATCTTGACTTCATGACCCCATAAAAGAAAGAACTAGATTTGGTACTTGCTTGATGCATGGGCCAAAAACATTTTGAATATGTGATGTTAGAATTTTGAATGATGGTTGGGAGGCTCGTTTCTCATATCCATTTGCTTTAAATGGTGGTGCATCTTGATCATGATGGTGAAAATTAAGCAATTATCGACTTTATCATTTGACTATCGTATACTTGGACAATCTCCTTGTTTTTTCTTAAAATTTGTATTTTAGAGCGCACCCCCCCCCCCCCCCCCCACGAAAGTTATGAGCAAAATGCAAAACACGTACGCTAAATCCCAAGCATGCCGGCTATGGGCTCGCCATGGCAAGGGGCCCGCTGAAATGTCAAATGGCCATTCCCCTCTCCTGGCCTCGATATTGATCTTTTGATAAACCCCATATATGGGCCCCTTTTTGTTATGACCCGCCCTAAGGGTCGAATTCCGTTTTTAAAATCTACTCAAATTAAAATTTAATTATTATTAAAATATATTTTAGAGTAATTAATATTATTTAGGTTTAGGCTAATATTAAAAGTTTATTTTAATTAAAAATTTTATTAGTATTAGGATTAGAATTCTCAATTGTATATAAATATATAGGGAATATACCCTATTTAATTAATACAAAAATTTAATTTAAAAAATAATTTATTTTAATTATCTTTCAGTTATTTTTTATATTTTTTTCTCTAATTTAATTTATGTAGACAACAATCTACATCACTAATATTAGAGCCTTCAATTTTGAACCTCTCTACAATATTGCACCTTCCTTGCCCTCTCCCGCATGTATTCGCTCACCTAATCATCAATTAAAGAAAGACATGAAAAGTAATATATCAAAAATTGGATATGATTATTATAATTGTCCTTCGACGAAGTGATGCAAGCAATCTGAAGTGTTGCAACGGGCCACTTTGTTAGGCACTGGATCCACTTTGTTAAGCAATTCGAAGTAATACATCCCTTTGTTGAAGAAGAATTTGTTGCTCACAATTGTCTTTTGTGCCTCAACTCGACTACAAATCCCCTCTTGTAGCGTCTTCTTCCTTTCTCCATAGTGATGGTGGCTTCTCTGAAGACAACTAGTGGGTATTCGTCCTCCATGCCTCTACCTTTCCGGTGTCACACAACTGTGGCAGCCTGAGAACGCTTCCACCCTCTTTCTGTGGCAATCCTCGTAGCAGCTTTGTCTGCCAAGCACTAGTAGCAGTTCCACCACCTAACGCGTACTGGAGCGCTCGAGTTATCTCCTTCCTCTTCCACGTTGACTCATTGAACCGATTGAGCCACCCCTGTCCTTACAGTTTGCTTTCCCTTCAGTGAAATCTGTCGATGGAGGCCTAATATTGGTCATGGTGGGTGCCCAAGGGACAAGACACCAACTTCTCCAGCAGGAATCCAGTCTAGGTTCAACTCCATTGGCTAGTTCATGCCACCTCCGACCAATTGGGTTGCCCTACCCGGAGATTACCCTTCTGTACAGTCGTTGCCGCCCAAATCCTTTCCGGCGGTGACCTTGGCTATGGTAGTTGCTTTCATGCCGACAAGCGCACCTCTTTCTCCGGTCGGCCTTGTTGCTCTCACCATGAATCCTCCACCAAACCGTTCCCCGCACCTCCCACTTCCACCACTGCCAAGGGCTCCTCCAGCGCTGGTCGCTTCTATCCCAACTGAAGAGGAAGAGATTTTCAACAAATGATAATGGTATTTGTACAAGTGTTTGTACAGGCTTTTATAGGGAAGACCCTCGGAGACAAATCTGGGGTGAATCCCTTAAGAATATTACAATAGATCATGTATCGTTTGAGAATATTACATAGAATCACAATATGAGTGAAAAAGGAAAAATGTGATAGGGTAAGGATTTGGTTCCCTGAATAAGCCCCTGCAAACTCAGGGCGGGTGAGTAGCCATGAGTTTGGTAGTGAGAGTTTGAAACTGAGCAATGGGCAGCGGCTTTGTAAGTATGTCAGCGAGTTGATCTTTGGACGAGACATGACAGACCTGCATGTGACTTGCTAGAACTTGCTCCCGAATGTAGTGATGATCGATCTCGATGTGTTTGGTGCGAGTATGGAAGACTGGGTTGGCTATGAGAGCGATAGCAGACTGATTGTTGCACAGTAGTGTGGGTGTATCAATGGAGGAGATGCCTAGAAATTTGAAAACCATGGAAACCTAGACAATTTATGTGGTCGTGGAGGAGAGTGCACGGTACTCAGCTTCAGTGGAGCAGCGAGCAACGGTAGCTTGCTTTTTAGACTTCCAGATGATGAGGTTAGGACCCATGAAGATGTAGTACCCAGTAACAGATCCACGGTCAATAGGTCACTGGCCCAGTCGGAATCAGAGTAGGCAGTGAGAGTACAGGGCTCTGGTTGTAAGAGAATGCCATGAGAGAGAGTGCCTTAAAGATACCGGAGGATCCGCTTAACGGCCGCATAGTGGGCAATGGTGGGGTTATGCATATGTTGGCAAACATAGTTCACGGAATATGCGATGTCTGGGCGGGTGTGGGTGAGGTATTGGAGAGCACTGACGATGCTTTTGTAGTGGGATGGATCAGGGAAGAGGGGGTCAGTGGGGGAGGTGGGGGGTCGTTCGTGGCCGGTGGGAGTAGGGGTGGGTTTATAGTGGTCCATTTGGGCACGATGGAGGATGTCGCGAGCATAGTAGGCTTAAGAGAAGAAGAGACCATTAGGGGTAGTAGTGAACTCAATACCAAGGAAGTGGTGAAGAAGACCCAGGTCTTTGACAGCAAAGGCACGACTAAGAAGAGATATGACATGTGCAACAAAGGGAGCATGGGAGCCGGTGATAAGGATGTCATCGACATAGACGACTAGGATGGTGATTTGAGAGCCTTGTTGGTGAAGGAAGAGAGATGTGTCGGCGTGGCAAGACCGAAAGCCAAGGTGGGTTAAGTAAGATGAAAGTTTGGCATACCATTGATGGGGGGCTTGTTTGAGGCCGTAGAGGGCTTTGTGGAGGCGACAGACATGGTGGGGGTGGGAGGGATCAATGAAACTGGGGGGTTGGGCCATGCAGAGTTCCTCCTCAATGGTGCTATGAAGGAAGGCATAGATACATCAAGTTGTTTAATGGCCCAAGCATTGGAGAGAGCGAGGCTGAGGACAATGCTGATGGTATAAGGCTTGACCACGGGTCTAAAGGTTTTATGGTAGTCATGGCCTTCTTCCTGAGTGAAGCCTTTGGCAACCAGGCGTGCCTTATACCTGGAGATGGTGTCATCAGGGCCACGCTTGATCTTATAAGTCCACCTACATCCAATGATGTTGGAATTGGGTGGGGGTGGGACAAGGGTCTAGGTGCCTTGACAGAGGAGGGCCCCATATTCGGAGCGCATAGCATCACACCATTCTGGGATTTGGGAGGTAAGACGGTAGGAGGTGGGTTCTGTGTCAAGGGGGATTGGGCGGTGAGGGAAAGGGGGATACGAGGACGATAGATGTCGGCTTTGCTACGGGTAATCATGTGGTGGGTAGGGGCGGGGGAGGGGGAGGAGACGTGAGAGGGTGGAGTGGCGAAGGGGAGGGGTGGGGGAGACGGGAGGGGGAGGAGAGTGTTGGGAGGGAGAAGAGGGGTAGGGGAGAGAGGAGGGAAAGGCTAAGGGGAGGGAGGTTGTGGGGGTGGGAGGAAGAGGCAGGGGGTAGGGGCGAAAGAAGGGGGGGAATGGGTGGTGCTAATGGGGAAGGGGAGTGAAAGGGGAAGTTATTTTCAAGGAAGCGGACATGGCGAGAGATGTAGACTCGATGACTTGAGGGGTCAAGACAACAATAGCCTTTGGTGGTGGGACAATAGCCAATGAAGACACAGGGGACAGACCGGGCGTTGAGTTTGTGTTGTGAGTAAGGGCGGGTCCGATGATAACATCGGCAGCTGAAGACACGAAGGTGGGAGTAGTCAGGAGGTGTATTGTGAAGGAGTTGGTAAGGGGATATATGATGGAGGGTGGGGGATGGAAGCCGGTTGATGAGGTAGGTGGCGGTGTAGGCAGCATCAACCCAATAGGTGGAAGGCATGTAGGTGGAGGTAAGTAGGGTAAGAGTGGTTTCAATGATGTGGCGGTGTTTGCGTTCAACAACTCCATTTTGTTCGGGGGTATGAGAACAAGAAAATTGGTGAGTAATGCCGCGAGTGTGGAAGTGAGAGGTGAAGTGGGAGTTGACAAATCTGCGGCCATTGTCAGAACAGAAGGTGGTGATACGGTAGGGGAAGGTATTTTCGACCATGGATTGAAAGGCAAGGAAGGTGTCATAAGCATCCGACTTAAGTTTTAGGGGGTAGAGCCAGGTATAGCAGGAGTAGTGGTCTACAAAGATAATGTAATATTGGTAGCCGAGGAAGGAGGTGACCAGAGAGGGTCCCCAAAGGTCAGAGTGGATGAGTTCTAGGGGGCGAGTAGTAGAGCGATGGGACAGGGCGAAGGGTAATTTATGAGATTTGCTACCATGACAACTATTACACTCTAAGTGCTTTATTTTGGTAACATGGAAAGGAAAAGAAGAAACGACAGTGTTGAATGTGGCGGAGGCAGGGTGGCCAAGTCATTGATGCCAGGTGGTAGAGGAAGAGGTAGTGGCGGTGAAGGCACTTGGGGGGTGGGAGAGAGTGGGTAGATGTCATTCCGACTCGGACCACGATAGAGGAGGTGACCAGTCTTGTTATCATGAATAGACACATCAGAGGCAGAGAAGGTTAGAGAGCAATCATTGTTATGTATAATTTTGTGAACGGAGAGAAGGTTGTGGGCGATAGAGGGTGTGTGGAGGATAGTAGGGAGGTGGAGTGTAGAGTGAGGAAGGGGGAGGGAGGAGCTATCAATGGAGGAGACAGGAAGTGATTGACCATTACCTATGTTGACATAAGGGGGCCAAGGTGGGGAGAGGTAGAGGTGAGGTGGTTCACGTCCGGGGTAATGTGTTCATTTGCACCGGAATCTAGTAGCCAATCAGGGGGGCATGGGACCCCTCCTTGAGCACTCATGGCCAGGGCACGGTTCCCAGTGGAACCCATGTAAGAAGCATTGCAGTGGGCACCGCATTTAATGACACTGTGGTCAAAGGAGCCACGAATTTGGCAGGCAGGGCATGAGGAACGGAATCCACCACGCCCACGACCGTAACGTGGGTTACCCCCACCCCCGCGACGAAAGTTGGGGGGGGGGGGGGGGGGGGTCGATAATGCGTTACAAGAGGAGTGGGAAGGAGTCCCGGGGCTGCAATAGTCTGTGAGGGGGCCATGGCGGCCGGTGGGACACCTGAGAGGAGGGCCGAGGGGGGGGGGGGGTGTCGAGGAGGAGTTGGCCCAGGGCCGTTGTGAGGGGACCCAGGAGGTCTTGAGGGTTGAAGGCGGAGGGAGAGCTACCCGCGGCGGCATGAAGGGCCGTGGGATGGGCTAGCGGTGGTCCGGTGGGAATAGCGTGCTGAAGTTTGAGGGTGGCTTCTTCGGCTAAGACGAGATTCCACAGTTTGGCGAGAGGGACGATGACACCACTAGCATGAATGCCAGCGGCGAAGGTGGCATAGTCAGGAGGTAGGCTGGCGAGAGTTTGGTGCAGTTAATCGGCATCGTCGACCAGTGCTCCGATGGCCGCCAGCTGGTCGACCAACTGACAGAGCTGGTCGAGGTACTGCCATGCTGGTTGGGCCAAAGCGGTAGTGGCGGAGCTCACCCATGAGATGGATGATTGCGGCTGGAGAGGCGGATAGATAACGGGTGGCCACAACAGTCCAAAGAGTTGCGGCGGTGGTGTAGGTGAGGAAGTGGCGGATGAGATTCGGATCGATGGTGGCCTGGAGAAACATGAGCAAGTGGTGGTCCATGGTGATCCAATCGGAGTAAGAGGGCCTGGCAGAAGAATCTGCCGGTGAGGGACAAGGCAGAGAGCTGTCAACGTAGGGTAGGAGGCGGTAGGCGTCTAGAACAGAGGCATTGGTTGTGCGCTAGATCAGGAAGTTGGTTCCGTCGAGACGGACAGTGATGAGGTTGGAAACGAGGAACTTGATGGAAGTGGGGAATGTCTGGAGGAAGTCGGCCGCAGTGGGGAGAACGACGGGCAGTGGGTGATCGGAGGAGGTGGAGATGGAGGGATCCATGGGGAGTGAGAGGACGAATGGAGAATGGGAGGGAAAGAGGAAGACTGGATCTTGGCCGGAGAGAGGGGGGATGGATCACAGGAGGATGGGGACGGTCCTAAGAGGAGGAGGCCAGTCGCATGAGGATTGAGAGATTGGATGGGAGGAGGCGACTGACTAGAGGGAGGGAAGGTACGAGCTGGGATGGGAGAGGATGGGAGAGACTGGCCGGAGATGAGGAAGGGGGTGATGGGAAACCGTCCGGAGAGAGTTACTGGTGGCGAGGCGTAGGGGATGGAGGGCAATCAGAGGTGGTGAACCACGAACCAGGGAACGACGAGTCGGAGCAGGGCGTGGTGGGAAGTGGCCGGTGACGGGGAGAGCAGGGAGGAGGAGATCTCTGTGAAGTGGAGAAGATGAACAGTGGAGACGCATATTGGTGGGCTCGAGGCTACAAGGAAGATGGACAGAAGTTGACGGGAAGGGTGAACAATGACATGACGGGAGAACAATGACGACGCATGTGGGACTTGAAGCAGAAGGAGGGGCATAAAGTATAGTGGGAACCAGAAGGAAGTGATGGGAAGGAAGAGTGAGAGGTCAAATGCGGGGCGATGGACTCGAGGAGGGACAAAGGTTAACTTGTGGGAGAGAAAGGGCTTTAGTACGTTGGGAGGAGGAAGGGTTTTAGCTAGGGGCTCTCGATACCATGAAGAGGAAGAGATTTTCAACAAATGATAATGGTATTGGTACAGGCTTTTATAGGGAAGACCCTTGGAGACAAATCCGGGGTGAATTCCTTAAGAATATTACAATAGATCATGTATCGTTTGAGAATATTACATAGAATCACAATATGAGTGAAAAAGAAAAAATGTGATAAGGTAAGGATTTGGTTCCATGAATAGACTCCCAATTTCCACTAGGATGTTTGTCCTATGCTCATCTTGTTCCTTCCACGAGAGTCCCTTTTGGACGCAACTTGCATAAGACAATTTGGGTATGGATTTTCCTATGGGCTTTAATTTTTTTAAATAGACCATAATGATTTTATTTGGACCTTATACATAGTGGAGTCTATCTGTCTATGTTATGCGACATTTGGAGCATTGGTGGTCCTATAGCGCATGTTTCTTTCTACTCCATCAAACTTGCTTGCCCTGTTGTCATAAGAATCAAAGAAGAAGAAACGAGGTAGGATCACCCTAGGAAGTCTTCAAAGCCTAAATGGCCAAGTTTCCTTGGGGTCCCAATTCCAATAAGATCCCCATGCCTTAAATAAGAATTTAATTATTATTAAAAAATATTTTAAATTATCTTTTAATTATTTTTCTTATAATTTTCTTTCTAATTTAACTTATGTAGACATCTACATAACTTTTATTGTGGCCTTTTCAAACTTTTTAATTTAGACTATTAAAATTACGTTTATAATGGGTCCTTAAAGGTGTAAGTTTAAGGTTTAAAGATCTTATTTATTATCGGAGTCTATTCATTTACCCCCCCCCCCGAAATTTTTTTTTACTCAAGCCCTCCCATACTTTACACACCCCAAAAAAATTAAGCAAATTACTAAATGCCCCCCGGCATCCCCCACTATTAATTTTAATTTTATTTATACTCTTTCATTGCCCTATTCCCAATCTTTCTCCTCTGACGTGAGCTCTTCCATCCCCCCCGTCGCTTGTGGCTCTTTTTCCCCGACCATTTTCCTTCTTCCCCCTCGTTTGTAGCTCCTTTTTTATGATCTTTTTTCCTCTCCCCCTTGCCTTGCTGCTTATCTGAAAATTTTCTAAATGATTTCTGATTTTGGGGGGGGGGTCACCGTTAAATATATGCAGAATTTGATAGGAAACTACGGTCTCCGTGTAAATAAATTTTATATGACAAATGGTATCCCCCGCCAAGAAACCTTCAGAAATTTTTTAAACTTCTAGATGGTTTCTGGCGGGGAAAGGTCACCGCCACAATATGCAAACATTGACGGGGACCTTTATTCTCCGTATAATGCAATTTTATTTGTCGGGGGTATCCCCCACCACGAAAGCTAAAAATTTCTGAAAAACTCTTGGCGAAAGGTGGTTACTGTCACAATATGCAAAATTTGACGGGGATTTAAAGTCTCTGTCAAATTAATTTTATTTGGTGGAAGGTACCACCCACCAAAAAACCTTCAAAAATTTTGAGGTGTTGGGGTTACATGAGTAAAATTATAGGAGGGTGTAGGGTATTAAGTTGTAAAAAAGATGCATGATAGAATTTGACATTTTGACGGGCCTTCATGAAACGAGCCCAAACTTCGCAAGATCGCTATGCATCACTTTTTCTCTCCTGTTTTTTCCTTTGTTTTTTAAAGTATTCGCTATGTATTACTCTCGTCCCCTCAAAGTGTTCTTCTGAAAAACTTTTTGCCAGTCTGAGCTGAAAGAATTGCTTCTCTTACCGAAAAGATAATTGGCCAGCGGGTCACTAAAACCAGACTTGAAATGACTTGTAACCGCGTTTTGGTCTCAGCCTCTTAGATCAACAATAAAAATGGGAAGAAAAATCTGGCTTGGGGGATCTATACCAATTACCAAACTTAATGCATATCAAATCGTAAACAGGTTCCATCAACTTAACTACTAAGATTAAAGATATTGACCTCAAAGTGGGTCGTTCCCAGTCACATGCCTGTCGAGTGTCGATCACATCTACACGCAAGAGCACCTTGGTCAGTCACTATTTCACTATTCTTGTTCTTTGATTGGGACGGGTCCTACTATCAAAAGTCTATTGACTATTTCAGTAATAAAAGTAACAACGTGTCATAAGGCTAGAAAGTACAATAAAAGCTCCTTATAAACAAAGGAAAATAATAATAACCTAATCAATCTACCCAATAAAATTCTTAAACATCGATATAAAGTATAAATAAAGTAGGGGCCAAATAAATATACAACTAAATAAAAAGTTTTAAAGTGTTAATTATAAATAAAAAATACAAGAGGCACACAAACCACCATCGCCACACTGAAAATATTAGTACACTTCACAAATGTTATCTCTAAAGGATTGACACCACAAAAATTAACAACAACAAAAAAATATGTAACTAAAAGGAAGTAGCAAGTCAAAGCCAATAACGAACTCCACACTGATAAAAGCCAAAGAACTACACTAGCAACAACCATGCATACCTTTTGTAGTGAACGCAGGAGACCACCAACGGCCGGGACTTCTACCCACTCAATCTCTTGGAAATTAAAGGATGGTGCACGCCCATAGCACATCAACATAAACCTCGACACCACCCCTCAAGATGAGAGGTTGAAGGCACACCCATAGCAGAAGTGGATCGCAAACGTAGGGGAAGTTGTCAACAATGGCACAAACCATACTTGGCCAAAAGAAGATAGGGATCGATCAAAATCCCCTCTACAAGATGCAAAGGGAGAAAGACTTAGTAGGAGAACCCAACACGCTAAAGTGCACAAATAAAAGTGAAGTGGAAGAGAAAGGAGGAGGAGATTGAGGGGGAGATAGGTGAAGGGGGCATAGTGGAGGCAAATGGTAGAAGGGGAGGAGGGGGGACAATGGTGAAGAAGGGGAGAAAGGTCGGCAGAGATGTGGAGGGAGTGGAGGTGCCATGCAGGGGAAGGAGGGAAGAAGAGGATATGGGGATGACAAGGCAATGAGGGTGATGGAGGGGAGGTGGGAGATTAGAGGACGAGAGGCTTTAAGAGGATATGATGCTCTAAGAGGCCGCTTGCCTTAGAGGGTTAGACCCTTCTAGCCCAAAGGCTGATTGCCCTTCCCCTTCTGGTGCCCTAAGGACTAAGTCACCCCTTGTTATAAAATAATAATAATAAAAAAAAAAAAAAAGAAGAAGAAGAAGAAGAAGAAGTACAATGCAACAAATGTATGCGTTAAAATTGTCATTATAGCAAAAGAATTAATGTATAAGTTAGGTTTTATAATTTCCGAACCATTATAATGTGACTGCTCTCGTAAAACACAAAACATGGTAAAAAAATTACACCGGGTAGTTGCACCTGACTTTTTAGTGTGAAAAAATTATCTTGTATTGGTCGTAAGTGACTTTTTAGGATAACAATTTTTCCATAAATCCTCTTTTCCATAGGGGCTCTTGCAATAATTTCAAAAATAAAACCTTTTTAAGATTTATTGTGTAAATAAAACTTTTTTGGGTAAAATAATCTCTCATGATTGCGCAAAGAGCCATAATAACTTAATTTTTACAGTGTTAATCATGCTTGACATTTTTTAACATGTCATTTGAAAGTATAAATTACTCAGAAGACAAGCAGATTTGAATTATACTTACATATCCCTCTATTAATGCGTGATACCCAGATCATGTGCATCGGACTCATTAACTCTTTCTTCCATAGCTTAGTAGCTAGTTACATTGCATTTATAATCTAATTGTCGCATGACAAGTATCTTCACACATTAGCACAGATATATATGCATTGGATAGTGGCTACAAATATGTGTGGGTAGTAAGTTCCACACTATGGCTAGGTAAAGTGTAGAATTTTTTGCACAAGTTCGAAAGTATGGGAAACAAGACAATTATGTATACGAACTACAAAGACGTGTGGAAACTTTAAAATTATTTCATTCATTATCGCGAAAAGTCACCATCATCAAGGCGTGATAATTTTTTTACACCAAAAACTCACGCTGGGCTACTATCAAAAGGCCTAAATTTACTAAGATTTCACACACTTTGCGATGCTTGAATGCCTTAGTAATCAACAACCTTCTTATAGCACACACATGATCATAAGAGAACACACACCATAAAAAATAATAAAAATGAAGAAAAAATGAGTCTAACCCAAAAACTTTTCCGTACTTGATGTTATACAAACACTTGGTTTGAGTCTGTGTCAAAAGTCAAACCCACTTGCTCTAATGGGAGCTGCTTTCAATTCATTCCCACCCCTTTTATACCCATTGGCTGCAGCCAATAGTTACAACATGACCCCATGACTTAGCCTATTATGTCATACATAACCACCTACAGTTAGACACTAACAATGTGTAACAACTACTAAGGTAGTGGCTAGCAACCACCAACCACTACACTCATGTTCTAATATTCTCCGCCACGATGCTCTAGGTCTTAGTGGAGATTATGCTAGTCAGTTATGCAACTGTCAGCCTTGACATGTTGCCCATGTGCCAATGAAAATGAGAAGACATAACTACGCCCTTAACATGCCCTCTATGCGCCCTCCATACCTCTGTATGTGCATTAGGCTACTTCTATCATCCACGCATGAACTCCTCTCGTATACCACAAACTAAATGCGCTACAACTACCATGTGTGTGTGTGTGTCTATATATATATATATATATATATATATATATATATATATATATATATATATATTATTGTAAAAAAATATCTACTATGACTATCCTTATAAAATATTATTCAATTAATACTTTCTCAGTCTTAAATTAATAGCTTTATTTGACATTAATGTTCCATATTAATAGCTTCACTTAGAATTAATAGCTCAATTTGGTTCAATTCAAGTGGTAAGATACTTAAAAAAAAGTATCATGGGTTTATTTTTCTTGCTCTTATATTTGAGTTTTACCGTTCAATAAAAAATATTTTTTTCGCCTTATATTAATAGCTATATTAAAAAAACGGTAGTTTTATTGAACAGTAAAACTCACATATAAGAGAAAAAAAATAAGCTAAACTCCCAAGGAGGTAGAAATAAACTTTTTGGTTAAATGGGCTCTTAAGATGAAGAAAGTATTATTTTTTTAAATATAATTATAAATAGAGAACGGAGAGAGTTAAAAAGGGTAATAAAACGTAAGAAACGTGGGGTGTGGAGAGCACCTCACCACCCACGGTGTGAAAATAAAATTGCGACTAACTCCACCTTATAGTAAAGAAAAATCTGGTACGGATATTGCAAAGTACGCGCATTAGCCACGTGAGTTGCACGCGAAATGGCCACTTGGACTTGGTTCAGGGGAATTCTTCGAAAAGGCCAAAGTCGTTGATCACCGACCTGCTTGCCGTCTGAGACCTGGGACCAACCGTTTCAGATGAAGCTTGGACGCAATAAATCGACGACTTCACATTCCGTGATTCCATACCCCTTCTCCTTTAACCTTTGTCCAGTCTTCTTCTGCCGGCGCCAATCTTCTTGTATTCAGGAGCCCCCAGACCAAACATTTCCGGGTTCCATCGCCGCTCCCCCCGGCCTTGGGTTCAGACAAGTCGGCATGGAGAATTCCGCCTATTCATCTGTAATAGGCTAGCTATCAGGTGAACTGCAACGTATTTTCCTCTTCCAGTTCTCATCTGGGTCATTTTTTTTGTTAATTATTATATTATTCTTGGTGGGTCTCGCCAAATTCTGATTTTGGCTGCTGGAGCCGTCGCTGGTTGCTTCGTTGATTGGTTTTACTGATTTATTTGGATCGTTTACCGTGTGATTGGATTGAGGCTTGTTGGTTCCTTCGACCTCGTAACATGGGACTTCGTTTACAGATTTTTTTCTGGGCCATCCGATAGTCATTAATCTGTATTACCTTGGGCTTGTGTTGTTGTTTGATCGGTTCAGGATATAGGCAATTCAATTTTTATTTATCCTCTGCAAACTTGTATGAATGCCTGCAGAGTCTCTGGTATATGAACATTTTTTTTTAATAAATACTCTCCTGTTCTTTTGTTACAGGGTGTGTTTCTCTCTCTCTGTATCTGGAAGTTTTTCATTGGGCACCTATATCAGTGGTTGATAGCATATACTAAAAATTTCGTGAGAATCAAAGTTTTGTATTCATTCGAAACATTTTGTGCGTAACTCTTGCTTTGGGCTCGTGGGTATTTTTTGCAATCTGATTACAGCGAGAAAGCCGTTTCTAATGGTCGACTACAGGAGTCTGATTTCTTCGAGCAAGTGTCTTGACAATGCGAAAAACATGTCGAGCTCTTCCTTGTCAACTGACCAATCCGCCCAAATGAAGCAAAATTCTCTGTCACAAAGGCACAAAAAGCAAACTAATCATTTGAATTATCTAATGATGCCACCTTGTGAAGGTTCTAGCTCCGCTGCATTGGATATAATACTTGTAATTGCTGTTCTTGGAGCTTGTGGGTTTCTAGCATACCCTTGCGTTAAACATTTTTGTCATGGAATAGCCAAGATTGGCGGTCTGACATTCACTGCGGTGAGATCTGAAGTGTTTGAGGCCCCATTTGTTTATGCATTTTTAGGCTTTAGTATAGCTATTGCAATACTAACAGTATGGGGGATTCTTCACTATAGTACGAGGAAATGTGACAACCCAAATTGCCGTGGCTTACATAAAGCAGCAGAGTTTGATATCCAGCTTGAAACGGAGGATTCCATAAAGAACCACAATTCCAGAAGTGAAGTTGGCGTGGGATTGTTTAAGTTGGATGAGACTCATCATAAAGAATTGGAAGCTGAACTTAAGAAAATGGCACCCCCCAATGGCAGAGCTATTCTTGTGTTTCGAGCTAGATGTGGATGTTCTGTTGGTAGAATGGAGGTTTGGGGACCAAAGAAAGTAAAGAAGACTAAAAAGTAGGTACAAATTTATATGTGGTCATTGGCATACATATTACTGCAGAAATGTTGCTTTCAGTTTTACGTACATTATTAAGGGATATTGTGTAATAACTTTTATGTATGATATAGTTATTATTAGTGTCAATATATAGGTAATTTATGCACCATTATTCTAGGATATATGTCTGTTTTTTTTCTAATTACTATCTAGAAATGCTGGTCTTTTATGCAAAGAAAGTTTTTCTCTTACAATATCTTTTCTGTCAATTAAATATGCTTCTTACTTGATTGTAATAAGTATAAATTAAATTATGAATCACGAAGATCAGACACCATCATGAACAAGCTCAAAGGGGAAAAAATCACTTGATTTTGCAAGAATCCAGGCCAACTTCTAATTGCAGGCCCCACGGCAGGTCCACCTTGCCTGATGTCCCTCCTCGGCCCCGCTCCCTTCCTCCCAACTTTCTTGTTTGTGGCTGTATGTACGTCTAAATGTCTCCTCAGGATCTGGTCTTATCTATGTAAACTCCTCTGTTCAAAATCATAAGAAGAGACTTGATGGAACAACACTTGGTGGATCTCTAAAATGTATATGTGCCTTAAATTATGCTGGTGCAAATTATCCAATCTCTACTGAAGTAATTTTATGGTTTGTAATCTAAAGATGATCTATACTTTAAAAATAATTATATATCGAAGTATGAAGGGAAGAATTAGTCAATTGCGAAAGACATGTTATCTTGTACTTTTAAACTTGTGGTCATTTGCTTCGTATGAATGTGACATTTCGAGGTTATGAGCAAGAATTGATGACAGTATCAAATGAATTAGACCACTTTCTATATCTCTGATTTCCTAAGCAACGACTATCAACAAGCTCTAAAGCTTTTATGACACAGCTGGTGGTGAAATGAATTTTTTTTACTGCTTGACCTTTTAATTTAAATGGAAGGCTGGAAGAGAAGTATTGGTTTATTACATAGGCTGGAAGATTTTATCTTTTGATCAATGGCTTTAGGTCGTAGATTATACATTTAGGATTTGCCAACTAAGACCTTTGCTTCCATAGGTCCTTTTGTGGATTAGGGAGGCAATTTTCATGTTTTCAAAAAAATATAAAAGCTTATGGTCTTGGTTCTTCCATGTTTCATAATGCAATTATTGTGAAGAATAAACTCACACCAAGAACGCCTTTACCTATAAAATTCTACGAGCAGTCTGATAAAATACTTGGTCACTAAGTCACGGTTGCATTAGAATGCTTTAAGAAGATCATATTATCCCTTTTTTTAAAAAGAAAAAGGACATATTTATAGTCTAACTTTCTATCATCTCCTTCCCTCTTCTGCGTACTACGTTGGCACTTCTAAAAAGTAAGGCTTGAACTGAGTTGCCGACTGGTTGTAAAGCTTAATAGATAACTCTTTTTTTATCCCTTAATATTGTTGGTACAAATGCATTAAGGAAGAGATGGTCTAAATGTGGATGATGATACCAATTTTGGGAGGTTTTCAGACCTTAATTAATATCAATTCATCGTATAGATTTAAGGGTAGATTGGGACTGCGGCCCCTATCAGGAAGAAACTGCTAGATATGGCGCGACTGTTCTCTTCATACCTTTCTCTCCAAGCAAAAAAAAAAAAAATGGAATTTTTGGGATTTTTTTAACACCTTAGCTTTGGTTCTGATTACATTTCACCCCCTCAACATGATTTTGTGAGTTCCCTTTTTCCCCTTATGCTATTTCTGAGCATTGTTTTAAGCTCAACCGGCTTTTATTATTTGGCAAGTCACTTTGTTAGATGGAATCTTATTGGTTCATGCTGCAAAAAAAATGTTCTGCAACAAAGAAATAGTGG
The DNA here is from genome assembly GCA_035235625.1 of Saururus chinensis. Lineage (NCBI taxonomy): Eukaryota > Viridiplantae > Streptophyta > Magnoliopsida > Piperales > Saururaceae > Saururus > Saururus chinensis. The sequence continues at coordinate 13,253,770 of CP141140.1, read as the reverse complement.
AAATAGCTTGAATTTTCTGTATGCTGCATGTTAATTGTGCTAAACATGTCATTCCACCATTCTCTGAGAAAGACAAAAGGTTGAAATGGCACCCGATTTCGACGTATGTTGACTGAACCCTTACGTCTTCGTGTAGTTTGTGTCTGATACGTATAAAATTCCTGGTATGTTTTCAGTATATGCCGGGCATTACAGAGCTTAGAATTAAGTCGATTGAGACAAAGGTTTCGTATGCTTAGCGGAGTGAAACCTGAACCTTAATAACTTAAGATGCAAATAAGGGTATCAGGAAGAGCCTGACAGAAATCTCTCAGAATTTCCAAGGTTGATCAAATTGAATCAGTTGCATAGATACAAATCATTTGATACATATCTATCTATATATAATTGATACATGCCTATGTCTTTCATAAATTTCTCGAGTAAAGGTCATTTATTTATACAATACCTTCAACGGATAATATGCACATGTACAGTGCAACATCTCCCATGCCAAAATGACCACAACCAATGGTAACCTTTATTAGAAGATTTGAAGAATTACAACAAGTTCCAGTATATGCGCCAAAACTATAGTATGTAAAAAAATAAGTTCTTTTATAATTCATGTGATAATTAGATCCCAGTTTATAAACAAGCCACACAGACATAAAATCATTAACTTTCAGGACATTTTTTTATATTCTTCAATAAATTTTCCAAATATGTCAAAAAATACAATTGAAGTTGAAATAATTTTACTTTTATAATTCATGTGATAAAGTAGATCCCAGATTATAAACAACACACATAGTAAAATCATTAACTTTGAATATTTTTTTTTATTCTTCATTAAAATTATCAAATATGCAAAAAAACCCACTCATCAATAGTATTAAATTGTTGGAGTAGAGTTTTCACGTAAGTAACGTCACTCCAACACTTTTCTTAGTTTATAGTGTAATAATTATTGTGGTTAATTTATCTTGAAGCATGCTTTACTCATATAGTTGTATCTTAATTTCTACTTTAGCATAGACTTAAAATAATTACAAGTCTCTAATCACATTAATATAGAGATTTTGACTCCCAAAATCTTTTATTTTTGGATAAATAGCAATTACCTCCCTACCATCCCTATATTATGAAAATTTGCACATCGCGAAAATATTTTTTATATTGTTAGAACTTAGTGTAAGCTATATACATGGGAACCCTTAATATTTAAGATTGATGGTGCATTAACTAGTACACATATAGTAATATACATTAGCATGTGTTATTAATTTACATTGTTGATTTGATAGATGAAGGGCTATTATGCATAACTTACACTATGTTTGTTGTAAGTGAAAAACATAAAAAAATTTCCCTTGATGTATGCAATATTTTTTCTCACATTTATCTTTTACAGCCTTTCCTTTCTCTCATCTTTTACGGCCTCTCCTTTCTCTTTCCTTGGACATGCCAATCATCCTAAAAAAGCAATCAAACTGCCAGCAGATTCCATGCTAGCCAAATCCGGCGTAGTAACATATTAGGCATCAACAGGCCTGACATAATCATCTCGACATAATTAGCAATAGCAGCGATAGATACCATTTATAAATAGGAGTGGATAAGGGATTCTAATCTTCTAATTTAAAGAACCTATAGCATAAATCTCAATAATAATTTTGATGTATGTACAAATAGATCCCTTTTTTTAGCCTAGTTTCAACTCAGGAGTCCGACCTTTGCAGGCTTCGAAGTACATAACATAAAGCCCTGTTATGTCGTCGGATTAACATCAAACGGCTCAAGATGCCCAGCTCATGCTGACACTCATACTAACTCTTTTAAAAGTAAATCTCTTTGTATAATCTTGGGCTCGTGTGCATGTGCCTTAGCCCGAGCTTTTTAAGTCATTGGATTTTAATCCAATGGAGTATGTAACTTAACGGGTAAGTATATTTAAATCATCACCTGCCCCTTTATCTCTATATGCCCGGGCTCACAGTGACACGTATAAGCATAGGCTTATACTAAATTTTTCCAAAAAGAAGTAGATTTGTTTGTCTGAGTGTGGGCTTAAGTTCATGTGTACTTGCATTCTACGTGCTGTCCTAATTCTACATACACTTGCAGATAGAATCATAGAATTAAACGCTTGCAGCACGCATTCAATGATGCATGCACGGGCCCATCTGGCCTGCATGGGGCCTGCACATTGTTGCGTGCCTGCTGCAAGCGTCCATTCTGCGAGCCTAGGTAGCACTACACATTGGTAGGTAATGCATAATGATGCCTAATGGAAAAATTATGGTCCTAAAAGGAGATCGAGAATATGGCTTCTGGAATCAAGAAAAGCCCAACTAAAGAGACTCCTTGTGACCTTTGATGGGATCAATGAGAAGAATAAGTTGTTAAGAGTTGCCTTGGAGAAGTAAGCTGCGATCCAAAGGAATTCCTCCTCTTCCTACTGCCCTTTCATACCTTGGGGTGTGACCTTTGAGCATTATTCTAGAATCTCCTTTAGTTGTTGGGAATATATTAAAGCAAGAAAGTAGATCTGTAGATATCAAATACGGAAGCAAGTCCAAAGTAAAAGGAACTCTCATGGATCCAATTATTAAGCATTTTGGGTAGACATGTTTGAATTTTGTGATATGCATCGCATCGCAAATTTTCTCTGTTGATAAGATCAAAGATAGTGAAAGTTACATCTCTCCAAAATTACGTCACCAATACAAGAAAAAACCCTCAGTAGGTTTTTAATCATGGAATATAATGAATACCCATGTATACTAACTTTTCACTTTGATATGGATATTCTGTATCATATGGTGGAGCTGTGTTGGCCTATTGAGGAATGTCTTCCTCTTTGAGATGTGGTACGTGAACAACTTGTTAAAGTCTTTTGGGTATTCTTGCCTGAAAAACAATCTCTCAGTCTTCATGATCTTAAATCTACAACTTCATTTTTAGTAGTAGATTAGACCACTTTGATACCTTATGAAGACCAATATTCATATCAACATGCATAACTGGGAAAGGGTTGATATAAACTGTGGCTTGGAAACTACAATGTAAAAGATTGGTTGAAGGTAAACCTTCGTATCATCATTAGTTGATGGTTTATTCCAGGGATCACTACATGTTATCTCAATTTTGATCCGTGACATTCACCTTTTAATCATTAAAGGAGACTGTGTTGTTAGCCACACTAGCTGAATCAATGTATCGCACTAAGATAGAACCACTTTGAAGTTCAATCATTAAATTCTGATTCTCGAACGAAAAAGCTCGTGAACGCAGTCCCAAAAATACGATGAGGTAGATCAGCTCAATCTTTTTCCGATATGTTGGTGGGAATTCGTAAGTCGCCTTTCTCCCTCTTTGCTACAGTGTGGGATGTGGGTTACAGTCGAAATGCCACAATGAACTCTTTTGTGGCATGCTACTTTGCTAGTGTTTGAAAACTTTTTGTGAATGAATCATAAAACGCTCTCTTTTCTCTAATATGCATTGCTCCATACTTCATGTTTAATTGCAGATAGGGTTCATCCCATGCGATTTTTTTTTAGCCAAGAGCCTATTTTGCGAGCCAATTCATCTGCAGAAAGTGATGCCCAATGTCGGGTTTATCCTTGAACTATATGAGACAATGAATATTAATTGTCTTAGTTACTTTTGAGTAACCAAAAAATACCGAAGCAACTGTGACATCATGGGAGCCGGCTCTCTGACTGGAACTCCATTTCCTGCCCAAATTAATGGCTCAGCCAATTCTGTGGCCTTTTCAGACCTACAAATGGCTCATTATAAAAGGAAAAGGAAGGCTATGTTTAGTTTCTATGGACTGGATTTTTTTTTCAGGAAGAATACTTGAGCAACTCATATTGACTTTAATAAAGCACTCTGCCACTGGCTGAACCGCAAAAAGAAGAAAAAGCAAGAACAGAGTGGTTCTACTACTGGAGTCTGGAAGACATCGTCCACTTATTTGTGTTTTCTTCATATTTTTATGTCTATTAAACTTTCAGTTTTTAGCCTCAATGAAAGAGTCTTTTAGCCTAGAGAAATCCCTAATCCCGCCCACTCCACCTTAAAATATTAATTTAATTTCATAAAGTTCATAAGATAATTGATGTTAGTTATCTTGCGAGCCTATAATTATTTGTTGTATTCAACAAAAAAACAAAAAAAAATTATGACTGTTTGTTTTCTCCTTCAAAATGCGTCAGTTCCACGGCCAAACAATTTAAAAAAAAAAACGTATCTTATAAGAAGAGTCAGTTTTTTTTCCTCCGTGCTTTTATGGCTTAAGAGACCAGACGAGATTCCTTGATTCCCCATCACAGCAAAAACCAAAGGGAATCTGTCGCCTTTATTAAAAAAAAAAAAGGATAACAAGGGCCCTTGTGAGTTCCCGCTTTTGACGTTTGATTTATTTCCTCAAGCACACTTGGGGAAGAAATTATGCAAAGCACCTCCCCGTTTAAAACCATACAAATCTCCTCACTGTAGAAAGAAAGTTGCACCCACTATGCATCATGGTGGGGACACTGAGGAAGCAGAGAATCCAAGCAAAGAGCAAAACCGAGAAGTGCGAAAACAGCAAGAAAACAATTCCCTAACTTTTTCTCTTTTCTCTCCTTTTGAGACCCGATCAAACTGTGCTTGCTTTCTTTGTTTCCTGCATTAAAGATTCTCTCCCTTTCAAGTCATAGGACAAAGAAAAGAAAAACTTGAGAAAAAAAAATAAAGATGACCTGGGAGTTGTGAGAGGAGAAAGGGAGAACAAAAACAGCTCATGCATATATTCTTTTCAACACAAAACCACTTCTGTTTTCAGATATGGAGAGGACCAAAGAGACCAAGCCCAAATATATATAAAGAGTACAACTGCTCCCACATTTTGAAGCAAGCGTGTGATTCAAGAACAGGCGCGTGCAGTTCTTTCCCTGCCGTTCACATCAAAGTTCCCACCTCGTTCCGCACCTCTAGTGCCTACCTCGAATGAGTGAGTTCAGAGGGGATCAGCCATGCACAATCCGGGCGAGATGGGAGTTCCTTTACTTCAGAGGCACAAGGTCCTGGGTTTGGCGCTTTCATCTGATGCGAAACCAAGGTTGAGATGGACCCCAGATCTTCACAAGCGCTTTGTGGATGCTGTCTCTCAGCTTGGAGGCCCCGACAGTGAGTACTACTGGAGCAACCTACTGCTCAACTTCTTGTATTGCCTAAACTGAAACTGCTATTTGATTATTTTTTCTTTTCCATATCGACAGAGGCAACACCGAAAACTGTTATGAGGGTGATGGGGATCCCTGGTCTCACGTTGTACCACCTGAAGAGCCATCTGCAGGCATCTTCTGTTCATATGAATGTAGTTGCAAATTGAGTAAGGTTGCCAGAGAGACATGGGTGACTCTTATTTCTACTTTCTATTTGCAGAAATACAGGCTTGGTAAGCATCAGCAGTCAGAGGCCGCTGATGACTGTCAAAAAGAAGGTGAGATTGTTTTTGTTTAGAGAAGAATATTCGCCATTGATTTTGCCACCCATCTCCCGGGTTTTAATCGCTTTCTACAGAAGTTTGCTCGGTAACAGATTGCAGTACTTCCGAGGTTGGAAGTGCCCATTCGGTTGATGAAATCACAAAGAAGGCCGGAACTCTCGTTGAGGAGTAAGTACTGGACGTCTATTATCTGTTGGACGATTACATGATTATCTCAATGGACAAAATACTAAAACAGGGTTTACTGATATAATGTTCGGCTTCTTCAGTACTGTAGATGTCACAACGGCTCTGAAGATGCAAGCGGAGGTGCAGAAGAAAATTCATGATCAGATTGAGGCACGACTTGGCAAATCTTTGAGTAATTTGAAAAGCTAGCATGAGCTTTTGTTTCATTATCTGATAGTATTTTTGTTTTGAATGATATAGGTTCAAAGACACTTGCAGCTCCGGATTGAAGCCCAAGGGAAATATTTGCAGTCGGTACTGAGAAAAGCTCAAGAAACACTTGCATCATATAATGCGTCTTCTGTTGGATTAGAAGCTGCAAAAGCTGAACTGTCTGAGCTTGTCTCAATGGTGAAACCCAGTTGCTCCAACTCTTCGCTCTCTCAATTAACCGACTCAATGAAAAGAACCTCACATCAGCGAAGTGGTAATAGCTCTGTTCTTCACCACCCTCAGCCTACAGATGGCTCCACTGATAGCTGCTTAACATCTTCAGACAGTACAGAAAGGAAGGAAGAGAAATCGCAAAACCTGCCCTGCTCGAGCAACCAAGTCATCACTGAGAGAAGAGGTGGCGACACTGTTGAACGACAATCAACGAATAAGAGGCCTCTCTCTCAAGAGAACTCTTGCCAAGGGACAAAGAAGGTAAAACTATCAGATGGGCTTGATCTGAACAGCCAGTATCAGGATGACTCTGATTCAGCTCACTGCGAACTGGTGTTGAATTGGAGTTGAGATGAGAATATAGGCAGTCTAAAGAGGAAGAGCTAATCGGTGCCCCGAATCTTCTTGCCTGTGACATATCACCAAGCTTTGGCTTCATTTGTGTACTAGAATACCAGTAAAGGTTCCTTCGTAGTGTCATGTGGGTCCCAGAGGAATATGAAAGACACAAAATATAGTAAGATAAACAGGGTCTAGTTACCAAAAAGAGGGAATAAGTTTCACTTCTGGCTAGACTTTCATGTGATAATTTTCTATATCTCAATACTATATGGATTTTGCTTGTGCGTTTATAATCTGACTAGATTAAGCAGTACTAGGGCTCCCACATGATGAAAATCAGGACATCTTATCCACTTAACAAATAAAGAAGCCTAACAAATCTATGTTTTATTATCAAATCTGCTGAATAGTATTGGAAGCTGAAACAAACATGTATAGAGTAATTCTAGTGGGAATGAATGGAACCATCTGATTTGTCTTGGAATATATTCTAGTACTGTTAGCCTAAACCCCTCAAGAGACATATAAACACGTGGAACAGCAGGACTGACGTGAATGAATGTGCTCCTCTATGGACCTTAGCACCAAATCCAACGTATTAGAGTTTGGGCCTACAAGACTAGTACCTCTTGCTCCACTTTGATCGAACCTGAATAGCTAGACCTGACGTTTTTTTTTTTGGCATAAACATGACTTGTTAAGCTCGTGAAATGTTCTGCTCGGTCTGCAAATGCCTTGGTGATCTTGTATCAGTTCTTCACATGGTTCCAAGTATATATTGTCCACGGTCACGTGTCTCCTGATGCCAAGTTTGCCAACCAACAAAAGAACTTAAGGCTCTAGCAGAGAATAAGAGCATCCCCCAATAGGAGACTTTAAAATAGCCGTTAGACATTTGCCTATATGGCAAAATTGAGACCCTGAACTCCAATTATAGATGTAAAATTTATTATTTTATTATTTTTTTTATTAAAATCAAATTTACTTAAATATATATATATTTAAATTATTTTATGATATTAAAATATATATATATATATATATATATAATATAGAAAAATACTTAAATAAAAATACATAATCATGAAAAACAAACTACATTAAGATAAAAATACATAAAAAGTAATAATAAAATAAAAATACATGAAAACTTCAAAATAAATAACTATAAGCTATTACCACGCCCTCATGAAAATTCTACAAGTGTTTAACTAAATCAGTTTGAAGTTGACAATGTGTTCCTCCATCACGAAGTTACAAATGACTTTGAATGAAATCATTAAATTATGTTGTTTGCTCACGCTACACTACAAGTTTATCAATGTCACCCTCTCTTGCATCATAATTGATTTGAAGGTTTTGATCACTTTCATCTTTAATAATTATATTGTGCATTATAATGCATGTCTTGAGATATATTAATTGAAGTGTTTGACAATTTTATTAACGAGCATGCCTGTGAATAATAGCAAATCACGTTTGTAGCACTCCAAATGCGCTCTTGACATCTTTCCTTACAAACTTGAGTTGTAGCAAAATTAACCATTTTTGGCCCTTGTGGATATGAAATGATTTTAACAAATATTGCCTATGGGATATATTTCATTAGTTATATAATATTTCATTGTATAGTGATGGACGTTAATTGAATAATTGGCTGGAGGGGCTCGGCCTTTGGCAAGGTCAGTAAATAAAATAGATCAATCCAACTCATTGATATCATTGTGTGATTCTGGTAGTCTAAAAAAGCATGTCATATCCAAAGATCACGAGAAGCCACATCTTCAAGAATTAAAGAAGGTTCATGGTGGTCTCCATGAGCATACATACTTTTTTCACAAAATTAGACAATTCTTCCACTTCCAATGCATTTAGTCGATGCTACCCAACATCCTAGAAAACTCACGTCGCTCACCTTCTGATAATAATCTACAAATGTCGATGTTGTTCAATTTTCTCAAGTACTCATCTCAAAAAATATCGACGACTATAACAAACAATTTTAATGCTTTAATTACAATGCTTTTACCTACTCACGTAGTCGTCCACAACATCCTCTGCCTGACCACAAGCAAGCATCCTCTTTTTGAAGTGGTGATAAACCAAGACAAGTGGTGACATCTCTTTTTTTGGACAAAGTATGGGTCATAAGCTTCCACCTCATTTACAATGCGAAGAAATAGAGATCGGCACATACGAAACCTCCTTCGGAATTGAGTTGAAGGGCACATAGGGTTTTTAGAAAAATAATTATTGTGTAGTCTATGATGGCCTTCAGTTCGTCCTCTATTTCTAAGTACTGCTTGACCTGGAATAAAATTAGAATTTCTTCTCCACCTTCTCTTGACTTTTTCTCGTTGCTCTTTCAAAGTTGTCATTGTCTAAAATCTTTATTTCTAATTCTTCATTAGACTTGGAATTAATGAGGTTTTACCAATGCTTGTTCCCCCTATAAGAAGAGGCTGATGAAAATGAAGAGGAAGAGAAATTCTTTGAAGGTATGTTGAAGGTTTTGGCCCAAAATAATAAAAGTAGATGAGAAATAAAACTACGAAACGTGATTTTATAGAAAAATATATTTAAAAGAAAATAAAACACACAAAAAAAATAACGGTCATGTGGGAAACGGAGTAGCAGTTACTGTATAAGGGGGTGGGGGGCCTGGGGGCACATAAGAAATGGCACCCCAGTTCGGAAGGCTGGGGCGCCATTTCCTGCTGTTGGAAATGCCACAGGAGGCGCCATTTGGAAATGACATTACACATTAGAAAGAAATGCTCTAGAGATCTACTAATTCGTTCAAATACCAGATATAGTTTTTCGTTAAATTCCCAACAAACCTTCAATTAGTTGTTCTCATTCGTTGAATAACCGATCTTAACATGTGAAAGTATGCCTGCCGAAAATACTTGGTTAATGTTATAACGAAGGTGTAAAAATCTATCTTGGACCATGTGAATATGGCCTTCTGATAGAGCCGGCAAATACAGGCCTTCCTTGTTTGGGTTCGGCCAGCTTGTAAACCGGGGGAAGTGAGAGTATTCACAGTACGTGAAATCCACTAGTGTGAAAACGATTAACTACGTAAATCGTATTGTGCGAATATTGTTAACGGCCTCATAAAAAAATTACGGTAAACGGAGTGATTGATAATTCTGGTTGGGAAGTGCTGACGACCGATTAAACTGCAGCAGCTTGGGCTATTCGTCCACGTGATTTTATCTCTTGTGTGCTTGTGAAGCGAGGGATTTTAGATTGGAAAGAGAAAAAAGTGGTTGTGGAATACTCCTTTCTTAAATTAATAATTTTATTTAATAAAAAAATTATTTTGTATTGATAGTTTCATTTTATTAAATTTAAGTAGATAGGTACTTCAAAAAAAATGTCATAAGCTTAATTTTTTTATCTAAGATGTAGGTATTTTTAAATATAACAATTAATACTGGACGAAGATAATATAATAAGTTGGACAAGTCATAGGCATGACTACCAATGGTTTGTGCACGGGGCAGGCAAAGCTGATTCTACCTCCATGATGGCTAACCAAAATATATTCCATACCTTACCCATTACTCAGTTGCTAGCCTTCTGCCCTTACCTATTTTATTACATGTTTGCCTAGTGGATAATGGGCAAGTAAATAGGGGTACAAATGACATCCATTTGTCTAATGTTTGTCTGCGTCTATGTATGTGCATCCGTGTATGTTTATATTAAAATAGACACTATTATTTTTTTATCTATCCCTAATGCTATGGACAAGAGTTACATGTGACCTCAACTATACTATAGTTGTTGACATGTCTAATCTGCGTATGTATCCATCTGTTTACACCTTACAAGCAAACAAGTAACGATTGAAGTTCTAGCTAAGGATAGCGGATAGTCTCACAAGAAATTTACTTGTGACCACTTATTTTGTCAAACCAAAACTGAGTGAAAAAAATTATTAGATAAATTTGTTGAGTCATTACTATTTTCCAAGTTTTGTTTTGAATGGTAGGTATAGATTTTGGGTTTGAGCAATTAACTTAACTAGAATAAGTTTCTTTATATAAAAAAATGAAATATGTTTAATGGGCTCACAAATGGGATTCATCCAGTGAACTTCAAAGTTTAAAGGCTATAGCTACATTAGAAATAAAATAAAAAAACCGTTGATGACATTTACAAAAAATATAATCAAAGGCCCCTTGATGACATTTTAGGTAAAGACAAACCTGCGTGAATACAAAAATCAATGACATGAGATAGCTTTAAAGGTTTGGGTGAGAATTGGATTAAGCATATACAACATGGCCTAAAACTCGTAATTACATGACAATGATTGCTGGGATCTTTGAACATTACACAAAAATCCGCCAAAGCAAATAGAAGGCTTATCTATTCATCTCCAAGGATAAAAATTGTAGTTTTTGTCTAATTGACACTCGATTGATGCCAATCGTGGCTAAAGACCGAGGAAAGTCTAGGAATCAGCCGCAATAATCAATTGTTGAAAAAGACGATCAAGATGGAGACTTTGGTCATTCACAAGGGATAACCAGTTAACCGCTAGTGAGAAAAAAAAAAGATGTATCTAACCAGGATTCCATGACCAAAAATTGTGACCATGTTACATAAGAGTCTTAGCATGGTAAGGAACACACCTCTATGTAATATGCTAAGACCTCTATGTAACATGCTCATGATTTTTTGGTTATGGAATGCGACTAGGAAAATAATTTCTAAAACAAAGAACTAGAGGTATCGTAGGGATGTGGAATAAGAGATGATACAAAAAAGAGGAAACATAGAAAGAGGGATTGTGGGAAATTATAAGTTATTAAGTTTTGGCTTGAAATTCTCCGATTCTAATAAAAATCTTGGTTAGGGTGTTATGAAAGTTGAGGCAAACTATACATATTTATACTTATGCCAAACGGGTAAGGTGTAATGAGTGAAATTATTTTTTTCATACATATCTCATTTAGGAAATGGTCAGGTAAAAATAATCCGCTTATTTACCCATCAGACCATTTTACACAATTGATTAAGCTTCATCGATACGGGTACATGTGGAAACTTTCATGGCAGGAGGTAGTAATTGATGATTTGGCTAAGGTAGAGGTTCATCACAAGCACTAGCCTTACTGTTAGCCCCTCCACTTTTTGCATAGACAAGGGGGCGGCTACCCCCTATACTTGACAGCGGACAACCAAGTTAGCCTTGATGACGGACAGCCTAGGCAGCCCTTTGGGCACGGATGGATGCTTGGAGTAGCGTTGGAGCGGTTTCGGATGCACACTCGCCTTGCGGAGTAGGCTGAGGCAGAGTCCTTGCACGGGCAGGACTCTAAGTGGTGTGCTAGACGCCACAACCCCTTAGGGACGGATTCCTAAGGCAGCTAGGATGCAGTTATGTAGCTCAGCCGGACTCCTAGCGCGGATAGGAGATGATGCACAGGTTTCCCTGGACGGATGGACTCTAGAAGCTAATGGGCGCTAGACTCCTAGCCGAAGACGGACTCCTTGTTGGTTTCCTGATCTGGTTGGGACGACCCTTGGGTTGGGAGAGTTGGGACAGGGAGGGACTCTTCTATACATGGGCTGGGTTGTTGTATTCTAGTGCGATACGAACCAACCAAGGCTGAGTCTATATAAGGGAGAGGATGGGGCAACCATGGCTGACAGAGATTGGTGAGGACGAACTAGAGAGAACTCTGGGCAGCGACTTGGCTTGTCAGCCCCAGGCCTTCTCCCTGCCATTGTAACCGACGGACTGTGATTACATAGCATTGGGCGGAGCCCCTTTGCACTAGAGACGGCTGTGTTGGCTGATTCCTTGTTCCTCTTACGCATACGAGAGGGAAGGTCGCGAGAGTAGGCTGCTGGCTGTGCGTTGCAGCCAGGCCATCACGGGGCTGGACACTAGGCAAAACTCTGCGCCTATGACACTTACAATGGTGCATGTTGCCTTACAATTGTACATCCCGTACATGTTGAGGGAAATAAGATTGTAGGAACTAGTATTGATGAGCTAGGAAAGAGACATAGCTTTGCATTTTCGCTGAAAATTGGGGAACGAAAGACACTTCGCAATCCTGGCGAAAGCAATTGTAAACGACATCCTTCTTCCTACTAATCAAGGTACATGATTACCTGTTTGCTGAGTTGGCTAAAATAGGGGGTGCTAGACTCCTCATCCAAACTCAATAAACTAATCTAAAATCAAAGGCAAAGTATAACAACCTATAACATACTCCCTATGTCTCATATTAATAGTTTATATTTAGAAAAATAATAATTTTTATTAAATGGTAAAACCCACATCTTAGAGAGGGAGTATTTAGTAAAGAAAGGGTATTTTTGCACATTTTGGGCAAGGACTTTCAGTAATTCATCGTGGGCCAGTTAAATTTTAACATCAAAGTAACAAAATATCTATTTATAGAATTATGTTAATATGAGCCAATGCGTGAGTTGCGCATTACAGGCAATCAAATTTTAATCAAACAGTGCATGTTACTGATGGGGTGTTACATAGTCAAATCTCAATCCAATGATTTGTGATGCCCCGATTTACATAGTCTCACATTAGTTGGGGCTCATATTAACTTTTTATTTGCTTATAAGCAACCTTTGTTATAGTTTCTAAAAACTTAAGCCTCAATAGTCGACTGGTAGGCCGTTGAAAAAAAGTTGGTCGGTAGCACATAATTCATCATGTCGCAACCTTTGGCTCAATTTAAGTGGTTAAGTACTTAAGAAAGCGTTGCATAAACTTAATTATTTTTCATTCTCTTAACTTGGATCCTACAATTCAATAAAAATTACTATTATTTCAAATAAAACTATTAGGAAAAATTTAGCTAACACTATAGGTTCAGTGCTAGTTAGCCCTTTGGCTATCGGATCAAGACCAAAAATATACTCTGATGGCTAGGGGCCAACCAAGCCAATTGGTATATAATCAATTTACTGCAAAGTTACACTTGAGATAGTGTTTGTTCTCAAGTTGCAAGAGTAAAACTAATTGATGTTAGCATCTTGTGTTCCAATGTTTTTTTTGTTAATGGAAATTAGCTTTGGTTCTATTGCCGGTAATTACATCATTTGTAAAAATTACTTAATAAGTAAATTCACGAACTCCGTCTAAGTTGAGAAGGAAAAACATTTAAAAGTTCAAAATTTAGAAAAGAACAAAGTCTTAAATGCCAAAACTCGCCAATCATGGCAAAAATGATAGGCCAAAATAATCCTTACCCAAAATGTAATTAGAGAACCACAGTGGAACGGAGACATTTATTCGAAGGATATGATAGTGATGCATTGCAACAATGCCCGGTTGTAATGAGAAGTGGGTAAGGGTTCTCACGTTGGACTGGATGGACGTGGGTAAAAAAGCTAGTTTAGGAGTGTGAGTTTAGAGTAGCAACTTTGAACATTGGAACCTTGAAGGTAAGGGTTTGGAGTTAGTGGAGATACTGAAGCATAGGAGGGTTAATATGACTTGCTTGCAAGAAACAAAATTTGTAGAAGAGAAGGCTAGGGAGCTAGGTGAGGGCTTTAAATTATTTTTTGTAGGTAAAAAGTAAAAAATGAATGAGGAAGTGATAAACATGGATTTTATTCATTTTACACTCTATTTACCTTATTTGTTAGTGGTTGATTATGGTTTATTAGTGTTATGATAGAAATTAGTAGTTTTAGCTTAATTATTAGTTAATTTGGGTGATATTAGTAGTTTAGGTGTGCATTTGGATCAATCTGAATTTTTACTATTGCTATATGTCTAAAATTTGATTCTTTTATGTTTTATAGGTAAGCCACGCATTTCAAGCATTTAGACTACGCATTAAACTATTTATAACACTCTTGGCATGCTTACAAGTGATTTGGACAGCTTTATGGAGTTACGGGAATTTTAGATGTGGATATGGATGCGAAGAGAAGATCTTAATGAACAAAACTGAAAGTTGGACGAAAATCTTGGCCATCCAATGAACAACATTCATCTTCCCAAACACGAATTCAGACAGTTAATTGGACATAAATCTCTACCTTCCTAACTCTTAGAGAAATGTCTCCATTGGCATAAATAATGTAACCCATAAAAGTCTAAGGTCTTTATGAATTCGAAACTTAGACTTGATTATTTTTATCCAGTTAAGTATTCGTCCTAAGAATTGGGTCATCTCCATATTGTGAATCGGCCCAATAAATAGCTCATTCAATTAGCTATGACTCATAAAATATCCCAAACTCTATTAGTCTCTATAAGACTAGGGTAAACTCTTATAGCTACCCTTGGTTTATTAACCAAGGTAAGTTTCTATATCAGGGCCTTATTTACTCTATGAACATGTCTCAAACTATATTAAAGATATTTTACTCTTCATTTTGATTAGGTGTTTTCCCCCTAATCCAAAGCCAACCAATTTCTCTTGATTAAAATTTATTAATCTCAAGTTATCATTATATACTAACTCATCAATAATAAAAACATGCATCAAAGTAAGTAACATAAATAATATGAACTTGCATAAAGTCCATTAATAATAAACAAAGGCCGATTATACTTATATGATGGGCTAGGGCTAGACAAATTTAAGCTTAAGAATGTAAATAACTTATACACATCATGCAAGTTACGTATATACAACTCTAATAGTTCGATGTAATGTGTTGGAGATCTTAAACCCTAAGAATGATAGTTCTCCCCATATTTTCACGTGACATTGTAACCTGGAAAGGTCTTCGTGTTACCTACTAGTCACACCCCTTACATTTAGGGTCTGTTTGGATTGGTGGAAACTGAGAGAAAGGGAAAGAGAAAGAGAAAGTAAATCCAGGTGAAAGAGAAACTAAGAGATTCTTAAAAAAATTCCATTGTTTGGTTGCATAAATGATGTTAGAGAAAATTGACGATGACAATGGTGGTGGTAGTGGCGGTGGTGGTAGCGGTGACGGTGGCGATGGTGGTGGTTGTAGCAGCGGTGGCAATGGCAGTGGCGGTGGTGGTTGCGATGGTGGTGGTGATGGTAGTGGCAACAACGGTGGTGGTGGTAGTAGCGGCAGCTGTGGTTGTATCAGCGGTGGTGGTGATGGTGGTAGCGGTGGTAGGGGTGGAAATGGCAGCAATGATGGTGGCGGCAGTAGTAGCGGCGGTGGTGGAGGCGGTGATAGTGATGGTGATGGTAGTAGCGGCAAGACATAAGTCTTTAGTACGCTGATTTTCTCCCAAAATACATGGGTTTATGGGTGGAAAGTTTTTGAGATAATTTTTCATCCATTTTCTCTCGATTTTCACTTTAGTTTCTCTTTCCCCATTGCACCAAATAGTGGAAACTTGGGGTTTTTAAGAAGATTAATTTCCTTTCCCCCACTTTCCACCAATCCAAATAGACCCTTAAAGACATTACAATTCTTAAAATAGGGTGCCCTAACTTACCTTTGGCTAGGGTATCCGTTTCAGTGAAAACGGGGTAGACTGCTCCTAAGGGCATTAAGGTAATTTTCATACTTAGAGCATGGTACTCTCCCTTAGGTCATTCTGGTCATCTCGATGTCTTTTTATTAATTTCAAGTCATTGACCTCTCTAGAGGTTTTACTTTCAAATTGACTCGTCATTCCATTCATGTGAATGTGGACGGTCCACTTATAGGGGTATTTTTGTTATTTTTTTAAAGAATTTATTGAACACTAATGGGTCTATAACTAAGCCCCAAGGTACTCCTTGATGTCAAAGACTCGGGGTAATTTTCTTAACATTTAACAAGGTCGTAAACCCCTTGAACCAACCCTGGTTCGCTTAAAGGTTCCCTTGTAACCCTAAGGGCAAAATGATCAATTAACCCTTTTATTGGGATTTTTTTCTACCATGTTAATTGGTCTATATTTATGGTACACATGCACCTCTCACTTGGATTTTTTTCCCAATTTTTTACTCCACTCATATGCTCCTGAATCGGAACCCCTAAATTGAGTAATAAGATATTATTCTATAATTCAACTACAAAGGGTAAATTTGTTATTTTACGGCCTTTCAGATTTTTCCCAAGTGTGAAACTTGGTGAGGATGCTCAACATACTCTCCAGGTCTTTCAATAATTTTTATGGATTTCCCATTGTTTTACTAGCTGAGCCGACCTAGTTCAGGATCAATTTCCTCTTTTTTTTAATCGAAACCAGGTCGGGTCAGGCCCAGCGGGCCTGGTCCTAACTGACATGGTTTGGGTCGGGTGGCCCAAACCTATGCCTGATGACCCGCAAAGACGGTTGTCTTTCCCACATCCGGCCAAAGGCTTTCTAGCCTTTGGCTGTGCTGCCCCTGGCCACCACAACGAGGCTAGGGCTAGGGCTAGCAGGATCACTGCCTAGCGGCGATTCAGATGACCCTTGCCCTTCCGCAATCCAATGGTTGTCCGGGGGTCAGTCAGTCCCTTTTCTCTTTTTTTTAAACGCTGATTGTGGCTGGGCAGCGGCTGCCGCCACTGGCGACCGATGGACTGGGGACATGATCGCCAGAGTCCGGCGATTTAGGGAGCTCCAATCCCGTCACCGGATGTGGCTGCAATCTACACCTCCCCGATTCTGTGATTTCACATAGGCAAGGGGGGAGGTCGGAAGGAGTAGGTAGGTGGAGGCAATTTGCAGGGTATTGCACAGTATCTTCACAACAACCCAATAGCATGTACTTGCTAAAATAGGTCGACAACAGAGGGGCGCCGCCACAATCCCGCGATCTAGTGACCTACATGACGGTCACTGCCATCTGTTCTGCTAAAGGGGAGGAAGAAAGGAAAATGATGGCCAGTGGTTCTTCCCCTTCTATCAGCCTTCCATATGATGGACTGAACGCCACCAGAGGCAGCAGCCTACGGCCTGACCATGGTAACACATGGCCTGCAAACCAATAGTTAACTAGCACGATGGCCAAATTTGTTTGGCAGTCCGGCGAGGGCCAAGGTGCATATGGCATAAGTCATACATAATTACACCATATTAAAGTCTTTGTTTATGATTTGATGAATAGTATTGAGACTAGCATTATTAAGCGATCTTACCTTGTCAAGGCTCCGGTCTTCATGTGTGCTCCTCATTGTCTCCATCACCGACCGAACAAGCCGGAAAACCCTCGGCAGCTCTCCCTCTCTCTTTCCCCAAGGCTAAAATTCCCCTTATAATTAAGTTCGATATACATTTTTATAAGCATAGGGATTAGGGTTCTTAATCCCCTTAGAAGTTCGGCAAAACCTCTCCCCTCATGTAACCTAATTGGGCCCCTAAAAATTAATTTAGGTTACCCTAATTAACTGGACCCGTAGAGTGACTTAAAAGGCCAATTTGCACATCTAATTCGGGTAAATGGGCCCTACGAGACATGTTCAACTTCGAACGGTTATATCTCCCTCAACTAAACTCTGATTCGCTCGTTCTTAGTGGCATTTCAAAGCTCTATCCACATAAATCTTAGCAATAAATTCCATCTATTGAGACAGCTATTCTTATGAGAAGTTTAAGGGGCCAACTTCAAAATTTTAGAACATTCCCGGACATTATAGATAAGTGCCTCAAGAGCTCATTTGGAGTGTCTTGAAGAAGAAGGAAGTTATAAAAGGTTACATCGATATTATTAAAGATATGTACAATATGTTAGTGATTAATGTATGAACAATTGGAGAGAAACTAAGGAATTCCCAGTCACAGTATGTCTACATCAAGGGTCATCCATAAGCCCTTATCTTTTTGCTCTAGTTATGGATAAACTAATTACATATATACAATATAGGATACCTTGGTGTCTACTTTTTACCGATGATGTAGTTCTAGTTTACGAGACTACAACAGGGTTAAATGTCAAACTAGAACTGTGGAGGGAAGGTCTAAAATGAAAATGATTTAAATTAAGCAGAACAAGGACGAAGTATATGTAATTTAACCTTAAGGATAGTAGAACTTTAGTCAAAATAAATGGGCAAGAAGTATCAATATATGAGCAATTATGATATTTAGGCTTCATTATCCACAAAAAGGGAGATATAACTAGTAATGTGGTACATAGGACTAATACAGGGTGGGTAAAATGGAGGGAAGTGATAGGTGAGTCCCAAATAGGCTTAAAGGTATTTTCTATAGAATTACTATTAAGCCCACAATACTTTATGGAGCAAAATGTTGGGCACAAAAAAAAATTATATAGATAAACTAAATGTAGCTGAAATGAGGATCCTAAGGT
The DNA here is from genome assembly GCA_035235625.1 of Saururus chinensis. Classification (NCBI taxonomy): domain Eukaryota; kingdom Viridiplantae; phylum Streptophyta; class Magnoliopsida; order Piperales; family Saururaceae; genus Saururus; species Saururus chinensis. The sequence goes on along the minus strand of CP141140.1, from coordinate 13,235,110 downwards.
GGATGTGTAGAATAACTAGGAAATATAATATTAGAAATGAGTATATATGTGAGAACTTAGGGGTGACACCTTTAAGGGAGAAACTTAGAGAGTATAGGTTATGTTGGTATGGACATGTACAAAGAAGACTAATGGATTCCCTAATAAGAAGGTTGGAAGGGCTTTACGTAAATAATATCAAAAGAGGGAGATGGATGTCTAAGAGAACTTGGATGAAATTAATAAAAAAAAATATGACTATGTTATTTCTTACAAAAGAGTTGACACAAAACATGCTAGACTGGAGGCATAAGATCTATGTCTCCGACCCCAAATTGTTGAAAAAATACACTAAGATTAAAATTATGATATGAGAATCAAGTAAGGAATAAGTTTTTTTAAAAATACTATAACAAAATAGTTTAGCAAATATTTAGTCAAGGGTCACGTTAATATAAAATAGTTTAGCAATTATTTAGCCAAGGGTCACGTTAATATGAGCTTGGCGGAGCACCTTAGGGGTGTGTAATCACCCCTAATACGTAGGGTAGGTGTTTTTAAACCTCCCCACCGGCCCAACCCCAAATAACAAGGGTCATTAGGTGTGCAATGAGCCGTTGTGCATATTGAGTGTCTCATTACGGAGAAATAATACTTTAAAGTTTGAGGAAGATAGTTTGGTTGAAATTAGTTGATTCAGACTCAACTTGAAGAAAATTACCCCAAATTCAAGTGTAATTAACCATTTGACCATAACATTTTTACTAATAAATGCAACTCGTTATTGTTTTTTCTCTAAAGAGTTTTTTATACTTTTAACAATGAGTTCCGCATAAAAAATATATAAAAGCCTTTTTTTCTATAAGATCATAGCACACATACTAACACACGTGAATACCAATATCAGTGTTAATATATGTTAGTATGTGTACTATTAATATCAAATATTAAGAACTCCCATGTGTTAATTAGACTGAGCTCATTATTAGTGCAGCACAGTTTTGGTATTGTACTCAAGGCATTAGTCTTTTCGTATTTCATATTACAATTCATCGATTTCAAAATATAGGGTTAGTCATTTGCGATTTGGAGCGTGCATTTTAGAATGAGGTGTTAGTCGTTTGGGATTTTGCATGTGCATTTCAGATTACCCCGTTAGTCAATGCGAAAGCGATTTCCAAACTCGTACATTTCAAACCCCAGCTTACAACGTGAAATAGCCTTCACTCATGGATTTTCAATTCCGAACCCAACTCATGCGATTTAAAAATGCACGCATCTGATCATGGGTCTCTCCTCCCTTATATTCTTCTCTACAACCCCTTAAAAAAGACAAATTCGTCAAAGGCCGAAGGCAAACAGCCTTGTCGTCCCTAGGCCGAGGGGGCTAGCGATTGGCGATGCTACCAACGGTCGCAACGCACAGAAACAAAGGGAAAAAGAGCGACGGGCGGAGTTTTACCTCACATCGGCAAAGGAGGGGTGGGGAGGCCGGGACGGTGGTGCTCGAACATCATCCTAGCCGGGGCGAAGCCATGGCATTGGGATGGAAGCCAATCGGCCAGCGACAACAGTGGATCGAGAGAAGGAAGGGTAGGCGGTTTCATAGGGCTGAAACCCGAAAAGAGGAGAGAGAAGGGTAGACAGTCGGTGGGACCAGGCCGAGGCGGCGACGCCAAGCCAAGGCCAGCCATGTGGAAGCCGGCAGCCAACAGTGGCGACGCCTCCAGCCTCACAGAAGGAAGGAGTAATTCGCTTCTTCTGTTCCGCCCGCGGGTCAGGTGCTCCAATTTTTTTTATTTTTTATATCTTTTGTTTAGATAATAGTTAAATCATGTCGTGTATTTTATCATGCATTTTAAAAACCTAAGATTCTAGTATATAATATAAAATTAAGCATCTAAAATGTAAATTTTTAGTCTAATTTTAAAATTAAAAATCTAAAATACATCAATTTAAAATACATAATAACTAATGACCTATTAAGTGAGTTTTTGTCTTCTGTTTAACGAAAACCTAAAACCCAGTAGATCCGTTTATTATGTAGATTCGGTGGTATATGTCACTAACGTTGTTTTGGTGGACCAGTCGTTTCTAGGCTCCAAAAGCACGTAACATCGGATCTATGGGCAGTAACCAGCTTGGGTTCCATAAAGTATTTGCTTGAATCATCATCGACATCTGTCTAACTTTTTAAAAGGCGTTTGCAATCAAAACCACTCTAGAAATTGTGCCACTGATAACGAACTGCGGGCCAGAGCACCCTCACCTTACCTTACCTTACCCTCTTATTTCTTGCCAAACCTAGACTCTTTGATTAAAATATACTCCACTGCTGGACAGAATCACTGTATTGTGATCACTGCTAAGTGCTAACCCACTAGACCCTTTGCACCATTTTGCATAAAAGATTGGAATTCGGATAATCGACCTTTTACAGAGCCATTGACGAGCGCCCACAGAAATTCAGCATTTAAGAAACACATTAAAATCGAAGGAGCACAATTATTAGGGAAAAGAATAATTGTTTCTTGATTGCAAAGTCGTTCGCCTCCTGTACAGCTACAAAGGAAAATTAGGAAAAAATTTTAAAAAAAATGATAAAAAGGGAAGAAAAGAGTTTTTATTGCTCTTCCGAGTCAGGCCGTCTTTCATCACCGGAATCTCTATTCAAAGAGAAGCTGACCCAGACCCCCCTTCTTCCCCTCCCGCCTTCCTCCCCTCCCGTCTCCTCCTTACTCGCCACCTCCTTTTCCTCCTCCGGCATCTTGTACCGGCACACCGGGCAGGAGCCGTGCATCTCCAGCCACTTCTCCACGCAGCCTTTGTGGTACCGGTGCCCGCACGGCATCGCCTTGGCTTGTCCCACCATCGCCTCCAGGCAGATGGCGCACTCCTCTTGTTCCCCCTCCACTCCGACCTCCACCGTCGGCATCGCCTCGATCGATGCCTTGGACGCGGGCGGCGGGCCCCGCTTCCCCGACTCCATCTCGGACGCCTCCCTCACCAACGTCTCGAGCTCGTCCCCGCCTTCGATCACGACCATATCCTGCGTGAAGGGGTTTACCAGCACGATCCTCTCCTCCGCGTCCGGCAGCTCACCCTCGGCCCCGTCAGCGCCGTCTCCGTCGCCCCCCTGCCGCCTTCTGGGGGAGCCCATCACGCCGAATATGAGCGGGAAGATGAAGGAGATCTCCCGGACCAGGGACGTCCTTGCATGCGATTCGGATTCTGACTCTACCGATTCCATGTCAAGCACAAAAGACTGACAGATCGCTCGTCGTGAAAGCTGTTTGAGAACGGGAAAGAAGAGGAAAAGCGACGAGGAGAGGAGAAAGCCAGAAAATGAGAAAGCCGTTGAAAGGAGGAGCTGGGGATATAAGAGGATCGGCCAGCAGTGGGAGCACTGGAAGGGGGTGGAAGGGGTTGGAAGGATCTAGAAGAAGTACCCCTCTCTTACGTGTCGGGTTGGCAGTCAGCTCTATTAAAAAAAATTTCCCGGTTCGCGATTATCCTTCCGGATTTCTTCACCGGTTGAACCGGATAAGATATTTTTTTCCTGGCGGCGGCGGCGGCGCTAACCGCGCTTTCGGATGGCAACTCGCTCGCGGTTTTTTACTTTGAGAGGACCAAAAAGGCGAGGCCGCGTTCGGGTTTCGTACGAACTGGAAAGTAGGCGACCTTCACCGAACCGACGAGGATGTGAGAGTAGCAGACTTGCCTACCGACAGATAACGGGAGGAGTAAGCTCAATTATTGATTGGCCATGAGCAGTAGACAGTATTCCATTTAAAAAATAAACAACACGTGTGTTGTCTTTAATTTCAGTAAATTTGCTTGCCTGGATAACTAAGAGAAGTAGAATTAATATATATATATATATATATATATAACTCTCTTCTCGTTGTATTAGTGTTCCATCGTGGTATTTGCTTATATCTTAATCTAATCAAAATATACATACAATGAAGATAGAACTATATTTGCCACTTTCTTCTTTATAAATAATTAAATAAATTATTTAATTAATAAATATAAGCTAATTAGAAACTTTAACGGGGTATTCTAAGAGATTAGTTGAAAATAGAATTAAAGTTGAAGATAGATTCAAGAGGAATTGTAACATAAACTTGAAAAAAAATTAATATTATCTTCAAGTAACTTATAAGTTTTTTAATACCCCTCCTTATCTCCCATTACATTATAATATTATAAGTTTTAGCATTATCTTTCCCAATATTCTTAAAAGAAAGTTATTATGGACATATCACATTTTTTTACTACCTACAAAATTATACTCTCTATCCAATATTAATAGTTTTATTTAAAATAATAATAATTTTCTATTAAAAGGTGAAACACACATTTAAAAGAAGGTAAAATAGACTTACAATAATATTTTTTAAAGGGTTGTTTGGGTTTTGAATATGGGTCAAATTCTACTAATTTTATCTCAATTCGGTAAGAAATTAGCAAAATCATGATTGGGTAGAGATGTTGATGAAAAGTTGATTTCAATATATTTCCACCAAAATCACCTCGCAAAGTGATTCCAGTAATTCCGACTCCCAATCCCCTGTTTCAAACTTAAAGATTATATTATTTTTTAATCATTATCCCTTATATCGCTTTAAGTATTGAGAAATGTGTCATAAGCCTATATATAGATAAGGCATATTTTAAAAGTTCAAAATAACTTACCCATATGAGGTTTTGTTTGATAAAATTTACCAATATTAGTACAACAATACCAAAAATATTTTAAGGCTTTAGAAATGGGTTTGAAGTTACAATCGAATTTAATATAAAAAACTTCATTACCAACCTTAATTATGATTTGATGCTAAATTAATTGAATTAATTCAAAAAAAATTTACTTCGCATCTTAAAAACTTGCACACCTAAATAGCTCATAAATATCCAACTACTTAAATTGAACAAAATAAATCTATTAACATGAAACAAATTTTTTCGCCAAATGGAGCTATTAATGTAGGATGGAGGGAGTGCATTTTTCTACCCATATGGATATTTACCTACTCCATGCATTGTGTTTGATATAATATATCACAAAAAATAAAAACAACTGAGTTCATAACAAAACATTCTAATACACCTCTTAAATTTATACGTGCCACTTATATATCATGTCATTAAGAAAAATATATTTATCATATACAATGATCAACTAGTAGCTACCAAATACTCCATTTGTCACATAATAAGTGTTATTTAGTTTTTTCAAAATGAACTACAAAATTTCTAAGCCCCTACTTAGACATAGTATATATAGATAAAATTTCACAAGTTTTAAATTGATTAAGAATTTTTATAAAATATGGATAAAATTTATAATTTTTACTAGGTCATTAGAGATATTGTAGAGAGAAAGGTCAAATGACTGATATTTATAGAGGCATAATTGATTATAAGTATTTTGAGTTAGATGGGAGAATGTGAAACCTCTCCAAATAAGGTTTTGTTTATACCAGGAAACCTAACTACTAATTCTATTTTGTGTTGTATTTATATTAAAAAATAAAGAAAAGACTAAAACAAAGTATTTGCATGGAGGAGAGCATCTCTCTTCTCTTAGCATACTTGGATATAATTTCTAAGTGAACTTAGAACATCAATAACGACAAGAGTTGGATACGTTTATATAAATATTTAAAAATTAGTCTATTGTCTATTACTATGTGGATACTTGAATAATTATATTTTCTTGCAAATTTTCACTAAGTTTTAAATCAAGGCTAAAGGGTTAATATAGTATACAAACGAGGTTTCACAAGTTCTAAACTAATTAGGACTATAAAATCCATATTTTTCTATGTAACTATAAGGTAATATATATCGGAGAAATCATTGTAAAATTTCAAGTCTCTTGAGTTCTAAATTTATTAAGAGTTAATTTAAAACAACAATATAGGTATAACGTGACAAAAAATCTTTACCCCCTTTTCACTTTAATAATAATATAAAATAAATCCCTTAAGTTTTAAATTATTTTAAAATTTCTTCGCAATATAGGCATAGTGTGGCAAAAGTCTCCGCCTTCTTCTCACTTTAATAATTATATATATAGATAAATATAGATATTTTTATGTACATATGTTGCATACAAAGCATTTTTATAATACTTAAGATTATGACTATAATTTGAGATTGTCTAGCTAGCGTTGTAGCTTCAGTGTTGGCTCCAGCTCACTAGCCAACGTTGAAACTCAATGCTGAAGCTACAACTTTAGGTAAATTTCACCTTATGATTTACCCTTAAATATATGTTTAATCATGTAATACATTTGTCAAAAAATTGTAAGTTTTTTACCACCAAACATTTTTTTCATGCTAGACACATTTTAAATTCGAGCTTACTCGACCCGAAGTGACTTGTGTGTTGTTAAAGCTAGAGCTAGCTTGGCTGGGCTGAAAATCTGACCAACCTTGAGTTGAGTTAGGCCAAAAAATCTCTACTTGAGGAAGGATAGGTATACTCGCAGAAAAATATAGCAATGAATACAATTTTCAAACTAAGGTCCCTTGCTCATGTATATTATTCAAGTGCCCTTGTTTTCCAAGCATTAAAATTGTGCTTTTTATTTACAATTCAAGATCAATTAGAACATATGCACATCTGATTCAGAGGAAAACAATAAACAAAACTTTGAGGTGTCTGATCTGGACAAGACCACCTCAATCTCCACAGAAACAAATGTCTCAATGCTTCAATATTCGTTCTTTCCACAGAAATTGCTCAATTTAAGAATCAACAAGAATTGAAGAACCACGACAGTTCTAGGAAATCAAAAAGGTCAAAGGAGTGAAGAACTACAAAGGGCACGTTTGGTACCTGGAATCTGCTGCAATTTAGTAGTATGGGCGATCAACGAAGAGGAAGACTGCTCCGAAGAGTACAATTCCGGTAGAAATAGAATTTTTGAAGTCAATCATGCATCGAAGGCATCTAGATGATGCTAATCAAACAATTAACAACAGAAGGCATCCCGGATGATGCTAATCAAACAATTAACAACAGGAGGCATCCCGACGAGAGGCTTTTTTTTCTAAAATGCAGATTCTATTTTTCCAGAAGCTCCACTATCAATTTGGTGTGCCATACAAGCTTAGGGCAGAAAGGTACTGGTGTTGATAGATGCTCCAAAAGCCAACTTGGATGAATTTTTGGAACTGGCTATTTAGGAGGAGCAATTAACCCTTTGCCTTATATCCCAAAACCAGTGGCAGTTGTACATCTCATATCTTTGTGTTCACTTTGACAGCGAGCTAGTTGCCAACTATACCATCACAATACACTCCGGTATTTTACTCTTTTTTCTTTCAGGCATGCTTCCAACCAATCTACAGAATTTACACGGGGCTTCAATAAGCAATTAACATCAGCGGAAAGAAATTAACATCACTTTTTATTCAGTCAATAGATATTAAAAAAAACAAAAAAATATACTCCCTCTTTCCCATAGTAATAGCTCCATTTGGTTTTTCATAAACTAATTTTTGTTCATTTTGACAAACCAAATGGAATTATTAATGTGGGACAGAGGGAGCGGGAGCATTCATCAGCCAAAACCAAAATTATTCAATTAAAGAAGTAAGCAACACGACATTGTAAAAAGATGATGGAACTTTTACTCGGGAAAATCAAGAATCAAAATGGGTGTATGAGACCCTTTGCCCATGATCTAAAAGGAAGGAAAGAAAGCTTCCAACGTCATTGGAGAGAGCACTTTTAATGCCACAGGATGGTTCTTCGAGCAATTTGAGAGAAAATATTATCTACTATAATCTTGATGAGTGCCGCTAATATTATTCCTATCACCAACCTGTCTAGGCCGCTTTGATCTGGAGATGTTGCTGAGGCTTGACACATTATTATGATCTGAGAGGCTGATGTGTTGAACTTCATGAGTAGGAGCATGTACAACAAATTTCCTTTTTGATCCTGGATGTGGTATCAATCCTACAGAAATAAAGACAAGGTATGAAACCAAATACAGGGAAAAAACATGTAACATTCTGGCCAAGAGTAAGACTACGCTTCTACATTATTGTCAAGATCATACTAGGAATGGCATCAGATATGTATAGTTGTCTCCCAATGTCTCCGCAATTGCATGAAATATTTTCAGAGCTACAACACTCTCTGCATTGGGTGATCCTGCAATGTAATATAATCAATGAATTAAAAGGCAATTAAGTCACATAAACCCATTAATTACGCATTTTAAATTCTCATTGAAAGAAAAAAACTCAACAGTGAGCTATGACTTCCCTTCCCCAAGGCTAAAAGAGTCTCTCTTGTAGTATATTTATATCCATCACCCACTAGGAAATCATAATAATCATATTCTTATTCAGGAAGCACCTTCCCAACAATTTGGGGGGCAGGACACAAATCTCGTTCCTCCAATATAGCTTGTTTTGTGCCAATTGTTTCGTAAAAGATGTAGCATAGACATGTCTTTTCTTATTAATTCCACACGTGCTCTCAAGTAATCCTCTCCATGTCTTCCTCTCCCTCTTTTAGCCTCTTCAACTTGTATCCCTTTCTCTGGCTCACCATTGTATATGCCCAGAAGAATGCAACGTACCCAACATAAACTTTTCCTCTAAAGGCACTACCCTAAGTTCTCTCTAATATATTCATTTTAACTCCAGTCTATCCTAGTTATCTCATATATCCACTTTAGCATTATCATTTCAATTACAACCAATTTATCTATATAACTTTTCAGTAGGGTACCCCTCTCCATAGAGGATTACAGGCCTTACCTCTGTCTTATAGAAGTTTCCATTAAGCCTAGCCAGGATGCGTCTAACACACAACATTCTCAAAACGTCTCAGTTATGCTCATCCCATATTATCCTTTGTACCACACTGCCATCTACATATCCTCTTGATGTGGATCAAATTGTTCAGCATTACTAATCCAAGTTAGAGGCTTCACAAAAGTATCGCAGGCAACACCCTGTAAGTTTGCAGCCTCTTAGAAGAAGCTCGTGAAATCCATGCAAGCCCATGTCCAGCAACCCAAGGTCCCACCCACATCATATTCCACTGGCCCACACAAGAACAGAAGGATTGGATCAAGTTGAGTACATTACAAGGTAGTTTTTCCTTGTAATCAACAATTCCTAGAAACTAGCCTCTGCAAACACTTTTTTAGAAGTGCAAAACCCCACGCAGTCTAGGAGTTTGAATTTGTACCAATCTGTTAAGTCGAAGATAAGGTTGATTCCTTCTTTTGCTGAGCAATTTAATGAAAGAGATATGACAAAGGAATGCACAAGCAATTGAGTCTGGAAAGAGATGGGAAGCCTGGAATGGCAATAGCATATCTCACATGTTCTAGGAGTCATGGACAAAGGGAGTTTCCAGCTTTGAGAGCAAACTGTAGAAAAAAATTAAGAGTACAAATGCAATAGGTGTTGTGGATTGGATCTAAACAGAATCACTCAGGAGATAGACATGGAAGGAAAGTTGAAGATAAATTTGGTGAGTTGGGAGTTAAACTTGGAAGATCCTTGTGATCCCCATGTGGAAGTAGTTTGTTTAGTTACTTGACTTAGATGTTAAGCTACCAGGCAGAGCATTAGGATTATGAGTTCATAAAAAAAAAGGCTTCTGAGTTATTTTTTTCCATTAATGATTCTGAGTTTCTCACTGAGTAGGAAAGCTCAATATTCACCTGTTATTTTTTTCCATTAACGATTTTGAGTTTCTTTGTACGTGAATACATCTTACTTCAATTTTGGTAAAAGTTCACTACCTCGATCCTTTGCTCCCTTCCCTGCACCTGCATCACCTCCCTTGTAGATAATGGAGCCCAAATACTGGGCTTGCTCACAACTAGACACTTCTTGCACATCTATCACAACTAAGAGTCCACCTATAAATATATTTTCCCTAAACTTGAATCCCAATTACTTTGTCTTAGTTTTTCTTATTAGTATATACTCCGTCTAAGGCGTTCCTCAAAACTTCTAGCTTTGTGTTTAATTTTCCTTCAGTCTTGCATACTAAAACTACATTATGCGCAAGTAAATGCACCATGGGACCTTTCTTTTACCATCACCTACTAAGAAATACACTTGCAAAATAAAAACATGGTCTTCGTGATGTGGCAGCTATAGTCATCATCATGACACATCCAATGAACTTTTCTATACGAGGATAAGACAGAGAGTATATTGCTCAGAAAGATAACTCGGTCTCAATGTGTGGTACATTAGCTTGGATTTTACAGATGACCACCTGGAAGCAATCCCTTAACAAAGCATAGCATGAACGTAATACTAATGTGTAACGAAATAACAGTAGTAAAGGTGCATATCAAATTGTTAGGAAAGGCGCTACATGATTATGATTATGAAGGAAGCCAGATCACAACCCAAGACCAAGTCAGAAGATTAATTCAACGAAACTCAATCCACCCAAACCTGTACATATGCTCCACGAAATCATCAATTAGAACAGGCCAAGCACCTGCAAACGGGAAAATTTTGAAAAAGTTCAAAATACTATTTCCAAAAGAAACATAGTAATAAGCACTGCTGTTATTGTTCTGCAATTTCCCTTTATTTATACTTCTTGTAATTATACTAGCAGCTTTTCTTAATTCCTTTCTCTTAATGTTCTTTACAATGAATTACACATAAAAGGGCAATTTGATATTTCTCTAATCTGTGTTTAAAATATCAATCTGTGCTAGACTATGTTTAGCTACATCGCACAATATGTGAACAATCATCTCGTATAATTTTGCAATATATTGCAACTTCTGAAAGTTTTTATCCCAAAATTTTACACAAGAATTTCTTTTTCCAAAGGAGAATAATGATGTATTTTACCAATCTAAAAAAAAGTACATGGTTTTTTATCAAATGAAAAACTAATATAAAACAAAATAACTACCGATTTTAGCAAGCTATATTTTTCTAAGAAAGGAAAACAAATTATCTGCAAAATATCTAGAACTGCTAAACTAAGAACTTGTGCGCATGTTAGACATTCAATCCTAAATATACCTACACACATGAAAATACCTTTAGGATCATATTCTTGAAGATCTTCATGAACAGATCTGCTGAAGGCAAGAAGTTGTTGCCAGGTGTCCTCAGAAATATTATGACGTTGGCGTGTCTACACACAGTGTTAATTAACTAGTGAAATTACAATAATAGTAGCAACCAAACAACATCTCCACAGGAACCAACAATTATCATAGTGGTTGCCTTTCCATGAAACCAATTTAATATAGTGCAGTATAGAAAAATAGAAGAAGAAAATAATCATCAGAGGATGGAGAGCGAAAGTAAAGGGATCAGGCATACAAGAGAATCTTTGTCTAAGAGGCAAACGTAAGTTGCAGAAATGCCATTGATATAAGTTCCAATTGCATGGACACAACAAGTATGACACTAGTCGGCATCAAAAAAAATAAAAACAGTTAACCAAGTTATTAGTGTTTAGACAAAAGATATTAAATGCAGAACAACATCATATGAGATTTGACTCGTTTCACAGCCAGCAATCAGTCATGATCTGTTACTTTTTGGGCGCATGGGGTTTGAACATGGACTCACTTGTGCAATCCTAATTTATTGAACATAGTAACCTAGATATGGTTTCAAATGAAACATTTATTCCCAAATGTAGACATACCTCAACAAAATCACACCACTGGTCAAGCATCCGAAATCTTCCATTTAGAACCAATCTCCAGGCATCCACAGCCATACTAACAGCTTAAAATCATACATAAGGACATAATAAGAAATGAATGAGCAGAAAGCATCCTAAATTTCATTGCATCTAATATAATATTACAGTACTTACAGACACTCTTCTGCTTATTTTCTCTACACACAAAGAACACAAAATCATAGAAACATGTAAATTGACGAGAATCCACCTACAGCAGAATCCAACACAGAAAAGTCTGTCAATAATCATGACCCCCATTGCTACTATATAACTTGAAAGGAATAATATAGAACATATCAATATTTGCAAAACATTGTTGATATGCATATGGATACAGCTTCAGGCTTGACTACCATCATCACTGTCATAACATTTTTTTCTCAATATTCAATGTGTGCCATCGCAAACAAAATTCCATGTGGATCCATTGGGAAAAGAACTTACTGCCAAATTAAGGGACGCCATGAGCCTAGAAATTTCATAGAAAATCATATCCCTGTGAACCATAAACAAATACTTTCATAAACACTTTAGATATAGCGAAAAGTAAGTCATATCATTTTACATCATAGTATAGTATTGCACAAGGTCTTTTCTGAGGTGTCAAGTCAGGTAACAGTAATCTGACAACAGAAAGCCATCTAAAGAACTCAAATTGTAATATATAACTCGAATCATGAATCTAAAGCCAATAGATAATCACATCAAGGAAAGGAACCAGGTGGGAAGGGACACACAAGGCCCCTGCCCCTGATCGCACGACCCTCACATCTGTCCCAATCATGTCTTGAACAAAATCAGGATTCCTAAAAGAGGAGTGTATCATAGCACATTTATGAAAACATTTTACCTCGTTAGTCCACTTGAATTTATATCGTCCCAAAGCTTGTCAAGCTCCTTCCTCGCATCTTCAAACTCACTACTTGATTTTATTTCTAGATTTTGAGTTCAGAAGCATTAGTACTCTTTGAGATAAAGAAAAGATAGCTTCAAGCGTGGTTGAAATTGTTATGTAACCACTAGACATGACATTCCAGCTTCATTTTTTTTTTTCTGAAAGTGTTCACAGGTGTACAAGTAACAGATATTAATAAAATTAAATAACTATTACCTAATTTATCACGAGTTCTAAATTTCAATCACGTGTCCCGGACAGTAAACTCACTTCACATACATTTCAGTTCATTTTTCACTAGGAAAAGAGCTCAATGTGGAACCAGATCTATGTTTATTAATTTATATGTTGAAAAAGGCCAAAAGATGAAAGATTATAACGTCAGTGGAAAATGAGTATGAATTGTTAAAAGATCTTTTAGAGCATCTTCCATGCCAGAAACCATATGTTTGCACTTCTGAACATGCATATGCAGACAAGCAACTACAAATGTGCCAACTCTGAGTTAACTCTATCACTCATGCTGCCTATGAAAACAAAAGATATTTGAACGACTGGGCCTCAGCCACCTCTTCTGCAAAAGCGTAACAGTTCCATCAGCCGTTATATGAGACAATTAGGCCGTCGGAACATCATCTTTGCCTAATTAAGAAGCTCGTTGCGCATAAGGCGTTATGCAACAAACGATAAAAACCAATCAAGAAATCTAACATCGGATAAACTAATACCGAGTAACCTCATCTCACTAACATAGAGCAAACCATTCAAGAAATCCCAGAATTACAGTTCGTCAGTCACCTGAAAATTTTCTGTAGATGGTGAAGATATCCATCTAATACGAAACCGGAGAAAAAGCTACCGAAATCAGCTCAAAACCAGCAGCTTTCTTCTGAAATAAAACGTCTCCTCTCTCGCTCGCTCGCCCGTCCGCTGTGTCTCTAGCGGCGGAGTGAGAGAGAGAGAAAGGCGATTGAACGAGCGAGAGAGAGAGAGAGAGTGCAAGGTGGAGAAGGCACCTGAGCTTCCCCACTCTTAATAGATGCAAAGAGAAAGCGAGGGTGCGCAAATGTAGACGTTCAGCTGCAACTGTCCTTATGCAACCGGACCCGACCAGACCCGGTTCGTCCGTTTGTTCGACAATTTGAAAGCAGCAGTCCTATGACGGCTCAGCACGCTCGCATTGATGGCGCGGGCCCGATGCCTGGCCATGTGGGGCCTGCGCATCAATGCGAGCGTTCTTTCTGTGCTCACTGTGAGCGGTGAACGATGAATCAAATCATCTCGGATCTTTGAAATTAGATTAACACCGCTCATGAATAAACTCGGTTTCATTAGATCAACCAATTTTCAGCGAGGAGAGACAAAGTTGTGCTGGATGATTTCATATCATATATTCCAAGCGTAATAAATATGACATAACGAAAGGAATATGGATTAATAGCATTAAAATGTAAACTTGTTAAAGAGCCTGCAATCATACTATATTAAAAAGCACAACCTCGGTACGAGAGAACTTTTTTATTTAGACCTTTTTACCCTCAAATACTTTTATTTATTCTAAGATTATTAGATATCTTTGGAAGTTGGTACTCTTATCTTCTCTAGTATTTTTTTGGACTTGTTAAGATTATAAGGAAAACCCCTATTTTTGAGGGACTCTATTGCTAAACAATTTTAACTATGTAGTTATCAAACTTCGGAGTTTATGTAAGGACTATATAAGCAATGTTTGTTTCCAAGAATAGTTTTGAGTTTTAAAAGAGATATAACTCAATTTATGGCTAAAAGTAGGAGGCAACAAACATAGATTAGCATAAGTATTAAGAATTTGTTTGAATGGATGATGATATGTTTTTGGATTTCATTAGTAATTAGATTAATTATTATTTTTACGAACATTAGTATTAAGAATTTGTTGTCCTATGGCTTGGAACTGAGCAATAACAATCCAAGCTATCTGAAAATACCTACCTCACTTTATTATAAGTCTCGTCATGTAGGAGTAAAATCACATGACAATTTCTTTACACCATTGGACTCCATACATTGGTACATTCGCTTTTGACTAATAAAAAAAATCAACGAAATTGTGTAAAGTGATAATCTATTACTTCATATATTTAGATTTTTTTTTTCCAAAATCAACTTATTTGTCTTTTCATTTTGGTCATTGCATTATGGGCATTGTATAATTACATTTATATAAACAAAAAAAGTTGAGTTCATATGTTTTTTTTTTTGTTTACCTTATGTTGACATGCAAATACACGCACACTTTGACTAGTAAATTTAAAATGGGATTTCAATGACCACTTCTACATTTTTGGATTTCATACAGAATGGTGACATATGATTGTGTTTCATAATAGATCACTACTCCCTTTGTCCTATATTAATAGATCCATTTGGTTTTTCAAAATGAACTAACTTTAGTTCATTTTGAAAAAAAATGGAGCAATTAATGTGGGACAATGGGAGTATTATTTTTATTCTTAATGATAGTCCAAGGACACGATCAATATACTGTTGTCTTTATGGTGGTCCAAGGCTCCATCTATAGGCTACTTATGTGGTGATCCTCTTTCCCCTTAAATGTTTACTCTAGCATATTAAGCCCCCACACTAGCTATTAATAAAGAGTCTCATTAAGGACTTATCTAGCCTAACTAGTTTTCATGATTAAGGCTCTGTAACCAACAATAGAGGTTGTCATATCATTAAAAAAGTGGCAAGAGAGAAACTTAGGAACCATATTCATCAGGTGCACAGGTATGAATACGAGCTCAACGGTACTACGAAAGCATGAATCCGAGTCCGAGGTAGAAAGATATTAATGTTTGAATATAGAAATAAAATTATAAATAAATGTCATGCATGCGACACAGCTACGCCTTAAGCCGAGGCGTGATGAGCATGGTGTTCCCAATTTTAGTGGTGCCACAGCTTATATAAAGGGGGAGGGGGTTCAAAATGAATATCAGACCTAGTCATTCTAAGTCCGATTTAATCATTTCAAAAGACTTTTTTGACTAAAACAAGGGCTTTCTATGCAATGGTGGGGTTATTTTCAAGATTTGATAACTCTAAAGCAGAGAAACCTTATGAGAGATCCTTTGTCCCTGTATTCAAACTTCTTTTACCAAATTATGAGCTGTTTTAAATCCGATTTGACTCGTCCAAGAGGTATCCTTACCTAAATTGAGCATGTCAGATGTCATGACGGGATTATTTTCCTGGTTAGAGAGATCTAAAGCCTGAAAAATCAACGTCTAAGTATGGAGTGTTTGGCTCGTTACCTTCGAACTTGCACTGAGAGTGAGGTAGGGTTTTTTTATTCTATCTTATGACATGAATGTTTACTTTGGTTGTCTTTTAAACTTAATATATGTATGACTCCAGCATGCTATGTATTACGAGTTAATTTTAAGCTATGAATTATGATTTTCACACATATCTGGTTTGCCGAATGGTTAATATTGGAGTAAAATATAGAATATATACTATATATTTCATCGTATGATTTATGTACTATGATTTTTATGACTACCTCATATATTTATTTTATCGAATGGTTTGTCCTTAGGTTTTGATTATGAATTATGCATGTGGTAGCAGGTGAGATAGAGAAAATCTAACTTCACCACTATTTTAATTTGGAATTACTAGAGTAGGTTTGAAAAGTGGTTTTAGAGAATCATTCATTGTAGAATAATGATTTTTAAGAATTTTTTCAAAAATACATACAAGCACGATGATCGAATTACTTGAACAAGTTAAAGAGAGGGTAACTATCTCGTTGGAACTAGCGATCAATCTTATCTTTGTAGCAATTAATAGTGATGCTCTCATGGCTTGTAGAGGTGAGGCTAGAGTTTTTTTTTAAGGATAAACAATTGGAGATAATGTTTTGAAAGAAAAATTACCCTTTTATGAGTTTGGGAACTCGGGATTGATTTGTTTGTCTGGAGTTGTTGTTGGATGCCTCAATAGAGCTATGTAGATTAGAAGAGGGCATATTTATAATTTGGTTTGGAATTAGATGCATAGTTGCACAATACACACTTTAGCTGAATTAGCCCCTAATGAAGGGCAGGAACCTTGCTTAGCACGTAGCAAAGGGCGATAACTATTAAGAAGGCTACGCTCGCTATGGTAGACAATATTATGGGAGACTCTTTACTCTCTTAATCCTGGTGACCCATAATCATAGGTAGTTCTTCTCTCTATAAGCATAAATTGTTTTTGCAATGACTTGTGGAAGAGTAAGAGGCTATTGCTTTGCATCTACAGCAAAGTCCAAAATATGGAATAAGTGTATGGGATATTTGTAGAAAGCCATGAGAGCTTGCAAACCTTAGGAACATTTTTTATAGGCGGGCAGAAGCTTTAGAGGTAATTTTGGGTGAGATGCACACTTTGTTTTTATGAAAAGTAATATATATATATATATATATATATATATATATATATATATATATATATATATATATATATATATATATATATATATATATATATATATATATATATATATATATATTATGTGCTTTGAAACTTTCATGTGTTACTTCATGTTTGACATGTTTGATAGTAGAAACTCTCATACTGAGTATTTTAAAATACTCGCTACCCCCCAAACCTTGCAAGACTTAGCAAAGTTTAGTGTGTGGGTAGAAGTGCCTACTTGGGAGTATTCAAGATGATTTTAAGGATTTTCAACCACTTAAATCATAGTAAGAATTTTTATTATTTTTTAGTTTGTGTATTTGTACATGGACGGTAAATCTTGAGAAATTACTATTTCCTAACATCCTTATGATAAATACCTCTAGTTGTAGACTTGGACAAACACCTCTATTTTTATTAAAAAAATTATATTTGCTTCTAAAATCTTGGGGCGTGACAACCCGCCACCCCCACCACCACCACCCAAATCCTCGAACTGTCTTTCTTCAAGGCAGGAACAGAGAGGATGAAGCTCAGGTCAAGGGCAGGAATGGCGAGGACAAAGCTCGAAACTGTAGAAATAAACTTTCTAGAGTGTGAGGGGTTGGGAAGTAAATCTTGTTTTCTACCTTCTATTTTAGGGGGTCATTTTTTTTTTTTTGAGTTTTTACTTTTCCCAAACCCCTAACAACGTGCATATTGGTTTTCTAGGAATAATTATTTTTCACTATTTTCAACCCCCTCCCCCCTTCCCGCCCCGCCCCCCCAAATTAAGGCCCAACAGACCACAGTATTGAATCCCAAGAAATCTGTATTCAAGGGTGATGCCCCCTTTTTAAATCAGCAAAGCTTAATTTTGATAGAGCCTCTCGCTTGCCCTCAAAGAGAGGAGTCATTGAAAATGAACATGCCCAATTCATAGCCGATTTTGCATCATCTCTTGTTCTCAGCCTGCCTTGATTGCTGAGGCTTAGGCTTGCCTACTCACTCTTCAGTAAGCTTGTTGCCTTCAAGTATTTTCCATCTGTAAGAGTTTTTCATGTTCTTTTTTTACAATGAGCCCAACGAAAGCTATATATAGGAGTCTTTTATATTTAAAATCGACGGAGCACACGCTAGTGCACGTTAGCTAACATGTGCGTCATCGATTTCGTAGAAGAATGACTCCCATGCATACGCTGGGCTTATTGTCAGTAAAAAACTGTTCTCTTTCATCTAGACCAATGGGGATTTTCTCATGATCAAATACAATAACAAGCCAAAAATATTACATGGAAAATCCACAACATCAAAGTACATATCTATGAGCTTCTTTACATATCTCAAACGAACTGGCAAGCAAACTCCACTGTGGATGGATTGGCTATCGCACTTGATCACTAGTTGATGTTAATGGTTTAAGACCTCTTTTTCATTTCTCCATAAATACCTGTATAATGTGATGCACAGTCATTTTTACGCCATACTTGTACACTCCTCTCCTACGGGCCCCCCCTTGTACTCCAATGAAAAGAAAAAGAACAGAGCTTCTCCCAGCATTCCATGCAATTGACCTGAGTTAAACCCATTTAGGTTATTCCCAAATTTTGGTGAACATGTGAGAATAAAGATGTTTATGAAAACTCGAACGAAGGGTGTTAGCAAGCTGAGCCAATTCTACTGGGCTCGACTTTTATCTCTTAACTTAAGCTCGGCCCATCTCAAATGGGCTGCCTTGAGTTTTTAATTCAAATTGTGTTTTTTTCACATTATTGAGTAGATTTCATACAAATCGATACTGATTTAATGGATGATTCGTATTATTTAACTCAATTTAGGTATTTATTTTGCTTTAAAAGATGAAAAAATAAAAGAACGCACTAAGCTGAAGTAGCTCAACTCCATGAGCTAGAGCTAGAGCTTTAATGGGCACCGCTTAACCTGAAACCGAGCTGTGCTCCATCCAGCCAAAACTGGACTTGAGCAGAGCTCTTTCGCAGGGCAATGGCCAATGGTGGAGGAGGTTAAGAAGATAAGTGTAGCACCCAAACGGCAGCCTGGCGGTTTTCGGCGTCATTTTTTTGGGACCAAGTTCAAATCAGATTTTCTATAGACCCACACGCAAAAGTTCATCGTCACCATGGTGCTTTCTAAAATGGGGTCCTCCTGACGACACGCCATTGATGGTAGTAAGATCTCTTTAAAGTAATTACATTGGCACCTCCAACTGCCAAGCTGATATGCAGTCTCTAGATCATTGGGAAAATACATTTGACAAGTCAATAATTTTACCAGCAATTATTCAAATTTAAAAGCACACTTCAGGAAAAATGTATGGAGGATACATATGTACGTCCACTGATGCACCCCAACAAGGAAAGAGCTCTAAGGGAGCACTAATATTGGACTACTGCTAATCTACACAACTAACAGTTTCTCCAAGTACTACTACACGGAATCTCTGCAGTGTCCTACAACGGAGAAAGAAGTTTTGAGTGTTCTCCAGATTTGCAGTCTTCTTTCTGGTTGCCCAATATTATTGCCTCAAAATGTCAGGATATGCCTAACATGTTAGCAATTTGACCTCTCAAAAACTGCTTAAAAGAAATCTATTCTTCACCACTGATATTTGGCCGCAACAAGAACCTCCTCATATTGCTGGGCAGCGTGATCCCAACTGAGGTCTTGCATCATTCCTCTCTTTTGAAGGCCCTCCCAACTGCTTTTATATTCCCTATAGGTGCGCAAACAATGCCCAAGTGCATTTATGAGCAAATTTGCCTCTGCTCTATCAAAAGTCCAACCATATCCCGAGTCATTGTATGGATCAAACTGTTTGACAGTATCTTTTAATCCACCAACAGCATGTACAACAGGAATAGTTCCATACACCATTGCATAAAGTTGGTTCAGCCCACACGGCTCAAATCTTGATGGCATGAGCAAAATGTCTGCTCCTGCAGTTATCCTGTGGGCAGTTTTCACAGAAAAACCGACCCATCCCCTCACCTTGTCATGATATTGAGATTCAAATTGCTTAAGCATCTTCTCAAGGTCAGGCCTACCAGTGCCCAACAAGACCAACTGAACATCCTGACCCACTATCCATGGAATTGCCTCGGCGATGATATCTACCCCTTTTTGACCATCCAGTCTCCCAATAAAGCCAATCAAAGGAAGGTCGGGCCGGATTGGAAGATTAAATTCCTTTTGTAGAGCTTCTTTGCATTGAGCCTTTCCAGTTTGAAGTGTGTCCAATGAGTAATTGGCATAACCGTCAGAAGTAAGGTGGACATCATATTCTGGATTCCATTCCTTCATATCAATACCATTTACAATACCCCTTAACTTCCAATCATTCTCATTTATTATATTATGAAGACCCCATCCACCTTCAGATGTTTTGAGCTCCCAAGCATAACCATGGCTAACAGTGACTATACGATCAGCAGTTTTAAGTCCAGCTGCAAAGATGTTAAAATGATCGCCTCCAACTGGATCATACAAACTGAAAAGGTCTTTGTGATGGTCTGGCAAACCCACATAATTGAAATCATCCACTGGTCCACGGCCCTGAAGAAAAATCCTCAATAAACATCCAAAGTGAACACAGTAACTATTTAGTACTTATCCTGAGAAGTCTGCATTTGGCTAAAGCTTCCAACAGAAAAAATAGTTATAATAATGCCAACAGCCAAAATATATACTGGATATACAAACATAGAGCCATCTGGTTCAATTTGAACAATCCTAGAGTTCCATATTTTTATCACTTAATGATTTAAAAAACTTAGAAAAGGTATCCAATATTAAAATAGGACAGAGGTTTCTCTTTTTTCTCTCAATTTGGGGCTCTTATAATCCACGTTACAACAGGCATTAAAAATTTGAAATATCCAACATTTCAGATGTAAATAGTCACTTAATAAGATTCAAAAATTTAAGGATCAATGAGACTTGCATGTTTTTTAGAACAACAAATAAGTTAGTTTATATGATGTTGAATATGGCCCTTGAACAGTGCTCTTGGTGTAAGCACAATAATGTTTGTTACAATGCCTTTTCAGTTTCAAAAAAAAAAAATCTTGTCTAGAACATTTAGGATGAAATTAGCCGCCTTGATCATTCAAATCATTTGGTAGTGTAATTCAAGTTGGCTCAAAATCCTCTATTGCTGAGCCAAGTTCAAGCTAGCCAGGCATTTGACCAAGTTAGCTCGTGGTCAAATACATCTCTATGGTTATTCATACTTTGTCTAGCAACGAGAACTAGAAAAAAGTGAAAAGTGATAAGAGCAAAAACCAGTTATAAGTTTGTGGTCATTGGCCTCCCAAATGACTATATTGTCACTATGAGTAGGGCCATTCAATGGTTGTGTCCAAAGAGCCTGCTGATCTAATACTATCTAAAAAAACAGTCAAAGTAATATACACTTAAGTCATGTTTTTTGTTAACCTGTTCAAGCAAACTAAAATTGATCAGTGAAGCTCATGCATACCAAGCTTGCCTGGGCATGGCTCATTTACACCCTTAAGAATTTTCATCTTGGATTCTATGTGATATAGACGAGTAATGATGAGGAACAATAAGTCATGCAGTTATACCTAAAAAGGGGGGGAAATGGAGGGGGGGACATTATGCCGAACAAAAAAGCAAACCTGGTGTGCTATGTTGTGAATAACAAGAACAGATCGAGTGTAATTCATCAGGCCATTGTCACGGTAGTAAGCTTTAAGATAAACAGGCAGCAATGCTGTGTGCCAGTCATTGGCGATATAAACCAGATTGCCATCACCATAGCATACCCCACCACATGGAACATGCCAACAAACCTGTAAGTATATAAAAGTTATACATCTTTCCTTCTCTCCAATGTGAATGATATAAAATATTTATACTAACAACAAATATTTATACAAACAACATTTGTTGATGTTGAAATCACTCATGTAAAGAAATTCATGTTCACTACAAGGTCCACCCTACAAGCTTGTTCAAGGACTTCCGCAAAACTACTGCTCCCAAAGAACATTTTTCCTGATTATGCGTGAAGACCATGTAAAGAAATTCATGTTCACTACAAGGTCCACCCTACAAGCTTGTTCAAGGACTTCCGCAAAACTACTGCTCCCAAAGAACATTTTTCCTGATTATGCGTGAAGACGTATGGAGCACAGAATAAACTCTTAACTAGTGGAACCACATGAAAGCAGAGATCGGCTTAAAAAAAGCATTCAAATTTGAACATACACAATTTGCTTGTTTCATCCATAAGACATGTAAATGTGATGTTGATCAACTACAGTAGTGGGCATCTATTTCTATGGTGTATTTCCTAAAAATCAGAGCCTTCTACTCCAGTCATACGAACAACTTAATGAAAGGCATTACCTCAATGGCAGCCCTGCAAAACAAAATCATGCGCTTCAAGACGTCCTGCATTAAACAACAAATACAGATGTGAAAAAAAATGTAGTAAAAAAATTCCCTGCTTCCTGCCTACAAGATTCAAATTCTCCACACATAAAATATGCAGCATTTGTCAAAACTGGCTTGCCTTAACATGGTTAAAAAGTTTTGAGCTGGAAAAAGAAAACTCACCACCCAATTTCCACCATATATGTCATTCCCACGGTGTCGAAACATAGGGCTATCAATAAAGACAAAGTCCACTCCATCAATATATGCTTGAAAATAATTAACCTCATTGTCCTGGAACATGAGATATTGCAGAAAGTCAATTTAATGAAAATAAAATGATTAAATCCATAATTTGATCAAATCAGAAATCTATCTTCTTATACCTTGATATTGTTTGTTTACATATTTTCTAATTGTGGTAAAAAAGAAAAGGAAGTGAATTTCTTAACAAAGCAGGACAGCCACATGTATTTTCTTCTAGGTTTCACATTAAATTTTTTATGTTCTAACTGAAATTCAATAAATATAGAAACAACACAAATTTAACCACTCCACCTAATTGATGAAGAGGCAGCCCTACCTGCCCATCCACCTTATACCTCTTCCGTACTCCTGTTTCTTTGGCTTCAGGATAATCATCATAAAGTGGTACCACCACCTGAAATGTTAATAGAATTAAATATAATACGTAACTTCGTATTAGCCTGAAATAGGATTATTGTAGTACAAACAGATTAAAGCAGTAATTTTACCCTCTAAAGAACCACATACAAGAGAAGCTTAGAAACATGTCTAGAAAAGTTCACTAACAAAAGACAAAACAAAATACCATAACTCGATGCCCACGCCGAGCCAATGCCTTTGGAAGAGCACCAACAACATCTCCAAGCCCACCTAAAGCAACAAGACATTATTAATCTTCCTTTGATTGGCATCATATTTCGTATATAAATTGAAGATGACAAGTATGAATATCGATGAAGTTAGCAAAAGAGAAAAGTAAATACCTGTTTTTGACCAAGGAGCACATTCTGTTGCTACAAATATAATGTTCATAACATTTGTACCGGCTAAAGGAGGGGGCTTTGCAACTACATCCCCAGGATCTGCAGTTGAACTACCATTTTCATTTGCTTCCACTGATTCTTCCACATATTCCTTTTTTAAAACATGAACCTCAGATGTTTCCAGAATTCTTGTGGACAGAGTATCCCATTGATCTCCTTCTTGAAACTTCTCAATGGAATCCACTTCTGATGAGGCAGTATCGAAAGTCAAGCTTTTCACAGATTCCTCTTCTTCATAATTGTCTCCACTGAAACCAGTAACTAGAATTTCTGGAGCCTCAAATGCAGTTGAGAGGGCGTAATTTTCAGAGGCAGCTCCATTCCCATAGTCGGAACCAAGCTCTCCTTCAGATCTAGGTAGGTCATACTCAGAAGAAAATTTTCCCGACTCCTTAGAAACTGTCTGCTCATCAGTGCTGACAATACTGTTCTTTATTGATGAAACCAACTTCCTCCTTTCTGCAATCTGTTGATTATAAAGAAGATGCAGACATAAACCAGATAAGTCCTAGACACGTGCAAAGAATCGCAAACAAGGCATCTGATATCTCAGGTCTTAAAATCTATATAAGCCTTTTCTGGAAAGGCACTACCTAAAAAGGCATTTTTGAGCTGCAATTTTATACATGGGAAAGGGATCTAGGCAACGTTAAATAGAAGATGCTTACATCTCAGCACATGAGGGATGAACTCCAACCCTGCGTGCCCCAAGTAACAAGGCACATTTCCTGTTTAATTATCATTTTGGGTATCTTCTCTTGTCCACTCTGAAGATTCTCTTGTCCTCTCTATTTTTATTTCTCATGTGTTGCTTTCTTTTCATACTCTCAAAAATCCTCTTTTACATTCATGTGAGCCATGGAGAATATTTTTTCGGTTGGTTTCTCCCATTCTAAGTCTCAATTCACTGAGAGATAGCAATTTCTCTCCACCTTTCAGAATGGGGCTCAACTTTCACTCGGTCTGCTGCATTGACTGTCACTAAACTACTGGGGTGGAAGTCCAGCATATGCATGACTTCCAAATTAACGATTAAGGCTATTCAATTTATAATCCTAAGCTTTGACATAACCACCCTAGATTGGCAAACAGATCCCATTTTGATATACAACACTCTCATGAGTCACATAAAAACAACAATAGTTGCAACATCGGATTATAAATATATCAGCAAAGAAAAAGCCGTTTGAGATGGCCTGGTCTCATGCAAGGAAGTCCTCTTACAGTTTCATAAAGGAGAAGTGGCCAAGACATATTGAAAAGCTGTTAGAGGGGAGGGGTGGGTAAGACCGACGGCACTCAAATGAAGTTGGTAAGAGGGATCATAATATCAAACTATTTGAGTATAGAAGTTGTTTTTTAAACATCTGCTTGGTGGAATGAAATCCATATTGCCGACCCTGGGATATGATGATGATCTATCCCATCAGCAACTAAGGTTTTCACTTAATTTATAATAACAATATCTTTTGAAGTGTGTTCTAATACGTCAATAAAAACAATGCTTGTGATAGAAAAACAGTTACAAGTAAATTGTTTTATCCATACAGGGTTCCATTAGACAAAGCAATCGCCAAGCAAAAATTTTTGAAACATAAGTTGAAAGTAAATTGTTTCATCCATACTGGGGGGATACTACTTTTACACAGAAAAGCCTTAAAGTACCAAAATCTTTTCAGCTCAGAGGATACATAGAGGAAATACGCTACCTGTTGAAGTAAATCCTTTTGCATTGAAAGAACCTTTCTGCTCTTCTCAATTGTTTCCTGAAGTGCATCCTCTGCATCGTCAGGACCACTGGTGTCGTCCCCTCCCGTAACAAATTTTTTGCCGACTGCACCCAGCCTCATAGCATTTCCCCTACCGCACCTCTCTACAACTTGTTCCCCATTTGCATAAAAACTCAGAAATACTTCGCCGTAGACAACCTTCTGAAACCTGAATTTAAAGCCACTTGTGCCAGGATTAAGAAATTTCTTACGGTCAAAGCCAGTACGGGTGAATTTGGTTGACCAGCTACATCTAGTATGCAGAGGAGTCAACTTGTCCACGGCCGCTTCAACTCCAAAAGAAAGATGACCCAGCGATGCCATTGAAAAGTGTTCTATTAAAAACTCTCGGAGTATGACGATGTTCACATAGATTCAACGAGACCCAGTTTCAGAAAATCACTTTTGCACAACCGGGGATAAGGGTAGTGTTGAAAGACGAGAAAAAGTAGAGGAAACAAATATGTAAAAAAGGTAAGCAGCTTTAGGCAAAAAGTTCAGGAGAGGAGGCAAATAGGATAAAGGAGCATTCAAAGAAAGTAAGCTGCCATAGAAGAACAATATTTGGAAATGTAACAAAGAGCTAACATGATCAAAAGAATTTGAGAGGAGGGCAGTGGCAGAAGCAGAGGCAGAGGCTGAAGAGTGGGCTCTGAACTGAGAGAATTGGGGAGGCAGTGAAAGCCAGGGGAAGGTGGGGAGAAGGCATGCCATAGAAATAGCCGGAGGAGGTACTCAATAATTTCACTTGTGCCTGTTCAGGGGAGGTGGGTCCCGAAGCGATGGATAGAGCACCCAATGGGATGGCTACAGGCTTGGAGAATGGGATCCGTTGTGTTGCAGCTGGAGGCAAAAACATGGAGGAGCGATAATTGAGAAGATCGCAATGCTTCATGCTCACGAAAAACGTGCATACGAACGAGGTGGGGAAGAAAGAGTCGGGCATAAAACATCCAAAATGTCCTCCATCAATAGCGAGACCCTATTTGGTCTCGTGCATGAAGGGCTCCATGATTAAGCTTAGGCTGGCCTTATTATCTGTATAAGATTATAAAAAACTCTTCAATAATTAATAGGGTATCATTTTTTATGCTCTCTACAGGCGTAAAAGGCATATAAGAGCAGTTAATATTTGAAATTGATAATACATATACTGCCAATTTTTTAGATGGATGACTCTAATACAGCTCATTGTTAAAATAAAATATAAAAAATACTTTCGATACAAATAGATAAGACATTAAGCCAAGCATTGTAGCATAGAACCTGGGACTTGATATCTCTAACTGATCAGGCTTAGGGGTGTCGACTCGTCCTAATTTGGATGGAACTGGCACGAACTTATTTGAGTTTAGGTTGGATCAAAATTTATCTCGAGCAGGGTTGGGTATATGAAAAAACAAACAAACATTTTTTGGGTAGGGTAAGGTTTAGCCTATAAAATAGCCAACCTAACAATTTAAATACTATTAAATATTTTTCCTCTAAAAAAACTACCTTTCAATTTGAACCCAAAATTAAGTTGAATTTCAATTTTTTTTCTGCTAGAACCAACTCAACCCAATTCAAGATATATCTCAGAATTCTCAAAGTAGGTTAAGTTCTATCTCTAAGTTGGGTCGGGTTCTTAATTCTTGAATCCTATCTCGAGTTGGGTCGAATTTGGGTTGAATACTGTATTACCTGACCCGACCGGGACTTAGCCTTAGTCAGACAGTGCTTGATTGAGCTTACCGTGTGATTTATCACCTTTATGAACCTCATCTGCCCCAGACCAATTTCCACAGATATTGTGTCCGTGACAATTTAACAAGTCTCGACGCAAAAGACATAAATCACATCATCAGAAATCTTATTGACATGGCCGAAAACAGTAGATAACTTTATTTTTTCGAAGAAGACATAATTGAGCTGACACCTCCTATATGATTTATGGCACAGTATTCATGATCGTCACACTTTTTTATAAAGAGCAAACATGAGGCATCAAGAAATTTGTTTAACGTAGTTTCTGATATAGACAAGCTCTCGCCTCAATTGGAAGGGGACTGACAGCGTCAGGGTGGAAATAAGCAGCCACGGCAGCCCCTCGCTACCTTTCCTTGTCTGTACTCTATGTTGTTCAGTTTTTCCTGGCACCACTTCAAGTGCTCCGTGGAGAGCACGGACATCCTCAGCACCCTTGCCACTAACTTAATGTCTATCATAGCAAACAAAATTTCCAGCTCCTGGGACTCGTCCATAGAATCTGTTTTCTTTGACCACCATCTCTTACTCTTCTGGGAACTCTTTACCTCCAGCTCCTTCTGAAAAACAAAAATTTAGCCATGACATTTTATGTTTGTTGGAATGATGCCACAAAAACTTTTACAAGTGTAATAATAAAGTGAAGAACCTTTTGAAGGGTTTTTATGAGAATGGATTGCAGCACCAAGTCCCTTGGGTCTTGTACTTGTGAAGAAGACTGTGAAAGACTTTTCAATATCCACGACGACTTGGTGTCCGACTTCACGAAAAGCCAATAAGTCCTTATAGCTTTCTCTATGACTTTCAAAGCTTCCCTTGCAAATATCTCTTGCCCTTTGATTTCTTCAAAGTCTTCTTCAGCATGTCCTTCAGAGTGACTCAGGAATGACAATAATCAATTCTCAGAAAAGTAAATAGGCATCCCTATTTACCAGAGTTGAAGGATTAGAATATCATCATCTCTTAGTCTTCTCACTTACAAGTGGTAAAAGCAAATATTCATCTCTTTCTTTAGGAAAGGCTAAAAAAGTGTTTTAGTCACATGACTTTAGTGAAGTGTGAGGTGGTCCCATTCCTTTTTCTTAATCTAAAGTGCACATCAACAATCATGTTAATTTTTAAACATAATACTAATCATCACTTTCCAAACAGGTCATTTGCATGTTGATGCCTTTGGGTTTCATTATTAACAAGTTTGCTGCTTTTGGTAGATGACTCAGACATGGGGCATGATCTTCATGGAGATCTTGGACTCCAGAATAGTGAAACTGGCCTCTTCAACTGACATGTGGGGTACAGGAATAAGGAATTGAACTTCTCAAGTAATTGGCCCTAAATTATAAGGTGATGCATATATTTAGTTTAAACAATTACTTTTTTCTTATAAACAAAAAAAGAAATCTTAGTTAATGGGATATTTAACTAAACTCAGGATTTAGGAATTATCCATACAAGAAATACAAATCTCCGTCAGGGGTTTTGTTTAAACTGCATCTGCCTAGAACTTGCACACAAAGATATGTCTTTAGACATCATATTAATATAATAAGAGGGAAAGAGAAAGCACAGATTGACCAAACACAGATGGACAGAAAGTTTCCTTTCACTTGGATCCAAAAATTGGCATCCAAACTAGATATTTGCCTCTTGAAGAAAATGATTGAAGTCAAATATACCTGCAGGAACATCTGGAACTTGCAATAGATTCTGGAGAGAAGACCTGCTCTGCACATAATTCAAGCACCTTTTGCCTTGATTTCTCTCATCTTCCATAAACCTTTCCAGTAATATTTGAAATTGCTGGAACTTTCCGGCTACATTATCATAAAATGATGCTCTGACAGAAACAGAGGATGCAAGTGCCTCTACTTTCCTGTATTGGTGATGAAGAGCCTCCCAACATAGGCATGCTTGGCCAACGTAAACCAACTCCAAATCAGTCTCTAAACTTCTAATAAGCATTCTTGGAGACTCTCTGCTCCATGACATGTAAGCCAAAGATGAATCTACAGCCTCCATATTCTGATATAAACTTGTATTTCCTACATGCTTGTTTTGAATGGCGCCTACATCAATCTCAAGCAAAATATGGTCGCCGTTAGCCATGAATTGGAATAATGAAAAGAATAGCATATATCTTACAAAAGATTGTTGCTTGACATGCTCTAGTTTAAGTACAGGAGTCAAAAGTGGATTAAGGACGAAATACCCACTAATTCCACATGTTCGCTCGTGGTTTAGCAGATCGAACCACCTCATTCTTTCGGTGTACTGATGATATACTTTGTCAACTTGTTGTACTTCCTTTTCTTCATGGCTACCAACATCATCATCTTCTTCTTCTTCCGATGCTGCTTCCCGTTCCTGATCTGACAATTCATTGTTCCGCGGTATTTCGGGCGGCTCAGGAATGACTGTTTCTTTGTTCGTATGGTCATTTGTATCCACATCTTTTTCTTCGTCTACGAAACCACTTTTGAAATCCAGTACCTTCAACAATCCTTTATTGATTTGTGCAACTCTGAAACAATCAAGTAACATTGAGCTTTGAACAGGCTCTGGAACCTCAAGTGCATCATACCACACTTCCTCTTCCAGAACTTCGTCACTTCTCGACACACAAAATGAAAAAAAAGTGCAAATTAAATGATCTTTGAGGAAGTGGAACACCCATCTAATCATATACCAGATCCCTTTAACTGGATAAAACAAAATATATGAGACAGTTTTTACTAAGAATCTGGTCCATATATAAAACTGACAAAAAATCAGAAAAAATGGATGAATGAAGTAACTCAAGCAGAACCATTTCTTGAACCCGTCAGGGATAAGAACACTCTCGATGATGAACCAGCATGATAAAAGCACTGCCATTTTCAAAGCTCCATGGTCCCTCTTTTCGGTTACTAGCTAGGGAAAAGACGCGAGGGAAGTTCAACTGCCCTGTTTCTGGTCTATTTACGCTAATGATGCAACTCAAGCTCACTATCGATTAACGAAGCATCCAGGAAAAGCATGGGCTGAATGTAGGTGGAGACTTATCATAAAGGAAAAAAAATTGGTTGTTAATGGGGGCATTTAGAGGTCTAAATTAAATTTCTCTCCTTCTGGCTAAGATAAGTATCACCATCAGACGTAGATTAAATCTTAACCAATTTGTAGTTTGTAAAGTCCATATAGTAACCCATGCTACCTCCCATTCCAAAAATAATAGGCTAAACAGATTTTATAAACCTCTCTATCTTGTCCTTAGTATGGGGGGGTTGTGTCTAACGAAGAAGTAATAGACGTCCCCTTTGGCCTTGCGTGTTCAACTCCAAGTCCGAAGTGTTTCTTTGAAGATTATGAGAAAGCGTGACAAGTCCAGATATGTTTAAATATGTAATATTCATTTCATTTTGGAGTTTCACAGATCACAACCCATCAGGTAAAACAATATACAAACAAGTAAAGGATATCAGCAAATTAGGGAACTGATCCAGAACAATGACGTAGTCATTCGCATCCGGTCCAAACTTATCATCTTACTGGGGTTGTGTGAGGTTCGTTCGCCATGGCGGCGTTTACGTTATGCAATGGTGCAATATAAATGAAAATGTATGGAGGTTAGAACTTAGAAGCCAAAGTTACGAGGAACTCAACCACAAAGTTGACTGCCTTCGGATTCTCAAGTTTTCAGTCATCAACTATATATGGTGGGTCTGGACTGCCCAAAAAGTCTACGGATCTGGAATTGGAGCTCTTACGCTAATCCAGGCCGAAGGTCGGTCAATTTCAGCGATTTTCACGTCTTTTCTTCTTTGTTTAAAAGGAAAAGTTAATATACGCGAGATTGAAAGTCATCAAATCGCAAATATATTACGCCTTCTGTCCTTGTACATTTTAAAAAATAATAATTTTTATTAAATAATAAAATTAATAAACCTATGATACTCTTTTGTGAGTACCTTATCACACGAATTATATCAAATAAAGCTATTAATATGAAGAAGAAAAAAATTATCAAATAGAGTTATTCCTATTGGAGCAATATTGCATCGTCCACCTATCCTGCCACCCATTTAATTTGTTGGGCCCCCCAATTAATAGGACCCCCATTTGTCTTATTTAAAGCTACTTGGGGCACCCAATTTTAAAGAAAAATTATATTTCACAACGCCAGTAAGATTTGGGGACCGAGACACCTTATATCTATTACTTTTTCTCCCTAAGAAAACTAAGACATCCCAACCACGATACTAGAAACGATGTGCTGAAACTATAAGCTACAAGCAAATAAGTTATTGCTAAGGGAAAGGCTATGGACCATATTTGTGGCAGATGGTGGAGAGAACACATTCTCCACCTTGTCGTTGTGGGCCTGTGGCAGTTAATACAAGCCACTCTCACCACCGTGATATATTTAATGGATATTCTTCCCTCCATCAAATGACTCCTCCATAGTGATGATCGTTACGGTGACTTCCTCTCACATTATCCTTTGGCTTGGATAGAGACGGTGGAAAACTCAAGACGATCTAAGAATAAAATATTAACAAGACGAGTTTCGGATGTTCCGGCAGCGCAGCATGTCAAGACTAGACAAAGTTCATTGAGATTGGACAAGGGAAAACTCTGAGAGATTAAAGAGAAGACATTCTAGAGAGAGACAACCCAAACACACACATACACACACATATATATATATATATATATATATATATATATATATATATATATATATATATATATATATATATATATATATGTGTATGTGTGTATGTGTCAAAATAGGGCGGGATGAGTTTGTGTATTGGGGGCCTTTGCAAAACGCGAACCGAAAGCTTGGAGGCCCCAAGTAAAATTAAAAGGGTTTGATTTTTCTACCAAAAGAAGACATTAATTTGGGGGCCAAATTGCCCATGTGTCAGGATAGGCGCCTATTGTATCCATCTGCTAGTTCCTTCAACACATGCTATATGGAAATTTATATTTTGTCAGGGGCATCTATTGTGAGCGCTATTTCAGAAGTTCTCACGTGGTTCATAAGGATTTGGGGGGGGGGGGGGGGGGGGGCGATACCTACCATGAGTCATTGTAGAAGTTATCTCGTATAATGTGTAGAGACCGTACTACCTCAGGATGGGCACCTATGATGTAAAACTTCATATTTTGTCAAAGGGTGCCCAACGTGAGCATCATATTCTATTCTAAGTTTAATTGGGGTGGTAATAAAAAGTTTTCCGGTGCAGATAGATACGTTCTTGGTTAATATCGGCTGTATTTTAACAATTGACATATGTATGTGCAATAACTAAGTATCTGTAGCCTTTAACCACCATTTGTCCCTTGTATTGAATTCGCTTGTGGGCATGACTTTCTGCAATGCCGTGGGACATGGAACTTCGTGGCCGTGGCATTCGCGGCAGGAGCATGTAAGCAAAATGTTTTCCTTCTCAGAAGATGAGGTAACGCGGTTCTACGCCGTGCAAATGTTTCCATTTACTTTATTCTTTTGGATTACAAGTTTTGTAAGGTCAATGCCTTTGGGTGCATGCACAACCGAGCTAGGACTTCCTAGTTCCTGCCTACGGCCCAACTGTTTTTCGCTCAAAATAATTGCAACCTTACACTATTTATTTTTTTGCATGGTGCACTTGACTCTAATTTTTTAATTGAACTAATTCTAATTAGACAATATCTTTAAGACAGTAATCTCCATGGTCCCAAAGATCATCTTTCAGTCATCACGCAAGCAAAACAATTACTTACATTGCTAAACAAACAGTATTCCTATTTATATTGGCAAGTGATGCGCCAACTTGTAGCTGTAGTCTTGCACGTCACTGATGCCTATTTTTCTATGAGAAAGATAGGGAGAGCAGAGAGAGAGGAGAGCAGAGCTCAGGAAGTTCCATTAGCCATAAGGAATCCCAGTTTAGAGACAATCTCATTGGCAATGATCTCATTGGCTTTATCAGTTGGGTGGTACTCATCCCAAAAAACGTACTTGCTTCGATCTTTGCAGAGGGTCGATGCCGGAATGCATGTCAGGGCAGGCCGGATCCTTCCCAAGGAGCAACATGGGGAATCCGAGTTGTTGAAACCTGGGGGATAAGTTATATAAAAAATGTAAGGTTATATAACTTTGCAATTCACAAAATAAAGCCCTCAACTAATCTATTGTGGTATTTAATCTCAACAAAGGATCAAGGATTCGGCTCACCATGTTTGCGAGGATTGTCGATTACATCTTGTACAACGTCATAAGCATCTCCAAATTTAAAGCTTGCGTTGGGCAAGGTGTTCGACAAGTCCTGCATGAGCTGATTCGCGGCTTTGTTGAAGCTGATCGCCAATTGGTTGGTTTCTTCCTGGCAATCCCCTGAGGACGTCATGACTCGTTGCAGTGGGATGCAACCCATTGGCCCCAGCCCAAAAAATATCAGTTGCCGGGCCCCCAAGTTATACAGGATCTGCATCATCCACGATGCCAGACAAGTTTTTAGTTCGTCGATTGTAGAGTTTAAAATAATGCATGTATCTTCAGATAAATGAGAACTAATCTTATTTGGATTACCGTTAATTGATCTCGTAATGTCGACGTTAGGTAGTTGATGAAGCCCGACGAAGAGTATTTCCATGAAGCCGGGTAAACGGGAAGAAGGTAGTTGTTGATGAAGTCATTGCTGCCCAGCGCAACCACATAGCTAGCCTCATTGAAGAACTTGTTGGCAGCTTGGGGCCCTACTTTCATCTTGATCAACTGCTGAGTTCCTTTGAAGAGCTCCAGCTGCTTGTAGAGGCAGAACTTCTGAACCTGCCAGATTGATATATAGCAGTCAATTAATCTAGTTGTTTGAACCCATTGATGCCAGCTGCAATGTTGATATATGGAACGGGAGTTGGCACTATAAACTCACGAACAGGCTTCCGGTGTCGTTCAGTATCCCACCACCACCAGAAGCATAATTCAACCCATTTTTTAGTATTGTTTCCTCATCTACCGATGGATCGAGGAAGGCCGGCGGCCTGGGAAGACCCATCTTATCACCTGTAGAAAACATGGTATTGCTTGATAAACGAACCCTGAACAAACAAGTGTGCATTAAGTCTAATTCTTTGCTTCATAATTCTTGTTCAAATTAGTGGTGAGGGTGAAACCATGCCCATTTGGTAAGAGGAGTAGGAGAAATGCACCGATTATATCAGCGACGGAGCGGCCATTGGTGAACCTCCCGTTTGGAAGACCATCACCGAAGTCGATCCCGTACCAGGGCAGCGCCGCCCGAGCAAGGCTCTTGGTGAGGTAGTTGTTGTTCCCTACGTCAGAGAGGGAGTCCCCGAAGATGAACTGCACCACCTTACAAGAACCTCTCTCGGTTGCAAGCCCCAAGATGACGATGAATACCATCACAAACGGCATGTTCCCCGATGTTCTCTTCATGATCCCGGCAGCAATCATCATATCTTGTGTACCTCTGGAACTAGAGATGGAACTCAAAAACCTGAACGAAACTTAAACTCCATGCGAGACAGTGGGAAGTTGGCTGGGGATAGGGACCTTTTAGTGTTGCCAGGAGACTAAAACCAAACGACTAGCGAGTGTTAGATGAACAAACCTATTACTTCAAAACTTTTTTTCTTTTATGGGACTTATAAATTCAAAACTGGTGCAATAGAAGTCAGCTCATAACAAATCAAAACATTTCGGCGAGGGAAATCTCGTACTGGCGGAGGTTCAGGTTGTTGTCGAAGAGTTGGCCTAATAATGTATGTGCAGTGTCGTTCACGCTTCACCGTTGGCGTTAGCCAACAAACCCAACGGCTAATGATGAAAAACCTGTATGCGAATCAGCCCCGTATGTGTTGTATGCAATATTCAAATTTTGGTAGAGGTGTGACCTTGGTAGAGGCACTACCTCAAATTAGGTGGAAACAAACAATATTGCCCCTATGAAACTGAGCACTTTCATTTTAAAGACAAAGGCCCCCAACGGTAAATTAAATAAACACGTTAACAAGCCAAACACCATACAATAAAACACAAAACATATAATTACCCAACTAGGAAGCTGGACCGCAAACTCCAAGGTGGCATGTATTGGAACGTAGTATAGGCTCGGGCCCATATGATCTACTCTTAAGTTTTAATAAGTCGGTACGGGCTACGAGATCCAAAGATCGTGAGGGGCTCATGCCGACCCCATAAAAACCATTGTGACACGTTTTTGTGGAACTCACATTTGACACACATATATACTAGGCATATAATTAGGATATACATATTCCCTTTATGGGGCTTGATCTTAAAATATGTGTCTATGGTTGAACCCGTAGTTAGTAAGGGGTTGACCATGTCGTAAGTATGGTCACGTGTAGGGGCTCGTGCCTCGTGGGCTTGAAGAGTAGCGCACACCCGTTCTATCAGACTTTCTAGTTTAATCTGTAAAGAATTGATATAGGCCTGTTGGATTAATCCCACTTAGGGAAAAGATATAAAAGGATTAAGAAGAAGGGGAAGAGCCCTAACTTCTCTTCCCCGCCTCTCTCCCATCACTTCTCCCTCCCTCTCTTGGCGTGTACATAATGAAAAGAAGAAGCAAGGGTCTATCCGCTCCTCTTTCTCTCTCCTTAATTCATTGATTTCCTTTATGAGGAGATCACTTTAGGATTCATGTCGATGTCTTGATCCATAAGAGGATTCAAGTGGAGGGTTTATAGCACTATATCAAGAGATCTACACTACTGTAAGAAATTTTTTAGGGATTTATATATAGACAAGGTATTTTTCTTATTTTTTTATTAAATTACTATTTAATTATCAACAGGGCATCAACCTAGAGGGAATTAACGTCTTGGGCAAATCAGCCCCAAAAGTTAGTTAATATTTTTCTTATTTCAATTTTAATTAGTTAATTGCCTCAGTAAATATATAAATTTTATATACATATATAAAAATTTATGAAAAGATTAAATTTTACTAAGTGCACCACCCTTAGGGCTCACGCCCTACCAAGCTTCCACTCCGCCGCCACTCAGCATAAAGATAGAGAACCACGGACTGAGCAATTAAATAACCATAATATCACAAATACAATCAAAGAAATTGTTTCAGCTCCATTCGGCAGTTGGAACTGATCCTCCTCCATTCAGGTTATGACACAAAACTAGTGTGAAAATGTGAAATCAATCACAATCGAGGTGTTCAGAATTCAATTTCCAAGGTGTGCATAAACTATTTTGTGTCAATCCATAAACGACTTTCCATTGTTAGATAGAAAGGTGTTTCCAAAACCAAGCTGAAAACGGATTTCCTTGTTGGGTGGGCCGGAATTGAATTTTTGGGAAATGAGTTTCCTTCCAATCATCTTCCTCATCTCCAGCACCGGCTATGACCTGACCTCGATGCTTATCATTTGCATGCCATATTTTGACCAGCCAAATCAGTCTGTCTTTGAGCGAGGGCCTATTTTGATCGGGCCCAACAAAATTTAGCCCTAACTCAGATTTTTATAGGTTGGGTCGGTCCTTTAAAGTTTCATCCCTACCCGTAACTATTCCACAAAAGCTCCGAATATGGTCATAGAGGGCCATTGTACATAGATAGCGAGTTGCCCTGTATATATCATGTTTGGAACCCTATGTGACATGGCCATGAGGATATGGTTATAGAGCTCGGTTATGCTGATGCATCCAAAACAATACTAGCTAGTCTGCTTGATCGCCTAGCCTCGTACTATTTGATAATGCCACAAGATTGAGGCGACCCATATAAACTTTTATATAGATTACAACCATAATCAAATATAGGTCACCCATGCTATAGAAGTCAGCGACGGATTCAAATTCGTCGATGTAGTTTCACCAATATGCAAATAAAACTTCACCGGCTGTTGATGACTCTAAATAGATGATGCACACTTTAGCTCATAAAATTTGCACCCTAAAAAGTATCGATATGAGACCACTAACAAAGCGGATTTAAGTTTTATTTTATATTTTTAATTAACATTTACTTGTCAATGTGCACGTGCATTTGCATGTGGTTAACAAAGAGCAATGACTTTCACTTGGCATAGAAGTGGATTCATGCTATGGTGATTTTTCTATTTATACAAATAGATGTCAAATGGAAAAATTGTTGATATGCAATTAAGGTGATGTGAAATTTATTTAAGCTTAATACAAATAAGACAATAGAACATAATGACAGTTTTACACTACAAATACTACAAGATGGTGACAATACATTTTTTTCGCATTTTATACTTCTAGTTATTTGGTAGTTTTTGACAAAAATAAGATCACATATTATTTACTTTCTTTCACATCACTTATATATATATATATATATATATATATATATATATATATATATATATATATATATATATTATGTATTATTAGAAAAGAACAAAAAATACCCCTAAAAAATAACCTAGAAAAATAAAAAATAATAATATAGTCGTTTGAAATTTTCTGAGCCGCTAAGCTCATGGTCCCTATTATAGAACACCACTGGCCCACTACTTCTATTGACTCTTACAACAAAAGATATGAGAAAACAAGAAGCATAAGATATGAGAAAACAAGAAGCGTGTAAACTCTAATGCGTAGCCCACTACCCAAAAGCTCAACTCTCAATGGCCCAACATTCCCCTTTAGCAAATACCCATTTATTATGTTTTTTTTGTCTCCTTCCCTTGGGACTTTTTTTCTTTAAGAAATGCCACTTAACCTAGTAGATACTTGTTATGACTTTAAAAGGCACTTAGATGGTCATACGTATTAAAGCGTTAGAAATTACAAAGAATATAACTATATGTATTATTATCATAGAAGTGTAATATAGGTATAGTGTAGTAAAACTCTCCACTCCCTTTTGACTTTAATAATAGTATAAATATAGTAAGAATGCACATGTACTACACATATAAATATATATTAGATAAGATTAAATAAAATAAATTATAAATAAAATATATGTTGAACAAAGGTCTCTTTTGCATGCTTATATTTACAATACATTGCTTTGAGAAATGATCATTAGTTATACATATAAGCTATATGCTAACTTATATACACTCATAGTAGGTAATTGTGAATCCAAATATCATGGCCAAATACTACTCCCTTTGTCCCTTATTAATAACTACATTTGATTTTTCAAAATAAATTAAAATTAATATAGCTATTAATATAGGACAGAAGAAGTATGTGATAGGTCAATGAATACAATGGTGTCGAAGGACTTTGTGTTATCAATTATGTTATTCATATTTAGGATTAGTTTGGTAGTGAGTCTCATTTGATAGAGCCCTTTGAAAAATTTATAAGGGTGTTAAAAATATGCATATCCTAACTTGTATAATATATGTAAAAATATTTAAAAATATATTAAAAAGTATGTTATGTATGTGGGACCTAAAAAAAATGTTTGAAAAAACATAGTCATGTAGGATTTCATTTGATAGAACTAGTTGAAAGCTTTCTAATGATGCAAAAAATGTGTGAATCTAAGTTCGGGAGAACAAAATATAATATTATAAAGTTGAAATCAACATAACCTAAAAAATAGAGATTAAGATTTTACTATCTTTAGTTTTGATGAGTTAAATAGAGGCAAAATAAAAATTAATGATGTAAAACATGAGTCAAATAATCAAAATTCGAAAGTTCTATAGAACGTCAATTGCTTTATATGTTAGTATAATTAGAGTTCTATTACTTTATTGAACAAGTTTATAAAAGGACATCAAACTAAAAGTTTTTTCAAAGAAGGTTATGAACACTATTTACCGTTTTCATTTAGGGAGTTGTGAAAAGACATAAAAAGTCCAATATACCCCCTTTTACTCGCACGGGGAGATATGATAAATAAAAAATGACAAAAAGAGCCCTTGTACATACTTGCATAGATATTAAAGTATATCAAAATGCAATAAAACATATCACATTGTACATCAAATACATCCCACTTAAATCTGAAACACATCACAAACACATCATGCTCTACACCGAAACACATCTTGTTGTACATTAAAATACATCCCGTTATATACCAAAATATTTTTTATTGTACATCAAAAAATACCTTAATGTTCACTAAAACATATCTCCCTATACACCAAAATACATCACGAAGTGAATAAATAATAACATATGTAAAATAAGGGAAGAAAATGAAATATTTAGGGGTAATTTTGAGATATTTTTAATTTGCACTGGAAATTTTAACCAACCGAAATGTATTAAAATATACAATGTTCTCTTGCACAAAATAAAAATTATCTACCTCTTGCTACTCAGAAACAAAAATTGCCCTACTTTATTTATGAAAATGACATTAACCAAACAAGTTTACCCAACTAATCGACCCAATTGAGCTTTAAGTTTGGATAGCGCATGTAAGGCCAAGTGAACTCGGTGTTAGACTCACATGTTCTACTAAGGAGTTAGGACCCTTGTTGGGTAGAATCCTTAGGTATATCAATATTTTTATTTATGCCACCAAATGATCCAGGAGGTAATGTATCTTTAGCTTTATTCTCACCTATTTAGGAAAAATGATATTTTTATATAAAAAAATTACACATAAATTTTAATTAATCTAAATAAGTGAGTCTATATAAACTTTTATGTGAAGTTCACTTATAAAATTCAATAAAAAATCTTGTATAAATTTTTGTAAATATTTTTATTGTGAGAATATTAATTACCCCTTAGAAGAGCACTTCACGTCCACACTGTAAGGAGCATTTACGTGGCCAAATACAAGCCACTCCCACAAAAAGAAAGCCCGACCTCTGTGATAGCTCCTCCATCAGACTCTACTGTTAGAAGCCTTCTATTACACTCAGCTTCACTATTTTTTACTCAACAGCTGCATATATCGAGCTTCTTGCCACTCTCTCATCATAATTCGTTCCCTTATATACTCTGCCTACGCCATACATTTGGGCAGAAAAATCTGCCCCGTTATCCACGACTTCCTACATCCGTCCATCTCTGCTAATCCGACGGTCAAGAAGAGATCTGTCAGACACCATATCCACATCCTTACTGCCGATTTGTTAAAGACAAGACGGGCTCAGGCGACAAAATAGCCAGCCACACTCCCACTCCACACTCCCCGCCGGAGAAAATGGCGTCCGCCACCGCCACCTTCCAGGCATTCTCCGGCCTTCGGAAGGCCTCCGGGCCGGAATCCTCCCAGACTTTCGTGAACCACCAGAAGGTCTCCACTGCTTCAACCGCCCCCCGCCGTCTCCGTATCTCCGCTGCCAAGACCAGCCCGAAGCTCTCCGGGCGCAACCTCCGCGTGGCAGTGGTCGGAGGTGGCCCGGCCGGTGGTGCCGCTGCGGAGACGCTGGCGAAGAGCGGGATTGAGACGTACCTGATAGAGCGGAAGCTAGACAATTGCAAGCCCTGCGGGGGGGCCATCCCGCTGTGTATGGTCGGAGAGTTCGATCTCCCCCTCGACATCATCGACCGCCGCGTCACCAAGATGAAGATGATTTCCCCGTCCAACGTTGCCGTCGACGTCGGCAGGACCCTCGCCCCTCACGAGTACATTGGCATGGTCCGCCGGGAGGTCCTCGACTCCTACCTCCGCGAGCGCGCCGCCGAGCAGGGCGCCCAGGTAATCAACGGCCTCTTCCTCAAGATGGACATTCCCCCAGTCGGCTCCGGCGCGAGCGCTCCCTACACACTCCATTACACGGCCTACGAGGGGAAGACGGGCGGCGCCGGGGAGCGGCGGACGCTAGAGGTGGACGCGGTGATCGGTGCGGACGGGGCGAACTCGCGGGTGGCCAAGTCGATCGGTGCCGGGGACTACGAGTACGCCATCGCCTTCCAGGAGCGTATCCGGATCCCGGACGAGAAAATGGGCTACTACCAGAACCTGGCGGAGATGTACGTCGGGGACGACGTCTCGCCCGATTTCTACGGGTGGGTGTTCCCGAAGTGCGATCACGTCGCGGTGGGAACGGGGACGGTGACCCACAAGGGAGACATAAAAAAGCTGCAGACGGCGACACGGCTGAGGGCGAGAGACAAGATAGCCGGGGGAAGGATCATCCGCGTAGAGGCGCACCCAATCCCGGAGCACCCACGGCCGAGGAGGGTGCTGGGGAGGGTGGCGCTGGTAGGGGACGCGGCGGGATATGTGACCAAGTGCTCCGGGGAGGGGATCTACTTCGCGGCCAAGAGCGGGAGGATGTGCGCGGAGGCGATCGTGGAGGGGTCGGAGGGAGGGAAGAGGATGGTGGATGAGGGGGACCTGAGGAAGTACCTGGAGATTTGGGACAAAACCTACTGGCCCACCTACAAGGTGCTCGACATATTGCAAAAGTTGTTCTACAGGTCCAACCCGGCCAAGGAGGCCTTCGTGGAGATGTGCGCCGATGACTACGTGCAGAAGATGACCTTCGACAGCTACCTCTACAAGCGGGTGGTACCCGGGAACCCGCTCGATGACATCAAGCTGGCCGTCAATACCATCGGCAGCTTGGTGCGGGCCAATGCGCTTCGCAGGGAGATGGACAAGCTTGTTCTCTGACCATGATCCATGACTTGGGCCTTAGGGTCGGCACATCCAGATCACTCCAATCCCCAGGGCTCTTATCTTTTTGGCTGAGTCTGTATCCCTTCTGCTCGGAGCTGACTGAGGTGGTGGATGAAACCGCTCATTTAAGTATCTTATACTATATCCGATAATTGATAATTAGCTTAATTTGGTTAAATATTTCGAATGTAAAGGTGCGTTACTTCGAGTACGTCTCTCGGTCGGCGAATGGCTTTCGGCTCTTCCTTTGCTACTGGGGAACCCCATGGTCAATGGGTTTTTGGCTTTCGCTTTCGCACAAGGTAAAACCTTAATTCTGTTTGGGCCAGAACGAGCTCCCCTGTTGCTTGCTTGCATCACCCTTGTAATATCGGAAAACGTTTGTTGATTAGTGAGAGTATTTTGACATGGTACAGATCCATCTTCTTACAAAATTGAAGTTACTTAACATGCCCACGAGCATGCATGCAACTTTAAAAAATCATCATAATTATTTGATCCATTTCAGTGAAGTTATACACGAAAATTTACAAAAGCCTCCTTCGGCTATAAATTCTGTATAAAAAAATATATCATATACAAATACAAGTACAGGACAAAAAATTGATCCAAGCACGTTTGGCTTTCTTTGCCATGTAAAATCCCACGAGTATAAATCAATAGAATGGAGATAAAGTTTTCGACCGTGAGCCTATAGATTTATCAAAATAAAGGATTTTATCATGTGACTCGTGTCAAAGATATATTGGCAGGATTCGACCTATGCAAAGCTGTTTTCGTGGGAAGACCGTTTGCAGCCGCTTTAATTGGTAAGTTTTTGCGTAACAATGAGGGCACTGATTTCTCGGAGTTTCCCACTCCCATAGTGTCAGCTATAAACTGCAGACCCTGTTCAAACACCAATTCTTGATATAGATTAATAAAAATCAGAGGAGATGTCATTTCTGTAAACTGAAAACTACCACCTTTGGTGATTTATCCTCAGAATAAGTTGGCTTCAACTGATCGATAGGAATTTTAGCACCAGGGTCCTGTCATAGATTGAAAATCGATGCTTTTACAGTCAAACAATAGCATGATGTAAATCAACAGGAGTAGCCGCATCCCAATGTTACAAATCTTCCCACTTTTTGCAGGCTAGAAGACCTCATATTTGTCAAGAGCCTGGGCTTAATTCTGTCAGCTGAGAACCCATACCAGACGGTAAAAAATCTTCTAACCTGCAAAATGCAGGCTGTACTCTCTGTGCTAGTATTACTATTGAAAAAAATAAAGAATGTCGTAGACAAGTAAAAACATGCAACCTGGAAAAGTTTTACACTAAATCCATCTTTAATGCCCCCAGCTATATGGCAAAGATACCATAGACCTGAATTAGTAAAATCCTGAACAAAATTCCAATTAATCACAGAGGATAGAAAATTAGAAATTTTAGAATGTACAAAAGAATTCAAACAAAACACAAATATTTGTTATCAGTGGTGCACGATTCCCAACCTGCTTGCTTTCAATAACACCAATTTTCTCATCCTGATCAAGGAAAAAAGACAAAAATAGCATCAGCAAGAGC
Source organism: Saururus chinensis (assembly GCA_035235625.1). Lineage (NCBI taxonomy): Eukaryota > Viridiplantae > Streptophyta > Magnoliopsida > Piperales > Saururaceae > Saururus > Saururus chinensis. The sequence goes on along the minus strand of CP141140.1, from coordinate 13,191,959 downwards.
ACAGTTCTCAGTTTTGATGAAGAGTAACTTCACACAGGACATAAATTACTTACAAGTCCGGAAACTATCTTCTGAATAAATTCAATATCACAACTAATTTGAGAAAGATCTGATCTCAAATCATTTACCTGCATAGACAAAATGCAAGTGTGATAGTTGGATTGCATAAATGGTCTCTTAAAATGTGTTGTTAAGAACGGCAACTAGCCTTGTCATATGGACTGTGGACATAGGGGTAAAGGTACATAATGGAACAAATTTATGCAATGAGGAAAGTTCAGTCCCCATGTAGAGGTTATTGACCAGTGATGTAAACCTCAAGGTTTACAAGGTGATTTTAATGGTGAAAGGGGATGAATGAGGGGAGAGAAACCTCTGTTGGCTATGGCAGCCGCTTGAGGCGAGAGAAAGGGAAGAACTTGAGGACGAAAGAGGAGAAAGGAAGAGGATTAAGGGCTAATTGCTGCTTGATTAGAAAAGAGGGCCTTCGCCCTTTACATAGTTATGCCCCTTATCGGCCTGGGCCTTGAATAAAACTTCCTGATAGGCAGCAAACTGATACGATCCATAACATGCATACTCTTCCAGGTTAGAAAGTTCCAGGCACGTTTAAGCTAAAAGGAGGAGCAATCACACATCCAGACATGTCCAGCGCAACCAATAGAAAAAGCAGAATGAACAAGTCTCGACTCGGTTTTAGGTCAGAAATGGTCATCCCATTGTGATCAACTACTACATTTTTTTACCACAAGAGCTGCTCTCATCCGCCAGGAAAAAAATTTAGCATATTGGACAGAAAACTAAAAAGTCAAATTAAGTACCTCATTACTAATATGCTTTGAAAGCTCCTTCTCTTCATCCAACTTTTCATCCAGGTTTTCCAGCTGCTGGGTCAAATGTCTTTTTGTGGACTAAAAATAGCAGATTGCCTTATCAGAAGAACAATAAAATTGATTGGTTGCCTCATTGACTTGCCTTGGTATTTTTACCAGGACTTGAAGAATATAGACAGCCCCTTTTTCGAACTTATAGTCTCTAACCCTTTCAGATACATTTTCCAAGTTTGTTGCAGAATAAAGGGGATATATGTGTAAGGATTGTTTGTTGTATAATGAAAATCATTATTACCAGACAAAATAGTAAGTCTTTTTTTTGACATACCGCCAATGAAGCATAAACTTGCTCCAATTGTTTTGAAATATTGGCTGCAGCATTTGCCATATGGCGTCTAGTTACAAACATAACATCCGATAAGGACCAGCCCTGAAAAATAGAAATGATAATTATCTTTTTCCTTTACTAAATGAGCCAAATTCAAAATGCAAAAGATAACACCTCCAACAAAGGTTTTTTTGTTTAAAGAAGCGAGAAACTCTAGATTCCAACATATACAAACAAAACTAACAATTCATAATCATAATCAAGTAGAGCATTTTCTCAACAATTTGGGGTCGGTAACATAAATCTTACGCCTCCATTGTAGCCTGTTTTGTGCCAACTCTTTTATAAGAGATAACATAGTTATATCATTCCTTATTAATTCCATCCAAGTTCTCTTAGGTCTCCCTCTCCCTCTTAAGAAATTATTTACATTAAACCCTTCCAACCTTTTTACCAGAGCATCTATTAGTTTTCTTTGTACATGCCCGTACCAACACAATCCATACTCTTTGAGCTTCTCCCCTAAAGGAGCTACCCCTAAGTTCTAACGTATATACTCATTTTTAATCCTATATTTCCTGATTATACCACACATCCACCTTAATAAAACTAACAATTGAGAGAGGAAAAATATTAAAATAATTAAAGAAAACAAATACTTAAGGAGAATGTGTCTAAGTAAATATGAAGTTTTGGAGCTTCAAATTGAGAGCTTGCACAGCTCACAAGCCAACTCAAAAATATCCTCAGTGAACCATTCACAGCAAATAGAACTGGTTTTGGCTCAGTTCATTCACTTCTACAGCATCCATGAAATACAACTTTACTATTCATGAATATCAAATTAATTGCAGTAGTAATAGCAGCATTTCAAGTTTTAAAACATCAATAAAGTAACCTCTGTCCTTAGTAGCTAGGTCTGTAATCACTTCATTATGTAAAAGAATGATTCATTCTTCTTCTATCTGCCAGCACTGTTATTTTTTTAAGGTGAGGCATTTACACATTTGATTATGCATATTTTGTGAGATAACAGCAATAACCATCGTATAGTTGGAGGAGGAGGAGGAGGAGGAGTAGAAACTATCTTGCCTTCCACCACATGTAACAGTAACCCATTGCCCCAAGGGCAGCTGCAGGCACAATATAAGAGGCCAATGTCCCTGAAAATGCATAATATAATTAAGACCCTCGACAAGAATAACTAATTAGAAACAAAATACAGGCAAAACTAGGCATTAAAGATAAAATAGACCCAAACTGATCTTGTGCTTGTATAAAAAACCTGATTGTATATTATTTTCAACAAGATAGTGAGTCCAAATTAACAGTAATAACGCTTTCTATGCAGCTGTATGCTGACAAGTCCTACTTATGTCAAATGCATATAGTTGTGTCCTTAGAATTTGTTTCAATGAACTTATAAGTATGACTAACTTTCAGGAACATCGCTTTAATATTGCTCAAAATAAAAATCAACAATGTGGTGAGCTCCTATTTTTTATCAAATATATGATTACCAGTGAAAATGTAACGCACAGAACTAATTACCATTGGACTCAGAATTGCCATTAAATACAGTTACAGGAGGATGAAAGGTCAGTTCCCTAACCTCTTGAGCAAGTTGCCGAATCTGCAAGAAAGAACATCCCAAGTTAAACCAAGCAGAGAAAAGAAATCAAGTCTAAATTTCTCTATTAGCATTAGAAATAGTATTTTAACATAATCCATGCAACTAGGCAATAAACTCATGAATCTATCACTAAGAAGTGATTTATACATTCAATTTCTTAAATAGCTGGTTACTTCTTGATTCTCTCCTAGCGTTTATGATCATTGAAGTTACTTTTAGAGTTTACCTCTTTCAATTGCTCCTTTCAATATATAGGAGAGTACAACACTCCCAAGCTAAAACTCGTGATTTAACGAAAATTTGATGATCCTAGCATTTATGATTGATAATGTTCTCTAAAAGTGTGAAATATTGCTTCTAATGGTTTATGAAGGATATTAAACTTTACTTACGAGACCTTTTCAGCTTTGTTTTGTTCATTGCACATAATATAATTGATTTTTAAATAAACATAAATATGGCACCTGACTGAGTGGGATGACATAATAGGATTCAGACCACTGATTACTGAACCCCATTAGCTGAGACATGGTGATGATGACAAAGATTTCCTTTTAAGTAACCTGGAGACATTTTATTCATTCTTATTGTAGGAATTAGGGTTAATCAAGAACTAGGCTAATTTTAAAAACAATTTCTGTTTCCTATTTAAGAATGATCCACTCACACAAAAGCAAAATTCCCAACACTCATTTTCAGGGTTTTGATGTCACTATCCAATATTCATTTAGATAGTTCCATTTCAAAAATAAAATAAAATAAAATAGTGCATGACCTAGTTTGCAATATTCTGCACCTAAAATGGTCCTCCTTTTTACGAAAGACATTATCTAATTTTTCAAGCAATTAACTTATAAGTATATAGATAGATGATTCAGATAAGAATGATAAAAATAGATGAACAGAGTCCACTTTGCTTGAGAATGGAGTTGACAGACAAAAAGAAGACCGTTAAGTAACACATGCTATATAGTTGATAAATCGTACATGATGTGAATAAAAAATTGCTACACATAATTCAGTAACTCTGAAGACAAAAATAAATATATTTATGAAATTCCATGCTATTAATCTTTCCCATGAAATCCACAAATTCATAATTCAAGTCGATTCTACCCTCAAATTTCAACATTAAGGAAAAAACGTCATTCAAATCAACAGGTTAACACAGCTTTTGCCAAATTTTTATCTAAAAATCCTATATGTGGAACATTTGCATTGGAAACAATTTCATATAAATCTTACAGGAAGCTGTAACAGCTAGGATCTACAACCTTACACACTTAAATATTTGTACCTTGAATTCAGGTCTATGGGCACCATGGATAGCCTCTTTTCCTATGACCTATTAGATATTGTGATTTGTGAACACGATGGTCCCCATGCCTTTGGAATATCATGATAATCTTGAGTATTCCAGATACCTAGAGGTTATGGGATGCTGCTCAGGTATTCAGCAGCAAACTTCTTTTGATGGAGACAATGTCCCAATGTGTATTCAGTGATGGGCACCAACATAGTTGAGTAGCATGTGGCTATTGCTTTCATGATTTATTTGAGTTAATTATATTTTCTTCCAAGTTGCAGTCATTGTGTATAGTTCACGATCATCTTTATAATTGCTATCTTTAGCAGTGTGTTGGATTGATAGTATAATCCATTTATTTTGCTTCATGTAACTTATGCTTCTATGCATGTACACAAGTGTACTTAATCCCACTTAATATTTTTTCCAAATACACGCCCCACCCAAAAATCATGCAGAGTCTGTGGACTAGAGTAGAAGACAGCTAAATATTCTTGGAAAGCAACTTAATTTAAGTTGAATTTGAACATTTATTATGTGATGCTGACAAATTAAGAGACAGTTTAGTGAACTTTAGAAAACTGTAATAAGGTACATGTGATGCTAGTAGCAGGTTCTCGCTAGATGTATCATCCTGCTATTTATATGCATTAGCGAGAATTTTGTCAATGTTTATTTATATAAAGGTTTTGCATCATAATGTGATAATTATCACATTCTGGGCTGTTTCAGAAAAACAAGTCCTAGCCCAACAAGCTTTTGTGAAAAGATGTTTATTTGAAGAAAAGATTTCCTTGTCTTTTTAAAGCTTCCAAAAACACGGGATGTGAGAATCTCGTGCACAGTGTATATGATAAATACAGTAGATAAAGATGCGTTATACTAATTACCAATTTTCGAAAGAATGAAGAGAAAAAGAAAGTTTAGCATGCTAGCAACAACGAACCTAAGAAGAAGTGCCTCAAACTGCAGAAAAGCGGGTCTATAAATTGAAACCAGTAAAACGCACAAATAGAATCACCCAGAAATTTATACCTGAGTCGCAAGGAACGCACTATCAAATTGGGTCGATGAAATCTCCACATGTTTCACCCCCTTCAACAGTTCCTGATCAAATTTGCAGCGCAAATAACAAGCTAAGCGTTGATAAAATTTGATGAATTTCATTCCAATCAAACAAACTACGAGAAACGATATAATAATTTGTTAAATCCATATCATTAAATCAAAATGTAGGGAGCAGATAACCCATTAACCTGAAGCTCGGAAACTATGTCAGGCAGGCGACCGCTTCTCAGTATAACAGAACTAGTTAAACCTGATAAAAGAACACCAAAAGCAAACAGCCCATACGACGGGGAAGAGAAGAAGGATGTTCAGTACCAACTGCAAATATAAATTCACATAAACGAAAGGGAAACAAGCCTAAACATTCAACGATTAAGGAGAGGAAAAAACCAGAATTAGGCAAGGAGAGAGAGAAAGAGAGAAACCAGCTCCAACAAGAATGATAACTTTGGAAGTAGACATTCCGGACTGCATCATTGTCGCCATTTTTCCCTCTCAGGGCAGGCAGAGAGGTAGGCCGTCGGTGATCGATCGCCTCGTGAACGTTTCCGTTCGACAAAATTATGGACGCAAGCAGAGTCAGACTTCTCCCGCGGGGAAGGCTACGCAAGCTCGCGGATGTGTTCGGGCCTACGACGGGGCCCACAAGTCTCAACCCGAGTCGGTGCCCGATCTCGACAGACTCACCTTCCTAATGAGTCGTGAATCGGCGGGCACAAATGCGAAGTAGAACAGCTCCGGTCTTCGTGAAGGAACAGATGGACTGAAGAAGAGAGAGGCGCAGGCCGTGGGGGTGTCGAAGATTTTCTTCCCAGTTCCCGCTCTCCAGGATCAATTCATTATTTATTTCCTTCATTTTTTCTCACAAGAACATCTCATTATGAGATCCTCGTTCAATTGATAGCATGCGGTTTGTTCCAATCTCATAGTAAAATAATACTCGTACTGTGCTTGATTTGTTTTTGATGTTTTTATTGTGCAATTCGTGTTCGGATCATTTCAGTCCATATTCTTCCGTTCACCCTTCAGGTGCTACCTCTCCTGTTGTTTTTCTCATTGATTCTGGAAGTTCTACATCCGATCTCCATGGCAATCTCTGTTTTGTTTCAGTAATAGACTGCAAAATTTCATTCCACTTCCTTTCCCCCCCCTGAAATTAGGGTACCGATAGCTGACATAATTTTCCTGTTTGTTTCGTTAGTCTGGGGAGCTAATGCGGTGTCTCTTCCTGGAGGCAAGCTGGGTGGAGTTCAAAGAAGTCCCTGATTTATATTAGAAGTGGGTGTCTGCTTGCAGCCACAAAATATGTCGTTTGATTTGCAATTGAAGCAGTCATGCGGCGGCTGCGGCTCCACCTCAGATCTCTACGGCAGCAACTGCAAGCACATGACTCTCTGTCTCACTTGCGGCAGGACTATGGTGATGAACCGCGCAAAGTGCTACGACTGTGGAACTCCCATCTCTCGTTTAATTAGGGTTCGAGCTTGTGCTAAATTTTGTGCGTTGTGTGTGTATTATATTTTGGGCCGTATTGACTAAAATTTTGGTCCGTGATCTTTGTAGGAGTACCATGTTCGAGCGAGTACGAGCAAGGACAAAACTTACTCTATTGCGAGGTTCTCCACAGGTTTACCGAATTTCTCGAAGAAGAAAACTGCAGAAAATAAGTGGTCACTTCACAAGGAGGGTCTTCAGGGGCGTCAAGTAACAGATGGTTTGAGGGTATGTTATTCAATTTACTGGTATCGATTGCTGTCTCTTCTGGGAATCAGAACTTGGAAAATTTGGACCATAAGTCTTAAAAGATTATTTAATTTCCTTATGTTCAATTGCTTATGAGGTGAAATCACACTAGTTGCTAGTGGAATGTGATTCCAATATTTGTTTCAATGTGTAGTATGGAACGGTTCTTTAGCTACTTATTCTTAAAGAGAGGAAATGCTTGGAACTTATTAAGCCTGGTCAATCAGTATTGTGAAAAATAGTTTGCCTTATTTTCGTGTTTATTTTACTTCTGTGTTTGATAAATTATATGTTCTATTATCGTTGTGCACACATAGGAGAAGTACAAGAATAAGCCTTGGCTTTTAGAGGATGAGACTGGACAGCATCAATATCAAGGCCAGCTTGAAGGCTCACAATCTGCAAATTATTATTTGTTAATGATGCAGGGGAAGGAATTTGTCGCTATCCCAGCTGGGTCCTGGTATGCACGAGAATATGTTTTGCTATTAGATTCCCCCCCATCCCCCATCTCTTTCAAATGCATATCTGTTTGAATTGGTTTCATTTTATTAATGCTATTGAAGATTTTGCAGCACTTGATTTGGCACTAGTTTCACTATAATCCATGGTTTTGAAATATATGGGGTTGTCTCATCCATGGGGTGTATTTTGGTATGCAGGTACAACTTTAACAAAGTGGCTCAGTACAAACAACTTACTTTGGAAGAAGCTGAAGAGAAGATGAAAAATAGGAGGAGGACAGCAAGTGGATTTGAAAGATGGATGATGAAGGCAGCAAATAATGGTCCTGCTGCATTTGGTGAAGTTGAGAAAAATGAGGGTGCACGTGAGGGTGCAGGTGAAGGAGCTTCCCGAAGAAAAGGAAATGTAGATGATGATGATGATACTGTTCTCTCAGACCGTGGGGAAGAAAATGAGGAGGAAGAGCAGGCACGGAAAAATCGGTTAGGTCTAAACAAGAAAGATGCGGATGATGATGAAGAGGGTCTAAGAGGAGGAGATCTTGATTTTGAAGATGATGATATTGAAAAGGGTGTGTACAAGCCACATTTCTATGTAGCTTTCTATTTTCTTTTTTAGGGAAATGTTTGCAGTTGCCAACAAATTATGCTATTGGCAAGGATGAAAATTTGCTTCTCTTTTTTTAGTAACTTTGTAATTAAACATTTTTTTAAATTTCCTTTCATTTGCATGATTATAATTTAGAAAGTTCATATATTACCTAATCCCTGGTCATGGAAAATTGATGTTTTAATACGTTTGCATGATCTTTTGGTTATTTGATGAGAAGAATACAAGGCTACTTACTGTAGCTAAGAGAAATAATGTTTTTAATTTGAATCTGCATAATCATGCACACATGAATGGTGTGAAAGAGGAGCTAACAAGTTAGGATTTTGGTCAATATGGTGACTCAGTGTATTGTCTGCTTTAATTCTGGAATACTGACTGTTTATGGTAATGGGGGCATTTTTTTATCTGTTATATTAATTTTGATTTCTTGTTCCATTGGGCTTTTCAAGGTGATGACTGGGAGCATGAGGAAATATTTACTGATGATGATGAAGCTGTAGGTAATGACCCAGAGGAACGTGAAGATATGGCCCCTGAGGTTCCTGCTCCTCCTGAAATTAAACAGGTTAGTTCAGATTGAAGCCTTTTGAAATTACTTTTTTCCGTTTTTGGATAATGTTCTCAGTGAGTGTGGTAGATCAAGGGCTCATGGCCGCGAAAGATACAGTGTTCCTACACCTGGCCAGTTAACGAAGGATGGTTGGTTAGAAAGTCAGGTTATGATGTCATATACTTATGCAACTAAGATCTGAATATGCAACCTGAATTCAAACACAGTTAGCACATGGAAGACTTGGCTTTGCCAAAAAAAGAGGGAAAAGATAAAAAAAGAAGAGAAAGGAAGAAAAAGAACCTTTTAATTTTAAATGCTACATAACAAGGACTTCTGTATGGTTGAGCTGAATTCCGGGTTTTTTAAGAATTACATTGAGTTGGATGTTGCTTGGTAATGCACCTTTCATTTCTACTGCAAAGGTGAAAAATAAAGATGACCATGAAAATCTGTAGGGAGAATATGAGTTTCGACCTCTCCGTGGGATAACCTATGCATGCTTAACAGTCGTGAGGGCAAATTCCACTGGACAAAATTGCACATTGGATCAACAATTAAAGCTGCCAAGTGTGACTGGATGAAACCATGTCAGAGTGTGATATAAGGGCTTTTTTTCCAATTTAAGGGGTTTTTTAGCATTTCAGGAAGACATAGTTGTCTATCCTTCCTGTTGAAAAATCTAGGGGATTGTTTCTTTCTTTAAATGAAAAGAAAATGTAGGGCAACTTTGGATAAACAGACCAGAGACTAGTATTGGAAAATTTTGCAAGCATTTTGCAATTACATAAGGCTGAAATAATTATTTTGTGGAGTATATTTCATACTGCCTTCTGTTTGTAAGCAAGCCCAAGTTTAAACCTGCTATATTCCTTTTCTCATAATCCATATGTTATTCATTGTTGGCAACATTGTTGTTGGAAGCATCTTTTCTGTTTAAGACGGTAAAAACAACACACCTGAAGAAAGATTGAGGTTTATATGTAAGGCTGTTTTTGGTATGACCCATAACAGCTTAAGTGGGAGTGGGAGTGCACTATCTGCAAATTGGATCCCAAATTGATAGGTTGGTGTGAGCTTATTAATCCCCATTAAGATCAAACAATTTTATTGAATTAAGTATTTTTTCATTATTATGAAAAAGAAAATAGTATTGTTCTAGTTAGGGTATAATATCAACTCCTGGCGTTCTAGGTATTTGGTCGTGCAAGTTATAATGAGTTTACTTTGGACAATGTGTGTATGATGGTTTGTTGGCATCTTAAAAAATATTCCATGATGAATCATGTGAAAGTTGCTATGGCTTTCATAAGATGTTCTTTTCAACTCCCGGCTTGTGGTTATTGTAAAATAAATTAGTTGTTTTTTTGTTTTTCTTTGAGTGCCTTGTGCTTGCAAACACACTTTTTTTTCTACACATCACTTTTGACAAGCCAAATGCTTGGAAAGCCTCTTAAAATGAACAAGTGTCGAATGCTAGCCCAAGCTTATTGAAAATTCTACATGTGCAAATTCTTTTTGTTGTATATGAGATTTTAGTTGTGTGAAGTCTGTTTTAGCAAAAACAAACCATCTTTTATGCCTACAGGATGAAGAAGATGAGGAGGAAGGTAATGAAGAGGAGGGTTCAAAGCTAAGCAAGTCTGGAAAAGAGTTGAAAAAACTTCTTGGACGATCAGCAGGACTAAATGAATCTGATGCTGAAGATGATGACGAATCTGACGATGTAAACTCTTGTACTTTTTAAAAATCTCATATTTTTCTGTCTGAAGTTTGTACTAATTGGCCAAGTGAAAAGCCGCTCTAAAATTTATTTTGATGTGAACGACTCTTTTGCGCTCTGATCCCATGTCTTTTCCCTTTCCTGATGACAACAGATGGATGATGATGTTGGGTCATCACCTGTATTGGCTCCAAAACCAAAGCAAAAGGATACTGTTAGAGAAGAACCAATTGATAACAGTCCTTCCAAGGTGACCCCTTCGGCTTCCCGAGGCACCTCCTCTCAATCTAAGTCAACTAAGGCAAAAAGGAAGGCAGGCACAGATGATGCGAAAGGATCGAATGGCACACCTGCAAAGAAGGTGAAAACTGACAATGTATGTGGTTCATGGGATCATATTGATTCACAAAAAGTCTTGTTTATGGTACACTCTATCCCATTCAACTGATATGTGTATGTTTATTTATAGGATTTGAAGCCTGCATCTGTTAGAGAGGAACCTGCCACTGCCTCTAAAAGCAGTGTACCTACAAAAGGTTTGTCTTCTTCAAAAAGTGGATCCACAGCTTCAGCCAATCCTGTGACAGAGGAGGAAATTAGGGCTGTTTTACAGCAAATGGCTCCTGTGACCACACAGGATTTAGTTGCCAAGTTTAAGGCAAGATTAAGGTCAGCAGAGGTATGTTGGGGAATGCTTTTTATGTGCATAGTTATGATACTATTGTTTACTTTTCTGTTCTCGTATGTATTAAAATTTCCATGAGGTATTGATAAAAAAAACCATGAGGTATGATTTTGAGGCATTTTCTTATGTGCTAAGATTATGGTTTTTATATCTGACTGCACAATTTTTTCATTATTGAGTCCGTTTAGGTTTAAATTTGTTCATTTACTGTACTTAGCATTATCATAATCACCTGATCTTATTGTTTGTGCTGGGCAACATTGCTCTAGCATTGCTATTTATTTATCCATTTTCTCACTCAATTTCATTTGTGCTTTCCTCCTTTTTAATTTAAATCATTTACTTGAGATCTATCCTCTCCTCTTTGGGGACCCTTGTGACGTAAACCCTAGGGTTTACAGGGTTGATTTAGGTTGTGAATAGTGGATGAAGAGGGGAAGAGGAACCCCTGTTGGTGTTAAAACCAGTTGGGGCGGAAGAAAGGGGAGGATTTGGGACAACAGAGAAGAGAGAAGGGGAATTAGGGCTAATTTTTTTCTTCTCTTCCATTAGGGCAGAAACCTCTTACATAATACGCCCTTAATGGACCTGTGCCTTATTAAACTAATACTAATTAAGGCCTTATTACAAGACTCCTAGTGCCTAATAACTAAGACTTCCTAATAATTGGAAGAATCCTACGATCCGTAACACCTTGGTTATATTTCAATTTTCAACAGCTTGTGATCTTCTTTGTAGACTCTTCTTTGCATGTACGTTTGTGCAGTTTCGAACTATTTTCCCCTTTAAACTAATTGATGCAGATTTTTCTGTCTTGTGGTCTTTTTTATTTGATATCTCTAGTGTTCCTAAAGGTAAGTTCTATAGGACAGCTATTTAGGCATGCAATACTATGTGGAGGAGAATGTTGAACACCAAGGAAAAGTTATATTAATAAACTTAATGTAACTAAAATGAGGATGCTAAGGTAAATGTGTATGTATAGAATAATCGGGAAAGATAGGATTTAAAATGAGTATATATATAAGAACTTAGGGGTAGCACCAATAGGGGAGAAGCTCAGAGAATGTAGGTTGTGTTGGTATGAGCAGAAGACCAATGGATGCCTCGGTAAAAAGATTGAAAAGATTTTACGTAAATGATGTCAAAAGAGGGAGAGGGAGACCTAAGCGAACTATGATGGAATTAATAAGAAAGGATATGACTATGTTATCTCTTATAAAATAGTTGGTACAAAATAGGCTATAATGGATGCGTAAGATCTGTCTTGCTGACCCTAAATTATTGGGAAATGGTGCTACTTGATTATGATCATGATGATCTCTAGTGTTCCTACTCATATTAAGATATATTTCTTCCGGATGACATAACATCAGTTTGTAGAAAGTATATAACCTAAAGCAAATAGATAAGAAGCTAGCGTTCCTCTTTAAGCTCCTGTTGCTCTTTCTCTTGCCTTTTTACTAACAGTTGTCCACTTCTTAAAGTGATCTTTTGCAATGAGCAAGCAAGCGATAGGAAACTTTGGAGCATTAATTATATTAGCAGAAAAAAGATGAATGTATTTTGAAATCTTGATCAGTAACATCATCTGAAGCATAAATAGAGGACTGAATGTTATGATTGTTTTAGACCTAATTACATTGATGTCCTGTTAGAACCTGGCTAATTAGATGCAGGAACTTGCTGGGTCATGTGACATTGAATGTTCTTTTGTATCCGTCTCAATGTAAAAGGCTGCTTCATATGGTTAATGTCTTCTTTTGACGTCGTCAAGAAATCATGCTGAATACTTTACTTTTAATTGCAGGACAAGGCAGCTTTTGCTGAGATCCTGAGGCGGATATCTAAAATACAGAAGACAAATGGGCCCAACTATGTTGTTCTAAGAGACAAGTAATCTTGGGTTGACATGAAAACTTTGAATTTTGTGTTTTTTTGCTAAATTAGAAAATACACGTTGTTAGATGTTCACTTAACTTTGTGTAGTGAAGGTCTACATGAGGGGGGGAAAAGAAGTTACATTTTTCTGGTTTCTCCTCTCGACACAATTCTGAGGCTTGTAACAATATTTTCTTTATGGGTGTGATGATTGCGCCATTTCCAAAGTTAAAAAAATTGAGTGGAACCTCTTCTGCTTTTTAGATCAGATTTGTTTCTGTGTAGAAGGAAAGTTAAAGGCTTGTAAGAATTGCAATCAACATTATGTTTGTGGTTGTACAGTGCTTTTTGTTTGTTCCTCTGTATACTAATGAAAATGAGTGGATAACCTTTTTTCATGTAATGGTATGATCATACTGATCCTTCTCTCCGTTCTATGAGTTTGAAACCTGTCCTGTCATGTTACATTTAGAGAGAATTTGAGCGATTATCTTTAAGATGAGGAGTCTCCCATCCTCTCTTTTAGCCAACCTACCCTGTTAAAATGGTTGGTTGGTGGATATCCATTGTCTCTATATATACATGGTGGATATTTACGGTATATAATGTGGGGTGAGCTGATTAAAAAATCAAGGGGTGGCAGGCTCCTTATCCTTATTTTCAACTGAAAATTAAAGAGTGGATGCAGCTGCTAATTGTCACAGGTCTTAAGAGTCATGGTAGAACATAGTTTACTTGACGTGTTTCTGCACCTTACAAGTTCTATTTAGTTTATCAAAATGAACTAAAAATTAAATGGAATTATTAATGCGGGACAGTTGTAGTATTTTACTTTCATTGTTATTTACTCTGCCTAGTTAATGGCCATAATTTTTTTGTTTTGTGCATTAAGGCCCAGGCCCATGAGGTGGGCAGTATTCTGTAAGGGCCGTATGTCTCAGCTCTGGGTATCATTAATTAAGAATTAGCCCAATCCCCTCTCCTCTTTCTCTAACTCATCTGACTTCTCCCCTTTCATCCGATGGCCCTCGTGTGGCAGGGTTGCCCCTTGGCACTATCACTCCTCTATTTTGTCCATTCCTTTGCGTCGCATGAGGATACAACATTATCATTGTATTTAAATATATAATTGGTTTGTGAAGAACAAGTCAATGTGACTTTTTGACCAGTCTGAAGAACCACCACCTGAGTTTTAATTTGTACTTGGGGGTATATAAACAAAAATATTTTGCTTAAGACAAGGATATAAATAGACATAACGAGCATTATGTCTAATGGTTAATATATTCTTTTTATGGTAATAGCAAGAACGTACGTGCATTGTACATGTAACTATAGATTTGTTGAGATAAAATATAATAAATTAAAGATAAAGTATGTTTTGAATAGTCTTTTCTTGCAAGTTATAGTTACAATATATGCTTTCGTGATCGTAATGAACATAAATTATGCAACACATATAATTATAAGTATGATAATAACACAAATACACTCGTAGTAGGTAATTGCAAGGCTAAGTTTCACATATTTAATATTAAGTCATAAGTTGGAGAGGACAATGGGATTATAAAATTTTATATCGTGAAAAAAATGTGCTTTTCATGTTCAAATCCAATGTGGAAGCATGTCTCATTTGATAAAGCTAACTAAGACGTTTTCAACAATGTTAAGAATGTACGAATTCAAACATAATGTGTAATATAGGAAACAAAAAATGAGAAGCATATTATATGCATGAGACCCATAAAATAGTTCATGAAAACATACTCAAGTATCAAACAAAGGTTTTTCTTGCATGCTACAGTTACAATATACACTTTGAGGATCATATTGGTTATAAATTATATACACATCTAATTATAAGCACAATATTAACCCAAATACACTCTAGTGGGCAATTTTGAGCTCAAACTTCATAATCTTAATATTAACAATATTGTTGAAGGATTTCACGCTATGAAACTTTCCTTTCATATTCAAGACTATTTTAGCTCATGCGTCTCATTTGATCGAGTTAGACGAAAGTTTTCCAACGATATAAATAATGCATAAATTCTAACATGAATAATATAAAAAATTATTATCAAAATGTGTGTTATGTAAAAATTATTATCAAAATGTGTGTTGTATGTGTGAGAGATGCATAAAAAAATCAACAAAATATATTCATGTGTGATCACATTTGATACACTCAAGAGCTTTCTAATGATAATAAGAGTTCTAGAGTGCAAGAAATAACCTTCTAAAGTTAAAAATTAACCGATATAAAATAAGGACCATTTAGTGTCTAACAACCAATATTAAGCTGGCACATGACATCTATTTAAAATAATCTCTTTGAAGTCTAAGTAAATGGTTATATTAAAATACACACATCATTTACCAATTCAAATTTACAATTTACACTTGGGGGCACTACAAGAAATATAGTCACCCTTAGTGCTTAATATTGTAGTACGATAATTTTGAACTAGATATAAAATAAACAAAATACCAAACAAGTTAGTCGCATAAAAAAAAACAAAATGGACCCTTGCCGAGAAAAAAATGGATGGATCATTAATGATTCAGATTATAGCCCCGAATAAGGGGTGTCGATGGCCAAGTGTGTTCTAGCAACAGAGCTTAGCTATAAAAAATTTGTGTTTTGAAACCAATCTAGAAGAACAAAAAAAACACATAACTTCCTTTTCTCTAAACCCTAAAAAAAATATTCAGTCGGTAACAAGAGGAACTTACAACGTCCGCAAATAATGAAAACAATATTATGTACTAGTAATCCAAGAGCACAACAAAATCGGAGGAGCTTGATTCTTACATGCTTCAAAGAAAAACGTGGGATGCTTACTCGCCCAATGGTGCGGTATATTACAATATGAGCAGGAGGGTTGATGATTGGTATTAAAAATGTGTGGTATATTGCCCATGCGGGTTCCATGCACGCCTAATGATGTCCGAAGCAAAATCGTCCGCTTAAAGGAAAGTGATGAGCCGTCGAGCGTTCAGAAAGCCGCCTGGTTCGCATTTTCTGCAGGCCAAACATAGTTTGGTTTAAGAGAGAGCAGTTAGCCTTTTATCACGTTAATCATTTTATCAGAATGGCGGATCGGCTATTTTGTCACTTCACCAGTTCACCTCGTAGTAGTCGAACTCGCGATGGAACAAAGAGAATCCACGAGAGTTGTCGTCGTTGGCAGTTGGGAGGCCGAACGACCAAATGGAGAATGGGATGAAAGGGGATGACGCCCCGCGCTGGCGCCATAAGAAATCCAGAAGTCCAGGTTGCACCTCCATCGGTGGAGTTGGCTTCCCCAGGGCGGACGGCGGCTGCAAGTCCCCAGGCAGAGCAGTCTGCTTCTCGGGCTCAAAGGTGCACTCCACATGATCATCGGCTTCCTCGGAGCTGTGGCCGCCACCGGTAGGCGGGAAGGGGAGGAGGACCATGTGGGTGGCGGGGGCCCTCCCGGTGGGAACCATCTTCATGCAGCAGAGGCCTGGAAAGCAGGCCATGAAGTCGCTGAGCTTGAGGTAGCCGAGGGAGGTGTGGTCCAGCTCCAGGCCGCAGGTTGCCCTGAAATCCGACTTGAGCTGTGACAGCGGGTACCACTCCCCTTCCCCCAACCGCTTCGTCGCCTCAGCGAGGAACCCCAGAAACCATTGCCGGAAGATGGAGACCCACGGTGGGATGTCCGCTCCGGTGGCGGTGGGGATGGAGACCTTGGGGGAGTGCAGAGGGGTGTCGGGGTCCAGCAAGGGAATGGGCTTGGGGACGGCGCCTTTGATCTCGACCTTCTTGCCGAAGATGATGACGTAATGGGCATCAATTGCCGCGGCGGCGGAGTCTTGGTGCTTGAAGGTGATGAAGCCGAACCCGCGGGACTGTGATCGGGATCCCTCCTGGTTCAGGATGACTGCTGCATCTTCCACAGGCCCGAACATGTAATCGAAGAATTTTTTCAGCTCATCTGTAAAAACAGCAGAAAGTAGCAAGTCAGCATAGAGATACTATTCTAGAAGACAATCATCAGGTTCTTGAAGAGAAATCAAGTAGCCAACAAGGTTAAACAGAAGCTAAAAGATCAGCTGTAGAAGTTCTAAGTAATGCCAAAGGAGAAGAGACATTAAAGAGATAAATAGATCAAATGGATGATTCTCAGAGCACAAAGCGGATGATATCATTTCCGAAAGCTGACCAAGCTATGTCCCCATTGATTGATCTAACTGCATGTTCCATGAACGGCGAGTTTTACCTTCTCCTTAGTAGGAAACATAGACTCGAGAGTGGTCAATTACCCGAGTCAAGGGAAGGAGGGAGGCCGCCCACGAAAATCTTCCGGTGGAGGTCCTCAGAGTCACGGGGCTATTCATTGTTCACAGATTAGTTTATTCCTTCCAACATGACTTTGCTGAACAGGAATTTAACAACAGAACGAACAGACGTACCGTCCCGCGAAACGACTAGCCTTACCTTGCCTATGGATTTGAGCATACTCCCCTGAGGAAGAGTAAGGAGGTTTCCCTGTTTCTCCGCCGATGCTGGTTTCCCCTGTCCGAGCCCTTCCCCCCCGTTGCACTTGACGGCCCTCCGGCAACCACCGGGAGAGGCGTGGTAGTGGTACTTGCATGCCTCTGTCTTTAGGGTAGCTCTACAGCAACCGTAAGTAATAACATGCAGATTTTTAAGTGTCATTTTGTTCCTTATACACATATTTATGAAGTTCGGGAATCAACATAATCAATCAATCCGCAGGACTCACCTCTTGGTGACACTTTCTTCCTTATCCTCGCTTGTGAAGTTCTTTAATCGTCTCCAGCATCGAATAACACCATTTCGTACGTCAGGAAACAAACAATGAAACAGAGACTTCGGATTAGGGAAATATGATTCAAAAGAAACGAAATAAAAACAGAGCGAATCGGCTGCTTCCATTGTAAACGGCTCAATGATTTATAAAACATGGATTGTAAAGTTATGCTTCGTGAAGAATGAATTGTGCGCGTGAAAAATGAAAAGCCTAGAACTGAATCGCCCTCGTAAACAGGGAAGCTATTCAAAGTTGGCCTTCGCAGTCCGCATTAATTGTTTAGGCAGAATCCTCGACCTGTTACTAGAGTGAAGATGTCACACGGAAAATAGCTTCTCAACTAAATATGATTAGAGCTTCTAAAGACTTGCTTGCGATTTCTAAGCCAAGCAACTGAAGTCGTAAACTGAATACACGTCCGTCAATGACAACAGTAACTTCATCGATCTACCAAAATAAAAAGAAATCTGCAAATTCGACTTCGGTATTTCGAGAAACCGAGCTGAATCTAGACAATATGACTGATAATCCTCTGTTTCTACAGTCAGACGAAATGAATCGGAAAACAAATAGTAAATTCAAAAAAATCGCCTCGGAATTTAGAAACGAAAATTTCCATTACTCTGCAGAGCGATTACCGAGCTTCAATCAGAAGAATTCCACAACCGAAGTTGCATTCTACGAGAAGATGAACAAGCAATGCGCAGAAAAAAATCTAAACAACACGAGAACTCCAAACACGACTCGAAATAGCATGAAAAAATCGCAAAATGAAAACAAGAGATGGCGATTCTGTTCAACGACCTTGATATCCTGCAAGGTTTTCGACATGCTGCGATCTCTTTTACTTTCTTCCATAGATCTTCCTAGTTTCAGACTGGAATAGAGATCGGACTAGGAAGTCTGCTCGAACGGAGTTGAGTTCTCCGACGAATTCCGACCGCCTGTGCTCTTTCACCGGGAGCTCTGACGAAAGAGATGACAGCGTGGAAGCTCGCACGTCGAACAGGTGCCACCTAGCCTGGTTATTATTCTCGTACAGATCTGACGTGTTTTTTTTTATAATTTTAAATCAAGTCGTTTGGCGCGTCGAATGGACTATTTTTTTGTTAATTATTGTCGAGTAATTTTTATTTCAAGTAGAAAAATAAGGATTACTTTGCGCAAAAAATTACTCCCTCTATTACATTAATAGTTATATTTTATTTTTTATTTATTTTAAAAAATAAAATATAACTATTAATATAAGACAAAGAGAATATATTTGAATATTGTGCATATATATACCCCAGTAAATTAAAAATATCTCAAAATAACTTTTTTTTCTCTTATTTTATGATTATATAATAAAATACTTAAACTACCCTTCCCATTATTTATTCAGGAATAAGAAGGCTAAGATGGCAAGCCTTCCTTTAATCCCTCCATTTTCCTCTTTCCCACGTTGTCTCATTTTCTTAACCATCAAACACCTAATGATGTGTTTCAATATATAGCAGAATGTATTTCAGTGTATAGTGGGATGTATTTTAATACATTTTGATTTATTTAGGTGTATTTTAATTTTTTTTGCTAAAACTATAAGATTGTTAGTTGGATGTACTTCGGTGTGTAGCATTATGTGTTTAAGTGTATTTTTATTTATTTTAGTACATTTTAATTTTTTGTGACAAAAATGCAAGATTGTTTGTGGGATATATATATTAATGCTTTTAATTTATTTTTGTACATTTTGATGTGTTTCGGTATCTAGCGAAGGGAACATCATATCGATGCCAACTTTTGAGTACTCATTTCTATAATGTGCTTTGGATGGAATTTTGATGTTCTGATTAATTTTTTTAATATCATGTTTTGAATTAAGTTTATATGGCTATTCACTAACACAATGACAGTGTTTCGGTGCACTTTGATCAGTTTTGGTGCATTTCAATTTAAAGATTGTTAGTAAGATGTGTTTTAGTACATTTCAATATGTTTCGGTGCATTTGGGAATGTTTTGGTTTATTTTGATGTGTTTCAGTGTTTTGTAGAGGGAACATCATTTCAATGCCAACTTTCGATTACTTGTGTATATAACGTGTTTTGAATGCAATGTTGATGTTATGATTATTTTTTTTGTATTATGTTTCAAATTAAGTTCTTGTTTCTAATCACTAACACGATGGCATATCTTTTTATTACATTTTTTTACCTTTGGTGAGATGTCTACCGAAAGGAAAAAATAAAAAACAAAAACATTACACATGATTGAAAATTTATGTATCCACTTTCGGATCATTTCGGTGTCAATTTCAAATTATTTTGGGATTACTTTCAAAACATTTTGTGTTCATATTTCAATCCATATCATCGACATTCATTATTTATTTATGTGCAAATTTTTGACGTGTTATATGTTTAGTTTTGGCACCACCTATTCAGTTTCACGCCCTATTTTTGGTATCTATTTTTGCTCGCCTATTTAGTGTTGTCATGGACTTGTAGTTTTGGTTCACCTGCCTACTATATTATCCAATATAAGGTTTAACAAACTCTAAGTGTTTTGCATGTAACATAGGGACCCAAACACAACTTACTTCTATTTTCCTGCTCCTTATGCCTGCCTTTTCTATGGCCTTTCTGCAATGATTTCCTGATGAATGATGATGTTGAGTTGGTAGATCAACTATGTGGAGGTTAGAAATTTTACGCCCCCTGACCAAACCCGACAAGAGGACATGACAACTTCTAACTCAACTCTGGAGTAGATCGGAATATGTAGCCAAGTCATCGTTTTGTTCAAAAACAATATGGAGAATAAATATATAAAAAAAGTTAATTACTTTTTATGATAACTAGGATTAAGCATTCATATACAAATCCCGACGCAATGACATAAGCATATGCCTTAAACTATAGAAGAAAATCTACCATAACTAAAACGAAATTGTATCAATATTATATGAAGTTTTCTTAATGTTCATTCATTTATTTGCTCCTAATTATCCCTTAGGAGAAACCTATTCCCCACTCAACATATCTTTAGTTCTTGTTCTTCTATAAATATAATTTATCTTGAGCACCTATGTAATACAATCACATAGGGGTTCCCGAAGGATTCCAAAATAAAACAAGGGTGAGCTTTGCGTAGTAAGGGTTTAGAAACTTTCATTAACACCCTGAAACACATGTCAATATTCATATCATATCCTTACACAAAACTTGTATAAATAAATCTCAAAAGTTTCATCCAAAAGTCTTACACAACAATCTGGTGTAATTTAATATCAAAATTACATCCAAAATAAGTCTCAATATGATAGAAATCAAAGTAACAAAAAATACTTTTACTTGTTACCTAATACTTGATGCATGAATCTGGCATTCCAAACTGGAAATACCAAAATAACACCTGGTCAAGCCAGTGCACATAGACATGACTAACTTGGACTCTAACTCCAAAAATTTCAATAATATGAACATCTCAGTCATCTCAACCCAGAGAGGCAAAAACCTATCTTTTCGGACGTAAAACCCATCCCTTTCGTAGTAAAACCGATTCAATAAACCTACATAAAACATCTCCCTTTTGAACTTAAAACCAATTCAATAAACCTTTGATACAACGAATTTGACAACCATAAAAAACTTCTACTAACCACGATTAATTCATAGTTTATAAATCATTTTCATGATGCATGAAATATAAGTATAGTTACTTGTGCAACCCTAAGTAACCATTCTACTTCATGTAAGACATAATTGAGTAAATAAGATCTTATATGCTAAGACATGCATGTAACATGGATTCACTAAATTAACATTAGACATGTTCATAAATAAGAAACTCTAATGTTCCTTAATCATACATAACCTATTATGTGCAAAAAAAGTTAAAAACATGAGAATAAATTTGTAAAATATACATATAATTCATTCTTCACCAAAAAATATGTTTAACCACACCAAACAAGGTGTTAAGTTAATAAATCACTCTCAAAATAAAAACCTCTCACCTCTAGAGTAGAGAAACACTTTCAATCCTCCTAAATTAAAAGATCCATAATCCAAAAGATTAAATTTTCTATTAGCCCTAAGCACAAACTACAATTATTCTACCAAGAAAGACTCAGCAAACCACTTTACCACCTAATGTGCATGTGCAAGATATGCTCAATTCCTCAAACAAATATATGCATTCATCACAATAACCAGGTATAACATGAACCACATAATCCTAATCATGAGTTTCATGTAACATGAAACACCTTCAATACAATGACTATCAAACATATTCCCATGTGTGTGGCACATAGAATTATTATTATCAACTACGAAATGTGAGTATGATTTGTAAATATATATTCATGAGGTTCTAATACTAAACATTCCAATCAATATGCACACATGATCTAGATCATAAGCAAAGTGTAATCCTAATAAATGACAAGGCTTAACATTAATTCTCAAATATTTTACACACTCGACCCCAACGCCAAGTTTATAAGATCTCAAAATGATCTTAGTTAGCCTAGGTTTACTTGTATTTTAATTACAAAGTTGAGACTTTAGTACATATTATTAAGTAGTAAGAGTTTACTACGTCTTCCAAGATAACAAGTTCAATGTTCATGACTTCAATTTCCTTTTAAGGGTATTGTGGTTAATTTTATATTCTTAAAGCCTCTTAGTGATCTCTATAGGGTCAAGTATTTCTAATTATGTTGCTAATTAAGCAATAGTTTTAGTTTATCACTTAACCATGGAGCCAAAATTATAAATGCAATTAATTAGGTCCAAACCTAAGGGTATTGTCAGAATTTTTGAAATTTATTGACAATTCCATTAGGTCTTAAATTTAAATTATAGATTCTGAAGAGAGGCATACAACCATATTAAAAGCGGGAAATTTTCATTATTAGTATATCCCCATGAATTGTGATCGACTCAGTAGGGAAGTTAAAAATTGCTATTTTGGGTAAAGCCATAATTTTAGATACCTTTGTATATTTTTGTTTTACATGAAACTTGGTATGGAGGTTATTATGATTATAGGAAACTACCATAATTTTATCAAAGTTTTATAAAATTAACACCTTGTTGAACCAAGTCTAGATTAGTCTCTTGGTTTTAATTTCTTAAAATTGGACCGGGTTCAAGAATTAAACTTGAACTGGTCATCTTCATCATTACCCAGTGCAAACAGAGCATCTTCATGCCATGTTTGTGACTAGGGATTGGTCAGGGCGTGGATGGGACAGGACGTTGAAATTCATCAAGTCTATTGATGAACAAATCCTCCAATCCGATTAACTTCTTAGGTTTGATACTTGAAATTTAAAGTGAGATTAGCTTATAAAAATTTTATGCAATCAGATGAGAGTGAATTGAAACATCGTTTATGCTATAGAAACAAAGTAAAATAGTATTTGCCCTGTAATGTGTAGTTGTTAATGTATTAAAAAATGAAAGGCAAAGATTATAATTTTCAGTTAAAATTCAATCATAATGTGAGTAAAAATCTTAAGATTTAGCAAATCATTGGAAAAATATCAAAATACATAATATGGCATAGTTATACAAGGTACTGGATCAATATTCATCTATAGCAATTTTCATTCATGTTTAAGGGTGATATGAGACAAATAAGAGAATGTTTAGGCTGGAACGGAGTATATTTTGTCAAGTAATTATGAAAAGTAGCCCACAACGATATGCAACTTTGACAAGGACATTGCAAAACAAATTGATGTCATCATCTAATCACAAGAACGCAATAAATGATAGTCATGCTTAAACACCCAACATGAAATTCTTAATCACTATGATTTAATGCTTTTGATATAAGTACTAACTTGTTCAGCAAATTATCATAAGTAGAACAACAAAGAAGAAACCATTTGACCTTTACTGAACTAGAAGATGAATGAAATATATGTAGATAATGTAGCTGCTACAGTACTCTCAAATGGGTGATTGGATCATCGGCTGCTCTCCCTCCAACCAACTCAATTTGACTTCATTGCGAGATGAGGATTGAGGTTCATCCTCTCCTCTCCTCTTCCCTCCTATTATGGCTTCTGGCTTCTCCTCTTCCCTCCAATTATGGCTCCTGGCCTCTCCTCTTCCCTATCTCTCTCTCTCTCTCTCTCTCTCTCTCTCTCTTCATGATTTTCTCTCCCTCTCTGTCTATGTCTCGCTCCCCCTTTTCCCCCGTTTCAGTCAGGTCTCCTATCTTTTATAAGGAGTAACTCCCTTCTAAATTAGGACTTCAGGAAGTTTAGCCTCCACAAAATTCCTTTCTATCAAAACTCCCTAATTAAGGTAACTTTTAATTCAATTAGGTCTTTCAGATTAAAGCTAAAACAACCAAATAAATAAATAAAATTTCATATTTAATAATTAAACTTTGATCACAAGTGGGACCCACATATGTATGCGAGCTCATCAATTCAAATTCGGAATAAATTCAAATAAATCTTTAAATTTTTTTTATCTCTCTCTCATCCAACCTCTATTTTTTACGTTCTTGGTACTGCTACTAGGTTGCTAATGGTACTTATTCTACCGTCTGTATTGTATGGCTAAGAAGTTAAATGGTATGGTTAAATTTATTCGACGGATAAATAAGAGGACGATTCTATCTGACCATTATCTAAATGGAAGGTAACGGAAAAAGTTGTTCTATACTTGTTTATCTATTACCCGTTTGTCATATTTAAAAATTATAAATATATTATACCTAGTAGTCTTAAGTAGTTTAATTTCAAAAGAAATTGTCTTATGATATTTTATAATAATTTTCATGTCATGATTCACCACTGTGATTTATTCAATGGAAGATGTCATTTAAATCTCAAATATTTATTTAAATAATTTAACTATTTACAACAGTTCATTATAGTTGTTACAAGCTGCTACATGGAAGATGATTTGCTCTTTCTTGCATTTCATATCCATATGTAATTTTTTCACAAAAATATCCATATGCAATATACATTATATATTCTCTTTAATTCATTTAGCTTCGATGTTTCTCATTTAGTTGTTTTGTCTAATTTTTGTGGTCTCATTAGATCAGGGTTCATCTTTAATATATGTGTTAGAAGCTTAACTGGCTACATTGGCACTTTATGTAAAATGCTTTTTGCAACTCCCATGTTAGTTTAAATTCCGTTATGATAACAAACTTATCACTATTTTTTTGTTTTTGATAAATGAAGTCATGGAGTGTTTGTCCATGCACAAAAATGATTAATGGGTTTGGAATAGGATTGTCAAGCCAGCTATATTCTGCTCGAGACTAGACTCAAGTTAGCTCAAATCAAAGCTTAAGCTTGGTCTGGAACCAAGCTCTTGCTTGGCCTATTTTGAACTAGCTTGGTTTGAGTCTTAACCGACTTAACTTTGAATAAGTGGTGTAGGTGGTTTATTTAGAGATTTGATATATGTTGATTGGAACCATGATTATGTTACAAATCATGTTTGCATGTGTTAGATTGAAAATTTAGAATGATAATTTACTTATTGAAATAGGTTGGAATGAACAAATTTTGAATGGTCAAATAGGTTTAAGTAAAATTTTGAACAAGTTTTGAACATTTTAAATGATTTTTTTTTTAAAATGGAGGGACTCTTTTAATTTTTTAGTTGATGATGTCATCATCCTGGTCAACCCAGGTTGACCCGGCCACTAATCTGGGTCGAGGTCTAGGCTAAGTTTTATAATATTGTTTCGAAGATAGCTGGCTACTAGAAGACAATTGTCATTCTTCTCACACTTGGGATTCTTCTAAAATAGGGTGTAGATGGATGTTTTGGAGTTGGACTCATATGATATGAAATAATTATAAGAAAATAAGGAGTTTTATTTGGTATTTACCTAATATACATGTCCATTTACGTTTCATGTTTGATACTCGCAATTTATTTGCAACAACTATAAACAACAATAGTAATGATGTTAGTATTTTACCTTAGTAATATTTGATTCAATGAATATATAATAAATATTTATTTTGGCCTTTTGAGCATGTTTAAAAAAGTATAACAGATAATGATTATCCGATTAACCGGTCGATTATTAGTGGATGAAACGGTTATGGAAGTACCTTTACCATTTACTTAACAAAATAGTTATAGGTAAATATTTGAGAAATTGTTATGGTAATAGAATAGGTTATATAGTAACCTATCATTCCATTGGCAGCCCTAACCGCTATGACGGGCTCAAAATTTACTTTCTTTTTAAATAGGTTTTACACCCAAACTTACTATGTAAGAGAATAAATTAAATAAATAAGGTACTTGGGTCAAAAATATTAATTGTTATAATAATATTCCCAAAAAATAGAAAAAAAATAAGCAGGAGAAAGAACTAAGAAAAGGAGTTGTATGGGAATGAATAGGAGAGAAGGAGAAGAAACACGGTGGAAATGAATAGAAGGAGAACTATAGTGGATATGGAAAGAAAAGAAGGATATTAGAGTTGTCGGCGGAGAGAAGACACATTAATTGCATGATACTAAATATTTTTAACCTTTTTGACATGTTTTCACATCTATACAAGTCACAAGTCAGTCATATACTATTTAGCACATCTCCCTATACTAGAAAAAGGGGGATATATTTATCTTTTTATTTTTTTACAACTCCCCATATCCGTAACTTATAATTTTGAAGCAATATCAAAAACCCTTTTAAAATAACTTTTTGTTTGAGAACTTTTTTGAAAGTTGTTCTTATGTTTCTAGAACCTCGACATATCGTCCTTTTAAAAAAGGATGACTAGATGAGGTAAGCTCAACCCGAGGGGGGAGGAACTAAGAAGTCTCCATCTCTACAAATAACCCTCAATGAAGACTACCATATAGAGCACACAACACCTAAAATGTAGCAAAGAAAAAAAACATGCATAAATATAACTATGTCATTCCAAACCCCCGAAACAAGGTAGTGGAGACAGGTGGTAAGGTGGGGTGAATGGGAAACAACGACAGGAGGTTGGGTTGGGAAGGGAGGAAAAGAGGCAGATAAGTGGGGCTGATAAAGCTCAGATGTGGCTATATTAATGTGGGGCAATATAGATAGGGGTAGGGTTGTAAATAGACAAACATAGACATGTATAAGGTATGTTTGCAGCCATCCAGTTACATGTAGACCATGACTTTATCTGTATGCATATGTCTCTAACAAATATGGACAAAAATAAGGTAAATATCCCACGTCGATCAATTTATTCTCAAACCAAGCGTAGGTAGCAAAAAACTTGACCAAAAATATGTCATAATTATAGTAGGATGGTTTTATTTAATAAATAAATAATAATATTTTGGAAGACATGTGATAGTATGATATATTTTTTACCATCTTTTTATTATGAATACTAACTTAGGGATGTGGTTGGGTTAGGTATTTCCAAACCTAAACTTGATACATTTTAAGAAATAGTAACCTAAACCGCCCCGCCCTAAATAGCCATAACCCAACCCGTTTAGAATTTAATTATTTTTATTCATTAAAAATATTATTAAAATATAAATAAAAAATTTATATTTATAACTTTATTCGGGTTGAGTTGGATCACCTAAAACTAGAACCCGACCTGAATAGCTATTCGAGTTGAGTTTTAAAAACCAAACCCGACCCATTAGGGTTAGTTCGGGATTTACTATATACCTAACCTGAGTGGCATCTCTAGATTAACTATGTAACATAGATTAGTAATTTAACATTAACTTAGAAAATAATAATAAAATATATAATTAACAGATGTGATAAAGATAATGTCGGGCCAATAGGCTTTGCAAAAACTTAAGAGGGGCCATGTGATCGCACTTCAATTGAAAAATTAATGGGCCACATGGTCCTACCTATAATAAAATAATAAGTTTTCATTAACTATGGGGGCCATGACCCCACCTAGGCCCCATGGCTCTGTCACTGGACGCCGAATGATCTCCATGCCTCTAGATAGGGGAAGTGAAGGGGATGGAAACTAGTAGGGGACAAGGTGAAGGGAAGTCACTAAAGAGGAGAGATAAGGCTGCTAGCAGGAGGAGAGAGGTGAAGTTGCCGAGAAGAGGAACCCCTCATGTCTAGCTAAAGGCTAAAATGTGTAAAGATCCCCCACAATCCCTTCGACAAGAACCCTAGCAAAAAAACTAGTCGCAAAGGAGCCTTACCCTCATGAACCCTAGCGTTGTGCCGCCTGGATAGCATAACTGACTCAAAATGGGGAACAATTGAAAGGGTACTGCTTAACACATGATCATCTTCATGAAATTTGGTTTGCAAATTTGCTCAGATTGAATAGACAAAAGATGTTGAGTCAAAGGGTGAAATGAACCCTTAGTTCAATGGCGATAAACTGGTGTGTCCATGGGTCCACACCTTGCCTGAGCCCTCGTATGCTTACTACATGTGCACATTTCTTTTTGTTTGCTTAATTAGGACCGTTAATGAGTGTGTTAGATGGATGGCTTGGATTAAGTGTAAAAAAGTGTGGGCCCTGTTGTGCACCAAACACTATGTAATAGCCATTAGGTCGTACTTTTCCGGTTAATGAAAATTTTAGTTATCCTCTCTAAACTCATATGCCTATCTCTCTCTCTCCATGCGGGAAGCATTTTCTATGTTCCACTCTGATAGTGAGCCAAGCGTAAGGAACGCTCAAGAGTTATCAGATTTCAAGATCGGTGGTGCACACGCTAGCGCACGTTAGCGTAAACATGAAAAACGCTTCCCTCCATGCAAGGTACCTTGTGCCTGCCAACATAAAAGAAAAGGAATGCACCTACTACACCCATTTTGACATATTCCCAAAACTCATCCTTTTAAACTATTTAACTTATTTATTTATATAGCTTGGTTCACCCATCCCAAACTACATTTAATTTTTGGTTTAATAGAAAATGAGTTGCGGCTATGAAGAATCAAACTAGCCTACCGCTACCATGGCTACTGCAAAATGGAAAAAGGAGAGTTGGGGGAGGGGAATGCCATTTGTTTAGAATTTTGAAGTGAAATGGGGGCACATTTATCCTTTTTTGTATTAGGGTTTATGAAGATGTGGTCTTTTGATTCTTTAACCCCTTGTTTTTGGGCTCATTCTTTGAAACCCCATAAAAGTAGCCCTCCATTTTGCTCGGGCTATAGCATGCTATCTGTCATCATCCAAAAAATTTGTTCCATTTTCCACATTGTACAAAGATGTTCATGTATTAGCTTATTACTTTATTTTATATCTGACAACCAGGTCGAAATGTTATCATAATTATTGGTTTATGTCCCAATATTGTTGTATGATAATCATAGAAGGCCTTATTAGTAGATATGAAAGAAAATCAGAGCATCGTAAAATTGCTCGGAATTCTACCTAGCTGAAAAATCGTCCTTAACTAGATTATGAAACTATGAGTTCAGGTTTCATCTAGTTGGTCTATCAATATCCATGGGCGGGGCATTTCTGCCATTGATCCAGCTATCTTTCCATTTATTATGGTTTTTTTATAACATTTCCATTAATTGTGGTAGATAAAAGCTCTAACCGAGTACATATTAGCTCCTTAACATGGCGTCGATTCACGGGAAAATCAAAATCAGTTACACAGGTATGATTTAAATTAATAATTAAGTAATTTAATTCATACAAGTACGCTTTAAATTTATTTACACATTCAAGGTTTTTGATTTGCGAAGACTAATAGAATTTATTTCCTCCCATTTGATGGGATTTTTAGACATGCTCATAAGCACAATGATTCTTATATCAATCTTTTTATATAGTAATCCTTGCATCAAGCTGCGAAGTGCGAACTCCAGATTCAGAGATGTAGGATCCACTTTGAGAATCTTTGCAAAAGCGTTAAAGACCATCGTTATTGATTGCACCGTTATACTACAAAAAACAATGACAATGTTTACTTAAATCACTCTACTAGAAAAAGAAAATGTCAAACCAGAGCAGCCGCAGCTCTGGATCCTTGGCCATCAGATCATGGTTTCATGAGACCATGATCTGACGGCCCAGGATCCAGACTGCAGCTCTCGCAAACTTTTTCCTTATTGGAAGTTACGTGAAAACCAATGTTTCGATGTCCAAGGTGGGGAGAAAAGGATAAGAGGAGCTGGTTGTCAGCGATGAATGGCCGTAGTATTCCGGTTTGCCATTTTTGGCCGAGACCTGTCCATGGTAGGAAATCATAAGATTCCAGAGTATTCAATCGGACAACTGAAGGAAGATGGTTCCTACTATTGACAATAGTAGAAAGGACAATTATATTTAAACCAACTGAAGAGCTGATGAGTTAACTGGAAAATAATTCCCATCAGATTGAGAAATTTAACCAAATATAGAAAAAAAAGTTGCAATTTTCATTCGTTTTTTGTTTTATTCACTTAATCTGAGAAAACATATGCAGAATTGTCATATATGAACTCTTCAACGACACTTGTTTAAATCTTAAATAAATTCCCAATAAGATAAAGTACAAAGGAAGCGCAACAAATACCTCCACCGAACCAACACCTAGGTACCACCAACGCCCAAGGTAATCTTTCAAACTCAATTTTTAAATTAATGAAGAGATCATTAAGGAGATATAAAAAGAAGAAGTATGGGACCTTATGTTGACGAGCAGCACGACTTCTTCAAATTGGCCTCTGAGGCTGCAACATTAATCGTCTTTCCTTCTTTTATGCTGGTCGCTGAAGAGTCATCTGCTGAAACAGATTTCTTACTTACTGTTCGACAAATTTCGCCAAGAATCATTTGAAAAGCTTTTTCCACATTGGTGGCATCGAGTGCAGATGTCTCAATGAATGAGAGACCTTCCTTCTCAGCATAGCCTTGGGCATCCTCTGTTGTCACTGCCCTTAGATGTTGAAGATCAGTCTTGTTTCCAATGAGCATGATTACAATGTTGGAGTCTGCATGATCTCGCAGTTCCTTGAGCCACCTACTCACATTCTCAAACGTGGTTGGCTTCGAAACATCAAAAACTAAGAGAGCTCCAAGTGCCCCTCGATAATAGGCGCTGGTTATTGCTCGGTACCTCTCTTGCCCTGCTGTATCCCATATCTGTGCTTTTATAATCTTTCCTTCAACCTGTTAAAGAGAATTGGCAAACACAAAGCTAAAATTTACTATAACTATAGCACTAGTGGATGCAATGCTTCTCAGTTTCTTAATTGCAAGATCTATTTCCAAAAAACCATATCCTGATTAGTTTTCAGGCATCTATGGTCACCACAAGCATTATTATACAGCAAGTGTCCATTTTATTCTGTTTAACAGGTAAGTGACTATTCAATATCAGCTCAAAATTCATTTACAATCCTTCATAGTTTGTTGACTTGCAACTTAATAGCAAGGCAGGAAACCAGCTTCTGCCTCTAGTTTGGCAAAAGAAACAGAAGTGATGCCATGGGGCCTACACCCTGGTCATCCTTGAGCCCTCTCCAGTCCTAATCACTTGTGCCATCTGGCTCTCAATACCAGGAAGGCCTATCAAACTAGGCCACATCAGGCCGAGGATGCAGAGGGTAACTGGGTTTGAAGGACCCATAGCATTTCCCTAAGAACAGAACATTTTGGCTATGAAGTCTATCAATAGATAATGGGAAAATGTCATGTTTGTAGTGAAGAATTCTCACAGAACTTGATTGATGGCATGCAATAGACGTGCCACCACTCGTATGTCATAAAAACCATCCGAATGCCTTGGAGATGAAGAGACTACCTATTCCCATGATACAAGCTATGGAGTATCAAAGATTTCCATTTAGTATTGGCACCATATGAACCACTTGACAGTAATAAGACCACTCCTTCCATTTCAATTATAAAATAACTCTTCTAAAAATAAAATAAAAATTAGAGGGGGACTTTCATATCCTTGAGTACTATATTTTAAGCAAATGATAGGGCAATAGCTCTACTAACAAAAAAATCTCATTAAATGATTGTCCACTTTCCATGTACCTGACATAGACATACTAAAACTACTTATAAGGATTTTCTACAAGCCTCTTCCTTCTTTTTTCATTTGTTTATTAACCTATTTACGGAAAAAAAAAAACATGTTTTTTTTCTTCTATTTATCAATTCAACCTTCTTATTCTGCAGCACCTCCAGTAATTATCCATTTAAACCATATAAGCTTAGGATAACGCACAATCACTTATTAGAAAACAAATATATGTTTGAAATATTAAGAAAAGTCAAACAAGAAAAAAGGACAATTTAATGATGACATAGGTAGAATTTAGTTATTTGAGTTGTTAAGAAGAGTTATTGTTATTTTTCATTTTGTAAAGCGAATTGGTTGCAAGCACAAAGGAAGCAGATGTAACAAAAAGAACACACAGGATGCAGTCATAGCAAAAACACACACGCACACAGAGGAAGCAGGGCCACTTATCCCATTCCTCTTCAGTATTCACGTGCAATGACAGTTATTCATTATTCGATAATCATACAGATGCAACGTAATTGTAATTTTTAATCATCCTTCACATGGCTACAACTGCTGAAATCGGAAGCAGAGGGGTTCAGAGTAATTGGAAGAGACACTCAGATCGCAGCAACACACTTCCGACAAACAAAATCCCATACATGAAGAAGATGAGAAAAATCAAGTCTTAAAATAAACCAAACAAGGGAACTTTAGGTACTAAATCCCATTGGTATCCCTTACCAGCAGTATGACACAAAGAAGAAAGCTATTAATGTTAGGGTCAAACTCTTTCCAGATATAAAATTTTTCGCTAGAATTTTTCAGAGATGAAGATCATATTTAACTAATAAAAGCAGGACAACCTGAAGATATTTGCGGATCCAAATGCACCGCAGAAGGAGCCCAAGTTAGCCAATTTTATTAAATCATGTTTACAATAATTATGTGAATAAAAGACTTGAAGCAGAAAGCAAAACTACCTTCAAATATGCAGACACAAAGCGCCAAACTTTAATTCTTTAGAAGGCCATGATCTATGTCAGTAGAGCACAAGATCCAACAACATTAACGAAATCAAGGAACAGAGGAAAAAAAGAAAACGAATCAAACAACTAGTCTACACAATCAGATTAATCTCGTTTACCGAGATCCAAAACTTGGAATAGCAGAGACCAGAGTTCGAAGAGGAGACCTGAATGGTTCGGGTAGCGAATTCGACGCCAATCGTGGACTTGGACTCGAGGCAGAACTCGTTGCGAGTGAAGCGGGAGAGGATGTTGGACTTGCCGACGCCCGAGTCGCCCACCAGCACGATCTTGAACAGGTAGTCGTAGTCCTCGTCCGCTCTCTTCGCCATGTCTGATCCCTCCCTACTCCCTCTTCCTCCTCAGCCCTCAGTCCACCACCCACCAGCCGAACCCCGATCCGATCCGATCCGATCCGCGCAACTTGGCCGGGAACCAATCGAAAATCCGAAATCACAACGGGTCACAGCGTCCCTGTCACTCCCCTTCCCCGGTACTCTTCCAGCAGCAGACAGCTTCCTTCCTCGTTTATCTGCGCTTTTTGGGTACACAACCAAAATTCCGAGTACTGAACTTGAAAGGTAACCAATGGCAAAGCAGCACGTCACCTTGATTCGACCGTATGAACAAACGCGGAAATTTATACCATATCTTGTGCCTCTGCGGCATATTGCTGGCGATTCTACCACATGGGCGGTGGTGGAATATACAGTAGTTGAGAATATTAAATAAATTCCAGGCATTGCTTTACTGGTTGTGGACTTGTGAGGTGGACAGGGAGACCAACTTGGCAGAGAAGATGCAAGACCAGGCTGTCTGCGGCGGGTGACTGAGACGACCGAGGCATCAGACCGACACCAAAAACTGCTAATTTATGAGTGAGTGATAGCAGCTATCAACCATTCAAAGAGAAAAGGACGGCAGCCAGTCCATTGTTGATTCTACCGAAGCTCTTCGCTGCTCTTTTTTTCTTCTCTTTTATCCCGAGAAGTCAAGTGGATAGAAGAAATGATGATGACTATCAGGTTGGTCTTTGTCCTCCGGCTTCTTATTCACAGGAGACAAATTGCAAATATACGGTTGGCAGCTGGGCCTGAGATCGCTTACATGGGGCCAGCCACCAGCGAGTAGCGGATTCGCAAATATCATGATATGTTTGCATTCGCAGGTAGGGGGTGAAAACTTTGAGCCGGCCAGCCCTGCCCGCCGTGTCGGTTAAGGGTACAAAAATTTTGAGTTCGATTTTAGGGTCGGGTTTTAATTATATATTTTTATAATTTAAAATACGCCGGAAGAGAAAAGGAAAGGAAAATATTATATATTTTTAAAAAAATTAAGAGATTATAATCTTGCAAGTTATCAAAAGAAACTTAAAAGTTAAAGATATATTATATCGTACTATAATATAAAGTAAATTAGTGTATTATAGGGCTTGCTTATCGAGGTTGCAAATGGTACCTATTCTACTATCCATACCATTTCGTTAAGAAGTTAAATAGTATAGATAAATTTATTCGATAGGAAAATAAGATGATAATTTTATCCACCCATTATCTAAATGAAAGGTAACGAAAAAGTTCTTCCATACTCGTTTATCTGTTACCTGTTTATTATATTTAAAAATTATAAATATATTATCTTCATTAGTCTTAAGTAGTTTAATTTCAAATGAGCTAGATTGACTTATGATCTTTCATAATAATTTTTATATCATGATCCACCACTGTGATCTATTCATGGAAGATGTCATTTAAATTATAAATATTTATTTAATTAATTTAACTATTTACAATCATTCATTATAGTTGTTATAAGCTCTTACTTGGAAGATGATTTACTCTTTCTAGCATTCATATCTATTTGTATTTTTTTGATAAAAAATATTCATATGCGATAGATATTAAATATTCTCCTAAACTCACTTAACTTCGATGTTTTCCATTTGGTTGTTTTGTCTATTTTTTGTTGTTTCATTAGGTCATAGTTTATCTTTAATCATATGTGTTGAAATCTTAACTTACTACATTGATACTTTGTGCAAAATATTTTGTAGCTCTCAGGTTAGTTTAGATTTTGTTCCGATAACTCAAACTCATTAGTGTTTTTTTTATTTTTGATAAATAAAGTCATGTATTGTTTGTTTGTGCACGAAAATAATTGGTAGGTTTGGAGTAACATTGTTGAGCCAACCCTACTCTAGTCGAAACTAAACTTAAGTTAGCTCAAATTAAAGCTCAAGCTTGGGCTAATGGAACCAAGCTCTTACTTGGCTTGTTTTGAAATGGTTTGGTTTGAGTGAATTAGTGGTGTTGGTGGTTATTTTAAAATTTTATATATGTCGATTGGAACTATGATTATGTTACAAATCATGTTTGTATATGTTAGATTGGAAAATTAGAATGATGATTAACTTATTGAAATAGGTTGGAATGAACAAGTTTTGAATGGTAAAATAGATTTAAGTAAAATTTTGAATAGGTTTTGAACAATTTTAAGTGAAATTTTTTACTGAAATATGGAGTGAAATTTTTTTTAGGTGATGATGTTATCATCCCAGTTGACCCACGTTCAATCGGGTTGACTTAGCCCAACCATTAATTCGGGTCGGGGTCGAGGTTAAGTTTTAAAATATTATTTCAAATAGATATTAATGGATGGTGTGCATTAGTACTTGTAGTCTCATTGTTGCTTGCAAGACACCTTTGAAGATAACTGGCTACTAGAAGACAATTGTCATTCTTTTCATACTTGAGATTCTTCTAAAATCGGCAATAAATGAATTTTTGGGATTGGACACATATAATATGAAAGAAATATTAGAAAAAAAATTATTTGGTATTTGCCTAATATACATGTCCATTTACATTTCATGTTTGGTCTTCATAATATATTTATAACAACTATAAACAACAATAGTAATAATTTTAATCTTTTACCTTAGTAATATCTTATTTATTGAATAATAATTGTTTATATTTGGCCTTTTTGAGCAAGTTTAAAAAAGTGTAATGGATCAATAATTATCTGATTAACCAACCAATTATTAGTGGATAGAACGGTTATAGAAGTACCTATACTGTTTACTTAACAGAATAGTTATGGATAAAAATTTGAAAAATAGTTATGGTAAATGAAATTAATAGGTTATACCGTAACCATATTATTCGATTGGCAGCCCTAAGTTTGATGTTTTATATCATTAATCCCTATTTTACAACTATATGACCTATTCTGACCCCCAAAAAAATTTAAAAATATTAAAATCATAATTCCTATTTTTTAAGTTATGTGGTGGGGATACCAAGAGAGTCAAGCCTTCAATAGCACTAGGTCGTGGTCATGGAAGGCCGTATCGGTCGATATTGGGCCGTATTGACTAATGCGTACTTGCATCGGTTTACGG
Source organism: Saururus chinensis (assembly GCA_035235625.1). NCBI lineage: Eukaryota > Viridiplantae > Streptophyta > Magnoliopsida > Piperales > Saururaceae > Saururus > Saururus chinensis. Next base: position 13,155,959 of record CP141140.1, on the reverse strand, counting down.
GTATGGGGGTGGTACCACCCCCGCACCAAAATCCAATACGTATCGATACAATATTTTAAAAATAATTTTTTATTTTAAAAAATAGTTTTTAAAAAAAACACAATTCAAACCTCTTTGAAAGTTTAAAGGTGACAATGTTTTTGCTATATTAAAAATAATATTTTTAAAGTTATATAAGATCAATACGGGTAGGTCCATATAATTTACATAATTATTGTTTAAATATAGTACTCCACAATTATACATTTATTTAAACATATATTTGTGACTTATATTAAGCATATTATTTGGTTCTAAAATAAACTAATTAATTTCAGAGCCATTAATATGGGAAAGAGGGAGGAATAATTTGTACGGGACAGAGAGTGTAATAGTATATGGTTCCAAAATGAACTAATTTTAGAATAACCATATCGGTTGATATAACATTCTATAGTCTTATTATGCTCTAAAAAAAGTATTATAATGATATATTATTAATTATAATTTTTTTTATGTTTATAAAAGAGTTTACGCCCATTTTGGTGCGTATCTAATGTATCATCGATATGTACCAATATCCATAATCATCGATACTATTATTTATATCGATACAACCTTCCATGACCGTAATATCAGGTTCTTAGGAAGGAGAAATGGGCTACTAGATGTGGCAACCCAGCATCTGGTTGTTTTCTAGTTTCTACACGCTGCGCTTTTGGAGATGGTGAGTTTCATAACTATTTTGGCTTACGTCCAAATATGAAAATATTTAAATGGGACATTGTACGAGTTCAACATAAGCCTTGCATAATAGTGGCATTGGTAAATAGAAACCGGGTATAGCTAGTTAACTCCCATTATTTTTATAAGTTGATCGGTTGCAACTGGTTTCCCATGCCACACGCCATTCTGTAAGAGCGTGATGATTATTGAGGGGCATATTTACAAATCTTCGATAACATGATGCAAAGATAAAACTCCTTTACTCTTTTTATATAGTGAAAATATTTTAGAAAACCTAACTCAACCCACAACCGATTAATTAAATCAAAGTTGATAGTTGTCCAATGAAAAGAGTTATGGTTAAGACTAAAAACAACCTTACATGATTGTTGGAGAATTTTGTTGGATAAATTTATTAGACACAAGTATCAATTTTAAATAAAAACAAGGGTATCTAATGTGCCCGCTATAAAAAAATAGGTATGATATGTGTGGCTTCAAGTAGTACGGAGGCAAAAAAATATCAGATCCTGAAACGTGTCCGGGCACACGAGCGCCAGGGCGCATCTCAACTTTCTCTAAACCATAAGGCACATAGGAGACAACTAGCAGCAAGAAAAACAAATGGACAATCCACACTTATGAAACTATCCCAAGAGGGAGATATAGGATTGATCGCCGGGAAAATGGCAGGCACGAAGTACCAACATCACGTTAGTAAAAGAAAATTCTAACCTTTCGCAAAAGAGAGACCATGATGAGACCAAAAGGCAAACTCCTCAGCTAAGAAATAAATCAAATTAGGGGGCTTCCGGTGTATCAGATTTTCTACAAGAGAGTGAAGAACAGAGCCACATCAATATCTCCATCCAAGGATTTGACAACATGTAAACCCTGAAAAGCCTGCCCCTGATTTTCTCAAAACAGGACCAGAACTTCAGACCCATGCGGTTCAGCTTAATTTATAGGCAAATTATTCTTACATTGAATATTGAAGTCCCATGCGGCCCCATACATACTTGCTTTTACAAAATTTCAGGCTCTTTCCATGCACAAATGATAACGTCACTATACGATTCTTTACAAACAAAAATGTGTTCCTGATTGGCTCCATGATTAGATCATGTGACCGTGTTATATAAGGTTCCTAACGTAGTATAGAAGCCACTTAATTATATGTCGTGTATAATTATATCAGCCTCTATGTACCATATTAAGAATCCTATCGTGAGTTCCAGGAGCACGGTTAGGCTACATGTGTTCTTTAATTTGATTCTAAACGAGAGTTGGTCTACTATGTACCATACTTAACAATGCCACTAATGGTTAATGTAATTTTGATGCTACTACTGCCACACCCTAGAAATATATGACTCACTTTTTCATTCCATCATTTACTTCGCACTAATTCTATAATATCTCTTATTTTTATTTGATTAATACTCTCTGTGTCCCATATTAATAGTTATATTTAGAAAATTAATAATTTTTGTTACTGTAAAAATTACATCTAAGAGAAAGAATAATAAGTTTATGATATTCTTTTTTAAGTACTCAAGTATTTAAATTTAACAAAATAAAGTAATTAATATAGAATAATTTTTTTTATCAAATAAATTTAAGACGGAGGGAGTATAATTTTTTTTGTATAAAAAAATATCCAATCTCCTTTCTCTTTTTCTATATGGCTGCATCGGAGATGGTGCGACACCTTCACCTTCTTTCCTGTCCCTAATACCATATTTTTTTTTACACGTGATTCTTAAAGTGGAAAAGATCGAGCTCCGCTCTGATTGTGGCAAAGCCGCGGAGCTAGAAAAGAGCTCCTTAAAGTGGCTACAGCAGCATTATTAATTTTGTTTTTTAAGATACAAGAGAGTTTTAGGTCCAAATAGCCACATTCGGAATAGCTAGTTTATCATAATAACGTTAAGGATAAAGAGGTTGTCCAAGTCTGTACCACGCTTACTCATTTTTACCAACCTAACCCAACTCTATGCATGGCTGACGCTGAACAATCTTCCTCACGAGACCACACCTCTCAGCTCTCATTTATCACTACCGCCACCACCTCCGAATCTCTTGTTCACGGGACTCCGCCGATCTCTCCCAATTTCTAACATCATCCAATCAAGAGACCTCAAGAAGCCCATGAGACGAAAAACCGATAGAGACTTATAAATTGTCGCTTCTACACATCCGTTTGATTCATCAGCTCTCCTGATGCGCCTGTCCTCGTTGGTAAAATCTCCTGAGATGGTGAGTGATCCCAGAAAACTAATGTTGATTATATTGATCACTTTGCTAGGGCTCTCCATCAGTGTTACGTCAAGGCCTCAAGTGCCTTGCATGTTCGTCTTTGGAGACTCTCTGGTAGACAATGGCAACAACAATGGTATGCTGACTCTTGCCAGAGCCAACTACATGCCCTACGGCGTCGACTTCCCTGGCGGAATCACTGGGAGGTTTAGTAATGGCCAAACCACAGTGGACGTTTTAGGTTCAACCTATACATATTCATATTCAGCTTAATTAGTTAGGCTAAGATATATCTTGTACATTTTTTGGGTAGTGACTTTGAGTTCAATATGAATCTTTTTTGCATGCAGCTCAACTTCTAGGCTTTTCAGATTATATTCCACCCTATGCAACCACTCGTGGTACTGCCTTGCTTAGGGGAGTAAATTACGCTTCAGGAGCCGCTGGCATTAGGGAAGAGACTGGCAACAATTTGGTAGATTAACACGCCTTTTCTAGTTATATATTGTGTATAGAACGAGCGCAGGTAATTATATCAAGTTGCAAAGACTAATCATTTGTGATCAATGTCATAGGGGGAGCACTTGCCGTTGAGTCAACAAGTGGCGAATTTCGCAGCAACAGTGAGGCAGTTAAGCAGGTTATTCAGTGGGGACACACAAAGGCTCAACGCCCACTTGAGTCGCTGCATATTTTCCGTGGGGATGGGAAGCAACGACTACCTCAACAACTACTTCATGCCCAACTATTACACTACCAGCTCAGAATACACCCCAAGGACCTATGCTGCACTACTCCTCCAAGACTACTCTCGCCAGCTAACGGTCAGCCATGGCTAACCCTTCATTAATCCAAGTTCTTTTGATATTTCTGACTGGACCCGGGACCTAAAACATCAGTATTGCGACTTAAATGCTCCAATTCTTCTCTCTATTTTTTTATCTGGCATGCAGCAATTGTACAACCTCGGAGCAAGGAAGGTGGCGGTGTCGGCGGTGGGCCAGATCGGCTGCATACCGTACCAACTGGCACGGGTAGAGGACGATGGCTCAGGGAGCAGGTGCAACGAGACTATCAACAGGGCCATCGCCATGTTCAACTCTGGTCTCGTTAAGATGGTTGATCGCTTCAATGGTGGCCAACTGCCTGGAGCCAAGTTTGTGTACATAAACACCTACGAGACCTCCAAAGGTATCGCTAGACGTGCAGCATCTTACGGTACGTACTACGTACATCTCCCTCTTTATTTGTCATCTTAATCTCCTTCTAAACAGCGATCAAATTGGGTTTTACTGTGTTGACCCTACTAGCTAATTTTGCGATTTTGAGTTGTATCAGGGTTCAGTGTGGTAGACCGGGGTTGCTGTGGGGTTGGCAGAAACAATGGCCAGATAACCTGCCTTCCGTTTCAAGCGCCATGCCAGAACCGGACAGAGTTCTTGTTCTGGGACGCATTTCACCCCACAGAGGCTGCAAATATTATTCTGGCAAATCGAGCTTACAGCTCGAAGCTATGCTCTGATGCTTATCCGATGAACATACGGGGGCTCGCAATGATGTGATGCCCACTCACTGTAGGGATTCTGATCTAGGTCGTATATGCGGTGGGTGCAAGATGAAGGAGAAAAACCTCCACATTTCCTTGCCAGGTTCTGATGGTCCACTTCGATAAATTCTTGGGACTAGGGACTTTAGAAAGCCATGAATGGCATTTCTATTATATCGCCAAATAAAAGAGTAGTGTTTTTTTTCTTCTTCTTAAAGTTCTTCAAAGCGTAACTTGATCTATGAATGGTCTGGTTCCCGAAACATAAATAATTGACAGGTCTGTTTTTGTGTTGTCCAACAGTGAATATTCGGTTTACTATATGTTGGTGTCAAGTGAGATTTATGTACTGATACGGTGCTTCTTTTACTGGAAGATGAAATATCTAGAAGTAGATATGGAATGGACTTCGATGAGTTTTTTCACTCTAGGTCGGTGCAGGATATCGCTAGTTGAACCACATTTGAACTTGGTGATTGTAATTTAAAATACAGAATAAATAACGCCTTATTAGCCTCACTAATCACAACACCTCATTTACCCCTTTAATACAAAAAAAACTACCAAATATTCCTCCTCCATCTCCAACTCTTGGAGTCTGTCAACTTTTCCCTTCCCTACGTTGCTTGCTTCTTTCATCATAGCCCCTCATCCCTTTCCTTCTTGGCTGCCCTCCCTTTTTTTGTACGGTCCGTAAACTTGATGCTTCTACGTACCGAGGGATGCCGTGCGAGGGGTACTGTGAATATGGGCCCGGGGTTGTTTGGCAAAGGGTTTGTCACCTGTCACCTGTGCAAAGCCAATTTGTCGACAATCCAAAGCTCCTCAGTGAGGAAGAGATTAGATGTGCGCATCTATATTGAGCGAAAAATTACTTACCCTTATAGAATTTTATTTAATACTACTCGTATTTAAAAGCATAATAATATTAAAAACTTACATATTTTAATTTGGGAAAGAGACTTATATTAATTTAAAATTTTAAATTAAATTTAACATAATATTCTAATTTATTCTAAAAAATCCATATTTAACAATAAATTTTTAAAATTAATTTTAAAAACTTTTATTTTCGTTTCTAAAAAATCATACACCCAAGCAACCCTAAATAATCCCAACCTAGCTATAACCATGGAAGGCCGTATCAGTCGATACAGCCTCATATCGGTTAAGACCGATACGGTAATAGGGGTGGTACACCCCCACACCAAAAGCCGATACGTATCAGCCATATCATATCAATACGGACGATATGCATCAATATAGTATTAAAAAAATATATTTTTATTTTTATTTTTTAAAATAAAAATACAATTCAAACCCAACTTCTTTGAAAGTTTAAGTTTTTGTTATATTAAAAATAATATTTTAAAAGTTATATGAGATCAATACGGGTAGGTCCATACAATTTACATAATTATTTTTTTGTATATAGTGCTCCACAATTATGCATTTATTTAAATATATAATTGTGACTTATATTAAGCATATTATTTGGTTTTAAAATAAAATACTTTCAAAGTACTTAATATGGGGAAAATGGAGCAATAATTTGTATGGGACAGAGAGCATAATAGTGTATAGTTCCAAATGAACTAATTTTAGAATACCTGTATCTGTTGATACGACATTCTACGGTCTTATTATGCTCTAAAAGAAGTATTATAATAATATATTATTAGTTATAATATTTTTTTATGTTTATAAAAGGGTTTATGCACGTTTCGAAGCGTACCAAGCATATCATCGGCGCGTACCCATATCCATAGTCATCAATACTATCATTCGTATCAATACAGCCTTCCATGCTTTGGGAGGAATGAATTCGTATGGGACAACCAACTGCAACTGCGCCAACAGCTAAACGTTGTGGCCTTACGCTGTGAACGAGGCTTTTTATGCTTCACCTTCCTCCATGACAATCAAGCTTAGGGGTTTCTGAGTTGCTTCTCTTTTTTTTTGGTCAGAAAGTGATAACATCAGTCGTCTGAGAAGTATTGTTTTAAAATACTTCTAATTTTAGTGTTTTTAATCTGTGCCAGATTAGTTCATTTCCTTTCCATTTTTACATCCCCGTTTCCACTATTTTCCCTGGTCAAAGACTCGATTTTTTGGCCACTTCATAAGTTGTATTCGTTCGTTGGTCAGAAGAGGTTGATTTTGATATCTTGGTTTAGATTTTTGTCGCTTTTTTACGCTTTTTTACTTGAATTTTAGTGGGGATATTGCATGATTCTCTACGAATTTAAGTTCTTGCTTCGAAATTCACTTTAAGAAACTGCAATTGATCGTCTTGTGGTAGAATTTTCCATTTTCGGTTCTTTCTCTTTTTTTTTTCTTGAAGTTTGTTGAAGGATTAATATAGTTAACAAGGACTTACAAATTGAAATTGGGGAAGGAAATTGTGATCAAAAGAGGTCATAAATATACTATACTAGGGTATAGGACAAAAGGTATTCAAAGGACCCTGCTGCCCCTTCCCACCCTCAACCTCACGCATGCTCGTTTTCCTCATCTCTAGTTAGAGCTCTAGTTGTACCATCTCATCTTCCTCATATCCTGTCTGTAATTTGACTACATTTGCTATGCAACTTTTGGTTTTCCTCATCTCTTATCACTAGTGGAGGTCTGCCGCATCTTTTCCTTTCACATTATCCAGTTGCATCTTCAACTACGCATTGCCAAAAGCTCCCCTTTCACGTTCCTTTGCTCCATCTTCAACTTTGCACCACCAGAACTTTCACCAAAAGGTCATACACAATCTATTGTGGTTCCCTACTCCATGAGCTCTTTGTTCCATCTATCTCCACCATATCATGGCTGAAGTTTGGCCAGATGCTCCATAAGAAGCTCGGCCAGAGTCTCCGTCAGGAGCTAGTCTAGTAGTGAAAAAGAAGTTGAAGGTTGCCCATAAGCTCGAAGTTAGACCATCAAGCAATGAAGATACACATCTATGATGGTATTGCATTTTAGGATTCAAGGATATCCCCCCAATAGTAGCATGAGAGGATCGGATTACAAAATGTTGGGAAGGGAAGTAGTTGTGACGTGGTTGTGACATCATTGCAACGTAGTTGTGACATGAGTGTGATATATATTGCTAGAAAAGACTATTAGCTATCCTTTTTAAGCATTGCTAATTGTCATAAAAGCATAAAAAAGTATTGTTGGTATTTCTTATTAGGATTCAAAGATAATCCCCTAGTAGTAGCATGAGAGGATTGGATTACGAAATATTGGGAAGGGAAGTAGTTGCGACGTGGTTGCGACGTCATTGCAACGTAATTTTGACATGAGTGCAATATATACTACTAGAAAAAAGACTATTAGCTATACTTTCAAGCATTGCTAATTGTCATAAAAGCTTCAAAAAAAGTATCATCGGTACTGCTTATTAGCAACACATATGAAATAGTATTGCTAATAGTACCCTTATTAGTGACGCTCTTTTTTACATTACTAATATAAGTGTTTTACTAATGTAAGTGTTTTTGCAATGCTTTAAAAAGCGTTGCTAATAATATATTATTAGCGACACTTTGTAAGCGTCGCTAATACAAAAATATATTTTAAAAAACATTATTAGTGATGTTCTTTAAACGTCGCTAATAGTTTTCGAGGGACACTTTACTAAAAATGTTCCTAATAAAATGAAAATCCTTAGCCATAAAATTATTAGTGGTGCTTTAAAAACTATTGCTAATACAAACGTTTTTAAAAAAAAATTACTGGAGACAATTTTTTTTACGTCTCTAATAATAATTTTAAAAAAAAACTTATGAGCGACGCTTTTTAAAGCGTTGCTAATAATAATAAAAAATTTAAAAAAATCCTACCTTCGAAGGAAGAGGCAGGGCAGGGGAGGAAGAGCGCACCTGGATTCGGCACCACCTCGATACATGTAAAATAGCCGTTTTTAGATACCTATTTTGTACATTTTAGGATTTATTTTATATTAATATTGACATATTTGAGTTTAATCATGTTCTATAGAATTTGACAAGCATAATTTGAGCAAAGGCTATTTTAGATCATTGAGGGTGAATTTTATGCAAGTTGTATAAAGCTAATTTAAGTTGGAAGTTAGTTGCACAAAGGGATTCAAACGAAGAAAGAATCAGCACGTTTCATGTAAAAATAAGGAGAAAGATTAAATATAGAAGGTCCAACAACAAATTAAGAAGAAACATGAAAAGAAGGCAATTCACAACAACTTTATTTGAGCAAAACGGTTAATTTGCACTAAAAATAGCATCAAGAGTTCAAACTAGATAAGGAAGGAATAACTAATAGAAAGAGCAGCCCAATTTTGTCAAAGAAATAAGCAAGGAACGTCTAAAAATAACGAATTCGTAAGAGCAAAAAAATCACAGAGACACGGAGTGACAAATTACAAAGAAAAGAAAATAAAGGATTGAAGCTTAAACATGAAAAGAATTGATAAGCAAGGATGAAGGAAGAATGGGGAAAGATTAAACATAGAAAGAAGTTTATTCATGGTCAGAATTAATGGCTTAAATAGACTACTGAATTCTAAAATTAGGAAAAAGTTTCTAATTTAGAATCGTAACGAAACTGAAAAATCTTAAATTTGGCAACTTGTCGCCCCAGCGATTGATTGTTTCCACAGGGCAATTGATTGCTCCTGATATTTTTCCTCATGACTTTTCAATCGATTGATCGCATAAACAAGTTGATTAATCAGTAACTCTTGTCTTCATTTTATACATAATGTTTTAAAGTGTCAATCGACCATTTCACATAACTGATTGATCGTTTTGTCAATTTTTTGAAATTGTTCATTTTTCTTAATTTAAACCTCAAATCTTCATCATTCTTTCACCTAATGTCTTTTTTTAACCTAACAAAACACTGATTTTAGTCTTCTTTTTTCCATCTTCAAACTTTAAACTAACTTAAACTATATATTTCATTATATTATTTGATCATGACAATAAGTTAATATATGACATAAGGACACATATATTGTTACAAATGCACCCTTTTTTTGCAACATTTCTTGAAATTCCGTGTGATTGCCTTCTACAACAAGTTGTTTAAGTATTGGAATGTTCAACTCTCTCGGTTCTCCCAATGGCTTTTCAAAATCAACAATTGGATATATGTTCTTACGAACTTCTGTTCATGTCAAATAGTAGTTTAACCATTAGAACGAAGGAAATAGAGTCTCTTTGTTAGTGTTACATGCTTATTAAAATATTTATTATCATTTAAATGTACCATTTACATTAGTTAAAGGAAATTTTTTTAAATTCTAAACATGACTTCCAAAAACTTTCAACCTCAAGGTTCCTTAAAAAAACCAAATAATCTACGGTATTTTTAAAAAAATTATGGTGTATCAAGTAGTACTCATGCTAAAAGTTTGAACTTGAAACATCAAACATGAGAATGAAGATACATAATACATATTAATTAATGATTACGAGACTACAAAAAACAAGAAAGGACAAAAATAATTACTTAGAAATATTCATATTGATGCAGAACGACATGAAGATCTCTTTAATTTAGGAATATTCCCAACTCATTTGAAAAATGACAAACATAAGTAGATACCTGAAGATTTATCCAAGTTCAATTTGAAAATTGTGAACTTCCCTAACCAGATTCATGGGATTTGGGGATTGGGTGGACATAATCCACTCTTGGCACAAGTAGCTTCTGTAGGATGATCTTGGCTGACATATAATTATATCTATTTCCAAAGACTAATGACTTTTTGAAAGTTAATGAACCTATTGAAATCCAAAGGTTTTATAAAAATATCAGCCAATTAAAACTCTATTGGAATATGTTCTAAGTTAACAATCTGATTTTTAACCAAATCTCGAATAAAATAATATATAATATTAATATGTTTTGTTTGATAATATTAAATAAAATTTTGAGATATTTTTATTAAACTTAGATTGTCATAATATAAGGTCATATTGCCCTAGCGTATTCTATAATCAAACAACATCCTTTTCATCTGCATTTATTATATATAGTCACTATAAGCAGCTATATATTCAGCTTCAGCGGTTAATAAGGAAACACAATTTTACTTTTTTACTATGCCAAGAATCTAAACAATTCCATACACAAAAAATCCTCTTGAAATACTTTTCCTATCATCTACATTCTCTTCTTATTTAGCATCCAAGTATCCTAATAATTCAGAAGTAGTGTCAAATATAAACCATACCATGTAAATCCACACATATTTTACTATTCTCTTAACAACAATCATGTAAGATTCTTTAGGATTAATTCGATATCTAGTATATAATCTTACACTTAAGCAAATATATGACGACTAGAAGTTAAATACAAAAGTCTACCAATCATGCTTCTATACAAGGTTTGTTTAACAGATTTTCTTGAAGCATCTTTACTAAACAAGATTAGACATAAGCGTCTTGACATGTTTTACATTTTAAAGTCCAAATTTCTTTAATAGATCTTTAACAAACTTCAATTGTGAGCTGATGATTCCAGAATAAGTTTGTTGTACCTGCAAATCAAAAAAGTAAGTTAATAAACCTTTCATTCTCATTTCATATTCCTTATCATCTCTTTTGTAAAAGCATTAGCAAACTTATCATTTGTAAAACCAAAAATAATGTCATTCACATAGATGTATGCCGTCACAACATGTTTTTCATACTTATTTACAAACAATGTCTTGTTGATACCTCATCTTTTATAACCCTACTCTGTCAGATATTTTGTCAACCTGACATACCATTCTTTTGGAGTTTGTTTTAATCAATACAAAATTTTCTTCAACTTGTTTTAATAATAATGATAAGGGTCAATAAAACTCTTGGGTTGTTCGACATAAACTTCATCTTTCAAGTATTTATTCAAAAAAGTACTTTTGACATTTATTTAATATACTTTGAATTTATAAATGATAAGCCATAACAAAAAATAATTTAATAAATTCAAGTCTAGCAACAAGAGAAAAAAGTTTCATCAAAATTGATACATTCTACCTGTGTGTAACCTTGAGCAACTAATGTTATTTTATTTCTTACAAATTTTAACCTCAATGATATAATTATATCCAACAATATTATGTTACTCAGGGCGAGCATGTCGCTTATTTCATAGATATTCTATCTTCAATATGCCCAGGGATACCATAATTTCCTGTTTAACCATTAGAATGAAGGAAATATAGTCTTTGTCTTAGTCTTAGGAGCTTAATAAAATTTTTATTATCATTTAAAGGTACCATTTACATTAGTTGAAGGAAAATTTTAAATACTCTAGACACTATTTCCAGAAACTTTCAACCTTAAGGCTCCTTCAAAAAACCAAATAATCTATGGTATTTTTAAAAAATTATGGAGTGTCAAGTAGTACTCATGCTAATAGTTTGAACTTGAGACGTCATTAATCATGAGAATCAAGATACATAATACATATTAATTAATGATGACAAGACAACAACAAACAATAAAGGACAAAAATAATCACTGAAAAATATTCATATAGATGCAGAACCGTCATGAATATCCCCTTAATTTAGAACTGTTCCAAGTCATCGTGAATAAGGACAAACATAAGTAGACACCTGAAGATTTATCCAAGTTCAATTTGAAAACTGTGAACTTCCCTATTAACAAAAGATTAAACAAAAATACACCAAGAAACTTGTTTCTCGAGGACTCTCAGAAAAAATTCACGTCGTTCCTGAAAAGGCAACTGGGAGATTAGAGCCAAAACTAAACGCATTAACTTTATGCAATTTTTAGGACTCTATGCATGTTTTGAGTTAAAATTGAAGGGGCCAAAAGTAAAGATAAAAATCATTCGTATCTATCACAGTATTTATATATATCCAATAAAATAAATAATTTTTAACCCATAAATATGCAACTTACCCGTGCTTGCTCAATCAAGGTTCAACTTCTTGGATCTCGCGCGATCACATCTGGTTGGAAAATGATTTCAGCAATCCATAATATAGTTTTTTACGTGGCGTTTAATCACAACAATATAATTATATCTATAATTGGCATTATCATTTTCAACCATTCTTCCTTGAGCCAACAATACAATTGGCCTTACCATTTTCAACCTCGACAATATAATTATATCCAACAATATTATGTTGCTCAAGGTGAGCATGTGGCTTATTATCATAGATGTTCTATCTTCAATAGGCCCACGGACGCCTTAATTTTCTTTTTAACCATTAGGACGAAGGAAACAGAGTCACTGTCTTAGTCTTACGAGCTTATTGAAATATTTATTATCATTTAAAGGTACCATTTACATTAGTTGAATGATTTTTTTAAAAAATTTAGGCAGTACTTCCAGAAACTCCGACACTGGTAGCTTTTACAGGATGATCTCGGCTAAATCAAGAGAAAGCTAGCTCCTGCTAGCGCAATTCTCCGATAGCGGCTGAAGAGGTGGAGAAACTCCCGCTCTCGGTCATCTTTCTTCTCTGTGAAGGCCTCCTTCCACTATCTCAGCCCTAGCACTAACCGTCGCCCTGACTCCTCCCCCTTCTCCAGCGGGGCGTCTACCTCCTTGAGTACTCCATTCGACCCGTTGCCCAGAAATCCCCCACCTTGCCCGGAAATCCCCCACCTCGAAGGAAGAAGACTTCGCGCCTTCTAATTCTAGCAGACGTAAACTCATGACTCAATTTACTCACTTTTAAATACGTATAAATTAATTAAACATATAACTATTAAATAGGCATATTTACCATAAAAAGGTTTTACTGAATAATTTATCCCTTAGAGGGGTGGGACGAAATGAACTACAAGGGTCCTCTAATTCCAGTACCTGACTAGCTGGGTCGCTGCTCCCTCTTGGTTAGGGATGGTAATGGGCTATACCGACCCATGGGCCAGATAAAGTGGGTTGGGCCCAACTGCACCCCAGTGGAGCGAGCAGTGACGAACCTGGGTATCTTAGGCCCACACCCCGCAGACTGCGAGCCGGCCTACTCAGTCAAAGGCTTGGGCCGTTCCTTGGAGTCATGAGTCGTTGGGCCAAATGAGTTGTTAGGCCTTGCACATGTAGGCCCCTAACGATTGAATTAGCCATTGGCGGGTCTGGTGGGCCGGCCAGTATACTAGCCCAGCCCAGACCAGGAACGGGCCCAGGCCTGGGCCGGCTCAGCCTGCAAAAGTGGGCCTCGGGCCCACTTATTTCGGTCTACATGTGCATGGCTTGTCAACATGGCAATGTGATCTTCACAGGTGAGTGGCCCCTCTTCGTCCGGGGCAGTCAACTGCAACTGCGCCAGCAGCTGAACGTTGTGGCCTTCGCCTCTGAACAAAACTTTTAATGCTTTGCCTTCCTCCACGGCAATCAAGCTTAGGGGTTTCGAGTCGCTTTTCCCTTTTTTTTCTAAAAAAAAAATTACTTCTAATTTTATGATGAGCAAACTAGTTCGTAAATTTAAGAGTTAGTTCTCTTGATCAACACTTATGGATTTAATAAAGAAATATGATATTTTTTATTTTAGAAAGTGATAATATCTCATGACCTCAACTGTAACTAAACTCCATATTTAATATACAAGTTTCCAAGTCGAAATTCTGTTTCTAAATCTTGAAGCTGTTCTGGGATTTCAATGTTATATGTAATACATGATCATATATGTTTCTAAACTGAGACTTGGAATTTTTTTTAATATTGTAATATACATGAAGGTTGAGATTTGTGGGCCCTCTGTCCCGCCTGTATATATCTCTTAGTTTCCAGTTACTTAATTATATAACATTGTTCTGCATGTGCCTGATTTTAATTTACACGTTGCAATACTAACATGAAATTTTGAACTGCAGGTGAGCAGCTCTGCATGATTTTTGGTACATCGTAGTGATCGTTTGATGTGTATTGTACTTATTTCTTTTTGCATATGTGGAGTTGGAGATTGCTGCATTGGGGTGGGTTTTTCATGCTTTCATTCTCTTTTTCAACTCTTCTTATACGTTACATACGGAAGTCAGTGAATTCATTTCTAATGGTTATTTAAGACGTTACGGGATAAGTTATTTGTGATGCCAATTTTGATGGCTAACATCAATTTGCGATGTCAGTTTCGATGGCCGGTAGCAGTTTGCAACTATTGTGGGCGACATTTCTTAAAATTCAGTCTGATTGACTTCAATAACATGTTTTGTAAGAATTTGATTGTTGTACGATGTGTGACATGCATTTGTTGAGTTGAAATCTCCCGGTTCTCCCAATTTGTAATAGATATTAACGTATTAATCAATATACGATATAACTCAACATCGTGTATTCAGTTATACGCTTACAAATTTTATTGTGTTATTAATGACATGATATTTATACAAGTTGTGTTATTGAATTTATATTAAAAAGAATTTGTGGTATATCACTTTTATATTTCGCATTATTAATTATGCTATATTGTAAATATCGTGTTTTTGTTGAATATAATATTCTTTTTACTGAACATGATAGGTTAAATATTGTGTATTCGAGTACATGATAAAGTACACTATTGTGTAATTTTAAAGTCATTGTTACCTGACTATTTTATAAGTGAATTATATATGAGTGACTCTTATCTTCAATCCGTCGTTCAAGGTAGGATGAGTCGATACCACTAGCAATTTTATCTCTATTGATAATCTGGTTCTTTTCCATTGATGGTGATTTGTTACAGTTGTTAAGCTATTTTATCGCTACATACACCTCTTTATTTGTCTTCTTATAAATAGAAAACACAAATTATAAGTCTTTATCGTCTTCTAATTTATATATAATGGATGATTATGAAGATATTATTAAATATTTCAAAATCATATTACCATTAATGATAAGTCTTTCTTTGACTTAAATACGCAGCTCGCCGAACCTCACCGACAGATCAATGTTCATCAACCACGTCTTTCTATTTACACACATGCAATCTTTACCCACCTCTCTGTTGTAATGGATACAAATATCAATTCTCTCTATTAGAAATAAAACATTTTTTACTCAGAACAATTTCCCTCATAAAAAAATGAGTTTTTACTCTCCGGCAACTCGCGAGTAATGCGTCACCTGGCAAAAATGAGTTTTTACTCTCCGGCAACTCGCGAGTGATGCGTCACCTGGCAAACTTTAACTTTCCACCCATTGATCCTCTCCACTATAATGGTACCTTGTTACTATGTTCATTTATGAGGATCTGTATGGGATTGCGTTTATTTAAAACCCCTAAAGAACATAATATGACATTTTTACTTAAAACACTAAGGAATATAGAAATATTGACCTCTTAAGGTAATATAAAAAAATATTGCTGCATAATGTGGTTTTTCAACGAGCCTATTTTGTGTTGTCCAGAAGTCAATATCATATTTTGCTATCTGCTAATATGTTTTCGATTCTTTTAGCAGGCCATCGGTTTGCAACTTCTGACTTTCTTCTTAAGATGATCAAGATCGTACATGGACTAATTAACCGAGTTTTTTGTACTAATAGGGTGCCACTTTCGGTGGAAGATGAAACATCTTGAAGTACAAATCTGCTATGACCATAACAGGATACGTCAAAAAGGCTAAGCCCACCTCAAATCTACTTACCGTTTTCTATAACAAATATGTTATGACCATATCAGGATTTGTCAAAATGGCTAAGTTCACCTCAGATCTCCTTAACTTTTTCTTCAAATGCCCGGTCGCATTTTAACTAGGTAACTAATTTTCTACTTATGAAAGGAGTGAACTTCATACAGTAAACTCTAGTTCACCGATCTAGTCATAATTAAGGCTTTTGCTGACTTGTCTTGACAAACTAGAGAGCAGCAAGCTGCCGTAAGTTGATGGGATGAACAACACTGGCATCGCCGCCGAATGCCCTCCTACCGAGTATGATATTGACAGCTTCGGTGGGATGGAAAGCATCCCAAAACACGTATTGCTGCCTGTTCGCGCATGGGGCCTGCAATGGAAGGCATGTGATCTGCCCCCTGTTGCGTCCAATTCCACAGCACCCACGATCAACGACACTAAACCCTGCACAGCGAAACCCACAATTTCCAAGTTAAGTCACATTTATAATCTAAATTAAAGGCCCATCTTATCTACTTAGCATGCTTGGTCCTATATAGTAAGCAATAACCTTTTGGTTTCAGTGAATTAACAACATAAAAGTACATGGATAATTTGGCTAATGACTAAATTATTTGACGTACCATATGACACCGGATGGGTGACAATGTCTTGGAACATTCTGAAGACATCCATATAGATAAACCTTGCGCCGGGCAGGTTGGAATTCAGGCTATCGACCATCGTTCTCATGTTGTTGTTGAAGGGAAGAACGAGTCGATTAACCTCGTCGGAGCAGCTGCTGTTCATACTCTGAGCCAAGATGCTGGGAATGCAACCCAACAGTCCCACGCTTGTGAGCGCAAACTTCCTCCCCCCGAGATTGTAAAGGCTCTGCAGGAGGACAACGCCATTACCACTAAAACACTAAATATCACACCCCATTTAGCTGATTTGTTCTGTACATATGCTCTTTGGCTATCTTCCCTTCAACTACTTGACAAATTTTTTACGTGGGACTAATTACCGTTAGTTGTTGTCTGTACTGTTGGATTAAGAGGTCAGCGAACTGCTGAGCATTGTATTGATTCCGGGTGTTGTAATTAGGCATCATGTAGTTGTTCAAGTAGTCATTGCTCCCCATGCCCACAAAGAAGATGCATTTTCCGATTGATCTGGCCACCTCATCTGCTCCTAACTGAAACGTGATCTGGTTTAGAGTAGTTTCGTAGTTCCTGATTTGCTGATTGAATGGTATCCGGCCCACCTGCATTGAACATGCATTTTGGTCATGGCATCTTAAGGTGAGATGGTGGTTGTGCATATTATCAACATGAGCTTCCATGGAGGTAGTAGCCACTAAGAAGTGTAATGTTAATCTGTAAGGACAATGGTTTGCTTACGAAGTTCCCGCCAGTGACATCCAAAATGCCAGCTGCAGCAGAAGCATAGTTGATACCGTAAAGTGATTCTTCTGCAGAGGCTTGTGAGTAAGCTGGAATCAGTGGAAGCCCCAAGAGCTCCGCTGAAACAGTAGAAGAAAGTGTTACAACATATATGGTACTATACAGCAGAACTTTGTGAAGGGAGGCTGAATATATGGATGAGAAAAGAACTGACCTACAGCATCGACCATTGTGTAGCCATTTGAGAACCTGCCGGAGGGGCCTCCAGAGAAATCGATCCCATATGGGTAGTAGTTGGCTTTTGCAAAGGATGGAAGATTGTTATTGTTCCCGTTGTCTATGAGAGAGTCGCCAAAGATGAACATGGCAGGCACAAGCTCTCTCCGACTGGCATCTTCTTGAGCTGAACATATGAAAAATACCCAGATGAATAGGAAGGAGAGGCAGAAAGAGCTCTTGAAGCAGGTGGTAGCCATTAGAAGAAAAGGGAAGAGATGAAATCAGAGGAGAACACAGTTACTGCAGAGAGTATAGTACGAGGGGGGTTTATAGAGATGAGAAGGTGGTCGGTTGAAGTGTAGTGAATGCTGTTACCTGCTTTTCACAGAGAAGTAAATGAAAGTTGCTATGACCAGAGCAGTGGGCTGGTCAATTTTTTTACTCCACAATCCACATGATGTATTTGTTGAATTAATCACACGACCTACCACCTCAACTTCCCTCCAGTCCCGGTATTTGGTAATGAATGGGTATTGATTTGTGACAGAAGTCCCTTGTTCTGGAAAATTGCATGTGTTTATGAGTGATTCTCTTTTCACAACCAACCATTTCCCCAGTGATTAATTCAGTTACTTCCATATACGAATACGACTGCTATCTAGCTCTATATTTGTATTTGTAAATGAAAAAGATGACGAGTGTGTTCGTTAAACCAAGCAAAACAAGTTGATCACATGGTCCCTGTCTTCAAATTTTTCCAAACAAATGACAATATTGGAGTCATGTTCCTCTGTTTCAAAAGTGACGACAACTAAAATACGGGTTAAGTATGCATCCCTTGTTAGCAGATCAAAGTCTTCGAATGCTCTGAAACTCTTTGATTCGTTTCGATTTCCGACGCTAGAAGCAGGAATAAGCAATGCACATAGATCAAGTAAAAGCAAGGCCATTGTCTAAAATGAGAAATGTAGACAAATTCGTCGAGCACGATAGAAAAATGGGCAAGAAGTCAAGCAGAGCTGCATACCTCCTGCCAAAAGAAACATAAGACTTGTTTAATTTTGCAAAAAAAAGAATTGAAAGTTCCTTAATGCTACAAAAAGAAGAGCTGAACAACTACAAATATAGACAAGTGTGCGGTTCTCTCTAAGATGATAATAAAGCAGTGACAATCAATTGCAATAGAAAAGGAAATATCCCGCAGGCTTTTGTGTTTTGTTTGATTTGGGAAGCTGGTGGACGCATTTGTCTTCTCATTCACGTCGCCTCGTTCAGTGAAATCGCTGCTAACAATCGAGAAACTTATTGAATGACTACATCCTCACAAGGAGATGAATTCTTTCAGCTGGTATCTTCTTCTTTATCCCAATTCTGTTGTGAATTTGACGCTATTAAGAGCAGCCACCATCAGCTGGTGTTGAATAATCAAGAAATAAATGGGCAAGCTAAAAACCCCAGAGTAACATTGTTAACGTGATGAATTTAGCTCGGGCCCGGACTTGAACCATAAAAAAATATTCCCTCCGTCATATTATTAGTTACATTTAATTATTAAATGGTAAAGCCTAAGAGAAAGAAAAATAAATTTATAATACTCTTTTTTAAGTACTAAATTATTTAAATTTAACAAAATAAAGTTATTAATATGAAACAAATTATTTTGTCAAATGAAACTATTAATTTAGGGCAAAGAGAACATGTAATTTTGATTATTAAGAGGTAATTTAGGAAATTTTAATAATACTACCCCCTATGCTTTCTATGTTTTTGGTAGAAAGTTCTCAATGAACTCTATCAAATGACATCTAACGTGGCTATATTTATTTTTTAAAATTTTTTTAAAACCCTATATATATATCACACTTCTCAATAATATTACATAACACTCCCTATGTTTCTTAGGGGGAGGCGCAAAACAACCATAATGGAAAAATTATATGTTAAGTCTCATATTTGCTTCAAATGAAGAAGGAAAATGATTAGAACAACCTGGAATCCACCCTTGTTCATATGGAGTCCACCAGATTTATAGACTTCTCTGTATCCACATACAGAACAAAGGAGACCTTGACTTTTGCAAAAGGCTGAGTTTAGCTTGACCAGGTTATGTGACAGGCCTACATAAAATTCCAAACGTAGTACATAAAGAGCAGTTTACGATTTTTGTGCAGCTGTCCTCTTATCTACCATGTCCGGAAAGCTCTGGTCAGGGATTTGGCCAGGAAAACATTACTAAATTCATCAAATTACAACTAAGGGTCCGTTTGTTTCAGCTAAATTTTAATCTGAAAAGTCATCTTAATTAGCTGATAAGTTAATTATCTGATTTAACTGAATCTGAAGCTGAATTAGCTGAATCCAAAACTAAATTAGCTGAATATGATTAGTAGAACCTCTTTGGTCTCTCTTTTGTCATCGATTATATTAATATTAACATAGGGAAATTTATTTAAATAAAATTAAAAAAATTACCATTTTGGACCACTTTTAGAAACATTTCCCAAAGTGGTGTTCCTTTTTGTCATGCAAGCGCCAGTCAAGTAGCTGGCACATGCGTGGTTTTTTTTAAAAAAATTTAGCTGATTTCGTAAGTTGATTTCGTCCTTCTAAAGGATAAAATTACCGCACTTAAGGAATTCGGGCCTAAAATGATTTCGTCCTTTTAAAGGACGAAATCACAGATCGTCCACCTCCTGTCATTTTCCTCGTTTTTCTCTATCTCGTGTTTCCGCTCCGCCGTGATTTCGTCTGCCCCGGCCTTGATTGAGTCTGCCCCGCTGTGATTGAGTCCACCCTGCCACGATTGAGTCCGCCATAGCTCTTACTTAACTGCCACCCCACCGTTGAGTTCGCCAAGTCAACTGATTTGGGTAATTTTCTTTGCCCTAGTTTTAATTTAGGGATTTAATACGTTTAAACTAGTTAGGGAATTTTGTAATTTTCCATAATATATGCCTTAAAGATTCAATTGTTAGTCCGCCGTGATCTTCTTGTGATTTGTTAGTCCTTAAAAATGATTTTGTGTGCTTAAAGATTCAATTGTTAGGGAATTTTATGTTGTACAGTAATTTAAAATTTTCTAAATTTTAGAGCTCAAACTCATGTGCATTAGCGCAAGATCAAACATTGGATGCCGTGAGATTGAAATCCAATGACATATTTGATTAAAACTTGCTTACCTTTGAGTAGTGTATACCATTGGATTTTGATCCAATAGCCTGCAATACCCGGACTTACACAGTAAGGTTCATTGAATTAACATAGGAGTATTTTACTAAGTCCTAGATCAAATAAATAAATAAAAAGATGAGTTAGTCAAAGAATAGGTGACTGCGTGTGCCCGGACTTGTACTAATTAGATTCATTAAATTAAGAATGACATTAATATGCATAAATGATGATGCATCAATGAGTTTTATGTTTCACCACTCATGTCACAAAATTTCTTTCGAGTTATTTATCGAAAAAGAGGCCCGAGTGACTAGTGAAAAGTGAAGTAGTTCATGCAGGAGCTCTCACAGGAGCTCTTACAGCACCGTCGAGGCCGAGGTCGAGGACATAGGAGATTGTAATATTAGCTTTGTTGTATGTTTATTTTAAACTAAATATTTTTTCGACTTGTGATGTAATATATTTGATAAATATTTCTATTTTATGTTTATTTTTATTTGATGATGCTAATACTTTAATATTATCTTTAGTATATATGAAATGAATGAACGGGGACATGTGTTAAAATTAGTTTAAAACAGAGTTTAAAAAAAATTTAATTTGATTTCGTCTATTAAAAGGACGAAATCAGTATTACGTGATTTCGTCATTTTAAAGGATGACATCCTTATTACGTGAGAACGAAATCGACTTGGCTTATGAATCGTGCGACCGAAATTTGCCAAGTATCGTGATTTCGTCCTTTAGGTTTAAGTTGATTTTGTCCTTCTAAAGGACGAAATTGGGTAAATATTTTAAAATTTTGACCTAATTTCGTCATTTAGAATGATAAAATTAACTTAAACTTGATTTCGTCTTTTTAAATGGCGAAATCAACTAAAAATAAAAAGTCACATAGGCACTTGCGTGGCAAAAATGAATACCACTTTAAAAAATATTTCTCAAAATAGTCTAAAATAATAATTATTTTTTTAATATTATTTGGATAAATTTCTCATTAATATATTAAATATAAAAAAACCTCATTACAATTTCCCTTATAAGACCGGGGTCCAGCTGCATAAATCGTCTTGTACAGTGTACAAAGACTTGTGAAATTGCCATTGATGCTGAACTGTCATGAAAGGAGCAGCTTCCTACACGTCATAAGCTTACATGCGTTCCTTAAATGAAAAATTCTTCCCCAGTGTCTCCCTAATTTAGCCAGATACATTGAACCCAGAGAGTCAACTACCAACTACTTCCCATTGCTTTCCCGTTAGACCCATATTTTTACAAATTTCTATACTAGTATTATTGGTGCAAATAATCTTGTTGTAATTTCTATTATTTTCATATGCCGGGAAGCCTATATATACACCAGGTACATGTTTGACAAACAAGAAAAAGAAGCTAAGTTCCGCTCCGGAAAGCCTTGAAAATGGCGAATATCCCGCTCATGACTCCCCACAAAATGGGAAAGTTTGATCTCGCTCACAGGTTGGTAGCTCAATCTTTGAACTCTCACATTTTTATCGATATGGAAAGAAATTTCTTAACTTCCTTTTTTTTCTTTCTAAAAAGAATTTTGATGTTCCTATTTTTCTCATCTTTACCTCAACTGCAGGGTAGTTTTGGCTCCACTGACAAGAAGCAGGTCCTACGGCAACGTTCCTCAGCCGCACGCCATTCTGTACTACAGCCAGAGAACCACCCCCGGTGGGCTCATGATCGCTGAGGCCACCGGCATTTCTGACACTGCTCAGGGGTACGTATAACCTCACAGTGAAAATAGAGAGGAATGCTTAGTCGTTAAAAAGAAATTATTGGGGAGTTGTGTTTTTTATGTAAGAAATGGCCGCCCATCGCAGATAGGTTAAAATTTCATTTTTTTACCGCAAGCCAAAAAATGTCCTGGGATCGATCGTCCAACCTTCTGTCTGTTTTGATATTTTTTGAATCCGATTGATCATTGGGTTAGAGCAATCGGTTCTTGCACCATTTTCATGTTTTTTTACGAGTTTGAAGCAGTTATTTGGGAAGGTTTTTTGTATCTCTACCTAAGAAGTGTTTTTCTAAGTGATTTTATATAAATATATAGTGTTTTGTATAATAATGTTTATTTTGTCTAGCCTATTCTTTTCACAAAAGCCTCGAATAAGGAAATTCTTTGCTTTTGCTTAGTATATATTCCTAGTTTTGACTATATTTGGAGGAGAATTTATTTCAAAACCTCTCAATAATTTGATAAAACTATCTTTGGAGGAGAATTTATTTGAGAACGTGGTAACAATTTGATTTATCAAAGAGACTAAATATTTACTTGTCAAGTAGATGGATTTGAGATATAGTTGGTGACCCCGTACACAGGAGGCCGCAAATTAAGCATTTGCTTATCAAATAGATGGGAGCTTAAGATGAGATTAAACGATAGTTAGCTGAAAAAACAAACAAAAATAGACGAGATGATTGAGACAAATATAAGTTGATATCATTGGCGATGATAAAACTGAGTAATTACCCTGTTTGCCTATTTTGAAGTTGGAAATCTGCGAACCATGGTGTTTCAGGCTTATGTGAGTTATGTTTGGTTGACGCTAGTTGAATGCAGTACTATTGTTGCAGGTATCCGGAGACGCCTGGCATTTGGACAATTGAACAAGTCGAAGCATGGAAGCCTATCGTCAATGCCGTCCATGACAAAGGAGGGATCTTCTTCTGCCAGCTTTGGCACGTGGGAAGGGTGTCTAATACTAGTATGTTCGTTTTAACTACGACTTTTTAATCTGATCTTGTAGTTAACAAAGTCAAATTCATGAGCAGTTTACTAATTGAGTGAAGGAGCGGCGATCAAGAAATGGTTAATATGATCTCTCTCTCAGGTTATCAACCGAATGGGCAGGCACCAATCTCTTCGACCGACAAGGCATTGAATCCCGAAACGGGCTGCTCTCCTCCAAGAAGGTTGATGACGGATGAAATACACGGCATTGTCAAAGATTTTAGAATGGCAGCCAGAAATGCAATAGATGCTGGTAAATGCTGCTTTTCATATCCAGATGAGTGCCTTCTGATATTAGCTCGATGATTTACTGAAAATTCTACAGGTTTTGATGGAATTGAGATCCATGGTGCTCATGGGTACATAATCGAACAGTTCCTGAAAGACCAAGTTAATGATAGAACCGATCAATATGGTGGAAGCTTGGAGAACCGGTGCCGGTTTGCATTGGAAATAGTTGGAGCCATTGTAGATGAGATTGGAGCTGACAGAGTTGGCATTAGGCTCTCACCATTTGCAGATTTTATGGATGCTGGCGACTCCAATCCTGAAGCTCTCGGAGTTTACATGGCCCAGGCCTTGAACAAGTTTGGGATTATTTATCTCCACATGGTCGAGCCACGCTTCAATCTGGCCGCTGGCGGCGAGGTTGCTACACCTTACAGTCTTCTGCCAGTGAGAAAGGCTTTCAAGGGGACTTTTATAGCTGCTGGCGGCTATAAGAGAGAAGATGGGAACAAAGCTATCGCGGATAATTATGCAGATTTAATCGCATATGGCCGAATTTTCTTGGCTAATCCTGATCTGCCAAGGAGGTTTGAACTTGATGCTCCACTAAACAAGTACAACAGAGCCACCTTTTATATACCTGATCCGGTTGTTGGCTATACTGACTACCCATTCCTTGAAGAGGTAGCCACCAACTAATTAGAATTCTCCACCTTAAAATTAGATTGTTTTGCGTCTTTCTATGTATTTGAAGAAGCATTGTGAAGGGAGTCACTGTCATAAAAGAAATAATGAAAGAATGCAGAAATGGACTTGAGACAATTGTGTAATGTTATTTCATAATCCCATAAGACAAGAAGGCCTTTTACCTTTGCCATTTTAACAAACAATGTTGCAACTATCTTTATGAAAATAAACCACACATCATTTTCCTTTAGATCGAAAATGAGTCAGTTAAAACTTTATTACTGATACTTTTAACGCTTGCACTGATTAAATAAGCAGAAAGTACACTATTTTTTGGTGGCTAAATATCATGATTTTGTCTACGAGCTTCAGGTATTAAAACATCAAAATCACTCACAGTCCACTCAGCAGTTTGAGGCGATTGGCTTACATATATTTCTGTACCTACATTAATTGAGGTCCATATTCTTCTCGCCGGTCTTGTTCCTGGATCCTGTAATAGTTTAGATGTCAACTAAAATATTGCAAACTGGAAAGCTGGAAACTTCTATAAACACAAAAGTAGATGACAATGAACATAAACGGGCAAAGCTAGAAGACATTTCCATTTGACAAATAAAACTCAATGCCAAATTATTTGCACGTGGAGAAAAAAAGGCAAATAAAGGTTATACACATCTAGAATGGAGTTCTTATTAAAGCTTGGCAGAAGCAGGGGTCAATTCCACAATTTCTTGACATGGGTATATCCCGAGTTGTTTGAAGAGACCCTCAAATGGTTTAGACTACTGGCATCTGCAAGCTATTTTTTGGCATCTTGATGCTACAGAGCTTCGAAAGCAAGAACCTAAAAGTCATGGTAAATATGACAGGCTTCTAACATTTTGAGCAAAAATGGATTGTTTTGGGCATATTTTTACGCTTTAGCAAATTCACTATCCTTTCAATGTTATTTAGCTGTTCAAGTTTTTAATTCATTGCTTGAATTAAAATAAACAAGGATTCATCGTTATATGCAAATTCGTTTTCCTTTCAAGCAGTGTCAAAGTATACTCGGGATAAATAATACATTGCTACAAGATGGTATCACTACGGCCACTCTCAGTTAATACACAGTGAATTTCAGACATGTACCCTCAAATGTAAAATATAGCTCATAATAAACAAAAAGAAATAGCAGAATCCACGAAGCACCTAAGCTAAAGATTTAAAGTAAAGCATAACACCAGAAAACGTCTATAGCATAGACAAGTCATTTTTTTAACAGAAAATTGAGGGTGCTCAATCAACTTGCACTGCTTGTTCACAATTCTTGAAACATAAAACCAACTTAAAAGATATTTTTATTTAAAATCTATTAAAAAACTATGAAAAGATTAAAGAACAGTGATCACCTGATAGAAGTATAGCTGACTTGAAAGGGCACCCACATCTAGCTCCCAAGTCCTTGAATCCCCAATCCAGCCATCCCCTTTCTTAGCAGGGTAACCATGGGCTGCCCACTCAGCATGTGGCAATATCTGAACTAACTCTTGTGCCTGAGGATTGCTATATGGATCGCAAATATCAACTGGCTTCTCCAAATATTCACCATTCCCAGGTCCACAATAGAGGTGATATGCAGAATATGGAAATCTTGATGTGTCATTTCTGTATATTTTCTCACCCGAAGTACTTATATGATATGGCGGGCATGAAACAAGATTATTTGCCCTACACCAGTTTGTTGTCGCTGGGTTGATAATCATTTCACTATACCGGGTTACATCAGTTAAAACATCGCCATCACATGGTTTCCCATTGTTTTTCCAGCAGCTTCCAATGTCGATGAGGTAAAACTGGCTGTTTGATCCACCACCTTTCTTGACATCAAGCGTCAATGTAACCTTGAAGTTTGGTGACTCTGGCAACTAAAACATAGAGAACTAGATTCCTGAGGATATTTTACATTTAGGAAATCCGAGAAAAAAAGTACCAAAGGACAACAACATTAATTAAAATATGAACAATGATACACACAAGCAGAAATTAATGAGAATGCCATGCACAGAAATAGATCAGATTAATTTACCAGGTTGCACAAACATTCTGATTTTTTGTAGATATTACAATAGCCTTCTTGCCAAATTTTGTCAATGATGGAGTTCCCTATCGTAGGAAGGAAACTAGCATAATCTTCCTATAGAGATCTTCCATAATTTCCTATTCCTAATATTTGAGGCTTTTTTGAGGTTCACCAATTTTATAACAGAAAAACAAAGTAAGCTAATTAGATCAGAATTAAGTATCAACTTTGCTTAGTTACTTCTGCACATTTCAGACATATATAATTATAATCACAACATCCGTCTTATTTAATTATTAAGGGATGCTAACCAAAATATGTCATAGAATTTTACAACCTAATAGCTGTAATTATTTCATGGCATTCTTTAGCTTAGAGATAATTATGAGAAAATACAAAACCAAAGAGCTAGTAGAAATTTTTTGCTTTCCCAAAAGTGAAAGAGCCAAAGTTGGTTGCGTGGCAGACCTTTTTCATAATTCCACGCCCATCGTAATGGTACCCACCATTAAACCCTTTTGTTGCATCAGAACGGAGATACAGCATAAGCCATGGATACTTTGGAGAAGTAGTTAGCTTGTGAGAAAAAACCCAACTTCCAGTGTCCACATTCTTCTTCCATGAAACTGAAAAATACGAAATTTTCCCTGTGGCCCCACTGAAATTAGCATCAATGTCATAAGTCCCATAAAAGCTTCCAGACAGATACGGGATTTGTTTTTCAGAGAAGTAAACTCTTGACCAATTGTGGTATATGAGTGGTTGATTCATACATCCTTCTCCAAAACATGGGAATTTTCTACCAGTTATTATTGGACTTATCTTTTTGCCATTTTCTGGGCAAAGTGAAGTTTTTGTGTCAAAGTTCCCACTTTTCAGCATGATCATCCAAAACTGCCAGGGGTCTTTAGCACCATGAACTTCACATATGGAAGCTAGATATAGCTCCTTCTCGAAAGCATATAAGTCTGGATCATCATAAGATGTGAAAGAAAGATCTGGAAAATTGTCGCCCGCAGCTAAGCGATTATCTGAGTCTGATACCTTTTGATGAACATTGCACACAGCATTTTTACCATGAAGCTGGAAGCCCGGAGAATCTGAAAATTCAAATATAGGATAAACTGAACAATACCAGGACTCGAATAATTTTATTACTCTAAGTTGCTTGTCTGAATACTGAACTACCTAGAAGAAACTGAGCACCATTGTTTGACAGAGTTCATAGGCTAGACTTTAAGAAGAGCGGAAGCACATTTGGTTCACATCTTTTAAAAACGTTTTACATTAGAATGACATAGTGGCGAAATTGATGATTCCTACTCTGCTAAAAAAAGTGCATTCCAGCCAAATTTCATTGCCTTACATGAGAAACAGAACTTTTCATGATTCATTAAACACGCACCTGCAATAAAAGGGCAGTATAGATCCGCACAATCAGCCATCCTCGGACTACCCATGCTGGGTGCTTCACTGCCGACCTCATTGCAGAAATTCCAGGCCTCCAAGCCGACCCGGATGTTTGGGCTCTTCATGCCCGGGTCCCCGATGGCAGAGATGAAACCATCGGCAGCAGAAGACTTGCAGAACAAGAAGACAAAAGACACGAGAAAGATGACGAGAAGAAAAGGCGGAGGGAAGAAGAGAGCCATTTCTGCTGGAACTGGAAGCTAGGACGATATGGAAGATGCGTTTCATTTGGACTACATCAAGAATAGAATAATGTGGGCTTGTCGGTAGCGGAAGATGGAAGGGAGTTCTGTTGGGCTCGACTTGCGCCGGGTTGGTGGCAATGGGGTGGTGAAGTTGCAGACGGATTGAGATTTGAGAAGCTTGAGGGAGGTGAACGAGGACGAGCCGAGGACGAACCTGAAGGAAGAAGATTGCAGTCAGTGAAAACAAGCAAGTGGGACAAACAATCTCATGTCAGTGACAGATGCTTCTTGTCGTGAGAGGCATGTGCCTCGTGATGCCACTGGGGTCGCACGCACACTGTGTTGTACATGAACACTCACCAAACGATGAACTAGGGCTGCATTTCGGGTCGTCGAGTTAGGTCAGGTGTCGCATGACTCGACCCTGATGTAAGAATCGAGTTGTTTATACCCAACTCGATTCGAGATAAAAACTAAAATTCTTAGACATGACATCATGATTCGAAATAAAATTTAAATATTTAAAAATTAAAATAAGAATCGAGATTATATCTTTGGGTCGATTTTAATAATTTAAACTAATTTTACACTATATTAAGTTAGTTTTATCTATAAAAAATTATATAATTTAAATTATAATATAATTTTATAAATTAATTAGGAATTTGGGTCGAGTCAGGTTAGGTTGGTACTTAGGTTTTTATATATTACCCTACTTGACCCGATATTTACTCGGGTTTTTTTTCTTGGACTTGCCTTGGCCGATTCCAATCCGGATTATTTTAAGTTTAAGTTTTTAACTATGAACATGTCTATGCCAGGTATGTCACTATCTTGATAGGTCATTTGGTAAGTGGTAAAATTAAGGATACTACTGGATCAGATTAAGTTTTGTCGAACTTGATATTATTTACGAAATGATAAATTCAAATTTGACCCAAATAATTATTTGGGTTGAATTTGGTAAACCAAAATTGACCCATTCAGGTCAAGTCACGTTGGGTTTTATCCAAATGCAAAAAAAGATATTTAAAAAAAATATATTTATAACCTTAATCGGGTCAAGTTGATTTGGGTCACCTGAAACCTAACCCTGCCTAAAATAACTATTTGGGTTGAATTTAAAATCCCAAAACTTACCCATTAGGGTTGGGTTAGGTCAAGTTTTACCATCTACTCAACCCGAGTGGCATCCCTAGGTGAAATACATGGGAAATATGGTGTGCGATGCACACTAAAGTTTTATATAGGAGATGACCCATTATGCTCCCTCTGATGATGGGTGAAAACTTTATGAGCTGTTACGGCCCTACTCGCCCTTAAAAATATGGGTCATGGTTTAAACTTTTGTGCATGCTTTAAATATAATAAGGTTATAGCTAGGGGGGAAAACTCGAAGGCCTATCCTCAAGTATAAAAATAATTATTTTAAAATTTATTAAAAAATATAGAAGTTGTATATTTTAAGGAAGTTTAATAAATTTTTAACTTAAAAAGTTAAAATATTTGGTTGTGAAGGATCACACTCAAACAGGTCAAATGTTTTTGAATTGATACCTTATGAGGTCAACTAATGGGACCCTACTAAATATTATAGACTTTTTTATTATAAAAATATTTTTTAAAATAATATAAAATAAATGAATAAAAGCTCGCGGCCCGAATCCGCTTAAGGTCGAGTTAGAGCCGAACTTTTAGAAGCTTGTCTAGGTTAGGGCCCAGCTCCAGCCAAGCTACATTTAGATTTTCAAATATTAATATTTTTATTTAATTTTATTTTAAACTCTATTTGTTCTATATTAATAATTATATTTGGAAAAATAGTACTTGATCTGTCCAATATTAATAGTTAAATTTAGAAAAATAGTAATTTTTATAAATGGTGAAACCAATATCTAAGAAAATAGAAAATAAGCTTGTAATACTATTTTTTAAGCACCCAACCTCTTAAATTGAATAAAAAAGTTATTAATATAGAATTTTTTTTTTCCCAAATGGAGCTATTAATACTTGACGGAGTGAGTAGTTTTCATTGAATGGTGAAATTTGCATGACAAATAAGCTTATGATATTTTTTTTAAGTATCTAACTACTTAATTGAATAAAATAGAGCTATTAATTTAGGATAGAGGGAATATTATTTTAAAAAATTAAACGGTATAGGACAGAGAGAGTACAAACAGAACTTTAACCTAATCCTAATGGGTCATGTTTGAATTCTTAATTTGAACTTAAATGATATTTATTATATATCAAAAAATCTAACCCAACCATAATAGGTCAAGTTTGAGTTCTACATTTGAACTCAAATACTTATACAGGTATTAGGTGATCTAACGTGCACCACCTCGACTAATGTTATAAATAAAATTTTAAATTATTTTATTTTAAAAAATAAATTTTAAATTTTTCTTGAGAGTTAGGGAATAAGACCAAATAATTATTTACCTTTTAATATATTTTATTAATTAAGAGTTTTAAATTTTTTTTTAAAAATATAATATTTATACTCGGGCCAGGCCAGGTTAAGTTGGGTTCGGGTTTAACAAATTCGGGCAAGGTCTGGTTTGACTTACTAGTTAGACTTACTAGTTATTAAAAGGTAATGAATTTGAGCTTGACAAAACTTATCCTGAAATTGCCCAATAAATCACTAGGCTCAAGCGTCATTTGGTTGCCGTTTTCAAGAGGCTCGCTTTTCCTATTAGGAAATCAAATTTGATGGTGAAGCTTCACTAGTAGGAAAGAAGTTTCACCAGCCATCAAACACACTGGATTAATGGTGTATGCGCTAGAGCATGTGATTGCTAAGTACGTTAGTTGCTAACTTGCGTTAATGTGCATTAGCTCATGCATCAGCAATTCCGTGGGGTCGACCCCTTGGGTTCTCTTATTAGGGTTTAGGCTAAAATATCTCATCAGCCTTTCCATTCTATTTTTGCCCAATTTTCCTCCCAATGACAATTGAACGAGAAGCTTCTTTAAAGCAACCTTGTGTAAGGTATGAAACTACATCTAAATCTTTACCAAAAAAAAATCTACATCTAAATGATGCCTTCATCAGGTACGTGCCACTCTTAAAAGTAAAACAACTTACTGCTTGGCTAATAATATTATTAAAATTCAATATATAGAACATCAAGTTCAGTGGAGGCAATAAGTGAATCATTTTTTTTACATATCAATGCTAACTATTCAATATATGTTTAGCTTAATATTAAATAAAATTTAGAAAATTATAAATCTATGGTTTTAAAAATTATAAATAAAAAACTATAGTTTTTTTTTAAATTACAATTGATGCTCAATGAACACCAAAGTTGTAAGGTAAAAAACAGGGCACGCACGCCAAAGCATAGAAATGGACATGAAACCACATTAACACTCTATCCCACCACAACACAAAAATAGACACCCTCAGCATAGATAAGCTCCCTTGCACACCTGAATTGTTACCTAAAAGGAATACCGCCCAACCAAGCAATCTTCACACATGGAAGAAGTACCATTAGCCCTAAGCCATTAAGACCACCAAGGAAATGCTGGAGCACATGGCCTCTCACCAGAATGAAGGGAAGGTGATGCCTCAACGAAGTTGAAAACTATTTGAATCCACAAAATCATCACTAAGGACGAACCAAACTTTCCTCCAGCTGAGGTATATCCACTTTCTTCACAGGAAGACACAAAAAGACCATAGGGACTGGCCAGAAATTTGGGGACAAAACACTAAGGGAGAGCCCAATCACCAGCATATACTCGATCATCCGAACACCCTTAGAGAGACAAGCCATTACCAACATAAACAGAGGAGTTGATGTTCGCTTGACAAAGAGAACAAGCCGCAACAAAGGTAGGAGTGCATGCCCACCATTGTGAAACGCCATCGACAACAGAACTCCTGGACCAAACACAATCCATTTCAGCCTTTGCCATTCAAAATTGCTCAATTAAATGAGATTCACAACCAAACAGAGATTGTAAATTCAGAACATAAGTGTAGGCTCATAAATGTAAATTGGTAAGAGTGAGCCCACCATTGCATAGCCCGTGAGCACAAACTCATACTCTTATCCTCTTTTATTTTTAAAAAATTGTTTCTTGCAAGTAGCACATTTCCTTTTTTGCTTAGATTCACCTAAACTTCTATAAATATACTCTCTCCGTCTCAAATTAATAGCTCTATTTGACAAAAAAATTTATTTTAAATTAATAGCTCCATTTTATTCAATTTAAGTGATTGAGTACTTAAAAAGGATATTATAAGCTTATTTTCCTTTCTCTTAAAAGTGGGTTTCATCATTCAATAAAAATTACTCTTTCCAAATTTAGATATTAATGTGGGATGGAAAGAGTACTACATCATTTTATACTTTTATTTCCACTTATGTAGGACTGTCGAAAAAGCTTAAAATAATATTTTTTATAATTGTGGTCAATCCAAACAGGTTTTTTGCCCTTGACCCTAGCTCGACCTTAGTTAAGGCCGGCATATAAAATTTTCAAACTCAATCCTAAGACTGAGCCTCAAAATTTTCAACTCTAACCCGTATTTTTAAGGGCTTCAAAGCACAGGGAAGAACAAGGCTTCAATTGGCTAGCTAGTTTGAAAAGTTTTTGAGGTTTCAAAATTGTTCCAAGTCAATTTCTTTTATTTATACTATAAAAAATGTATACATATTATACATATAAATACATATTAGATAGGATAAAATAAAATAAAATAAAATAGACAACTGTGAATCCAAATCTTATAAGCTAAGTATTATGTTATATGTCAAGTGAAGACAATGGTGTAGAAGGAATTTGTATCATGGAATATATTATTCATATTCAATCCCGTTTAGTGATAGGTCTCATTTGATAGAACTATTTAGGCAGTTTTTAAGGGTGTTCGTAATTGGAATATATATAATTTATGAAAAAATTAAAAAAAAATTATTGAGAAGTATGCTATATACTTAGGGCCTATTAAAAAGTTTTAAGTAAATATAGTCATGTGGGATCTCATTTGATAAAGTTTGCCTAAAACTTTCTAAGTAGGATGTGTGAATCTAAGCTTGAGAATATAAGATATAATATTATAAAGTTAAAATTAACATAAACTAAAAACTACGAATTATGATTCAAATAACTTTGGCTATTTGGGGATTGATGGTATAAAATAAGGGTAAAATAAAGATTAATGGTATAAAACATAGGTCAAATAGTCACAAATTGAAAGCTCTATAATGCACCAATTTACTTTATATTATAGTATGACATGATATATAAAAGGCAAAAGTTTTTAAGAGCATGGGCTCACTCGCGATTGCGTGAGCCATACGCTTAGGGTCATCAAATTCAAATCCAATGGCCCACGTTACTCAAGGATTAAATGTCCCCTGAGTAATGTGGGCCATCAGATTTAAATCCAATGGTTGTAAGGGCAGGAGCTCACGCCATCATGCATGAGCCCAAGCCCATATAAACAAGCTTCTTCATTTAAAGGCCAATGAAGTAGTAGATTGTCTTGCAGGGCATGCATAGATTTTTTGTCTGCAAAGAGGCTTGGATTGGGTTCTTTCTAGAGTTTGATATTATTTATAAGAATGATCTTTGATTGTTCTTAATTTATTGAGGAATAAAAAATCACATTGAAGACAATAACAATCTATACTATTATTAATGTCCCCAGGGGGGTAGAGATTTTTGCTATGCTATACCAATATTAACCTTTCAAAAAATATTTTAATTAATTTAGAATTTTAAAATTTTAAAGTATTACAATAATTTCTCCAATAAGTATAACCTTGTAGCCATAAAAAATATGAATTGTATAATCCTAATTGGCTTAGAATTGATTTTTGTTATCAGAATGGGGGTGGAGATTTTTACCATGCTATACCAATATTGTCTTTTCAAAAAACTACTTTTAATTAATTTAAAATTAAAAAAACCTTAAGTATTAGAATGATTTCTCCAATAAATATAACCTTGTATCCACAAAAGAAATATGGATTTTATAATCCTAATTGCTTAGAACTGATTTTTGCCATAGATTTTTTCAATAAGTTTAACCTTGTAGCCACAATAAAAAGATGTTATAATCATAATCAGTTTAGAATTGTTTTTTGCTAGAGATTTTTGTCATGCTATGTCTATATTGTCGTTTACCCTCAATTAATTTAATATTCAAGAGACCTAAACTATTACAATGATTTAATCAATAAGTATAACCTTGTAGCCCCAAAACAATATAGATTTCATAATTCTAATTGGTTGAAAACTGATTTTTGCCATGTTATGTCTATATTGCCATTTAAAAAAACTCTTAATTAATTTAGATTTCAAGCGACCTAAAACATTATAATGCTTTCTCAAATAAGTATGCTCTTGTAGCCACATAAAAAATATAGATTTCATAGTATTAATTGGTTTTGAACTTATTTTTGCCATGTTATATCTATATATTACCCTTTCAAATAAACTCTTAATTAATTTAGAATTCAATAGGCCTAAAATCAGATTTTTGTCATGCTATACCTGTAATGTCCCTGAATTTTCTACGATTTTCTGTGATTTTTCTGCTATTTTTCTTGTCATTTTCAGCGGGAAAATGTGACGCTTCGGCGTATTCATATTTATGTATTTTTTCCCATATTTATACCCGTAGAGTCAGGTGTGGGGCTTAGCAGGCCGTGGGCCTCACTGCGTGCTTACAGCGCGAATTTTGGAGGTACAACGCGTAACCGGGAGGTGAACGCATGTTAGGGACATGGATGTAAAAATTAAAAAGATTTTATATAAAAATCAATCCATCCATCGGTTTTCACATAACCGACATTCCAGTAAGTTTTCATTCGCGTCCAGTGGTTTTTGTGAGAACCCGAGCTCGATTCCTGTTGCTCCGTTCTCCCCCCTCCGTCGTCAGATTCTGGCGGTTCTTGTCCAGATCTGCTTTGCCTCACCGCCACGAGTCCGTAGACACTGGCTATGACTGCCGCCACGGCCTCTTCGCTCCTCCACGAGGTACCGAACCTTTTTTGGGTTTTTCTCTCCTTCAATCCCGTTTTTGAGTTGTGGGTGTACCATTTTGACATCGTTTGCGGCCGCTATCAACTAGACTTATGTTTAGTTGGCCGCTAGGAACCCATAGGCGCTGGCTAGAGCCGCCGCCGTGCTTTCTGTGCTCCGCTGTGAGCTGCCGGTCTTTTGGTTGGGTTTTAGTCACTATTCCCTTTTCACTGTCCGGAGCATTTTTTGGACGCCGGTGTGTTTCCGGTTGTCATCCGGCCATCGGTAGGACTCCGTCCAGCCTACCTCAACCCGGTGTCGGTAGGGGGTTGCCGTTCCCGACCCCGTTTAGCCCCTATTGCCTTGCTCCGCCCGATTAGACGCTTTGGGTGCATCTCGGGTCTTGGCCATCGGCGAGCCATGGGCCATTTGGCCATCGTGGGCTCTGCCCCGGCTTGGCGATAGTGAGGGAAAGCCCCGATTGGCCCAATTTTACACTCTGCTCGAAACGGGCCGCTTGCCATTGCCCTATACCGTGCGAGATGCACTGTAACGCCCAGGATTTTTCACACATTTTCCTTAAAATTCACAAATTTTTTTTGCAATATAACGTCTGTAAATCGGAGGAAAATGACGAAATCAAAACCTGATAAAACAGTTTATAATTTAAAACACTAAATATCCATTTTCCATCCAAATATTTTCATCACACGGTCAAACATCATACGGCCAAAGCAAATATCATCAGGCGCTACTCGAAAACACACGTACGACTAAATTGCTATGATCATAGACTTTAAATACAAAACACTCCCAGGCACCCCTGAGTGCAAGTCCCATAACAGTCCACAGACTAATCCAAATGAAAGTCCAGAATGAATAAACATCTTAATGTTTGTCTCACCCAATACATTAGATCGTGGCACAAATAAACTGGCAGTGAGTCAAACATATACCTGAGTCAACGGGAATCAATCCACCGCTGAAATGAGCATCCATCTCCAGGAGCTCTCCAACACACACCTGCAAAAGCCTCCCGAACCACGGGGCTAAAAATGGTAGGGTGAGTATTTTCATACTCAATAGGAAAATACCCAGTAGGGGAAATCCCAAACGGTGAACTCAATAAGTTCATAAAATACATGCGTTCATGCAACTCAAACATGAAGCAGATAGGCATATCTATATCATGCTCATGCACATACAAATATACCAAATGCACCATCGTGCCAAAGTTATACTAAATGCACCATCGTGCCAAAATCGTACTATCAAACAAAACTTACACAAACACCCCTATCCAGGGTCTTACAAACTTACTCGTACCATCGTACGCATACTCATACAACATACGCATACTTGTACGAACTTAATCATACAATCACACACGTATGACCTTACTCGTACATCTTACACTTACTCGTGCGACCTTACTCGCACATCTTACACTTACTATCTTACTCAGAAACATACTCTCACAATCGTACTCATACACATACTCTTATAGTCGTGCTCATACTCATAATCGTACAGACGTACGCATACTATCGACCGCTGAAGCTCATTACAACTAATCAGCTCTAGCGTCGAGATGGAAAAGAATGACACAAGGGCATCACCTTAACCTCTGGGGAGTGACTAGACGCCATGGACTTTTCCGAAGGTAAGGCACACCAGTGCTCATGGGGCACGGGATCAAACAGGTAAGAGTAGGTCCATGATACTACTTACCTGAGCGCGCAAACATAAACACCCACACATAAGGGGTCATACAGTTGCCCACCATAATGGGTCTTATGGTGCCATAGAATCGCCCACCATAATGGGTCTTATAGTGCCATAGAATTGCCCACCATAATGGGTCTTATAGTGCCATAGAATTGCCCACCATAATGGGTCTTATAGTGCCAGTGCCACTCTTGGGCAGAAATCGTACAGTGCCACTCTTGGGCGGAAACATACAACGCTCTCAACAGAGCATCAGACGTCTGGGCTTCATATAGCACACAAACAAAGTCAGAAACGTACATCGCTCTCAACAGAGCATCAGACGTCTAAGTACTCCATACAGCACATAGACAACATCCCGCAGGATAAACACCATGGCAAGACATGATAAATGCTTAGCCGACTCATTATCGGCTAGCTCAAACACGGAACTCAATCCGTCGAACCCTCAGGTCTCAAACTCACAATGCTATCATTAGCTTTCTTATAATTCAAGTTTGAATTAAGTAAATTATGCGGTACAATTATGCCACACAAGCACTCAAACGTACCGTGCTCTACTGATCAAACCGAAGCTAAGCCCGATCCGAAACCCTAGTTCGTCAGGGCAGCAGACTTCGCTTAACCCGTCCATATCAGGATCAAAACTCACCGTACACCAAAATCTTACAGTCTTACATACTCTGCCATCCCCTTATGGCCAAATCATCTTACACTTACATCATCAAATGAAGCTCCTCAGAGTCAACCCAGTTGTCGCCTTCTTACTTATACCTCACTTATTGAGCTTACTTTTCACTTCATAATTTGTACGTTATGCTTGTACAATTATGCACACTCTTACTGTCTGACCACTCCCCCAAACATATGCTCTGATACAAGCCAAACAAACCGCTCCAAATCCTTGCCCGTCATACTCATATCCTCTGTCCTCCGTCATACGCTTACACATCCATATCCAAATCCATACGAAAGCTTTGTCACCTCTTACTGTCCATCGCCCATACTTCTGCCCGCATACACTTACACATATCCATAGCATCAGCCAATAGCCATCATACATACATATGTGTATCACACATACGTATAACATACACATACGGTCATACATACGTAACTTACAAACATGCTCACTAGCCATTACTAGGGCATACATACACATATATACATATATCAAACATACACGCTAGTCATCACTAGCACATGCATAATCCATACATACTCTAAACATGCACGCTAGCCATCACTAGCACATGCATACATCCAACATACTTCAAACATGCACGCTAGCCATCACTAGCACATGCATACATACGTTAACATACAAGATAGCCATCACTAGCACATACTCAATCAACATACGAAACTCACCAACAAACATGCTAGTCATCACTAGCACATGCTTACATCCAACATACTTACAACCAACATGCACATCGTATGCATTTCAACATACCATATAATCATGCTTACATGCACATCGTGCAATCCTAGCATGCTACTACTCATTCAAGCATGCTTTCATGAAATTACGAGTTTAATGCTCCCCTACCTTGTAATCATGACGTTTGATGGCGGGCACACGACGGTGGCAGCGTCGACGGCGGAGTTGGAGGCCAAAAGCTTTGCCAAGTAGAGAGAACTGTTGTCCCGAGGATTTTTGGAAGCGCCGGAAACAATCACGGCCAAACAAGGTGTCAAAATCAATGCGGCAAAATCCACGATCCACGGCGGCACACTAGGGGCAGCCAGGAGAAATGTCGTGCCAACATAAGTGGCGATGCGACTAGAAGTCGATGGTGTACTCACTGAAGATGGGCCGGTGGCTAAGACGTGCTCAACCGGCCATAAGACGTCGAAATTGGCCGTGGACAGCACCCAACGGTGACGATTTCGGTCAACAAAGGCTCACATAAGGGCAGAGGGCATGGGGCAACGCTCGAGGATAGAGAAGAGGTGGTGGAGGGCTATGTGTCAACTCCACTCGGTGGCAAAGCCACCTGATGGACAGGCGGTGCCTAAACCCTAAACCGCACGCGTGGCTTCATGCACACGCGGCCAAAGGGGAGGGGGAGAGGGCCGAACGGAGACGACCCAAGGCCCACCAAAGGCCAACAGGGCTAAGGCCCTAGCTGTGGCCAATCTAAGCGGTGACATCGCCGAACACTACCCGCAACTAAAACTAAGGGTGCGGGTAGCTGTGCATCACGCATGACCGAGAGTAGGGGGAGGGTTCAGGGTCGAGCAAAGGCCACGAGGTTGTCACTAGCCAAGGCCTGTGCAGGTGAACTCATCCACCTTCTATTAAGGTAAGACATACAAACTCTTGCCAGAGGCCGTCCGGTACCGATGGCATAAAATGGGCAAGAAAGGTCAACGTGCAAATATGCCGGTGAGCGAAACTCATTGCGGCTATGGGCCACAAGGAAAGGCACAGGTCAGAGGCAATCAAACCGTGCGAGGTGGGACCGTCTCTAGTCATTACTAGACTGAGGCGAAATCCTCGGTGGCCATTCGGCCACTACCAGCCAATGCCGATGGCGTCAAAAGCCAACACAGAGGGGCTGACCCGAGAAAAATGGAACCGGGATGGGCCAGGGCGGCTGCACCAGCTACGTCGGGCTGGGACTAGCGGTCTGGAGGCCTACTGGAGGTTGCCAGCCATTGGCCACCTAAAGCTCGCCTGAGCAAACCAATCTCAGTGTAAAAATACCATTTTTAACACAGAGGTGGAACGACTGATGGACGGTGGAGGTCAGCCGGGGTGGGGAGGTGGTGCCAGACCAAGAGTGGCTACCTACCTCCGTCTCAAGGTCAGGGCAGAGCCAAACGGAGGTACGTCGGCCATGGCTTGCAGCCACCGACCTTCGTTCCACCAAACAACCCACTGGCGGAACAGGGGAGCGTGGAGGCATCTGGTCGGAGGAGAAAGGAAGGGCGGAAGCGGAACCGGGTAGGGAGGGATGGTCCACTGCCTTCGCTGGACCAAGGAGGTTCGGACTAACTCTGGCCAGGGCATCCAACGGCGGCCGAAGTCAGCCGACGAGCTCAATCGAAAGGGGCGAAAAACAGGGGCAGAGGGGGAATTCGACCGGGGCGGCGGAGCGGAGGTCCCCTAGGGCCGGGAAGAGTGGACCAACATCATCGCCAGACCAAGGTGGGACTGGACGGAGGTCTGGTTGGCCACAGCTCACCACTGGTAGCCTCTGTTTCATAGAAACAGAACACAGGCGAAACAGGGCAGAGAGGGGGAAATGGGACGGGGTGGCGGAGTGGAGGCCCACTGGGCTGGGAGGGGTGGCTCCCACCATCGCCGGCCTAGGGCGGAACCATGGGTGGCCGGCCGGCCCTTGCCGGCCCACGGCAGCGGCGAAACCACAAAACAGAGGGGAGAGAGAGCAAACCGAGGAGAATTGGGGCGGAGGGCGGAGCGGCCGTGGGGGCCGGGACGGTGGCCCCCTGCCGTCGCACGGCCGAGGCGGAGCCGGTGGCGGCGCCCCTGCAGCCCAGCGGCGGCCGGCGGCGGCTAGCAGAGGAAACCAAAGGGGGGCGGTGCACTGTCCAGAAGCTTTTGGAACGGGCTCGGCTGAAGCCGAGCCCGAGCCGTTTTTCTGATTTTATTTTTCTCTTTTTTTTTCCAATCATATCCCCAACACATGTAAGTCACTGATTACGCGTCAAACCTCCAAAATTTGCGCCGTAAGCACGCAGCGAGGCCCGCAGCCTGCGACTAAGCCCCACACCCTACTCTACGGGTATAAATACGGGAAAAAAATACATAAATATGAATACGCCGAAGCGTCACATTTTCCCGCCAAAAATGACCAGAAAAAAATAGCAGGAAAATCGTAGAAAAATCATGGACATTACATGCACAACCGCCCGCACCATGGTGTTGGTTGTGGGTGGCGATCGGCAATGTCGCCATTTCGATTGGCCACCACTAGGGCCTTAGCCCTGTCGGCCTCTTAAGAGCCTTCGACTGCCTCTGTCCCTCCCCTTTGGCCGGGTGTGCGGTTTAGGGTTTAGGCGCCGCATTCGCGCCGCCTGACCATCAGTTGTCTTTGCCACCGAGTGGAGTTGACGCATAGCCCTCCTCCACTTCTCCTCTGTCCTTGAGCATTGGCCCACGCTCTCCGCCCTTATGTGGGCCTTTGTTGACCAAAATCATCGCCGTTGGGTGTTGTCCACGGCCGATTTTGATGTTTTGTGGCCAGCCGAGTACGTCTTAGCCATCGGCCGATCTTCAGTGAGTACACCCTCGACATCTGGTCACACCGCCATTCTTGTTGGCTTGATTTTTCTCCCGGCTGCCCTAGTGTGCCGCCGTGGATCGCGGGTTTTACCGCATTGATTTCTGACACCTTGTTTGGTCGTGATTGTTTCCGACACTTCTTAAAATCCTCGGGACAGTAGCTCTCTCAGCTCGGCAACGATTTTGATCGCCAGCTCCGTCGTCGACGCTGCCACCGTCGTGTGCTCACCATCAAACGTCATAATTACGAGGTAGGGGAGCTTTGAACTCGTAATTTCATGATAGCATGCTTTGAATGAATAGCAGCATGCTAGGATTGTATGATTCCATGCTTTGGATGTTAAGTAAAGATCTGATTGCATGATGTGCATGTAAGTATGATTATATGACATGTTGAAATACATATGACATGCATGTTGGCTGTAAGTACGTTGGATGTATGCATATGCTAGTGATGGCTAGCGTGCATGTTTGAAGTATGTATAGATTATACATATGCTAGTGATGGCTAGCGTATATGTTTGATGTGTGTATGCATGTGCTACTGATGACTAGCGTGTATGTTTGATGTATGTATAAATGTGTATGTATGCGCTAGTGATGGCTAATGAGCATGTTTGTAAGCTGCATATGTATGATCGTATGTGTATGTTATACGTATGTGACATACGTATGTATGATAGCTAATGGCCTATGCTATGGATATGTGTAAGTGTATGTGGGCAGAGGTATGGGTGATGGACAGTAAGAGGTGACAGAGGCTTCATCTGGATTGGATGTGGGATGCGTAAGCGTATGGCAGATGACAGGGGATATGAGTATGATGGGCAAGGATTTGGAGCGGTTTGTTTGGTCTGTATTA
Source organism: Saururus chinensis (assembly GCA_035235625.1). Taxonomy (NCBI): domain Eukaryota; kingdom Viridiplantae; phylum Streptophyta; class Magnoliopsida; order Piperales; family Saururaceae; genus Saururus; species Saururus chinensis. The sequence continues at coordinate 13,113,867 of CP141140.1, read as the reverse complement.
GAGCATAAGTTAGAGGATTGTCAGACTGTAAGAGCGTGCATAATTGTACAAGCATAACGTACAAATTATGAAGTGAAAAGTAAGCTAAATAAGTGAGGTATAAGTAAGTCAGTGATAACTGGGGTTGGCTCTAAGGAGTTTCATTTGACGATGTTAGTGTAAGATGTTTTGGCCATAAGGGGAAGGCGGAGTATGTAAGACTGTAAGATTTTGGTGTACGGTGAGTTTTGATCCTAATATGGACGGGTTAAGCGAAGTCTGCTGCCCTGACGAATTAGGGTTTCGGATCGGGCTCAGCTTCGGTTTGATCAGTGGAGCACGGTACGTTTGAGTGCTGGTGTGGCATAATTGTACCGCATAATATACTTAATTCAAACTTGAATTATAAGCGCAACTAATGATAGCGTTGTGAGTTTGAGACTTGAGGGTTCGACGGATTAAGTTCCTTGTTTGAGCTAGCCGATAATGAGTCGGTTGAGCATTTATCATGTCTTGCCATGGTGTTATCTTGCGGGATGTTGTATGTGTGCTGTATAGAGCACCAGACGTCTTTTGCTCTGTTGAGAGCGAAGTATGTTTCCGATTTGGTCTGCGTGCTGTATAAGCCCAGACATTTGATGCTCTGTTGAGAGCGATGTACGTTTTTGACTTTGTCTGTGTGCTATATGAAGCCCAGACGTCTGATGCTTTGTTGAGAGCGAAGTATATTTTCGATTTGGTCTGTGTGCTGTGTAAGCCCAGACGTTTGATGCTCTGTTGAGAGCGTTGTATGTTTCCGCCTAAGAGTGGCACTGTACGATTTCTGCCCAAGAGTGGCACTGGCACTATAAGACCCATTATGGTGGACAATTCTATGGCACTATAAGACCCATTATGGTGGGCGATTTTATGGCACTATAAGACCCATTATGGTGGGCAATTCTCTAGCACTATAAGACCCATTATGGTGGGCAATTCTATGGCACTATAAGACCCATTATGGTGGGCGATTCTATGACACTATAAGACCCATTATGGTGGGCAACTGTATGACCCCTTATGTGTGGGTGTTTATGTTTGCGCGCTCAGGTAAGTAGTATCATGGACCTACTCTTACTTGTTTGATCCCGTGCCCCATGAGCACTGGTGTGCCTTACTTTCGGAAAAGTCCATGGCGTCTAGTCACTCCCCGGAGGTTAAGGTGTTGCCCTAGTGGCATTCTTTTCCATTTTGACGCTGGAGCTTATTAGTTGTAATGAGCTTCAGTGGTCGTTGATATGTGTATGATTATGAGTTTGAGCATGACTGTAAGCGTATGTGTATGAGAACGACTGTAAGTGTATGAGTATGAGTACGACTGTAAGCGTATGAGTATGAGCACGACTGTAAGAGTATGTGTATGAGTACGATTGTGAGAGTATGTTTCTGACTAAGACAGTAAGTGTGATTTTGTGTAAGTTGTACGAGTAAGGTCGTACATGTATGTGTAAGCTGTATGAGTGAGCATATGATTGTACGAGTAAGGTCGTACAAGTATGCGTATGTTGTATGAGTATACGTACGATGGTACGAGTAAGTTTGTAAGACCCTGGATAAGGGTGTTTGTGTAAGTTTTGTTTGATGGTATGATTTTGGCATGATGGTGCATTTGGTATAACTTTGGCACGATGGTGCATTTGGTATGTTTGTATGTGCATGAGCATGATATTGTTATGCCTATCTGCTTCATATTTGAGTTGCATGAACGCATATTTTTATGAACTTATTGAGTTCACCGTTTGGGATTTCCCCTACTTGGTATTTTTCTACTGAGTATGAAAATACTCACCCTACTATTTTTAGCCCCATGGTTCGGGAGGCTTTTGCAGGTTGTGTTGGAGAACTCCTGGTGATGGACGCTCATTTCAGCGGAGGATTGATTCCCGTTGACTCAGGTATATGCTTGACTCATTGCGAGTTTGTTTGTGCCACGATCCGATGTATTAGGTGAGACGAGACGTTAAGATGTTTATATTCTGGACTTTCATTTGGATTAGTCTGTGGACTGTTATGGGACTTGCACTCAGGGATGCCTGGAAAGGTTTTGTATTTAAAGTCTATAATCATAGCAATTTAGTCGTACGTGTGTTTTCGAGTAGCGCCTGATGTTATTTGCTTTGGCCGTACGATGTTTGACCGTGTGATAAAAATATTTAGATGGAAAATTGATGTTTAGTGTTTTAAATTATAAACTGTTTTATCAGGTTTTGATTTCATTATTTTTCCTCCGATTTACAGACGTTATATTGCAAACAATTTTCGTAAATTTTGAGGAAAATATATGAAAAACCTCGGGCGTTACAATACCTATATTACCCTTTCAAATAAACTCTTAATTAATTAGAATTAAAAAAATCTAAAATGTTATAATGGTTTCTCCAATAAGTATAACCTTGTATCCACAAAAAAAATTATAGATTTTATAATCCTAATCAAATTAGAACTGATTTTTGTCATGTTATGCCTATATTGCCATTTTTGAAGAAATTCTTAATTAATTTATAATTTAATAGACCTAAAATATTACAACTATTTCTTCAATAAGTATAACCTTGTAGCCACAAAAAAATTATTTCACAATCTTAAATGGTTTAGAACCGTTTTTGCTATGTTATGCCTATATTGCCCTTTCAAAAAAAATCTTAATTAATTTAGAATTGAAGAGACCTAAAATATTACAATGTTCTCGAATAAGTATAATCTTGTAACCACATAAAAAATATAGATTTCATAGTTTTAATTGGGTTAGATGCTATTTTTTGTTATGCTATACCTATATTGTCTTTAAAAATAAACTATTAATTAATTTAGAATTCAAGAAACCTAAAATATTATAATAATTTTTTAAATAAGTACTACCACCAATACACCAAAAATATTACTCCTTCCGTCCTATATTAATTGCTATATTTAAAAACCCACACATAAGAGAATGAAAAATAAACTTATGATACTCTTTTTATATGTTTAACCACTTAAATTTAACAAAATGGAGCTATTAATATGGAACAAGTTTTTTTGTCAAATGAAGGTATTAATTTAAGATGATTAGAGTATTTATGAACTCTTATTTATAGATCTTAATCATAGACCTATTAGTTTAGAACTTATAAAAGTAAGGAGGGCAGATATTTTGTCATAGAAATTCTAAATTACCCCTAATATATATCTATATCATTATTATTAATATAGGAATTCTAAATTACCCCTAACCTTGTAGCCACATATGAATTCTATAATCCTAATTATTTTAGAACTTATTATAGTGAGGCGGGTAGATATTTTGTAATAAAAATTCTAAATCACTCATAATCTATACTATGATATTAAAGTGAAAGGGGGCCGAAATTTTTGTCATAAAAATCTTAAATTACCCCGATTCACTAAAAATATTATTTATAAACTTTTATTTATAGATCAGGTAAGACAATTAAACTTGAAGCTTACGTTGCATATAATAATATAGGATTCTAAATTTATAAAATGCAATACATGAGTTATATACATATACTTCTATTAGTATAACACAATAAACAATAATGAAATCTACTTAATCCCTTTGTCTCACATTTATAGTTTCATTTATGGAAACTCGAATTCAAACACACCAAGCTTCCGGCATCCTCACTAATGGAGGAAAAAACCGACCACATACTATGCATGCAGGATAAGACAATGAGCAACGCCATTTTTTAGGGTACAGTTAGACAACTTTTTTTGGTACAGAACGTCATTTGTTTCTCTCTCTCCACATGGTTAGAAAATAGCAGCTTAAAATTCTTTAAGACTTCACAAGCGTGATCAAGATGACCAAGCTTTCTCAATAGAATAACCAGCCCAGAAAGCTTGTATCAATTCCTAACTATGATACAATTAATCAATTATCCTGTTTGGTTCTACATTTAATTAGTATCAAAAGTTGTTATTGCGCTAGTTTATGGTACTATAATAGATACCAAATTAAAACACGGAGAAGGTATCTAGTGGAACTGTTCTACCACATGGCCGTACATATGTCCATTTATATCTTAACACGTAAACTCAAATTTATGCCTCAAGTTACTTACTTTCAAAAACGTACAATTTGCCTAAATGTGTTAAATATTTAAGAGGCGTATCTACCGCATGGCCCGTAGAACGGTTCTACTAAATAATTTTTCCAAAACACAGATATTCAAGCCCACTGCAATAAAGGCTCTACGTAGATCTCGTGTAAACTAGAAGGCGGCAAGATATGATGGTGACAAGATACGACAGCCAGAATAAAAGCAACAAAACAAATCCAATAATTTACTAATTAAAAATTTAGAGGAGATATACACAACCAATATTCAACATCTGAGCTAAAAAAACTTGTCATGTGACACATTTAAAGATCAGAAAGGATTTAAACCACTCTATTTTATAAAGAAAAAGAATTCTCAATATGTGTTCAACCGTACCAAAAAATAGTTAGAAGAGGTCTAGCCAACGTTGTAGCTTCCAACTGATCTCATGGGCAGGGGTTCTAGCTCACTAGTCAACACTGAAAGCTAGATATCTCTAAATACTTAGCACTATACAAAGATATACTCTTTTTGTCCCATCTTAATAGCTATATTTAGAAAATTATTAATTTTTATTGAATGGTAAAACCTATATCTAAGATAAGAAAAAATAAGTTTATGATACTCTTTTTAAAGTATCCATCCACTTAAATTAAACAAAATAAAATTATTAATATTGAATAAATTTTTTTACCAAATAGAACTATCAATTTAGGACAGAGGGAATATAATTTAAACTTAGTACCAACGCTAAGCACATAAAATCTTGTTCGAATTTGAACAATGTAGTCGAGCTAAACAATCCAGTGTTCGAATTTAAACAGTAAAGAAAATTTGGATTACAAATGAAGGAATTTGGACACTAAAGATCCGTCTTCTTTCTGTCATAACTCGTAGCTCACCAGCTTTGCAACTTGACTTTCGTCTACACGGGAGACATTCACGAAATCTTGCTTTAGTGATGAAGCAAAATTATTCTCTTCGGGCCAACTTGGAGCGAGGTAATGCAGGCCAACCTCTTAAAGGTCCCTTTTCTGTGGGTGGTCGACATTCTTGAAATGTACTCTGCAAAATGACCTATCGACCAACATCAGCCGGTTGGGTCCCTTCGATCCTCAGTTGAGTATTTCCCATCTATCCCATCCAAAAAACGCTAAGATTAGCAGGCATCATCAAGCTCAACAACTTCCACATGGAGGCCAGCAGACAGAGTGTGGGCTTGTCTCACTTTATCAAGTACCGCATGTCACAGAGGAATTTGGTACCTTAGTGTTGGTACCTCGCATTACATTCTGTGGAGCTAAATTTAGGCCCTTCATTTGGCCATGACATTGTCTGCCTTTGACATTGAACCTGGTCACACTACACTACTGTCTGATGGCTTATCCGATAGGTAAAGGATACTTTTGACGAAGCAAGAGGAAATATTTTTCTAATTATATCTCATTGGATGAACAATACAAATCCGCTTGAACATTTGATTTTGTTTGTTTGTTGTCTTAGATGTTATTCGTTCCATATTAATTTTCTAAATAAGATTATATTTTTAAATTATCTTTTTTTTATATATATTTTTTCAAACAGGGTGATCGTCAAAGTGGATTCTTATCAAATTTACAGGAAAAATGATACACTAATTTGTGAGCCAAATTATTTAATGGGAAATTGGAGCAAGTTTTTTTGGACTATAACAAGTAATATGTAACAGAGGGTCCTGAGCTAGACCCAAACGTAAAATTCGGACTCAACTTGACCCACATAGAACAACTTGAATTTGACTTACGATCGAATGTAGTCAGGTCCTATCTCGGGTTTAGTTGGGTTTAGAAACTAACAAATAAACACGCAAAAAAAATCCAAATATTGACCCACTGGAGTTCTTGATTAACCTACAAAACTCTATCTAGCCTAGGTGATATAAGTTTTTATAATTTATCATAAAAAGAACCTACTCAATATGGTGGATCAATTCAATTTGAATTCTTAAAATAAACCGACCCAACCCAAGATAGATCTTGATTCTTATTATGGTTATTGGGTTTTTTGGGTTTGTATATTAAGTCTAGTCATGTCCAAAACACTTGGATCTTATATTGGGTTGAGGCGGGTCCTATAGAACCCAACCTAACCCAACCCATCCGAGATACAACCATATTTTGAGCTGAACCCTATTTTTTTGTCCACTCACCAAAAATTATACCCTAACTTATCCTGTGCATATGATATGTGGACGTGGTACATCCCCACCTACTTGAAATAGTTACAAAATTCTCCAAATTTTGCTAAAATATCCAAAAATTACCGAAATAGACCTTGGGTAAAATTATTGTTAAATTTTTTATCCTGAATTTATCGCCACTTTAGGTTCGCCCCAACTCCTTGTTTTTTAATAGTCAGTTTAGACAATTTTTTTTTGGATAGAGATTTCATTAATAAGTTAATTTCTTGGCCTCAAAGTACAAATTGAAGCTCTTGGCAAGTCTTATATTCCTCCCCCTCCCTTGAAGATTTAGGCTCTCATGTGGCCCTTTCTTCAACCTCCTTAGTCAAATTTTCTACAAAATTTTCTCAAGCGAAATAGAATGATTGTGGCTGAATTGAAACCAAATCTCAAACTTGTCACTAGGTTACCCAAAGAGGATTGACAATGAGATACGATACTCTAAGAAATCGGTTGTCCTCCCCCTTCTAGCTAGGTTCTATTGTAGGACTAAAAACACCCTCTATTTAGAGATGATATAATTGCGTTGCTCCTTTCTTGATAATTAAAATCACAGTTCGGTTCAACCCACTAATCATTATAATCTGGTTAATTCGAATATAAAATAATTTCCAAACCAAATTTCATGAAGTATATCATATATATTTTCAAACTTATATCTCTTATATTATTTCAACATAGAATTTCTGAATTTATTTTCACCATATGAATTGCTTCAATGAAAAGGGTGTTGATCAGGTATGCTTAAATTGGTGTAAATTTGCTTAAATATAAAGCAAAAAACATATCTTTTTGTTCATGTAAGTCTAATATTGAAAATATGAAATAATATTAGCATATTGAATCCACATTGATGAACATACTAAAAAAGTTCCATTTATATAAATCATAGACATATTGCTCATAGGCATGCAAAATTAATTGTACAATAAAATTTAAAAGAATAAAGGGCCATCAACGTGAGTGCTTGCTTTTGTCATAGTTTGAATTTACCAAATCATCAAACCTTCTTAATTAACGTTATACTTTAATAAAATTTTTATAAGTTAATAATTAAAGAGGAGCATTAGACTTTGCAATATGGAAAAGAGATTAAACTAATTCCAAGCTAAGATATGAAATAAACATATTTTATGAAAAAAATTCAAGAATATTTATTTGTGTTTATCTATAGGGAGAGATTTTATTTCTCCTGTCTAACAGAGATTGCCCACTTTACAAGCAGTCTTAGCAATATGAAGATGATCGATTCAAGCAAATACTAGTGCATGTAGCGAATCATGTTATGGAATGCTCTCATAGAAAGGATAGAGATGAAAATCCAGTAAAGTGAGGAGACTGTGGTTACTCCAGAAAAGGGGCCAAACTTAAGCCTTATGTACCAACATTATTATCTTTTTCTAGGCGATGTGAGACTATTCACTCTTTCAACCAATTTACATATGTTATTCTCATTCATTACAAAGTGAGTTTAAGCTCTTAATACCCATAAGGGCTTAACCCATATAAACAATATGGGCTTTAACTCATATAAATTATACCCACTTCTAACAAATATGATCCAATAAACTCATTATTACCCACTTCATGTAGAGGACCTATCGAAATTGAGTCTTAGGAAGAAGTGGCAAACATCTTTCTTAGATTCTTTTACCCATCTTCTTTCTTTTAATTATTCACCACGTTTCTCGCTCAATTAAAAAACATCATCAACCACATACTTTATCTTTTATAAACTTTATATTTGCTTTGACTAAAATTACTCTTTTGATAAAATAATACTCCCCTGTCCTAAAATAAGTGTCATATTTATTTTTTCAAAATACATTAAAATTAATTCATTTTAAAAAACAAATATGATACTTATTTTAAGCAAGGAGTAAATTTTTTTAAAAATAAATTAGCATACGCCTAACATATCTAATTGCATGCATGTGAACCTGGCACATCTGATCAACATGCAAAGGGGACATGCAGGTAATTCAAACCTGTTTGCCTCTTGTATTACATTCACTGTTAAATCAAGATTTAAAGGCTTGTAATATGCCCCGTGCACGTTTTCTGTCATATGTGTTAGGCAAATATATACTAACGATATTTTTTTTAACTTATCATTAAATAATTTCCCGAGACAAAATATGATTTCCAAAGTGAAATTAATTACGCTGGTAACATGTTGCCTCTTCCTTCAGATCATGTCCTGTCCCTGGTTTGGAAACAGCTGGCTCAAAAATCTGTAGGCAGCCTTGAAGTTGGAACAGTATGGCCAGCCTGCGGATTGCTTCAAAGCAATGTAATGAATAATGGCAGTTTCCTTCAATATCACTAACACATAGAAATGCGCTGATGCACGTAATCCCCTATCCAACAAGGAGACCAGGAGAGGGGTGATTAATGAGCACGCTTAATAATCTAATCCTTAATAACTCATTCTTTGATTAAATAATACTTTCTGATTGTCCAATTAGCTAGCCACCATGTCAAACGAATTCGGGTCTGGAAATAATATCCATATGGGCATAGGTCAGAGATAACACTCAGGCCAAATGTAGGACATCTGACGTTGAGAGCTAGGAGTGGGGCAGCAGCGGGTGGTCCTCTCTATCTCATAAATGAGAGGAATCGTTGCTCAGACTTGCTGTAAATCGGGTCAGTATCGGGCCCAGTCCACAAACCCTAAATAGCTGCGGGGAAAGCGACCACCATTTTTGAGACGGTCAGCTAAACGGGAAACAGAAAGTGACATCCATGTGTGAAGCAACAAAACCCTCCCTAGACTATGACGCTGGCCCCTCCACCACCCCCATCGCCCTCCTCCTCCCTTTAAGACTTCAACTTGACCTCCCAACCACATATAAATTCCCCCTCATTATATCTCGTCCCCAAGCTCCATGTCCAATAACTGTACCCTTGCTCTATGATTGTATTGGATCTTTGAAGGACATTTTTGAGTTTTCTAACACGCACGTCACCTTCGACTGCATTGAATTAGCAGTAGAGGCCAGGCTTCTCTTTTAACTGAAATTGAGAGGAAGATAACGAGGTTTCTCGTGCTTTCCCTGCACAAGTTTTGGCCGAGAATGGCAACCCGAAAACTGCAGCCATTAGCATTTGGCAACCAACCCCCTGCTTTTTCTTTGTCCCCACCTTGACATCGAAAGCTTGATATGCAAGCAGCTTCTCATTTTCGAATGGTAGTAACTTGGAACCATTTGGCTTCGTTTTTGATGCAACAACTATGGTGATTGGTGGGCACAGGTACCTGTCTTCAAGTGTGTACCTTCCTATACAAAAATCTAGGCAGATGGTCCTTAGCGCTTTTGTTTAGAAAGGAGAAATGTATGAGGAGAAAATTGAAAAAGCTACCAATGTACAAGGATCAAGCGAATGCCAATGAGAGCTGAGCAATTGCTAAGGAAAGAAGAAAAGCTTTTGGTTGATGTAAGGAGATTTGTCTATGTACAAATACTTTAATATCTTCATAAATGTCAAGGAAAACCTTGCCCTTCGTTCTACTTCGTTCTTTGGCTAGGCCCCCAAGAATCTCCCAACCCATGTAAGGAAGTGTGTGACCATGCAAGAAAAGCTGGAAAGGAATAGAGAGCATATCATACAATGTACATTCACAATGGCTAGACTTTTAAATCAAAATTACAAAAGGCTATACTTTACCAATGTACCACATATTCTGTTAGGGTAGTTGTATCAGTGCCACAAATGCCCCAACTGTTCGATCTTGAAAGATGAATGAAATGATACTTATAGGGAGGAGACTGTGGTTACTCCAGACAACTAACCGTAAGAGACTGACTTTTAAGTTCATGGACACGCACATATAAATCATATAGTTGATCATTGATCTCGTAGGGGAAAGTTTTCAATAATATTTTAAATCCCAAACAAGTGAATACATAGGTCTGATCTTTAATTTCTTCATGACATGCTGTCATAGAATATCAATTTGAGTCTTGAGAGGAGGTATAAAAGGAAAAAGTTAATATGCCGCCTGTCCTATTTTGAAAAATATGTGGCCTGTGTGACACGAGCTGTTGGATCGTGATCTGAAGGCTTTTAGATGAGGGCCAGCTTGCCCCATATGAGGTTTATGGGGTTTTATATTGAAAAATATGTGCCCTGCGTGAAGCGAGTCTTTGCTAAATTCAGTGAAACAATAAAGTAACTAAAAATATGGATAATTAAGCTCAATATGATAAAAGTTCTAGCCTTGAGTTTCTTACTCTTCTCAAAATGTTTAAAAATTGTATATGAAGGAGAAAATAATTCTAGAAGTAAAGTGAAATCATATGCACAAGTAAAACTTGTTCTACTTATCTCTTCATTTTAATTGGAGATTTTTATCAACAGGATAATATGTATATATAACAAACGTATACCTTAAACAACCTTTTCGGCGGACTTATAATGCAGGCAGCGTATTATGTGAAAGCTTTGAATGTGATGTGAGGGTCATTTTCTTCCCCATCTAAAGCCCACCATCGATCCCATGCAGTTCTCAGCCTAAGAACTCTCACCATCTCTGCCTCCCTCGCCTTCTTCTTCCGGAACTCCTCTGGAAGAGGCTGAGATCGTCGGGGAAAAGCAGACTGTGTTCCAATATCTCGGTAAGGAATTAGAGAGGAAAAGCTCTCCAGTTTTCTGACACTAGACACATCTCTTTAGGTCCAAAAAATTCCTTCTTTTCCTTCTTAATTTTTATCTTTTTCTGTCAACTCTGCTCCCTTCTATTAGGCTTAGAGGCTTGCAACTACAAATTCACGTGAAGCTGGAAGGGTTAGCTCTTTCTTAGATAGAACACACAGAATAAGGTTCCATCAATTATGTTGTCTTAGTTTTCTTGGAAAACGCATGTCGATCTAGGAGGAGGGCTATATAATATCATGAGAGAATTTGGGTTGTCTTACTTTCTTCAAGAGCAAACTGATCTTTTCATTTGGCATATTCTGATCAACTTGGCTCCATTTTGGGGGCTTTAATTTCTGGCTCGGTGTGGTAGAGAAAGTTCAAACAATTACAACATTGGAGATTGAAGCTAATCACAACCCAAAAGCCGCCGGAACTAAATCCTTCCTCACTTTGCTAGATTTCGTTTTTTAGACTACTAATGATGTTTTTGTAGAGGTTTTTTTCTATAGAAAAATAAAGTGATACGTTCCGAGTTTCTTTTGGTTTCCTTAAAGGAGTAATCTATAATTTAAAAGACATCGATAGAATTATGATAGGTTCAACAACTCAATGGCCGTCCTATAGTCTTTTGTAAGTACTCTTTCTAGTTTTCTTCATCTTTGCAGTTTCTTGTCAGAGTTCATTTCTTCAAGTCACACAATATCTGGAATGATACAACAACAGCCAGAAAAACAACACCCTGCACATGCTGTCTTTGCAATTCTTTAGTTTATTCTGTAAAGTGTATATAATACATTTGTTCCATTCTATGTCCAAGGACAACAGTAACATCGGGCAAAGCAGAGAGACAGTAAATATATCAAGGAACCCACTAAAATGGGAAGGGGGAAGATCGAGATCAAGAGGATCGAGAACACCACCAACCGCCAAGTCACCTTTTGCAAGAGGAGGAATGGGCTCCTCAAGAAGGCGTATGAATTGTCAGTTCTCTGCGATGCTGAAGTTGCCCTCATCGTCTTCTCCAGCCGGGGTCGTCTCTACGAGTACTCTAACAACAGGCAAGTTCCTTACCACCTGCTTTTCAGTTGCACGTTTAAATGTTTCCTAGTTCCTGGTCAGCTTGATCTCTCTTCCATCCTCTGCGATTGAAAAGACGAAAAGCTAAAAAGCTCTAGTATATGATGACGGATCTTGAGCTGCACCAAGAAACTCAAATCAATTAACCACTGGTTCCTCTAGGGTTTTCATCATCACCTCTCCTGCTCTCCTTTCCCTCGTGTTTACCACTTTTTTTCTTTTTAAGTAACAGCCATTCCTCGTGTTTACTATTACGTACGGTGTAAGTGGGAGGGGTTTCTTTTCTTTCTTTCATTTTTAGTTTGTCAGTTCTTAGTTCAGTTCCTCCCGGAGCCTGGCTCTCTGAGCTCCGGCATGTACGTCACCCACATGTGACTGCCAGTGCTGAGTGTCGGGAGTCTCAGATGAACTCAAGTCAACACGTGCTTTCTCGGGTAGGGACGTGGGGCTTCCTCTTCGGGCTTCAGGGCGAGAGATGGCCGGTCGGGAATATTTCCCGCGCTATTGCTCAGATTTTGTCCTTTTCCTTGTTAGTCTCACTCACTTCTCAATCTCGTTCCTCGCGCTAGCTGCTCAGAATCAGAAGTCTCAAAGTTTGCAGCCAGTTTCCATTTATACTGTCTCAATCCTTAAGTACTGTTCCTCGTTAATCTAAAGTAAAAAGATTAATTGAAACACGAGCTTGGCAATACCTCAAGTTAAACGATAATTTGTGCGTACACCATTCAAAGGACAAATCCAAATTTACTATCACTAGCTTAACAGCTAGAACAAGGACCGAATTTGTTTTGAGAAAATTTTCAAGCTGGCTTACATGAATTATATACATATAGAAAATATTTCTTACGTTATTTTTAAAAAGTGTGAACTGTTTTCCAGATCATTAGTTGGTTCAGTAAATTGTCAATATGATTTAAAGAGTCTCAACACTCATATAGTGCAAGGATAGCAAAAATCCAGTTTTCTATTCTAAACATCTACAGAGGGGTAAATTTACTTTGGGCGTTTAAGTTTTAGAACAAAGCGAAGCATTGAATATATTCAAAAGAAACCGCTGCATTTCTGTCATGTCTACTTGTCTATTTTGCTCTGCAGAGGCAGTTTGTTTCCAGTTAAAACCTCATCAATATGAATTAGGGAGGCAGAGAGAGAGAGAGAGAGAGAGAGAGAATTCTGAATTTCGTGGGTAACTATCATGGGGAACTGAACTCTGAAGGTTACCATAATAAGGTCTTTCTCTTCAGATTTCTTCTTTATATGCATGCCCAAACTAAAATGAAGACATAGATCTCATTGTCTGATAGCTGTCGATGATAAAATAGCAGTCACAGGCCGACATCTCTTTCAGGAATATGTATAAATGAAATATGAGTGTTGGTCAAATGTTCTTACCTTTTAATTCGGTTTTGTACGCCCTATTTACTAGAATTCATTGATCTCAATTTATAACTACCGGTAGAGCTGGACTTGAGTTTACTGATAGCTCGGTGCTAAAAAAAGAAAGAAATAGTACTGAGTGTGATATCTTATTGATAATAAAAATTAACTAATAATATTTCATAATATTGACAATTATAAGAGAAGGACAAACATCTAGAATCGCACCTGCAGATTGTCCTGAAGAATCTTAGCACTAGCTGCGTACTAATGTACCACTTTGATGGGATACAATATATGTTCTTTTCTTTACTCTTGTAATTTTTCTCTTGAAAATTAGAATATTAGGACTCTAAGGATAAAGAGAGGAATTGCGTGGTCATCCAAAAAAAAAACGAGAGGATTTGCGTGCATGGACCACAAGACAAAGATGAGGGCATGTGTCCCATCCTTCTTTTCTTCTATGATCAATATCTTTTCTTTCTTAGTTGATCTTCTGTTCTTTGCATTTTCTCCATAAGAGCCATCAAGACTCTAAGAGTTAATTAGCGGAGATAATTGTGTGTTAGTAAAGCTGGTCTAAAAGTTAATTTTCTATCTACATTTACTTGTATTAACGCTTCCAGCTCCCACTTAGCTAGGTTCAATAAATTTTCTCCTTTCTAATATAAATAATCTCCTCTAAGAAGCGCGCCGCCCAAGTGAGCGAATCATAAATAATGTGCAGCATATATATTGGGATTTAGGAGGAACAAATGTACATTTCATTTGTAGTTCCTTATTTATGGAACCTGAACTGCTTGCTCTATTTCAGCTTGTAGAGATATGAATACGTGCTTTTGGAATAATTACTTTTCTAGGATCCGACTTTGGGTCAACGTGATAGCCTAAAATTTTGCAAGTTTGGTCTTCACCAGCTTTGTCCTTTCCAGTTTCTTATCCAAAACTAGTCTCTATGACCAGAGAACAGAAAGTTATCAATGTTTGATGAATATCTTACCGAATTTTTGCATTGCTACAGCTAGAGATATTAATATTGCACTTCTCTTCCTTTTATTTAAAATGAGCGATTGCACTGATAATGTGTATTTTACAGCATCAAAGCCACAATAGAAAGGTACAAGAAAGCGTCTGCCGACAGTTCGAGCACAGCTTCCGTTGCTGAAGCCAACTCTCAGGTAAGTAGGCTCTCGTTCTCCCCCCAGTGTGTGGAGTCTGTGAATAAACTGAACCTTGGGTGGGGTGCTTGTAAGAATCTAGTAAAATTTTGAATCCCGCCGATTTATCAACCTGATAATTAGCATGCTAACGTCAATAGTGCAATCTTCGTTTATTGCCCTAGTTTTGCCTCTGTTGGATGCAGCTTTAATATATTTACTGTTTTTTCCCCGAATTTTGATTTGCAATCTACTCTTATTTGTAAAAAGATCCAATAACTGAAAGAAACTGCATGCACCAATGACAATAATCTTGATTATAGAATGCAGGTTATCTGGTTCTAGCATAAAGAGACTGTCCCTCCCAACAAAATAAAAATTGCTCACTTTAGAATTTAGATGAGAGAATGTAGGTTCATTATATCAATTAATTGATTTCATTCTGTAAGTGGCTTATATATGCTTGGATGAATCACTGAATGCCTACATTTGAAATGTTAAATACTAATACTGATAAAGGTGGGCATAAAACTACACATGTTAAGAAAAAGCACTGAAATCGCCAAAGGTAAATCTCTTTGAGAAGTGAAGAATGATCACAGCCTAGTAAAGTCACTCAACATATCTGTAAATTACAAAACTGGAAGCATCCGTCTGGAACATGTAACTTGCCAAGGCGAAGGCAAGGTTAAATTTGGTCATAACTCGCAGCATTCACAAAAAAATTTAAGATGAGAGGGAGTAGAGCTGCAGCTGGTTCGATCTTCATTGTGACGTAGCTAGCTAGTTTGATAAGTTTTATTTTCTTTTTAAAATTGATCCCTTGTGTTAGAAAGAGTGTATCTGCAGTGAGAGACTAAATACGACCTACTACAGCAGCTAAAAATATGAAAAAAAAATCAGTGAGATATAAGAACTACCTAATTTTGCAGAATTTCCGTTGAATTCGTAGTTATCGATAAAAGAAACTGGTTCGTTATAACTAGAACTCTATTATCTTCATCCGAGCTTTCTTATATCATGAGGCAGTTGAACAGTGGTCACCATTGAGTCCCTTATATTTATGATATAGAGATGAGATGATCGCAATTGAATTCCAACTTTTGCTCATACTGCAAGGATCGAACTGAAACCTATCTTAATATAGCTATTACCTTTCATAATGTTGTAGCTCCTTTTGGTATATATATCTAAGTATAGAAAGCGCTATCCCCAAGAAAGCTTCTATAGAGGCAATTCAGAATGATTACTTTTTCTTTTGCATAATGAATATCTTGCATAGAACCATGTGTAGGAGATTTATAAAAAATTGAAAGCCGTGAATTGACATCTGACTCTCTGAACATGAACGCATGCAGTACTATCAGCAAGAGTCCGCAAAGCTTCGGCAGCAGATACAAGTTCTGCAAAATGCAAATAGGTGAGCATGCTTCCTCATTCTAACTTTTACGTTCTCATATATATTGTTACTTAAATCGCTACTTTTTTTGTTCTATATGTGATGGTAAAACCGTAAAAGAAGAATGTCATGTGCTAATCAACAAGGTTATGTCGTATAGAATTGTGAAGTTGATTATACCCAAAATGTGAAGCTTATTTAATAATATTATCGTACAAGAACAAACGTTTGTTGTACAAACAATTCTCAAATGATGAAAGATTCATCTTGGTTTCAAAATTTTACATGTACGTCACATTCTGTTTCATGTACTTGGCATCCCTGCAAATGCTATACCGGGTATCACTGTCTCCGGCAGGCACTTGATGGGTGATTCTCTCGGTTCCCTGTCAGTGAAAGAACTGAAACAAATAGAAAACAGACTTGAACGAGGCATCACACGCATCCGGTCTAAGAAGGTTAGGTCACAACGAATTCCTTACTGTTGTTATGTTCTTGCTGTCCTTACTACTAGTGTACATAAGTGCACGAAAAGTAGTTTAAGTAGCAGCAAAAATCGTCTGGTGTTATTATTAGTGCTGTTGTTACTTCGACTCAAATTTTACTATCTTTGCTACTATTTTGGAATATGTCTATATGCACCCCAATAATCCCTTCAGTATCCTAATAACCACATAAACCCCCTCATGAATTTTTGAGTAAAACGGGGTAGTGAGGGGATTGTTGGGGTGCGTACAGACGTGTTCACTATTTTATGGCTTGTATCTAATATTGCATGATCACTAAACGTATCCCTTTGTATTTTCAGCATGAATTGCTGTTCGCGGAAATCGAATATATGCAGAAAAGGGTAAGCACAAAACTCCTCGTGGTCTTTTCACCCTTCTGCAATATCTACTACCATACGTCTGGCTGAATTCAATATTGCAGGAACTGGAGCTCCAAAATGACAACATGTACCTACGAGCTAAGGTATGTATCCATTAATTTTAAACTATCTCTACGTACTATTTCCTTTATACTTTACTCTTGACTGTACACAATATCACATCCGTTGACAGCAACCCACCCTCTTATTTAGTTTTTTTTTCTTTTTTACCCGTTACATAGCCAGTCACAGACATGCTTTCTCTGGAACAGATCACAGTCTATCTCTTTCGAAACACAAAATTCTTTTAAGCACCGAGACATTTCTCTTACTTGTGGTTGTTAGAATTCGCAAAGAAGTCCATTACCCGGACACATTTTCTATGCGTGTCGGTCTTGTAAGCTGTAATCTAGGACACGTAATTTTTCAGATGGCAGAGAAGGAGCGGGCAGAGCAAGCACAAGCAAACATGTTGCCAAATCCAGAGTTCAATGCACTCCCATCCTTTGACTCTCGGGATTACTTCCAGGTGAATTTGCTGGAGGGAGCACCATCTCAGTATCCACAGCCAGATCAAACGACCCTTCATCTGGGATAAGTGTAAAAGAAGCGAAGCCAGAAGGGTCCACGGCATAGGTGATGAATGCTCGTGACTGAATGAGGTCACCGGCAGTTCTACATCTGTGCTTGCGGTGACAGCATGGATAACGGCTTCAGGGGCTTAATATGTTAATCAAGTAGCGACGGTAATTTCAACTGTCTAATAATGGCGTCTCCCCGTCTGGTGTGCAAATTTGGAAAGTGTAGATCAATATATATGACAATCTTATCTGCAACTTGATATCGATAGTGGGCCTTCGCGATTGCATGGAACCATCAACAACGTGCATTTGTAAATGCATGACTTTTGCCAGATATATCAGATGCAATAATAGTCAGGTTTATCATAACCCCCTCGTCCGACCCGATGATTTGAAGGGTCGATCCGGTTGAGGATTTGAGTAGGCTCTGTGTATGGGCAACTCGATCTATGGGATTCCAACCCGAGTACTCACCTTGACCTTAGCTTTCACCCTCCAACAGTGCCTGCACGTAGTATCTTTTCCGTGCTTCCTCGGCAACGTGCAAACAAGTTTTTTCCTGGTTTGAGGTCTTGAGAGATGCATTGAGCAGATAAATTAAAGTTGAAAAGATTCAAAGTTCATATGTGTTCACACCCGGAGCCATTGAGTATACGTCTTTTTTCGTGGGGATGGAAGGTTGCCGGAGAATTATGTTCCGGGGGAAGATGGAGGGACGAGTCTTAGTGTATATAGCGGGAAAAAAACACAGATAAAAGCTGCCCTGCAGATTCACAACGTCCCCTCATGCAAGAGGATTTAGTCGGTCAATTTATAGTCGAGACTCATACGATGTTCATGCGGTACCCGTGGCCAAGGGATCCCCTACATAGTACACGCCCAATGTCATGTCTCTCAAATGACCCGGGCCGATCTGGCTGCCTAAGCGATGGGGAATGGCCTAGGCTGATCTCATTGCAAGCATATGATCGATCCGAGTCTCTCTTTCTCTTTTCTTTTTCTGGTAACTTTATAGACAGTAGTTCTCAAATCTTTCCTCTCTTTTTTAAAAGTGGTTCTCACTTCCTCTAGCAGTTTAATCCACATGTCTCGCATATATAGCCTACTCAATTCTAAATGTACCATCCTTTACCGACAAGGGCAAATGCCAACAAAGAGCATGTTTTTAGAAAGAATGTGGGTGTTTAGACCCCATTTTTTTCCTGGTGTGGGGATGTCTTTTTTACCCCAATTTTTTTATTATAAAAATCACTTTTATCCCTCATTTAAAAATAAAATAAAATTTACCCCATTTCTCTCGCTTTCCCCCTTCTTCTCCGGCGAAAGCTTGGTCGCCGGCGCTAAACGGGCCGTGGCCTGCAAGCCAGATCTGGCTTGCCTCATGCTAGATTCGGCCATGCAGGCTGCCAGATCTAGCTTGCGCGGCCAAATCCATATCGGACTAACCGTGTGCAGGCCAAACTTCGCCAGTCCGGCATGTAGCCAAATCCAGCCCATGCAGGCCTACGCGGCTGGACGGGCTGCTTACGGCCAATCTAGCCGCACACGGCTTGCGTGGTTAGATTTGGTGCGCAGGTCGAATCTGATGCGGCCGGAGTCAATGTCGTCATTGGATCTTGCCACCAGAGTTATTGTCGGATTTAATATTATCGTCACCGGAAGAAAAGAAGTGGGGTTTAGTGTAATGGGAGAAGCATGAGAAAAATGAGGGGGGAATAAAGTAAAATAAATCACTTTTTCACTTTGTTTCGGGGGACACAGGGAAAAAGATGAGATTTGAATAGCCACATTCTTTTAGAAAATAAAAAAAAATAAAAAAATACAAAAGACAAAAAGAAAATTTGCCAAAAAATATATTCCTAACCAAATTACGGCTAAATTACGTGACCAGATTTCTTGCTTTTTATAAGCAAGTATAAAGAATACACGCAAAGTGTATTTTTTAGATCGATAATTTATATTATTGTAAGTAATACTTATATTAATATATATTAATATATAAACTGTTCTATCTAAAAATTTGAATGTTTTACATGTGTTTGTTATGTAAGCTCGTTGTTAGTGCGAAGTATGAAAACCACTTACCATGTAGAGACTGACAAGCATGGGACTGTTGGATCCGTGCTTCTCTCTATTTTTAGGTGACGTGGTAGCTTCACCTAGCCTTAGTCCTGGTCATGCTAGACAAGACCGCTGGAAAAAGCTGGGCCAACTAGTGCTTCAAAAATAGAAGGTCGGGCCCAACTAAGAGTTGGACTCCTGAGTCACCTCTTTATCTTTTGCATGGTGGTGATAATTTGCAAGGTAATAGACGAGGATTAAGGGGCCTTTTGGATTCCTTTGTGCGTGTAGGAAAGGGACGTTTAACCCCTTCCTAAGGAAATCCCATTTGGTTGCACTTTTTTGCATAGTGTACTTTCCCTACAAGGGGTTATTAATCAGCTTTGTTTGGCAACACAAAGATAAATCAACTGGTCTCGAAATGTGTAAGTGTGTTCATCAAACACATGTTGCACAAAAGAAATGTTCATAATCTACAGATTGTTTTGAAATTTTTGTTTTTTGGAACGACATTTCTTTAAACTTGATTATGTAAATAACCGCACCCAAAAAATGTTTAGTTTGTTTGGGAGAGGTTATTTCATTTGAATACTTCAATAGTTTTGTTGACATATAGTTTTGTAACTAGAATGTTCGTTTTGACATAATCATGACAAGGAAATTGACTCCGACTCTTAAATCCTTCTGACTGGAGAGACCGAATGATAGAATTCTATGCATGGTACACTGGCTAGACTACAACAGCCACACATGACAATGGCTACAGTTGCTAAAAGATATGCTGTAAGACGGATCAGGAACTGTGTTGAAAAATGCATGATATGGCTTTGGAGGGAAGACATTTCCTTACAAATTACAATGTGTCATGACGGGCTCTTACAGCTTTCAAGGTGCAATTAATTAATGCTCCTTTCCCCACAAATAAAATCAACATAAAAGGCACTTTCCTTTTCCACAAAGGACTTACCAAACAGCCATTAAGTAGGTGGTGACCGAGGAACCTTAGTATAAGAAACGATAACAGGCAAATACTGCTTTATAATGAAGTGAATATACATTCTTGACTGCTCGCAAGCCTAGAATTTAATCCTAACCATGTAATATAAAATTTCTTCTGCCTTTTCCCTCTTAAGGTTTAAAAAATAAATCTGAAATATCCCAATATTTATTTGCAGACATTAAGGGAATATGTTTGTAGAGCAAGAACTATTAAAGTTGCTAACATTATGTTTGCAAGCACCGTAATTTTAACATGTTATATCATCCACATAGTCCTGCAAATGTCCAAAATCAACAACATAGATAATGCAGTACAAGCCTCTTCAAAAGGACACAATTCGACATAATGTAATCGTTTCCCGAACTATATGCTTCCTTCACATGCATGTTATATAAATTAGATGCACAAAGACTAAAAATAAAGTGCAGGTAATCTAGAGAATAACACATTTGCCACTTTCAGCATTCTTACGAAGGACTTCGGTCTCTTGTCGTGCTTTCTCCAAACTCTCTCTCAGCTGACGAATCTCATGAGCTGACTTCATTTGAGCCGATTGTGCAATCTTCTCAGCTTGTAACCGGGCAGCCTGTTCCTCTGCCAACTGTTTCTCAAGCCTTTCAGTAGTCTCCCGCAGCCTCATCTCAATCTACAAAACAATTTAAAATAGTAAAGACCATAGTGGTGACCAGATGAGGGAAAAAACTTCCCTGCCATATATAATCTGCACTATCAGTTTCAATTTGTACTGTTTCACATGATTCATTAATGCTACTTTTAGAGGATTCTTTTCAGTATTAACATATAGCAGAGACAGGAAACGTCTTCGTGTGGGATTCTCATAGGAAAGCCATGTTATCACCTAAATTGGACTTATGAAAAGATGGACATTTACTTAAAAGTAACTAGAATCAGTGAAACAATAGCTCCTACTGATGTAGTGGACATTATGTGATAGGAAAAAGATATATACAAGACGAGGAAACATGCATAAATTTTAACATTCAGGAGAACTAAACATAAAACACCATAAGGAGGTAGAAAAGTCACAAAATGGAAATAAAGTAATTGAAATAAGGACCATTTCAGAAATTTTATTCAGTTGTGCTTCGTATGACTTAGCCATCTGGTCTTTCAACTCCGCCATTTGTTTCTTGGAGTAGGTCGTAGAAGACTCAACCTCCTTTGTAATACAATCCAACTTCATAGCTCCTTCCTGTTATGCATACATTAGAATATATCTGTAAGAGAGATAGATAGATAGATAGAGAGAGAGAGAGAGAGAGAGAGAGAGAGAGAGAGAGACCTTTAGTTTGGAGAAAAACTCATCAGAATATGGTCGTCCACCATTTTCCAAGTTGACCTTATTCACAAGGGAAAGCAATTTGTTGACCTGTTGTCGCTTCTTATTCTCGTCTTTGGTCTTGTTATCAAATAGCACAACTCTATTTTTGCATAAACAGAGAATTTCCTGGAGAAGCAAAAAAAGTCAGAAACTGGAGACAGATATATAAGAAAACAAATTGCAGTGCAGAATCCTTGTCAGCAACAAACATTATACTGAAAAGATGTTGATTTGTAGACCATCATTACTAAGGATACCTTAGGAAACCATGTCTAAAAGTAGAGGTCACAGACCTGACAAGAAGACATACATAATTTTCCAATAAACCACTTTAATTATGGTTAAATTTTTTTTCAAGAAATAACTGGGTAACCATAACAGTAGTATGGGGAAATTGAATCGATCATTGCGTCCCAAATTGTTGCAGTGAAGGATATGATGATGATAATTGGCGGAAATTGAATCGATCTTTGTGTCCCAAATTGTTGCAGTGAAGGATATGATGATGATAATGGTGAAGACAAATCTGTGAAAATATGAACTGGACAAAAAGCCATAAATAAGATAATCTAACCTTCAAAGGCTGAGGGCACTCATGACCTAGATAATCATCCAAGGTCTCACCATTATCTTCAAGTTCGTCCCCACCAGTAAATACCACGATCATGTAGTCACTGATTTTCTCTCCAAAAAAGGTGCACAAGCTTTCAATAGCAGCTTGTTCTTCCCTGGAAAAACGTGTTCTAACTGAGAAGACTGCAACAACTGCATGAATCCCATCACTGGCATAATTGAAACATTTCACAATCTCCTTGCCTATGAAGTCAGATCCCACAGATGAATCAAACAGTCCTGCAGAAATTGAAACAGAAGAGAATCCACAATTAGTTTATGGCAACAAACATGGCAGAACTTTAGTGCAAAATGAATACATCGTCAAAAAGTTCAATTATTTAATGGCATGTAGCTATGAAGAAAAGAAATAACATTTCAACACGCAAGGATCTACAGCTCATTGAAAAATTTAGGCATGTCAAACAATCAATACTTTTGTGTTGGACCAATGCGAGGGTGTGTATCAGACAGTTCTAGACAGCAGCTGTGCCCGTTGCTAGCTACTGCTGGAATCATATAAATTTAATTGAATAAAATTGGTTTCCGTTTATATCACACCATCTATTGTGTAGATGAACTCAACTTCATTTAGATTCAGTCATTTAATTCTTAAGATGACAAGATTTTATAAGATCCTACTCCTGAAATTTAGGTGCAATAATAAGCAACCTTAATTTTATAGTTTCCTACCGGACATCCAAAATGGTATGTTAATGCCACGCTTAACAAAGGGCAGAAAATGTGACCTTTCTCAATCGGCAGATTATATGCTGCAAGCCTGTAAAGCATGGCTTACTTGAGATGAAAATATTAAGTGCATAATTAAATGTTGAGCAAAAATGAATTTTACCTTTTATGTCATTCAACATTGGCCCTTGAAGATTTAGAATCCAGCCCATTCAATTACTTAGTGAGCACCACTATTACAATGAATTGAAAGGCTACGATTATTCCAGTTAAACAGGAAATAGATACAGAGGCACTAGTATCAAAGGTTTTGCACATCAGTCATGGCACATATGGTAGGACCACAGATATACTGTACCCGAGAAGCCTCAAGGCCAGGGATAGATGGCCCACAAGCATTAAACGCAGAAATAGTTTTTGATGACTAGTGCTTCAACAACATGACCTAAGCCAATGGAGAATAAGAAGAAGGCATACCAGGAGTATCAATCACATTCACCACAAGGCCATCTTGTAGGACAGTTCTTTCTAATTCTGTAGTAGAAGTAACACCAGAGGAACTTGCCTTTGACTTAAAGGCCCTCCGACCAAGGATACTATTTCCCGTTGCACTTTTTCCATTTCCAGTCCGCCCAACCAAAACTATATTATTCACATAATTTGACGAGGTGAACTCCCATTCATCATCAATGAGGCTGCCACCCATTATAAAACTGCAAAAAACACATGATGTAAAGCAAAAGTAATATTAATAAGCATGCAATCTAGGGTCAAGAAAAAGAAAAAGCGACAACTAAATTCAGTAAAATTATTAATTGGCCCATTTTTAACCTCGCTCTCAAATTTAAGTTTTCTAGTTCAGTGGTTCCTGTTTAGACACAGATACAAGAAGCCTGTTACTATCAAGTATCAACTAAGTTAGTTGCATGGTGTTTTACATAGTATCATTAGAATAGAATATTTGGTTTCAAAGAAAAAAAAACTCTCAGGTACCTAACATTAATGAAGCATTTGATAGTGATCCTTAACAAACACCTTTGGTTACACAGATAAAATCATTTGCTTATGCTCCATGAGATCTCGATTATCACCCCCATTTGCAATTACATGTATATCATGAAATTTAACTTTTGTCTGGTATACATATGTACATATATATATATATATAAAGAGAGAGAAAGAGAGAGAGAAACGCCAAAAACTTTAGAAGTTTAGAGGTACTAAATAAAATTGTCGCCACCATATACTAAAAATGTAAAAGAAAAATTACTACAAACAACTAACAATAACTATACTCGTTCCAGTATACAAACAACCGAGTGTGCCTTGTCCTACTGGAAAATTCAGGAGGTATTTGTGTCCTGATTCCTGGTTCAGATCCAATTCCCTCACTGCTCTGTTAACTTCTATACCCTTTCAAAACTACCAATTTTCATCTCGAATTGTCACGAAAACCCAGTCAAAAGTTGGAAAAAGACTACAGCAATAAACGGGCAGCTTTGCTTATTCCATATAATTATCTCCAAAACTGAGCAGCTCACGTACCACTCAACAACGAATACAGACAACAAAATAGACAAAAACGAGGGTAAATTGAAACAGTATAAAAGTCAACAACTATGCATTACACAAAAAATCCGAACTTCTCACAAGTAGCCATGTTTTCAGCTCCAACATTCCTTACAGTGTTCTCATACAACAACGACACAAAGAGCAGATGGAAATTGTACAGGAAGTCAACAAGCCATACATTATATTAGGAACCCAGAATTCTCATAAACAGTATAACAAGCACAAGAGAAAGAATGTATAATATATACAGAGAAAAAAGAGATGCAGTCAGCAGAAAGTCGAATTTTCAGTAAATAGCAACACAATACTCAGCAAAAATTACAAAAGAAGTGCCAATGCAACAGACGAGAACGATTTGGTTGCTTCCTGGGAGAAGATGATGGAGAGGAGGCCACTGAGAAACCGTCGATGAAAGAGGCCCCAACTGGTACAACGACTTGAGCAGTCGACTACTCGCAGGAGACGAGGAGTCTCTTACGAGTACGACGATGGGACATAGCAAATGACCATACTGCCCCGACTTTGGGGCCCGTTTCTCGTAGACATCGCGTGGGCAATTCCGCGTAACTTTTTCACGTTAGATGGGCCCCAAGGAAGGCGAAGGACGGGGCTATCTCCCCCCCCGCACGGAGCTGCGCGCGCGACTAATGTGAAGTCCCGGGAAGAAACAGCCTAACCCCATTTTCGCGTGCCCGAGTCGAAGTCCTAAAACACACACACATACACACTCCCTCCCAATCTCGCCTCGCTCTCTTGGCTTCCTTTTAACTCTCTGATTTATCCCCTTTCTCCGCCCGTACCGCCTAAATGCCTGCCGATCATCAAACCCTAGCGAATTGGGGCGAAAATCCTCGTCCGGCCTCAAAACCCTAGTTCTGGTCGTGGAAGATGTGAGTTCGCAATTGCAGCAAATCACTCCCCTCGAGACGATCTCTTCGATCCCGCTTTTGTTCCTTTTGTCGATCCTTCCTCGCTCCTGGCCGCGGAGGTAAATTTGGATCATATGAAGGATCCGTTCGATCGCACCAAGGTCGTGCTCCGGCACCTGCCCCCCGCGTTGTCCCAGGCCGTGCTTGTTGAGCAAATTGACGCGCGGTTTGCCGACC
This sequence comes from Saururus chinensis, assembly GCA_035235625.1. NCBI lineage: Eukaryota > Viridiplantae > Streptophyta > Magnoliopsida > Piperales > Saururaceae > Saururus > Saururus chinensis. The sequence goes on along the minus strand of CP141140.1, from coordinate 13,088,096 downwards.
GCTATAACTGGTTCTGCTTCCGCCCTGGCAAGAGCTGGTCATTGCTTCTCCGCAATTTGTTTCATTTTTTACAATTTCATTATTTTTATTTATTTATTTATTTATTTTTGTTCAGTTTTCGTGCGTCATTCTTGTGGCTTTGAATTACTTTTTTAGCATTTATTATTTTCATAATTTTGTCGAAGTCCTATGTCTTTTTGGAGTAAACATAGTAGTCATTTGTTCAAACCAAAGCGCTGGAAAATAGTATGGAACTGCTCGCATAATGCTTTATTAGCGAAATCAGTAATCTACACAGTTGCCATGTATTTTCGCTAGTTATATTTTGCAGTTTTTCTGTGTTGTTTCTGGATGATTAAGAAAGTCTTAACTACTATATTTCAATGCGTAGACAATTTTTCGGTCATGTAACTTGTGGACTAGCAATACAGGGTTTAGTTATGTAGAGAGGTCATCTGTTGTGTTATTCATATGGGAATAAGTAGCTTGTTGTTTGCTTTTCAAGTTTTGCCAAATTGGTCTGCTATAGGGAGACATGTTCACAGGCATGATCACTTTTTGTATTTAGTTACATGACTTATACAGTTTCTCGCATGAGATTGAAAATTTATTCTAATTAGACTTATAGACAGCAAGTTGTTTTAATAGGTAAAACAAATTGAATAACCCAGACGAGAAACATTTATAACCCACTTATAGATCTCTCTGAAATCTGAAAAAAATGACATGCGACTCACAGATGCTGTTTAAATGGTGAATGCAGCCAGAAGCGCCCGCAGTATTCTCGTGCTTACTTCAACTTCAAGAAACAAGAAGATGTTGTTGAGTTTGCGGAATTATTTGATGGACATGTTTTTGTCAATGAGAAGGGTAACATATTTCCGTGAAAAATACGATCAAAGCCACTCTTTGTTATAGTTTTTCCTGATTTCTACTTGGTCATGGATGAATAGACAATAAATTAATACGATGAAAATCTTAGTTGGACTATATTTCTTTTCGTTCTTAATGGTATCTATCTTTTCATAATAAATTAATTTTCCTAATGAACTAAAAAAGATAAGAAATGAACTTTTAATATCATTAAGGATCGAGTTTGGTCCTATCTCTGATTATTTTGTATATATTATTCAAGAACCAGTCTTTTATTTCATGCTAATTAATTATAGTTTTCAGGATCTCAGTTTAAGACTATTGTTGAGTATGCACCTTCACAACGTGTTCCAAAGCTTTCATCCAAAAAGGATGGTCGTGAGGGGACCATATTTAAAGGTACATTGGCTTGTCCAGGGAATGGAATGTGTTATGTCCAGCTGTTTTTTTATAATTTAAGTGACAAACTGTTTGGTTATGAATTAGATCCTGAATATGTTGGGTTTCTTGAGCAACTTGCCAAGCCTGTTGAGAATCTTCCAAGTGCAGAGGTACAACTTGAAAGGAAAGAAGCTGAACGAGCTGGTTAGTTATCTATTTAGTATTTGGCTAGGAAATTTAAAGCTTTGTTCTCATTTGATGGGGTATACAATTTGCCTTCATAAAAATGTTGTTGTATAATAGTGAAATTAATTACCCATTAAAAAAGAAGAGTGGAATTAAGTGGATTAACAGAAATTTTTTTAATACATACTCAGGTCAACCAAAGGAGAGTATTATTACTACACCTTTGATGGATTTTGTTCGCCAGAAGCGAGCCACCAAAAATGTGCCACAGGTACTTGCTAATATATATTTTTTGTAGGAGTAATTTTTCATAGGAGTTGTACCTTTCCTGAAGATTGCTACTATCTTTGATACATTATTTGATAATAAAAGTGTTGTAAAACTATCTGTTATCTGCTCTAACTTTTTTTTTGAATAATGTATTCTGTATGTCCTGCTCAATTTTGCACCTATGAGAGTGCTGCTGTTTATTATCCATCAGTTCTTCTTTTATATTTTGACTTTGATGGAGATATATGGTATACCAAACATTTGATGCTTTTTACCATGGGATGACTAAATTAAAAAAAAATTGAGGAAAAGCTTTGCTTGGTTGTCTTAATGACTAAGTGTTTTTTATGTTCGCAATAGGGCTCTTCAGTAGTGCTTATATGTAGTACTTAAATCTACATCTAATATTTCATCCACCTTAGAATTAGGTGGCAACTGGGGGAGGCTTTAGATCTATCCCAATGGAAGAAATAGTAATAATACAGTCTATTGACCTATTTCCAATTTAAATTTTGTGTATAAATCATGTTTTTGATGTAATATGTGTAAATACCTAGTTAACTTCGAATATAAAATAGAGAATAATGCATTGATGATTTTTTTTCTGTGAAAAGGCAAAAGTGACAATAGTAGAAAATTTGAACTCCATTGTGCATTGGGTTGTTAAATTTTAACTCTGTTGGACTCCTTTATATCATTTTTATGAGGTTGTCCACCTGTTCACTATTGTTGTTTGATGTAGGGCTTTTTCTCAAGATAGACTATTATTGTGATTGCATTCTGCTTCGTTTTGATGTATGAGTTTATTTTTTTGCCTCTGCCTTAAATAAATCTGGCCAGTTAGAGCATCTTGTCCCATTATAACAACAACTGGCATGCTTGCTTTTATCTTTCTTTATGCAGAGGTCATCAGCTAATGGGAGGCTTGGTAGAAGAACTAGTACGGCTTCACCAAATTCTAATTCTGCAAAAAGAAGCTCTGATAAGCGAAAAAGCTCTACATCAGTGGTATGAGTATATCTTCTTTGGCTATTTATTTGGAAATTGATGCAAGTAATATCCTTAGTTTATGATAAGGTATCCTGTTAGTATTCATTTTAAATTACACCACAATTCTGCTATTTGAATTTAATCTAATTTATTCTCTCTCTCTTGGGAAAAGGGAAAAGCTCATTGTTTATCGAAGGTCGTAATTGGGTTGTAGTTGTGGTGTCATTAGGTCTCCAAACTGTATTGTTTTGTGTTCACTGAATTTTGTATAAAACTAGAGGTTTCTTAAATATAAATAGCTTGCTAGAGTCTTTGTATTATCAGGAAGGGCATATTGTGCAAGATTACTACTTTTTCCTTTACATGGATATCCTTCCGTTGTTTGCTCTCAGAAAAAGGGGATAATTGAGTTAGCATTTCTTTTTGAAGGTCGTAATTGGGTGGTAGTTATGGGGTCTTTCAAGTCTCTAGATTGTATTTTTTGTTGTGTACACTGTTTCTTGTATAGAACTAATGTTTCTAAAAATAGCTTGCTAGCCTTGTGTCAGGAAGGGGGCACTTCCTGTAGGATTACCACTTTTTCTTTTACATGGATATTGTATCATTGTATTGGTTATTGGTTGGGTGATAACATGGAATCTGTAATTAACCCTAAAATGCTGGCAATGAATAAAGTTTTTGGAGATCCTATATAAGTTGTAGGGAGTTCATTGAAGTTTTTTTTGTTGGAGATCCTTTTTATGATTTATCACATGTTAAGCTTCACCAACTGTAAGCATTACTGTTCATCAATCAATATTCCACTAGCTTGAAGATTGACCAATGACCTTTCATTTTTTTTGCTATATTATTTTCTATTCATTTGCATTGTTATTATTATTGACATGGTCTGTTTTAACATTTTATTATTATTAGTTGTTAGAAAAGGATTTATTTGTCAAATTTCCTAGATTTGTAGTTAATCAAGGGCTGTCTTGGCATAAATTACTACTTTTTGTAATTTGGTGGAAGTGTGTTATTTGTCTTTTATTTTTAAGCCTTTTTAATTTCTTGACATATGCAGTACGTGCTGAGGGATAGCACAAGGAATGCAAGCAACAAGGAGAAATCAGCTTATCTTTTGGTTTTGAAGCGAGAAGACCAGCAGCTCTCAGATAATCCAACCTCTTCAGCTGAAGTTGATACTCCACAAGATGAATCTGGTATAGTCATAATCATAATCAATAGCGTCTTTTCCCAATAATTTAGGGTCGGCAACATGGATCTTACGCCTCCATTGTAGCCTGTTTTTTGCTAACTCTTTTGTAAGAGATAGCGTAGTTATATCCTTCCTTATTAATTTCATTCAAGCTCTCTTAGGCATCCCTCTCCTCTTTTGACATCGTAAAACCCTTTTAACCTTCTTGTTGGGGCACCCATTGGTCTTCTTTATACATGCACATACCAACGCAACCAACACTCTATGAGCTTCTCCCCTAAAGGTGCTTCCCCTAAGTTCTCATGTATATAATCATTTTTAATCCTATCTTTCTTAGTTATTCTACACATCCACCTTAGCATCCAAATTTCAGCTACATTTTGTTTATCCATCTGACTTTTCTTTAGTACTCAATATTTTGTTCCATGGAATATTGTGGGTCTAGTAGCAATCCTATAAAACTTACCTTCAACGTATTTGGGACTCGCCTATCACACAACTCCTGCCGTCACCTTCTATTTTACCCACCCTGCATTATTCCTATGTACCACATCATTAGTGATAATGGAGCCCAAATATCAGAATTGTTCACAGCACTATTTTGACTAGAGTTCTACTATCCTAAAGTTAAATTCTATATACTCCGTCTTCGTTCTGCTTATTTTAAAACCTTTTAATTCTAGATCCTCCCTTAACAAGACTAGACTCAATATCAAAATCACCACCATAATCTTCACTCAAAAGCAGCTAAAATTACCCTCTTCATCTCCTTAATTTCTTCATTCTTTACCAAAACCCTTTAATCGTCATTTTTAATGCGTGTAACTTGATCTAAGTCCTTACTTCTCTTATCTTTTAACTTAGTTATCTTATATATACTCCTCTCCCTTTCCTTCGATCCTAATCTATTATACAAATTATTAAATGCTTCAAATCTAGCTTCACTCACTAGTTTTTTTTTTTTGCCTCTTTTCTAACCTTAATATAAATCTCCCAACTCTCCCTACTTTTACATTTTTGCCACTCCTTTAAGGGACATTTATTTTCCTTGAGAACTTTTTACACTTCCTAGCACCACCACCACCACCATGTTTCCTTCTTTACATCTTTTCTCCTTCTCGCTTCCCCAAGTGCTTCTTTTTCTAACTTTTTAATACAATTAACTATGTTACCCCACATTGTTATTGGTTCTTCATCTAACTATCATTTCTTTCTACTCTCATTCTCTCCGCAAAGGTATCGAGTAATTCATCCTTCAAATTCCACCACTTTATCGTAGGCTCTACTCTATCATTTTTTTTCTTCATCCCTTCTTGCGGACATTTAAAACAACTAATCTATATTGTAGTGCTAAAGGTTCACCGGGAATAACTTTACAATCTTTGCACTTCCTTCTACCCTCACTTTTAACTAAGAAAAAGTCTATTTGACACATGGTATAGTAGTGGAGCATATTTATAAAGTTTTGAAGTGGTGGTCCCTTAAATTAAGGTCAATTTTACTTAGCTGACACATGGTCTTCCTACAAACTCCATAATGGTTTAAATGAAAAGATTCTTATCAGTACGAGACAAAGCAATTGGTTGATTTGAGCTTTTCTAAGCTATAATTCAGCCTCGTTATTAGCTAAGTTAATTTGGTCTTTTGTAACAGGCTCAGATTTGAATCGGAGTACCTCAGCCACATATATCATATGTTTTTCTAGTGCTTTTATTTTTTGTTTTGTTTTGGGATTAGCAATTTGGCTATTTTGTCTTGAATTTTCAGGTGTAGTCAGTGATGTAACTGTTTCTGGCGTGGAGCTTGGGAAAGGAAAACTGCTTCTTTTGAAAGGAAAACAAAAGGAAATTGTTAATGTAAGCTTAGATTGGTATCTATCCCCTGCCTTAATGTATACGTCTGTTATCATTGTGAGAATTGTTTAAATTGATACCCCTCATGTTCTATATCATCATCTAACAATTGTTATAGGGAGCTTCTACCATAGATTAAACGAATGATATTTTCCAGTTCTTGGATTTTGATTGTGTCAGTCAGCAGTCATCTTTCTTTTTGTCCTTTATGACAATTGGAATTGCAGATGGTAGTTTAGTTTTCTCTGTGCTCTATTGCGCTTCTCCTGTGGAATAGGCCTTGTTGTTGAACTTACTTCATGTCTGATCAAATTAAATTTTAGAAGTTACTCAATCAATTAACATGTTAGTAGTGTGTAATGTTTGATCCTACTAAAGTTATATTAGTTCTTTGTTACCTGGAGTTTGGGGTTGCAAAATTTCATCTGAAGCAGGAGTCACCTCCATACTGACAAATTTCACCAAATTTTGGCAAAATTGGCGAATGAGGTTGCAGTGAAAAGTGGATCACAATTTCGCCTGTTTTGCTGATTGCCTGAATTTTCATTGATTTCGGCACCTTTTCTCTTTTTTCAGATGTTTTTGCTGCCCCACACCCAGGTAACAAACTGGGTGGGGCCTGTTCTTTGAGGCCCTGCAATGGTGGATCTTGCACAGGCTGGCAATCACTAACTCTGCTCTGTCGGCCTGTGTCAATTTGACATTTAAAACTGACCCTAGGTAATTTAAGAGACCACCATCTAGAGACTGGACGGTCCAGATTGGTCCAATATAAAACTAGTGCTAGTAAATATGGAATAAAACAAAATTTCCCTGTTTATAAAATTAAAAATGTTGGTTTTCCAAATGAAAAAAATGCTACATTTGGTCAAGGTCAACGGCCTTATGCAAACAATGAAAACCAGATTTTGATGCTTCCCTCCACTCCTGGTCCCACCTGTTTTATACTTGTGTTTTTAATTTGTTTTATTAATTGTTTTAAGGATAAATTGGATTGAGGATACTTAAGTGATTTCAGATTGTTAAAATTGTATGCTTAATTTACCTCGTAGAGGGTGGAGCATTAGGAAGATAGGACTACAAAGTAAATATAAAAATCTATTGAATTTTAACTATGGCCCTAACGTTCTATCACACACTTGCTGAAACTTTCCCAAAATGAGCCAAACCGAAATCCCGACCTTCTCACTATGGTCAACTCAAAAAATTATCATGTTCTTTATTATCTTCAGTGTGATTGCCAGGTCCAACAAGATTTAAACTGATTTTTTAGTTGTTTTACAGGTATCAGGAGATACATCTCAACAACATAGTATCGCAACTAGCAAACCAAGCCAACGGCGGGAGGCTAGTGGAAGGATTATTCGAAGCATACCTTCAAACAAAGAAAGTCAGACAAATACAGGACCTTCCTTTTCTGAGCAGCAAATGCAGTCATCAAATCTGGAAAAGGATAAACGTCCACCACGACCGACCAACATTCGATCCATGTTAAAAGAACATATTTCCAACATTTCGCTACCTGATAGCGACATGAAAAGAACTTTGCATGATAAAGCTGCTAATAGTGATTTACATTCCTCTACTCCTGTTAATGAGAGACATGATAGACGGACTCGAAATAGAGACCGGCCTGATCGCGTAGTATGGACACCTCTTCGGCGTCCAGATGGATCTAATACCAGTGGTGATCACCACCCACATTCTTCACAATCTGGACAGTTGGTAGCAGCATCCTTCGATGGAATCAGTAAAGCTGGAGATGATGCTGAGGATGGCACTGGCAACAATTTATCGGCTAGTGGAAAGCCTAGAAGTCTGGATGCTAGGGGCCACATTTCACAGCTTGGGCGCGGTACAACAAGAGGCCAGGATCTTGGAGAAACAAGAGGTGATGCATCAGGAACAAGCAGGATTGGTGAAATAAGAAACCTTGGAAGTGGACGTAGTAGTCAATCTTCTGTGGAAAATGGTAAGCTTTTGTGAGGATCATCTAGTCTATTTTAAGTGTGCACGAATTATATTGTTTGTTTGCTTGTAAAACCTGGCTTAATTTTGCTTTATGCAATGTAATTGTTTTTTTATGGTTGTATTCATGATTAGGTTCTCATAGACATGGAGGTCGTCGTGGACTTGCTCATGGATTGAAGGAAGCTGATGGGGCTGTAAATTTATCTGAAGGAAAGCACTCTCAGCGGAGAGGGAATGCTAGCTATGTTTCCCATGAGGTGAACCACTTTTAATTTCTTTACTTAATTTTTTTGGTGTCAAAGTTAGTTTGGTTTTAACTTTTTCATTTTGTACGAAACCTATATTATTATACAAGTGATCATTCTGTCTTTTTTGTTTCCAGAAACAGGTGTGGGTACAGAAGTCAAATTCCGGTATTTAAATTTATAAAAATGGTATGTTAATTCTCCTTGTCAGTTGCATTCTTCATTAACTTTGAGTAATAGTTTGCGGTCTGTGCATGACTGTTGATGTTGTGGCCTGGAGTTATTCAAGTAAAGTTTACATATATTAGGCATATAAGCAGTCTTAACAGACAAAAGTTTTCTTTTATTTTCTTGCTAAAAATTCCCTTCCTTTTCTTAAATTTCACCTGCTTCTTGCAATTAAAATGTTCTGGAAGTTGATCCCATTATCATGAATAATTCAAAAAATTGAAGCTAAAAGATGACCCAGATGAGTGTGTATATTTAGTCCGGATGTTATTTTGGAAAGTGTTGCTTATGCTACCAGTTTGGTATATGGAAGCTCTATCCAGCCTGTATATTCTGTTTACTAATTGTGTGACTTATTATATTGGATGTATATACATATTCCATAAAAATGGCCCTGTTAAATACTGCTATAGTAAATAATTCTAAATTAAAAGTTTAAATTATGTTTGATATTGGAAACAATTAATTTTTTTCTAATTAAATTCTTTTGATACTTAGGAAATTGTCTTATTAAATACTCCCTCGGTCCTATATTAATAGCTACATTTGGGAAAATAGTGGTTTTTATTGAATAGTGAAACCCACATCTAAGAGAAGGGAAAATAAGCTTACGATACTCTTTTTTAAGGATTCAACCACTTAAATTTAACAAAATGGAGCTATTAATATGGAACATGCTTTTTACCAAATGGAGTTATTAATTTAGGACGGTGGGAGTATTTTGGGGTCCACACAGTTGAGGTCAAAACACTATATCCTTAATGTAGGTAGTTTTATCTTTTGTCAAACCAAATTAAGCCTTGGAAAGATTTCAGAAGTTCTTTATGAAGGATATCTGAACATGAAATTGGGTTCATATGCAAATATGTAAATAATGATTGTGCATGAATGCTGTTATATTGGATGTTTCCAGAGGGGTAAATGCTCTTTTATCAACAAACAAAAAATGCTCCACTGAATCCTAATGTCTTGATTTTTTATTCGCTAAAATGGATTGCTGATTCGTGTACACATGTGGACATGATAATTCTACAAATAATATTAGTGCAAGTAAGTGGCATGAGGCTCATATATTGTTTGTAAAATCAGGAGAACTTTCCCCTAGGAACTCATTGCAGGGGAAGGAAAATGCAAACACCCTCTTCGAGGTGGCCACAGTGGTGGGATTAAGGGAGATGGAAAGAGGTCCCTTGGATTAAGGGGCCCACAAAATTTCAGCTCATTCTGACGTGTGGCCCCTCTTCATCAACTCTCTGCCCACAAAGTACTTATGTTTGTGTGCGGAATTTCTTATCTATGAAGTCTTATTTAAAGAGCTATATCATGGTGCAGATTTTTCTCGTGTTTGCACGAAGTTTGTGGTTGACTTAATCTTCTGAGTATGTAATCCTTACGAATAGTGTGACTCCACTGTGGCAATGTCAACTGCATGGATTCACATTAATATGGTTTTTAGCACAAGCAGCTGGTTAGTACATGTGGTGGAACACAAGTAATTAAATCCACTAGAGGATAAGGGGGTCTACACTGAATCTTGATTGGAGGTCATCTGCTGGAATATGTCTGTTGTTTGACCAATGGATATGATAGAAGTGGAAACTCTTAACTCCTATTTTGCTAAGATAGATGAGCCGGGGATGCTGCCTTTGTGAGTTCAACCAAAGGCTGCTGTTTTTGATTTGGTGTAGCCTCTCCTTCAGAAGCTTTGGATCTTGTTTGATAAAGCTGTAAATACAGTTCAGGCGGCAGTCGTGTTACAGCCAGTCGCCATCTACCGCTACAGGTTGAAACGCCTTTTGATAGTTTAAGGACATTGTTGTCAAGAAAAAGAGAAATAGAAAGCATTCTGTAAGAGAGGCAGGCAAGAATATCTTGAGGCACCCATGTGCTTTCCATACACAAATTGGGAGCTCTGTTTGTTCTGTTCGATTGCAAGAAATTGGTTGGAAAAGATAGGGTTTTCTTGGGGAATTCATGATGTGTGGCTGGGAATAGATATTGTTTGGCCTGTTGCATGACAAATCTCAGGTGTTTCTGTGTTGTTTTCCCATCAGAAAACCTGATGTGGCTGATTACCTATCATATTGCCTGAGCTTAGTGGTACTAACAGATGGTTTTGCAATTTTTGTTAATGGTCCTGTAATTAATGCGTCTAAACATCATATCTTGTATCACAGAAAATAGGTATAGAAAGTGATCTGTGCCCTTATATCGTGTTATACTCCCATGATAGGGATTATCTTAATATGAAGGCCCAGAACCATTTTATGTGGTGCAGAGCTACATCTATCCCAATTCCCAATAGTAACTCCTGATATTTGTTCCAAATTGTTTACGAAGGACAATATGGCACCTTCCCGTTATATGTGAGGTGGATGGTATCTTCATCCTGCATATATTTGGTAAACGCTCACATCATTTCCTTAAGGAAAACCAAGTGTCCATGGCCGTTGCAGCCAGTGCCGCAATTGTGGGTGGTCGGATCCTAGCTGCCATGACTATGCTGCCATCGTGCAAAAAGTGGGGCGTGTGAGAGGAAGGTACGGGTCTACCGAGGAAAAGTATGTTTTGGGTAAAAAAAAAAGAGGTCTAGTGACTTAAAGAGGAGATACGAAAAGTTTTACCATTTTTATTCGTTATGCTTTTTTCTATTACTTGACACAATTAGCACAATTTAGACAATATTATCAAAATAATTATACAATAATATTATCTTCAAGGAAACCAAAGAATTACATGTGGTTTATGATTAATATTTGTTGTGTTGCAAAGCGATTTTAAGGTGTTGCAAGGTGATCCCTCTAGTTGAGCAGTTAAAAATAATAATACTTGTTGTAGCATTTGATAAAATTATTTAAATAAAATTGGCTATGTTTGACTTATTTATAATTAGGAAAAAGATACTATGAGATTGGGCTCACGTTGGATGTGCGCTTGAGCCTGGGCATCTTAATTTGACAATACAATGGGGTAAGTTTGTTTACCCCTTGAGTTTGTGCATTCTTGAATCAAAATTTGTCGGCCCACAAAACGGGCTCGTTCAAATTGGGCTCTTATAATTATGACCATATTGTTAAGACGTTTGTGCAGTTTTATTCATATAACTTTAGCAAAGCGCACTAAAGTGGATGTAGCTATGTTATTGGAATTGTTTTGTTCAATTTTGACTCACCTATTTTTAACTATGACCACACTGTTAAAATGATTATGCAATTTTGTTCAGATAATAATTCTATTTAAGTGTTGAAGTGGATACAGTTATGTTTAATCATTTGGACAGTTGCCTATTTTGACTCTCTTGTTTAGAACTATGATCCTTCTCTTAAAATATTTGTGTAATTTTGTTCAAATGATTTTATTAAAGTGTTAAAGCATATGTAGTTACGTTTATTCATTTGGGCAGTTAGTTTAAATTTGTCACTTGTTTATAAGTATGGCCCTACTGTTAAAATGTTTTTGTACACTTAGGAGATAATGCTAGAAGAAAGGTTGAAAGTGTTATTACATCCTAGTCTAATCATCTTTGAGGGAAATGAGGATGCTTTTAAGCGGTTTGAAATAGTTGGAACCATGCACCCATCCGCTTTGATAAATGATGAGTAGAAAATCGACCGTGCTTGAGATCATGACAAGCGGCCATTACCACTTCCAAAATCAAGTACAAGAGCTTTCTCAAGTTATGTGGGCAATGTGATGATTGTGGAGTGGTAATATAAGTGATAAAAAAACCAACTATAAATATATGTTGAAAAGAGAAAGAAAATGTATGTCCCAAATAGACTTAAAGGTAAGTTTTATAAGATAGTTATTAGCCTTTAATACTCAATGGAGTAAAATGTTAAACACCAAAGAATTATATATATAAACTGAGCATAGTTAAAATGAAGATGCTAAGGTAAATGTGTGAAATAATTATAAAAGATATTATTAAAAATAAGTATATAAATGAAAACTTAGGGGTAACACCTCTAAAGAAGAATCTCAAAGATTATAAGTTATATTGGTATGGGCATGTACAAAGAAGGCCAATTGATACCAAGAAGGTTAGAAATGTTTTATATAATTAATGTCAAACTTAAGAAAATTTAGATGAAATTAATAAAAAATAGTATAATTATCTTATCTTTTACAACAAAAATTGATACAAAATAGACTAAAATAGAGGCATAAGATCCATGTTATTACCCTAAATTATTAAAAAAAATACTTTTAATTATGATTATGATGACCCAACTCTAACTATTTTCATCATCTTTTTACTGATTTGATGGTTGTTAGAGAATCCATGGCAGGCATTGTACCGGCACCATGAGTTTTCACTCCTTGTGCACACGTCTCTTCCTGGCAAAAAAATCATCTTGAGCGTTGACCAAAGATCTAACCTCAACACTAAATATTTTGACCTTAATGACAAATCGCTTTTACCTTCTCTTATATATGTATTTGCACGTCAATGCAAAAACGTTTAGGTGATAATGTTCAATCGATGTATGCGATATGTATAATTTTTCTGATGTCTTTTATGATAAATAGCTTGAATGGATAACGCAAGCATACCCAGCGTGTTCGTGGCCCTCACTATGGCGACCATGGCCAGATCTAGTTAGGTCATGGTTGTACCAGCTCTATCCATGACGACTGAAAAAATGGTCATTGTAACGGCTGCAAAAATGGCTTAGCTACGGCCTTTTCCGGTATATCCCCAGCCGCAGGCTCAAGATTTGGCCAATTTTGCGATTACCATGGCCTATTTTAAAATAAGGAGGGAGGTGGAGAGAGGAAGAAGGTGGTGGTCTATTTTAAAAAATGGGGGAAAAGTTTTTGAAAAACAATAATAAAAAAAAATTCTATGACTTACAATTGAAAAATCTCTCGTGGATAAAAATGAACGAAGAGGACTGCTCGTTTACAACAGGCAGTAAGGGCATTTTATTCTGAGAAAAAGGTCAAAGTTTAATGGGCACCAGCGATTTTGATGTTAGGGTAATGTTAGAAAGACTTGCTGCTGTTGAGCTGACCGAGGTTCTGAAGCTAAGTACAGCCAACTCTTATTTTATTGCTTAAGCACAATTTAGCCAACTCGCCTGCAATTGCAAAAGGCTTTAACAGGTAAATTAACGATTTCCATGAAAAAAATTTATACACTATTAAACAGGGATAACTACCTCAGAGAAACTTCAAAATTGGGATTTAGAAATAGTAAGTTCTCCCCGTAGGAAGAACTTAACCACGAATATTTCCTCCTATATATAATATGCATTCATCATATTTGGTGACAATTTATACTTGATGGCATCACTCGCTTGTGTACTTGATATAGTAAATATAAAATTCAATGCATTAAGCGAACGCTTTATTTGGCTTCAATAATTTGAAATCAATTGCGTAAGTAACTCTAAATACGCGACCATATTAAACAATCATTGCAATTAGTTAATCTCTGCCACGATTGGCTTGCTTAGTAGAATTGCCACTTAGCAAGTTCTATCAGACAATGGCTAGCAAAAAAAGAGTGCAATCAAAATTATTGTCACTTTGGAGGTAAGGAGGAGCCCCTAAGGGCTACAGCTTTACTAAATAAGCATGAGAAAATTTAGATCGGGGCCTGTTACGTAAGTATGGCTGCGAGAAGCCAAACACCAACAAAAAAACACAAGCACACCAGAAGAGTATTATAAGATCGGATTATTCTATCATTTGTAAAAGACTTATGATACGAATCAGGGAGCCTTTACCTATATGACACCCAATACGTAATCGGTAGTAATCATCAATAATTGATCATAGTCTGGGGATTCTATTTAAGAAGCACAATTCCAAAAGGCTAAGGATGTTGCCACAATCAATCGACATTATTCCCACATAAAATGGAGAGCAAATATGAATAAGTATTTATATTACCTTGCTAAATACATTAGGACCGAGCTTTGTGCTATTCCTTCCTCTGATGAAAATATCTCTGCTACTAGAAAAAATTACTAGTTTAACCCCCTCATCATGGGAATACTTCCGTTGGCATTAAAAGTACCAAGAAATTATCTGTAGCGAACATTTTTGTCATGGTGTCTGGGCGATTTCAAGTAAAATCTTGTGCAGAGACTGAGGCTTTGAAAAGAAAGGGCAATGGTCACTGCCTTTGATCTTAAACACCCCATTTGGGGGATTCTCCCGAACAAGCTTCTCCTGGATATCCGGTGACAGTGTTCGATCTTCAAGTGTCTGAACAAAGTAACGCTGAACTGTACCATAATGTTCTGGCGAAATGGACAACTTCTCCATAATGGGGCCCAGAGGAATAGGTCTCATGGAAACCATGGCTAAAGCAATATCCTAACAAAACAATTTCTCCAGTTATTTCTTGCAGAAACCATGGGTTTAGGATGAGACTAAGTGTCAATCCATATAGCTATGAGTACACTTAAATGCTCATTCCTACATGTAAAAAGACTAAATCGAATAGGAAATGATGCTTACAACAGGCAATTGTGGCATATATTTATTATTAGAAAAGAAAATGAAACAAAGAAAGGAAGCAAGATCATGTGAAACCTATTTTCTTATGACGATTAAATCTCCATATGCCAAAATGCGAGCAAATGTTGACATATGCACTTAAATGTCTATTTAAGGAAAACATAATCCTTCATTTCATTGTATGTGCAAGTTTCAAATAACATTGAAAGATGGCATTATTTTTTTCCCCTAAACTTACCTTTAAAGGGCTCTGGTTGAAATATAGGGTTTTGATTTGTTCCTTGTCGAGCATGAGACTCGTAGGAGGTTTGTCTTTACCATCGCCATATCTAAGATGCTCTGATTCCTGCATAAATATCTCGGCAGAGGCTAGCTGCAAATAAGAATTACAGCATTAGAACATGTACAAAAGAGGCATTGATGAGTTTTAAACTAAAGTTTTATTGTTACATCAAAATGAATCCACTTCTATAGAGGGCATCCAGCCTAGTACTTTAGGCATAGATCTACTAAAATTGCTAAATACTACAAATACAAAGTATAGAAAGATCTCTATAACTTCTCCATCCGGACCTATTCCCAACCTAGAGTAGCTAGATGGGGAAGTAAAATTAATCCTTCTTCATACATTGGTGTCTGTGGTTACATGAGCTCATAGAATAGCACAAGGAACTTGCACACAACTAGATAGATAAGAAAAATGAGCTAATCTATCTCAATTTTGATATTCCTACATTTCTGGACATGCTAGGCCAAAAGATACTAAGTTAATAAGAAAAATGAACAATAATGTAAAAACTTTGCTATGAAATTCCGTACATTCAATTGTACTATTAATATAGAACTGTTGACAGAGAATTCACAGTCATTGAAGCAATTCCAGTGGTGACATAATAATAGACAAAAGAATGACCATGTCAATCCATTAGTGCTCTTATAAGAATATCACTCCTATAGCATAAATGATCATTTACCATAACAAATTAACTAGCAATTATAAATAACCATCATCGACTCGACTGGCATAAATATACCTCTTCTGCAAAGACATCAAAGGGTCTCTTGCCGTTTAAAACCATTGTTGCACATAAGAAAACTGCTTTTGAAATTTTTTGGGGACAGCTCTCTAATGCATAGGATATCGCCGCTCCTCCACAGCTATGTCCAACCAAAATAACCTGACATCTACTGAATCATGTTATTCTCCAAGAAAAATTGAAATCCCAGAAAGATCAATGTAAAGCCTTGTCTAGTTGTAAGATGTATGTCTAACCTTTTCATCCTCCGGAAGATTATTTAAATATTCAATGAGGGGCTTTGAGTATTCAGCAAGAGTTGATATCGAATTTGGATCTGTCGGTTCAATCCCTGATCCAGTAAGATCTAGAGCAATGGGAAACAACCCTGCTTCCTCCAAGAGAGGAATAGACTTGTACCAACACCATGCCCCAAATCCTTCACCATGAACAAGAACAAATTTCTTTGTTTTGATGTTCTCTAGAAAATCTGAAACCTACATATAAGCTTCAAGTTGAGAACTGCCTTGTGTGTCAGTGTGTATCTTAATTAATACTTCATTAAGGTATAATAGATCAACTTTTATTGAATTTACAAAGAACCAAACCAAAATGTCATTGCAATTTTATGCACAAGCTGAACAATGACATATGACAAGCACATCATTCATACTGAAGTTCACCAAACTCACCACAGGGCACCAATAGATGACCCGATACAATCATAAATAAAAAACGTATCCAAGTGAAGTCTTAGGAATTCTAGAGATGTAGGATATTCAAATGCAGGAGTCGGGACAAAACAATGAGGCTTTGCAGTAATTGAAAGCTGTGTAAGTTGAAGGCAACCTTCGCTCCACTTTCAACTTTGCATGGAAAGAAAACTAACAGATTGAAAATTCCAATAAAGAATGAAAAGATTAAAATCCAGGATCACAAATGGGACTCTCTAGACAAACCCAACTCCAAAAAGGTGCTCCAACCCATTTCTGTATAGAAATTTGAAGAAACAGTTTCAGCTGCTGTTGTTGTTGATCCAAATTTTTAACGCCATAAATTTGGGAGATAACTAGAAAGACACAGCATTTGATTGTGAGTTCAACAATCAAATGTAATGAGAGGTGAGAATCAATACTTCCTAAGTTACTAATTTCTATCTGAAAACAAAACGGCAACAAATATAGAAAGCATTGCATTTTTCATTCAAAAAATCCCTACTAAGTGATCTCCACTAAATAAACATATTTCGGGAATAACACTTTTGCTATACATTCTTGCAAGTAAATTAGCGTATTGATGCTCATACAATCTGCCTTTTTTTTAGGTGAATACATCTCCTACATGTTTAAAGAAAGCACTTAATATCTTCATTGAACAATAAACCTACATGTTTTCCTTTTACAACGATTGTAGTAGAAATAATAATTTCAATTATTCTCTACCGTTATCACTTGCATCGCTAAATTCGCCAAAATTATTCGACGGGAAAAAAGGTAGCAGAGGTGACATAAGAATGTATAATATGATCAACCTACCTGCTTCCCGTTGGGAAGTGAATCAGAATTTGTCCTTCGACGAGAACTCGTGGACCCAATACGGCGCGACATGGATCCCTCAAACCGCTGAGATAGCTGATGCTGCTGAATTGCCATCGAAAGTGCTTGTCGGTGCAATAATTCCTCCTCCAGGGCAAGCTTCCTCTGCGAGGAACGCCCACTTCTCTTGCTCCTTGATCTGATATCTCTATCATCCTTCTTGGGCATGCACATCAGCTTATTCCCCATTTCAACCCAGACTTTGGAAGAATCAAACCAAACACCTAGCTATGTTGCTGATTTCTGCCGGGAAACTACAGAAACTCTATAAGATTTCCCTGTGGTTGAGAACAGCATTTGACCCTTTCTCACTGATCTGAGTGTCCAAGACAACCACACCGTGAGCCCTGCATCTGGTATGGAAGAACAACAACTTAGCAGGAACCCGTGTCTCTCTCTTGGATATTTTCTGCCATGCCAAAAAAAAAACCTCGAAAAGTAGGAACTAATGCAAAGCAGAAGTAAGCCAACATACCAATTACGTGAAGAAGAAATGGTCACAAACAAAACATACCGATTAGACCGCCGGATTATTCGCCATATACTGAGTAAGTGGACCTTCTCTGCTCGCTACTAGATCGCCCAACTCGACAGACGAGCAGATGATATGAAAGCCAGTCAAAATTTTCCTTAAAAAGAGGAGAGAGAGAGAGAGAGATGGGCCACTGGGCAATGGTGCGGGAAGGTTGAAGAGGGGAGGGAGAGAAGGCGTTGAAAGGGAGACAAAGACAACAATAAATGAGGGGGGAGCAGGTGAAGCCGAACCAAATTTTCAACCCATTTTGACGGCATTTAAGTGCTCCTCCCCTCCTCCCCTCTCCATGACAGCAAACTGGTTGGTTCCCTTGGACTCGTCATTGGTTGGTTGCCTTGGTTTTTCTTGTCACATTGTTTCCACATGCTGGCAGCTCCCTCCCCTTGGGCTTATCCTCCTCCTCGCTGGTTGGCGGAGCCGTAAAAATTCTCCACACAGCTACCAGAGGCCACAACCCATTTGGTCGAGACTTGAGCCTGTCCGAAGACCCAGAACAAGACAAAGACGCCCAGCGGCAGTAATTGCAATTCTTGGCGTCAGTTGGACGTCGCCCTCATTAGTCACCACTTCCCACTCCTTCAACATCAATCGCCATTACTTACAGCTTCTTAAATGCTTCATTTACCATTCAAAGGAAATAAAGAAACTTCATTCAACGACACTCGCCTCGTTTATGCGCATTTCTTACGCAATCGCCATTATTTGCAGGTTCTTACAAGTTAAAACGCCTCAACTCCGAACATCTTCGAATTGAAGACCTGTAGATTTCTTTTATATATATACATTTGGAAGTATATTTTGCTTTTATGAGTTTGTAGGGACTGTTCATCGGATGTCGATTTGATCCTTTCCTTGATCAACCCATCATCCGTTTTGCGTTATTAAGGGCCTTGTCTACTTTTGTCACAGATTCAAAGTGGTAGGTCAGGTCATCCTCCGGTCGGCACGACCGCAAAAGCACCGAGGCGCACTTAAAGGTTAAAGCTCAACTCCACCAACGCTCCGTGTGCCGGAGCCGCCGACCGCTGCCTCACACTTAACACTGGGACTCCAGCAGGCCTCTCGACTCCATTGGCGCATGGCGTTGACTCCATTTAAAATTGTACTTAAGGGGTGTTAACGAGCCAAATATAATCGAGTTTTAAAGTGTTTGAGCTTAGGCTGGAACTTTAATTTAACGTTCTAGTTAACTTCGACCGAGTCAAATTGCTATGTCCTATAACAATTAATTAGTTTTGTAATTGTTAACCAAAAGGTAACTAGAAAAAAATATTAAAATAAATATAATTAGTAAGTAGTCTAATGTATTAGATTAAAAAATTAAATAAATTAATTTTTATTGATTTTAATTTTCTAAGTTAGACTATTAATACATAAAGGAGGGAATAAAATTTTATGAAAAATAATTGTAAATCTCACGATACATATTATATTTTTCCAAATAAAAAGTCTCATGTATTTGTACATGAAAAAAATAAAATAATATATTTTATAAAAAAAATTAAAATTTAGTAGATATAATATATATATATATATTAAAAAATAATATATTTAATCTGAGTTTAAGTTTTTATCGAACTTCGAACCGAGTCGAGCCAAACACATATGTTTGTGTTTAGCTTGACCAACTTCAAATTCAAGCTCTAACGCGAGTTGAGCTAAGTCGAACTCCAGTTGAGTCAAACTTTCGAGCTTACTTTAACACCCCTAACTATACTTATCAAAGTCTTTATGATTACTCCAAATAGATCATGTCAATAGGTATGAGATATGACACTCATATCACATATTTTGATATGCTAAAAGTTGCATTAGTCATGTACCAAAGAAAAAAAATTACATTAGCCTGATATTATCCGCATAAACACCATAATAATTTCCACGTTCCCCACTAATAAAGCACCTGATGTAAAAAATACACAAGAGTTATTTATCTAGAAAATAGAAAATATAAAGTGTATATGTTAGAGCACGTTAGCATCAAGGCAAGTGTCTAACCCTAACATATGCTAGCATACTTGACATCGATTTTAAATATGCTTAAGAAATACATATTAGGCGCTCATGGCTTCCTTACGTTAGGATGCTTTGTGAGTGAAAAACATAAAAAATACAAAAATATTTAAGAGAAGCACATGGTTGAGCCCTAATAATGTACTAGTGATGCCATATGTATCATTTACCTAAAATTGGTAAAAAAACATTTGCCAGGAGATGAATAAAGGTGGGTAAATTGGGAAGAGTTGTCTACACTTAACATGAGCCAGAGCAAAAAATGCATATGGACCATCTATATTTACATCAATGGTATATACACTAGTACATGTTAGTGTCATTAACATTGACTTTAATATGTATTAACATGTGCATCATTTAATATGTATTAACATGTGCATCATTGATCTTATGGATGGATGGTCTACATATATTCCTTAAACTATGCTCATGGAACATTAAAAACTCTTGTAGTAAATTAGTAAATTGAGCCTACTTATCAACACTGAATCCATCCTTGAGCTGTTCTCGCGTGTTAAATTAATGGTGAGTGGGACAAAGAATGACAGTCCATTGATTCGTCCTTATTTATATAATTGATAAATTTGTTTAAATGTGTACCCTTGGGAGTCATTTATATAACTAGTTTAGGTGTTTGGGGTCTCTTCTGCAACGACAGGACACGAGGTTTGCGTGGTTACGTGATAACCTCAACTCCATTTTGTCCTTGAAAAAAAATCCATCTGGTCCCACGTTTTAAAATGTGATGCATGGCAGGGAAAGATACGTGACACCAGATGGCTAGCTAAGTTATGAGTATCCATTGGCACATGGGGACCCACCATATTGAAGTTTGTGGCCATGAGATCTCCTTCACATGTCCCCTTAAAAAATACTATTTTCGTTTTATATTAATAATTTTATTAAAATAAAATTATTAAAGAGTAAAACTTTATCTAAGAAATGAGAAAATAAGTTTATGATAATATTCTTTAAGTACTTAATTATTTAAATTAAATAAAATAAAATCATTAACATTAAACAAAATAGAAATATTAATTTAAGACGGAGGGAGCATATTTATAGCAAAAAAAAGTCTCATTAATTCATTTGATCAATCGTAAGGGCAGGCAGACAAGTTTTGATATAGTCTGATATGTTACTAAGGGGCAGGCAGCTCTTAAGTAATATGTATTATCAAATCTCAATTTGACGGTTTACGATGTCTAATTTATTTAATATGTAAAACCGGAGTTGCTTTTGATCCTTCTTCTTAAAAAAAAGACTAAAATTTATATCCCAATCTACATTGAAAGATTGGGACGAGGATTGACTATGTCAATGTTCCTAGTTGTTTGCTAAACATTACATTTAATAAAAATAATTATATTTAGGGAAATTTCTAAATTTTATTATTTAAATAAATATTAATCATTTTAGGAGACTAAATATATACTAAACATGTGTTTTAACACTTGTCCTCTTGTGGCCCAAGCATCACAGTGGCAATTAGTATATTCGTATTTTTCACATTAAAAGAATAAAGTCATCACCTTAAGCAACTAGAGTAGTTAGAAAAGGTAAATTCAATACTTAAAGTGTAACAACCTTGATTTTTTGGTATAATTTTCTACCACTAATAAGTAAGGGTGTTAACGAGCCGAGCTGAGCTGAGCCGAGTAGTGGACTTTTACGGCTCGAGCTTGAACTGCTGAAGCTCAGCTCAAAGCTTGAATAAGCTCAAAATTTCAAGTTCGAGCTCGAACTTAAGTAAGTGAATCATGAGCCTAGGCTCGAACGAGGCTCGAATTAAAAAAATAAAAATTATATATATATATATATATATATATATATATATATATATATCTAAAGTATAAAAAGTATCACAAATACTAATATTCTTTTAGTATTAAATATTACTAAAAATACTTCCACAAGTATTACGACTACACCTTGAACATCTAATTATAACACCCCGCTTTTCTAATTACGTTTAGCCTACGGTGTTAGAGATAATTAGATAATTTTTCAAGGAATTTTAGAGGGTTTCAGAGGTTGAAACCTTCGTATATGAGTAGAGCTCGAAGAAACGAGTGTAACGATTCAAAAAACGCGTGAAATGGAGGTCGGGACCGGAAGTTACGACCTCGGGGAAAACGTGTAATATAAGCGGGACCCACTTGGTAAGAGCATGATGTATTACTTTAAGTGGGTTAGTATTGAAGGGCTCATCAATACGAGTCCAACGGTACCTAGAACGCGTGAAACCGAGTCCGGGGCTTGAAGTTACGTGTGTTTGAGGTTTTGGTTTTAAAAATAAATAAATAAATAGTAAGTCGGCGCTCTCGGTGCGCACGGCACATGACTGGCACGCTGCAGCGTGGGCCTGCACGGCGTGCACCCGCATTACAGCGGGCACCGCCTCCCGAAACCAGCGGCGCCACGGTTTCGGCGCAGCACCGCAGTTTCGGCGCAGCTAGGGGGTTATAAATACCCCCATTTCTTCTATTTTTGGGGAGAGACTTCTCTCCCCCGTTTCTGAGCGTTCTGAGTCCGATTTAGCCAATCTAAAACCCATTTCCTACTAAATCGAGTGTACTCTACGCAATGGAGGGGTCCTTTCTTTGAGTTGGAGTCCATATATGGAGGAAATGCCCAAGACAAGGAGAGGTTCTGCCCGTTGTCCTCAAACACCGACCAACTTCGATTTCTCTGTTTCTGACAATCTTAACTCCGATTTAGTCAATTCAAGAGGTGTTCTTGACTAAATCAAGTGTTTTCTACATGATGGAGGGATCCGTTTTCCAAGTTAGCAACCGTATGAAGAGGAAATGCCCTTAGACAAGGAGAGGCTCTACCTGTTATCCTCGAGCACCGAACAAGAAAAAGGGGCCTGGAGTAAGACGGGGTTCTGTCCGAAGTTTTCGGGCCACATCAAGAGAAGTAATCCAGAGTAAGGGAGGTTCTGTCTGCCACTCACGGGTGTAGAAAACGAGAAGAGTCTCCGGAAAAGAGAACATTTATACGTAGTCTTTCAGTATAAGATGAGGAACGTATGGAGGCTAGAGGAAGCTTCGTCTACTATCTTTGGATTTGAAGGGGAGGATGCTCATATGAGCAACTCTGAATACTGCCACCTTACGAGACATGAGGGGAGTAAGCATTTCTAATCTCCAGTTTTAATTATAGAACGGCGTGTGTGCTATGCCATGATCCATATGCTTGCTATGCTTATATGCCATGATGTGTGTTGTCTCACTCTAGGGTAGAGCGAGACGCGTGATGTGTGTGTTTGGTCTCGGCTCAGTGATAGAGCGAGACATGTAGTGTGTTTTCAGTCTCGGCTCAGTGGTAGACGAGACATGTAGATATGTTTCGTCTTGTTCTCTGATAGAGCGAGACATGTGAATGTGATTGATCCTGCTCTATGATAGAGCGAGATATGTGTTGCTGGTGTTTTATCGGGTTTCTGTATAACTACGTTCGGATCCGATCATATTGGAATAATATCCAATACGTACGTAGGCAACCAACGGCAAGGTAACGTTGGCCCGATCCAAATTAATTATAATAATATGTTTTATTATGTTTTACACGCGACAAACTATGAAGCTTCGTTGTTTGTATGTATTCGTCACAACCTAAGTCTACGTATGGTGAAGCCTTAAAGCTTCGTAGTGCGTAGACGAACGTTGTACCTCTTGCACACAAATGATGATTCATGGCTTAAGGAAAAAAAATTTTCTATTAGTGATTTTGTGGGCCCGATTCGGGTCGGGTCGTTACACTAACTATATGTAGTCACTATGAAATAAGAAAATTATGATAAATAAGTTTAAGTTACATATGCTCAAAATAGACAACATTACTATTTTCCTCTCTTTATGTACATATAATCACTAAATTAGCTGCAGAAAATAAAAACTCACTTAGGCAACATTGCTATCTACTTCTTTGTATTTTTTTCTTTACATACTTATAAGTCACTTATAAAAGAATTATTCTTTAGCCTTAGTATGCCTCTAAAAAAATTCTAAAGTACTTATAAAAAGATATACATTTTGTAAGCTGAGGACGGTCCCAATATCATGCTTCAACTTTTAAAAAAATATTTAATCATTCTTTTGTAGACTAAGGTTGGTCCTCCTAATGTCATGCTTCTTTTAAAAATATTTTTAAGCATATTATTGTGATATCATGTTTACTCTCTATCATATACTTTTAGCTCCATTTAGTTTTTAAATTGAACTGATTTTAGTTCATCTTCAAAAACCAAATGGAGCTATTAATTTGGGATAGAAGGAGTATATTAGTCTTTGTGTCTCTAATAATTTTATTTCCATAAAATATATATCATATATAAAAATTATATATTCATTACAATTTAACCAGGATATATATCATGAAATTTTTTTATATAAGTTTAGGCTCACGTACATCAGTGTGAGCTAAGACATTATGGGTCATCAGATCGAGACCCGAGGGCACAAAAAGACATAAACTAATCTGCCTCCTGAGTTATGTGTGTTGTTGGATTGTAATTTGATGATGCACGACATCGAGGCTCATGCAGTCGTGAATGAGCCTTGACTCATATAAATAGGTCTCATATATTATATATGATACATGGTATTAATACATATATGTGATTGTATGTCATTTTATATATTTCATTCATCCTAGATTAATAGCTCCATTTGGTTTTTCAAAATGAACTAATCAAATGGAGCTACTAATCCTTAATGGAGGGAGTATGTCATAAACATATATTTAAATTAACAACTATGTTGATATAAAATATGCATATATATATGTATTATTTATTTTATATAAATTATTTATATATAATTTTAAAATTATATTTGAGTTCGAGTTCTAACTCGAGTTCGAGCCGAGTAGCATCGAGTTCGAGTTTTATTCGAACTGAGCCGAGTAGATGAGGGGTCTGCTCGAACTCGACTCGAGCCTATTCGAGCTCAAATCGAATTCAAGCCGAGTCCGAGCCGAGCTAGGCTTGCTCAACGAGCCAGCTCAGCTCATTAATAGCCCTACTAATAAGGCTAATATTAATTTTTTTAATAATTATTAATTATTTAAAAATATTATTTAGTGAGTTTTCATAAAGTTGTGATAAAGCTCATAAAGACAAACATAACGGTCTTGGACCACTCTAATTAGACATCGGGGCCAGAAGTTATGGCTTCGGGAAATGTACCACATGAGTGGGACCCCACTTAAAAAGTACAGAATAACTCACCCATGTGGGGTCTACTTTTATGGAGCTTGTTGATACGAGCCCGACGGTATTAAGAACATGCAAATTAAAGTTCAAGAGAGAAAGTTACACATGTTTAAATAATTTATTTTAAAAAATAAAAAAAATTATTGCGTTAGGTTGGCGTCAGCCTATCACGGAGGTGCCTAGGAAACGCCTACCGTGAGTCACTCGCAAAGCCAAATAACGAAGCAAGTAAGCCTTTCTCGTCAAGTTCATGGCCTCGTGCCAATCAACCAAACGTCTAGCCCGCGAAGTCAAGCAACAAACCCGTCAAAGGCAGATGTTCGAATGTGCTGAGACATTTCCCAAGCAAGCTAGCCAGAGAGGGACACTTCCTTGCGATGCACGGATCCAACCTAGGCAATTCGGACATCCGAACAATCCATCTCAGCTGAGTGCATGCAAGGGTCAATCTTTCCAACATGGCCATAAGGCCGGACGGCTGCTCAGTAGGACGGAGAGCCCCATCTCCCGGCAGACAGGGCTCCTGACATGATAGCTAGCAACACAACAAGTCTTCGTTGCCATTCAAGACAGCTGGTTGCAAGGTTGGGCATCATACCAACATATTATCATTTCAGCTCACCATGTTCCCCCTTATATAGCATAAGAGATTTTTTCCATTATGCTGGAGTGACAGCCAAAGTGTATAGACATGGTTCCTCCAAAGTTTACCAAACAACCCCAAAACACTCTATAGGTCTCTCCAACACTATTTAGAGGGGAGGGGACATCTTAAGAATCTAAATATGTGCTAGCCGACTATGTGTTCCAACATAGCCAACTATGTGTGTTCATTTTGGACAACGTTGTGCACACATGTTGCACAACGTTGAGGGCCTTCCCCACAACGTCTGCATACATGGTGTGCAATACTATAAGCAGTTCCTGCAATGTATACATACCTAGTATACAACACTTTCACACGTATGTGCGCCCAGCACGTGTCATGGATAGTCCGCTTCGCAACCTTGTGACAAGCCGCGATGTATGGTTGAAGCCTGCACAAAGCTTGCACTAGGCCAAACCCCACACTATGTGTAGCATGAGGTCTCAATGCATGCGTTGTGCGCACCACATGACGCAGCCTCAATAGATTGTAAGCATGTGTGGAAGCTCTAGTTTTTCCACTTTATTATTCTCACACTCTTCAAACTTCATTTCCCTCATTTTAAGTCATTTTAAGTTTGAATCAAGTTGTTTAAGAGGCATTCTCCATTGAATCGAGTGTGTTGGACACTGTTGTGAGGTCATTTTCTTTGTTTGAGACCTCTACAGTTATGAAAGTCAATACCCAATGTTAAGGTAAGGGGTTTTAAAATATAGACCCAAGCTATACTATTAAAAGTTGATTCTTTTGAAATATTTTGCTAATATATGCTTATTTAGCTATATTTTTTGAAGGATATTAGATATGTGAAATGGTTTGCATGCACTATGTTATGTTTTAGGTGCGTACACTCTCTAAATAGTTATGTGGTGAATAAACCTATAATTATTATATTTTAAATACCCACCGAAAAAAATAATCAGTTTTGACTTACAAAGGTGTGGAGCATCATAGGAACAACTCATATCCTAATTGGCCTTTGTTACCCCATAAGCGTGGGGGTACACCGCTGGTATCACGGCTCATAGATATGTTTATAAATTGATCTATTTTCTTAATGATTTATTTAATAATAAAAATATTTTTAAAAAATTTTAATTATTTTTCAAGGATTTCTTTTTAGTATGCTTTTAGATTTTAATTCAACTTACTAAGTATAAATATACTAACCTAGCCTCAAATTCCAGTAAAGGCAAAAGTAAAAGAGGAAATTTTTTATAAATAAATTATATGTTTGCTGCAATAAAAAGTTATAATTATTTGTGTGCTCGATGTTTAAAAGCATGATATCCTTAGTTAAAACTTTGTATAATTACTATTTATATGCACGTGGTCCTTGACACATATATTTATATTATATTATGTTGAAGTCACTAATGTCATTTGTAATTATGATATATGTTTTTGCTATGTAGTGACTTTGCTATTTCCATGAGTCAATGCTATAATGAGTATGTGTATTTTGGTGCGCGTCGAAAAGAGTCATGCTGAGTCACATGCGCAATAATTGTGTCAAGCGGGAATATATTATTAATATAATTATATTTTATGGTGGTTATGATGACTTCAATCAAAGGTATTACATTCAATTAGTTTTTATATACCATGCTAGGATTCCTCGTACCTTTATGTGCCATGATGGAATACCCTATATACCTAATGGTACCCTATATACATTGAGCAATTTTGTCATCTCAACTTACGAAATCAGACCATTTGCTTAAATTTATGCGTCCTACTTTTATTTAAAAACGGATTTTGTCATTGGTAGTAACAACTTCATGTAAATAATTTCCCGTTGGCATTATGGACTAAAAAAAGAGTTTTTTTATCCACCAAGCCAGTCCAATAGGCCCCTCTTATAAATACTACGTACCCCAAATTTACATACATAAATTTACTAACCAGTAAAAAATTTGTGATTGCTCCCAAATTATAAGCAGGCAAAGACAAACTAATGGACAAGCAAAGTAATACAGTGTCTTCACTAAATAATGAACAGGAGGTTGATCAGTAACACAAGTGATATAAATAAGTTAGTTAATAATGAACAATAGTGTAAAGGAAAAGTTAATATGCATATTGTCACATATTCGAAAATGGATCCCATTGATATGTATGCTCTCGGCACATATTTATTAAATCCTTCGTACTTTCAGGGCGGGTGTTGTATTACATAGCCGTGCAGGTGTTAATACGTGTGTGATAAGGCGCGTACTTACAAGACTCTAATATAAAATTATTATTTTATAATCCTCCGTGTCAGGTGTGAATAGGGCCTAGGCTTTTAGTAGCAAATCACATGTGTCGGTCCCACTGATCACATGTAACTTCAAACAATTCACAAGTGTGTAATGCTACATGAACGTTGTTCCCATCCATAGTACGATTCCACGGGCATTTTAAAAATACAACCCAGATCAATTTCAATCTTCATGCACAGCCCGTGAGTTATCTCGTGTATAACCTCCCGTAGGAGTAGCTTTTATGTGTGTCGGGGAGTAGTCAGTTAATAGATTTCTTTTAGAACGAGGATCACATGTTAAAGTGGGCCCTCGTTTGGGGCCCCACTGTTTCAACTAATCTTACTCTGACTGTCTGACACTGCCCGATATGAGTTCTGTTGGGAGAACGGAGCCGCGCAGATCAAATACAACAAGCTCAAGCTCATCTCAATCCAGCTAGGCTAAATTCAGGCTGAGCTCGAAGGGAGGCTGAGCCGAGTTCCAGCCAGTTCAACTGCAGGATAACGAGCACAACTGACGTGGCCTACCAAATGCCGCGTCATCGGTAACTTCTCCTCCATCCAAGCTCTCCTCCAAGATAAGAAAAATCCTTTATTTGTTTCTTTGAAATTTCGGAGGCGCTTTTTGATTTCGCGCCAGATGGTGGCGGCAGCCATGGCGTTGGACATCCCCGGAGGAAACCCTCTCCAGCTCTCCTTTCTTTCTTCTTCTTCCAAATTCAGGAGGCGAAGAACGGGACCCATCTCGGCGCTGACTTCCACCGCTCAAGAATCCGCCCCCAACGGTCCTCTCTCCCTCAAGGACCAGAAAACTCCATTTCCAGGTTCCATCCCTTTCGTTGCCCCGATCCACCAAACCAAGACCTGTTATTTGATGTTGCACGTGAGGTGTTTGTTGTCACAAATTTTGGATGCATGCTGCTCTGAAGTCGGTGTAGTGTGGTGTTCAATGTGCAGGGAAGCCGGAAGCGGATGTTGTGATCATTGGAAGTGGTATTGGAGGACTGTGTTGTGCTGGGCTCTTGGCTAGATACAAGCAAGACGTTCTGGTGTTAGAAAGTCATGATCTTCCCGGTGGGGCTGCTCATTCCTTTGAGATCAAAGGTTACAAATTTGACTCGGGCCCGTCCTTGTTTTCTGGATTTCAGTCCAGAGGTCCTCAAGCTAATCCTCTTGCACAGGTAGAATCTATATTGGCCCATTTTGTGAAGCTACTAGTGTCGCTTGCGATGATGTTTTTTTCCCTGCATTATGCATTTCATACGAATTAAAGTAACTAAAAGATGAATCAAAGAGAGCTGATGAGTTCTCATCCCAAGACTTTCAGTTATATCTCTACAAGCTAACCGTCATATATGTGGAATTACAGGTCTTGGATGCATTAGGCGAAACTGTTCCATGTGCCTCTTATGATTCGTGGATGGTTTACATACCTGAAGGCGAATTTTTGTCACAAATAGGCCCAACGGAATTTTTTAAGGTGATTTTTGAAAAACTTTTTTTCTAGCATTAAATTAAGTTCAAAAGTTTTCTAAGATGATTATTGAACTTTTTTATTCGTGGGATAGAGTTTATTAACATTTTACCAAAAAAAATTGCTGCATGCTTTCAAACAGAGAATGCACTAGTTGTTCAATTGAGAGGAAAGGAACTGTCATGCACATTTAAGTGATATGCAGCTCAGATGAAAGAAATTAAAGCACAAGATTCTAATTGAGCTGATAAATTTGTCTTCCTCTAGGACCTTGAGAAGTATGCAAGTTTAAATGCTGTACGAGAGTGGAGAAAGCTTCTTGTAAGATTACCCTTTTTACATTATTTCTGTTTTATCTCTCTGCTCTGCTCTGCCCTCTCCCTGTCACTGCTTTTGTGTCACACACTCACTTTATATTCGATCAAGTCTGTTTTGTTTACCCAAATGAATCATCCGACAACATGCAGGATGCAGTTCTCCCAATGGCCGCTGCTGCAACGGCCCTGCCACCTCTGGCAATTCGAAGTGATTTGGGTGTTCTCTCAACGGCTGCAGCTAGATACGCACCTTCACTTTTAAAATCATTTATGAAAATGGGACCTCAAGGAGCTCTTGGTGCTACTAAACTCCTTAGACCCTTCTCGGAGATATTGGATTCTTTGGACTTGAAGGATCCTTTCATTCGGAACTGGGTTGATCTTCTCTGTTTTTTACTAGCAGGGGTGAAATCCAATGGTACACTTTCTGCAGAGATGGTAACTATTATATTTTGGTCCATGTGATGTCTTTTTATCATTGACATGAAATAGACATTTGCTAGTGTAAGTTTGAGTTATTAATTTCTATTCCTTTCTTTTTTCAATTTTGATGAAATGACAAAATGTTGTTCCTGAGCTGTTATTATGACAGTCACGTTTTTCCTCATATCTTTTTGTTTTACATATACCAGGTATATATGTTTTCGGAGTGGTATAAACCAGGGTGCACCCTTGAGTATCCTCTCGACGGTAGCGGGGGAGTTGTCAATGCTCTTATACGAGGACTGAAAAAGTTTGGTGGGAGAATCGGGCTAGGAAGTCATGTCTCTGATATTGTTATTGAAAATGGCCAAGCTACTGGAGTTAAATTAAGAAGTGGTCAAGTAATTTAGTACATACAAGTATTTTTATTACGTAGGAAACAAATCTTTTATCTCTTTATTCCTACAGAAGACAGAGATTTATGCCATGCTTCATGAGTATCAACTCTCAGATATATGAAATAGTTTTAATCGCCATAGCCTGCAGTCACGGAACATCAGTTGAAGAGAGCTGCAGATAAACTATTCAGACTATGTTATATTCTGGCAACTGGACACTACTTACAGATGGAAATGTGAATAATAAATACCCAGAACTGGGGTGGTTCAAATTTCCATTCACTGGCTACTCTCTTCAACTAGTGGTGCGGCTCCGAGATGTGAACTGTAGTATTTTTTAACGCTTGAAGCAAAGTCCTTGAACACTATTTATAATTTCAGAATGTCGCGTGTTATTGACTCTATTTTGTGGGTGCTTGCAGTTTATACGTGCAAAAAAGGCTATTGTTAGCAATGCATCGATGTGGGATACATTAAAGTTAATACCTAGAGAAGCCATTCCAAAGTCGTACCAGGAGAGAGTTCAACGGACCCCGCAGTGTGAATCTTTTATGCATTTGCACTTGGGTTTTGATAAACAGGTCAGTAGCCAGCTGACTTTTGTAATTGCCCATTAGCACCTGGCAGCAAGAAGCGCTTTTTCTTTTTGATTGTACATAACATCGTTAATTATAGAACAGAAATGTGGCTCTCCATTTATGCCAAAACGTTGTTTTGTTTTGCTTTGATCTCTCTATCTGCGTGTACGTCTTTAGATGTATAACTTGAATTCTCTAGTGCAGAACATCCGCGAAGACCTAGGAATTCATCACATAGTTGTGAATGACTGGAGCCGAGGAGTTGATGCAGACCAAAATGTAGTTCTGATATCTATTCCAAGCGTTCTTAGTGAGGATTTAGCCCCGCCTGGAAAACATATATTGCATGCCTACACGCCAGGAACAGAACCGTTTGAATTATGGGAAGGACTTGATCGTAGAAGCTCTGAATATAAAAGACTCAAAGCAGAGCGGTCAGAGGTAACTGACTTGAATGCATCTATGTTGTTGCACGTTCCTCTTTTTCTATTGTTTATGGGAGTTATCTATATGCAGAACTCATTATGTGTCAGCCTCATGTTGACAAAACTGCTTTTCATGTGCCCCTCTGATGTGTGACCCAAGGAGTGGCTTCAAAACCTCTCTCTCTCTCACTTAACTAAGAAATAGAGGATCACCCCAAAACTTCCGAACCAAAATAAGAATAAAGAAAGAGATATTTCCTATCTGCACTTCTAGAGAAGCTTTTGACAGTTGGCTTTCCATAATATGCACTCCAGAACTTTTATCTTGCTAAGCTTTTTTTTTTGCATGTTGATGGGATCTCATTGTTTAATCCAATTAAAAGGTAAGTATTTGTGTCAATGCACAGGTGATGTGGAAAGCAGTTGAACGAGCTGTGGGTGCTGGATTCAACCGTGAGAACTGTGAGGTTAAGTTGGTTGGAACTCCGCTAACGCACAAAAGATTTCTCCGAAGAAACAGAGGGACATATGGACCGGCTATCCAGGCAGGACAGGACACATTTCCAGGCCACTCAACCCCAATCCCCAAACTTTACTGTTGCGGAGATTCAACTTTCCCTGGTATTGGAGTCCCTGCGGTAGCTGCTAGTGGTGCAATTGTTGCCAATTCCCTTGTCTCCGTATCACAACATTCTGAGCTTCTTGATGCCGTTGGAATCTGACCACATCAATAACACCTCCAATTAAATCCCATCTTGTTGTCAACATGTCTTCTTTAATATCTCTATGATTTTTCTTGTATAAATGATTGATTTTTATATCAAATATAATTTTGAAAGCAATATAAAATATCTTTATATTTGCTGGCGAGTAATTTATACCATTTACACGGTACTCCCTTTGTCTTAAATTAATAACCCTATTTGTTCCATATTAATAGTTTCATTTTGTTAAATTTAAGTTGTTGGGTACTTGAAAAAAAGAGTATTATAAGCTTATTTTTCCTTTTCTTAGGTGTAGATTTCACTGTTAAAAAAAATTATTATTTTTTTGAATATAGCTATTAGTATAGGACGGGGGGTGTATTTATTAAGCAAGTTCACCATAAGCTTGAGGCTTCTGAACTAATGAGCACCATTTCGAATGAAGATCTTCTATTAGTTAACGGCATCAATTTTATTTAAATCATCTTTCCGTTGTTTGTTTAAGTTTATTTCATTCATTGAAGGTAAGTCCAAAAACATAGGGAAAATTTGCCTGTCAAAAAACGTCAACTTGAGATTTTTTTATTTTTATGTTGTCCTACATTTTACAGTGTGCACATTATACAGAATAGACTGTGGAAGAGATTCTTGGGCTAGTAGAACAAGCACCACTGCGGCTATGATCTAAGTGCCAAATGGAAGCAGTTACAACCAACGCTGCTAAGGTTGGACAGAAGTTATCAAGCCTGTGGTTTAGATTTGTGTATAGATCGTCGTCTAGTCCGGATGTCTTTGACACTTCGTCAGCAACAATTCCCTGCAAAACAAGAATCACAAAGCAGTTTTTCTGAAGTTCGTATGCAAGCACAAGTAAATGGTGCAGTTTTATATTACTAGAAAAGTATTCTTGATGTAACATCTAAAGTATCCGGGCAACGAATTGGGCTAGTCAAGATCATTTATATTTACGTTCACTTTGCAGGTCTCAAACCTAGCGTACAGCTGAACTGGAAGGAAAATTTTGCTTCAATAGTTGAAGTTCTTCAGAAAATAGGTGCCCCTTTTTTCTAATATCGCCTATTTTTTAATATAATGTAACATTGCAAATGTCTCTCAAGTGTCAAACCATTTGCATATGAGATGCAAAGAAATGAGACTGAACGATGTATCCGGGAAAAAGATCATACCTGGGCCAAACTGCTTAATCATTAATACACGCCTCTTCCTCCCTATCCAAGTCGTCATCCAAATTGGATCTCGAGATACTACCTTGTAATCTGCATTTGTGTATAATGCTTGTGCAACTAAATCATCTTCATAGGCACGCAGAACCAAGTAGTCGTAACCCCACATAAGAGAGACCAAGTCACACGCTTTGAGTAACACCGTGGCAATTTTCCTCCTCCTATGACACAAATTCTTTGATTAGCGTCTGAAAATTCATTAAGGAATGAAAGGGCTACAGTCAGAAGTCACTTCCTGGCTTCAGCAATTTATATGAAACAGAGAGAGCCCCCATGACTGCAACCAGAAGTTTTCATTTAACAAGGCACCTCACGGAAGAACGGCAAAAGGTACACTTGACTCTAGTAGCTGACATGATTATCGAAGCGTGTTAAACCCAGAAAAGAGTGTAATGACTCTAATCCACACATCCAATGCCCAAGACTCTTCAAATGCAGTTGGTTTTTACCGGACGTACTCCCTCCGTCCCATTTGATTTTTCAAATTGAACTATCCAAATGGGACTACTAATGTGGGACGGAGGGAGTATATGCTAAATATAGGTGCTTTGATGATGCTTAAGCAGTAGATGGAAATTACCTAAATTCTGGGAAAACAGCTATTCCAGACACATAAACGTATTCTTCTGCACCATTGAGATGCCTAAGAACATTCTTATCTCTCAAAACTGTGACGTCGACAACCCCCACAAGGTCCTGCTCATGCCCATCTACTGAGTCGGAGGTATTGCTGTTGCTGGGCTCCGCAACCAAACAAGCATACCTGACCAAGCAGAACGAAAATTATTCGTGAAAATACCCTTGAAGGGAAGAATTCTCAAGCAAATACGTCAAAATTCTTCAACAGTTACAGCATCGTTAATGCTGCAAGCACATTGCTCGCACGACAGCAGACATTAAAAAAATCTCCACATGAATTAGCCCCACATGGAATGGAAGGACAAGAAGATCATCATAACATATGCAAATAATACAGCACCTGTCTGGGGGCGAGTTCCTGAGCTTGTGTATCAGACCGGCTAGCACCTCAGCCTGTGCTGTGAAACAAGAAATGCATTAAATTGAGTAAAATAATTTTGTCATAGACCATGGTCATGAAGGAACTTGGCTTTGGGACAGAAGTCACAGAACTTAGCTTTCGTGAATGCAAAGACAGAAAAATTACCATGCAAAAATTGTACTGGGTTGCCCAGAAAATTCAATGATAAGTGAACACTGCATATACCATACAACGAAAACGCACTTCTCCGCAAAAGAAAGCCGAAATGCAGTTAAAACTTCACATTCAATTGATTAGAGCCTAGTAGCAGACTAGCAGTCTACAGAGGAGAATCTGCCATAAGAAAGGCACTGACCTTAAAGAACTCGAAGAATAAATCATCAAATAGAGGCATTGGGACATGAAATGCTTTAGCCTGGACATCAACCACTCTCCTCATCTCGCTCTCCTCCTGGCTCATTTTTCTCACCGACCACCCATATTCACTCACCAGAGTCCCACACTGCTCCGCCTCAACCAAACCAACTTCCCCGGCTGAACTTAAAGGTTGCGCAGTGCCAAACATCTCCCCACCATTTCTGACAGCATTGGAAGGAGATGAGACCCTTCTCTTATAGTATCTCTTAACTCCAGGCGAGCCTCTTGAGTCAAAGCTCCGTCTAGTAAACTTGGCCAGACTGGATTGAGCTTCAGATCTCGTCTTGGACTCAAATTCAGCTCTAAACGGGAAACCAACATAGAAGTTCCGTTCCAGAAGTGAATTCGAGATTGCCCTGAACAGAGCC
Organism: Saururus chinensis; assembly: GCA_035235625.1. Classification (NCBI taxonomy): domain Eukaryota; kingdom Viridiplantae; phylum Streptophyta; class Magnoliopsida; order Piperales; family Saururaceae; genus Saururus; species Saururus chinensis. Next base: position 13,052,805 of record CP141140.1, on the reverse strand, counting down.
ATGTGAGGAGAGGAGAATGGCGCCTCTCCACCTTGTCTTGAGACAGAGGCGTCCGTCCGTGCCAGGCAAAATAAAGGCGTTCTTTGTGTGACTGCAACGCCAGTTTCAAACGATTGGCTCTGCTTTTTCATTCACATATTTTTCACGCTCCTTTTTTCCCCTGTTCACTTACAAACACCACCTACCCAACCAACTCGGTAGCTGATCCACTGGGCCGCAAAGCAAATGTTTCTACATCAGTGGACCTAACCGGGGCCCATTTATCTGCATTTGAGAAAGCCCAACATATGTCGCCGGCAGTGCGAGACACTGGATAATCCAACAGAGGGAGCGAGAAGCTCCTGGACTCGACGGAGGAGGAGCGGGGCCCGCCAGAAACTCCGAGCCGGAATCGGATGGGCGTGGACCTTCCAGAAAGTCGACGTGGCACATCGTAGACCATCCATCGCTGCGCAAAACCCTCGTTATCTTCTTCGTTCGCTTGTTCCGCACTTTAAAGCCTGGTGAAGCTAAAGCGTGTTCGTGCGCTCCGGCGAAGAAGCGAAAAATCCCTACTTCTGGAGTTAAGAGTTCGGGGTTACTTGCTCTGTTTCGGCCAAATAGAGCTTGAATTCTCTCTCAAAAGTCGAAACCCAGTAAAGAAATTAATATAGTTTGGTTCGTCGATTTTGAAGTTCGCATTTGGATTTCTTAGGACCGGCCGAAATGGCGTCGTCTTCAGCTCAGATTCACGTCCTCGGATCACCCGGGTTCGTGTCCGCGAACAGGACTTGTGGGAAGTGCGGCGGACCCCGCTCTGTGTTCTTCGGGCAGGGGATGAATGGTGGAAGCGGCTCTTTCTTTGGCCTCCCGCGCTCGGCATTTCTGAAGGTGAAGAGGAGTGGGCGGAGGAATGCGGCGCCGGGCCCAGTCCGGGTTGTGAACGAGAAGGTGGTGGGGATTGACCTGGGAACCACCAACTCGGCAGTGGCGGCGATGGAAGGTGGGAAGCCCACCATAGTGACCAATGCGGAGGGCCAGAGGACGACCCCCTCGGTGGTGGCCTACACCAAGAATGGGGACCGTCTGGTGGGCCAGATTGCGAAGCGGCAGGCTGTGGTCAACCCGGAGAACACCTTCTTCTCTGTGAAGAGGTTTATCGGGAGGAAGATGTCGGAGGTCGATGAGGAGTCGAAGCAGGTCTCGTATAAGGTCGTGAGAGACGAGAATGGGAATGTGAAGCTAGACTGCCCTGCCATCGGGAAGCAGTTTGCTGCTGAGGAGATTTCCGCTCAGGTTCGAGCCGTTGGATCGTATTGTCTTACTCTTTCAAATGAATTTCTAACTTATTCGGAAAAGTTGGTACTTGGTTGCTTATTCTATTCGGGGGCACCTGCCTATGCATGCATATTTGACTAGTAAAGTGTTCTCTGTCAAATTAGTCTTGCTTGCCATGCTGCATTTCTTCTAATGGTGGGAAAATGCCTATGCGAGGTTTCATGTATTTATATTCTTTTGGTGCGTGAGCTGTCAGCTTGATACTTCACTTTATTGACTTCTTAATATAAGGACAACCATGTCAGTGGTTTTAGCTTTGCTTCTCTGATTTTGAATGAATTTGATGAAAATAAATGCTGTGAGCCAACTTAGTGTATTTTCTATTTACTGCTTCTCCAGTCAAATGGCCTTGGTGTTAATATTCTTGAAACTACGACCTGCTGATGCTTTTCAGCTGTGTGCACTAAGTATCTTCGTTTTCATTGGAAGGTTATTTATTTCATTTAATTTCAGTCCGAATCCCTTTAAAAGAATGTCGGTGCATTCAGGTTTTGAGAAAGCTTGTAGACGATGCCTCAAAGTTTTTGAATGATAAAGTGACAAAAGCAGTGGTAACCGTTCCTGCCTACTTCAACGACTCACAAAGGACAGCAACAAAGGATGCTGGTCGGATTGCTGGATTGGAAGTCCTCCGAATCATTAATGAACCTACAGCTGCTTCATTAGCATATGGTTTTGAGAGAAAGAACAATGAAACTATTCTCGTGTTTGACTTGGGAGGTGGTACATTCGATGTTTCGGGTATGTCATTATGCTGGCCTGCTTTTAAAGTGATCTGTGTAATGTGATGGAATGCTCTAAAATAAAAACCATTTAATCTATCCGTGTGGAGTGGAGGTTGAATGATCATGTTTAGTCTGTTCCACAATTTTCTTTGTAGCTGGTCTGGTAAAATGTGGAATGCATGGTGCAAATGGCCATGATCTTTTGGGTGTCTAATGATCGATCCATTTACAAAGTGCCCATTAAACTGCTTCTAGGCATCGTCTAGGGTCAATGGTACATCTATACTAGCCAAATTTTTAAGTGCCCATGTGGACTGATCCTTGTGTACATATATGCCAAGCTTTTTCAGAGGGATGTTTTGTCTTTGGCAACTGCAAATGGGACATTATTAGGCTGCTATGGGAGAATAAGCTTTTTTCTCTAGTGGATTTAGAATTTAAATGCCTATTTGACTATGGATCATCAGTCAAAGATTGTATACATTTATGTCAGAGATGAGTTTAATTTTTTCTATTCCAGAGGATTCAGGCTTTTTTATTCTGTATTGTTTCCGTATTCTGATATCTGGATTGTTTGTTTGCAGTTCTTGAAGTTGGTGATGGAGTTTTCGAGGTGCTATCTACCTCCGGAGATACCCATCTTGGTGGAGATGATTTTGACAAGGTTGTTAAAGATCGCAATTGAGGATAGTGCATGTGATTTTATGGCTGTCTTTAATATTTATGTCCACTTTGTCGTTTGTTACAGAGAGTTGTTGACTGGCTTGCATTAAATTTTAAAAGAGATGAAGGCATCGATCTTCTAAAGGACAAACAAGCTCTTCAGCGTCTTACAGAAACTGCAGAAAAGGCTAAAATGGAGCTATCTTCTTTGACACAGACTAACATAAGGTTGGTTCATGCCCTACGTTCACAGCTTCATGTATGCTTCTTTCTCATATTGAAAATGTTGTGGGACTTCTTTTCAGTTTACCTTTCATCACGGCTACTGCTGATGGTCCCAAGCACATTGAAACAACCCTTACGAGGGCTAAATTTGAAGAATTGTGCTCTGACCTTCTTGATAGGTATGACTATTTCATAGCCTATATGACTCCGGGAAGTTTTCCTACCATAAAACTGCAATGATTACTGTGTATCTGATGCTTTACACTACTGACAACTCTTCCGTGATCTCAGGCTTAGAACACCTGTGGACAATGCCTTGAGGGATGCAAAACTCGCCTTCAATGACTTGGATGAGGTGATCCTAGTGGGGGGATCGACTAGAATCCCAGCTGTTCAAGAATTAGTGAAGAAGATGACAGGAAAAGAGCCCAATGTTACTGTCAATCCTGATGAAGTTGTTGCCCTTGGGGCTGCAGTTCAGGTTGTATAACATTAACCTCTCTATAGAATATGCCCAACTTTATGATGCAGGGTATGCTTCATGAATATTGATTGTTTTTTAAGTTCTCCTTGATAGTTGCTTCTTCTCCCCTGTGGAAATTCATATTTTATCAGAGCATTGAGCCAAGAGATGACTGTTAGGGTGCTGGGTCTTGTCTGAACGGCCATTTACCTGGCTAATAAATTATCTGCCGTTGATGTCCGAAGTGTCATTTCTGGCAATAAATGGGGTACAATGGATGCCGGGTTTCATGTTTATTATTCAGTTCTAACTGCAAAAAACTATGCCATCTTTCAAAAATATTTATAATTGATCTATGATTGGATTGAAGAAGTAAATATACGCCGATAGCTTATTTCTGCAATTAAATTATGTATAAATACATTATTTAAATACATATATTAATATATTGTCTCCCATACACACGCAATTAAATCATGTATTCATGATCTAAATACATTTATTAAATATCTGCAATGGGTATTTAATCCGAATGATTTCCTTCCATTAGGTATGACCCTGTATAGTTATATGGATATGATCTTTTTGTCAGCATGGGCTGTGTTTCTCATTGGTGTAGCTTTGTTTGTATCTGTTAATTCATATTTAGGATCTTATTAATATGTATTTGTTTGAACTTCAGGCAGGAGTTTTGTCTGGAGATGTGAGCAACATAGTTCTCTTGGATGTGACACCACTATCTATAGGATTGGAGACATTGGGAGGTGTCATGACTAAAATTATTCCAAGAAACACAACATTACCGACCTCCAAATCTGAAGTGTTCTCAACTGCTGCTGATGGGCAGACGAGTGTTGAAATCAACGTACTGCAGGGGGAGAGAGAATTTGTTAGGGATAATAAATCTCTCGGTAGCTTCCGTCTTGATGGGATACCTCCTGCACCCCGTGGTGTTCCCCAAATTGAGGTCAAATTTGATATCGATGCCAATGGCATTCTTTCAGTCACTGCTGTAGACAAGGGCACAGGCAAGAAGCAGGACATAACCATCACTGGTGCCAGTACGTTACCAAATGATGAGGTATGCATCTTTGCTGTAGTTCTCTTGCTATGTTACTGGCTTATAGTTGTATGTTTGTTCTTGAGCTGACGTGTGTTGTTGATATCTGATCGGCCATATGTATTCCCTGTAGCTGTTTTGATACACTATTTCACGATTCATTACAGTTGAAAGAAGCAATTGATATGTTTATTACTGATTGTAGCTTATTAGATTTTTCTAGTTTTCTTATATGAGTTTTGCTTTGAGGAAGTTTTCATTGATCATGATATTTTTTTATTTAGGATGTTGGTATTAGTATTCTGTCATCATATGTAGTCATTACATTTTCTCCAGTTTTCTGGTATGGGTTTTACTTTGAGGATGACATAGCTGTTTCATCCGTCGTTTTCTGAAGCGTGATGATTATGATTTTTTTATTCTAGGATTTTGGTATTGGTATCATGTTGTCTTATGACACGAGAAAGAGTGTGTGTAGAGGAGGAGAGAGATTGTCTGGTTGGGTATTTTCACGTGTTATGTCAATTTCGAGCTCAGGTTCGCATTGGGGAATCTTTGTGTGCTGATGTTTTTTTTACATGTACAGGTGGACAGGATGGTAAAAGAGGCGGAGAAGTTTGCCAAGGAGGACAAGGAGAAGAGAGATGCCATTGACACAAAGAACCAAGCTGATTCTCTTGTCTACCAAACCGAGAAGCAGCTCAAGGAGTTGGGAGATAAAGTTCCGGCCCCTGTCAAGGAGAAGGTTGAATCAAAACTTGGAGGGCTAAAAGATGCTATATCTGCAGGGTCCACCCAAGGGATAAAGGATGCCATGAATGCTCTTAACCAAGAGGTGATGCAGCTTGGTCAGTCTCTCTACAACCAGCCTGGAGCTGCCGGACCTGGCCCCACACCTGGCCCCGAGGCTGGCCCTACCAGTAAGGCACCTGACGGTGGGGATGTCATTGACGCAGACTTCACAGATAGCAAATGAGGGGGAATGGAATAAGACGGTTTTGTCTGCCTTCCTTTGGCTATGTATAGCATACGATGAGTAGGATACCACTGGATAGAGGGTTTTAATTTTTATACCCTTTTAGAAGGTTGCAGTGGGATTTTGACACATACTTCCGGCAAGGGATAGAACTATAAGTGGGTGAACTTATAGGGTTATGGATCTGAAATGGTTCTTTGATATCCGATAGGGTTATGGATATTGTATTGAAGAGTCTTGAAATGGGCAGGACATTCTTTTTATGCTAGCCGCTGTTGTATTAAGACATGGCATTGGTTTGCATTGTGCATGTGATTCAACGTGGGCTTTCCGCGTGCTCATAAATTGAAATTTGGAACTTGATTCAGATCATAGATTTCTCAGGCCTTCCACTACAATTTGTTATACTTTTCATATAGGACATGGGACCTTACTGAGATTTTCTTGCTTTAGATTTTTCTTTTTTGGCAACAAATTCGGTAATTGGTAAGGCATGATATGAACAGACTGGTGGACAACAATCCTCCAAATTCAGTGCAGGTCTCTAATTTTTTATCAATAGTTAAAAAAAATCTGTATTTTTTTTTAAAGAAAAACAAATAAGCCTCATTCATTCTCTCAGTTCATAGATTATGCAGCTGAACATATGATCATCACTTCCGCAACCATAGCTACGGCTTTAAAACACTACTTATGTTGTATATTAATAAAAAAATAGTAATTTTTATTGAATGGTGAAATTTACATATAAGATAAAAAAATAAGTTTATAAAGAAAGGTATTAATATAGAATAAATTTTTTATCAAAAAAAATTATTAATTTAGGACGGAGTATTTGTTAACAGAAATTTCTAGATTTTGAGGATGTGCAGATTTTAAAAGGAAAGGACTGAAGATCATGCAGTATAACAAGGAAAAATAATTATGAGAGCCCTATGCGTACAGTAGCATAGTGTATTGTTTTATAACAGCTGCTACATGTTAGCCGAAAGAGATTGTCATTGGCACGTACATGTAAAGTGTAAAAATTGGAATACTACCCCTAGAATACGTTTCTTACTTGGAAAACGGCTATCCGACAATTGCGCTACATTCAGGCGGGGTTGGGCAGGTACGCACGATTTTCTCGTATGCTCTCGCTTCGTGGCCTGCAGGAGTATTTTAGATTGTTACCCTGTAGCCACTCCATAGTGGCTTTCTAATTTTGGGTATTTTTGTAATTTCAAAAAAAGAAGAGGTATTGCAATAATCTTTCTATCCCTTATTATCTTATTGGTTTTTTTTTTAAAAAAAAATTTTATTTTGAAAAATTCTAATAGTACATGATAAAATGATAAAATTATTTTATAATAATAATTTTTAAGAAGCATTTTCTATGTTCTCTACTAACAACGTGCCTAACGTAAAGAATGTATAATTTCATATGAGCCCTTTATCCATGAGATCGATAATATATATACTAGCGCATATTAACGCTAACGTATGATAGCACGCGTGTTGTTGATCTTAAATATCAAAAGCTTCTATGTATTCTTTGCACTAAGCTTACGACTAGTAAGGAGCATTAAAAATATTTTATAATTTTTAAATGGTTACTTCTTAGTCTAACACTAGCACAAACGTGAGAGGTGGTCTTCCAACTACCACGTGTTCCTGTTTTTGTAGGGAACAAAATGTTTGTCTGACCAGCACTAGATTATGCGGTCAAAATGGTACTCTAGAAGTCTAACATGGTACATGATTACCAAGTGACTATGTCAGAGTTGTATTATTTCATGTTGGGTTATGAGAATGATCCCAACGTTAGGTATACATAAGAGTTGTTCATCCACTAGATTGACAGTGCACACGTTAGCACACATAAGTATAAGTATCACTTATACTAGTGTGTTTGCCGTCGATCTGATTAAATATTAAAGACTCCAGGACGTACCTTATGCTGAGCTCATTGTCATGAGAAATGCTTCCCTCCTATAATCCCAAGATACCGATTGAATTGGTTTCCAAAAATCTTATTTAACTTTTTTCAAAATAAAGCCCCCAAAGGGGCTATTATAATAAATTAACCTAGGAAAAATATTATTCCTTATTGAATTTGCATTCCCAATACGTGCTATTTATTGCTAAAAATGGATTGGTCACATTTTCTCAATTTTCAGCTATGTTTAGGAGCTGCCTTGTGTCATCAAGAAAATTCATGAGTTTTTCTATGTTTTTTAATTTTAATTGTATTTGTGCATGTACATAACTTTATTCACACAAATAGATGGATATTAGAAAGACACAAGTTTTCAAAAGTAAAGATAAAGCATGAGGACAACATGTTCCGTTCGTGTGTCATCGAATTAACACTTTCAAAACTTTCGAACAAAGAACATTTAGACTAGCTAGTCCTTACCGAAATGAACAAATTGTAAACACTTGTGAATGTTGTAGAGTCTTCCAGCTTATAGACTATAGTACGTAGGTTAGCAACTGTGAGTCAGTAAATGGTTTTAAGGGAGTAAAAAATGGAGTCATATATTTAAATATGAATAAGTTACACAGAAAAATAATTTTATTTAAAATAAAATATTAAAAATATACTAATTTCATAAGGTATAAAAGTATTAACATTTGTGTAAAATTTACATTATTTTTCAACAAGTACAAATATTTAATCAAATATGATGTTATCATATTCCACTAAGAGTACTATTAAAATTCTAGCGAAATAACAATATTGTCAAAACTAAAAACTGAGGAGTCCAATGGACTGGGGGAAGTGTTTTTTTTACTGAAAATGAGTTTTAAAGCTATGATTTCAGTCACTTCCACTGATCAGTTGTTAATCAATCGATCGGGATTTCCAATGTGGCTTTTCCGCAATCAAAGAGTGCACAAACATTAATCACAGTATGTGCATTACACAGTCTATATATACCACCTCAAACGGCAGTATACTAAGATACCAAATGAAGGTTGCGTAAAAGCTAAAACATAATCAAAGTGCTCTATATATATATATATATATATATATATATATATTTATTTATTTATTGATGGTTCAAAATTGTATCGAACCAACAAAAAGTTCCTCAGTTTTGATTACCTAAATTTGTCTTCATAAACCAACACTATTGTCTTTTCAAAAAGCCCAAAAAAAAACTACCCTTTCTCGGGGAGCTGGTTCTTGACCGCTGATAATTTAACCAATGTTTTAATATCGACCTGGTGAAGAGAAACAATTCCTACTAAATTCCATCATTTCCTACCTAATTTATCAGGGGTACTAGGATGCTGCACCAACCCGTCAGGAGCTCCTCCACTTCCATACCGATCACTTACAGGAGAGCTGACTTCCAAACTGTGCCCACATCCAGAGCAGTTCACATGGTGGCGCCCAGTTGGACTATACCGCCTCAGCTGAACTTGATCCTGTGGGAACCTACCCACCTCGCTTGCACCTGTAATGATCGGCGGCGGAGCAAGCCTCCCCAGCCGACTGGATGGCTGGTGGTGGTACTGATGGTGATGTTGCATGTAGTGGTGATGATGGTGGCCCCCACAGTTCAACAAGTTGGGAGAGCTCTGCACCCGCTGGAACTCCCGAACGCGGTTAATGTTGCGATGGAAGCTGCACTGGTCAGCCGCCACCTCTCCAAGAGCATTGTAGACGCTGGCTTGCTCAAAACCCATACAGGAATTGTTGTCACCACCAGCAGGAAAGGCCTGCTCATTGCTGCAGAACTTGGGAGAAGATCCGCCGGAGGACAAGGTGACGGCAGGATGGTAGCTGCTGTTGCTGCAGGTGGTGCTGGGGCTCCGGGAGACTCCATTGACTGCTTCGATATAGCGCTGTTCCAGGGCTGTGGGGTCGATCGTGGAGACGTTGTCATCGAACAGGACCTGATCTCTAGGGAAACAGAAAGCCCGGAGGCGGGAGGAGTCGGGGAGGCTCCGGACCTTGTTGTCGTGACTGTCGTACTCGTCGATCATGTGGTGGAAGTCCTCGTCACAGGTGACTGAGACAAGCGCGTCCAGCTCCTCCGGGAACAACTGGTACTTGAGCACCACCTCGTCCTCGAAAAGGCTACACAATTTCTTCATTAACTCTGATATACATATGTGCATGCATGAGAAAAAGAACACAGGAATCAGTACACATTGAATGTGATAGAGCATCATAGATCAATGGCCCTTCCGTGCTCGTGATTATTTTTTTTAGAACTGTGCTACCTAGCACGATGTATAAACCAGCATTTTGTTGAGATGAACCCAATCTTAACCCACGAAGCATGTGGATCATGCATGAGCAATTAAGAATGAAAGTGCAACGATAACCCCGATTACTAGCAGACTGTCTACGTGCAAGCTATATGCTATATATTCAACACAAACATTTATAAACAACAAATAGAGAAGCAGGAAAATAGGGCAAAGAGGATGAAAATATTACGAGCCTCGAGTCACGGTTCGCTCCAACATGTTTGAATATGATGAGAACTATGAAATGAAAGGGGACTATGTCGAGTCGTCGACGACAGAGGTGTTCAAAATATATGCACATGTGATTCAATTAGATTAGCGAACGCATGGTCGCGGAATTATAAGAAGCCTATACATTGCTGATCACTGTCTAACAATAAGCGTATGCATGGGATTGTATGTGCATTACATCGGCTCGTGAATTAATATTGGAGGCTTGGACGTGCAGTACATGCTTCCATAGTCGCCTTCTAATTAATTTGCAAGGAACATGAAATGATCAAAAGGAAGAAGACAGGAAGTGGTGTACTTGCCTGAGAAGGAGATGGTACGAGATACGGCCACCAGCCGAGTCTCGCCGCCTACATACTTGAGCTGGCCGTCCAACGGCCTCGGCAAGATCTTGCCGCCGTAGCTGCAAAGGAATTTGAGCCGGTTCCGGGGCGGTGACTGCGAATGCCTCTCTCCGTCCGTGGCCATTGCAGAGGAGCAGGTGACCAAGATGAACTTTGGATTAGTTTATCTTCCCCCGATTTAGGGTCGGGGGTTCCCCTCCAACACCTACGCAGCAAATGTTAGGCCAAGCGCTTCTGTTGGAGTCTGGGGAATCGCCTTCGTTTTAAAGAAGGAAGTGGAACCGTTCTAGAGGCCACATATATGGTACATATATTCTTTTAATATTTGACACATTTAGACAATTTATGTGTGTTTGAAATGGAGTAAATCGAGGCATGAATTTTAGTTTACGTGTTAAAATACAATAAATATATGTACGGCCACTGAATACCTTCTCGTTTTGAATGCGGGTCAATGACTCTTGAAGCTGTTACTACATGCATGTAGCGAGGGTAGACTGGAATGCATAGCAAGCTATGTGAAATGCATATTAAAGAGCCGCGCCTGCCTGAACCTGACATTTTTAGAACACGTATTAAATCCAAGAATTGTGGAAGATTCATGCACAGTAACAGCGCTCAATAAGGGCAGATGAACTAGGCGTGACGGGTGCGTGCTTCTTTGGAGTAATTAGCCATAGGAAGCGCATCTATTACGACAAGGACATAGAACATGTGGGAAATGGAAGCATTGCAGCTAGAGAAAATGTGAACACTTAAAACATTTCTAGACAAGAAAATGTGAAACTTAGTTCATAAAATGACAACGTTTCTACGTCGCCACCTCCGCGAGTGCGTCTTGTGTTATTAACATTGCAAAAGATGTGGCTCAATTGCAAAGGGTCGTGGGAATTAAAGATGTCGTTTTTCGCCGTCTGATCTGTTAAACGTTGTAATTTGCTTTTTTTTTTTTCGTTTGAAATAATGAATGTGAAGTAGCCAAACAATCGCCCTAAAAACGTGCATGTCCATCTATCCACATACCTGACAATAACTTTTTTGACCATGACCAGTCTAGTTACAACAATGAATATGGTACATAAGAGGACAATTCTAAATATAAATTAGAACCTTTTATTTACTTGTTTGGATCTTGGGCTGGTCACAAAGCCCGGTGAAGCTATACGTGTTTATAATATATGGTCAGATCCGGTCGTGTAGGCGGTAGGCCAGATCTTGCCGCCGCGGCTTGACTCATCCTGCATGGCCAAATCTGGCTGTCACACTGGCCGGATCTAGCCACCACGGCCAAAACCTAGCCTTCGTCAGTTTTAGCCGCTGCCACAAAGTTTGGACCCTAAGTAAGGAGGAGCTGAAGAGGTGGGGTATAGTTTGAGTCGTATGAGGCAGTGACTGCGTCGACCGGTGCCAGAGAAGGAGAGGAGATGGAGTAAAATAAAATTAATTTTTTTTTTTGAAGGTGGGGGATAAGTGAGAAATTAGAGTAGGTAGGGTTGAGGTAAATAGGCAATGGGGTGTTGGGTAGTGGGTATTGTACCCACGTAAACCAAGAGAAAGAGAGAGCCGGGTTTGAGAGATACGTGAATAAGGTGGGTTCCACAATCCAATTAAAGATAGGACTAGCCAATTCCTATCTAGAAAAAATTGTGTGAGGCAATTAAAAAAGTAAAAAACTACCGGCTCATTAAAAGGCACGCGAATGAATAGAAAGGGATCTGATTTTCTTCCTCTCCCATAACCACAGGGAACGACTCTCTCCTTTATTCACTCCTCATAAACTAGAGAAAAAGTAAAAGTTTTTACTTCTCTTTTATTGCGTGACAAATGGAGAGGTCTACGTATTGGTGGAAAAATTGAGATAAGGCTATTGCTCTCATCTTCTATTTAATAAGTGATAGTTAGTCCTATTCAAGTTAAATTATTTCAGCAATTTGGCTAGCAATTTGGGTAAGGAATAAATGAGTTTCTCTTTATTAGAAAAAAAGAGATTCATTAAAGAGATAATTTTGATTCTCCTTATTTATACTTAAAATAAAGAATAAGTCATTCTTGATTTTGGGTGATTGACTACTTCTTTAGGACTTAGCCCCTAAAGGTTAATAGTTTTTAATTTATGTTTTAATTAATATTAATTTTAAAATTATTTAAATTTGATTTATTGCTTATATGTTTCCTTTATTGTAAATATATGTAAATCAGTTGAGGGGAATATAAAAGTTGATTTTTTGCACATTCACAAGTAAGGCTCACCACGAAGTTCCTGCTACTACGACCTAACATGGGGATATTGAAAAAAAATGAGGTGTGAATAGCCATGCTCTTTTCCTAAACTACTTTAGGATATAATCACTACATACGAACAAAATGATGTACGTGGGGAAAAAAACAACATATATTAAAGTAAGAGCCGGTGGAAAAGCCAAACTCGCGTGGAGGTATGAGATATGCATTAATGGATTTTAATTTGTAGCACACGAGGGGGGTTAAGATAGAAAGGAATCATGAAATGCTATCAGAGATTTGTTTTTTAGAAGAAGACTCCATATCCTAGCTTCTTGCCACAGTTTGCTTAGAATAAGCTTTTTTGGGAAGTTTGATCGATGCGAGGTGAAGGTCGGTCTCAAGCATGCAGCACTTATTTGCAGAAACAAGAAGCAGCTGTAAAAAGAAGAAAATCAACTCTATAAGCATACTAACAGTACTACGGACTGGCCAGGCTAGCTCCAACTATTTCCTATATACTCAATACAAACAAACAACAACGTGAAGAGAAGAAATGATTTGTGGCGGAAACAAAAATCATGTGATTGGAGCGTCTCATATCACTTGTTATCAACTAATGGAGAGGGAGATACAAACTCATTCTCGTTTTGCTGTATATTATTTGGATCCAAAATCCAACCTCGGCTGCGAAATGAACCGCAATAATAGAAGAAAAAGGTATGCAGCAAATAGGAAAATAATTTAGAAGCTGTAATGTAGATACAAAACAAGAACAAGCAATCTTCTTTAAACAACAGAAAAACTGCGGATCTACTAAAATATAAAAGAAAACCTTGTCAACCGCGATGACGAGCATCTAAGTGTCACAGTTCGATCTGATCCTTAGAACGACAAATCAAATCAGAATACGTACTATAACCTGAAACATGCAAACAAGAGCCAAAACCTTCATTCGTGATCTCAGAATGGAGAGCACGACGGAGAACTACATTGTAAGATTAGAAAAGATATAGGGTGGGAGCAAAGAAAGGCAAGAAAACAGATGATTTACTACTTTTTTTTAAACTTTGGAACATATCACTTTCCTCAGCAATCCGAGAATGGGGCTATTTGGATGATCGTCTTACATCTGTTGTCCCCGACCATAGCGAGAGCATGGAAGGCCATATCGGTTGATATGGGTACGTATCGATCGATACGGACCCGTATCGGCCGACACAGGTACGGTAGGGGGGTAATAAGCCCCACGGAAAAAAGTGATACATATTTGTCGTATCGGCCATACCATATTGATATAGTATTTAAAAAAATATTTTTAAATTTAAAAAAATTAATTTATTTTGATAAATTTTTTTTCTTAAAAATAAAAACGTAATTTAAACTCAACTTCTTTGAAAAGTTTAAGTTTTTATTATATTAAAAAATATATTTTTAAAGTTATATGAGATAAATACGGGTTGGTCTATACAATTTACATAATTATTTTTTTACATATAGTGGTCCACAAATATACATTTATTTAAACATATAACTTAAACTCATATTAAGCATATTATTTATTTTTAAAATAAACTAATTTTAAAGAACTTAATATTGGAAAGAATGAACAATAATTTATATGGGACAAAGAATATAATAGTGTATGGTTCCAAATGAACTAATTTTAGAATACCCGTATCGGTTTATATGACATTATAGGATCTTATTATGCTCTAAAAGAAATATTATAATGATATATTATTAGTTATAATATTTTTTTATGTTTATAAAAGGGTTTATGCCCGTTTTAGCGCGTACCAAGCATATCATCGGCGCGTACCCGTATCGATAGTCATCGATACTCTCATCCGTATCGATACGGCCTTCCATGAGCGAGAGTTATGTTTCGCTTGCTTAGCCAACCACTCACTTCACCAAAACATGTCTATCAATAGAAAAAGAGGATTTGAAAGAGAATAGACCTTACGTTCCGATGAAATACCCAAAAGAACTATGCTATTTAGACCCCGTTTTTTCCCCAGTGTCCCCCAAAAAGTGTAAAAAGTGTTTTTTTTTACTTTATTCCCCCATGTTTCCCCCTTATTTTTGTTCTTCCTTCCCCCACTACATAAAACTCCATCTTTTTTCTTCCTTCTTCCCCCATTTCTTCCGGTGACTTCGACTCCGGCGACATTCCTCTGACAGCTAGTGACTTGAGGCCATGACTAGATCTGGTCGTGGCCGCTGGCCGGCAGCTCCAAAGGCCATGGCCAGATCTGGCCTTGGCCTCCGGACAGGCCAGACGGCTCCAGTGTCCAGATCCTAGCCGCTGGCCGGCGGCTCCAAAGGTCATGGCCAGATCTGGCCGTAGTAGTCGGCTACACAAGCAGCCGGCTAGCGGATATGGCCACCGGTAGTTAGTGCGGCCACGACCAACCATCGAGGCCATTCATTGTGGAGGTCGTCAGCGTCAGCGCCAATGCCAGAGAAGGGGCGTCGGTGCTGAAGAAGGAGAAGAAAGTGAGAAGAGAAGTGGGGTGAAAAGGGGGGATATGAGAAATTTTGATGAAAGTTGGTGGGCTAAAAAAGAAATGGGGGACATAGGGAAAAAAGTGGGGTTTGAATAGCCTTGTTCTACCCAAAATTGAAAAAATATTTTTCTAACTAGATTGCATGACCTGAATGACGGAAGGTGGAGGGGAGAACCTGGAACTCGTTAGATTTTGTTCCCAAGTTTCTCTCATCCCATTTATTCTTGATATAACAGCCTCGGTTACCTAGCCTTTGTCATGAAAACGGGTAAGGTAATACAAGCCCCAAAATTAATGAGAATTAGACATCTTCACACTTCAAATGCCACACATACACATGGACAAAAAAATACTTAACTACCCCCTCTATTTGCCTCATCCTCCTTTTCCACCTTGTTTTCCGCCTCCTATTTCCCCCCTCCTTATTAATGTTTGTCTCATCCACCTCCTCCTTGGCCTCCTCCTCCTCCTCCTCCTTCTTAGAATACAATAAGATTAGTTGCAAACCAACCATGAAACCAATTAAAATTTGGTTTTTTTAACTACTTAAAAAGAAAATTAAGCTTTATTTTTATACTTAATATCTATCTTTCTCCGGTACCTAATGAACCTCATACTTCAACTAATAGAGGCTTGCATTGACAGTGAATTGTTGACAATTGATGACTACAAAATTTAATGTAGTAAAATGGACAAACACAATGTAATGGATGATTGAATCTAGGGTTGCCAATAGTATTTGTTCTACAATCTGTATGGTACCACAAAGAAGTTAAATAGTATAGAAAAAATTTCAACAAGTAAATAAATAAATAATTTTATCTAACCATTTTTTAAATAGAATGGTTGCAAAAAAAAGTTCTTTCATACCCATTTTGCATATCTATAAATATATATTATACCTCATCTACTCTTTTATATAGCCCTTATTGTCACGACCCGAGGTTTTTCCATACATTTACTTTGAAATTTCACTAAAATTTTATTTCAAAATACATATGTAAATCAAAGGAATTAATAAAATTCAAAACATGTGAAAATTATTTTTTATAAATTAATACATCGTACAATCAAACCAATATTCACAGGCGTGACCTCAAAACGAAAACAAAATAGCTAAACATGTCATGGTCCTTAAAAAAATTACATCTCATGCATCTCTGAGTATAAGTTCTTCAACAGTTTGAGTTCTAAATCATATGTATATGCATAAATCCAAAATAATAACACATTTAACTTTCACCTTACTTGATACATGAGATCGTGTCAACAAAAATAACAGAGTCTCGATACAAGTCCACAACACACTGGGGCAGAGGAAGAGCGATCCACTGTAAGGAACAAAGTCTATCCCGAAAAGCTCTCAATCAAACCTGCAAAATCCTCCAAATAAGGGGCTAAATAGAAAAAATGAGTATTTTTATACCCGGTAAGGGAAATTAAATCAATGAACTTCATAAGTTTATATATAGATGTGTTCATGAAACTTCACATGAAGCAATAAATACATAGCACATAACAGAGTATCTCACACACAAACCATCACATTAGCTGAACTTACACTTACTCTTATGCTTACTCTTACAACATGCTCTCACACTTACACTCTGAATCTTACCAACTTACTTGTACAATTGTATGCTTACCTATATAATTTATATATAGTAGCTTGTACGACCTTACTTATACTATCTTCCTTAGAAGCTTACACTTACACTTACTCATAATCTTACACATATAGCAAACTCAAAATCTGATAGATACACAAATTACTCTTGCCGTCATACATATACTATTGACAATTGAAGATCATTACAATTAATAAGCTCTAGAATCGAAAAGGAAAGAAATGTTATTGGGGTGTCACCTTAGCCTTCGGGGAGCAACTAGATGTCATCGACTTTTCTGAAGGCAAGACACACCTATGTTCATGGGGCGCAAGATCAAATCGGTAGGAGTAGATATATGTTACTACTTACCTGAGCGCTGGAATGCCCATTCTCTAGGGCCATATAGTGCCAACTAAGGGCGAAAATCTTACAGTGTCATCTATTGGCAGAAAGACACAATGCCAACAAAGGGCAAAAATTTACAGCGCTCTAAATATAGCATCAAATGTTTGAGCTTAAATACAACACCAAGACAAGACTAACCAATCATATATCGCTCTCAACAGAGCATAAGATGTCTGGGCCGAAATACAATACCAAGACAAAATCCCGCAGGATAACACCATAGCCAGAAATGGAATGATGCTCAGCCAATTACTTATCGGTTGGCTCAAACATGAAACTTAATCTGTCAAAACCCCCAGTCTCAAACTCGCAATATTATTGTATTAGGGTCATTTATTATTTAAGTTCACATTATATAACTTATGCATGTATAAGTATAATTATGCCTAGAACTCCTCATATCTTGCATTCTTCAGCTAACAACACTCGTTATGAAGCTCTAATCCACATGGGCAGCATACTTTACTTAACTCATCCAATCCATACTCATAACTCACCTTGACTCTTATACTCTTATAGATCTCCACATAACCTTACTTTGTCATACTCAGACTCCGTACATGCATACTCTTACCATTATCTACTTATGGCCTTACATCCCACATCATCCACCCTAAAACCAAATGATCTTACTTAAACTCATCAAATGAAACCCCTCATATCTAAATCCATTCATCAAACCCTTACTGATTCCTTACTCATTGTCATTTTGTTACAATTTATATTATGTACATTATGCATGTACAATTATGCTATCAACTCTTACTAACCCACAGTCCCCACATAGATGCATTAAACCTTAAGTCTTCTTAATCCTGGACTCCCCTACGTCTCCTGCTTGTTGCTCCCAACATACCATTCGATTCAATCCAAACTAATCCTCCAAACTCATCACCTGACACACTACTGTAATTTCTACATCATAGTCCACGAAACACCCATTCGATAAACTTACAAAAAAATACACATGATCTTGGCAAGGCAAAGTTAATTTTTCTCAAAGAAAGTGATTTGGCGCACTAGGGCGCCCGGGCACAAGTTCATGTTGCTAAAAATGACAAATTTGACCACACAATGAGGGGTGGCTAATTGGAGGTTGGTCAACTGCTAAAAACACTATGTTAGCCACAAGATGCTAAAATCGGCCGTAGACCACACCCAGCTACAACAATTTTGCATTGTTGAAGCCTCACAAAAGGGTGGAGGGCTTGGTTGCATACTCAACGAACATAGGAGAAGCGGAGGAGGACTTTGATGGTCATATTTGACTAGTGGTGGTGTCGATCAATCATCAAACACCGCAAAGGCATTGCCTTTAACCTAAACTTCATGCACGACCACAAGTTCATGTGACAAAAGGGCAACCACAAAGGAGGACAGGTTGTCAGTGCGCCCTGATGCAATTTAGGCTTGTGGGAGAAAGATTTGGCCACTCACGATTGGGATCAACTATCGAACAACATACACATGTGCTATCACGGTCAAACCCTAAAAAGGGTGGTCTTTTAGGTGTTGGGTGGTCGAACATAGAAGAGGTAGGGTTTGCCAATGGTGGTCATCCTAACAAAAGTTGAGGCACTATGACCCAGATAAGGAGGCCGACAAAGGCAACGACATCTCCAATCGCCACCCACAACCAAAATCATTGGTGCGGGCGGTTGTGCATTAAGCACGACTTAGGGCATAGGATCTAGGCATGGCAACGGCCAAGCCTTCCCTGGCACAATGCTAGTGGTCGATAGTGCTGGTTCCCCTTGGAAGGACTGGGAACCAAGGACTCTTTCTAGCAGGTTCTAGGTCGTGTGTAAGGGGAAGTAAGTGGGGGTGAGGAGGTGGAATCGGGTTAGAAGTGCTAGCCCTTGCTGTCACTGAGCCGAGATAGAGTCCATGACGGTTGGACAGGAGGCCTAACTCCGTGCGGTGCTAGGCCGGAAATATTGGCCCTAAGATATGGTGGAGCCCACAATGGCAATCAAAGACATACCTCAAAATTTGGGGGCGTTTGGTTTGGTTAGAAGGCTTGCAGGGCAGGGGAGAGCAGCAAGGGAGGCCGGGAACAATGGCCCCTTGTTGTTGGGTCGAGTTAGCGACCGTGGCTATCCACTGGCCAGTGCCGGTAGAGGCAGAATTGCCGGATATATGAAACAAAGAAGGGGAGTTGATCTGGCCGGGGGAGATGGTATGTTGGGTTGGGGCGGCAGACATGATGTTGCTGAGCCACGAACGACCAAGCCTAGAATACATTGGCGATCCAGTAGTCGCCGAACTACGGCGAGCTGAATGGACATCGGCCCAATGTCTTCCTACATCCGGTGTCCGAGAATGGATGCCGCTAAAGAAAAAATGGAGAGTGGAGATCCATCTTGGATCTGGATAAGGCAGAAGGAGGGGGCCGGGGGAGGTGGCGATCCGGGTGGGGTGGAGGCCTTGATGTTGCCAGGTCAAGGTCAACTGAAGGCCAACCAGCAGTGGTCGGCGACAGGCGGCGCCTCCTCCAGTGGCAGCTCACTGAAAACTAAAACAAAAAAGGAAACAAAAGGGCAGAGCTGATTTTACCTCATGCCGACGGAGGAGGGGCAAGGAGGTCGGGATAGCGGTGCCTCTCCATTGTTCTGGCTGAGGCGAAGACACCACAGTGGCCTTGGAGTCATTCGACAGGCAATGACGACATATTAGGTGAAGGAAAGGAGGTGGTTTTCACCAGGCCGAAATGGGAAAAAAAGGAGATGGAGGAGCAGACATCCAGTGGGGCCAGGGAGGGGTAGCAGCAGTGGCATCGTCAGACCAAGGTCGGTTGGGCAGAAGCCTGCAGCCGACGGTGGAGCCGCCTCTTGCGGCTCACGGGTTGGGCACACATTCCGTTTTCTATTTTTTCCTTTTTTCTCTTATTTTCTTCTCTTTCTTTTCTCTCCCGTTTTAGCACCGAAAGTTTATGTGGCGCATCGAGACCTATGAACTACGACTAAGCACTACTCCTGACTCTATAATTGCAAATATCGAGGTCAAATACATAAACAAATACGCAAAAGTGTCAAATTCTCTCTTGAAAATACAAGTAGAAAATTTGCAAAAAAAATACAAAAAATCAGGGACATTACACTTACCTAATAGAACCTTACTACAATATTTAGGGTAAAATATATATTGCATTGTAAACTTTATTTCCTATATAGGATTATAAAACTCAATGAATGGTTAATTATATATATTGTATCATAAACTTTTTTCCTGAGTTTGGACATGATGACCGATTGAGTTGGGATGGAACAAATTATTTTAAGAAACATAATCTCCTTGTAGTTAATATATTTGTGTTTTAGTTTACACTTATTTTTTTTGTCACAACATTGATCTCTTCAAACATATGATAGCTTTTAGAGTTGGTAGGCGATAGTGTGTTACATAGTTTGTTGTTTGGTTTTAGGTTAGATGTATCTAAAAAATATGAGATTATGTTGAATCATTAATCATTATGAAAGGGGCAATTGATGATAGTTAACCAATTAACCGACCGAATAATAATGGATGAAACATATATAAAATAACCTATACTATTTGCTATACTATTATGCAAAGATAACTCGCATTTGTGCAGTTGATGGTTGACAGTTTGACATGTGATAGCTTTAAACCCACTTTATTTTTCACATTTTTACATTTTTTCCGTATAGTAACAAAATATGTTATGTTATTGCCCCTTTTTACTACAATAAATTTTGAAGTTATCAGAAGTTAGTGCGAGAATAAAACCTTTTATTTTTTTAAGTAGTTGAATATGTTTGTGAGTTTATTTTTTAAGATTAAAACTTATAAAGAAAAAAATTAAATGGCTCCACAACTAAATTCTGTGAAGGAGGAGGAGGATAAAGAGAAGGAGAAGAAGAAACAGATGAAGAAAAAACATCAAAATCTCAAAAAATGAAAGGCCTATTATATATTAGGTAAGGGTGTTCATGAGTTGAGTGAAGTTTGAGTTTTAGGATGACTTGGCTTGAGCTTGAGCTTGAAATTTAAATTTCGCGTTTAAGTCAAGTTCAAGCCGGTTTAGCTACTAACATCCTTAAGTATGAGTGTTAGGTTTCAACTTCTCTATGAATAAAGCAAGGTTCAAAAAATCATTATAGGCTTGAGTAACACATGTATTGTAAGGGACAGAAGTAAATATTAGGCATATTGCATATTCCTTCTAACAAAAAGTGTGTCGTTGTACATATATATATATATATATATATATATATATATATATATATAATTAATGTCATTGTCATTCTATCAATAAGATATAGATTATTGAGGATGGGAAAACTTGAGCCTTAGGAGTTTCTCAAGGCCGAATATCTTGACCAGGTGGGGTTGGGCCAAAGGCCGGCTGTCATCATATTTTATCACTCTAATATTAAGTTTTTTTGTGAAGTGTATATGTATGTAAACTAGGAGCAATTCTTTAGTTCATAGGATAAAATTCTATTGGAAATGAGCTTATAATACTGCTGTGTGCAGTTTGTGCAAAGATATTAATGAAGAATAGTTTCAACTACTCCAAAGATGATCAAAAGATATTCATCCTTGTACTTGAGAGATAAACGAGGTCCAAATGCAAAAAACTTCATCAATTGTCGTAGAAAGAGTAAGCACGAGCTATGTAGTCTTGGAAACCATTCGGTAGATTGTTTTATCTGAGAAATTTTTCAGTGTGCCTCGCACACCCTGTTGCCGTATATTTCCCGGTATCCGTTTGTGTCCACAGCAGCAAGCAGAGACTTGTACAAGGCATGATGACGGGCCGGGCCCTTCATCGACGACGTGAATGGGTGGAAAACAGGGAATTAGAGTTTGGCCATTTGGAAAAAGGAAAAAAAAGACCCTACTGTCCCGATAATCCAAAGACCTTAAAGGATATATTTACAGATAAATTTTGTTCATTCTGTTCCTCAATTCTGAATACAGAGGCAAAAATCCAACGTAAACCACAAGAAAAAATAGTATTTCTCCGCAATTATCAGTTAGCACATACTTTCTCTTTGTCTTATATTAATAGATTTATTTTTAAAATAAATTAAAATATAAATTTAATATATTTGATTTTAAAAAATTAAATAGAACTACCGATGTATCAATGAAAATCAATCTGAGGCTTGCGCAGAGCATCAATTAAATTCTACCGATGTACCATTACAACTGGTTAATCAAATTTTCAATCGGGAGAACATCTAAATCTTCCATCCTTACTTACAGTACAGAGAAAATGAAGACACTGCATTAGAACAACGGCGCCAGAGAACATGCAAGGACAGCATAGGTAATGAGAGAGAGTTGCCAACAAAGAGAAACAAAATAGACAATCCCCTTCCAGCTAATGAAAACCCAATAGCTTCTTGCAAGCTTTCAGGATCTTGGCTTTCCTTTTCTTTAATCCACCCTGCACTCGTGGATCCTCGGGTGGAGGAGAGAGAACCTCAGGTTGATCGTGGATCTTGCAATACCCACCATCTCTCACCGAAGAAGATCTTCTCATCCAAGTCGCCCTTGTCACCACAAACTGACCGTTGCTCTGGAGTCTCTGGCTCTGGGATCGGAACGTTCGAGACGAATAAGCCGAAGAGACTGAGTAGCTCTTGCTCAGAATTGCACCAAAGCTCTCCCCAGTACCATCCTGTTTTTCATCCCCCGTTGCAAGCTCACTGGTCGGTATGTATCCTTGGATATGTGGTTTTGGTTCGGAGGACTGAGGTAACGAGAGATCTGAAAAGTCTATGGACATGGACCTGGTGCTCCTGCCATCTTCCACTCTGGAGTAGCCGTACATGTCTTTGCCGAATCTCCGATAGATTGAATACAGAAGAACAACTCAGATACAGTAACGAAGAAATGGAGAGAAGCTTACTTGAATATGGGTCTGCCGTCTGCCCACTTACAGGATTTGTTTGAAGAGGAGGATCGGGAGTCCCAACGTGAAGGAAGTCTCCTGTCAGGGCCTTACAACAGATATGCAGGAGGACTGAGACATGTTGTTCCTTTTCTTCGGGGAGTTGAAGCGAAGGGACTTGTGCCTTGTGGGCTTTTGTAGTGGAATTATTGTATGACTGACTCTTTCCTACAAGCTTTTCCTGGTGCATTCGATTTTCAGGGGTAGAAGACAGATGAGCTGACATACGAGACTGGACTAGATCTCCTCGTTCAATTTCCAAAGATTTGCGTCCTTCACGGCGATATAAAATTACTAGAAATGACTTCAGATTTGTGGTCCATGCAACCCATTACTAGAAATGACTTCAGATTTGTGGTCCATGCAACCCAAGTTGAAAAATGAATTTTTTATGGAGGAAATCCATAAAGCCGTGATGGGTCATGGGGCCAAAGCAGGGCAAAATGCAGAAGAGCATTTGCTGAATCAGAATGTAAATGAATTCCATAATCATCCAATATTTTGTAAAACTCATTAAAAGTACGTACATGCGTATCAGCAAAGGCATTTTGATAAATCAGTCTTATCTGTGACTAATCGATCACCACACCTCGATGCAGGAACAACTTGTATGAAGAGTGTGAACCCTTATTGAGTCATGCAAAACTTGCATTACATCGCTTATAGCTGAAATTATTGAGATTCGAGTCACTTGCCCACTTTCCAAAATTTTAGTCAACGTCTCACGCTCTGATTCAAGTGTGAAAGAATGGAAGAACGTGAACAAATGGCGTTCAAGTGTCAAGCCACATTAGATTTTGTGGGTAGCAATTAATTTGGTTCATACAAACATCCAGTGCATTTGGGCTCCGATTGTCTTTAATTGAAGCACATGAGCGGAGCCTGATGGGCGTGGTAGCTTACCACCCGGGAGTTATCGAGCCAAGATAATCCGCAAACATCCAGTGCATTTGGACGGGGACAGGCATCGTGGTGGGAATGGAGTAGGTTTGCTTTGGACGGTGGAGGGGGCTGTCGGTGATGGATGTTGCCTGTTTCACCTTCAATTATTACTTTGCCCGTGCTCCTACTCTTGGATCAAATCCTTCTGGTACCAGTACCACCACCCTATGCTGGTTTGTCCCCCTATCTCTAGATGAAAATTGGAACTTACCTCTCAGCGTGGGCCTATACGATCTACATTAGACAGAGGTTCATGGACTCCAGTAAAATGTTCTCCCATGTACTTGGTTCTTTTGGACACCAACCTCTTGGCCGATCTCACAAGTACGTAGCGTTGAATTCCTTGATTGCTTCGGCATTTCTGTTTCTCGCAGGATTTGTACATCTAAATACTGTGGCGCATGGCGAGGTCTAAATTTATATTGTTGTCACTTTGATAAGATAGAGATGGTCCATAGATATGTTTCAGCAAAGTAGCTCAATTAGCCTAGTGTCAAAGCAGGATCCACGTCGGCGATGCCAAACAGAAATAAGGTGAAATTGCCAATAACTTCTCCATGATCGGATGCTGAATTTAGACCTCCCTAAAGAACTGAGCTTCGTCAGTTTCTAGCAATAATTTGGGGGATATGCTCGTTGCAGAATATTGAATCAGACTATCTCGTTTCATCGTGAGCTCTTAGATCACGGATCCATAGCTATTAAGTGTCTTCAGTTTTCAATTCTCCGGGCTTCATTTCGAATCAGTTAGTCAAATGTCTCGGTTCTTTCAAGACACACCATATGTTATGATCCTGTGTAGGACTCCGTTGAGTTACATCTCAGACTCGGGATAAAAGGTACGACACCACTCGTCGATGTGGACCACGTGCAGACTAAAATTGATTCTTACTTTTATGGCTTATCTTCGCCTATGGAACTGCTTTTCAATGATTTCTAAATACATTGGACTCTTAGGAAGATATTCCATTTTTATTATGTGCTATTGCGAGGAGATTCTGGCACGTCTGGTTTCAAGTTTGTGCATATGGTCTTCAATTCACAAATTCAACTCCAGTCAATTTTTCACCTCCGTGCAATTGAAGGGCAGTGTCGCCAACAACCTGCAACATACCCAGTGAATAACATCATTTAATCAATATGCTGATATTATCACTGTCAACAGTTACAAAATAGGGCAAATTGCACTTACACCTCCGACCTTTGACAAAATGACACTTATACCCCTAACATTTAAAAATTAGGGGATACAACCTTCTTGTTAACAAAAAATTACTAGTAATTTTAAATAATAAAAATACTTATATTCACTTAACCATATCCAGGGGGTCGTAGGGGACTATGACTTATGGGGAGCATAATGGACACACCCCCTCATCTACCCATTCGTTCCCCCACCTGGCACTCGTCGGTTGTGACCCCCTTAATGATTATATGGATAAAAATATTTTTGTCATTTGAAAATAACTATAGAAGGTTTTGTTAACATCATGGGGTGTATGTGCAGTTTTTGAAACGTCAAGGGGTGTATGTGTCATCATGCCAAAGGTCAGGGGGTGTAAGTAAAATTCATCCTACAAAATATGAAGTTCGCATGGTTGCTTCGATTTGAGCTAATAACAAATAAGCCAATCAATTAGAAACATTCTTGTTCCACTTCATGAGATATAATAAGGGTTACATAGTGAATACCTTCGCCATAGTTCTGTAAGAAAATTCAGTAACCCCCGCAAGATGAGGTGTAATGAGAACATTTGGATAATTCAGAATTGGATCTTCCGGATCAAAAGGTTCAGTCCAAGCAACATCAATACCTAGGCCACCCAGGTGACCTACTTCAAGGTGATAAGCAACAGCACCATAATCCAGTAAACCTCCTCGAGCAACATTTAGCAGAAGGGAACCCTAAATTAGCAAAAAAAGGTACATACTTCAATAATTAAGCAAGCAAAATCATGACTACTGAATTACAATTACAAATACGACTCGTGAAGTCCTGCCCGTTCATCTTGACAACAAGTTGCAAACATTTATTTCACTTGTTTTCGATGTCATTTGGAGACCCAATTTTTTAATGTGAGAGACCCATATTTAAGGAAACTAAACCAAGTTTTAATTTACAAACCTGTTTCATCGAAGATAGGAATTTCATGTTCACTATGCCAGCCTGAAATTTGATCAGCCAATATGGTAAGACATCTCAATTTACTAATTACTAAGCATACAGATATAAATATTCTACATGCTTATAAAAAATACGTGAGCTGACCGTATCCTTGTTCAAGGTCAAGCAAGTCACAACAATGTCTGCCTCCTTAGCTAAATCATACATATCTTCAGGACCTCCCTTCTTATCAACCAGATCATCAATATTTCCACTTTTGATGTTTAAAGCTGGAGATCCATTACTAACACCTATAAGATAACGAATAAGAGAATTAAATCCATACTGGAAAAAAATGCCAAATCTCTCTTTAGAAAATAATAGACGATCAACATATAAATCAACTTAAGCAAAGATAAAACAGTTCAAAAAACAGATTCCACTTCCTTCAAGATATCATACCATTTAGCTGCGCCCAACTTCTCTTTGTTGCAAGGATAGTCACCCCAAAAGCTCGCAAGCGTTTTGCCAGATCAACCCCTATATTCCCGAAACCTAGAATTAGGACCTGCAGTATAATAACAAAAATTATGTACCTACTTGTCACTACTAAAAGACAAACACATGTTGAAGGGAAATCCAGAGAAATAATTACTGTTTTCCCAAGAAGAGTTTCACCAACTGGCTCTCCTAACCTTTTCTGTTTGACAGCCATATCCATCTCCTTCTGCACCAACATATATGAAGTGAAACAGAAACAAATAAAACAACATCATATTTTTTGGTACAAGAAACTAGGTATAAGCTGCCAGCAGCAGGTCAAAGATAATATTGGATTGTTAGAGAATAGATAAAGAAGTTTACAGTTTCAAAAATAGAGACTAATGAACTCATATATTCTAAAATTGGAAAGTAGTCATCACAAGAAATATGTCATCTTGTTATCCCCTTGTTAGAAGGTTGTGTTAGCAATGGCATCAAGTGTAAAACCTTGCTAGTATGCTTTTTCACAGGGACTGTGTGCCATCATTTTGACTATATCAAAATCCGATGGGGACAAAAAATATGCAATGCAAACTTCATATAACAGGGAATAAAGGTAGATGATGGGCTTTTCAATGCATCAATTCTCATTCTGATCTTTGGCTAAAAATTTATGCTATGTAGAAGTTGGCTGCATATTTAATCCTCTACAAATTGGCATAAGGCTGTTATTCTGGTTGATACCGATTACTGGATCCGTTCCCCAGCAACTTACATGGTTAGTTAGAGCGGGAAGATACTGGCCTCAATTCACAAATCCGCATACCCATGTCCCCATTAAGCTATTTGGTTAAGTCAATCATAATAGTAAAAAAATTGCCCCCTTTGCTAATACGTGCGCCCCTCCCATCTGTCACTCAACTTTCACCCTCATTTTAGATCCCCAAAGACAGAAATAGATAGAGGAACTCAATAAACACCTAGTTGCTGCGGCTTCAAACTCAACAATCCTTTGTCCACTCCAAGGTCCACAGGATGCTAAGAGACCTCAAACAGACCAAGCAGCAGGGTGTTGTATGCGGACAATATTATAGAAAAAACTCATATGCTATATGCACATCTATTTCTAATGGCATAGAAGTGCTGGGAGGCAGTGAAACAAAGAAGCACATGCATTATTGACTTATAGTGTCATACTTGCTTTCGAAGAAGCCCCAACATCAAATAGATTGCCATTTCCGCACATGATGCTGAATTTCCAGTCACATTTCCAGGAATTCTAGCAACCTTAATTCCATGCCGTGTGGCAGCATCAATGTCAACACCTATAACAAGAATTGTACAGGATAAAGTGAAAATATATAAATGGACTCACTTTAAAAATTGGCTAAGAATTAGGGCTTTGAGTAAGGACATTATGACAAATATGGTACAGCAAAGGCAAAACTATGATAGAGTTGAAAACTTTAACATAAAAAGTAAGCCATCACGGCTCCAAAACAAAAAGAGACTGGTGTACCAAGGTAGCTTTACCTTCAAGCCCTACACCAAACTGCATGATAAGCTTCATGTTATTGGCACGGCTAATTACATTTGCATCCATCCGCAGGTTTTTTACCACACATATATGATACTTGCCTATAACATCTGGCACTTTGTCCAGGGGTACATCGTCAACCTATACAAAGCCAGAAAACCCAGATAACAACTATTTTGAGCTGAATCAATTAAAAAAGGGCATCTTGATCGCATAGTACAATAACCATGATTCTCACATTTTGCACATTTCATTGTCCACCTAACTGTAAGCCTTTATTCCCGTGCTCTTTCTCATAATTATATTAATATATGTACTTCCACTCTCTAATTTAAAGAATAATTATATTTGGATACTGGTAAAGCAGATAAAAGAGTACATAATTGCAAAATTTTAGTTTTTTCAGTACATTAGATGCACTAAACAAGCTAGCACCTGATCATGGAATTGATAAAGCTGGTCCACCATGGTGATTAAAGGCATTGACCAGAATACAGGTCAGGTGTACATATGTTACTGACCTTACATATGAAGGCCTAATGTCGAATATATGGGTGAATTGAACAATATTGCTTGGTAAGATTCAGTTAACATTGAGTTTTTTTACCTAATCAAGATTTAGTATGATAGTCACATCCAAGCCATCGACCATGCTCCACATGGCTGACTAGGCTTATTAACATACAAACAACCTACCAAAGTCAACCTTGTCATAATTGACCAGTTGTCACCCTACCAAACAGTGTTATTATGTGTAACCCAAGTAAGCATGAAATTTGAAGTAGGAGAAAGAAAACTGTGCAACATAATTCTAAAGCTAAATCTTTTACCACAGTCTTGAACCTCCATTTTTTAAAAGACCAAACTTTTCCACTTTCTGTTTCTGCTAGCATCACAACATATGTTAACTGTGTCTATTCAAAATTTAGTACCAAAAGTGTAGACAGATCAAAAGAATTAGAAAACAAAAGAATACAAGCCTAAATTACCTGGACAAAAGGATACTTCTGCAAATATTCCCTTGTGTAATTTTGTGAAGCAGGAAAATGTGGTCCACAAAAAAGTACGCGGGTGATACTTTCATGGATGTTATCAACCATTTTTGCAGACTTAGATCTAAATTCTGCACTATAATAGGTTAATGAAATATATGAGAAGACATTGTTCTCATTAAAATAAGAAACAGAAAACAATTAGAACACAAAAATTATATTCATACGCATCAATATATGGGCCATAAAAGTCATTGGATAATGTCATGCAACCTGCCTTTTTTCTCAACCAAATCTCCTAAATCAGTCGTGGATTTCAATATAAATTTCAAATTCATGAACGAGAGAAAGAATTTGTGATGCCCTAACACATTGCCATGTAGACAGGAGCCACATTGGTGAGAAACAAAGCTTTCGGATAGCATTATTCTCATTCCTACCGGCAGAAGTTGTGCCTTTTCAATATTGGCACCTATTTATAGAATGTAATTCATCAATCATGAACTTAAGAAAAGATGAGTAGCGTGATGGATTAAAAACATTTTGGTTGCAGAGGCATCCATAAACGAGTTATTAATATGGGGCAAACATTTTAGTTGCAGAAGAATTAAATACTATATACTCCATCCTATGTTAATTACTCCATTTAGAAAAAAAAGTTTGTCCCATATTAGTAGCTCCATTTGGCTCAATTTAATTGACAGAATACTTCGAAAGGCATTTAAAAAGCTATTTTTGCATTATCTTCTCTGTAGATCCCACCATTCAATAAAAATCACTATTCTTTTAAATGGAGCTATTAATATGGGATGGAGTGGGTATGAATTAGATCGTCACAACACCTAGGACCGTTACCAGGAAGCGTAAAAGATGACGATCACATTCAGGGGGACTGCATGGAGAAGAGAATTCATTTTTTTTTCTTTCTGGAAAGGGAGGGGGGATCAGGCCGTACTAAAAGTACACAAATACCTTGAAGACCTCGCACTTTCTAAGCTGTCAAAGAGATAATTTGAAAGATTTCGCAAGCATTTTCAAGTACACAACGTTTGTATACGCTTGCTGCCTCTATTAAGTAGTGAGTAGGAGTTATCTTCAAGCATTGGAAATTAAGATAACCCCAAAATCGAAACTATTGATGCCGCCCGGATCAGCAATCACACACGCAGCAAGCATCCGGGATTCAGCTACGATTAAGAAATTCAAAATGGCATCAGTAAGGAGAGGTAAATCATAAATCCTAGACGGAAAGGGGCCGGTAGACAGAAAATGCAGACACAGAATCGACTGAGATGAGCAACATGAGTGGGGGGAAAAATGAATCACAAAATCGAACAGAAAAGTTCTTCCAATACCGGACCTTTTTGAACTGACTTTGCTTTTTCGCGGGATTTGGCTTCGGTTACCTGGAGAGGAATCGGAACGCGGAAATGGCGAAGTAGCGCCGGATGCGACTGCTGGCGACTGGAGCAACCATAGACCGCAGCAGAAATCCAGGAAGATTTACCCGCCGAAACCTCGGGGGCACAAAATTGACGGCAATTCTGAGCTTACTCTCCGACCAGCCACGAATGCTGCTGCGAAACTTACTCCTTTATTGACCGCCTTCTACCGGTCCTAACTCACCGCTACACGATAGGTTGGGAGTACGTCAGTACGGTAGGGGAGCCGAATTTTAATTTTGATATACTGTAGCCATGAAAAATGGACATGTCCGAAAAAGAATGGCAAATGTCTGAAGGGGAGCATGTTAAGTTTAAACCGTCGCTACCTTGGTGCACACATGGGCAGTTTGGTAACTGGATGCACGGCCAGCATGGTGTGCGAAGAACACCTAAATTTTTTTCGTCTTGGGGATAAGGTATGAGCCATGGCATTTCGAGCTCTCATGAGATTGGGAGAAGCATTTTTAATGTTCTCGTGTGAAGATGTGCACTGTCGTGTGCGCTGTTGATATTAAATATCTTAGGCTTTTATGCATTTTTTATAATCAGCTCAATGTCAGGGTAGAATATAAAAAACTCGTTAGGTGAGTACGCAAGGAGTGAGTTAGCGGTGATTCAAACCTTTATGCACCCTCAGTTATATGTTGTCAGAGATTATGTATACTGTTAGATCAAGATCTGACCATATAAAATGGTAGGTGGTGATTTAAATTTTTCTATCACCTAAATTACGTGCATCATTAGATCGAAATTAGACATCCCACACAACAACTATAGCTCATGTGTGTTAGCGTGAGCTGAGGCTCACATAAATAGATTTCTAAAGTTAATATGCGTTGATTTTAGCTCACTGTGTCACTCGTCTAATTGTATCACAGAGTAGGCAGCAGGTAGATCTAAACCCACCTACTCCATAATTAATACATGATCTACGTGATCTCTAATGAAAAATTAGTAATTGTGAGGCTCAAAAGCACCGTGAAGATATGCACAACAATACAAAAGTGCATTGAGCCTTATAAATGGGACTAATGGTTTTCCCCCTCCTCTTCCTTTCGCCCCGCCTTTTGGTCACTGGGTAGTTATGTTTCTATTTTGTTAAAATTTGTGTGTTTTGTTCTAATCATCATAAATTTAGTGTTTGTTACCCATTCTTCTATGGATGTGGTTGGTCATTTGTTGGTGATGACGATTTTGTGGGCAAACCTCACTCATGGGCATGACCCACCTACTCTTCGAGCGGGCGGCTAGAGGTCCACGAGAGCAATGGTCTACTTTTTCTGTTATGGTGGGCGTGCACTTTGTTGTCTCACGATGATTTGTGGTGCCACTCAAATCTGGCAATCGCTATTCTCTGCCAAGTGGCACATGAGATCAAGTTTCTGTTGGCGTTTGACCCCTCCCTTGGCATTTATTCTTAGTGCTCGGGGTACCTTTGTGTGGTTTTGGAGGCCGACTCTCTATCGATGCTGTTTTTAGAGCTTACACTGACACTTTGGAGATTCCTTGTGGTGCTGGGGTTTGAGGTCCTTTACGACATATTTTATTTATTGTGCTTGTTGTTTGAGCAATCTAGCATTTTTGTATCTTGCTATTGGTTTGGTTTCTACATGCGAGATACACACATGGCCTTTCCTATGCGCTGTAATGGAAGTTGTAAGAGAGGTAGTGAGGTTTGAATGAGTTGGGTTAACTAAATGAGTTGGATTCAAGAAAGAGATTTCCTATGCGAAAAAAAAAGAGAACTCTATCACATTTAAAACATTCATGCTAAAAAAAGGAAAAATTCAAACAGGATTTAAAGGGTTCCAAGCAGGTCAGGCATTGGCAGCCCAGGCTTTACCCTAAAAATGCCTTTCAACTAAAAAACTAACCCAACTCGGCCCTATATGTAAGCTTGAGTCAGGCCACATGCTTAGGCTTTAGCCTGACCCTATTTATAACGGACTCAAACTATTTAAGCCGGAGGCCATTATTTTGCAGGCCAGTCAAACGAGGCACCCCGCACTCTTACAACCATAAGGAATTCTGATTGAAATAAGATTCGAGGGATTTATTTGGGCCTTGTTTGGGAGGCATTTTCCAGGAGAAAGTATTTTTTGCTCTTGAAGTGCAATATGTCACATTGACGGGAAAATCATTTCCCCCGTACTCTACCACGTCACACTGCCTCCCAGACGGGGCGTAGATAACCAATGAAACAGCACCTATGCAAATCTTGACAATGGGCCCATTGTTTCCCGGGCCCAAAAGACACATAAAAGGATTTGGCAATGTGCGAACCACAGAAATCAGATTTTGCCGGGCAGGAAGTTTATATTTGAGTTACAGAAGTCGCAGAACTTTGAGCTAGAGAAGCGACAGAGAGAATCATGGCGACCTGGACTTGGCCTCATTCGAATCTTCTCGCTGAACCCGGTGAGCGTTGTCATTGGCGGGGAAAACTTCCTTCTAATCGTCAAAATTCTACGTTCCACCTCAATTATAGGTTTTCGAGGTTAGCCAAGAAAAATGTTTTGGTTTGTCCCAGAACTAATTTTCGCGTGAAAATGGCTAAATCCGATACCAATACCGAACGAACTACTACAGTCTCTGCGAACGGTGGGAATTCTGCCAGCAGCTTTCTCTCTATCCTCTGCCCGTTGCTGAAGGTTTTTGCTGTAAGTGTATCTCTGGTGTACTTCATTTTCCTGCAAGAAACGTTGACTGCCCCCTTTCAATGTAAATATCTTCTCGTTATATTCATTAAACTGTTGAATTGTAGGGTCTCTGCTTGCGCCTCTTCTAGCGATTCTTTCATTCAACAGCGGATGCTGTTACGAATTTGTTTATTAAGTTTCGTTTTAAATTTGGACTTATTTCTGTTGGTGGGAAATTCCTTCGACCTTGTGACTTGAATGATGCTAGAAAGCTTCAAACTTTCAATTCAATGAACCTTGTATGGTGGCTGAAATGGATGATGAACACCTTGTTGAGATGAACGCTTCAAAGCCTGAAATTTATTGTAGGAGATGCACTACAACGGGCTATGCTTCAAGGCGTAAATCACTCTCCCAAAAATAGTATTTGCCCCCACCAAATCCTTGATTGGTGTGTAATCGGGAATTCTCCAAATTTGTTCTTAAGATATAATGAAGCCTTCCATATTTGTCTGCAAATTACACTTTTTGAAGGTAAATCTATTTTCTCCTTTTGGAACAATAGGCCAATACCTTGTCTTCTCTTCCGCATAAAAGAGAATTCAAGGCAAATTTTGATGAAAAATAAGTGATAAAATTAAGGCTTTGTGGTGCGGACACCATACCTATGCAAGTCTATGCACGCCACCAAAAGAAAACACATGCTGTCAAGTAGTTTTGGGGATTTTATTTGGGTCTTTATTTAGAGTATTTGTTTTAGAAATCCTTTATTAAGTAATTACTTGTTTTAGGAATCTTCTTGTTTTAGGAGTTTCTTATTTTAGGAATCTTCTAGTCTTATGCTATTTCTTGTTTTAGGAGCCTTTCCATTGATTGTAAGTTTCTTATTTAAGACTTTATGTATGCCTATTTAATGGCTTATGCTTTCATCAATGGATACCCTATGATTTCCTGAAAAAAAAAGATAGTGAGCAGTTTTCCCGTCAGTGTTGATTCTGGCCATATTCTGGTGCTGATTCCAGGCCACCAGTGCTGAATCTGGTGGTAAAAACTCTTCTATTCCTTTTTCTCTACTGAATGTTGAAGTCCCTCCTTCATTAATCCTGAGCCTTTGAAGGAATATTGCTGTTGAAGACAATTTCAAGTTGTTGCCTTGCTGTCTGATCTGGGAACTAAAGGAGAACTAAAAGAGAACTAAAGAGAAGACCTAACCAGGACAAATAGCATTGTTGCAGGAATTTTTAGACTCTAATTTCAGCCCAGCTTATTGGTATTCTGTTTCCATCATAATAAGATAAGTTGGCCCACTTTTCTCTGTTAGCAATTATTTAGTCTTCTTCTGTAGCTTCAAACCTATCTTTAGTTGTACGTGGGTTAGTGGTGGATTTATGTTTTCTTAAGCCCAGTAAGCATTAATTGCTTACACTTCATAACCCATATTATATTGTTACTGCCTAGCCCCCAGAAATTTCTCAATTTCCTAATCCTGTGCTATTACTGCTGTCTAGCTCTATAGAGATTGTGCACATAATCTGCTCATATTATCACTTGCTAATTAAATGCTTTATCTCATCTTACTTTAATTGGTTTAGAATTTATATTTTCAGTATTTGCCCAATTAGTTGTTGGATCTCAATTAGGGTTTTATTAGTTGTCCTGCATCACTTTGTATTCTTCGAGTGAAAAACTCTTCTTATATAACTTTGGGACGAATCCCCTTTCAAAGAGACACATCCCTTTTGGAAATAAAACTGAATCATTTGGAAAATTGTCAGACTGATCGATCGTTCAAAGTGTTGAATTTTAGATGGACCGATTGATTGAGAAAAGGACTGTAAAGTGATTTCCTTGTCCCCATCGATCAGTTTCTGGACCAATTGATTGATAGATAAAATGTGTTGAAAATTTCCGGCATCCTACTCGACTGAGGGCATATGTTTCATTGCTTCATTCAAAACAGAGTTGGTTCCTACTTGTTGTGACTACTGAATTGAGTCTTGTTTTGACGGATTTTACAGATGTAACACCTTTTTCTTTTCATGCATGCTTGTCTAGAGTTTTTTGTGCTTGCTGACAAGCAAATATTTGCTTTCTTCCATGCTTCATTTTTACATTCTCTGATGATCGCAATCATATTACTCATATAACAAATGTGCAGTACTTGGTTACTCAACCATAATGTATTTGTTTTTTTATTTCATACACGCAGGCTGGGGATCCTTCTCAAGAACGAAACGACTTTTTAGAGGTAGGCCCTCCTGTAAGGCTCCGAGAGTTGTGTCATGCTTTCTTGGTGAAATAGTTGTAAGAGGTACATGGGATTTCTATTTCCATCTCTGGAAAGTTAGACCATAAACATTTTCGTATATATAGTAAATTGAAGTTATGTAGGTTTTAACAAAAACAGGTTGTTTTTCCTCTTGAATATAGAGGTGAGTTAACACAAGGCGCATGAATGCTTTAGGTGTTCTCTTGAAAAGTAAATCATTCTTCAGTTCTTAAAGTTTTGGAGTTAGGTGCATAACAGATGCGCATGAATTCAATTCTTCCAAAATTGCTAATTTTATTGCTATTAATGTCCTGGAACAGATTGCGACATCATCATTATCTAGCCTTGCAAGACTTCCATGGGGATCATCACTAGCAGAAGGTTCTCATGCTGGAAATGTCAAGGGAGATCATTTATCATACTTGCAGCTCTTTGAATTTGGCAAGTTTCTTATTTTTTGTTTTTCTCTGTCATGTCTCTTCCTTGCTGCTATTGGCTTGTTATGATTCACTTGTCAGTCCTAGTTATTATGTTTCAGTTCCCTGTTTGATTAAATGCTAGGAACTTGGTTCAGTTGGTTCTATCAACCATTAACGTTGTTTTTCTTCTGGCTGTTACTATTTTTAAAATGTCATTTTTTTCAAACTTATAATGTAGACCATGAAAGAATGATATTAGGAGTTGCATAGTCACAGTTTTTGAACTGTATATAGCTAATTGTAAGTCTTAAATCTTTGTTTTTTTATGTACATACTGTTTATATATTTCAGTAATTTCCCTAGGAATAATGTATGTCTCGCCTTTCAACAGAAGCATGCCCATTTTGTAGGAGAGTTAGGGAGGCCATGACTGAGCTAGATCTGTCTGCGGAGGTAATCGCCATTGTTGTTATGACTGTTTCTGTTTTAAACTTCCTCTCATTAATTTTCTTCCTTCAATTTGCATGCTTTTACTAGAATTAACTTAGGTAGTAGTTTAGCTACGATGCAGATTTATCCTTGCCCAAAGGGATCCATGAGACACAGAGAAATGGTCAGAAACATTGGTGGCAAAGAACAGTGAGTAATGTTGCTGTGAATTTTTTGCTAAAACATTATACATCCGTCCATAGTATTTTAACTAATGGACTCTGTTGAAAGCATTATACTTTAGTGAATAGTATTTTAATTTATGGCCTGTGTATGATGCTGCTGACAAGTTGAGGCTTGTGGTTCCAGGTGTTATATAATTTGCTAATTTGTGCTGTGAACTTGAACTTTATTTCAGGTTTCCTTTCCTTGTTGACTGAAACACTGGTTTTTCGATGTATGAGAGTGGTAATTCACTTAAATACACATACCCATGTTACAAGATTGGGGCCACTTTAGTTTTCAGTTTGATAGAATGCCTTGACATATTGCATAAATATGCTACTATCTAGTCCATATGTTGCCATTTTCACTGTTCATATGGACTTTAAAGCAGATAAACACCTTTAGGTTTATTAGAACCAAGTCTCCTAAATGCTTAGGCTGTTAATAATATCAACCAAAGCAACACTCCCTGGCACACACATGCATTATCAAACACATGCAGACTCTTGCTCCGGAATATTCAAATGCACTCGCTGTGAATTGATCCCGGGATCTCCTGGCTCCAATTACCATGTTTAGAGCCAAGTCTCCTAAAAGCTTAAGCTGTTAGCTAAAGGTTAAACAAAGGATATCAATTAATAAACTAAATCAAATTAACAATGTTCTGAAGTCTAACTGTCCTGTGTAAGTTTAGGAGCTTGGAGTTCTAATTCTTTATTCAGTTTATTTATCAAACGCTTGTGAAATTTGATGATAAAAAAAAAATCATAATTATAAAACAGATTGTGTATAACCTGTTTTCATGTATGAAATGATATATTTGTCACCTAATTTTTGTACCATCAGATGCAGCTTTCACTCTGATTACCTCACCGGTTTTTTTGAAACTATATCTAGACTGCACTTCAAACGAGCTTTGTTCCACCATATTGGATCAACGGAAAATGTATAAAACTCAAAACAGAGAACACTAGCAATTTTAGTTTAAAGAAGCTGAACGGAAAGAAACCCCTGAGAATTATTTTAGACTGAGATGTCGAACCTGTTTTGGTACAGTGTTAATAGAATTCATATGTCCCATTGATGAACAGCATTCTGCAGAAGAAATTTTTACCAGTGAAAGTATTTATTACAAAGATAAGGTCATTGGTAAAGATCTTGTTGCATTTTATGGGTCTGATACAGATCTACATTTAAGTGGTTAATCATCAAATTCTGCTTTCTCTGTGAAAATCATGTTTTGTTTGCAGATGTTACACGCTATATGTATATTCTATCTTCATAGTTATTTATTATAGTAATAGGTGCGCACCTTAATGTGTCTAAGCACCTGCAGGTGAGATTGTAAAATACCTGTTCCAGCATTATGGGGATGGTAATAAACCTTCTTTCGGCCTCTTGGGAAGGTATACACTCTCGTTTTATCATTCTTCAGTAAGACACTGTAGTTGATTTCCTATTATTTGATTGGACAGTGAAATCCTTGTATTATTATTGGTGAAATTTGTTAGCAAATCTTATTTTAACCACTAGGTTACAGTCATACCTTAAGTTTAAAAGGCAATCTTCACCTTGCATCATGGTGAGGCATTAAGAAAACACCTTAGGCAGCTTAGGCAACTGCCTAAGGCCACACCTGACACCACAAAGCCTACCTACCATTAAATAAAAAGAATTTATTATGCACCTTTAGGCCCTCCATTTTTTCTATTTTCATGTAAAATTTTCTTTCCATTAAAGGCCCACCTTGGCATCCATCCTTCAATAAATATAGAAAAATAAAAAAATCCTATAATCTAATCTAACCTCCAATTATTTAGCTCACTGGCCATTTACATTTGCATCTCTTTCTCCAACGGAAAACTCTTCATTTCATCTTTTTTTTTTCTTACTAAAACTTGAATATAAAAGATTAATAAGTAAATTTACACCCCCAAAGTAAGCACAATTTATTTTAAATAAATTTATTATTTATAAGGATAAATTTATTAATTATACATTAAATATCAATATTACTATATAAAATATAAAAAATACTTAATTTAAGTGTTTGGCCTTAGGCCTCTAATGGTATCAAGCTGTCCCTGGGCTGAAGTGCAAAGCCCATGATGTGTGTGCCTCATGTGCAGTTACAGTGCTGTGAGGCACACACTTCATGCTTTAGGTGTTCCTCAGGCATTAAGGAGAGGCAGATTAATCTTTTTTTTTTGTTGCTTTCTATCATTCTTTTTTATATTTTCATCATCTTTCTTAACTTTTACCTACTTAAAAGTGACATAACTATTTTATATTCTTTCTAATTTAGGTGAATATTTTTATTATTCCATTCAATTTTTAATCAAAGCTAAGGTACTTGAGGTTTATGTCTTATGTTTTTGGGAGTGATACACCTCAAAGCTTGGCTCACGCCTTTTACAATGCTGGTCATACCATTTCTCATATCAGCATTTCTTCTTTGTACAGTACAGTAATCACAGGATGGATGCCCACTATTCTTAGAGCGGGTAGGGGCATGACTCTATGGGAAAAAGCTAAACCAGATTTACCTTCCAAACTGTTGGAGCTATTTTCATATGAAAATAATCCGGTGAGGCTCAACACACTATATTTTAAATATCAGAAAGATGGCCAATTATTTATTAGATCAATAGTTTTCTGGAGGATTATTACATCAACCTGTTTGCATATTCCTATGGTAATTATTACACTCTAATCAGTAGTTATCCAACCTCCAATCCAAATATAATGGCAAACCATGTCATTTTACCATCCATGTTCACTATCCTATGCTACATGGTTATATAGTAGTCATGCTTGATTTCTTGAATGAACTAACAATGTATTAGAGAACTGTTTCTATATAAATGAGGTCCTTCGTTACTCTTCCTCCCCTTCTCACTTACGCAGTATGCAAGAATTGTTCGAGAAGCCCTTTGCGAGTTGGAACTTCCGTACATCCTTAGAAATGTTGGAGAAGGTTCAAAAAACGCAGAGCTCCTCCTTCAAATAAGAGGATCAAAAGAGGTAGGTTTTGCAAAATAATAGATATGTATGCATAGTTTATTATGCACTGGCTGGCTAAATTATATAAAATTTGCATACTGAAAACTATGAACCACTTTCAGGTACCATACCTTGTTGATCCAAATACTGGGATTCAATTACATGGGCATAAAAAGATATTATCCTACTTGTTTCGAACATATTCCACAGGTGTCAATTAGCTTTTCGTCGATTTTTTTAGAATAAACTTGGTGATTATTGCTTGTGATTGAACTTATTAGTATCATCAATCTTTTTGTGCAAGCATGGTTTCTTTAGAATAAACTTGAACAAATGCCGCCAACGAGAAACTTAAGTTTGACAAGAGCGTTTAGTTCATGGGAAATGCACAAGTTTCAGGGCGATTGAGAATTATAAGTTGTGGGCAATCACTTCATCTGGCATGAAGATAAAAAATTTGAGCAAACAATTCATCTCGCTTAAAAGAAATGCAAGTTGTGTTATCTTCTCCTGCTTGTATCTCGCTGGGAGACAATTCTTCTTGCCCACGTTCGGAGGCTCTCACGAGCCTACAATTCATGGAAATCCCATCAATTTGAAGGACGTCAAAAGGAATGCTGCATCAACCAAACAAACAACGGTCTGCACAGAGCACCAGCCCAAACGTGCTTAAAGAATGACGTCCACTGCTTCCAAAAAAAGAGGTCCATGAAGGCACGAACCCAAGGGCATACTCGTCTTTGCAAATGGGCGGCAATCAGCGGTAGCAAATCTTTATGAATAAACAGTTTTACCTAAATTTTAACGAATTGCCATTATGTATGAATAATCATTTTTGCCAAAATGTTAACGAAAATAGATTGTTCTCTCAGGCTGGAAAGATCTTTCGTGATTCGTTTTGACAAGCTGAGGAACCGCGTACGCCCCAGTTTCTTCTACTAGAACAAAATTGATTATTAGCGATGTATTTATGCATTGTTAAAAGTCCCATAATTAGCGATGCTTAAGAAATATTGTTATAAGTGTTGTAAAAAGTGTTGTTGCTAATAATAGCAACGCATAACACCAAAAGTAGCAACATATATTTATGTATAGCTATTAGTATAACTATGTTGTTAATAGTAAATTATTAATGACATTTATTTCTTAGTGTTGTTAATGATAAGTTATTAGCGGCATTATTATATACATCACTAATAGAAAAATTATTTTAAAATAAATAAAAATAACTTATTAGCGACGTATAATGATAATACATCGCTTACGTATACGTTGCTAATAGAATATTTTTTTATAAAAATACTTATTTAAAGCACTGTTAATAATATAATATTAAAAATTTTAAATGAAATAGTGATGATTTGTAAAGCGTCACTAATACATTTAAAATTTTTTTATAACTATTTAGCGACGCTTTTATATGTGGGCAGAGCAGGAGGAGAGGAGGGACTAAAGAGGGGGGACCAGGAGGGAGGGGGGGGCGGGGGGCTATATAAGCAGGTAAAATTTTGAATATAACAAAGCCCATATAGAAATTGAAGTATCCTCGAATAGTTGTTGTAAACAAAATACCTTAAAACATATAAGCTTATCATGCATTAGCCACTCAAATAGGCAATAATGCTTGATCAAAAATATGTAGATTAAAAAAATAAATGTTTTTGGTAGAAGAAATAATTTTCATATAAATTAACCACATTAAAAGTACTGAAAATGAATAGGAAGGTGGATCGAGCACATAAACAATGTCACCAATCTGCTTCCAAATTTAAAAAGGCCCATGTATTTGTTGTGCAAGCTTGGAGTAATGGCCAATAGGAAGTCACACCTTTTTGAGGTGAACCATAACCAAATCCCGAACATAGATTGACTTTGGGGGATTTGACTTTGGCCAATGGGATTGATTAGCCTGTAATGAAATACTGAGCAATGGTGTTTAACAATTTTTGGTGGACTTTATGATGAATAGAACTAAGATTAGAAAGATTGCTATTACAATGACCACAATAGCTAATTGTTGAATTTTTATTAACACAATTATTACTTATAGTGAAAAAATGACCACTCTAACTACTAAGAAGGCGGCTACTTACAAGCACAAAAAATCACAGCTTTCAAAGAATCATAAGTGGGGAAATTCTAGAAGTAAGGAATATAGAATAAGAAGAGAAGTGGGAAACCGGTTGTATTCTCCTCTGCTTTTAGCTTTTGTTTCTCCAGCAGCGAGTTGATCTAAAAATGTAAGATGGATGAAAAATATCACAACTTTGAATCAAAAGTGGGGAAAGTCTGAAAGTGGAAAATATAAGATAAGAACTGAGGAAGTGGGAAACCCGTTGTATTCATTTATTTGCTCTGCTTTTAGCTTTCATTCCCTCCAGCAACGTGTTGATATGAAAAATAAGATGGAAGAGAAATATTACAACTTTCAGAGGATCAGAAGTGGGGAAGTGAGGAAATTTTGTAAGTAAAACCCTTCTGTGAGACCACTGGAAATGGAAGAGATGTCATCCGAGAAATCGAAGTAAGCAGTTTTGAAGAGAGATAGAGAGAGCTTGGGAAGGGAATGTGCAAGTACCAAGTTTGGGGATATTGTCGGGCGTGAGGGAAGGTCATCGACTCTTTTGATGAAGGGTTGATGGGCAGATGATTTCGCTGGTTGGAGGCAGCCCCTTGCCGGCGGTAGAAGAGGGGACGGTTGGAGTTTGAAATAAACGAAAGGACATAGTAGGGATAATAGGTTAACGGGGTTAGGAAGGCTGTTTCCGTCTGTGAGGGCTGCCCGCTTATGTGTTTAATTTTCACTGGCATGCCTAGAGAGACTACCGCCCCAGCAGATTCGCGTTCGGTATTTTTAGGGTACCAGAACTACCACGTATTGGATTGACCATTAGGATCGCTAAACTACTTTATTACTTTGACACAATGCACAATTTGGATACAGCTACAGGCTGGGCTGGGGGAGTTTATTCGGCGTGTACATTTTGGCATATGGAGCATGTAAAATCTATTTTATCAATGAGAGAGAAAAGCTCCCCTTTATTGGCCAGAAGTTCGTTTGATTATTTGTTTTCTAGGCATGCCGTCATTAATTAACCGTTCTGGCGGTACGTGAATTGTGATTTGGTTTCAATTTTGTACTTTAAGAGGAAAGACAATCGAACGCCTGAGCAGTGAGCACGGCAAGTCTGCAAGAGTTGGGACTTGTGACCCTCGATTTCAGCATTGCCCATTGTTGAGTGCTTACGACGATTGAAAAATGAAAGAAAAATGCTTTCGTACGTTAAGATTCATATGTCTTGAGCCTACAAAAATGGACCCCACTCAATAGGAACTTAGGAAGGATGAAATAGCATTTTGACGCACGAATGAAAATGCGAGGTGCGCTCACCACATTGCCGGTCAACTGCAACTATGGCCGCAATGGGGCTGCATGTGGCCACAGAAACCTATGCAAAATACATGAACTGCAGTAGCACTAGACTACTAACCATTTGGACGCGGGCACCAATCCTGCCGTATATGTTTTGTAAAACAGAAAATCTGTGGCAAGATGGAAGAATGTCCGACGCGCTATCTCCCTTGTTACTTGTTTCTAGGCTGCATTTGCTGTCCATGTGACATTTTATCAAGAAGGCGGCCATCCAAAATCGAACATGTAAACACAAATTTTCTATTAAGATTCAGCTCTCATTCATACAAGATGGAAACGTGATAATGACTCTGGTTAGTTTGCCAACGCTTAATTCATCACTGAAGTTGTCTGGCCCACGAACTTAATACACATTGCATTCCATTCATCCCCCTTTTCTTATGTTCATTCAGCATGCGGGATGCAGGATTAATTCAGCATCCCCTTCATTTTTTTTAAAACAATTTTGTCTTCGAAAAATCGATTGTTTTCCACTTCTCTCATGTATTTTATATACGAGATTCATAGACTTGTATATTTGCATGCCAATGAGTTTTAGAATAACTTAGTGAATTTACATTTGTATGCCAAAGGGTTTTAGAATAACTTTGTGAATTTGAGAAAATTATGCTGGAGCTTAAAAAACGCCACATCCACCCAAATCTGGCCCCATACCAATCACTATTACGTGTATAATCTCCACCGGGAGAATCTAAATAGTTGAAGGTCGTTTACATCGTGATGTAAAGATGAAGGAATCAAACAAAAACATTTCTTAGAGATACATCACAAGGGAAATTTTGATTTGAATGTAACAACTACATGTTCTGTATATGTAAAAACCAAATTACTGTTTAAAGCTCTGCTTTAATTTCAACCCTTGCTATAGAATCAAGATGATGGTTGGATGCAAGAGATTGCAAATGAACACTTTTGCATTAGAAAATATAAAAAGAAAACAGGTCCCCAAATACTTTCAGATATCTTTAACATTCATATGTACTATGACGAAGTTCGTAAGCGATGACCATGGGATGGCCACCATATCCCTTCTCTCGGACATGCAAGAGGTGCAGGTTGGGCGATGAAAGTAGGGTACTGTTGCCCCGGCATCAACACAGAGAAATCCGACGCGTATGAGCTCCCTGCCTGTTAGTCACATTAAAAGGGTCATAGAGTAATCGAAGGCTAAGTGATCACAATCAAGGGCTCCATAGAGAAAACATGGCATAATCCGGAAACAGGCCAAAAAAAGTAGACAGCTCAACTGAAGCTAATTAGAAATCAGCTAGCACAAACCAAAGTACTAAGCATTTGACATGTGCGAAAGGAGAGCTGATTCTTGGACCTTCACTTTGGAAATGAAGGTTAAGCAGGTAAGATTAATAGATGAGCAACATGCAAATGCACTGATTGGGTGTCTATTATGAGTTTCATTCTGGTGAAGGGAGAGAGTGAAACAACTTTTGCCCTAGCAGAATTGACACAAAAGGTTTTTTTTTTTGAAGAAAAGCTATTGCAATACCTTAGGTACTTTAATGTGGGTCAATGAAATCTACATGGACGAACGGTAACCTACATTTAGCAGTCGAAGGAAGCAAGTATTTTGAGCATAAACACAAATAGGACCAACAAGGCTCAACTTACTGTTGGGGGACTGCTGCCAAGTTTCTGAAGTAAATGCGTTCGAGCACGAAGAGTTCCTGCCTCCAAGGACCCTTCCTCGCCATCTCGTGTTGAGGTGAGAGACGATCTTGGCCTCAATAAATGTTCAAAAATTGCCATGATGAGGAACATTGATATTAAGATCGCTGTGGCTACAAACCCGAACGAGATGGCATTCATGGAAGTCCCAAAGTTCCTCCATGTTACCTCTTTATCTGGTACTGATTCTGAAGAACTTGGGTTGATACTAGTGTAAAAATCCCATGGCTTATTTCTTTGTGAATTGAAGTCGTTCATGGGGATTGCC
Source organism: Saururus chinensis (assembly GCA_035235625.1). Classification (NCBI taxonomy): domain Eukaryota; kingdom Viridiplantae; phylum Streptophyta; class Magnoliopsida; order Piperales; family Saururaceae; genus Saururus; species Saururus chinensis. The sequence continues at coordinate 13,008,008 of CP141140.1, read as the reverse complement.
TTCGGTTTTCTGGAGGCTCAGTGCTACCGGAGTCTAATTTCTTTCTCATCTACTGACATAAAGTACGAGGGAAGCATTGTTTATCTGATGTAGCCCGGAAATCTTCAACACGACTTGAGATGTTCCCTGAAATAGAGTTTCGGAGGTCCAGAAAAGTTCTTCATATTAACCAAAAAAGTAACATGTAAGTTATAATATTACCTTGACTAACAACAAAAGGTAATTTGTTATCTCAACTAATCAAAACTAAATAATAGTACGGCTTCTGAGATCCTGCTCTTGACCCCTGCGTTCTATAGTTGTATGCTTTGTCTCATAGAAGCATATGCAATGAGAAAAAGATGACAACAGAATCACAAGATTGACTCTCCCAAACTCATATGTCGTGCAAATAATTAGTAAGAAACAGATGTATAAATGTAAATGACCAGCTGCATTTGGGCCTAAAGACATGAAATCGGCCAAAGCAAGAATTTGAGACATGAAGCCTGATGGAAATAGCCGAGCAAAAAGAAGCATCAATGTATACAAATTATGAAGACTGTTAAATAAACAAGTTCCGAAATGAGGTTCCCCAGAGAAGATGCTAGATTTGCTGGACTGAAATTTTTTCTCATTCAGACAACTAAGTGCAGACAATATGTTACCTACCTCCCTGGGCTAAGAGAAAACTGAATAACAAAGAAAAACAAACAAAACGGCTAGAAAGGGGACACATTTTTATGACCATGAAGGAAACTCAAAATGTAGGATGAGTTTTGAAAGGAGTACCCTGATATCTGAAGAGTTTGGCAAAAGACGGCCTGTTGGAAAATGATATAGCAAATGTACAAATTGCTTCAAGTAGAGGAAGGACTCGAGAGAACTTTGGATTCGTATGGCCCTCCACCGCAAGAAAGCAACAGAAGGGAGATGATCTTCACAAGAACTACGAAACCGATGCCCCGGCTATAAACACCTATGTCAGTCACCACCATGGACTAATACCACCTTCTAACCTACAAAACCAACAGAGCCTAAAAAGTTACCAACATGTGACATGAAGGGTAGATAGTGCCCTCGTCCATCAAAGAAATCTTCAAAATGCCACAGGTTTTACCTTTTTATGCCTCCTCCCCTATCTCACATGACATCAAGTATCTCTATAAGAAAAAGGTTGACAGGGTAAACGTAAATATACGAATACAAGATGCTAACTTGAAGGTAAACACGAGTAACATTCTAATTTGATGACTAACAAGTCAGGAATCTCAAAATAATTGAAACAAGATTAAACCATCTATTGCTAGGTACAATACAATTTTCATAGTTCATTTCATTCAAGTCCAAACAATAATAATCAGCGATTTCCAATTTGGTCTTGCGTGCACTGCAAGTTTTGTGTTCCTGTGCTTTGCACTAGTTCGCCACATAAAAACAAAAGATAAGGAAAATGACGAACTCAGGATGCTACCAGGACAGTGGGGCACATTCGTAAATCAGGAAAACTTATTGGAACTTCTCAAACATCTGGCAAAAGCAAGGGCTGTAAACCCATTTGGTATTTGTCATGAAAAAAGGAAGCTTATCCTACATACCACCCACCACAAATAAAGGGAAAGCTGCCATGGAGGTAATAAAATAAACAACAAAGGCTGCAAGAGCGTAGTACAGTATTTATTCAAGTTTGAGAAGAATGTGATCCAACCCGCACACAGCAGGCGAAGGATTTAGAAATGCAAAAGAGAAGATGCTGGAGATTACAGATCCGGATTGACAGAGAGTACCATGATTGGAGGCAGGAAAGCATAGGGTATGTGAATCATAAGGCTAAGGCTCTTTCAACAGACAATAAGAGCCCAATACCACATCAATTCCTCAACTTTCTCATTGCAATGATTGTTAGCTCCAATCCGAAGGAATTGAGCAAGAAGCATGCAAGCTGGCTAAGCAGACGTTTAGAAGGTTGATATGAACAAAGCAATGCAATTTGCACCTTGCAGCGAAGCATAGTGGTGCAAAGAGAAAGAAGAGAAGCAATTATTGCAAAATAAAGGGATCAGTCTCCTTTTGCGTCCAAGACATTAGGTGTAGGAACCTTTGTCAACAAAACCATAACTATGTCTCAGAAACAAATTAAAGCCTACCTCGACCTAATCCAATACAAATAATATACAATGACGGTATCTACGCTGATATTTTCTGATTTTCTTAAGCACTTGCCTGGATTTCAACTCATCCCCCAGTATCTAGTTTCTTTCAGCAAAACGTACAGCTCTCTATATTTTCTGCAAAAGATGGTGGGAACTGTTTTAACTTTTAACAATAGGGAATCCTGTAATAAAACGAATTTCCGCAGCAATAGTTTGACACTAATCCTAAGAGTGCTTTTAATTTGCTGTCATTCCAAGAACAAAAGCATGTGGGCAGACAGATATGTTATTACGTAAATGGAATAAACAAATAGGCTCTACAGAAGAGGCCGGATTTTTAAAACAGCTGATTGCCTTTCATGGGTCCCCCTGAAAACGATGGGAGGTTCCATTTGAGTCCACGCCCGGAAACAAAAGGGACCCCCATAGAGAGGAGAAACCTACAAAGTAGGGGTTGATAATAGTGAACTGCTAATGCACATCCTTGTTTTGATCCTCCTCCTCCTCCTCTTCATCCGTTCCTCCATCTTTTGTCTAAAACCCCCAACAGAAGCAATGTGTGCGTGTCCTTTCTGTATACGTAGCTTTCAATCACACAGTGGAGACCCCAAAGCAGGAGCCCCAGTGTTTCCCGACTTTGTAGTTTGTCCCCAGGAATAAAAACAGAGAGACGAAAGCTAGGACATAGGAACCATAAAGCCCAGGCCGTTTCTCCAGTTTGCTCATTAACCATAAACTATGAAGAATATCTCCCTGCCTGACGTTCAAAGAAGAGAAAGAGCGCTCTGCATACCATACCGACAGAATCAGTAAAGTGGGAAGCATCCAGAAAATGAGAAAGCATTTACTACCACTAGAAAAATGGGAAAGAATCGAGAGGACGGAGATTAGAGAAAAGAAGCCACAAATAGATTGCACATGCAAAGCAAATGGACAATGGTTTTGTTTATGAAAACGTCAAAAGATAACTAAAGCGTTTAGTCAGTTAGATCGTTGCCAGACACAAAAGTCAAAAAGAGAAGATTACAGCAAAATCAATTATATTCGTCGCATTCCAAGGAGAACCTACACTAGTTTCTGCTCATCTAAAGTTGATCCAAAGTCGAGGCTAGGCGAGCAACCCCATGTGTAATTTTATATTTATCTGCACCAGTTGCTTGCTATTTTACTTTGCTTTTCTTCTTTCACATCCAAGACTCTCTCTCTCTCTCTCTGTAGTACCTCCTCTTCTCCTCCGTGGGACAGTGGGAGTGGGGAGGTGGGCATGGCCCATGACTGTGACCGCTGCAAGACTTGAAGGGGATGGGCGTATTTAATTCGCGTGTTCCCAAACGTCGTGGCAGCGTGCGCTGCTGGTGTGTCTGCCTCCTGTACATCTGACCTGCTTGGGGTGGGTCTCTCCGGGCTCTGATCCCACGTGAATAACCCCGTCTCTGGAGCCCGTGTCTGGCACTCTGCCACTCTTTGGCCCTCTTTTTCTGCAACGTCAGTTGACCGTTGACGGTTTGACAGGAGTTACTGATGAGTACCCACAGTAAAAAGCGTAACGCCATTGTGGGCCTGTTCTTCGGGGGTTAGGTAGAATACATGTGGCCGGCCCAATGGGCTTCTTTACTTTCTGCAAGAGCCGTACAGGTGGGCCAATGAGCAAATAATGGGCTTCCCCTCTCGGAGGACATATCTCAGCCCATTTATGCTCCTTTCGGGTTCGTTGTTGATCCATATCAATATCTTGGATCGGTTCGGCGCCGCGGGGTCGGGAGTTCCAACTTCCAATTCTCAAACGCCTCGCGGGCCGTCTTGTCTGGGTTTGAAGCGAAGCGAAGCGAGCGGCGGGCGATGGCGCTGGTCGTGATCTGCGGGCAACCATGCAGCGGCAAATCGACGGCGGCGGCATGCCTCTACGAAGCTCTCCAGGCCGTCGTACCCAAGCTGACTGTCAGGATCATCGACGAATCCTCTCTCCACCTGGGTCGCAATCAAAGCTACGCCAGTACGATTCTCCTCTCCCTTTCCCTCTCTTCTCTGAGCTCAGGCTAATTTGAAGTCATATTTGGATACATCAGCTTGTCTGTATCGATAGGATGTAGCTACTACTTATTTTCTCTTCTTCTAACTGTTTTTGAATGGTGGCCTACATCTCTGTTTTTTGTACGTTTTTATTTCGAATATATAGTTCGAGTTGCAATGGTGCTGGGAAGAATTATTTTTTAAAATAAAATTAAGTTGTTTCAGTTAAATTCACAGTTCTTTAGTTGAAGTATTGCTGCGCAGCTGTCTTGTAAATAGAATTGAGGGTGAATTGTTGCATAAGATTTTACAACGTGTGAACGCCTGAAAGGGATTTGTTATGATCTGGAAATGGCATAACAAATCGCTATTCCTTCACAGATTTCATACAGTGCAGCATTGAGCGTTGATAATGTGACTTACAACTTTTTGTATAAGCTTGTTATTGCTCAAACTTTCATATATGAACCTTTGCTTCCAATCAGATCAGTACGATAATTGGATTCTGGAAACAAATGTTTACTGATGACAATGATGATTGTTTTCCTCGTAGATATGACGGAGGAGAAAAACTTGAGGGGGGTACTTAGGTCTGAAGTTGATAGATCTATATGCAAAGACTGTATCATTATTGTGGATTCTTTAAACAATATTAAGGTAACGAGTTTGCTATGCGTTACTTTTCATATTCTCATTGTGAAGAATGTTTTATGCATTCTTTTTTATAACCTTATACTCATCTAAACAAGCATCTGGGTCGTCATTTTAGTGTTTTCTTTTGTCCTGGGGAGTTGATCTCGAGCTTGTGATCCATAATTTCTTTGCGGCCTGTGAAATTTAGCTGCATTGTATGTGCAGTTAATGAGTGGCAAGAACTATGTTCCATAAGGACAAGAGCAGGATTGAGAGTAGCAACTAACCAAATTTGAATTTTAAAAAATAGATATTGATGTATTCTGTCAGGAAGACCCTACAAATATTAAGTTGATGTAGAGTTTGTACCAGTGAAAATGTAATTAATGGAGAGAATGTGATAGACAAAGTCTCTCAGACAACCAACTTTTTTAATCACAGTATCTTGAAGGTAGTTCAACTTTTTTTCTTCTTCAGTTGATATTGCTTCTATTATGATCTGCATTATGCTTCTGTTCCTCTTAAGAATTTATAATCCTAGGGCTAATGTCACTCTTTCAAATTTTATGTTATGTGACCTTTCTTATATCCATTCTTAATGCTAGAAACCAGTTATTGAGTTTATTAAAGTATGTGTCTGTTATGACCCGCTCTAGGGGTCGGGTCCACCTTCAAAGTTTAATTAAATTAGGCTTTTGCTATTATTAAAAGATATTTTAGAGTGATTAGGATGTTATTCTTATTGGGCTTAGGATAATGTTAGAAGTCCATTCTAATTAGGTGTTTTATTAGTATTATGATTAGGAGGCTTAATTGCCTATAAATATGCAGGGGCTATGCCCTATTTGAGGAGTTGAGAAATCAGAAACAACTTAGTTTATTTTAATTTTATCGTTCAGTTATTTTCTTTATATTTTTATCTTTAATTTAGCTTGTGTAGACATCGGTCTACATCATTGTCTTCTATCTCCTTTGTTAACATCATTTTTGTCCATCTATTTGGAAAATTGCTAATTAGTTTAAATCTGCAGGGCTACAGATATGAGTTATGGTGTTTGGCTAGAGCTGCTGGGATTAGATATTGTGTTGTAAGTGATGTTTTATATGAAGAATTTGTTCAAAATTGATATCTGCAGGGAGCATTTATAGGGAATTTCATAGTAAAGTTTAGCACGTTACAAATTGTGCATACGTAAAGGCTGCATTCTTTTACTTTTACAGTTATACTGTGATGTGGATGTGAGCTGTTGCAGGGAATGGAATACGGAACGTGCACAAAGGGGAGAGATGGCATATGAGGATAAAATGTGAGTGCTAAATGTATCAACAGGTGCTTTCCCTCTTTTATTTAAAGCATAATTCTTTTCTACAAGTGTCTCATATGAATGGCTCATCATTATATTGTACAGTTAATTATGTGAAAGAACTATGTCTCTCTAGGAAAACTTTTTGATCTGCCACTGTCCCGTCCCCTGCAATATAACTCCACCAATAGGAAGCAAATACGTTGGAACCAATGTAGCTCTTTTCCATTTCCACGTCGGTTTTATTCTAAATTGGTTCTGTTCTAACACATTTGATCCAACTTGTGAATAAAAAAGAACCAAGTTGGTTCCACTTGTTCGCTTACTATTGGCGGAGTGTATCATGGTTGGCCAGAAACGGGGTGTACTTTCTTTCTATTCATTTCTATAGGTAATTGAACAGGACAATCCAGTTTCTTAAAGTTCGTATTAGTCATAACTTTGTTTTTGCGTACAACTTTGTTGTTTGTTTTTTCTAATATTTGGGTTACCTATTACAAGTATTATGTCCCTATTGTACGTGCACCTCCAGTGTATATTTTTTCATTTATTGTTATAATAAATCAATCAATCAGTCAGCTAATCATGGATGTATTAGTTATTGACTTCGTATTGTTCCTGGTGAAGCACCAGGAACTGAAGAGAAATAAGAAAGATTCTCATACAACAGACTGAGTGCCTTGTTTTCAATTCTCAATGTTTGAGAAACAGGTTGATAAAACAAGCCAAGTGCCTTCTTTTTACTGCTTAATTATTGGAAATATTGGTCTTTTCTCTAAAATGTCATCCTTGTTACTTTTTTCTTTGTTTCTAAAGTTCTTGTAAAAGTGATAGTTTCATATGTTGAAAGTGCTTTATGCTTTATGTCAATCTTTAGCAAAACTTTAATAATAAATGATTCAATGGGCATATGAATGGTTGGATGTCTAGGACTAATCAAGAACTAGGTAGATAACAATTGTTATATTCTTGGCACATCATTGATCACTTGCTGTCAACTTAACCTACATGGTTAGTTGGAGGGTGTTTTTTTGCCAACTTGGAATTTTTGGAGAATTTTAATTTAAGAATTTTGTCAGTGACCTTTCAAGAAATTTGTCTCTCTAAATAAAATTGACTCTACTATATTTGTACAGATTTGAAGACTTAGTAAGGAGATTTGAGAGACCTGACAGGCGCAATCGGTGGGATTCTCCGCTATTTGAATTACAGCCATCCCTAGGTAATTATCAGAAACAGCAACCCTTGAAAAAGGAAGAGAGATAAAAAGATAAGTGTGTGCTTTAAAATTATATATGTGGTTGCAGAAATAAAAGCAAAGTGTAAAACCAGTTTGATAATATTTCTGAACCATCTTGATGATGCCAGCTGAATTTTATTCAAATCAATTTCTTGAGTTTGTGTATTTGTTGAATATATCACATAGAAATATGATTGTCCTTTGCATCTTGAATAATGCAATGAGAGACTTGAAGGGGAGACCAGAAGGAGTCTTCAAATATTCTAGATATTGGCCCATTTTCAAACTTGATAGTTCTGCTCTTTAACTTCTTCCTTTCTTCCTATCAACAGGTGAAATAAAAGTGTCTGCCACACCTATTACAGATGCAGTATCTTGTGTCACTAAGAAGGCAGATTCGAGGGATATTCGGATTCTCCAACCAACCATTGCAACTCAAAATGTATGTCTGTATTCATCAAATTATCTTTTCTCAAGCCCATCGAGGCAATTTCATTTGTTTCTCCTTTTTTCTCCTCTAGAGAATCTGACTTGTATTTTGAGCCATGCTCCTCCTGAGCTACTTCAGTGCTGTGTTATGGAGATTTATTTTGGTTTTATAAAAACATAATATATAACAATAAGAAGAGAAATGAGGTGTAAAAGCAATACTCCATGTTATTATTAATTTGACATAAATGTCCCCAGCTTGTTTTGTTTTCAAGTATACACATTCTCTATTTCTTTAACTCAAAATTGTGTTTCAGTTTTTTGGTAAAGATTTCAACCCCATTTGTACCTTAACTTTTCCCATTCATTGTAATTGTTATTTGGTAGTAAGTAAAAGTTCTATATTTAAATGAGTTTTTAGTGAATTTTTTTCTGATCCTTTAATTTGTTTAGGCACGAACATCAGAAGCAAATTCGCTGTATGAGATGAACCAAGCAACACAGGTTTGGTGCGTAAGTTACTATGTCTAGCAATATCGTATGAAGTTGTCCTAATCAGTTCAAAATTTTTGCATTTTTAGGAGGTGATTAATGCCATTGTGGAAGCCCAATCGATGGGACTTGGGGGACCATGTAACAAGATATCTCTGGGTCCGCTGCTACCTCCCATATCCTTTTATGTCTAATTGACTAACAGATTTTCTAATTAGACTTTTTGACAAGCTGTTTCTTTTGTCATTTAGGATTGTTAGGTTCATTACTAATGACAATATGGTATTGCAGTTTGTATACCCTTACCTTTTAAAAAAAAATGATCCAAATGAATTGAACTGTTGAAACTGTAATTTCATTTTTCTAAAAGTTTGACTTAATTAATTCATTCCGAAAATAAAAAAACCTTTTTTTTCAAGAATTAACTCGGTCTACATTTTCTGGTAAAGTAGGTATTACCCTGTTTAAGCATTCACTTTTTTTGTACTATTATTGCTTTGTGTAATTCAAAATTTTCATGAACAGATGTCACAACTACTTGTCTTTGATATAATTCCTTAACTGGGAATCACATAAATATTCAGAGACAAATTGGACTACCTGAGCTAAGGAGCTTGCATCGAACATTTATAAAGCTAACAGCGCAGTCTAGCTTGAGTGGGCGGCCCCCTCCATCAGATGCTGACAGCGCAAAGAGAATGTTTGTTGATTACTTGAACAGGCAAATTGGTACAGCTTAGCTCTACGTTACTTTTCTCTCTCTAGCTAGAATACATTTTGGGTTTACCTATCTGAGGGGTTTGTTTGCTTGTTTCGAATTATGAATAGTGTTTAGAATTTTGAATTATGTAAGGGTGGCCCTAGTCCTCTTGTTAAATCCATTTAGTTCTCTTTTGTTAAGATCCAAATAAGAAGAGTCCATCATAATCGTTGCATCTTTTGCTCACCTTGAATAAAAAAATTTGGACCCCTCATAGCCATTATAAGTTCATTGGGCAAATTGTACGCATCCAATTGACATAATTGAGTCCACATTTTGGGGCTCATGCGAGCCGAATATCCTTTTTTCAGTCTTAGCCTATATAATACCATACGAATGCGAGATCATTCTTATGTTGAGCACAAGTGGAGCGGATAGACGTGGATGGAGTTCTTGAAACCTAAGGCTTACGAATACTCTGAATCAAGCCATTTTGTGCAAAGCCAAGCTAAAATCCAGCTAGTCAGCTCAAACACCCTCCCGCACGAAAACTTACACATAAAATTGCAAGGCAGGCTTACTGCAAACAAATTTAAATGCTCACTTTAAATAACATGGCCTGAGTTTAGGCAGTTGAGAAGGATTGCACAAAAAACGTATTTGCAATAACGCAAGCCTAAAATTAGAACCAAAGCTGATCGTAAAGACAAAAAAAGCTCAAAGCAAAATTTCGAGACATCCCTAACAATAATCTAAACTGGAAAGATTGATCAACACTGCCCGTATAGGACAATCACATCAAGCCTTGAGCCTCCCATAGAACTTGGCCTTTTCCTGAGTGGTCTGGAAACGGCCATGTCCAAATTTGGAAGAAGTATCAATGAACTTCAACTTGATTTCTTCAAGGGCAACACGAGAAGTTTGTTTCAACAGGGACTGTCGAAGAGTGACAACACGTTTCTTTGGGCCCACACAGCAACCTTTGATCAGTAGGTAATCATCCTTCACCACCCCATAGTGAGGGAACCCCCCCAAGGGCGTAATGTCCTTCTCAGTCCTGCAAACAAGTTGAGTATATATCAGCATCAATGTCATAAATTTTGACTCTTTTTGGCTTCATTTGGGGGCAGGACTAAATTTGGATCTGCAATGATAAGAGTGCATAAGAAAAAATACAGACGAGTAATAGCCCCTCCGCAGAAAATTCTTATTTCTAATAAAAAAAGTCAATGAAAATTGCACAATAAAAAAGAAGCATGACCTGTCAAATTCAGTAATTGCTGTATGAGATTCTTGTCCTGCCTTCCCCAGCTTGTAAATTTTCTTATTCATCTCTGTGCGGTGGTGGTATCCATTTTGCCCGGCCCTTGCAACTGTAAATGACACCCTGGCGGGATGCCATGCACCAATGCAAGCAACTTTGCGAAGACCCCGATGTGTTTTCCTGGGAAGGCGAGTGACACCCCAACGAGTAACCACACCCTCGTATCCCTTTCCTTTTGTAACCCCGATAACATCAATCATTTCATCCTTCTGAAAAACAGCATCAACTGGTACTTGTTTCTCAAGAAGGCTGTATGCAAAATCCACCTTTTTTGTAGAATCACCTCCATTCACTTGAATTTCCATCAAGTGGGCTTTCTTTTGTTTCAGTCCCTTCATCTTTTTAATCTGTAAGAGGATTTGACCAGTCTCACCAAAAATGTTCTATTCAAAATAGAAAAGAGCATGCTTCATATGAATTTACTAGATCCATATTCCTAGTAAGTACCTGAGTGTGAGCCAAAACTCTAATCACAGAAGCATATTTCTTCATCTTCTCCAGTTGAGTCTGGATGTCCTTTTTGCCATCATCGGATTCATATTTCTTGGAATACTTTGTAAAGGCCTTCTTCTTTGACTTACCCCAGTTTTTATAGAATCTTCTCTTCACCTCCTCACTGAGATGCTGGGCCCATACAGTGTTTAAAGAGCGTAGCCCCTGTGTCGTCTTCACATAGCCAACAATACCAACAACAACTATTGGTGGCGTTTCAACAACAGTTACTGCCTCACAAGTCTCCTTTTTATGAAGTTCTGTAGATTGAATAAAAATATGAACTAAATTAGGCAAAACCCTCAAAGAATACAAGGTTCATGAAAAATTCTTCTACCTAACCATAAAGAATGGGTTTGCCAACATAAAAAAATATAAAATTATAAATACTAATCCATATCCTACTTGATCCAGGTTTCTCCACTTCTCTGACTATGTGCGTCATTCCGGCTTTGTACCCAAGGAATGCCGTCAGCCTGGGAGGCTGAGTAGGATCATCCTTCGGAAAGGACTTGACTGAAAACATAAGACATTGAAACACTAAAATTAATGAAAATTACACAAAAATAGCATTTAAACAAAATTCCTTTTTAACCATTGGTTTTTACAATTCTAAGACAAATACTCTATCTCTTCAAGAAGTTTGGACGGAAATTCTAAATCATTCAGTTAGCCCGGAATACTACTTGGCCAAGTGCAAGTTAGTCTCAGCTGAACAAGACACAGTTCCAACTTATTCCACGTATAGGTCATTCAGGTCGAAGATTTAAGCACCTAACTGAATCTGCACAACGCGCAAATGCTGTACCAGAGCTTGTAGGAGTATAAGTTTACAGGCTCCTAGATCTACAAACTCATGTAGGTTTACTTTGTAACTAAGCACATCAATATCTTGTGAATCAAGGCTGCAGACCTATAAATTTGCACCTTGGCCGTGTCAAATTAAAGCCATTCTTGAAATTGCACCTAAAGTCCATCAAGCTCCTTTTCTGAAACTAAGGAGGCTTAGGGTAAGGGTGGGTTGCAGGCTCTAGGCTAGCTTTGACTTTGTAACAAGAGGAAAGTAATATAAGATTTACTGACTCATGCTAAACACAGCGGACTATCAATATTGATCAATACAGCTACCTCAAACAAAATTGCTACAAGAAAGGAAATATAGCTTTCAGCTGGAGAGCAAACCTTTTCCTCTATGGCGAGAGGCCCTCTTTCTGGGTAAGAAACCCAGAGATCCATGCCTTGGGTGCTCAAATTTGCGGTGAGACATCTGTGTTTTTTCTCCTCTTTCTGTAGTAAAGCTCCATATTCAACAAGGACTCACATTCATAAGAAAAAATTTATATTGAAAAACCCAAACATAAGAAAATCTCTATCACCCATGATCAAACAAATACACATTCCATCCGAACACGTACATGCCCCCATAATAGTGTGAATACATGTCTGACGCAAACAAATACATGCCCAGGTAGAATCTTATCTCTTGAGCCTTTATTTCAAGCACACATATGCCACACAATTTTCACGTACATGCCCCCATAATAGTGTGAATACTTGTCAGATGATGTTTCTTATAATTAAATTTCTTTTTGTAAGTTCAATTGCCTCGCGGCTTGGGAGATCTATCCTTCAGAATGCACTTAGTATTGAAAGAAATGCAGCGCCTCCTGACCTTTGAATGTCGATATCACAAAAATTATATATATTAATATGTTCCTTATATTTGATATTTGGGTGTGCCCTCTACATTTTCAGAGGAAGTGGCATAAATCTGTATGCACAGCATCCACTCAGCATTTTCCACATGTAGTGAAAAACAAATGAATGCGCAATTTAGAATGTTTGGTGATCACCCAAATCAGAAGACACAATTACATTAAGCAAGTACCCAGTTTGTGAAGCATGGAAAAGTGAAAAGGTAAAGCATATAAGATTTCAAAAATCAGAATGTTATGCAAAACTACCTCAATGAAATCAAACACAAGACCAAATCCAATTGCTATCTAAACTTGCAATTTATGCACACAAAATCTTGATAATTTCATCACAAGATGTAGAGATACGTTGTTCTGCAAAGAAAATAACATACTTATTCAAAAATCTTTGTCCACAATAAAATCCTTAAATCAGAAAAAGTTCATGGCTTGAGCCAACTGTGCGAGACAAGCTAAGACAAAATAATTTTAAAAAAGGCTAGAAATTGGAGGGACTGCAAATAAAAAAGTTCCCATCCAAATGGGAAACAAAGGACGCTTATGCCCCTACAGAAAATAACTGAAAATGCTCCATGACCAAAGGCCTATGGCATGATGCCAATTCTCAGCGTTCCCATGTATTTCTTACAAAAGACCCGTATGAGAGTCTTTCGGTGGAAAAGCCCTTCTGAGACTCCAGCCCTGATCTCGTCTTATAATTGTTTATGGAGAACATTTTCGTTATTTCAAGTAGAGATGCAGATAACGCCTCTTTTCAAAAATGACTAGCGGTATACAGTAAAACAAAACAAGCAATGACAAAAACTTCCAACAATAATTGCCAAATTTCAAGGAAAAATGATGCCGACAACCACAAGTAAGACAGATTTGAAAAAATGAAAATTTGAGAGTTTTACAATTGCATGGTAAAATATGCAAATGTCACACGCGGAGAAATAAATAGAAAACACAAAATCAACCAAGCGAATATATTGGAGATACTTTGGTCTCTAGCATAGCGTTGAACAAGAAGCATAAAACAAACAAGCAATAATGCTACCACCCAGATCAAAAATAGCAGAAACATGGAGATTTCGCAGATATATCGAGTTATGGACATAATTCTCGTTGATCTATAACTATTTGCATGGAAGAAGAGTTTAAATGCCCGAAACGATCCAGTGAGGTGCCCCATGTGCAGATCGCAAAAAATCAATAAAAAAATTCGAAAAAAATGAAACCAAGGAAACTAACACAAATACAAAGATCAACATACACTGTGCCACCACATTCAATTCCGAAATCAGTAAATCTGACGAGTTCAGTTAGAAAACTTCGACAGCATAACAACCCAACACCGTCACCATAGATGACAAACTACAGGAAAAAATGAAAAACAACGAAACACAGTGATCTAGAGACTAGGAATTCAGCTCCAATTATTCCTCAATAAGCTGGCCAGAACCCATGATTTTAGAGAGCACCTGCTAATGGAATTCCTCCGCCGCTCTGGTCGATGTGAGGCAAGCGCTGCGCCAAGGTTGGGGGTTGGAGCTCTTAATAGGAAAATGAACGGCCACGATTCGAACCCTAAAGCAAGAAGAGAATCGCATCCGTCTCTTCCAGAAATGTCAAGTAATGTGCCCAACACCAACAGGCCCATTTTTTGTGTAAAGCCATTTCGCGGGCCCAGTGGCAAGGACCGTAATTATATGGTGAACAAAGGGCGTTTGAGGGGGATGGATGACAATAGCCATTATCATCATCGCCACTCCCCGTCAGCTCCTCCTGGCAGTAGTGCAGGAATTTGCTCTTCGCTAAAACCCTCAGGCTCAGGCGGGGCTGAGGTTTCTCACTTTCTCGCCATCGCCAAACCCCCTAAGCCTGCTGCTTACCAGTTCTTGGATCGGCGCTGATGGAGGCCCAACTGCCCTCCAAGTTTCTCATCGGAGATTCCCCGACTCTCGCCGGCGTCCTAACCAGAAGCTCATTTGCTCTTCCGCGGAGCTCGAGGCGAAGGTCCCGAGATTCCGTCAGTTCAATTGCCGTTTCCCAGCTTCGCTTGGATCGTGTCTACCGGAGATTGTCTCAAAACGGTAATCAACAAAGTCAGTAGTTATGTTAGCCATTTCTATGCACTGTCAGTATATCAATATCATCTTTGCACTTTTTTTATTGGATTTGATGGTGTAAAAAGTGTATCTTTATTTCTGCTATGGTCCCTGACATTGTTCCATTCGTTTCTCAGCGCAAGAATTTACGCCTCGGTATTAGTACAATAACTATCCTTATTACTTCTTGTCGTAAATATCCGCCGACGTTTATCAATTTTTATTTCAAACAAGTGAGACTCATATCTGGGAAGAAACTGAGCTCAAAAAATGTGTTTTCTACTAAAATGTCGTAACAAGTGTACCTTTGTCTTTGACTTTGGTCGTGTAATGTTTCACTCCTATCTTAGTTAAGAATTGACACCTTGCTAGAACCAAACCACTGTCTTTACTATTATATTTGTAGACAATTAGGAGTTGCAACAGTGCTTATGTGGTTATTAGGTTTTTATTCAACTTTTATGTGTGTTAGCTAAGTATTTGATTTGTTTGCTTGAATGACGAAAAACAGTAGGCTTACTTAGACAAATCCGGGTCCAAAATTTCATTAATCTGCTTTAGTTTTCTACTTCTATGCTGACTTTTCAGCACTTTCTTCAGACTGGTGACCTTTTCGTGTATGTTAGAAGCCGCTACTCAACATGTAACTTAAGTATCCAATGCCACTTAAAAACACTTTTTTCTCCATAATAAATGCAAATATGCAAATTGCATTTGCTGCAAATGATGTTTATAATTGCATTGCAAAAATGTAGTTCGATTAAAGGTTTATATTGGAGGGTTAATATAATTTCACAAAGCATGCTTTGTGAAATTGTGTATCGTGACAAAGTATAGATGGTATAAGAACATTGAGATCGATTTCGCGAAGCCAAGAAGATATTATCTCAAATGATGGCATTAGAGAGAGCCTAATGTTTGCTTTAATATGTGGGAAGGCCTTTTAGAAAACTGTTTGAGGTGGTTTGGGCATGTAAAGAGCAGACTGGAGATAGCACTAGTCAAGAGCTACCCACAGAATTTTGTGGAGGGTGTTAAAACGAGACGTGGAAGACCTGTGCCTGGAAGAACATGAATGGAATACATGACCTAGGGCATGAAAATAATTTTTTTTAACATTAAGATGACCCATGATCTTGAGGGATGAAAGAATAGGATCCATGGACCACTTTTTGTTAAATAGGATGGCGATGATGATTATTATGTTAGCATATTACGCAACATTCAGGTACCTCAACTATTTAAGCTGTTCAATTTTCATGACCTTGAAATTTAAGAAATATTCGTTGTAGTTTTTTATCTTAATTTTTACCTGATTTTTGTTGTAGTAAGCATCATTGCTGATGCTGACAAAAAGAAGCTTGTGTGTAAGCATTTCGTATCACATTGTATCATCTATATCATGTATAAACCATCCAGTTTGTTTTCAGCCCTATCACTCATTCAATTGCTCTCTCTCTCTCTCTCTCTCTCTCTCTCTCTTGTGGTCTTCTTAATTTCACTTCATTATATATATTCCAGCACAGCAGAAATTTGATTCTTTTGCCAGCATTTCTTCTTCAAACAGCCAAGAGACAGCTTCTGTGGGTGTCAATCCACAACCATCAGTTTCCACCCCTTCCTCATCCATGTAACCATATTTTATCCGTCTTCCTTTTGTGGTATATTTGTTATTAAGTAGATTATGTATTTTGATGTTGTGAATGCCTGTATCCAGTGGTTCACCCCTTTTCTGGATTGGAGTTGGAGTTGGTCTATCGGCATTGTTTTCATGGGTAAGAAAATTTCTTATCTGTTACTTTGTTGTCAATGACACATTTCAGTTTCCATGCTGCCTTTAGGATTCAACATATTATCCTCTCCATCTTTCAGTAATAACTCTTTGTTTTTGTTTCAGGCGGCCTCAAGTTTAAAGGTGGGAATGGTAGATGCATATGTTCTTATGTACACTATGCAGATAGCATAGGTGTTATCCTGGATATGTAAAAATTAGTTTTGACTTTTATAATGTTTTGGATTGCATTTCTATTTCAAAATCAGTTAATTTTTTCTGATGATATGTATGATTATACCATCTAACAATTTTCCTATCAGAAATATGCAATGCAGCAAGCTTTCAAGACTATGATGGGTCAGATGCCATTACAAAATAGTCAATTCAACAATGCTGCGTTCTCTCCAGGACCAACTTTTCCATTCCCAGTGGGGCCACCACCAAGTCCAACTCCATCATACCAGCCTCCTGTATCACAACCAATGGCCACGGTGGATGTTTCTGCCACTAAAGTGGAATCAGCATCAGTATCAGAAGTTAGCGTTGCAGCCAAGGATGCAAGTGAAACAAAAAAAGAAGTCAAGAAATATGGTATAGATTTTTTTTCTTTATTTCTATTCTGTCCTATATACAATGTTACATGGGTTATTATGTGAAGCTAAGGGATTTCTTTGCCTTTTTCCTTCAGCAATATTATGTGTCTATAAAAATGCTTTGCCATGTGATCTCAAAATTAAATGAATTTTTTGAATTTCTCCAGAAGATTAGAAATTAAGGAAGCTATCGTATGTATGTGATTCTTTTTGTCTAAATATATGTTCATGTTTGCATATATATAATTCGAAGTATAGTAAGAGTCAGAGACTATGAGCATGTGTGACTGTGAAACATAAGCAAAGTGTTCTGGAGGGTTGATGGGTTTCTCAGTTCAAAAGACAATTGGCCTCATTGTCATGAAGAGTTTGAGTCATATGTTGAAGATATATTCCAAAGATATTGATTACTAATATTATAGGAAAGCTAAATATGCTTAACACGTTGCTAGTGCAACTTTAGGGACATTTATTCAATGTTTATTCAGCTTAGGTCTTAAGATGTCCTGGATTTTAGTCCTACTTATACAATGTTTAATTGCGTTTTGGTCAAGTTGTCTCAAGCTCACAACAATATGCAGTTTCTGAACAAGAAAATGAAAATTCATAAGCATAGATGAATGGAGGTCGCATATCTATGTGGGCTTAAGATTGGTGCTCCACCATTTTCAATGGTTCATCTCTGAGTCATCTGGTGCTGCATTGATGTGGCAATTGGGCAAAGTTGTAGGAGGCCGTGAGTAGTAATAGATAATGACTTTCAACCTCCTAGTTCATCGAAACCCATAATTACTTCAAGTGGTTAGCATTCTTAAAAAAATTAGAGGCCTGTAGACTAGCTGCTTTGTTTTTAGCAAGTTGGATTACAAAAAAGGGGTCTCAGCTACAGAACTTACAAATTCAGCTTCAAGTAATTTGGCCACAAAAGAACTTCAGCCATGAAGAATACCAGTTCAGCTGCAAAGTAATTTCAGCCCAATAAAACTACAGCAGTGGCTACAACTTCAACTACAAAATCACTTCAGCCTCAAAAGCCACAAGTTTGTCTCTATTAATTTTAGTTTCTTCCTAAATAAAAAGAAATTTTAAACATTGTTTTTTACCAACAGCAGTCATTCATGGGTTCATCTCTAATCCTTTATACAAAAGTAGATTGTGAAGGATACTATCATGTGGTCTTGCATGCAGCATTTGTAGATGTTTCTCCAGAAGAGGTGATCCAAAAAGATACTTTTGAAGACTCAAAGGGAACAACCACAATAGATCCATCAAATGCTGATACTGCTGATAACGTGAGCCAACCTCTTGTAGTACTGATGTAGGAGTTTATTGCATTAACATTTTGGGAGTTGATATACAAATTAAGTGCAACATTTGTGAAGGTCCCACTGAATGGATCAGCAAGTAAGCAGGACAAAAGTTCTTCAAGTCAGAGCTCACAATCAACTCGTAAGTTACTTTTGTAAATGGGTGCCTTGTCATATGGAAAATCTCTCTCTCACTCTCTCTCTCTCAAAGACTCAAACATGCACGCACACACATGCATACCCCCATACTCTTACTCTTGTCCATCTTCTCCTATTCTATGCACTTGTTTGCGTTAAAATATTTTGAAACATAATCTACAAAAATATTGACATCATTCTCTAGTAGATGGGATATTTGTCAGAGGAGGATTAGGTGATTAAATCTCCATAGCTTATGTTCTCATAATTTGATTTGTTTATATCTTAATTAAGATTCTCATTTCCCCAAGTTTTCAGCCAAAAGTAGATTTTAAATTAACAGATCAAGGACATAGAGGCACATGCTTATATGGCATTTTCTCCTCCGAAATTGTAAATAAGGACACGGCCCTGCCATTTTGTTTCAGAAGCTCTGCTTTGATTTGTTGAATGGTTGATTTTGACTGCATAAGCTTGCAGAGAACTCAGGTTCTTTATTATCTGTGGAGGCTTTGGAGAAAATGATGGAAGATCCAACAGTACAGAAGATGGTATACCCGTAAGTGAGCTGCAATTATCTTATTAATCTTTTCATGTGTGCTGGCACTTTTGGCATAGAGTAGTACCTTGTGTTTGAAAGTTCTCCTCAAGAGAGCTTAGGTAGATGTTGTTATGGTGTGGAGCACATATATATCTGATTTTATGGGTCATATCTATTCCCCCCCCCTCCCCAACACAATTTTTCAGCTTGGTGTGTTATGTTGCAAAGGGATGCTCATAGACAATGTGTCTTGTCCTGCTACTTGTCTAATGAACACTTCTTGTCTATTTTCCACAATGTCTATGCAGAATGTGATGTAATTGTAGTTTTTTATTTTAATTATTGTTTGTACAGCATATAACCTGGTTTTGAGTATACAAAGTTCATATTGCACTGGCCTACATTACCTGTCTTACACCAGTTGGGAGAAGATTCAACTTCTTACTGCATTGGCCTTTAATCAATAATTTCTCATTATCTACTCTGCTTTTAATTAATTTGTTCTTATAGACTCTTTTTCTAATTGTAGAAGTTTGCAGACTAAAACCAATGGAATGTGTTACTTGCTTCATTTGAGTGAATGCTTTTGCTTGGAAGCACTTGCGCAATCATTTTGGAAAAGCCTCATATTAGACCCGAATTCAACTTGCTTCTATTTGTTAGAGGAGTATTTAGTATTTTGTTTCATACCCTTTTCTGTTTCTGGCCTCCCATTTACATCTTATGAAACAAACTGGCAAATAGTCCTCTAAGATTAATCATATTGTTTTTATGAAATCCAATTCAAGAACTCATTTCAGTCAGTACATGCATATGGGTCTAAAATAGTTGTTTTAATTTTAGATCATATAATTGTTTGTCAGTAGGTCACGTCGTGCTTGTTAACTGATTTTGTAGATAGAGAACTCTTCCACTGATATCTGCAGTTCTTCACTTTGCCTTCTTCTGGAATGTATGGATATGACATGATATGGTTGAAATAGCTTATATGTGTGTGCAAGTGTGTCAGGAGGAACAGTATTGTTTGCTTTAAATGTATATGTGATGATGGGATATTATTTTGTTGTTAGGCTGCATTAGCTTGTCCTTTTAACGTTGCTATATGTTGTTATGTTTAATCTATTGTTGTTGATTGCTAAAAGAAATGGTACAATTATACTTGTTGCATCTTTGCAGCTATTTACCTGAGGAGATGAGGAACCCTACTTCTTTCAAGTGTAAGGCTACCTCTATCTTTATGGAAAATATTTTTTGATATAAATGTAAAGGATTAAATTTATTTACTTGTCTAATTAAATGCTTAGATACTGTTTTATCTAGACATGATATTATTCATTTCAAGAAAAATTAGATAGTCATCAAGAGGGAGCAAATCATGCAGATCTCTTTGATTTAATATTAACCTACTTACAATAGGTTCTCCTTTATATTTTCCCAGGGATGCTGCAGAATCCACAATACCGTCAGCAGTTGCAAGACATGCTGTAAGTTCCTTTTTTTTGTTGTGCCCATAATACTATCTATGAACTCCGAATCGTTAGGAACAAAAAATTGTGAAGAAATCAGACTACCTGTTTTCCTCAAGAACTGACACCCAAGGGTCAGTTTATGGTGACCAACCAAAATTTCTCTTCATCATAACTGTGAATAATGGATCATATGAAAGTCTTACAGTTTGATTTGTTTTCTTTGCTGAATGACTATCCTTGGTATGATTGTGCATTAAATAGTGTGTATTCCATGACCCTGTAGGAATAATATGGGAGGTAGCAGCGAATGGGACAACCGCATGATGGACTCTTTGAAAAATTTCGATTTGAGCAGTCCTGAGATTAAGCAGCAATTTGGTGAGTTTATTACAAAATAACTACTTTAAATTATGAATTGTGAAGTAGTGCATTTGACATCTCATAGAGGCTTCGGTGTTGGTAAGTGTTTCTATACATTCAATAGACAATAAATTTTTTTATCGGTAAATTGGGTTTAGACCCCAAAAGACACTAGATCTTCCTTTGGTAGCCTTGTTGATGTATAACGGTCAAATGGAATAATTGGTTTTGTATAGAGTATTCTAGTTATCCACTTGATTAAGAGGAAATTTGGGGAAAATATATCAGTTTCCCTGTGGTCTTTGTAGTCACTCAATACATTTTAAGCTTTCAGTATATCATGGGATAACCATTTACTTTTTGAGTTAAAAATGGGATAAACCTTTCTAAAATGTGTTTGTAGATCAAATTGGTCTCACCCCAGAAGAGGTTATTTCAAAAATTATGGCAAATCCTGACGTAGCAATGGCATTTCAAAATCCAAAAGTGCAAGCTGCAATCATGGATGTAAGTCAAAATTAAATCATTTGGATTGCCACATATTCGCCGCAGTTTCTTCTGATAGTTTTTTGCTTCTGCAGTGCTCACAGAACCCTTTGAGTATCGCAAAATATCAAAACGATAAAGAGGTGATAATTCATATCTGGTGCTTTTTCTTTGGATAACTCACATAGTTTATGCATTCTGTGCTTTGCTAAAGAGTTAGACCTTTATTCATTCAGTGCTTTGCTTAAGACTTGAGACCCATGCTTTTTTTTTACTGAGTCTTATACCTATACTTTTATTAATACATTAAAGCCACTGACTTGCTGTAAAGTGCGAAAACTTTCTAGTACTTTATGGCAGATATGGGTCATCGTACAATGAAAGAATGGAATGATAGTTGAGTTAGATGGTTTTATTTATGGAATCTTAGCCATGTGATCTTGGCTATAATCACCCCTCAACTTCATTGTACATGTTCAATCATTAACAAGTATTGCTAAAAAACCTATATGAAATCACTAATTCTAATCTACTTTTCCATTCTAGGTTATGGATGTATTCAACAAAATATCGGAATTATTTCCTGGGGTGACTGGTTCACCTTGATTGAGTATACGTCATATAGCAACAGTTTTCCTTTGCAATTTCGACGGGCTAATGGTATCTCCCTTGCATTCTTGGAGCTTGTTTCCATTGCGATCTTGGAACGGCTGGCATTTTCAGGAGCATATGTTTAAGCCTGTGAAAACTGGCGGCCATGTTTCATATATATCTATTTTTGCTGGGCTTTACCTGTCGTAGGTTGGTTTCCTTGTAATTGATGTAGTGTAGAAATTTTAAATCGCTTCGTATGTATTGCACTAAGAAAATGCAAGCAGACAGATTTCTTGTGCATGGTCCTGTATCTTCAAGAGAATTGGTTATCCAAAAAAAAAATTGCAGAAGAACGTTGAATTGGTTAATATTTTTTGTGGCTGAAATAATTTGTATTACAAGAGAACTCAAAACGATTGCTCATGCAGGTAACCGCTTCCGATTGATTTTCTAAACGAATGCATGTAGTTGCAAATTGAATGCGATTGTCATCATCTTAAATGAAAAAACCGTATGCTGGTCTTGGTGTTGATCTGGGCAGCTGGTAATTCTTTCGCAGACTCGATCATCAGTCTGTATGATCGTCCAGCTTGACCCAGTTGGCCTGTTCAAATTTGAACTTGACCCTGACGGAGGTAAATTTGTTTATGTTTCAAGGCGTGAAAGGAATGTAAACGGGGCATGTTGAGACTGATAAATGGATCCAAATGCATGATGACTGATCAATGAAGCAAATTGTTTAAAAGAAATATTGTTTTAAGCTTCTTAGCTACCACCGCAGTAGCGATTAAATTGGGTCCAGCAGTTCCCGCAATTTGGTTCAATTTATCAAAAATCTTAAAAATCCGAAATTTCGCTTTGAATTCAAAGCTTTATTGTTAGTAAAGTAGCAAAGCGGACAGGTGCACAAGACAATGATCAGTTAACTGAAACTTGTAATTTACCAAGAATCCGCTGGGGAGAGGCCCAGAGATGAACACAATGTAAGATGCTCATTCCATTAATCTACTGCGCTTTGGCACGTTATAATACTTTTTACCAGGGCCTGTACAAGAAGGGTTAAGAATTATGATCTCTGCAGTGTCAGTGAGATTGATTATACACTATACTAACTCTTCTGATATATATGCAAACTGTTGATTCCAAGGCGACCAATCTCTACGACTTATGGGATAGATTCAACACCTTCAAACCGGGACAGGACACAAAAGTAATTTACATCCTAATTTAGCCGAGTAGACTGTAGGCTCTGGGCAGTGCGAGTGTCGGCAGCTAAGTATACAAATAAGTGAGCAATGGGAGAGCTGTTCTCGTGTCATCTCAATCACCAAACGGGACCCCAAATTCGACCAAGGACGGAAGAAGTCTTGACAGGTCTGTTCTTCAAGAATAGAGTCCGAATTGTTCTAAAACATGAAACGGGTTAACTGGTCAAGGAGAAGGTAATGGAAAGATCGTCCAGCTCCAAGCAGGGCCTACATGAAATTAAGAAATGAAAATAGCCATTTCACGTGTTGGCTGGCCTCACGTGTTGGCTGGCCGGCCGACATCTATGATTCTGGCCCCATCAACGTCTCACATTTATCTCATGTTGGACAGTCTAATGCGCCACTGCAATGGCCACATCAGGCGTTTGCCCCTCGTGAGTAGTAGGTGGCAACAACCATTCTATTCTCAATTATTTCTTCTCTTATCAGTGAAGTAGTATTAAGTATTGAGAGAACACTCGAAATATGGTGAGGTCTACACACATGAGCGAGCACCGCCACCATAATTTGCTAATTTTTATTCAGGTTGTCTTTCATCCCCGGCGCGGTATATTTGTTAATACTGGCCAGTGTTAAGAATATGAAGTAAATTTAAAGATAATTTGTTTTATAACAACTTCAGCCATCGAGAAACAACACTTATCTTTATACCCCAACAAAAAAAAGAAAAAAAATAGAGAAACAACACTTATCCCAGAAAGTATAAAAGCCTATAGGTAACAACTTAAGCCATTGAGAAACAACACTCACCCTTATACCCAAAAAAGAGAGAAACAACACTTATCCAACAAAGTATCAAAGTCTAGTGGCTTAAGATACCCTTGACTTCAAATCTTGGTGGATGCATATTTACCACACATTTGTATTTCCTTTAGTTATGTCCACATACAAAGATTCAAGGACATTTGCATGTGAGGAGAATATTAAAACATAAAAGGTACTCTAGCTTAAATCTTCATAAATTCACATGTATAAAAGGTACTTAATTTAAGGGGTTATTTGATGATGAATCTTTATCAGCATGATTTTTTTAAGATTAAGCATAAATTATTTAAATTATGTTTAGATGTAAGAATTTTTAAATGTATCAAATTCATCCTGATTTTTTTAAGATTAAGCATAAATCATTTAAATGATTTTTTTAAGATTAAGCATAAATCATTTAAATTATGTTTAGATGTAAGAATTTTTAAATGTATCAAATTCACGATGAATTGTTAGATTTATCAAGATTTTTTTGTTAATTTTTACTTTCCCAAGTATTCTTTATCTACAAATCTCTTGTAAATTAAATTTACATAATATAGATTACCAAATATAAAAGTAATTTATTTAACTAATCAAATTAAGGTAAATTAATATTTACTACAACCAATAATCTGTATCAAAATAGTCGCTAATTTTTTCTTTGTTCTATTTTTATTGAGGATGAGAGGGACAGGGCATCATACCTCTCTAACAACTATTCCCGCCACATCACATATACTAAGTAAGTTGAGTAGGGATATAATGTATGTGGATGGCCAACAGAGTAGGGATTTAAACGAATGACATGCCTTTCTTAAGGCGTGGTTTGGTAATCCCTTTTACAATGAGAAGTATTTTTTATATTCTTTACTAAGAATGAGCTTTAATTATCCATGAGATCGACGGCACACATGCTAGCGTATATTAATATAAACATTACTTACGCTAAGTATTATTTATAATAAATATTAACTACTCCTATACACATATTTTATTAGGCTCATTATTAATAAAGAGCATAAAAGACACTTCCTTTGCCGTGATGAAAACACTTAACACTTACTTAAAGTCACATAGCTTCATCAAATGATTACTAAAGACCGCCGAGCCATGATTTAACTTGTTTAAATGATCAATATATCATGGTGTCCCCAATACGTGGAGCACATTAATAAATTCGAATAATACAAAATTTTCATTGAGTCGGTAGGAGAATACTTAGAATGTTGTTAATGCACAAATTAAGATTCTATGGACCCTAAACTACAAACCCCTAAATGGACACCTCGAAATCATATTGGATATGCAAGTATCCTAGTTTGTTGACTTCATTTATCACATTCTGGGGAGATTTTAATCTTATGTAGTTTCATCTTATGGCTCATACCATCCATTTGCTTCTAAATGAAGCATTTTGTGCTTTAAGTGTTATCTCTTTCAACAAAAACAAAAAAAGAAATAAACTAATACAATGAAAAGAGTTTATCTCTTCTCGCCTAGCTAGCATTATTGTATCTACGTGGACCACTTTGTTTTTATGACCTGTCAACTTCCGCTGCTCAAAGACAATTATTTAGATGATATCAACTTATGACCAGTCTTCTCAGGTTGAAAGTAGTCTAATCAAGTTGAAAATAGTCTAATGATAATATGTTCGAGAATTCGCGGAACTGAATGCAGCACAAGTCGAAGCTTATATCTATCTATCCTGCATGGGTTTATAACGCACATTCAACTTCGTCCCCCTATCCTTTCAAGCCACAATGCGTGTGCTTTAGTGCATAAGCCCTGATCAAACATTTTCCATAACAGAAAGGTGCAAAAAACTGCAAATGATCGTCAAAAAAGGTCATCGAAGTCACGAGAAGTGTATTTATCCATCATCTCCAATTTGCATGAGATAATGAAGTTGTTCAGCTGGGGATAATGATTCCAATACAAATTAATTCTAAGTAACTGACATAGTTGCACCCTGTGTACGGAGCCTTGAGGAAGGGTTTGCAGTTTGCAGCTGGAGACTGGCAGGACAACTCACCGGATGAACGCTGGGCGGCTGTAACTGTTCAATCAGCTTTATCAAAACCATCAAAAGGCCTCAGATGCACTGTGACGACAAAACCCAAAAGCAACCAAGCCGTTCTGGGGTTTGTCACTTGTGGGGGAGGCCCCGCAGGCTTATAAGAAAATACACTTGTCCAATAACACATAAATCCTTTAAGATATGTAATTAATATAAAAAAATTAATATAAACCCGAGTTAATATGCGTTAGCCCGTGCTTTAAAAACTATTGGTTCCGATAGTGCAAGGGGTCAAGCAACCTCTATGCCAAGTATCCTTCTTACCCCATCATGACATATGTTACACAATCAGATTGACGACCCATGGAGCCATGAGAGCCAGGGCTCGTATAATTTTTTTTTATCTATATATTTATTTATCTATATATATATAACTTTATTTTATTATTTTAAAATAAAATATAATTTATTTTAAAATTTTAAATAAGACAATGTAAAATGAAGAGAGTATAATTCAGCTCATTAATTATGACCAACAGAAACGCCATTGCTGGCTTTCTGATCATCACATGTTTTCATTGGTGATGGTCTTCTAAGTACACTTGAATCATTCTTTTTGAGTTATATTTGTTGAGTAAGAGATTTTTTATGAGAGTTCTATGTCCGAGAGGCAGTGGAGGGAAACCAAGGGAAGAAGTTCTGTGGGAGGGTGGAAATGGGAGCTAGATATTGTTTTTGAATTTTAAAGGGATGGAATTCCAGAGTATTTCGGTTCATATTAGTGGTTGAGTTCGTTTCAAACACTCCGAGATCATCGGCTCTGAAGTTAATCAGGACCCAAAGCATGAAACTTCTGAAGTCATATCCGTTTTTCCGATGAACTTAACGCTGTGGTCTTATATCATTCTTCGCATGCTTCAGGTACTTTCTTAATCATTTCTTGTTATATATGATTTCAAGTTTCTACGTAGTAACTTCAATGAAAACTGCAACTTATAGCTCTCTCGCTCTCTCTCTGGGTGCTCTAGAACATGCCTTCTAGTCTCTTCGGATTGTCATCTTTGAAGACAGCCGCATGCTTCTTGTTGTCTGTTCCTGCTCTTACGAAGTAATTTTTTTTTCGTCCAGTGAAATAGGTATTGTTTTTTACCTCATATCTGATCAGCCTCCCTGTTTATTCTTCTCCTTTGGAGGCGATCAACCAACACGAAGTCATCAAAGTTTATAACAAAAGGACTGTAAATTGGATTCTTGCAGGGTTGATCCAGCTCTCAGTTTGTCACAGTTAAGAACTAGCGAGAACTGGGACTCAGCTTCCAGGCGGGCTCCCCTGATCCAGCGCAATAATGCTATTTGCGACATGGGCACTCCGGCTTTCATGCACCCATTATTCCGGGAGAAGAAGAACATAACGTCTTCATGAATCCAGAGTACAGACGCTGGGTTCTTCTCGTCAACTAGAACTTCCACATAGCGGTAGCGGATAATCTTTCATGACTATTATTACCAAACAATCCGTATATTCTTCCACAATGGCCATGCTTGTCAGCTCCTTCTATCTCCTGTTCATATTCTCCTCCCTTATCTCGCCATCCATCTCTCTGCCAGTTCAAATGCAGATTCGAGCACTCCTCGAGTTCAAGAAACAGTTGAACGACCCCTTCAACTCCCTTGCCAACTGGGAGGACTTCAACTACCCCTGCAACTTCACCGGCATCTCTTGCGACCCAGTTCCTGGCTACGGTCACCAGGTCACCAGAGTCTCGCTCCCCAGCCTCTCCCTGTCGGGGCGGCTCTCCCCTTCCATCTTCCGCATCCAGACGCTCACTTCCCTCGTCCTCTCTTCCAATGCCATATCTGGCAGCCTTCCTCCCAGCCTACCGAGGCCCAGAAACCTTCAAGTGCTGGACCTCTCTAGCAACAACCTTACCGGCCCCATTCCGGATTTATTTAGTCTGCGAAAACTGGAGGTGCTCAATCTCTCGCAGAATTGCTTCTCCGGGGGCCTCCTGAATGGTTTTTATGGATTCAGTAGACTTCGAATACTCGATCTCTCTAACAACACATTGATGGGTCCGATGCCAGATTTGTCTACCTTGAAGAACCTGCAGATGCTAGACTTGTCACAGAACCAGTTTTCTGGTGAATTTCCAAAATGGGTCGGCGAGTTGACAGGCCTGACTCTGCTGGCTCTCGCGGACAACGCATTTGATGAATCAGAGATTCCGGAGAGCATTGGGAATTTGAAGAACTTGACGGAGATTTACTTGGCGGGTTGCAATTTTGTTGGCGAGATTCCTGACTCTGTTTTTGGATTGAAGTTCCTGCAAACACTGGATTTTTCAGACAACAGGTTGTCTGGGAAGTTTCCAAAGGGGCTTACAACTATGACGAGTCTCGTTAAGATTGAATTGTACAATAACAGATTTATTGGAGAGATTCCTCCAGAGATATCGAACCTGTCTCTCTTGGGCGAACTCGACATATCTCGTAATCGGATGACTGGGAGATTGCCTGTTGAGATTGCTAATCTGACGAACTTGACCGTTTTTCAATTGTTTGAGAACTACTTCATAGGCGAATTACCCAAAGGATTTGCTGATTTGAAGTATCTTGCTAGCTTCTCCATTTATAGGAACCAATTCTCCGGTCAATTTCCTGCAGATTTTGGCCGTTATTCCCCATTGAATGCCATTGACATATCTGAGAATCAGTTTTCTGGCAGGTTTCCAGAGTTTTTGTGCCAGGGGAACAAACTGCAGTATCTGCTTGCTCTAAAAAACGAGTTTAATGGTGAATTGCCGAGTTCATATGCTAGATGCAAGTCGCTAATCAGGTTCAGAGTCAATCAGAATCACTTATCAGGGGTTGTTGCAGATGGTGTGTGGGGCATGCCTAATGCAGAAATCATAGATTTAAGTGATAATGAATTTGTCGGCGCAATTTCTTCAGAGATTGGACTATCTATCAACTTGAATCAGCTACTGCTGGGGGACAACAAGTTCTCTGGTGAGCTGCCGGTGGGATTTGGGAAAGCTATTCAGTTAGAGAAACTGTCTGCCTACAACAATCAATTTTCTGGCAAGATACCGTCTGAATTGGGTGATTTGAACCTTTTGTCATCTCTGCATTTGGAAAGAAATTTATTAAGTGGATCAATTCCATTAGAGCTGAGTAACTGTTCTAAACTGGTGGAACTGAATCTAGCAGAGAATTTTCTTAGTGGTAGCATTCCCGAAGAACTCTCCCTGTTGAGCTCTTTGAACTCTCTAAATCTGTCACGGAACAAGCTCTCAGGCTCAATTCCGGAAAGTCTACAATCACTCAAGCTAAGCCTTATTGATTTTTCTGGCAACCAATTATCAGGAAGGGTCCCTTCTGAACTTTTAATGGCAGGAGGAGACAAAGCATTTTCTGGCAATGAGCTTTGTGCTAATCAAGAATCCCCGGATCAGAGGAATTCTTATCTGAAAGTTTGCAGTTCAAGCGGGAAGCAGAGTAAAATCGTGAGGAAGAAACTCCTTGCCGTGTACAGTGTCATGTCAGCCTTGATTGTCATTGTGGCTAGCCTGATTGGCCTGAGTTACTTCATTTGTAAGCATGATATTTCCCATGAAGAGGATGAAGTAGGGAAAATGCAGGGGAGAGAGCCCTGTTGGATTTTCAAATCTTTCCACCAAACAGAACTCGATACGCAGGAAATCCTCAGTTTGGATGAGGAGAAATTGATTGGATGCGGAGGCACAGGCAAGGTCTATCGGTTGGATTCCAAGAATGGAGGAATATTTGCTGTGAAGAAGCTGTGCAAAAGAAATGAAATTAAAGTTCTGGCTGCAGAAATAGAAACCTTAGGGAAGCTAAGACACAGAAATGTGTTGAAGCTTTATGCATGTATTGCTGAAGCTGAATCAAACTTCCTCGTTTTCGAATACATGGCTAATGGAAATTTGTTTCAAGCTCTTCGCAGAGAGGGTAAGCGTGGGCGGCCAGAGTTGGACTGGATACAGCGGCATAAGATTGCTCTTGGGACTGCAAAGGGCGTTGCTTATCTTCATCATGACATAACTCCAGCCATTATTCACAGGGATATCAAATCAACCAACATATTGCTAGATAAAGACTACGAAGCTAAAATTGCAGATTTTGGGGTGGCAAAGATTGCAGAAGGGACTTTTGCTGGAGAGGAGTTCAGCTGTTTTGCCGGCACACATGGTTATATAGCACCTGGTAAGCTTTTGACTGGATTGCACTAATCGTTAAGTGGAATGACTAATGATAATCTGTTTCCCAATAGCTTACGATGTTAGGAAACAGATTCTCATTATCCGTTTCACTACTTAACACATGGAAGTCCTGATCACTGTGGTTTACATCAACAAAATTACTGGTCAAACTAAACGTGTTATTTTCCATTCTGTAATCCAACTTTTTTTTTTCACAGAACTTGCTTATACGTTGAAGGTCACAGCAAAGATTGATGTCTACAGCTTTGGTGTGGTGTTGCTAGAATTGATAACAGGCCGAAGTTCAGTCGATCCAGAATTTGGTGATGGGAGGGACATTGTAAGCTGGGTTTCTGCTCACCTTAACAAACGTGAAGGCGTT
This sequence comes from Saururus chinensis, assembly GCA_035235625.1. Classification (NCBI taxonomy): domain Eukaryota; kingdom Viridiplantae; phylum Streptophyta; class Magnoliopsida; order Piperales; family Saururaceae; genus Saururus; species Saururus chinensis. The sequence continues at coordinate 12,977,545 of CP141140.1, read as the reverse complement.
TCAACTGTTCTTGACAGCAGAATTTCGGCAGCGTATGAAGTGGAAATGATGAAAGTGTTGAAGATTGCAGTTTTTTGCACCACTAAGCTGCCTACTCTACGGCCCACCATGAGAGAAGTAGTGAACATGCTCCTGGATGCCGATCCTGGAAAGACAAACGGAGATTACTGCTCTTAATACTGTAAAAGTTGTATTTAATTTGTATGAGATCAGTTTTGCATCTTAATTTTTGCAATGCAACGTAATTAGTCCATGCACTTGCGCTTATTGCCCTTTTCATCCTTAAGATGCATGCTGATTGGATCTAACCAAATCTACCGGGCGATGTGTTTATGAGAATGGGCTGCTCGATCTCATAAAAATAAGGGCCGAAGAAATGCTAACATTGCTGTCGGCCAATCTAACTTTCTATTGCATGCGCGAACACAAGACTATAAGGTGAAAAGAAACATTATTCTTTGGGCTTTAGTGTTTGATCTGGTCAAATAATATTGTATGCTTTTTCTTGGTAAGTGAGAGAGAGAGGTAGTTGGTACATCAGCCTATGTCCATTCGATATAACTGAAACTTCAGGAGTTACAATCTGCTCTAGACCCCTACGTTTACTGTATATGTCTGATGACATGAGTTTCCACTAAGTTACTTGATATCAAGGGGAATAATTTCTTTTTAAACAGTGCTATACGCATCCACTAAACTCCTACTTACCCTAAAGATAGAGAATTTTAATATTTTTTTTACTTCCTATATTTCATATTAATAGCTACATTTAGAAAAATAATAGTATTTATTGAATAGAAAATTATATTCTTACACTCTAGTTCTCTACAATATAGGTAATACAGCACCTTTGATAGGTGGGTCCCACCTAACAACATGAAAATCATTTTTTTTCTATCCAAGGGCTGTAGTGTAGATAAAAATTGTGTAGAGATATCACTATCCTTATTAAATGGTGAAATACATATTTAAGAGAAGGAAAAATAAGCTTAGGATACTCTTTTTTAAGTACCCAATTACTTAAATCTATCAAAATGGAGCTATTACTATGAAACAAATTTTTTTACCAAATAAAACTATTAATTTAGGACAAAGGGAGTACTATCTGACCTTCCCCCATTGCATCTCTCAGCCTTACCCCATCAAATACAACACCACTCTTTCTACTCCTTTGTCACCAACTTCGGCACCAATATGACTCCCTTTTCCAACCTAGCTTCAGCTTCCCTCTCAACCTTCACCACATCCTTCATGCTGGACAGTGCATCTATGCCAAAGCATCCTAAGGGCATGCCTTCATTTCCTCTGTCTTCTCCTCTTTCTCCTCTTCTTCCTCCTTCCCAGCTAGTCAACACATGGCACATCTCCTTAGTTGCAACTATGCTAAAACCATACTAGCCATGGTCAATACAACAAAAAATGCAATGGTTTTTTTTCCATGCTCACAGCTAAGAGTACCTCATCCAGAGGAGTGGAAAGAGGGAGGAGGAGAGAGAGACGAGGAGGTGGCAACTGAGAGACAAAGTTGGACTAAGAAGGAGAGGTAGTGCCAACGTCATGTTAGTTTAATACCCTTCAACTCTAGAAGGTCACTACAATGTCTCTACCCCAAAACCAAAAAGATGGAATGCTATAAAATGTAGCCTCATTATGTAGGAATTAATTTACTATTGATGCAAAAACATAAATTAATAAAACTCAAAAATCATGTAAGATATGTTTAATATGAAAACTCTAATAAGGGAAAAAACTATGGAGTGTGTCCACCAACTAAAAAATTAATACAATAAGAATTAAAACTTCACAAAAACTCAATATGTGTTACCAACCTAATATACTAGAAGTCCATCTTTAGTTATGTCGACCACCAAAGTCCTTTTTATTGCTTATGAAATTGAGCTCTTTGTCTTTTCCTTCCTCAATACATTTTCCTTACAAGAAATTTTGAATGTGAAAACCTTTGTTAAGGAAAAAACCATGTAGCTTGTCCATCAACCAAAAAATCAATGCAGTATGAATTAAGACTTTACAAAGACTCAATGTTTTTTACCAACTTAAAATATTAAAAGTCTATCTTTAGTTGTCTTGGTCATTGAAGTCATCCTTGATGCTTACAAACTTGAGCTCTTCGTCTTTTTCTTCCTTGGTACATTCTCCTTGCTCGTGAAGTTTTACTCAAAAGTCCATTTTGATTTCCTTCATCCTTCAACATGTATGTAATGTAGTTTGTGTCTTTCACAACTCTCAATTTAATTCATAGAAGTATTATGAATCAAATCAACTCACTTTTCTTTTGATTTTACTCAAAAACTCCTGAAGGTATACGAAGGAATTTATATTAAAAACCCTTTACTCTCCCCGGTCAGATGTCTCTATTCTCTCCCTTTGAAGATTTCTAGTTTAAATGCTCTTGCCGGTGATGCTCCCCTCTCCTCCATCCCATACCTCCTCCCCTCCCATCTCTCCATCAAAAACTTTTGACTTTTCTTCCTCCCACCCCTCCGCCCCCACTTCCTTCTCCCGCAAATCTGTTTCATTTAGCGTTGTTTGTGAGTAGTTTAGGATTGTGTTTTGGTCATCCCCTTTCAGGAGAGCCAGTTTGTTCATGGGCGTGCCCTATTTGCTCCCCGAGCTTATGGGTAGAGTTTGGTTGTGGAGGGTATACGCTGATTGTTTTGCCTATTCTGACAGCGGTTTTTCCCCAAAGGGATGTTCAAGATCAACTATATGTTTCCATACGATATTGGAGCTTGTTCAGGTGGTCCTGGAGCCTAGCTCTCAATCAGTATTTGAGGTCCTCTACAACATGGGCGGTCTTCCATGTTTGCCATTGGCAGACTCTGGTACTCACCATGGGCTTGTGAATGCCAGCTGGTCATCTCGTTTTTTTACGCGTTGCGTTAAAAACTGTTAGTGAAATTTTATGCTTTGTCTATGTATGGCTTCTCGCAGCCTTAATTATTGTAGCACGGTTATGTGTTGCTAAGGGAAAGTTCCAAACAAAAAAAAAAGACTACACCAATGTCTTATTGTCCTCGCCCAGAACAAAATGGGGATCTGAATTTCAATTTTTCTTCAGAGCATATCACAGCCATAGCTCGGTAAGGTAGAGTAACAATATTATCTTGAACCTTTTAAAATGCAAATTATTTGACCTTGATTTTATTTAGCTGGAAACTTATTTCTTTACATGGATTTTGTCCCATATTTTTTGTTATAATAAAAATTAAATATGGCATAGGATCCAAGTTTCCGACCCCCATATACCTTGAATAAGGCTTATGATGACGATGATGATCTTATATTTGGAACCCTGGCTTTGCATAATTTGGGTAGACGGAACCGGATCAAATGGAAAAACAATTAATGCACAAAGGATTTCAATGCCAAAGTGAAAATATATCAACCTTTCGAATAATTCTATATTTTGTAGTTCTGAACTATACACCAGTGGCAATAGATGTTACGCTAGTCAGTTGATTCTGCTCAAGAACTCCAGTTAGAGCTCCGTCTATCTGTGCAAATACCTCCTCCTTTGGTATATTGCCATTGACCTACAATCAGATTGAGCGAAATAAAACAGTTACAAACAAAATTTGATGATAATCGTTTATCTAGGAGCAATTTGGCGTTTACAAACGATTTGTGACTACGTCCTACCAAGCCACAGTGCTCATGTTTATGTGGTGGGGAAAAGATGAAACTACTGACCTTGAATATAACATCTTCATATGTAGAAATTACAGATTCCACATTTTCATGGTATGTCACAAGCCGCAGCTTCACCTACCAATCAAATAAGATGCTCAAGAGAGTAAGATGAACAATACTATAAAGCAGAACTTAAAACTACATGGACACAACTCTAATGAGAATCAAGACATAACAATTGTATGAGCTTAAAGAACTAAGCCAAAAAGAAACATACCTTCTCTTCGGTATCATCAAAACGCTGAGTAAGCCTCCCAGCAATTTCTTCAGTTTCTGGAGGAGAATATTTCAAGTGGTATATTTTTCCAGTCACAGGATCTAGTCTCCTACCAACAACTCTCTCAACAAGAATCGCTTCTGGGACCTAGAGAGACCAAATAAGAGAAAACAAGAGTGTTTTCTGGGGGTTTTTACAAAGGTTACACTCCCAGGTAATGTGCAAGAAAATGCAAGTTATAACTAACAACTTACATCTAAAACAAGAAAAATGTCTGGCCGAATGCCAAGGTCCTCAAGTGCTTTTGCTTGCGATAAACTTCTAGGGTACCCATCCAACAGCCAACCATTTTCCTGAACATCTGCCTGGAACAATCGATCTTTCACCATCTGGATCAGTTAAAATAGAAAGAATGAGTAATTTTCATATAAGATTTTTCATGTGGTCAGAAACAGCAACAGAGCCACTCTACCGTGACAACTATTTCATCAGGGACCAACTGTCCTTTTTCCATATACTCTTTGGCTCTCTTTCCATTCTCAGTCCCAGTAGCAATTTCTGCCCTCAGAAGATCACCAGCAGCAATATGCACCAACCCATACTGCATACACGAGGGCTACTTGGTTCAATCTGTTATTTTCTTCACGAAGCAATTCCAGTGAGAGGAATTCGAGAAGTAGCAGTCCACAGATTATTAAGAAAATGGAAAAAGCATATAATTTATATAACAATAATTAAAGTGAGAAAATGGATATATACACCATTTTTTCCCTCGAAAAATACCTAATAACAACTCAGCAACCACCAAGATAATCATCTTATTCTGCCCACGAACAACTAAAAATTTTGCTGACAAAATTAAAGTGAGAAAATAACATAAAAGGTTGGGAAAACAAATAAAAGGAAGTTCAAGCATCACACAACTAGATCCCAATTCCATGATTTTTTGGTGAATTCCAAGATTTTTTGGTGAAAAGTACTAAGGGAAAGGGGATTTGAAATCCCTAAAACATGGGAAAAATATTTGATGTACGTCATTTAAGGAAAAGGCATTTTAAATAGAAAAGGTATTTATTCTGTACGCGGAACATATTCCAAATAGAAAGAAAATTCATGTATCACACAATTAGATCTCCTGTAGAAAAGGAAATTCGCAAGACAAATTAGGGAGATATAGAAAAAAATAACTGAAGATAAATTAAAGTAATCTAATTTCTGAATCTCAATATCTGAATTGCTAATCTTCTCTGAATTACATAATATATAGAGAAAATCTAAACTAATCTTAAAATAACTAGGAAACGCTAAACTAATCAAATTCTAACTAAAGAAGAAGTCTAACTATTAGGAATTAGACTAACAAAAGGATTCTAATCTAATTTAGGGTCACAACAATTTCAGACATGGGACTTATTTAGGATAGTAGCGAAGGTATTGTCTGCAGCAAACATATATACAGATGCATATATTAAGCATAAGTACCGAGAGGTGTTAATACATTCTTCACATATAAAGCAGGTAAGAACTTGTAAGATTCGTGCTGGGCATGTTTGCAACTTTGCATATTTCGTTACTTACCACGAGGCAATGAAACTTGCATCGCATACCTTCTTGGTGATGAATTCGCATTGTGTTCCTTTTCCAGAAGCAGGGGCACCTGATATCATAACCTTTAGCGGCCCAGGTTTCACGGCAGCCACTATCTAATGAGAAGCACATACACCATGAGATTGAACCCGCAGACTGACTCGATAAAGCAAATTCATCATAAAAGAAGCCAGCATCTACAACTGAGGAATTAGATATACCATGAATCCAAATATCACCTAAACAACATCAACCCACCAAATTTCTCATTCTGTTCCTTATTCAAAATTACATTGATCAGACTCACGCACAACCAATCCATTAAATCACGTACCATCACGAAAACTAAACACAACAGAAAGAAAAAAATCATTTTGCCAAACTGACCGGCACAATAGGAGCTGCCCTATAGCGGTTGGCCCAGGGACGACGGCAGTCATTCCGGAAAAGGGCTCCATCAAGACCAAGTGAAAGACCGAAACCGTGAGCAGGAGAAGCAAAAGAGTAAGAGAGGACGATGAGTGCGCCTGAGGGAGAGAGCTGAGCAGAAGGAGGCGACCGAGGCACCGGCTTAGATATAACGGGGACAACGCTCAAGCAAGCCATGGCTTCTGCCTCTTCCTCTCCTCTCTACCTCTCCGTCTTCTTCTCTCAGTCGCAGCCTTTGCTTGCCGCGGGAGACGGAATGGCAGAGCGGAGGGAGTTGGCACCGGAGGTCTATTCTAGTTAGTGGCTCTCAGTTGTTGGGGAGTCTACTTGTTACTGTGATCTGCAGACTCATTGGTCTGAATTTTGGAGCCCACATGATACACGAAAAATAAATTGGTTGGGCTGAAAGGGGAATTTTGTTACTCAGAGCGCTCCCGAGTGGGCCCTTACACGGGATTCACGGCGGTGCGGTGTTTTCAATGCTTCAATGATACATACCCACGTTAGTAACGTTAGTGTTACTTATTACTAACACCAATATACGCTAATGTATGTTGTATATAAAAGGCTTACCGTAAGAGTGGAGGGTGAAACACGCTAGCGTTTTCTATGTTAGCGTTTTTTATGCTATATTCTGACAGCGAGCCAATATAAGGAATGCGTATGAAATATCAGCTATCAAAATTATTGGCGCATACGCTAAGCATATGTTAGCGTAGGTAATATTTATGCTAACATATGCTAATATGTACACCGTCGATCTTGATATCCAACGCTTCCCAAATATTTTTTAGGCTCGGCTCACATTAAATAGGGAATATAAAAAACGTTTACAACTGGTAATTGGCTTCACAAGCTGGGCGACAGAAGCCCTGCAAATGCGGCCCATCACTTCCAGGCTTACTATGGCAAATGAGAGCACTTTTCTGTGGCCCATTACCCAAAAGACCAAATGGTTATAGCCTATGTAGGTTTCAGGCCCAAATCACTGGTATCTACTCTCAGTCCCGAACCACACATTTCAGGCTGAATAGGGCGGGATAAGGAAACTGTTTGCATCAAGTTGAATAAATTGTCTGACAGTTTGAAGTGGGAGTTTTAAAGTGGGTTAATTTTGAGTTAAGGGAAAATTACCCGTAGGTCCTAATTGCTATGGGTAATGACTGATGGATCCCGACCAAAATTTGTATGTTCAGCGCGTCCTTTCTAGTTACATGTATTGTCCTAATCAGTCCTCTTTATTTACGGTTATGCCATTATTCTTTTCAAAAACCCAAAATTAGCCCTCGCCTGTACGGGTATCCCTTTCTTCTTCTTCTTCAGTTCCTCTGCACTTCCGTCGCTGCCTGTTCCCTGCTTTCCTTATTTTCCCCGTCTTCCACTCCCTTTCCCCTCCCTCTCGTTGTCTCCCTAGAAGCAACTTCTCCTGGGTATTCTTCATCGCTTACTTCTTGTCTCTGTTGTCGGCTTTGGTCGAGGAGCCTATGGAGCAATTCCCAGTGACATCTTGGGGTGGGGCGGATTGTTCGGGCTCGCTGACCCGGACGAGGTGGCAACAATTAAACAGGCTAAGAAGGGAATTCTGGTCGTACGCAGAGGCTGTTTGGACAATGCCAAACCCTTCGGGCTTCATCGTCTGGCAAATTTTTGTGGAGAGATTGTCGATCGCAGCACGCAAAAGCCGATCCATTGTGCTGCCACCACTGATAAATTACCATAGGGGTGGGGGGAGGGCTTGCCTGAGGAGATCACTAGCGGTCAACCCGGTGGGCGGCACGGTGGGCCTCCTCTGGACGGGGCAATGGCACCTGTGCCAGGCGGTCGTCGATGCCATCCTCAATGGCGGCGCGATCCACCCGCTTTCCGACGCTCAGCCGCCCCCGCTCCGTCCGGAGTCCTACGCAGCCTCCACGGACGACGATGAATCCCACTCCTCCGGCAACACCATGACTTCGCCCCGTAGATCCCCCCCGCCCTTCCTCCGGCGCGCAAGACCGGAGACTCCCGAATCCCGGAAATCTCGGCGGATCTGAGGCGGCCATTCCGGATTCGGAGTTCGCTGCCGGTTTTGGTATGGCGAGTTTTAGGTCCTCGGCGAGGGCGGCATTTGCGGGCTTGGAGATGACTGAGCTCAGCCTAGTGGTTTGGGACAAGGCGTGGCACCTCGTCACGATTCTGCTGTGGCTCGAGCAGCCTACTGCTCCGGAGGAGCTGGTGGAGAGGTGCCTCTTGTTTTGTGCCTTGCCGGACTTCATCGCGTTCCTCTGTACGATTTCGGAGTCGCCTCTCTCCTTGACCGCTGAGCAGCTGGTTTCTGTCCCGTTATCTGTCTTTTTGGTTGTTGGGAAGTACATCACCGATGACACTGCATGGTTTGCGGTGAAGAGGTGTAGAGTTAGTCCCACTTGACGGCAAGATTTTGGGTGGATCGTGTTAACATCCATAGAGATATGAAGATGTGTTCGCTCTGTTTCCAAAACTATAATAATACTCTTCTTGAATGGATTGAAAATTATCAGTCGAATCTGCAAAGGATACACAATTTGATTGAGTGGAATAGCCCTAAACACCTGCGGCTGCTCATGACGTCCCTGCAATAGCCCATCCCAGCCTCCTCACAATCATCCATCCCGGCTCCCGACGAGCGACAACATCCTCCAGTGGCTTCTATTACTTTTTCTTCATTTGCTCGCTCAAATGTCTGATCTTTCTCTCGGAAGTGCATGATGAAATTCGGAATTTGCAGTAGAAGGTTTGTGGCAGAGGAGATGTCATCGCGGAAAGGGGAAAGAAGGAGCGTTTCTGTACACAAGTTCCGTTTCGATGTAGCAACTAAATCCGAGCCAAGCATGTCCAGGTGTTTTTTTTTTGCCTTTTCATGTCAATGTTCTCTGCAATTTGTCGTTGTCCTGTTACTGTAATTATAATTGCGGGTGTTATTGGGGTGAAGCGTGTGAGAATATGGTTCTTTTTAATGTAATATTTGGTTCATACTTCTATTCTCTTTGTATTTCCTGTTTTACTGAGACTTACTTTCCTTTTAATCTATCGTAGAGTCAGCTCTCTCTATGAAAGAAATGAGTTAAGTTACTTTGTGTTCCCTTCGCTCATTTCAGCAGCTAGAGGACAATTCAAAAATCTACCATGGTTTATTAAATATCATGTCTCTCTAGCAACTAGACCTCTGGCTAGCAAGGCAGTCAGTCACATAAAAAACACATAGAAGTATAAACCATTTTTCATACTCAGCAAGCTGCATGAGGATAGATCACAAGTAACTGGAACATTTGATTTCCCATATGCCTTTCTTTTAGCCCCAGCTTCATGGGGCTCATTTACAAACAACCAAAATGAATTGGCTACTACAAAAAATGAAGTAATTTGAGCATTAAATAGAGCCTCACAAATTCTTGTTCAAATGAATATCACCCTTCATTGCACAACAAAATCATGGCAATCAAAGAAGAAATTCCAGCGAAAACTATTCAGAAGTGATGTACTTGCATATGATTTCTCCAAGATTTAATCTTCCGTTCTGAAAGAAACTCAATGTTAGATAGTAAAATCAGATAATTACTAAATTTGATGGCCAAAAAGTATAAGTTTTCTCTTAAAACCTGATAAAGCTACTTAACCTGAGGATAAAAATTTGTTGGTTGATTTATTACATGATACAGGCTGCATAATGCCATACAAAAAAAAATTGAGATTGATATCCCAAAGTATAATTACACTCCACAAATATCTTTATATAAATCACAAACAATAGTAAATTTATACTCTGCAAATATATTTTATATTAAAATGAAACATTTGCACAATGGAAATAACTAAATCACAACCACAAAGTAAAATTTTACTATGCTAATGTTTATGCCATTGAAATAAGTAAAACACAAAACTAAAGCATAAAAAGTCAGATTATAAACCTAAAGGAAAATTATACTCTTTAATATGATAAAGTAAAATATAAAATCTTAGTAACTCACAAACCTATATTCACAATTATATTTTAACAGTCTCAAACCTAAAGTACTATTATACTATTTCGAAGTATAATACTACTCTTATGAGCATGACCAAAAGAAGATGAGCTGCACCAGCCATAACTAGAACCATATTAGAAACAATAATACTTTTCGTCAATCAATAATAAACCTAAAGTAATGAAACAAACCAAGCACCTACAATAGCATTATACTATGAACAAATATATAATCATACTCTTAAAGATTAAGTAAGCATCAACTATTGCATTGAAAGTTAAAAATGGATATGACATTGGATTGAAAGTTTTGACTGAGAAAATGTTTAGAAAATAAACCCAACATATATGTCATAGTTTATAATTTAGATGTAGAATTAAAATATGCATGTGCTTTGAATCAAAATTCGGGAAAATGCCATACTAAAAGTCAGAAAGAAAGCTTGGAAAAGAGTTTTATGCAAGTTTAAGGAAATAACTGTCATGACTTAAAAAGGAAAAAGAAAACAAACAAAAAAATATTTTCCCCATCAGCTCCTATTGGCAGTCTAATGTACACCTTTCAATTTGATAACCATGAATTTGTAGTAGAAGTGAGATAAATCTACTTGCAATGTGTACATTTATGAACCAAGAGTTGCAGAACATCACGAATTACGAAAATCACCTTTGCATCTAACTTATACTCATTTCCTTTTTCAACCAAGCAGGAACAAAAAGGGTGAAAAATCTACCATATGACAAATTCTAGCCTCCAATATTATTATACTCTAAAAAATTATAGTAAAATCATACTCTACAAAATCAATAACAAACCTAAAGTACACTGTAGCAAAACCTAAAATATAAAATCAATAATAAACCTAAAATAAAATCATACTCTGCAAAATTAATACTAAAAAAGCCAAAAGTATATTCTACAATTAAAACTGAAAGTATAATCTACAATTAAAAACTAAAGTATAATCATAATGTACTAAAAATTTAAAATTAATCAATAAAAAACCTAAAGTTAAAACTTTTAAATCAATATCAGAAGGTTATTTGAATCAAAAAAATATTTACATTAAAAATGATCAATGAAAGGACCTTAGTAATAAAATATAGAATAATTTTACTAAAGTATCTTACAAAAATCTATAATCTAGGCCCCAACAAATTAAGCCTCAAATGCACCATTTTCAAAAAAATTGTTGAAAAGTTTATAATTCCAACAAAAAACAAAACTCCAGACCCAATATTAGTTCACCCTTTTTCTATTAGGCTTGCCTTTCCCGGAGCTCATTAAACCTCTATCTATTCATACTCTTACTCCAATAAATTTCATCCAAGGCTTCAACTTTTTTCAATCTATAACAAACAACGTCTCTCTGGAAACCAAACTCAAGGTGCCACCCCAAAAAGTTAAAAACCACCATGATATTGAATCTGTACCTCCAAAAGTTCGCCTCCGAAAAACCCAGCTCCTCCTTAGAGTTCTTTCAGTTCAAAAGTTGAGCTTCCAGAAAGCTTCAATTAAAGCCAAGAGCTGAAATGGTCGATTGCGAGAAGTCTGGGATTGAAATTGTCTTCGGGTTGAGAAGTCTATGGAAAACGCCATGGCAGAGATGAAGCCATCAACCAAAGGTCGCTGAAGAAGTTCGTTGGTCGCCGAGGAAGATCATTGGTCGCCGGAGGAAGAACATCGGTTGCCGAGGAAATCATCGGTTACCGGAGGAAGATCGTCCGGCTCTGATATTGGGGAGCAACTCGATTGCATAGAGAGATAGGGCTTTTTAGTTTTTGATCGATCCGTTTCCCTTGGCGATGGGTTTCTGTATTTATATCAGGAGGGTATATAAGTCATTTTTCATCGTCAGAACTTATCGGTGCTAATTAATACGGTCGGGACTAACAAGTGATTAGCCTATTTATATAAGACTAATCGGTTTCCACCCCTTGAGTTAATTATGATTTACCTCGGTTCATGAACTCTTTCCAATCATACGGGAGCCCATGGGACAGAAACTCTACCTTAATCATATGACTAATCTCTCTAATTTTCTCTTTTTTTTATGATACTCTAATTTTTCTCTTAAACTAACTGTTATTCATCTGAAAGTGGGTTAGTTGAAATTTCAAATTTGTTCGTTTTAGGAATGTGCCATGAAAAAGCTCCAGGATTGAGGGAATCAAGATAGCGCTTCCTTTTGTTATCAATAAAAAGAAAGCGCTCCCTTTCAGGAGTCTGAACAAGTGGCCACCGCACCAGCTCGCTCACTTTTTCCTTCACCCAATTGTTATCAGATAATGTTACTGTCGATGGGAAATTTATAGTAAATGTGTAATTATTTGTTACAAAAGCAAAAAAAAATTATATACGGCGTATTTGGTGGAGCGTGCGGGGACAGGCTAGTTTAAAGAGGATGTCTAACAATGTGTTGGCTAGCTCCTTGGCCGTAAGGTCAACTGCAACTCAAAGCTAGATAGTGTTGGCTAGATTTTACCCAATGTAAAGCACTCACACTTATTTATATTATACGCGTAATTATATTAAGATTCAAAGGCTCGCAATGTGCCCGGAGTACACGCCCCTAGATGCTCTGAGCTCATCTTAAACTCTTTTTCCTAAAAAAATTATCACTTGCGAGAGAGAAAAAACTAAAATAGTAACCTTTTACCCCGTCTTGTACACGGGGAGCTGTTGCCTATTGGTAGGTAGTTATAGAGGAAAAGAACCTGAGAAAGGCGCACCTCAAAACTTTAGTGAGAAGCCCACCACTAAGATTCATATGATTATTGTTAACGACAAAGAATGTTGGGTGGAATCCCAACTTTAAGAACTTTTGACGTTGGGTGGCCAGCCAGGCCGGCCACCAGCTCTCTGCATATTCATATGCATCTTCATCTTCATCTTCATCTTCATCTTCGAACACTTGTAGCAGATGCAAGGAACTGAAGGAAGTATTTCTGGACTAGCTGGGCATCTCCCTGTGTCTCTCCGATCCCGCCGTTGGGACTTTGAGAGTGGGGGCTGTTAACTCCATCGATCAAAAGGCCGGAAAATGGATGTAGACTATGATGGTCGCATCAGGACAGGTATCAGCCATGAACTTCCTCAGTCTTTGGCATTACCCTCAAAAGACAATATTTTCAGCCCCGTACGATGTGATACTGCATGGCTGCTTCTTCTTTTTCATTCCAAGTGCTTTTCCATTTTTTGTGTGGACTCTTATGACCAAGCTACATAAAAGCCTTCCATGGAGAAGGATCAGTTGACTAAGTACACAGCCAGCATCCCTAGCTAGAAGCTAGAACTGAAATAAGTGTACTTGTTAACACTTAGACGCAAAGGTAGTAGTACTTGGCACACGGACAACACAAAGCTAGAAATGGCCCGCATGCCAAAAAAAGATCAGCAATCTCATGCTAATGCCTTGTTTTTGATAATTTGTAGGGACGGTGTGGACGGCCACGGCTCATGCCGTCACGGCGGTGATTGGGTCAGGAGTCCTGGCGCTGCCCTGGAGTGTCGCCCAGATGGGCTGGATCTTAGGCCCAATTGTGCTCGTGGGCTTCGCTTACATCACCTACTACACTGCCACCTTACTCTCTGACTGCTACAGAACTCCTGATCCGGTAAAAGGGACGAGAAACTACACCTACATGCACGTTGTAAGAGCCTGCTTAGGTAAAAATCCTCCACATTCTGAGTCACTTGACTGGATCATGATTGGTTCACTTCCATCAAGTTGTGTTGTAAAATAGAATCATTCTTTCAGGTGCAAGAGACGTGTTTGTCTGCGGCTTTGTTCAGTACCTAATGCTATGGGGCACCATGGTTGGATACACAATTACAGCTGCCATGAGTATGATGTAAGTGATTTTGTATCTATTCATCATTTTAATCTACAATTCATGCAATTTCATATGTGTTCACACTAATTTAGGCTTGCTAATTACTATTAGAGATTGCCTTGAAAATATTTTATGGTGGTAAGACAGGTCCGTGAAGCGTTCAAACTGCTACCATGCTAATGGGCCGGATTCAGAGTGTGGAGCATCAGGAAATCTGTTCCTGATGATATTTGGCGTAATTGAAATACTGTTGTCCCAGTTCCCAAACTTGGAGAAAGTGACATTTCTCTCAGCTGTGGCAGCTGCAATGTCGTTTGCCTACTCCCTCATAGCACTCTGTCTTTGCATTGCAAAGCTAGTGTCCAACCATGGATTTAGAGGGAATCTAACTGGTGTCGAGATTGAAGTTGGCAATGTCACCCCATCAACAAAGGTCTGGCAATCATTCCAGGCACTTGGAAACATTGCTTTTGCCTACACTTATGCCATGCTGCTAATTGAAATTCAGGTGCGTTTCACTCTCAGTAAGCAGGATGTTTTTCATCCCATCTTCTTCAGCTTGGCGAGTTTACTGACTACTGTAAATTTTCTGTAATCTTTTTTCCCAATGTTGTCTGTTGTTTAGGACACTCTGAAATCCACTCCGCCAGAGAATCAGACGATGAAAAGGGCCACCCTGTATGGCATTGGAATAACGACCGTGTTCTATGTATTGCTGGGCTGTGTTGGGTATGCAGCTTTTGGGAATTTAGCTCCGGGAAATGTCCTCACCGGATTCCGGGAACCATTCTGGCTGGTTGACATTGCTAATCTCGCTGTTCTCATACATTTAGTCGGAGCTTATCAGGTAGAACTTGCTCCATGTCTTCTATTCTCGGAACTAGACTCTAAAAGTTCAACTAATTGCAGTTAATTATTAAAATTAACACGTTCAAGCATTTATCTTCCATATTTCATGTTTTTGCTGCTGCGACAATGTGCAAACTATCAGAAATTTCTTACAAGAAAATGTTCTCGTGCATTTGAAGACTTCACTGAAAGCTGACAACTGATTCCAGCTCCCTGCTTTAGGTGTACATTCAGCCAATTTTCGCTTTCTATGAGAAGTGGTTGGCCACAAAGTGGCCCACTGCAAGCTTCTTGCACAAAGTCTACACCATAAACATTCCTTTCTCCAAAGCACGCTCGATCCGATTCACACTCTGCAAGCTCGTCTTAAGAACCATTTTCGTCGTTTTCACGACAGTGGTGGCCATGATCTTGCCTTTCTTCAATGCAGTCGTGGGCCTGCTGGGTTCAATCGCGTTCTGGCCCTTGACAGTGTATTTTCCTGTGACCATGTACATTGCACAGACCAAGATTCAGAGAGGAAGCCAAAAATGGGTGCTCTTGCAAGGGCTTAGCATGTTTGCCCTGATTGTATCTCTCGTCGCCGCTGTGGGATCGGTTGCCGACATAGCCAACCGCCTCAAGAATGCCACGCTCTTCAAGATCACATTCTGAAAAGCTTTCATTCTTGTTGTTCATTATCTATGGTCCGAAGTGCTTCCACATACCTCTGTTTGGATTCAGTTCACAAATGTAAAGTTGAGAATGCTCAGAAGTGTATAATCTGCAATAACTGCCATGGTTTAGTGGTGAAATCTGTCTGTTTCGGTCAATTACCTGGTGAAGTGTAAACTCCAATTTAAGCGTATAAAAAGCTTCATGCTTGATCTGCTTCTGTTTATTGATCCATTTTTTACCAGTTGGATTTTTTTTAGCTGTGTGTTTTATATTGAATACAATTAGGACCATAAGAGTGGACTTTCACGCCTTCCATTCGTGTAGTTAAGGTACTCGCAACGGTAATTCACTTGCATTTGACGAATTAATGGGCCATTTGTTGATTAATTACAGGAATGAAAATGATATTCATCCACCTATAATAGTACAGAGTGCTAGTTAGTTTTCATGATATTTGATCAAACAGATCAGGAATGTCAAGTTCACAAACACCATGCAACAAATAGTCTGCTAAAGTAACAGTTAGAATTCCTGCATAAAATAAAAAGAGATAACACTTCTACAAGAAAAAAAAATGAAAAAGACTAGGAATTAGCCTACAAGTTGAGTTTGAAAAGTGTAGCCCCTTTGAGGCTATCAACCATGGTCGCAAGTGATCCAATGATACCAGCAATGGTGACAAACAAACAAACCGCACTCAAGGTGTGCAATATCACCCATTTACTGCTTCCTTTCTTGATGTTTGCTTGCAGTATATGCATCCGCACAGGGAAGTATATTGTCAAGGGCCAAAATGCGAAGGAACCAAGTAGACCCACAATGGCATTAAAGAATGGGAGCATCATTGCAATCACGGTAGAAATGAAGACGAAAATTGTTCTGAAGATTAGCTGAGAAAGAGTGAACTGGTAAGTGCGAGACTTGATCAACCTGACAGTGTAGACAGTGTTAAAGAAGCTCGTTTCAGGCCACATTGATGCTGCCCACTTCTCGTTAATAGCAAAGACAGGCTGCGCAAAAACCTGGAAAATTTTCCAAATATTAGCCCAAACCCTGTTGATTAGCACATCAGATCATTAAAGCAGAGGTACACATCGATTTTACCTGATAAGCTCCGAATAGGTGTATGATTACAGCAATGTGCGCGATATCGACTAGCCAGAATGGTTCGTAGAAACCAGTGAGAACATTTCCTGGAGCTTGATTCCCAAAGGCTGCATAACCCACACAACCTAAAGATGCATAGAAAAACGTTGTTGCACCAATGCTGTACTTGTTTGCTCTCTTTATTACTTTATTTTCTGCTGGGGGAGATTTAAGAGTATCCTTCACATTAAAAAAGACAAAACAGCTTTATTATTTTCTCAAAGACAACAATAATACCATAATCCTTTACTTGGAAAAAATCTGCACATATAATACCTGAATTTCTATGAGAATCGTGGCGTAACTATAAGCAAAGGCGATGTTGCCGAGCGATTGGAACTCATTCCAAATTTTGTTCGGCAACGGAAGGCCCATGGAACCAACCTTTGTGCCCAGTAAACTTCCTCTGATAGTTCTTCCCTGGGAGAAAAACTTATCTATGCACAAGTACAAGGCGATGATGGCATAAGTGAAAGACATCAAGGTTGCCACCACAGACATCACTGCAATTTTCTCCAAGTTTGGGAACTGAGACAGTATAATCTCCACTGCTCCAAAGATGGCCATGTATGAGGTTCCCGATGTTCCACAGTTTGTGATGCTTCCCTTCTCGTGGTAACACTGGGAACGTTTCAGTGATCTGTGCATTAAAAATATCAATCATAGGCAAGATTAGAGAAGTCTGGCATTTCTATCACCCAATAAAGTCTTAGTATAATGCAAGATTATGAATGATAACAATATGAAACAACTCACATCATACTCGTAGCGGCTGTAATTGTATATCCGATCATTGTGCCCCAAAGCAGTGCATACTGCACCACAGAACATATGACTACATCCCGCGTGCCTGTTAGAGGTTGACATATTACGAAACCTCGTATTTAGAATGTCATGCTACATAACTAAGAAGGAAAAAGAAGAAATGCAGGTATTCAGGGCATTGTTGGAGTACAAACCTAAGAATGCTCTAACAGCATCGGCGTAGGTGTAGTTCCTCTTTCCATTGACCGGGTCCGGGTACCGGTAACAATCGGCCAACAAGTAGGCGGTGAAATAAGTTACGTAAGCACAGACGAAGAGAACAACTGGGCCGATTACCCAGCCCATCTGAGCAACACTCCATGGCAGGGCCAGCACTCCTGATCCGATTATCGCTGTTGTTGCATGAGCCAGTGCTGTCCAAAATGTCCCTGTTTCATTCATTAACCAATGATCAATCTATCAAGTAAAAGATGAACCACTCTCTGTCAGGCAAAGCTTTATGGAGAGAACTAAAAGATTCCTAGACAACTTGAACAGCCGGTTCCTAGATTCAACCCACAAGTAAAAGATTTTTTGAGAGATTCTTTCTTATTAAAATGTACTGGCCGATCCTTATTTTTGCCTTTTGTTACTGATCATTAATCGAACCATGCGAAAACCAGGTAATATGGCTGCACAATTCTTCCATGCATGTTGCTTATTGCGTGGATGAAGTTGAAGAACCTTTTTCGACATTTCTACAGATATAATCGTACTCAAACCATATACTTCTAAGTGAAAGCATGCGTGCCTAAATATTTTGCATATGAACAGCGATTATGAAAGTCGATTATAAAAAAATTAAGATGATCTATCTCCTCGGACGTGAAATGTGCTAAAGTAGCGCCCAGATCAGGTCTTCAAACAGGTCCTTTCCTTCATTGATGCAACACCGAAAAGATGAGAAAAACTTAAGACCTGTAATGGTCCCTTCCGGAACATTGCATAAGCTTAAAACTGATTGTGAAGGTTACCTGTTCTGATGCGGCCATCATCTCCATCATCTAATATCGCCATGCGCAGCGATCAAGATGTGTAAATGTATGTGTATAGGTGTGTGCGAGAGAGAGAGGCTCAACTAAGCTACTCGTCTAAGCCCAAAGAACACAGCTTAAATAAGTATCAGCTCTTGAGCTATCGAGACTTTCTCAACTCTCAAGAGCAAAGCGACTTAACGCCAACACCTATTTTCTTGGGTCTTCCTCATCAAAACAAGGAAGTGCAATCCAAGAAAAAATGACAAGTGCTACAGCATTCCGGGGTTTGTTTACACGTTCAACACAAAATGGGGGAAGGGCACAAGGGCGATGTTTCTGTCCGGTTGACCCATCCCCCCCCCCCCGTGTGGAAGTTGTGAGTTATGAGACAATTAAGTGGAAATTATCCAGAGTACTTATCCATCAACTTAAGAAATGCCCAAAGAATAGTTCCCGCATTGCTCACACCGCGGTTGCATTTCCAAAATAAAAAATGCTTTTCATAAACAACTAACGTTTTAGGGAGAATTCATTACTAATTAGCTCAGTGTTGGCTTAGCAGATCCGATGTTCAAGAGCGCAGTAATTAGTGACCACTTATAACGACAATTTGAAAAACTGAGCATGCTTCAGGTGACTGGCAATGTCAGCAACCGACCCCATTGCCGCAGCAAGGGAAACGACTAGCGACAGCATGCTTAGGGTCTGCAGCATCACCCACTTTCTGCTTCCTCTCTTGATCTCTGCCTGCGCAACATACATGCTCAGTGGGAAGTATATCGTCAGTGGCCAGAATGCCAACGCTCCTAGCAGGCCCACGATGGCATTGAAGAAGGGAAGCATCATTGCCACCACAGTGGTGAAGATGACAAACACCGTCCGAAGTACTAGCTTGGAGAGGGTAAACTCAAAGCAGGCTTCTCTAGTTATTGGTATTCTGATCGAATATATGGTGCTGAAGAAGCTTGTCGTGGGCCATCTGGAAGCTAAACACTTCTCATGAAGAGCAAAGATTGGTTGGGAGAAAACCTGCAATTATTGGGATAAGTAGAAAAATTCAAAGCAAATATTTCAACTTCAATAAAAAAGAAGGGGATGTTTGAGATAAATCAAGGAAAATATACCTGATACGCTCCCACCAAATGTATTATGACTGCGAGGTGTGCTATGTCCACAAGCCAAAAGGGTTCGTCAAATCCAGTGAGGACAATGCCTGGAGCATTATTTCCGAAAGCTGCATATCCCACACAACCCAGTGATATATAAAACAGTGCTGTTACGCTGACACCCCACATGGTAGCCTTCTTCATGGTTTTGTTTTCCGGCGGAGGGGATTTCAATGTGTCCTTACCAAGATAGTTACCAAAGTTAATAACCACATAATTGTACACACATTTGAGGATTATTACGATAATTTAATTACCTGAATTTCTATTAGAAGCATGGCGTAGGTGTAGGCAAAGGCAATGTTGCCTAGTGCCTGGAATGCGTGCCACACTTTTGTTGATGGAGATATGCCTGTGGATCCGATTTTGGCACCAAACAAACTCCCTCCTGCACTGTGGTGGGTGACTAGCTTTGCTGTGCACAAGTACAGTGCAATTATAGAGTAAGTGAAGGACATTGCGGCAGCTATTACGGAAATCAGTGTGAGCTTCTCCAAATTGGGAAATTGTGATAGCACAATTTCCGTTCCTCCGAAGATTATCATGAATGAAGTTCCTGTTGCCCCACATCGGACAATATGGCCTTTCTCGTGGACGCAGTTGGTTCTTTTCATAGCCCTGTACAAGATGCATTAGATTAAGCTTAACTAATTTGTTTCTACAAAATCGTACCATTACCCAATAACAGGAATATGGCTGAGAGAAACTCACATCATACTTGTTGCAGTAGTGATGGTGTACCCTATCATGGTACCCCAGAGAATTCCATATTGTGAAACGCCACATATGTATACATTTCTTCGCCCTACAAGGTAAATTTCCATTAGCCTAACTCATCACCTAGAACAAGTTGATTTCACCAAATTTACAGTGTGAATTATATCCCTTGAGGACTCTTTTGCTGAATAATTTACCTAAGAATGCCCTTACAGCATCCATGTAAGTATAGTTTCTTTTCCCATGGACAGGGTCAGGAAATCTGTAACAATCCGAGAGAAGAATGGCAGTGTAATAGGTCACATAAGCAAACCCCACAAGAACAAGCGGGCCTACTACCCAACCCAATTGTGCGACACTCCATGGCAGAGCAAGCACCCCTGAACCAATAATCGCTGTAATTGCATGAGCTGTTGCTGTCCATACAGTCCCTGATTCATGAGGTCGATTGTTAAGACTAAATATAGTGACTACCGACTCTGTATGTTTGAAAAGTATGTAGCATTGCCCCGGTTCAGGGACACATATTTGTGATTCTTGAGTTCCTAGTGCCTACATATGTGACTACTAAAATGGTACTCAGATTGTAAATATGCCGACATCATCTGATGATTGATATTTGGAGTCAAGGCTCATGTTTCAAATGGAATTAACCGAAGTTTACAAACACTACGCAAATAAGCATAAAATAGTTATCAACAGAGGACTATGGCTGTGTGAACACTTCTTTTCGCCAAGGGAAAGTAACGGGATATGTCATGTTTGAAATCATGCCTCTCAACAAGAGTGACTCGGACCCAGGAGAGGAAGGGAGTCTGTATACCTTTTCTTACGCGGCCATCATCTTTGTCACCACTGGCCTCCATTGCACCGTACAGGGACACAGAAGCAGAACGAGGAAGGAACTTCACCAAAAATGTTGTCTCGCAAGGTGGAGAAGGAATCTCTACGCCTACTCAAGCCTCAATGGCTTCGCACAGAATATTCGCCAAGAGGTAGAGGCATTTATGCTATCTGGATAAAGCCTCCTCTCTTCCCCAAGCCCTCCCCCCTCTCCCTACTGGAAGCTCTGGATACATTGGGCAGAGTTTAGACGGTGGACAGAGTTTAGACGGTGCGAAGAGAGGGTATCAGTGTACGCCAACGAGGAGAGCTCAATTAGTACATGTCTGCTGCAGTACCAGCTCCATTTCTACGTGTCTTACGGCGGCTGCGTACCCAATGCTACGTTTAGGTGAAGCCATTAATTACGTGCAGGGCATATAAAACGCCGCTGGTTTGGAAAGCTGACCTCTTTCCTCTTCTATATCCTTTTCCCTTGAAGTGGTCAGTGCAGCATATGTGATAAGAAATTAAGATGCGTGAATGCAATGTTAATCGCTAAGAAAGCGTGTGTTAAGTCAATTGTTCCAATTGATCAACTATCATGGACGTTTAACAGCTCAAACAAGTCGCAACCCACAAGATGGAATTAGTACAAGGAACAAATGGAAGTTCATTATTCACTGTATGTAGAACTACGTAAATATAGCAACAACAGCATAAATGCTAAAAACAATCAGTGTACATCGCAAAAGCCACATTCCAGCACCTCCGGGTCACATGTGATGGCTATGGCGCAGTCGTGAAACGATACGACGCATAGGACATGGAACCATTGGTCCAGCTTTGGTGGATCTGCTCGGCTTTACACTTCTCCCCTGCAGCCCCCATTGCAACATGCAGCGGATAGAAGTGGTCCGGCCATGGGTGCGCCAACTTCCCACTTCCAGCCGGTGATTTCTCTTCATAATGATTCACGTCCTCGTACCTGAGAAATCAAATCGCATTTACGTTATAATCAGTCCACGGTATAATTTTTTTTTTGTTTAAGAATTTGATAATTCGTGATTTAGGGCTGTTATGGGCCTTTACCTGCCGCTAAGAAGCGAATCCTTGAGCCAGTCATCGAAGTTTTTGGCCCAGGAGTCGATCGGGCTGCCATCGGGCTTCATGGAGCGCAGATTGTGGGTGGCGCTCCCGGAACCCATGATGAGGACGCCCTCCTCACGGAGTGGGGCGAGGGCCTGGCCCATGTTGTAGTGGTAGGTCCCATCCCGGTTGGTTTGGACGGAGAGCTGGACGACGGGGATGTCGGCGTCGGGGTACATGAGCATGAGGGGAACCCAAGCCCCGTGGTCCAGCCCACGCGACTTGTCCTCGTCCACCTTGCGGAAGCCCGCACCCATGAGCAGCTCCTTCACCCGTTGCGCCAGCTCCGCCGAGCCCGGAGCCGGGTATTTAAGCTGTTGAATCAAGATCCGACGTCAAATTTCCGATAATTCAATCGATTTGAAAGATATTAGATTATCAGGGAAATGGAAAAAGAGAGAGAAAGAGGGTTTGGGACCTGGTACATGGGTCTGGGGAAGCCGTAGAAATCGTAGATGGTTTCGTTGCGATCGACGACGTTGACGGTGGGAACGGAGGTCTCCCAGTGGCCGGAGATGACGAGGATGGACTTGGGGCGGTCGGTAAACACCTTGTCCTGCCAGGACTTCAAGAAGTGCCTGGCGGGCAGGGACTCGTCGATGGACAGGGTGGGCGAGCCGTGAGAAATGAAGAAGGTATCCATCTTCTCCGTCGTCGTTGGCGATCTGGAAATCGAGCGATGGAGGTCTCCGGTGGCGGTAGCTAAAGCGATTGGGGTTCGAGAGGATTGAGAGAAGCAGGCGAGCAAACGCATTCGATTGGATGGGTGAGAAGGGAAACTGGAACCGCGGCCGGGGCCGATTATAAAGCTTGCGGGCAACACCGCGTCGGCGTGGTTGTTCCTTTCAAAAGCTAGACATGACCTGATTTTTCACCTAATAATAGGAAGCAAACACTAAAAAAATGGTCTCTTGAAAAGAAAAAAAAACAGCAGTAAAAATGGTGACTTATTATAGTTTAAACTTTAAAGATAGAGTTGAGAGAGATGCGGGTCATGACGTTGTCAATGACATGCAAATGAGGTCAATTGATGATTAATCCCTGGGTTCATTTTTAAGTCTTTGTTACGATTTCCCACCTTACAGCCTGCACATTTATACCTGTGGGCGTTATTATTATTAATTATTTCTTTAAAAGACATAAGCTCGATTTAATTTGGCCAATTTTACGGCCAGTTGCATTGTCAACGCGAAGTAATAATCTACGCGGCCTGCTGAAGGAGTGGGTGGGGAGGTTTGAACGGCCTACAAAATCCTTATCTTGTCCCAAAATCAAATCCAATATTGCCCCGATCGATCCACCTTCAGACATCAACACGGTTAATTAATTGGACTTTTTCTACCAAAATAAACATATGGAGTTTTGGACTTTGGACGGTCCATTATGGAGGCGTTATCTGAGAAAAGATTCCGGTGCTAATATAAGATAATTCTTTAATAGTTAAAAGATATAATAATAAGTTCACCGCTGTCTAATGAACAGAACCGGCTATTTTGTTCTGGAAGTTTCTTAATGTTGTTATCGTAAGAAGCTTCCATACCGACATAGTGATACCAGTTGAGCTGAGATAAGTTTTTTTTTCGTGTATTTCACTTTTATAAATTTTATCATACTTATTACTATTATTAAGTTATGTATTTTATGGTTAAGAGAAACTCACATCATACTTGTTGCAATAGTGACGGTGCACCTCATATGAATACATTTCTCTGTCCTAAAAGGTGAATTTCCATTAGCCTAATTCATCACCTAGAACAACTTGATTAATTTGTACCAAAATTTACATACTCTGGAATTACATGCCTTTGAGGACTCTTTTAAAAATGGTTGTTGAACAGCTCACCCGAGAATGCCCTCACACCGTCCATGTAGGTTTAGGGTTATTTTCACATCCACATGGACATGAGGAGGTCTGTAACAATTAATCAGAGAGCAGAATGGCGTCCATGTGCTGACAATACTCCATGGCAGACCCGATCCAATAATCGCTCTAATTGCATGAGCTATAGCTGTCTAGACAGACCCTGATCCATTCGATAGATTTTTAATACTACAAGATACTGACTTGTGTATTGAAAAGTATGTAGCATTGCTATTGCGCAGGTCATGGCTTGTCTGATTCTTTAGTTCCTAGTGCTTACCCATTGTAATTAACTGGTGAAACCGAATTCTATGGGAGAAGAAAATAAACTTAGTACTTAATTATTTAAATTAAATAAAATAGAGCTATTAATATAGAATATATTTGTTTGCAAAATAGTTATTAATTTGGGTCAGAGGTATCATGGCTTATACTTCAAATGGTATGAACCAAAGTTTCCATTGGTAGAAACTAGTTCCACTAACAGTGAACGACTTGCATGCACAACAATAGTAGGATATAGGAAGCATTTTTAATGTTCCCCACAAGCAATGAGCCTAATGTAAGGATTGTATGGGGGCCATTGATATTTAAGATCAATGGTGTATATGCAAGTGCACATTAGTGTTAATGGTATTAACGCTAATGTGTGCTAGTATGTGTGTTATCGATCTCATGGATGAAGGGCTCCTATATGTTCCTTATGCTAGCCACATTGTCACTAAAGAGCATAGAAAATGTTTCGTAAGAGATGATGGTTAGGAATATGGAGAATTTTGGGCTCTTAGGTGTGTAAGTCATATATTCAACGGCTTCTTTGTTGAGTCATGAATTGGGTTCATTCCATATTGATTTGTCTATATTAAACCAGCTTACATCAGATCATAGCAAATTATATATATATATATATATATATATATATATATATATATATATATATATATATATATATATATATATATATTAATATCACTAATTAAGATGTGCATGCATATAAGTCATTTAACATCCTAAGTTAACTACTTAGGATGTCTATATATTCTTATACTTATATTAAAATAGAAGATCAGAAATGCTTATTTGTTTGAGAAACCGGAAGTGACGGCGTTCGGAGTTGTTTATTTCTTTAGGGCATCCTCCTTTTAGGTTAGGAGATGGCAGGCAAAATCTCCTCTAGCTCTGGAACATCTTTCTCACTGCATTCGAAGGTGGCGGACATAATCTCCTCACCCAGAGACTCTTCTTACTTTATGTGCCTAGAGGCGACGAACTAAACATCCCCTTACCAGGAGACGCTTTCCTTTTTCGCACTTGTAAGTTAGCGACCTAACCTCCTCTTAACCTGGGGATGCTTCTCTCACGTGTGGCCCTTTGGTGGATAACAAAGTCTCTCCTACTCTGGGTCACTTCTTTTGTTGTGGCCCGACAACTTATGATAAAACCCCCTCTTGCTCCGGACCACTTCTCTTTTTTATGTGCTCGAGAGCAACATGCATAACCTCTTCTTGCCTCATGACGTTTTCCCCTTATACGGTTGTCAACTCAAAGAATGGACCCCTCCATTGTGTAGAGTACGCTCGATTTAGTTAAGAACGCCTTTTGAACATGCTAAATCAAACTCAGAATGATCATAAACAGAGGAAATGAAGTCTGGATCAGAAAGACCCTGAAACATGTATTTATAATAGTGTCATCCGTTGTGCGCAAGTGGATCATTTTTTTTATATTTCCTTTCTATCTTAGAATATTCATAACTTCCTATCCCAAACTTGGATTCACATGTTCTTAGTGTCGTTGAACTCGTATCGATGAGCCCTACGAAAATAGACTAAAAGTAGTTTATCCTACTCTTTTTAAATGAGTTCCACATACAATACATATTTTTCGATGTTGTAACTTTCAATCATGACCTCTATTTCGTGCGTTTTTTGATTTGTTACGCTAATTTCTTCAAGCTCTACCCATACACGGAGGTTTCAACCTCTGAAACCCTCTAAGACTTATCCAAAAATTATCTATTTACCCCTAACTCCTCAAGTTAGACGTAATTAGAAAATGGAGAGTTACACGTCTCCCTCATCCGAACTTTGATTTGTACATTTTTTGTAGAGTTTTGAAGTTTTTTTAGTTTACTTACTATCCACATAGTTTTGAGGTATAAATTATATATATTGGGAGAGTTATTAAACTGAGAAGGTTGAGGGGTCAATATATTGTTTTCCTTGTGGTTAGTTTTGAAAGTAGGAAAATTCGGGATATTATAACCGCCTTGCTATCCTCCCTCCTTGGCCACAACTTTCCTCCTAGTTGAGACCGTGTCACCCTCCCCTTCTCTTCCATTTTTCTCTCTTGCGCACTAAAGGAAGATAGTTGCAGCTCTCTCTCCCCCTCTTGCCTCAAGAAGTGTGTCATCGTGCCCTTAGACTACATGTGGCTTCGTATTTGGGATGAGCAACGACTAGTGCACTCTACGAGGAGATTGCACACATGGGTTGATATTCCAAAATATTTATGTGACAAGGCTTGTGGTGATCTCATTCATAAATTAAACACAGGGTATTTTTTCCACTTGTATAATTTTATAATTAAAGAAAAGGCCAAAGGGGTATATTTTTCATGTGGGCATTGCAAGGTTGTGTCCTTAGGGTTCAACCCCCAAATGTTTAATGTGTTATTTCATGCTTATGTGATTTATTACGTGTTGATTGTTATGAGGAATTGATATATTATATGTATTGCTTTTTGTATATAAGGTACATTGTTTAAAAGTAAAATGTCATTGCTTGGTATCACCATCAGACTTCCAAGGAAGTGAGGCTTCTTCATTGTAGGTAACACCTAATCCCATGAATTATCATCTAAATATAGTCAACCCATATGAATTATGAAACATATACATAACTCCTACTATGAAAACGTGTAGATAACCCCGATATGAATGATGAGATATTTAATGTATGACTTTTAAATATAGAAATAGCACCAAATAACTTAATTTGGGAGAGTGTATAATGTACACGCTTTACAACATGTAGATCTTCTTCCAATGAAATCCCCCTTCCCTAAGGAGACTTTTAGCATAAGAACCAAGTGTCAAGATTCTTTTGAGATTAAGTACCTAGTGGGGTTAAAAATTTGTAGTAGTAATATTGGGGGCAATGTGTACAATAAAATCACACAATGTCAATACCCAATTTTCCAAAGGATTTTTTTTAAAATAATGACAATACCATATTGACATAAAATACAATTCATATTAAAATATTCTCACTTCATAGAATTTCTTAAGAAAACCCGGTTCATTTCCCATGATCTTTGGCTAAGATGATTACCATGTCGACAATTTAAATTATGAAGATAACTAAATACCTGCAGCTTACAAGAAAAAATTAGTAACCTAATATTTGGATTAGATCAACATCGTCTGATGTCAACTGCTTACGTAGCACTTCAAGGTAGAAGAGGATCGGATCCATACATAGTTCTGAATGCCCTAACATGATACTACGTGAAATGCATCACTCAACATATTTATTTACATAGCATTCATACATTATGCAAAAGAACATGGTCATCATATCCAAACATGGTTAGCATATGTATCATTACTTAACATAACATTTACACGATCATTTGATATCCATCATGTCGTAACATTTACATAATCATCAAATACATCATATAACGTAATACTCACACAGCTCATTCACTGTATCACCCAGAGAATTGGATATATAATCGTGAGTTGCGCCAGTGCGAAAGTGCCATGAGTGGTCATCCGCGTGCACTTGGTATGACCTGTAAAAACCAGGAGGGAACTGCCAAAGGCTGGGGTCCACCCTCATCCCTACGTGGCAGCTGGGTAATCTTATTATTTTGATCCCGGAGTTAAGGCACTCAACCCAGACCTTAACTACCCTTATCAACCTCTCACTCTTAGGTTGGTTCTTAATACATGAATCTACCTTTTATGCAAGACATTTCTCTCACATGTCCATAAAAATGTGATAAAAAAATGAATAAATCATTGCCCCCAAATAAAGATTAACAATAATCATAGTTTATCACATATTGAACCATTCTTAGTACAAGCATAATGTATACACAATTCATCGCTAAATGCATGCATTCATCAAAGAGACATGTATAGCTAAACTTCTTAATTCAACACGTATATATGATCTAAATCATATGCATATATTCATCATAACAATTATCAAAGACTAACATGTGTTCCCAAAGATCTAGTGCCCTTGAGCCCTTCTGAAAATAATCTTCATTTGCTTAGTTCGTTCATTCTATGCTCATTAAAAGTTTACACTTTAGTTCAATACACTTTGACCTTAATTTCTTTCAAGGGTATTATAATCAATTCATATTCTTTAAAGCCTCTTAATACTCATCTATTAGAGTTAATGATTTCTAAACATGTTCATAGGTAGCCAATAACTCTAGTTACTTATTCAAGTAGTGAAGCAAAAATTATACATAAGGGTAATCTCGAAATTTTTATAATTTATTGATAACTCTATTGGATCTTAAATATAATTTTCTAAGAGAGTCATAATACTATAGTAAAATTCTCAAATTCTAAGAGAGTCATAATACTATAGTTCATGAGATATCGAGGGCCTTGATTGGATGGTGGTGAACGATAACAATCCTCCCATGTCCAAAGCCTTCAGCCCTCCTCTTCGCTCTCTCCTCTAGAATGTTCTCCATCATTCCTCCTCTTCTCTTTTTTTTTTCTTCTTCACACTATGTTCTCTCCTCTACATGCTTATGGAATAGCTTTAGGGTTAATCGATTCCGCCTCTCTCCCCTCTCCTATATAAGGAGTAATTCCCTCCTAAGTTAGGACTCCATGAAGTTTAGCCTCATCGAAGTCCTTCTCCACCTAAACTTTCTAATTAAGGTAATCCTAATTAAATTAGGTCAACCAATTAAATAAAAAATCATAATTAATCATTAAGCTTTTATTACAAGTGGGTCCCACATGTGTATATGGGCTCACAATTAAAATACAAAATAAAATCATAATAAATATTTGAAAAGCCGTATCTCCCCCATCCAATTTCTATTTTTTATATTCTTAGTACCGCTACGACGAGTTCAACGTTTACTTTTTATCTAAGCAAGTTTCACACTTAAATTTACTATGTAAAAATAAAAATTAGATAAATAAAGTACTAGGGTCAAAATTACTAGTCGTTACGCACAATGTATCTGACATAAACATACAACACAGGGACAAACCTAGGGGGAAGATGGACCATGTGGCCCATAGTTTTTCCATTTAGTTAGGACCACATGACCCCCTAAGAGTTGTGGCAAACTTTAGTGGCCCCTCCTTAGCCTTTGTCCAAGCCAATGGCGGAGCTACAACAGGATGGGAGGGGCCCACTTTTTCCATTTATATATTAGCGTCCATAGTTGGCTAGACATGGGTTTCCTTATCTCCCCAGCTTCCATGTATGTGTAAACCTACTGTTCTTAAAACTAGAATGACTCTAACCATTGGACGCTAACTAATTCTAATCGTGATTCGTGATAAGTTGGTCCAAATTTACCTGGATTTGGATGCATTTAATTCCAATGTGTAACCACTCATGTTGTCTTTCCCTTCCCAATGCTCCCATCGTATTCCACTTGTCCATAAGTCAAAACGAAGTTCTGCCATCATATTTCTATCTTTTTTGTACTACAAGCGAACAAGGCTTTCCTTCCTCAATGTCCCATCATCTTCCATATATTATCTACTAGTTGAAATGAAGTAATTCTTTGCTACCCATTAGATTTAAATTTTTTTGCCACGAGCCAAATCAAAGTTCCATCTCTCATCTCTTATTTCTACGTAGATCCATCTTTTGAAGCCAAATCAAAGTTCGATTTCTGCATAGGACCATAGGTCCAAACCATTGAAACCAAAGTATATACAAAGTTTACTGTTCACCTTTTTTTATTCTATGCAAAAGGACAAAGTAAGTCTAAACCAAGTCTAAACAAAAGTTCACCATTTTTATTCTATGCCCAACGAATTTTTAATTTTTCTTTTAGGTTATATCACGTAGAAGTAAAGTAATCACATATGATGCATATCTTGCAAAACCTCCAACTCTCTTTAAAGTATTTTGCTTGCCCTTTATTCATACATACCGTAAAATCCTTTAATGTAGAAAATATGGAAAGAAAGGAGTAATATTTTGCAGTTTTTAGTGGGGCAAGCCGGCTAAAGACCACCCAAAGTCACGAAGCGTGACGCAAAGGCTGGCGCTCTGTCAGTGGATTCCAACACACTACAAAAGTAGGCAACCCTAGAATCAGGGCTGACGGAATCTTTGACAAGTAATCTATTTTTTACGGCAGAATCCGGAAACCAGATTCCCATGGTGCAGTAATAGAATAGGCTCACTGAACACATCCCCCCCTCCCCCAGTCTCATCCTCTCTTTCTCTTTCGCCTCTCCTACGGCCCGCCGCCATGTGTGGAATCCTGGCCGTGCTTGGCTGCACCGACTGCTCCCACTCCAAACGCACCCGAATCATCGAACTCTCACGAAGGTTGTACTTATGTTTATGGTAAAAGGCTTGCTTGTTATTGTGTTTTTTGTTTGGTTTTGATGCGAAGGGTCGCATTTTTTGGTTTGATTGATGGATGGCTCGTTCATGCTAAGACCAAATTAACGGTTTTCGTAGCTGTGCGCCTTGCATTGATTCATATTGCTGGCTGGAGGGAAGAGAAATGATCCATTTTTTTATATTGATCTACTGCAATTTAATTCGGCCTTGGCAAACGAGACCAATATAAGTAGTCGGGGTACAGCTTGTTAAATTATCGAACTCTAACACATCCATGTTACCTATTAGCGGGAAAAAAACATCTTTTTTATTTTTTGTTTTTGTTTATATTAACTACTGAGTCTCATTGTTGAGGTCGGGGAGAAGGCAAAATGTGTATAATTAGCGCCAAAGTTGTGAATGGAAATCAGATACTAAATCATGAATTTCCTTATCATTATGACTGAGTTTGTAGAATCTCAAACTCGCATATTAGTTTCAATCCCATTATAGTTTGGAAACTTTATATGCTTTTTATTTGAATGCTGTAGGTTGCGGCATAGGGGTCCCGATTGGAGTGGCATACATTGTCATCAAGACTGTTATCTTGCACACCAACGGCTGGCCATTGTAGATCCCACATCTGGAGACCAGCCACTTTATAATGAAGACAAGACTGTTGTTGTTACGGTAACTTAGATGATTATGCTTCTACACTTACTTTTTGAGTCATTTTTTATGTTCTACCTTTCAAGTTCAAGACAAGCACGCCTTAACTCTTAAGTTGTTCGCATTGGCTACTTATGGGTTCTTGCTAGGCACATGATGATGATAACAGAAGCTTATACTTCACTTTTATCATAAATATGTGATGTAGTCCATAGGGATTACTAGGAATTAATGTAGAGGACCATAAATGAAAGGGCGGAAGTAATAGAGAGAAAGAGGAGAATAATCAGATGAAGAGGAGGAAAGAGATAAAAACTAGAGCTCTGCTCTTGTAAATTATTCTTCACGTACTGTTCATTACAATGGGTTGAAGCCCTATTATTAGAGTTTAAGAAAACCTCATCTAGGTAGATTCTAACTAAACTAGGAAACACAAATTTTAATATAAATAGAATTAAATAATCAAGCAAATCCAATTCCAATTAGGATGCATAGGCCATTGCTAAACGGGAAAGAGCCATTACAATATGATGTATAAATAATATCATTGTAGCCTTGTCTAATTTAGTTGATTTCTGAGAAATTAACTGGGATATCATTGAAAATTTTTATATTTTATCTCGATCATTATCAATGTTGCACTGAATTGTCAAACTTGATTGCCTTCATTGATTTTAATAGCTTTTATGTTGTCGGTTCAAACTTTCAAAGTCGTTATATTTCGTTGTTAGTTTTGAAAACTTAATGCATTTAATATCACAAGAATGATAATTTAAGACCATTTAATGTCATATGCATACATATATGCTTGCATCTATGTGTGTGTGTGCTAATAATAATTATTTATCTATGATTGCATTATTACTACAGACACCATTTTTTGTTTTTGAAGCCATTTATAGCTTTGTATTTTCCTTCAAATCTGTTTATACTTCACAGGCCTAAAAGTTTCTTTTCATGATTATGGTAATGGCCATCATAGGTCAACGGGGAGATCTATAACCATGAGGAGTTGAGGGGAAAACTCAAGTCTCATCAATTTCGAACTGGCAGTGACTGTGAAGTGATTGCTCATTTAGTAAGTGAATAGTGATTGTAATGTAGAAGCCTTTTGCAGTAATTCTGGCATGTTGTACTCTGTAGAGCATCAGCTTGAAGCACACCTTTGTATGCTACATTTTTCTTTTTTTATAAAACACTGTTGTCTATTCCATGACAGTATGAGGAATATGGGGAAGATTTTGTGGACATGTTGGATG
Source organism: Saururus chinensis (assembly GCA_035235625.1). Taxonomy (NCBI): domain Eukaryota; kingdom Viridiplantae; phylum Streptophyta; class Magnoliopsida; order Piperales; family Saururaceae; genus Saururus; species Saururus chinensis. The sequence continues at coordinate 12,945,146 of CP141140.1, read as the reverse complement.
GCATGTTCTCTTTCGTGCTTCTTGACACCCGTGATAAAAGTTTTATTGCAGCGCGTGATGCTATTGGAATTACCCCTTTGTACATGGGCTGGGGTCTGGATGGTATGTGTTTGCTGCTTTCAATTTAAGTGTTTGATAGATGTTATGACTGTCCGGCATTCCTTGTCTTGTATTTTTCTTTCCTGTATACCACAACTGGATGTTGTTAAAAGTTGAAGCAATTTAGCAGTTAATATATTAGTTTAAAGAGAATTGCTTTTGAAATGAACTACCTAATTACAACTTTGCAAAAAATTTCTTGCTGTTGCATTTTGTTTTTTAATTTTGAAGTTTGGCTCTTTGTTGATATCTGTAGTTGGCTGGTTAAAATTTTTCTTTTTGACATCTCTGCTGTTTTGTACAGGATCAATTTGGTTTGCCTCAGAAATGAAAGCTCTCAGTGATGATTGTGAGCGCTTTACGGTATTCCTTCCAGGGCATATATATTCTAGCAAGCGCGGTGCATATCTAATCTTTTTCCTTAAAGGAATATACCAATTTTTGTTTGAATTGCTTGATATTTTTCTACTTAGGAAAATGCATCATAATCAGCTTATAGATATAGGTTTTGACATTTCAGAGTTGCTCCTCTATTTATGTGCTACTGCTTGAGTTTGTCATTTATAATGCTGAAGTTTAATTTATGTGAGACCGTATGCAGGAGAGCTGAGAAGATGGTACAACCCTCCATGGTACTCGGAAAAAATACCTTCAACTCCATATGATCCCTTGGTGTTACGTGAAGCATTTGAGAAGGCATGACATTTCTTTTTTTTTTTAGTGTCATAGCATGAAAAAACTGATACTATTTGTATCATCTTACTTGATTTGTCTGAGGAAAAAGTTTTGTAGTTAATAATGTCAAAAGAGGGAGAGGGAGACCTATGAGAACTTAGATGGAATTAATAAGAAAGGGTATGACTATGCTGTCTCTTACAAAAGAGTTGGCACAAAATAGGCTTAAATGGAGGCGTAAGATCCTGGGAAAAGGCGCTACTTGATTATGATTATGACTCAATTTGTCTGTAGAAGAAGTTTTTGAGTCAAGAATTACTTGCATACAAGCAATATGCCATATGTGCTATCACCAGACTTTTTGAATTTTTAATTAAATAAAAAATTATAAGAATTTTGGGATTGAATTAATAAATTGCTCTGTTGCTAAGTACCAAAAAATTGTTAGAAAGGATTACAAGGAAAAAGGGATTCCAGAAGAGGTGATGCACATAAAAAGAATGGTTTAATTTTGTAATGTTTTTTCCTGTAGTTTTCCTTTTGCATGCTGTGTTCATCTCATGTTCTTTTGTTCTTGGTGTTTGATCTTCATGTAAGTCAGTTACTTTACAGTAAAAGGTTTTGTAATTGTATGGGTCCTTACTGTTGTGAAATATGCCTTTTGGTCACTTTTGTTGTTATTTTTTTAATATTTTTATGTGTGAATTAATTAATTGCATTTGCTTTTATTCAGGCTGTGATTAAAAGACTGATGACAGATGTGCCATTTGGTGTTCTCTTATCTGGAGGTCTTGATTCGTCACTTGTTGCTGCAGTTGCTTCACGACATCTGGCTGAAACAAAAGTTGCTAGACAATGGGGATCACAGTTGCATACATTTTGTATTGGCTTAAAGGTCACTGTTATGTCTTTTTGATTGGCAGATTCACTTACATTTCAGATTACTACTATAGGTTTGTCCTGATGAAAGTGAACAGCAATGCTCTTTTTGAGAACTCACTTTAATGAGCCTTTTTTGTTAATTTGTCTCTTAATCGATTAAGAAGAAATGGAAATTAATTCTAAGTTGTTCAAAACAATTTTTAGTAATAAACAAGTACATAACAAAAGTGTAATTAAACAATGATTAGTTACCTTCTATTCTTTGGATTTCACAATTTGAGCTTGTTTTACCTCACAAATAATTATTTCTTATTGTTAATATTCTTTCTTGTTCGAGACTAGTCATCTGATATGCAAACAAGGACATTAGAATAGGAAGGGACATGTGAGTATTCAAAAAATTATAGAGCATAAGTTTTTGGGTGATTTTTGAGGTGATATTACTTGAATTCCAAACTGGAATTAGTACTAGATAGTTTAATGGAATTTGTAGATACTCATCCCCATGAAAATGTTGTGCATTTTCATTAGTTTGCCCATGTTTTAAAAAAGAAGCTTTCTTTCAAACAGGGCTCACCGGATCTAAGAGCTGCTAGAGAGGTTGCCGATTATCTTGGCACTCATCACCATGAATTATACTTCACTGTTCAGGTATATTGTTATGCTTACAGATGGTATATGTGTTTGTTGTCAAATTGTTAACTTTAAGAAAAAAATGATCACGGTGGTATCTTCTCATATCAGGAAGGTTTAGATGCACTTGAGGAAGTCATTTATCATATTGAGACATATGATGTGACTACTATTAGAGCAAGCACTCCAATGTTTCTTATGTCTCGAAAGATCAAATCTTTGGGTGTGAAGATGGTTCTTTCTGGGGAAGGCTCAGATGAGATTTTAGGAGGTTACTTGTACTTTCACAAGGCTCCAAATAAGGAGGAGCTTCATTTGGAAACATGTCGAAAGGTACCTGCATTCAATGCATCCTTAATGGTTTTTCTTAACTCCTGTTCAATGCATCCTTATGTTGCCAAAATCTTTCGCCTTCTTTCATCTGTTAATGATCTTATGTGCAACAATTCTGGAACTTATGTGCAAGAGAATAAGAACTTGCAAATATATTGTTAGCAATGCACTAAGTTAAAATGAGATAAACAATTCTGATTTCTATTTCCAACAATGTACTAAGAACTTGCAAATATATGATTATTCAAATAATGAGGACCTTCATTTGGAAACGTGTAGTTGATTTGTGTTCCCATTTGACCTATTTCAAAGAACTTGCCTTTGCTGGGTGGTTTGAAATCATGATATGTTGTAGGCGTTTGTTTTTAGTTTACAACATGAGTTTTGTATTTTTCTTGTAGTTAAATTTTTTACTTCCTCTAGTTTTTTGCTGTTTATTGTGTTTTCCTATGTGAGTTATTTTCTCTTTTGTGCTACTTTTTTTTTTGGCAGATCTCTTTTGTGCTACTGACGTTCATGTTCTACATCAACTTCATTTGTGTTTAAATAAATCTTCTCACCTATGCATAGAGTATTCATCTTAAAAAAAATTTATGAAGGCATAGATAGTGCAACTATAAATACTTCAGGGTAGGAGATAAACTACTGGGATTGCCTATCTTTTCCTGTTTCTTTCTCTTCTTTTTTTTTTTCAATTTTGTTAGGTTATTCTCACACACCCTTCACTATGAGCCACAGGGATTTGACCCTAGTACCTCTCCCTTTTTCTGGGAATGATCCAACCAGTGAAACTGATGCTGTATCTGCACCTGTCTTTACCATGTTACCGTCTTCACTTATATGAGACTCTGTGAATAGTTGACATATAATCTTAAGTGTTTGCTGTGGAATGTTGACAGATAAAAGCTTTGCACTTGTATGATTGCCTGAGGGCAAACAAAGCCACTTCAGCATGGGGGTTGGAAGCACGTGTCCCCTTTTTGGATAAAAATTTCATCAATGTTGCCATGTCCATTGATCCTGAGTGGAAAATGGTATATTTCTTATTTCAGTTTGAACGAAATCTCTTTTTCCTTAAAAAAAGAAGATAAATGTGAGTTGAAAATGGTATATTTCTTCATGTTGAATTTGCAAATAGTTTTGTGCAAGGTTTCTCTTGTGAATTTCATATTATTTTTCCATTTCTGGTATATTAGATATTCACAGTATGGCATTACAATTTTGCTCTCGTGATTTTGAGAAGTTTTTATGTCATTTACTTGAAAATGTGTAAAACTTCCTGCTGATGCATTATATTGTAAAATAAATTCAGGTGAGACCCCAGCTTGGTCGAATAGAGAAATGGGTCCTTCGTAATGCATTTGATGATGAAAAAAATCCTTATCTGCCAAAGGTATGTTTTCAATATATATTTGAAGAGGAAGCTAAAAAATTTTGGTGACAATTATTTTTGGGAAACTGATTTATTTTTGCCGTGTTTTCCTTGTAGCACATATTGTACAGACAGAAGGAACAGTTCAGTGATGGCGTTGGATACAGTTGGATTGATGGCTTGAAAGATCATGCAAACCAACATGTAGGCTATCCATCATCATTACTAGAAATGCTGTCATGTTTTCTGGTCATAATTCAACACAAATTGTTGATTTCAACCTAGAAGTTATTGAAATGGCATTTAAGTGTGGTGAGGATAGCATATCTTGATGAACTCAAACAGTTTCACCTGCAACTGCTCTTGATTCATGCAATTGACCAAGTGATGCTGTTAGCAATAATAATCATATTTATCTTTTGTTTATGAGGCCTCTGTTGGAGGCTGGCCACCTGGTTTTGTTTTTGAAGTTCGCAGGTATCTCTGACATACTGTTTCCATATTCAGGTTTCAGATGCAATGTTGATGAATGCTAGTTTTGTTTACCCTGAGAATACTCCTACAACCAAAGAGGCCTATTACTACCGAACAATCTTTGAAAGGTTCTTTCCGAAGGTAGTTCCTTTTGTATGCTTGATGTATAACTCAACTATTTTCTTTCCGCAATGTGAAGAGGTATTGTCATTCAGATATTTTCTGCAGTTTGATTTTATTGTCCAAATTTTTGAAAATGGTGGATGTTAATTGTGGAAGGAGGTTGAACATGGTTTATATCCAATGCTTTGTCTGATTGATTTTTGAATTGGAGATGGTCTCGGTTCTTGTTGAGCTTAGGTTCTTCTTTATTAAAATTTGTTTATTCAAAACTTACAACATGTTTGGATGGATACTCCATGTTTCTAGAAGAAATCTTAGTTTGGTTAAAAAAACTCAAAATAGTATCCAATTTTAATTAAATCCTCCTAGGGAGGAGATTTTGACTAGAATCAAGATTTGGATTCTGATGCAGACTTCAAGGTGCATTAATTGCTGGTTGTTTTCTGTCTCCCCAATTTTAAGAAAATTTATTTTCTTAGAACATGATTTTATTCTTCCTTTCTATCCATACAGGCCCTTAGCTGAGGTGTGTTGTTTGGCTAGGAGTCATTTTAAGCGCTTCTATTCCTTAGGGACTGCCTGCATGGCAGTGTATTCTGCCTGTTTACTTATGATGAACAGTTCTAGTAAATTTTGCTATACACTAATTGGAAAAATCTAGCCAGCGCTGCAGCTTCAGTGCTGGCTAGCCCTCTCGCCATCAAATCATGATCAGGGCCATGATCTGTTGGTTAGGGGACTAACCAGCGCTGAAGCTGTAGTGCTGGCTAGACAACCTCATACTAATTTATTACTAAGATTTGTGATCCAACTTGAATGATTACTCTTTGTTCATCGGTTTTGTATTCCAGTTCAGTTCATTCAGTTTGATCCTTTTTTCAATAGAATCCTGCGAGGTCAACAGTTCCTGGGGGCCCAAGTGTAGCATGCAGTACGGCAAAAGCGCTGGAGTGGGATGCAGCATGGTTGAAAAACCCTGATCCTTCTGGCAGGGCTGCTTTGGGTGTTCATGCTGCTGCTTATGAGGAAGCAGCACCGCAACCGGCGGCTAGCAACCCCTCTCCAGTGATGGATTTTTCACAAAAATTTCAGGAAGGTGTACTTGAGGCGACCAGTGCTGCTGTTTGATTGATACCCTGTGCCAACACTTCAATTATTTATGGTGACTTTGCGGAAGGGTTTTGGTAGATGCTTTGATGCTAGGTATTTGCTTGCTGTTAGTATCATAGTAATAGTTGTTTTCCTTAAGGGTCCTGTTCTCTCTAACATGTATTTGAACTGTTCGTTCTTCTCATATGTTTTTAAGTATTATATAAAGTTTGATGTTAAAGATTAATGACATGGGAAGGTAAGTACAATTTTTAGCTTTAGGAGTTCCTCTTCTCCTTTTTTTACTGGATATTTAATATCCAGACTATTCTGCTCCGCCATTCACCAAATTCCACTATCAAGAGATTGAACTGAGATTGCTTAATTGTATGGGTTGGCAAATTTGGATTCCAATTCTTTTCGTACTTGCACCGTCCATATCATCTTTGGACTTCCTCTCTTTTCCCAAGGCCTATACCTGCTATTAATCACAAACCCTTGCAGGCGCTGACTCTCCCCAGCCCCATAATCAATTGGTGGAATTTCATGAACATTTTATATTTCTCTTAAACCAAGCCAACTTTACATCATGGGACTTCACCATGTTTAAAATTTGTAAATTCTTTTTCCTGCAACCATTATTTTGGTGATGGTAGTAGGTATGTACATTTTGATTATATTTCGCCGAAAGATGAATGAATTTAAAAGAATAATTTACTTAGAAGTGTTGTTTCATTTGTAAATTGGCGATCTTAATTTTAACATGGACAGAGCAAGTGTGCAAATATTTTTTGAAATATGAAAGCCAGTGCTGACTATTTTTTGGTGATACACAGTACTCATCACTTCGGTGACAGCATCGGACACCTTATTTATGAGACCAGGATCCTCATCGGTGGAACAACGCCATTTTTGCCTGACCACAGCATGTGACGTTTGGTTGATGTCTTGTACGATGTTATGTTTCCAGACCGGTTTTATGTGCCTTGTTCAGAATCATTGCTAGTGGAAAAATATGTGTAAATTTTATATGCCTCGTTGTTAGCCAGTGTCTCCGTGACACTCGTTCTTGTGAGATAAGTGTGGCTTTAAAGTCTGGAAAAATGGAAGTAACAATCTCCAGTTCGTAACCCTGCTTCTTATAATTGATTTCGATTAATTGTTAATTGCAAATGGAAAATAAAGGGTTTTTAAAGCTTTTGTTATTATTGTAAGGAAAATTATATTTACATAACAAAAATACCTTAAAAAACTCCCATGGGTTTTGTTGGACTTAACAAGTGGGTCTAAGTGAACTTTGTGTGAGACCCGTTAAATTCAACCAAAACTTATGTGGGAATTTTTTATTGTAACATTTAAATTTGGACGAGACAAGTTTCTTGCCAGCCTTCATCCTTGTTTTGGTGGAATATTTTTTTATTTACCAGTTGACAAGGCTCGCTTTTTTGGTTGAACAAAAACTAGTGGCCTTTTGTGAGAATGAGCATATTGTTTCCATGTGAGCTAGTTCCCGGTAATACTTTTAAATTGTTATGTTCTGATCTAAGGTGATTGTGCCCCACCTAGGGATTCCGTTTAATGGTATGTTTAGGTATCTTTTGTTATTGTGAATAACTAGTCAAAGTACACGTGCGGGTTTAGTGGATTAATTATAAGTTATGTTTACGGTATCTTTTGTTGTGAATAGCTAGTCAAAGTACACGTGGAAACACAATATAGATAATAGACAAGGGAAAATATTAAAAAAAACATAAATCTAACTTTGCTCTGCTTATATAAAATAAGAAATTCTTTTCTTCACTCTCCATCCTTGTCACAAAATCAATACTTTTATTTAGGATGATATCTCACTCCATTTTTTTATCTTTTTATTCATCAACTTCATTTGTAAAGTTGTTTATATTAGTCAAAAGACGTATTTTATATTAAAAAGAACAAAATTACTTATTGTCTTCTTTATCTTCTATTTATCATAGTGTTCTCTCCATCTTTAAAAACTCAAAATGTTAAATAATAGGCATCAAATATTTTTTTTCTTAACTTCTCCAATGAATGTGCTAAAATTTTGAACTTGCCAATGACGTTTCTTGTTGTGCAACATGTTCTTGAAACTGTGAGTTGCCTAAGCCTACTTTTGGAAGGAGAAAACAAAGCCTTACACAAGTCTAAGTTTTTTGCTTCAAGTTCGGCAACATACTTAGACTACTGGACTTCCACAATACCTTGGAAAGAAACTTTGAAGTGTAAATACAATGTTTTTGCATTCTATACTTTTTTGGCTATTTTTTCCATTTGATCTTTAAGGAATGCCCACCCTACCCATAATTCTGTCAAGTATTTACTTTATATTTATTTTTAATATGAAAGCAACAGTATGCACGTCTTTCGTTAAGATATTTTTTAGGTCTTGCACAGATTAATATTTTTATCAAACAAAATTTATAGATGACTAATAATTACATTTAACATTTTAATAAAAAGTAGAAAATGGTACTTTTTGCACTTCTAGAAAACCAAGAGTATTTCACATTCAATGGCATGGTGTCTTATCTTTACTTTACCAAGGGCTTGTAATCAGTCAAATCATACTACTATTAAAAGTGAGCACAATAATGTCAGTATGATATATATTTTTTATCTAGTGACTCTCCCCTTACCAAATTTCCTTTCCATAATGCTCCTACACAGTTGTAGTTTTTGTCAAGCCTAATCAATGATATCTTTGTATGAATGTATTATTTTTTGTATTCAAAGTGAAGTCCTAATTGGTGATGAATTTATTAATATATAATTGACAATCACGTGTGGTCAATTGTTCAAACTGAGTGGTGTTTGTGCTGTCAGAAGTTGTAGTTTAATTTTTTTGGGTGGCAAGTTTTAGTTTAATTTGTGAAGCTGGTGATGGTGAAGGATATTTTTTCATATACAAAAGAAGCTGTCAGCGGCTTAAAATAACACGACTATTGCCTCGCCTAGAAAATGGGGGCAAGCTTCAATACAGACCAAGAGCTTTGTTAAGATGGTAGTGGAGTTGCTTCTTGGAATGGTTTGAGATTAAGGTTAGGAATAGGATAGGGTTACCCTAGACCCGCACTTACATCAAGTTGGGTAATAACCCAATCCTATTTATCAAATGGGTTGACCATGTAAACCCTAACCTATTAGGGTTAGGTCGGGTGGGTATGCAAGTAACCATATTTTTTTTCTTTAATTAAATTTATTTTTGTTAATATAGTATCTTATACCTTAACTTTGGAGTGGCCCGAGAATGAACTTAGACGTATTGTAACATTATAAATAGATGTAAAACACTTTATGTGTTATTTGAGAAAGAGACTTGGAGAGAGAGCATTGATGCATTATAAGACACATCTAAAATTATAAGAATCTTACAAAAGTTATTAATTAACTATTAAATAAAATAAGAATCTAAGAAAAGATAGAAAATTAAGAAGAAAAAAAAATTCAATCTTCTCTACCATGGGTCATGACATTGTTGAATAATATGGTCAGGTTGGGTTATGTAAGTTATCCGGGTAAATCTCAATCTAACCTTATTTTAAAATAAATAATATTTAAAAACCCCAATCTTGACTTTATTTTTAGTGGGGTTAAATTAAGTAGATAGGTTGGGTCAGGTATGCCTCCTATTTGGGCAATCTCATATTATGATTTTGTAAATTCGTCTGAACAAAGGATTTGCTTGGTGGTCCCACTAAGACTTTGCCATTGGTAGGGATTAGACCTGTTGCTCAAAGTTACTCCCACGTGGTCAATTAAAAATTAATTTAATTTCATTAAAAAAAGGATGTTATCTTTTTTTAGATTTAACGTAGCCAATAGTAGGAAGCCTTCAAATCTTGCTTATGAGATAAACGTAGGAAAGTCTTTTCCTGTTTATCATGATGCCTAATATATTTATCATGGGACTAATGCTACAACGTCTTAGATTAATCATAACATTGGAATCCTATCTTTTTGAACTATACTACTTATTGGACGTAGGATTAGGGCTTCTAAGTTATGCAACAACGTATTGGAGCACAACTTATTAAAGCTAGGGGTAAAGAAAATATTTAGGACTTTTGAAGAGTAAGATAAGTATAACGAAATAGTTGCGAACCGCCCGAGTGCTTCAACCGGCGAACCAGGTAGTGGGTTTTCTATTCCCATACTACCGTGGCTGCGCAATTCTAATCAACGAGACACTAAGTATAATCTTCAAATAGTAATTATGACTTTGGAAGGGTAATATAAGTACACTTACAAAATTCTCCGCCCTCCTTTTTACTTCAATAATAGTATAGTAAACATAAGAAAGTCTTACTGTTTATCCTGCTGCCTAATAGATTTATCATGGAACTAAGACCATGACATATTAGAATAATCACGACATTATTAGAGTCTTATCTCTTTGGAACTCCACTACTGATTGAACGTAGTATTAGGGCTTCTATGCCACAACGTATTGGAACGCAACTTATTCAAGCTAGGGGTAAAGAAAACACTTAGGACTTTGGAAGAGTAACGTAAGTATAATCTTCGCAAGTTAATTATGACTTTGGAAGGGTAGTATAGGTATATTTTATAAAAAAAATTGCTTCTTTTACTTTAATAATAGTATAGTTATAAATATAGATTGGGCCTTAAGGTTGTTGTTAGGCGGCTCATTTACTAAGTGAAATTATAAAACGAACTACTCTTAGTCTTAATCCTTTGTTTCTCTTTTCTCCTTCTCTTCCCACAAGATGTTGGTCTATGACATGAATACTATTTCAACTTTGATTTTGTTGACGCAACTCAAATGAGTCTTCCACAACTTTGGCCCATAACAAGATATACATTTGGCAAGATAAATCACATGTGGCCAATTCACCCATTTGGCGTTGTGGATGGAACCTCTCCTTGGGAAGTATTTTTAATACTCCCCACTAATAGTAAGCCCAGCCTAAGAAAAGCATAAGAGCCCTTGATATTTGGTGCATATGGTAGTGTACGTTATGTGTTCCTAATATGTGCGTCGTCAATTTCATGAATGAATAGCTCTATGCGTTCCTTACGCTGAAGGTATTGTCAAAAGGGAGAATATAAAATGCTTCTTTCTATATTGAAGAAACTGATATTAAAGTTGTCTTAAAAGTAATTTTTTCAGTTTAAAAAAATGACAGCCATGCTCAACTAAGTCTCAAGAGTCTTCAGCCCTTACCTAGGTGAAAGATTGATGGCAGGGGATAGAGTTCTCAAAAAACGTAATCGTGAATTCGATCTTCTGTCGTTAATTCCAATCCAATTCAAGGTGAATCAGCTGATCATTCAAATCTCAATACCCCAATTAATGTGTGCATTTTGGTAACAAATAGATATAAGTCGACGATACTTGGGGATCCTGATTTATAAACATGGCAGGGTAATCCAGATTCCTTAAGACCTTAGCAACTTCTACCGCTCTTAGCTTGACTGTAATGAACATTCACCAGGTCATCCAGTGAGCTCAATAAGGTAACGTCATATTGCAGAACAAATTTGAAGCCCATGAAGGCAAACGGTTCAAACCGTACAGCTTCTCTAGGGTTAACTGTCAGCATACCGCTAATAAGCTACTTTAGGTGGAAGTGTCAAGAACCTGCAATGAATACAGTGAGGTGTACAACTTATGCTCAGGTATTCAAACGCTACGCCAATGCATAAGTTCGATCTTTTGTGATCAGATCCAAAAGACCAGTTGTTCCCACTAGTAGTTACCATCCTCTAAGGCTAGCTTGCATTCTCGATCCTATAACGTCATTCAGGCTACAACGCAACTTATAAATTTCTAATTTCCACCTTTCACAGTGCTCCGACAAAACCAACCATACATTAAACAAGTTATGTTTAAAGTTCATACAGTAAACCGAATTCCCCCCCCCCCCCCAACTTCTACACCCATCTACTTGTGAGTGGTTCCTTGGTTTCTTCAAAAACTGAAATGCTAATACACCTCCTATCGTCAATCATGTCATAAATACAACCATCCACATACCTCTTATAATTCAGAGAGAACCAAAAAATTTCTTTGTCAAACGTAGTTAAACGAACTACAAGTACACATCGAGAATCCTATATAGCTATAGCAAAAATACAGTAACAAGAAAATGACGATTGGAAGCATCATTCAAAATTTAAAAAGATCAGCTAGGCACTAACTGGAGACCCCTGACCTCAAGCAACAAACTACATCAGCTACGATAAATAACAGTAACTCTTCTTCTCGTGGGCTTCCATTACAGTTTCTGCATGATCTAGAATCTGGTTGCATACCTCCTAAGTTTCCGAAGTATTCTCCTCTCACTTACGCATAAACTTAAAGAGTGATACAATTTCTTCTCACTCATCGGACAACAGCTATTAAGTGCCTGCACATCATCTTCCAAAGTACTTGATCCATAGAAATTCTCCCTGAGATCAGCAATGGCTATAAGTGCTGCACATACTTTTTTATTAAGAAGAAGCTTCTTCAACTTCTCCTGCTTTGTTTCAGGTATTACCCCGTGAAGATTTTTCACACGCAGAATGTTCATAGTTTTCTCAGAATTCCATACAGAAGGTGCTGCATATAGTGCTTGATACGTTTCATGCGGCAAGTACATAATGTACAGAAGAATAAGAAGCTCCAACTGAGGCTCCCCGCTGGATGAAATTTCAAAATATTCTGAGTTCTGACTGAAGCATCCCGAGCAATCTAATTTTCTCCATAGTGAAAGCCTCGCTCTGCTATAGCGGTTAGAAAATGAAGATTCACTCCATTGAAGTATAACATTCAGATCAATATTGACAATGTCAAATGGATTATCAGGCTCTGTGAATCCGTATCTGTGAAGCAAAGCAGCATTACCCATAGAACCATATGTGTTGAAAACCTGTAAAGCAAATGAGATATGAAGTTGAATAAACAGATGTGTCACTGCCAGAACCTTCTAACTTGTTATCTAGGCATCACGTGGCTCTTCCATCATACATGAGAATAAGGATAATTTGGGTAAAGAACACAGGTGATTTTGGGGTAGTGATCCCCAAAATTCATATAGATGTACAGGAGCCAAATGGCAGCATAAGGATAGTAGTTTGAGAATTCCAAGTCAATAAAATTCAGTATCAAACACTTAATATGGATAATTCTAAGTCATTTGCACAATATTATAATTGAATAATCAGAGAATATGGATACCATGCTGGCTCAAATGACACTCTTTGTTGGACGGATATTTGACTGAGAAATGCTACCATGGAGGATAAGGGTTGGAAATTTTAAAATGAACCACCGATACAGGAGTCAATAGTAAAATTACTTGGATAGCCCATGGTTTGTGGCAGCTCCTTAAAATCCATATGCAAATTTAGAGGCATAGCCTCTAGTTTATTCTTTTTCAATTTTCATAACATACTTGGACTAATGTTGAAAAAGAAAAAATATTACGTAGGCAATAAACAAGGAAATAAAGATGAGTAAAGAAAGAAAAACTAATTAAAAAAGGCAGTCAAGACGTTTTGCACGCATGCAACAAAACGCACTTCAAAAAAGACTCCTATAAAATGAGTTCATAGGTAACAATAAATTGAAGGTAGTGGCTCACCTCGGCCCCTGCTTCAACCTCTCTCACAATTATCATTTCTAAAATTGATGGAGCATCCCCTACATATTAAAACAGAAGAAAAAAACAAAAAGTAGAAGAACCGGAAAGATTAGAAGATAAGATTTATTCCTTCATTAACACAGAAAATATAATGCTCTTGCTGTGTTGCCGACTCACCGTAAGAGAATGAACAAAAGAAAGCATGGGAAATTTCAGCAACTTAACCACTTCATTTACCTGTTGTGCTCAAACCGTCACCTTCTCCCAAAAAAGGGTTGCGAGAAGCACCTTCATGGGCATCAACGTTTACTTCATCCTCAACAGTATCTGTGTGTAAAGATATCGAGGTGGAGTGAACATTTTCAGCCCCTGTCTTGTGATTGAACCTGAATCATACAAATCAAGTCAACCAAGTGTTTCTCAATTTCAACTGTAAAACAATATGGTAAGAATGGACGCACCTAAACGGACACTTTTTTATATAATGAATCTAAAATAGATTATATTTTGCACAATCAAACAGTAAGCTTAGAGAATAAATTTGATACTCACAGGTCAGCAAGTGGCACCATCCCATAGCCATGAAACTCATCTATCGCAAAGGAACGAGAGGCAACTAAACTCTTAGCATAAAAATATTGCTCGACGCCAAAATGCTTTGGATCGAGCTTCGTAGGCCCAGATTCTAAAAGAGGCAAAATACACTCCTTCCAGTCCTCATAAACGAGAGACTTGTCTGCTTTCACCACCTGCCTAGAAATGAAGAAAGACGGGATTTTTAGCTTAACACATACGAGTCTTTTTCTTCAACAAACAAGCACTAGAGATAGAGCCAGACAATGAACTTGATAGCAGTCATTGAACTACCTTATGGAGTTCAGTCCCGGCAAGGAGAGTGTCCACTTCCTCCAAAGTCCACACGAGTGGCACACACTCCTTTTCCGGCAAAAGCTGGAGATAGCCGGCCCAGTCCGACTCGGTGCCCAAGCTTCGCTCATACATCACCGCCACCGAGAGGCCCAGCGACCCGCCCAGTCCGGCCTCCTCAATCATCTCCCGAGCAGAAGACGTCTTGATGGTCAAGCAAGCATGCTTCGGTATGGTCGCTACAAGATCCCCTATTCTCAAGTGGCAGAGCGCCTTCACCCAAATGCCACGGCCGTCGTCTTCGGTGAGCTCCAGGGCGTCGCTGCACTCGATTCCGCAGGATCGCATCCAACGTCTGAACGCTCTTAATCGCCTGGGGGATGCCCATTTGGTCATGGAACGAATCAGGGTCCAAGTAGAGTGAAACGAAGCAGTTTTTACTAATCCAATTTAGGAATTTGAGGGAAGGAAATACCTACTCATCGATCAAATTCGACGTTTAACTGGCCGACTTTAGCTCCTCGGACCTGGACTGGACTCCTTGTTCTGCTCTTGCGGCGGCCGGCGAGACAGCGGAAGCGAGAGCAGTGCAGCGTCTGTCTCATAGGTTTAGTACATGTTACAAGACTAGTTTGTCATATTGACCACGACCTGGCCAAGGCCGCAGCCCCGCAAAAACCTGGAGAGACCAACCCGGGCATGTGTTGAATTCTTGAATGTATTTTGATTGGATTAGATAAGTGGGCTCACACAAATTTCACTTGGGGCTTATGTATCAAATCCAATCAAAATACATGTGTGAGTTTTTATTGTATATTTTTGATATAAAATTATTATTTTCTAATCTGTTGTTGGGGGGTTGGTGATCAAATGACCGCCTTGGTTTTCCTTTTTTTTTTTAAACCATTTTACTATTCGCTTTTTAATCAAGCTAAAAATTAGCATCCTAAGTTCATTAATCATTTTTAAATATAAGACCCAACCCCTCTTTCTCTCTAGTAATACCCAAATTGTCTTGGTTAAAACAAAGTTTAAATTTTTACTGAGTTTAAATAAATTGGTTAAACCTAACCCAATGAAGTGGTTAAAAGATGAACCCTACCCTAAAAATTAGGTGAAGGAAAGATCGAAATCTTAGAGATTCGCCATCCACACTTTACCCTCAAACATAGCTTGTTGTCCTCTTCCCTCAAAACTCTTGGCCTCTTCTACTTTGCGCTTTCCATCTTCCTCCCCCTTTGAAAGTTAAAAACTTTTTTAGAATCAAACATTCTTTTCCAAATTGTCCAATATGATATACTTTTTTAATAAAAAATAGAATAAATTCAATTTTGATATCTTTCTATAGCCATATAAAAAATATTTTATTTAATTTTGTTTACTACCATGTATGAAATTTATGGATCTTCTGTTGACCTAGGCGGCTAGGTCATGGCCAGGCTACTACGGCCACGACAAAGGTAAGAGCTGGCTACTAAAATTGTTGGCTAATCCTCTCGACCGCCAAAAAGAAGATAAAACTAATAGGGTGATATTGGGGTTTGATTTCAAATGGTAGCAAATGTTGGAGTGTAGATACGTTGTTAGTTTTGGCGGTGCAGCAAAGTTAGTAGACATAACGAAGGTGGACAAGGCTTGTCCATGTTTGTGTCCGCTAACAATTTGTTTATCGGCATTTTGTCTATGGACAAAGCTTCTTTTTCGGCGGACACGGCTATTGTCCATGGACATAACCTCTTAGGCAATTGGATAAGGGTTGAAGTGGTAAGAGAAAATGAAAACGGTGTTAACGACTTTAACTAAGTAGGGCAACTAGGGTGAGGATCAATAGATTAAGTAACTTAGCATATAATAATAGTTTTTAAGCTTATATATGTCATCTTCTTTATTTGTAGCATTACTATTAGACAAATTAGTTTATTTTGAAAAGCTAAAAATAGCTATTAATGTGGGATAAAAGAAATATTTAATAACTAGCTTTAAAGAAGAAATCAAATATAACATTAATTAACATGATTGTATTTAAATTGTTAAAGATTTAAGTATAAGAAAATGATATTTAAGAATAATTAGAGGAGAAATAAAAATTGTCCTTTATATAAGAATGCATATTGTATTTAAAAGTTAACCAGATCTCGGACAAACGGCCTAACAAGGTTTTTGTCCATAGCCATGTCCAAAAATTAGCAGATAAAAGAATTCGACAGGACACGGCCACAGACACCTCGGACACGACCCGGATGTCAGATGATGAATGTCCATGACCAGCCCTAGCGACAACTATGTGGAAGAGGTGAAGAAGGTGAGAAGGAGAGTTAATAAATATAGCGGTATTTTTACGATTTAGGAAAGATAACTTTACGTTTATTATTGAAATTTTTAAAAGATTGAGGCTATTTGAACCTCAGTAAACGCCTTTGTTCCCCAACTAAAGGGAAAAAATGTTTTATTTTTTTACTTTAGTCCTCATGTTTCCCCGTCACTTTCCTCCTATTTCCCCCAATACATGAACCTCGCCCTTTTTTTTCCAAAATAACATTTTTTAACTCTAGTGATGGCTTTACGTGACAACGATCGCTTCTCCCCTCCTTTTTTTTTTAATTTCACCCGAAAGGAAGAAGGTGAGGAGTGCCCCGTGCATGCATGCAGTACCGTGCATATTGATTGGTCATCGACAATGAGGTCAACACGTCAGTAAGGTGGGCTTACCAAGCCAACCTATTGTCGGTGAGGGTTGGACACGCCTGTGCATCTACTAATGCATCATTGATCTGGCCGACTTATTGGTGAGGTGGACTTACCCAGTCATCTCATTGTTGGTGAGGGTTTAACACGTCAGTGGATCTATTGATGGTCATTGATGATATGACCGACTTGTCGATGAGGTTTTGATGGTAACTCGTGGTAAGATTTCTAATATGTTTTATAGCAATGAATACACTATATAACAATTACATATATTTGTATGATTTTTGAGAATTTTCTGATGTTTATGGAATGCTGAAAAAATTTGTACTAAGTTAGTATTAGTAAACCCTAATGCATGTATATAAAACAATGTAATGTGATGATTTAGTTACCTCGAACTAATAGATTTGGCATAAAAGGTTTAAGATTCCTAGTGCCTTATTGGCTCCTCAAGTGAGTCACTTAACCATGAAGAACATATTGGTATGGTATAAAATAGAATCATGGTCGTCTAAGTGTCTAAGAATGAGAGATGTAGAGCCACCCTTGACTTGAGAGTGAGGTTTAAAATGATTAGAGCATAAAAAGAGGACTGATATTGCACAGTGCAATACAGAATGTTTCGATGATAGTCAAGATCTAAGCACTAGGGTTTACGAGCCCTAGTGAGCCCTTATTTCATGTCGTGGATGATAGCAAACTTCAGACAAAGATTATGGTTGAATTTGTGGTAGTCCAATATCTAGTTGAGTAGGAACTCCTAGATGAGGCTACCATTTTTAGATAACCTTAATGTGGAGATACATGTTGTAAGTATACTTGGCATCGAAAGGTATGTGTGAATTTTGACCTCTATATCATTTGTATTGATTTTAACTACATATTCTTTACGGATATGTTTATCGAATTATTTGTTTTCATTTAGATTGCAATTCATTTAGTATACCCGTATATTTAACATCTTTGTGGTGCTGGTTCCCAAGGTGAAGACTTTAGAGGTTACGAGAAGGTCATAGTTGTAGAGTGGAGCCTACCTTCAGATTGATGATTTATTTCCCCTATAGGTTTCATGTTAGGCACAAGAGGGTGTTATTATCTTTTCATTAACTTGTACATTTGTAGCAAATAAGTACTTAGCTTTGGGTATTGTGAATATTGTAATACTTTAGATATTTATATGATTATTTATCATGAAATCACCACAACTATTTTGTAAAAATATGGTTCTCATGTCCCTAATTTTAAATTTTAATATTTTTTTAACTGTATAGTGTGAAATGGAGTGTTTTATAAATTTTTAAGTGAAAATAAATATTTTATTGAAAAATAGTTGTAAAAATTGGGGTTGTGTGACATCAACATCTCCAATGCCGACAGCCTCCTCTAGACTCGCCAGCTCAAAATCGTTAGCCATGAGTTCAACTCGCTCCCTCTACTCCTTCGTTGGCCATGTTGTCCGTTCCGAGATCACAGCTCGCTTCCTCCCAGCAATTCAGCCATTTGTTTCAATTATGTTGTTGATCTCGACGATATTTTTCTCCAATTCGCATTCAACAGCATCCACAATGTCACGTTCGGAGAAGATCCCGCTTGTCTGGGGCTGCCTACAAATGATATCTACCACGATCTGCAACCATTCTTCTACAATTTTGACGTGGCCATGAAAATCTATTTCAATGTACCCATGACCAAGGAGGGGGCGAGCAGGTAGGTGGGTAACCTAAGGAGAAGGGGGGCTGAGATCGGGCCGCTGGCCAACACCAAAGAAGGAGAGGTGGAAATGGGGGGTATAGTATTTTTTTTAGATGTGGAGGATGGATGAGAGACTTTACTGGATAAGGTTGGAGTAAACATAAAATGAGGGACATAGAAGAAAGTGTTATAAAAACCATGTGAACAAAGTTTATAATTTTTTCTACAATTTCTTTCCCAATGAGACTGCATAATTTTTCCTTAGCGTTTTAAATAATACACCCATGTAGGGGTGTTAATGAGCCGAGTATAGTCAAGTTTTAGATAATTCGGGCTTAACATGAAACTTCAATTTTAAGTTTGAGTCGAGCTCAAATCGAGTTATAGTCGAGTCGAGTTTCTTTATCTTGTGATTATTACTTGGTTTTGTAATTGGTGGCCAAGAGGTATTTAAAGAAAAATCAATAATACAAATATGGTAAGAAAGACGTCAAATGTATTCGGAATAAAAACTAAATAAACTAATTTTAGTTAATTTTGATTTACTAATTTTGACTATTAATAAAAGATGGAGGGAGTAAAAGTTCATTAAAAATAGTTATACTTCTGATGAGATATAGTATCTATTTCTTCTAGTAAAAAGTATGAGGTAATTTGTACATAAAAAAATAAAAATAATATATTAAAAAGGAGTAAAAACTTGGGAGACACAAAATATATATAGTGTATAATATATATATATTTATAATAATTATATATAATATAATTTTAAGCTATGATGGGGTGAATATATATATTTGAGCTTAGCCTGACCAACTTTGAACTTTGAATTCAAACTAAAATGCAAGTTCAGCCGAGTAGAAGTTAAAATAAGCTTTAGAACTTACTTCAACACCTCTACACACGCGAGGACTTACGGCAAAAGGAGTCCAAAATTTGTTAGCGAAAAACGGGAAGAAAACA
This sequence comes from Saururus chinensis, assembly GCA_035235625.1. NCBI lineage: Eukaryota > Viridiplantae > Streptophyta > Magnoliopsida > Piperales > Saururaceae > Saururus > Saururus chinensis. Next base: position 12,925,646 of record CP141140.1, on the reverse strand, counting down.
AATTGTCATTTCACGCCTGCTCTCCTCCACATAAAATTTATTTTGAGAAGGAAAAAAGAAATAAAGTAACTTTATCCAATGAATGTGATCAAGATTAGAGAAGCGGGGCTGGTCTGACTCTAAACATCGAATTTTTATAGAAACAAGTCTTTGTTTCTTGTTTATGTGTTGGAACTTGGAAAAACATGGACAAGCTTCAGGTGCGCCTAGGCAGCAGTTTCCGGACTCCATCAGCGCTTTCGCTCCCTTCTGATTCGTACCCTCACTTAATAGGCAACGTCAGACCAGCAGGAGCAAAGCCTCCCAGATTCTCTTTTGTGGCAAGAGCCGGAAATTCTTCTTTCAATTTGGTATTGCTTTCTACTGAAGTAGGAGTATTATTTTTTTTGGTAACTTTTCTAAGTGCGTAATCCTGCCTTTCTTGCGGATTAAACTAAAAAGAAACTATTCTTAGAGGAGAATTAGAAGGTTGTTTCCAATTTTTTTGTTATACTAATGTCTAATGGGGATGGTTGCATTGATTCAGGGTGGGAAGAGATGTCAAACTTGTGGTGGCCAAGGTGCCATAGAGTGCCCTGGTTGCAAGGTCTCTCTACTCTAAAGCTTCCAAAATAATTCCGCATGTTTTTTTATGCCATTATTACCGCGAATACTAAAATATTCGGCAATGTGCTCTTAGGATTACATACTGTATTTGATCCAAATCAGAATTGGCTGAAGGATAATAGATAGAGATTACATAAAGGTATAATCTTGTATCATGGCTTCCACTGCAAAATAAATATTAATTCTGTTCTCAGGGAACAGGGAAGAACAAGAAGAACGGGAACATTTTCGAGAGATGGAAGTAAGTTCTATTTCTCTTCATACGTAATTTCTTACCGCAGCTAGCAAAGTTAAGTACATAACAAATAGCTTGGCGCATGCATTCTTGGAAGAAAAAAAATATCTACTGCAATGCTTCTGCCATTGACAAATTACATGCTTTGGGACTTGAGTACATATTAATTTACTTTACATGTTAATCAAAATTCACTTGCTAACATTAAGATGTGTTACTTCTTTTTTACTTTACATGTTAATCAAAATAAAATTTCCCAACATTAGCATGTGTCATTTGATAGTATAACCGCCCAGTATACCACTTGCAGAAGATGGTAACCTTCTACTTGGCTTTCTAGCGAGACCAAAAAATTACATCAGCTTAAACAAGTTTTCATTTTGCATGGCCGTGTAGGTGTTTTGATTGCCAAGGTTTTGGGCTAAAGAGCTGTCCCAGTTGTGGCAAGGGAGGACTCACCCCAGAACAGAGAGGTGAACGATAGGAGGCTCTTCGCTTCGGAGTACAATTTCAACCTCCAGACGCTTAAATATTTCAAGTTCTCGAGGCAAGACTGAAGCTTGAACAATAAAATTCCGGTTTCTTCAGGCTGTGGAAAAATGGAAATTGAGGGAGTACAGTTACAGTATGCTTAAATTTTAATGTTCATTCCCAACATCGACCTTTCAATCTCTTACTTCACTATGTATAATAAGGGGCTCATTCTAATGTAGTCTTCTCATTAACAAAAAAATCTCTCTGATACTCTTTCCCATTTTCTCATCTTCCCCAATAGGCCATTCATCAGAAAGACTAGTATGGAATATCAGATACTTTGAGAATGGGGAGTTCCCGCTTCTCTTTTCAGATGACCTCATTCTCCAATCAAGATAAAGTGCCGCAAAAATGACCTCAAGGAGAACATTCCACTTTCTACGAGTTTGAGTTACCCATTATCACTACATTACTTATTCGTAAGCCTAATTCGACCTGTAATTACTTATTCATTCCCAAAGTTTTGACATTCTCTGTAGACATTAGAACCGCGGAGCTGTCTCTCTTTCTTCCACCATTCACCCTGCGGGCTTGCAGTCGTAGTCAGTCTTCAAAAGCTGAGAATTTAAAGCTAGAAAGAATAACTCTGAACTTCAGGATACACATCTGATATACAATTTTATTTCAAATTTGTACATATTTACAGCCTCCAGGATCCAAACAACTTGGAACATCTTCAGACACTACCTTTCAATTATGGCAATATATACAAAATGAAATATTCCAGGACTCATGCCAAACAAATTGAATCATCCCGGACATATTAGACAATTAATACCAGGTGATATTTTTTATGATGGATTACAAACGACGGGCGTCCCACCTTCAAAACCCATCCACTCTTCCCAATCGTCATACTCGTCTATGTAACCCTCCTCTGTCTCCACTATCGATTCTGCCTCTTCAAATTTGAACATTAGGCTCTGCATATTAGAAAAAGAAAACCCATGTAAGACAACGTCCCATATTTCATAACAAATACAGTCTACCTTCTTTATGACCTCACAGAAGGACCCCAATCGGACCGCTAGAAACTGTCAAACTTAAAATCTTCCCAGAAGGAACCCTTAATACATTGAATTTCAACATCTTCAAACATCATTTAGAATAAAATACACGCAGATCCAGAATCGCAGACACATTTTCGAATTCGTGCAATATCGAGTTATGACTTATAATCAGCGGCAGAGCAGCTGAGAAAATTCAATACAGACATCATATAAGAAGAGGCTCGCCAAAGCATGCAGACAAATACCGTCATCACTCCATGCCATCATCTGTGTCCTCGAAAATAATGCTTAGACACGCTTGATCGATTTAAAGCGACCATTACACAGGCCCGCTTAAGTCAACGAACTTATCTTCATCTAATTCCGGTTCCCAGGTCCCCTCCAGGTTATCAAAATACCCGGATAATGTCAGGAAACTACGAGTTATGACTAAATAGAAGATTGATCACGTTACCTCGTATGCAGCTTTGATCTCCTTGAATATGTCTGGTTTCTCGTACTCCCCTTTGATCACATCCGGATGGTACTGAAATAATATTTTTTATTCGTAACAATCAAGATTTACATGTAGAAACAGGATAGGCTTCGTTCCATACCTTCGGGCTACATAACCAATGAGAAAGAGGGAAAAAAATGGAGGGAAAAAAGAAAAAGCGAAGATACCTTCAAAGCAAGTCTCTTGTAGGCGTGCTTGACGTCGGTTTTGGAGGCCAAGCAGGTCAGACCGAGAACGGAGAACTCGTCGGTAATCGGCAAGGCCCTCGGCGGGAAGCGGACGGAGCTGGGACCGTCGTAACTCACGGACAGAAAGCGGCCCCGATGGAGCCCGTTCAATCCTCTCACTCCTCTCGTTGCGTTTCTCATCTTATGACTGGTCTAGATCCGGAGACGTGCATATTTATGGAATTTTTTCCCGAGATTGCCCTCTGACTTGGAGGAAACTACTCAAATACTATTCCAATGAAGAAAAGTCCTCATCTCATCCATCCTTCCAAAAGTGGGATCCAACTGACAAACCGACCACCAAAATGGTAAATATATTATGCAAAGAAGGGCAATTTTGCAGCTCGGAGAAACGAGGATATTGATATTGCGGACGAATTGGCCGCGCTTGCTACGTACGAGTTACGGATCTCTTTGTCGTGTCTTGAGTGGATGATAAAGCTCCACATTCCACAATCATTGGCTTCCGGACCTGTGGTTTAACTCTTCAGGATTGGTGATTACTGACTGATTAGAGAGAGTCCTCGCGGGATGAACAAGACTGATCATTTGGACTAATTTTCAACAATTTTAGTAGAGTTTGCAACAAATTTAGTACGAATAAGCGTTGCAAAGTCGCATTGTCGTACATATAATGGTCATAGATGGTTTGCAATTGCCAAGCATAAAAGCAATAGAAGACGCAAGTAAAAGGTAAGAAAATGGACTTGCGTACCTCGTGTGACCGTTCAATGAAGACGGGTTTGGCTCATCTTATACTAAAAAAGAAAGAAAAAGATGGGGCTCATCCATCCATGTAAGAGAGAGGAAGAGGGAAACACCTATTCGGCATCAGTGGGAGAGCCTTACCGCGATGTGATGTGTCCTATAACGACAAGACGCGTGTTCAAGGGGGGCAAATGTTTATCCCTCTATTCCTCTTCTTTTGGCCCCGTGAGTTACCTTATCTCTGTCTCACGATGAAGTCACATAAATTTATCAAAAGTGATGATGATAACGTACTTTTTTTTTTGGAGAGTCTCGTTTCTATAAGTTTGGGGCATCATCAGACGGATATCACACAGGGGGTATATTAATTTACCCCTTCAACATCGGATCTAAATCTAATAACTAATATTATCTAGGGGCATTAACGTATAGAGACAAAGAAAATTTATTAATTACTAACTACATAATTTAAAGAATCAGGTGTGCCAGACCAAACCAAGGAAATACAACATAATAACATTAAAAAGCCACATGATCAAAAGTGAATGTCATCCTCCATAAACCTAATACATATTCCACGGGTTTGGTTCCATTAAAACATTTACATCCAATGTTTTTTGTTCTTTTTACAGACAATCCATCGCCTCCAGAACAGCAACCAAACGAGAAATAGTAACCAACCCTCACGTTAGTTTTGCCAAAACTCAGAATTTAGCAACAAAACTTATCAAACGAAAGCACCTATAGTGGAACAAGGCAAGAAATCCACCGACCATTTCATGTAAATTGAACAACCAAAGAAAAAAGAAGAAGACTTAATTTCGTTAAAAGATTAAACCAACCAGCTGCAGAAGATGGCCAAAGCGAAACTCTTGCTTAATTCACAACCCCAAATCAACATCATAAACAGCTGATCATCGCCAAAGGCGGATGGAGAAAGCAGGAGAAACATACCGATCGAAAGGCCGGTAAGAGGAAGTCCCGACGGCGGAGGGCTCTGAGCATGACAGAGGTGGCCATTGGCTTCCCGGCGGCTGGCGGCCGAGGGGAGTGAGTCGGTGCCAGAGGGCTTTTGCCAATGAGCAGAGAAGCGGAGGGTTTTGGAAGGTTTGCGAAAAACCCTATCAACAGTGGAAAATGGTAGTGGTGTAAACGACGTCGTTTATCCCGTCTTCGTCTGCTTCTGCAGCGATCTGTAGTAGTAAAATGGATAATATATTGAGGCAATTTAGGTATTAAGGAAAAAAAACTTAAGTAATTGTCGTTATCTGAAAATATAAAATTTGTTATAAATGTTATTTGATTAAAAACTTACCTCTTTAAGTTATATAAAATTAAAATAACGGATATGACGCTATGTAAAATTTTACCTATTATCTAAGCTTGCAGGAGCTACATGAACCAAAGCTCATACAAGTATTTTCTTTTTAAAATAACTTATAAACTGTCATTTTTTATAACATTTAATGTGTGAAGTTTCTAAAACACGGGTCATGATTCATGCATACTTTTTTCATATTCATAGTTAGTGGCGGAGCCACGTTAAGCTCGGGAGGGGCAATTCCACCCCCGACAAATAAAATTTTGGAAACCCTTAAAATATGTAAAAAATATTGATATATTTTAACATGTATTTTCAAAATATAAATATATATAAATATCTAGACGCTAGTATTAATCTCCAAGTTGCATTTGATCAAGATAACATGCTTACTCAAGCATACTTTATAATACCGGTGGCATGAAAGAGGGCTTCTAACATGTATTTTCACAATCTAAATGTATAATCAGATATGTTTTTATAATTTAAGTATGTATTTTACAATTTTAGTGTATATATCAATATATATATTGATAATCTAGTTGTATGTTTTTTGTAATCTAAATTATGTTAAAGTATATCCCTGATATCTTAGATATATATCTTTTTCGTGTATCGAATATTGGTAAGCCTAGAGACATTGATATATAGGAGATATTGCGTTCCATGCTGGTGAAAAAAAAAGACTGAAACAACAAAGACGTAAAGGAGGAACACCGTATAGTACTGGAAGACTCATAGTACCCTTGAAACATAAGCCACTTATTTCGACAATTAGATAATTTCTTGAGTTATTTGATATGTAGAAATACTTTTTTAAAGCTGGTTTACATTTTTTGCCAAAAATAAAATCATAATCATATAAAAAATGTCTTTTCCAACAATTTGAAATCACTAATATGATCTTACGTCTTTGCTTTAGCATGTATTGTTAATAACAAAATATTACAAAAAAAATGCAAGATTTGGTGACACCTACCTTCACGTCCTTGTCTTACCTAAACTTCAAACAAAGTTTGTTTCGGTAATACAGATCGAGTTCCCTTCTTCACTTGTAAAATAGTGTTGGTCAATCAGGTTAATAAGAAAAAAATGAGAGAGAGAGCGAAGGAAAGTGGGCTCTTGAGTTTTTATCATAAAAGATTAGCCGATCGATCACCGTGTATGAACGAATTGATAGTTTTCGTCTAGTAACTTAGCGACCAATTGCCATACGTGTGTCATTGATTGGCCAAACTTTTGTTTCTCAGGTTTTTGTGTCTAGTAGATCTCGTTAAGGACTATCGATCGCATTTCCGGCTCTTCATATTTTCACAGTTAAAAATTACTTTTTTTTTAAAGGTTGTGTCTTTTCTTAGCTAATTTCTTTATATGAAGTTTTACAAAAATCAATGGTACGTGCATGTTTTATATAGAGTTTTTTCTATATGGCCAAACAGTGAAATATTTCATATTACATGGTTTTAAATATTAAATGCTATATCACTTATTTTAAGATGAAACTGCCCTTAAATTTTAACAAAACTAATCCATATACAAATCCATATAAACATAGAGTGGGTGCAATTTCGATGGAGAGGAAGGATATGCGGCAAGGCAGAGTTTGCTAATGGAAAGACTATAGGTGACTCACTGGAGAGCCAGTAGAGACGGTGAAAAGAAGTTTTTTTCATGACAGAAGCAGTTTTAGGTGAAAAAAGTTCCATTTTCAGCTTATCTGATTACCCTTTCACAAGCATAATGAAGAGGATTAGTATTTGTATCAATTACAATAGAGAAGTAGGCAATGATGACGAGTTTGTAAGTGAAAAGACATGGTTGATGAACATTGATCCTTCGGTAAGGTTTGGCAAGCTACGAGTTCAAGTCAAAGAAAGACTCTTTCAATCAGATTTTCGATTCATAAGAAGGTAAATAAAAAAGTGTTATCATTGTATGCGGAGATGAATGAGCTACTAACGGGGGAAAATCACCATCAGTGGAAAGAAATTAGACTGTGAATAAAAATAAATTATCAGCGGTATCGGCTTATCCCAGGTCCCCAGCTTAAATGGCAAATTGCAAACGAGAGTTAATGATACCTAATTCACTTATAAAATAGTCAGGTAACAATGAATTTTAGATTATATCATAACATTATACTTTATCATGTACTCAAAAATACAATTATATTAATACCGTATTAAGTAAAAATATAATATTTATAATATTGCATAACTAATGATGTGAAATACAAAAGTGATATCTCACATATTCTTGTTAGCGTAGAGACAATAACACGACTTGTATACAAATCGTCCCATTGATAACACGATAAAATTTATAAGCATGTAACCAAATACATGATGTTGAGTAATATCACATATTGATTAACACGTTAATATCCATTGTAAATTGGGAGAACCAGAAAATTTCAATAATAAATCTATGTCACACATTGTCCAACATTCCAATGCCTACAAAACCTGTTCATAAGTCATTCATATTAGATTTAAAGAAATGTCCCCAACAATGGGTGTGAGAAGGACTTCATTTAATAATTGTGATCCCCCCACAACCTTAAAAATTATGACAAACAAGAATTTAATGAAGTGTAGGGTGATGACCAATGGAACGAGACTGACATAATTGACATTGAAAGTATGTCTGACCATGAAGAATTTAGACACAACGAGGTACCGAGTAATACTGAGTTGAGGCCAAGGCAGAGTAGGAGACAGTCGATGATCTCAACATATTGAAACCAAATATTAGAGAGGGTGAGGTAATGACTAGTAGTTTGCACGTAAAGGACTACCAGAATTTACTTTAATTGGGTTCACATTTTCATAGCCTAGTACATTTCAAAAGGGTTTTAATCGACTTTGCAATGAAGGCAAATTTCACATATCAGGTTGTGGATGAGAACAAAAATACATATGCTGCAAATGCTCCGACCAGTCTTGCAAGTGATACCTAAGGGCATCAAACATAGGAGATTATGTGATTGTGACAAAGGTTAGTGCCCGACCATGCGTGTAGAATGCAAAAAAAGTCAATTGACCACCCTTTAGCATCTCACCTTTGGATTACAATAAAATATTATGGTCTCTTTAAAGATTATACATACATTACATAGCAAAGCATAGTCATATATACTTTGAAACACTGGTATATAACTATATATGAACTGTAAAAAGTATTAGTGTGTAGGTAAGGCACACTTATAATATTTACAGAGTCGTGTTTACAAAAACACGATTTGTTAACATGATGTGTAATTGACAAAATGAGGCTTATGAAATGCATTTTTTTAAAACATGACTTGCTAGCTTATGGTGTTACCCTGAACATGTTGCTTATAAAGTCTACTTTATAAAAACACGACTAGTTATCTTTTCGTGTTATCGGAAACATAACTTGTTAGACTATCATGTAAGCAGTTTCAATGTTGACTATATCAATTCATGTTGTGCAGGTAAAGCACTGTGTGATTTATTCGATAGGGACCTAGACAAATCCCATCGTATACTTCATGCATACAAAATTCATAAAGAAAGGATTAATCCAAATAGTGTAGTAGTTCCAATTAAATCATGTGATATTCCTAGACCTATAGGGGGCTACGATTTTAAAAGAAATTTTGGATGTTTGGACCGATTGCAAGATATTTTAGAACAACATTGAGGCTATTGCTATCAATAAATGCGATATTCTTGAAGGGAAAATATCCTGATCAACTATTGATAGCAACTGTATTAGACGGGAATAATAATATATTTTGTATTGCATTTGTAGTGGTTGAGAATGAAGGTGAAAAAACTCAGAGTTGGTTTCTTATATTACTAAAAAATTATCTATTTTCTGATCCTCCAGCTAGTTGGATACAATTATTTTTTATAGAATAAAGTGTAAGATCCAAATATTCTTATTTTTCATTTGTCTTATTTGTAGTTTACTTGTAAAAATTTAAGGAGTTTGACCTTTTAGCCTTATGAGTTAGATAACTCTACGAATATGTTGAATTTAGGCTGAGACTAATAGGTTAGAAACTAAATAGAAAGATTTTTAAAAAGTTACCAATAATGCATAAATCGGAGTTCGAGTAAGTGAAACATGATTGGTCGAAGTTGTACTACATGCATGGTACCTAATTGCCCAATTTACACCTAAAATTGAGCCTTTTTACTTAGCCTTTTTGGCTCATTTAAAGTGAGTTATAAGAATAATAGTTTAAGGGCCAATTTGGGTAACCCAAAATTGATTTAGTTACCCAAACCTTAAGGAAATTAGGAACTTTCCTAATCCCCTCATTCTATAAATGTAGAGTGGCCGGCCAGCGGAAGTGTGGCAGTCACGAGCTCGGGGGGTGGCGCACCAATAAAAAATCACAACTTTAAATCAATCTACACACAAAACATGCATATATATTCAAATCAATAAGCAATATACATCATTCAACGAAGAACATTCATAATTAAAATCAAATTGGAATCCAAAACATTTTGACCTTGGGCTGTCCAGCCCTTGTCACAACCTTGAATCATTTGATTCGCTTTTCACAAAGACAAGATAGCAAGAGGGAAAAGGGGATCACCTCTTATATGTGTTGATCCCTCAAAACCTTGATCTTAGATGAAGATTTTAGCAAGGAAGCAAGCCCAATGATTCACCAACATGTCCCACCAAGGGAGGAGAGTCTTCTCCTTCAATCAGCCCGCCAAGGAAAGGAGAGGTGCGGCCAGCAACCTTTCTCCAAGGCTTGTGCAGGCCTCACCAAGGAGGGAGAGAGGGGGCGACAATTGGGAGAGAGGAGAGACTAGATTAGGCGGCCCAAACACAACGGGAGCAGACTCTGACTCTCAGAGCCCACGGAGGCTTGGACCCCCGGCACACGGCCAAGCCGCGATTAGGTCAACCCTTGCTAACCACGAGTCCCACCATTTACACATAATTCGCGCATTTGGGTCCCACAACATGTTAATGCACATCCTAATCACATGCCTAGTGTGTCACGCCCCGGCACTGTCCAATCCAAGCCAAACCCGGTCCAGGGACCGGTAAAGTGCACTGGAGCGACAAGAGGAATTGAGATACGGTTTAGCGGAAGACTTAGCTTTATTCACGGGCGATTTAACAAAATTACGGAGTATGCACACCACTTTAAGCAAGAGTAAATAAGTAAAAATGAAAGAGTTTTTTCAACTCAAGATAAACAAAAGTCTTAAACCCACATGCTTAGTCAACCATATCTCACTCTAGACTCCAAAATAGGTATTAAGCAACACAAATGTATAAAGTAGCATAAATCAAAATAAGAACCATACACAAAGGTTCTAAACATGAAGCATAAACCAAGTAAAATAAGTCACATAAGATGACAACACGATCACTCCCAAGTCGTCTCCGACCTTTCCTAGAAGAGGAGATCCTGTCCATCTGCGTGTCAGGCCACGTAGCCCCAAAGCAAAACACAATAAAGAGGGGTAAGTTTAACAAACTCAGCAATGGTTTTCTAATATACTATCATCATTGAAAACACGACGGCAAAGCAACATAACTAATCAAAGTAAAGATTGATAAAATGTATCATTTTTTAATCACACATACACATCACCTAAACCTGCATCATAGTGTATAATCCACATAGTGTCATTCACATCATATTAACCTATATGAAATGTATCTCTAACATACATATCAAATCATGTTTCAACATCATATCAACCTGCATTAGATGTATCTCTAACATACATATCAAATCATGCATCAACATCATATTAACCTGCATGAGATGTATCTTTAACATACATATCAAATCATGGCTCAACATCATATCAACCTGCATAAAATGTATCTATAACATACATATCAAATCATGCATCACATCATATTAACCTGCATGAAATGTATCTTTAACATACATGTCAAATTATGCATCACATCATATCAACCTACATGAGATGTATCTCCAACATACATATCAAGTCATACATCACATCATATAAGGAATGCCTCCATTAAGGAGTAATCACAATTTAGTATCACACATACGGGAACATAGACAAGGTCATAAAGACGTGTCATGGTCCAAATTCTACACAAAAATTTAAGAAGTTCGGGGTTGTCAATCCCTAATGCTACTCGCCCCAGATGATCTTGGCCAAGGATGTCACATTCTCGCGAAGAGAACCTAGAGCATGGGTGTTCGTTTTGGGACATCTCCTGCGATGGGGAAGAGCCCGAGTTCCCACGTAGGAAACCCACGAACACATGGTAGCTGGTGCACAGAGCATACCATACTGGATTCTTAAGGTCCAGAAGACAATAATAATCTCAAATCGCAAGACAAGTATGTAACTCGTCCCCCATATAATTCCACTTAACTAGACTCAACCCGGGGAGTGGACATGTTTTACGAAGAAACTCAAATTAAAACATGTCCTTTCGAACCAATCAAGTTTCGATTAAGCCACGACCGATTAATCCGGCACGCAATTTCACCACATTGCATCCAATCGATCACATTCGATTAATCTTGATAAAGTCTCAATTGGAAATTCATTTTCATGATGCATATAACATAGTACATACGTGGGCAAGGCATACATGAATCCTAATTCATGATAAGTGCTCTCATCAGCCCCTCATGCATCATTCATCATCATAATATCAATGTTCATCATCATCCTTAAACCCCACATGTGTGTGTACCTAGTAGAAGCACTTCACTCAATGCATGTCAATATGCTTATAATTCACTCACCATCACACTACACATGTGTATCATCTAATCATGAATTTCAGTAAAAATCATAGGAGAAGAATTGTTAAAATCATAACTCAAATCAAAGCTTATCTACAAGCTAAATATATATATATAAGGTCATTCAATTCATTCTTGAGCCAAGATATACACCACACATTCACACATCAATTAACTACATTCTAACATGACATATCAGTCCATTAGTACACTGTAGCTCTATTGAATATATACTTAACTATAGAGGATCAACCATTTATAACTTCAAGATGGCAATTCCAACATCATGTATCCAACCACAAGTCATTCTACATAACACCAATTATATACCACAACTTCATAACCTCAGTAGTATACCCTTTCAGTAGCATACTATAGCTCAAAATACTCTACATACATATAAAAATGACATATCAAAGTGAAATTACCGAAATAAACATCATGCACAAAATGCAACATCTACTGTGTAGCCGTTCAAACGCCCAATAGGGCCATTCGATCGGCTAAATAGGAAATCTATCAAACTGACAGTGTTGCCGTTCAAACGCCCAGGAGGGCCGTTCGAACGCCAACAAGGCAGAATCGACCTTCTTCTCCATTTCAAATTTTCAAACCGAAACACCATTGATGAAACTTAAAATCTCCATCTAGCAACCTAAATGTCATTAAAATTGCACCATAACTTCTAGAAAGTTAATCTACATCATAACAAGATAAAACCCTATAAAATCGGGATTAAAGATTACCATTTACTAATCATGTCATTAAAGCACTAAATCAAGTAAATTCACTCAAAATAAACCACAAAATCAAGAGTTTTACCATAGGAAGACTGAAATTTCGAAAATCTATTACCTTATCCCTTGATTAGGCTTAGATTTGATGGTCACCCTTCTTGAAAACCTTACAAAGACAAAGTTTAAATTAAACTCTATTAAAACCGATTTAATAAAGAAAACCCTAATGAAAAACTTAGATTTAGGGCTTGTTGAACATAAAAATCAGATTTTTAGATCTAGGGTTTGAAGTAGAGATGCAAATCAGTAGTTTTGATGTTTAAAAACGAATCAAAACAAAGGGGAAATGATAGATTTAGAAAGGATTAGGAGAAATTCTAGGATTTATAGCTTAATTAGAAGAGACTTACCTTAAACTCTTTCTAATCCGGGCCTAATTGGGGAATTAGGCCTAACCTCCCTTTCCCAGCCTATTCCCAAAATAAAAATGGCTCAAGTCATACTATTTATAGTAGGGTTTGGGGTATGTATGGGTAAGTAGTGGGGTATAAATAGAATAAAAATGGGTAATTTAGCTATTTGAGCACTAATTAAACTTGAAAAAATTATGAAAATTTTTGGTAAAGGCTTACGTTGATGTCTGGGTTAATTTGGTCCAAAAACCCAAATTTTGACGGTGGGGCCCACAGAAAATCAGAAAAATCTTAAAAATTTAAATTTGACTCAAAATCACTTAAAATCAATAATTGTAAATTTGGTTTTGATTAAAACTATAAGAAACACTATTTATTTACGAAACCACCAAATTAATAAGAAAATGAGTTAACCACGCAATAACCGATAATTAAAAAGAAACGAAAACTGGTTTAAAAATGAGAGTCCTTACATAGTGTATGTGTGTGACGTAGGCGGGTCCCAGTCAAATTATTGTTATGATGATTAATGTGAGGTTGGCACGACCGCCCCCACCACCCTTAGACCCCGTGGCCCGTTTCGACTCACCCGGACCGATCAATGTGAACCGAAATGGGCCCGAGCCCATACCATGGTCAAGCAATAAATAAGTTTTAAGAGCCTTAATTAGAGACTCTTAGAATTTTTTTTAGATTTGGATGAAAATTTGTGGTGCTCTCACTTCCCTAAAGATAAGTAATTTAATTATTTTCTCCTTAAGCCTTTGATTCTTAATGGGAAATTGAAGGATCTTCATATTTAATTATAATTCTCATCATTTCTTCTTCTGAAACCCCCAAAATTTTTTTAATTCATGAACCTTAGATCTAATGAAAAATTTTAATTTTGTTGAATAAGGACCTTTTGATTTAGGACAATCATTGAGGAGTTCTTCTATCCTAGAGGTAAGAGGTTTTTGTTTGACGAGGTTTTAATTGCATTAAATTTATGTTATAGGAGAAATCATATTCTTAAATATTGGATATGACTTGAATATTTTGGTACGGTTAATAATAATATTTATGTGTGAATGGGGTGCATAGAATTGAATGATTACTATATTGTAAAATTTTATATATGTGGACAAGATTGGCAAGTTGAATAAATAAGAAATGCTTAGGTACGACGATGATGGTGCAAATATTGTGGATTATGTTGTGCATAGTGGGGAATATGTTGTGCTCTAGATGTGATTTTATTTAGTTGATTAGTAGATGATGAAACAGGTAATGTCTAACTAGTTGATTTTGATCCTGACTGAACTGAACCTTGCTGCAAATTTGTGAAGGATGGTTACCGTTGTACATATAATCTTGAACATATATATACGAATTTAAAATGCTCAGTTGACAGGGAAGTAATAGCGGGAATTGTCTTTGGACCCTCCATAGGGCTCAGGTCGTGACATGAATTGTTACAACGACTGACCCATAGTCCAAGTCCGTGACTCCGAGCCACATTTTCAGTACTCAAGCAAGCAGAAGTTTTAGATCCAAATTATATAAGATAGGCCAGAGTCGGACTCATTGCTGAAAGAGAAATTCGTAATTATGTTATGGGTTCTTTGCCTTACATACGATATGAGATGGATTATGTAACTTTTGCCTTATTTCTTATACTCCCTCTCCCATTTGATTTTTCAAAATGAGAAATGAACTAAACTAGCTAATTTTGAAAACATGACACTTATTTTTGGATGGAGTGAGTACATCGCTGCCTTGTATCTCTCCCCTTTTTAGCTGAATGAAATCGGGAAGATTGCTTGGCATTAACGCGTGCAAGTGGAAGCTAACCACGGGTATGGAGGAGGGGAAGGAGGAGCCAGTCGTCAGAGACATAAGGCGCCACTACTGTGAATTTTGTGGCATTTGTAGATCCAAAAAAGCCCTAATTGCTGCCCACATCCTATCTGAGCATAAGGTACCCTGCAACATCCCCTTTTCTAGGGTTTACCCTTGATTTCTCTGTTTGTTGGTTTCTGTGAGTATTCTTCCAACGGTTATTTTGACGAAGCATCCTATGTAATTAGGAGGAAGCTGAGATGAAAAAAAATGAGGCGAACAATGGTGCTGGTGAGCCGCGCTCATCATGCAATTGCAAAGAATGCGGAGCCAGCTTTCGGAAGCCTGCACATCTGAAGCAGCATATGTTAAGTCATTCCTCTGAGGTATCTTCTACCCCATATACTTGATTTATGATTTTATTTTTTTTGGGTATTGGTGCTTTTGGAGTTGCTTTGTTGTTGTGTAGCGATTGTTTAATCTTGGTTGGTGAAATTGATTCTCTTGGTTATCTAATGGGTAATTATGGCCAATTTGTTTGGATGTGTTTAGGATTGTTTTTGGAATACCGTTTGTTCACCCAAACAATTTTGATTGAAGAAGTCTTCAAATTCCTAAACCAATTGTATATTTAGGCTTACTTGATTACTTCTTTATTTGCTTCTAAGATGGTGCTGGATGTGCAGGATTGAGGTTTTTATTTGGTAGTCATATCAGAACTCTGTAATGGTGTGTGAAGCATTGGATCCCATTTGAAGAACTCCAAATTGCGAAGAGGCAGACTTGATGTTCTTGAATGGACCAGTAGCAGGATGGTTGACCCTCCTGTGAAACTCCATCGAGTGACGCCTCAATCACGCACAAGGTTGGCTTTTTCTTGTGTAACTTTACCACTAGTCAGTGCTCTTTTATTATATATGTCATTCGTGGTGTATTCCTGTCTTCTGAGTAAACGGTGACTCGTCAGGTGCCTTGCATCTTGCTATAGTATCAAGGACTTCATTTGTTTTTTTCTTTGACTGCCTCCACTTGCTGGTTTTAAATTGGAGATAGAAAAGCTCTTGCTTTGATTTACGTTATCAAGTGTTAGAAATATGGTTGTCTTATGTTACTGGTTAATTTTATGACATAAATTCCTTTTCTTAAAGAGGCCATTTTAATTTCCTGTAGATGATTGGCAGCCTTTTGCTCACTGGTTTTTAATTGGAGACAGAACACCTTGCTTTCAATCGTGTTAGGCCGTGCTATAAATATGGCAATCTATTCCTCATGTCTACAATTTTTTCTCTCTAGTCTGTGTCTTAAGGTGATGACTTTAATTTTCTCGTCTTGAAGAGGCCATTTCATTGTCCTGTGGATGACTGTCACGCAAGTTATAGACGGAAGGATCATTTAAACAGACACATGCTTGGGCACCAAGGAAAGCTCTTCACATGTTCCACTAAAAATTGCAATCGGAAGTTTACCTTCCAAGCAAACATGAAACGGCATATGAAGGAATTTCATGAGGAAGGTTCTTTTGTTGGAGGTCCGAAGTTGCATATTTGTCCAGAAACTGGATGTGGAAAGGCTTTCAAGTTTGTATCGAAACTAAAACAGCATGAGTTATCTCATGGTAGGTCTTTAACGAGTATATTGTGTATGTCCTAATTGCTTGATATTTGCAGCTGCAGAGCATCTTGTTAATATATTTATTCATGATCTGTTTTGTACGAAGGTTTGAAATCAATTGCTTGTTTCTTTCTTACAGTTAAATTGGAATTTGTTGAAGTAATATGTTCTGATCCGGGATGCATGAAGTACTTTTCAAATGTAGAATGTCTTTAGACCCATATACAAACTTGTAACAAGTATGTTAATTGTGAAGTTTGTGGGAGTCGACAGCTAAAGAAAAACTTGAAGCGACATTTGAACACTCATGACCAAGCAGTTATAGATGCAAAGAAGATCCATTGCAGCTTCAAGGATTGCCACTGCACATTTTCTACAGTAATATTTACATGTCCTTCTGTTTGAGGATTGTGTTACTCTGGCCAACTTCAGTAACGTTAATATATGCCATTTATACTCTTGGATCTGCAGATTTCAAATCTCAAGCAACATGTGAATTCTGTCCACCTCAAGCTCCGACAATTTACTTGTCGAGTGTCTGGCTGTGGGAAGACGTTTCCATACAAGCATGTCAGAGACAATCACGAGAAATCTGGAGCTCATGTATATGTACATGTGAGTACTCTGTTTCAGGTTGAGTAGAACTTCAACTAGGAGTGAGGTGCTTCTAGTTAGAATGATAATTGACTTGGTTTTATGTATTTTGGTACCATATTTGCTTGAGATATGGCGTCTTATATGTTGCTGATTTAAGCATTGGATTTTATTGCAGGGAGACTTTGTGGAGTCTGATCAGCAATTCCAATCACAGCCAAGGGGTGGTCGGAAAAGAAAGGCGGTGAATGTAGAAAATTTGCTTAGAAAGAGGATTGTACCTCCTGGCCACGGCTCAGATTCTGTTTTAAGTAGAGGAATAGAATACCTCATGTGGTTGACTTCTAATGACGATTAGGAAAAAAATTAACATTATGCTGTCTTGAAACTAGTTCATGTTAGAGTAAATTTTTTTCCGTATTTGGAATGTAAATTTTGTAAATGCAAGCCCTTCTTTTGGCCATATGTTTATAGGTACCTTTGCTTTGCCCAGTTTACAAGGATAAAGCTTCTTTTAGCAGCAAGATTAATTGTTTATTTTGCTCCCTCCATCCTAAATTAATTGTAGTGTGGGCATTTGTAAGGTTTTTTTTTCTATTGTAGTTTTTATATCCTAAATTAGTAGTATGAATACTATATGGGCATTTTTAATGTAAGTGGGGATGTTAACGAGCTGAGCTAAGTCGAGTTTTGGGTTAACTTGGTTCAAATTCATAGTTTTGGGTATTGGCTCGAGCTCGGTTTAAACTCGACTTAAAAAAAAAACTAGAAATTCAATACATGCTCGAGTTTGAATTAGTATATGCATAATTTAGCTGAAATTTGGCTCACTTGACCACTTTACCTAACCTTTTGTGTTAAGCATTCTACCAAATAAAAATGATGTTCTCATAATTTAAATATTTTTTTATTAAATATAATATTATCATTCCGTCGTTAAAGTTGTGCACTTGGCTTATGTTATTTTAAATAATATTTATACTTCTTTATATTTATTATATATTTTAATACATGAAAATGAGTGCAAAAACTTAATTAATATTTTTACCTCATTATACCAATATATATTAATTGTTTAATAAAAAATTAATATTATCAAATACTCTCTTCATCTTAAATTAATAACTCTATTTATTTTTTTAAAATGAATTAATTTTAATTTATTTTTAAAAATTAAATAGAGCTATTAATATAAGACAAATGAAGTATTTATTTATAGATACAATATTATATAGAATTGTCATCATTTATTAAAAGCTCATATATTTGTAAATAGACAACTAAAGTATAAATAATATTATGTACTTATTAATTAGCTTTTTTTCTAATATTTTCATTTGTTATGCTATATATTGTGTTTATATGTTTAACCACATATGCATCTTTTAGTAGTATTCTATAAATATGTCACTATTATTAGTACATATGTACTCCCTCCGTACCATTAAAATGTTCATATATTTATATTCTATATATTTTGTAGTAGTTTTGTATTAACATGTCATTATTATTATCACATATTAGTACATGCGGCATCACAACCTCTTTTACATACTCTAACCTTTGTATGAAATATATTTATTATTTGATAACCTAAAATTTCTAAATCTTTGTATTCACTTCTTACTTTAAGTGTCAAATCTTATAATCATCAAAAAGAAAAAATTAGTGCCTTTGTGGTTAACTATATTTTTGTATATGAGATATCATATATGAATGTATATAATTTATTTCTACTATACATAAATATAAAATTTTAAAAATATCTTATATAATATATGTATATTATCTCTCTTTAAAATATTTACTTTTAAATAATTTATATTATGTATAATGTGTAGGGGTGCTAAGGAGCCTGGTCGAGTCGAGTTTTAGTATGTGAGAACATAAACTTGATGTCTTGTCATCTTGGACCTATCCCAAATAAATATAAATTACCCTAATTTTATGAAAAAAAAGACTATATGACTCAATGCTTAAAAATATTTAGAAAATTATTGTAAAATTTGAATGTATAAGGATTCCAATAGTAGTCTTCATAGAAAATTTGAAAAGACATATCATAATTTGTTTGATATATAAATATAATAAATAATATTACCATAATATATTGTCTAATGATTAATATATTGTTTGATATGTAGTATAATATATCATATTTTTTACTTGATTGTATTATATATGTATATACTTTATTAAATCTTATTTCTATGATATATCTAAATTTCAATACATATCACATGTGGACATATCTTTATAATGTGTCTTTAAATGTTTACATCTCAAAAATATATGTCATGTGTAATATAAGCTAATATTTAATACATAAACATTATACATTTATTAATAACATATAAACTTGTAATATATATGTATATATTATAAATATAAATTGGGATTGATAATTGTGCATAAGTATACATAAGTATCAATATGTATTTATAGATTTTTACAAATTTCATTCAAGTTCAAGTTGAGTACGAGCCAAGTTTTATTCGAGCCATGTTGAGTTAAGCCAGGGTATACTCAAACTTAACTCAAAAATATTTGAGTTCGAGTCGATTTCGAGCTAAGCCACTTTGAATCAAGCCATATTCGAGTCGAGTCAAGTTGAATTGAGACACCTTTACTCGACGAGCTGGCTCAACTCATTAACACCCCTAAATGTAAGGTTCGAGAAGCGATGCCTTTTTAGCTACTAATCAAACAATGAGCATTAATCTGGGAATTGGTTTTTTCAATGTGTACCATTAAAGTGGGACTAGGTGACTCTATATCACACTTTTCCTTTTGAAGTATGCTGGCTTTTTAATTTCATAAAATATCATTTTTTTGTTGTTTTTATGCATTGTTTTTTATTGAAAAGGCTGGTAGATAATTATCTTGAAATTTGGGTACGTGATATTTTGCATAAATCTTCCACAAAATCCTCAAAAACTAGTATTCAAACCTGGTATGAAAAGAATGATCCAATTATGGCATTACTGATGGTTTACACGAAGTTCAACCGGGAAATTGATGAAGATAAAAAGGAACAGTTTAAAAACGCACAAGCTCAAGCACAACTGTGTGTGCTCTGCCACTTATGAGAGCCCACTTTCAACCTAACTAGGTCGCAAGTCGCAACTTCTTGGGGAGATACTCTCGGAGTTTTAGGAAACCATTTTTCATATATTGTGATCCTATACGATGCATTATCTGTCTTGGCCGGCTCAAATTACCCAAGAGATAAACAAGCAAGCAGAAGGAAGTTATTATCAAATTTGATTTAGGAAAGTGCAAATTAGAAGTCACCGGAAGCTTTAACCATGTTATGGTTCTTAAAAGTTCAAAAATCCATGTGAATCATACTGTTCGCTTCTACATGACCTCAACAACAGCTCTACCGACAATCTTTCCACTATCAAGATCCTCGTAGGCTTTGCCAGCTTCCTCAAATTTACATTTCCTTGAAACAGAAGCATTAAGATTAAAGACACCGGTCTCAGCAAGCTTAATAACTTGGGGGAGATCTTGCCTTGCTCGAGCTCCATATGAGCCTATAATTTTCACCTGCATAACAGACGTAAATCAGACAAAAAAACAACTTTATAATGCTGAGCACATTGTATGCATACCTGTCTGCGGACTAGTCGGTTAATGTCTACTTCACCAACAGCGGTAGATGCAGCAAGCCCTATCATCACAGCTTTTCCACCATCTCGTACACTTTGAGCGCATTGTGAGAAGGTCACGGGTTTCCCCAGTGCTTCCACAGCAACATCAACACCCCTTCCTCCTGTTATTTCCTGTCAACAGTTGGTTGGAACTAATTTTTAAACAAGCAATTACATATGAAAATGAAAATGTGATTCACAAGGGCTAACCAGTTATTTTATGTTAATGAGCAGTACTTGATGACATATCAACTGCAATAAACAAATCTCCAGGATTGGCTTTTGAATTCCGTGCCATAAATTTCCATTGCATCCTAATACTTAACAATGATATGGGCTAAGTTGATCCTCTAGTTGACCATAGAGTCATGTGTTCCAATAGATAAGTAAGGCCTTTGTCAACAAGTGACAAATGAACTAGCTAAAAAAGTAAGATCTAGGAATACGCTGTATTGATACACTAAATTACTCTTCGTAGGAATTGCAAAAAGTTCATCATATAATTTATAAGTTTAAAAAATTAAGAAAAACTAGTTTCTTACATTTATGCAAAAAACTGACATCTAACTGTGCCTAACATCTTCCTTGCATGATTGACAAAGTGTTTGGTGTGTGTGTGTGTTGGATGTGGGGTGTTGGGTTGCAAATCAACAGTGCTAGATAGGCATAGTTACCTAAAATTCTCCATTGTAAAGTTAGAGAGAAAAGCTATTGTTTTGCACATATCTGAGCACAGCAGTGCAGCCAACATTCGGGACAGAATGACCACTGTTTCTGTCATCTCTGGGTTAGGTTTCTCTTTTGCGAATTACTATTTCATTGCTGTTTACACCCTTAATCGTCAAGAAAACTATGAAGTCACAGTAAGTACCTTTATCTTGTCAACAACATTTTCTTCCCTTGCATTTATGGTGTGAGTTGCTCCCATCATCTTTGCATTTTTAAGCTTATCATCTTGAACGTCTACAGCAATAACTTCAGCTCCACCAAATGCACGAGCTATCTGCAAACAACTGGACAATTTACTTCAGTTATAATGATGGACGGCTAGAATATAGGCATAAAAATTAATTTGTATTGCTTCCTTCACTAGATATTGTTCTCATAGGCTGGATATTGTGTTGCATTCTTTGATATAGATTGTTCTTTACTACACAAAGGTGATAAAACAACGTTAAAGAGTTAATTTCTCCTTGAACTAGATGACTGAAAAATAATGATATTAATTCAGTTTTCAGTTCATTTCATTTGCTCTCTTTTTGTAAACAATATTCTAAATTAGAACCAATCAGAAATTATTAGTGAATAAACAGTAATGGACTTCACGGTCAATTGGAATCATTAGGCAGAACCAGTGGGGGCGCCCAGTCCCTACATTCAGCCTCTCAAGAGAATCAATACCCAAGGGAAGGTTTGAATTCATCAGGAGGTATCATATGTAATTCAGTTCCTTCCCTAAAGAAAGAGAAAGAAAAGGTAAACTAGAAACCTTGATCCAACACCACCAATCCCAATGACAGCTACACTATCTCCAGCACGCATATCAGCAGCATGCCTCATCGCACCAAAAGCAGTAAATACTGCACAACCCAAAATGGCTGATTCTGAATATGGCATTGAGTTGGGAAGAGAAGCTAATGCATTTGCAGGAACAACACAGTACTCTGCAAGTCCTCCCATGCTGTACATGTATACTGGCTTTCCTGCCCAGAAAGGAAGATATAAAATCAATTGCAGATGCAAGCCATTCTATTTTATGTCACCACAGTGTGATAACACTATCATGACTAAAGTGATTCACTTTTTAGAAGAGAAAGAATCGTACAACAAGAGAATACCATTGCTGCGAAGAAATAGCCGAGTTTCACCATCATAAAGTGTTCCTTTTGCTCGATTGTATGCAAAGAAGGCCTCACAAATATCTTCTTGACCCTAGTCTCAGGTACAAATGAAATTAGATGGTTTAAGTGGCCCATCCAGGTCAAGGACAATGATGCTCAATTTTTTAGGAAAGAAAAACAAACATGCTCATATGTGCAGAGATGGCACAAAACTAAAGCATGTAAAAAAATTCAGTATTCAAAAATTACCTTTACACAGTAGAAGCAATTGCCACATGGCATGATGAATGCTCCCACAACGTGAGATCCAATGGGAAGCCTGTATCCACCAGCAGATACATCAGCCCTAAAATCTTCAACATTCTACTACATATTTACCTTCATGTTTCAAAAACGGTGTTCACCATGAGGATTATACACTATCAACAGCCAATAAAATCTTAGTTTATACACCTAACTGAGTCAATTCCAGCAAGAAAGGGGCATAGTCAGATCCTTCCAATCAGGGATAATCTTAGTAAGGAAAGAAAATGCTACTTTGATGATCCACAACAAGCCAATATCAATATTGTGAAATCAAAACTAACCAATATAGAGATCAAAGCCTATATGATGCCAGCATCAGAGTGTGGATAACAGAACTCCTGATACCAACCTCTTTATGATGCCAGCATCTGTGTGAGCACCATGTTCGACTACTTCTCCAGTAATCTCATGGCCCACAACACAAGGACTGGGAAACGGGATTTCTCCCTTCATCACATGGAGATCCGAATGACAGACACCACAAGCTGCATTCACAGACTAATTATGATTAGTGTCACGAAATTACAGAGATGACTTAGTCTAGACAGTTTTTGTTTTTCATGAACACAAAGCAAATGACAGGTAGCTCTTTCTTTCTTAATCTAATTATCTTGTTCCAATATCAAAAGTACATCCGATGTTCTTCATCGTGATCTTCAAAGGCATAGTAAAAAGGAAAGATGCCGAACCTTTGGTTTTGATCAAGATTTCTCCGGCTTTGGGGCGGGGCATGTGAAACTCTTCGAAGGTGAGGGGCTTGTTGGGCTCCCAGAAGACGGCCCCGCGCATGAAAGACGGGCCGTTTCCGAGATGATAGCCACTCAGCTCGCTCTTGGAGAGCCCCGAAGAGATCCATCTCCGATACGTCGACGACCCCGACTGCCGACTGCGCATCAGACCGCGCAACACAGAGAAGAAGGCCATTGATCGGAGAAGTTAGAGGAGTCCGAGCTCCGAGAAGAGGAGATTCACACGACAGACAACGAGGAACTGGACGAGATGAAGTTTTCCTTCGTAAAACTACTTAATTATTCTGATAATTAACTTCTAAAATATCATTATCTGACAATAATCCATGTTGAAGACGGAGGCGGATATGCGGGTGTCACGTGCAGAGAGTCCCGCTTGGCTGGCTGTAGGGTTATCGGACGGGTAACAATATACCTGTTTCACCCACTTGCCTAAACCAAAATTTTTATATGGGTAGGTACAGATAACCCTTTATCCATGCCATTAATTATTACTTATTTTAATATATATAATATTGATTACTAGAGAGACTCATATTTAGATATACTTATAATTTGTCCACTACCTCCACCCAGCCCAGCCCAATAATTTACCTAGCCAAGCCCAAAGTAAGCACCCCGTAACCCGACCTCAGGCCAAAAAAACTCTAAATCTTAGTTTGCAGTACATTTTCTTTCGATCAACCAGGGAGTTGGTGGCTAGGGCAATGGTGCATTGCCACATGGGCTTCTTCTTCTCTATTGGTTTTTCTATAATCCTTTATTTAGTTGCCTCCCTCATCTCTCCGTGATTTACCCGGCTGCCTACTTGCTCTCTCCCAAAGATTATCGAGTGATGGTCAGACGTCGTTAGGCTTCCCTTCCGCTGCATCGTTGACCCACTTCCCTTTCACCCCCTACTTCCCTTGGTGATTAAAAATCGTAGTTTTTATTGCGCTGTCACTGGGTGTTGCTGTTGAATAATTTCTAGGTACATTCTACATGTTGAACGTCATTTCTTCTTCTTACTTTTTTTGTAGAGTCAAATCCAGACAAGTTTTGTTCATCCTATGTTTTCTTATGCTATCATTAATATGGGCCATTGTGATTTTGACTTTCATTATAGTTGATTATAATATATCAACACCGACCAATTTTTTAACATGTGGTATATTTTACATGTCAAACATCATTTTTTTTTCTTCTTCGAACTCTCACTTGTAAAAGTTGTAGCATGTAGTCAGATTTGGAAAAAAAATTGTTCTTTTGATAATCTAAGAGTCATTTGTTTATCTAATTTATTTTGTTATTGTCTATTTTGCTACAAACTACTAGTTTATTTTGATATTATATATGTTTATTTATTTGTGCATAATCTATAGTGTTTATTTTGATTTGTAATAATATGTTGGATTTATCAATGACACGTATAGGTCATATGCTTTTTAATTGATTATAGCTTGCAATAATAATAATATATCAGAAAAGTGTCAATCTTGGCAAGGTTGGCAATAACAATGCTGTTGGTAAATTAAATTTTGTGTACATTAGATAGACTTTTAACATATATATTTGTTATTATTATTTATTAATTAATTAATTAGTCATTTACCTATTACCCGCCTATTTATCTGATAGGTAATGGATAAGGTAAAAGTAATGAATGTAAAAATGGGTAATGGGTAAGGTATAGGTAAAAATTTTAAAAGTGGGTATGGATATGGGTAAAGCCTTACCTGACTTATACACTACCCATTTGACAGCCCTAATTGGCTTATCGTTTGACCAAAGTAAGAAACTCTATTCGTACGCGAAAGTGCGGACATGGGTCCATGACACGACCAGCCAAACAAGCGGGGCAAAAAGTGTGAAATGAGGTGTAACTTCATGAACTAGATAAGGTCACTGTGGCCGCTGATTTGTGTCTGACGGTTGGATTAACAGAATAATTTTGGAACAGAAAAGTTGGAAAGATTGGGCCTAATTGTAGACTTTCTGAAGTTTCGATTTGGATTTAAGTTAATTTAATTAATGCGTCTTTAGGGCCATGCTTTGACAACTTTGTGCCACGGATTTCATGGTCTTGTCGAAGTATATAATAAACACATTGTGGAAGATCATTGGATTTTGTAATGTAACTTAATTAAGAATTATTATTACATATAATAAGCTTTTTTCATAGAAAAACTATGGGGTGGTGGCGCAGTTGGCTAGCGCGTAGGTCTCATAGCTTTCCGAGTTATCCTGAGGTCGAGAGTTCGAGCCTCTCTCACCCCAACGCCCTTTTTTTTAAAAACTTCTGTCTTGGTTAGGCAAGGGCAAGCATAGACGCACAACGGTCACTAGAGTGATTGAACAAGACTTCTTTTTGCGCATATGTAAATTATGTTCTTTATCAATTAACCCGCGTGCATTATGGTTTTATGTCTTGGTTAGGTAATTAATTGTGCTTTTTATCATTTCAGAACAAAACTTTATGATTTGGATACGATGTTATAGCTTAGGCTGATATTAATGGCCGAATAAGGTAATAAATTAATCTTCCATACCAAAGCGAACATTGATGTCCAACTTGACTGACCTTCACAAATATTCATTTAGCTACAAGGCATGACAAGAGAAACACCAGTATCTTCCCCAAACCATCGGCAAAACTGAAGATCAAGATGATGTGAGTACAATCTCTTCAGAAGTCAAGTATCTTGGTTGATAATCACGAGTTAACTTTATTGCGAAAAGGCATGCAAATATTGTTGGTGAACTACAGAATCCAGTTCTACATTCTCCAACAGCGTTACAGCTCTCACCAAATGGTGATTACTTATAGCCTTTTAGTGACACGAAATGCCTAAAGAATGAAGGCATGAAAATGTTGTTGCTGAACTACAGATTCTAGATCAAGGTTATCCTCCCAAATTGGAACGAATTAACAGCCTTGTGGTACATGAAATGGCCACAGAATAAAGACATGAAAATGCTGTTACTGAACTACAGATTCCAGCTCTAGCTTCTCCTATAGTTTAAATTCTCCCTAAGTGAAGCTTTCTTACAGCCATTTGAGACATCAAATGGAAACCACGAAAGCCTGTTATCTTTCCAAAGTAGAAGACCTTGATCATACTTCACATAAGAAAGTTAGTACCATCAAAGCCAATTATATCTCCAAAGCAAAAGACTTAACGAGCATCAACCACATCGATCCAAAAATATCACCAACAAATTTTAATGTTTTTTGACGACATGTTGGTTCTGTGAAGCAATTTCATCTCTTCGGAGCTCTTTAATAACGGCTGCAAGTGCCTCCGGATTCTGGCCCTGCTCAGAGAGGGCGATTAGTATTGAAAGCGTGTGACGATCAAGGCCTGTATCCAGAATCTTGGACATTTGAAATACCAACTCCAGAGATTCCCGAGCATTCCGAGCAGACTCTGGATTCATAGTCGATTCTAGACCAGCAAAAGAAGGAAGCTCTCTTTTGAGCAAGGGTTCCAGGCTGTTGCTACAGAATGCATTGACGAAATCAATGTCCCAAAACATTACTAGATCACACCAAATGGCACAAATCCCAGAAAGATTTTAACCCCAGATAATTTGAACATCACCAGATAAATTACAACTAAAAAAGAGCTCTATCGCAAAGTCGTAGGGCAGGAAAAAAATCAGATAGGGGCCAATTTGGCTCGGAAAATACAGGGAAAAATCGGCAACTAGAAAACTATGATATTAATATATTTGAAGATGCAAATCAATGCTATTAATATAACAAATGATTAATCCCAAAAGTTATCAACATAAAACCCAAGTATAAAATAGACAAGGTAGTTAGACTGTAAATACCTTATCAAATATAAAGCAATGGAAAATCTGAACTACAAATTTAAATCACTCCAATGTACCCATTGCTTCCTGCAAAGCTAAAGAAAATAACCCTTCAATATCGAACCTATTCATTCCATCCATTCAAAATTCAATCAAAACCAATTTCCATTCCAAGACTCCCAAGAAACAATCTGCTATCGGCTACTTTAAACATTTTTCACGCATGCAAAATTCAGAGAGCCAAGCACATGACCATAGGAACTCTGTTCATCAAGCAACTAAAGAAATAAAAATTGAAAAAACCTATAGGACGAACACAGCCAACAACTTTCATGAGAAATCTTCGTATAGTACAACCATGGGATCTGTAGTAGGCGAGAAAATTACCCATTGCAATATCTGCTAAAGAAAAAAAAATTTCCATATACGCAAAGGTTAGCAACCTTAATGAGATGTAAAAACTACCCATATACGCAAAGGTAGAAAACCTTAACGAGATGTAAAAACTAGCCATATACACAAAGGTAGACAACCTTAACGAGATGCAAAAACTACCGAATAACATTCATCAGACACAAAAATAGCATTAAGCCGACCATATTACGACCCCAAAAAAAAATAATCGACACAGATAACCTTGAGCTGCATTTGAGCAGATTGCATCAGACAATGGCATCAAATTAACCGATGAATAGAAGGGAAACATTTTCATATAAAAAACGAACATCAACGAATCACAAATTTAGATATATTGAAAACACCGAACCAAAATACGAAATAGCCTAAACAAGAAGAACAAAACAAAGGCTCACCTCAGAAGCAGCCGTAGTAAAATGAAGTTTGTGACAGAGCTTGCACCAGCCAACAGGATCAGAAATTCAGAATCAGATGGGAGCAGGCGCAGTGGAGAACTTCTGTTCTGGTGACTGGCGTTTGTGGAGGCCGCAACTGCAACGGAGCCGCGGAGGGGCTTCCTCGGTTCCTGCTTATCGTCCCCGATCGGACCTGGCGAGTGGCGACGGCGGCGAGTCTGGCGACCGGCTCTGGACTCTGGAGTCTGGCTTTTTGGGCTTAGGCGAACTGTGAAGGCAGAATGGGAAGGGCAGACAGACATTTAGGGCAATTTTTATTTAACGGCGAACTTTCAGAATGAACACAAAAAGGCGCCGACATTGTGATAATTCGGAAAAGGCCGCCCAATGGCTCGAATAGGCGGCGAGTTATTCTGCTGGGGGCAAAATGGCGAATTTTCTGATTAATCGCCGGCGACTTTGTGACAGAGATTAGAAGAGAAATGATACATCAAAAGTTTTGGTCAACCAAAAAAGTTGTTAAATTGTGACAATAAATATTTACTTCCATAAATTTAGAAGCAAAAAGGTCAGAGCTATGAGAAGCTATCAACCCATGCCGTAGCAAATCCACACATAATTAGCTCAATTCGAATCTGCTTCAAACAAATTCTTACAAAATGAACTCCTTCCGATCCGAAGACAGTCGCGACTGAGTACAAAAATGCAAAGAGAATAAGTTATTCTACTACTAAATCAACCAAAAAAACTTCACGTTTCGGTAAAATTTTGAGTTAGATCACGTCCCTCGGAGCCAAAAATATCGAACATTTCCAGGAAAATAATTTTTTCATGCCGATAAGCCTAATTTGCCAAAACATGCAAAAGAAGTGGAGAAATGATACATTAATCCAAGCGGGCTTCCGGACAACAAAAAAAAATTACATGACGTTGACAAGATTGAAGGGTTACAAATACTTTAGCAAAGGAAGGACGAATTTGGATGAATCGCTCCTCACTGTTGTCTGTTGTTGCCGTCCGTCGCTTTAGGCGTCGACGTTCACGGCGGAATTCGGGAAGAGAAAACGGAATGCTGGTTCTTCGCTCCAGCACTCCCGAGGCAATACAATTATATATATATATATATATATACATACATACAGCAAGAGATAAAAGAATTTAATCTAAAACATATAACCTAACTAAACTTTTACTGATTCAACTAACATGTGTTTCACCGAAGGGTTATCATATATAAGTATAAAATAGCTACTAATGTTGTAAACTCGTGTTTTAATAACAGGGCTGATTTTTTTTTTGTCCTCTTGAACCTGGTCCAGAATCTTAGGACTATGGATTAATTTTTCTGGAAGGATAGGGGGAGAGGAAATCATCCTCCCCAGCCCTAGCTGCTGCCTGAGAAGAGTTCTTCTCTCCCAGTGACCACCTTTCCCTCCTTGCGTCTCTCTCTTTGCATCCCTCTCTCAGTATCCTTTCTACTTTTCCCCTTTCTCTTTTCCGATGGGTAGCATCACTTAAAGGAGGATTTCGGTGACCAGCGATATCGTAATGGTGGTTTTGGACAACGAGAGGGCTGGGTTGCAAAGGGACAGCAAGAAATGTATACTTTTGGGCAGAATTTTATATCTTCCTTTCTACTTTAGATCAATTTTTCCTCCAATCCCAAAATTACTATTTACAACATCCTTTTGGGCAAGGAAAATACCCAAAACTATGTATTTTCTTTCTTACTTTTGTGCAATTACAGATTATAATTCACAATCATTAATTAGAGCATTGAATTGAATTTTTATGCTAAGTTTTAGAGAAGAAGAGTAATTTTTGGGCATAGGCTTTGGAGTAGGCTAAGGTGAGAACCCTCACCTATAGCATTGCTTGTTTTTCAGCATGAATCGTTGATTGATTATGGTTATATATGCATGTGTGAGACAAATTCTTCATGCTAGGTTTATTGTGAAATATTCATTATATAGGTGATGTATGTTTGCATTATTTATGATACGTTTTGTAGTAAATACAAGCATAGTTAATGTTTGAGATTCAAACTGAGTTAATTATGAGGCCTTGTCTAAAGTATGAAATACATTGTCTAATGTCTGAGATATAAAAAGGTTGTGAATGTATACACGGTTCTATTGTTGGTTAGATGTTTTGATTCATCTATATGAATTGTGCTATATTGGAGATATATTATGAATTAGAGATGTAGTCTGTGCAGCAGCAGTCATATGCGTAGGTTGTGATATAATTATAAGATGTTACAGGTTATACTCAAGAGAGATGCAAGAATGTTGATGTTTGATATAGATATGTGTATGTATAATTGCTACTATCTGCAGGTTGTGATGAATCGGGTCAAATATTAACTATGGGTAAATAGTACATATTTATGTTATGACAGGTTGATGAGTGAAATAGATAATATGTGTGGATCATAAAAGTTGTTATTTTAATTTGAATTGCATAGAATTTATTTTCTCTTCCTATGGGCATGTGAGAGTGTTACACTGCATAAAATGTAAGTCAAGAACAAACCTGAGAGTGAGATGTTGAACAAAGGGAGTTAAGGTCAGGGTGTAGGGCCTTAACTTCAGAAATAAGATAATAATTTTGCCTAGGTGTCACGTAGGGATAAAGGTAGACCCCAACCTTTTGGCAGTTCCCTCCGATTTTCACGGGTCATTACGAGTGCACACGTATGACCACTCACAACATTTTCGCACCGACGCAACCCACGGATCACAGCTAAATTCTCTAGGTGTTATGGGGAATAGGTTGTGTGTGTAATATGTTTTACGAGGCATATGGTGATTATGCAAATTTATGTTACGATGAATAATTATGTAAATGTTGAATTAAAATGATCATGCATATATGATGGTTATGTATAGATATATCATGCTGAGTTTGAATATGAATCTTTGTCATTGTATGATCAGTGCATGCTTAATTACAAGACATGTTTTGTTTGAGGTATTATCACAGAGCTTTGGCTCACGGGTGGAATGTCCCTTCCACCGGGTGTATTTTGCGCGCAGGTTTGTTTGCAGATTTGGATGCGTAGGAACGTCAAGGATGAGTAGAGTTTCCGTTCACGGGGTTGAGCATAAAATTAGTAGTAGTTTGATTTTAATGTTTATGAATAGGTCAAGTATTTACTTTGTAGTTGCAGATAAACACCCCTTGGGTGAAACTCATTTGATTTGATTCAATAAAAATTAATAAAAAAGTTATTCATGTTTCAGATTAAATTCTTTATCTTTTATAGTATATATTATTATATTGTCACAACTTGAGCTCAAGTGCACTCCGATGGTGTTGACGGCCTTTGGATCCTTCTCAAGGCTCAGGTCGTGACAAGTGTTCAAAGAAATCAAACTAATCCTAATTCCCTTTGTTATCCCTGTGACAATTATCTCTATCATTTCTTGATGTTCTTACGTAACCAAATTTGCGTGTAAAAATACGCCCGGTGGAACAGACATTCCACCTGTGAGCCAAAGCTCTATGATAATACCTCAAACAAAACATGTCTTGTAATTAAGCATTCACCGATCATACAATGACAAAGATTCATATTTAAACTCAGCATGGTATATCTATACATAACTATAGTATATGCATGATCATTTTAATTCAACATTTACATAATTATTTATTGTAACATAAGTTTGCATAATCACCCTATGCCTCGTAAAACATAATACACACACAACCTATTCCCCATAACACCTAGAGAATTTAGCTATGATCTGTGGGTTGCGTCGGTGTAAAAACGTCGTGAGTGGTCATACGTGTGCACTCGTAATGACCCATGAAAACTGAGAGGGAACTGCTAAAAGGCTGGGGTCCACCTTCATCCCTACGTGGCACTTGAGTAAAATTATTATCTTGTTCTTGAAGTTAAAGCCCTACACCCTGACCTTAATTCCCCTTGATCAACCTATCACTCTTAGGTTGGTTCTTAATCCTTGATATATCATTTATACAATGTAACACTCTCGCATGCCCATAGGAAGAGAAAATAGATTTTATGCAATTCAAATTAAAACAACAACTTTCATGATTCACCCATATTATCTATTTAATTTATCAACTTATCATAACATAAATATGCATTGTTTACCCATAATTAGTATTTGACTTAATTCATCACAACCTGCATAGAGTAGCAAATATATATATATATATATATATATATATATATATATATATATATATATATATATATATATATATATATATATATATATATACATATATATATATATATATCAAAAATATCAACATTTTTCATTTCTCTCTTGAGTATAACCTATAGTATCATATAGTTAAATCATAACTATGTAATAGTCACACAATTTCCTATCATACATCCTCTAACCTCATCCTGTATAAATCATTCTATCAACACAAAAAAACATTCATCATTTTAGCCTAAATATATACAAAACTGATTTGAATGCATACCAAATCATTTAGAGTAGAACATATATTAGCATTTTAAGGTAAAACTTACTTTTAGCAGTTTAGTACAACAAATCCATCAACCCATTAATCATACTTACTTTAAGACACATATTTATTCAACGTTGGGGCAGGACTTGTTTTACCAAAACACATGCCCAACGTTGGCATAAAATTTACCTATTCAACCACAACCCATACATATGGCTGCCTCTGCACCGGATACATATC
The DNA here is from genome assembly GCA_035235625.1 of Saururus chinensis. NCBI lineage: Eukaryota > Viridiplantae > Streptophyta > Magnoliopsida > Piperales > Saururaceae > Saururus > Saururus chinensis. The sequence continues at coordinate 12,892,728 of CP141140.1, read as the reverse complement.
TAATTCAAGTCATATCTCATATATGAGCACAATTTCTATAAATGAATCAAACAACAAGAGAACAATGCATACATTAACCCATCTCATGTGTAGATGTTAGACACATATTTTTCATACATTAGACATGACCTCATACTCAACTCAGCTTGTGTCTCAACCCCTAACAATACTTGTATTTACTACAGAACGTATCACATATATAGAAATAGTGCAGACATATATCACCTATATTGTTAATAACATTTCACAATAAATTAATAAATCTAGTATAAAAAATTTATCTCACACATGTATATATAATCATAATCAATCAAACGATTTCGGTTAGAAATAAACAATGTTATAAGTGAGGGTCCTCACCTTAGCCTACTCCAATGTATATGCCCAAAAGTTACGATTTTTCTCTAAAATTTAACATAAAAATCTAATTTAATGCTCTAATTAATGGCTGAGAATTATAAACTATAATTGTATAAAATTGAAGAAGAAAAGACATAGTTTTGAACATTTTCTCTTGCCCAAAATTTATTGTAAATAATAATTTCGGGATTGGAGGAGGAATGAGTTATCTAAATCAGAGAAGACACAATTTTGCCCAAAAACTTACATTTCTTGTTTTCCTTTTGCAGCCCAGCCCTTTCGTCGCTAAGGCTTAGCCCCCAACAACTTCGCCCGCCACCGAAAACCTCCTCAACCCGCTGCCCACCAAAAAAAGAGGGAGAGGGAGGATGGGGGAGTTCTATGAAAAGAGGGGAAAGGAGAGATAGGCTGTGAGAGAAAGAGAAGACGCTGAGAGAGAGAGACGTGCTGAGAAAGAGATGCAGGGAGAGTCGCTGGGAGAGATGGGGAGGTGGGCTGAGAGAGATGCAGGGAGGAGATGATTTTATTTTTCCCGTCTCCTACTAAACCTACGGCTGGGTGAGAAAAGGCTTTCTCTCCCCCGACGCTCCCAGAAAAAACAAAGCCCGACGGCACTCGGACCCGAACCGGGTTCAAGCCAATTAGTAGAAACAACACGGTTTACACATAGTCCCAGTTTGCTCGAGACTTGACTTGTGGGCCCATGCGTAGGCAAGAATTTCTAATCGACTTCAGGGCCCACGCTGTGGAACCCAAGTACGCTGTTGTCTTTCACCGGCCGTCGATCTATCGGGATCGATGGCGCCCGGGCCGGAGTCGGAGATGGTGTCCAACTGTCCATTTCAGTTCATCATCCTCAATTGCATCTTCCGTTGGATAAGCCGTAAGCAGGTGAAGGCATGGGAGTAGTGACTGAGCGTTAAAAGCGGGAGCTTCATCAGATGGGAATAGAGTAGAACTACAGACAGCTTCAGGCAGGCAGAGACCATTTTGAAAATATTATCATGAGCGTCAAAACCTCCCCGGCCATAAATCTCCCAAGTGCCCGTCCTTCTTCCTTTCCCACCAGGCTGACTCCACTCTCTCCCTTACTTCTGCACAACCATGCTCCAAAAAATACGTGTGTTCGGCGTCTTCAAGTCGGCCGCCGTTGGGAGCTCAAGTCGTCCTCTCTCGATCTTCCTCTTCTTCCTTTCCAGTCGGATGAGGTAACAAAAAATCACTTTCGTCAAGTTAGAATGAAAGGTTATATGACCGCAATACTTAACTAAATCTTAGCAACTAAGAGGAATCGAACTCTAGAATAGATATGATGGATTCAATCTGGTTTATTATTTTCGTGCGTTTTACTACGTTGTAGGTTCTCGTTCCTTCAGAGACTAAGACGCTGCATTTATATGAGGCGAGGTTTCTTGCACTGCTGGAGGAGGTCTTCTAATTTCCCTTTTAAGATATATTTGATTTGTTTCTTCTTTCGTGCTGTAGTTCTTCTACTTGGTGATAGCACTATCAATGAAGAAAAGACAAAAAAAATAAAATTCATTAGAGATCATGACTGCTGTCCCACTCTTTTTGTGGCATGTTTTTCACCTTGTCATTTGATTTTTGGTAAGACCAAGTTGCTTACCTTTTGTAGGACTAGGCAAGTGAATTCTCTTTATTGTTGAAAAAAATGGAGAAGAACAAAACAATCAGCTCTTCTGCATTTGAACAAGACTTTTGAGCTACATTGTTGTTTTGTAATATCTGTGTCCACAAAAAATTGTGTATAACTCAATACTGTAAAACAAATTGTCTTTGGCTTTTGTTAATCCCTGAAAATATCTAATTTAAATTAGCAACACTACAGAATTTAATGTAAATTTGTGGACAATATTGCTTTGTCATTGTACTATCGAATTATATTTTAATCCTGACCAGCTGGACCTATATATGGGTACGAATCATATGACATCATATTTTAGTTCATTGGCTCTGCTTTCTACAGTCCTTACTCAGAAAGAAGAATCTTTTTGTCCACTTCGTGTTGGATCCAGTTGTTACTCAAGATTCATCATATGAAGCATCATTTGCTGCTAGATTCGGCTGTCTAGTTCTTGTGGAAAATGTAAGTGTTTGAAATTGGATACGTTTGGCTATATGCCAATCGGGGGTTGACTCGGGGATATCAACAACACTCCATACTATTTTGCTCTAATTGTTTTATTTACTTCTCGTCTCGGCTTAGGTTGAACAGTTGGATATTGGCGCTCTAGTTTCAATACGAGGAATTGGGCGTGTGAACATTGTGAAACTTGAACAAGTACGTCACAGCAAGTGCTTGCTAATACATAGTTTTGAATTGGACTGCATTAATCCTAGTTATTATACATGTTTGTGCACTGACTAACACATAAAGAGATTGTTATTCTAATTAAACTCAAGACCTATAGTTTTGTCACATTTGATGACCTGCAAAAATTGATAGTCAATAGTTGAGATATACTATCTCTTAATAAAGTCAAGCCAGTGGAAGATGTATTTTTTGTAGCCAGATTAACGAAAATTCAAGTTTTGTAATAGTAAATGAAAATGTAGTAAATTTGATTGTGTTGGAAGATGCACATTTACGTGCGTTCCAGTAAAAAAATTTAAATTTCAATAAGGGATTCCTTCAGAATAGGATTCACCAAAATTAATTTCCTTTCTTTTACATTTGTAACCAATTAGCTTAAAATGGAAAGCCATATTAGGATTGCTTTTCCTGGTGTTCCAATGACATTGTGAGAGCAAAACTGAGTAAGTTCTGCTTGGTGGGAGCAAAACTGGTTGCTTGGCACCAGGTTAAGTGCTAGGCGGCTAAGAAGAGGCATGTATAGAATGAGCACGGTTTAAATGAGAACTTTCAGTCCATAAAAAAAAAGGGACAAGCATTGAGAACCTTGAGAAGGATGGATGGAAAGACTCAGATGATGTCATTTGATAGAAAACACATTTGATGAAACTTGAGTATTCTCTGTAGGTGATAAAGTATTTTTGGCTTAGTAAAAGTTCAATTTTCTTATTGATAAGACATGAAACAAGTTTGTCCAGCTATTACATGCATGGTAGGTGGTAAAGTTTAGGTGAAGTCATTTAACATAAAACAGATTTGATGAGAAGAGATCAATGATGAGACTGATGATTGAGGAAATGATGGCTAAAAGCAACATGCTTGGGGCTCTGAATTTCTTTACATGTGTGGTACAAAAAGAGGTCCCAGAGCAGTTGAACAGGAGGTTTAAATCAAATCATTCTCCCAACATAATTTTCTGCATATTATATCTACCTCTGTAGAATGAGAAATTCGTGGTATTACCCCTGCTGATAGATTTTGAAAGCTGACCAGAAAAAAAATTATAACAGAGAGGAAAGGTGAAGTCGATTATATACATGTTACTTTTAGGACTCTTGTCTGGTGTGACAATATATAATAATTATGTTGATGATCATGGCTAAAGCAGGTAAGAGGAGAACATATTTCACTGGCAACATATATATGAGCCTTACTAACCATTGAATTATATATTTTGCTGAAAATATAGTGGTTATAACATTCTGCTTTTACTGCAATGCTCTCACAATTTTTTAGATTTATACCAGCCAGTGACATTTTTTTATAATAAAAATGTTAGGAATAATTTTTATAATAAATTATCACTGAGCTTCTTGATGTGCATAGATTGAACCTTACTTGAGAGGCGTTGTTGTGCCAATGCAAGATGCAACACCTGAATGCTTGGAAACATTAAATTCCACAGTTGTAGAGCTGAAAGATGCTCTTTTCAATTTACAAATGCTGCAAATTAAATTGAAGGTAAGTAATAGATATTGCGATTTTGTTATTACCGGAAGTACCTTACTACATTTGTACATTAAGTTGTGGAGTATTATCAAGCAAACAACTAGCTTAGTTGTTCATTGAAATTTTAATTCTATCTTAAATTGAATTATAATGTAAAGTTCCATCATGAACTAGATGTAATAATGAAATTGCCAACCACATATTGCCTGGCTGAACATGGTCAGCAAATGTAATCTAACGGTCTGTTATAGTTGTCCATTTGGGAGAACCCTCTGAAAGAGAATCATGGTAGGAACCTCAGCTGGTGACTCTGGATAGCAATCATACTTGCGATATTGAACCTTCTCTCCTCAATATATCTCATATTGGACTATGTTTTCTTCTTGTAACTGACATGTTGCTCTTGAATTCAAATCATAGACTCACAAAGATGAACTGTTACAAACTCGCCTTACAAACTGCATAAGATGGGCAGAGAAAAAACCCTTCATAGATTGTGATGATGCTTTTGTCCCAACATTAGCTGAGCGGATATCCTTTTCTGCTCTCCAGCCTGTTTCAGGTCAAATCATGTTCTTTTTTTACTAATCATAAATTTTTATATTTCTTGCTTCAATAACCTGTGCAACTTCGTTACCTCACATTCTAATTTTTAAGTATGTTTTGACAGCATCTTCAATATAAGATCATTTAAACTAGAATGTTGAATTGTATTCCTAGTATGTTTTTGTTGGTTTTTTCAAGGAATCACAGACTAGAAAAAAAACATCAATGCTCATTCTTTGCTTACTGATTTTTGACTAATAAAGAAAAATCCCAAAGTAGTCACTCTTATAAGAATGGATTCAGCATGCATATGAAACATTTTGACAAAATCTCAGGCTCAACAATTTACCTGGTCATGCCTAAAATCTGCTTGTGAATTAGTCAGCTAATAAACAAATGGGATTGTAAAAGAAGTGAGAGTTTTGGACCATTTTGAATAAATCATGTTGACCTTTATTGGTTGGCATTCTTTTTCTGAACTCAAATGCTGTTTAAATAGTATGCCTTTGGTTTTCTAGTAAAAATTTCTTTCCTGGATTTCCTAGTACTTGTGGCTCTTAATTTGTAATTTTTTTTCTTGTGAGATACTTGGCATGCTCATGTCAACAGGATCTACAAGGTCAGAGTTGCTGGCTCTACAAAGACAGAAATTGCATTCCATGGATTTATTAGACACATTAGAAAGGTTAACTGGTTCCATCAAATTGGTTAAAGAGAGCACAGCAATGGTTGCGGCCAAACTTGCCATTCAGTCCTTGGATACATAAAAAAATAACCACATGTTACCCTCAGGCAACTTGATGATAAAATTGCAGGCCTTAAATAATATCTCTCTTTATGTTGAAGTGGAAGGAACTACTAACTTGGAATCTTAGATTACACTCAGATATGAATATGCTTCTTAATTTTTCTAAATGAATATTTTTCTGTTCTCCTGATTGTTTGTGCATTTATCTTTTTGATATCCTGATATCAGCCTGCAGGCTTTTGTAATTTCTAATTCTTTAACTGATGTACTTGTCAATTCTCTTATTCTGTGCTTGCCACCTGCAAATTGGATTGGAATATACCGAAATGACCTGTTTCTCATAAGCACATGACTGTATGACTTGTTGAATAGAAACTGTTAAGGGAGTATGTTATATGCTGATAGGTTGTTTCTTGTTGCTTTCAATATTCCTTCTTTTACATACAATTTATTTTATTTGATGGCAAGATACCATTTGTTGTGGCCTGGAAATTGGATATGCACTTCTTTACACGGTAAATGTTAAGTAGGGCTGATAACGATCCAAGCTGGCTTGTAAGCTTTTTTTACTCAACTTGACTCTCCTCGACTCCCGCTCAAAAATCTGCTTGTCGAGCCAAATTCGAGCTCAGGCTGGTTTGACTTGTCTCAGTTCGAGAGATACTAGTCTCGAACTTATCTACAATCTATGTAAATTTTATTATAATACGATTAGTTTTAAATTTATTCCTACTCATTTAATTTTTTATGCCTGTTCTAAGTGTAAAGAAATATATTTATAATATTTCTTAAAGCTGAAAATTTTAACAAGCAAATGCTTATTATGATGTTAGATATTCGAAAAAAAATAATAGTACAAGAAAAACAAGCCAGCTTGTCTTGTTTCGAGTTTGAGATCAAATTGGCTTGACTCAATCTGTCAAGCCAAACTGAGAAAAGCTCAGGCTATTGACAAACATATGTTACAATAACCCAATATGATGAACTTCAAGAGTGTTTAGCTGCTTTAGTATCATTTCATTTTCAAAAAAGAAAAATTGATGGTTCATCTGGAGTTGAACTTGACCCAAAGTCAATGGAAACTTATGTTGCTAGCCAGGTGATTGACAAGGGGTGAAGCTTTTAAGAGCTAGCTCGCCTACCCAACCCATAAAAATTTATGTTAAGGTTTAAATTTTTTGTCTCACTTCAAATATGGTTGGGTAGGGGCTAGGGGGCATAAAGCCCGCACCCCCGTTTGGCCTCTCCTTAAGTATAAAAAAGATTATATTTAAGCTTAGAAGGGAACGAGGAAGGTAGAAGTTATATATTGTAAGGCACTTTAAGGGATTTTAAGCTTGCAAGTTATCATGTTAGTTGCAAAAGAACCCACCCTAAGGCCAAAGGCTTATGATCTTGTACCCAATTGGGTCAACTAGTGAGAATTATGAAATTTTTTTATTAGATAATTATGTTTAGAAAAATATAAAAATAAAAACGAATAAAAGCCCATGGCTCAACCTGAGCCTACTTAATGTCGGACTTTTGGAAGCCTGCCTAAAGGATAGGGTTGGGTCCTCTAGCCCGACTTGGTTGGCCCGATTTCAGCTCTACAATTAATTTTCTTGAAGAGAAATCATACTAATTTTATTTTCAATAATAGGAAAGAAGGCTGAAAACAGCAAATAATTGTGCTATGATTTGGTTTGAATTTATTCATTCCATCTATAACTCAAAACTAGCAATTCTTCCATTTTAGGAAGAAAAAAAATCAAAATTCAAGTGAACGTTGAAGCATTCTTAGTTTATTGGTCACTTCTATAAACCTAGCAAAGCCCGTCGTTTTGCTCTCACCAATAAACAAATTGAATTCACGCAGGGAATCTTCTTCTGTTTGACTTATGTGTTGATTTTATACAGTTTTTGCTGTTTTGAAGGAATAGTACCACTGCAGGTGATTGAGCTATGAGGGAAGTCATAGGTTTGAAGTGCAATATATGACGAAAATAACTAAGATTAATCCTGTATCTGGTACTCTAGGTATCTATATTGATCCAATTCTCAAAATGTCTCTTACTGGATTTTTTATATTGGACGTTTAGAGCTTTATCCAATTTATGCGCACTGTAGTTGTGAAGTTCTTATAGGGTTCAACAGTCTTCTTTTCAACTCTGATGCCTTGCTCGAGCTATGGTCTAAAATTTTCGATTATTCTGTAATGGCTGGCAAAAGACTGGTCCTTCGGTTTTGGCTTATCACATGTTTAACATTTTCATGTGAACAAATGTTTCCTTTCTGCGCCTGATATGGTGTATGCAGGCGGACCCTGTCTCTAAATCTACCCTTCCCTCATTGCAATTTCTTGATATGAACAAACTTCCACACCTACTGCTGTTCTTTAGTTTAATCTCTCTTTGTTTTTTTTCATCAAATTCAGTGTCTTTTTTATATCTCACGGTTGTCTTCTTCTTCTGTGGGTATTGTCTATGGGAAAATGATATTCATACGCTATTTTTTATATATTATAGGTCTTATATTAGTTTTGATTTGATAGGGAAGGTGGGTCGAGAAGAGATTCACTTTTTCCTAAATAATCATAAGTAGTGTAAGGCTTACGGTGGTACAGAAAAAATATAGTGTAAGGCTTATGGTACAGAGAAAATAAAGTATGAATACAAGCTTCCTTGTCTAACATACTAACACAATGCAAACGATAATTAGTAATTTTAGACAGTCTTCTATCGTAGAAGTATAAGCTTAGGAAATCCAACGAAATGGTTCTGTTACATGGTTATTCTAATTTTGCTCAACATCTACCAATATGTTCTATACGATGGCAAAAGAATCAAAATTCAGACAGAGGGCAAGCTCTGGAATTTTATATTGGACAAGAATCAAGAAGAGTGGCTGAATCCACAGGTTTGAATAAAAAAAGGAAAACCATACATACATGATTTGGATCTGGATCAATATTTTTCAGGCTGACATTGCTAATGCTAGAGGCACTTCACATTCCCGTGAGGCGAGAGAAGACCCCTCGGAGGAGGTGGTGGTGACTATGGAGTCTCCGCCACTCCCACGGTTTGATCCCTGAGCCAGGCCATGCTGCTGGCCTCCCTCTGCACTCTCCATCACCGTGGCCCCACCAAAACGAACTCTCCGCTCGCCGCCACCCACGGACTCCGGAGACTCCACATCCCTCGTCACAGACATCGTGCTGGCCCCGACTGCTGCCACCACAGCTCCACCGCTGGGGTGAGGGAGGGCCACCCGTCCCTTCCATAGGACCCTGTACAGAAAGGTAAGGAACCAAAAAAACCAGGGAATTGCCACCAAGACCATTCCTGCCACCGCGTACCACAGGGTGTCCTCTGCCTCCGGCAAGGTGAGGTACAAGGCGAGGAAGATGCCACCGCCAACAATGCAAGAGAGGAAGAAGAGGGTGACAAGCCATATACGAACGTCGCTGGCCCTCTTGGCTTCCATGAGAGGCATTCAGGATATAGATCAAATGACAGACTCAGGCTTCCAGATCGCGGCGTCGAGGATCATGGTCTTGGCATTCTGGTCTAGCGCCGGCCTCTGCTTTCGTAGAGTTAGACCAGAATGTGGAAGGAACGATGGAGGGGGGGAGGATCAGGGGGGAAGAAGGGTGGCAAAGCTAGCTAGCGGCAGCAAATATTGGGGTATTATTGCATGGTGGAAATTCTCTAAAAAACGTAAAACAAGGCCTTGTTGCGTCCTGTAAAACCAACAAACCACGTAAGAAAGAAGAAAGAGCGCTAAGGAGGAAGGCAGGAAGGGTAAAGGCGTAAAGCCGTTCGTGAAGAAGGAGGTGTTGATGTAATATAGGTAGGAGGGAGTATATCTGCAGGGCTCGGCTCCATGCAACAGTGAGAGATGGACGTTATTTGATCCTGCTAGACCGGGAGGAGGGGACTCAAATGGCCGTAGGATCTGAAACAGAAGATGTGTCTTGTGCGCGTTGGTCTTGTGTCACACGTTGCATGGCTTCCATAGGAAGGAAGATTCTCCTAAATTCACGTCTTGGGTCCCAGCCCTGCCCATAATTTTCTGGGACTAGTCACGCCATTCTTCTCCTCGGTCCTTATCTCCTCCAATATCACTTGCAAGATGGAACTTGCGTCGCCGATAATAAATCACTGGATTAGAACGTAAATGCAACAGGAAATGGAATGTGTTGTAAACTAATGGACAAAATTACCGGTCACTGTGACAGTGAACATTTAAGAATCTAAAAACCCGTGTAAACAGGTTTTGAAAAGGATGTGGAGGCTAAAAACACAATACGAGATGTTTTACATGTCCAAATTGCAATGGAATAATTTGACCCAAGTTTACGCCGTTCGTTCTAGCTGCAGATGAATCACATTGTTGGGACCGAAGTTCTAAATAAAATAAAATAAATTCAGCATTTCTCACAAAAGAAAAGGAGACGGTAAAAAAGAACTCGCAACGGGGGCAAATTAATTGTTGATCTTCATCTAAGTATACATTTGTTGACATTCAGAAAATAAAAAATCAAATCAAATCGAGTATGACAATATATATTCTGATCATGGCGGTTTATGGACAAGAGAATTTAGACTTCATTGTTCATCAGGAAGTTGATTGTTGTTGAATATGACGCGAGGTTTCCCCATGCTGAAATTGAGAACCCTGGACTTCATGTTGTACTTAATCTCCCCGTCATATAGCAACTTACGAATGTAGTGCTCAATGTCCGATCCAATCAAACGCAGTGTGTACTCTGTTAATGGGGCTCCCTGCATCCATTCCACCCACCACCTCAATTATGTAACAAAGATGCATAATACTACTGACGTTTCATTTTTCTTACTTCAGCTAGATGGGGCAATTCAAGACAACTTTTCAATCAAAAGATTGGACTCAATTCCAATCGTTGCCCACTCCCTCGAAACTTCAATAGAATTTTAAGTGTATAGGAATAACTATTTCCATTTGATATTGCAATTAGACACTGACAGAGAGAATGATATTAGTGTAACTTGTATCTGGAGCAGAGATGAACTGTAACATACCTCGTAGTGGTCGACGAGCTCTTGGAAGTAAGCATAAACTTTGTTGCAAGTCTCTGTTGTCCACACGAATTCATTGGTCGGGTCCAGGATGAGGGTCAGCTTGTCCATCTGTGTTTGATCAAAGGCATAGGTGACAGGATCAATATAGGCCGCGTAGATCCTCACATGGCGAGTGCAGCTGCTGAGCCATTGCCCGCCATATTCCGTGCTCATGTTCTTGCTCTTAGCAAACGGCTGCGGCTCCTGCGTCTTTGGGAATTCTTGCTGCTTTTCCACAACATCGGCCTGTTGCTTTTGTTCTTGCGGTGGTTGTTCTACGCTGACTTCTGGTTGGGTTTCGACTTGTTGTTGGGCTCGTACGAGACTTGCCCGGCGGACGGCCCTCCAGGGCCTGGACCACCCTGGAGTGGAGAGCTTGGTGGGAGGTACCTGGGTGTAAGTGGCGGCCATGGCCTGGGTTTATTTTGGGCTTGGGGAGTGGGTGGTAGTCTCTCAATCCCTTTCTTTATCGTCACATTTGTATCTCAGACATGAGACATCCATATATTAGGATGACTTTATCTACGTTTTGTATGGATGAGGTTCCTCTTCGCCTTTTTTATCCTCCCTGGTGATAAGAGTAACCCATCTTTTGTTATCTTCTTTCCCCGGAGAGAGATTGGGTGGGCTATCTCACTAGTGGCTTGAAAGTTGCGTCAGAATTATTTACTTCACAGTTTCTACACAAGTGCTGGTTCATGTTAAATGAACCGAATAATAACTCCTGAATAAATCTAGATTATGTTTACTGACTAGCAAAAGAATGGACGCGTTCCATATAATTCAAACGCAAATTGCAGGCATTTCAGTAGCCTTTCTATAACAAGCAGGCAATCCCGTTACAGCCATCAAATCAGGCATAGTTTTTTCTCAACCTCAAAAAAATAAAAATAAAAAACGAAAAAAAGTGATGAATGTCTTCCGGGTCGAGGAGGAGGGTGCTGGTTCTGCAAACAACCTCTCATCCAGGCACCCCTTTAAATATGAAAGATAACAGAAGAGATGGAGAACAGCCCCAAACAAAATATTGGAACAAATAAAAAGAAAAGCTATACACATTACAAATGGGTTGAGAGAACCCAAGTCAATCAAAGCTTGAAGACCGACTCCATCTGCCCTGCAAATAATCTTCCAATGATTTATTGGCAGTCAGGTAATGGACGCTTGGCTCTGTACTGCTTACAGAAAGAGCGTCGTCCTCCACATCAAGCAACGCGAGAGTAAGATAAGATTGGATATTGGACACAGGAAATGAATCTTCGTCAATCACATCCAATTCCTCTGAAGTATTAACTTGCAATTTCGCCCACTTCATCACTTCTTTGTCCCCTTGCAGTAGCTTTAAGATCTGTGGGATTTAAATACAAATTTGTAATGACTGATAAGATAAAAGTTGTAATGTACGAAAAAAAAGGATACCCAAACCTAAGTTTGATAATTAAAGCCACAGTTTTAAGCGCATGGCCATTGTTTAATGGAAAATGACTAGAAAAGAGCTATCAGGCTATAAGCAAACAAGTGCATTTTATGATCTCACCATCAACAGAATAGAAAACTCAGCTATCAACAGATCAGAATAAGCCCCTATAGAGTAAGGCTTTACTGTGTAAAGCTCCATGTAAAGCTTATTGGACTAGAAACATTAATCACCTCAAACCAAAAGAAAAAGAACCACATTTAATATTTATCAATAATGATAGCAGATAAGTTTATTTTTTTCTGACATCAGTTATTACTTACTGTGCCCATACGAGGTCGAAATCGAGGTGCCCTTCGAATGCAAAGGGAAGCAGCCATAACCATTTTGTCTATTTGATCTTTGTCAAACAGGTCTCCCAAAAGCGGATCCAACAGCTGCATATACTTTCCACTTGACAGAATCGGCTTGGCCTGGATGTCATGTACAATGAACCATTCAGAGTTCAGAATGCAGATTAAGGGAAAGAACCAGCTTACAAACATATGATGTATTGCATGTAGGAACATACCCACATCACCAGACTCTCCTGTCCTTTAGGATGCTCGTTGCTAATGGGTTTTCTTCCAGAAAGAAGTTCAAGAATCACAACTCCAAATGCATACACATCAATCTTATCAGTAACCTTTCCATACATGAAATACTCTGGAGCCAGATATCTACAAGAGTGAAACACATTTCACATACGAAATTTCAACATGTGACAAATTGACACTCGATTAAATAGTTGAAAATAGGCACGAACCCAAATGTGCCAGCAACATCACCGCAAGTTATGTGACCAGAGGAAGCTGAAGCCCACTTAGCAAGTCCAAAGTCAGATAACTGGAGTCACAACAAAAAGAAATTTCAGCTTCTCCAACAAAATTTTAATCCATTCTCATTAGTAAACATTCAGTTGTTATATTTTTCCCCACTCCAGATAAATTGATTTTTAAAAAAACTACAGTACCTGAGGCTCATAATCATCTGACAAAAGTATATTTGATGATTTCACATCCCTGTGGATTACAGGCTGATCACTCCTGCTATGCAAATAGTCCAGAGCTTCTGCTACACCTAAGGCCACCTTATATCTCTCCTCCCAACCAAGTACACGCTCGTTTTTCTTACCTGTCGACAAGATAAAATCCAAATCAGGCATTTGAACACAAGAAAATACTCGTATCAAAACATTAGGTGCCAATTGCCATCAACTTAAGTAATTCACCATGAAGGTTTTCTTCCAAACTTCCTCTTGATAAAAAATCATAGACCAAGAGAAGATTATTGTCTTCAAAGCAAAATCCAAACAGTGCAATTATGTTCTTGTGCGTTACAGTGGTGATAATCTCAATCTCCAGAATGAATTCTTGAACTACGTCTTCAGATGGCTTCAAAATTTTCACAGCCAATTCCTTGCCATCAGGAAGACAACCCCTGTAAACTCTGCTAGTTCCTCCTTTTCCAATGAAATTCTCTGGAAAGACCAAAAAGAAATAATCAATTTCTTTAAAATTCAACAAAACAGCATCTGCATTGGATGTACAATAAAGAAAACAAACCTGGTGAAAAATTGGAAGTGGCACGCGCTAGCTCCTGGTAGTTGAATAGTCTGCAAGTAGCAGAATACTTTGCATGAAGATACTCCAACTCCTTTGGAATGATTTTTGGCTCCACATCATTAATTACTTCGAAAGCTGGAGAAGCAGGGTCTCCAACTAAAACCATTGCCCCACTCTCTCCATCCAAACTGGTCGCAGCTGAGTCTTTCATTTTGACGGACTTATGATCTGGATGAACGGCTGCAGAAGAGTGCTGCCTACTAGGTAGACGCAATGCCCACTGAACAACCGAGATACGTCTGCCTTTCCGCTTTTCCGGAGTTTTTCTGTCCGACAAAAATGCACGACGAAGTAGCGGCCAACCAGGTTTCACTTCAGATACTTCTTTAACCAAGAGCGACACTGAGCTTGTTGCAGCATCCGGGCCCTGTACAGGTACTAGAGCCAATGAATCGTCGGATGTAGTGGTGCCACCCCCTGTGGGTTCATCGCAGCTGGGACGGTCAGGTTCCGGAGGGTCATGGCAGAGCGCATCTTCCGATAATACAGAGAACCGAGAGCAAATGGAACATTTCTTCTTTGGAGGTTGTTTAGTGATAAGATCTTCATGTAAACCATTGATAGCATCTACATTTCCCAAAGCTTTGTCTTGAATTTTCTGATCTTCAGCCTTCTTCGAATTTGGATTAGGTGACGGGTACTCGAGAAGTTTTATGTTTGAAGATTTGGAGTTCTTACTCAGACTCCGATGAAAAACACCGAACAAGCCAGATACAACTTGACGATCCCCTTTAAAGTTACCTGCAAATTTAATAGGAAAACAAGAAGTTGTAGATTAATAGAGAGGGATTCAAAAGAAATTAGAATATGAAAACAAAGATAACAAAAGGATACCTGATGAGTTTGGAAAGCCTTCTCTTTGATATACCACCTTGCCATTGTTCACAGCTAGAACATAGCATTCACGGGGAAGTTTCCTTGAACAGTATTTAGCAATCGAGGCCGTGAATCTGAATATTTCAGCACCAAAATTCACTTAAACTCTAAGAAAGAGTAGGATAAATTTGGGATCAATATTAGAAGAGATTTGCTGCATTTTAACTCTGTCCATCAATTCAACAAAAGGATAGGAGGAAGGATTCTGTTCTATCATATATGACTGGGACATTACAAAAGCCTTAGGTCATCTTCAATTGAATTGCGAAAAAAAAAGGGACTCCCGCGGACACCCAATTTCAGTCGTCAGTAAATGAATAAAGATAGTAAGGAAAAAACAGCGCCAGCCCCCAGCAAAGGACCAGTAAAATTTTACAGACCAAAAGAGACAAAAAACTGAATCCAAACAAAAGTTGTTTGAAACACGAAATGAATGGTTGGGTGAAGTCGGGAGTTTGAAAATACATACCCAATGGGGCGGCTTGTACTAGCGACGCCCAAAATGACCTTGCAAGCGGCGAACGCTTTGGCTTCCTTCACTAGCACTTTCCTCACCGACGACCCCCTGCAGATCTTCAGCTTCAAATCCACCTGTTTCAGATTGCAGAACCCTTCGTACACAGCCAGAACGGTGTCAAATGCCTTCACCAGTGACAGGAGCGAGGATTGCCCCTCCCGATCCAGTAACTCTGCTTCCACAAGGTACATTAGATTGTGAGGAGAAAAAAATGCAAACTTTGTCATTAAACAAGTTAAAAAAAAGCCGAAAAAATACAAAACTTGATTTGAATCCATAATTAATTACCATCGGGATCAAGGACATGGAGGGCGACCACCCGATCCCCCGGCTGGGCAACCTTGACAAGAGCCCAGGTGAGCAATTCCTTGCTGGGCTGGTCCAGTTTCACCCCCACCACCACTGTTCTGTTCATGGAAAGGCTCCCTTGCCCTCCTTCCTCAGACCCTTCTGGTCTAATCACCATCTTCATCTTCCTCTCCTCCTCCTCTTCTTCCTCTTAAGTAAGATCCTCTTCCCTCGGCTCTGCTCCCTCGCCTGATATCGCTAACTGATACTTTCTGCCGCACTCCTTTTAGCGGCCTGTGCGTCGTCACATGAACTCCGCATGAATGTTGCCGACACTCATACTTTGGGAGGGGGATGGTCCAACTCCGTCCATGGCTAGAGACCAACTCCTACAACTACACTTTGGGAGGGAAAAAGCACCCCTCAAATTTATTAATAAGGAGGGCAGGACTCAGGAGGGAAAGGGATGATGAGGCTCTCCGCCACTCCACATTAACTGCGCTCTGTTCAGAAAGCTTCCGCCATTTTCTTGCCTTTTCATGCGTGAAAGGGAAGGGGCGAGGCGCGCCTTGTTTTATCATCTCTAATCTCTACTTATTGACTCGTATTACAGTCATTATTATAAAAACTGTTTCAGTGTCTCATCATCTCATCTCCTCGCTCAGACACAGAGATTAGCCCAGTTGACCAAAATGCCCCCAATCAATCGATCTCACGGAAAACTGTGGGGGCCTATTGGGCCGGGCCACTTGTTTGATTTCAGTTAGGAAAAAGAGAGGTAAGTTGTAACTAAAAGGTCGTGGGCTCGTGGGTCGGACTTGGGGAAGGACGGGAGGCTCCAGTCAAAACTCAAAAGTATCCCTTCACCTACTACGGGCCCAACATTGGTAGATACGTCTAATAATCGACTCTTACGACAAATACCCATTATTGTCACTTTGTATATGTTGCCATGCCCATATATTAATACAGATTTGTGTGGCTGGAAATTGATTATTGGTTGCGATTATGCATGTGTGATACGCAACATACATGAATTGAATCACAAATCAATTAAATTAGTGGTATTTCATTTAATGATTAAAAAATTTGTTATTAAAAGGAGAGAGCGTAGTAGACGCATGTTCTCGGACGCTGATGGCTTGCTTGCCTTCTGTTTTTGCTGTCTTGCCTACCAAAACAGAATACCAAAGCCATCAATCAACTCTACCTGTATTTGTACTTGTAAGCTGACATGATGGGATACTTCCAGCCACCGTCCCTTTTAGATTAACTCGTTAATCCATTCTTAATTAATTTTACTTATGTGGGTCAACCTCTCTTTGCCTTTACACCGCCTCAGGTAATTAAGCTCATAATCATTAGGCAAACCAAAGGTTTGATTTGAGGGAGTAATTTAATATCTGGAAAGGCCTCCCACGTGAAAGCTTGCCATCTTGTCCCATTATTGTTGTGGGGACGATGGCCATGTGGTGTGACATTGGCACGTTTGGCTGCGGTAGCATGTGTGAGTTGACCCATTGGCCTGAGATCGGCGGAGGAAACTGAGGACGATTTGATATCATTTTCATCTAAATATGTTACAGGTCTAATCCAGGCAACCACTTGACCGATTCTTGTAATCACTCTCCTCCCACTTAGCCCTAACAGGTTAACCATCATTTATTAAGTGGTTCCCGCCATTCTGTCCCTCAATTGAATTGATTATTCTGGTTTTTAATTCATTGATTGATACCTTGCTTAAAATTGCACCCGTCAGAGGAGGATGGATGGCACCTTAAATTTATATCACATTAATGATGATTGTAATATATATTATTATTTCTGATTGATAATGAGCTTAGTATAAAGATTGACGATATATGTGGGCTGACACAAATGTGCCCTAGCATGTGCCCTATGAGATAGGGCTCTCATGCACACCTTAATTTGAAAGTGAAGAACATAAAAAATCTTCCCATCACGTCATAGGAAAATTTATACGTAACATTTAATTATCTTTATCTCTAATCAAATCTATTGGAGGTCCTCCGTCTCTTCGATGACCAAAAAGCTGTATTGTTTTAGTAGAAGGGCCATTCCTTGAGAAACAGATAACTTAGGGTAACCGTTTGTGTCGTCACGGGCACTCCATCTGCTTCCTTGATGACCTAATTTGCAGGACATCTTAAGCCTGTTGATCAGAAATCCCAAGGATATTACTGTATTAATTCAGTGTACCTCGTCTGAAGCGTTTTTTTACGTTCAATGTTCATTATGAGCTGAGCGTAAAGAATATCCATGAGGTGTTTATTTTTAAAATCGACGATACACACATTGGTGTACGTTAATATAAATATTATTTATAGTAACTTGTACTAACATGTGCATCACTGATCTTAAAAATAAACGCCTCACATTCCTTACTCTCGGCGCTCGGCTGATCACTATCTTCGCTTAAAACATTTTTTTCACTGTGTTCAACAACTGCCATGACCACGTTCTACTCGCCCACATTCTAACATTCAACATTCTCTCTTGGAAGGATATGCTCTCCCCCATTGATGCGCATTTCAAATAGGGGAAAGAGGAGACAAGAGAGAGCACATTGCCTGTCTGGTGGAAGTCAATTCCACGATGCACAGGGGGCAGTATTATATTCATATGTAGCATAACTTTCATTATCTGATGGGACCAAGTGACACCAACTGTTTTATGCATCATGATCAAACAAGTGATCCTGTTAGCGCAGCAATTAGCCAGCATCATGGGTTGTCTGCCATTCACGTGAATAACAGCTGAAAAGAAATTAGTACTTGTAGACGTGATTAGGTACTAATGCAAAGATTAACCGGTTTCCCAACGAAGTAATGAAAAGAACCAAAAGGTAGGACCCATCTGCAGACCGCGAACACTGTAATGTCAGATCCGGCCACCGCCGCTGCAAGCAGTGACCCCTCAATCACGGTTTCCGGTTGCCTGCTGCTGACGTATAATTTTGCTTAAATCTGACAATCATAGCGCCGCACTAATGCTTTATCTTGGGGGTTTGTTAGAGCGTCGGTTACAAAGTTAGCATGAACAGCCCCACACGTCAAATTTAACGTGAAGATTATGCTGTGAACAATTAGGTCAAGGATTAGACAATTAACATTCTACTATGGTGTCGTTGCTGGGTCTACATATGTGGTAACGATCATAAGAGTAGACAACCATTCCATTTAGAGCTTTCTTTAGCCCTAACTCAACGCTAAATACTAAGATCAGATGAAGGAGCTACTAGCTTTTTGACCACATTGAACAAAGTTGTTTTCATTGACGTACCTGCCCGCCCCGTGATCTAACGCACACCGACGAAACACACATATTACTTTTACATTAACTAATTTATTATTTCATTTTTTTCAGTAAAAAGTTACATCCAATCATAAAAAAAGACTTGCTCAAGATTTTCATGCAAAAAAAAATGGAAACAGGAAAATTTTGTGATTCATATGTTGCTGGGATTATCTTCCTTGCCCCAATAATGTCAAGTTTGGAGTTTCTTTTATGAGACACTAATAGCTTTTGATCCACGTCAGCTGCTACATTATGCTAATAACCGGAACCTTACACCACTTGGTTATATGCAGCCAATTCCTTGTTCCAAAAACTTGGTGGGTGTATCTACAACACCCTACATATTTAGTTGCCGTCCATATTGAGTGACGACGACCAATAATCTGATTTGGGTGCACATCAGAGGATAGTCATGACATGAAGCCAAATTATTTGCAGAAGCAAGACTAGTGTACCCAATTGCAAAAGCAACAGCCTAGTGATATCTTAGCATGCACAAAATGTCCCCCATGAAAATCTTCAGATTGCCCATTTTCACCTCGCTCTTTTTATTGTTTGATGGTAATTTCACCTGCCTGTTGCCCACCCTCTATTGAATGTTATGATTATATGGGAAGCGTTTTCATGTTTCATAATGAGCCGAGCATAAAAAAATGCTAAGTGAATCGTTTATTTTTTAGATGGACAACGCATACACTAACACACGAATCGATCTGAAAAATGGACACTTCGAATATATTCCTTAAACTTGGCTAACGGTAAACAGCGAGCATGAAAAACTCTTCTGATCGTTGTGATATAACGGCCGGTGTCGACCCACCAATGGTTAAAATCGTACTGCAATGAATGAATAGATGCACTTTGAGAGGAGGAGAGAAAGAGACAGCAAATCATCTTTGGTGGCAGATAGTTGGGCTAAGCCTTATCTGGGCCTCAACTACCGACCCAACATCTAATCACGCAATTCGCTCGGTTCCGGAGCGGAGCTGCGGTAGTGGCGGGCCCACCACGAAAACGTTCTCTTACCTGACGTCACGTGTTACCGGCGCTGCGGTAGTGGCTGGGCTCGCGGAAGATATAAACAACACAACCCCGTCGGTGGGCAGAGCGCCGAATTAACGGCCCACGCTCCCCTCGTCCCACCGTCCACGCCGAATTTGAGCCCACCGGGACAAGGACCGCGGATAAAGTGGCCACGTCGGCGACCAAACACGTGCAAATGAGATATTTCCCAATAAAAAAATTGATAGCACCCAGGCCCCCTGTCGGCCACCAAATCCATGCATGTTAGATTTTAAGCCCACGTCCGACTCCTGTCGCTGTAGACGACGTGCTGCTGAAAGGTCCCAGAGGGTCCGCGAATTTTTTTTTTCTCCGGTTTATCGCGCATGAACATGGGCCTGGGCCCGACTTTGTAGGGTACATGCACTAGAATATTGGCAGTACTTTTAGCGTTGAGCGAATCAGTTATCAGTCAGCTCTCAGTTGCTGTATTAAATCTTCGGAAAGTAGATTCGGGCCCCCACCAAGAAAATTGTCTCGTCAACATTAGATATTTTTCTCAGTTAAAAATTCGTTCGGACATTCGAGAATGGTGTAAGGTGGTGTGGACGAACGAGTACCGGTGTCCGGGACTCAACATCAGGACTCAGGAGGCCAAGGAAACCGGGCCCAGCCCCGCCTCCATGGCCGCAGTCCCCACAGCTGATTCAAGCTCAAATATTTATGGGATTAGAGGATTTTTTACATGGCAAGGAAATTTTGCTTTACATGTTAACTTGGACTCACGATTATTGCCCAAGTGGCTGGTGTTCCCTGTACATGTCAGGATATCAAGTATCGTTCAATCAGATAAGTTGCTTGTGTTCCGAGGAAGCAAGAGGATCCAAGAGCAACAACATTGATTTCCCCTAAAAATTCTGTGATATTACATGAATTGAATGCAAATTGAACACAAAAAAAAGAATTGATGAATAGACAAAAGAAAGAACGCATGGAAAAGAAAATTAAAAGAAGTTTACACTGTCTATAATTAATGTGGGTTTTGACCTTGCGCTTGTAGCCTTTCCGCCGAGGCACAATTATCAGCTTCACTGCTACTGATGCTGTGCTTCAGGTTTCACTGACGCAGGATCCCCCTGTTTGTGTGTCTCCTATACAAGTTACACCGTCATCTTGGAATGCCCATCCATCCCTCTGCCGCCGGAGCCACGGAGGCAAGTGGCGATTCCCCCCCTTATTGTTCCACTTCTGTTGCCTAAAGTATCTTTTTGACAAGGTAGCATCTGATGTAGAAGACCACCTGGTCACCATGACTTCCCGAGGGCTACCAGAAGACTCACTTTGCCGGGAACCTGAAACTTGGGGTGATTCGCTAGAACTTCTTGTCTCACGAGGATATGATGGTAACGGTGGAAAAGGATGGAAGGGCACACCTGGGGCAACAGTCCACGGACCACCCTTTTCTGCTCCAGGAGTTCCAAACTCTTGGACAACAGTCCAAGGGATTCCATATGACACTGGCAAGTGCCCAAGGTACCTAGGTTGTGGTTGTCCCACAGCTGTGTCAGCAACGCAACTAGAAGATGTGATGGTCGAAACAATCTGCGAATTACTTGGACATGAAAACCCCGGAGGTGCATCCTCATTAGTGGTCCCACTTGATGTATCATCTAGCTGAAGTGTTGACTGGCTAGTTGTTACAGTTATCTGATCTGCATTTCCCTCGCATACACCCAATTTCTTCATGCTCTGTTTCGTTCTTGTGTCAGCTGCTTCCACTTTTTGAGTATCAAATGGCTGTACAAAACCCTGAAGTTTTGTTTCTTCAGGCTGGTCCCACCTGCTTTTACGCTTGCGTACCCTCTTGGGTCTATCTATCAAGTTGCCATTAGCAACAGAATGTGCTTCAGAAGTAACACTTGCACTGTGAGAAGTGGATCCTGCATCTGACGCCGTAATGCAATAAATGGCATCAGAAGGTCTGGCAGCATGATCATGCCAATGCTTATGTGGTACTTGGAATTGATTATAGGTGCCGCTCAATAAATCTCTATTGTCATCCCTGTCTGGATAAATTTTCTTGATTGTTCTTGGAATCCACTGATCCCTGAAATTCCGAGCCATTTGATGAACCTGTAGGAAAAGAAAGCAAACGAAGAAAGGAATCTTATTAATAACTGAAATATCACAGAGAAAGTAATTAAGCTCTCTCTGTTTTTCAATTCCTTCCTGTCCAAAACTCGAGATTTAGACTCACAACACATAAAATCCAACCAACAAAAAAGCATGAAAGTTTAGGGGAATTGCATTGGTGAAATATCCAACTCAGAGGGCATTCTGTAGGTAAAACAAGCAGACGAAGAAAGGAACCTTATTAATAACTGAACTATCAAAGAGAAAGTAATTATGCTCTCTCTGTTTTTCAATTAATTCCTGTCCAAAACTCGAGATTTAGACTCACATCGCATAAAATCCAACCAACAAAAAAGCATGAAATTTTAAGGGAATTGCATTGGCGAAATATCCAACTCAGAGGGCATTCCTTAGGATAACCACCTGTATATCATAATACTGTACATATATAAGGCAAAGTTGCCCAATAACCATCATACTTTGACCTGTACAAGATAACACAGCCTCTTTTCAAGTCTTAAGCCACGGATTTCGTGAATCTTCAATAACCACAAACTGTTGCCATATCAGGTACAGTTCACAAGGTGACTAGAGGATCAGCCGCAGCTAATGCCACTAGATATCCACAAGACTATCCCTTATCAATGAGGCATGGAGCAATTGAGCCATTGATGCCTCATATAATAGTGAACTTCCACTCTACAAAAACAAGAAACTTGGCTCCACAACCTATTCACTTAATCATTTTGGTTCATATGGCCATGACCATTCTAATTCTAACCGTTTTGTTTGAATGCCCATGATTATTTTGAATTAAACGGACACTGATTTAAAAAAATAAAAGTTTCCACAACATTACCTGTACATCATTATGCCAAGTCAATGCCAACATTGAATCCTTAAAACTGCGAAAGCAAACACTACAATAAGAATGCCAAACCAAACAAGGAAAACCTTATAGTGATTGGACATAATAATGTCAGCTACACCATAAAAACATACAGTAAACATAGAATAAAATAAAAACTATTTGCATATTAGATCTTAGAAGGCATACTTAAAAAAAATGGCCAAAGAATACTCAGAACCAACACTGAGCTAATGTTAGTGATTAAATGCCATAAATTAAGAAATGAATCTAGTATATATCAAAGTTGTTAGAAAAGGGACCCAAGTATAGCAACCTTTCCAAACTTTATTTTGTCTTTCCATAATAAAAATTCATCATTATCATGTGCCTAATCCCAGACATCTGGGGTCAGGGACACGGATTCTACACCATATTTGACTCTAATCAGAATCAAAATGATGGCATAAATCAATGTAAAGAAACAACAAAACTGAGCCTGAAAAGAAAAGTTAAAACATGGTGGGCAAGCAAATGGATCACCTTTCCATTCCAGCACAAGGAGGAGGTGTATTTATGTGGTTGGAGGTAAGGATTCCCTTGGTAGCCAAATACTCAATTACCTGAGTCAAAAACAGAATCAAATATCTCCTAGCATGACAAATAAACATGCACCAACTGGATGCCATTTTTAATGCATTTATTACCAGAGACAACTACTTATCTAAGCACTAACAGATGTGCAAAACATGTGATTGTACTATTTGAAACAGAAAAACCATGTGGACCATATGTCAACTCAAACTGGGAGATAGCAACCCTCAAAAGATAAAAATAGATCTTAAGAGCACGCTTGGCAACATGGTCAAAAAGAAAGGAAAGGCTCCGTATAGGCCTTCCCACTCCAACACTCCTCATGAGGAGGGTGGGAGTCAAAAGGGAATTTCCCTCTGATGTGACGTTTTGCACTCAGAGGGAAAAACCCTTTCCTTTTCAAAGGGTGCCCCAAACAGCCCCTAAACATTCAAGGAACTGTTACAGCTTATTTACCAACCTTTAAAAGCTTCCGAATTATAGGTATTTTGCTAAAGTTCCTACGGTTTTGCTTCATAATATTGTGCAGCATTTGCAGGCCTGCATAACAGAAAATAAAATCATTTGTCTGCTCAATTTTGCTCGCTTCCTCACCAAATCAATGTTAACATCACATAAGAAAGGCAATAAAGTATGAAAACAGAAACAAACCATTTTTGTTAACTATGTCAAGCAAAACGGTGCGCGACTTTGTTTTCAAAAGTGCATCAAGAATAATGGAAAGATCTCTAGTGCTGCATAAAAAGTATAATCATATTAAAAAGTAAGTCTACCTACAGAAACAAATCAACAAGGCATGTAAAAATTTTTTATTTACATAGTAAATCACAACCTTTGAAAAGTCTCCCCATTAGCATTGTCTCCTGAAGCAGCAGTGACAACCAAAAGCTTCAAGTAGCCTTTGGTAGCATCCTATGCATAACAAATACAAGGATAATAATCAAATGAAAAAAAAAGGATAATAACAATACTCAACCAGTACCATTTAGTGTAAAATTTTCATAAAAAATAAGATTAAAAAAGAACGTGGAACCAAGAAGTTTTCTCCAATAAACTTCCGTGTTACAGTAGATAGGGTTAAATTAGGTCTTAGCAGGAATTATCCCTAAATAAACTAAAATATATACTCTGCTAATAGAATCATCATCGTCGTCATTGTCATCATCCAGTACTTTTTTTTTAACAAAGGATCACGACACAATGTGATACAATTACAGACATTATCATAAGGTTATATTCATGGTGGAGAAAACATAATAAACAATAACCAAGAAAACAGGTCAAACTCACTTTCAATATAATTAGTATTGTTTACCAGATAAGACTTAATATATGACAAGTGACATACATGAAAGAAGATATGCCCAAAAAGCCCTTCAAAACATACAAGTCCAAGTAGAAAATATTAGGACACACTTACCTTGCTTCTGCTTATCCCTCCTTCAGCATCCAGCAATTCATTGAGTTTCTCTTCCACTATTTTTTTTCCAAAAATTAAGATAATTAAAATGAGGTTTGGACCACATAATTCGTAAAAAAAAAGTTAAGACAGTTAACTGACATTACCTCCTTCAAAGCGACCACTAATAGAACCCACAACTAATTTTTTCGACTTAGCAGCAACCACTTGATTGGTGGCAGACCTGCTCTTTTTTATCAAGCTAAATGAATTAGAAGATTTTGTGCGAGCAGATAGTTTTACACTCCTCGATTTATCCTTATTGTTTTGCTTGTTATTATCTCCAACTAACAAGTTATTACCATCTAAAGTTTTTGAGTCATGGAGGGATTTGCCTATAGTGCTTTCCCAGTGGGGACAAATTTGCAACTGGTGAGTCTTACGAACAGATTCACTTCCAGTTTCTCCATCTTGTACAGAAACAACAGATGCATTGCTCATACTAGCTTCCCTTCTGGTTTCGGACCTTCCAGTAGCATCTAAACTGTTGTTTCGTGAAACATCAGTCTGTTGAACACTATCTGCCTGCGAAATGGAAGCAGCAGCTGAAGATGTGTACTGATCCTTTTCAATAGTTATGGAAGCCTCTAATGGCTGTACAGCATTACTAAATTTATCCTGCAAATCTTTTGTCTCAAGAGAAACACTTAAAGTTTGATCAGAATTAGTCGTGCCGTCTTCAAAATGGGACAGAGTCTCTAGCTTCTGAGCAAATGGTGTGGAATGCTTCAACTCGTCTCTAGAATCTAAAGGCACCTCTGCATCTGAAATTGATTCACTCGTGCTAATTACAGTTGTGCCATCTTCCTGCACCATAATGGGTTCAGGATATTCATCATCTGAATCAACTTGAACAATGGCTTCAGTATTTGCTGGGTCACCACCAAGGTAGCCTCGACATCCAGGAGAGCCACACACACATTTTTTAGCAGCTGCCCCAAAAACCCGAACATAGTTGTAATCAAATGTCACCTCTTCTCCCTGACAATAAAAACAATCAATTGCACACACTATATCTGAAAAAGTTGGCAGTAGATACAACAAGAACACACAGTTTTTAAATTTAAAAATCCAACTTTGTTCGAATGAACTCTACAAAAGCCATTAAGTCTGACAAGAACCAGCTAGGCCAGGCCAATAATCAGAAAATCGTCTTCTCAAATTCGTTCTGGTTAAGCAACCTAAATGAATATAAACTTAGGTGTCTTTTACCATCAAAGGCCAATGCTGATATACAATCAACTGAAAGAAAAGAAGACGGTACAAGAAAAAACATAGCAAAGATTGAGATCAGTCACAATGAAAAATAAAAGATAGATATAAAGGAATGCACGATAACCTGTTACCTTCTTTATATCCTTTAGTGCAAAGAGCCCAATACAAACTTCTCCATTCACCATCCACTGCCCATCAAGATTTGAGAAATATCAACAAAATAGTAACGGTGTAGAATTGATTTCAGTCAGGATATCTGACAATTAAAAGCATCTATTGCATATATCATCAAATGTACCACAGATGTACTATGCCATATTTGTATGCACATTATCAGGGTAATGCAAATATTATTATTGGAAAATCTTAATCACGTCAATTTCTGTAAGCGACTATCCATTTGAGAAATTAATCTAGTCAGTAGTCAGCCATGCCAAATATGCATTTCCAAAAATAAAAAGAGAATGTCTAGCCAGGGCTGCAGCTCTGGCAAGCTTTTTCCAAATAAAAAAGCAAGTCATTTACCTCAATAACAAAAAAGGTAAGGCCATTCTAATATATTTATATATATACATACATACATATATAGTTAGTATGAGCCAGGGCTCACAGGCACCACCGTGAACATGGGCATCTCGAGCCGTCGGATCAAGATCTGACACCGCAATGGAGCAAGTGGTGAGTTAAACCTGCCAGCCCCTGAGTTATGGTCGCTGAGTTATGATCTCTCTCCCCCCACCCACCCTCCTCCCTCCCTCTCTCTCTCTCTCTCTCTCTCCCAGCCGTCAGATCAAGATCTGACACCGCAATGGAGCAAGTGGTGAGTTAAACCTGCCAGCCCCTGAGTTATGGTCGCTGAGTTATGATCTCTCTCCCCCCACCCTCCCTCCTCCCTCCCTCTCTCTCTCTCTCTCTCCCAGGGAGAGAGAGAGAGAGAGAGAGAGAGAGAGGAAAGAAAGCTTACTGCACTTAAATAGGATTCTTAATGAAGAAAGTATAATGCAGATTCTGAAAGCAGCAAACTATTGTTATCCTCATCTTAAGCCTCCACTCCATCTCTTTATAAACATGGAATGTAAAGTAGCCCTAAACTATCACTACTATTTTCATCACCAAGAGGTGCAATTAAAGATTGGCAATCCGCAATATCAGCTTAAACTACCTCTGTAAGTAATACCGTACAAGCCATTTATGTCAGCATGCAACGAATTAGATTCCAGGACTGATTAGATGTAGCATCCGTATATAAGACTAAATTATCCTCTATAATGAGGAACACTAATACTAAGGACTTAAATAAATGAGCAACTCCCATCATTCAAATTACCCAGTTAAGATCCGAATAATTTCAACATTCTTTTACTAAGATAATTTATCTGCATCTAAATTATGCCTCTAATTTCTCCATTATGAACCGCTGAATAATTTCAATAAAAAATCTCTGCATCTTTTGTCAGGAAATCATTTTCAGAACAATGCATCTAAAGGAAGCTTTCAGATTTTCTGAAAAAGTTCGCGAATGCTCTAAAACATTTCCAGAAAACCCTTGTCATCTCATTTGGTGGTTGTAAGTCCAAATAAAATCAAACTGATTCACATTAGTTGAGTTCGGCTGCTTAGACTAAAATTAAGAGCCAAATTTTCCAAGCATCCATAGAATTCAAGCCTGTATGCACAACCAAAGATTCTAATGTGTTCCATTATGGTCTGTCACACTTCTGCATGAATTATCTCCAGAAGTATGGATAGTATTTCTGTGTTCCCTATACTTTTTATGGCCAATATTCTTGCTACCATTTCACCATTTCATCTATAACAGAAATTTAATTTTTTACCTAAAAATAAGATAACAAGCAGAATAGCATGTTGCAGCATATATTCCTTGCATGCTACTATTTTAATTTACCGAAAAGAATTTTGCTACAGTGCTTGCAATTAACCCATTTCAACTAAACAGGTGAACTCGACAAGTGACTTGCCTAGACACCATCCTAATGTGGAGCATTCATTCAAAGTCAAGACTATTTAACAAATGTGTTCTTAAAAATGACAAATTACATACACAGTCAATCAAGCACAAATTAAAAAAATTACGTTAAGTTTATTTGCCTATAGAGGAGACTAGGCACACTCATAAGTAAATAAATAAACCAAGAGCTAAAGAGAAAAGAAATAACCTTTTCAGTCCGACAATTTGGATCACAACTATGGTTAATAAAGCGTCCCAAATTTCCTTTTGCACATGCATCTATCACCTGAAACAAAATAAAACCAAACAAAATTAGCCAGTTTAAATAAAATCAACCAAATAGATAGCAAATAAAGTTGACCATCAAAAGAGAAACAAGCAGCTTCAACAAAATGGTCATCCCTGTGAGTCAGAGTAATCATAACATGCAACTTTGCCTGAAATATCAACTTTCATAAAATTATATTCCTGTATAGACTTGAAAAATCCAGTTTTGTGCACGCCATGTCCTCCTTAAAATACCCATGGAATACAATCGTACGAGTTAAAATCCATCATTCTAGCATCACAGACACAATAATCTTCCAACTAAACAAGCCCCTGAAAGAAACAGAATTTTTACTTGGCAAGGTGGTCCTCAAAGTATAACACAAAAGCCATTTTTAATGATTTAACAATTTCTATCAAAAGGTTCTAAATGAACTTGTTTCAGGACTTTGAAATACTTTGAAAAAGCACAACAGTCAAACAGAATGATTTTATCAAATTCAGAGAATATTTATAAGAGACCAGAATGAAGAGAAAATATTTGTAGAAAACAATGTCCATGCCTAAACAAGACCCATAATGTAGCCAAATACAGCAACTTTTGGGAAAAAATATCAACCAAATTTCTTCAATATTTTTTGTTTCTACAAAATTATCACAACACGCTTAACATTGAAAATCAATACCACATGATATAACATTGGTGAGATTCACTTTGATACTTATAGACCAAGGTATAAACGTCAGACCTCGCTGCCATTCAATGTCATGAAGTAGAAATGCTTCTGCCCTCTGAAAGCATAGTCCCTTTGTCGTGCTTCATAAGCATGCAAATCAAGAACCTAGAAGAACAGAACTAGAAATTCAATTCTATATATTATTTTGTAAAAGCAAAAACAAGTAGAAGCAAATATCAATAGTTGTCATTTAAGAATACAAGATCATCGTCCATTATGAATACAATTGACAGTTTCCTTTTAATAAAGTGAACCCCACAAAACATCCTTCTTTTCTTAAATCTGCTGGCTGCTGCCATTCACAGTAGTCTTTCCAAACAGTCCCTACACCTCGTTACAAATAAACTTCCTCCCCCCCACCCCACCCACAGCAGGTCTCCTGTGTAGAAAACAGGGTATAGGTGAATGACAACGGTCCCACACTCTTTTCCTCATAGACTTAAAAAATTTGGAAAACAATGAAAGGAATTATCGGAACTATGTGCTTTCTATTCTTAAGTTGACTTGATCGCTAATTTAGGATTTCACAAAGAAACATTGGACTCTTCAGGCCTATGACAAGGAACACTATACATAGACGAGAGTACGGACGTGGGTCACATTTTCTTGTTTACAGACCCATTCCAGAGATTACGCACATATATCTTCTGGCTATAGATATCAGTCAAACAAGTACAAAATGAACTGAAGATACAGAAGAACAAAGGGGGAAACACAAGGGTGTATTTGCCATTCCAGTCCACCACATGATGCCGTTTAAGGAAACAGAAAAGCATGGACAAATGACATTTGCCTACTTATGGCCCTTAATACAGTAAAATTTTTACGTTAAATGTATCACTAAAATGATAATTTTCAACTTAAAAAGTTCCAATTTAAAATGGTCAGCACCAATAAGATGGCAACTTCCTATTATCTCCATCTTACCATGCCAACCATCTATCGAAAAAAATCAGATGTTCTAAATACTCAATTAGCACAGCTTTTATAACAAAAAAAATCAAAGAGAAATTGAATGTTTCAAAAGCAAAAGGTTCAAGAAATCAAATTTGAACAAAAAACACCAAAGCACAAGAGAAAATACCTAGCAATATTTATGAATACTAAGAATTTGCAGCACTTAAAAACCAGTTACAACTACGCAGTCTACGGTATCATAACACTTTTGAACTTAGAAAACCCCCGAAAAACCACAAACAGCGAGACAAATGGCCAGGTGTCCAGCCATACAGCCAACATATTATATCAATATATACTCTTACTTCTAGGTACAAATTAAGAAGAATACAGCATTACCTCTCCAACATACTCAATAAGAAATTGTCCTTTAGAAACATTTTCCTGCAGTTGCAGACCATATCCTTTCTTTCCACAACGAAACCACTTAAATTTGGCATAATTACGCTTCTGGAACTGAACCATGCATATGACATACATTCAGAAGAAGTTGTCACTTTCAATGCAAAATAAAGATGAACATAGACATATCTATGAGTCAATATTGTGTCAGTGTGCATCTGTGAGAGAGAGAGAGAGAGAGAGAGAGAAAGACCTGTTGATTAGAACAAAAATCCCCGCAAGGGCATGTCCCTTGAACACACTCTATATTAAGCATGCGATTCAAGCATTCCTCACCACAGCCTAAACTGCGACCTGAAGGTTGCTTGCAGTGGCAAACCATTATCTGATGTAAATTAATAAAAAAAACGTAGAGATTCAAATTAAACCTGCTTTTATATGGTACACACATACCGTCAACATTTATTGAATAAAAATTTTCAAACCTCATCAATTGTCTGTGTTCTTCTACTGCGATGCAAAAATATATTGTGGTCAACAGGAGTCCAAGAAGCCTGCTGTTTAGCTGACAAAAAAACACATACCACAGAAAACAATTTTATACAAAGTTGGACCGTAAAACGGCCTAATTTCTTCTATGAATAGAAGGAACAAAATATTTACCAGTTAAATCTTTTGGCCCAAGCCTTTTAGATATAGGCTCCATCCTAGACAAACCTTCATCGCCAGAGCCATCTGATATTTGCAGTTCAGCATTTATCTCAGTATTTGACTTCTCTTGAGGTACTGAGCAGTCAGCAAATCTTTTGTCTTCATTGTCTTTACATATCCTATACAAAAAATTATATAATTAGCTAGAAGTCAAATTTATTTTGGGAAAGTAACAGGGAACAAGAATGAAACGTCAAGATCCCAACACTTATGTAAACATCCACTGAAATTATAAAAGACAAAACCTTGCTATTTGCTGGATAGATGCCACGTCCAAGGAAAAAAAAAACCGCTTCCATGAGGAATCTTGCAAGTTTCATCTTAATATCACCCAAAATTGTCTTTTAACTCCCCTAAATTAGTCTGACTCTCAAACCATTAAAATAATCTTAAACACAGTAATCATGTCAAACTTTGTTTTGACATGAAGTCCACATGTGCTACCGTAATTGTGACACATGCAGCAAAACAAGGGTTATCTGCTCGGTATAAACCTGAACAGCAGGCAACAGAAAAGAAAGACTCCAAAAATTTCAAATCTATTAAGCATAGCAGCGATAATTTCTCATCACTTACATCTCATCATATCAAGTTACATGCTCTAACAATAATAATGCCTACACATCAAACACAGATAATTTTCAGGTACATTCATACAGTAACTTTCTGTGTTTCCCAATGCAGAGGGTAGAAGGGCAGCCATTTCATTAATGACAAACTACAATTGTTATCCCATACCATACTAGGAATATGCTTAAAAACTGGCACGTAGCACATCCCTAAAAATGCACTTGAAACAATTGTTTTTTTCTATGAATTTTCTAAAACCATAGCAAGCGTTTCCCAAGACTGGTTCAGCATGCTTTGAAATTTTCAAAAGTTAGGAATGAAGGAAAATTTAACGCTAAAAAAATGTTCTTGAGAAAGGCTGAGCAAGTGATTCTTCTCCAAAAGCACTAAAAAAAGCTAAATATCATCAACATCCTATCCCAATTATCAGGGGGCACGAACATAAATTCTGCATTGTTTCAGTTTATCACCAACTAAAGGAACTCCTAACAACTTCTCATTGTGACATTGCTGATGTGAGTCTTGAAATTTCTACATGTTTTTTTTCTGCCACACCAAAATGATAGCTCTTCAAGGGCCCAACTGTTAGTTTATAAGCACCTTCACTGATCTCCTTGTTTGCATCAGTTACTAAGCTATACAAGCCAGTCACATCCGAGAATGTGATGGGAGGGAGGGCCGGAGAGAGAGAGAGCAAAGAGAGAGAGAAGAGTGAGCAGAGAGAGAAGAGAGAGCAGAGAGAGAAAGGTTTTTTTTTTTTTCAGAACCCTCACCCCCCCCCCCCCAAAAAAAACCGTCTGCAGGGGAAACCATGGAAGGGCTATGATTTCATGTAATTAGATGAGTGATTTCCAATGCTCATACCAATCCCAACATTTGAGAGTACATTGCCTTTGAGGCTTCCCATAGTGATTCTGTAGGCTCCTTAACTTGGGGTCCACATGTTATTTCTGTTGAAAACCAAGTTGCCTCAAAAGTTCTCGTTGTTAAGGAACGACCCAATCAAGCACAAGTACCAGGCCTGAGAAGACAGATGGATAGACACATTGTCCAACACCCCCTGCCCAGGTAAGCATGATTTAAAAGATGCAAGGCTTCCCCATGCTCAGAATAATATGCAGGGGCAGGCATCAAAGCCAGGAGCTCTGGCTCTGATGCAATGTTTAAGGAATTGGGGTTTGAGAGAGGGGGTAAACTCTCAATATGATGAATAATGAAGAAAAAAAAAATTTTAAAAAAGAGCATGACCAGCCTCTAATAGACTCGAGGCCACCACAAGAAAAGACTCTTATGCCCCCACTAAAATGCAATCAGAATATAAGATTACGTATAAAGGACTAAAATCCCCTTATTAATAGAAAACCCAATACTAAGGACTTAAGCAAATATGAACAATACTCCTCTAAAATCTTCACGCACGCATACCAAGATTTTAAAAAGCACAACATTACGGGGCTAATCGGATAGCTAATTATGGGATAAATTCAGCATGGAGATTGTTTGTTTACTTATTGTCAGAATCGGGGCAGCTTAAAATTTGGCTTGAATAACTCGAATCTAGCTTGAATTAGAGATTGTTGGTTAGATATTCTGCCTGAAGCCATAATTCAAGATTTTGGCTAAATTTTGCCCAAACCTGCGAATCTCCTCAAGCTAGATTCAGAAAAATTCAGCCCCTCCTATTCAGGCACAGGACCCAAAATACCCATGGAAGTGAGGCTGAATCCAAATTCAGGAAGAATCCATAAATCACCCACAATTTACTAAATAAACAGTCCCTAAATCTGATGAAGTAGAAGCTCTAGCAGCAGCTAGAGCAATCTCAGTTGTTGTGGAATTGGGCTTTCTGGATGTCATTTTTGAAGGGGATTCCAACAACACCATTCATGAATCAAGATTATGATGGGTCATCTTGGGGGCATGTAGTTGCTCAAGCTAAAGATTTATAGCTTTTTTTCATAATTTCAAAGTTGTCCATGTTGGAAGGGATGGCAACCAAGTGGCAGACCAGTTAGCTCGTCATGTTAAATTCTTGAATTCCTCTATTATATGGTAAAATGAAGTGCCTCATAATGTTCAAACAGCTCACTTTTGTGATCTGTTAACTTTGTGTTTGATTTGATGAAGTTTTCTTTCATCAAAAAAAGAAAAAATACGCCACAACTCATTCCCATCAAAAGCACTCATTAAATACACTTATATGAACAATTTAAAAAAAAAATTGAATAGAAAGCTCAGCCTTAAAAATGCAACCCAAACCACACCGAAAAGAACTGCCAAAGTAACTATCTTAAAACTCAAGCAGTTACTTTTGCAAGCCAACAATGGTTCCTAAAGGCAGAATGAAGGGCCAAAACTGTTGGCTACATGTAATGTATACATTCGGATAAGCCCTGAAGGAAACCTTATCCCCCCCCCCCCCCTAAAAAAAAGAACAAAAAAAAAAGAGAATAGAAAACAAAAATGAAAAACACACCTCAACAGCAGGATGGGAATAAAATCAATCACATCGCCAGTCCTTTAAGTTACATGTCACACTCAGTTGTTTGCCTCATTTATTTAGTCATCTTATGTTTAAACTTAAAAAAATAAAATTAATGCTCAAAATATCCTTCAACCAAATGAGAAGGATTATAACTCAATGCAAAGTGAAAAGTATTCACCCCCCATTCAAATGACAACAAGGTGAGTGGTATCTACAAAGCTGCTCACATCTGACAAAGTGACAAGATTTGCGGTTTAAACCCACTAAGAAACCACATTCAAAAATAAATTCTACATATGGGGCGTTACCATTTACAGTTTGTTTCCTCTATCTTCTCTGCCAGTTCAACTGATATACACCGCCATTTAAAGCAATCATCACAGCGAACCCATGCAACCCGAGGTAATGGCTCTAAGCCGAGGTGGCTACAAGCCACTTGAATATCAGAGGCAAAAATGCCTTCTAAAGCAACATTACTGTCATTTGCTACAGCATGAATTTCTGCAAAATAACAAAAAAAATTAGTTTACCTATTAACCATAAACAATGATAACCACTATTGCTACTAATGACAAGGTATTGTGCAGAGATGTGTAACTGTTGAAATTGTCTACTGCACTTGAGGCAGAAGGGGTTTGCTGCCCCAAGGTAGATTCTCTATTAGCATTTCTTTTAGTAACTGATTTCTTCATTGTGGAACCTTTCCTCTGCCTGCATGACTTTCCTTTAGGTGATTCAACTGTATCACTTTTCTTCCTTTGTTTGTTATCAACATTTCTGGATTTTCGAATCAGTGTACACTCTTTACTTTCCATTGCTCCAGAAGCATATTTACTCGATTCATGCCCAGATTCTACTTTTGGAGTATCAAGCCCTCGTCCCAGTTGAGCTATTTCTAATATAGGTGGGTCCAAATGAAGTAATTCACTCGTTGAAGAATTGTTACCAGAAAGACCAACTCCTTCTTCAGCCTTCTTTCGAGGCCTACGCCTTGAATATTTCTTTTCCTTCTTTGTAGTCCCTGTGTTAAAAAATTGACCTGGATCAGGCATCTGGTTCAGACTGTCGTTAGAATTAATGATTATACACCCATTTTCCACGCAATTTTGCTGCATATCAGGAACTGCAGTCTCAAATGATGAAGCATTTTCATACTTTTCTCCACCATTTATGCATGTAGAACTTTTATGACATGGAATCATGCTCATTGAACCCAATAAGGAAGGTTTCTCAGGATCTTTGTCTCCGCTAAGTGATTCCCTTGAAGTGGAAATATCAACATTCTCTTCAATTGCCCCAAGATCCGTATGAAGCATAACTGAATCAGGAGATGCCCCTGAATCTGTATTCCTAGCAAAAGTTGCTTCCCCTGTGCTTTCAGACACTATTTGAGATGAAATGCCTAGAGAATAATCTAGTCCATTTTCAACTAGCACATCCTGGGTTACAGTGCTTTCAAAGTCTTTATCCCGCAGAATCTCAACCATTAGCACTCCGTTGTCAACCTTACCAGTATCTGACTCTGGCTTGGGTCCAACTGCAACCCCAGAAAAATTTCCCCTGTTTACCTTTGAATCTATTTTCTGTGGGCAATCATTGATGACAATCTGTACCAAAGCTGAAGACTCTACTTCAGAAACCTTTGAATGGCCAATGCCAGTTCGGCTCCGCTGTTTTACTTTGGATCCAAACCTGCTACCTCTAGTTTGAATCTTCTTTTGCCGTCTCTGTCTCACTGATCCTCCCTTCACGTTTCCTTGACTACCCTTTAACTGGACATCACCACATTTCAGTAACTTTTTATTTTCTACAAACAATTCTGTGATTCTTACCGGTGTGCCCCAAACAGAAGAACGGACACGTCTGCAAAACAAGCTTCTTTTCTTTCTTAATTTACTTACTGAGACTGCAATGGCTTCCAATATCTTGCTACACTGCCTTGCAGCATTCCTCATTCTAGTTAACCGTGGTGAACTTCCACCTGTGACACTTTTGCTAGATATGAAATTCACATCATTGCAGGAATATTCTTCAGCAGCAGAGGAAGAAGCAACTTCTACCACATTGCATGAAAAACAAAGCTGCTCCGTAAAGGTTTCAATAGAGGCTCCCTTCTGTTCATGCTCCCTGATACAAGTTTTAACAAGAGGCATTCCTAGAGAGCACAAGTGGTCCTTTCCATTATTCTCCAAAATGGAGGAACTGCAACTGTTTTCTAAAGACTTCAATTGCCTGGATGCATAAGGAATTGGTCCCAGAAAACCAAACATCAAAGATACTTCTGATGGAGCTGCAGAATCTTCAGACACGTCACAGGAAGCAAAATCAGTTGGACTGCAGGGGTTTCCTTCCACATTCAATGCTTTTAGTCGAACTTCATTAACAGACGGTACAATAGTTGTAATCCTTTGCTCATTATTCTGCACATCTGAAAAACTCTGCGAGTCTGGAGCAACAGCTGAAGAATGCATAGCGCCATTCCCCATAACTAATGTCTCTCTTCCATATGCAACAGTCTCAAATGTTACACCAGTACCTTTGCAATCCAATGGCAGTTTTTCAAAGTCCGATTTATCATCAAACACAAATGATGATTCGGATACAGGTACCGATTCATCTTGAGGGCAAGAAGAAGCAACCTCAATAAACCTACAATCTTCTGCAATAAATTCTCCCATGTCCCCAGTAGAACCAGCGTTCATAAAACCAAGAACCTTATCATTTTCTATGCTTAATATTTTACTTTCATTTTCACTAGAAGCCAA
The DNA here is from genome assembly GCA_035235625.1 of Saururus chinensis. Lineage (NCBI taxonomy): Eukaryota > Viridiplantae > Streptophyta > Magnoliopsida > Piperales > Saururaceae > Saururus > Saururus chinensis. The sequence continues at coordinate 12,856,037 of CP141140.1, read as the reverse complement.
ACTTTCACCAGAAGACCCCTTCTCCTCATCCTGCAAATAACAATTATACATAGAAGCAGATGTCTGCAAGTATGAAGGCCCTTGTAAGGTAGTTGTATACGAAGTGGTGTGGGACAATGCACATAGACCTACCTCGACATCGAACTCAACAACATTCGCTTTCCTAGCTGCAACTTCTTTCTCCGCGATTGGAGGCCAGCCTTCATCTCTTGAGAAAGACCCAACAACAGCTTCAAACTGTTGTTCCTCTATACTTAATTTACTGAACCTTACCTCTTCTATAGCTAAAATTCCTTCACTTGCTTCCTTCTGTTCATCAGATGGAACCCTGTTGCCCGGCAAGGATAACCCCACTAATTCTCCGGGTTCTCCAAAATGGTCCTCTACACTGTTCCTGTCAATCAGCGGCTCTCCAACAGATGCTGATCGATCAGAGAACTGGCAACTTTGATCACAGTTTGGCAACGGGGACTGGTGCAATGCGGCAACTGCAGAATTTACAAGATTGTCACCTGGCTCGGACAAAGCGAGAGGCTTGACTGCTTCTTCGGACCCACCAAGCACTGCAATGCACGTACGACCATACTCATTTCCTCCTGTATCAACCATTTGAGAGAGCCCCGCTTCCTCTTCTTCAACAAACTCGTTCTGATGACCCAAATAACCCGATACAGTGCTCTCCAGAGGATGATAAGGATGGTCCTCGCCATTTAGCAAATAGCATTCATAAGCCCGACTCAGAACCCCATCGCCCGGGACAGCAGCCTCACCGTTTTGGACAATGTGGGATGAAATAGACGGGCCAGTGATCAGCCTTTGGTTTCTCTCGTCCTGCAGGTCGTACTTGAGGCCTCGCTCGCTGCTAATGACAAACGAAGACTCAAGCTCACCCACCGCAGCCGCTGTCGCCGCCGCTTGAAGATAATTCTCGCCGCCGACCACGCCCACCGGTCGCTCGGAGGCCTTGTCGAAGAATGCCACGACGCGGCCGTCTTCGACCTCCACGCCTGAACTCATCGCCGTAAACCTAAACGAAGCATTCTACAAAAGAAAAAAAACTCCGAAAACGAAGAAAAGAATCTGAAACAGAAAACACGAAAAAAACAAAAAAAAATCGAAGTTCAGAAGTGTGGACATCAAAACAACAGAAATCAAACGGGTTATCACAGTAAGCTACGGAAGTAAAACCCTAGCGCGGCGGGGCGGGAGGGAAGAGGAAGTCTACCTGGTGAGACGCGTCTGAGACGAGGACGGAGAGGGAGCAGCCGGAAGAGGGAAGAAGGAGACGACGGTAATGGGAATGGGGCTGATTCTCGCTTTCGTTGAAAGCAGCAATTTTTGTTTTTGTTTTTGTTATTTTTTGTTGAATCTATAATTTTTTTATAAAAAAAAATAAATAAAGACATGCCGAGGGCTTCCTCCTCGGTCTCCGCCTCGCCAGCCACCGAAACCCGACACGAAGCGTAAGTCCTTGCGATCGCTTCCAAGCAACGTTTCTTTTGTTATTCCTTTTACCGGAAAAAAAACGTTTTTTATTCCAAAATTTTCAGATTTACCTTTTATCCACAATCTGAAAACGCGCGAACTTAGCACGCGTCATATCCTTTCTTTATATATTAATATAATTTAGAAAAAATAAGAAATTTGGCGAATGAGACTGTACGGCTAGCTGTATAAAGGTCTTCCGTGGGCCCCTAATTGGGCCTACTGGTGGGGTTGTGGTAGTTGGGATTGTTCTGGTGGGCGCCCACTTGAAGCCCCCGCGTCGGGATGCCACTGTGCCGTGAGCCTAATGGCGCTGCTTCAATTTTCATTTTTTACACACTTTGTTTCCGGGAGACACTACTAGCATTGTATTCAAGTGTTAGCAACTTACAATGCTAATTCAATAAAAATTTAAGTGGTTGGGTATTTAAAAAAATTATTATAAATTTATTTTTCTTTCTCTTAGATATGAGTTTTATCATTTAAAAAATATATCATTTTTTCAAATATAGTTATTAATATGGAATAGAAGGAGTATTTGGCAAAAATGAACAAAATGGCGCAAATTAAATATGTAGAGGCTAATAGGGTGGCTGGATGAGACACCCACTGGGTAATATGCTAATGTTAGACGCTAATCTGGTGGGTATCTTTGGAAGAACATTCATAATGCTTAAGAGCTTTTTAGTTATGATATTCACACCATGAATTTAACCAACAAAGATTCTTAATTGGGTTTTAATTGAATAAAACATGTAAACCTCACACAAAGTTTACTTAGGCTCACTTATTCTGTCCAACCAAAACTTAATTAGGAGTCTTTATTGGCTCTGTTGAGCAGATTTTTTTTTCTTTAATTCTGACCGACCCTGTTGGGCAGATATGTTCTTTTGGACAAAACATATTTTTTCATCTTCCTTCTCCCTCCACCATCTCCCTTGCCATTGCTCTAGCCATAGCCAAGACAGCCTACCAGATGCGGCCTGGCCCCCAAGGTTTGAGCAACCTTACTAGGTTTAGTTTAAAGACTAAAAAAATTGTAATTTTCTTCTATGGCCAACATCTCGGGCCACCAGCCACTAGCCAGAAGCCACAAGTACTGGCCGCAGCCAGTACCTTCAACTTATAGTAAGAACTTACTGGATTACCTTTTATAGCAAGGCCTTGACCATTTGAAAAAACTGGCAGATAAATAATTTCGAGTTCAATGTATATGAGAGTTTTGTTTCCTTCCATTGTTCATTTAGCAGTAATTTGGTAAGGTATCAAGCACATATCCAATGCGCGATAAGTTCCATAGAATTTTTGTTATTGGCAATGCAAATTTGGACATCATTTGCACTCTAACATTTGCATAGCGATGGACTACAGAGGATGTGAATGCACGCTGTCCTTACCCAAAAAAACAAACAGAAATAAAAAAAATAAAACTTACAAATTCCATACCGCACTTGCATATGAATGGCATATGTAGAGCAGCTTGAAATCATTTTATACATCATTAACAAGATTTAGCTGATTTGGGATGCACCACATGTTCCACGTCAGTTAAAGAACTGCATCAGCTTGAAGAAGAGACTGCCCTATCAAATTGTGATGTCATGTGAATATAATAGCAAAAACTGTAACAACGGACGCTCTTTGTGAAGACATTGTTTCTCAGTTTCATTTCCAGCATTTCTGTGAAACTTTAAACCCTGCTTTGTGTTCGGACTCTGTCAATGATCATTTGTCTACCTGACAAATCTTCCTCATACCCCACGACCTGCAGATATAGCTCAGAGGAAAAGTCAGTCAAATGTAGACATATCTGGTAAACTGATCAAAGTAAAAGCTCCTCAATGTATAAAAAAACCTGAGATTCTTGTGTCTCACTAAAGCCATCATAAGGGTACCGGTTCTCTTCTTGTCCACGAGGGTTACAAGGAGTATCCTTCTTCTCAGTCCTGCGAGAATGTTGAACATGGTCAGAACATCCAGCTTCAATATAGAAGTTTTTACAACTGCTACTGACGACAACAGCCTACACATGTCTATATACTTCTGTTTGATACTCCGATTGTCATAGCTTAGATGGTTTTGATTATAAGAGCACCAGTCCTCAAAAAACAATTCAAACCCATAACTAGTCTTAAGTTTCTTAGACATGCTACAGCCATAATCATGGTAACTTGAAGAAAAGTAATGCAAAAATAAAACATGCCAACTCATCCTTGGAAAAGACATTATTCTCCAGCCCATCCCCACAAAGAACTATAAAAATGGAAGTACCTCAACCAGTGGTTAGAAACTCCATGTGCAGAGCGAAAACCTGCACGATCTTGGCCAATACTAATATGGTCAGGTGAAAAAATCTGCAGCCAGATAGTCAAGGACTAGACCGCTTTCACAATTGTCAGAGAAAGAACAAGAAAGCTTTTAGTACAAAACAAGGATACACTCTGATCGCGCATTGGTGGATTCATTTCTTGAATCTGGCATTAATTACACAGTAGTGAAAGACAAAGATTCAGCCAATCAAGATGCACCTTAAAAAAAATTGACACTTAATATGTGTATAAAATACCTTACTAGACTGTTCTAACAAGTCTTCTATAGCAGAAGCTACGTCAGGAACACCATGTAATGCATCGCCAAAATCTTCCATCAAATTCTTTTCTCCATGGTCCATCTCATCTTGATGAGCCGGTTCTTTTGATGCAAGCAAACTTTCAGAGTTATCTTTCATCATTTGCTTGGGTTTTTTACCGGAACGATTAAAATGTTTAACCTTGCTGTTTGAGTTGATACCCCCAGTCACTGTGAATAGATAAATGTGTTAACTAAAACAATACTACAGTCAAGAAATTAACAATTCATGACTGTACAATGTACATACAACCATATACAAATTATGTATGTGCCCAACTCTTTCTTCCAACAGTGTTGTATTCCCTTCTCTCCAAACACGAGGAAAGGAGAATTTATCAGGTTAAAAAAAATCAAAATAATGCATTGCAGCAAGTTTGGATCAGCAATTGGTGGCACATGATCACACGTTATGAAATCTAATGCAAGTCAGCATACAAAGATCTCCATAGATCTTCAACATACAACCAAGGTAGCAAAAGAAAGCAATCTTACCATTCAAGTGCTTAAGCACTTGACTTGGGTCTTGAGAATGACTCACTAATTGAGATGGAACATCTCCAGATGCCAAACAAGCTGCCTGTGTAGGGAATTGGCTCATGGTGCATGCGCCATTCTCTCTATCTTGCTCAGTTGCAGGCTTCGGCCTATACACAGCCATATCAATCACTTTATCCTGTATTTTCACTATGCATAGAATTGTCACTAAAAGGAAATATTTTTATAAAGGAAAACGACATTAATATAGAATAAATCTCATTTGCATGAATAACTCAAATTTGATTACTAGATGCATTGTGTAACTATATAACTCTCAATGCCAAAAATAGACTAGGGTATAAGCTTCTACAAGTAAATAATAGCAATGAAAATGGCAACACCAGATATACCTGCATAATACATTGAGTTATCCATTCAGCAGTAACAGATTCAATCCCCCATTTACAAGCAGCTTCATACTTGGGACCACTAGTGAACTTGCATAATAGATGAGTGACTTTTTTACTTAATTTTTCTGTGAATTTTGCTCCAAGAACAAAGCATAGGTTTCTTAACAGCAACCTATCTTTTTCATCATACTGGGAAACACAAAACCGATAGACCTCAAACCCAGGCAAAGGAACTCGACATTCTAAAGGTGTGTACAGAATGTGACTTCGAACATCTGGCATACAGCCCTCCTGTTACAAGGAAAGAGATAACTGTAAAAACACCAGACAGTACCAAGACTAATTTTATAAGAGTAAACAACATTTACCACACAAATAAGGAGCATCTCAGGAACAAAACAATATGTCCCTGCTTTTAGCTATAAACTGTAACAAATTCATCAACAATAATACCATCATTGTACCATAATCTTAACCGAGCTATCTGGGAGTTCAATCACATAACAAGATAAAATAAAGGTAATACCAAACAAAAATATAAGATCCATGTGCCATCAGCAAGATTTTTATGCAGATTGACAGAACTGCATCATAAGGTGATGGAAGCGAAAGCAAAATTAATTTGTTCGTAGCCCAACCACTGTCTTTATTTCAAATTTCCAGATGCCAAGGGAATAGTTACCAATGTTCTAGAAACAAAAGCGCTAGTATAGCTAAAAAAGGAGGAAATATTAGTTCAAGTTATTATATCATGATGTCATTATCGATATATAAGAAGAAAAAATGAGCCAACGCAACAATGTTAGACAAAGCATTGTCTAAGGTGAAAGCTGAAAAATAGATAGATAATATATTACGTTAAAAAAAAACTTCAATTAGCAACTTATATGACCAGTTGAAACAAACCGGCCAGTTTGAAAAGCATTGTCTGGGGTGAAATGCAGTTATTAATTACATAAGTAACTTATTATGTTAACAAAACTTCATTACCAATGAGCTTCCGCATTTTTAATATTCATGCAAGATACCTTTTCAGTCAATTTCAACTAATTTAATCGCATAGTGGACCCCTACTCTGCCAAAAACTGATAAAATCTAGACATACCAAATACAGGACCTAAATCGGGAGGTAGTCCATGAACCAGTCAACTTATGTTTTTAAACATAATTTTCATTGTATTATTGAATTGCCAACAATGTAAAATGACTAATACTGCATTATAAATGCCATCCACTAATTTCCAGAACTAACTAATCTAGCTATACTAATAACGTTTCATAATATATATTTCATATTCATTGATGGTCAAACCAGTCCATATGACTGAATAGCTTGTTTTGCCGGACAAACTGCAAACAACTTTCATTCTGGCACAAAAAAGGTCATGAGATGGTGGTCCACGTAAAACATGGAAGCATAACACATCCAAAACAAAAGATTCTTTTAAATATAGCAAAAATATACAGCAAGCAATCAGACAATAAATCTGCATTATAAAGCAATGTTTATCCACTACAGCATATATATTTTATAAAATGCATTTGATCAAAGTCAAAACGTCAATACCTCCAAACAAAATCGAACCCAGTGGCTAGAAACTACAGTAGAGTTGGAAACATCTCCAGCGCATGATATGAACCCATGGCGCTCTATGATAAAATGATCATTCTCAATCTTTTGATCATTGTCCACCACCAGACCACCCCCCTGAATAATCCACTCATAAACTTCTGCACGCTGAACATGGAAAACATGAACAAAATTTGCAGTTTACTCTAAGGCAATAGAAAGTCAACATATTTATTGGAAAAAGAATGGTCAAATTTCAGAAGGAAAACCAATTGTTTGGGTAAAGAAGGAACAAATCTGAGTTAAGTTGATAATTAGACAATAGTTTTTAGTAAATCCATATATGTAATCACTTTTCCAGTTTTCCTTCTTTAATTATTCCTTGTTTCCTCATTCTTTTTATTTTTTGTAATAATTCATTCCACCAATTCTTCTCTGCTAAATAAATAAACAAAAAATTAGCTTAATGTTGCTCATGCAGAATGTCACCTGGCAACATTATCTTTGAGAAATTATTTGAACTCATGAACCTCTAAACCCTGACTTTAGTAACATACAAGCGGACAAGTTTATGGGCATTGTTTCTACAGCCCCTTTCATACACACTATGTCACATGCAAGTCATGATAAATTCTTTTAGTCATTTGATTACTACTTTAAGTTCAGTAGCTGGTCTGCATTATACATAAATACAATCTTTGGGACACACTTTATATTTCGAATTTACGATGGGACAGAGAGGTAAAGACATTAAAGTAGTAGATTCAATATCCCCAGCATTGTCATTCTTACAAATTTACTATTTTTTACCTGTTCACGGATCATTTAATACTTAATCACGCTCTCACCATGCTTTAGCAACAAATCACAGTTTAAATGGTTCATATCATGGACACTCTTACTAAAAGAAAAAAAAAATGAACAATATATTTTCCCTAAAAGTAAAAAAAGAACAAAAATATAAGTTTCATCAGCCACTAAAGTTTGTTTAGCCCACAACTGAACAGGTCAAAAAAGCACTCCTCCCCATAGTCAATATGTCACAACTAAAATCAACAGATGCGTATTTCATTTTGAGAAGTTTCTAACTCTGAAAGAAGCAAACAACTAGATAGATCTCTTAAAAAAATGAGAAGATAACTAACCCGATCTCTAGGGAAGGCATCCGAAAAACAAAACATGTGCCCCTGAAAGACATTTGATTCCCTTCCACCTGTAATATTTATAGAAGAACTGCATTTTCTGTTTGGCTCACACTTGAAATCTTCATAAACAGAATTTGTTAACTGTTCCTGGTGCAATTTAGCAGCCATTTCCACGGATGCATCTAGGTTCAGGTGTGGCTTAGCTCTTATTCCATCATTAGAGGATCTCGCTTCAGGATTTGTATCTGCAAATGCCTGACCATTTAAAGAGCTAGAGACAAGATTTTTAGCATGTCTCACGCTATTCTCCGAGGGTCCTGTTTAAGGACATAAAGTCTTTGTTTACAAACAATTTAAAGCATATCAACAGTGATTACTAAAACACGACGACAATAGGCATAACACTTTCTACACAACCTCCAGGAAGCAAGATCAGTTATTAGTGTCATTCCAAAACCAGGAATGTAAGAACTGAACAACATCAATCCTCTTCCATTAAACAAACCTATATATGCAAATTTTGATTTGTTTTCTATGTTCAACATCATTTAAGTAGCACAATGCTAACACAAACTTGACTAGGAACTCAGCAAAACAAGTCTGTAGTAAGTGAAGCATTTCCCATCAAACTACCTTTACTACAGCCTCACATAATTGCTAGAACGGTCACAACAGACAAAGAACAGGAAATATAATAAAGATAATCTCCACACCTTTTTCGGAAAATAAATCATAAACAATATGCCTCTCAGACACAGGAATCTCTTTCTTCTCTCGAACACAGTCCTCCAACCAAAGGGTTTTAACCACCTTAATGACACCCCAAGCTGCATAGTGCCTCAATTCTCTCCATTCCCTTACAAGATACAAAGAAGAAAAGCTTAGAACAAATAATCTGCATTTGGCATATCTAAAGGAGGAAAAGATAAATGATATGCACGTATTTTCATGGAAGCTAAGAAAAACTCACTTCTCAGATGGTGATCCAACAACTATGTGCGTTAGCTTTTCACTAAGTGACATGTGTCGAGTAGCCCCACCTCTACGGACAAGTTTAATCAGATTACGCAATTCGTTGGCCGGAAATCCAACAAAAAGAATTCGGCATTCCGACAAATATAAGTCATTGTCTTCATCTTGGGAGTCTGCAGCAATACAACCCACAATATCTGTTGTTTTATCTTTGTTTGGGAAGCTAACTGTCTCACTGCCCTCTCTAGTGAAGATAGTACTGTCTGAAAAGGCAGAACATGTGGTTTGGGATAAGGTTGCCCCATGGGGAGCGAGCACAGTTGACACAACTGAGGGGGAAGTCAGGCAAGCATTATCTTCGCTAGCATTTCGCTTCAAGCCACTTTTCACAGCAGTAGTCAAAGAAATTGAAGTCCCCCGGACTGGAAAAAGATCTTCATCTAAGCAAGCTAGAGAGAGAGAGTTAAATGTCAGTTAACAATTTCACCATTCCATACATTAACCAAACAAAATAGAGATGAGACTAGTGGACAGAGCAGTCCAAATAGTACCTCTTCGAGCAACACACTGGTCAACCCATTTGGGTGTAACAATATGAATGTGCCCCCATCTCCGGGCAACTATATACTTATCGCCTTCAGGTGCGTTAAAAAAGCTAAGGATTATCTTAAGATGAAATCAAGCAAGGAATAAGAACAATAAATCATTAGTTCAACAATTCAGCACATCATCATTACTACCTGGTTCTAATTTGGGGGATTAAAAATAAAATTCTGCTCAACCACTTCACTACAGGTCATTTTTTAATATATGCAATCACTCATTTAGGCCATCTACACTGCAGGACTCTAAACTAATCCTGGATTGCAGCTTATCACTCATCACATCTGCCTTCTCCCCTATATTTGCTACATAGTTTCCTCAAAAGAAGTGACAAAAAAACATAGGTCTTCCTTCCAACTTAACATAGGTATTCATTTTTGGAACTGGGACTATAAACTAATCTTCATTTGCACCTTCACACTCATCATATCAGACTTCTCTTTGAGAGCAGTGACAAAAAAACATATGTTTGACTTGCAACTAAACAAGCGGAGAGAGAGAGAGAGAGAGCGGAAAACATAATTTGGTAAACAACGCTTGAATAAAGAAGCCAAAACAAAACAAGAAAGAAAAGAAAAAAGAAGTAAAATGAAGGATATATCAGAAACTAGATGTGTACACTTCTTGGTAAGATCTGGAGAATATTTGCCACCATTCTGGACTATCAGCCTTTCCATTGCTATCCGTTCATCTGGTTAAGAGAAAGAAACCAGAAGCTAGTTCACTCAATTACTCAGTACATGCAAATAATTTGGATATAATTTAACTAACCTTCGCAATAATAAGAAATAGAAGCATCCTTAAACCTGCTGGAATTCTGGTAGCACAAACGGTCAATCCAGTAAAAGGAGGGATCTTGTAAGGCTCCTGAGGCACTGGACGATGCTCACTCCAGCACTGATGCAACCAACTAATAGTAACGATCGGTTTCTTAAGAACGTTTTGCGCCCACTGAAACAGATGGTGCAGCCTTTTACTTGCTGAAGACATGAAGTATCTGATCTCATGGACAAAAATAAAAAGAAAAGACACGGCTAATGTATACAAATTGATTGAATACAAAAATGAATATAACGAGGAAAAGATAGAAAATTTCTGAGAAATGATGAGATAAATTCGGTAATGATGCATCTGGAACGTCAAATGTTGTAACAACAAAAGCCCATCTATGTTGAGGGCCGCTGTAAGTAAATATGCCACCTCCAAAGCATAACAATCTAAAGTCCTTATGACAAGGGTCTATCTAGGAACCATTCCACATAAATGCAGCAGTCTGATATGCACACACAATGCATGTATCTCCAATAATAGTTTTCTTAATAACAAAAACAAACTCTGTAAGATTTACACCTTATACTTTGCAGCCATAACATTCTTCACAATGACAAAGCTAACGTCTAAGGAAGCTTTGGAATGCAGTATACCACCCATAGCCGTCACAAGCTTTTCAATCATAATCTGCAAAGATAGAAAACACCTTTACCTGAAAGAAGTATGACCAAGAGTAACTACAAAAACCTAAATCTAAACTTGCCTGGTAACTGTCAATTATACATGTTTTGTTTACAGCTGAGTTCATTCTTAAACCATAATAAAGAGTTGTAAGTAACTCTTGTCCTTTTCATTCCACTTGCAACTTTTAGCTCAAGGGTCAACATTATTATTGCATATTGGTCGGATCCATTCAGAATATGCAAGATGAATCAATACCTTTTCATCCTTTTCAAAACCTGATGCGAGAACTTTAACCCCATCCATTGCAAGGCAACAAGTATAGTCCTTTTTAGGCAAAACTCTATGGTCTTTAGCACAAAAAAGAATACACTGAGGACCTGCCAATGATTGCAAATCAAGTAAATTCTCTTACACTTTAAAAGATAAACACCAATTCCCCATCTAAAACTTCTTTAAAAAAAATGGAACATGTTCAGTATAAGAAGCCCGCTCAATTATGAAGCCAAAAATTTGAAATCACCAGCCATACATATTGATTAAAAAAAACCCTTTGAGGGAAAATTATACACAGAAAACTAGGTGTTCAAGGGCAATCACGTCAATCCATGATAGGAGGGACATGAAACAAAACCTCAAACATTGACAGCAGCGAGCTAAATGCATTAATGGCCTGGTCTATATTTAGTATACGGCCCCTCAAGCAATATACATTGTCACTGCACCTCGCGGTCAAGCAGGTGTAAGGAGCCACTTGAGTAAAGCCCATGAACACCTACATTACGGTAGAATCTTAGAGTAGCTAATGCTTCTATCTGTACTACAATCTAACAAACACCACTCTACCACCACCATTCCCAACATTTCCCTTCAAATTTTGAAGCTCTGACCCGGCTTAATGTGCTCTAGCAGATAAAGGGCAGTCCGCTGTTTGTGATTTCATTAAAATTTCAAATGAAAACACCAGCAATAAAACATTAGTTCTACATAACAGAAGAGATAAGTGATGCATGACTTACCAAGCAGCTGACAGCCCTTGGCCCTGAGATCCTCGAACTTCTCCTAAAATTTGCAAATAAGAAACACAATATTACAAATTAAATGTTTTGATAATACGTAGGGGCCAAAGCGGGAGGTCTCATGAATACATTACGTGGTCAGGAGAAGAGATAACGTGAAAATCGTTAGGTCCGGCGCGGGAAGGATCGCTGCAGAGGAAAACGTGAGCTCCGTTAAGCCGGAGGGCGTCATGGACAGCGTCGTACATATCCGGGGGAACCAGGCTCCGAGAGAGGAACACATTTGACCCGGCGAACAGCTGAGTCGCCATCCCCAGCCCTGCTCCTCTTTCCCTCCTAAAATGCACAGCGAAGATTATGACCTAGTTCCGAAAATAGCCCTGTTCATTTGCAAATATGCAACCCGGTCCACCAGGCGTTGGTCGAGCTGCAAGCCAGCAATTCACGTTCGGGGTTTCTCCCTTTCGGGAAACCTGTCAAGTTGCTACTAAAATGATATTCGTAATTTATTTATTTTATATTTTAAAAAATAACCTTAAATTAATAGCTTCGTTTGGCAAAAAAATTGTCTCTTATTATAACTTTATTTTGTTCAATTTAAATATATCATAAGTTTATTTTTTCTTATCTTGAATGTGGGTTTTACCATATAATATAAATAATTATTTTCTAAATGTATTTATTAATATGAGACTGAGGGATGAAAAAATAGATTCTCACTTTTTTATGTGGAAATAAATGTTAAAGTAAAACTTTGGTGTAGAAAAAGTGGAGTAGAAATATCAGTATCTTACACATGAAAATATAAAATAATTTGGTTTGCAGATTACCATGCATATTAAAGTCATTTATTGGACTAGATAGACATATGTATTTCGGATGATTGTCTATGTCCGCGTCAGTTTTTATATAAAGTAGACAATATTTTGTGTGGGGCAGACACTAATGCTGGTCTTGGACATCTGTATTCTGATGTCTAGGTCATGTCCACTCAAATTCTTTTGTCTGCTAATTTCTGGACACAACCATGGACAAAGACCTTGTTCAGCCGTTGGTCCAATGTCCAATTAATTTTTAAATGCAGTGTACAATATTGTGTAAATGACGATTTTTATTTCTCTATATTATTCTTAAGCATAATTTTCTTATACTTAAAATCCTTGACAATTTAATACAATCATGTTATTGTTATATTTCAAATTTTTATTAAAATTAATTATTAAATATTCATTTTGTCTCATATTAATAGCTTTATTTGGCTTTTTTAAATGAACTAATTTGTTCAATAGTATACTATAAATAAAGAATATGACATATATAAGTCTAAAACTATTATTACATACTAAGTTACTCAATCCATAGATCTCCATTATAATTGCCCTACTTAGCCAAATATGTCAACATCTCTCTTGTTCTCTCCTATTGCTTAAACTCTCATTCAATCGCCTAAGAGGCAATGTTCGTGGATAATTACCGTGTTCGTGAATAAAACATTGACTAACAAATTGTCAGCGAACAAAGACACGAATAAGCCTTGTCCACTAGGTATTTGGCCAAGGACCAGCCCTAGCGCACATACCAAGTTTTTTATCTACCTAATGGGGAGCTATGAACACAAAAATACCCTTGTCTATGTCCACATACATTTGTGTCCTCCACCCTTACCTAACACTCCCATAGATATTAGTGTATTACTAAATACTATAGGAAAAAATAGAATTCATTATTTGTGTAGCATGTTAGGACAATTTTAACATGCTACATAAGTACTTGACAACTTAAAAACATGAATCTAGTAGCATGGTAGGATAGTCCTAACAGGCTACATATGTACTATATAACTTGAAAATATATATCTAAAACCTATATATCATGTTAAGCCAGTCTTAACATGATATATAGGTACTAGACAAATTGAAAATATAGTTTCCAAAACCTATGTAGCATGTTAGGTTAGTCTTAACATGTTGCATAGGTACTTGGACAACATAAAATCATGAATCTAGTACTTATGTAGCATATTAATACAGTTTTAACATGCTACATAACTACTAGATAATTTGACATGAAATAAAATTTAGGTAAGTATTTGTGTATGTCTAATCGTGTTTGTTTGTATCTGTAGCAGACAGGCTTAGACAAAGTATGATATGAATTAAGGCATACAGGAAAGAAGGGTATGCAAATAGGAAGTGGACTTGGACAACCCTTTGACCATGTCCATTTTATTTTGTGAGCACCCTTAGACAACCTAATAAAATAAGCATACAAAGAAAACATGTTGCATGTTCACAATTTGAATGTGATTAATTTGTTACAAGTAAAAAATTTACTGCTATTGAGCATGAAAATTAAATTGATACAAAATTTAAAAAACTAAATTAAATTTACATTAACTTACATAGACTATTTGTAGGTAGGCATGTGAAACATTAATTATAAATTAATTAGTATTGAAAATAACAAAAAAATTCATAGAGGACTAAGCATGGTATATAATAAAAATAAAATTAAGTTTTCACTGATGTGAAATAATAGTAGTATTAGGGTTGCATCTCAAGTTGTGTGGGGTTGGGCATTACAGTACCCAACTCAAGCCAAGATAGTACCCATGAATTCTAAACAGGACCAAGATAGAACCCAAGATTTACAAACCTGACCTACCCAAGAGCCCTAGATTTAATTTAGGTTGGGTTGGTTCTAGACCCCCCACAAAACCCAAAATGAAATTCAACCCAATCTTAGGTCAAATTGAAATGATAGTTTTCTTGCTACTTTTAATCATTGTAAAAAGTGTGATATGATTATGTAAAGAGGTAATATTAATAAGGGTTATATACAGAATAGGAATAAAAAAATACATAAAAAGTTAAGGGTAATCTAAAAAATAATAAAAATCTATCATACATACCAACTTTCTTCTAAGAGTGAATGATATCAAATTTTGTTGGCAATGCTTTAATTTAATATGTGTGAACATGCAACATCAGATCTATTATACTTAAAATTTTCTCATATCACATGGTTGATTTGCACCGTTTGTTGATGATTGACGATAGTCATTTACAATTGGCCGTGTCATGATATAACACTATTTTGGGGATTAAATTTTATCTTTTCCATCAATTATTATTTCATTGTACTTTGTAGGAGTATTGTATGATAGGTGCATCCTAATTAAGCTCAAAGGAAAACTCTTTTAAGTGTTTACAATATCATGTAGAATGAAGTGTTAGGTCTCAGTAATTAAATTATATAATGAATGCAACATAAATAAGGATGTTATGGTAGTGTATGGGATAATTAAGAGATACTGGATTAGAAATGAGTATTATAGGGGAGGAACTTAAGGAGAGAAAGCTATATTGGTGTGTATATCTAAAAAATACTCCCTCCAACCTAAAATATGTGTTCATTTTAAAAGGCTAAATATGACAATTATTTTAGGACAGAGAGAGTATACAATATGGCCCTGGCAATAAGGTTGTGAGGGATGTTAATTGAAAAGACAAGAAGAGAAGAAGAAGATAAGAGAATGACAGATTAAAAAGAAATGATAAAATTATTTTATCTCCTAAAAGGAATTGACACAAAACTATCCGTATCACCAACTCCAAATTATTGAGAAAAAACGCTTCATGGTTGTGTTGGTTCCTTATGGCACAACTTGTAGGACCTCGGGTCATTTTAAAGGATGATTGCTTGCAAACAATATTTTCTCCTTGACTTTTAAACATAAGAACCTCGAATTAGCTGGTGGAAATGCGAATGCATAGTCGCATAGATGGACATGATAAAAACAGGGTTGAAGACGCAGAGATTACGTGTAGAAAGGACTGGTAACGCAGTAGAATTGCTTACGTCTTAATTCCTAACTATATGGTGCAAACTTTTCCATTAAAAATGATCGGAATGGAACAGTAGATCATTTTCTAACACCCGTCCTCGCTTGTGCATGAGTTACATCAAACCAAACCCTCTTCGGTTTTCTCCATAATTTTCCAACCACCAAGCACAGGAAATTGTTATGAGCCATTTATTGAAATTTATTGTTCTTCCAGACGTTTCTTACAACCAAATTGTTAAGCAGCGTATGTACGTACCCTTCTAAAGTGCTGCACATGGGAATAGCATGCCCCTCCAATCCACGAAGATCCCGACCTTCCCAAAGTGTGTACCTACTATCAGCATGTGACCTAGCCTATAACACTAGGGAATGATTCACAACAGGTAAATTGGCCGCAATTAATTAGGAACATGAACATTAAAATTACAATAATTTTTACTTCCATGCCATCCACAGAGAAGTATGGGGCTGAAACATTTGCTATTAAGTATAGTTAAGTAGGTTGTTCACAGTCAGGCATCCCCATCGATGAAAGACTTGGTTTCTGGCTCATACTCGAATTTTTGTAAGATTTATCTCGTTCTTTTTCCTCCTGTTGCAATGGGAGCTTAGATGAATGACTGTGGATTCCAACCATGTCCATCTCTGATTTCCTTTTTAATTTTTTCTTCAACAACCCTCCCCCACTTCTGATCAATTCATCTGTTCCCATAAAAATATGCCCTTTTATCTTGTCAACTTTTGGCCGATCTGTCATTGATGCATGCAAAGCCAAAACAGATGGTTTGCTGGATGTTGGAAGGTACTGATTGCTTGAAGTGGGATTGGAGATTAATCCATCAGAAGAAATAAAAGCTGGATAGGAAGAATCCTGCAACACTCTTGGTTGCGCATTCACAGTTGCTTCTGCTCTCAAAGCTCTGGAAACTCTTTTCCGCCTAATCTTCTCCACATCCTGGAAAAGGACCAATCAGCATCTAAATGATATGATGTGATGCAAAACAGGCTAAATTGTTAAAAGATCATTCATGCATGCAGATTGCTTTGTTCTTCTGGCCAGCTAGTAACAACTCCTTCCATCTATGGATGAACAATGCAAGCCAGATGCAAAATTTGAACCCAATACCTCATGGAAAGGCAGATTGCTAGACAGATCAGGGACTTGGATTCAAATCTTTGTACAATGTATTATGGATTTTTCCAATGGAATACCATTTTAATTTGGTCTAAGTAAATGGCAGCGACACCATCAATCCATATACCTCCCAACACCATTAAAAAAAAGGAACATATTGAATGTAAATAAGCTTCCACTAATCACCTTGTGGCGCATATATAATTGTTTCTTCCGTTCTCTGGCCCTATTAACAGCACTCTTGATTCCATAGCTGTCTATAGTTCCATCTGGCCACAGCTCTGCTAGCTGCCATTGTTGAGATCAACAATGAGATTTTGTCAACACTTTTAGCTAAACAAAGAAATAAGATGGAAAAAATCTAGAAATAAAGAACCGACAACACATAGCAGATAGATACCTCAACATATAGCTTTCTAGATTGTGGCCCTCGATGTTCATCCATTCCCTAAAATTACATTTAGAACAAAAAAAGTAGTTCATAAATGTAAGTTTTTTAAAAAATATATATAAATGTTCAATAATTTAGATGAATTTCTACCTCCACATAGAGTTCATAGAGATCACAAATCTTGTCTTCCATTGCCTCATCCATGCTATATCTTGCTCTTAGAGCCCCCTTTTCATCCTGAAAATTTTCAGCAGATCCATCTTGTTGTGCAGCTGTCTGGTAAACACCGTTCAATAAAATGTCAGCCATGGTATAATCAAAATATAATTGTAAACAGAGACTGTGTGTGTGTATCTATATATATATATAAAGTATGCAATAGCAAAAGCATACCTTGGAGTTAAAAAATGGAGCACGTGCTTTTATCATTTCAACGACCTCTCTCTTGACTTGTTGGAACCGATCAGCTTTCTGTTGTTTTGCTGATAGCCCTAATTCAACCATTTCCTTCAAGTGTCGCTGCAAAAAGATAAGTCAACTTTAAAGCAAACTGCTCATTAAAGTTTGAGACTGATCTAGTCCATGGGAAATTTATATTCTTTGCATACACCAAGTTTTGAACATCTCCAATAACACAAAGTTTAGCAAAAAGTCCAGCAGCCTTTGCCCTTGGACATCTGAACGTGTCCCCAGCGGAATAGAATCTGGATTGGCTTCTCAATTTCTCCCCCTTTGTGGAGTTGGGGGTTGGCAGGAAGTAGCACGGAAATAGGAGGGAGAGATACAAGGCACACATAAAATAAAATAAAACAGTAACTAGATTCACCCAGTGCAAAGAAAAGACTACAAAATGACTCAACTACATCAAATTGATTAATCAAGATATTAATTACCCAAGTGTATTTGGACCCAAAAAAGTCATTTGATAAATTGAATGTAGTTAAAAAGGGGATGCGTAAATGGATGTATGGGATAACAAGGAGAGGCCCAATTAGAAAAGATTACATGAGAAAGAACTTAGGGGTAGCACCTTTTATGGGAGAAGCTTAGAAAGAGTAGTTTAAGTTAGTATGGGCATTTGCAATGAAGACCCAGGAATGCCCCCAATAAGAAGGTCGGAGCAGATGCAAGTTAAAAAAAAAAAGCCAAAAGAGGGAAAGGAAGACCTAAGAGGACATGGATGCCAACAAGAACGCATATGGTTGTACTATCTCTAACCAAAGAATTATACAAAACACACTAAAGTGGAGGTGCAAGATGTGTGTCGCCACATACTCAAAGAAAGGATCCACGTGATCAATCCCATATCACTCATGCAGCACCCATAATACATAGGCAGCTGGGATTTTTATATCTCACCCGCCCCCTAAAACACACACCACAGCACATATGATTACAAGGATATTGTTCACCCCATCTAAAAAAGCCAGGGATATTCACATCAAAGATGCCCATCAGTAACATCCTCCACTTTTAAGCACTAGTTTGATGGCATAAAATCAACTATACATACACCATAAAAAATTATTCATCGCAAAGTTTAAAGTGCAAAAACATCAAATCAAAATACCCTAAAAGTTTGCATCTAGCCAGACATTTTCCACTGCCACTGCAACATAATGAATTTTTTGTCTTTTAGATAAAAATAATTGCATTTGAGTAAATTTCTCGTTTAAAGCATGGCAATAACGTTGAGAAATTTCAAAACTTAGCATACCAAACAATACAAACCACTTATTTACGTCTTAATATTTTAAAATAAGTACAACATGAAATAAAAAAGCAGAATCAATAGCATCCTCTCACCTTTAATGTTTTAAGCTGCACCAAATGACCTAGAATACCCATTAGACGGTCGATCAGCTCTACTGATATCTTCCCTTGGCTTGACTGCTGCAAAAACTAAAATAAAATTGCTAAGAGAACTGCCAAAAAAGAAGAGGTAATAGCGAAGCTATGAATCACGGTTCACTAAAGTAGAACTTTTGTCTATGGTTTAGTTACCGCTAATCTAGCAACTTTAGCAAGCTTTTGTTTTATATCTTGAGGTAATCTTCTTTTGACACCCTGAAATGCAGCATCAACTTCCGGAATCTCCATAGCTGGTGGCCTTGCTGCAAATTAGAAAGCATAATAATGTTTTGAACTCATAGCTCAACTCTAAGTCAACTTAAGATGCAGGAGTTTAAAGTTGTCATTGCTTACATTCTGCTACAACTTTTTCCAGGTCTCTGATAGCACGTTCAAGCATTGTGCCTTTGGGCCTAGAACTAGAACCTTCCTTGGGAGGTAAAGATGCCAATTTCTGTATAACAATGGAAGTGAACAATTAGAACCCCGGGCAAGAGTTTTGAACACCTTAACCATTCATAAAGAAGACTTCCAAATGGAAAAAAGTATAATAATCTTTGATCTACACTTGATTTCACAATCTATATAGAGTGGCATGCACGACTTGAAAAATTAGGTAAGATATATAGCATCTTGTGATCTTCAATCTTAACAAGCACCAGTTGGAGCCTTAACAACTTAAAATCATGCTTTTCTTGATCTTGTTCTCAAGAAACCCTAGAAAATCCAACTTTTTACAACAATATAAAGAATCTAACTAAAAAATTTGGTGATAAAACTATGACATCAAAAACTATGCCAAACAACAAGAGCATACCGTGGAAAGCATGGGACATTTGCTCCCGGGCAAATTCAAGTCAGGCAATTCACTGCTTCCATTTTTCTCCCTCTGTCGAACTTTAGCAGACAAGTCTATATTCCCATTTAAATCATTTGAAAATTTTCGAGAGTGATGCTTATTATAAATGACATCCACTGCTTCATTAGAGACATTTAATTTATCACTAGGCTGAAGACTAGATTTCAGCCTTTTTGCATCCTTCGCTTCCATGGGATATATAGCTGTGTCTTTACTAGAAAACTCCGAGTATGAATGTCCATGTTTTATATGAGAATCAGCAGATCTCTTCTGGACAGCTCCATAATGGGAAGGCTGATTTTCCAATGGCTTTATTTCTTGATAGTTCTCACTAGAAGGTGTTGCTGCATTTTGAGAATACCCAGGTAAATTATTTCCTACCATTGCAGCACTTCTTGCAGCTTCCTTCATACGTAAACCACCAGCTTTTACAAATTTATTTTGAAAATTTTCGCCATCATGTTCATTATGAACCTTCAACTCTTTTCGCCTTCGTTTCTTTGGTCCATGATTAGGTGAATAAGCATGTTCATTTCTGGAAAAACACAGATAATCAAGTTCAGAGTCATAAAGACCATTTATTCCAATAAGTCAAGCTTCTTTTGTAGGACGCATAAGCAAGAACTATAAGTAGAATTGAACTCAAATAGGAGTCCATGAGTGAAAATTGGCAAATAAAGGGCACTCCATTGTCTTAAAACCGGCCCAGCTGGTAGAACCCAGTCCAACTGGCCCAGTCAACTTTCCAAGTCAGAGCCGTCTAATTATGCTCTTCCGGTCGAACCAGGAAAACCAGGACCTGGTCACCAATCTGCATCGGTGACCAGGTCATTTTTTAAAACATTGGGGTGTACCTCCAAGCAGACCAAAACAAGAAAAGTTGACAAGAAAATAAAAATTGAAAGTTGCATCGCCATGACAAAATTTGTCAACAATAATGAAAAAAAAAGTCGCGGGCAAGGAAAGGGAAGTTAAAAATAAAGGAACAGACATTGAACAGAAATAAAGTCACAAAAAAGCTGTTTCAAGAAAATCATTAATTTTACATAGAACAAAAAAGAAAATAACATTTACATTGGTTTCTGAAAAATATCAACTTAATCCGGAAAGCATGAATCTGTAAGAAAAAACGTACTTCCTTTCCAATTTGCCTCTGTTTACAAAGAAACCATTGTGTTTGGTTTCTGCATTATCAACTTGAAAATACTCATCCTGCAGGCCAGCAGAAATGAAACATATTTAGGCACAGCCCATCCCATCTAAATTATAAAAACTACATCCATGCTGCTGCATCTAGTAGGTTACAAAACTGACGCAAAAGGAGGAATTTGAGCCAAAAAAGGAGCCATGATACTGTATAAGAAACAAGAAAACCAACCAGCTCAGCATCATCTATGAATGAATCTTCTGTATCATATTCATCATCGTCAGGAACATTGTCAAGCTCTTCCTCATCACTACTTTGCTGACCCTAAAATTTGCCAGCCCAGAAGTCAAGGTACAGTGAGATGAACAATGTATTGTAAAACTATATAAATCAAGTTATAAAGGTCATCAATCAAGAATTTGTCTTTGCATAGTCCAACAAAAAAAAATATTTTCATATAAATTGATAAGATACATACCATATAGAGGCGCTCAATTTTTTCGATGACAGCACTAAAACGATTTGGAGGAGGCGCATCCTGTAGTTCATCTGCATCTTTATCCTACAGAAATATCAAGAGGATGTTTCTGTAAGAATGCATCAAGAAAAAAGACAAAATAAAGAGATCTTCTTTATGAGAGAATTGCCACTCTTCACATATTATCATCTTTTGTTTTCTAATATCTACAAAGATTATCATCATGGCAGAATGAAAAAAAAAAAGACTTCATTAGACAGAGAGAATGAATATTAAGAATGACACAAGAGTAATGATATATATAGTTCAGGAACAGCGGGCCATCTCATT
This sequence comes from Saururus chinensis, assembly GCA_035235625.1. NCBI lineage: Eukaryota > Viridiplantae > Streptophyta > Magnoliopsida > Piperales > Saururaceae > Saururus > Saururus chinensis. Next base: position 12,834,235 of record CP141140.1, on the reverse strand, counting down.
ACAACACAAATAAATTGATACACAGACATTGCAAAATCAGCATGAGTTTCATGTAAATGCTGATGTACAACAACAGTTCTATCCATTGAAAGACAGACAATACATTTCATCCACATAATCACCCAACTCTTTTACTTCATTAAAACACCCATGTCACCGACATAAAGTTATTTTTTGGAGTAGAAACTGATTCCTGATATATAGAACTCACTGCAGAGAACATCCCCCTTTCTCAAAAAATATGAAAAGGAAAAAGAAGAATGAAAAATCTCATACAAGAGACACAAGTACTTTATATAAAGGTCATGCAGAAAGCTGAGTAGGAATCGCAGGAATTCTGTAACAATACTCCCGCTAAAAGGTTTCATGACCTCATCCTTCCGTATGAGGTTGGCAACACCAATTCTACATTGTTTGCGCTTCTCTTCTCCTCAACAAACTTTTAAAAATAAAAATAAAGAAGCTTTACAAATAGTTAAGATTCTAATATTACGGGACCTCTTTTTTTGCTTTTTGATTGGAAGAAAATTTCATTCAAACAAGACCAGTCAGAGTTACATCAAACAACAGAGACAATCTGAGAAATGAAGGACAACTATCAAACCGAGCCCTAGATCGAAAGACAATGTAAGCCCAACATGGTTAATTAACACAGTCTGAAATCTGTCCAATACTTCATACCACAAAAAAAAATAAAAAATAGAACATATACTCTAACACATACCACTCATGGATTACATAGTTTTATCCACGACACATTCACTTGTCGCTCCTGAAGTACTTAATCGAAGAAAGGCAGTCACCCTTGTCACATGATGAAGATGAAGATCAACAGCAAAATGAACTGCTCCTAACACATGCATCTCGACACCCTCAAATTCAAAGAGCAGTTTTTCTATGCTATTTAAACACGCTGTGAGCTCCCCATTAGATCTCTTTTTGATCAGCATAGAAGACCTAGTGAGCTCAACTCTAGATGCGATAGACTTCAATGTTCTTCTCTATGTCACATTTCTTTTGTTTTGATACGCATCCTATTTCTGGAAGAAAAACCTCAAAAAGAGTCCGATACGAACTCATTCTCAAAGTATCAATGCACTTAAGCAGACATCCGGTAAATGCTTACAACAGCAAAGAAAAATACATTGTACATTCCACCATTAAGGCAGAAAAACAATTCCATATATATCTTCAATTAAGACACCACAGGTAATACAAAGCAGCAGCATTTGCAACTGTAAATAGACTTGATCTCGAATTGCATTTCGAGCTAGTCAATCCGGTTTTAAACCAATTTTGGTCTCTCAAATTAGCAAAACAGACCTAAGTAAAGCGCAACCGTGCTAGGCTGAACATATTTACTCTGCCCAAAGTAGAGAAGGAAAAAAAAAACAGAATTGTGACCGTACCGTTCCGGTTGGTGCAATTCTCGACTCGAGACCGGGGTGGACGCCGGACGAGTGCCCCGGGTGAGCAGGGGGGAGAGCCTCTGTGGTCGCATCTTTAGCCAATTTCTTCCACGAGACGATAGTGGTCTCGCCGGGGCGGAGCTCGACGGGGAACAACTGCCGCGGAGCCGGTCGGGGCGGCTCCTGCGTGGACGACGCTGGAAATGGAGAGGGAGGGGGAGGACTAGGGTTAGGGTTTATAACTCTCGGTGCAGATTTTTCGTCTTCCATGCCGGAAAAAAGAGTCTTTTTCCCCAATCTAATTCCCCATTCTCTTTCATGCTAATTCCGGCGAATAAGCCTCGTCATCTGCCCGTCAGATGTCTGTTGAAATCACTAAGTGAAATAATGAGGAAAAAAAATACAAGGCCATGAAGACGAAAAATTAGTATGTAGACCTTGCATCCAATTTTACCTTCTCTTGACCGTCTTCGTTTCTGGGCTCTGCTGGGAAGCTGCTATTCTACCACACCCTAATTTTTTCAGTTTGTATTAGTGCACCTTGTTCTTGTGCGTGTGTAGTTGCGAACTTGGACATGGCAAGAGTCCGTAGGTGGGATACAATGCAAAGTTTTGATCACCCTGATGTGCATTCCAAGTGGCATGCTTAATTGAACCAACGGCAATGATGGACCAACTTCAGTATAACTTCTGTCACCAATGTGTCTCCAGTTTGTGGATTGTGGGGCATGCAGCACAAGTTGTGAATGAAGATCCCCCTTAACCACATTCACTAAATGAATCTGTTGAATTTGATATTTGTTATTTAATGATGCGAGTAGGTTAAAAATGAAAGAAGAAAGGGCTAAACCCAATTCTTCGGATTCTTTCCGTGACCGCTAGTTTTATTTGTTATCTTGTCCCCTTTGCGATATTTATTGTTCTATATGATGAGCCTGTCAGAGACTCCATTCAAGTGGTCATCTGCTTGAGAATATAGCGAGCCTGAAAAGCAAAAGAGGAACGCCCAACAATTCGTCGGCCATCGATTATGAGTACTTCATTTGAACGGCTTCAACACTGGCCGACTTTGCAAGCTATGGCCATTAACCCATTAGTTTATGTCTCCAGACTTTGGCCATTTGTTTTAGATCTCAGAGTCAACTCCGGTATCATTCTAGGCCCAAGTAGGCCAAAAAAATTACTCCATTGTGTTTTTCAACGCCAACTCGTAGAATACCAACCCCGAACCCGCAGAGTCCAGGCCCAACGACCACGCAACAATTGCGAGCGCCATCCTACAATAACACACATGGAGTCGGAGTCAATGGATCAGCCGCCATTTAAGTCCATCACTGCACCGTTGGGCAAAAGCAGAGTTTTACCGAGTTCGATATAGAAGCTTTATTTACTTCCATTGCCGGCTATAATTCCCACAAAGAAACAACGTTTGACCTGCCAACATTTTGCTATATGCGTTGTGATCTAGGACGATGGTACTTGTACACAACGCCTCATAAATATTGGACAAAGCGGCCACAAATAACTACATATAAATGGAGTTCACGCCCCAAGATGACAAAAGAATTCCCATGAAATGGCGCCATAAACTGAAATCATTTGTCACATATGTGGCCCTGATAGCTCCTCAATCTTCAATTGAAGAGGATGGACCAAACCAACAAAACCAGAGGTAATAAAAAATACAATATGAACAGAACTAGAAAATAACATCAACTTACAAAATACCCAAACGTTAAAAATTTTCACAACTAGGAGGTTGTTGATTAAGGAACATCATAAGATCGACCATCAAATTTGATCTTAGACCTAAATTGAGCTCCAAATTAATAGTTAAAAAATGAGTCAGTTCAATAAGCCAAAACGAACTTGAAACTTATTATTCTTTTTTCTTTCTATCAAAACACAAATATGTGGCGATTGTTGATCCCTCACGTCGAACTTAGGGGCACACTTCCAAGCAAATGGTGAGGATCATCAGTATTTACATCCAAATTTTACTATTAGGAAGAGTACCTACATCAGAAGTCAATTTGTAAATGAATGTAAACAAGAGAGCACTTGTCCGAAAACATATAAAATGAGACAGTGAATCACTTACTACCACCAATAACATAACGATCTTGCATTCACGCAACCAAAGGTTCTTCCAGAACTGTAAATTATGGCATGCAGTATGTGTCAGTAAATCAGTAATGCTCTTATGTGCACAGTTACACCTAAAATTTCTGCTGATCAGATGACAACAACTGTCTAAATGATGATTTTCAAATTCAAGCCAAAACCAGAATTGAATATCAACTTAAAATTGGCACTCAAAAGCAGAAAAAACGACATTCGAATACCAGCCTACCAGAGATGGGTCATGTATTAGATGTATTTATAATGCATGAAAAAAGCTTTGTGTATAATCCAATCTTATAAAACATAAACCTTTTTCTCTCTTTGCTGCTCCTTCAACTGCTTTCAAACCATCTCCATGAGTAGCCTGCACAATGGGGGCACTGCTTGGCACATCAGGGAATTCCAAGTCACTTTCAACAATCTCACCATCTTCATTGTCTGCTTTCTTGTATCCTTCAAATTCAGATGTTTGTGGAACTTTTGGCAAATCTTGAAGGGTAAGCTACACACAATCAAAATCCTTTTCAGGTTAAAACCGAGATTATTAGCAATTCAAGTATTGAAAACACTTTTTTGTGATTTTGAAAGGAGGCTCCTTTCATTGTTTACCCATCCTAAAGGTCAGGTTAGAGTTTGGGTCAGGTTAGAGTTTAACTCCAACAAGCTATCCTCCTCTTCCAGGGAAAAATATGTAATAATAAAGATCCCAGGATTGAACACTGGCACGCCTCATTTTTTTTCTGAGATTGATTGCACGAACAAGCTGCAGTGACTCAATCCGGTATCTTTTGTATTACCAGAAGAAATCTAACCGATTTGGTTAGATATCAGTAAAAATACCTCTGAAACACTTACCAGAAAAGAAAAAAAAACAATACATCTAAAACTTCAGTTTCCTGCATTATTAGAGAAAAGACATGATACCTCAGTCTCCAAGTTCTCAAATTCGGCAAGAACTTCCTCCTCGTCTTCAGGTGACAGCTTCTCTCCCAGAATTGCACTAATTTCCTTTAAAAAAAAAAGAAAAATTTGAAGTTTCAAGCTGAAATCAGGAGGCACTACGATAAAATAGTAAGAGGTTCCAACAAGAAATATAAAAAAAAGTAGCCAAAACCATGACGCTGCTGTTGTAAAGCTTAATTATTGCTTGTTGTTTGAGAAATGTTTTCAACAAATAGAAGATTAAATTTTAACAACAAATGAAAGAAGATACTCTGCAGTAAGTGGAAGGAAACTTAAAAGAGAACTTACATCTTGATATGCTTTTGCCTCAGCAGTATCATCCATCAGTTTTTGCACATCTTCCAGTCTGATCTCGTTTTGCAATGATTTCATAGCATCATTACCCGCTTTAAGACTTTCAAAGACAGCCTTCTGCTTGCTGACCAGTTCAATATCTGCTAGCTAAAAGAAACCAAAGATGAAAAACTAGACAGAGTGTAATATGCGCAGAGAAGATTATATAAATAGCACATCGTCTACAAATGTTAAGGAGGGTTAAAATATTCTTATCATATTTAACGACTTCATATTACCATAGCACAAGTACCTGTTGCTCCACATTAATAAGCCAGGCATCAACTTGTTTTAATAATTCTTCCTGAGCTTTCTTCTTCTTCAATGCAAGCAATGCCCTGTCTTTTTTCTTCTCTCGAATCAAGTCCCTCGCAGCTTGCTTCTCAGCTTCAATCACCTTATCTAGCTGGAAAGTCAACAGTGAGACGTAGATCAATCAACAACCAGAACTCCGGACTACTCACAAGTAAGACATAAAAGATACTCCCTCTCTCCCACATTAATGATTTTTGAAAATAAACTAACTTTAGTTCATTTTGGAAAACCAAATAGGACTATTAAAGTTGGAAGGAGTGAATAAATGGGTTTGTCAAAGAATGCTAGCACTGATGCTATCCCCCGAATATGCTATGGCCATATCAGGCAGAGATAGTTCAAGGCCTCACTAATTTTGAAGCACTTAACTACATATGGTTCCAAGCTGAAGTGTTCCCACACTGCAATAACTGAGAAGCACTTAAAATGGGTTTAGATGAAGAAAAGTTCCACCCTGACTTTATAACTATCTGATTGATGTTTTGATTAATGTTCCCACGGTACAATAGCCTCCTTTAAAAAAACTAGCCATCCTGACTTTTCAAAGGCTTCACGTTTATTTTATTCTTTTTGCTTCATAATTTTACACTGATAAAGGCCTATTTCTGTTTAAATGTAATAAGTTGGAAGCGTCTTTAAGTAAAGAATGAAGTTTCTACTAGAGCTTTCATTTTCACGGTCTCTTTGTTATCAATAGTACCAACTGCAGCGCAGCAAAAGAAAAAGCAAAAGTCACAATCACGAGCTGGATATAGTTCCTTGGTTCTTCTAACCTAAATCGAGAATATACAACGATCAGAATAGACAACTCCCCTCAAGACCCTTATCTTTCATGCTTAAGAATCGTACATATCTTAAATGGCCGTTACTTGGAAGAAAAATCGGTGAATATCGTGATTCAAAAATTTTCGAGTTGCACAGAGAGAAGCGCACAAAACCATTATCACGTCTTACATATAAGAAATTGAAGTACACTCTAAAATGTTCGATACTATTCTCGTATCCGATTTAAAATAACCACGCAGGAAAGTCCAGGAATTACACGATGGATTAAAAAAAACAGCGAGCAACCAGCTGAAAGGAAATACATATTTCAACTCAACAGCAAAAAACAACTAAATGAATGTTAAAATCCATGGATTGGTCGATAAGAAACTGCCAAAAACAACTAAATGGATGTTAGTACCCATGGATTGGTCGATAAGAAACTGCCAAAAACAAGTTATGAGATATCGAACCTGCTGCTGGTACTGACCGAGCTTCCGCCGCTGCGTTTTGAGGGAGAGAATCGCCCGATCCACCTCCGTAATTTTCGGCTTCTTGACAAACAGATTGCCCATTTCTCCTTTCCCGCTCTTCCTGCGCAGTTCTCCCTTTTCATCTAAATCAGGCCAGGATCCATGCCGTGATCGTATCCGGCGACAATAACAACGACGCTAATTTCAGTCTGAACCGGCGGAAGCAAAATCCGAAACCCTAGAAATCGAACGTCTTCCTTCTGCTATCCTCGCCCCTTCCTTCTACCCTCAAGCCACCGTAAATGCGTTGGAAGTTGGAACACCGGAGACTCGGCGAGACATCCGACCACGCAAGGTACGCCTTCTTCGTCCCCGCAGACCACGCCTCTCTCCGTCAATAACCACGATGATCAGCATGGGTATTATTGTCCAGCGCGTCTCTTGTGCTTCTCGTGGAAATATCTGCACCCTATCATATCGGTGTGTTGTTTGGGTCTGCGATTATGGGGAAAATCCTCATGCAAAAATATTCTTCCTCGTCCTTTCTCTCCACTTCTCCTCTCATCCTGTTGCAGGGTTAATTTAGCACTTCGAGCTTTTTGCGTCATGACTCATGACAATAACAACCACAACAATAAAAATAAAAAAAATGCGAAGAATTTGAGTTGTCTGGTAAAAAAATATTGATTATAATAAAATTTGAAATCAATAAAGAAAATATAGCTAAAAGAGGATTTTAAGGTTGATGTGCGGGATAATTAATAGGAATAAAATTAGAAATCAATATACTACTGAGAATTTGGGGTAGTGGAAAAAAATAAGGAGTGCTTATAAGAAGGTTGGACGGGATATAATTGGAAAAGACATTTCTTAATTATAATTATGAAAACATTCAATTTTTTCCAAAATCAAATCAAAACCAAACATAGCCTAAATCCATTGATACTACTTGTATAGCGATAGTTGATGAGAATGGTAGTGTTTTTTAGAATATGAAGAAAATAAATTGATATTCCATTTCCAACATTTTGAGGTTATGAGAACAAACAACATTAAGGTATTTCGAAGGTTGGTTAAGGAGGCTTAAAGTTGGTTAATGTTGCATTAATCAACCTTTGTCAAGGGTCTCTCAATATTTTATTAGCACTAAATCCTCATTAAGAGCTCATTTGGCAACCACTCTAGAAGAGAAGTAATTCGGCTTTCTGCTTGTGTTTCTGCCTCTACTGAAGAAGAGGGTTAGATAGAAAATAAACAAATAGTAACTCTCCACCTCAAGGGACGTTTTGGTATCCGTTGGAAATATTGAAACAAAACCGCTTTTAGGTTGAAATTGTTGTAATTAGTACATATTTATTCATATGTATAGTGTTGGTTTATTTCATTGAACAAAATAATATTAATGTGGTGCATTTTTTAGTTAGCAAAATAGTGTTTGTTGTTTGTTGTTGAATATCACATGTTAAAGATAAAGCATAACATGAAAGCTCAAGGTGTTTGTTAAGGTAAAACACACAAATACACACTTAAAATTATTAGGGTGTATCATATATAGGAGGGTGTGGGGAAAGCATAAATAAAAAAATGAACAAAAAATTATATAAATATGCAAAATTTTCTTACGCAATTGACCATGGTTGAAATAGGATCACTTGAGAATAAATAGTCAAATACTACAGTAAAATTGTAGCGTTTGTCACACTATAGCAATAACATAGTTCCCAAAACAGTAGTCAATTAGTATTGTAGTACGGTCGATAGGTCGTGGTTCTCATATATGTAGTGTAGCAGGGTATTATAGTAGCAATCAAACAAACAAATATAGTTTTTGCTTAAAATATGTCATATTGAGTGAAAAAATGCTTCCTTTTGTAAGTATAACACCTAATTTAACTTGGGTGTCTATATAAGGGTATTTGGATGAGGTAAAACACAGGTGAAATGCATAAAAAATTAGATAAAGATTTGTGAATCTTCTCTATGGTGCTTTAAAATAATGATGTTTTCATTGGCTACTCTGCTTTGAGATATTTTGTCTTAAGTTATTTAAATCCAATAAAATTTTATGATTATGCCCTAGCTTCATTGGCTACTAGCTTTTTAGGTCAAATGAGTAGATAAATGATATAAGATTGGAATTGCACTACAAGTCTCATATTGCAAAGTTCTTGAGAAGATCGAGGTGATAGTTCAAATCAAGGTAGAGAGAAGATCAAATTGAATGCTATGCTAAGTAAAAGGCTAGTACAATATGAAAAAAATAATGGGGTTTAAAGTAATGTTTTAAAACTCGGCCGAACCCCGACCCGGATTAGTGGCTGGGCTAGGTCGACCCGGTTGAACCGTGGGTCAACCCAGGTTGACCCGGGTGATGACATCATCATCAAAAAAGTTTGCAAGAGTTTCCCTGTAACACTAAAAAAAATTTAGTTAAACCTGCTTCAAAATCTTATTTAAACCTATTTAACAATTCAAACTATTATTCATTCCAACCACATCTAAACCTACACTACTCATTCAAACTCATATTTATATCATAATTAGAAACATAAACAAATATTCATAGTTTTAAATCTAAAACAATCATCCACTTTTTACTATTCAGCGCTCCCTTAGTACATATACCATGATCTTGTTTGTTGCCCTTGTGGTTTGGATGGCTAATGGCCGCCATTTACATGGGAGGCCGCATCCCTCATATATGCTTAAACGTAAGAAGAATCATAATTTATATGACTTCTTTTTCTGCCTTATCAGACTATATGATTATATGGTGCTTATTAATTAACACAAACTTGCATTTTGTTTCTGGGACAGATAAAACAAGGAAGCGTGGAGGTAATCTTCGATATATATCAACTCATATTTGAATTGTAAGTTGAGTGTATGATGATAATTATATGACAAAGCAAGTCTCCTCAAATTCCACAGGGCCTAGGGCCTAAATCCTCTCATGTTCGTGTTTGCTCTCATTGCAAATGTAACTTACGTTGGAAGGTCTGTATCTCTCTCTTTGGATTCTCTCTAGGACTTTCTCATTCCGGCTACCTGAAATCCTAAGCACTGTTATCAAATGTGAATGAAGTATCCTTTTTAGAAGCACTGAATGGGTCAAAATAAAAGCTAATATGCCATGGCTGCTGGATGCTGTTGTATATGTGGCTCTTGATCTATTTGTATCCTGTTCATATTATGTCATTTGTTTCATTCCATCTTCAAAACATCTTTTATACACTTCTTATATACCTTAACAAAAAAATTTCAGATCATCTTGCAATATGTATATTACAGATTCATGAGGCAAACATTCAAGGGCGACAAACAAGATCATGGTATATGTACTAAGGGAGCGCTGAATATTTAATCATAATCTAAAACTTCTTTTAAATGATAGTAAATATTAGTAAAATTGAATCATCATTCAACCGTCAACACCGAAAAAAAACATAACTCGGCACATTAATGTAGACCAGATTACCAATAAATAATGATAGTAAATAATGTTGTTACACTATATAGTGTATAGTGTATACCAATATGTAACTCGGCAGTCGGCAAAGTAGGAAACTTGGCAGTTGGCACTCGAGCGATAGGGAAAGTGAGAATGGGAACTAAATTTCCAATCAGATTGTGCTGGAGCTGCTGGACCGGCGGAGAATGGACTAAGCCCAGAGGAGAAGTCCGACGGAGAAGTGTATTCTCTTGTCGAGAGTCACTTTGAAAGCTTCCGACTGAATATGGCAATGCGGTGAGGCAGATTTGAAAAAAAAAATTGCAAATGAGGCAGAGAATGGACGAGAAGAGAATGAGGGCTTTTTACCGGAAATGGGTTTTTGACGGAGGGAGATCTTCGCCGAAGATAGATTTTAGGCAGAGAGGACGCCGCCGATCCAAAATGATCAAATTTGCCCGCCGGCCGTGACTGTGAGATTCAAGCAGTTGTGGAATCAAGCTTTGGACGGAATCGGCTCTGAGATCACCGGATGGCCGGAGAAGAGGAGGTCGCCTCTATTAATGGCTGCAGTGCCCCAAGGCCGGACCAGTCGCACTGTGCACAATGCGAAATCGCGATGAGAAGATGAACAGTATAATACTGTGCACTTCGCCCGACTCCGTGACTCGCCCCATTCATTTTGTTTTTTGTTTTTTTGTTTGGAAAACCGGACCGGACCGGTAGGCCGGGTTTTCGGTTCAACCGGCCGGTTCACTCTGACCCGGTCGGGTTAAACCAACTCGGATTTTCTCTCGAACCGGCCTGTTTTTTTTGGCGGGTCCGGTCAAACCCTATTGGACCGGCCGGTCCGATCTGGTTTTTAAAACACTGGTTTAAAGTGGGGTGGAGACCCACCAAATGGCTAGAAAGAGGGAGTCTTCCTTATATTGTTTGTAAAATTTATAATTATTTACTTAAGACATTATTTGGTATAGACAAAGTGTCCCATGATTTTTCCTAAAATGGGTTTCCACATCAAAAACCATATTGTTATGATTTTTATGTTTTTGCTTACGCACTAGTCATCTAGGGGATTATGCATGTTCATAAACTTAGTAGCTTTGAAAATATACAATACAATGACATACATCTCGTAGTTCTTAATTGATTTTTAAAACTAAGGTCTAACTCGTGTTGGTATACAATGCAGGTAATCAATTATGATAAACTTCAAATGTAATACTAAGAAGCTCAAGGTTGATTAATAAAAAACTAAAAAGCATTGAAGCAACTAAGGGACTTTTTAGGCGCATAAATCAAAGTTAATGCTTGTGATTCTAGCACCAACTTTTTTCACCAATCAACAGTTTAGGAGGTGGAAAATCACAAATTCTGATTGGTATAAGGAAATGGTGTGTTGTCTATATACACAAAGAATACCATGCTGGATTATTTTCTCATTTGTATAAAATGTCTTTTTGTTTCCCCTGCAGTAGAGTCGTAACTGTGACAGTTTTTCCTGCCGATAATGATAAATTACTTGCCTTTACCTCTGCTAATCAATCTCATCATGTTTAAAACCATATTCACGGCTCGATGAAAGACATTTGCCGTTGGTACTTAAACCGATATCCCATAATACAGAGAACGCGCAGCTAGCCATGTCCATGTCCAGCCATTTCCACCTGGACATGTTGTCCGTCCATTTTTCATGGAAAAGGGGCCCCATTTATCTAGTTTCGCTTTGACGTGGCTGTACGATGTATAACGTTCATAGCTCGTGTTCGTGACTCTTTAGGACTTGGGATAATTTCATTTCAGACACCGGCGGAGAATCAAATCTCGCTCTCGACGCGTGAGTGACAGTCGCCCGGCAAAATGAGGGCTCTGCTCTCTGTTTACACTCCATTCCCCGCCTTCCCTCTGTATCTGCCCACAAAACCCGCTGCGAAAACCCGGCCTCTCGCTTTGAGGCAATTGCAGGCCAGTCCTCTATCCCTCATCTACAAGCCACGGGGGCGTAGAGGGTGGTTCGTGGCAAGGGCCGACGATGGGGAGGAGGCCGGGTCTGCCGACGACTACGACATGGAGGAGGAGGAGGTGGAGGAAGTGGACAACAAGAAGGATTACGACGTGGAGTACGACCGGCTCCTCGCGGCGTCTGTGACGGGCTCCCCCGGGGCCGACCTGGGCGAGGACATCCAGATGGTGCAGAGCAAGAGCTTCGTCTCAACGCAGAGGTGGGACCCGGAGATGGTGGTCGACTATCGGATTAACGAGGATGAGTTCCACAAGATCAGCCTCTTGGATTGTGATTTCTTCATCCGGAGGCCGCCGGACCCGGATAACGATGTTTACGATTTCAGAGAGGTTTATTTGGCTTCTATCTCTCTCTTCTCCCCCCCTCCCCGCCGGTTTGCGCCTATTTCTTGTCCATATCGGTATGATTATATGTGGATTTTGTTTGTTGGCTTTAGATGTACGTGACTCCACCGGACACTGATGTGTACTCCATCCCCAAGGTGCTTGCACCAATGCCTGAGAAGGTAACATCGTAGTCTTGCCCTTCTTCTAGCTTGTAATTGTAAAACTGGGTACTTTTTGTGCTATTAATATTGCCTATGGACAAATGCCTACATTTGTGAAATGACTTTGGATTGGTCTTTGGTTGTTCGTAACTTTATTGCTTGAGATGAAAGGTTTTCATGTAGTTGATTATTGTTCAGCTGTCAAAAGTGATGACTAGTTCCTGAAACTCTTTGAAGTTGCCTATGGACAACGCAGGCTTCGGTTTTTGTGTTAGCATTCTCAATATCCTCCTTTGAAATGGGTTGATTAGTAGTCAGAACCTGAAAGTTGCCATTTTCCGTTGCATTTTACAGATGCTGATGTTTCTATGTTTTGACATTTGCCCTTTCTTCCATTTACCTTTTTTTTTATTTCATAAGTTTCTTTTTTTATTAATTATAGTATATCCGATGTTCAAAAAGCAATTATGGATGGTACAACGTCACTGAGCCGCCGATTGATGCACCACGTGATCCATTGTACAAATCGACCAAGGATATCTTGAAGGTGATAACCAAAGTTTATCCTCTTTCTTTAATATATGCTCACAGATTACAAACATGGATGTATCTTTCTTATCATATTCACATAGAAAAATTATCTCAAAATGTGTCTTTGCCTAGAAAATGGTAAGGTTCCACCTTATGTTTATTTCTTTTGGCAGGCTCAAGTTCTTCCATCTTTTATAACAATGTTACCGTGCTGACTTCAAGTGTGAACAATTGTCTGGAACAGGTTTTTCTGACTAAGCACTACAGAAATAGGAGGAAAGACGACCCTGAGTTTGTTCTCGATTTTGAAGAGATATATGTTATTGACTCAAAAACGAAGTCTATAACCAGAGCAAAAGTTTTGGTGAGTCATCATCCATTTTGTATTGCTGTGTGCTAACGTGATCAAAATTTTACATTAACACCTTCACCTTTCATCTCAACAAGTTTCATGCAATGTTCGGTTGCTGATCCTTTTACTTCCAGTTTTCGTCCCCTGATTAAGGAAGTCAAAGAACTGTTAAGAGTAGTATTATCAATAATGCTGATTCTTATATGTCCATTAGAAAATTTGTTCATTTGTATGCCCGTGTATGGTAAATTTACTTACAAAATCAATCTGTTCTTTCTTCCCTCCCATTCTTTTACAGGTGACTGTTCCCGGAGGAAGAAACAGAGACAGACGGAAGGACCTTCTGACAATACGAGACAATGGAAACTCATTTAAAATTATTCCTGTGGTAAGTAACTATTGCTTTAATCCTTTTTGTGATTCATCAACAATCAATGCCAAATGTTCTGAGGCTTGGTGATGCTTTCAGAGTGAGAGGGATGATCCAACAACTGTGATAGAGAAGGAGGAGTGGGTCAAGACACGAAAAGATATGGAGATTCACCTTCGGAAGCTGCGTGACTTCAGTGTATCAAACTGGTTCTAGTTACTGAAGGTCCCATACGGTTGGAGAATGCGTGTCCATTTTGGGAAAATGTGGACAAGTATGTGCATTCACAGTTTTCTGGTTCCTGGGGTGGTTTTATTTTTGCTATTTCAAAAGAATATATACAGGAGGAGCGGTAGTTTCAAGATTTCCAATCTAGTTGCGCTGGATTGCAACTAGATTACACGATTCTCATTAGGCTAGCATATTTTGATAGATGAAATATTGTGTATATTTAGAATGTGGCTATTTAAACCCCACTTTTTTCCTAGTGTCCCCCATTTCTTTTTTACCTCACTAATTTCTATTAAAATTTCTCATATCACTTTTTTTACCTCATTTTTTTTCTTTCCTACTTTCTTCTTTTTCTCCATCACCGGTGCCCCTTTTTCGGCACCGGCATTGACGCCGGCGACCTCCACGATGAGCGGCTGCACTAACTGCCTGCGGTCAAACCCGTTGGCCGGCTGCTTGTGCAGTTGGCGAACATGGCCAAATTTTGTTGTGGGCCTGTGGCTACCGGAACTGCCGGCCGCTGGAGTTGTCTAGTCAGTTAGTTGGTGGCCAGATCTAGCCGCTGGCCTGTTGCTTAAGCGGCCGACGGTTATAGCCAGGTCTTGTTGTGGTCGCCGGCCGCTAGATTAACTGTCTGGTGTGTCGTCGGAGTTGAAATCACCGAAAAAAATGAGGGAGAGGGAAGAAAAAAGATAGAGTTTAATGTATTGGGGGAAAGATGAGCAAAATGAGGGGTAAAACATAGGGGAATAAAGTAAAAAAAAATTACTTTTTACACTTTTTTGGGGGACAATAGGAAAAAAAAGGGGTCTAAATAGCATCATTCATCTATTTAATGGTCTATGGAAATAATTACATTATAGTGGTTGTCAATGTGGACCCTTTTAGTTGCTGAAAAAAATAAGGGCTGAAACTATGTCCAAGTGGAACTATTGCTGTGGTATTTACTTGCCCCACCTGCTCTCCCGATTTAAAAATCCTGGGTGAGTAATTAATAAATAGGTAATATATAAAATAAGTAGGTAATTTTATTTGTCTATTTCTTATGCAAGTAGGGTATGGGTATGTAACACCCAATTCGAGAACCAACTCAGACCGGGGGTTTGGAACACAAAATTGAAGTAATTTAATTGTACTATCGATAAACTAAGAAGGTAGAGTTTGAGTACGAGGGCCATAAAATTTTTTTACGCAGTGGAACTTAAGCATTTTGTCGCGCGTAGATCAAAATAAATATAATTTTATAACTAATTTAGATAGGGTTAATATTGCCTTGTCGTTGGTTATCTACGTATGTATTTAATAACATTTTTCTAATATGATCGAATCCAAAGATAGTTCTACCTAACAGTTAAGACATGCATCTTGTAGTACAAAATTACATATGTTAATATATATATATATATATATATATATATATATATATATATATATATATATATATATATATATATATATATATATATATATATATATATATATATATATATATATATATATATATATTCAAATATATCATTCGAAGTCAGATGAAAATTTTATAAATCACCAGAGTTTAACAAAAGCTAATAAATAAGCGGAAGCACATGTTTCACTCTATCATATAGCAGAACAAAATACAAAAGAGCGGATTGGGTCATATTAGATCATATCAAAACAAAGCACATTAGAGCTTATCAGATTATACTAAATCAAAGCATATTAGAACACATCAGATCAGAGCATAACATATAAATTACTTAGCACACACATTTATATAATCATATATTAAATAAGAAGATCAGAAATGCTTACCCCCTGTAGTTTCAAAAGTAGCGGTGTTTGGAGTTGTTTCTTCCTTCAGGGTGTCCTCCTTTCAGGTCCGGAGACGGCATATGGAGCTTCCTCTTCCTCCATAATCTCTCTCAATGTGCCAAAAGGCGATAGACAGACGCTCCCCTTTCCGAAGGCTTTTCTCCCTCTTTGCACCTGAAGGCAACAGACATAACCTCTCTTCTCCCGGAGACTCATTACTCTTTACACGCCGTAGGCGGTGGACATAACCTCCCCTTACATGGAGATGTTGCTCACTTTTTGTGCTCATAGGTGGTAGACAAAACCTTCTCTTACCCGGGGATGCTTCTCACTTTCTATGCTCATAGGTGGCAGACATAACCTCCCCTACCCAATAATGTTCCTCACTTTTTCGTGCCCTGTAGGTGGCAGGCTGAACCTTCCCTTACTTGGGGATGCTTCTCTCACTTCATGGCCTATTGGTGAAAGACATATCTCCCCTTACTCTGGGCTACTTATGTTTCTCTTTCAGCCTGAGGGCGTCAAACAGAGCCTCCTCATGCCCAGACCTTTTCCCCTCTCTAGAATCACCAACTCAAGGAATATACGCTTCCATTACGTAGAACACCTTCGAATTAGCTAAAAATGCCTCTTGAGCAAGCGAAAACAAACTCAAATAGGCCAGGAAATTCTTCCAAAAAATCGTGTTTTCTATTTATAGTAGAAAAACCCGCAAACCAACGGAGTGAAGCACACACACGCATCATCGCGTGTCACACATCACATATGCCATGGCGTTGCAGGCGTTCGCTGGATGTGCGTTGCACTGCTATGCACATGTCGTGCATCACGCAGACAACCGTGTTTGCGCGGTCCCCAGCAGAGCATTGCGACACAGCTCACACACCGCGGCTCACATGGCAGCTCACGCAGCGCGGCTCAAGTAGCTGGCATCATCATCTTTTCCTTTTTTATTATGTTATTCAAATATTATTCTAACTTCAAAACATGATATCTTCTTACCTCGAAGTCGGAATCGCACGTTCTTGGTACCAATGAACTCGTACTGACGAGTGCTTCGATACTAGACCACACATAGGTAGGTTATCCTGCATTTTTCAAGTAGGTCCTACCCATGTGGCACACTTTTCGATATCATAACTTTATATCCCAATGTCCATTTTGTGTGTTCTTCAATTTTTATGCTTATTACTTCTAGCTCTACCCATATACGGGATTTTATCCCTTAAAACCCCCTAAAATTTA
This sequence comes from Saururus chinensis, assembly GCA_035235625.1. Taxonomy (NCBI): domain Eukaryota; kingdom Viridiplantae; phylum Streptophyta; class Magnoliopsida; order Piperales; family Saururaceae; genus Saururus; species Saururus chinensis. Next base: position 12,817,369 of record CP141140.1, on the reverse strand, counting down.
TCCACAAACACCTATAATTACTTCTAAACCTTTGGGTTAGACATAATCGAAAAACGGGGCGTTACAGGATAACCTCTTATCCATACCCATTACCTGAATAATATATAAAAACACAGTTACATATGTTATCTAAGGAGAATGTCTTGAATATGGAACAATTTGTACTTTATATATAAACTTATAATGCAAACTTATGATAGAGAAAACAAAAGAGAACGCAATCAATCTTTTGTGTCTTCTCATGTTATGCTTGTGTTGTTAATCAAAATTAGGGTTCTTTAATTGGACTTTAAACTTCCTTAATTAAGATTTCTATTATAAGTAGGTCACTTAGTTTCTAATGTTTTATTAAAGATAAGATACTTATTTTGATTGATTTCCCTAATTAGATAAGATTCCTTGAAATAAGAGGCTCTTAAGCCTATAAATTGTAAGACACTTCTCCTCTAAGAGGATAAGCAATGAAATCTCATATGTAGTTTAGTTTATGTCTCTCTCTTCCTTCCGGCCTGTTCTGATGTAGGCGGAATATAATTGAAAACAGAAGGAGATTCGACTTAGTGGCATTTTGTCGAACAATTTCATGTTAGCAGGAAGTGAGGGGGTAACTGTTGATATAATCGGACGTCGGAAGATGAAGGGCATAATGGACAAATTATAAACAGTCAGGTAGTTAATTTGGGTAATTGTCTTCAACCTTCAGCTAGGAGCTAGGTTTCCAAGAAATTTACGTGGTCATTTAGAACACATTAATCGGATCATTTGTTCCAACTGGAATCCACGTCAGATGAGAAAAGTAGTATAAATAGACTGATTATAATTGAAATAGTTAGTTAATTTCGAAAGTATTTAGTGTATTGAAGCTCTGTAAAAGTTCTATGCGAAGAACTTGGAGAAAAACTACTGTTGTTTTGTTGAATCATCGAGGTTTGAGTTTAATTCCTCATGATTCATGTGATTTCTTTAAATGTATTTGATTTATGAAGATAGTGAAGAGTTTATCTCCCAAATTTGCTTGTTTCTTAGTTATCGACATTTCCAGATCTAGTTTATTTGATTCCTACGAACGGCTCTATCACTTTCTCCCCCTTTTCCTACGTTCAAACTCATTGTAGCTAAGTGCTACAATATTGGTACCAAAGCCCATATTTTCAGGGTCTTTCCGCCATGGTGTCCGGCACTCGTCAACAACTACAAAGAGATCACCCAAAAACTAGGGCATTACACAGGCAATCTCTGCTTAACAACCTCTAGCCTCGAGGAATCCACACACACTCTTGACATACAACTACAAATATTATATCAAAATATCGAAAAACCCAACTTGCATCTAGAAGAATGTGTGCGCAAGCAAAACAAGTAGTTGGCCAACCTTGCCCGGTTGATTCAGGACCATCTTGTAACGCCCGAGGTTTTTCACACAATTTCCTCAAAATTCACGGAAATTTTTTGCAATATAACTGCTATAAATTGGAGAAAATGATGAATACGAAACTTGATAAAATAGTTTTATAATTTAAAACATAACACATCACTTTTCTCATCCAAAGTTTTAATCATTCGATTAACCATCGTACGGCCAAAACAAATATCCTCAGGCGCTACTCAAAAACACACGTACGACTAAATTGCTATGATCATAGACTTTAAATACAAAACTCTCCCAGACATCCCTGAGTGCAAGTCCCATAACAGTCCACAGTCTAATCCAAACTAAAGTCCAGAAAGATAAACATCTTAATGTCTCATCTCACCCAATACATCGGATCGTGGCACAAATAAACTCGCAATGAGTCAAGCATATACCTGAGTCAACGAGAATCAATCCACCGCTGAAATGAGCATCCATCTCTAGGAGCTCTCCGCACAACCTGCAAAACCTCCCATACAACGGGGCTAAAAAGTAGGGTAATGAGTATTTTCATACTCAGTAGGAAAATACCCAGTAGGGGAATTCTAACCAGCGAACTCAATAAGTTCATAAATACATGCATTCATGCAACTCAAACATGAAGCAAATAGGCATATCAATATCATGCTCATGCACATCAAACATACCAAATGCACCATCGTGCCAAAGTTATACCAAATGCACCATCGTGCCAAAAACATACTAAATGCACCATCGTGCCAAAATCATACCATCAAACAAAACTTACACAAACACCCTTATCCAGGGTCTTACAAACTTACTCGTACCATCATACGCATACTCATACAACATATGCATACTTGTACGACCTTACTCATACAATCATATGCTCACTCATACAACTTTCACATACTTGTACGACCTTACTCGTACAACTTACACAAAATCACCCTTACGGTCTTACTCAGAAATATACTCTCACAATTGTACTCATACATATACTCTTACAGTCGTGCTCATACTCATACGCTTATAGTCGTACTCATACTCATACACTTACAGTCGTTCTCATACACATACGCTTACAGTCGTGCTCACACTCATAATCGTACACATATCAACGACCACTGAAGCTCATTACAACTAATAAGCTCCAGCGTTAAAATGGAAAAGAATGCCACTGGGGCAACATCTTAACCTCCGAGGGGTGACTAGATGCCATGGACTTTTCCAAAGGTAAGACACACCAATGCTCATGGGGCACTGGATCAAGTAGGTAAGAGTAGATCCATGATACTACTTACCTGAGCGCGCAAACATAAACACCCACATATAAGGGGTCATACAGTTGCCCACCGTAATGGGTCTTATAGTGCCAAAGAATTGCCCACCATAATGGGTCTTATAGTGCCAGAGAATTGCCCACCATAATGGGTCTTATAGTGCCAGAGAATCGCCCACCATAATGGGTCTTATAGTGCCATAGAATTGCCCACCATAATGGGTCTTATAGTGCCATGCCACTCTTGGGCAGAAAACATACAGTGCCACTTGGGCAGAAACGTACAGTGCCACTCTTGGGCGGAAACATACAACGCTCTCAACAGAGCATCAAACGTCTGGGCTTACACAACACACAGACCAAATCAAAAACATACTTCGCTCTCAACAGAGCATCAGACGTCCGGGCTTCATACAGCACACAGACAAAGTCAAAAATGTACATCGCTCTCAACAGAGCAACAGACGTCCGGTGCTCTATACAGCACACAAACAACATCCCGCAGGATAAACACCATGACAAGACATGATAAACGCTCAGCCGACTCATTATCAGCTAGCTCAAACACGGAACTTAATCCGCCGAACCCTCAGGTCTCAAACTCACAACGCTATCATTAGCTTTCTTATAATTCAAGTTTGAATTAAGTAAATTATGCAGTACAATTATGCCACACAAGCACAAATGTATCGTGCTCCATTGATCAAACCGAAGCTGAGCCCGATCTGAAACTTGAGTTCGCTATTATGCCTCACTTATTGAGCTTACTGTTCACTTCATATTTCGTACGTTATGCTTGTACAATTATGCACACTCTTACTGCCTGACAGTCCCTCAACATATGCCCTGATCCAAATCGATCCACTCTGAACCTCGCCCGTCATACTCATATCCTCTGTCATCCGTCATACGCTTACACATCCATATCCAAATCCATACCACACTGTCACTTCTTACTGTCCATCGCCCATACCTCTGCCCACATATACATACACAGATCCATAGCATAGGCCATTAGCCATCATACATATGTATGTCTATCACACATACGTATAACATACACTTACTTTCATACATAGCTTACTATCATACTCGCTAGCCATCACTAGCGCAAACATACACATCCATACTCGCTAGCCGTCACTAGCACATACATACACATACGAAGCTTACTAACAAACACGCTAGCCATCACTAGCACATACATACATACATACTTCAAACATACTCGCTAGCCATCACTAGCACATACATACATACATACATACTTCAAACATACTCGCTAGCCATCACTAGCGCATACATACACATACTTCAAACATACACGCTAGCCATCACTAGCACATACACACATTCCATACATACTTCAATTATGCTTACAGTCCATATGCACGTCATAGCATTTCAGCATGGCATAATTTATCCTTTTACATCATGCAAACGGATCATGATTTAGCATCAAAAGCATTGAATCATGCAATCCTAGCATGCTGCTACTCATTCAAATCATGCTATCATGAAATTACGAGTTCAAAGCTCCCCTACTTCCTAATCATGACGTTCGATGGCGAGCACATGACGGTGGCAGCGTCGGTGGCGGAGTTGGCGGTCAAAAGCTTTCCCAAGTGGAGAGAGCTGCTGTCCCGAGGATTTAAACAAGTGCCGGAAACAATCATGGCCAAACAAGGTGTCAGAAATCAATGCGGCAAAACCCGCGATCCACTGCGGCACACTAGGGCGGCCGGGAGAAAAGTCAAGCCAACAAGAATGGCGGTGCAACCAGATGTCGAGGGTGTACTCATCGAAGGTTAGCCGGCGGCTGAGAAGTACTCGGCCGGCCGCAAGACATTGAAATCGGCCGTGGGCAGCACCCAACGGCGGCGATTTCGCATCACAAGTGCCCACATAAGGGCGGAGGGCATGGGGTGACACTCGAGGATAGAGGAGAGGTGGAGGAGGGCTATGTGTCAACTTCACTCGGTGGCAAAGCCAGCTGATAGTCAGGCGGCGCGAATACGGCGCCTAAACCCTATACTGCACACACGGCTACATACTCACACAACCCAAAGGGGCGGGGAAGAGGGCTAAGCATAGGCAGCCCAAGGCCCACAAAAGGGTGGTAGAGCTAAGGCCAAGATGTAGTGGCCAAACGAAGAGGCGACATCGCCTATCGCTACCCACAACTAACACACATAGTGCGGGTGGCTGTGCATCTTGCACAATATAGGGCAAGGGAATCAAGGTCGAGAAAAGGCCACAAGGTCGTCACTGGCCAAGGCCTGAGCAGGTGAACTCATCCACCTTCGGTCACGGTAAGTCATACTAATTCTTGCCGAAGGCCGTCCGGTACCGACGGAGTAAAAGGGCAAGAGGGGTCAACGACAAATATGCCGGTGAGGTGAAACTAGCTGCGGCTACGGGCCGCAAGGCTGAACAAGGCCCAGAGGGGTGGCCCACTGGCATCATCGGGCCAGGGCAGAACCGAACTAAGGTCCGCTAGGTCAAGTCTGGCATCCGACTGATGGCGGCAGTCACCACGTCCAAAACGGACGTAGACCAAAAATAGTGGACGACCGAACTGAGCAGAGGAGACATAGAGGCGGAAAGAGAAGGAACCGCGTCGGGTAGGGTGTCCCCCTGACTTCGCCGGACCACAGAGGAGTCGAAAGGAGGCCCGACGGCCGTGTCTCACAGCCGCCGACCACTGTTTGATCAAGACAGTGAACTGGCGGCAACAGGGGAGGAGATGAGGAGAAAGATGGAGCCGCAGAGAGTCCAACCGGGGCTGGGAGAGATGGCCCATCTTCATTGACGGACCAAGGCGAGTCTGGACGGAGGTCCGTCGGCCGTGGCTCGTCGGCGGCGGCCATCAATTCGTCCAAAACAGGACTCCGGCGAAAAACAAGGCAAAAGGAGGAAAATCAACTGGGGCGGCGGAGCGGAGGCCCTCGGGACCAAGAGGGGTAGCCCATCATCATCGCAAGACCAGGGCAAGTCAGATTGAGTACAGTCGGGCCGTCCAACGCCGGCCGAAGCCCGCCGACAAACTCAATCAAAGGGGGCGGAAAACAGGGGCAGTGGGGGAAAACGAAGTAAGACTGTGGAGGAGGCCAAGTGGGGCCGGGAAGGGTGTCCTCCCACCGTCGCCGGCCCATGGCGGAGCTGTGGTCGGCCGACCTGACCTTGGCGGCCCAACTCAAAATACACAGTGCAAAAAGGGGCTAACCGGGAGAGATGGGGCGGAGGGTGGAGAGGCTGTGGGGGCCGGGACGGTGGCCCCCTGCTGTCGCACAGCCGGGGCGGAGCCGGTTGCGGTGGCCCTGCAGCCCACAGGCTGCCGGCGGCGATTGGCGAGGGAAACCGAAGGGTGCGCAGTGCATTGCCTGGAAGTTTTCGGATGGGGCTCGGCCGAGCCCGATCCTTTCACATTTATTTTTTTTTAATAATATCCCCAACACGCGCTTACCTCATTGGTTACGCGTCGTACTTCCAAAAATCGCTCTGTAAGCACGCAGCGAGGCCCGCGACCTACGACTAAGCCCCACACCCAACTCTACTGGTATAAATATGGGGGGGGGGAATATAAATACGAATACGCCGAAGCGTACCATTTTCCCGCCGAAAATGACCAGAAAAATAGCAGGAAAATCCCAGAAAATCGTAGAAAATTCAGGGACATTACACATCTTCCTCCATTGCTGTAGGTCACCAAACCTGGGTAGTTGCTTTCTTTGGGATCACATGTACAAGAACTAGGCACCTTTATTGCCCCAGTATCTGCTTCATCCTTCTCCGCATTTAGCACTACAGTGTCTTTTGCATCGGGTTTTTCAATGTCTGTCCCATCGTTAACACATTCTCCGGTTGGAGGATCCGCCTCCTCTCTGCCTTCTTCCACGGCCACACAATCGCCCATTCCCCTATCTTCTTCCATGTAAGACATCCCCATTGCCTCATTGCTACTGAGGTTTTGTAACGACCCGACCCGAGCCGGGCCCACAAAATCACTGATAGGAATTTGAAATTTTCCTTAAGCCAGGAATCATCGTCTGAGTGCGAGAGGTACAACGTTCGCCTACGCACTGCGGAGCTTAAGGCTTCCTCGTATGTAGACTTAGGTTGTAACGACCATTTACACACAACGAAGCTTCATAGTTCGTCGCGTGTAAAACAGAATAAAACATATTATTTATAATGATTTGGATCGGGCCAACGTTGCATTGCCGTTGGTTGCCTATGTACGTATTGGATATTATTCCAATACGATCGGATCCGAACGTAGTTCTGCCTAATGGCTACTACATACAACAAACATCACAAAAATCGTATAACATACGTATCTCCGAATATTTAATCGGAAGTATACAAAAACTCGTTATAAATCGGAGTTAAGCGGAAGTTAACGAAATCGTACATCTCGCTCTACCACAGAGCGGGATCGAAAATAACATACACATATCTCGCTCCATTACTGAATCGAGACTGAGCACATCAACCAGCTCGCTCTATCACTGAGCCGAGACCGGACACACACACACACGTCTTGCTCTACCCTAGAGCAAGACATCACACTTCATAACATATAAGCGTACATCATAGCATATAAGCTCACATCATGGCATAACACACATCATGGCATATAAACACGCATCATGGCATAGCACACATCATGACATATAAACACGTAACATGGCATAGCACGCATCATGGTATGACACACATCATGGCATAATTAAGACGGGAGATCAGAAATGCTTACTGCCCTCATGACTTGTAAGGTAGCGGTATTCGGAGTTGCTCATATGAGCATCCTCCCCTTCAGATCCGAAGATATAAAAGAAGCTTCCTCTGGTCTCCATACGTTCTTCGTCTTGTGTCGAAAGATTACGTATAACGTCTTCCTTGCCGGAGACTCTTCTCGTTTTCTGTGCTGTGAGCGGCGGACAGAACCTCCCATACTCTGGATTACTTCTCTTGATGTAGCCCGACAACTTTGGACAGAACCTGTCTTGCTGCAGGCGCTTACTTCTTGTTCGGTGCTCAAAGATAACGGGCGGAGCCTTTTCCTTGTCTCGGGATATTTCCTCCTTATATAGTTATCGGCTCAAAGAACGGACCTCTCCATCGTGTAGAACATACTTGATTTAGTCAAGAATGCCTCTTGGATGGACTAAATCGGAGTCAGGATGCTTAAGAACGGGGAGAAAGAAGTTTGTCGGTGCTCGGGCAGAACCTCTCCTTGTCTTGAGGTGTTTCCTCCTTATACGGTCTCCGAATCGAAGAAAGGACCACTCCATCGCGTAGAGCACGTTCGATTTAGTAGGAAACGGGTCTTAAACGGCCTTAATCGGCTTCAGAACGGTCAGAAAGGGGGTGAGAGAAAATCTGGTCCAAAAATGAATGGAAAATGGGGTTTAAATAAGCCCCGAGCCGCCGAAACCACGGCGCCGCGCCGCCGAAACCGGCGGCGCCGCGGATTTCGGGCGGCGGCGCCCACCGGAGCCGCGCGCGGCGCCCGCGGTAACATGCGGCTCGCACCCGCGTGTTACGCGGGTCGCGCCCGCGCCGCGGAAACGCCGCGCCCGCGTTACCGCGGGCGCGCGCGGTCGCGATCGCGCGCCGGCTTGCGCGGTTTCGCGACCGCGCGCCGGCTTGCGCCGGCTCGCGCCGATCCGCGCTGCGGCGCGCGCCAGTCGCGCGCCGCGCGCCAGTCGCGCGCCGCGCGCCATTTTCTTTTATTTTTTTATTATAAAACTTCAAACGTGCGCAACTTCCTACCCCGGATTCGGATTCGCGCGTTCTTGGTACCGATGGACTCGTATCGCCGAGCCCTTCGATATAAACCTACTTAAAGTAGCAAATCACACTATTTCTAAGTGGGTCCCGCCTATTTTCTATGCTCATCGAGATCGTAACTTTCGGTCCCGACCTCCGTTTCGCACGTTCTTCGAATCGTTACGCTCGTTATGCCAAGCTCTACCTAACTATGGGTATTTCATCTAATGAAACCCCTTAACATTAATCTCAAATTACTGAATTACCCTTAACCCTCTCGGGTTAAGCGTAACCGAAAAACAGGTCGTTACAGGTTTGGCCTGAGAGCCCTTTATATTTAAGATTAACGGTGTATATGCTAGCACACATTAGCATTAATATCATTGTTGCCAATGTACACTAGCATGTGCACTATCAATCTCATGGATGAAAGGCTCCCATGTGTAGCTTATGCTCGTCTCATTGGCAGTGGGAAGCATGAAAAAATGTTTCCCTTTGCTGGATGCTTTTTTATATATATATTATTATCATTTACTTTTTGTATTGTATTAATAGTTCCATTTTGGAAAACAAGTCTTACCTATATAAATAGGTAAATTTAACTCATTTTAAATAAGTGCTTAAAAAAGTGTCTTGAAAGCTATTTTCATTTCTCTTAGTTGTAGGTCTCACTGATCAATAAAATTTATTATGTTTTCAAATAGAGCTATTAATGCATGAGATAGAGAGGATAATTTTAAGAATAGAGTAGATATAATTTCTACCATAATACAAGGATAAAACAATGTTAAAAGGATAAAACAACGTGAAAATGTGTGTAGGGGCTAAATAAATAGGTTGTTTGGTATTATTCTACATTTTGATTAGGGATACCACTCGGGTTAGGTAAATGGGAAAATTTGACCTGAGGGTTCAATTTTCTAAGTTGAATTCGAATAACTATTTAGATTGGAGGTTGGGTAGAGGTGGCAACGGGTTGTGTTGGGCCTAAGCTAGGCATGGCCCATGCCCATGCGAAGGATTGGCATGGCCCGACTTGACCTGCTCCTTCAACGAAGAGGCTCGACATGACCCATAAGCATGTTGTGCATGGCCTTAGGTTGGCCCGGGCCGGCACACAACCCAATCCGAAATTATAAAAATATATTAATATATCTTGTAAATTTGTAACTTTTAAAATTTAAAAGAGGTGAAAATTACATGACTATATAATGAGTACATTACAACTAAGTTGACACTCACTCACCTATCTTATCATTTTTTATAATTTATCATTAACACATCTCTAAGATAAAAAAAATATAACTATCTAATAAATTAAAAATTAATCAAAGTCTTCTTCTAACTTTGGAGCTTGTTCCCTGTCTTTTGCATCTATCTAATCCTTCAAGTAAACGTACCACTCTAACATCATTGAATTTAGGCTACTTTTTTGGTCATCTTGTACTCTATTTTATGCACCAGATGCAGACTCCGAAGCTACTGCAAACATTGGAGGAGTTAGTATCATTGAATCTAAGGCGTCGAGCACAAGATAAATTTTTTTATGTGTCTACCACCAAATTAAAAACATTAAAATTACTTATTTATTCTTTAGTTATAAAATTATTTTATAAATACATAAGTAATTCATTATTAAAAGTACTATTGTATTTTTGTTCATTTCAACAAAGTAATAACTAAGAACGGTCATTTCTATTTAAATGACTTTGAACAATAGTCATTCTACTACCAACATAGATTCATATATATCATATAAAGAACATAAAATATTTTTAATATCTTCAATGAAATTATTACAGTTTATATTCATATATATATATAGATATATACCCTATACTAATATTTGTACACCGCTTAACTTAATCCTAAGATCCATAATTGTACCTAACTAAAAAAACATGGCAATTTTAAACCAACATTTGTATTTTGCTTCCATTGGCCCCATAATCGTATTAAATATATGATTATTTTTATATTTGGCAGACATAATTGAATATTATAGTTGATTAGCAACTAAATAAGAAGTAGGTTAATATAAACTAGATGATTATCTAGTAGTTTCATAATAAATATCTAAAAAATTTATAATAACCATTGCAATTTTAAAATCATTATCACAGATAAAACATTCAGACATCTTATCAACACACAATAATAAAACTATTTTTTAAATCATAATAAGATTTTAACTTTAAATAAGTGTTATTTTAACTATGTTTAATATATAAGACAAAATTTTATCATATTGTTTGTATAACTCTTTAATTTTTTTTATATCTAGATGGGGAATAAGTAATACATATACTAGCGCTTCTCTAGTATGTACATGATCTTTAACAATATTTAAATCATATTAAACAAATAAATTAATAACAGCTAACAACATCTTACATGAGAAAGTTTTCATTGAATGTAGGGTGCAAATGTGTTCTAAGATAGTCCACAACACTATTATTATTTAAAGCATTTTTTTAAATAATAGAAAAAATTCATCGTTAATATAATAGTCATGTAAAGTCACCGTTATGGACTTACTAATTACAATTCATAAATGAGAAAATTCTAATAAATTTAAAATATTAATTCTTTTATTTAAAACCAATCATGATCAATGTAATGTCTTGTAATACAAACATATCTTAAAATTTAGTTACTAGTCTGTATATCTTAAGAGCAATTTTACGTAGAAGTGTACAAGAGTTTTGATAAGTTTACCTTTGTAGTCATTGACAAGTTTAATACAATTCTACTTAGCTATAATGCACGACATCTTATGGAATGATGGGTTGAGGCATTCTTCTTATACTGTTTGAACTTCACATTATCTGCAAAAGCAAATGGTTGTTAGGCATGCATAGTGTATTTGTGTTGTGATCGGCAGGGCACAACCCGATTCCGGCAAGGGTGCCGAAGGTAGGGAAGAAGTAGAGAGGAAGATGAAGAAAGATCAAAGGAAGAAAACTGAGTTTATTATTACTTACCTTGATCGTACAAGTACATGTATTTATAGGTAGATACATGATCAATCAATTGTATTAGGAAGGTAAGTCCTCTAATTAAATTCTAAACCAAAAGGATAAATCAGTGTAAATCATTCTATATAGAAAGCACTAGGATCAATTGGTGTAAATCATTCCATATAGAGGTTGATACGGTTGATTCTGGTATCAGCTGGATGGGTTCCAAAAATAGATTTTTGCACCATAGCAATTTGGCTAGCTCATTACCATTTGTATTTTTATTGTATGTGAAAGTACTTAAAGAATTCTACGAGCTGCCCATGCTACTTAATTGTGCTTGCCTCATATCTCTAACTCCAGGCTTAAGGGCACACCGTCGATGTGCCTAGTAAGATGGCAAATACCCCCAAGTACCTCGACAATTAAGTGTTATGCACTATTTGCATATTGCCTTCATTATGGTTACCAAAAGAATTTTTGGGTTTGACACTTCTTGTTTTGTCAAGTGCTCCTACACAGAGTAAACTTTGTACATCTCTACGCACTTGTCTGTTGCCACAAGTTACCGATTCTGGTGCTATAAGTGCTACCTTAATGTTGGCTTTGATGTCGAACTCTTAGTTGAGATGAATAACTTCCTCATTGACAGAGAAGACCTCATTGATGGAAGCATGAGGATTGTAGGTCATTTATCTAAGAAAATAAAGGTGAAGAAAATATTAAAGAAAATAAGAAAACAATTAAGAATGAAATAAAATAGAAAAATTACTAAAACCAATTATCTCAAATTTGTGTAGGTTCTTGAAGATAGCCCATTGGGGTATGAAGTGTAAAGAATTGTAGGATGAAGATTGATTTTGTAGAGAGCTCGAAGAAAATGAAACCTTGATTCTTGAAGAATGTGAAGATTACTTAAATAATTTGTGGAGAGGTTGAGCATTTTGAATAATTTGAGAGATTTAAGTGAGAGTGAGAAGTGGAAAATTCCCTCTCATCTCCCTCTTATTTATAAGGGGTAATTAGGTTGTGTTCAAAATTTAGACCCGACCTGATTCGGATGGAATTGACTTGAGATTGACCCAAATCAGGTCGTGTTGGGTGAAAAAAAAAAAACCAAGGTAAATATTGGGCTAGGTTTGGTATTGTAAAATTTGACCTAACCCGATCCGAAATGCAACCCTGAGGAGCAATCCCTTGTGGAATGTAAAAAATACACCCCACACCAAAAAATAGCTCTATTGGGGAGTATTTGAGTAAAATAGCTCAATAGAGCTAATAGGGGTGTTGGAGCCGCCCCCAACAACTCTAATCCAATGGCTCCAAAAGGACAAAGGGTGCTTGGTCAGCTCGAGCTCGAGCTCGGGCCTGACAGTTTTGAGGCACTAGGCTACAAAATACAGCTTAGCATGACCGTGGAACATATGAGCATGTGCCATGCACAAACCCATGTGTGATTAGCTTGGGCTTAAGCTTGACTTGGGCTTAGTTGGCGGGTCCCACCCATTGCCACCTCTAAGTTCGGTGACCCAACTCACCTCAGCTCTTCTAAGACTATAAATATTAAAGATTTATATATTTTATATTTTATATTTTAAGTTTTGTTGATATATAAGAAATTTTAAACAATTTAAAATAATATATTTTAAATTATTAATTATTAAAAAATTAAGTATATAGGAGTATTAAAAAAGTAAATTCTAAAGAAGTCATATCTCATATTGGATCGAGCTTAAGTTTAATAATTTCGAGTAGGGTTATGTTAGATTTGAGTTACCATTTTTTAAATAATAACGAGTTGGGATATCTAAAAAACAGGCTCCCACTAATATTGATGGATCATTTTACAAAGCATATACCACTTTATATCTAATGAAAATTTACATTAAATTTTAATTGGACAGAGAAAAATATAGATCCTCGCGACCCGTTTTTTCTATTTAATGAAAACCTCGTGTAAAATTTTGTTGGTAAGGTTACCAGTTGCCGAAGTCTAGCCGCAGACGCCATTCCAATTATCCAAAATCCAAAAAGAGAAAATGACTCAAGGATAATAACACGTAGTAGCCTACAAGCAAGCAGATGGGGGCTTTGCCGCTTTCGGGCCCGCGTAAAAGTGGCGCGACTCGCCGTCACGCGGCCCACAGTGTTGGAAGTCCTGAGGGCGACTGCTGACTGGTGAGGTGCCGGGAGTGGCAAGGCCGAAGACTGGTGGTGCAGCTGCATCCCGCTCATGGACGAGACAACACCCAGCCCATCTTGGCCGGGCCCATCCCCCTTATCCCATTCATCCTCGTTCTGTCGTCCACCTCCTCTTCTTCCTCCTTCCCATTCCCGCGCCACTCCTGTCTTCGTATCAAATGCGTGATTGATTGAAGATCTCTTGCGGCCGAGAAAAGCATGGAGGCGTGTTGCCTCTCCTGCTCTCCCTCATCCTCCAGCTTCCACCACCTCCCAAATCCACCTCCGCCCACGTCTCTTCCCTCCCTCGGCAATCTCTCTGCCCCCCTCTTCCGCCGAAACGACAGAGAACATCGACGGGCGAAGCTCTCCGCCCCTGCCTTTGCTGCCTCCAGGCTCTCTTCCTTATTCTCCTCCAAAATCGGCCTCGACTCTCAGGTTACCTTCTTCTTTTTGCTCTTGATAATGCTCTTGTATGTAACTTTGTACTCTCCGTTCGTGTAGTTGTTCACTTTGAAGTGTTCGGTAATTTATGCGCTTGAAATTGCCATTTATTCTGGTTTCGTGCATTAATTTGATTGAGCTATGCGTGATTTCGTTGTACTCTGTTAGACCCTTTACCTGAAACAAGGTGGCTCCTATCAATCGGCTAATCTAAAGTTCCTGATTTTCTCATTTTGCTTACTCTTAAATCCACATTGATTTTTGGTATTTAATCAAATGGGCTGTTGGACGGGAGCAGTTGAAAGAAAATTCTGTATATGTGAGCTTACGGGTGTTGTATCTTGATTTTATTTACAGGTTTTTCAGATACAAGACGCATCCCAGCTATCATGGACAGGTCCCGTTCCCGGGGATATTGCCGAAGTTGAGGCCTATTGCAGGATTTTTAGGGCTGCTGAACAGCTTCATATCTTTATAATGGACACTTTGTGCAATCCATTAACAGGAGAATGTGCAGTTTCGTATGACATCCCATCAGAAGATATGCCAACTTTCGAGGAGAAAGTGGTGGCGATTCTTGGTTGCATGGTTGCGCTTCTTAATCGGGGGCGGGAGGATGTGCTCTCGGGGAGATCTTCTATTATGAACAGTTTAAGGGTTTCTGAGCCCAACTTTTTGGAGGACAAGCTCCCCCCACTTGCAGTTTTCAGGGGTGAGATGAAAAGGTGCTGCGAGAGTTTACATATAGCACTGGAGAAGTATTTAACCCCCTCTGACGATCGAATTACTGAAATCTGGAGAAGATTACAGAGGCTGAAGAATGTCTGTTACGATGCAGGATTTCCTCGTTCCCCAGATTACCCTTGTCAGACTATCTTTGCAAACTGGGCGGCAGTTCTTGACTCGATTTCAAAAGAAGATAATATGTCTAGAGATGAAGACGTAAATTTCTGGAGAGGGGGTCAGGTTACTGGGGAAGGTTTAGATTGGTTGATTGAGAATGGATATAAAACTATAGTGGATCTTAGAGCAGAGCCTGTGAATGACAAGCTATATGATGCAGCTGTTGACGATGCTATATCTTCCAGGAAAATAGAACTGGTGAAGATGCCAATTGAAGTGAGGACTGCGCCATCAATGGAGCAAGTCGAACAATTTGCTTCATTGGTCTCAAACATCAAGAAGAGGCCAATTTATCTCCACAGCCAAGAGGGGGTCTGGAGAACTTCTGCAATGGTGTCTAGATGGAGACAGTACACAACTAGATCTCAGTCGCAGTTTGCTACAAATTCACCATCTAACACGAAGGAAAATGGAGGATCACATTTATACGGGGATGCAACTCCTCAAATTCCCAAGAATGGGTCTCTGTTAAAATCTTTGGATACCTCATATTTTTCCACTGGAAAGTTTTCAAAACATGGCAGCTTCGACAATGAAAATCAAGATGGAGTTGAGGTTGATAGCCATAATTCTAGTCACAGGAA
The DNA here is from genome assembly GCA_035235625.1 of Saururus chinensis. Taxonomy (NCBI): domain Eukaryota; kingdom Viridiplantae; phylum Streptophyta; class Magnoliopsida; order Piperales; family Saururaceae; genus Saururus; species Saururus chinensis. The sequence continues at coordinate 12,801,868 of CP141140.1, read as the reverse complement.
TGGGTCAGCACATGAAGCTGTTTCAGCTGAGAAAGAGCTTCCCATGAATTTAAGTAAAATTGATCCATTCAAGGCCCAGGTTCCTGCCTGTGACATTTTCTCAAAAAGTGAAATGTCAGTATTCTTCAAAAATAAAAAAGTCTCACCTTCTACCTTTTTTAATTGTCAACAAAGAAAATTGGAGATGCTACGAACTTCCAAATTGACAACCCAAATTAACACTCATGACGGGGGATCCTCTGGGACTGTGAAATCACCAAAAAGGTCCACATTGAGTGAAAGGGATTTACTCTATATACCTCATAAATCTAAAGTGGAGAATACTCCTGTTTCTGCTGCTTTAAAAGTTAATGGTTTTAGTGACTCAAAATCTTTAGACTCTAGCAATGGGGTAGCAAGGGAATATACACCTGCAACTGGGGAAGTTCTCAAAAAGGACATTTCTAAGTTGTCATCCATATCTGTTGATGATGATCTGGACTTTGTTGGGGGGGATATGTGTGCATCAGCCACTGGTGTAGTGAGAGTGCAATCAAGGAAAAAAGCGGAGATGTTCTTAGTCCGTACTGATGGGTTTTCTTGCACGCGAGAAAAAGTGACAGAGTCCTCCTTGGCATTCACTCATCCTAGCACGCAGCAGCAGATGCTGATGTGGAAATCATCACCAAGGACTGTATTATTGCTTAAAAAGCTAGGACAAGAACTGATGGAAGAAGCTAAAGAGGTATTGACTATGATTTTCTGTTTTCATATAAAAGTTATATTTTGGACGTCTTTTCATGTGAATTAGAACCATTTGTATAACTGTTGCTGACAATGTAGCTGCGAAGTTTTCATTGAATTACTGCCTTTAAGAGTGATTGATTAATTGAGGCCTTCCTATGATTTTTTTTCTTGATTGACTATTCCATTCCTTCACCATCATCAAATGGTTAGGCCTACCTAGATGTCCTCTTGTGGAATGGTGGATTCAAGGTTCAAGCCAAGTTGCCTTGAATCTGTTGTATCCCGGTGGCTACAAGGAGGTTTTCACGTAGGTGATCAAAAGGGGGGAGATAGGAGAGAGAGATTAAAGAAAGAAGATGTAAAGCTAATTGTTTACCGAATTCTGAATTCTGAATTTTCTGACTACAGAGTATGTAAGAGACATATAAATAGGCTTCAAACCTTACTCTAAATAAACTTTACTTAACTAGGAAATAAAGGACAAGGATACTACCTTAATTAGAACATACTTCAATTAAGCCTAATTAAACTAGGAAAGCGTATAAATTCCTAAGTAGCTAGGGAAAAGGGAGCAAGTGGGGCGATTTGTGTGGCCCCTTTTGAGTGGCCCGTTAACATTCCACCACTGCTTCTGCCTGGCCCTTTTCCTCATGGCCGCCGGAGGATATGCAACTCCTCTGGTGGTTGAGCAGCAAGACCTTACTTTTCACCTTCAAGTTGGAAAGTGAGTTACATCTGATTCTAAATAAATCCAGAGGCTGCCTCGAGTTTAGAATTAAAGATATATCTAATTGATTGTAGTTGTTAATCCAACTCCATAACTTATTGCTGGGGATGGCCATCTTGCTAGGTATGATGGTTAATCAGCCTCAAGTTATGTGTTCGTCATTTATCACTTCAAACCGACTATTACTTTTATCTGTCAAATGGATGTTAATTGCATTTCAAGAGTCCATATTTTTCGTAGAAAATTCATTTGATTCACCTTTTATCTAGATGCTTTTAACACATTGAGCCTCCAGGTAGCTTTAATTTAAATCTCTGACTACACTCTTATGTGCAGGTCGCTGCTTTCTTGTATTATCAAGAGAAAATGAATGTCTTAGTTGAACCTGATGTACATGACATATTTGCAAGGATTCCAGGCTTTGGCTTTGTTCATACCTTTTACCATCAGGACACCAGGTACATAGAAATGGCTTTATTACATTTTTTCCTTAAGTTTTGGGAATGCGTCCTGGTTTGGTTTCCAACACGAGCATGCCAAAGTTTTGTTGATGTTAAATTTTTTTACATGCAGTGACCTGCATGAGAGAGTTGATTTGGTAGCATGTTTGGGAGGAGATGGGGTTATACTGCATGCATCAAATTTATTTAGGGGTGCAGTTCCACCTGTGGTCTCTTTCAATCTTGGGTCTCTTGGTTTTCTCACCTCACATGCTGTATGTTTCTTCACCCCATCATTGAAAATTTCAAGAGAAGCTCCCTCTTTATCAGAAAAATTTTCTTTTACAAACTTTTTTCTTATTTGCTCTACAGTTTGGAGACTTCAAGCAGGATCTCAAGGCAGTGATACATGGAAACAATACGGTGGATGGTGTTTACATAACTCTCAGAATGCGCCTCAGATGTGAGATTTTTCGCAATGGAAAAGCAATTCCTGGAAAAGTATTTGATGTCTTGAATGAGGTTGTCGTTGATCGTGGTTCAAATCCATACCTTTCCAAGATTGAATGCTTTGAACATGACCGCCTCATAACCAAAGTAAGCATGCTGGCTTCCCTATGTTCTTACCCACTAATGCGGATGTGGAAAAACATAAAAGTCTTATCAAAACATTCTACCTTTTACTGTTCTTTATTGTAGGGCATAGGTGGACCACTTCTGCTTATAATATTGAAAATGCTACATATGTTCGCGTCATTGATAGGGCGGGCCTGCGTATTGGCAAGGGGCTAGCACATTGTGCCGAGTATTATGCTAGTGTCCCTGGGCGCGAGCGTATGTAGCATGACTCTTGAAACTCTTCACACTTGTAGTCTTAGTAGGATATCTACTGATTTTATTTTACTTTGTTAATGGTTAAGTGCTGTTGTTCAAATCAGGTACAAGCTGATGGAGTCATTGTTGCAACACCTACTGGCAGTACTGCTTATTCAACGGCTGCTGGTGGTTCCATGGTAGGGAATTTCATAATCGTCGTTGTGATAATGCTTTAATTATTACTTATTTGAGATATATTAATTGCCGATGGCTATTGGTGCAAACCTTCCCCCCCTGCTTGTGCTAAAATATTGCACCTCAGATAGCTGATTCACAAGTGAAATCAGTGGTAAATTAGCCAATTCAATTCAAGTTGAGAGAGAATTAGCCATGCCCAGCCTAAATCCCTAATACAACATGAAAATTATGGTGAATTTGATTCTTATGTCATCTGGGACATTATGTAAGTGTAGAAATGGCCAACCTATTCTGTGTGATGTGTGAGCAGTTGGGTCTAAAATAAAACCATATTTTACCATCATAAAAGCATCACATGGCCAACTTATCAGGTCAAATGCCGGCCCTGACTTCCTACAGATACAGCTTTGCCAGTTTGTTTTCTAATACCTATGGAAGTACTTGACTTTGAACATGACTTATTTTTGCTAATCTTATCAAGAGCTGTTATTGATCATGAACTTAGCCGGTACTTGGAGGAATTTTTATAGATAGGCCTTATTTACTTGTGGAATGCCTCTAAGTTTTGTATAATGGATCATCTTTTTTAAAGTCATAGTTTATATGATGGGCTCTGGTCTCTGTTCCCATCTTTGTCCCATGTAAATAAGTTATCCATTTAGTGCAGAACTATGTTTTTCAATTACAACCCTTTCACGTCAACGACAATTTAGCATGAAAAATAGTCTTTCATTATTCTAATTTCTTTTTTGATACACTATTGAGGACATATTTTTCATACAGGTACACCCTAATGTGCCATGCATGCTTTTTACTCCAATTTGCCCGCATTCCCTCTCATTTAGACCTGTGATACTTCCAGATTCTGCTCGTCTTGAACTAAAGGTGAAAATTACGTCTTATATCTGTATTTGACTTCCCTTGTCATTTCTCGTGCATTGCTTCTAAAGTCATTATGATAGAGGAAATGCTATATATTATGAAATGTTAGGGCATTGTCAAGTGGGAATGCTTTACCTGAGCATGCTTGCTCGGATTTTCTGGTAGGAGCATACACAATCTTATTGGATTCCATAAGGGTTCTTATGGGGTGAGCTTGGGAGTTGGGAAATAGAAGATGGCCTCTGTCCCACATATTATGGCCCTAATTCAATGTGTAGAGGCCCTCTATCTAATTGAAACTTTATTGAGTGGAGGAAAAAATTGTAGTTTTATGGGTTAATTGGGAGGAACCCTTGCTTAGATAGGGGCTGTTTTGCTGCAGTCGTCACTATCAGTTCACCTGACTCCTGAACTCTTCATGGTCCATATTCATGATGATTGTCTTGAAAGGTCTGAGTGGCCCTATCCTAACAGATAATCAAATTTCTCTGACCTTACCCACTTTTAGTGACTACATCTTGGTATTATACTTGCTAGTTTCCTTGAGGTCATAGGTATGGAAGTGCTTAGATGTTCAATACGCACTGGGCTGATAAGTTTTCATTTTATGTTATACTTGTATTCCACAGATTCCGGAAGACACGAGAAGTAATGCATGGGTATCATTTGATGGGAAGAGAAGGCAACAACTCTCTCGAGGAGACTCTATTAGGATATGCATGAGTCAGCACCCTCTTCCAACAGTAAACAAATCAGATCAAACTGGTGATTGGTTTCACAGTTTGATTAGATGCTTAAACTGGAATGAACGGCTGGATCAGAAAGCCTTATAGTACAAAACGGGAAGACGCGGACAGGTAAAAGATTCTTGTACAAATTACGCCCCCCTCCCCCCCCCCAAGTCTACAAAGTGTACAGAGTTATACACCAATATTAGAACGAGATCATCCCACATATTGACCTCCCAAAATAGGAAGGAATAGCCATATACTTCTTGTACTTGACAATGTATACCGATAGTATTCTTTATTTTTGTATGACATAAAGCTTAAGATCATACCCGCCCAATTTACCCATCTTCGTGATGAACCTGTACTAGAAAAAAAACATCCTGATCATTTAAATGGCATATTCAAGCCGGAAAAAAATCAGCATTCATCTGATAATGGAGGAAAATCTATAGTAGGGGGTGGTGATCATGTTTCTGCTTTGTCTGCTCCATCTTCTCGCATACGCGGTCTTTTACTTGTGCGTGTGAAGGGGCTGACTGGTAGCTTATGCTGGTAGCAGCTGATTGCAGGTTTCTCCTTGTGCCTTCGACCTAGCATCCAGCGGTGCCCACGAGGCTGGGCAGGGACGGGCAGTGCTAAGACTAAAAGCCATTCTCTTGTTCTTCTGTGCTGTCTTTTTTCCTACTCCCTCATTCCCATTTCAGAAAATAATTTGTCCTAGAATAAGACAGAGGGAGTATTTTATATAAAATGCTTATTTAGAGACAAAGGGGGTATTTTATATAAAAAGAGTAACGTCACTCTATAAAAGGCCTGGCTTATCATAATGTTATACTAAACCATGAAAAATGATAATGTGGAGAGCCAAAAAACCAACCCATTGGATACCGGATCCACAGAATATGAGTCAGTCGCAGCTGTGGGCCCAACCGGGCCTCCTCGGTTAAAGATCATTTAAAAGGGCAGATGGGGCCAAACGCTTGTCCAACTAAAATGATTATCAAAGGGTTTGTTGTCTCTCGCATATGGTGATGGGCCCCACCGGTGCAAAACTCGCACCCTTTGCACCGTATAGCATTAATGTTTGTCTCTGTAAAGTTGGCTATGGGTGGGTGCAGTGGTATCATTAATTAGCGTCATTCCTGATGGCATCAGAGCTGGATACTTCATTCATGGCTTCTCTTTCGCTTGTTTTAAGTTTCAATGGCCGCTGGCAGCCTGGAACGCATTAATTCCTCTTTGTTTGAATGTTCTACTTGCATTCTTGTCGCGAGGTTCGACCAAATGAACCTCTTGCCTAAGAGTTCATGCCCACTTTTGACTGAATTGTGTATTTAGTTGACATTCAATTTGGATCTAGATTGAAGCGTTTTTATGACAATGAGCCGGGCAAACGTTTTTCATATTCTGCTTTAACAATGAGCGGGGTATAAGGAATGTATGTGAAGTGTTTATTTTTAAGATGGATGGTGTATATATTAGCACACAGTGTAAGTGTATATTTGCATGTGTTCTTTAAGTTCAGCTCACAGCAAAAAGCATAAAAATAGCTTCTTTCCTACTTGTACCATTTTCTTGTTGTCTTTTTTTCTTTCTGAAACGCCGAACAACGTGGAGATTTTAATATAAAATTTTGAGACCCACTGAATCTTTTGCCAAAGAGCTCGTCCACTTTTTACTAAAATTATGTATTTACTGGCCACTTGACAGTTAATTGGGCTCTGCATTGATGCCCACTTCTAACATTTTCTTATTTTTTTCTGTTTCTTTATGGAAAAGTGAATCCCTTTGAGATTTCAATATAACATTTTGATGGAAATTCAGAGTATGTTCACAGTGGATTGCCTGCCATGTAGAGGCTCCAGAGTGAATGGGTGGATAGCAAAGGATGGAACCAAGAATTTGTCCGGGCATTTAGGATTTGGAATAGACTAGTGAGATAAATAAGAGGACGAGGTAAGATGGTTTTGTGCAGATAATTATATTATAACAAGGAATGATGATCCACCATTTGAAAGGTCATGTCTTCACTTTAGTAAAAGCAATAACAAAACAATGTTGTTCATGGAGATTTACAAGCATGGCAAGGCTCAAACCATAATCGATGTTCTCGACCTCAAAAAGAGAAAAACACAGATTTGATCAATTCTGCCGAGAAAGAGAGAGAGAAATCCATTAATGTTCAACACGCCAGTTAATAGAAAATTTACAACAGGAAAGCTGAAAGGTACATTTGAGATTAGGTCCAATCTGCAGAGTACAAACACACCACTAGAATCAACTTATCTTTTCTCGGTTGAGAACAGCAGATAATATTGCTTCTGACCTTAGTACATTTATATGTATATACTACTAATATGAAATTTAGCAAGTTCTTCACAGAGACTTCCCGCTTATGTCTCACATGGATGCCACAGCCTGGAACCTGGGCTCCTTGGGAAGGAACTTCTGCTTCGCGTAGACTTCCATGTAATCAGCAAACAGAAACTTAGGATAAACTTGAGCACCCTTGTCACTCGTCACGAGCTCCGTTGCAGGTTCAATGGCGGCCTTATGTGATGGGTTGTAGAAAGAGGCGATGGATCGCCTGTTGCCATCCTTGGTGGTCAACACTCGATGCCAGACGCTCTTGTATCGCCCATTGCTTACCACTTCGATCTGATCTCCAGTGTTGATCACTATGGAGTTGGCCAATGGCTGGACGTCGATCCACTGGCCATCCTTGAGGATCTGAAGCCCCCCCACCTTGTCGTCCTGGAAGAGGAGGATGACACCACCAGCGTCAGTGTGTGCCCGGAGGCCGTTCACCATCTCCGGCCTGGGGCAGGGTGGATAGTGGCTAACTTTAGTGCCAAAGAAAGGGTGGTGCTCCGGCCCCTCTCCTCCGCAGAATGCCTGCTTGATGTGGCCCTTCTCTAGACCCAGATTCTCGTCCATGGTCTCCATCAGCTTCTCGGCCAGCTTCTTAATTTCCTCTCTGAATTCCTTCATGGTTTCCCTGCATTAATTTAACATTTATTTCAGTGCACCAGTTGCACGAGAAAAAAAATGAAACTTCGAGCTTTCCCGTCAGTGTAGAGGAATTAAGTGCGAATAAAGGGAAGAGGTGCTTACTTGAACTCGGCGGGTTGGGATGGCCACTCGTTGTTGTCGGTAAGGGTGAACACGTCTTCCCAGTCGACGTTCTTGAGCTGTTCTTTGGCGTCAGACTTCTTCCCATCCAACACATCATTCAAAAGCGTGACAGGCAGGGAGTCTTTGAACGCTTCTTCCCTAAGCTTATAGCTTTCTGCGCCAACCTTCTTCACTCTCTCCAAAAGCTCCTCCGAGATCCCATGGTTCACCAGCTGCACATAACACAATAGATTTACTTGTATACTTCTTCCATGGCGATGTACCCACAGCCAGATAAATGAATAATGGGGAAAAAAATTTATACTATATAGTAGCCGGGGAGGAGCTACTTACCTGAAAAAATCCCCACTGCTCGCACCCATCGGCGATTTGAGCCATTACAGCTGCCCTCTCGGGGCCACTGAGCTTGGAGAAGTCGATAACAGGGATGGCCATCGGAATGGAAAAAAATCAAGTAAAGGATATGGAACTGGTAGCTGTGCAAGATCTCGGGAGAGAGATAGAGAGTTGAGAAGGTTTGGAGGTGATTTCTTGTGCAGGGGATGATGGGGGTTTTATAGAGGGAGCCCATGTGGGATGTCAACGCTTGCTTGCAGCAATTAAAAAATTTGATTAGGGTTGGCTGTTGGCCGGTGTCATTCCATTAACATAATTCAAGGTCAATTCCATGCTTATGTGGCATCCCATAACAAAAGTTTCCTTCCCCTTCAGGTGATTTTAAACTAATAGGCTTACTTTATGCTGAAGGGTCAGAGTTTGAGGAGAAACACCACCATAAAATGAGAGGCCGGCCCATGCATGTGATCCATTTTTCGTCGACTCTTTAGCTTCTCAAAAGTTAAATCGTACTCCCTTGAATTTCTATCAAACTATTTCACTTTCTCTACACCAGAACTGATTGAGAAAAGAGAATATCGGTGAGAAAAGAGAATATAGGTTTTATTTGTCTAATCAAAAGTTAGAGTATGATTCTAAAAAGTTAAAATAGGAATATCAACATCCTTTATTAGTAGTGAACTAAAATCAATTTATTTTAAAAAATTAAATAAAACTATAAATATAGGACATAGAGAATATAAATCTCATGTTATTATTATCATTTGGGCTTAATCTAGCTACATAAAAATTATGGCTTGGCCCTTACAACTAATTAAATCAATATTTGATTAGATCAGCCGATGAAATCTCTGATGGTCCTCTCATAAGGCTCCGATGGTCTTCTCATAAGGCTCGCATGTCGGATCATCACCTGAAAGTCACTTCACCAAAACATTCAGGAAAAAAAAAATCTCACAGTACTAGAACTAGAGCTGATCACAGGAGAAATTACATGTACGTGTTCATGACTCCATTGGTGATGAACACGATTTTTACGTTCATACCTAATAATTTCTATAATCTCATATGTTCATGTGGAAATGAGAATGAAAGTGGTAAACAGAAATTATTCAATTTCAGGCAAGGTGGCAATTTTTGGTTTTATCAGCCGACATGGTTTTCGAACTAGTTTGGGTGCCAATGCCGGTATTGCTTCTACTTGAGCATCTCAAACATTAGGATGATATATTGAGTAGTTATAGATATTATGTGTGTAAAATTTTGATAATGAAATTTATATATAAAGTAAAAAAAAAGAGTAAATAGAGTAAGACACAAAAAATTACATGGTTTGGCAAGGTGCCTACTTCCACAGCTAAAGAAAGTCCTACTATACTTGTAAAAACAGATGAGTAAAACACCCCTTGAGAGAATTCCCTTTATAAAACCCCATGCTTTTTTACTTCTCACTTACACAAAGAAGAGAAGAAAAAAATGCAAGCAAAAAACAACCCGATACAACTAGACCTACGTAAGGCAATAAAGGGATAAAGATAAGGTATAGATCTTACTTTAGTTACAAAGACTTATCAAAAACCCAATTCTGTATCCATCACAACCCACAAAGAGAGTCAAGTCCAAGTTGGATTCTATGGCTTGGATAAACTCAAGTCATGTACAATAATATTAACTTTTACTTCAGCTTGACAAGTCACCTAGGAGGCTAGGAGAATCATCTACACAAGCCTCTGTCTAAATACATGCATGCCCCTACGTCCTTCACCTCCAACGCAGCTCTTTCCACACTCTAAACGGGTGTTATGTGATCGTCAACACCTTGTAAGATTATGCAAGCTCAAGCAATGCTTGAATTTTTTTGTGGTCATCTTCTTTTTTAACATATATGCAACTATCTTTTGTGTCATATTTTAAAAGATTAATCTCCCCATCTGATACATATTCTCTAATTTTATGGTATTTTACTGTAATGTGTTTTGTCCTAGCATGATAAATTTGATTTTTCGCTAAATGTATAATACTCTGACTATCATAAAGTACTCTAATATTCTTTTGCTTCAATCCAAGTTTATTGATAAGTTTTTCAACCATATAGCCCATTTAGCCGCTTATACAACTGTCATGTATTCAATCTCTGTTATTGATAAAGCAATCACTACTTAGAGAATAGACATCTAACTAACTGCACCACCTGCAAAAGTGAACACATATCTTGTTGTAGGTTTACACTTATTTAGATCACCTGCAAAGTATGCATCCACATATCTAGCTATATGCGCCGATGTTCCATTATTCTTGAACAAAATGTCAACATTCTTTATCCTATTCAGATATCCCAAAATCCACTTTGAAGCATCTCAATGTTTCCTCCTTAGATTAGCTATGTATTTGCTAACAACACTTACTGCTTGGGCAATATCTGGCTTGGTGCACACAATAACATACATTAGACAACCAACTATACTAGTATAAAATATTAGTTTAAAACTTAAGATATCATTATCTATGGTAGGACATAACTTTGCACTCAACTTGAAATGTGATGCAAAAGGTGTACTAATTGGGTTGAAATTGTTCATACTAAACATATCCAACTCCTTAATATACTTCTCCTAAGATAGCCATAGCTTCCCAAGTTTATTGTCTCTCCAAATCTCTATACCAATGACCCTTTTTACAGCTCCAAGATCATTCATATCAAATTCATTTTTTAACTTAGATTTTGACAAGTTAATATCCTACATATTCTTAGCAGTAATCAACATGTCATCAACATATAAAAGCAAATGATATAAAAACTATTAGGAATGACATGAAAATAAACATAATAATCATACTCACAATGAGTGTATCCACTTTTTAACATAAATGAGTTAAACCTCTTGTTTCATTACCTTGGTGATTGTTTTAAGACATATAAAGATTTTTTCAATATGCATATCAAGGCCTCCTTCCTCAATTCCTTAAATCCCTCAGACTGCCGTATGTGAATTTTCTCTTCTAGTTTCCCATGAAGAAATAATATTATATTTACATCAAGTTGTTCAAGTTTTAGATCACAATAAGCAACCATAACCAGCAAAATTAGAATAGAAATATGTTTTACTACTAGAGAGAAAATTTTATTAAAATTTACACATTCCTCTTATGCATGTCATTTAGCTATTAGCCTTGCCTTAAATCATTCGGTTCTTTATTTGATGAAGCTTATTTTTTCCTTAGCACCCATTTGCATTTAATAGTCTTTTTTTCTTTAGGTGGTTTAACCAACTCCTAAGTTTTGTTTTGGTGTAGAGATTTCATCTCCTCCTTCATGACCATCATCCAATTATCATTATCTTTAAATTTTATGGCATCCTGAAAATAAGATGGATCCCCACTACTAGTAAATAAAGAAAAAAAAATTATATCCTCAAAGTTATACCTGAATGTTACTTTAATGTTTCTCTTTCTTCTTCTTTTTGCAATGCTATAAGGCTCCTGATGCTAATTATCACGCATATGAAGACATTATTCCTTATCTCCTCCATTTGGATATCTCTATCATGTATTTCCACCTAAACATTCATTTATTGTGGACTTTTCTGTTGTACTATGTCATCATCTTGTTTGCATAGCATGTAAGCCTCATCAAATACCGCATCCTTGTTGAAGACTACTTTCTTTGCCTATTGATCCCAAAATTTATAAAAAAATATTTTTTAGACTTCGAATCAAACTTATTCCTTTGCATGCTTTGAATATGGACATATGTAGGACACCCAAAAATCCTAAACGTGGAGTAACCTATAGGATTTCCAGTTTATACTTCATCAGACACCTTAAAATCAATAACTATAGATGGTGACCTATTTATGATGTGACATGTTATATTAAATACTTCAGCTCAAAACTCCTTAAAAAGATTTATATTTAACCTCATACTCCTTGCCCTTTCTAAGAGTGTCCTATTCATTATTTAGTTACTCTATTTTATTATGAGGTTCTAGGATTAGTGAAGTAGCATTTAATCCCTTCATTATTACAGTAATCAACAAATTCTTCAAATTTGCATTCAACACTATTGTCTGACTTGAGGCACTTCAACTGTTTTCATGTTTGTTTTTTAATATGAACATTTCACTCCTTGAACTTCATGAACACTTCTGATTTTTGTTTCATAAAATACACTCATACCTTCCTTAAGTAGTCATCAATAAGTCACAAAGTAATTAGCCATACCTTTTAATGATGTTGAAGCTGACCCCCAAATATTTGTGTGGACATAATCTAACACATCATTATTTGTATATTTCCCTGTGTGGAATCTCACCTTGCACTATTTTCTATACAAATAATATTTACAGAAACCTAATTTGTAACTTTTGACACTTTTTGGCAATTTTTTTTTGTGAAGTTCTTGTATACCCTTTTTACTTATATGTCTCAACCTCATATGCCACAAGTATGTATCACCGTTGCCTCCTGTAGGAGTAGTCGCAACAGCTCCACCTGCAACTGTACTCCATATTAATTTGTATAGGTTTCCAACCTTTTGACCCTTCATTACCACTATCACCCCTTTTGTAACTTTTAACATTACATCTATTACATTGAATTTATAACCAATTGCATTTAATGCTCACAAAAAGATCACATTCTTTTCAAGTTAAGAACATGTCTAACTTCAGTAAGTATTCTAACTATGTTGTTAAATATCTTAATTTTTACAGTTTCTACTCCAATGGTCTTACATGTAACATTATTCCCATATTTGAATAGATCTACCATTAAATCTCATAAGTGTCAAACCAGTCACGATTAGGATACATGTGCCATGAACAACCCACATTTAAAATCCATGAATTATTAAAATAATTCATACCTGGAGTGACATATAACACATCAACTTCAAAATCATTGGGTCGATCATTCTTCTTTACTTGGTCCTCCTTGCACTTTTGACACTCCTTTTTATATGTCTTTTCTCCTTATAATAATAACATTTATTTATTTTTCTTACCCTTTGACTTAGAGCAAGGCCTCTTTCTATTAAATTCATTGTTCCTGAATATTCCTCTTCCCTGATTATTTTACTTGAGCCACAAGACCTTCAGCTTGCGAATCCTCAAAATTATACCTTAGCCCTTAGCCTCATCTCATTTGATAGAAAGAGCAGCCGTGACATTTCCCAACTTTACTGTCTCCTTTCCATGTGACTATGTTGTTACCATATGTTTATATGAAGGTGGAAGAGATGCTAGGAGTAGTAGTGTCTTATCCTCATCTTCAACATTAACACTATTGCTAAGCAACTAAGAGGTTAATTTGTTGAACATATTGAAGTGTTCCAATAAATTTGCATCTTTTATCCTCCTAAAAGCATACAATTATTGCTTGAAGAATAACTTATTTGTAAGGAATTTTATAATATACAAACTCTATAATTTTGTGTAGAGTTTCGAAGCTGGCTCCTCATCAATAACATTGTATAACACTTCATTAACAAGACAAAGATGAATAGTACTTACTATCTTCATTTCCAACTCTTCCCAGTCATCTTTACTAATGCTTTCTAGTTTTTTTAAATTTCCATACAACATTTTTAATAAGCCTTGTAATAGCATATCTTTAACCCTTTTTTGCCACAAACAGAAGTTATTATTTCCATCAATTTTTTTAACTTTAAATTTGTTAAACCCCTTTAATGCTATCATAAAAAGAACTGCCTTGTATATGAGGCTCTCACGCCACTTTTGTAAAATTTCGACAATGACAATTTAAATATAAAGAAAAAAAATAAATAGAGCAATATACGTAAAATTTACGTGGTTCAGCATGATTCCTACATCCACAACTAGAGAGAGTCTTTCACTATACTCGTGAAAATAGATGAGTTACAAGCCTCTTAAATAAATCCCGTGAAAGAATTTCTTTTACAAAACCCCCTACTTTTTTCACTTCTCTCTCTCTTACAATGAAGAGAAGAAAAAACTGCAAACTAAAAATAACCCACACAATCAGACCCACGTAAGGCAAGAAAAGAATAAATATAAGTACACACATCTTACTTTAGTTATAAAAACTCAATTATGTATCCATTGCAACCCACGAAAAGAGTCCAGGCTGGACTTTGTGGCGGCTTGGATAAACTCAAGTCACGTACAACAATGTGGTAAAATTTTCTGTATACTTTTTGGGACGTTTATAATGTTGAGATGTTGTATATTATCTCCACGTGAGATGTAGCATTTGGGTTAGACTTGACTATCCTTATAGGTATTGTCATTTTTAATCGTTGAAGGTGAGCATTATATGCTCCCACGAGCTTTGTGTAAGTTATACATGGAAGCTCTTAATCCATAAAATTGTTCACATACACACAACTGCACGTTAATGTTAGTGTGACGCTAATGTGCACTAGCTTATCCAGCGGTAATCTTAAATATCAAGGGCTTTCTGAGGATCACGAAAGAAGCTTCCTCATTGCCTAACAAGCTCTTCGGAGATAGCTCTAATTTTCCCAGATGATGATGACTTCTTAGTTCCCACCCTAGTATGCTCTTTCTTCCTGGTTCCCATGCCCCCGGACCACGTTGAAGAAAAGTAAGGAAACTTATCTTAAGCCGCCGTTGATTACGGGATAAGCAACTCTTACGAGTGGACTTCGTTAAAATAAACCATTCTTTCCAGTTTCCACACCTAAATCCAGTCAGTACTCTGTTACTATCTTAAACTTAAAAATCAACCCTTCTGTTTTTCTCTGTCAGTCTCTCAACTACCTTCAATTTTTCATGGAAAATATTTTCCTAACCGGCTTCGTGATCTGTGATCATGTTACATGGGACGCTTAACATGATACATAAAGGCGATTACCATGTTAAGTACTGTTGACAGATACCCATGTGGCGTGAGCCCTGATCGCGCTAAACGCGTCCAATTTTCATGGCAGTGTCATGGCCCCCCCTCCCCTTCCATTTGAAAGACCGTACTCGTGGCAGATTTTCTTTCTTTATGTCCATAACTCCATTGCTCTTGGTAGCTGGTCAACATTCAAAAGCCTTATAAACAAAAAGTGTCGAGACATGGGGCCATTTAAACAGATTCCAGAGTCCAGACACTGACCCATATAACTGGACTCGGTACAACACAACTTGATGGGATTTTACCAACTCAGAAGTCAGACCTGCATCAGTCGTGACCCATGAGAGGCAGGGTCGCAGAAGATGAGCAAACACATAAACAAATAGTAGCACAAGATGTAATTAAGAGACGAGTGCAGCATGACGAGCTTTCCAACGCATTTGAAGTGGTGGTGATTTTTAATGAAAGAACTGAAATATAGAGTATTTACTTGTTTAGAGTCAGACCTTCTTTTAAGTGTTTCTTCTCCAGTTCATTCCCCCCTGTCAGTATTCGCGGCCAACCGCCCTCACGGTTGCCCATTTCTGGGTACATTCATGCACGCGGCTTTTCTTAGTCTAAGTTGGATCCTTGTCCACCCTCTGGCTGTATGGGAAGGTGTGAACTCTTTGCCCAGAAATACTGTTGCAGCCACATGGTGATGGAAACTTTATCAGACAACCCTTCTGTGGGACAAGATATATGCAGGGAGATGGGCTAGATATGGTCTAAGGTGCTTGTACGGGCTGGGGCGCTTTATCAAAATATCCATTTAAATAATGTGTTTTTATTAGGAGATTATCTTATGTACACTCATAATATGATTGGGCATCATGATTGATTAACAGTAGCAGACTAAGCAAGTGAAGGGGCCTTCCCCATGAAAAATCAATTTTAATTATAGTAATAGAACTCAGTGTCATTAACGATAGGCCCAATTTTTTAGGCTGGCCGTTGCAAGAGGTCGTTAATGACGTGTTGTAGATGGCATCTAAAATGTTTTTTAGTAGGAAATGGGTACGAAGATCTATTTGTTCTAAACGGAATTTGGAAAACCGGGTGCTGGGGACATGGTTTTGATGCGTACGTCTGAGAATGAATTTATTAAGAAGGTAACTTGGGAGGCTATCATTTCAGCAAGATGAAATTGGAACCCGATGAAACAAAAAGCAGGAGACATTAGTGCTCAAGTTGAATCATTTGGTCATCTCCTTTTGTAGGAAGAAAGTAATTGTATCATTGTGGTAAGGATATCGATGGGCTTTCCCAACTAGCATGCATTACACTTCTAAAGTTATAATTTCAGACATTTAGATGGTCGTTTTTCATTTCTTTAGAATAAGCTAAGCCCACTTCAAATAAAAAACGATACGGGGTCCCTGAATGGAAATTTACTAACGACCCTACAAAGATAAACACATGAATTCATGCTCATCTGCAGAACTGTATGCAAATGTTGAAAGCGCGGCAGAACCATGATATGCAATTTGCTAGACGACCCCATATACCTGTGTTTATATTTCTCCATTCAAATATTTTTTCACATCTGATTGATCACCGCACAAACTAGTTCACTCTTGTTCTTAAATTCATAATTTTTTTTATAAAAAATAAACCAGAAAAACGGTTATTCGTGTTAATTTCTTGGTTTATTTGCATGTCACTCGTTAATGACGTGTTGTGGATAGCATTTAGATGTGTTCTACTACGGAGTTCAAGGTTGATAGATTAAAGAGGAAGAAGATTTACTTTTTCTAAACCAAACTGGGAAAACCAGCTGTTAGAGACGTGATTTTGGTGCGTTTAAGAATGATTTTATGGAGAAAGGAAATTTGAGAAGCGGCAAGATGAAATCGGAACTTGATGAAACAAAAAGCACGACTGCACGAGACATTTATACTGAAGATGAATTATTAGTCATTCCTTTCATCGGCAAATTTTCATCGTATAGCTGCGGTGAGGATCAACTAATCAACTTGCATGCATTAGTCTCACTTCTAAAGTTGTTTCACACACAGAGGGTTGTTTGTCATGTCTTTAGAGCAAGTATAAGCACACTGCTCGCACTCAAACAGAAGACATCGTGGTTAGCAGATGCTCTTGAAAAACGCATGAAGACGAGTTCATCTGCATAATAGCATGCAACTGTCGAAAGCTGGCACAACCATGATATCAAATTTGCTAGACGACTCCACGCCTGTGTTTACATTTCTCCTTTTGGATATTTTTACGTCTGATTGACCACCATACAAACTATTTCACTCTATCCTTAAAATTCATGAAAACGCTTGTTTGTGTTTCTTGGAGTTTTATGTAATTCTCTCGTACGTCCCTCTTAGCTTCATTTTGCAAGTATTGGCTCCAAATTGCTTCAATGTAGCAGCACTTTCAGAGGCACTTATTGAGGATGCCTCAATTCAAGGGCATTTTAGTTTATTCATACAGTTCCTCTCTCCAATGAAACACCTCTGTCCCTCCCTCTCCTCGCGCTCCCTCCTTCACCCACGGCCCAGCCAGCCGTTCGCCGGCTCGTCTCCTCGGTTGGCACCGGGGCAATGAAAACCCATAAAATTGCGTACTGCAATCTCCTATAGAATATAAATTCATAAGCAACTTAAAGAAAACCTCACGTAAATGCTAAGTAGAAGGCTGCCGATGCAGAGACATTGGTTCTTTTGCCTATCCTGTGAACTGCGACATGATCATCATTTGAACAAAGTAAAACTCTCACATCAGGTTTTAACAATCCAGTATAATGCTGGTAGTTAGGCATATTAAAATCCTCCTCCAAAAACTTGTCAGCAATCTCAATACCCCATTAAAGCCTTTGCTGCATACCAAAACTCTTAGTAGATTCAGCTGCACCACTCTCCAAACTCTCAACTGCATCGGACCACTGGAGAAAATTATGTGTAGCTTATGAAATGGGATAAAATGCCAAATAGACCACAAAAGCATTCTGTAGCTGGATATTGGAATATAATTGCACTAATTACCACAAAGAAAGGATATAAAACTCATGTTGGGGGCAATAGGTTCAACTCTAACTATTTGGATTACGGTCTTTTACTTGCTTTAGGAATAATAAATTATGGCAAAAGGAGTCACAATTGAACACATAACTGAAATGGACAGTCCCATGTAATTTAAGTGGGTTGGTGCCAGCACGATGATGCACCTAAGGGAAAACCCCCCAATAATGTTCCATTAAGAAAGACTTAATGCGAATGAAACGGTTAGCATGTGTGAAAGTAGTTTCCTGTTAGAGTGAAATGTTTATCCATATACAGCTGGAAGCCTGAAACGGTAACGCAGCATCAATGGTGAACATCCCCTCAACAGTGAGTTCTTTTATCGTGCAAGCAGAAGGATGTTGTCATGTACGTACAAGCCAACGCAAGATAATCAAGTCCAGCACACACATGCGGATGCCGGGCACTGAGATTGGATGCAACATGCTAGGTTAGATACCTGCCAGCTTTTTTGTGTAACCATCAAAATCATTCATGGTCTTAATATAACAAATTACATATATGTAATACACAGAATGATAATACACACATTTAAACTTTTACACATGAAGCATAAATAATTTAAAATATTTATTTTTTATTTTATTTTTTTTAATTTATTATTTTTAGAGGAGAGGAGAAAAAAGAAGAGAAAGAAGAGGGGATGAGGAGAATGTGACGGTGGAGGAAGAAATGAAGACGAAATGAGATGAAGCGGTGTTGGTGGCAAAGACGACTATGTTGACGATAAAGGTGGCAGAGGTGGTGGGAAAGTCAAAATAAGAGCGGTTAAAAATGAAAAATAATGAGTTAGTAAAATTAAAAGAAAGAAAATGAGAAATGAATATTTTAGATAATTTATGCTACTGTGAATGTTTACGTATACATATGACCATTTTGTGTATTACATAAAAATAAAAAAATATTTTATATAATAAACTATATCTTAGAACCATTTTGTGAAATTCTTCGAACCCATTCAACCAACTATCTCCAAATATATAAGTGCCTTATGCGCATGTGCAATGGTGCATCCCGGCATCCTTATCATCCGGCGTAGCTCATTGCCAACATTGCTTACGGATAAGCTCATGCCTACTAGATAAACATCCTAAGTGCCTTATGCGAGATAAACATCCAAGTGCCTTATGTGCAGATGCAGTGGTGCATCCCTGAATACTTTACATCTTGTTGGACCATGGTATGGGCTCAGGTCCGGTTTGGTTCAACATGTCGCAATCCGGGTAAATTAGTACGGGTTACGAGGTCCAATGGTGGTAGGGACGGACGCTCCAATACCACATGTTCTCTCATTACACATAATTCGGAAGGGACCTGTACATATCACACACATATATTAGACATACATTTAGGTGTGCATTTTTACATTATGGGGTCCTATTGCGCGAATTAGGTGTGGTATAGATCTTATAAAGTTTCGATTTTTATGTACATCAACCTCCCCCACCATAGCTTTTGCTGCTGACCGGCTACTCTACACATCCGACGTAGCCCCTTTCCCTGCATTGTCTGTAGTAGATAAGCTCATGTCTACCACATAAATATTCATGACAGAATGAATTAAAGAAGAATTTTATCTTATGTCATAGTTGCAGGAGACCAAAAAGTAAAAATTATGATTAAACAGATGACAACAACATCATACCCCCGATAAACATCCATGACATTATAAATTAGAGAAGATTTTTATCTTATGTCATAGTTGCAGGAGACCAAAAAGTTAATATCATGATTAAACAGATGACAACAATATCAGACCCCAAGATTTCTATCTTATGTCATAGTTGCAGGAGACCAAAAAGTTAATATCATGATTAAACAGATGACAACAATATCAGACAAAACTTTGGGACAACCAAAATCTTATTAACGGCAAATATACTATTTATAACTTCACCACTTGACATGGCCCATATTTTAACCTATTATTTACTTATCCATACTTAAGATTTCTTAGACTTTGTCCTATGTCCTTAACAACTATGCATATCATCTTATTATTTGGATTAAGCTATGTCTTGATTCCTAAACAATCTGCATACTATCATAAGTACTAAAATATAGATAAATTACAAGTGAGAATTCTTTTGCTGATAGGCTTACATGGATATTTATAAAAATACTTAGAAGATTTAAAAAAAGTTTTATTTATAACTACTTTTTTACCATAAATTATAATATTTTACTAATTAGATATTTTTAAGACGTATCCAATTTGATTTGGCTCATGACTAGAGCCCCAACCAACCTATATAAGGTTCCAAATATGGTACATAAAGAGCAACTCATCGTTTATGTACAACTACCCTCTTACGTAGTTGGAGCTCTATGTAAATTGCCAGGAAAATATTTTCCTATGGACCTTCAAAGTACTTTTTGAGGCTCTTTGACTACTTCTTTTAAAAAAAAAGATTCTTTGTCTGTTAGTACAAAATATTATATTACGAGAGATACTTACTTTTTCCTCTAACCTTTATTATATGGAGAAGAAGAACGATATTTTAATATATATTTTTATTTTTGAAAGAGGTTACCGAATAACCCCTTAGACTTAACCAAAATATCTTATCCACTAAGAGAAGGGCTAGTTATACTTACGGTTTTGGCTCCTAGGATGCATTGGGCTGCAGCTCGCTAGTTATTTATATTAAATAAATATTTTAAAATTTTTCTTAGAATGATTTATGTTCTACATAGACCAAGGTTTAACCGCGGGTCAACCCAAGTTAACCAAGTTGATACAAATACAATATTTTTTAATTTTCCCTGCCTCCTAAACCCTAGACACCACCTTCCCCCTTCCCTCCTTTTCTTCTCCGACACCCTGGCCACGACAACATGACCCAACGACACTTTCTTCCCCCTCTTCCCACTTCCCCTAGGCAGCTCCCTTTGGCCTCTTCCGGTCTTCCCCCTTCCCCTCCCTCTCCTTCCCGGAGCCATGACCTCAAGACTCAAGTCCCCGATGGCTATCTTCCTCCCCCCTCTTCCCCCTTCCTCTCCCTCTCCTCCCCGGTGGCCCAGCCATGAATCCGACCTAGGAGTAGCCCCCCTCTTCCCTCCCTCTCCTCCCAAACAGCCCAGCCTTGGCCCCTCCGTCCCTCTTCCTCCTTCCCCTTTCTCTCTAAAAATGGCTCTAGAAAATAGCATACGCTGGATCGAGAAGATCCAATGACCGGAGGAGTGCTGGAAAGGCTCTTCCTTAGGATCCGGCCAGCCCTGGCCATACGCACCCAACCACCCCTCTATTCCCCCTTCCGTCTTCCTCTCTTCTTCCTATTTTTTTTAATGTAAAACCTGGATGGGCCCGGTCATCCGGGTTGCCAGTTTAACCAGCCAGGCTGACTTGACCTGCCCGGGTTAATGTAGCTCAGCAACTCGGATGACTCGGACCTAATTTTTGACCGAGTATGATTGAACCAACCAAACCGGCCAGGCTGGTCTGGGTTTTAAAACATGACATAGACTCATATCTAGTCTGTTTTTTTTTAGTTTTTATTTATTTAAAACTTTTCCAACCTTCCATCAAGATTTTGGAAGAAAATGATTGTTACTACTCACATGACAAGCAAAGACGATTCCCGAACTCCCCCCTCCCCTTCCAGCTCCTATAAACACCGTGAGTTTGTAGTTTACGACTACAGAGAACAACAAAGTCATAAATATGTCAGTCAAGTTCCTTCCTCCACCAAAGTTTACATGTATCCTCAACTAGGGGTGGAAATAGTCTTTGGTTGACTACGTTCGAGTCCGCATTTGCACTGTTTGAGACCGATTGACTATGACCGAATGGACCGACTATTTCGGTCATTGTCACAGTTGAAATAATTGGTCGACCACGTGACCGTTTGACCGATTGTTGCAAACATTTGTATTTAACAATTCAATCATTCTTACACAAAAAAAAATTCTTGATTAGCAAAGGTTTTTACTCCTTTTTTCCCTTATTTGTAGTCTGCATAAGGCTATCAATTACTTATCCATTTCCCTACTGGTTGAACATCCAATACCATGTTAGCTCATTTCAATACCTCATTTCAAAGGACCTACATTTGGTACCCCTACCTAATAACTATCTCAACAACCATAATTTTCAAGATACATATTATATATAATATAAAAAAATAATAATAATTTAGTCAAGCAAAAATGTGACTAGGACATCTTTATGACATGCAATGTTCAAATTCTTCAGTTTGAAGGTATTATTGAGATTTATAACCACACACCAATGTATTCAAAGTTCAAACATTAAAGAGATAAAATCAAATGATGAATTTCAAAACAAAAAACACTAAGTGAGACAAAAACCTCAAGCAATATCACCTCCTGAGTAGGTGGCAAGGAGGAAAATCATATATAGAACAAACATTACTTTAGACAAGGTCTTCAAGCAATTTTACTTCCTGAAGACAACCAAAAGGGGATCACTTCATGACCCAGGAGAACAAAATATTCAAAGAAGAAAAGAAAGGCATACCATATAATACAAATACTAGTCAAGTAAATTGTGACTTAAACCAAATAAAATAATAACTACTTACTTCAATATAAATTAGGTAAAAACAAAAATAAAAACAGACAGATTGTGTCTGTGACTGTGTCCGTGGGACAGTCGGTCATAGTCATAGTCAGTATTTAACCGTGACCAGATGCCCAATTTCCACCCCTACCTCGACTGCATCTTCCAAAATCTCCTCTCGCCTAGGACCTCCACCATGGCAGCTGGCTTACGGTGGTCTGATACGTAACGTAATAAATTGGTAAGTGACACACTCTGCCAAAAAGAAAGAGGACGCGTCTAGCCTGACCAACTAAATGCTGGGCCGATGGGCTCGTTGAGTTCAGCTACCTGCGGGAACTGTAGTGATAAATGGCTATTCAATGAGCTCTTAATCCTTTGTCCGGATCTTTTCCAGATGTGGAAAGTAGCATTAGAAGAGGTAGCTGTCAAAACATGCCAATCAACCCAAAACTCCACAAAACTGGCCAATGGGACGTTCACCAACCCAAGAACTACCTGATACAGGCTACAAAACGATTCAACGGCATTTAGTTATTTATTCAATATACGTTTATTACAGGATTGTTGCTTTTTAGATAAAGTCCAACCTCGAGAACTATATGCTACATATAAAACACAAGATAGAACGACTCGTACATCACCACGTCTAATGATCAGACACACAGTTCCATTTTTTTTCTAAGAGGACATATAATTACAATTTGGAGAACAGAAACAAAGAGTTCCAAACTGGGGTATATTTGCATGTCACTCTTGCAGTTGCAGAGGCGATGATGATCTTTTCAGGCATTACTTTCGATCTTGACACTCATTGGTTGACAGAAGGTACCTTAAGGGACCCCATGCTGAGCAATCTTGGTAGTATCTGTAACAAAAAAACTCCAAAGCCAAAGGTTAATGAAGCTAGTATTGATCGATATGCATTCATATGAATATGAACACACAGTAGTTATACCTCGCCACACCGAGCATTAATTTTGAGTGGAACAAGCTTATCTGCTCGTGTCATTCCTATATTAACAATTGCAATGGCGGCCCCTTGTTCTTGTGCAGCACTGTGGAGTTTTGATCTTATTATTAGTATTGAAGAATACACATAAAATGATATTTGACACTATATAATTTAATAATATTGAAGAAGAGTAGAAAAGGAAGAAGAGGAAAGAGAAGAAACTGCTGTGTTTATTAAGCTTTTGCACTCAGATGGCTTTATTTTTAAGAGACCAAAGAACAAAACTATAATAATGCTACTAATAGGTCATTTAACTCAACCTAAAACCACCTCAAAAAACAAAAAAACAAAAACCTTAAGGTCCTTATGCCACTAAGTGGTCTCATACACAAGATAGGATTTCACACAATAGAGATATGCCGAAGCAATCAATCTTTCATGTAAGACCAGTAATGACATTGTATTATAATAAAATTGTAATTACAAAGTAAACCGTCACATGAAGGACAATAAGCAACATTATAACCATTCCAAATTAACATCAGAAAGAGTTTGCTCAGACTAGGGTTGGCAAACCTTCCATTTCATTTTATCGATCTGAGCATTGCTAAGCTATGGAGAAAGGGGGTGGGTGTGGGCTGGGCGTGTTCTGGTTCGCATTTGTACAAACTCAATATTGATTGTTAAGGTGGCATCATTAGGAAAGTAGAAACATGTTCAGGTCGTACATAAACGTTACCTAGGGAAAACGAAATAATATCCAGTTATCTACAATTAGAGATGTTAGCAACAGTAGATTTTTTCCTTTAGTAATTTCTTTATTTTTTTTCCAAATTAACTAACATTTTTGTCATTGAAAGTCCAATGGAAATTGAGCGTGACTGACATACAAAAACTTAATCAGAAAAAAAGTGGTTAGTTTTTGGGCCTGTATCTTCATGACTTGCATATATACAATTAGTTTTGTAAATATATTGATTGATAAGAATAAATTTAGTTTGGAACAAAAGAAATGTTGCACACCCCTCCCCCTCCTCCTCCTCTCATTCTTGATGCCAACACATACATTTTTTTTCTCTCGAAATTTTGGCGAGATTTTTATGCAATATTCAAATATCAACCAATAAAGCATGATAATTTGTGCATAATTGGATAGTATTGTCTGCAGTTAAGAGAGAAATGCCATCATTGAGAGCATGGAATACTTTATAAGCATCATCATTGGTTGACAAGCCCAAGTTTATCAGCTCTAGTAAGTGTATCTTTTCAATTGGGAAGTTTAACAAAAGGAATATAAAAGCTAGAAGTTAAAAGCAGGATCATTTTGAAACCGTCAATGCAATATGACCATGGTACTGTTCGGTATTATCAGTTCTAGGTTTGCCAAGAATGCATGTACCTAACAAGTCGGAAGGCAGACATGGTCATCAGTGAGGAACCCAATACAAGCAAAGAGTCACATCCCTTTGCCGCTTCCATTGCTTTATCAGCTCTATCCTTTGGGACATTATCGCCAAAAAATACCACCTATTATAGTAAAAAATGATGAGCTTACAATAAAAGGGAAAGAAAATCATAAGAAAAACATACATTTAGTCTACCACATTAAATATGTCCACAATGTGTGATATTGACATATGCAAGGGTAAAAAACAGGTAAAATGAAGCACAAAATTATGCAATGATTCTAAAAGGATCATATATTCTTTTGAGTTTTGACAACCGAAAAACTGTTTTCTTCCATGTAATACATGTGGCATTCGGACAGATCATACCAAAAAATGAAAGATGAATAGGTCAGAATCTCAACAATTTTAGCATATGTGAAGTTCAAAGCTCAAACAAACTTGAGGATTTCTACTGACTCACACTTCGGTGTCAAACATCTTTTGAGGGTTTTCTAATAAAGAGTAAAGAACAGACTCATGACAACCATCTTACTGGAAAGCATGTAATTATTATTTTATATTAAATCTGTCCACATAGCGTAATGCTGATAGATGTAAAGAAGAAGAAACAGGTGATACAAAGCACAAAATAAAGCAAACATTCTAAAGAGATTCCATAAATTCTTTTATTACTTTTGTTGCATGTTTCAGGCTGATCATACCAAAAATGCAAGATGAATAAATGTTGACAGGTTTAGCAACTGGAACTTTGAAGCAAACTTGATAAGAATTTATATTGATTAACTGACACTTCGATGTCAAAAATCCTTGAAGGTCTTCTACTGAAGAGTAAAGAGTAGCTTAGGGAAAGTTCTTTAACATAGCGCAATACACCGGGAACCTTTTCAAGCATAAACAATGACTTTCCACAAGAAACAGGTGCAGAATGAGAGATATTTCAGAAAAGGGCAAGTAAATCGGGAACAACGGCCACCAATATATCATAAGTTGGATAGTTTATCATGTGTGGGGCTTCAATGATGCATATTGGGATAAGAGCATGGATAGATTAGCCAAAATTTCCATCACTATCTTGTTATTATGCTGTGACAAAACAATGAAGAATGAAAAATAGCATAATGCATCCTAAAGAATGCAAATCCATAAGCAGTTTAAAAAGACACAGAAAACATAAGTAGCAAGTTGCCAAAGCAGAGACATAGGTTAGTTTGCTTGTTTTGTCAAATGTTATGCCATTTGAGTTAATTAAAACTCTTACATCAGGCTTTAACAATCCATCACAATGCTGGCAGTTAGGGATATGAAAATCCTCCTCCCAAAATTTTTGATCAATCTCAATATCCCCATCAGGCCTTTGCTGCATACCAAAACTCTTGTCTGATCCAGGTGCACCACTCTCCAAACTCTCAACTGCAGAGGCCCACTGCAGAAAATTATGTGTAGCATACGAAATAGGATAAATGCCAAATAGACTACAAAAGAATAATGTACCCGGTTATTGCAAAAGGATTATAATAATCACCACAAAGAAGATGAAAGGTATGACACTCATAGATGAGAGAATAAGTTAAACTCTACCTTTGGATTAAGAACCTTAACTTGGTCTTGGAATAAATTACGGCTAAAGGAGAAGCTACAATTTAAGCAAATAACTGAATAGACAGTTCCATGTAATTCAAGTGGGTTGTTGCCAGCACGATGATGCAACCTGGGAAAAAAACACAAAATGGTCCCTTAAGAACGACAATGAACCAAATGAAACAAATAGCATGTGGAAAACTAGTATGCTTGTTAAAGTGATATGGTGTATATCCATATACAGCTGGAAGCCTGTAACGGTAATGCTACATTACTGGTGACATCCACACTTAAGTTCATCAATAGTGTGACTATATTGTCATGCAAGAAAAAGGATGTTATCATCTAGATACAATAAAAGCAAGATCACCAAGGCCAATAGAAAGCACACATATGCGGATGAAGGCACTCAGATTGGATGAAGGGACAGATACCTGTCAACATTTTGTGTAACCATGAAATTCATTCGACCAACACTCTCCAAAGATGCAAGTGCCATATGAGCAGGTCCAGGCTGTGCATTTGTGAATCTTTTCCATCCAGCATAGCTCCTTGCCCAGTATCGCCTGCGGGCCCGGCTTGAACGAACAAACTCCTGTCTACCAATTCAAATTTATGAGAAAATGAATTAGAGGAGAATTATATCTTATGTCAGAGTTGCAGGAGACCAAAAACTAAAGATCATAATTTGACAGATGACAATCGTATCATACAAAACCTTGCAAAACCAAAATCTAATCTCCACTTCACATGACAAATATTTAAATGAATTATTCACTTATCAAAGTTTGTTTTAAGATTTTCTCAGAGTTTGATCTTTGCACCAACAGCTATGCATCTCATTTTATAAATTGGGTTAATAGCTCAAGGCATAACCAAGCTATGGCTGGTTCCCACCTAGCCTATTAACAGAAATAACACCAAAAGTAAGACAAGCTTGCTAGAATGAGGGCCAAAGTCAAAGGTTCTGGTTCATGCTTTCAAAAAACAACTGTCTTAGCATGTTATTCATTATACGATTTTTACCATTCCATATTACTTATCATTGAGATGGCTTTGCAATAGCACCTTTTCTTTTTCATAACACAGAAATTTTGTTTCTTGATCTCAATTTTTTGGTTTTTAAAAAAACTCACGAGTACTGATCAGAGAAGAATTTAACAGCTGATATCTAGGCTGATAAACCCACTTTGAAAACAAGCAAAATCTTCACTGCAAACAAACACTTCTCCAAAGCAACTTGTTTACGTAACTGCTAGTTAGTAAGTAATACTACATCAAATTAATTTTTTTTTTAACCAAAATCTGGAAGAAGTTTATTGACAAATAAAAACGGGTATCCAGCCTCAAACTGAGTGCATCATTTCCTTATATCTTCTTAAATTACATTTGGAATAATAGGGTGCATTGGTTAGAAACCAATATTTTTAGGAGTACCTTGAGGCATATAAATTGTAAACCGATTGAGTCTCACCTGGTAAGAGAAAATCAGTTCTCTTTTGTGGATATTCACCCATCAGATTATGAAATTTAGCTTGATAATAACCTTCACCTTACATGCAGGGTCTTAAAGATAAATGTTAATGCAAAGAGTAGCATCAAGTTGATTTAATCAACTGATTGGATGAACAAGTCAACATCAAACAAATCATCAACTGATCAAGGGAATTATTACAAATTTCTTTTTTTTAAAAAAGGCAGTTGACAACAAGAGAGCAATCAGTGAGAATGTCATGCAATATGAAAATTCAATCCTGAGGAAAATAAGAAGATGAGGATTCAATATTCATTGGACTACTTACATCATCAGAAGAATGACACTCATGCTGGGTGACAAAAATTCATACTGAACGTGTACTAACTCAATTAATTTTATGATTAAGATTACCTGATGAGTAATAGGTTTGAAACCTGTACTATAAGCTCCATTTGGGCTGCCAAGAAATGATGTAACTTTTAATACTCGAAAACATTAAAGAAATAAATACAACAAAGAGTATGGTCAGTGAATGAATGTGGCTAAGAGATATAACAGGAGTCTATACCAGTAAATCTCTATGGATTTTCATTCAAAAGAAGATAGAGGAACAAGAAGAAAGTATTTTTTAAAAAATAATTGACAATCTAAGAGAGAAGTATTAGGTTGAGCTTTAGTTATTATTTCTTTCTTTTTTGCCTTTTCCATTTAAAAGCTAGCCAATCTTCAATCAAGATTTCTTATATGAGAAGCAAAGAGGAACATAACCTTCTGTAGTCAGGGATCCCAGACTCTGTGCTAATTCCAGCTCCAGTCAACACCATGAGTTTGCGACTACAGAGTACAAAGTCAGTTTGCAATGGCCTTTAACGCCAGACACATTAGAACCATTTTTTTATAAACAGAATTTTAGATATCGTTATTGAATATGCCCATCTCAAAAAGCACCTTTGGTCTATAAATTGGTACAATTGGTCGATATCTTTGCTACATGGTGGATCACAGTCAGGAACAAGCTTCCTATCTCTCAGAAAATCCAAAGGAGTCATTCCCTGCTGCTTCAATGTTGCTCCCGAAGGAGAGTATTTGCACGTTGTTTGAACATACTTTACAAAGCCCTGAATAGAAAGGACCCCACTTGATTTTCTGAATGATAGACCCTTCAACATATTGGATCGTGATTTTGGAACTGGAAGGGAATTGCCAGAGCAACACTCAAAGGAGAAAGTTCCTGTTAAAGAGGACCAAAATATTATTTATTTTAATTTTGAAAATTACTGATTGCCACCTTGAAACAAAAATACCTCCAGATGCAACCCGAAGCACCATTTCACATTTGTGGAGAACTGCATTCGTAATCAAGAGTGTCACAGCTTATAATTATAAACAGGAAAAGAAAACATGTGGAAAAGGTTCTTAAACAGTAAAAATTATATAATATAAAATTAATGCAAAAAAAAGAATAATAAAGACATATCCTTCAATGTTGTAGGCTACACTTTTAGTTAATATCGAAACAATAAGAAACAAATATGCATTTTGCATGAATGGAGTTT
Source organism: Saururus chinensis (assembly GCA_035235625.1). Classification (NCBI taxonomy): domain Eukaryota; kingdom Viridiplantae; phylum Streptophyta; class Magnoliopsida; order Piperales; family Saururaceae; genus Saururus; species Saururus chinensis. Next base: position 12,772,466 of record CP141140.1, on the reverse strand, counting down.
TAATTCCAGTCACTCAATACACGCCTGGGATTGGAAAGAAACCCTATTTCGCACTACCAATTTAACCAGAAACTCGTACTCAATTAGGGGCATACTGATAAAACTTCTTACAACACGGAAAACGCCTTCAACAGTTACGTAATTGCAACCACCAAAATCCGCAGAGATTTAATGTCTTATACACTAATTGATGCATCGATAACAGAGTTTAGCATATTCAAGCAAATTGGTATCAACGAAAATGAATGAAAGAGGTGGGAAATCTGATCAATCCTAGAAGAAACGTTTTTCCGTGCACCTCAACAACAGAATTTTTTTTAAAAAAAGAACAACCAGAACTGGAAAGCGAACCAGGAAACTCACAGAATCGGAATATGCTGAAGCCAGCAGCATGGGACCATCTCTTTCCAGAGAAGAGAGGAGGTGCAGGAGGAGGCGGAGGAATCTTCAAAAGGAGCCATTTTGTTCTGGAGCCCAGTTGGCGGTGGGCTCCCAGCTGCGACCGTTATTAGCCGTTGGCAGAGAGGATTAGGTCGTTGGCTGATGGGTCCCGGCATTTGGCGGGAGCGGTTCTTCTAGCCGTGAGCATGTGGAGCAGCGGCAAACGCGTGGGTAGGCCGTAGGGTCTATTTGGAGTGCTAGAAACCGGGATAAAGGGAAAGACAAAAAAAAAACATAAATCTCGGTAAAAAAGACAGAGATATTAGGAGATTCTTAAAAAAAAAAATTACCCCTTAGTTATATTGATAATGTTAGAAAAAATTAAAATTAAAATTTACCAATTGTAATAGTGGTAGTAAAGTTAACTGTGTTGGTGGAGGTGGAGGTAGTAGTTGCATTGATAGTGGTGATGACAATGATGACACTGGAAGTGGTTGTAGTGGTGTTAGTGATGGTGGCGGCGTTAGTAGTAACAACAGTACTGAGGGTGGTAGTGATAGCAATGGTGATGGTATTAGTAGTAGCGATAACAGTGGTAGTGGTGGTAGTGGGGTGGTAATAGTAGTAGTGCTAGTAGAGGTGATAACGGTGATAATGGTGATAGAGGGGATAGCGGTGATAATGGTAGTGACGATGGTGGGGCGTTAGTAGTAATAATAGTGGTGATAGCGGCAAGACATAAGTATTTGATATGTTAATTTTCTCCAAAAATTAATGGATTATTAGGTAAAAAATTTTGGGGCCAAATTTTCACCTTTTTTTGTCTCTGTTATCATTCTAGTTTCTCTTTCACCGTTGCACCAAATAGTAAAAACTATGGTAGGGACTTTATAAAAGATTAATTTATTTTCCTTTACTTCCAAACATATCTTAAGTAATTTTAAACTTAATTTTATTATTAAGCCACCACATTAGTATTACCGGGTAAGTGGACAAAAAAAGAAGTTGACTAGCCAATCTTGTAGCTTGATAATGAACTAGCCTACCCAATGCTAAAATTATGATTGTTGTATTTTTCATAAAAAAAATTGATATTTATATATCAAAAAATTATAAAAAAAATTATACTTTGACAAAATTAGCGAGCCCAAGTGAACTTTATATGAGGCATGCATGTTTTGTCTAATTAAAACACAAAATGTAAATTTTTAGTATATGAATATCACTTTTTTTTAAAATAGATGTGATATTTTTAGGGTTCGGTCTGAACATGATGCTTTCCTATCACATAATATAAAAAGTTTTTTATGTTTCTATATGACAATGAGCTAGTGTAAAGAATGCATGTGAGTGCTTGGTATTTGAGATTGATGGAGCACACGCCGGCGTACATTAACGTGAGTAAACATGTGCATCGTTGATCTCATGAAGGGCTTTCATGAGTTCCTTAGGCATATTGTCAAGAGTAAAGCATTAAAAATACTTCCTATTATAACACATAGGGGTCTAATGGAGTGGGGACCACAAATTATGAACTCAATTCTTTTATGCAGACCCCTTGTCCTGCCCTCTTTTCAGTGCAAGAGATTAAAGATGGAGAAGAGTTGAGAAATTTTATTTTCAGTATATTTATGTTTTTTCAAAATATTCATTTTTGTTATTTTTAAAAACATGGCGGTTTGGACCCAAAAGTTCTTAGATCGCAATTCACGGAGCATCAGGTGATTCTCCTAAAATCACATTTGGTAAATATTTTTAAATCCCTCTCTGTTACCAGGCCACCTCATTATTAAGAACACATCAAAGCTGTGAAAAAAGAAGAAGACGTGGCGTAGCATTATGAGGTGGGGTGATAAAAAGACGAGGTATAATAATACCCCTTCAATCATTTCCCCCCTATATTTAGCAACGGCGTCGTCATTTAGATTGATATAAATAGACTACTGACTTCACTAATTTTAGATCTATCCAAGTAGGGAGGGTCATAAATGTAGAAGATAGAAAGGATTCCCTGAGGCAGTAAGTAGGAGTTCAATGCGGGGTGATATTGCCTAGTTTGGGTTTCGATCAGAAGGAATTAAAAAACATGTTATCCATTACTTGTAATTTAGTAGTTAGAGCTTTAGTTTTAATTTAGACTCCTAATCTCTATTTCTTATATAAAATTTTCGTCTGCCTTGTACTGGGGTGTAACTAGACTAGCTTCGTTGCCCTTTCTTTTTTAAACAGTGCGTCCAAATTAATAGCTTCATTTAGTTTTTCAAAATAAGTTAATTTTAGTTTATTTAAAAAAACCGAATGTCGCTATCAATGTGGGACGGAAGCGTAACAAATTTTCCAGTGGGCTTTTCAATCTAGTTCCTCAGCTCCAAAGCGGAGGTGAGGTAAATCTCCTAGTGAAAGGGTTTGTTTGTAATTGTTGTGCGGCGGCCCGCATTAACTTTTTTTCTTTTTCTGATACTGAAAACAGGCATAAGTAGCCTACAAATTACCACGACTACAACAAAATGTGATGATTTCATATCAGCAACCTCTCATACTATCAAAATAAAAAATTAAACAGCCAAACAGATATCTACAAAAGAAGATGAGAAAAGAATTAGTATTTTTTTAAAATAGCCAACGGTCTTACATACAACGGATACTTTTAATGGTTGCTTTATGCCAACTAAAATTAATTTGGCAGTTTTTTTCGTCCTTTGTGTACAATCAATATTTACAACAGAATTGGCCGGCCCTGTAAAAGTAGCTCTGCAGAATTTGAGCCTGCTAGAGCAAAATGCCTCACTTGAATATAGGTGTATTTCCACCATCATTCACTTCAGCCTATGAGAACTAGTTCTCACTCCAGGACTCAAAAGTGTAAACCTATTACAGTCAACCAGAAATTGAAATCAACATGAAATAAATTTTATATTTTCCAATTTAGTTATAATTCTTCAATACGAGAAACTTCTTTGAAACAAACGGAAAAAAGGGAGAAACAGGAATTGGTGGGCAGCAAATTCATAAATATGAACGAGTCAATGACAAATAAAACACCAAGTACCTTAATAACCTTGTTAGAGAATCCTGCAATAAGTTTTCCTTGCCAATAGGATAAAGCTGTTATGACAGCATCGCAAGAGATGCTCCCCAATGATTTTGTGTGGACTTCAAGCTCATTCTCTTCCAGCTCCTAAAAACAAAAGTTCATATTGCTGGAACACATAAAAAGGTGGCCCTAGAAATTCCACAACAATGAAGAATGGCACTGAAATTCAACACCGCAAACCTGAACATCTATTTTGCCATTCCAGCCACCCATAAAGAGGAACTTCCCAACCATAGCCACGGAAATAATCGCACTCTCATGTGCTTGCATTGATTTGACTAGCAGATCATTCTTCCACATCTAATGGAAGCAAAAATGGAATAGAATTAAAAAATAACATGAAAGGAAAGGAACAACCTCTAACTTACAGCTAGAAGTTAGGTTCTAGGCAAGAACCTACTTGAGCAAGATTTCATCACTTTATACAAATTAATGGACATGATGTGGCAGACCTCACTATATGCCAAAAGGGACATTGAACACAACTTGCTAGAGAATCATATTGCGTAAGAAGATAACTTTTTTTAAAAGAAAAAATTCACTTCTCTCATCTGTTATCTGGAACTAAGAGCACATTTTTTCTTTTTTATTGCTTACCAGACAAAAGTTCCAATCAGTACTCCAAATTGATTATAGTCTTTTTTTAATTTTTGGCAAATACTCTAATCATACAGTCAGGCCAGTGAGAGCTAGCTCCTTTGTATAAAGCCACATATCTGTTTGTCTTAAGTGTTGCACTTGTTCAAGAATAGAGGGTAATTTAGTTTTTTTATGTTCAGTAGCATAGACGAAGCGCACACACACAATAGATCTAGTATAAAGCTTTTTTTCTTTCTTTTTTTTTTTGATCTAGGAGAAAGCTTAAGGCATTCAATATCAGAAAAAAGCCCAACTCTTTAGCTAACAATAATTTGCTTATGTCAATAGAAGTTTTAAAGTGCTACACAACCTTGTCGCCAACAATGCTCACCATGCACTCGCCAGGGTGGCTGCATTGGGGCTTACATATCACAGTGAGCATTTCTAGGGGCAAGTATTACAAGTAGAAGTTTGTGTACAGTCCACTAAACCCAAGTACCAAACAGTGCAACAGAATAATGAATAAAGTAATTATTTTCTCACTGGAATAATTTGAAGAGGAATATACCATTACGCATCCATTCTCGTAGGAAGCAACAAGCATCTGTGAATCCACAGAAAGTGACAAGACAGAGCCTGTACTCCCAAGTGTGTCCTCTCCTAAGACAGACAGAGGACTGTGATCATTAAGCCACCATAGACGAACAGTTCCATCCCAACTTCCACTGTAAAGGATCCCACCACAAACAGCCAGAGAGGATACTACCGACTTATGGCCAGTCATTGTGGCTGCATGGGTATAATCCTGTACAATAATTTAGAGCAGTGAGCCTTTAGTTATGTTGGCACATAGAATGAGCAAGGAGGCACTGAATAACCTTCAAGGACCAAGCTTTTATTGATTTATCTCCACTGCCACTGTAAAGAAATTCAGTTCCTAAAACTGCCAATGAATGAACACCACTGTAACGCCATTCGGTATGCTCATTCCACTTCTTTAATGGTTCTGATCCATGAGAAGCACCAAATCCCCACACAATAATCAGGCCTCCACTATCTCCACTAATGCAAAGTGGATCATCTGTATCTACCGTGACAACTGCCATAACTCTATGCTCGTGACCTCTCAAGGATTTTACAAGAGAAAAATCCTGCAAGATAAAAAAATTTCCACAATATTTTGATAACATAGTAGAAATATATAATAGAAGTAAACAAAGTTGCAAAGGCAACCTCCAGAGTCATCAACCTCATGTTTACAAACCATAAATATAAAGCAAGATGCCAAAGTTAAGGAAGAAATTTTGTTAAAACTTTTTAGCAAAATGAAGGACACGTCACACTCTTAACATATTCTTGTACGATGGAAGCAAGAAGGGAGGAGAATATATGTGTCTCAAAATTTTCAATCTTTTAGGACAGAAAAGCAATGCCTACTCAATTCACCATGAGATACATTCTAAATCTCTACTGCAGTCATGGGAAATGGAAAGTAATTAATTGGCGATTCCAATATCCAAAATGAAACTCACTTTAAATAACACCAAAAAGTTTACAGTTCTCAAAGAAAGTACATATCATATCATTGTGGAACAACTAATTGAACTCCCCTTTGTTCGTCTTGTTAGTTTAAATTCTCATAATCAGATTATGAAATACTTGGCATATTCAATATTCCAAATAACAACATTGAAGTATTGTCCATGTTTAATCACAAACAATACAAACTGATTGTTTTATGAAAGTATTCCGATTCCATTCAATTAATAGATGCTAAAAAACAAAACCTATATTAGAAAAGAAAATTTTTAATCTTTCGAGTGTTCCAAAGTAAATGATGGCAGTCACAAAGACTTTTGGCATCAGAAAAATAACTGCAGGACCAGCAAGAAAATAACTCAAAAATTGTTTTTACCTGCAGTGACCACATATGCACTCTTTTATCAAAGGAGGAGCTAAACAGAAACCCCCCTGCAAAAAGGAAGTACAAGATCAAGTTTGAAATATTCTCGTATTTGCAACAAACTGAAGCAAAAAAACTCCGTTTGAAATAAACAAAACCAAAAACACAATCAACTAAGTCAATCTGACCTAGAAAACTGATGAATCTGTCAAAAAAAAAGAGAACAAATTAGCAAACTTTTTTTTTTCAATTATCATACCTCCAACAGCTAAACCAGTGATGCAATCATTGTGCCCCTCCATGGTAAAAGATCTAAAACTGCCCTCCTGCAACCCGTGAATGATACCTCCATCAACTTGCCCAGTAGACCCAACCAAATCCTTGTTGGAGACATCCTCTATTCCATCCGTGCTTATATCAGTTGAAAGAAAACACAAAGATCCTAATGTCTCTCGAGAAACTGGAGGATTGCACCCCAATAAAATGTCATCATGATGTTTAATAAGAGATTCTCTAATGCATTTCCACATGTCAATCACTGGAGGCCTGTAAGCCGGATCCCAGTTTAAACATTGCCAAAAGATGGTTTGCAGTTGTTCAAATTCTGTGCCCAATAGGGAGCCCAGTACTGATTTGCTTTTCTCCATCCAAACCCTGTATTGATCAATATAGACTTCATTCTTTTCTTCAGTATTAGTAGGCAGAAAGGAGTACAAAGGTTTTAGGCATTCTTCAATAAATTCACCACCCAGGATAATTCTGACAAGCATACAAGCCAAAGACCAAACATCTGACTCATATCCAATTATCGTATCAAATTCTTCACTAATGCATTTGTCTCTTAGCAGTAATTGCACCTCTGGACCTACAAATGCCTGTATTTCTACTAGTTCAGAAAAAGTTGAATTCCCAGCAAGAATTTTCGTTTGAACCCTTCTGCCAGCCACAACAATCTCATTCACGTCCAGAAACAAGTGGCCATAGTCATCAAATCTAAAGCACAATGGCGAGATGAAGCCACAGACTAAACCTTCTGAATGCAAGCTCATAACTGCTTCAGAAATCTCTAGACTGGCCATTGCAAATTCAGGACCTGAATCCTTACCACCATATCTTAGCTTGCCCAAACTTTCAAAAAAATCCCCCTCATATCTTTCAGACACCAAGAAAATGGACCCATCTCCCAAATTCAACCACAATCCATAAATTTTGCAAAGGCTATGGTGTTTTGAGGCAGCTCGTATGGCAAGGTTTAATTTATCCCTATCCTTGTTTTTCATGAGGTGTAAAGCTTCAATTACTCGTGCAGTATAACTGGGGACAAATTCAGATTCTTTACAACTCGAATTTGCCACAAGCAGAAGACTAACCTGGCATAGATAGAAATCAGGATAAACCAGCTGAAATCAATAACTAAATATATGCATATATTTATTGAGAAAATTTTCCCGCCAACAGCAGTCAGAAAGAAAGTTTGACACGGATTAATATTTTCTTCCCTTGTCAACGACGGACATTGGAGTAATATTTTTAGTTGTCATAGCTTCTTAATATACATCAAATTCAATTCAGGCTACTGCCAACTAATTTTGTGATTTTGTCTCAACAGGTTGTCCAGTGTTGAAGTTGTCTAAATGCCCAAATCTTCCATCCATTGATTCCACTAAATCCATCCTTTTAGAATTCTTTTTTTAAAAAGAACTTTTTGTGTAAGTAAAATGACGTGTCGGGAGTCTCGGGACATTTGCCCAATCAAACCCACTTTGAGATGGCAATAACAATGACATTCATAATCGTTAAGTCTCAACTGAAATTGAACTTGGCTACGCAATCTTTTGCATGAGTTCAAAGAACCCACCTTTTGATTGGGTCGAAAAGAATAAGAAGAATGAGATGACACAACCAATCTTCCAAAACGCAAATCGCACCGATCCACATGCTCATCCCCATTCTCCAAAATCACAGCATCGGAGGGAAGAATATGAGCCTTCCAAGCAGCTAAGAAGTCCGGACTCCAGGCCCAGGGAATGAACCTAGATGGAGCCAGGAGTGGTGTGGTCACTGGCCTAGACTCTTTCCGGGAAGTAGGGACGGCGCTCGGGTTCTGGGCCTCGATGAGGCGGAGGAGGTCGATGTTCTTGGGTAGGGCCGAGGTTCGGGAAAGCGGGACAACCTGGGTGCACGCTGGGCAACGGACGGTGTCCGGGAACTGGCGGGGGAGGCAAGCGAGGCAGACCTCGCAGGCGGAGTGGCCGCACGATAGCACGCGCGGGATGACCGCATCAGAGTCGTAGGGCTGAAGACACACGGGGCACTCCGGGGGATCCATGCCGTTAGCCCGGCCGTCGGTCCTGACGGAGAAGACGACGACTACGACGACGACGATCTTCTCTGGGCTTATTGCTGCTGCTGACGAGTTTGAATGAGCACCAATATATACGACCACGGATCGAGGATATCGAGAATGCCCAATTCAATATCGGATAGAACAACTGGGCCAGATTCGGCTCGTCGGAATGGGCCGCTATGACTCCTGGGCCGATGCTCAGGCTTTGCTGTATTGGATTTAGAGTATAACTTTACTGGTGGGCTTAGGGAGAAAAAAGTTTAATTGGCATTGTTAGGCGGGCCCACATGCGGTAGTGGCGGAAAGGCGTTGACTGCACGTGGCCGGAGGTAGAGGACTACGGAGAGTCAAGAAGTCAAAAGATGAGTGTGGGTGGTTAGTGGTGGGTCCCGGTAGGCGTCAAGTTTGAACGGTGGACCGTCCAAAGAGGAACGCGGGAATGAATGCAGGGTTTAAGAAATGCTCACAGATGGAAGTGGAACTCATTCAATCATCATGCCATATTTATCCCCACCATAAAATAACTTCAATGGGACTCTTCTTTGATTGGTCGATTATACCAATAACTAGGTTTGATGTTCGTCTTTGAAATTCTTAAGTCTCTGTTTCATGTGACGCCCATGTGGCATGAGCCACGAGTGGTGTCACATTAATCTTGAATTAGTGGACAGCCCAAGTCAGTTCAACTGTGATTCATTGCGGTCGCAATTAGAGCCCTTCAGTACTTCTCTTGGCCTGCGCGCTCTCCTGCAACACCACCAATATTGAGCACCAGTAACTTGATTGGGTGGTGATCTGTCGCCTCAGTAGCTTCAAGTTCCTCTTCGTGGGTTGGGCCACAGTTGTAAGTTATTTCAGAGACCCTTGCCCCTGTCATGTCAACACAGAGGAGCTACAATTAATTGATCAGCACAATTGGTGTCCCCGTGGTCAGACGAGAATTGAGAGCTGGAGGAGATACTAGACAGAAGAAATTATTCATGGGGTCCTCATGACTGTGTGTACTCTAAACCTGACGATTGAGCAGGACCTCAAGATTTTCATCTCTGAATCGTCTCATTTATTTCTCTTGAAGTTCGACTAGGGAGCTATAGCGGAGAAGTATAAGCAAGTGAAGCGGTGATCATTCTCATCAAAATTAGGCATAATCTTTGAATTTCGGAACGTGTAGCTATTTTCTTATTTACCACTTTACCGCCCGATCTATATAGGCCGTTACTGCCCTTACAGGACTGGGGCTCACTAAAGTTGGTAATCACAAAAGCAATGTGTCACACAAAGCGCATCACAGAAAAGGTTGGATCTCCACGGTTCCACTGCATTCAGGGCTCATCTTCATTCAATTCTCACTCATTTCAGCTGCATAGTGCATACTAGGCCTAGAACTCCATAGTAAAAAGGATTCCAAGTGCTTTATGTGTCCACCACACGATGACAGGTCGAGAATGACAAAATTATGAGAGATTTCAGACACCCGTAGATTGACTGACAGGGATGTCTCATTTATTGTGGTGGAATCTAGTATCTCTTGAGATACTTTCAAGCAATTTTTTTCCTTTTTGCAATTCTATGATTCATTGCATCTTGACTATAACAGAGGCACTTGCCAGTAGTTGCCTTGCTTCTTCACGTGTATCTCCTGGCACAGATAATCAGAGAAAGCTCTTGATGTCTAAAATAAGAATCAAAATTTTGCATAAAGATTGTCTCAAAAATCAAGAATCAAGCCGGGCTGGCTAGTCTTCAGCTAAAGTGGTCCAACACACCAAGGAATAATAATCTGCGGCTATAAACCAAGCAGGGGAGAAAGACTGCACTTCATTGGCCGTTAATCCTTCACCCACATGGAAATTGCCTTAGACACAAAGATTAATCTAATTACATTATTAAGTAGCCGAAGTCAACTAGTGTGGCCAGAAGCTGGGGCCAGGATTCAAGTTAAAAACATCTTTCCTGTGGTAGAAGAGATGGTTTGGGTATGCACTTTCATTACCTCGACTAGCAATTACAACTAAAAGAAGCAAACAATAAGCCAGCTTATTAAACTTATTTCACTCCCATCAGAAAATGATGGTTACAACTAACAATTCAGCAAACATTCCAACAAGACATGATGCTCTTTCCACCTCGCCTTATCGACCCAGCACCTCCTATTTCTTATGTATGCTGAGAGTTGACAACACCAGAAACAGAGAGAAAGATCATTGAAAGGATGCTAGTAATTCTACACCACATTTTATCTAAAAAAATTTACACTACGTTTCACGACATTAGATCTGCTGTGCGAGTGAGTGCTCCACAGGATCTGAAGGCATGTTTCACATGATAATTGAAGAATTTAATTTTTTTTTCAATCAAAATTTGGTATTAAATTTGGTTAAACAGAAAGTGGGGTAAGAAAATCATCATCGTTATTGAAGCTTAACATTTAAAAACTACGATTCAGTTCACCACTTTTCTGTATTAAAAAATAGCTGGTATGATCTGCCGACTTTGACTCTCGCCGGCCACATTTCTGCCAAGGAGCCATGACTGGCTGGACTATGGAGGTGTAATGGGGACGAAAGAGGTTTTCTTGACATAAGCGTCTTTTCACTGGTCTCGAAAGATCCAGCCACGTGGGTATCCACTTTTTTGTTCCTTTCCGAATTCTGTTATAAATACCCCACATGCATTAATGGATGGAGCAACTCAATTCAGTGAATGCTCAGCAAGATCTCTCCTCCTGCCTAGCTTGTGTTCATTTCCAGCTCGAATCTTCTGTTTTCTTTTGATTTTCTCTCCAATCTCGGGTTTCTGCGGGGCCTCGGGGCCTCCACCTAGTTTTGGTGTTCAGTTGATGCAGTTCACGTTCAAGTTCCTACTACGGGAAGGGCTCTGATATCTCAGAAAGCATTTAAAGCTCACTCCGTTCCGACATCTTGTATCCTTGATTGGTCTTGCTTCCTCATCCTCTAACATGGGCGCTGGCGGTGAGAATGGAGTCGCTAGGAGCTACCAGCAAGTGGCCGCCCTCTCCGTGGACGTGGAGCAGCAGGCACCCTCCAAATGTTTGGACGACGATGGACGTGTCAAGAGAACCGGTGAGGAAGAAGGCTCAGCTGTCATATGACTTCATATTCAGCAAGCTATAGCTCATGCTTTGAACTGAAAGCCTAATGGTTTGCGTTGTGTGAGTGCAGGAAACGTTTGGACGGCGAGTGCGCACATAATAACAGCTGTGATTGGCTCGGGCGTACTCTCCCTGGCCTGGGCTATTGCGCAGCTTGGATGGATCGCTGGGCCTGTTGTGATGATCTTGTTCTCCTTTGTCATCTACTACACTTCTGCACTTCTTGCAGACTGCTACAGGTCCGGCGACCCGGTTACTGGGAAGAGAAACTACACGTACATGGATGCAGTTCGAGCCAACCTTGGTAACAATTCTAGCTAATCTTTCAGACCAATTTACTACGTAGGAAGAAAGCTTAACAGAGGGATTTATAAAGGTTTTCGACACTTGTTCGGTTTCTCAGGTGGGGTGAAGGTTACAATATGCGGTCTAATTCAATACCTGAATCTGTTTGGCGTTGCCATCGGCTACACAATTGCCGCATCGATCAGTATGATGTGAGTCTATGTTTCTTGGAGCTAATGAAAGATTATTGGGTAGATTTGTGAAGTTGGTACATGTCCATCAACGACTGACATTACCTGTGCATGTTATACAGGGCCATCAAGAGGTCCAACTGCTTCCACGAGAGCGGGGGTAAAAACCCATGTCACATGTCCAGCAACCCATACATGATCATGTTCGGCATCGCTGAAATCATCTTCTCACAGATACCAGACTTCGATCAGGTGTGGTGGCTGTCCATCGTCGCAGCTGTCATGTCCTTCACGTACTCCTCCGTTGGCCTCGGCCTTGGAATCGCCAAAGTTGCAGGTTAGCATTAGAGGAACACGCTCAAATATAATGGGACCCATTACCCATGTAAATAATTAATCTGATTATGTCGATATCGATGCTTGTAAACAGCCACGGGAAGCTTCAAAGGAAGCCTCACCGGTATCAGTATTGGAGCAGTCACTCAGACCCAAAAGATTTGGAGGAGCTTCCAGGCTCTCGGAGATATTGCTTTTGCCTACTCATACTCCATTATCCTCATTGAGATTCAGGTAACTAAGTGAGATTCCCTTACATCATATACACAGAACACCAACTTGACGCGGATTGTTTAGTAAAAACAAAATTTGATGTGGACAGGACACAATCAAGTCCCCGCCATCGGAGGCAAAGACGATGAAGAAGGCCACCCTCCTTAGCGTGGTAGTGACCACAGCCTTCTACCTGATGTGCGGCTGCATGGGCTACGCTGCCTTTGGGGACATAGCCCCCGGCAACCTGCTGACGGGCTTCGGCTTCTACAACCCCTACTGGCTCCTGGACATCGCCAACGCCGCCATCGTCATTCACCTCGTGGGGGCATACCAGGTCTACTGCCAGCCCCTCTTCGCCTTCGTGGAGAAGTGGGCTGGCCAGACATGGCCGGAGATCAGCTTCATCACCAAGGAGATCCGCGTCCCCGTCCCCTTCTACCGGCCCTTGAGCCTCAACCTCTTCCGCCTGGTCTGGCGCTCGGCCTTCGTCGTCCTCACCACCGTCATCTCCATGCTGCTTCCCTTCTTCAACGACGTGGTGGGTTTGCTGGGGGCTCTTGGGTTTTGGCCTCTCACCGTATACTTCCCGGTAGGGATGTACATCACTCAGAAGAAGATACCCAAATGGAGCACCAGATGGGTCTGCCTCCAAATCCTTAGCGTAGCTTGTCTCATCATCTCTGTTGCTGCTGCCGCTGGCTCCATCGCCGGCGTTGTTCTTGATCTCAAGTCGTATCGACCTTTCAAGACTAGCTATTGATCTCGCCATGCACAGTTAAAGACTGGAGGAGACGACGGGTGGATACAACTTTATTCCTGAATCTTCCAGAAAATTAGATGTTGTTTTACATGCTTTTCATAAGCCTCAGTAAAGACATGCGCTTCAGCTGATATCTAGTGTATTGAGTCTTTGACAGAGATGGAAGATAACTAAGTCCATGTATCCAAGATAGCTTCCCCCTTCTTTCCTCTCGTAGGATTCCGATTCATTAGATTAGATCACAGTAATATGGCTCGCTTATGGACCATGAGATCAGATTGATAGAAAACAGTAACATTAATCATTCGTTTGTCTTTTATTAAGCAGGCACCAGCAGAACAATCTGATGTAAAACCAAAGGCCCTAATAAATCATTTCTCTATTCACCCTCACTCACCAGAAAAATATTTGACAAACCGAAGACTATTTAAATGACAATTAGACCACGCATTCCGTAAAACCCCTTCACCCTTTTTACGGGAAAACGATGGGGAAGATCAAGAGCTTAGGACTGGGAGTATTTTTAATGTTTTATTTTGACAATGAGCCCGGAGTAATAAATGTATATGTTTTGGAAAAAGTTTATATGAGCCTCTCATATACGAGCATATGTGAGTTTACATTTTTTATCTATGAGATTTATGATGCATATATTAGCACATATTAGCGTTACGAGTGTGTGCTACTGATCTAGAATATCAAAGATTCACGTACATATAATTCTTATAATGAGCTTATTTTCAGAGTAAACTCCTCTGTCCCCCAATTAAAACATAAAACATCTTTTTTTTCATCCAGTCTCCCATCATTTTCACAATAATTTCCTCCTACTTCGCCACATCGTGAACCCCACCTCCTCCCCAAAACATCCTTTTTTTCAACTTTGGCAACAACCTCCTCTTCCCTCCTCTCTTTTCTTTATAGTGCATGGAGGGAGGCTTAGACCAAACTGCCCACCGCCGTGGCAGCATAACTATATAAAGTTTCCTACACCTTTATTGGTGTATCATCATCTTATGCGCAACTCATTCGGTTTTAATACACTATTGAACCATATATAGAAATGATATATTTTCTATGTTTTTCCTCCGTGTACATGCTAAACAATCAGAATGTGGTTATTCAGACTATGTTTTTTCCCTGTGTCCCCAAGCAAAAAGAAAAATAACCAATTTTTTTAGTTTAATAACCCACTTATCCCCATTAACTTACTCTTCCTTTCCCCATTTAGCTTACTCTTCCTCCCCCCATGACCTAACCTAAAATTTTCTTACATATATGCCTTCCACATTCTCCTATTGGCCAAATCAGAGCCGCATATGAGCACTGTAGCTCCGATGACTATCCATTTTCTTCTTTTTCTCCATCCCTCTTCTGGCATTAGGCATATGGTGATCTAACTCTGGCGACGACTAGAAAAGCTCCAATGGTGTCTAGAAAAGCTCTCGCGACCAACAAGTTGAGCCCTTTCTATAAGTTCATCTTCCCCTTAGCCATGATTTTTTTGGTGTAGTTGGGTTGCTTGTTATACCATGATTTTTTTAGTGTAGTTAGATTGTTTGTGATTTTTTTCATCTATATTCTTGTGTGGATCTCTTATGGTAGTTTTTGTTCATCAATAACTTCTTTGCACTTCTAGAGACAAATTTAGCAGCAAGTATAGATTGTTAACACAGACTAAAAACTTTTGTTAGTGTATTGGCGGGGGTGATTAACTTCACGGGGAGTACCCACTCCCAAGTATAAAATGTATACACGGGCTGAAAACTTCTATTAGCTTAATGGTGGGGGTTACCCCCTACCACAATGTGCTCAGGTTCACGGGGACTACCCCCTACCAAGTACAGAACTTATACCCTAGCTGAAAACTAAACTTAGTTTATTGGCGGGGGTACCCCCCCCGACCACAATATGCATAGGTTCACCGGGACTACCCGACTACAGGTTTGTTCACGGAGACTACCCTTGCTGAAAATTTGTGTTAGCATATGATCTTAAGAATTCTCTATTAACAACTTTATTCTTGATTCAATTGCAGGTTTGGGGTTAACCTTTAGTTTAAGATACACATTGTTGAGGTGAGCTGAAATGAAAAAAGGAGATGTTGGAGAAGCAGTGCATGGAGATGTTAAAGAAAATGTAAATGCGCAAGAATAACCAAGACATAATTATGCAAGGAAGAGGGAAGAACAAGAACATTTGTGCTTTGTGGAGACACTTTTATTTTAGTCGCGTTAGTGCTCCTTTTGTAAAGGTAGCGTAAAAAAACTTGGTATTTAGAGCTATTTTGAAAGACTTATGGTCATGTCAATGAGAATTTGTGTTTTCTTTGATCGAGGATGATTGATTTTCTTGTTCTCGTAGTGTTAATTATATGCCTTGTATATTGACGGAGGAAACACACTAGAAGGATAATTGTTGTGACATTCTTTGTGGTAGAAATCTTGAAACATTTATCCATAACAAGTACCCAACTGGTCTTTCTATGTTTTGTGATATGGGTCTTTGCTACTTTGTGGTCTTGCGGGTTGGATGGGGAGAAACAGAGGATTTGTGAGTGGGGGATGCTGGTTTTGACTGGTAGAAAGTGGCTTTCAAAGGAGTTGTCATTGAGCCCAATTTTACATATTTATGGAAAGTTTAATGATGCTTGTGGAGAGTTTAGCGACAAAAAGTTTTCTTTGGTTTCACCCTTTTTTGTTTCCATTTCAATGGCTTCCTGTTGTTACCGATAGTGTTGAGATATAGAGTTAATGCGATTCAAGAGAAGCTCCTTGAAAAAAGAGGGGAATCAAGTTGTATCTTTTGAATAATACTCTTTTTGTAGAGGCCCACCCTTTTACAAGCTAGATTAACTCGTAGTCTCCGCTTATGGATATCCAATTTTAGGATTATAAGTACCATGTCATACCTTGTACAAATTTCTTTAGCCTATTTTATTTAGGAATAACTGCAAGTTGATAAAAGTATATTTATATTGATATTTCTCCAATTAATATGACATATTCCTTGCAACCTTCACAAATAGTAAAAGATAATATATATTTCAAAAGTTGGTGAACTACATATTATAGTACATTACTTGATTTGAGTTGTACTTTTGATCTACATGACCTAGTGTAAGTATTATGTACATGTAAGTAGGCAGTCCCCATGAAGTTATGCATATTGTGGCGAGGGGTACCCTACCAATAAACTAACATAAGTTTTTAGCCAGTGTAAAAATATTGTACTTTATAGGAGTAGTCCCTGTGAAAGTAAGCACATTGTGGTGGGGGGTACCCCTGCCAAAAACCTAACACAAGTTTTCAGCCCATGTATACATTTTGTACTAAGCAGGGGTAGTCCCCGTAAAGCTAATCACATTGTGGCAGGGTGTATCCCCGCCAGTACACTAACATAAGTTTTTAGCTTGTGTTATCAATTTATAATTGGCGAGGGGTAGTCCCCGTGAAGCAAAGCACAATATGGTAGGGGGTACTGTAAGTACCAGTTTGGCCTTGCTTTTAAACCGGGTTAGTGTCTGGGTTAAACCAGACCCAGAACCCACTTTTTCTTTTGAATGCTCGGGGGGAAGAGAAATCTTTCATCCCCCAAGCCCTAGCAGCCACCAGACGAGAAATTCCCCTCTCCTAGTAAGCTTTCTCTCCTAGCCAGCGACCCATCCCTCTCTCCTTGTGCTCTTTTCCTCCTCTCTCAGCCCATCTCTTCTCTCTACCCTCCCCTCTCTACTTGTGCCCTAGACCCCTCTTCCTCTTATTCTGGCAGGCAGCACCACTCAAGGAGGATTCTGCGCGGCCGGTGACGGTCGTGAGGACTATTTTGGGAAACGAGAGGGCTGGGCTGCAAAGGGAAAGCAAGAAAGGCTATTCTTTTTGTGAATTTTAGTGTTCATCCCTGAATTGGGTTAACCTTTCTTCCCCCAATTTCGAAATCACTGTTCATAGCAGCTTTTTGGGCAAGAGAAATGTCTAAAACCATGTCTTCGCTTCCTCTATTTTAGACAATTACAATCTATGTTGCTCAGCCACTAATTGGAGCATTAAATTGAATTTTTATGCTAGGTTTTAGAGGAGAACAATAACTTTTGGGCATGGGCATTGGAGTAGGCCAAGGTGAGGACCCTCACATATAACATTGCTTATTTTTCTAGCATGAATTGTTTGATTGATTATGATTATATATGTATGTGTGAGATAAATTCTTCATGCTAGGTTTGTTGTGAAACCTTCTTAACTATATGGGTGATGTATGTCTGCACTATTTTTATATATGTGATATGTTCTGCATTAAATACAAACATTGTTAATGTTTGAGACACAAGCTGAGTTGATTATGATGCCTTATCTAACATATGTAATATGTTGTCTAATGTCTGAGATATAAAATGTGTAAATGTATACATTGTTCTATTATTGGTTAGATGTCTTGATTCATCTATATAAATTGTGCCCATATATGAGATATGATATGAATTAGAGATGTATCATGTGCAGCGATAGTCATATGCATGAGTTGTGATTGAATAGGTAATTTTACTCTAACATTGTATTTTGGTAAAACAAGTCTTGCCCCAACTCTGAATAAATGTGTGATTTAAAGTAAGTTTGATGAATGGTTTGATAGATATTTTGCACTAAATTGCTAAAAGTATGTTTTACCCTAAAATGCCAATATAGGTTATGCTCTAAATGGTTTTGTATGCACTCAAATCAATTTTGTACATGTCTAGGCTGAAATGATGAATGTTCTCCTATGTTGATAGAATGATTTATACAGGATGAGGTTGAAGGATGTATCTTGAGAAATTGTGTGACTATTACAAATTTGTGATTTAAATATGAGATGCTACAGGTTATACTCAAGAGAGAGATGAAAAATGTTGATGTTTTGATATATATATATATATATATATATATATATATATATATATATATATATATATTTGCCACTCTATGCAGGTTGTGATGAATTTGGTTAAATACCAATTATGGATAAATAGTGCATATTTATGTTATGCCAGGTTGATGAGTTAAATATACAATATGGGTGAATCATAAGAGTTGTTATTTTGAGTTGAATTGCATAGAATATGTTTTCTCTTCTTATGGATATGTGAGAGTGTTACATTGCATAAATGGTAGATCAAGGATTAAGAACCAACCTAAGAGTGAGATGTTGATCGAGGGGAGTTAAGGTCAAGGTGTAGTGCCTTAACTTAAGGAGCAAGATAATAATTTTACCCAAGTACCACGTAGGGATGAGTGTGGACCTCAGCCTTTAGCAGCTCCCTCCCAGTTTTTATGGGTCATACTGAGTGCACACAGATGACCACCCACGACGTTTTTGCACTAACGCAACTCACGAATCACATAGCTAAATTCTCTATGTGATATAGGGAATGGGCTGTGTGTGTATTATGATTTACGATGCATACGGTGATTACTTATGTCACGATAAATGATTATGTGAATGTTGAATTGAATTGTCATGCACATATAAGGGTTATGTATAGATATAACATACTGAGTTTGAATATGAATCCTTGACATTGTATAATTGGTGACTGCTAAATTACAAGACATGTTCTGTTTGAGGTATGATCACAGAGCTTTGGCTCACAGGTGGAATGTCCATTCCACCGGGAGTATTTTTGCGCTCAGGTTTGTTTGTAAATATGGTTGCGTAGGAACATCAAGAAAAGATATAGTTTTTGTTCACAGGATGAGGAGGGAATTAGGAGTAGTTTGATTTTAATTCTTATGAGAAGATCAAGTATTTAAATTGTAGTTGCAGTTGAACACCCTTGGGTGAAACTCAAGTTAGTTTGATTCAATAAAAGCTTAGTAGGAAGGTTATTCAAGTTATATTTTTAATTCTTTATCCCTTGTAGAATATTTCTTTGTCTTGTCACAACTTGAGTTTAGATGCACTCCAATGGTGTGGGTGGTCTTTGGACCCTTCTCAAGGCTCGGGCCGTGACAGGTACCCCCCGCCAAAAAATTTACATAAGCTTTTTGGCCTATGACAATGTTCTTCTGACATGGAGTGCTGATAAATTTGGCTATGAAGTACAAAAAAATCATTGATGAACAAACACTACCATAAGAGATCCACACAGGAATATAGATGAAAAAAATTACAAACAACTTAACTACACTAAAAAAATCATGGTTGAACAAACAACCTAACTATACCAAAAAATTCATGGCTAAGGGGGAGATAAACTTATAGAAAGGCCTGAACTTTTTGGTAGCCGGAGCTTTTCTAGCTGTCACCAGAACTTTTCTAGCAACTGTGTAAGCTTTTCTAGTCGTCGCTGGATTTATATCGTCATATGCTAAATGCTAAAAGAGGGATAGAGAGAAGGAAGAAAATTAAGGGTCGCCAAAGCTATAGTGCTCACTTGCAGCTCTAATTTAGCCTAGATGAGAATGAGGAAGACAAGTAAGAATATTTTAGATTAAGTCGCAGGGGAAGGAAGAGGAAGCTAAATGAGGGGAAGAAGAGTAAGTTAACGAGGGATAAGTGGAGCCACATTCTTTTTAGAAATTGGGGTATAAGCGAACAATTTGATAAGTTAAGTGTGAGGTATGTAAGTAACACGAGACAGTAAAAATTGGGGTTTAAATAGCCCGGTTCGAACAATTATATGGTGTGTGCACGATAGATCTTATAAGTCGGTAAACATCTTTGAAGGGAAAGCCTAAAAAATTTTACCCGCCCACGGGCCATGCAACGTTACGGCAGGTGCATGGTTCGTTATTTTCACGAAATATGTGACCAATTTGCATGATTAAGACAAATAATGAGAAGCTTGTCGTATTATTAACAAATAGTAAGGGAGAAATTTAGGAACTTAATATAATAGTTTCCATGTTTCTCCACTGGTTTAATCTTGTCATGCAAATCTGGTCCCAAAAATATTTTTTCTATAGGAAGCAACTTTTTCCCAGAAGCAAAGTCGCATAAACGGCACCCAACGTGTCAATAACCCTACCTTATTTTAGTTAAATATCGTATTTCAGTTCTAAGATTTGCCAACATATGATGGTTGGGAGGGAAAGACGCGAGAAGTGAACTGTCTAAGCTGGTTGGCTGGCCTGTTGACTGCCACTGCTCCAACACCTACCCACTCGGAGAAACTAGTCAAATCTGGAAATGGCGATGCAAATTGCCAATGGAAGAAGACGCTTCGCGGCATCCGGTGAAGGCCATAAGCCGCCCGCCTACCTGCCTGCTCCAAGGGACTAGGTGGGGACCTCTCGTTTGCGCGAGAGGGAAAAAGGGTAAAAAGAAGCTCTTTCCTCCCCGCCTCAAATCCAGTTGGGTGTTAGTGGGTTTGGCACTGAAAAGAAAGGAGTAAAAGCCACCATCCCCCCCACAGCCCAAAGACGTGTCCGATTGACCTTGCCGACCAACCTCGTCCCTTCAAAAAAGACTACCCATCTTTTCCTAAATCAGTACGGCACTAAATCAAAACGCATGTACTATGTATTCCTCATAAAGCTGGCTGGTCTCTAGTGTTCTATGTTATGTTATCCCGTTTATCCTAAATTTAGGTTTAAACCAATTTTTGCCTGGTGCCCACCAGCCATGACGCATTTGACCCTTCGCACCTGCCACGACCAGGGCTTAGAAACTTGTGATTTTGGACTGATTTAGAAATATACTTGACATCTCACCCGTTGATGAGTTTGGCATGCAGTTAAATGGTTCCAAAACCACATTAATCAAGTCCCAGCAAGAAGGAACAGGACATTGGCTTGTTCGCGATGACGAGGCCTAATCGGCAAAATAATGACAAGTACAAGATTCCAAAACGTTTTCGGCCTTTCTTTTCTTCCTTTCACTGAAGTACATACAATCGTGGTGAAATTGGCATCATACAATAAAGACAACCAGTGGTTGTCTCGGACTCTCCGGACGCGTGCTACTCGGACCATGACATATTCCATTTTTTTTCTCATTTTCATTTGCCTTAAGTTTATAAGCGCCATTATGATCATGATTAAAACAGCAGAAGCAAATAAGATAAACTCGTTTAATTAGTAGCTGGTTTTGAAGGGCCGGTAAGACTTGAGGTCGAGAACAACACCAGCGATGGAACCGGCGGCTGCAGCAACAGAGATGATGAGACAAGCTACGCTAAGGATTTGTAGGCAGACCCATCGGGTGCTCCACTTGGGTATCCTCTTCTGAGCAATGTACATTTCTACCGGGAAGTATACGGTGAGGGGCCAAAACCCAAGAGCCCCAAGCAAGCCCACCACGTCGTTGAAGAAGGGAAGCAGCATGGAGATGACGGTGGTGCAAACGACGAAGGCCGAGCGCCAGACCAGGCGGAAGAGGTTGAGGCTCAAGGGCCGGTAGAAGGGGACGGGGACGCGGATCTCCTTGGTGATGAAGCTGCTCTCCGGCCATGTCTGGCCCGCCCACTTCTCCACGAAGGCGAAGAGGGGCTGGCAGTAGACCTGGTAGGCCCCCACGAGGTGGATGACGATGGCGGCATTGGCGATGTCCAGGAGCCAGTAGGGGTTGTAGAAGCCGAAGCCCGTCAGTAGGTTGCCGGGAGCCATGTCTCCGAAGGCAGCGTAGCCCATGCATCCGCACATCATGTAGAAGGCAGTGGTCACTGCCACGCTTAGGAGGGTGGCCTTCTTCATTGTCTTTGCTTCTGACGGTGGAGATTTAATTGTGTCCTGAACATATTAACATAAAGATTTTAATTATCATGTCGACGAACAGTTTTATGCTAAAGGCTATCCATTAACATTATTTTCTAAATTACCTGAATCTCGATGAGAATAATGGAGTAGGAATAGGCAAAAGCAATGTCCCCAAAAGCCTGGAAGCTCCTCCAAACCTTCTGGGTTTCGGTGACTGCTCCAACACTAATGCCGGTAAGGCTTCCTTTGAAACTCCCGTTCTCTGTTTACAGATAGGATTCAAGCAGAGGAGTGTGCATGAGATGAACTGCTTTCAGGGATGATGTTACAGAATTTAATGTCATGCACACGCGCGATAAGATACTTTATGGTGCAACCTTACCTGCAACTTTAACTATTCCGAGTGCTAGGCCGATGGATGAGTAGGTGAAGGACATCACAGCTGCGACTATAGAGAGCCACCATATCTGATCAAAGTCTGGTATCTGAGAGAAGATGATCTCGGACACCCCGAAAATGATCATGTAGGGGTTGCTGGATAGATGGCATGGGCTTTTTTCGCCACTCTCGTGAAAACAGTTGGACCGTTTGATTGCCCTGTATCACCAGAAATAGCTTTAAGCTTAGGATATTGGTTTGCAGTGTGATTAACCATTTTGCAAACATACAGTGATAAAAGACGAAATTCCATTCGATGACTCACATCATACTGATTGAAGCAGCAATGGTGTAGCCGATGGCAACGCCAAACAAGTTGAGGTACTGGATGAAACCGCATATCTTAACTTTCATTCCACCTGAGGAAACAGAGTATGCAATCAGAGACATGTTCACTTTCTTTTAATCGCTTAACGGTGACTGAACAAGGGGCAGTTCGTTACCGAGGTTAGAGCGAACAGCATCCATGTAGGTGTAATTTCTCTTGCCGGTGGCGGGGTCGCCAGAGCGGTAGCAGTCTGAGAGAAGTGCCGAAGTGTAATAGATGACAAAGGAAAACAAGATCATCACAGCAGGCCCTGCGATCCATCCCAGCTGCGCGATAGCCCATGCCAGGGAGAGCACGCCAGACCCTATCACGGCTGTGATGATGTGCGCGCTCCCCGTCCAAACGTTTCCTGCAATCAAACATCGTGATTCATATATATTAACCGCACATACATCGAAAGTTTTAAAGTTGAAAGAAATATCAGAGGATGGTTTTGTTGCCTCACCAGTTCTCTTGATGCGCCCATCGTCATCAAAGCATTTGGAGAGAGATTGCTGCTCCACGTCCCTGGCAACACGATTCTCCCCGCCCATACCCATTCTTCGAGTAGAACAAAATGCAAGACCAGCAAAATAGTATCAGCAAGGCGGGTTGTTTTGGTTGTTGTTTTTTTGTTTTTAAAACAATGAGCAAGGCTATAACTGCCCTTCGTACAAAACGAAACTCTGTCACTAAAATCTGCGTCAGTTAAAATGCACTGCCCGAAGTTCACAGAACCCAGGAAGCAGACCACAATTGTACAGGGTCACAGAGCAGAAAATAGGTAGAAAGAGACAGATAAAACAGAGGACTCAATGTCTTCAGGGAGACGGAAAAAGAACCGAAAAGAGAAGAAGAGAAAACATGGAGCAGGACACCAGAAAACTGAATGAAGTGCTAGCATTGAACTTGTGGGGTATATATAACAGAAATCCAGAGGAAAAACTGGCAGGCCTACGTATTCCCAATTGACTATTGAGAGACGTTCATGTCAATAGCCGACTCTTTTTCAATCAATCACTCATTCCCTTCTCCCTCAAGTGGCATTGCAAAGTCAAAAAGACATGAACGTTCAAGTCGCGAGGCTGAGAAACACACCAGCCCCATCTCCTTAAATTAAAAGCGAATGCCCTTGTCGCATCCAATAATTCAAATGATGTAGCAGGTAAAAAAAAAATCATACATCGTAAACGTTTTTCTGGGGAATCCAAACTACAACATTAAATGATTGTTTCCTAGTTATTACCTTCTATCTGGCCTATTCTTCTCCTGCTCTCCCTCCTCCTACCCTTGTCTACTTCCAGGTGGTTAGCAGTTGACTGAAGAGAGGGTGCAGAGCAATGAGCAGAGATGGCCAGTGGCTAAGCTTGCTGGTGCATCTATCTGCTCGACTAACGGTTTATATAGCAGTGAGAATGAATGAATCTAAACATTAACCTAACTTTTTTGCCATGGATGACCCATTTTGCTCAGTTGCACGTGTCTAGCTTGGTGACCATTGTTACTGAAAGAATAGGTTCCCTCTGAACTTAATTAATTTTTCATGAATCTGACAATTACAACACAAAATGAAACATTGCCCTCCGTCTACAAGTCACCACTGAAATGGAAATCATTGTCTTGCCCGATGCAAAGGGGCTACTAAGAGAGGTTTATTTGATTCCCAAAGACTGAGGAAAAGATCGCTTTGTTTCAAGTTTGAATACCCTTTTTGATTAAGTAATCACATTCAGATCAGGCATATTAATTTTGTCGACCGAATGTGCATACGTGGGCTAATTAGCAGCGTCCGATATCAAGAGCATTTTCTCTAGCATCTTTCCAGACTTAATCATTTAGTGCACATTCTTTGCTATCCAATGGCTTAGCCGGAGGACCCAATTGCTATAAGGCTCCTAATCTCTCAATTTTGTTAAGTCTTAGCAAGCAATTCAAGCTAAACTATGTTTAATTAGGCTCCAGTGGTACATTTTTTACTCTTAAAACAACAACAACAACAACAATCAAGTTTGTCCTTAAAATTTGCAGAACTTATATTCTGTGCAAACATAATTGAGTGTACGCAAAACCTGGCACCTTAAAAGAATTTTAGATGAAAGAGAAATCTCCGACAATTGTCAAAGAAGGTTAAAGCCGAAGCTGAAATGTTTGAATTTGTTCTCTAAGATTGCTATCTTCTTCGATTCGCTGCGTACAGAAAAGTCCCAAGCCCACTTGGGAGAGATGGCGACTGGCTCTTGCATTGGTTAGACGAGAAGAGAGGGTCATCATTCATTACTTTTAATCAGATTAGGTGATTCCTCCATCACACGCCGGATTCCCCCCGATGTGCGAAAAAGAGATAGAAGGCTGGTGACAACTTCACTGTCATCATACATATCTCAAATGGTGGCTAAGTAGTACCTCCATTATCGAATTGCTGTTCAATGCAAAAAAGGAAGTATAGTTCGTATTTTATGGTACTACTGGATATGTCCATGTGCCTATTATGTTTTTTTTTAATGTATGTTATAAAGTTTTTTCATGAAGTTTATGACTCATGGTTAACTTTAATGCGCTGGAAACTCAATCCTGGTCAAATATCTGGGTATTCAGTTTCATTTTGGTTTAGTTGCTGCTTTATGAGAGAAGGAAGGAGATATCAGGTACTTAACATAATATACAATTTCTGGCAGTCTGATGTTAATCAGTATTGCTTTCGCTTTATTGATGTCAATGAAAGAATGAAGTCTGGCGTGCAGGAGAATCGTCCCTAATCACATATGCTGGTATTGATTACTCAATTTGAAGCATCCGAATGAACCGTGTGCCCCATGAAAACTACTTATCTCTTCAATCAATCGATGCAAAAGCCATACAGATGAGCGATGAACGGTGGAGCATGCACCTTTTGGGCCACCAACCCACAATAAGAATTCTGATCTTTATATCATTCCTTATCAATTTTACGGGAAGCCTTTTGACTTAGTAAACGGGGGCTTCTCTCGATCACAAGCTTTCTGGGACCCTCCATGAAGAGAAGAAAATTTCAACTTTTCCCTGCTGATTGTTCTTCCACCTTCGCACGTAAATGAAGCACATGTCAAGATTGCTTCTGATTTTCATGCTAACCAAGTAAGAGCCCTTTTGATTGCTGCTCTCCCTGGTGAAGCTAATAAGGGAAGCGAATTGCGTCGAAGCAGAAGAGGTGGCTCTAACAGGTAACAACCAGGGAGATTATATAGGGGGTAGTATATCAGTTTTCAGCCCACACTTAGGCACTAATTATGGCACTCTGTACAATGTTTCCGAACTTGTTCCCAGAGACAAGTTTTAATGCTACTGAAACCTATTTGCCTCAGCTGCAACATCTATTGATCCTTCAGTTTTCAGCTTCTACAATCAAGTATAATACTACTTCAAGGACCGAGGCCGGTAGGTACTAGGTACCAGAGAGGAACAACCTGCCTGTTCTTGTAAATTTTCCAAAGAATGTAGTTGCCGGCATTAAATGTCCTACTTTGGACCCCATGTGTTCTGGGTTATTATAACAGTAAACACCTAATCCTTGTGAAAAGACCATCCTCATCTGACAAAAAAAATAGAATTAAAAAGATTAGATCCATTTCTACTACCCTTGCACAATGGGAAAAGTGGAAAAGAAACACAAATTTTTTTCCTTATTGAAACGGTAGAAACTGTAATTCCATCTGCAACCGGTATTCATCGACTGATTTGGCAAACAGTAGAAGTTGAGAAAGAGAAGGATGGTTCTCCTCGATAGGTTATTTGAACCTAGCCAGTCTTTCTTTCAGTTCCTTTCACTAGTAAAGATGCGGATCTAGCCTGCTCGAGCTCCATACCCAGTCTGTAACCATAGTATATAGGGGTTTTAACATAATACATGGAGATTTAACATGGTGCATACTTACATGCCATGGTCACCCCTTCGCTATATACTCTCTTGTCCTAAATTAATAGTTTTATTTAATAAAAATTTTCTTCTATATTAATAATTTTATTTTATTCAATTTAAACAATTAGGTACTTATAAAAAATATCATAAACTTTTTTTAGATATGAATTTTACTATTTAATAAAAATATATTATTTTTAAATATAATTATTAATATAAGATAAAAGAAATATAATATATTAATATTTTATGTACCATGGTAGTGTACTCTGGTCATGGAGCCCGGTCAGAAAAATATTTTGTTAAAGATGCTATGCTAGTATGTTAAGAGAGAGGACTCAGATTAAAATGGTGGAATTGGGCTTTGGCGGGAGGATGGGACCTACATTTATTCTACCCTTGTTGGACGGTTGTGGCATAGTGCCGCCGCGGTCAACTTGGGCTGGCAATAATTCTGGTGGATCTGGTTTCACACTTCCTGCCTGGTGGGCCCTGGCGAGAATGCGACTGTTACTTTTGGTGACTACGACCAGCCCAAGATTTTAAGCCCCTAGGCCCATTCCGAATTTGGACTTCTTGACTAGGAAAAGAAAGATGGTTTCACTTTTTCAGCAGAAAAGTGTCAAGGGCACGAGCTATGAATCAAGTTGACCAGGACCACGTTCATAGCGATGCTGCTACATGGGAAATTTAGCTAGGGACCATATGGCCAGTGTATTTTACCATTTAGTGGGACTACAATAGCTCTTTAAATCTTTAAGGAAAAATATTTTGTATGTTCCTTATTAATAATGAATTTAGTGTAAGAAATGCTTAGGAGTTATTGATATTGGAAATTGACAATGCAAAAAGTAGCACTTGTTAGCATCAGCCACCTTAATACTAATGTGCACTAGTATATGGATTATTAATTTTTTTGGATAAACAACTCTTATGCATTCCTTGCGAGGCTTACTGTCATTAGGGAGAATAGAAAATGCTTCCCAAGTCTTAGGCAAGCAAAGTGTCCCCTACCTATATTTTTAGGCTCATTCCTTGGCAATGCACATAAGCCCACATGTGAGGCATGCTCATCGTTGTGAGCAAGTTGTGATGATTCTACACTTTTACTATGCTAGGTGTAAGAAGTTGTTCGGCCTCTTTACCTATTCCCAGCTAAGGGTCTAACACAAGGCTACAAGCAATTGCAACATTTTTACTCCTACTCCTTTTAAGCTAGCTCTAGGCGGTGAACTCTTTATAAATAAGTCATAATCATTTTGCTTGGGGGGTAGATGAATCAATTGTCTCTTTGAAGATCAACCTGTTCATTTTGGGAAACATGTTGTGTTTGATGCTCGTGGCCTTAAGAGTAACTCTTTCATAGCATTGATAATTTGTAGTTGTGGATTCAACTTTGATTCATCTTGTCTCTCTTAATATACGCTAAATCTCATATTTTATTTTGTAAATCTGTATGAGAAAAGAAATCTATGCTTGAATTTGAGCATAAAGAATTTTTTTCATTTTGTTTTGATTTTTAAGCTTTTGTCCCATAGCACATAGGATTCTAAAAATATATATATATATATATATATATATATATATATATATATATATATATATATATATATATATATATATATATATATATATATATATATATATATATATATATATATATATATATATAAAGAATGTTGCCATTTTGTTTGGAGAAAGTGGAGCATCGGCACATGTAGCTGAATATGTGAATGTATACTTTCGCAAGTGATTTGGATAAGCATAAATCTACTATGGGGTATGTGTTCACTGTTATAGGTGGCGCAGTCAATTGAGGTCTATTTTAGGTAGTGAATTCTTTATTAACAACTAAGGTTTATTACATGGTGGCTGTAGAAGTAGCTATAGAGACTATATAGGTGAAGGGGTTGGTGAAGGAACTTGGGTTGAAAGAAGGGAATATCAAAGTTTTTTATGATAGTCAAAGTGCCATACCCTTAGCAAAGAATCAAGTTCATCATGCCTAGACTAAGCATACAATAGTAGGTACTATGAGATATGTGAACCTAATTAATCTCACACATTATGTTGAGGATCACATTACTCTCAAATGGGTGCAAAAGGTGCTATGTTCAAGGTGGAGGACATAGGGACATGCTTGTACTTAGGTGGAGGCAATTATATGAGCTTTTCCTAAGTGACTTGTAGATTTAAGGTGAAGATTGTTGTGTATACGCCCTGAACTCTAAAGCAGTAGAATTTTGAGTCTAGTTTGGACTTGGGGTCCACATAGTGGGTGATTATAGGTAACAAAAAATCTTGATACAGGTAAGTGAATATGTGTTATGGGTTTTTGGCAGAGCCGTTCTAACTTTCAACAAAATTCAGATCCGTGAATTTCGGATCTATTAAGAGATATCAAATTTGGGAGTAGAACTCTTTACTATCTTCAAGAAATCAATTACAACAAACAAAAATTACAAGAATGACGAGGAATTAAACTCAAACCTCGAGATTCTTCAGAATAGCTACAACTATTCTTCCAGTTCTACGCAGAGAACTATAGCAGAGCAAACAACTCTTAAACTAAGGAAACAATTTCAAAATTACAACCACTTTCTCAGTGACATTTCGTCAAACGGTTTGTTGTTTCAAATTTCCTAAGGGCAAATCTATCTTTCACTAATGGGGATTTAATCTTAGCTGTTGTCTACATCTGACGGTTTCTTTAAAGAGGGGTAAAACTGTCCATCACTAATGGGAGAACTAATCAGGACTATTGGTTAAATTGGACGGATAGAGATACGGGGTATGAAGGACATTGGACTTGATTTTCAGGCAGTTAAAATCGTTGGTCGTCTTCAACCTCTAGGAGCTGCGTTTGAAGTTCCAGAAAGTTCGAACACAAATCCAGTTGGCTTACATGTCAAAAGACAAATTAAAACAACATATATAAATAGATCATTTTAATTACAGAAAAGTGGTTGTAATTTTGAAATTGTTTCCTTAGTTTAAGAGTTGTTTGCTCTGCTATAGTTCTTTGCGTAGAACTGGAAGAACAGTTGTAGCTGTTCTGAAGAATCTCGAGGTTTGAGTTTAATTCCTCGTCATTCTTGTAATTTTCGTTTGTTGTAATTGATTTCCTGAAGATAGTAAAGAGTTCTACTCCCAAATTTGATATCTCTTAATAGATCCGAAATTCACGGATCTGAATTTTGTTGAAAGTTAGAACGGCTCTGCCAGTTTTATCTCTTGTAAAAAAACAAAGGGGCTGGACTTCTCCTTCACAGGTTTTCACATATAGATTTTTTTTTCTTGGTGAGAGAGGGAGAAGGGGAGAAGGTGGCTTCTTGGAATTCTCTCAAGGTTGAGAGGCTTGAAACCTAAATTTGTTTACATACCAGTAGAAGGATTCTCTTGCCCGCCCGTGGAATTAGGCACCTTGTTGAACCATATAAATTTGTGTCTTTTGCTTTAATTTTTTTTTCATGTCTGATTTTATATTTGTATTTCCCTTACAAGGGGTTAGTCAATCAAAATTTCAAATACTGGATTTAAAATATGAGATTTTAGAATATAATCTAAATTCTAAGATTTGAATTGCCAAATTTTAAAATATTTGGATACCCAAATCTTGTATTACTAGAATCCCGGGATTTGCATTGTTGATTTCAAAATAATTAACTCCTAAAATTTTTTTATCTACAATTTTAAAATTTGGTACCAAGATAAAGAGGCGATATGCCCCCCACTGTAATTATCGATATGTAATAGTTGTATCGGTCATACCGTATCGATACGGCCGATACATATTGATACCGTATTTTAAAAAAATTTATTTAATTTTTTAATTAAAAAATTAATTTTTTTATAGTCATCAATACTCTCATCTATATCAATACAACCTTCCATGGTATCGATATGGATGATAGTATCGACAATCACATATACGGGTACACGTCGATGATACGCTTGGTATGCGCCAAAACGGTCGTAAACCCTTTGATATACATAAGAAAATATTATAACTAATAATATATCATTATAATACTTCATTTTAGAAGGTCGTATAAATTGATACGAGTGCTCCAAAATTATTTCATTTTAAAACTATACACTTTACTCCCTCTATCTTCTAGAAACTATTATTCCCTTCGCCCCATATTAAGTGTTATAAAATTAATTTATTTTAAAATCAAATAAGATATTTAATGAGTCATATAAATATTATTGAGAAACTCATACGGTAGATGTTTAAGTAAATGCATAATTGTGGAGCACTATATTATAAAAAAAATTATGTAAACTATATAGACCCACTTATATTGATATCATATAATTTTTTTAAAAATATTTTTAATATAATAAAAACATAGTCATTAGAAGAGGTTGGATTGGAATTATATTTTTGTTTTTAAGAAAAAAAATTTATTTTTAAAAAATATATATATTAAAATATTAGAGTATCGATATGTATCGACCGTATCGATATTGTATGCCCGATACGGCCGATATGTATCGATGATACGTGTGGGGGCATATCGCCCCCTGTACCGTATTGGTATCGACCTCTAGTGCGTACCGGCCTTCATTTTCTACTGCATGCCGGCCTCCCTTTTCCAGTGCTTCTGTCATTTTACAATACCACCTCTAGAGGTGGTGTTGTAAAATCTCACTTTTATGTTATAAGTTTCCCAAAATCCTCTTAAATCACAATCCTAAGATTTTTAACTAACGCTGGATTTCAAATACAAGAATCAATTATTTAACCACTAACGCAATATTTAAAATATTGTATTTTAAATTTTAATGTAATAACGCTGGATTGTAAATATGGCATAGACAATTCTAAATGACTAACTGGAAATTTTGAAATACTAGCATTTTATTTTCAAATCTTGATTGACTAACCCCCTGTTAGGGTTGTGCCATTGCTAAACTCTACAATATTTTATGCATGTGTTTGAGTTTGGAGGGATTGTTGGTATATAGAGTAAGCATTTTTATAATGATTTATTAACCATTCTACTCTTGGGTACAGGGGCGAGGCTAGAATTTATGACCAGGTGGGGAAAAGAATTTTGTTAACACAAATTATAGAAAAAAATGATAATAATGGATAATGTTTTGCCATTGTCATATCTAGATCAATGAGTTGTCTATTGAGAATCATATCTATTTTCATTTAAAATGCATTTTCTTAAGAAAAACTGACTAATATTTCTAATGAGAGAATAAGAAGTCACAAATAAATAGATAAAACAAATAATATTTGCGTGTAGTTCTTTTATCTACTTTAGTAAGTGTCAATCTTCCTTCCCTCTAAAAAAGTACTAATCAAAAGTTACGCATGAGTTTTTTTAGCCTACTCGCTAAATTTTCTTAGTATAATTTTGACTTCCTATTGGTTTTAATAGCATCATAAGTCTTGAAAACTGCAAAAAGTAGTCTTGAAAACCGCCGAATATTTAACTTCTCCTACTGCCACACCATTATAAAAAATCATCTACTCTTTTTATGATTGACAATTTACCGAATACAGAACCCATCAATTAAGGTTGGGCAAAATTTATAAACAAGTACGTTTGTACAAAAGTGTCCATTCATTAAGATGGGGCAATTGACCCACCATGCCCCACCTTGGCTCCTCCTATGGTTGGGTGGTACTCCTGGCAGCTGCTTTGGGGATGTTGATGAAGTATTTTTACCATCAAGATCGTGCTGTTAATCTAATCAGACATCTGGCATGTGGGCATTGCTCCATGTTTGATTAGCCCCAAAGGAGCACCCGTTGAATGTGCATATACAATATCAATATAATGCTTAGATTGCTTTTTGGACATTAATTGATATGATTCAGGTTTTCTGTTGATCAGGACTTAGGTTCAGTTCATTGGGGACACAGTTTGCCCTGATTTTAATTGCACAAAATTGCTTCCAATAGTATACTGTCTTGCGCTAACCCAATTGAGTCTTGAGGGAATCCTAAGAACTTGGGTCCGCTCAACTGAGCTCAGTTAAGAGCATGGCATCTTCATTTTGCTTTCCTGAATAGAAGTTCCTCATGTTGGTTGATACTAAATAATTTTATTAAAATAGTCAATAATTTTAATAATAGTTACTGGGTATATATGATTATTTGCTCTAGCTGTTACTGGCAAATTTGAAAGGAGTTGGGCTCCCCAAGATGGAAAAAAGGTGGCTATGCTATGTTATTTTCGTACCTTTATAAATATAGTTATGAGAAATCTTACTAGAAAGATTATGATCGAATCAAGCAAGTTGCTCTGTCCTTAAGACAGAATTCACTCTCCTTAATGGTACTTAGGATTCTTGGGCGTCTGCCTCCCAGGATAAGACGATCAATCACGTACTGTAGGAACACCTCCAATATAGTATATGCAGCGAACCCCGATATGTATGCTCTCATAGAAATGAAATAGACGGAAATCAAACCGAACCCATTTTGGTTAATAGAAAACCAAACTAAATGAATTTGTCCCAAAAATATTATTTTGTTAACCCAACCCCACCCGACCTGACTGGCCATGGCGCGAGCGTGCGGGTTAGCCCACCTAGGTGCATGGGTCTAACATCTCTCTCCCCCACAAAAGTGGGTTGGCTTAAGGGCCTAACTTAAAATGCCAAATTAATACCTTATATACCAACACTATCACATTCATCTAGGCGATGTGAGACTATTCACTCCTTCAACCAATTCACATGTGTGATTCTCATTCAACACAGAGTGGGCTTGAGCTCTTTCTCTACCATGTGGGCTTGACCCACTTGAGTAATATGGGTTTGACCCTCATAATTATTATCATGCCCATCTAAATGATATGGGCTTAACCCATTTAATATAATGCCTACTTCTAACAATTGCTATGTCCAATCCCATGTCAGCGTTAGATGTCCAACTGCAAACAAACTTGTTGCATTCAAAAGCTCAGGCTTTTCTATCTAGGTCTAACTCTTTTCTTGAGTCTACAACCAAACAAAGAGATTTGCTCAACCGTACAAGCTTGGGCATGTTAGATACTGATATGCATTTATTTCAGTTGGATTTTGAGGAAGCTTTTTACTTTTGTTATGAACTGAAATGTCTTTTGATGGTTGGGGAAGATGGGCAATTGATGGGTGAGGAGGAGGTTTGGGATTATATGATATCCAAGAAGAAAATGTTTCCATGGCATTATAAGGCTTATTGTCATATTTGGAAGAAGAATTGGGTGGTTCAATCAGGATCTATGTATGGAGCCGATTTTGTGGCCTACCGACACCACCCTGCCCTTGTTCATTTCGACTTTGCAGGCATTGTTATGGCTGAAGGCAATGAATGGCAAGGAGGATGCCCGATTGAGAGCATAGATTGGGAGGGCATGATTCAAGTTTGTGGAAGTGTTGCTAAGACATTATTAATTATTTATATTGGTGATAATTATAATCATGTAAATTTTTTTTGTCATATTTAAGAAAATATTTTTTTTGCTCCTTTTTCAATATGATCCGAGTTTAAGGCTAACATGTGCTAACTTATATGCTGTCGATTTAAGAAATAGATGCTTCCTAGACATTCTTTACTCGGCTCATTATCGGAGAAGGAACATAATTTTTTTTCCATATTTAGAGCACTTCTCCGTAAATCTGCAGAAGGTCACAAGATGGGATCGGATAGGTGCCGTGAGGATGGCTCAATAATTAAAAGAGGGAGGCAAGGTTAAAGTATAGAGTTCTCTTTCTATTGGTGTACATTCATGATTTGACTTAAGATACTGATGAGGACATCTATGGTGGGTCACCTGGATTGTCAACCTAGTTCTCTCGCCGATGTTATTAAGTCACTTCAGCTTTTTTTATCTGAGTAGTTAAATCATTTGGTTATGAGTTGTTCCTGCAATAGTTCATCGGGCTTGTAAGTCTAAGTTAGAAGATGGGATCAGGACCATCCAATGCATTAGCAGACCATTGACATTTTATATATTTTATGTTTTCATTACGTGTTGTCATCTATGCTCCTACAAAAACAATGAAAAAAGTTAATACTAGCACAACTGGCTGAGTCAGTGCATCTCAAGCCTCATATCAAAATCCAGCTTGGTGATGTTCTAGCTCATGCAGGCGTATGGCCCGTACGTGAGAGCAGGGGCTCATATTAATGCGAACAAAAAAATGCTTCTAAGATCATGAATACTAATAAAATAACAGATTATGAATTATACATTCATCTGGTTTTATTTATTTATTTGAACAATTGATCAAACTAGGCTCGTATATAACCAAAATGAGCAAGTTTTCTATATTTACCCAATTAGACTTACATTTGTGGGAATTGAGAAGTGTGTGATAGTGATGCAGGTGATTATAGTCAAGCCATGATTTGAGTTTCAAAACAGTGTTGGTTCAGGCATTTGATCAAACATGTTCATCAAACTTAATATACACAAGGGTAATGTCGGTAATCACTAATGGACCGGTGGCTGTATCGTTGGTGAGTCGGGTAATTCTGCAAACATGGAAAGGGCAGCTTCGACAATACATTTTAACTAATGTGGCTGTAAAATTTATTATTCATCTCCTTCATTTGAGGACTAAACAGTGAAAGCGGCTTGGAAACATAGTCTAATTGTGTTTGTTAATTGGTTACTTGTCATTAGTTTAGTAATTAGCTATCAGCTAGTATAAATAGTCATTACATCTGTAATGAAGGGGACTTTTGGGAATTGACTATAAAGAACTATTTGTTTAGAAGAGGAATTTCCTCGAGCTCTGTTTTGAGCTGAAGTTGCGTCTTCAACAAGAGGTTGATTTCCAGCTTGTTTCTTTCTTGTAATTTTCGTTTATGTTAATGAAATACGAAAATCCATTTTGTTCCTAGTTTCAATTTAAGTTGCTCCATCAATTTGGTACCAGAGCTAGTTTTGTTGAATTCGATGGCGGCAAACGATTGAACTAAAGGGTCTACAAATGGATCGTCCATGGATGACATGATAAAGCTTCAGCAATATATGCTATAGTCTCTTCAAATCGTAGCAACACAAATGGAAATGCAAAATCTCAATTTTGTGATTCATCTCGATAATAATTCCAAATCTGTTCGAGATTCAGTGAGAAATGGAGTACCAGATCCGAGAATTACAGAGCAACCCCAAATGTGATTTTGAAAAGCTTCTACATATCAACAAGGTACTGAATCGTCGTCCAGTGATGAAGGAGAACCACATAATCATGTTCCTGTTATGAATCCAGGTGCAAACAATTCTTACCCTCGATTCAAACCCAAAGTAGAACTTGTAACATTTAATTGACAAATGCATATAGAGCAATGTCTAGATTGGATAGCTGAAGTAGAGGATTACTTCTACTGCATGGAGGTCCCGTATGATATGAAATGTAAGATTGTGGCTTGTAAATTGAAAGGACGGGCATCAAGATGGTGGACTCGAATTCAGCAAGACAAAATTAGCAATTATAAACATCCAATTCAATCTTGGTCACACATGAAGAAACTATTGAAAAACAAATTTTTACCTATTGATTATGAACAGTCAATTTTTAGACAATATCAAAGTTGTCAACAGAATTTTAATGTTATGTCTGAGTATAAAGAAGAGTTTCATAGATCAGCCATTCGAAATGGACTACAAGAGACTGAAGCTCAAAATTTACAAAGGTATATAGGTAAGTATGTCCAAGCTAAAACACTGAGTCCTTCACTAAAAATCAGTAATTCAAAAGTTGTGTTAGAAATAGAAGATGCACAGCTTTTTCCACATATTACAGTTTCAAATTCAATTATTGAAGAAGAAAAGACACAGCAGAAAAATAAAGTTCAAGAATATGGAATTGGCCAAGAAATATCTACAAATTCAGATTTGTTAGTATGTCAGTCAGTAGAAGATGTCTCAGCAGTTAACATTTTGAAAATTGTAAATGAATACAATACAGTTGACAGAGACTTCAAATTGGATAGTGAAAATTCAGCTGAAAATCCATTCAACAGAGAAAAGCCGGTGGAAGAAAATCTTTCATTTTCTATTAATGTTGACAATGACAGAACTATAAAAAGCTGACTTAGATGATTTTAATTCGTTGCTCAATCATGGTTAGGATGTTTGCCAAGTTACATTCTATCATGTTATGCCTATGTTTCAACAAGGTATTGTTGGCTTAACTTTTAATTTCAGCATTGTAGAACTTTCGCATTTGTTTTGGAAAGTCCTGATACAAATCCCACCAAAACCACCATGGTTAAATTCGCATAGAGGTATCTGTTATATATGCCATTTGTTTGTAGAAAATATGGCAGTAAAATTAGTTGTTTGTTTGGAAAAAGAAAGAAATCTAGCCTGGTATATATACAAGTGATACAAATGAAAAGCAGTAAACAGTTTAGTTTCAGTTGGTTCAATTTGAAAGATTTGTTTCTGGAGATTCATTTCCAATTCGAGCTCTTGCATCAATTTGGTATCAAAACCACCATGGTTAAATTTACATAGAGTTCTGAATTTTAACCAGTGCATCCAAGATGTTCGACAATATGTCAAAGAGACTCAAACTTTGTTAACTCAAAGTGTTGATGGAATATATGTTACTATCTCAGGGTTAATGGAATATTTTTTTTCATTTTATGGTAATAACTCAGTTCTTGAGTTGACTGTGCAAGCTGAGTTGACATTTGAACATTGGAAGCTAAAGAAACATGGAGCAGATAACATTTTTTCAAAAGTTGTGGAATATGAAGATGAAAGCATGGTCATTGAGTATTTTCCATCAAAATTCTTACGAGAATATGGGATAACCTGCTTACATATGCTGATATTCTGTAAAGATAAAGAATCAGTTTAGAGATGGAAAGGAGGAGGATTACAGCTAGGCTTAACATTTTTTTTGTCCAGATGTTATTAATGTCAAGGACATTGGATTTGAACAACATTGGATGTGGTTTAATATTCGTGGTTCTTGAGTTCAAGTTTGTTAACTCTGTAGCACAACATAATCGTATAGCAAAGCTTGCTACAACAATTAGATGTGAAGCTGTACTAGTACAGACTGAATCAATATTTCAGAAATTAAAGATAGACACAAATGAGCTGAAGGAAATCTAGTTTGCACAGAAACTCTTTGCCTTGCAAAAAGAATTTGGAATGGTTGAAGTGAAAAGTTTAAAAGAGCAGAAGAATTGCATTGTGCTTGTGAAAAATATTATATTTACATCAGTTGGATCAATGGTGCATTTAGCTAAAACTAGGATTAACTCTGGTAGCTGATCAGTTCAAAATATGCTAATAGATTCCAAACTGGCCGAGAGAAGTATGAAAGTTATTTTGAAAATCTCTGGGCAAAATTTAGGATTGAAGACAGCTAATTCAATTCCTTTGAAGGAGATGAAAATGCAAATGAGCAAGTGGAAACTTCAGGTGTTACTTACAGACAATAAATTGTTTGATAAGATTTGTAAACATTTGGTTTCATAACTGCACCTTTATGCAAATTGAATCTACTGCAATCTTTATGCAAACAGAAATGGCAAAGCTCCAATTATGTTGTGTTTTAGTGATTATAAAAAGGCAGAACATGTCAAAATTCATGCTCATGAAGTGGTGGATCCAAAATTCTTCTTTTCAGCATTACAGTATATTAGAACTATGCCTACTCTAGAAATTTATTTCCACTTCGAGTGGCTATATCAATTTGGAAATCTGATATTTGCAATTATTTTAATTTCTATGAAGGAATTGGTAATCCAGAAATTTAAGTGGAATCCTCAGATCAAATTAAAATGATGTAGGTAGGTTTGATGACTTGGACCAATAAATATGTTCTTTTATAAACTGAAATTGTTGAATTGATGCAGGCATTTCAGTATATTCGAACTATGCATACCCTGGGAATTTCATCAAAAGATCACCTCTTAAATTCTATTGTCGCAGAACTTCCCACAGACACAATTCACATTACTTCTTTCATTTTGAAAAATTTGTGGTGTTCTTATAGTCATTACTGGGAATTATGGAAGATGCTATCATGACTATTTTTGAAGCCAGAGTACAGGATGCACAACAATTGCTGCTACTTTTATCCATTTTCCTGTGGTTTGAAGAACCACCACCAACAAGGTGATTGATCATGAAGATGATGTGGTGATTCTTGACTCTTGAATATTCACGCTCGAGGCTGAGGTTTTCATGGGAAGGAGAGTATGATGCAAGAGATTATAGTAAGGTAATGACTTGAGTTTCAAAACAATGTTGGTTCAGGCATTTGATCAAACATGTTCATCAGACTTAATATACACAAGGGTAATGTCGGTAATTACTAATGGGCCAGCGGCTGTATCGTTGGTGAGATGGGTAATTTTGCAAACATGGAGGAAAGGGCAGCTTCGACATTACAGTGTAACTAATGTGGCTGTTAAATCTGTTATTCATCTCCTTCATTTGAGGACTAAATAGTGAAAGCGGCTTGGAAACATAGTCTAATTGTGTCTGTTAATTGGTTACTTGTCATTAGTTTAGTCATTAGCTATAAGCTAGTATAAATAGTCATTACGTTCGTAATGAAGGGGATTTTTGGGAATTGACTCTAAAGAACTGTTTGTTTAGAAGAGGAATTTCCTCGAGCTCTGTTTTGAGCTGAAGCTGCGTCTTCAATGAGAGATTTATTTCCAACTTGTTTCTTTCTTGTAATTTTCGTTTCTATTAATGAAATACGAAAATCCGTTCTGTTCTTAGTTTCAATTTAAGTTGTTGCATAAGATAGGAATATAATACCCTTCATGTTATATGCCTCCTTACACCCCCTTTCTCTTTACCCTTCATCTCACCCTCTTTAGTGTTGAATCGTTGTCCCCTTTGCTCACCAACTTTTGGAGTTCTACCTGCTGTTCACCACATCCAAGTCCTATTTCACGCAAGAGGAAGGCCATCCCTGCCACTCACCACCTCGTAGTGCCCTCCTTGTCACTCATTGTTTCCAGGCCTTTAATTTCTCACGTGAGCAGGAAGGCTATCCCCACCGATCACCACTTCTTGGCCCTTTGTCATGCAAGTAGTAAGATCATCTTTGTTGATTACTGCCTCCCGACTCTCTCATGTGAGCAGCAAGGCCCTTCCTTGTGCTCACTACCTCCTAACCGTCTCTCACACTAGTTGCTCCTTTGCTCATTGCCTCTCGGGTCATCTTACATAGTTTCTGCAACTTGTAAGAAAAATGAGAAAACTGCCATATTGCAAAACTAGAAAACATGTGGTTAGAAGGAGAAATGAAAGTATTAAGTATAAAGTAAAAGATATAGAAGAAATGCAGAACACTATTCTCATTTTGGAAGGATTAAGGATCATCTTATATAGTTTATGTATGGAAATTGAAAAACTGAAAAATTGCTAAATTGGAAGATTGAAAAATTAGAAAACTAGATTTTTAGTCCAGTTTGACAATTTTCTAGTTTTCCTTGTAAGTTGTAGAAACTACATAAGATGATCCATAAGACAATGAGCGGAGAGGCTACTAGCATGACATACAGACAAGAAGAGATGATTGATGGAGATAGTCTTCTTGCTCGCATGAAGGAGGGCCTAGAGGTAGGGAGGGCTCTGGGAGGTGGTGAACAGTGGGGATGGCCTTACTCTCGCATGAAAGAGGGTCTACAGGCAGTGAGTGAGGGTAGGCCTCTAGAGGGTGGTGACGGTAGGGGACATTGATCTAATAATGAAGAGAGCGAGGCAAAGGGGAATGGTGACACACTTCTCAATTCCCACGTAATTCATGATCACTAATGCTATGTTCACGTGGTTCAAAGGTTGATAGACTATGTTGTTGTGAGGAGAACGAAAATCCAACTCAGAGGACAGTTACCAAATGTGCTCAGTTTCAAATCCAAATTTCAACAAATTTCCAATAGATTTAGAAATTGAATGCAATTTTGAAACAAGTGAGAAATTACCAACTAAATTTTGTAACAAATTGTCACAAACAATAGAAATTCTTATGTCTATCAGAAACAACAAAGTTCCAATACTTCAATTACAACCCAAATCGATAGTTTTGTAAAATTCAGAAACAATTACAGTAATAAGAAGAGCTTCACTTAACTCTTATGGAACTGAACAAAATCCAAAGCTTGGGAGTGAAATCACTTCAACCACAAGCTAGGCTAGTACAAACAGTTTCAAAATAGATCTCTCCCATATTCGTTTCTTTCGGAAGCAATGGAGCTCAACCTCTCATACATTTAGCTGAAATTCGAAATTCAAAAGTCCCCTTCTTTATATTGTTTTCTCTTATTTATACTCAACAAAGTTAACAAATGATTAATGGTGTCAATTTTCCTTAATATAAATTTAAGTTACTATTCTACAGGAAATCTCGTGGGGAAGACGACTAGCGGAATTAACAACTCATTTAGTTAGAGTCAAAAGACCAAAATACCCATGCCCCCACATATCGTTTTCAACAGTTTGCTTACCCTCGCGTTAGTGATTGACGAAAGTGCCCCTTTGTTCTAAAATTTACTCAAACTGCTTGATAAAATGCCTCTTAGACTTTTATTTTCTTTCATCTGTTTTGACATTTTCCTTCTTGTTCAACTAAACCTCATCAGATCCTTCCCCCTTTTAAAGATTCGACCTTGAATCCAAATTGGAATGTGTTTCTTGAGGGTCATAATAGTTATATAGATCAGTGACGTTGAAGGTAGAAGAAATGGTCCAATCATGTGGCAAATCCAGAACATAAGCATTAACATTAATCTTATGCAAAATGTGAAATGACCCAAATTTTCTTTGCCCAAGTTTCTGATAAACTCCAGTAGGCATATGATCTTTCTACAAGTAAACCAATACCAGCTGGCCCTCTTCAAATTGCTTGTCTCGACGAGACTTATTTGCATATTCTTTATATTTAGCATTAACAAAAGAGATATGATCTCTGACCTCTTGATGAATTCGATCAAAGTGCTACAATCTATGAATAACAGTTAAATGATCTGCATTATCTCGAGTGATAGGCATAAGATCCAGAGTATATCTAGGATTATGGCCATATACTTTCTGAAATGGAGATTTTCTAGTGGTTTTATTCACAGAAGCATTGTATGTGAATTCAGCTTGAGACAACATATTTTCCCATTGACCATGTTTACCGGCACATAAGGTTCGAAGTATATTGCCCAAAGATCTATTCACCACTTTAGTCTATCCATCTGTTTGTGGATGACAGGTAGAACTAAATTTTAACTGAGTACCAGCTGTTTTCCACAAGGTTAGCTAAAAATGACTATGAAATTTGTTGTCTCTATCAGAAGAGATAGACTTAGGAAATCCATGTAATTTAACGACTTCCTTGAAAAATAACTCAGCTATATAGACAACATCATGAAATTTCTTATAGCTAATAAAATGTGTCCATTTTGAAAATCTGTCTACCACCACAAAAATTAAATCATTACCTCTCTGAGTTCTTGACAATCCTTATACAAAGTCCATGGAAATATCCTCCCAAGGCTTATTTGGAATTGGCAGAGGTAAATACAGTCCTATATTTTGTGATTGTCCTTTGAACTTCTGATAGATTTCACAATGCTGCACCATTTTATGAACATCTTTTATGCAGTTAGGCCAGTAATACCTTTCTTTCACTAGAGATAAAGTATTTTCTTTTCCAAAATGTCATGTCATTTCTCGCAAAGAGCTATTAGGAATACACAGTTTGCTGCCCTTGAATAGGAACCCTCTTTTAAAATGTAATCTTCAGCAGTATAATTTTGCTTTTGATATTTTTTCCAAATAGATTTAAAATTTGTATATTGAGCATATTGTTTTTTAATTTCTTCAAAACCAAATACAGTAGCTTGAAGTGTTGTCAATAATGTAAGCTTTTTACTTAAAGCATTAGCTACCTGGTTCAATTTTCCTGATTGATGTTTAATTAAGAAAGCATACTCTTGTATCTCTGTAATCCATCTAGCATAAATGCGATCTAATTTTGTTTGATTCTGAAGATATCTCAAAGGTTGATGATCTGTATGTAGAATAAATTCTTTGTGAAGAAGATATTGTCTCCAATGTCTCAAAGATTGTACTAATGCATACAGTTTTAACTTATATGCTGACCATCTTTGTTTGATATTATTGAGTTTTTCATTGTAGAAAGCTATAGGCTTCATTTCCAATGAAAGTACTGCTCCAATTACAGTTCCTTATGCATCACATTCTATTTCAAACATTTTAGAAAAATCAAGTAAAACTAAAATGGGTGTTATAGTCAGCTTGTGTTTTAGTAACTCAAAACTCCTAGCAGTTGATTCAATCCATGCTAAACTTTTTCCTTTCATACAATCTGTTAAAGGAACTGCAATAGAACTAAAAATTTTCACAAACCTTCTATAAAAAGTAGCCAACCCATGGAAACTTATTACTTCTTGTTCTGTCTTTGGAACTGGCCATTCAGTGATAGTTTTAATTTTGTTTTCATCAACTTTAATTCCCTGTGCTATGATCACATATCTTAAAAATATAAGTTGTGGGTTCAAGAAGGAACACTTTTTAACATTGATAAACAAATCATGCTTCTGTAAGAGTTGGAACACATCTTCTAAATATTTCATGTGTTCCTCTCTTGCTTGCTATGTGTCAATATATCATTGAAATATACAACTGCAAACTTGTCTAACACTGGTTTAAGAACATACGTCATAACTCTCATAAAAGTGCTTGGGGCATTTGTAAGCCCAAAAGGCGTTACCAACCACTCATACAAGCCCTCCCTGGTTTTAAAAGTTAT
The DNA here is from genome assembly GCA_035235625.1 of Saururus chinensis. Taxonomy (NCBI): domain Eukaryota; kingdom Viridiplantae; phylum Streptophyta; class Magnoliopsida; order Piperales; family Saururaceae; genus Saururus; species Saururus chinensis. Next base: position 12,729,189 of record CP141140.1, on the reverse strand, counting down.
TTTCCATTCATCCCCTTCTTTCATTCTTATCTGATGGTTCCCACTTCTCAAGTCAATTTTTGAAAACACTCTTGACCCATGCAACTGATCGAGCATGTCATCAAGTCGAGGTATAGGAAAACTATACCTAATTATAATTTTATTTACTGCCCTGCAATCAATGCACATTCTCCACTCACCATTCTTCTTTGACACTAGTAAAGCAGGTACAACCACATGACTAATGTTTTCTCTTATAAGTCCTCTTTTAAGTAAGTCTTCAACCTATCTTTGTAATTCCTTGTGTTCAGTTGGAGTCATTCTATAATGGGGTAAATGGGGTAAACTTGCACCTGGCTGGATATCAATATGATGTTGTATGTTTCTCATAGGTGGCAAAAACATTGGCATATCATCATTAGCTATGAATTTATATTTTTCCAGCAATGTTTTAAGTGGTTTTGGTATCTTTCCTTCAGATCATTGCTTCTCTTTTTCTATCGCAATGTACATTACATTACCTGACTTCAAAGTGGTTCTCATGCTTTGAATAAAACTGACTATGGAATTAGATTTGTTCAGTTCTTCTGTCTTTGTAACACTAGGTAATAACACAACTTTGACCCCTTTATGTGAAAAGGAATAAGTATTCGAATGCCCATCATGAAGTACAACTTCATCAAACTACCAAGGCCTACCTAAAAGTATATGACAGACTTCCATATCCACTATATTACATAACAATTTTGTTTGAAAGTTTTTCCCAATAGAAAATAAAATTGTGCACTGATGCTCAATTTTAATGGGCTTCACACTTTTGATCCAACCAATAGCATAAGGTGTTGGATGTGGTTGCAAGGTTAAACCCAATTTACAAACAACTTTTTTTGCAATCAGATTTTCTTAACTTCCTCCATCAATTATGATTGTACACACTCTTTTATTAATTGTGCCCTTAGTATGAGAGATTTGATGTCTCTGGCTTATTGGTTCAAGTGTAGATGTCAATAGTAATTTCATGATCACCAAACTTAAAGGATGACTTTCACAATCTAATCTTTCATCTTCAGGAACTTCCTCTTTTCTTTCTTCGTCTCCTGGACTTTTATTTTCTTCATTTTGCTCCTATTCCTTCATTTGTTCAATAAGCAAAGTAGTCTTCCTTACTGTTTGTAAATTAGCTTCAGGCACAGGACATTTGTTTGAGTAATGCCCAATCTTTGAAATTCCTCTATATATCCAGCAATTGATTTGTTACCTTGTTTACAATTCTGATAACTATGAAACAAAAGTTGTTCATAATCTGGTGGCAAAAATCAAGCCCTCGACATTTGTTTCATTCTAGTCCAACTTTTAATGGACTATTTTCCTTGTCTGCTTCTCTCCATTTGTAGTTGTTCCCACCAAGCTACTACTCCACTCTCGAGTTTACAAGAAACCAATTTTACTTTCTTGTTTTCAAGTTCTTCCAAACAATCAAAATACTTTTCGACTTCATTTAACCAATCCAAGAAGTCTTCCACATGAATTTGGTCATGAAAATCTGGCATATCCAATTTAGGCCTAAACCTGTCATCTCTTTCAACATGATGCACGTTAAGCACTTTCAGTTCTTCACTAGTTGCCTCATTTTCATCAAATACATTCTGCACAGGTATTTGCATTTGGGGTTGATCCATATGAACTGGTTATGGGACATTTACATAGGCTTGTCCTCTCCTACCTCCTCTTCGTTCGAGGTACATTTACCATACTAGGAAATGAAACTCCATTTCCTATTCCATTTTGCTATGTAATCACCTGCATAAGTTGAGCATGATTTTGTTGTTGAACTTGTAATGTTTGTTGTTGTAATTGCAACAATTGAGCGAACATTTGCTACATACTAGGACCTTCTCCCTCGGTATTTTCAGCCATGATTTTCTTATATTCCCATAATAACACTATTTGATACCAAATGATGAGATCAAAAATCCAACTCATAGGACAGTTGCTGAATGTGCTCAGTTTCAAATCCAAATTTCAACAAATTTTCAAAAGATTCAAAAATTGAATGCAAATTTGAAACAAGTGAGAAATTACCAACTAAATTCTTTAACAAATTATCACAAATAATAGTAATTCAAAATTCAAAAGTCCCCTTCTTCATACCCTAAATGTCAATAGATCTTAATATTTGTCTCCCAAATCCGTTTCTTTCGGGAGCAATGGAGCTCAACCTCTCATACATTTAACTAAAATTCAAAATTCAAAAGTCCCCTTCTTCATACTATTTTCTCTTATTTATACTCAATAGAGTTAACAAATGATTAACAGTGTCAATTTTCCTTAATTGTTTCGATATAAGTTCTTGTTTAAGGCACTGTTCTGCAGGAAATCTTGTGGGGAAGACGACTAACGGAATTAACGACTCATTTAGTTAAAATCAAAAGACCAAAATACCCATGTCCCCACATATTGTTTTCAATAGTTTGCTTATCCTTGCATCAGTGATTGACAAAACTGCCCCTTCGTTCTAAAATTTACTTGGACTGTTCGATAAAATGCCTCTCAGACTTACCTTTTCTTTCATCTATTTTGACATTTTCCTTCTGTTCAACTAAACCTCATCATGTTGCCACTCTTCTTATCTGTGTAATGTACTATATATCAAATTCCAATAAATTTGCAATGCAATAACATGAGCGTAGAATTGTCTATGTGACTTGAAGACCGGCTGAGCCGAGCCCCACAGCTTAATATACTACTCCTTATTCTGGCGGCTGGTGTCAATGGCGTTAGATGAGAGAATCGACAAGGAATTGAAAATGAGAGGTGGTGGGATCGATTTGGGCAGAATATTTCCAGCTCCGGGTGGGTGGGGGTGGCTGCTGAGACTGAGAGCGCCGAGACCCCTCTTCCAGGAAAGCCAGGGTTTGGGGGAGGGGATTTCCGAGAACTCCCGTGCCACTTACCCCCAGACCATTAAAAGAATATTTGCTCATAAAATAATCAAATCAAAATTAGGAAAAGTTTTCACGGGCATAAGCTTGTCAGCGTGAGCCTCTGTACCCCTTTGTTGGATTGAAATTGGATGGAGCGCGATACCCAGCTCACGTGGTGGCCCAATCTTATATAAATGGTCTTATCAAATTTTATCCCACGTTTTTTTTTATCAAACAAGAGATAAACAAAATGTCCCTCGTTTTTTGTTTGACCGATATGAGTGAAGCTTTTGACCAAACACATCCATGTTCAGCAGCCAAAAGCCGAAATAGCCAGCATTTGATCAGCAGTCAAAATTCAAATACGAACAAATTTCATCAAATCAATTCGTTGAACGCCCCTGCCTCTGCCACTGGCCCCTTCCTCCTTTACTGTGCATCTCGCCTGTCATGGAGTTCGAGTACGCTCATCTCTTCCTACTCATCCCCCTCTTCTGCCTTTCTTTCTCCTCTAACGCTGCCGATGCCTCCGTCACTTGCCCTATCGACCTCTCCTACGTCCAGACTTTCCCATGGGACGCATCCCAGTGCAGAGGCCAAGCCACCAACAAATCGGACGATTGCTGCCAGACCCTCCTCAGCGTCTTCGGCATGGGCCTCGCCCGCCACCTCCACAACACCTCTCTCTTCCAGCTCCCCACTGTCGCCGCCTCCTCCGCCTGCCTTGCCGATCTCCAGTCCCGCCTTGACTCCCTCTCCCTCCGCCCCTCCGTCGTCTCCAGCTGCTTCAAGGACCCCGCCCAATTCGCGCCCCCATCTAACTGCTCCGGGATCGTCACGCTCGATGACTGGGCCCGCATCGTGGGGCCGGCCAGCCCCCTCGACGAGTTCTGCGAGGGAGACATGTCCCACCCAAGCTCCTGCCAGGCCTGCCTTGCCGCCGGCCTCAAGGTCTCGTCGCAGCTGGTGGCACTGGACCGGAACTCCTCCCACGGCAACGAATGCTTCTACTCCGCCATCAAGTACGCGTACGGAATTGTCAACGCTGCCGATCCGGAGAGCACCAGCACGACCGTATGCATCCTCGGCCTGCCCCTCGCCACGACCACCTCCTCCAATTCCGGGACAAAATCATGGGTGCGGCCTCTGATCTTCGGACTCGCAGGAGCCATGGTGGTCATCCTTCTCGTCCTAGCCTCCGCCGGTACGTACATGTGGTGGGGCCGTAGGAGTGCCGAGCAGCGTCCGGCGTCCCACGCAAAGCTCAGGGCGGAGATGAGGCGGAGGAACACGGGGGCGATCTGGTTTGCAGCCAGTGATCTCCACCGCGCTACCAACGGGTTCTCCCAGAAGAACGTGATAGGGCACGGCGGCCATGGGGTGGTCTACAAGGGTGTGCTCTCGGATGGGACCCAGGTAGCCATTAAACAGCTTTTGGACGATTTCGAATCGCCAGAGGGGGAGGAGTTCAGGAACGAGGTGGAGATCATCAGCAGCATCAAGCACCGGAACCTGCTTTCGCTGCGGGGGTGCTGCCTCGCTGGCGATCACGGCCAAAGGTACCTGGTGTACGATTATATGCCCAATGGCAGTCTCCAAGATCACATCTTTTTAACGGGGCAGCCGATGAAACTGAGTTGGCCCCAGCGGAAGGGCGTGATCCTGGACGTGGCCAAGGGGCTGGCTTATCTCCACCAGGGGGTGAAGCCCGCCATATACCACCGAGACATCAAGCCTACGAATATACTCCTGGACGGGGAGATGAAGGCGAAGGTGGCTGATTTCGGGCTGGCGAAGCAGAGTAGAGAGGGGCAGACGCATCTGACCACTCGGGTGGCCGGAACGCATGGCTACCTGGCGCCGGAATACGCCCTGTACGGGCAATTAACAGAGAAGAGCGACGTCTACAGCTTTGGGGTGGTGATACTGGAGGTCATGAGCGGAAGGAAGGCGTTAGACGTGAACGCCATGTCGTCTATTTCTTCTTCAGTGCCTTCCTCCTCGCCCTCGTGGTGTTCCGTTCTGATCACGGACTGGGCCTGGATGCTGGTGAAGGCGGGGAGGACGGAGGAGGTGGTGGAGGAGTGCATCAGGGGGAAGGGGCCGAGGGGGATCATGGAGAGGTTCGTCAAAGTGGGGATACTTTGCGCGCATGTGATGGTTGCCTTCAGGCCCACGATTGCCGAGGCGCTGAAGATGTTGGAGGGAGACATCGACATCCCGGAGCTGCCAGACCGACCGCTGCCGCTGGGGCACGAGTCATTCCGGTCCTCTGCAGCTTGGCTTAGTTCTGCAAGCTCCAGTGCCTTAAGCACCTGGACGAACATCGAACTGGGTCGTTCGTAGTTTGCTTCCTATCAGAATTTTCTTCCAAACATCGAACTGGGCCGTTCATATTTTGCAGAGTTTAATACCAAACATTGAACTGGGCCGTCATAGTTGCTTGGCTTAGTTCCTGTCAGAATTTCCTTCCGAGGGATTGTGTATTATGTATACAAGTATAGGTTGTTTCATTCTTTGCGTTGCAATTGAGGGCAGCAAGAGGAGTGCCGCATGCATCCTAATATTCGTTTTTTTTTTTGTGTAAATGTGATGAACAGGAATTTTAACGAAATTTAATCTCCTGATTTATTAGCAAGAAAAAAGTACTTTATTTCGTTAATTTAATATACATGTAGAATGATACAATGGTTTAAAGAATACTGTTGTTTTCTTTTTATGAGATTGGCTTTTCCCCATGAGCAACTTAACAAAGGATAAGAAATGTGACCCAACTGACAGGAAATTGGAATGGAAAGTGTAGAATGCCCGACTCAGTTAAAATTGATTCCGATATCAAACTGAATTAGTGACATGATCTGGATATTTTTTTGGTTCAATTGAACATAAATTCGGTTTGACCAATAGTTGACCCTGCTCAAAAAGCCAACTATGTCCAGGCGAACTCGTTTCAACTTTTAACCAGCCGGACTGGCATAATTTTAAAAAAGTGCTAGATTTGTGAAAGAGTGCCACTTACGGAATATGCTTTTCTTCCCAAATTAATAGCTCTTTGGTTTTCATATTAAAATAAACTAAATAAATTGTCCTAATTTGCAAGGGAATACTACATTTGCTAACCTTGAGGTAGTTTTGCTTGTATGTTAGGAAAATTCATGACTTAGGATTTAGGGGTGTTAATGAGACAAACATTGGGCTTATATGGCTTGAACTCGAATTGCTAAAGCTCAGCTCCAGCTAGAGCTCTAGCTTGGCTCGAAGTTTGAATAAGTTTTAAACTTTTTAACTCAAACTCAGCTCGAATTAGATATCTAAAGCTTAGCTCGAACTACAATAAGTGAATCATGAACTTAGGCTTGAATTATGCTTAAACTAAAAAATAAAAATAATATATATATAAATCTAAAGCACATAAAGTACCACACATACTAATATACTTTTAATATTAAATATTAATAAATACACTTCAACAAATATTAAGACTATACCTTGAACATCTAATTATAGTCATTATAAAAGAAAAAAATTATGACAAATGAGTTTTCGTTACATGTGCTCAAAAAATACATCATTACTATTTTCCTCTCTTTATATTCATATAATCACTAAAAAAAATTAAAAAATTCACTTAGGCAACATTACCATCTACTTCTTTATATTTTTTTTCTTTATATACTTATAAATCACTTATAAAGAACTATTCTTTAGCCTTAGTATGTCTCTAAAAAATTCTTAAGTATATGTAAAAAGAGATAAATTCTGTCATGCTTAACTTTTAAAAAAATATATAATCATTTTTTTGTAAACTAAGGTTGGTCCCCCTAATGTTATGTTTCTTTTAAAAATATTTTTGAGTATATTAGTGTAATATCATGTTTACCCTCCGTTATATATTTATAGCTCCATTTGGTTTTTTAATTGAATGAATTTTAGTTTATCTTTAAAAACCAAATAGAGCTATTAATTTGGGATAGAAGGAGTATATTAATGTTGTGTCTCTAATATTTTTATTTAAAAAAATATATATTAAATAAACAAAATATATATTCATTGCAATTTAACAAGGATATATATTATAAAAAAAAAATATTTAAGTTTGGACTCACATATGTCAGTGTTAGCAAATACATTATGAGTCATTAGATCGAGATCAAATGGTACAAAAAGACATCAACCAATCTGCCTCATATGTTATGTATATTGTTGGATCGAAATATGAAAGCACACGACATCGAAGTTCATGGAGCCGTGAATGAGCCTTGACTCATATAAACGCGACTCATATATCATATATAATATATAGTATTAATACATATATATAATTATATATCGTTTTATATGTGTGTGTCATAGATTAATTGCTCTATTTGATTTTTCAAAATGAACTAATCAAATGGAGCTATTAATCTAAATAAAAAAAAATATGTTATATATATATATATATACATATATTTATATTTATTATATTTATATATTATTGGATTAAGATTAAATTAATAATTATATTTATATTATATATATTTATTATTTATATATAATTTTATAATTATATTATAGTTTGAGTTTTATTCGAACTAAACCAAGTCAAATAGGGGTACACTTACACTCAGACTCAAATATATTCGAGCTCAAATTAAGTTAAAGCTAAATTTGATTTAATTTGTACCTAATTTAAATATAATAGTCGAGCTAAACCTTCAACATGGAAGTCCAATACACACTCAACACTACGACAAAAATTAGTTTATGTGTTGGAAAATTATATTTTTATAACAAAAATATACATAAAAAATTTACACATATTTTTCTGGATAAATGGGCCCACGAACTTTGTTTGAATCCACCTGTTAATTCCAATCAAAATCCTTATATAAATTTTTATAAGTACTTTTTTTGTAAGAATATCACTGTCCATTTCTTGATAACAAATACCAAAGGCAGGTCCCTCGGGCGAAACACACTGTTCTATGCGAAATATCAATTACCCCTTGTGTTGTGTCCTCCCCTCCTTGGACCTCAAATTTCCTAAGCTTTTTAGATTAGCGTTAGGTATTCTACATCCAACCAGAAACCAGTCGGCAACCACTCCCTGCCTTGTTTTTGACCTTGCAGCGAGCACGCAAGACGGCAAGAGGATCAGGCCGCTGAGAAGCTGAACAGACTGAACTCCTCCGTACGTCGACCCCCACCCCCCCCTCCCATCAAGCATTCGAGGGAGGCAGAGATGGGTACCTTTTTCCATCTACCATCTCTGCTGCTGCTGCTACAATTTGCATCAGGCTCACCTATATCCTTCCCCCAGAGACTCCATGTCCAATCTCCCTCATGCCCCATGGATCTTAGCTACGTCCAGCGCCTCTCATGGGACACCTCCAACTGCAGATCGTTCAACACCTCCGCCCCTTACCATGTCCAGAACCAGACCATCCTTCAGGACGAGGACGGCGACCCCAGCCGGCTCTGCTGCCAGACCCTCCTCAGTCTCATTGGCGTCGGCCTCGCCGTCTACCTCAAGGAAACTTCTTTCTTCAATCTCCCCGATCCGGCCACCTCCGCCTCCTGCGTTGCCAACTTCCAGTCACAGCTCGACTACCTCTCCCTCCCTTCCAACCTAGCCTCCACCTGTTTCGGCAACGACACCTCTGGCTTTGTCAAGAGCCCCAACAGTTGCGCCGGCATTCAGACCAGGCAGGACTGGCTCCGCAAGATGGGACCCGTCACCCCCCTCGACTCGGCCTGCAAGTCCAATCTTTCCGATCTCACTCTCTGCAACTCCTGCGTGGCCGCCGGGTTTAAGGTCTCCTCCCAGTTGACCGTCATGGATGGTAACTCCTCCCACGCCACCAATTGCTTTTACTTCACCATTCTCTACGCTGGCGGCGTTATAAATGATTTGGGTCCGGAGGACGCCGCGACAGCCGGCTGTATAATGGGGCTAGCCTTTGCGAGTGCCCCACCTCCAAAAGAAACGAATCACCGATCGGTTTGGGTTTTCGCCTTGACCGGAGCCATAGTTGCTTCCATTTTCATGTTGTGCCTTCTGGGTATTTATATGTGGTGGCAGCACAGGAAGAGGAAGAAGGGAAGAAGCAATCCACTTCCAGAATCGGGTCTTCAGGAAGAAGATGGGCAGAGTTCTTCCAAACCTTCTCGCAGACCCAACACCGGGTCCATTTGGTTCAAAAAAGAGGAATTGGTGAAAGCCACAGACAATTTCTCTCAGAAGAATCTCATCGGTCGAGGAGGTTTCGGGGTTGTCTACAAGGGAACCTTATCAGATGGGTCTCAGGTCGCAGTGAAGCAGATCATCGAGTCGGATTTCCAAGGGGATGAAGAGTTCTGCAACGAAGTGGAGATCATAAGCAACTTGAGGCACAGGAACCTCGTCCCTCTGCGGGGCTGCTGCATGACCGAGGATGACCAGTCATGGGGCGAGAGGCAGAGATACCTGGTTTATGACTACATGCCAAATGGAAACCTGGACGACCATATTTTTCCGGCGAGCGGAAGTCCCAGGAAGCCACTGACCTGGCCTCAGAGGAAGAGCATAATACTGGACGTGGCCAAGGGGTTGGCCTATCTGCATTACGGAGTCAAGCCGGCCATTTACCACAGGGACATCAAGGCCACCAACATACTGCTGGACGTGGGCATGAGGGGCACAGTTTCTGATTTCGGCTTGGTCAAAAGGAGCATAGAAGGGGAGTCTCACCTGACCACCAGGGTGGCGGGGACCCACGGGTACCTGGCGCCAGAATACGCTTTGTACGGGCAGCTGACGGAGAAGAGCGACGTGTTCAGCTTCGGGGTGGTGGTGCTGGAGGTGATGAGCGGAAGGAGGGCGTTAGACCTGTCCACCTCTGGGTCGCCTCGGACATTTCTGATCACGGACTGGGCCTGGTCGCTGGTGAAGTCGGGGAGGATTGACGAGGTGTTTGATGTGGGACTGAGGAGTAGCGGGCTCAATCCCAGTGGGGTAATGGAGAGGTTTGTGCTGGTGGGGGTCTTGTGTTCTCATGTAATGGTTAGTCTGAGACCCACCATCCTGGAAGCGCTGAAGATGCTGGAAGGAGACATCGATGTTCCTGAGCTGCCGGATCGGCCATTGCCGTATGGAAGTGGAGAGATTTATACTGCAGGGGGCACGTTCAGCGTGTCGCCAATGTTGAGTGGGCCGCAGCTACAGTCGAGGGAGATGCTAAGGTGAAGGGGGAGAGTGTAAAGGTCATTGAAATTGAATAGGCTGAGTTCTGAGTAGAAGTCTGGTCGGTGTAAATAGAATTGCATCCAACTTCTGCTCGGTTTTTTTATGATGATTGTTATCCTCCTAGTATTTTGTTTTAAGTTCGAACAGCCCAAAAAATTGGAGGACAGAAATGTTGTCCGTTTTGTAGATTACTTAGTGTCGAAAGAAGAACTTCTCTGCGTAAATATGGATTCACAGAGAGCAAACGAACGGAACCCAGGATAATAATGATTAATTTTCCAAGATGCTACAAACGGCGAACATAAATTGTGGCTTAAGAGAGAACTACTGCTGCTAACATGACGGAAGTCTCTTCTGCCTATTGAGCCAATTGTGTGTGCGTCTCTGTGGGGATTTCTTCCTTTTAGTTCTTATTTTTGGCAATGGAGAACCTGCTGCTTCGTGCTAAAACATCACAGAGCTACAGTCGTTGCTTGCCTTTTCACCCGCTACCTAAATCCGAGTGAGCGTCTCTTTGTCCTTGTATCAAAATCCCAGATTCCAGAAGCTATTCATGATTCGCAGCCTCAATATACGAAAGAGTGAGAGAACGCCAGTGGCATCAGGCCGGAGCCTCCGAGTTAAAAGAGGCGACATTAAGATATGCCACTCTTTTAAGTCCAACTCCTGTCTCCATCGTGGTGCTCAGTGACCGGTGCTTGGGGCCTTGGACGATCCAGCTTGGAAGTGTGGATCCCACCTGATGGACTGCAAGTCAAGAAAAAAAGTTGAGTTGCGGAGTCTGAAGCTTAGCTTCGCCAGCAAGGAACCATCGCAACTAGAGGCGTTAATTCCCGACTGACAAAACCCGAGGCCTAGCCTTCCCGCCACTGCTCAGGAGCTACTCTTCTCTTTATCTGGTCTTCGCCTCTTTGAGCTCCTCAGATTCAAGTTCCACAGTTCCTTGCAAACGATTGAGAGTATTGAGCTTCTGGTTCTCCTCGTTTCCCTTTTGCTTTTGCAAAAATCTTGAAGCTTTCTCACCCATTCTCCATGACTTGTGCCTTTCATGCCCCTCCGGTACTAGAAACTCGGGCCCTTTGAAATAGATTTCGACGATGATGATGTTTAAGTTCTTGGCGTCTTTCCCACTCCCGAGTGGCCGGTGGATGCCCTGCCACGAGTTCTTACGTTCTCTGCACATTTTTGAAAGCGAGACGGGAGGGAGGGGGGATGTGTGGAGAAGTCCGGCTACATTTGGGTGGCCCAGTCGTGAGACGATGAGGAGCATTCTTGCTCTGGCAATGATTTTTTCAGCAATGGCGGAGATGCGGGTGATCGTGTCGTGGTCCATGTACCCTACGTTCCACCAGTGGGACCGTGTCATGGTGGAGAAGGTCCCTTCTGTTTCTCATTCTCTGTTTTTTATAATACCTTCATCGTGATGCGGTTTTATATGCACTTGACCGGCAAAACCTTCTTGTAGACGTGTAGTTTATTTTTTTATTTACTTTTTTTCCACTATATCGACAAGATGCTGTTGAAATGAAAACCATGTGGATATGATGATTTTTCCCTTGGTTCGAAATCTTCCATTATTGAACTCCAACAAACCTAATTTAAAGTTTTAGATAAAGAGGTTGAAGTACCACATTTGAAGGAGAAATGAAGAATTCCCATGAATATCAAAATTCTGCAAGGTCATGACGACTTGGACAATGTTAAGCTATATTCTGATTACAAATTAAAGGAAAACAATTGGTCTGGTTCCTTTTGAAAATTGATCAGAGAGCCCCAGGTGTACCTGGTTTGTAGTATGGCTAACTGGTGATAGTTACCGATGCTACAATACATCTCTGAGCAAAAGCCTAATTACGAAAGGCACTCCTTTATTTACTAGATAAGAAAATCCTATAGCATATATTGTGGATTTTTTTAAAAATGTTAAACAACTGAAGTGCATACCCTATTATGAGAAATAACTTTTAAATTAGATCTTTTAGATTTTGTTTGTTGATATACCTATAAAATGTGAATTGTTATAACAGGAGAATGATATTGTTTTGAACAAACTTTTCTGCATGATCCTTTTTGCTAATTTACTAAAACGTGTATATATATTGAATTTCTTATTCAGGTTTCTTATTATGTTAGAAGCCCTGCAATCAATGACATTGTGCTTTTCAGGTTACCCAGAAATTTGCAGGTGAGGTTCATATCACTGACATTACCAGGTTTTAGATCAGTGAAGAACTCGAAGAATTTCTTTGATTTTAGTGTTATAAAATGTTCTTGTTTGTGGAAATTTCAAAATTCCTTAAAAAATGGGTTTCCTGCACTTTTTTTTTTATGCGCATGAAAAGGAAAGACAATTGTATTTTAAGGTTTCGTCCTAATATTTTGAGTGGTAGTATTTCTTATGTATTCAACCACTTTTGGTTGAGTTGTCATTCTCTTTTGGTGAAATAAAACCCTTGTTTCTATGGGGCTTATGCTTAAGGTCCTTCTTGTCATTGGACTTTGCAGGACGTGAGGGATAGAGATGATGTCTTCATCAAAAGAATTGTGGCAAGGGGTGGTGATGTAGTTGAGGTATGCTCTGTACATTGAAAGTCAGGAAAGTAAAAAACTCTCTGCCGTCAGTTTACTGTGAGCATGACTCTTATCTTTTCCATCGACTAACCCCCTTTTTTGACAAAAACAATATTGTTATCAGTGTTTTGAGTCTTTTTACAAAAAAATGTGTTGTGTTTCACTCTTGTGGAGTAAGGGATGACATTTGTAAGTCATGGTGATTCATTTTGTACGAATTCTATGTTGTTAAAATTGTGTCATTTCTGCATTTGTACAGATTAAGGATGGAATGCTTTATGTCAATGGAAGGGTTCGGAGAGAAGAATTTTTAACCGAAGCTCCAGATTACAGAATAAGTGCAACTGTCTGCCCTTGTTACTTAACTCCCAATGGTTTTCTACAACTATTTTTCAGGATTTTGTTTCGCCAGCAGTACGTGTTCTTGAACAACATTTGGAGTAGGTGCTACCAGGGGAAAAGTTCCATAGTTTATCGTCATATATGAGAAATTTTACAAACTCTTTACCAGGAGAGAAAGAAATGGGCCTGGTTGAAGCTCCATGTTGTTGACATCTGAGTGCTTCATGGTGTAGAGTTCTAACATGAAAGTCTCAGATGGTTCACAGTCTGCTTGGTTCTTGGTCATGTTGCTTAATGGCATCTGTTCATATTGCTTGGATGTGCAGCGTGTGCCTAGTGGTCATGTCTATGTCTTGGGCGACAATAGAAACGGGAGCTGGGACTCTCATATTTGGTGAGTTTTCTCCCTATTTTCTTTCTCCATCTTCCATATGAGCATAAAATAGAATCCCATATTCTCCTAAATCTCAAAAACATTGTACTTTTAAAGGTTGATTTCCAGTGTTTGTTTCATCAGTTAACTTTGGAATTTGATTGCAGGGGACCTCTTCCTGTTGAAAACATTATAGGAAAATTTGCTTTATGTCGTCTGCGGCACTCATAGCAGTGACCTTGTTTTGAAAGTTATATTTAAAGGTATTGCATACTTCAAAATATATACTGCTTGTCATAAATGCATGTAGTATATTTTACTAGACATCTACTTTTTCTTGTTTCAGCCTCTTGTTTTTATTTTTTATTTTCTATTGATTAGTGCTGCATTGGCCATAGGTTTTAAACTATGAACATCTCAATGAAAAAGCTTGGATTAAATAAGACATTCTTGCATATTTGGATTTGGGTAATAGGCATTTCCTAATTGATATGAATGAAGAAGATGAAATAAATTCTATAGGCATGTCTGCAGACGACCATATTTCTTTAGGATGGGCAGGTATGTCTGCAGATGAACATGTCTGCTGTAGGATAGGAGGCTTCAGGGACGTGGACGGGACTTTTTGCTTCTCCATGACCGATCTCCGTCTTGTAGTTAGATTTCCTGCCTGGTGGAAGTTGTTTGAATTATCCAGTACTTCTATACTATTATTGATGTCACGCACATTAATTTGGATAATCAACTTTTTTAGTCCATAGTTTCATTTTCTTTAGTACAACGCTTTTCTTCTGTTTAGTTGGATAAAATATGTCCTGTGCAAAATCTCCATTATTCGGTCCAAAGACTTTCTAATTTTATCATTTTAATATGGTGACCTGCTTGCCTGTGACGGTGTTATATTTTAATTGTTCCATTTCTACCAAACTTGGAATTCGTAGGTTGTCTGCACAGAGTCTTGACTTATTTTTATTGTAGGAATTCAATTTCAGGTTCCCATTTGTGTATAATTTGGCATGCCCTTGTTCTGACCACATGCGCCAAAACTGGTTGTTGTTCCGCATCTGCAGCACATGTATGCCCCACTGTACTACCATATGGTCCTTTTGGTGTCTAACTCATGTGACTGTAATTAATTCTAAACTTGAAGGAAGAACAACGTATGCACTCTCCAATACAGCACTATATCAGAACTTAACAGGTTTGTCTAGATGGCCAGTCTTGATGACTATGTGGGATCTTGTCTGCCTTGCCCGCATGGCGAAGTTACACGAGGAAGGGACAACTTGATTTTACTCTGATCCCCTTTCGAAGTGCTTTTAGTTATGGTGAAAATGTATCTCCCATCTTTGGAGTCCATGTCTATTTTCGATGTGATTTCTCAGGGAAGGTAACCAAGTAGCCAGCTGTAGCTAAACAGGTGCGTGTCTCGCGGAAATCTGTGTATTGGATGGAAGAATGCCCTTCTTGATTGGGGATTGTAGTTGTTGCTTGGAATCGATTACTTGGAGTAGGATAAGAAGATAACCCAAACTCAAAAGGGCTAAGCATTTTATGTAGTTGTTATTTGTGCCAATAATACTGTCCATTGATCAAATTATAGATGGTACGTTAGTTACACTCCGGTGGACTCATCGAAGCGCACCTCTCAACTTTCCCAATCTTGTGTTGCCGAGGGTCAAATGGACTTATTTGACATTGACGATTCAGATGGGAGAGCCGTTATGGTGCGTGCTACCTGCCGGTCACGGCCGATAATGCACAAGATTTAGATATGCAGGGATCTAAGCACTACCCAGAACCCGTACATTGTGAGGGTCCCCTATCTGAAAGGTCCCACTGCCATCGCCCCTGGCCCTGGCACCCAATCATGTGGGACCTCCGATTAGGCCCGCGACGTACAGGTGATGACATCTTAACGGCTTAGCAAAGAAAAGTTGTTCCCAAAAAGGGGAATACCCGTGGTAGAATAGTTTGTTCCGCTCTTGACTCTACTTGAAAGAAGGTTACCGGGAATCCGGGATGAATGGATCCTCATCGCCTTGTGGTCTCAACTCTATCGTTTCCTTGTGGATTGTCATGCTTCCTCCCTCATATGCTTCCGTTTTTCTGAGAGAAGTATCAGAGAAGGAAGACTGCAGTCGGCTGGAGGGTGGTTTTTGGGCTTGATGGCAACGGATGAGTCGTTCAAGAGGCCTGGAGCTATCCCATTCAAATGGGAGATCAAGCCTGGCGTCCCGAAGTCAGCACCCGACGATCCCCCAACCCAACCACGACAGCACAAGTCATGGCGTTTCCCTTGTAAACCTTCCTCCGGACCAGTGGCCGGATCCCTTCCACCATCCCACTCGTGGCTCTCAGGCCTTGAGGGATATGCTGACGCTTCACGCCACAACGACGTGGTCGTCCCTCCAGGGAGCAGGGAGCACGTCGAGAAGAGCACGTTTGCCCACGGAGTGGGTAACAGCGAAGACGACGACAGTGATTTCATAGTCGCCGATAGCGAGACGTTGGCCCGATGGTCCATGCGGCCTGGAAGAACGTCTGCGACATCAAACCCAGTTCCCTCCATGAACAGATTGGAACAAAGAGGTGACAAGTGCGGATGAGGGAGTCGATGATTCTTGCTATATTAATTATTTGGTCGAGTGGTGCAACTGTGACTGGTCTTCGTCGCCAGTGGCTTTGGACGCACAGGCACATGTTGTTATCTTTGTTTTTTTTTTGTTAGGTAGTTTTATTGTAATTAAAACAATAAAAAAACTACTAGAGCATTGTCTCATCCATTATAAATATAGCATTTCTGTAGTATTGACTTCATAAGTCGCATCTGTCCCTCCTCTATACGCTCTAGAAAATCTGAATTGTGTTTTCAGATAGTATGGCTAGAACGATCGGCTCGTATATATGGTTTTGATGATCTTATATAGCTTTCAATGGTTTATTTACATATATAACTGCACTGAATGGTTTTGGCAAAAAAAAAATTATTCCATATTAATAGCTCCATTTAGTACTTAAAAAAAAGTATCATAAATTTATTTTCTCTTATCTTAGATGTAGGTTTTACTATTTAATAAAAAATACTCTCTTCGTCTTATATAAATAATTATATTTAAAAAAATAGTGGTCTTTATTTAATAGTGAAACTCACATATAAAGAAAGGAAAAATAAACTTATGATACTTTTTTTAAGTACTATAACAACTTTAATTTAACAAGATGAATCTATTAATATGTAACAAACCTTTTTACCAAATGGAGGAGGAAGTACTATTTTTTAAATGAAGCTATTAATAGAGGACAGAGGGAGTACTAAATTTCAGATTTAAATTCAATTCTTGCATGGAGTTCTGCCACCTAAAAATTAAATGTTCCATAGTTTTGATAAATTTGCAACGGTTAGTTTAATATTTTGGATATTGCTTTTTAAAAGAATTTTCCATAGATTTAAATATTTTTGTCAAATTCTGATGATTTTTTATAGAGTTCTTATTGATACATTCTTTTGAGTATTAGATTCATGTTTCCAATCTCTACATCTTATTGGAATTTAATATTAAAATTTAAATGAATGTCTTATTATTTTGACGATTATTATGGTTTCAATAATTCTTCACCAGTGGTGGTGGTGGAGTGTGTGGATGCCAGGGGTCCTAGATTGGCAGGTATGAAAGGTCATATGCTGGAGGAAAAGAGTGGTTTAAGGAGATGCTGGGAATGTAAGGGATGGCCATGGGGTGGCTAGAGGAGGTGTCGAAGATATTGGAGAAAGAAGATCAAAAGAAGAGGAAGAGCGAGGAGGTGGTGATCGGAACTTGACAAAGGGGTGGAGGAGTTATTACACACAGGTATGTTTCTTTGTCAAGTAATAGGTATGTTTCTTTGTCACGTAATAGGTATGCCATTAGTTAACAAGGCGCTTAATTAATATAAAAACTGGTGACAATAAAAGGAAAAGAAATTGATTTTTTTTTAAAGAAAAGATCAGACAGATACATTAACCAACAGAGTCTGTCACCATCGTCACCACCCACCCATTCAGCCCTTAAATTGAGCTCATCACCATGGGAATTATAGCCCCTTCGACGGTGATGAATAGCTTATTAACCGATGATGTTAACTTCGCCGCTATTTTCAAGACTCAAACAGCAGCTTATTTGGACAAAGATAAAAGGTAAAAGGAAGGAGAAACATATGGGGCAGTAGTAGTCCTGAATAACGTATCCTATTTCCTCCTTGTATTCCACATATTTGGAATTGGTGATCTCTCCCACTGATCTACACATTTTAATTGAAAGTCGAAATGTCTATTTCATCTCATCAGCAAGATCTTCCCATTAAGGTATCGAACCTACTCCATTTGCCTCAGCTGAGTTCAACTCTCTCTCCATTCGGTTTTGAGTATTTGGGTCTTTGAACGTCACCACAGTGTCTTTCCTGAAGGTTAAGTAAATAACGGAAAGAATATAGATCGCCATAAGAGGAAAGACTATGATGCCGATGAAAATATTGGCGACCTTGGGAAGGTTATTTTTGATTAGCCAGCCAACAAATCCAGTGCTCAGGTAGTACACATTGATGCCAATGATACAAAGCCCAAGACTCCAGGAGACCACAATGATCTGGAAACAAGCAAAACAAGAATAAGAATCAAGGGATAAATGTAATATTACTAGTGAGTCATGGCGCATTAACATAAACAAATCCTTTTATCACGTGTGCGATTTCTAGCATATGTCTCTTCCATTTGGACAAGGCCATGCATACTGTGGCCATAGCACAATAAATGCCTAGTCTATTTTATTCTTTTGGTTTTTGTGGCTAATGAGTCAACTTCTCCTATCCACCTACTCTTAAGCCAGAGAAATGGCCTTATGCCGAAAACAAAGGCGGAAAAATAGGCAAGTAGGAAGATGACAAATTGTGTCTTGTCATTGCATTTTTCGCAGTTGATAATTATAACCAATATAATAGAAGGGATATATGTTGATGGAGAAAATGACCCACATAGATTGAGTTCTTGTGAGGACCCATTTTTGTCTTGCTGCTGCTAAATTTTAGGAGCGGGATTAAAGCAAACGGCAGCTCAAAGGAGAGAATCATCTGAAAGAATAAAGGTAGATAGGTTATAAATCCAGAGAAAAAGATATTCTAGAAGATGTTGAGATAATGGTTATTAAATAAAAAACGTATAAAAAATAGGTTAAATTACAGAAGCTATTATGATAAGTCGGCCTGCTCCAGCTGATCCACCGATAATGGCGACAACTAGACTGGGAGTAATGGCGATCAACCGGGTCACAAGGTTCCTTAGCCACTTCTTCATCTTCATATTCAGGAAACCCTGCTCTTAAAATAAATATATTTTATTAATAAGTAAATGTATAAATTAAACGAACAAAAAGGCGGCAAGAGCACTACAAAATTCCACTCTTGCAATTAGTAAACGTTATGCATACATCAGTACCAAACATAAATAAAAAGTAAACGCTACGCACAACTACGGTACGTCAGCTTAATTTTCTTTGTAAGTATTGCATGACTTATTGATGAGGACCTTTAAATAAGTATATCTATTTTACTTGTTTAAAGGCCCTCATCAATAACTGATATATATATAGTACAGGCTGTACAGCAATTAGTACTTGCAAACAGAAACTGACGTAGTTTTGTGCTAGTTTAAAGTCGCTTGCCTGCATAATATACTGCCCAGCATAAGTGCCTGTAATAGTGGAGCTTTGACCGGAAGCAAGCAAGGCAATGGCATAGATGGTAGAATTTGATCTGCCCAGAACATTCTGTACAGCAAATTGTAGTCATAGGAGGATTAGTTGATCGTCAGCTAGTAGTGAAATTTGATTTGCTAGCTTATTTTCTCTCAGTGGAGTGGTTTTTTTAAACTCTGAGCGGAGTAGTTAGCCTGACCTTCAGCAAGAAAGAGGCAGAATTCAGTGTTAAATCGCTGCATCTATCGGCATTTTCTGTGGAGAGGTTGTCGGCAGCGCAGACGGTGCCAGAGACGGAGACCACTGCCACATTGATGAGGAAGGCTACAAATAGGGCGAACCCGCTCTCGATGAGGAAGTATTTGCAGGCGCTCTACATAATTGATAATTGGCGCACATCAATACTTGGTTATTGGTAACAGTTTTTTTTCTATATATTATTCTTTTTGTCATATATTAATAAATTTATTTAATTTTTTAAATAAATTTAATTTAATTTTAAAATAAATAATACTTCCTCTATTTTAGATTAATAAATTTATTTGATAAAAAATATTTTATATTAATAACTTTATTTACTTAAAAAAGTATTATAATTTTTTTAAAATTATTATTTTTAAAATATAGCTATTAATATAAGATAAAGAAAATATTATTAATAAAAAATAATATTTTTACATAATAAATACACATAAAAAATTTATACATAAATTTTTGGTATAGATAAGTGAGCCCATACGAACGGCCCACATAACTCGAGAAGATCTGAACTCATTCTGATGCGCATGACTCAAATATAAATTTTTGTTTATGAAGTGGGATTATAATTTTTTGCGTTGTATTGGCATGAACTTACATTGATACCGTTTACAGAGTGAGGCACCTTTCTGGACAAGACGAGAGCAGAATGGAGGAAGAGATTATGCCTGCTCCAAGTGAGAGAAAATTAAGCATATGAACTTCTTAGTTAAAACATCTAGAGGAGGTGGAGGTACTTCAGTATAGTGGCGATAGAGACTTACGGCATCACCAAGGCACCTAAGAGAGCAATCGCATCACCGGTGGCTCCGTTGCCCTTGAGTTTGGGTATGAACATTCCCTCCATCACGTCCGACGCCGGGGGCTTCACGTATCCCAACTCCCCAAAGTAACAAGCCGCCATGACGAACACCAGTATGGCAATGAGCAGCTCCAGTTTCCGAACCTGTAGAAATAATAAAGAACCCAATATATCGTTTCATGATTTACTGATTATTTTATTTGAACGACTTTGAGGAAGAAGGCAGTCAGTTGCTTTTATCAATGTTTGTCATCGATGAGTAACGATCGCATGCATGTGGGGCATTTGTGCCATCCATCTCTTGAAAGGTTAAACAGATGGCCTCTGTCAAAAGATCCAGTTTTGGTGTGCAGTCTGATAGCCTCGTGCATGCACATAGATAAGATAGGTGCCTATTAACATGTATTCTTGGTTGAAAGAAGAGAATAAGGGATGGTGAGCGGGAGGGGAAAGTAATTGAAAGTACCCCATATTTCTGCAATCCAAGGAGAAGCAAGGTACTTAATCCGGTGAGTAGAACTCCAGCCCATACTGGGATGTGAAATAGGATGTTGAGGGCGAAGGCTGTCCCAATCACTGAGAAAGATGATCAAGAGGTCATTTAAGTTTTTTACTTCAGAAAATCAGAATTGATTTGGTTGAGAATAGTTTTAACATATATAAAAAGTTGTAAACCTTCAGGGATGTCGGCTGCAATCACAGCCAGCTCTGCTAGCAGCCATAAGCAGTATTTCACTAGCTTTGGATACTCGGCTCTACAGAGCTCAGACAAATGCTTTCCTGCAAAAATGAACTTGTATCAATCAGAAAAAAAGGACTCTAATTCATGTTGGTTAAGAGAGCCAATAATGGACGAACTTTGTACCTGTGGCCACACCCAAGTTTGCTGCCAGTGATTGAATTATAAGAGCAAAGATCATTCCAATGAGAATCACCCAGAGCAACTGCAAGAAACCACATACAATTATCACTCTCTTTTTTAAGCTTAATCTTGTTGTTGTCTTTAGCAAGACCTCATTTCCGTGGGTTCTACCTCATATCTGTGGTTAGCTCCAGCTTGCAGGTCGGTCTCCACTGATATTTTTCCAGTAAAATTCAGAAGTTAGAGGAGAAAGAGATTTAAAGATGACAGAAGGGTTGAGGCAGTGAGGGGAGAAGAAAGATGAAAACTAGTCTTACAGTTGCCGGGATCAAGGTAGGCTAAGGAGACAAGAAAACCAGGGCCTACGTGCGCAAGAAACTTTCGCCATCCGGGTCTCTGCCGATCAAAACGAGAAACAAAAGTGAAATGCCGTCTGTTTGTTCCTCCAAACAAATGGTATTCATCAAAATAGACTACACGATCAAAAGAGAGTAAATATTTACCTGGTCTTCATTCTCATAGTGCTGAAGGTGCTGCTTGTGTTCGTAACCATCAGTTGCTTCGGCAACGTCAAAGGATGCTATACGATTACTGCCTGTCCACGAGGAAGGATCACTTGCAATTGCTTCTGGTTGATGGTTGGCCATGGTGTTCTGATCGCAGGTGACTTGGGATCTGACTGCAGATAGTGATGATACTCTATGGGGTTGCCTTTCTATTTATAGAGAAGAATCTATGAAGAGCCATAAGGACAATCAATAGATTTTGAGTTAACCACTTGGGGAAAAAAAATTCTCTTGACCTCCGGCCATCTATCAGACATCTATATTAAATTAGAATTTATTTGCTTACTCTAAATTGTCCAGGTTAGTGAGGATTAAACGGCAAATGATCCAATGTCTAGACAGGATACCAGATTCACGTTAATAATTGCCATTGTTGGTCCTCATCAACTCAGGACATGGACCACCAGTTGAGCGTCGAGACTATCCAGCTCCTTAAAATACCTCTATCTTGTTTTTTATCAATCTGTTGTTGTTATGCTGCCAACACGTCATGTTTGTAACTGCAATAGAAGGAAATGCAGTTGCTTGCTTGCATAAAGAATTATGTTATTTTATTTGAATTTTCAGCTTCAGAGCAATTAGTTCGAAGTAGATAGCATAATAGAGAAAGACCCACGCTACTGGGCCAGTCAAATGGCATGAGAATGGGAGGTTTAGCGTTCAAACTGCCCCAGATAAGAACTTAATCAAGGAAAAGAAATTTAAAAACTGGCATGAAGAACACTAAGTATTTGGTCAGTGACTGAGTAGAATGACAGAATGCGGTCAAATACAAACGAGAGAATCAAATTCAGATGGGCCATGGGTCCCAACCAGGCTTTGATGATGAAGTAGCCAATGTCATAATCTCACGCCACATCGTGTTTCATGCCTACATGGCTCAAGCTGATCCTTCGCAGTTAGTACCAGGCTTTGATGATGAAGTAGACGGGTCATGCTCGTTTTGTTTCTCGCTAAGAAAAGTAGTTCTTCGTGCACCATGAAAGCCGAAAGGAGAGATGCTCATTCTTGGTTGATTTTTTTGTAAGAGTAGTTGTTATGGAAATTCAGTGCCTAGGCTTTTGTTCTGGTCTGTCTGCCCCTAGTCGAGGTCAGCTTTATGCAACTGGATTCGGAGATGTGTACTCTGTTTCTTCCTTCATGTATTCTTCAAGTTGTTTTTTGGTTAATAAAAAAAAGAGTAGCAATGCAATCCTCACGACTAGCTCGTTAGGCTACTCTCCCAAATCCCAAATACAGAACATCGGCCTGATTGAATCACTAGGATTTTTGGTCCGATTGGGAAAGAATTTTGGCGAAAGAAGCCAAGAGGAACGTTGTCATGATCATGGACTACTAAGTACGTCTAGCTGAAGAAAGTGCCTAAATTAACCTTCAATGCCACATTTTCGAACATAACTATCGAACTAAGTCTAAGACAACCACTATGTAAATAATTAAGCTGATTAGACCCACCGAAGAACAAACTACAATTTTGTCCACAAGCATTTTTCCATCACTTTTTTTGCTGAAACGATTTTTTTTTTGCTAAAAGAAAATTAACTATAGCGTAAAGTAAATTCTCCAAAGTAATCCTCCTTTTAAGACCTCAAACAAGAAAACATAGAGGATTACTCATCCAACAGCAGCCAAAGATTGCCAACTTAACGGTGACCCTATTGCCTTCTATGTACACATGTTTGAATGTTACTAAATTCGTTACTAGTTTTCCTAATTTATATAATAGTTACATGAATTGAGGTAGGGGTTTAAGCCATATCCTTTGTCAAAATGTTTATGATCTGTGAGGAGCCCTTCAATTATTAGATAGTAATCGCGACTTTGGCTATTAATGTGAAGACGGAAGGAGACCATTTTAAGCACCCACAAGCTTCAGTTGCAACACAAGTGCAATTAATGATGGCGCTGCCACCAGTAAGCCAAGATGGTCCCGCCGCAGCCGCTGCACCACGGTCCAAGCTGATGGTCTTTGCATGAGCACATCAAAGCTGAACTGCACTTGTCCAAAATGTGAGGCAGTCCACTTACCCCATCTTTCTCTTTGGAGTCGTTCTCAAAATTCCCATTTGTCTCAGCTTCTCCCTCCTACAAAGACTCTTGAGTCGTAGCCGGCTTTTTTGTTTTTAAAAAGCATTTGACTGTGGAATGACTTATCTTTCTTGGGTAAAAAGAACTTAATTTTCATACGTCGGTATCAACATAATTCTTGATAGAACATTGCTATTTTTTCCTAATAATATTTTGCTATTTTTAATATTTTTTAACTTTTTTTATTGCTCTTTTTGTCATGTGACCCCCCTTATTGTCTCCCTAATACCCTCATTCATCGCCCTATTTCTAGCTTCCTTCCTTTCTTCCTCTAGCGTCAATGGCAACACTAACTATACCTTCGACAATCGGACGAGATGGCCATCCTACTGGCTACTGAGAAGGAGGAGAGGGAAAGGAAGAAGGAAGAGGAGGAGGGGGTTATGCATGGTCGTGACGTATTTTCCGTGGCCACGCATACTCATTGATAGTCGAGAAGAGGAGGAAGAGGAGAAAAAAAAAGATAAGAGGAAGAGGAAGAGGAAGAATAAGAAAGGAGGATAATGAGGAATAATCAGAAAAAAGAAGAAGAAGAAGAAGAAGAAGAGGATGAGAAAGAACCAGCATAGGAGGTCATGATAGTGGAGGAGAGGTGAACCAATAAGATGATGTCGGCGTTGTGCCATGCCAGAAACTGCTCTAGCGATGGTGCTGAAACTGACATGAGGAAAAATGGAGTAGGGGTAAGATATATTTTTTTAATAGGAAAGTAGAAGCGGGGCTGTGAGAGTTTTTAGAATACTTAGAGGTTGTTTGGATGTGAAAATTTTGTAAGATTTTATCGATTCCACCCCAATTTCGGTTAGAATTATCAAAATCTTAGTTGGGTGCAAAAGGTGGACATAATTTAATTTTGCATGGAAATTGATTCCAAGCTATTTCAAGCTGAATCATCAAATCACTTTGCCAGGTGATTCCATCGATTCCATCTCCTAGCCCTATTTTAGAATTACAGATTTTATTATTTTTTAATTGTTATCTCTTAGATTGATTTAAGCCTCAAGAAGCATACCGTATATGTGGGGCTTATTTTAAAAATTCAAAATTACCTACATGATAGGATTTTGTTTAATAAGGCTCGAATTTGGGAGCACAATAGTATCAATGACATTCATATCTTAGTTCAGGAGAGACAGTTATATTAGTTTAAAGTTTTTAAATTAACATTCAAATTTATTCAAAAATTTAAAATTACCTACATTATAGGATTTTGTTTGATAAGGGTTAAATTTGAGAGTGCAATAGTACCAAGAACGTGCATATCTGAGTTCAAAAGAGAGAGAGAGAGTTATATTAGTTTAAAATTTTAAAAATGATATCTGAATTTATTCTAAAACATTCCATTACCAACCGTAATTCCAATTCGGTGGTGAATTATTAAAATTAATTCTAAAAATTCTATTTCTATTTTTAAAAAAGTAAACACCCAAAAAACCCTTAATGATATAAGTAAGTAATGAGAGGGAGTGAGACCTTATTGGAAGGGGAGGAATAATGATGTCTCTTCTCGATACACAATTCTATAAAAAAAGGCAATTTAGTGCATGTTTTATTTATCACTAATGTATCGCGAGATTGAAGATATATTACTAATATGTTATAATATATCAAGAATTTCCTTTTTGAAAAAGACTAATATCACTATGATGGCGTAAGTTGTGTGGAGTGGGCACCTCACTTGCCCATTTTCTATAGTATGACTTCCTAATATCATATTCCCTATATCCTAAATTAATAGCTCCATTTGGCCATAATTTTGTTTTATATTAATAGCTCCATTTTGTTCATTTTAAGTGATTATGTACTAAAAAAAGAGTATCATAAGTTTATTTTCCCTTTTTATAGATGCGGGTTTCACCATTCAATAAAAATCACTTTTTTTTTCTTCTAAATGTAGTTATTAATATGGAACGGAGTCAGTATTTCACACTCCCAAACTCAAATTTATGTTCTTGATAGTGTTAATTTGCTTTGTTGATGCCTCTGAAATAAGAGGTGATACAGAGAATCTCGTTCTTTCTATGTGAGATTCAATTGTACGTCACACTTCTCATGGTCGTAATTGACACTCTCAATCTCTGTTTTATGTGATCTTGGACATGTTAAATTGCTTTCTAATGGTATGTTCTTAAGATCCTATGCTTGTCTATGATAAGGATTACAACAATTGTAGAAATACATATTAAAAGCCTTCCAGACCGATATATCTTTGATATCCAATATGGCATTCCTTGAATAACATATTCTAACAAAAATATAAGTAGTTGCAGCTAGTAATATCTTGCCTTCGGGAATTGGATGGATGAATCAGTCACATAGTAGCATTATCACTTGTATTGGTTGCATAAATATGTTTTCCCTTTATCACCCACCATGACCACAATGCATGACTAGCATGTAAAGGTGTTAACTTGTTTGGATTTGGTTCTCAAGTTTCTCTCTAACTACTTTTTTTTGATGATGTAATAGCCTCCCATTGATGGCATGTTTTGAAGGAAAACTGGTTAGGCTAGACAAGTCCTTGCTTGTAATAGTATTCAATTGATAAAAAAAATATTTTGTTTGCTATTTTTTGTTTTGTTTTTATATGGTACGTATCATATCCATTAATTTGAAACTTCTTAAAGAACTCGGTATACTTATTTAGGTTATAGATTTTTTTTAAAAGAATATGACATACCTACCCCACTTTCTTTACACTAAAAATTTATTCCAATATTTGATTAGATAGAGACCTCATACCTGATAATGACATTCACTTTTATTAATCTACTTACAGGTAAAGTAAGCTTTTGGTATAAAAAAATGGAGTAGAAATATTATTTTTGCCCTCAAGTTATTGATGATCCATACGTAACCATTTTTGGGTACACGAATTAAGAAATAACTGAACGCTATGAAAGATGAGCACCTTGATTTTCTTAGACGGAAACCCAAGCCTCGATGGACAATGTCCAATTTTTAGTGTGAAATCATCAACATGCATTCATTATCTTTGTTGTACATATTTATACTCTTCAGTCATACAACAAACTCAAGTACACAAAGTAACCATCCCTGATGACTAGCAACTGACAAAGTAACTACTCCAAATAACTAGTCGTAACTAAGTGTGCACACATTTATTTACATCACACATAATACTCAATATTTAAGTACGCAAAGTAACATCCCTAATGACTAGTAACTGACAAAGCAACTACTCCAAATAACTAGTCGTAACTAAGTGTGTGCATATTTATTTACATCACACATCATACTCAATATTTAAGGTACACAATAGAGGCACGTGTAAGTAGGATTCTATCACGATGACTCAGAAATGTCGACATTTGTGTTACACGCGACTTATACTCTCTTGTTCTCATTCTCATTTTAATAGTCATATTAGAAAACCAAAATAAATTACAATTGTTCATTTTGTTTTTCTAAAGCAGACTCTTAAGTTGGGACGGGTGACGTAAAATTTGTATTGCAAAACTAGGAAAGAAGTCTCTTATCTCGCATGGAAGGAGGGCAATGATTTCAAATGATTTTCGGGCAGCCCTCAGCGAAATGTAATACTTCTTCTATCTAATATTAATATATAGTTATATTTAGAAAAAAAATAGTAATTTTTATTAAATAGTAAAACTTGCATCTAAGAGAAGGAAAAGTAAGCTTATGATACTTTTTATTAAGTACTCAACAATTTAAATTGAATAAAATAAAACTTTTAATATAAAATAAATAATTTTTTTGCCAAATAGAGTTATTAATAGAGTATATTTCAAATTTTAAGGGAGCTATTAATATGATCGAACGAGATATCATAGGTGGCGAAGAAAGGGGCTCATCTTATTCTCTTAAGCATAGTTTAGTGCTCCTTTGGACTCTATGTATTTACTGAAAGTACTTGACTAGATCCCTCAGATAGCATGCATTTTTATTCTCCCCTTTGTTGAGAGAGCGTGTATTTTGCAGCCTTTTCTTTCCCCCGTTTCGCTCCTTTGGCCTTTCTTTCAATTCAACAGCCATTATGTTTATGAAGTTTAATTTCACCGAGGCGCTTCAAAAATACTCTAAACACTTCCAGAGGAAGAATGATAGGACGGTAGTCTTATAGAACAAGAATATTTTAACTGTAGCAGGAGCAATCTATAGAAGGCAATAAGGCATGATCAGGAGCACTGCCCCAACAAGAGGAGTCCCCATCAGCCGGCTAAGGTAATAAATCTCGTACTAGGCAAATCATCAAATGTCAACGTTCCTTTCTTAATTCTTTTAGCAAATAAAATTAAAATATACGCTTCTTTCTTAATTTAGTGCTTATGAATGTTCCTTTGTCTGCTGGTTATATATAACACTTATTTTCTACATAAAATTGTTGTATCAACTTTTGACAATGGAGAAGGGAGCATTCATTAAATGGTTATGTTCTGCCACAAGATGGCGGGCAAGTGAAAACTGGTTAAAGGTGTTCGGGTTGTATTCTTCATGCATTTTGAATCAACTTTATTATGTCCTGCGTTCCAAAGGAGTAGGAAATATTTTGCAATATGAGGACAGAAATGCGACTCCACGCGAACTCCTGCAGCCGTTATATCGTTTTTAGGCACTAAGTTCTCTCTGTCTTTCAATTACGCAATCATTGATAGGTAATTTATTTCAGTCAGGTCACGAATAGCCAGATTAAGGCATAAATAATGAAAGTAGTTATTGTTTTACTTCAGTGTCTATTTTTTTTTGAACCACTGCAGTTACGTAATCATTGGCATCGCGTTCTTTATGTTTGTTGTTTTTTCGCTATAATAATATAGTTAAGCACATTTGATTCCTTTGACGTTTGAATGACGCTGTTAAAAGTTACACTCGCGTTCTGTTACTCCTGACCATCTTGCTTTTTTGTTTTGATATGTTTTATTTTCTGGGTAATAAAATAGCCTCTTACCTTTTTTTTCTAAATAAAACACCAACTCCCCACTTCTTTTTTTTTTGGTGTATATAGAGGTAGCAAAGGTTCACGACCGGCCCGGCCAGATCACATAAAATAGGAGGCCTTGCTGGCCTTATAATTTATGCATTTGGCCTAAAACATCCAGGCCCTGCCTGTTGGGTCTTGGGGCAATTATTTAAAATATCAATTGAATCAAGGAAGATTAATTAATTGGGTAGACCATTGGTAGTCCTATGAGTTATGATTGGTTTGTATTGTTTGATTGTTTACGTTATTGGCCTAAAGGAGTACATATCCAAAGCCAATTAATACAATCTACTCGAGTGATTTGGCAAACACGGTTCAATTTTATGATTTTTTACAAAGGCTAAAACGTTTCATCATGCAGAGAATTCGATGTTGTACCTTTTGAACCGAGTTTTCGCCCATATCCAACCATGCATAGTAAAGGACCAAATCGCTAAAATTTAACAAAATAAAAATATTAACATAGAATAAACTTTTTTTTATATAGACCAATTAATTTAGGATGGAGGAAGTATTAAAAAATATGCATTGCATAATAAAAAGTATGCCCCGAGCCCATCAATAGCCCACTTGTAGTGGCAGCCAAACTTGACTACTCCATATTTTAAAGCTTGTCGTGTTATAAAAAAACATAAGGTCTAAAATGTTTGGCCCCGCTCGGCCCCAAAGTGTTCGTGTATAATTTGAACTTCGATTTGAATGCAACTTTTCTTTGATTAGGACGAGGAATTGTCAAATAAGCATTTTCCCATGTCCATGTCCACATCTACGTCTACCTCCAGGTCCCATTTCTTGGAAAAAAATTGTTAGAGGATCTCTAACAACATATTCCAAATATACATGATGTCTATCATGGAAAAAATTGGAGTCCCAACTGACTCTAACTTAGGTGTCATTTCTCATGTGGAAATGATGCTCCTCACTCAGACTTCAACCATGTTGAAACTTCAAATATATATTTTAATCATCATTTCATAAGATTTTGGCCTCCATTACTTGTATTTGATATCAGTTGGAGTTTACTTATTGTCAAATTGTCATGTAAGCAATTGAAGATGTCAATTTAAGCCACTTGAACATCTTGAATAACTCAATTTGACATCTCTTATTAGAGATGCTCTTACAGTTTTCAATTTTTTTTCCTAATAAGTTCCTTAAATTTGCTAACGCTAACTATTATGAAGAATAACTCTAAAAAATCTCTCCAAATGCTACTGATCATGTTTGTTGTGAACATAAGGAATTTCTAGCATGTCCATGCTTCATTCAAAGTTTTAAGGGAGGGTCGTTACTAATGTCATTGAAGAAATGAAGAGGGCATTAAGACCCTGACCTCTCTGAGTCTTGATCCCTATTTCCTACATGAGCCCAACCATTAACTACGTGGCTCGGGTAGTTGCATGCAAAGTTACAAATATGGAATATGTTGCCAAAAAAGAAATAAAGGAATTTCATCGGAGCTAAGTGTCTAACCAATAGAAGAGTTTTTTATGTTCCACTCTGACAATAAGCCTAGCCTAAAGAACACATAAGAACCCTTAATATTTAAGATTGATAGGGCATAAACTAGCGCACATTAGCACCGGTACTACTAGCATTAGTGTGCAATAGTGTGTGTGCCATTGATCTCATAAAAAAAGAGCTCCCATACTTTTCTTATGCTTAGGCTGCCACCCTACTTATAAATGACACCACCTGTGCACAAACATGACTGAATACACAAAACTAGAGTTTTTGCTAAAACACAAAAAAAAAATTATGAGAAGTCTCCCACTCCTTTTTTTTAGCCACCCACCCCATTGTTGGTAGACATCTACTATCTATATATGTGTGGGATGGGCTAACCAAAATAGGGGGTGACAAAGTCTTCGTCTAAAAAAGTATGAGTTTTGCTTCTATAAGCCCATATTTACATGCATCTACACGTGTCTCTTTTTACATAGTAATTGTATTACTTCAGTGCCTCTTTTTTATTTTAACCACTGCAGTTACGTAATCATTGGCATCACGTTCTTTAAGTTTGTTGTTTTTTCGCTATATTAATATAGTTAAGCACATTTGATTCCTTTCACATTTGAATGACGCTGTTTACAGTTACAACCGCGTGCTGTACTCCTAATCATCTTGCTTTTTAGTTTTAATTTATTTTATTTTCTGGGTGATAAAATAGCCTCTTACCTTTTTAAAAATCTAAAACACCATCTCCCCACTTCTTTTTTGGTGTATATAGAGGTGGCAAAGGTTCACAACCGGGCCCGGCCAGATCACATAAAATAGGAAGCCTTGCTGGCCCTATAAATTATGCATTTGGCCTAAAACATCCAGGCCCTGCGGGTCTTGGGGCGATGATTTAAAATATCAATTGAAATCAAGGAAGATTAATTAATTGGGTAGACCATTGGTAGTCCTATGAGTTATGATTGGTTTGTATTGTTTGATTGTTTACGTTATTGGCCTAAAGGAGTCCATATTCAAAGCCAATTAATACAATCTACTCGAGTGATTTGGCAAACACAGTTCAATTTTATGATTTTTGACAAAGGCTAAAACGTTTCATCATGCAGAGAATTCGATGTTGTACCTTTTGGACCAAGTTTGCCCCCATATCCAACCATGCATAGTAAAGGACACAATCACTTAAATTTAATAAAATGAAGATATTAACATAGAATAAACTTTTTTTATATGAACTAATTAATTTAGGATGGAGGAAGTATTAAAAAACATTCATTGCATTGCATAATAGAAAATATGCGCCTAGCGCATCAATAGCTCACTTGTAGTGGCAGCCAAACTTAACTGCTCCAAATTTTAAAGCCTGCCGTGCTATAAAAAAACATAAGGTCTTAAATGTTTGGCCCTGCCCGGCCCCAAAGTGTTCTTGTATAATTTGAACTTCGATTTGAATGCAACTTTTCTTTGATTAGGGCAATGAATTGTCAAACAAACATTTTCCCATGTCCATGTCCATGTCTACGTCTACGTCTACATCTACATCTATGCCTATGTCTACCTCCAGGTCCCATTTCTTGGAAAAAAATTGTTAGAGCATCTCTAACAATATATTCCAAATGTAAATGATCTCTGTCATGGACAAAATTGGAGTCCCAAGTGACTCTAACTTAGGTGTCATTTTCTCATGTGGAAATGATGCTCCTCACTTAGGAATTCAAATTTGAAGTCCCATGCTGAACTTCAAATATTATATATATATATATATATATATATATATATATATATATATATATCATTTCAAAAGTTTTTGGCCTCCATTACTTGTTTTTGATATCAGATAGAGTTTACTTATTGTCAAATTGCCATATAAGCAATTGAAGATGTCAATTTAAGCTACTTAAACATCTTGAATAACTCAATTTAACATCTCTTATTAGAGATCCTCTCATCTTGGAGATGCTCTTACAGTTTTTAAATTTCAATTTTTTTTCCTAAAAAGTTCCTTAAATTTGCTAACACTAACTATTATGAAGAATAGCTCTAAACAATCTCTAAAGATGCTACAAATCATGTTTGTTGCAAATAGAACCAGAACCAACACTGAGGAATTTCTGGCATGTCCATGCTTCATTTAAAGTTTTAAGGGAGGGTCGTTACTAATGTCACTGAAGAAATGAAGAGGGCATTAAGACCCTGACCTCTATGAGTCTTGATCCCTATTTCCTATGTGAGCCCAACCATTAACTATGTGGCTCGAGCTTCTACATGCAAAGTTGCAAATAAGGAATATTTTACCAAAAAAGAAACAAGGGAATTCCATCAAAGCTAAGTGTCTGCCAACGGAAGAATTTTTTATGCTCTACTCTGACAATAAGGCCAGCCTAAGGAACACATAAGAGCTCTTAATATTTAAGATTGACAGTGCACAAGCTAACACACATTAGCACCAGTACTACTAGCATTAGTGTGCACTAGTGTGTGTGCCATTGGTGTGCCATTGATCTCATGGAAGAAAGACTCCTGTGCTTTTCTTATGCTCAACTGCCACCCTACTTATGAATGACACCAATTGTGCACAAACATGATTGAGTACACAAAACTAGAGTTTTTACTAAAATATTTAAAAAAAAGGTGAGAAGTCTCTCACTCTTTTTTTTAGCCACCTACCCCCATTAACATCGTTGGTAGGCATATACTGTCTATATATATGTGGGATGGGCTGGCCATAATAGGGGGTGACAAAGTCTTCATCTAAGAAAGTATGAGTTTTGCTTCTATAAGCCCATATTTACATGCATTTGTGTGAGCTCGGGCTCTCTTTACCATTAGATTTCAATGGGCTCTCTTAACCATTAGATTTCAATTGGATGACACATATAACTAAAGGGGTCGACAAATTTGAATTTCCACTCACCCCTTTGCATCATCAATCTTGATACAGTTCTCAAAGCCTACACGTGTGAGTCATAACTCATACTAACTTTTGCAAAAAAAAATATTCTAAGAAATAGAGTGGCGATTAGGCAACTCTTGCAGCCCACACAAATGAGCCAAATCTCTCACTAATTTTCTCCAAAAATATATATTATAAAAAATAGAGTTGACATGAAGAAGATGCCTAGTTTAGGCTACATGCTAGTTAGTTTTAGGTCTCTATGAGATCAAGATCATGGCATGGCGCTTGTTAATATACTGTAGGATCTTAATTCTCACAGCTATGGAGTGTAGTTATTTTAAAACCCGGACGGGTACAATTGGGTTCAACTTTAACTTCAACTAGGCTCAGCGAGAAATTTGGGCCGAATCATTTGGGTTGCCATGTGAAGTTGACCACGGTGGGTCAACTTAGCTTGGTCAGTTGAACCGGCAACCTGGACAACTGGGCCGGTACTAGTTTTTTAAAAAAAAGATGGGGAAAGAGGAGAAGGCAGAAGGGGATCATAGGGCTGGTCATGGGTGGGGCTTGGGCCGGGGAGTAGATCGCCTTCTCTTGCACAGTGTGACCTCGACTAAAATAGTAAAAATGGGATCTTTCCAAAGCTCCCATAGCCACCGAAACTTCCTCCTTCGAGGTCAGCGAAGGTGAGGTGGGGGACTACATGATACTAGTGACAAAGGGGTTGAAGTCAATGTAGAGGTTGACGCAGGCGAGGACCTCGTCACTGGGGATGAAGAGGGTGGGGAAGATCAATAGAGTGGTAGAATCCAGCCCAAAAAGGGCATTGGCTTAGCTACCGGAGTTGCCTGCCCCGATCAAGGGCCAAATGATGTTGCGGACCCGCACCACTGTGATTGACTCGAAAGGCCCAAATGCCATGATGGATGTGCATCACGTGATGGGGGAGGCAATGAGGAGATTGAGGATAAGTCGGTGTGGGGGGATTCTCTGGGGTTGGGTTCGTAGCTAGGAGGCTGCTCCAGGGTCAAATTCGTGGTCAGGTAGTTGAGGGGGAGGGGGAGGGGGAGGGGAGGGGAGGGGGAAGAGGGGGGAGGACGGTGGCTATCGAGTCATGCCGTCGTGGTTGGGGCACTCGGGAGGGGAGGGAATGGAAGGGGAAAGAGACTAGAGGGATCCGCCTACCATACGGTAGCAAAGTATATTATATGTGACACGTGCTAGTACGCACACATGTGTGAAAATTTTGTATATTAAGTGTGCATGTGATGTAAGAACTGTCAGCAATGTTGCACACCCTATATGTAGGTATTACAGGGAAGACCCGCAATGTTGCACAACATTGCGCAAAATGCACGCAATAGTGCAAACACATAATTGATGTTAAGACACTTAGTTAGCTAGCATGCATTATGAGTTTTAAGATGTACCCTCCCCCCTAAAGGGTGTTGGAGAGTCTTGTGGAGTATTTTGGGGTCATTGACAAACTTTAGAGGAACCATACTCATATTGCCACTTCAAGAGAATGAAAGAAATATCTTATGCTTTATAGAGGGGACTTAATGAGCTAAAATATATGAGTTATTGGTATGATGCTTAGCCTTGCAACTGGCTGCCATGGAAGGCAAGGAAGACTTGTTGAGTTAGCTATAATTCCATGAGCCCTGTCCACTAGGGGATGGGGCTCCCCGAGTCTCAGACCCACGGGTCAACCGTCCGACCTTATGACTAGTGTTAAAAAGAATGTCTCTTGCATGCACATGGGTGAGATGAAATGTTTTGATGTTCGAGTTGCCTAAGTTAGATTTATTAATTACAAGGTTGTATCCCTCTTCGGCTAGCTTGGGGAATATCCCTGCATGTCTGCCTTGGGACAAGTTCATTGCTTGGGTATGCGGGCTAAACGTTTAGTCCATGATACGAGACCATGACCTTGACGAGTATGGTTGACTCGCTTAACAATTTGGCCTTGTGAATGCCGCATGGATAGTGCTTCCTAGGTGCCTCAGTGACAAGTCATAGGGGAAAAGGCCAGAGGGAGTCATCGCCGTGGCTGGGGCACCAAGGAGGAGAGGGAATGGAAGGGGGAAGAGGTTGGGTGTCCTCTTCTATGGGGTTTGGGGGTGGGGAGAATAATAGTATTTATACCAACTGGGTTAAACCGGGTTAATCCTCGGCAAAACCTGGATGAACCCTAAAAAATAAAGACATTTTGACATAACTTCTAGGATAAGGTGCCTTGGGGGTAAAGTTCGACCATAGGCTCTAATTACATTTTAGATATGGTGTTTACTTTAGAATATACTCCCTCCGTCTTATATTAATAGCTATATCTAAAAAAATAATATTTTTATAGAATGGTGAAACCCACATATAAGAGAAGGAAAATAAGTTTATAATACTCTTTTACATACCCAACCACTTAAATTAAATAAAATAAAATTATTAATATGAAATAAATATTTTTGCTAATTAGAGCTATTAATTTAGGCCCGAGCGAGAATTAATTTGGTGTAATTTTTTTGTCCAGACAGATAGATTTCCTAGGGGACCTCTGATCCCCGGTCAACGTGTACCACTGATAATATACACGGTAAAAGATTATGCCCAGTAATAAAATTGCATATTTTCATCGTGCTTGTAGTGATGCCACTTGGTAAATCCGACTCTAATACCATTTAAAAAACCAAAACCTGAACCTTGTACCAAACCCGGGTTAAAAAATTTATACCAAGCCCGACTCCTAATGGTAAATTTAAACCCCAAAACCCGACCCGAATAACATATAAACCCGCAAATACTATAACCCGACCTGAATAATTTACTCCGGAGTAAACTGGCTATCCACTATTCACCAATTTCTCACTAACATACCACAGACCAAAATCAAGCGCAACCCCAAGACTCAAGCTAAACAACCATCATCGTCCTCCCTCTTCGTTAATACCCACAAAATTCAGGAATCCCAACTACAAACAGTTGCAGAACTTCTTCAATCCTAAGCAAACAAAACGACCAAATACACCCATGAATAGAAATCGAATTACAAACCCAGAACCACAAATAATTCGAATTCTCATTGACCCATTATCGAAACAAACATAATAAAATGGAAATCCTTGAATTTATGTCACATTAATAAAACTAAACTTGAAACAGAGTTCAGACAAGGAAAATTTTGAACCTTTGGATAAATACCCGTGTCATGGCGCCTCAGATAATGAAAAAAGGGCAATGAAGAGCACTGGTATAGAGCACGGCCAGAAAATGGATGAACCAAAATACTCACCTGAATGGTAGAGGAGCCTCTTGGTGCTTCGGTGACGGGAGAGGGATAGCCGCATGCGAGGGGGGAGAGGGAAGATGGTCAGGGAAGAAGAGCCGCAGGCGAGGGGGAAAGTGAAGAGCTGACACAAGGAATGTAAGGGAAAATTTGGGGCAGCCGGCCGAGGCAGGTGAAGGGCGGGGTGAGCAGCAGCCGGTAGGTTAGGGGAGAGGGAAATAGAGTGGAGGCGCCTGCGAGATGGAAAGGACCAGTCGACGTCTCGACTAGCTCTGGAGGCAAAGTAGCGGACTGGTCGACCGTGAAGTGAAACTGGATTTGGGAAAAAATTAGGGCACGAGTGGTAGATACCGGGTCGGGTAAGGGAAAACCCGAATCCAACCCGACCCGAATGGTTCGGGTCAAAATTTAAACCCGAACCCA
The DNA here is from genome assembly GCA_035235625.1 of Saururus chinensis. Lineage (NCBI taxonomy): Eukaryota > Viridiplantae > Streptophyta > Magnoliopsida > Piperales > Saururaceae > Saururus > Saururus chinensis. The sequence continues at coordinate 12,692,468 of CP141140.1, read as the reverse complement.
ATTCATTTTACCAGTATATTCAAACCCGACCCATTAAAGTCGGGTCGGGTCAAGTTTATAAAAAAAACCCGATCTGGCATCCCTACTTGCTCAAAGACATTATAAGGGCCACCTCTCCTCTGTTCCATTTATGCCTAACTTCATATATCTTCAACTGAGCATCTCATCGTTAATAATCTTCCATATTTGTATCTGAGTCTACAACAAAAGGCTTGAAAGTTTTATAAACTAATAAATCATTTTGTAGAAGAAAAGTATGCAACGCATGTAAATAACTACTCAAATGCGAGGAAGTGCAAAGTAACTTGTGAGCCAAGAATAAAATAGTGCTGTTTTATCTCATAAGCTGAAGTCTAATGTCAAATTTACCAATAAAACAAAAAATCCATAAAAAATTAAAGAAAAAAAGGCTTACAACAAATTTTGATATAGCAAAACCAGAAACAAACTAATGTTTAGAGCTAGAAAAAGAAAAGAGAAATGTACTGGTAAAGCTGCCATCAAAAATTTAGATGTTTCACAGGAAGTGTGTCTTCCCACTACTTGTAACACCGTGAGCAAAGATTGTCCATATGATAAGTGAAAAAACAAAGTGAATATCACCTTTCTACGAACCGACAAATCTGATGCATCAATGTACTAAAACAAGTCACTAAAGCATTTTATTAATCACATTCATACAAACTGATTGGTAACCATCAATTCCAGGGAAGCATTTTTTATATTTTGCTTTAATAATGAGCCAAATGTAAGAAATGCACGTGAAACATTTATTTTTGAGATAATAAGCTAAATGTAAGAAATGCATTTATTTTCGAGATCAATAGCGCACATATTAGTGCAATATTATTTACGCTAATATGTACTAACGTGTGTCATCAATCTAAAAAATAATCACTTCATATGCATTCCTTAGCTCACGGTGAATAGGGAACATACAAAATATTTCTCAATTCAGAGGGGCTTCCTAAAAATTGAGCAATTAAGTGCCAGAGTGATAGTCCTTATTTTTTGCTCTTTTATTTTTGCCAATTATTTCTCTATAGTAAATCTTTCAAAGAACTGGTGGTACCATGATAGCAGAAACAGTTCATCACCACCATATTTCGGAAACTGCACAGAACCTTGACATTTCACATGTATTAGTTGTTACAAACATATTTCCGTACCTTTGCCTTGTATGTGATGAGAAATCTTACTGAAATAAGTATGACCGAATCAAGTAATCCACTCTGTCCTTAAGATAAAATTCGCCCTCCCTTATAAGTGCTTAGGACCTCGCAGACATCTGTCTCCCAGGATAAGACGGTCAACCATACACCGTAGGAGCACTTCCAAGACGGTATATGCAGCGAACTACAGTGAGGATGCTAACACAGACACAGAGAATGAAAATGACGGTAAATCCCAAAATCGGATTCATGCAAAAATCTGTTTCAATGATTTTATAGGAAAGCCCGTTGAAGAAGACAACCATTCTCGTCCAAACGGATGAGTCCATCCGTGAAGGACACAATCGTAAGTGAAAACAAAACTGAACCCAAACCAATTAAATAGACCAAATGAATTTGTCCCAAAATAATAATATCATGTTGACCCAACCTAACCCAACCTAACCCGACCCGGCTGGCTGCGCGTGCAAACCAAACCAAACCAAACCGAGCCGAGCCAAGCCGGTTGGACGGACGAAGGCGGTGGCGCGCGCGTGTGGGTTAGCCCACCTAGGTGCATTGGTCCAACATCTCTCTCCCCCACAAAAGTGGGTTGGCCCAATGGCCTAACATGTAAGGCCAAACTAATGCCTTATATACCAACACCATCAACTTCACCTAAGCGATGTGGGACTATTCACTCCTTCAACCAATTCCCATGTGTTATTCTCATTCAATTATGAAGTGGGTTTGGGCTCTCTCTACCAAATGGGCTTGACCCACTTAGGTAATATGGGCTTAACCCATTTTACAATTCCCACTTCTAACAATCCCCCACATGAATGAGAATTGGCTGGATAACTTATGCAAAACGATGCAGACAAACCGTGAAAGCAATATTAAAAAGATCATGCATGGGGGTGAGGTAGCTTTTGGCTTTAAACCTTCCCTTGTGAAAACTATCGGGTCTACTGGCTAATCAGTGAACGTGATGTCTTGAACTGTTTAGCCGTTTGTGTAAACCGAGACAATAGAATTCACACAATCACTTCTCAGACACATTGTAGTTCTCATGATTGTGTTCATTTCGGCCCTAAACAAACCTGGTTTCATGAGTGCTCTTAGAAGATTTAGCCTTAAAATTCTCATAGAAGTGGCCCCTTCACACTCATATAGGTGATTCTTATTAGGAGTATCCTGCAATACCCCACTCGAACGAATTCAAGCTATAAAAAACCATTAAAAGCAAAGTTTATCCTGATTCACTTTGCAGGCATCACTATCTCATCATAAGAATGAGGACGAGATATTATCTCAATAGTGATTCCTCTTGAATCCCCCACAATTCGGTTGTCCCTTTGAACCTAGATCTTGGGATCTCTAGTCAACAAGGTTGGGTTGCCATTATGGTGATTCTTAATGTATAGGCTTAAAGCCCATTCCCCTCGATGAACTGCTCACTTGTTCTTTGGTCAAACCCTTAGTAAGCGGATCTGCAATATTTTCTTTTGACCTAACATACTCAATGGAAATTATTCCATTAGAGAGCAATTGCTTTATAGTATTGTGCCTCTGACGTATATGTCGAGACTTACCATTATACAAGTTACTTTGTGCCCTTCCTATAGCCGATTGGCTATCATAATGTATGCAAATAGGTGGCACAGGTTTCCCCCACATTGGAATATCCTTTAAAAAATTACGAAGCCACTCAGCCTCTTCGCCTGCTCTATCAAGCGCTATAAATTCAGATTCCATGGTGGATCTTGCTATACATGTTTGTTTCGAGGATTTTCAAGATACTACTGCACCTCCAAGAGTAAAGATATATCCACTTGTGGATTTCGAGTCTTTTGTATCAGATATCCAGTTTGCATCACAGTAACCCTCTAGTACTGCTGGATACCTTATATAATGCAGCCCATAGTTTAAGGTATATCTCAGATATCTAAGAACCCTGACTACAGCCTTCCAGTGGTCTGCCCCTGGGTTGCTATTAAATCTACTCAGTTTACTCACTGAGTATGCTATGTCGGGTCTCGTACAATTCATAATGTAATTGAGACTTCAAATAATTTGAGAATATTAAAGTTGTGATATGCTCTCACCCGTGTTTTTGCTTAAGTGTAATGTCACATCCATAGGTGTTCTCGTTGGACGATTATCATTCTAATTAAATTTTTCTAAGATATTCTCAATGTAATGAGATTGTGATAATACATATCTATCAGATGTTCTAGTGATTTTTATCCCTAGTATGACATCTGCAACACCCATATCCTTCATGTGAAACTGTTTGTTCAACATCTTCTTTGTAGCTTTAATGATATTATCATTGCTACCAATAATGAGCATATCATCTACATAAAGACATACAATGACATAGCCTTCAGGTCTATCTTTCACATAAACACATTTGTCACATTCATTAATTTTGAATCCATTTGACATCATCATTTTGTCAAATTTTTCATGTCATTGCTTAGGTGCTTGTTTAAGTCCATAAAGAGATTTAACAAGTCTGCACACTTTATTTTCTTGACCCGGTACAACAAACCCTTCAGGTTGTTGCATATAAATTTCCTCATTCAAGTCACCATTCAAGAATGCGATTTTCACATCCATTTGATGTATTTCAAGATTATTCAATGCAGCAATAGCGATTAACATCCTAATGGAAGTTATCCTTGTGACTGGTGAATACGTATCAAAATAATCTTGACCTTCCTTTTGCTTGTATCCTTTGATAACAAGTATAGCTTTATATTTGTCAATTGATCCATCAGCCTTCATCTTCTTCTTGAATATCCACTTGTATCCTAGAGGTTTGCTACTTGGTGGTAGATCCACCAACTCCCAAGTATGATTTTGCATAATGGATTCAATTTCACTGTTTACTGCCTCCTTCTAATATTGTGCTTCAGGAGATGACATGACTTCCTTAAAGCTTTGAGGCTCATTTTTCAACAAATAAGTTAGAAAGTCTGGACCAAAGGATTTTGATGTTCTAGCATGTTTGCTACGTCTAGGTTCATCATCCTCTCCCTCTTGGTCTTCACTATTGTCCTTTTCAACATCCAAAGTTCGTTTAAAAGAACTTTCCTTTTATGTAAAATTCTACGGGAAAATATTTTCAAAAAATGAGGCATTCCTTGATTTAATCACAGTATTGACATTTACATCAGGAATATCCGATTTATGAACAAAAAAGCGATATGCACTGCTATTATTGGCATAACCAATGAAGACACAATCAATGGTCTTTGGTCCAATTTTTATCCTCTTTGGATTAGGTATTGCCACTTTTGCTAAACACCCCCACACTTTTAAGAATTTGTAGGAAGGCTTTCGACCTTTCCATAATTCATATGGTGTTTGCAAGGTTTTCTTATGAGGTATTTTATTGAGAATATTATTTACTGAAAGCAGAACTTCCCCCCACATGTTCTGAGGTAACCCAGAATTTATTAACATGACATTCATCATTTCTTTTAAAGTTCTATTTTTCTGTTCAGCAACTCCATTTTGCGGAGGTGAATAGGGTGTCGTCGTTTGGTGTATAATATCGTGTCGTGAACAAAAATCACCAAAAGGTGATTCATATTCCCCACCTCTATCATTAATAGCCTATACAAAATAGGACATAACGAGAAATAGTTCCTACAGTGTAAAGCCATGCCAGTTCTTTTTAAGGTCCTAAAGAAGAACTTCACAAGTGCTAATCATAACATCCAATCTTCTTCATCATATTACAGGCGATAAGCCAATTTAAGATAACAGAGGCAATGGTCTAGATCACATAATATCACAATCAAGAAGTCTTGAAGACCTTGGAAACCAACCAATATAATTACAAGTAGCCTCCAGAATCATACAAATCCTTTCATTCAATGCTTCAACATTTTGATAGACATATTCTACCCATTTCAAGCTCAACTTCCCATACTAAGAATAGATCACGATTGATGTGTATTTTAGGCAAAGAAGCATAAACTAGACTCTTTACCATAACCTACCTAAACAACCAACGATTTTTCATGGACTTAAATCAGTTCGTTTTTTCACAAAGATGCAACTTGTGATATGCACTTATGCAGTTATTGATAGGGGTGGCAGCGGGCCAGGCCTGCCTGACCTACAGGGATAGGAAGAGAGCCCGGCATGGCCCGTGGGCCAGCCTGCCAGGCCCACTCTGGTGGCTCAGCTCCACTCATTTTGTTTGTTTGTTTTTTTTTAAAACATTGGTTGTGGCTAGAGAACCCTGGCCGCAGTGGCCCTCTCCGACCGCAGCTGGGTGGTGCAGCGGCCATCCTCTTTGGCCACAGCTAGGTGGTAGAGTACAGTGGGGCTACGGGGTCGAGGCGGCTGTGACCCTGCTAGGCAGGCCTACAAGCTGGCTCGGGGGCTTAAAAACCCAGGCCTGCCTAGTCTGCTGTAACGACTCGTTTCTCGGTTACGCTTAACCCGGGAGGGTTAAGGGTAATTCGGTAATTTAAGATTAATGTTAAGGGGTTTCATTAGATGAAATACCCGTAGCCAGGTAGAGCTTGGCATAACGAGCATAACGATTCGAAGAACGTGCAAAACGGAGGTCGGGACCGGAAGTTACGACCTCGACGAAAGTAGAAAATAGGTGGGACCCACTTGGAAATAGTGTGATTTGTTGTTTTAAGTGGGTTTGTATCAAAGGGCTCGTCGATACGAGTCCAACGGTACCTAGAACGTGCGAATCCGAATCCGGGGTAGGAAGTTACGCGCGTTTGAAATTTGAGTATAAAAATATAAAAGAAAGGAGGATCGGCGCGGCCCGACGTGCGCCCGCGAATCCGCGAGCGTTGCATTTCGACGGGCGCGCGCCTGTGGGTTTACCCGGCCACGACCCGCGCGCGGGCGCGAACCGCGCCGCGCGCGGTTCGGTGGGCGCCGCCGCCCGAAACCAGCGGCGCCGCTGGTTTTGGCGGTGCGGCGCCGCGGTTTCGGCGCGGCTCGGGGGTCTATATAAACCCCATTTCGTTCCATTTTCAGTCAGATTTTCTCTCACCCCCTTTCTGACCGTTCTGAAGCCGATTAAGGCCGTTCAAGACCCATTTCCTACTAAATCGAGCGTGCTCTACGCGATGGAGGGGTCCTTTCTTCGATTCGCAGACCGTATAAGGAAGAAATGCCTCTAGACAAGGAGAGGTTCTACCCGAGCACCGACAAACTTATTTCTCCCCGTTCTTAAGCATCCTAACTCCGATTTAGTCAATCCAAGAGGCGTTCTTGACTAAATCGAGTATGTTCTACACGATGGAGAGGTCCATTCTTTAATTCGGCAACCGTATAAGGAGGAAACATCCCAAGACAAGGAGAGGCTCCGCCCGTTATCCTCGAGCACCGAACAAGAAATATGGGCCCGGAGCAAGACGGGGTTCTGTCCAAAGTGGTCGAGTTACATCAAGAGAAGTAATCCAGAGTATGGGAGGTTCTGTCCGCTACTCACGGCATAGAAAACGAGAAGAGTCTTCGGCAAGGAAAACGTTATACGTAGTCTTTCGACGCAAGACGAAGAACGTATGGAGGCTAGAGGAAGCTCTGTCTATATCTTCGGATCTGAAGGGGAGGATGCTCATACGAGCAACTCCGAATACCGCTACCTTACGAGTCATGAGGGCAGTAAGCTTTTCTGACCTCCCGTTTTAATTATGCCATGATGTGTGCTATGCCATGATACATGTTTATATACCATGATGCGTATTTATATGCCATGATGTATGCTATGCCATAATACATGTTTATATACCATGATGCGTGTTTATATGCCATGATGTGAGCTTATATGCTATGATGTACGCTTATATGTTATGAAGTGTGATGTCTTGCTCTAGGGTAGAGCAAGACGTGTGATGTGTGTATCCGGTCTCGGCTCAGTGATAGAGCGAGTCGGTTGTTGTGCTCAGTCTCGATTCAGTAATGGAGCGAGATATGCGTATGTGATTTTGATCCCGCTCTGTGGTAGAGCGAGGTGTACGATTTCGTTAACTTCCACTTGACTCCGATATATGACGAGTTTTTGTATACTTCCGATTAAATATTCGGAGATACGTATGTATATGATTTTGTGATGCTTGTTGTGTGTAGTAGCCATTAGGCAGAACTACGTTCGGATCCGATCGTATTGGAATAATATCCGATACGTACGTAGGCAACCAACGGCAATGCAACGTTAGCCCGATCCAAATCATTATAAATAATATATTTTATTCTGTTTTACACGCGACGAACTATGAAGCTTCGTTGTGTGTAAATGGTCGTTACAACCTAAGTCTATGTACGAGGAAGCCTTAAGCTCCGTAGTGCGTAGGCGAACGTTGTACCTCTCGCACTCAGACGATGATTCCTGGCTTAAGGAAAATTTCAAATTCCTATCAGTGATTTTGTGGGCCCGGTTCGGGTTAGGTCGTTACATCTGCTCCCCCGGTTAAGCCAGGCTCTGCTGAAGTGGGGGCAGCCCGCACTTCTGCCACCCTTAATTAGTGACTTGTTAGTTCAACCAAAAATAACCGATGACAGCTTAAAAATAAAGATAGCACAATTCAAAAAACCAAAATAAACTATATCATACTTGCAGTATACTTGTAGATAAAGAAAAGGAACCGTCATGCATAAATTGATAAATAAAAAGAGCCTATTTCTCCCAACTGCGTCCTCTTCCTCCTTCCGGGGCCCTCTTCCTTTGCATGAAATAACAAAAAACCTTTCCCTCGCTCATCCTCTCCCAACCCTGGAGCCCTGGGCGCGTTGAGGAAGCTTACTGTAATAACCTGATTACTTCGTGGAAATTCTAACATAATTTATAAGGAATAAAACACTAAATTAAACTATAATACTTCTAAATATGGTTTCTTAAAAAGATTCGGCCATCTATAAGTCTTGATCGCCAGTAAAGATGTTTGCTTTGCTGGCCAACTTTTCAAATATACCTCCTTCTAACTTGCACATGGGAAGCACCGGGGAAATTTACCTCATGTTAGCTTGTAAAAGCCAAGTGAATTGCTGTACAAAAATATCCACACTTCAAAGAAGTTACAAAATTCTCTTACAATATATAAACTTGTTATTATGGATGCCTTGGCATGATATTACATTGAATAAAAACTCTAATTCATTTATCCGCTGAGATGCAACTTCAACTCAAGAGGTATGCAAAAGGTTCCACTTATTTATCTATGCAATAGTTGCAACTCTAGAGCAATATTTAACAACAAAATAATTGCGCACACGAAACCATATGCATGACAAGTTACTTTACTTGTACGTCAACATAAGATAATGTAAGGTGTTAGAAATTTTGTCACAACATATGATTTTAAAATATATTTTTTAATATATTCTAGTTCGAAGTGTATAAAACTTTTTATTTTATTAAGAGTAATTTACAAAAATAACCCTTAAATATACTATATTTCAAAGAATGTCACCAACTACATAATAATTTTAAAAATGGCTCTGCCCATACACGTGCAAGGAAAATCCTTTATTTTACTCTTTTTAATTTTACCAACCATAAACCAGTGGAAGGAGCCATTAAAGATTTGGTTTCTTTCTCTACAAGGTCAAATATTAAAAAATTGATAAATCGATTAACGATTTGTGATGCACTGAACCCACACCACACGCTTCCAAATGCGCATAGCATCTCTTAGCATTTTTTTGTCTTTTTTTGTGCGGCAGAAAATCTAAATATTTTGCTAGGCTCACCCATCAACAGTGGCTTAGGGTTTCTCCTCCAAGGCAAAAAGAAAGAGACAGTGGGTTAGGGCTCCCGGAAGGTGTGCACCATTGTGGGCTCGCAATGGATTGAAATTTGAAAGCGAACCCGTCAGATAGAAGGATCGAAGTTAAAGAAGTCTCACGGGCCACCGAGAATTTTCTAGGCCCAATAAACTGAAAAAAATTCCCTTCAGACTAGAGTGCCTCCCTATAAAAGTATCAGCGGAAACCCCAATTCCCAAACAAGCGAACGGAGCGAACCCCCTCGCGACGCACGTGAGAAAGTGAAGTGCAGGGCCCGCGGCAGACGTCGTGAGTCGTGACTCCACTTGACCTCATCTTGCACACCGACGAAGCCCTCCGGGGGACGCGTGCTCCCTTAGCACCACTATTAAACTAATGCTATATATCGTGCGCCATGCAAATGCTATACTGAAAAATCAATAGAACCTTTTGCAGAGGAGGTTCCTTAACGACTCGGGTTTTGCTTCCCCGCTCTTGTTTCTTCTTCCCTACCAAATCTCACTTGCCCCGCTCACCGACCTTTGCTAAACCTGGTAATCGCGCTCATCGGCTTCGCAATGGAATTTTTCTATTTTTATTTGCTGCATTTGATTCTTGTCTTGTTTATTTATTTATTTATGAATGCCAATGTTTGATTCGGCCCGTCATCGTCATCCTAGGGTTCAGTAATGTCTGTGCTCGATTCAGCTATTGAGTTTCTGCTTTTTCCGTCTGTTTATATGCGTGTGTGAGCTACTGGTTTTTTGTTTTAGTGGTTGTACAACTGGTCAATTTTAATGTTCGGGAATGCTGTAAACACTCGGTAGATTGCATTGTCATTTCCTGAGTGGTATGCGATTGGAATGTTATATCTTAAATGTTCGGAAGAGAAGCTGATTCGTATTTTTGTTGACCATTCCGATTCCTTTTGTTTCCTATCCTTTTTAGCAATCGAGTACGTTATGCTAGCCCATGATAAAATATGGACGATATCTGAAAAATAAAATATATATTAGGACTGGGATGAAGGTCAGTTTATTGTTTAACGGTTGTTAAATGTTGACGGCTATGTGAATAGGATTTGCATTATTCCTGTTACTCAGATTAGTATTGCTGATATGTGATATGGCCAAACTCGAGCCTGAAAATCTGTCAATATCGTGCATTCTTTGCAATAACTGCAGTAAAGGAGTCTATTCCTTCTAAAATTTTACCTGTTTTAAAAGTAGGGTCAGATTGGGGATTTACCCACGCACAACCCGACCTTGACCCTTTAATGAACGATGTCATGATCTAAGTTGGAGAGATTAGAAAGAAATTTTCTTAGAATTCTTTTTTCTCATATATTTTTATTTTATTTAACAGGCAATTAGTAATTTTTGTGGGGTTTTTATGGTTTTGGACGTGTGTCTTATAATGTTGCAATGCTCTCTCTCTAATTCTAACTTTCTTAAATAACACTAAAAGTGTTTGACATCTATTTATAATGTTGCAATGTATTTGAATTCTTCTAAGATTGGCCCCTGCAAAGATAATGTATAAAATTTTAAGTTAAGAAAAAAAATTTAATTGATGAAAAAAGTAGGGTTACCCGCATACCTGACCCAACCCGTCCTAGGTAGGGTTACGGTTTGCATTTTTGATCCGTTTAATAAATAGGGTCGGGTCATTTAAGTGCACGTTGAGGTTGACCCGACCCAATTCCCAGCCCCACTGGTAAGCATGTGGCTTCATGACCATTATAAAAATGGGAAAGGAAAATGATGAAACTATGAAGAAAATTTGAGAAAGTAAAAAATAAGAAATAACCACACAGTACTTTAACCCGCTTTCATTAGCTGCTTTGTAGAGAAGATGAGAGATAGGAAAAGAGGCTAAAGTGAAGTGTAATATGCAGGTGCTTATGTGGAGGAAAGAGGTAGCCGATTTATATCTCCATGATATAGCTTCTTTTCTTCTTTTTGTTGACTTTTAACAAAAAGAGTTTCTCGAAGTTCTTTATTCTTATGCTTGATTGAAATTCCTACAGTTTTTGCATGGCACGTATCAGTGAGTTGATATATAATGGATTGTAAATTCAAAAGTTTATTGTGTTGTGAGACAATTGAAACTGATGTCTAATTTGATGTGATTACCTGCTAATTTGTAGTGAGCGTTGGACTCCTTGTTGTGCTCATGTGGTCCTTCTTGGTTTCTCTAACCCTCCTTGTGGGGCTGCAATAGTTATTCAGCATGGCCTGCTCAGTAAAATGGAATGCTGTATTCTTCTATATGTTTCTGCTTCTCAATCTTGGCGAGTCCTCAAGCCGTTCAGGTGGATTATGGTCAATCGACATTGGTGGGGAGCTGAAGTTTTCACACAGTTGGCCCGTCTTGACAGCTGGCACATTTGTTCTGATCGCACTTGTACTTTCATTGTTTCTTATAATTGAGCACTTAGCCTTTTACAACCAACCGGAGGTATAATTGTTGCCTTTTTGTTTTTTTTTTAATGAATGTTATGTTTTGTGGACTATGCTGCTTTTCTTATTGCTGCTTTTGGCAGCAGCTAATCCTTTCTCTTTATCTTTAATTTTAGGAACAGAAATTTCTGATTGGATTGATTCTGATGGTTCCTGTTTATGCCATGGAATCTGTAAGCATATCACAGTATACTTGAGTCCTGTCTTCATATATAAAAGGCTTGTGCTTGTTACATAATATATTCCATCAGTGATTGCAATATAGAATGAGTTGATTTTCACATTTTAGGAATTGAATTAATAACATTAGTTTAATGTATGTGCAGTTCTTGTCATTAGTGGATTCTGAAGCTGCATTTAACTGTCAAGTGATGCGAGACTGCTATGAGGCTTTTGCTATGTATTGCTTTGAGAGATATTTGATAGCTTGTTTAGGTATGCACGGCCTCTTATCTGTGATGTTGAATAAATAAATCTGCTCTTTATTATTTTATTTTATTCTTTTTCCTTTGGTGTTATTGCGTATGCATTCTATCCGATTACTGGCATCGCTAAAAATTGTTTGATTGACTGAGAAAGCCATGAAAAGTGATTGTTTTTTGTTGTTGGTACTATCATCATCATCATCATCATCATCATTATTATTATTATTATTATTATTATTATTATTATCATTATCATTATTATCATTATGTTTTTTAAATGTTTAGTAGTGTTTGTAGTGAAACTAGAGAACCTTACAGGCGGAGCCTTTGAAAGATGAGAACTTATAAACTTTCTTGTAGGGGGAGGTGAATGCCTGTGCTGCCTCTGGAACCTACTTGCTGTGTCAAGTTGTAATTACAATGGCAGATCACACTGAACCATCATAATGTTTTTTGCTAAATACATATCATCGAATGTAAATCTGTAAGTGGAACCTGAAAGGTTATGCAGTTGCTATAAAGGTTTAAAATAGAAGTGCCTTATGGTCTTAGAATGACGTATATGGTATCGGTTCAGTTACCGATACACAATACCTAGAAATGTTATTTTGTCCAGTTGCCAAATATTGGCCCAAGTTAGGATCCCTTTAAAGATGGGCAGGCTTTGCCTGCAAAGCTCCCTTGCCAGTAGAGCTGCCAGCTGTGGAGGAAAATGATGGCAAAAGGTGGAATTCATACATGTAGGGGCTAAGATTACTTGTGATTTTGAGAATAACTTAGATTAACAAATATATATATATATATATATATATATATATATATATATATATATATATATAAACTCCGTAAATATAGAGTTAAATTCTTTATCAGGTCACTGATATCGTAAATTAGGTTAGCACAAGTGTATTCTCATGATCCTATTCTTCTTAGAGATTAATATTAATGCTTACAGATGTTAGATCGTGAAAATACATGTTAAAACCGCTTTTTTTAAAATATCGATATCGTTTTTGTTTTACATGATATCTGCAATATATCTTATATCTCTGGCATACTAATATATCTGCAATATCCCGTATGGCAATCCTTGCTTATGGGAAAGTACCTTCAGATAAGGAATGCATTTCAGGGCTCTTAACTTTTTTTATGAAACATGGGGTTTTGGGCTTTTCAAGAAGTAGTTTCAGCCAACACAATGATTTTCGCAATCAAATCTTAATGCCATTTTTAAAATATGGAAAGTTCTTGACTGGAATTTGGTAATTGACTGTAATTATTTGAGATGGTCATCCTGCAAATTTTGTCTAGTTTTTGTGTAAGGGGAGGGGTTTGCTATTGTTTTGGAAGGCTGCTAACTCATGATGATCTCTTGTGTTGTGGCAATATTTTCATAATGTACACCAAATACTTCCATACTGTTATGTGAAACATTATTTTTAAGAAAAACTTGTTTAGTTTTTTATTTCGGAATAGAGCCTAGCTGATGAAGTTTATCTTCTTAGGTGGCGAGGAGAACACAATTAAGCTGATGGAAAGCCAAACTGATATCACTTCCAGTACACCTCTTCTGGAAGCTGCATATGCAGGTGTTGTGAAGCATCCATTTCCACTAAACTGTTTGATGAAGCAATGGTACCTTGGTGCTGACTTTTATCAGGCTGTAAAAATCGGAATTGTCCAATATGTATGTCCCCTTGCATGTTTTAAATTTTTGGGAAGAAGTACACTGGGTATGCATCTCGTCATTGACTAAATTAACTTTCTTCCAGATGATTTTGAAGACAATTTGTGCTTTTTTAGCCATTATTTTAGAATCTTTTGGTGTTTATGGAGAAGGGCAGTTCCAATGGAGATATGGGTAAGTTATCTTTACATGAAGGACTTTCTTTTTCTTTTGCTCCTTTTTGGAGAAGTTTTTTTAGCCTTAATTTATGATGTATCTCTATATAACAATGTCAATGGCACTTTGTGGTTAGAATATGAAAAAAAAATCTGTGCGCAAATACAATGATCTAAATTGGACGTGAATCTGTTAATTTATACCTTATCTTATGTGTACAAGATGCTAAATGCTTATATTATTTTAATGTTCACACTACAACTTACACCTCGTGGTTCTTATATCTGTTCCTCTCATCTATGAACTGTGTGATTGAGCAATAATTTTGCAGGTAAGAGTGCTTGGAATAATTTTGTGCAAGAAAAAATTGTACAATTATGTTAGTTTAAAATAAAAAACCCTCATAAAAAATATAAATAAATAGTACGACATATGTAAACAGAGAAAGCATAATCCAATAAACAAGAAAAAAATTGGCTTCTTAATCTCTGTAGCTAATATATGCTAGCAGTGATATCTATGGAAAACTGTTCAATTTTTCTGATCTATTCAGCAGTAACTATCTATTCATTTTGAGAGTCTGTTTAACCCAGTGACTCATAACGCGTATGGCTATTTATGAAGGCAAATTAAGTGAATATTATGCACAGGATTTTTATATGGGGATGTTGGGCAATCAGGGTTTTAGCATTTCATAGGTCTGATTCTGCTACACTATTTTTTTAGTCATGTCTATATTGTAGTATTAATGCTCATTTTACTGTGATGCAGCTATGCATATATTGCTGTCGTACTAAATTTCAGTCAGACGTGGGCCTTATACTGTCTGATACAGTTCTATACAGTCACTAAAGAGAAGTTGGAACCTATTAAACCTCTTGCTAAGTTTCTAGTTTTCAAATCCATTGTCTTTTTGACATGGTGGCAAGGTGTGATAATTGCAATTTTCTTCTCCATGGGCTTTTTTAGAAGTTATCTCGCACAACAGTTAAAAACTCGAATCCAGGATTACATCATTTGTATTGAGGTAAAAATTAAGCTTTTATATTATTGTTATTTCCTATTCTATTGTGACTTATGATGTGAAGTGCTAAAATTTTTCAGGGGTATTTGTGGAATCAAGGTTTTTCTTTATAGTAATATGATTTTCTGTGATAGTGATATTGACAGCTTGGCTAATTTGCCAGGAGGGTTTTTTTTGTGAACTTCAAAATTTGAATTTACCATTAAATCTACTAAATAGTAATTTGTATTCCTGAACTCAACAAAAAAAAATGTTGTGCTGTGGTTTCCTGTTAGAATTTAGATGAGAAATGTCTGTAACCTTCATAGTTAGACGACATGCTTCAGGTTTAACGATTTTAGTTATGCAGAAGCTTGAATCTGTTCAGCACTTTTTCAATGACTTTTGATTAGGTACGTCTGTCCTATTTCTGCTTGTGTTTGGATATGGAGACGATTTGCTTGTTATTACAATGTGTAAGAATTCTCTAGAGAGGGGAATACTGAATAAGGAGTTGTGTATATACACCCGACTAGATGACAGGCTTTATTACAGGCAGACAGAAGCGCACACAAGAGGAACCACATGGTCCTTACGCATATAGCTTTTCCTAGCATACTTCACGGGTATCATTACTAAATTTAGGCGAGGGATTAGTAATGGGATTAAGATGCAAATGCATCACTGAATCTGGGAAGAAAGATGAAAGCATTTAAAATCTGTATGTGTTGCATTACTATTCTCTGCTCACCATAGCACTCTCATTCACACGACACATGCAAATTAACACCTGGAAAGAACAGAGAGAGCATAGGAAATAGGAAGGATTTTATTCTCTTGGCTGGTGCACAGGTATTATAGCACACGGGGCCTGGTCATATTGCTTTTGGAATGTTTACATATTGCGTACCTTACTTTGGGGAAGATATTATATTATTTTATTTATAAATTATCCATTTCACATGGTTTGCTAATTTACTTCTGCCTTTTTTTTTGTTGAGATTATGCTGGTCCTAGTATTATATTACCCATATATGATTTTGTGTATGCAGATGGGAATTGCAGCTGTGGTTCACATATATGTGTTCCCAGTTAGGCCATATCGGAGAGGAGAGAGGTGCGTTCGTAATGTGGCTGTGATGTCTGATTATGCATCACTCGGTGTCCCACCTGATCCCGATGAGGTTAGAGATTGTGAGAGGTCTACCAGGATTTGCCTTGCTCAGCCTGATGAGAAGGAAACAGGGTTGAGATTTCCCAGAAATCTTCGTGATGTGGTTTTTGGCAGCGGCGAAATTGTATGATTTTAACTTTCTCATTATGTGAATGTGTGAAGTCTCTCTCATTTTGTGAATGTGTATAGCTGGAAAGTGGAACCCGAAGGGGGCCATACAGAAAAAGAGCCTGATGATTTGGCATCATTATGATGGAGATCTCAGTGTCTGAAATTTGAGCTACTCTAAGACAGTTAGATGAAACGGCAAGGCAACAGGCGCCTCACGCCTTGAGGCCTAGCCATCAGAATGGGCCAAAGTATGGGCCTCTGTTTCATTGGACTCTTTCAGTTCCCTTTCCCACACGACTGGATTCTTTTGGAACCAGTGTATAGATAGCCTTTGTAGAGCTCCTTATGCACAAGCTTGTGGTTGGAATTCTGAGTGAGATTTACTTATTTCTGGAAGTTGTCTTGATAGGTGCAATGTGTAGCTGATGAAGCGAGCAGGATGTCTTTAATTATTTTTACCTTAGGGTGTGTAGCCTTATAAATATTTCACTACACTACAGATCTTGTGTTGAAATAAAACAAGAGTTGTGAGCTTTCCATTCATGTGATAGGTTATGAAGTCATCTAAAAATTTGCATTAAAAAGTAGTGATGTCTTGGAAGTTTGCGCCATTTTCTCATTTCCATTTTTAACAGCAAATGTGAATTTAACCTTGCATCATTTAATTATTTAAGTTTTCTGTTGGCTTTTCTTTTCAGATTGTGGATGATGTGAAGTTTACTGTGTCGCATGTGGTAGAACCTGTCGAACGTGGAATCGCAAGACTAAGTGATACATTCAATCAAATTTCTGAAAATGTTAGGCGACATGAAGAGCAAAGGAGAAATTCTAAGGACGATTCTTATCTGATTCCCATGAGCTCGTGGACTGAGGACTTTCCACAAGATAATCTTTTGGAAGGAAGCATCAGCGACAGTGGATTAGCCACTGGTAAGAGATCTCACCACCATGCTCGAGCATCCATACCAAATTTAAAAGTCAGCAAGTTGGAGGCATTTGCTGGTCATTCATTAGACAGATGATACAACAGAAGATAAACGTGAAATGTGGCATATTAAACTGACGCTTTGGGGCCTTGTTATTTGTCTGAGTCCCATTATAGCAGAGTGCCACCTCACGTGTTTACATGTAAGTTTCTCAATTTTGATGTTTAGTTATGTAATATCTTACATCAAGAGTATAGTACCTAACATTTATTTATCATAACTATTTATACTGCCTTTTTTTCTTAGCTTAGCTTTGGCTCTATTTATAGCTGCAAGCTGCTTTTTCTATCATCTGAAGTAAGATTGCTTGTGGATATTTTTGACAGATAGGCTTATGTCCTTTTAACAAAATAGTAGGGAAGATTAGCGTCAGCTTAAATGTTGGAGTACATGCCATAGTGACACGTTCAAGTTATTCTTGTTATAGTTTGTTGTAATACTTTAATCAGTTTTATTCGTGAAGCAGCTGATATTTTAATACTGAACTCTTGCTTTGCAGGAAAATTGTACATATGAGATTATTAGGTGTAACTTGTGATATCTCCCACAGTAGAGTATCTGCTGCATGCCTAAGTACAGAAGACTGACAACAGAGTACAGTAACAAAGCAGGTGCCACCAGACTGTTGAACACTTTGTCATTGTTTTTCTTCATACGTGATTAGCAAGGACTAACAACAGGTTTTTGTTCAAAACTCTATAATGACTATGTACATCTGTGCAATATTTGGAGTACTGAAAACAATTCTTTATTGTGAATACATTGTTTAAAGCTTTAAGGCTCTTATAGGAACCTTCACTAGATAGAATTTGTGTGAATTTATCTATCCATTGGGCAAGAGGCAGTCTTTGTAGCAGATGATAATTACAGGGGTGTCTTGGCATACTTTTTTATGTCTAGCGGAAATTTGTGTCAATTCTGTTTTAACTAGGGGCAAAGTGGACTAGCACTCCCGGAGGTAGTAGTTTCAAGAGGCACAGACATAAGATTCTGAACATAAAAGCTAGGCTTTTTCATTTTTTAACTTTGCAGCTCGGGGTCTCCAGTAAGGAAATGCTGAAGGATAATAGTGGCTCATTATGCGGTGGTGCGATCATCACCTTGGCAGCTGCCCAAATGTACCACGTACCGAGAAGAAGTGGTAGCTTGGGTCTAGAACAAATATATTATCCATTAAAGGAACTGCATGTATTGCAGGCTGGGGTGTAGAAAATTCGATTTTTGGCTGGCTAAAGTGAGTAAAATATTTTATATGCCTTTACAGCTTATGATAAAGTCTGAAATTATTAATAAATATGTAGTGAAAATGCTAAAGCAAATTTTCTACGGGATAAATGTGTCCTGAATCATCAAACAAAATTGGATTGACCCGTTACCTGCTCGTGTACTTCTTGGATAATGGATTTGGAATGGCTACAGGGTTGGGAGAGGAGGGTGGATATGGGAGAGGATTTGGCCTTTAGCGATTTCAACTTGATATCCTTAACATTTATCTGCTAGTAGGGGATGTACTGTAGAAAAAAGATTGTTGGATCTGGAGGGGTAAAAACTTGATGACGTTGGAACAGGAGAATGTGTAGTGCCGCCATTGCTGTGATATGTTAATTTATGGGGTTGGCTCAACTCCGCCGTTGTGGAACTTGAAATTATAAACATATTCTTTCCTCGTTATCTATAGCATTCTTGGTGCAGCTAGTAGTTCAATATGACAGTTAAGCTGTACAATTAATTTTTGCCTGTTTACACAGCTTCATGATAATTTTAGTTTCAAAAGCTAGCCAGGCCATTGAGGGTAGGGGGGTATGGGTTGGGTAACGCTTTACCCATACCCTACTTATTTTTTATTTCTTCATTAATTACCTATATTGGCGGGTAATAGGTAAACAACCAACTGATTAATAAATAATAATACAAAATAAATTATCATAAATTATTTATATTTTTTAAAAGCTTAACCAATGTATTACAAGCTCAAGGACGAGCAATATTGCATACACAAGCTTTACACTTTATACAAAAAAATATATAATAAAAATATGGCACTTTATATAAACTTATATAAAAAAATTAAGACTTGAAAGTAATTTTTATTACTCAAAGTATATTGATTATTGTACCAAAATGCTACAAGATATAGCACTAATTTTATTACATATAGAAACCTTACTTTTCTAATAAGTTATAATAAAGTTTTTAAAAACTAGGTACTTATCAAAACTAAAGAACATGACATCAAAAATTAAAAAATAAAATCTCACTCCTCACTCAACACAAAATTCTCTCACTCGTTATTCACTCCCCTACTACGATTCATCGAGAAAAAAATTTATATTTACTCTTTAAGATACACATTCTATGCAACAAGCATAATATAAGAAGACACAAAAATTAACCCGTCTTCTCTTCCATTTTCTCCATCATAAGTTTGCATTATAAATTTATATATATTTTTTAAAAGCCTATTTAATGTATTACAATGAAAGTACAAAATGTTCCATGTGTAAGACATTTTCCTTAGGTAACATATACAATTGTGTTTTAATATATAATTTGGGTAATGGGTAACGAGTATGAATAAGGGGTTACTCAGACCCTACTCGCATAATAAATGGGTAGGTAAAATTACCTACTTATTTTACCCGTTAATCAATTACCCGCCTTCAATTTTTGGGTCGGGTGAGGCGGGTAATTGGTTATCCATTTACAACCCTAATTGAAGGTGGAGAAGTGGCACTCCGTGTTTTGGGCAGCCCATCCCCTTGCCATGTCCATTGTAGACCCCTAACCTACTTGTAAAAAGAACTAGGTGGGCTGCCCAAAACAAGGGTGAGAAAGTAGCCATCGGTGGGAAAAATTAGAACCTTTCATTATGGGTGGTTTGTATTTTGCAGTCTCGAAACAGTTTCTTTTGTCAAAAACTTGACATTATGTAGTGGTCAAGTGTTACGAGTATTTAAAAGATTTAGTCTCAAGGTAGTTTCTTTTGTAAAAAAATTGACCTTATGTAGTGGTCAAGTGTTTGAGTATTTGAAGGCTAACCAGTCGTGGATTTAGTCTCGGGGCAGTTTCTTTTGTCAAAAATTTGATCTTATGTAGTGGTCAAGTGTTACAAGTATTTGAAAGCCAACCAGTCGTGGATTTAGGTAGCCTTTACCTGTTGGAGAAGTTCTTTCGACCTTGTGACTTGATTGATCATATAAAGCTTTAATCTTTTAATTCAATGAACATCATAAGGTGGCTGAAACGGATAATGAACACCTTGTTAAAATGACTATTTTAAAACATGGAATTTGATGTAAGAGATGCACTACAATGAGCTATGCTTCAAGGCATGAATCACTTTCTTAAAAATAATATTTACCCCCATCAAATCTTTGATTTTGGTATGTAATCAGGAACTTCGCAAATCTGTTCTTAAGATACAATAAAGTCTATCATATTTGCCTGTAAATTACATTTTTGAAGATAAATCTACTTTTTCCTTTAAAACAATAGGTCTACCTTGTCTTCTATTTTACAGGAAGGAGAATTTAAAGAAGTTTTGATGATATCCAAGTGATAAAATCAAAGCTATATTTTTCTGAGTGAAAAACTCTTATGTATATAACTTTGGGATGAATCCCATTTCAAAGAGATGAATCTCTTCATTTAAAACTGAAAATAAAATTGAAATTAATTTTAAAACTATCATGATTAATTGTAAACCTGTTGTTCAACATCTTTAACAGATCCATAGATCATTTTTCGGATCGATCGATCAAGTTACTATAAATTGATTTCTGTGCCCCAATTGGTCTGTTTCGGACCGATTGATCAATAATCTTACTGTTAAGAAATTTTTATGGTCCTATCGATTGCCTTGATAAAAATTTACAAACTTTAACATTGTCAGGATCACGAGAACTGTCGCTGCTTGGAGCTTGTAACCTTATGGGATTCAAACTCTTTTGCATTCCATTGCCAGGCCGCCTCTTTATAAAAACACATTAAGAAAATGCTGATATTTCTATTTCTATGGAACTTCAATTTCAAACGTGTCGTGTGTGGCATTTTAAAAGAAACGTGCGGATCCGAGACCAAAGCTCTTGGTCAACCTTGCTCATGGTCGACCTTTCCGTGTTTGTGGTGAATGAACTAGGATAGAAAGCCCGCCTTTGATGACTTGCGGTATAGTGACATATTATCTCATCAAATAACAATGCACCTAAAGGGACAAGGGCATTTTATTTATCAAAAGAAATTCAATATTTGATAAGATGCAAACATTGATTTGACATCCCGCATTGGCTTTACTTCCAAACCATTCTTGATTGGACAATGCCGGCCATACAATTTTCGTGAACGGAACTCTACTTTTGAAAATGTCAATCGATCCAGTTCACCTTAGACCACAACATTATTGTTTTCTGAAGCAGAAAAAATCAAATTCGAACTCGACCATTCTTAGAAGAACCATGAACGTTAAGTTTCACACGTGATAAAACTACTTCATCACTCCAAAACTATTAATTTTTCAGACAGTAGCTATGATGGCATGACGTAAACCTAATGTCGCAGGAAGCATTTTTCTTCTTAGAAATAAGCTGTCAAATAATCATAAACTACAAGTGTAAAGAAAGCGAATAAAATATTCCCCTTGCCCGAATCATATCTGTATTATTACCTCCTCCGAAAACAAAGTATCTAAATTGTAAAATAAGTAAAATTTAAAGAAAGAGTTATCTCATAGCTAATTAATGGAGTCGGATTAGGTGAGTTCAAGCATGAGAAACACGCAACATTACTAATTCGATCGAAGAAGATTGGATTTGACTGTAGCAGAAAATACACTTCAATTTTCTGGAAAAGTCGTCAAATTATTAAGAAAAATGTAGCTGTTTAGACCCCACTTTTTTCCTTTGTGTCCCTCATATTTTTTTTACCTCAACCTTTTTTATTAAAATATTTTATTCCCTATAAATTTATAAATAAATAAAAAAATATACCCCACTTCTCCCATTTCCCCTTCTTCTCCGGTGGAACCTTAGTTGCTGGCACTGGTGCCAACACCACCGATGGCCAACTGGCCATGGCCGACAAGCCGAATCTGACCGGCACAACGAATCTGGCGGCGCACGGCCAGATTGGCCATGCAGGCCCATGCTGTGCACGGTTAGCATTGGCCTACAAAGCCCTTTTGGTTGTGCACTGCCAGCACAGCCAATGGCCAGATCTGGCCATGCATGGCTTGCACAACCGGATTAGCTACACATACTAGATTTGGCCAACGCAGCCAGACTAGCCGCGTAGGCTAGATCTGGCCAACGCAACCAGTCTGGCGTGTTGTTAGTCCTACGCCTGGATCTTGCCATCGGAGTTGTTGACAAAGTCAATATCACCGTCGCCAGAGTATAAAAGAGAGAAGTTTAACATACGGAGAAAGTACGAGCAAAATGAGAAATAAAATATGAGGATAAAGTAAACAAATTACTTTTTTAATTTTATTTTAAAGGACACAAAAAAAAAAGGTTTAAATAGCCACGTTCTATTAAAAAACACAAACTGCATTCGTCACAATCCCATCGTCTTGTCCAACTCCACATGCCCACCTGCCGGCTGCCACCACGACCCCTTCTCCGTATAAGTGGAATTCCGTCTTTATATATAGCTGCCCTCTACATCTAATTACACCAGTGATCAGAAATGGATGACAAGTACAGAACTCACATAGGTGGGGAGGAGGAGAAGAACACCAAGTGGAGATTTGGAGCTCCGCCAAACTATGACGTGGTAAACAGGCTCTTCGAAGAAGGCCGTAAAAAGGTATGCACACTCCTCGATTACTTTTTGTTTTATTGGCAGTAAAAGTAAAATGATAATTATCCAATTAATCTGTCCAATGAAATTTTTTAACTGAGTTTTATTATTAAATAAGCATATAACCCCACGTGAGTTTTAAAATTTTGTGTGAGGTCCACATGTTTTGTTCAATCAAAACGCAATTAAAAGGGTTCATTGGACTGATTCGTTGGACGTATATAATCTGGCAGTAAAAACTAACCTCTTCTGGCTTTTTTTTTAGCTACATGTCTTTAGGCTTCAACTTATCGCTTAAAGGCAAATATAGCTTTTTTGTATGCGATCGATCTTTAATGTCGTCGTTGTTTTTTCACTCTGAAGGTTTGGCCCGAGGGAACCCTTGAAGAAAGAGTTCAACACCTCGTGAAGACATGGGAAATGGAGATTTTTCACAAGATGGATGTCAATGACTTTAAAACCATAAACGCCCAGAAGTTCACCATGAGCATCAATGGTAGTTACTGTTGGTTGATTTTGTTTTTCATGTTAGGGCACAATATGTTACATGCAAGAGATGTAATAAATCACTGTACAATTTAGTATCTGCACAAGTGTGTAAACACTAGCTGTTCCCTGTTCTTTTACTTTCATGGCGATCATGATTCATCCTCACGTCTTCACATGTCTCAGGGAGGCCAGCCGTGCGTCTGGAAGAGGTCGTGGAGCTTGGTGGGTACAATGTAATGCTGCAGTCCTCTTTACCTGAGAGCCTCCGGAGCTATGATTCATCAAAAGAAACCACTGCATCATCGCATAAGGAATTCACCACGGCTTTTCCTAGGGGGTTCGCCTGGGAAGTGTACGAAGCTTACTCGGGTCCGCCTGTAATCGTCTATAAGTTCAGGCACTGGGCTTTCATGGAAGGGTCTTTCAAGGGCCATGCTCCTACTGGAGACATGATTGAGTTTTATGGGATCGGCATCTTTCATGTTGACGAGTCCATGAGAGTTGAGAAGGTGGAGTTCTTCTATGACCCGGGCGAACTGCTGGCAGGTCTCATCCGGAATGGCCCTGAAGATTCAAATCAAGCTTCTCAGAGTTCAACTCTAATTGGCTGCCCTTTTCTGAACAAAGTTTGAAAACATCAACTTAAACTACCATATACGTCGTGCCAACCAATGACTACAGTGGCTACTGGTTCGCGTTATATCTTGGATGGCTCTTCCTATATTCTGTCAATAATGTGTTCTCACACATATACACACAAATTAAGTGTTCATTTTTTTTTCCTTCTGCTTTCTTGAGTGTTTCTTGCTTGTGATGTCCCATCAATAAAAATTGAAGTCCATTGACCTGTTTAGTTGGGTTAAACCGCTGCCCGCGAAAAAGGGTTACAACTAACAACTGATATAATATTTAGACCGCCCCAACATATACTCATTACCCGCCAAAACAAAAAAATATTGAGCTTTTTAATTATTATTACTCAGTCCCCCCATAGTCACCCCCTATTCTACTACTAGCCAACCCAACACCTTGTACCTTCTCTTCTTCTTCACCGGCGCAAAACTTCTTCTCTATGGCGTCAGTGCAAAAAATGATGGCCCGAAAAAATCAACATACAATATTGTGGGGAAAAAGAGAGTTGACTTTATTGTGGAGAAAAAAAATGCATGCCTTGTAATCCCCTGGTGACGATTGACCAGCGTTGTCTCTGATATATTAATTTTTTTGTTTATTTATGTTACATAATAGGGAGGAAGAAAGCAACAACAAGCATAAATTAGTTCTCATGGCTTTTGCTTTAAATTGGATTTTTCGACTTGCCACTGTATTATTTCACCCATCTCTCTCGCTCATTGCTTGAAAGGCAAGGTCGCAGTGCCCTTTTCTTTCAAAGGCTTGATAAGACACACCGAGAGTACTTCAAAAAGAGCGAGAAACATTCAAATATTGATTTTTTTTTTGGAGCGGCAATATTGATATCTTACCTCAGATACGTAGAGGTCTGTAGGAAGATTTATAGGCCCACAATATTGTGCCTTGTGCCTTGATGAGTTGATTTCGTACCTGTCTATCTCAATTCATATTCTGTTGACTTTTTTGATATGTTCTTCTAAAAAATTGGAAAAGGAGGAAGAAGGGGGAAGGGGAGTAAGATTGTCGTGGTTGCCGTCGCCAGCAGTAGAGTATTGAGCTTTTTCTTATTATGAAATATTGTTGGGGTGGGAAGGGTAGGTATGAGCAATTTTTTAAGCTCTATTGGGGTATAGAAAGAATTGGGGTCCTGAGTATACGGCTATACGCTGGGGGGAATAGACGTGTTCGAATATATATCCGTCTGTAACATTTGAATAGTCATAAACAGTGTTGAGTTGCCATGTAAAATGTTTTTGGTCCTAACATATGGTCTCGGCATGGTCACGGAGTACAGTAGCTATGCACGTTTTTCGCTTCATAAAAGATGCAATCACAAGCCAACATACATCAAAATGGCTATAAATATATGGTGCTTTTATGCACTAGTTAAGAAAAAAAATCATAATTTCAGTTTTCTTTCTTGCAACTTTAGTCCATTAGATTCAAAAATTTCCTTATGGCTTTCCTTTTTGAGTTTTGGTTTGTAGAGAATTAGAATTCCAGGATTGGTTGTTTCATCCCAAAGGTATTTTGAGTAATTTTAAAAAGTGCAATTTGCAAGCAGTGTTTGTGTGGCTTCAATATATCTTGAGATAAAATTTTTGGAAATCTTCTTGCATACTGATGCGATCAATTGGTGAAGACTAAATATTATTCTTAGGAAGATGATTTTATTCACGCCTTAAGCAATCTTCATAGTTGCAATGTAGTTCCTGCAATCACTACTCTCTGTAGTTTCCAAGCAGCACGTGAGAAATTTCCATTTCATCTGTGGGAGTACTCTCCTTAACAAACAAAGGTTTAAATCTTTATTAATCAATTTTTGAAAATAAGTGGGCATAATACCTTACATTCCACAACAAAAAAGTGGTAAAAAGAACAAATAGGAAAATAATTGAAATAGTAAATTTTATTTTATTATATTTAAGGTTAATTAAAGATTTTTTAGGAGAAGCCTTATTGATAGCTTGGCATAATTTGAATAGGTTTTACATAAAGAACACTAATATTACACCCCATGAGTCCCAAAAGAACAAAAAGTGTAATTCGAGTTATTTAAAGTTTGGGTTTATAGAGAGATTGTTCGATTTCCCAAAGCTAATATTACAATAAAAATGACTATTTGTGATATTTTTATTAGTATCGCAATAAAAAGCGTTGCTAATAAGTAATAACTGCCTTTTGTGACTATTAAAAAAGTGACAAAAAATTACTATTTGTGACACTTAATCCTAAACGTCGCAAATAGTACTAGTATTTGCAACGCTTGATACAAGGTTTCTCAAATAAAATAATTTTTTTTATCAAAAAATTATATACTATTTGTGACGTTTATGATTAAACGTTGCAAATAGGAAATAGTATTTTCGATGCTTTTATATAAGCGTCACAAATATTATGTTTTATTTTTAAGAAAGTATTTGCGACGCTTTTAAAAAAATGTCGTAAATACTATATTTTTAAAAAATATATATAATTTTAATTTTATTTTTTACTATTTAAATGTATAATATATTATAAATAAATAAAAAAAGACTAAATTAAATTCCCATACTTTCTCCTCCTCCAACTAGAGTCTGGCGCCCCTCCCGCTCCTCCTATTTTGGTAGGTGTCAAATTTCTTCTATTCGAGAGAGAGATATCAATCTAGAGAGAGAAAGAGAGATCGATCTAGAAAAAAGATAGAGAAAGATAAAAGAGAGGGGTGAGAAGAGAGATAAGAGAGGAGAGAGAGAGTAAAAAATTTTAGAGAGAGAAAGAGAAGAGAGAGAGATTAAAAAAATAGTATTTGCAATGCAAATATGAGAGAGAGAGAGCTTTAAAAAAATAGTATGTGACACAATTGTATTTGCGTCACAAATACTTAATATATTTGCGACAGTTTTATGATTATTAACGATGCTTAAAAACGTTGTTAATAATCTTCTTTCGTATCATATAAGGAGAAGAAATTAGGCATTAAATGTATTTTCTTGGGCTATGCTCAACATAGAAAAACTTATAAATTTCTCATTAAACCTAATGATTTTATTGATATAAAAAATTATAGAATTAAGGGAAACAATCTTTTATGAAAATATATTCTCTACCATTTCAAAAATAATAAACTAGTAGAGTAGGTGAATCATGAAAAGTAACCTCAAGGAATGATGAAACTAATGATACTAGAGTGCAAGTGGAAGTAAATGGTACCAATTAAATAGATCTAAGAAGAAGGAAGAAAATGAGGACTAAAAATTATTTTGGTATAGATTTTGCAATTTACTTGGTCGAAGGAACACAATAAACTATTTCACAACAAATGGAATTCACTTTGTCAGTTGAACCAGAGGCACTCACTTTTGACGAAATAATGAAATCTCAAGATGTTGCCCTTTCGAAAGTGGCAATTAATGATGATATGGATTTCATAAGGGGAAATAAAACTTAGAAATTTGTTGACTTACCCTCTAGTCCTAAACTTATTAATTGCAAGTGGATTTTCTAAAAGAAAATCAAGATAGATTTGACCATTAATAAATTTAAAGTTAGATTAATGATTAAATGCTTTAACCAAAGGGAAGGCCATAATTATTTTGATACAAATGCGTTTATAGTAATTATTAGAGTCTTAATTGCCTTGACCTCTATTTATAACTTTGATATACATCAAATAGATGTAAAAATAACTTTTCTAAATGGTGAACTTAATGAAGAAATATATATGGAGCATGAAGGTTTTGTTGTAGAGGGAAACAAATAGAAAGGTTGTAAATTAATCAAATCCCTTATTGATCTTAAACAAGTTCCTAAATAATGACATGAAATTTTGATCAAGTTGTTATTTTAATTGACTTCATAATTCATCAAGCTTTCAAGTGTGTATAACAAGTTTTGTAATGGTAAAAGTATAATTATCTACTTGTATGTTGATGATATATTAATAATTGACACTGATGTAAATAATATTAAAATAATTTTGTTATCAAATTCTGACATGAAAGATATGGGTATTGATGATGTTATCTTAGGTATATGAATCATAAAACAAGATAACAACCTAATGTTTTCCGAGTTTCATTATATTGAGAAAATACTAAAGAAGTTTGATTAATTTGATTGCATAGGGGCCTACTATGCTAAGAGAGAAAACTCACCCCTCATCTTACTAAGAGGAGGAAGGGTACCATGTAGCTCACTTTTTGAATCATAGTTAAGGTTGTTTCCTAATACTAGTAGATATGTTTCTCAATTACAATATGCTAAAGTAATTGGTAGCTTAATATATTTATGTTTTTAATAGGTTTATAATGGTTTTTCCATTGTGGTGATATAGTTACACAGACACCTTCAATGACCTTTATAAGTGTGAAAGTATAGTCACTTTCTATAAGAAAATATTTTATCTCTAGAGCACTTATGAAATTAAGGTACAACACAAGGCAAAAAAAGTGTGTCAATCAATTTTGAATACTTAAAAGATTATATAGTTTTATGTGTGAGAATGAATTTGGTAGGTCAAAATGGATTGTTCAAAGACATGTTTACTATGCTCTATTGGTTAATTTTGATAAGTTCTCACTAAGTGAATGGTTCAAGTTGTAAGATATTGTCACGTAAGCCTTTGAGTTATATTTTTCTTATATTCTTATTTAGAAAATGATGGGGAATGTTCATGATTTTCAAAATAACCAACATTTTTTTTGTTAGGTGTCTTTCAAGAGAATTGTGTGTTTATGACCAGATTAATTAATAGTTGATTTGTGGAGCTTGTCCCAATTTGGAAAGTTTGAAAACATTGAAAGGCTAATAATGATAGGGGCGGAGGGGAAAAACTCAGCCAATGGGTGTCGTCTTTGGAAACAACTAGAGATCAAACAAACCAGTACAACCCATTGAAAAAAACTCAATCACAAGCCAATTTACATCAAAATGGCTATAAATACCACTAGCTAAAGAAAAGAAACTCGAGAGTTTTCCTTCTTCTTTCTTGCAACTATAGTATACCATATTCACAAATTTCCTTCTAGCTTTCCTTCTCTAGAGTTTTGGTTTTTGCAAAACTAGAAATACAATAATGTTAATTGTTTCATCTTGAAGGTATTTTAAGTTGTTTCAAAAGTTCAAGTTGCAAGAATATTTGTAAGATTTCATTATATCTTGAGAACAAAATTGTGGATATCCTCTTGCACACCATTGTGATTAATTGGTGGGGAAAATACTATTTTTAGCATAGTGGTTTTGTTCAATCCTTAAAGCAATCCACTAATATGTTCCTAGTTAGATTACTATCCTAGTTAGATTACTTCTTTTATTTTTCAGATTAATCTATTTCCCAATTTCTTCATGATTAGTCTTGCTTACCTTATTTTAATAGGAGTACTACTTTATTTTTTTATAAATTTTAGTACTTAACCTATTTTAAAGTAAATAAAAAATTAAATTATTTTTATTTAATTTTCTGCCCTGATCCTTTTCTTATCTCCTCTTTTTGTTTAATTATTCCTGTGTAGACCCCTTGGCCTACACCATCTACATGTTGTTGTGCAGCTCCTCCAATGTCCACCACTCAATCCAGATTTCAAGCCTCACATAAGAAGATTTCCAACAAAATATAACCTTAAAAATTATATATTCACCAATTTTTAGCTCACTTAGTGGTTTACTATTTGAAACATAGAATGATATATTGGTAGAATGAACTTTGTGTTGAGGAAAATGACATATAAGTGTAGTAAAAGATTTAGGTGGCATAAAGTGCAATGAAATTTATAATCATTCTTGGAATCAAGCTTAAGGTTATTATTGATTTTATTTTCCAATTAAAACCATAATTACATGTTCAAACTTTTTTCTATAATTATTTAATAAATTGATGTAATTGTTTTTACATACATTTGCTGACCTTGTTTTAATCTTGTAGATTGTATGATTGGCTTCACACCTTCAATCTAGTTAAACTACTTTGTAATAGCATTTTATGTTATAGTATGCATTTATAGTAGGAGGTGTCAAAGTTTAGATTTCCAATTGAGCATACATTAATACATCTTACATGAATGTTGACAGTGGCTTTGTGTAACTTAACAAGCAAAAGTATACTAGTCTCACGATTTCATGCAAGTCATCTTCATTTTTTGAGGTAAACTAGTCATACTTCATCTGTAAATAAACAAAGGTATGAGTCGATATTGTGCAATCAGAAGACAAGGAGGGACATGAAAATTTAACCAGGGAGAGGTCCTCCTCCCCCTCCCTAGGTGCCACAGGCCCAAGTCAAATTATGGAGAAGTCCTATTTATCATGTTATGTTGTTCTACATTCGCAACCTTTGAGCTTCCCTAGAAAAGTATTTTCAAAATATCAAGTTAAAATATTTTCATAAAAGGAAAATGAGAAAGAAATAAACCCTCCTCAAAATATGAATCATTCACTAATGAAAGATTATATGCAAATATTTGTACCTTGAAAGAATATTGTTAAGGGATAGAATAGGACGTCATTACTTTAACATCAGTCTAATCCCTAATGATATATGCTTTCGAAACAAACTTTATTTATGACTCGAAAGAATTTCAAAAATGAAGTATAACCCTAGCATAAAATTAGAAGATAAAACCACCTACCTTTGCTCTTAAATTTCTTTCAAAAAGCGAATGGTGGGCTAAGCCTTCGTTTATTCTCTAGCTTAAGAGCAGCGGGTGGAGCCTCCCCTTACGCTAGGACAATTTCTTCAATGAAACCTCCTCTTGCCCAGAATGTTTCCCTACTCAAAAGTGGTTATTTCAATAATAGACCATTCCACGACATAGAGTACCCTCGATTTAGCTAAGTTTGCTCTTTTAATTATTTGAATCAGGTTAGAAATGGCTATAGAAAGGTGAACAAAAGCTTTGAAGATGGGTAAAATTTAGACAAAAAAAAAAGGGTGTGAGAGAAAATAAACCCTCACCATCGCCTTTTTATAGCTAGGCGAAGGCATTGGATGTGCACCAAGTGGCACATATCTAATGGATGGCAAGCCAGCATAGCCAACCTCGAGCTGGCTATGCGCAGCATCAAGCCATGCTAATGTGCAATCGCAACTACACAATATGGCTTGCTTAAGTCATGCTCCTTCAAGCACGCTGACACAATAATTTATATTATTATTATTTTTTAATAAAGAATTTTAAAATTCAAATGATAATAACTCTTTACCCTGAACTCGGATTCGCATGCTCCTATTACTGTTGGACTCGTATCGACGAGCCCTATGAAAAAAAAACTAACAAGGGT
This sequence comes from Saururus chinensis, assembly GCA_035235625.1. Classification (NCBI taxonomy): domain Eukaryota; kingdom Viridiplantae; phylum Streptophyta; class Magnoliopsida; order Piperales; family Saururaceae; genus Saururus; species Saururus chinensis. The sequence goes on along the minus strand of CP141140.1, from coordinate 12,661,383 downwards.
ATGTTATCTCTTAATATTATAGTAGGGCCTATCAATGATATGTTTCTTGAGGTTGTAGCCTATGCTTCCAACATCCAATTTATATTTACATTGGCTTAATACGTTTATCTCTACGAGCCCTATCAAAAATTTAAAAGTCCCTTTAAGAGATTAAGAATAAAAATGACTTAAAATAGATAAAAATAGTTATTAGGTTTGAAAACTCAATATAGGCCCAAAGTTTAAAAATATAATTATTACAAAGATACACACAAACCATATAAAAAGACAATGTAACCAAAATTACACATACCACACTACAACTATCTTAAAGAAAACAGGTACCCAACAAAGAGTGTATCAGAAGCCCGGTCATGATACAAATGACGAAGAACCATTCAAACAAAGTCAGCAAATGTATGATTCTTTAGGGGTCGGCTAACTGCCAGTCACTAATTTAACCTTGTGTCGATTTAGAGACAACCCGTGTAGATAGTTTGTTTAAGTCTCTAGGTGTCGGCTAACTGCCAGTCACTAATTTAAGGCATCAGCGGTTTATAATTCCCAGAGAATGGCCAACCAAGTGAGGGTTTGAGTTTGAACTTTAAGCCTCCCCTTCCCTGATACGTGGTCCTGAGCCCCTGGCCATCCTACCGATTCTCATTGGTTTGCCATAGTCTTCCTTTGCATCGTAGAAAAAAACACTCGACCATGTCATAGGGTGTTCCATTTATATATCTATTTCTAGCTTCTACTACATTTAGGATAGATACAGTGAACATTTTCCAAAATTTAGAATGTACTTGAGACCTAAAAAGTCCTGGACTCTTTTCTACCACTCATGCGTCAAAGGAACGAAGTTTTGATAAGTTGATAATTTTCAACCCTGAAGACGAAATCCATATGAGCTCTAAATCGTAACGATGTGGACCGGGGTAGGTGGAGAAAGTTCTTGGAAAAACTTCACTCGTGTCACCGTTGTGACTCTTTCGTCCATACGTACTCGCTTAAATAATCTTACTTCACAAATTAAAATTTAAGATTTTTTCATTCTGTATCTAAAATATGATATATATCCAAGTTGTCCTTTTCTCGGCCTAGGCAAAATCATGCAACTCAAACATAACTGTACTAAAAGCTCAGTAATTAGGGTCGACACAAGGTTAATTACAACCATGTGAGTTGGTACCTTACAACGCAGAATAGAAACCGGGGCCAGAACTGGTATTGCAGGGGTAGTAGTTTGTCTTTTTATTTCTTCTTTTTGGCAAATTGCATTAGTAATAAGTGGAGTTAGGAGATCTAGACGTAAAATCATACCCAAATTTTTAGAAGTATTTTTTATGCTCTTCACTAACAATGAACCTAGTGTAAGTCGAATATGAAAACCCTTCGTTCATGATATTGATGGCATTAGCGTATATTAACATAAGTAATATTAATACTAATGTGTACTAGTAAGTCCATCATTAATCTTAAATATGAGTGCTTACACTGGGCTTATTGTCACTACATTTTATAAAAAGGGCTTCCCAAATTTTTGGACCTCTTATGATAATTATCTTTTGAGCACATTCAATTGGACCTCGATTTATGTAACAAAAAAAAGGGTTTGTGACACATACTCCCCAGTAAACCACTTAACAAAAGACTTGTTTAATATGACTAATTTTTATAACCAAAAACAGGTGACCAATAGTAAGATGGTGCCACATCACCAAAGAGAGAGAAACTTGAATACCAAATCCAACGGTTCTGAAGGTTCCCCCTTCTTCATGTCCGTTGGTTTTGCATTTTGGTCACGATGGTAGAGCGTAAAAAAAATATTCATTTACAAATAGCGAAAACCCATTTAGCAGGAAAAAAAACCTAGCCAATGTGCTTTTTTTTTCTTTTTTGAATGAATTTCGTACCAAGCGACCAATAGGAATATAGAATCATGACCTTTCACAAAAAATTTAAAATTACAACAATAAAAAAATTGAATTTAGTACCTCAGTAGTAGGCCACTAGCGTTCATATAATCGTATTGACCAGTCTTCTGTGGCAGCTGCTGCACATGATATTTTTTTGTCGCTTTTCTCTAAAACTGCGCATGAATGGGGTTGGTATGTAAGAGTAGTGAACGCGAAGCGGCTAGCCAAAGAGGAGCAAGCTGATTAGGAATACCAGGAGGGCATAGCAATGGAGCCTTCAATTAATATAGAGAAGCAAGGTGACAGATACAGAAAGTACATGTACGGGGAGGGTGAGAAGAACACGAAATGGAGATATGGTGCTCCTCCTAACTACGAGCTCGTCGATCAACTTTTCGAGCAAGGCCGAACTAAGGTACTCAGTAGTGCTCTAAATCTCTGTCCTAAAGGGAAATTTTGTTTCCAATTTAAGTGACAAATCAATCCTAGACGACCTCTATGGTTCTATAATAGCATTATGAAGAGGCCAAGAGGGAGTTTTTCAGGTACGAATGATTAATAATAGAGTACTAACACTTACTGGATGTCCTCTTCGGTGCCTGGTAGGTATGGCCTCCGGGCTCCCTGGAAGAGAAGGTGCAGAACCTCGTCAAGACCTGGGAAATGGAGATGTTCCACAAGACAAGTTGGGATGACTACAAGACAGTAAATCCTGACAACTACACGTTCAGCCTTAATGGTAATGTTGAGCCTTCCTAAATCCGACAAAACATGGATAGAAGAGTTTGTGTTAATTGTGATTCCAATTTTTTGTACAGGAAGAAAGCCAATCACACTGGAAGAAAAACGCCGGCTTGGAGGTGGCTACAACTCGTTGCTCCAGACATCTTTGCCGGAGAACCTTCGATGCTACAACCCGGCCGTGGAAACTGCAGATTCGTCTCAAAACGCATTTCGGACAGCATTCCCTCGAGGATTTGCTCTGGAAATACTTCACGTCTATTCCGGCCCTCCTGTGATTATCTACAAGTTTCGTCACTGGGGTTATATGGAAGGCCCCTTCCAGGGGCATGCTCCCACTGGTGAGATGGTAGAGCTCTTTGGTATGGCAATCTTCCAGGTAAAAACTTTGATCACATCTGCTACTTATTTACAGGCTCCATCCGAACCAATTTGGAACTATATGATATACTGATATCAAATAACGAGAGAGTCCATTGCAGGTTGACGAAAACATGTTAGTGGAGAAAGTGGAGTTCTTCTACGACCGTGGAGAACTACTTGGAGCTCTTATCAGGGGACCCAAAATCGAAGGGAACTCAGCAGAGGTTTCTTCTTCTGGCTGTCCTCTCTTCAACAAGACTTGAGAATAGCTCGAGAACAGAACTTTTCTGGTTTGGCTTATCAAGTCCGTGGCTCCGTGCGTGTGGATGGTGTTGTGTTCTTATCCGCCCGTAGAGAGTAGTCTCCTCTAGCAGCGGTACGTCGAGTTAATTAGTGCAAGGATAGCTCTGTTTAGTATTAAAGAAAACTCTGTTCCTTCATAACGTGTAATTTAGTAATTCGAGCAAGATGAATCTCGAATAGTTTGTATACAAAATGTTTTCGGACCGCTTTTCCATGACCAGCCCACATGAGACTCTTGACGGCCGGAGTACCATATGGGCTGGTCACAGAGCTCCGGTCATAGAGACCGGTTAGACGCTTTAAAAAAAATGGAGGTTAATTGCTCAGTTATGATGTTTCGTGTGAAGCTGGCTGCTAGTAGATAAAATGAAAAATTTACTAATAATTGGCTGGTTTAATGTACGTACAAATACATGCCCGTGCAATGGCTTTGTATAGAAATTTCATACAAGCACAATTTTTTTTATACCAAGTGCAAAAGACTTGCTAGCTAAACGAAAAGACCGTACTATGTTGAGGAACTCCCAACGCCTAGTTGAGTTCTCTCAACGCATGTGATTAAATCTTGAATCTCAACACGAGCTTTTCTCCCCTCAATTGTCCTTTTTTACTGGGCTTCAGAAATCCTTCTTAGCAGCATTGGGCGATTGAAGGGGTTGATTTCTTTGTGGACTTCGGCAATGGTTTTAAAACATTTGTTATTTGTAATTGTTAGAAATGTTGGATTTTAGTCCAACGTGAATTATTCCTTTATAAGTTGGAAATGACCCCAACTTGTAGTTAGCCCATTATAGAGTTGTTGGGTTTTTGGGTTTGGGCCAAGGCCAAGCCCAGTCAATAATGGGTCTCACTAAAAATGAGTAATGTGAATAGTCTCACTTTAAAAGTGAGATGAATTTTTAATAGGCACATAAAAATTTAGGGGCTGGATGTAAAATTTATGTAAGATTTCATCAATTTTACTAAGAATTATTATATAGAATTTATGTAAGATTTTATTAATTCTGTCCCAATTCTATTAAAAATCACTAGAATCCTGATGGGGTATAGAAGGCGGGTGGAATTAAAACTTTGCCCTAAAGTTGATGCTAAGTCGTTTTCAACCAGAGTCAATGAATCATGTCAAGAAGTGTTTCCGTCAATTACAACTCCTAACCCCTCATTTTAGAATAAATATTTTATTATTTTTTAATTGTTATTTATCATATTAATTTGAGTCTCGATAAGTATGCTATATAAATGGGGCCTACTTTAAAAGTTTAAATTACTTACCCATTTATAGGATTTGGTTTGATGAAGTTCGTCGATACGAATGTAACGGTACTAAAAACGAACATATCCGAGTTAAAGAGAGATATAATATTCAATATGTAAAATGAGAAGAACGTTCTATAAAGATGGGGAAATTATATAATAGTCATGAAACTATCTAACCCTTGAGTGTAGCTCCTTATTTCATATAGCGAAAATCTATATACTCCTTCTATTCCATATTAGTTGTCTAAATTTGAGAAAAAAATTATCCCAAATTAATCGCCTTTATCATATGTTATCCTTATGCAAAGTAATTAGTGCATAGAGTAAAAAAGGTTAATAGATGGAGTAGAAGGTTAATAAATTAGCTTTTTTAATTATCATATATTTTTTCAAATGTGTGGACAAAGGAGGTACAATCATATATGTTTGAACAAGTGGCATGATGCCTTCAACCCCAGAATTACATTACATTAAGGGCGCCAAGAAGATCTGCCTCTCTAGAGCTATCGCAGCCGAAAGTTCACAAATATGCACAATTAGTAAAACAAAAAAAAGTGGCCAGTGTTCATATATTTACATGAAGAGAAGATACCGTATAACAAGGTGCTATACTAGATGTCCTTCGGATGCATTTCGAAACATATTTGTTTTCAAGTCGACTTCAAACGGTCCGATCGATATGTTCTCTACCAAGGAAAGTGGAGCAAACAACATAAATGTGTTAATTATTTTAAACGAAATAGTCTTATACTGGATTTCAGTTAACTGATTTACATGAGTTATTGCTTACTAGAATGTCGTGGACTTCGCCAAGTATGGGCAACAACAGCAAAACCAGACTCTTAATTTCTTCCTTGAGAATGTCATGCTCTTCTCCCTCAGCCATCAGCAACTTCACCAAACTTTTCTTGTCTGGGAGTAGTTTCAATGCAACCTATACAATTCTATGCAAAGTGTTTTAGGAAGAGGAGAAAAACTGGCAATCGTTGACTTGAGAACATAATAGTACAATTCGAATTTACATGATTCAGAAGGGGGAGAATCATAGTACTAAATAAAGGAGAATTTACTTTGTAAGCAGCTGCAGAGATCCAACCGTGCCATGGTTTTAGGGTATTCTGATATGCATCTTCCACGATCTGTGGCAAGCTCTTCTCATTATCTTCCATAATTTTTTCCAACAATGCCACTGTGAAATCCATCGACCTGCTGCAACCAAGCCCCACAAGGTTCAAAGAAAATTCAAGTGCATGATTCAATTAAGAATAATCCATGATCAATTAATTTGTCGTGTGATATAGGTGCTATTGCAAATTAATAATCAAGTTAATTATTAGGAGGAGACACTAGGATGCGTCTGTGAATGTAACAACGGTAAAGTGGGCTCTACCTAGTAAGCCAAACGAGGGCCCTTGTGCAGCTCGTGGCGTTTCTTGCGGTCCCTTGTACGACTTCTGCTTTGACAATCTCAACCAACTCGCAATAAGTTGAAGGGTCCATCTCGTATTGCTTTTCCAATCTCTGCAGGAGTAAACAAATCTATCCTGAGACACAGCAATAAAATAGTGGAAACAAAGAGATTGGACCACTGCGGCAAGTAATCCATGCCATCACTGTCCGTCAGTGTCAAATAATGCGTCGACTGCACTCTTTCATCGAATCGGCGGAGGGTTAAACGCAAGTACGCAACTGGCAAAGAATGCAAGTTTCAACCAAACCACAGCGGAGAATCGTTGTGGCTTTGTTCATTCTTTCCAAAGATATAAGTCTTGCGGGTTTACCTGAATGTTTTCATTTACGTCCTGTCTCAGAACCGCCATCGTGGGTCCAATCTTATCTGCAAAAAGGTCAGGGGAAACCATGACCACATATGTTGAGAGGTTAAGCTGTCTTTTTCATGAAGAAAGAAGAGTCTTGTACATGACCATTTTCATGAATGAATAACACGGGCCAAAGATCTAAATCATGGCTATCTTGAAGTGAACTGATCGAGGACAAAGTTGAGATGAAAATAGATACTAGACAGGATTGGCATCAGGCATTTTTACGAACCACCACCATGAAAGGACCGCGAAACTCTTGGGCAGCTAATAAGATGCCTTAATGGCTTTCCTCACTCAGCTTTTTGACGGAGAGTACCAATGCCCCATTTGGTTCTGGTGGGTGAGAAGGACGGGCTTGAATAACACCGACAGAAACGACCATTTTGCACTGATAGTTGTCGTTTGATTCTCGCTAAGACTGTTTTTTCACACACGCAGAGAGAGAGAGAGAGAGAGAGAACAAACCAAGGACTTGCAGGAGGAGATTGCCAACACAGAGAAAGGGCACGCAGGAGATGTGGCCATCAGGTTTCACCAATGACAGCTGCTCAATCACAGACCTTATCTCCGAACCTTTATCCGTACTTCCCCTCTTCCGCTTCATCACGCCCTTCTTCCTACTCCTCTGATGCTGTCTCCTCCTTTCTACGCGACTGAATCCCTCGCTTCTCCCTTATCTAGTTTCTAGATGCTGTGACCCTGAAAACCTCCCCCCTTTTCTTTATACTGAGGTCAACGGGAGGAACTGCACACCCCTTCCCATCCCGGCCCATATCCCCGTCGCCATGGCCTTCAGTCGTCACTACCTCGGCGTCCTTCTCTCTTTCTCCCAACTCAATGCGGTCTCTGCTCCAAGTTGCATTAAAACAACTTCTTTATTTCTTAACCCATTTGTATTATGATATCGATCACGACATTGAATTTGACCTCGCAGTTTTCACCCTCTCCCATGCGTCTATGCTACTTGCTAGCATCGACGACAAATACAGATGCCGTTTGTAATTTTCACAATTGATCATGATAAGCCAGTCCCCTCAGACTTCAGCAAATATGTCCAAATCTAGATAGATTCCTAACTCAGGCCAGTGGGTCCCTTTACCAGCAGCCACTGATTGCTCAGCATTATATGGCCTGCTGTACACGAAGTTGATCACGGCCGTGTTTTGAATATGCGGGCCCCATAGATCAACAGTAATATGTGATTGGGTCGCTTTTGATCAAAATGTGGGGGCTACCGATTCCACCTTGTTAAAACTCCATGCAGAAAAGTACGGCGTCGATGAAGTCTTTAACAGTGAGATCACGGCAGATGAACCCAGCTCCAGTTGTGTTGTTCCATAGATCAGGACTCAGGAATGAAGCAATACGTAGACTAAATAATTATCCGTAATCCTTGCTTTCTTGTACTGTTCGTACCTTATACAATTTTTTTATATGTACATAAATTTATGCCTTATTCAACAAGAAAATGTGTATGCAATAAAATACGTGAACCTTAATTTCATGTTTAGATTGCTCGAAGAGCTTGATAACATTATAAAACCTTCAATTCAGTCTGCTTATGCTTAATATTCCTTGCGACTTGATCACCGCACTCTCTGTCTCCCTCTATAGATCCCCTCTCTCTTGCTTGCTCTTTTTTTTTCTTCGAAGCTGCCATGAGCAGAGAGCTATGTCTTGTGATCTAAAACCCTGCAAATCTATGACAATAACGAACCAACGACCATCGAATCTAGTAATCCTGTTTCATGCATTGGCCACAACGCCAAAAAACCTGGCGTTATATTTAGAAAAATAGTTATGTTTATTGAATGGTGAAACCCACATCTAAGAGAAGAAAAAGAACTTTACAATATTCATTTTTAAGCATGCACCCAACCTCTTAAATTTAACAATATAGAGCTATTAATATGAAATAAATTTTTATTATTAAATAAAATTATTAATTTAAGATAAATAGAGTATATATATATATATATATACACTTATATACTTATAAAGATGAACTGTACACGTCAACAACATGAGCCTAAACAACATGTAGGTACATAACTAAAAGCACACATAAGTTTGAATGGGGTACATAATATAAGTAACGGGGCATATAAGTTTGAATCACCATCACCACTTGGATATTACGGTTCGAGGTGTTTAGGCTCACGCAAGTCATATTAACTTTTTCTTCCAGCACTTGGACATTGTTGTAGGTACTTATCGATCTTTTTGTAATGGTCGAATATGCGAGTGAGGGTGGGAACAGTCTCGCCCACGGATTTCATGACAAACTATTAACGTATTGATTACGACTTACGAGCTCGAATTTCCAAATTTACAGTAAACATCAACCTGAGCTCATGTTCTTAGATGGAATCTTGATATGGGCACAAGCCATATAGATGATGTTCGTCTTGAGTGGGCCAACTGTCGTCGTCGTCAACAACTACGCACGGTTATAAAGTAGAAAGCCCTCGAGTCCCTGACCATGACAAAGGACCACAAAAATGTCTGCAAGCGAAGAACCAGTTAGCAGCAACACCAGCCTTAGCAACATAAGATGTTAGGTGTGGCAACCAAATATTCTTGCATGGGAATCAACTGAAATGTATGGCCATTGCACAAGTACTACCACAAACACGTTGATTACATATAATAGAATTGTATAATATAATGCAGTTTGCAGGAAGGATTGACATTCATTGTATGGGCTCCGTCATGCTCAATTCTTTCTAATGTGATTGACCAGTTCAAGGCCATGTAGCTAGCATGAGGCCTGTATTAGCTAGTGCCCTCGATAAAGAAAGAAAAAAGCCTTTTCATTACATCTAGAGGTGGGTCGGGTTTAAGCCCAGCCCATTCATGACCAAGCTTGACTCCATTAAATGGCCAAGTCGTGTTGGGCCCAGCTTTTCAGCCCCTAGGTTTAAATCGGTACTTACCTTGCGAGTGTTGCACCGATGGCAGTTCTCGAATGCCTCTGTGATAGCCCGCCAGTGGCTCTAAATAGAGCATTTGGAGGGTCAATTGGGCTGCCCAATTGATCACAAAAAATGACTTGACGTCATTTTTTAACCGCCAATAGAGCCATCTTTTGTCAATGGTTTGGGGGAGGGGGGGATTTTTTACTCTTTAATCTTACTAAATCTCTTAAGTCTCAGATTAATCAAGTAAATAAATACCCAACTAATCTCTCACTCTATTGTTCAAGAAAATATCTTCAGTTATTCAAGTTCTTATTCCAACTCTCATATCTAGTTCTCTAAACTAAAGTCTTGAGGAGTAATTCTCTACATAAAAATTGAAGTAATTTTTTGGGCAATCAATCAGCCTTATAAACTTTTTTCGAAAATACCCCCTAATAGAGCCATTTTTTTTACAATTGGGGGGTCGTCGTTTGACAAGGACAAAAATCTCCCTAATAAATCACAAGGAGGGAGGAGAGGATTTTTACTCATCACTCTTATTCAATTTCTCAAGTCTCAAATATTTAAAAAACTCAAACAATCTCTCACTTCAATTTCTTTAAGTTCTCTCATCTCATCCGTTCTTCAACAAGACATCTTCAACTCTTCAAGTTCTTGTTATTAAAGCTCTTTCATCCAATTCTCTAAACTAAAGTCTTGAAGGGGCAACTATATACACAAAATTTGAAGCTAATTTTTTGTAATATTTTTATTTTATTTTTTCATACTTACATTTTGTCTAATTGTATCTTAACCTCTCTATTTTTTAGATGAATGACACTACTCTCACTCTCATTCCCTAAATGAGCAACACTCCGGAATGTCAAATGCTCGTTGAACGAGAGAATCTGATGTATCCTGATTACGAATTTGACATCTCATTCTCAACAAATAAAGATCAAGAGCAACCAATGGAATTGGAAGTGACGACAACCGGCGGTCATGGTCGTGGGTGGCGGGCAACTATACCAAGTGAACCAATGAAGCACAAAGTTTCTTATGTGTGGGAGAACTTGACAAATTAAGCAAGAAGTGTCAGACATAGATAAACCTAGGCATATGCAACAACAATCAGTTCGTAACCACTATAAAATACATTTCAGTATCTCCAGCAGTGGCACTGGTCATCTTTCTAAACATGTCAACAAGTGCCTCATGAAATCCAAAAAATTAGATCCAAGACAAACACAGTTAACTATCATGGCTAGCTCATCAACTAGTTTGAGTACTTTCACATACACTGAAGTTCAAAACGAACTGAGCTAGCCAAATAGATTGTGCAAGCCAAACAACCATTCTCTTTTGAAAATAATGAAAGTTTGAAAGGTATGAAAAAAATGCCTTCAACTTATACTTCCACAAGGTTTCGCGTAATACGACTAAGTCAAATTGTATTAAACTCTTCAACGAGTACAAAAGTAAGCTCAATGCAACTCTTTTTAAGATTTTAGAAAAAAAAATTATTATTTTAGATATATTGACTAGGAACAAAAATTTAGGATATGTTCGTATTACAACACATTATATTAATCATGATTGGATTTTAAATAATAGAAATATTATTTTAATTTATTAGAATCTCCTCATATGGAGTTGTAATTAGTAGTTCAATAATGGCAGTTTTACCTGACTATCATATTAATAATAAAAAAATTTCTATTACCTTAGATACTACTTCAAATAATAAAAGTGCTATTGGCATTCTTAAATCACAATTGCGCCCTATGTTAGATGAAAAAAATTTTATTTAAGATTTTGTTGTCATATTATTAATTTATTTGTTCAATACGGTTTAAATATTGTAACGTCCTGTTTTTTAATTATGTATAAACTGAGAGATTAGGGGAAGTTATAGAATTTTAAATGAGTTTTAAGGGGTTTTAAAGGATAAAATATTCGTAAATGGGTAGAGTTTTAAGTAATAAGCGTAACAAATCAAAGAACATGCAAAAAAGATATTAGTACCGAAAGTTACAACATTGGGAAGTGTACCATATAGGCAGGACCCACTTAAAAAGTGATGGATAACCTACCCATATATAGTCTAGTTACAAAGGTCTCGTTGATACAAGTCCATCGGTCAAGAATGCTTAATTCCGATTTTGAAGAAAGAAGATATTGTGTTTTGAAATTTGAATAATGTAAGAATAAAATAATGGGAAAATGACAAATTTGCTAACGTTAGCCGGCACGCAAGCCGCACCTCGTGCAGCTGGACCCAGTGTGTTTGCCCTGGGATGCACAGTGGGACACGTGGTAGGGTGCAAGAGTGTGTGACTGCCATGTCGCAGCCTGGGCGTGCAATGCATGTTGCGCACACGTGCATGATTTTGTCTGCTCACGTGTCTTTCCTCTATAACTATGAAACCCGTGTGATTTTTCGGAAGAGTTTTCTAGCCCTTTTTTTAGTCTGATTTTACCTGCTTAAGAGATGTTCTTAGCTAATTCGAGAGTCCTCAAGTTAGTGACTCTAGAGAGGAGAAACAACCTAGGGCATGAGGAGGCTCTATCCGACACCCTCGGGCCGGCCGAGAGAGAGAGAGAGAGAGAGAGAGAGAGAGAGAGAGAGAGAGAGAGAGAGAGAGAGAGAGAGAGAGAGAGAGAGAGAGAGAGAGAGAGAGAGAGAGAGAGAGAGAAGTGGCCCAAGGTGAAAGGAAGCTTCGTCCTCCGCTATCGGGCCGCATCAAGAGAAGTGGCCTGATGTAAGGGGAGACTTTGTCCTTCAACAATGGGTCACACAGTGAGGAAACGTCCATCAGAAAGGGGAGGTTTTGTCTGTCACTTTAGGGTGAGAGAGAGAATCACCCCGAGTAAGGGGAGGTTTTGTCCGCCACCTATAGGTGTAGAAAGTAAGAAGCTTCTTTAGGCAGCCTACGAGCGCAGAAAGAGAGAAGTGTACTCTGGGTAAGGGTAGGTTCTGTCTGCCACCTTCGAGCATACAAATAGTTATGCGTCTCCAGGAAAGGGGAGGTTCTATTTGTCGCCTTCGAGGGTAAAGAGTGAGAAAAGCCATTGGGAAGGGGAGTGTCTATCTATTGCATTCGGGTACAATGAAAGAAATGTTCCGAAGTAAGAGGAGGCTTTGCCCATCGTCTCCGAACCTAAAGGGGAGAACACCCTGAATGAAGGAGCACTTCGAACATTGCTACTTCCGAAAGCCTAAGGGTTGTAAGCATTTTTTACCTTTTGTTTTAATAAATGATTAAATGAATGCATGTGCTAATTAAGATATATGCTCTCTTCTAATATGGTGTGTTTTGATTTGTTTTGTTCTTATTCGATCTACTATAAAAGGCTTTATTTTGATCTAATATGCTCCAATCTAATCAAATATGGTCGGAAGAGATCTAATTTGATCTGATGTGATCTGATATGATTAAATATATTATTATGTGTTTTTCTTTGCTCTATGATAGAGTGAGATGTTTGTTTTCGCTGATTTGTTAGTTTCAATTTAACTCTGATAATTTTCATTTGACTCCAATTAAATATTTAGATATACGTATTTTGACATATATAATTTTGTACTGCCTGATGCATGTAATAGCTATTAAGCAGAACTATGTTCGGATATGATCGTATGTTATTCAATACGTACATAAGCAACCAATGGCATGACAACATTGTCCCGATCCAAATTAATAATAAAATATAGTTTTATTATGGCCTGTGCGTAATGGAGCGTTAAAGTTATGTAGCATGTAGAGGAACATTACGGCTCTTCCACACAGATGTTATCGCTCCTAGTTTGTTTTATAAAATTAATTTACTTCAATTTTGTTTTCTGAACCCTTGACTTGGGTTGGATCTTGGGCTGATGTGTTACAAATATAATTAAAGATCATGTAAAAAATATTAGAGACGTGCTAGTATATATTAGTTCTTCTCCATCTAGATTTAAAGAATTTAGAGATTTATGAAAATAATACACTAAAAAATATAAAAATAATTGTCTTAGATGTTAAACATAGGTGGAGTAGTACTTATTTAATGTTACAATCCTTTTATGAATTAAAAAAAATTATAATATTATGGTTTGTTGATAAGTTGCCCAGTTCTTCATTATGTGATGATAATTTTGAAATTGTGAAAGTTATTATGATTTTTTTTCATGTTTTTTATGAAGCTACTAAACAATTATTGGGTATATATTGTTCTACTTCTTTAGTTCTTAATCAACTCTATAATGTTACTCTTATGTTTGCAGAAAATAGAGATAATCATGTATTTAATATGATTGTGGGGCCAATGTAAACAAAATATAAAAAATATTGGAAAGAGCTTCATATGGTTTTTTGTTTAGGTGCAATTATGGACTCTAGGATTAAGTTAAGTGGTGTACAAAAATTAGTAGATGGTGTATATAATAATATGGCTTTAGAATCTAATAGATATTTTGAAGAAGTTAAAAATGTCTTATATTCTTTATACGATACATATGAATCTATGTATGGTAATAGAAGGACTATTGCTCCCACTCCTTCTATAAAAAAATGGTCCTTCATGGGTTTTACTTAGTAGAAATAAATAAATAAAATACTAGTTCTACCTTTAATAATGAATTACTTATGTATTTACAAAATAATTTTGTGACTTTTTTAACCAAAGAAGAAATAATTAATTTTGACATTTTAATTTGGTAGCGAACAGATGAAAAAAGTTATCATGTGCTTGCCGCCTTAGCACATGATTTACTAACTCCTCCAATGTTTATAGTAGCTTCATAGTCTACTTTTAGTGTATAAAATAGAGTACTAGAGGATAAGAAAAGTCGCTTAAATCTAACTATGGTGGAGTGTTGCGCCTATTTAAAGGATTAACTAGATGCATAAGATAAATAAGAAGATCCACAATAAGAAGAGGAGCTGCAAGAAGACTAGTAAATTTTTAATTTTTTAGAAAGTTCAAATGCATTCCAACATATTTGTGGGCGGGGGCATTCAAGTCCATTATCTCAACGGTCGAACCAGTGGTACTATTTATCGTAGGGGCCAAGATCACTACCAACTATGTCTCATCCCTAAAGTCACAATGCACATAATAGCACTTGTTGGCCCGCAAATGGAGGCTACCAACCTATCACCGAATGGCCAATAGTGTATGTCACCTTGGACATTGGCGATGATGACACATGCATTGTGCTCCACAAGCAACCTAGTTTGTGGCCTTGCCAACGGCCTATCCTACTAGCCACCGACATCGTGCTGCCCTCCGCCAATGCCGTTAGACATTCCCTATAACGACAAGAGTAAAGGGCATTAAGGAGCTTCACAGTTTTCTTCTTGTTACATTGTCTTATTTTTTGAGATCCTTATAATTTCCTTCTTAAAACATATAGTTAGAGGCTCCATAATACCCCTTACTTCTTACTAAATATAATTATATTTGTATTGTTATAAGAAAAATATGAGAATTTTTTATGACAAAGTGAGAAACTTATTTAATAGGCAGTGTTATATACCCAATAAATTTGTATAATCAAAACCTAATCAAGTGATTATATTTTTCTTTCTAAAGATTAATTAAAAAATATAAATTTAGAGGGGGCTACGGGCAAATTTGTAGGGTGTCAGAATAGGTGGCCCTTAGAGTATTGATACCTCTTTTTTATTTTTAAAAATTAATTAATTTTATTTATTTTTAAAAATTAAATAAAGTTATTAAGACAGATAGAGTGTAGAATTCATAATAGGTGTTCTTTTAGAGGGAAAATTGTTCATATTCCCTTTTTAGGATCGATAATATACACGTTAGCAACGTCAATGATACTGATGCTAATGTGCACTAATATATGTGTTGTTGGTCTCATAGATAAACGAACCTCGAGTGTTCCTTATGTTGGGCTCATAATGAATGAGGAACATTAAAAACTCTTTCCTCTTAGAATGTTCTCTCCATCCCACATTTATAATCATATTTTCTTTTATAATATCAATTAAAATTAACTTATTTTTTAAAATTAAATAAAGTTATTAATTTAGAACAGAGCCAGTATTAGAATTGTTACATTGTGAGCCTTTGACCAACACATTTCTTAAAGAAATTCTGACGATTTCATGACTCACCTGGACTTCTCCTACTCAGTGGGCCTAGATCTTCGCCAGGAGGATCTACCCCTAAGCAATCAATTGATGCCACCATGTTTCGCAATTCAGAGAAACAGGGCCCGGGCTACCTCCTCTTCGGCCCTCCGCCCTCGGTTCACTTCTAAATGGGCCTGGTCTATGAACCTTTCTTGGGCTCTCTAGGCCCAACTAGAAACAAAGCCCAATGGCGGCCTCGGATAGCTGGTAATTATTTCCTCAACCGTAGCCTGTTATTTGGCGGATTTAGTCGGACAGCATTACGTCCTTGGATAACGGTCCCATGCCAAATGCACAGACGACAGGACTGAAGAAATGGCTGGCGCCGGAATCATCTTCCCTGCTGCAACCGGCCTTCGAACACCTCTTTCTGCTCGGTTACTTCCCGCGAGCCCGGTAACCTCGCTGAAAGGCAAATCTTTCCTCTCATGGTCCCGTTCCCCGATTCCGCTGCTGCAGAGAACTGTTTCAAGAAGGCTGACAATTCGAGCTGCGAGAACTGAATCCGAAGGCGTCTCTCTCGGATTCAGGGCTCCCGATTTCCAGGTTTTGATTGAAATGTCAATCTCGGTCTTAGTCTTTTGCTTCGAATGATGTACTGGAAGCTCTATTGATGCGCTTTGATTCCGTATTTTGTGCAATCTGTTTGGTTACAACTTGTAGCTGCCGGAACCTCTGACTCGGAAAGTGTGGAAGTTGGAGGACTTTGAACCTTATCCTGCCTTGCTGGTAAACATTTAATGCTCAAATTTTTTTGGCAGTTTTTTGCTATATTTCCTTGTTAATGCATTCATGGTGCGCTGTAAAATTCCGTTCCTTTTGGTTGCTTGGTGTATCAGATTAGAATTATACCAGATACCATGCTGCAGTAGCTGCATTACGTTAAGCTGTTTATATGTCAACCAGTGGTTACCCGTCAATTATTTTATAGCCCTTGTCATGATCAGTTTTATTGGGATGCTCTCTTGTGACAGACAGACTGCGTGTCTGATTATTCACAGGTTATGTTCATATGCAATCACTGCCCCTTTGTTAAACATTTGAAGCGTGATATTGTGAAGCTTACTAACTTCTACGCAAAGGTATGTGGACCTTTCTCCTAAAATATCAATTTCTGCGTATCTTTACCTTTCCTGAAGAACAGCAACCTTTTCTTAACATTAAGTGACACGCTGCGTTTTTATTTTTTATATATTTTACGAGGCTACAGAAGGGACTCGCAGCAGTTGCTATCTCTTCAAATTCCACTGCAACTCATCCACAGGTTATCAAATAGTCATCAAATTATGTTAAAATGTTAATTATCTATCTATTCTTCCTGGCATGAATGTTAAAATGGACCCTAGACCCATAAAATATTTACCTTTGATGACTCTTGCCAAATTATTATCACCTCAACAATACCTGGACCACATAAAAGTATATTGGATCAATATGAACATGAACCACTATTTTCTGAATTTTAATTGATTTTGTGGCTATTAGACTGGTGAATCAAAATTCTTTCATTATTGGTTTGAGTTTCTTGTGAAGAATCTCATGGTCTATAGCCAAAGCAGCTATTTGTACAGATGTACCGTGAAATCTTACCTTTCCCATCTTAAAACTAACTCAAACCCTCTTTATGCTTCCTAAGAAAATGGTACTCCCTGTGTTCCACATTAATAGCTCCATTTGGTTTTTCAAAATGAACTAGATGGAGCTATTAATGTGGGACAGAGGGAATATTTTTTTAAACACCAGCTTCTTAGCATATCTTATACATTTGTGATTTCTTCACAAATGTAGCCATAGCAAATTTCTCGACAAGTGCACCAATTTCTTTCCATCTTTACACAGACTTTTTCTTTAGAAAATTGACATTTATGCAAATATGAGCTTTTCCCTTGAAACTAAATCTCAGATTCATCATGTGAGAATGACAAATATGAAAGGATTTCAGCTCCCTTTGGCGAGATTCAAAATACAATTACACATGGATTGTAAGCATAATTTATTACATTTAAGTTTATACGCCATTCAAAAGATAATATTACATAACTGTCTAACAGTGTATACTGTTTTGAAAATGAGAAACCCTGTATCACCATGTTTGCTATGTTCTGGTCTGAGCAGTCATCAAAACTGATGACTTTATGTATTGGTAGATCTTTTGTCTCACATTTAGCCAGAAATTTGCTTCTTGTTATTCCATAATGTCAAGTATTTTGTAAATCTGTATATTGTAGTGTGTAATCATCTTATACCCATTTTGGACCTTTGCAGGATGGGCCAGAATTCATGGCCGAGGAAGCCAAATTATTCAATTATCCATTTCCATATCTGTTCGATGAGGTAAGCCATGTTAAACCTTCTGTTAATTTCTCTGTTTATCTTTACCATTTAAATGACTGTGCTCATAGTTGATGTCCCCTTTGATTTGGGTATCGATTATACTCTAACTATTACCGCTGAGTACTTCTATGTTTTCTAGAATATCTAAATGTATAGAACAGTTGAAACTTAGAAAAAAAATGAGATCAAATAATAAGGTTTCTAAGACCAAGTTTGAACTGCGATATCTATTCTTAAATGTCCAAATGTTCTTGTCCTCCATTCTGTTAGTGAAAAGATTGTACAACTTGCTTATACTGGGTCTGGTGTTCTAGGTTTCACATGTTTTTAGTTAGTGTTATTCTTCAGTCCTCCTACCAAAGTCTGGTGATCTGGTCCTACATATTTGTAGTTAGAACTTCTCTCGTATCACATGTTATTATTCAGTCTTCCTGTGAAAGAAAACAATACTGATAATGCAATATTTGTTCAAAACAAGGGCAGTCACAATTTGGTACCCAACACAATGAAATTGAAGAAGCTTCCAAGTGTGCTACTATGTTGAATGGAAGTAGACAGAAGAAGAAAAGCTAAATACTAGGTTATAAACAAAAAGAAATTGCAAGAGAATTTCCACTAGCTGTTTACTAGAACTATCAAGCATCTGAAGACTTTTTTGAATAAGAATTTGTAGCTCAGAATTTCAATTAATTTATTACACCTCTGTTTATTTGTCTAAATAGGTCTTTTCATAAAGCTTCATCTGCAGCTGGCTTAGTGACATGGATTTGTTTTTTTCATCATCATCATCATTATGTGCCTTATCCCAGCTATCTGGGGTTGGGGACGTGGATTCTATACCATATTTGCCTCTTATCAAAATAACAATTATGGTACAAAATCCATGTAAAGAAACGCGTGATTATAAAGCAGAAATTTATAGTTCAGGTTCCGTTATTGACAGTGCTTTCTTATTGTTCCATGCTTGCAGTCACAAGATGTTGCTCGGGCTTTTGGTGCTGTTTGTACACCGGAGTTCTTCCTCTTCAAAAAGGTAACTCCCCTCATCCATGGCTCCATTTAATTAAGAGTCTGAAATTTCTGGAGTTATTGTCTCTTGTTTTCCGGCTTTTGAACTGTGTTCATCTTCGATTTCCATGCCAAATTCACCGACAGGATGGAAGAAGACCATTTGAGCTTTTCTATCATGGACAGTTTGACGACTCACGACCAAGTAACAACCTACCTGTCACTGGAAGGTAGTATCTTTGCACAGTTTATGCAGAAGGAGATATACCAGCATAAAAAAAAGTACTAACGTGCTCTGCTTTAAACATAATTATATATACAGCTTTTTCAACATGATTTGGCATGCTATTACAAGCACACTGTTATAATAACATTAGCTTGGGATTGGAGCAGACCATCTTCTTGATTAGCATACTAGTATTTACATGTGTATATTAAGTTGGTCTTGAGTCATCAATACCTCCATCCATGTAGACTTTGTAAACTTACAGAGGAAACCTGTAAACCGAATTGTGAAAAGATGACTTAGGAAGCAGAAAATTACAAGTATTAATAAGCACCGTAAATTGGTACAAAATTGTTATTCTGATAAAGAATATTTCTCATCATTTTCTTCATGGGTGTAAAGCCTGTGAATATTAGTCACAATTTATAGTTAATAGTTTATGAACTGCCTTCTGTTAGATTTCATATCCAGAGTATAATTTGAGATTTCATTAATTTGTTTACGGATTATCCAGATTATAAGGTGAGATTTAATTGATTTATTTAGGGATTTGAGTCTCGCTATAGACTGTGTTCTCAGTGGCCAACCTTTGACTTCTGGACAGAAGCCTAGGTAAATATAAAAGATTGGCTATCATTCTTGCAATATATACATCCTACTAACAACACTTTCTTAACGTCTTCACTTTATTTTGGCAGCGTTGGATGCAGCATAAAATGGCACCCTGAGAAGAACCAGTAACATAACGTCAGAAATAATCTAAAGAACCCATCAACATCCTATAATTCTTTGAGGTGTGTTTCATCCTTTAAAAAATAAATATCTTTATCAGAGTTTACTTTTGTTTCCTTCATCCTGAAATAAGTGCCTCATTTGAAAAAATAATTTGTCCTGAAATAAGTGTCTCATTTGCTTAGTTGTCCACTATTTTCTCCTCTCTTATGCAGTTTTCATGTATTTTTTTCCTTTAAAATACCCTCTATCAACTTTTTTATGTGTTAATAAAGATGGTAATTCTGGAAAGTTTTGAGTGATATGAGGTAGCTTAAATATTTGATTTCTTTAAAATGGGACACTTATTTTAGGATGGAAGGAGTAGTTTCAATTGGAGCAATTGAATGATATTTTATTATCTAACTTCTCATAATATTGATTATAAAATGGGACACTCTCGCTTGAAACTGACAAAAAAGTTCTTGCTACAAAAAAAAAAAAACTGACAAAATGGGGTTTTCCAGTTGACCATTTCCTATCTTTCACATAGCCAATCTAATCTTAATCTACATGGTGCAGCAAAGTTAAAGAGGCTGAAGAGGATGAAAAATTACATTTGACAACGGATTCAGTGAAGCTTTGGACCATGTAAATGCATACCAGCATGTTTGAATTCTCTTTGACTCTTCCTCAAAAGTAACACAATAGCATGTTTTCGATGAGTAATCTCTGTATATTAATAACTGGCCTTGTATCTGATTTTGTAATGTTGATTACCCAACAATGTTAAATTCGGGCGTTGGGTTGGGTGGGCCCACTTACGAAGGAATCCAGGCTATCACCATAACAATAATAACTAATAAGAGATATGTTAACCATTTGGAAAACCCTGATGGGACAAATTAAACAGAAAGTGGCGGCTACTAATGTGAAGTAGAAGTTTACGGGGAAGAAGTTTACGAATCATCCACCTCTCGATTTCCATGTCATGTTTGTTCACGTAGTTTGTTAAAACTAAATACAAACGGAAACAAGTTTGAAGCTCTGGGTAGGACCTCTCCTTAAGAACATAAATAGTTGACAAGATAAACGGATTGCTCGTACTGTTGTATCGGAAGCCTGGGAGAAGGAGCTCAAAGACGAGAACTTGCTCTTTTTTCCAAGCGTGGGGAATGGCTTTAAAGCTGCATTTTCGAGATGTCTGTCTGTTGCTCTTATTCGCAGGGATTGTAGAAGCACGAGGACCCCCAAAAGTGTTCAATGTGAAAGATTATGGTGCTGTAGCTGACGAGAAATCAGACAGCAGCGAGGTGAGAGGGAAGAAACTCGTTGGAATGCCAATTTCATTTCGTTTCACTTTGAGTTATCTATCTCCTCAAGTGCTAGCTTTATCAAAATTTTCCGTGATACTTCTAATGCTATCCTCGATTTTTTATAAAATTTGGACTTTTTCATCAACCAGAGAGAGTAAATGATAACAAATAACAATGTAGAGTCTCGTCAATATCTGCCCAGCCCATCTCGCTAGGTATGCGTCGTGTGCATCGCAGGCTGTCAGATTTTAGTCACAAGGCAGGTGGGTTTAAATTACCCGACCCTGCATGCACACACCATCAGATTTCAATCTCAAGAGCATGTTAACTTTCTCAATGTATTGTAGCCAAATAAAGCCCGCGTTTAAATGAACCTACAATGTTATTTTTATGACCAAAAGCATGTCATTTGATCCCAATTCTAGTTTGCACTTTGAAGAAGCATCTCAACAAGAATAATCTTACGCTGTTCGTGTTATGAAGGCTTTGCTGAACGCTTGGAAAGGAGCCTGTGAATGGGGCGGAGTGGGTCGTGTTCTGATACCAGAGGGAACATTCCTTGTGGGACCCGTGGTCTTGAGGGGGCCCTGCAAGGGGTCCACAGTGCTTCATGTAAAGGGGCTTGTTATTGCCCCAGGCCTTGACAAGTTCAGCTCGGACAGTTGGATCTCATTCCAATACATCACTGACCTGACGGTTACGGGAAGTGGAACCTTTGATGGGCAAGGGGCTGCAGCTTGGCCACACAACCAATGTCCCACCAACATGAAGTGCAAGCTTCTCCCCACTGTACGTCCCTCTTTCACTAATAGCAAAAGCATTTTTTATCTTAAATAATTCATACAGCGTTTGTTGGCAAAATTATGATGTGATCTCATGCAATCTTCTTAAACAGTCACTGAGATTCAGCTTTGTCAATAATGCGACGGTGAGAGGCATATCTTCGGTGGACAGCAAGTTCTTCCACGTGATCATCTACGAGTCCAACGACGTCAAGCTTCAAGGCCTTAAAATCTCTGCACCTGCAGATAGCCCCAACACAGATGGGATTCACATAGGAGACTCCCGTGGGATAAGGATCTCAAGATCAGTGATCGGGACTGGGGACGACTGCATCTCCATAGGGCCAGGTAGTCGCAACATCTCCATCTCCAAAATCTTCTGCGGACCCGGTCATGGCATCAGTGTGGGCAGCCTAGGGAAGTACCCTAACGAGAAGGATGTGGTTGGGCTCAAGGTGAGGAACTGCACCTTCGCCAACACCACCAACGGGGTGCGGGTGAAGACATGGCCCAACTCTCCGGTCAGCACCACCGCCTCCGACCTCACTTTCGACGACATTGTCATGAACAATGTTTACAACCCAATCATCATCGACCAACAGTACTGCCCGTTTACATCTTGCAATCAAGAGGTGCTTCACTACCCACTGATGAAAGTATTGCTATTGTGCATGTTTATATAAGCAAGTGTTCTATATAGATCTCTGTGGCTGAATCTTCTGTGCATTGACTCTGATTGGCTGCAGACTCCATCACAAGTGCAGATCAGGGACGTTACTTTCAGGAACATAAGGGGCGTGTCTACCTCTAAAGTTGCCGTCACTCTAAGATGCAGTGGAGGCCGGCCGTGTGAGAATGTAGAGGTCAGTGACATCAACTTGGAGTACAACGGACAGGGTGGTGGTCCACCCACGTCTTCCTGCTCTAACGTCAATGGCATCTCCTCCGGCAAGCTCAGTCCCCTCTCTTGCCTCCAATCTTGAAGGCTTTACTTCTCCGGCAGACGTAGATTATTGCGAATGTCGGTTTTTTTTTTTTGCAGCTACTACAGTGATCCTCGATTGAATCCGATGATGCTGGTTCAATTCAGCTTCATCGTCATCTAAGGGGTGCCCAAGAGTATCACTGTGCTATTGCAATATTTGTATAACAGACAGATAAATGAGAAAGATTTATAGGTAATAGCTTATAAGCGTCAGTAATATTTACACCGCGCGCGGACAAAGATGTCCCGTTGTATAAAGGATAGATTTGTTCTTTCCGATCGCAGAAGAATCACGAAGATGCTGGTTCAGTTTGTGATTCTCTGTGTAGCTTGACAGATTGAGGACCTGAGGTCCACACGCAGCAATTGCACTTAGTTGTCCTTTTTATCAAGCCAAGTTTAAAATTTAGGTTTGGTAGCTTTATATCGTTCACACGGTGCAACAATCTTAGATGGACGCGGCTCCATGACCCTGACCATGGTATATGGGGTTCATAATATAGTACATAGGCATAGTCATGAGGCTCTGGATTATTTTTACAAATCGTTAGTAAATAACCTTATTTGCCCTTCTAAAAAAGGATATGAAAATCGTACGCAACAACGTGTGAGCCCTATTTATAAAAAAAACATATGACCTTTGTTTTTTATTTTTTTTGAACTTAAAATAAATCTCTTAAATACATTATTTAATCCTGAAATGCGAGTTTTTATGAATAACAAAGCGAAGTAAAAAAAAGGGACAAAATATGGTTTACCATTGCTCTCCCAACTCCCTTTCATTCTTATTCTTTTATTTGGATGACGTCTTATCACTTGATAGATTGGAGGAATTACTTTAATAAATTCCAATTAATTAACTAGATGAAATGGAGTCTCTAAGTATATACTAGATTAATACATGTAAATTTTGCCCATTTAATTGGTTGTTCTCAAATAATGTCTTTTTAGCACTTCAAAGTAAGATTTAAACTATTTTTCCTAAAAAGATGGTATCCAATAAGAGCTTAATTATGGTATAACGTAAGGAGTAATACTAATATTTGAAACAAGGAAGCATTTTTTTGCTCCCCACTTACCATAAGCCCAATGTAAAAAATGTCTAAGAACTATTTATGTGTGAGATAGACAATACATACGGCAACACACATTAGCGTCAATGGCACATGCTAATGTGCGTTATTATC
The DNA here is from genome assembly GCA_035235625.1 of Saururus chinensis. Classification (NCBI taxonomy): domain Eukaryota; kingdom Viridiplantae; phylum Streptophyta; class Magnoliopsida; order Piperales; family Saururaceae; genus Saururus; species Saururus chinensis. The sequence goes on along the minus strand of CP141140.1, from coordinate 12,637,409 downwards.
TGCATTGTTGTTCTTAAATATGATTGTTCCCTAAACTTTTATTATGCTGAACTCATAGTAAGTAGGAAGCATGAAAAACTCTTCTTTGAAACAAATAGTAGTCAATTAATTCTACTTTGAAACAAATAAAGGTGAATCAATTAAACATAGAAAGTAATACAACGATTTTACACTAGAAATGAACAGTATATTATGCTTTTAAAAAACAATGTATAATCAATTTAACGTTATTTGCTACTTGTGTAAGAATTAATTGATCCAATGCAATTAGTTTCCAGCATTAAATAGTATTAACATACTTGTCATAAGGAGGGGGAAAAGCCATTTTAGTTCACAGCTAGATAAATAAGAATTTTTAAAAAGCAAGGCAAATGGAATTTCATTTCTGTTGAGTGTTGACCAAATTTTAGGATTTTTTTTTTCACACGAAGAAGTTAAAATCGTAGAACGAGCCTACAATGAACCTCTAAGCTAAAAATGTCTTGTGGCCAAGAGAAAAAGAAGGTTTACTCGTGGGTTTAGATTGTCCAAAACTAACAAATGTTACTGGAGGGGACGCTATTTTGCAATTTTTGTGAGTCCTGATCACTTCTTTTTTCTACACCTGATAGTTTTTTTATAGGAAGAACCTGAGAGTGTGTTTTATCGTCATATTTAAAAAAAAATGATCCCAAGTAGCTACTTTTTTTTTTTAGGTGAATGCTTTTAATGTAATAGAAAAAATGTATTGAGTGTTGCGAGTGTAAATATAGATTAATTATGAAAAAATAAAATAAAGTTAAAGTGTGTATTAATCACATGCTATAGTTATATATAATGAACAAAAATAATGTATATATATAATTAAAGTGCTATAGCATCCCAAATATATTTGTAGTAAACAACAATGAGTTTAAATTTTATGGGCTTTAACATTAGTTCGTAAGTCATAGAGAACGACGATGCCGAGGGATTCACATCTTATTCAAACTAGCTGGGTGGTGCATGCGTTCCTCATTTGTTCACTACTCTATATTTTCTACAAATATATATATATATATATATATATATATATATAAGCTCACATATGCTTTCGTGAGTCTGGGCTATATAGGCCATCAGATTTACATCCGGTGGCCCATAACATTCATGGGTTTAAATGCCCGTGAGTATTATGGACTACTAAATGTAAATCCAACGGCTCATAGAGTCAGGGCTCACATAAACATATATGAGTCCGGGCTCATATAAACTTTTTCCTATATATATATATATGGTAGTACCGACCCAAGTGGTCAGAGACCTTTGTACCTCCACATTCTACCTTTGTACCTCCACATTCTTGGGGCTTTGATCCGTAACTCTTTTAAGGCACTATGTGTATACTTAAGTTTATGGTCATCATAGAAAGCTCATTTACCTCTTACTATCGTTGTCTATGAGTATGATATGGTACCTACATCCCTAAGCCCATGACTTATCCGGGGGGATATCTAGAGATGCTGAGATATAATGTTCATTTACAACTTACTCCTTTGAGCAAAAATTCATGTTATCTTAGCATTGTAGCTAGTTGTTCCAAGCTTGGAGACTCCTTATTTTTAGAGTTAGAGTTTGTCTTTCTTTATAATTGGAGTTGGCTTCTTTGGAATGATATTTCAATTTGAATTGTAATTAATATATTTCTTGTACTTACTCGCGTTATTATCTAGTTAGTGTCACTTTTTATATTTTTAGATGTTCATGTTATTCCATTTTAGTTTCCATGGCTTAAATATTAATGATTTTTACATCTTACTTAGTATTAGTAGAAATATTTGTACATCTTTGCGATGCAGGTTCTTTACTAGATTCAAAGTAGTAAGTTTCTGATAGCAGGCTTTACTCAGTTGGTAGTAGAGTAAACTTCAATAATAAATTAAACATCATACACTTTTTTAGTTTAGTTTTGGTTTGTATTAAGGCATTCAATTGCTAATCGACTACTTCATGTTATTTTATTTATATTATTATACTTACACTTAGTTGATATCCTATGTTGTAGCAATCATATTTCATTAGATTGTTCATTTTAATATTATGTGATATTAGGCACATCAAAGTAGTACCAATGGTTTGAAATATACATATATCTATTCTGAAAACCATGTGTTATAAATTATGGGTTATATTATAATATATATTTATTTCGATTTAAAATAGGGATGTGGTGATGGGCAGAGGTGCTACTGCATGTGTAGCCAACCTAACTTTGCAATTCACTTTGAATTTTCACTGAAGAGAATAGTTCAGTTCAAGGGATTTTTTTTGTTTATAATTATTTTAAAATTAATAAAAAAGTTAGCTAAAAAGGTTGTTTACTTATTGATACTTCCTCTCTCATAGCTCATTTAATTTTTAAAATAAATTAAAAGTAATTTATTCTTAAAAACTAAATAGAGGGGTGGTGAGATTGGGTTGCCTAAGGTGATGCCAGCGTCATTGTTAGAGAAGAAAGAGAGGAAAAAGTGGAGGTAAAGCAAAATTAAAATATATTTTTAGATATAGAAAACAGGTAAAAAAAATTAGTAGGTAGGGCGAATAGAAAATGGGGGATGAAAGAATTTAGTATGGTGCAAAAAGCCACATCCTTGAATTAAATCAAGGTGCATGGCCTACAAATTTAGGTGTGTATCAATTTCATGTTACAATACAAGACCATTAATTTGCAGGCGTAGAACAACAATTGGCTCGGCTTTTCCATGCATGAGACTCTCTAACATTAAAGGTCTGTATGGGTGGGAAGATTTGAAAACTCGCTCACCTGCAATAAGCCTAAAATGGGCACATATAAGTAAAAAACCGGATGCAGCTGGTCATTCTTTGGAGGTAACTGGCTATAGTCGTTCCGTTACCACATGCCTACCTCCAATAGAAAGTTCACTGTAGGTAAATAGAGGTGTTCAAGGCCTAGCTCGGACCGAAATAAGCCTTTGCGTGGGCTGGGCTTAGCTAGGCCTGACCCACACTTCCATTACTAGGCCCGACATGCCACGACCTTGTTATTATTTACTACATAATGTCTTAAGGGCTTAGGCCCATCGGCTTTGGTCGGGCCTTGTTTGGGCCTGGTCCGAACCTTGTTGAGCTTGAAGGGCTATATTTATATAGAGGAAATTTTTTTCTGCTCCTCACTAATAATAAATTTAGCCTAAGATATATATGAGAGATAGATAGAATAGATAATGTTACTATTAATATCATGTTGATATTAAAGTGCGTTAGTGTATATAATGTCGGCTCTCATGAATAATTAACTCACTAGGTTTACGAGTGGGTGCATCTAATCCTCATTCATCCATTCCCCAACCCCCTTTTTAACATGGGGCGATTGCGATTTTGGGTAACTACTTTTCACGTCGATGCTTATTCTACTATAAATCCACTGACGTTGGAACTAAAATATTTAAACCCTAATATACATATTTACGAGTCTGCCCTTAAGAAATTTAGCCTAACCAAAGAGCACGTGATAGCTTCCGGGTTCGTTGCGAGGTGTTAGCTAGCAGCTGGACACTTTTGCACTTTCCATTTATTCTACCATCTACCCATCTAGAAGTCCGACTACCTGCCCCCAAGTTCTTGAAAATCTCAAGGCTCGACCTTTCATGGCCTCGGAGGACAGCCGGGACCACGCTCGCTATTACAATCATAAAAAAATGGTGGCATCGCTCTCAGCACCTTTTCATTAGCGAGCTCGCACCATCCAAATTCCAACGAAGTCAAATGACAAAAACAACAAACACGCTAGCGTGGCCGATGACTGAAATTAGCCCTCAAAAAATATGAAATCTTTGTTAATGCCCACCAATACAAATATTACACACATCACCTTCTCGAAAATTAAAAGAGCAGAATAAGAAGCATGTAGCGAAATATGAAAATTTTCTCCTTGGCTAGGCGCGAATAAAGCATACCGGCATTCCTAACCGCTTTTCTCCTCTCCTTCGCTTCCTATATAAGTCACGCGACACGAGGTTGACCTTCTATTAATCTATTCTCTTTTTGCGGCTCCTCCTCTGCCTCTCCATTTGCCCGCCCGTCGCCGGAGTCAACTTGCGACACCGGAACGACCCGATCCCAGACAATGCAAGGCGGGCAGATGGTGATCGAGGGCCCTGTGCGGCTTGCCTCCGTCCTCACGCCTTCCAAATTTGTACTCTCTCTCTCTCTCTGCCTCTGTGTGTTTTGGCGACTCGGTGTTTGATTCATGCTACTCCACGATGTTGTATATTATGATCCCGTTTTTCTTTTTTAAATTTTGCCAAATGGTTTTGGTTTTTGTTGTACTTTTATGTAATTTCTTCGAAGCCAATTAGTGGTTTGATCTAGTCATGAAGCATTGTCTTTTCGGTCCTAATATACGATTTTTGTTGTTTCTTATTGCCAAGTCTTTCTTTTATGTTTGTGTTTTTGCGTCACATGGTTCTGTTGCCGCTCCTCTCATTTTTTCCATCCCTTTATATGGTTCATCCTCTTTGTTCGATGCAGAATATAAACATCTAAATTTTCATTTTGAATTTGCATTTTATATGACAACTCTTTTTCTAAGGGGATGTAAAGCAGTGATTTTCGTCTAGATTTTTGTGAAATTGCTTTCAACTACGTTTAAATTTGAACTCTTTTACGGGACAGCGGCGACAAAAATAAGAGAGGAATATAGGTTATAAAATCAGCAAAGTCGTTAGCGAGGCCATACTATGTAGGCCTAAAGTGTCTCTCGAGAATTTTCTCCGATTTTGTAATAATTTTTAGATGGTTTTAAGCTGTTAAAATAGATCATGGAAGCATCCATACAAGAAAAACAGAAGTACCAGGTCAGGCTTATTATGGAAGTCACCATCTGAGAAGCGGGAAGAGACCGGGAAATGTATTTTGGGGAAATCAAATATGTATATTGAATGTCTCACGATCAAAATGGCATGAGTGAAAAAATAGTCAAGAGGAAAACATTTTCCGCTAAGAAGAGTGCAGACAGAGAGCAAAAATATTTTATTTTATGTTTTAATTCTCATAATTAGAATATTGACGTCAGTTATTTGTTTTATGTAAGCCTGTAATGCTTTTATAGCAGTGTTTGGTAGCAAATATGGAAACTCAACTTCTGGTATCTGCTTTTCTTTTATTTTTATTTTTGTGCATCGCAAGCATTCTATACTTCTATCGTCTATGATGTTGTCACCTTTTGCATTTTGCTTATCATATTCGCTGTTGGTTTTGGATACAGAGCTTTTTTCAATCACTGACCAAAATCGTTGGGACTCTTGGACCAAAGTCACGCAGTGTTGAAGTAATTGAGCAATGCCTAAAAGCTGGAATGTCAGGTAATTTGGACATAAGAGTTAACTAAATTTTCATGGCTCTGTGATCTGAATGTATTGACTGGTGTTTGTCTGCTTCGACCTTTATCAGTTGCGCGCTTTGATTTTTCTTGGTTGAATGACGAGTACCATCAGGAGACACTTGACAATTTGAGGATATCTACAAGAAATGTTGGAAAGCTCTGTGCTGTAAGTTGCAACTTTTCGCCATTTGGTTTATGTGTTGAAACAACAGACCACACTTTTCATTTTTACTATAATGCAGGAAAAGGATATACATAAACATGGTTCATGTTGCACCTTGTTGGTATCAGTAGATTAGAGCTTTATTATCCATTGATACAAAATCGGTAATGAATTCTTGAATTGATCAAAGACAATATTAAGTGCATACGGAAAATTCCATATTAGCTATTTCAATGGTATGATATCCACACTTTTGAAGCACAAATATTATTGTTAAGCACTTTATCATATTTCCTGCTTGTACAGATATTTTTGCCAACTTTAGCCTTTAGTTCAAGACTAATTCATTGGCTCTTTTTGTCGAAATCAAAATTTGTGGCGGTTTTAAATGTTGCTTTCTTCAGATGACTAGAGAGTTGATTTTGTCCGTTGATCAGCATATACACCATAACCAGCATAAATCATTTATTTACAGAGCATGTCTAAAACATTTTCAGGTTATGCTGGACACTGTTGGTCCTGAAATTCGAGTACTTAACAACTCTGGGAACCCTATTGAGTTGAAGGCTGATAACCACGTTACTATTACTTCAGACCTTTCCAAAGAACCTTCCTCTGAGGTTTTACCAGTAAATTATGCAGATCTTGCCACGGTATGAAAATATTTATGTTCCATGACAGTATTACTTTTGGATGTGAAACTTCCAGTTCTTATTTGAATGTCTTTTCTTAACACTTTTATATAACTTTTCATATGCACTCTTGTACAATTCTATATTATGTCTTCTTTTTGTATTGTGTCAGCAAAACATTGGTCTGGAACAGATAAGTGCTACTTCCTCTGTCCCACATTAATGGCTCCATTTGGTCATTTGGTTTTTCAAATGAACTAAAATTTTGAATAACCAAATGGAGCTATTAATGTGGGACAGAGGGAGTATGATCTTTGTCATGTCCATACACAGGCCAATGCTATGCATATCTTAATGGATGGAATAAGTAATCCCTTTCTATTTCTTAAACTTCTAGAGTGTGATGTGTATCTTGTTTAATGGATGTGAATTATTTTTGTTTGTATTCCCTTCTTTCTATATATTGATTTTTTTATGTTCTGACTGTAGACTGTTCAAAAGGGCGACACCATCTTTCTTGGGAAGTACCTTTTTACTGGAAGTGAAACAACCTCAGTTTGGCTGGAGGTGATATTTGTTAAATGTGTTATCTGATTTTAGTAATTCACGCCAATAATTTTTGCTCCATTTCTAAGAATGTTGCTTTATTCTTTTTCCTAAATAGGTGGTGGAAACAAGTGGTGAAGATGTAATTTGTCTTGTAAAGAACAGTGCTATGCTCACAGGTTTTATTTTCACAATGCACATTTCTCAAGTACATATCAACCTTCCCACATTGACAGACGTTGATAAGAAGGTTGAATTTTTTTTTAACATATTATTTAAATTTTACACACGGCAGCATAGCTTCTCAAGATTTTCCTATGTTATTGACAATTAGTATTGAGAAAGAGGATTAGGGGAATCAAATATTTCTATGTTAAGAAATATACTTCTGTGTGGGAGTCAAACCACTTGAAGATTTTCAAGTTTTTGTTTATAATAGTTTATTTGGCTCCTAATCAATTATTATTCTAAAAATATTGTTTGTGTAACAACTTAAAAATTTGTTTTGCACAGGTGATTTCGTCATGGGGATCTCGCAACAATGTCGATTTTGTTTCTCTTTCCTATACACGTCATGCAGAGGATGTCCGTGAGGTAGGCCTGTCCCTTCTCTTTTCATGACTAGAAGATTGTCCTTAGTATAAGAATTAGTTTTACACGGTATTGTATTACTCTCATGCCATTGTTAAGTTATTATACAAGATCAATTGTTAGTATTAGATTGTTTCTATATTTTTTACAATGAAAAACTGTGTATTTGTTGAGAAAGATACAAAGCAAACAGAGATACAAGAGGGAGAAATTTTATCATAAAGAAAAGGAAGTATACTTGAACAGAGAACACAGATTCTACAGATGTTGCTTGAGGATTGAATTCATGAGTTTTCAAAGATGTCCTGGAGACACCAGGATCTTTGTGTGTTCAATTTGTTTAGAAGTTTTTACTTTATAAAAAATAGGAAAAAGGTACTTTGCTACTCTAATTCTAAGTTGTTTACTGATCTTCATTTATTGTTCTACCAAAATATGGAATATGGTTCTTTTATCGTTGGGTGTATCCTTAGTTTTGCAGTAAATTTATTATCTTTTTATAATTATGGTAAAATTATTCTAACCTGCAGTGTATGAAATCTAAGGTAGCATTTGTACTATAACTTATCCCGTGCATTTTCTGTTAAGTGCAGCTTAGGGCTTTCCTTAAATCACAAAATCTAGAGGAAACACAGATAATGGCCAAAGTTGAGAACGTGGAGGTAAGCAGAGTGTTAGCATATGATTAGTTTGGTAAGCCCATTACATACAATAATATAGTAGTGTTTATTTATGTAAGTTACATAATTACCTTGGCTGCTTTCAGATAAATGTTAAGATAAGAAGTAGAAGATGCATTTGGCAAAAGTATTATACATTACCTGATTAATGCATTATAATTGGTAAATGTGATTTCTTCAGGGGTTGAAGCATTTTGATGAGATTCTTCAGGAAGCTGATGGCATCATCCTATCTCGTGGGAACCTTGGAATTGACCTTCCACCTGAAAAGGTTTGTAGCTTCATTTGATGATGATGGCATACAACACTTTACATAGTTCTAGTTGTACTGGTAAAATGAAGCATCATTTGTGTTAATAAGACTCACTTGTCACAAGGATATATGGTTGATGAGCATATATTTTGTCCAAATGGAGACTATCATTCTGTTAGTGTATTGCTATGCTGTGAATAGACATCTGTTAAAATATTGTTGGCTATGTACCTGCCTCAGGTTTTTTTGTTTCAAAAGAGTGCTGTTCATAAGTGCAATATGGCTGGAAAGCCTGCCATTATTACCAGAGTAGTGGATAGCATGACCGACAATCTACGCCCTACTCGTGCAGAAGCAACAGATGTAGCAAATGCTGTTCTTGATGGTTGGTATTTTAGTGCAAATCTGCAAATATTTTTTCCTTCCAGTTACTCATAGTTTCTTTTTTCTCCTTGTGCAGGTACTGATGGCATATTATTAGGTGCAGAGACACTGCGAGGTCTCTATCCTGTTGAGACAATAAAAACTGTGGGAAGGATCTGTGCTGAGGTAAAACTCTAAAGATTATGATGAGTGTTGTTTCTTGCTCCCACAAGTTATATCCCCATTATGGGTGATCAGATTTTGAATATACCTTTCACTTTGTTTCTATAGCTTTTAGTTTTGCTATTTGTGTTGAGAGTACACATGCATTGTTTCTGTTGTGCTATACATCGACATCTTTACCTTCTGACAGACACAGAATCTCTTGACTGAAACTACCTAAGCTACTTTTAATTCCAAATAATACAAAGGGCATTTTAGGTATAACTTGTTTCATCTGCATTTGTAGGCTGAATTGGTTTACAACCAGCCTCTTCATTTTAAGAGAGTTGTCCGCTATGTTGAACCAATGTCACATGCTGAATCTGTGGCTTCTTCTGCGGTAATTAATTTTTTCAACCTTTTGTTCTACTCTGTAATTCACTGAAACATGATATGAGTTTTGATTGCTATGTATGTTTTAAGGTTGGTGCCGCACACATAGTTAAAGCAGCTGTAATTGTTGTCTTCACTACATCTGGTAGAGCTGCAAGGTACATTCATAACAACCTTTTTGTCAAGGAAACTAAGCGAAGTACTTCTTTCCTTTAAGATGTGTAGAACACTTACTGAAACAGGAGATGGGACCACTTAATGAAGTGAGTAAAACTTGCGTTGACAGGTTAATTGCAAAATACAGACCAATGGTGCCTGTATTGGCTGTTGTGGTTCCAAGACTTAAAGCAAATTCATTAAAATGGACTTTCTCTGGCACATCACAGGTAGAACCGATCTATTGTAGTGTAATAATGGAACTTAAAGTTTGAAGTTTCAAGTCCATACTTTATTTTTTAAAATAGCCGTATTACCTTGTTTTTTTTAATAAATGTTTCAGGCTAGACAATGCCTTGGAGTGAGAGGAATATACCCAATTTTGGCAAATCCAAGCGTGGTAAAACCTAGGGGCCTCTAAGTATTATCTTTCTTGCAATTTCTGTTCGTTTTTTGAGAAGCCTTGTATGCATTTCTCTGTTTGAGATTGTGGGTGATTCGATCTATTGCAGAACCTTTTGTAAAGATAAAAGATGTATGTTCGCTAAATGATTTGTTCATTTGTGCCTTGCTTCTGTACCATAGGTTGGTTCCATTGGTGCTAGCGAGGAGGCTGGACTTGCACTTGCCCTGGATCATGGGAAGAAGGTCGGTTTGCTAAAGGCTCATGATCGTGTTGTCATCTTCCAAAAGATTGGCGACTCTTCAGTTGTGAAGATTATTGAGCTTCCTGACTAAGACAACGCTGCTTACACATCTTTATCCCCTTTCTTACAGTTGAAATAAGCATATAAAACTTGGATGGTTTACTTTATAGTTTTGCACACACCACTCTCCCTTCTTGGCGTAAGCATTTTGCTGGTCCATATTGGGCTGCCATTTTTGAGTCAGTTTCCTAGTAGAACACTTGTATTATGATGTTAAATTCTTTAATACTATCTTCTTTTTGGGAGCTGTCTTACTATAATCAGGGGATCATGCGGTTGCGAAAAATTTTGGCTGCAAGCAGAGATAAGAGGTTATCATTGATAAGAAAAAAACCTTTTAGCAAAACAAAGAACAAGAAAGACATAAACAAAATGTAATGAACTCATGATGATTTCTGCATTTATGAGTTCAGACTGAAGTAAAATGAGGCTATTTATTTATGAAATAAAGTAAACCTTAATGTTTTCGTCATAGGTAATATCTGGCTTTAATAATAAACAATCATAGATTTACATAAGTACAATACAATTCAAAAGTTCAGAGTAAGAAAAACTCAAAATTATGGAAAGGTCATAGACATACAAGAAAAAAGTGCTCCGTATTAGTTGGATTCATGTATAATATAATTTACGCTTATTAACAGCCTTGGGTTAAAGAAAATGAAGGATTAGTTTGGCATCTCCCATAAAATACATACAATTGGCGTTTTGTTTTAGAGTTGGCAAATTTGGATGTTTTTATTTGATTTATAACAAGGTTTTTTAATATTTTTTCTGTCCCATATTAATAGTTATATTTAAAAATAATAAATTTTATTAAAAGGTGAAATTTACCTTTTAAAGAAAGAAAAAAGCTTATGAAATTAACTCTTTTTTAAGTATCTAATCACTTAGCTATTAATTTAAAATAGAATTTTTTTTCTCAAAATATAAGAAAAAATGTAAAACCCTCAACAAGGGAGAATTCAATTTTTTTGCAAGATGGTATACACTATACAATTTACACGTGTTAAGAAGTAGAAAAGAATATATAATGACGCCCTCTCATTAATATATTGTAATTAGCGAGCCCCCGTATATTAATAAGGCTCCTTGAAGAAGAGCACATAAACGATGCAGCAGATGCAGAAGAGTATGATGGCAACATCGATGGTTAGGGCCGTCATGGCCTGGTCGCTGAGCTCCATGTTCCTCCCTCCCAGCCGGTCCACCGTGTCCGGGGTGGACTCCCAGTTCCTCAAGTCCTGCTCGTACGGGTCTTCCATCTTTATCTTCATTCTCTCCGCCTCTCTGCTGACAGCCTCCTGCGCCAGGGTCCAGTCGTAGAATCTCCGCTTATCTTCGCTGCTCAGCACGTCGTACACTTCCCGCAGCTGCATGAACTTGTCCGACGCCACCTTCAGGGGCAGCGAGGTCGTGTCCGGGTGGTACTCCTTCGACAGCCGACGATAAGCGGCTTTGATCTCTTCCAAATTGGCTTCAGCCGAAACTCCCAAGAACCTAATTCATCAGCAGCAGAGAAATAAGTAAGTGGTGCGCAGGAAAATTGCAGATTGCGCCCAGTTCGTGTAGAGGCTTTACTGGTAGTGCGAGTCGGTGGAGTTTTTTAGGAGGTCGGCGAACTTCTCGCCGAAATTTTCTTCGCCTTTTGCATCTTCTTGGGGTTTCTCGGGACCAGACTTGACACCGAGCCATCCCTCGTCGGGATTGTCCCAGTGGATTCGGGTGTCTACGCCCGGGGTGCCCTTTTGACGACGGAACGGCGTCGCGCCGCCTTCCTGCGCCTCGCACGTGACTCTCCCCTGACGGCAGCTGCTAGTTCGCATTCCTCTTCCTCCGCTGAGTGTCCCGCGGGCTTGGCCTTGTCGAGATCGGAGGAGGACGGAGAATGACGGAGTTGCTGTGGAAGCCATTGGGCGAAGTAACGATAGTCGACAGCAGCAGATATCGGCAGAGGCTAGGAGAGAGGGCGCTACTTTGTCTGCATTCGGGGGATGAACGAGTGGATTGTTTCGCCTTAAGCTAGTGGTGAGTTTGAGTCACCTTCTCGGTTCTCTGGTGTCCACGAAAAATGGTTTTGTTCGTTTGTTGCAGTTTGTTGCAGGGGAGGCGACGCCTCTGGGAGTGGGACCCGCACACACGATCTGCGAAAATCTTCCCGCGGTGAGTTCCAGACTTTCCTGCCCTGCCTCGACACTTCGCGCCTCCGCCGCCGCTCTTGGAGAGCTCCGCCAACAACAGACGTTGCTACAGTCACGTTGAGTCTCTCCTCCGTCATCTGAAGCTCCGTAGGGAGAGAAACCGATGGTCCTCTTACAGTCACAGATATCCCATTGGCTCCACGGAGCGTTTCGTCTTCTGCTGCTTCCATTCACCGAAACAGTCTCATCTCCAATTCCCGAAGTCTCGCAAATTTCAGTTGAGTCCCTCCTCAGATTCTGCGACGTACACAAATCTTCTCCAATCCGCTATCGGAACGGGATGTCTGACTCATGGCAAGCTTATTCACGCCCACATGATCCTGGCGTCGTTCAAACCCTGCCTCTTTCTGATAAACAATCTCCTCAGCATGAAATGCAAATGTGGGCGTTATGATTTTCGCCCATCTCCTGTTTGACAGAATGCTTAAACGGAATCTTACGACTTGAAATTTTCTTATCTTTGGCTAGTGTCAGAAGCTACTCTAGAGAAAGCCATTGACTTGTTTGCAAAAGTAAGGAAAGCTGATATTAAACTGGATAAGTTCACACATGCTTGCACATTGAGCGTCTGCGCTCAAGCCAAGGATTTGAAGTCCGGTAAGCCTGTTCATGGGATGATTGTTGTTTCTGGATTTGTGTTGCAGGCTTTCTTCACAAGTTCACTGATCGATATGTATTCAAAATGTGGTATGATCACTGATGCGAGATTCACTTTGAAAGGGCGGACAAGCTAGATAATATCTCACGGAATTCGCTGATCTCAGCTTATGGTCTCACCACTGCAAACGAGGAGACCTTGAAACTTCTTGTCAAGATGCGCCAAGATGGATGGGAAATGGACAGCTTTGCGTTGGGTAGTTGACGGAGACAAAATTACCCTTAAGCAATTAACTGCAGTGTGTTAATGATAAGGACAAATTGGGAAATTCACTTACTCCTGAGGTGGATTAATTCAGCTACATTCGGGTCCAACGTCTTAACGACCATTCTGAACCCAACAGAAAATGCGGATATAAAGGATGGTTTGAACGCAGGTTTTGAGAACCTTTTGCTGAATTCAAATTTGAAATTCGTTGAAGCTCTGTGAAGCTGTTTTCCCGGAAGTTTCAGATCTTGTCTTTTTCGTGGAATCAAGGTAGCGAGTTCTACTGTTTGTTTGAAATTTGTTACGTTTTGGTGGATTCCAAAACATACATTTCAACTCTGTTCTGGCATTTTAGTTTTAAAGTTCTGTAATTAAAACTATCCTTTGAATAGCTGTTATTTGTTTCTGAAATGAAGGAAACTTGAATGTAATTTTCGTACAGAGAAGAAAGTTGAAAATACAGAGAGTTTCTCTGTCCAGAATTGTCTAGTATCGTTTCAATTTCAGTTGGTGTTTTGTAATAGAGCTTGAATGTGAATTGTGGAAGTTCCTGTAAACTGAAAGGGAGAATCATGCTCTGTTTCTATGAAATCAATATTCTGAACTGTGAGAGAAAATCTCTGGGAAGTTTGATTCATTTGGTTTTAGTTTACTTGTAAGTTTCATACAAAGATCACAGGAAAAAATACATAAACATTTCTCCAGTTGGCGAATGTATTTTCAGTTGTAAACTCGACAGGCTTTTAGTTCCCAGATTTGTTGAATTTTCCATAGCTTTGGACACTTGGACTTAAACTGCGAGTTCCACAACTTGCTGCGCCATCAGTAGTGCCCTTGATTCCTGTTCAAGTTCTTATGGAAGAGGAAGTTTTGGGAAAATGATCCACAATTACATTGCTAAAGTTGGCCTAGATACCGACATTGCGGTGGCTGGTGCTTTGCTTGACATGTATGCTAAGATTAGAAGTCTGGAGGATGCCTTCAAGTTTTACACTTGTGCCAGATAGTAACTTTGTGTTGTACAATGCAATGATGATTGGATGCTGCCTAATGATGAATTGGGGAATGAAGCCCTTGAACTCTTTCTTGATATCCAGAGGACAGGTATGAAGTCATCCAACTTCTCCTTCTCGAGCATACTACGATCTTGCAAATCGGTTGGAGCCTTTGAAATGGGGAAGAAGATTCATGCTTTAATTTGCAAAAACAATATCCCACCTAATGCATTTATTGCTTGTGCTTTAATTGATTTGTATACAAAAAATTGGTTCACTTGAAGATGGGAGGAGATGTTTCAAGTCAATCCCAAATAAAGATAAGAGTTTGTTGGACATCCATGATTGCCGGGTGCGTTTGACCTTTACAGTTTGAACAGGCCATCAATTTTCTCAATGAATCACTTGTCATTGGCATAAAGGCAGACGAATTCACAATATCAAGTGCTGTGCAAATTTAGCTTCTGCAGGATGTCGGCAGCAAATTCAAGGCTATAGGGTGAAGAATGAATATGATCATTAGACAGTCGTTGGAAAATCATAGATTTTGTATGTATGCTAGGTCAGGAGATATTCATTCAGCATACCTGACTTTCAAGGAGACGGAGGATCCAGGTGTGATCTCTTGGTCTGTGATGATGTCTGGTCACGCCGCTATGCCCAACATGGTTGTGCAAATGAAGCTTTGAGACTTTTAAAGGATATGGAGGGTTGTGGGATTACTCCTAGAGAAATTACATTCCTAAGTGTTTTTACTGCATGTAGCCATGGACGACTGGTAGATGAAGGCCTAAGGTATGTCTCCCAAAACTAAAATTGAAAGTGAAGAACCTAAAGTGGATCAAACATCGGCATTGGTAACTTCAATCGACAATGGTCAAGCATTTTCTTACTCCTCTGTGCAAATGAATGGATTGTTTTTCCTGTTTACAAGTGATTACTTTGACTCAGTTGGATGGATTTGTGGAAGACAATGTTTCTGAAACCTGATGAAAACTTAAATCAATCAGTTGACGCCAGTAAACAGCCATATGAAACAAATGAAAATTTCTAGTGTTTACCTTATCTAATATTTACGCTCAGTTTCATTAATTTACAAGTACTTTGGAAGCATGAAAAGGGACTATGGCATTGATCCAAATGTGAAGCACTCTGCCTGCGTAGTTGATATTCTTGGACGTGCAGGGAGATTGGAATGGTGGATGCTGAGCACTCCATTGCAAAGGCGGGGTTTGAAGATGATCCTGTTATGTGGCGGGCTCTACTTGGTAGAATCCAACGGGATACATATGATCCTGTTAACATGGCCGATAGAGTCATCAAACTTGATCCTGAAGCTGCTTCGTCATACGTCCTGCTCTACAATGTGTACTTCGACGCTGATGAGCACATTCCTGCGACAAAAGTGAGAGACATGATGGAAGATCAGCGAATTAAAAAGGAGACCAGTCTATGCTGGATTGAGATCGGAACTGGTGTCCATTCTTTTGTTGTAGGACAAGTCGCACCCGGACACCCATATAATTTATGATAAATTGGCTGCAATGCTGAAAAAGATGAAACTAATGGGTTATCTTCATATGAGTTCATCTCTTGATGAATCTGATCAGGAAGTGGAGGAAAATTCGGAGAACCACCACAGCGAAAAGTTGGCTGTGACTCTTGGGATTATTGCACTGCCCAAGTCGGCTCCAATAAGGGTGATGAAAAATGTGAGAGTATGTGGTGATTCTACACGACCGCGAAGTACTTTTCAAAGATTGAAGCACGACAAATTATTCTCAGAGATATATCCGATTCCGTCAATCCACAGGAGGATCATGTTTTTGTAATGATTACTGATAGTTATAGTTGGAAGGAAACTTAAACTATAGAAGAAATTAAGAATGCATGTGTTAATCCATATTTTTTTGTACCGGGACAAACTGTATCCTTTCGTTCTGAAAGGTCAGAACGTTGGAGGAGTTTATAGATCATTTCATACTAATCAAGCGAGAGTGTTAGCATTAATTTTCATGAATGAATCAGAGATCATATAATTTAATTTCTCTAGCTACTATTTACTGTGCTTTCAAAGTAAATGGCTTATCTGGTGCTTTTGCCCTTTCTTTATGACAATTTTCACTTGAGATGATCGGTCACCGTCGTTATTTTCTACGTTGGGCGGAGAGAGGACCATCTCCTTTATTTTATTTTCACGTAACCGCTTTCATCAAGTGGTTACAACATTCACATTAAGGGCCAATCATAAACAAGATAGATAAGCTTATCATTATTTATTAATTAGCAAGTGGGACCACATACGGGATTAATAAAAATTGTTTACATTCTCCCACTTAGGTCCGAATGCTAATTAACCATAATAGTATAACAAGACAACATAAGGTGTACACAATTATCTATTTAAATTGGTCACATAATACTATCATTTAACAAATTAATAATATGAGTTATGGCAGTTCTATGTCTTTAAACAACATTGTCCCTTCCATGTACTACAATATTAAAAATCTACTAAATATAGTGTTCAAAAGAGGAAATCATAAGAGTCCACGTAATGTCTCTACTAATAGAGACTAATCTTGTCATAAATATATATTCATTCACATCGATGTACATAATAACTAAGACAGGAAAATTAGAAACACTTTATTGATATCAAAATGTAATAGAGCATCATCATCATAAATAAAGCATAATCCATCACAAAATAAATGTTTAAAATTATGGATTATTTTCAAGACCCATTCTATTGGCATGTTCAATAAAGGTCTTTGAAGGTAATCCTTTTGTTAATGGATCTGCAATTATAAAATTAGTACTAATTTGCTCTATAAACACTTTTTGTTTCTGCACTTCTTCTTTAACAATAAGAAACTTTAATTCTATGTGCTTTGCTCCTTTAGAGTACTTGTCATTCTTTGAGAAGATAACTGCTGCGGAGTTATCACAATAAATTTTCAGCTGTCTATGAATGGTGTTAATAATTCTAAGCCCTGAAATAAAATTCGGCAATCATAAAGCATGAAGTGTGACTTCATAACACGCCACAAATTCAGCCTCCATAGTGGATGAAGCTATGATAGATTCCTTTCCACTTTTTCATGATATGGCTCCTCCAGCAAGCATGAATAAGTAGCCAAATGTGAACTTTCTATCATCAACACATCCAGCAAAATCAGAATCTAAGTAGCCAATGACCTCAAGATTTTCAGACCTTCTATGTATGAGCATATGATCTTTTGTTCCTTGCAAGTATCTCATGACTTTCTTTGCAGCTTTCTAATGATCAAATCCTTGATCCTTTTGATATCTTCCTAGCATACCAGTGACAAAACTGATATCTGGCCTTGTACAGGTTTGTACATACATTAAACTTTCAACTGCAGACAAATAAGGAATTCCCTCCATTCTTTTCCTTTCCCATTCATTCTTTGGACATTGCATAAGATTTAGTTTATCCCCTTTCTGAATGAGAACTGGACTTGATGAGCATTTATCCATTCCAAATCTCTCTAAAATCTTTTCTATATAGGCTTTTTGAGATAAACCTAACAATCCACGTGAACGATCTCGAAATATTTCTATTCTAATCACGTATTTTGCCTCACCCATATCTTTCATTTCAAAATTTTGAGAGAGAAAGTCCTTGGTTTTATACAATAATCCAAGGTCATTGCTTGCAATTAATATATCATCAACATACAAAATCAAAAATATGAACTTACTCCCACTGACCTTTAGATAAATACATCGATCAACGATGTTTTCTTTAAATCCAAAGGAGGTAATGATATCATTAAACTTAAGGAACCATTGTCGGGAACCTTGCTTAAGTCCATAAATTGATTTATTAAGTTTACAAGCTAAATGCTCTTTGCCTTCAATGGAGAATCCTTCAGGTTAGTTCATATAGACTTCTTCATCTAAACTTCCATTCAAAAAAGCTATTTTTACATCTATTTGATGGAGTTCTAAATCATAATGAGCAACCAATGCTAAGATAATTCTGAGTGAGTCCTTTTTGGATACTGGAGAAAATGTCTCTTTATAATCAAACCCTTCTTTTTGAGTAAAACCTTTGGCCACAAGTCTAGCTTTATATCGTTCTATATTACCCTTTGAGTCACATTTAGTCTTAAAGATCCATTTGCAACCCACTTTCTTATATCCTTTGGGCAATTCAACGAGTTCCCAGACTTCATTTTGGACCATTGAGTTTAAATCATCATTCATGGCTTCAATCCATTTTTTAAAATTAATACTTTCTATGGCTTGTGAAAATGAAACCGGATCTTTAGATGGTCCAATATCATAATCAGATTCTTGTAAATAAACCATATAATCATTAGAAATAGCTAATTTTCTGATCCTTTTAGATCTTCTTAAGGTTATTTGTGGTTCATCTACTACTTGCTCATTAGTGACAATTTCATTATGGAGTGCTGGAATATTATCTTGTTGTTCCATTTCATCATGTTGTTCAACTATTGAAGGATCAACAAGTTGTGGTTCATTAGATTGTCGTTCTTAATTGATAGGACATACATCAATTATAGGAACAACAATTTGTTTAGAAGTTGTGGGTAATGGGACATGCACCCTAACTTCTTTAATTACCACATTTTGAGTTGTAACACTCCCACTGATTTCACCATTTTCCAAGAATCTTGCATTACCAGTTTCAACAATTCTTATACTATGATTAGAACAGTAAAACCTGTACCCTTTGGATTTTTCATGGTAACCTATAAAGTAACTACTGATTGTCCTTAAATCCAATTTCTTTTCATGTGGATTATAAATTCTCAATTCTGTTGGACAACCCCAAACATGTAGGTGTCTTAAACTGGGTTTCCTTCCAGTCCATAACTCAAAAGGAGTTTTTGGAACTGCCTTACTAGGAACCGTATTTAACAAATAAACAGCAGTTTTAAGTGTATGCATCCACATAGATAAGGGTAAAGTGGAATTACTTATTATACTTCTAACAATATCCATAACAGTACGATTTCGCCTTTCAGCCACACCATTCTGTTGAGGCGTTCCAGGCATAGTTTATTGAGCACATATGCCTTTGCTTTCAAGAAGTTTAGCAAATGGACTTGGATGTTGTCCTGCTTCATCATATTTTTTAAAATATTCACCACTTCTATCAGACCTTATGATTTTTACCTTTTTGTCTAATTGTCTTTCAACCTCAATAATACTTCAACGACATTCACTGCTTGAGATTTCTTATTTAACAAATAGACATAACCATAACGTGAAAAATTATCTATAAAGGTGATGAAGTACTTTTCTCCACCAAAAGATGGAACATCAAAAGGTCCACAAATATCTATATGGACTATCGTAAGAGGCTCTTTACTCCTTGTGGCACCTTTCTTTGTGTGATTGGTCTGTTTTCCTTTAATACAATCCACACATACACACACCAAGATCAGTAAAATTAAGATTACGAAGAATCTCATCTTTTACTAATCTTTCCATTCTTTCTCGGGAAATGTGTCCTAATCTTTTATGCCATAAGTTTGAGGAATTTTCATCAATAAAGCTACGTTTAGCACAAACATAAGTATGTAGGGAAAGCAGTGAAACAGAAAAATAATAATCAAGATTGAATTTATATAAGTCATCACATTAAATACCAGAACCAACATATGAAGCATTCTTAAATAGACTAAAACACTTATTCCCAAACTTAAATGTGTATCCATCAACATTAAGTCTCGATAATGAAACTAGATTTCAAGAAACTGAAAGTACATAAAGAGTTTCAAATAAATCTAAGTAATGTCCACTATCTAGGAATAGCCTATAAGTCCTAATGGCTTAAATAGGAACTTTATCCTGATTTCCCATTAATAGAAAGTTCTCCTTTAGGTTTGTGGTTCGGGTCGTAAGAAATCCCTGCAAAGTATTGGAAACATGAGTGGTAGCTCCTGAATCTACCCACCAAGTATTGGAAGGAACTTCAGTAAGGTTAGATTCAAAAACATAAATTGAATCCATACCTTTCTTTTGGAACCAATCCTTTCTTTTCTGGCAATCTTTCTGAAGGTGACCAAATTTTCTACAAAAGTATCACTTCAAGCCCCTTTCCTTCTAGTGATTGTTGTCTTTATGGGTAGCATCATTCGTTTTAGGAGTTTTTCCTTTAGAACTTTTGAATTTCCTTTGCTTGCCTTTAGTTTCTTGAGAAACCATGTGGATTGAGTTTTGTTCTAGTGCCTTAAGCCTTGACTCCTCTTGCACCAGCATATTGGTCAATTCATTTACATTCCATTTATCTTTTATGGTATTGTAATTAATTTAAAATGACCCATACTGAGGTGGCAAGGAATTCAAAACAAACTGGACAAGAAAGAACTCATCCACTGACATTCCCAACGACTTAAGCTATGCTGCCAAATTCGTCATCTCTAGAACGTGCTTATGCATACCACGAGAACCATCATACTTCATCGTGGTAAGTTTGGCCATAAGAGTCCCTGCAAGGGACTTATCTGCTGACTTAAAACATTCTTCAACCTTTTTGAGAAATTCTTTGGCATTATCAGTTGGAGGCAATGTAGTCTTAATGTTATTTGCAATTGTCATACGCATAAACATAAGACTTAACCTGTTGGACCTTTCCCATGCATTAAATAATGCCTTATCTTCAGTACTGCTGGTTTTAGTAAGTGCAACAGGTTTTTCAGTTCTAAGAGCTACATCAAGGTCCAAAACACCAAGATTGAATTGAACTTGCTCTTTCCAGTCTGAAAAATTAAGGCCATGAAGCATAGGAATGGAGGAAGCATGTGAATGCAAAGATATATGAATCGATGCTATAATTAAATAATAATGCTCAATACATTAGTGCTATAAATATGACATAATAAAACACATGAAAAATACATACACAATGAACAACATAACTTTGATCTACCTTTGGGAATAATATAATGTTATGTTATTCAACTATTATGGTGTTCCCTATCACCTTAAGAATAATTAGCCAAATACACACATTAAGTCGGTTCACTACCTTTGGGTTAGTGTTCCAACCTAATGAATAATATTTTCAAATTATTCTTTCACAATTCAATGATTAATAGAAAAGTAGTGCACCTTTGGGTCAACCATGATATCTTAGTAATTAAAGAATTAAAATTTGCTAAATTATTCTATCTCTAACATTAGGGAAATTATGCTAGGATATTTTAATATGCTTATTTTCTAATTACATTCCAGTTGGGCCACTTTGGTGACTATCCAACTATATCTTAATATTAGAAAATTAAGTCATTAGAATAATTTTGCATAACATCATAAGTGAAACTTTACATGTGCATAAATAAACATTTATAACATAAATTTATTTATAATCATTTCCTAATGCGTAAGCGGAAACAAAATAGACTAATAATAAATAAATCAAACATAGAGAACATCCCATTTCATTTATTTATTCATCTATATATTTAAGCTCGAAAGCATAAATCATTAATTGCACATAAATAAACCAAATTATAAGCATGTGTATTAAAATTTATAATAATAAATAAATCATTTGAACACATGAACTATTTCATACATAAGGCTAATAATAAAAGTAAACAAGGTTATGGTACATTGACCATTTAATGGGTACATGGGTACATTAACGGGGTATTAACACATTTTGTTGTCTTCATTCAAAACTCTATGCATTGAATTCACCCGTAGAACCCCTTTTCACAGCCTCTCAACATTCCACCATTAAAGCATTCTGGAATTGTTATGGACCGGTTGCTATATTTAATATTATATCAAACTTTACAAAGCATCACTTTGACTACATTATTTACTCATTAACCAGCAGTCAACTCCACTAACCCACATTATAAGCCTGTAAACCATTTCATCCTCCTCACCGGGCAGAACTCACGGAAAGTTACAGTGACGCATCGAACCAGAGAACAAAACTTCAGTTCTCAGTCTTTAGGGCGCCATTGCACATCAAATTTTGAAAATCATTCCGTCGGATTAACACAAAAAATGGGTACGTTTATTTTCTATTGATTCATTCATAACATACTACTTCTATAAATCATCCGAAAATGGCATAAAATTTATAAAAAATTAAACTTTTTCATGCTACGAATTAGAAACCATTCTCTGCATTAAGATTTCGGAACTCTTGGCTCTGATACTAATTGTTAGAAATAATTTTCGTGAATGAATCAAATATCATACATATTAATTTCTCTATAACTATCTACTGTATTTTTAAAGTAAATAGCGTACTTGGTTCCATTCCGAATTGACGAACCTTCGTAGGATAGGTTTCTCTCCCTTTGCCTTTTCTTTCTGGCAATTTTCACCTGAGATGGATTGATCACCGTTGGAGTTTTCTACGTTGGGTGGAGAGAGGACCATCTCCTCTATTTTATCTTCACGTAACCGCTTCCATCAAGCGGTTACAACATTCACATTAAGAGCCAATCATAAACAAGATAGATAAGCTTATCATTATCTATTAATTAGTTAGTGGGACCACGTAGGGGACTAATAAAAATTATTTACAAAGAGATCATTCAAGAAGGACAAGGGAAGAAATGCAGACTTTTCACATGTTTTAACAATTAAGTCATGTCCTATTTTTGGTTCCGAAGTGTTGGTATGGTCTCGTTCCCCGGATAAAACATAGTTTTATGCTATGCAAAATAAGATCTATGCTTCCATCTGTCTCTCCCTCAACCAAGCACGTCAAGTCCACTCCTTACATTTTGGTAACCGGACTTAAAACCAGGGAGGGTTTTGTCCCCCAATCAAGAACATTTATTGCTAAATGTCATTTGCTGTAGGATTTAGATCTGATGGACCTAAGGGCCTGGGCTCAATCGGTCACGATTTTTTTGCCAAAATGAAATAGCTTACCAGCATATATACAAATTTAAGTTTTCAATAGATGATGAATGAATTTCTATTCATTTGCATAATTCTAAATTTCGTTACGAAAAAAAATGTATGTTTAGTAGAGATTCGAGAAAGCTCAACTAGAAACGTTATCCCTTGTATGCATACCAAAATAAATGACCTCTTCGAGATCTAACAATGTGACAGCTTGATTTTGAGCTTTTCTTCTTCACCCTGTAAAAGCATTTAGAAACAACACAAATTACGATAGAAAAAGACTCATATTGATTGATAAAAACATGTAACTGGCCAGCGTCAAACATAGGTCCTTAATATACAATTCAAGTACTTTCACGGTTATAATTTGCTGTATGCGTCCTTGAAATGCATCTCGACAATTAAGTGTCAAGCTAGTAGCAGGATCTCCCCCACCGCATGAGTTGTTCTGAAGAACCCTCTCAACTCCAAATATAGAGGAAAGAATGGCAGACAACCTCTGGTTTTATACGACTTCAGTTCATATGGAAGTTGGAATCCATCAATTTCACATCATGTCGTCAAAGCATCCGGAAGCGTGGAGTGTGCCCCAAGAATCTTGCCGCCCACATCAGGAAAATGCTCATATCCAGACAATGGCCCCACCTTCCCATCTCTGTGCACTAGAACTGGATACTTTAGCAAGTGGCCCTTTATTTCCCTATTGTCATCTGAAACATATGCCGTCCAATTATCCTCTGCCACCTTATTTACATGCCTAACACACTGGACAGTCTGTGGTTCAAAAAATGTATCCTCCAATGATCCGAGATGCTCACACCAGAGTGACATACGATAGCCATATATCTGTAAAAAAAATCTCATTAAATAT
This sequence comes from Saururus chinensis, assembly GCA_035235625.1. Lineage (NCBI taxonomy): Eukaryota > Viridiplantae > Streptophyta > Magnoliopsida > Piperales > Saururaceae > Saururus > Saururus chinensis. The sequence continues at coordinate 12,613,586 of CP141140.1, read as the reverse complement.
CTGTCCAGTGATGCTAAATCATTCCTTCTCTTCAATTTCTCACATCTCAACCATTTTGATGATTTTGTATTAATACTACTTCGTTAAATTAGTTTAAGTTCAAGGGTGCTTACAACAATTATGCTTTCCTGAGAGGAAATCATAGTTCCTTACCTGGCCAAGTGGATGGCACCTCTTTTTGGACCATGTGTAATTCGGTTGGTAAGCGCCCATTGCAATTTCTGTGTCCCTTAAACCATCCAGCGATCTTTGGTTAATATTGGCGGATCCCATCAGCACGTACTCATCATCAACTATCATTCCTTTGGCATGAACATAGATCATAAATCTGCGGAACTTACCAGCCATGTTCTATAAAATAAGAGGTGTTTTCAATAAATAAGCTATCCATACAATCCTGAGCATCCAATACAAACAGAAAACTACAATCTCATTTCTATTATGGTTTAATACACATGGCACTGCATAAATATAAAGCTCAGCACTCAGCAGCCATATATGCTATGATGCAATACTTTTAAGTATACAACCAGAAAACATCGAGCTACTTTTCCACCTAAACTATTTCGCATACAGATTATATATAAAGCTCTTGTTTGACAGGATCAGGAATTTCATTTTCTATCCATGTAGAATTTCAAACTAGGATCTGTCAACTGCCATAGTAGGATACATTGGAAAATTTAGCCAATCAGCTAAAGCATGATTCCTTTACCTCAAGATAGCACATGCAATTATAGACAAAACTGTTCTATGTTATTAGATTCATTACCCTATCGTTTATATCAATGAGGTGAACAGTGAACTGTATATAAAAGTTTCAGAAATCCCCTTAGTTTAAGTTCAGGTTTTAATTTCTAAAGAAGAGGACTTGAATCATAAGGATGCATGTGTGTGCATCCATCCGCATCCTTTTGTGTGCGTGTGTGTACACTTATGTCATTGTGGGTATGTTTGTCATAATTGAACAGCCTCTAAGTATAGATAGTGTTCTTAATCACGTGTGTGTGTATATATATATATATATATATATATAATAATAATAATAATAATAATAATAATAATACTAATAATAATAATAATAATAATAATAATAAGCGGCCATTTGTAGGGATAGTTTCTGAATGACCCTTCTCTTCCATAATAGCATCTTCCACTAAGAGATTTGCATGATCCACGCAAATGATTTTTATGGCAGCAAGTTCAATGAATAAACTTAAATAAGTTTGACCTAATTCCATCATCCATCATGTAACTGAGAAACATAATCAACAATGTTGCCTCATCAAATTGTCGAGCAGCCCCTTGCCTGATCATAATCCGCAGATGTGCTTCCTGTAAGATAACTAAGTTTCCCAAAAGCTCTAGCCGTTAGGAAGAGGAAATCTTTTATATTAATTTTATATTCTAACATCCCCCCTCATATGCAAGCATCTATCAAGCGCGACACATGGAACATAATTGGAATATATAAATATCTCCAACGAGACTTGAACCCAGGACCTCTTGTAACCTGGAGCTCAGATACCATGTAAAATAACCAAGTTTCCCAAAAGCTCGAGCCATTAGGAAGAGGAAATCTTTTATATTAATTTTATATTCTAACACTTCCCAGCTGTCAGATAGTTTTTCATTTCATCCCTCAATGGATCCCTACTTGGTTCCACTGCAGCCATTAAACTCTACCTTTAAAGAAGGAAAAGGAAAAGTTGCATTTGCGCTTTCCACAGCTCCAAAAAGAAGAATACTTCAAGACTCGATTAGCCTTTAAGTAGGCTTAGCTCGCCAATTAAAGGAAAAGCCACCACTACTCTCAAGTGAAGCAATGACTAATCATATAATAACTATGAAGACTAGTCTACCCCTTATACATAGAACTATGCTATAAAGACAACCGAAAGTACAGAGATACGAGCAAAAATACCCATCTAAAAAGCCCATCTCCTTTTGTTTCCATGACCTCTACAATTATTCAAATTTTCTCATCTCTAGATATCATGGAAAGGCAAGCACCTAAATCATAATATGAGTAACAAAATATACAAGTCTTATTCATCTAGTTTTACTATAGTAACTGTAGAGTCCAGTTCAAGTAACTACTTTGAAATACTCCCTCCATTCCAAATTAATAGCTCTATTTGGCAAAAAAAAAATTATATTAATAGCTCTATTTTTTTTCAATTTAAGTGATTGGGTACTTAAAAAAGAGTATCATAAGCTTATTTTTCCTTCTCTTAAATGTGGGTTTTAGCATTTAATAAAAGTTATTATTTTTTCAAATGTAGCCATTAATATAGGACGGAGGGAACATAAAATTGATGCACAAATTCAAACAAAATATCTAGCCTCATTGGAAAGTGAGAAAATGATACATGCACCCCCTGAAAACAAAAGAAGATTTTATCTGTAAAATTAGCAGGCCAAAAAGATTATGAATGTTCCTACATCTGTGGAAGAAATAGGGAAGGATGCCCAGCCATAGTATCACTGGTGTGTCATTTTGAAACTAACTAATTTGATAAAAAAGATCATTTAAGAAGCATATAATAATTATTTTTCTAGTAACTGCAAAATAAAATAATTCTAACCCGCCAAAACAAAATTTCTTGTATAGCTGCTCTTGTTGGAACTCCTTCGGGCCACATGGGAATAACAACATATACAGCAAAACGTTCATTTGCATTGATTTTGCTTGCAATTTTTAATGCTAGTTCCATTGGTACTAGGTTATCTGCACCTGATGAGATTTTTGAACGCAGGTTAAACTAAAAATTCCAAATATCAGAAATTATCATATAATTTCTCATATGAAAAATGTTTAGTAGAAAATACTTTAAAAGAGGTAAGGTGCATCAAAATATTTTATTTTGTAACGTAATAAATGTCCATCCAGGAAATGTAACTATGAATTTCAGGTGCCATGTGCAAACAATATCACAGATTCCAAATAAAAAGTGTTATATGGAGCGAAAGTACAATTCAACGAAATAGTAACTACCATAAAGAAAGTACAATATAGTACACACAAGCTTAACATACTTGTGGAAGATGTCCATAGCACAAGGCCCAAATAGTGAGTGAATATCAAGGATGGTTCACAAGCCAATAACCACAAGTGAACTAAAATTTAAAATAAGTAAAAGAGGGTTGAGTCTAGCATTTCAATTGTTATTTATCCTTGCGATTTTTTATTAAATGCTACATCTTACAAGTAAATCCCCAATATGTATATATAATAAAACGTGGCTATTTTCCCCCAAAAAAATACTTAGAGCCCCCCACCACTGAAAAATAACTAGTATTTTTTAACTACTCAATACCCCCCACACACCCCTATAATTTTACAAATGCTACCCCAACACCCTGTCAAATTTTGCATATTTTGGTGGTGACCACCCCCCACTAGAAGTTTTCCAGAAGTTTAAAAAACTTCTATAAGTAAGTTTCGTGGCAGGCAGTACCCCCCGATAAATTAAATTGCATTATACAAGAAACAAATGACTCCATCAATGTTTGCATATTGTGGCAGTGACCTCTCCCCACCAGAAACCATCATAGGTTTCTTGACGTGGGATATCATATGCCAAATAAAACTTATTTTGATAGAAACCTTAGTTCCCCGTCAAATTTTGCATATTTTGGTGGTGCCCACCCTCCGCTAGAAACTATCCAGAAGTTTTCTAAAGGAGCATTAAGGCAAGGGGAAGAGGGAAAAATATTGTGGAAGATGAGTTACAAGCGAGGGAGAAGAAGGAAAATGATCGGGGAAGAGGAACCACAAGCGACGGGGGAAATGAAAGAGCTTTTTGCCGAAAGAGGAAAATTGTGAATAGGGCCATGAAAGAACAAAAATAAAGTTAAAAATGATAGTAGGAGGCCGGGGGTATTTAGTAATTTATTAAATTTTATTGAGGTGTGTAAAGTATGGGAGGGTTTGAGTAAATTTTGGGGGGGAAATAGCCGCGTTCTATATAATAACACTGAATGTTCCTAAATAGTATAATCATATAATAAGAGTTGATATACCCTTCTCTTCTTTTTTAAGAAAAGGAGTCTCTAATTAAGCAGTATATATAATATAGAATGAGTCCCATTAGTATGAGCCCGGGCTCACGCGCACCAGCGTGCGCCCGGGCTCATTGGGCCGTTGGATTTACATCCGACGGCCCATCAAACTCACGGGGCACTTTAACCCATGAGTTTGATGGGCCGTCGGATGTAAATCTGATGGCCCAATGAGCCCGGGCGCATGCCGGCGCGCGTGAGCCCGGGCTCATACTAACTTTTCCCATATAGAATTTAGCTATTCAGAACTTGGTAAAAAAATTAGCAGCAGTGTCAAGATATGCTGACACACTACCTCGCCTAGGTGGATACTGCTATGTTTAGTTTTGACATGTTAAGATTCCCAAATATATGAGAAACATGAATCTATAAGTGAAACTAAAAGGTTGAAATCCAGTAAGACCAAAGAAGAGGTGTAATCAAACTAAATTAACGTAACAATTTTTTACCCTGCTAATTCCCGTGGAGAGAGAAGACGATGAGTAACTAGAGAAGAAACTCAATTAAATAACCCCAAAGTTAAAAGAATAATCATATATATAACCCTGCTAAATTTTGCTCCTCCCTTTGCTGTTTCCTTCTAATTTTTTAATTTCTTAGCTGTTTTCATGGAATAAATTCTTTTCTAGCAATAGAAGCATCAATTATACTGCTGGAATAGCACTTGATAGATCTTCCAACAGCACTCCCAGTTGGAAACACCACTTAGAGTCCACATCTCCTACATAGATGCATCACACTAATATTCTACATGAGAATTCGTTACATATTAGTGTTTAGAAAGCTTATCGCAACCTAGTTGTATATCAGATGCATTACGCAGCATCACAATCTTACGTCCATGTTATGAATAAAAGAAAATGAAGGAGATAAAACATAAGTACTTTCCAATGTGATATTAACCTGCATTTTTGTATGATGGCCAGTAATAAGAAGAGCCAATAAAATATTGGTTCTCTATGTATATAAAATGTTGGGCGGATCTTATTGCTTGCACATAAGCTGTGTGTATGCTCTTGAAATGTAGGATTATGAAAGTCATTTTGAAAGATGGTGTCAAGGTCACAAAAGATGCGATGTTCAGGTGTGTCATACCGCCCATCACACAGATCCAAACCACCAATAAATGCAGTTATCTCTCGGTTATTTCCAAGACCTTGGGTGTCAACAAGCACGCACTTCTGATGGTATGTAAATAGAGTTCCAATTGTTAGAGTATATGTTCTATGTTTTTCTTAAGTGTTTATATTAGTCTGCATACTATATAGAGTAGTTTAGTCATTCTAGATTAGTTTCTATTTACTTCTTTGTAAACCATCACTTAATTGAAGGGCAATTAGGACATTTCTTTCTTTAGTTTGCTGGATCGATCTCTCTTAATGTGAGGATCGTTTTCCCTTTTTGTGTATGATTCTATTATGAGAAATATAGTGCTCTTTTGGTTCAGAACCCTAGTTCTGATTTTGCTATCATGGTATCAAGAGCTTAGGTTTCAATCCTCCGTCTGTAACCCGAACCTGTTCAATGGCAATACTATTCACCATAACTATTCATCACACTATTCATTGGTGTTATTCGCTGTGCACTGTTCATCAACTTTGTTCATCGGTATTGTTCATCAATTTTGTTACTATGGATTTGTTGGACAAGCATGACAATCTTAAAGTAGTCAGTGTACGCTTGAACGGTAACAACTATTCTTATTAGAGCTATGTTATGAGTAATTTTATAATGGGCAAAGGGTTATGGAACTATATTGATGGTTCTACTATGGAACCTGTTATGCAAGTAGATGTCAAAGCATAGGAGTTTTCAAAACAAAGTTTTGAATGGCATATGTATAATGCCAAAATACTCACTTGGATAAATAATTCAGTAGATCTCACTATTGGTCTACAATTAGCCAAGTTCAAGACCGCCAAGGCTACATGGGATTATTTGGCTTCATTATATGTGCAGTCTAATTATGCCAAGGTTTATCAGCTTGAATTTGATCTTCGTTCTACTAGACAAGGAGATAGATCTATTTAGGATTTCTATACTTACATGACCACTATCTGGGATCAGCTCGCACTTAAGGAACCGGTTGAAATTTTTGCTTCAAGTTCCACAAATTGGAGTCTCATAAGCAAAGACTGTCATCGAACCCTGCTGAAGGTTTAGAAATTCCTTCTTCTTCTCCTCCCGGATATATAGAGGAAAATACTTGTCATTAAAGGCATACAAGAACTTCTCCCATGGAATGTCCACCCGGCCATGGAATCTCTGACGCTACATCGATAACCACCACCTCTGGGCCTCACCCTCGAAAGTAAAAACCGCAAGACGGGTCTTCTCCTCATCAAGGCAACAACGCGCACTGAAAATCTTCTCCAAATGGAGCCTCCAATCATCTGGTTCAGAGGTAACTAAACCACCCTTGAAGGTAGGGGGGTTAAGCTTCTTGAATCCCTCAAGTGAGAGAGACTCAGAGCCGCTACCACTCCCGTGCTTCGCTTAGACCACCTGTGTCAACCCCTCAATGGCGGTCAACACATCGTCCACCCTCGGGTCTCTAGAACCATGATGGTTATTAGCATATGTATGATTATAGCCAACCATCTACACAATAACTAGACATTAATCATACAACCTAATCACCCAAAGCAATGTAACAAAAAAAATCAGAAAGCACACAAGCAAGCAAGCAAGCGAACAAACCAGCAACATTCAAGACAAACAAATAACGGAATTCACATCGCTAGTTAGGTTTAGACCTTGATCATCTCACAACCCTTAACCCATAAGACTTGTCACTCACTCCATATTTACTCTTGGACAAAGATGTGCTCCGATACCAAAAACTTTGTCACGCCCCGACACTGCCTAACTCAAGCCGAACCCGGTCCAAGGGCCGGTTAAGCGCACTGGGGTGACAAGGAGATTGAAAAATGATTTAGCGGAAGACTTATGCCCTAATCACGGGCGATCTAAAAATTAACGAAGTAAACACACCACTTTGAGCAAGAGTAAATAAGTAGAATCAAAAGAGTTACTTTAATTCTAAAATAAACTAAAATCTCAAACCCACATACTAATTAATCCATAGCCCACTCTAAGCTCCAAAATATGTCTTAATCAATCTAAATGTAAAATGTAGCACAAACCAAAAATGAGAACTACACCACATAAGTTCTAACATCGTAGCAAAAAATTAAAGAAAACAAGCTACATAAGAGGTCTCCACGTCTACTCCGAAGTCCTCTCCAACCTTTCCTCATAGAGAGGATCCTGTCTATCTGCGTGTTACGCCACGCAGCCCCAAAGCAAAAGCACAAGAAAGAGGGGTGAGTATGATAAGCTCAACAATAGTTTTTAATATAACTATAATCATCGGAAACACGACGGTATAAAAATATAACAATTTAGATCAATAATTGACAAGATATATCATTTTCTGATTTCATCACCAAAACCTGCAGCATAGTATCTAAATCACATAGTTTAGACTATTTAGATTATCACCTATACCGCTTGAGAAGTGTCTCTACTACACATTCAAATCATGAAATTCAACATCATATAAACCTACATGAGTTGTATCTCTAACATACATTTCAGATCATGCATCAACATCATATAAACCTACATGAGATGTATCTCTAACATACGTTTTTGATCATGCATCAACATTCCCATTCATCAAGCATGTATAAGTGTCTCAACACACACTAGTCTAACATGCATGTCCATACACAGAGAATAAACTTGCTCTTTAAGGCCGAAGCCCTCGAGCAAACACTTATCCAATAGACATGCTCCTCAAGGTCAAAACCTTCAAGCAACTCCTGCTCCTCAAGGTCAACGCCTTCGAGCAACTCCTGCCCATCAAGCCTAAACTCCTAGGCAACCCTGCTTGTCAAGATTAAAGTCCCAAACAACAATATGTCAATACCTGGTAAGCCGGAGCACTCGAACAAACCAGCTAGATTCTCAGGGTCCAGATAATCTCAATAAGTAAATCTTAACCGCAAGACAAGTATACAACTCGTCCTCATATAACTTACTTTGACTAGACTCAACCCGGGGAGTGCACATGTTCCACAAAGGAACTCAAATTAAAACATGTCCCTTCGGACTAATCAAGTTTTGATTAAGCCAACGACCAATTAATCCGGCACGTAATTTTACCACATTGCATCAAATCGATCAAACTCGATTAATCTCAATAAAGTCTCAATCGGAAATCCGTTTCATGATGCATGCAACATGGTACATACGTGGGCAAGGCATGCATGAATCCTAATTCATGATAAGTGTTCTCATCAACCCCTCATGCATAATTTATAATCATAATACTATGCATCATCATAATCGTTAACCTCACATGTGTGTGTGTACATGGTAGAAACACCTCATGTGATGTATATCAACATGCTTTGTAATTAACTCGTCATCATACTACACATGCACATTAACATCTAATCATAGATTCCAGCAGAAATCATGGGTGAAGAACCATTAAAATCATCAAATAAGTTAAAACATAACCACATGCTAAACATGTGTAAGCACATTCACCTCATACTTGAGTCTAGGCATAACACTAACATTCACCCATCATTTAACCACATCCTATAATGACATATCAGTCTATTAGCATGCTGTAATTCTACTAAAAACATTCTTAAACCATAGGAAATCATCCACTCATATCTTCAAGATAGCAAACTCTAACATGTACATCCAACTACAAACCATTTCACATAAACTTTAAATTTACACCACAAATTCTAAACATCAATAGTATGATATTCAAGTAGCTTACTATAGCTCAAAACACTCCGCATAAATATAAAAATGATATTTTGAAATAAATATGTCGAAATATGCAACATACATAAAATTGTCAAATTTTGCAATGTAGTCGTTCTAACGCCAACAAAGCAGTTTTGACCTTCTTCTTCCTTTCGAATTTCAAAACCGAGACTTCATTAAAACAACTTAAAACCTTCATCTATCAACCCAAACACCATTAAAACTTCATCAAACTTTCCAGAATGCTAATCTATAGCATCTTAAGACAAAACCATAAAAAATCGGGATAAGAAATTAACATACACTAATTCCACCATTAGAGCACTAAATCAAGCAAACCCATTCCAAATAAACCATAAAAAATCGAGATTTTACCATAGGAAAGCTAAGATTTCAAAAACTCATTACCTTATCACTTAATTAGGTTCGGATTTGACCGTTACACTTCTTGGAAACCTTCCAAAAACATAGAGTTTAAGTTAAACTCCATTAAAAATCGATTTAACATTGAAAACCTTAATGAAATCTTAGGTCTAGGGTTTGTTAAGCATAAAAAATAAATTTTGAGAAGTAGGGTTTGAAGTAAGGGAGTAAATTAGTGATTTTGATGCTTCAAATCGAATCAAATCAAATGGGAAATGATGGATTAAAAATGGATTAGAAGAAAACCTAGAATTTAGGCTTGATTAAAGAAAACATACCTTAATCTCCTTCTAATTCGGGCCTAATTGGGGAACTAGGCCTTAATCACCCTCTCCCAGCCTATTCCCAAATTAGAAATGACTCAGCACTTTCTATTTATAGTAGGGCTTGGGGTGTACGTAATTAGCTAGTGGGGTATGAATAGCAATTTGGGCTAAAAATGGGTATTTTGGCCATTTGAACACTAAATAAACCTAGAAAAATTATAAATTTTTTTATAAAATCTTGTGTTGATGCTTGGGTTAATTTGGTCCAAAAACCTCAATTTTGTCGGTGGGGCCCAAGGAGGTCCCACCAAACCCTAATTTTTGAAAAATTAATAAAAAATTAAAAAAATTCCAAAAATTCAGATTTGACCCAAAAACACTTAAAACTAATAATTGTAAAGTTAACTTTAATTAAAACTATAAGAAATACCATTTATTTTCAAAACCACCGAATTAATTAGAAAACGTGTTAACCACACAATAACCGATAAGTAATAATTAAAATAAACCGGTTTAAGATCAGGGATCTTACACTACACGTCATATGACGCCAGATGATTCCTTTTTTGTCGAGTGTGGAGATTCTTCTCACTTAAGTGCTGTCTATGCAACCAATGGCACAACCATGCCCTTGTCTGGCTTGGGCTCTATTCGATCTCCATCACTTTCAATTTCTAATGTCTTACATGTTCCACAATTAGCTGTTGGTCTTTTATCTGTCAGTCAACTCACAAAGCTCGGCTACATAGTTTTATTTTCCTCTTCTGGTTGTATTGTGCAGGACCCAAAGACAGGCATGCAGATTAGGACAAGCCATAGTGTTGGGGGTCTCTACACATTGGATCAACTACATGCACCTGCCTCTATTGTTGCTCATTCTACTTTGGGCGACTTGCGTCTTCGTTCTGATTCTTCTTTGTTTTATTTGTGACACTTGCAGTTGGGACATGTTTCTAAGTCTAGGCTACAATATTTAGTTTCTTCTGGTGCTTTAGGAACTTTGCCAATTAGTGATATTTCCTTTTGTAGTGGTTGTAAACTTTCTAAATTATTTGCACTTCCATTCACCTTAAGTGATTCTCTTTCTACTAATCCATTTGATCCGGTTCATTCTAATGTGTGGGGACCTACTCCGGTTGCTACCAAGGGTGGTTCCAAATATTATGTTGTGTTTGTAGATGATTGTACTCGCTATTCTTGGGTTTATCTCATGCGTCGTAGATCTGATTTTCTTTTGATTTATCGTTAGTTTATTGCTATGGTGCGTACTCAGTTCAATGTAGTTGTTAAGTGTTTCCACTTTGACTCGGGTGGTGAGTATTTATCTTCTAAATTTAAGGCTCTTCAAACAACTGAAGGGACAACACATCAATTATCTTGCCCTCACACGCCACAACAGAATGGTGTTGCTGAAAGGAAGCATCGTCACATTTTGGAGACTGCGCGCTCACTGCTCCTCTCTGCTTATGTTCCTTCTATTTTTTGGGGTGAAGCTATTCTTACTGCTAATTACTTTTCCTTCATCCTTGACGGTCAGTAAGTCCTCTTTCGAATGCTTATACAATACCAAACCTGATTATCAGTCTATGTGTGTGTTTGGTTGTGCCTGTTATGTTTTACTTCATGCTATTGAATGTTCAAAACTGTCTGCACGATCTAAGTTATGCGTATTTTTAGGATTTGGTGTTGGTCAAAAAGGGTATCAATGTTATGACCCGTTGTGCAACAAGTTGTATATTTCTCGGCATGTTGTGTTTGTTGAACGTCTCTTTTATTATGCGATCCCTCCTCGTGATTCTCTTGTTGATCGCTCAGATTTGCTTTAGATTGATCCTTTTCCTCCATATATTTTTGTTGATTGCAATAAGTCTATGGATGTGTCTGCTCTTGTTCCTTTTCGTCCAACTATTACGCAAGTTTACCAATGTAGAATGCAAAGCTCCACGACCCCATTGTTGTTGCCTCCTCCAGTTGCCCCTGATGTAGATCAAACTTGTGCTCTTGTACCTGTTCAAGAGCCTAGACGTAGTCTACGTTTGGCTGGCCTTCCTCCAGCTCTGCCTGCTCCCCTTGCTGCCTCTCTGCCTTCGGATTATGTTGGTCCCCTTGTGTCTTCTGATGCTCGGTATGTGTATTCCTCTTCTTTCTATACTTCTCATTTCCTTAATTTTTTGTCTGTCATACTCTCTTCATGAGCCTCAGTCCTACAAAGAGGCTTCTAGTGATCCCAATTGGCAGCAGGCTATGCAGGACGAGTTATTTGCTTTGCACAAGACTGGAACATGGGAGTTGGTTTCTCTTCCGTCTGGTAAGAATGTCATTGGGTGTAAGTGGGTTTTCAAGATCAAGACCAAGTCCGATGGTTCTCTTGAAAGGTACAAGGCTCGGCTGGTTTCCAAAGGATTTGCTCAGGAATATGGGATTGATTATGAGAAGACATTTACATTTGCTCCAGTTGCCAAAATGACTTCTGTTCACACACTTATATCTGTTGCCTCGGTTCATAAGTGGCCCCTCTATCAGATGGATGTCAAAAATGCATTTCTCAATGGTGATTTGTCTGAGGAAGTTTACATAAAACCTCCTCCTGGCCTTCCACATAAGCAAGGACAAGTTTGTCGTCTTCGGCGTGCCTTGTATGGTCTTAAGCAAGCCCCACGTGCTTGGTTCGAGAAGTTTAGTGCAACATTACTACATTTGGGTTTCACTGTCAGTGCTCATGATTCAGCTTTATTTCTCAGAGACACTCCATCTGGGCGTATTGTTCTCCTTTTGTATGTTGATGATATGATTCTCACTGGTAGTGATACTGCCGATATCTCTTCTCTCAAACGACAATTGATGAAGCTGTTTGAGATGAAAGATCTTGGGTTCCTTCGTTATTTCTTGGGAATTGAAGTTGCTTACTCTTCTCGGGGATATCTTTTGTCTCAGTCCAAGTATGCCTCTGATGTTATTGCTCATTTTGGGTTATCTGATTCTCGTGTTGTGGCTACTCCTATGGAACTCAACTTGAAATTGGATTTCTTGGATGGTACTTCCCTTGATAATCCTACTCGGTATCGGGAAATTGTTGGTTCTTTAGTTTATCTCACTGTCACTCGCCCTGATATTCAGCATGTTGTACATATTATCAGTCAGTTTTCCTCGGCTCCACGCTCTACACATTGGGCTGCAGTTCTTCGCATACTTCGCTATGTGCAAGGCACTTTACATTATAGTGTGCTTCTTTCTTCCTCGTCTGACCTTGCTCTTCGTGCCTACTCCGATGATGATTGGGCTGGTGATGTTGTTGATCGCAAATCTACTACTAGTTATTGTGTCTTTCTTGGTGATTCTCTCATCTCCTGGAAGAGCAAGAAGGAGGATGTTATTGTTCGGTCTATTGCTGAGGCTGAATATCGGGCTATGTCCGATACTGCTACTGAGATTGTGTGGCTCCGTTGATTGTTGGCTGATATGGGTGTCTCTATCATTGCTCCCACTCCCATGTATTGTGATAATAAGAGCGTCATTCAGATTGCTCACAATTCCGTGTTCCACCACCGTACCAAACATTTAGAGATTGATTGCCACTTTGTGCGTGATCATTTACGTGTTGGGATTGTTTCCCTCCTATATATTTAGTCGTCTATCCAGTTGGCCGACTTCTTCACCAAAACTCATATGGTGGCCCGCTTTCAATTTTTGTTGAGCAAACTCTCGATGATCACTACATCTAGAGTTTGAGAGGAGGTGTTAGAGTATATGTTCTGTTTTTTCTTAAGTGTTTTATCTTAGTCTTCATACTATAGAGGGTAGTTTAGTTATTCTAGATTAGTTTCTATTTACTTCTTTGTAAACCATCACTTAAGTGAAGGGCAATTAGGATATTTCTTTTTTTAGTTTACTGGATCGATCTCTCTTAATGTGAGGATTGTTTTCCTTTTTTGTTTATGATTCTATTTTGAGAAATATAGTACTTCTGGTTCAGAACCCTAGTTCACTATCACTAACAACCTGGATGAAGTCAACCCATTCAGTAAAGTTATCATCATACTTCATAAAATATTCTCAGAATTACAGTTAACACTATAACTCATTATTTACATATAAATAACTGTCAATGTACCTGTTACTTAAAGATGCTGAGCTTGTTGCTTGCATAACGAGGAGACAGCACACAGTTTGAGTGTTTAAAAAAAAATTCGAGTTTCTTCATCATGAGTTTGCATCACACCTTCCTGCACCGATATTCCCTCTATTAATTTGGCTTGATAAAATATTGTTTACCGAATTAGTTAACAATCTCATACATAGTTATACTAGGTTTACAAATGCGAACATTGGCCAGTCATCTATCCACCAAAAATATACCAATAACTAATAATGAGAAATCAATTAGCAGTTAATTTTTAAATATGACAATCAAATCCTACACATGAGTAATCTAAACTCTAAAGACATTTGTAAGGACCAATAAAAATTCATCAAAAGAAAGTAATGCATGGACTAAGTGGAATGATGCTCCCAGTAGGACCATCCTATTTTTCTAGGGCAGTACATGTCATGCATTCATAAACCCTCCTGTTATGATGCAATAATTATTTTAGCTTTCAAACGTAAGCCAAAATATGAAAATGAAAGGTGAACATTAAAATCCATACAAATATAACATATAACATAGGGGAAAGAGAGCAGCCACCGTTTTCAGCAGGAATTTATCATGCGAGGTTTTGTCATCCCAAATCAGCATAATCACTCGAACACCTTCTTGAGATTTGTACTTCAGTAATTCGCCAAGGGTCAAGTGGCCACCCTCAGGTAAAGGCCTTGTGGGCTCCCTTATAAGCTTTACTGGATGATATATTGACCAGCCAACTATATAGACAAGGTGGTGTGCTTCCAATATGGCGTGGCATATATCTTCCCAGCATTTTTCATGTTGATATAACTTGCCACCCTCCAGAGAAATCTCGGGCAGCATTTTATCAGGGACATGAGCATCTTGATAAAGGGTGACACTGCCTCCTTTCCTGAGGGGGAAATATGAATTTGGCACTCCCAAGTGATCAGGCTGCAAACTAATACCACCAACATACAAATAATTTTCTGAAACAGGCTTGAACTTAAGGGAGATGTGCAATTTAGGACAAGGTTTCATAAGATTTCTGTGAGGACCCATCATGGGGAACCAGCCCTCAATTGTATTTCCTGATAAAACTCTATCAACAGATATTGAGACTATCCCGATTAACTGTGCTCCAAGCATATCATTATCCTTGACCTGAAATTCCACTCTTGCAATCGGGTGAGCCACCGGTACACAGAAATGTTCATCCCATATTGGGTTCTCACAGTTGGAAATAACTCTAGTTTGGGCTACTGTTGCCCCTGCTAGACAAACTGATACATAAGGATCACTTGTGATGATTTTATGCCTGCCTCCATGATTAACATTGTGCCCAAAAGGTGAGGTGCAAGAACCAAACATTGTAAAACATTTTCTCATTCTCTCAGTCATTAAGTCCATATTTGGAAGACATTTCGCTTCCTTAATCCACAAATCTAAATCACCATGCAAGAATACAAGCTCGTTAGAGGTACCAACTTGCCCAATATTATCTGCATTTGCATCTAAACTACCACCCATTTCAAAATCGTCAAAAAACAAATTATTAAATAGTTTTTCCACTAATCCTTCTAGACATTGAACACAGCCAACCACAATGTTGCCTCATTCTTCCTTAATCCAGTCAGGATCAATCATACTGTGTCAATGTTATAATGCCCCTACTTTGTCATGAATTGAAGCAGAGGCATCAAAGAAACGAACAAATAGAGTTTTCAAGTATTTCTGGAGTCTCTGCCACAGAGATCTTTCATACTTGTGGTGAAAAAGCAGAAGTCTTCAGTGTTGGGCTTTGTCTTTGTAATAAAACATAAAGTGGCCCAACTGTCTCAATTGACACTGTTTTGGGCTTTTATAAAACTGTCTGGGTAATAAGCCTGAGTCAGAATACCCATTAAGCTGTGGTTTTAAGTGGCAAATTTGAACCATTGGATGACCTATGGATGGACGGTCATGATTCTAAGGTTCATAATAGTGGTGTCCTGGTTTAATTATAAATACATCATTAGCCATCTTAATTCGGTGCCTTAAGCGAGATTACTCTCTGCCAAATTCTAAACCGGAAATACTATTGTGATTCTGAAGATGATTAGCAGAATATCAAGTTTTGTTCAAGGTTCTAATGGCTACAGGTATGCCTAATCTCCTGAATTAAAATTTAACAATTAGTATAAGAGCTAGTTGATTTATTGCACCGACAAAAAAATTGTTTTTGCTTACTGTTGTAAATTTTCTCATTATGGTAATTAGAATCTGTAATGTTTACTGTTGCAAAATTTTCATTTTACTGTTGTTGCAACCGGGCAGCTATTAGACAGCCGCCGGACTGCAAGCCAAAGCAGATGTGCCAGCCAAAACTGCCTCCTTCAAGCGTTGGGCTCTGGCCGGCAGCGCCGTCCGAATTCGATCGCACAATCTGGTGGCTAAAAAATTTGATATTTTCTGTCTCTGTGCGTCCGTTTTACGTTTTTTCGGCTGCTGTGACTTTTGGTCATCACCCTTGTCTCCAATCCTGCCAAGCGCTGGCCAGTGCCACCTCCTCACCATGTTCGGGCGCTGGCCTGCGCCGCTGCTGCGTACAGAGCCATTGTTCCTTTGTTTTTGTTGCCGCCATTTTCGAATTAGATCAGCCGCCGCCGGCCGTTGTCGTTTGTAATAGGGGTTGGATCTGGACTCTATGCCGTCAGGTGGAATTTTTTCTGGTCCCTTGGGCTGCCGGCGGGCGTTGCCCACAACCGCTGGATCTCATTTTGTTTCACGGTGCGTTTTTCCAATCTACCCCTTACAGACCACTGTGCTCCGTTTCCTAGCCGGATTTGGCATTGTCGTCGTCGGACGGAAGTTTTCCCGATCTTCAGGCATGCCGGCGGGCTACGACGATCGACGGCGGGAGGAGTATCTCTGGGCTGGGTCTAAGACCTCTCGCTGTAGCGAGATGTTGAAGACGACCCGTGCAGGCGGGATAAGGGCGGGTCGTCTTCAGACCCACCCGCGTGGGTCACTGTTGACCCGCAAGATGCAAACTGGGTCTGTTGACCCGGTTTAACCCAATTCCGGGTAAAAAAATCAGAATTATTTTTTTTTCTTGCATTTTTTTAATATATACTTATGATTGGATGAATGTTATGGATGTGTTATTTAATTATCATGATTAAGGCTTTATTAATGTTATGGGCCGGCCAGGGGATTATATTACAATCGTATGTTTTATCAAATTTTTTTTAAAAATTGTTGAGCACACCACTTATGTAACTTTGAGAGAGAGAGTGTACATTATACCTATTGTAAGCGACACCAGAATTCAAGGACCATGTTTGGAGGCTGATACAATCATGGAGAATTAATGTATATTTTTTTCTATTTCAGGAGCTTATAGCTTCTAACTTGTTCAATTTTTTTTTTAAAGGACTGTATAAGGACTTTGGACTATATTTTTAATTGTGGTGTGTGGTGATGGAACCCCTGGCCGAGCCCCAAAAGCCTGATGATAAAATTGACATTAATGCCCTTGTCAATTTTGTATATGGATATTTTTATGATTGTTTGATAATTAATTGCATTCATTTTGTTATTTGAAAAGGTGAATAGCACAAATTCAGTTCTCACATCCGTTGAGATGATTTAGGAATGGCCAAAGCATCTTAACTTATTTGTCAATGTGTGAATCATATAGAATGCTACCATGGGGTGCATAGATTCACATACATAAAAATATTGTGCTGTCATCAAATTTTGATTATGTGACAAAGATTGTCATCCGGCCCCAAAGGGAGGTGGTAGTTAGCGCCACATAATTAGGATAGGGTGGAGGGTTATATATTTTAACATGGGTGAATC
Source organism: Saururus chinensis (assembly GCA_035235625.1). NCBI lineage: Eukaryota > Viridiplantae > Streptophyta > Magnoliopsida > Piperales > Saururaceae > Saururus > Saururus chinensis. The sequence goes on along the minus strand of CP141140.1, from coordinate 12,596,087 downwards.
CCTACTATGCCCAAAGGTGTGAGATTTTCCTGTAATGTTTTATGTATAACCCACTAGCCTTATCATGAGACAAAATAAACATTTGTTTCTATATGGCTTAGTAATTTTGATGTAGATTGCAAACTTTGCCCAAAAAGAGGTTTACAATTTTACTAAATGATTTTAGCATTGGCTATTTCATACTTATGTTTTTGTTTCTTGCCCTCTTTAATGTTTGCATGTATTTATTCTTTTATTGCAGCATATTCGTCTTTTATTTCTAACCCTAATCAGCATCTTCCATTATTGTCTAGGGACAATTTTACGGATTGGAAGACTTGGATTTGGCTTTTCGTATGGATGTACCCACCATTCCTACGGAAAAAAGTACGCCAAGTGAGGTAACATCTTTTGAAAAGTGAAAGCGGTCTAATCGCTTAAGCATGATGCTCATGAGGTCTCACATAAATAAAAGCATTAGGGGATCCATCCCAGAATGCGCTACAGTCCAAGAACTTTTGAAAGCTATTAAAGCTCAATTCAAGATTTTTAATAAAGCCTTAGCCAGCACCTTAATGTCCAAGTTGTCATCAATGAGGTTAATAGATGACAAAGGGGTGAGAGAGCATATCATGCAAATGCATAAAATTGCTAATCAGTTGAACAACACGAAAATAAAGATCAATGACACTTTTTTGGTCCATTTTATTCTGAACTCCCTGCCTGCACAATATGGGTTATTTAAGATATCCTATAACACACATAACACTCAGTGGTCAATTAATGACCTTTTGAGAATGTGTGTACAGGAAGAGGGGAGACTTAAGTAAGAGAAGCTAGAGAGTGCCCATCTAGTTTCTCATAAAGGACAAAAGAAAGGTAATCATGGTGCTCTAAAAAAGAAAGCTGATAGAGGTGTGCTAATGAAGTCTACTAGTATCACCAAGGAAACCAAATACTTTTTCTGCAAGAAGAAATGACTAATTAAGAAAGATTGCCCTAAGTATCAGAAGTGGCTTGCCAAGAAAAGAGGTAATTTCATGTCTTTAGTATGTTATGAATCTAATTATGTTGATTCTCATCATAATAACACATGGTGGATTGACTCTGGTTCTACAATCCATGTTTCTACTGTCATGTAAGGGTTTCTTAGTCTAAGGAAACCAAATGATGGGGAATACAACATATATTCTAGAAATAAGATGTGTTCGAAGGTTAAAGGTATGAGGACATATAGACTTGTTCTCCATACAGGATACACCTTAGATTTAGAGAGAGTTTTCTATATTCCAAGTTTTTTCTAAAAACTTTGTTTCTGTATCAAGACTAGTGCCTCATGGATTTAATTTCAGTTTATGAATTCCTCATTTCTGATTATTAAAGATTCAGTCACAATTGGTTTTAGTTATTTGATTATTAGATTATATTGTCTCTCTTTGCATATTTTCTTTGAACAATCTATGATGTCTATGCAAGGAAGTATTATTAAAAAGAACTCATCTATTTTATGACATAGGCAGTTATGGCATATCTCTATTGACCGCTTGAAGCGCTTAATAAGAGGAGTTTTAAAAACTCTTGACTTCACTAATCTTGAGACATGTATAGACTGCATAAAGGGAAAGCAGACCAACAAGTCTTCTAAAGGTGCTAAGAGGCATGATGAGAAATTAGGCACCATACACACTGATATTTGTGGACTGTTTAGTACTTCTTATCTAAATGGTCAAAGGTATTTCATTACCTTTATAGATGATTATACCCGATACATGTATCTTTATCTCTTAAATGAAAAGTTTGAAACATTTGATGCTTTTAAGACTTATAAGGTAGATGTAGAAAAATAATATGAATTGAGTATCAAAATTATTAGATCAGACATAAGAGGGGAATACTATGGCAGGTACACAGAGAGTAGACAAAAACCTGGACCATTTGCGCAATTCCTGAAAGAGCATGATATTGTTGCACAATACACAGTACATCACAACAAAATGGTGTTGTTGAAAGGAGGAACCGCACTTTGATAGATATGGTGAGGAGTATGATTAGTAACTCCTCTCTTCCTCTCAATATGTGAAGTGAAGCCTTAAAGACAACCATGTACATTTTAAATCGAGTTTCATCTAAAGCCGTTCTTAAAACACCATTTGAGCTATGTAATGGATTGAAACCTAGTTTAGATCATGTATACATCTGGGGTTACCTTGTTGAAGTTATGATATATAATCCACTTGAGAAGAAGCTTAACCCTAAAACTGTTAGTGAATTTTTCATTGGCTATGCAAAAAGGTCTAAGGGTTATAGGTTTTATTGTCCATCTTACACCCTACGGTAGTCGAAACACGGAATACACGTTTTCTTGAACATGACAACTTCAGTGAGAATATTTCTCTAAAATATATTGTGTTTGAGAAAATACGAGTTCCAATTTTTATACCCACATTTGGTGGATGATTAGTGGTATATAAGCAAATTGCATGCATTCTAAAAGATTTTGCTTCTAAAAAGCTGTAACATTGGAATTTTAATCATAGATTTACATGAGTACAATACAATTCAAAAGTTCAAAGTAAGAAAAACTCAAAATTATGGAAATGTCATAGACATATAAGAAAAAAGTGCTCTGTATTAGTTGGATTCATGTATAATATAATTTGTGTTTATAAAAGCCTTGGGTTAAAGAAAATGAAGTTTAAGTTTGGCATCTCCCATAAAATACGTACAATTGGCGTTTTGTTTTAGAGCTGGCAAATTTGGATATTTTTATTTGATTTATAAGCAAGGTTTTTTAATATTCTTTTTGTTCCATATTAATAGTTATACTTAAAAAAATAATAAATTTTATTGAAAGGTGAAAGAAAGAAAAAAAGCTTATAAAACTCTTTTTTAAGCATCTAATCACTTAGTTATTAATTTAAAATAAAAAAAATTCCTCAAAATATAAAAAAATGTAAAACCCTCAACAAGGGAGAATTTAATTTTTTGCAAGATGGTATACAGTATACAATATACAATGTACACGTGTTAAGAGGTAGAAAAAAATATACAATGACGCCGTCTCATTAATACAGTATATTGTAATTAGCGAGCCCCCGTATATTAATAAGGCTCCTTGAAGAAGAGCACATAAACGATGCAGCAGATGCAGAAGAGTATGATGGCAACATCGATGGTTAGGGCCGTCATGGCCTGGCTGCTGAGCTCCATGTTCCTCCCTCCCAGCCGGTCCACCGTGTCCGGGGTGGACTCCCAGTTCCTCAAGTCCTGCTCGTACGGGTCCTCCATCTTCATCCGCTCCGCATCTCTGATGACAGCCTCCTGCGCCAGGGTCCAGTCGTAGAATCTCCGCTTCTCTTCGCTGCTCAGCACGTCGTACACTTCCCGCAGCTGCATGAACTTGTCCGACGCCACCTTCAGGCGCAGCGAGGTCGTGTCCGGGTGGTACTCCTTCGACAGCCGACGAAAAGCGGCTTTGATCTCTTCCAAATTGGCTTCAGCCGAAACTCCCAAGAACCTAATTCATCAGCAGCAGAGAAATAAGTAAGTGGTGCGCAGGAAAATTGCAGATTGCACCAAGTTCGTGTAGAGGCTTTACTGGTAGTGCGAGTCCGTGGAGTTTTTGAGGAGGTCGGCGAACTTCTCGCCGAAATTTTCTTTGCCTTTTGCATCTTCTCGGGGTTTCTCGGGACCAGAATTGACACCGAGCCATCCCTCGTCGGGATTGTCCCAGTGGATTCGGGTGTCTACGCCCGGGGTGCCCTTTCGACGACGGAACGGCGTCGCGCCGCCTTCCTGCTCCTCGCACGTGACTCTCCCCTGGCGGCAGCTGCTAGTTCGCCTTCCTCTTCCTCCGCTGAGTGTCCCGTGGGCTTGACCTTGTCGAGACCGGAAGAGGACGGAGAATGACGGAGTTGCTGTGGAAGCCATATGGCAAAGTAGCGATAGTCGACAGCAGCAGATATAGGCAGAGGCTACTTTGTCCGCATTCAGGGATGAACGAGTGGATTGTTTCGCCTTAAGCTAGTGGTGAGTCTGAGTCACCTTTCGGTTCTCTGGTGTCAACGAAAAATTGTTTTGTTTGTTTGTTGCAGGGGAGGCGACGCCTCTGGAGTGGGACCCGCACAAACGATCTGCGGAAAATCTTCCCGCGGTGAGTTCAGACTTTCCTGCCTTGCCTCGACACTTCGCGCCTCCGCCGCCGCACTTGGAGAGCTCGGCCAACAACAGACGTTGATACAATCACGTTGAGTCTCTCCTCCGTCATCTGAAGCTCCGTAGGAAGAGAAACCTGTTACGGGATTGGGATCCACCCATGAGTCGGCCTACCCACGAGTTTTTGATATGCATTAGGAAACCGGCCGCAAGCGTGGTTTAGCGAGACTAAAACACAACGTCGCTTTTGTGTGCGACACGTAAAGGAGAAGGAAAAACGGCCCGAAGTTTTTTCTTCTTTACCGTGTGCCTAAAATAGAAACGATTTTTTTTTTTTTTTTTTACTGTGTGCGTGAGCAGAAAAGAAAAGGCGGCTGTAAGATGTTTTTGGTGCCTGTGACGACGGTGGGGAGATAATCTCATCATCTCTATCTTATTTTTTTAATTTTAAGAGTGTATTTTTTTTATAAGTAGAAAAAAAAAAGTTAGTTGGTGCATAGAAGAAGATTGTTGATTGTGATTTATTCTGTATTTTTAATTAATTGTCCCGTTAGATCAATACCAATAACTTTTATAAGTTTTTTTATATTTTATATTTTATTTATCTTTTTGATAAAAGATTAATTTATGAAGAATTTAACCTCTTATAAGGTTTAACTCTGATTATATTGAACTTTGTAATTATAGTAGATTAGTTAATTGGGTATTTTTGCCCTATTGTTTTTTACCCTCGATTTTGGGGTTTTCACGTTAAAAATTATGTATTTTTTTATCTATTGTGTTTAGTTATTTAGTGATCTATTTGTTTTACTTATTTTGTTAAAATACAAAGTTTGATATTAGAGATTTTTTATGAGACATCTAACAAGTGGTATCAAAGCGAGGTTAATTTGTATTTCAACAATTGCAGAAGATAAATATGTGAAGATGGTTTCTCTTAATAGAAACAATTAGAATTATTAGAACGAAAAAATGATAGATCTCTTTTATTCTAAGGATTTATATGACCTTATTACAAGCGTGTAATAGATAGAGATGACTGAAAAAGATGGGAGAAGATTAAATATGAAGGTCATTGCTTGTTTGAGACAGTTGGTAGATGAAGTTGTATACCACCATGTAGCTGATAAATTGTCTGCAAAGGTAATTTGGGATAAACTTGTTGAATTATATGAAAAAAAGATTGCGGGCAACAAGACTTTTCTAATAAAGAAATTGGTCAACTTGAAGTTAAGGATGAAAGTAGTATTGGGAAACACCTAAATGTAATAAAGAGTATAATTAGCCAACTTGTCAGAATAAAGACGACTCTAAATGATGAGTGACAGACAATTCTACTTCTTAGTTTTTTGATAGGCAGTTGGGAGACACTGTTTATTTCTTTAAACAATTCAGCTCCAGATGGGAAATTGACAATGACTATAGTAACAAACAGTTTTTTTAATGAAGAGTTGAGAAGAAAGTTTTTAAAGCTAGCTTATGGATTTCAAGCATTAGTGTGAGAGTAAAATAGGAGAAGATAAAAAATCAAGGACAATTTTAAAAGGGACAATAGTAAAAGCAAATTTAAGTGTAGGAAGAGCTTAAAGTACTACTATAGTGACAAGACAGGTCATATTAAGAAAGATTGTTAAAAATTCAAAAAAGATCAGAAAATGGAGGACAACAATGAAAATGGTAAACAAAATGCCAATGTTATTTAGATAACTTGGTAATTATGGTTAATTGTGAAAATGAATGCTTAAGAGCCGTTTGTGATGCTAGTTGGGTAGTTGACTCAGGTGCATCATTCCATATTACTCCTAATTAGGATCTCTTTTCTACCTACGAATCAGTAGATTTGGGGTTAGTGAAGATGGGCAACAGTGGTACCTTGAAGATCGTTAGTCAGGGTGATGTGCATATTGTGACCAACACAGTTTACAGGTTGTGGTTGAAGAATGTTATGTATATTTCGGATCTTAGAATGAATTTGTTGTCTATAAATGTACTTGATGATAAAGGTTTTGGATCACATTTCTTTCAGGGAGTGTGCAAATTAGTAAAAGGTTTTGTAGTTGTTGCTAAGGAAAAGAAGTGTCGTAACCTATACAAGATTGAAAAAAGTCTAGTTCAAGGGGAGGTTAATGTCTCCTCAAATGAGTTCACCATTAACTTGTGGCACTGTCTATTGGGTCACATGAGTGAGAAATGACTAGATATTTTGAAGAAGCAAAATCTACTTTCTACGGTCAAGGGTACACCAATTAGCCCTTGTGATCATTGTTTGATGGACAAACAACATGGATATCCTTTGCTAGCAAAAGTACAAAAAAATTTGAAATTCTTGAGTTGGTGCATTCATATGTGTGTGGTCCTATGAAGGTAAAATCTCTTGGTGGTTCTACTTATTACGTTACATTCATTGATGATGCTTCTAGAAAGGTATGCGCTTATGACATAAAGAATAAGAGTAAAGTGTTTGACATCTTCAAGAACTTTCATGTCATGGTTGAGAGAGAAACCGGTAAGCAACTGAAGTGTTTTAGAAGTGACAATGGTGGTGAGTGTTGTTCTACAAAACAGTGAGCATGAAATTAGGCATGAGAAGACAATTCTGCATACTCCTCAACACAATAGAGTTATTGAGATGATGAACAAAACAATCTATGAGAGAATTAGAAGTATGTAATCTTCAGCAAAGTTATTTAAGAGCTTATGGGGTGAGGCAATGAGCACGGCCTGCTACTTGATCAACAGGTCTCCTACACATGCTTTCGAAAGTGAAAAACTAGAGAGAGTCTGAAGTGGAAGGAATGTTAACTACTCGCACTTGAGAATATTTGGATGTAAGACATTTGCGCATGTGACTAAAGAACATAGGTTTAAGTTAGATCAAGAATATATAGAGTGCATATTTATAGATTGTGAAAATGATTTGGATACAAATTGTGGGATCCAAAGAACAAAAAATTGGTTCGCAGCAGGGATGTTATTTTCATAGAGGATCAAACAGTTGAGGATCTTGAAAAAAATGAAGTCATTTAGAAAAAAACTCAACAAGAGTAAATGAACCATCAACCTTAGTTCAAATAAATGAGGTGACTTAGGATGAAGAATCAGATATTGGAGAATCGACGACATCTTTGTCTAGTAACAATGGAGGTAAGGATGTGATTATTAATGAGAATAATAATGAATATTTTGATAATAATAATGTTGAGCATGAACAGGAAGCTTCTCAACAAAAAAAAGCCAACAAATGTGAGAAGGTACACTCGAGAACTAGTTCCCTCCACCAAATATCTATCATCAGAATATGTGATAATCACTGAAAGTGGAAGAGCCAGATAATTTCATTAAAGCAAAAGCTCATAGTGAGAAGGAGAAGTGGATAAAAACCATAGAAGATGGGATGAAGTCTTTGCATGACAACCTTATGTTGTGAAAGTCCTAGGGGCTGCCACTGGGGCCACGTGCTAGGGTAATTAAGTAATTATGTAATAAGGGTATTTAGGTAAATAGGTTAATTAGAATATTAGTGTTTTCTTTTAATTATGTTAATGGGATTTAGGTGTTTGTTAATGAGCCTATTAGGATAATCTATTTAAGTGTAAGGGCTATGCCCTGATTTGATTATGAAATGAATGAATTATTGTCGTGTCTTCTTCCCTTTCCTCTCTGCCTCTCCTCCCTGTCCGGCGGCCATGCCGCTCCTTCTCCCCTTTCCCAGCCATCCTGCGCTCCATTCCCGTTACCGGCTAGCCAGGCCATTGTGGACAACCGTCCACAACATTTGTATCGGAGTCGTTGATCCCTGGAATCATCAATTTCACTCTAGCAACCTTGGCCGAGAGACGATGGTTGGCCTCAGTGCTACCATTTCCGCGAGGTTAGTGCTTGGTGTTTCCTCGCTGATGGGCCAATTGGAGCTGCCATGGTCAACTTAGTGGATCGCCCTGCAAAAGCCGTCGAATCTTCCACTGCTATACGCTTCCGTTGCACCAAGAGAAGAGCCACAAGGGTGGTCTGATAGCACCAAAACTCCAAACACGCCATGGGCCATCATCTTCCCTAGTGAGAAAGCTCTACGAAAAACAAAGGGGAGACTCTCCTCCCAGATGTTGCACCACCTACCCTAGCCCTGGCCGACAGAGCCACTTTGGCGACGCCTTGCCTTCCACTCCGTTCCAACCAGTGCTCTGTTACCCCCTGCCTCACTACTGCTGCTTCTAGACCACCTTGTCGATTGTGCCATCAAAAACAGGGGATACACTCTTCAAGCAACCGGGGCCTCAGTGACTTCCGCCATGGGCCGCCTGTGCTCCAGCCACGGACGGAATTCATGCCTCCCAGCACCGATGGCCACCCCCCAGCGCGCACCTATTGCCACTGGCCCAAACGCCGATCATCTCCACTCTCCCCTGTAAGTACATCCAGCCTTTGAACTCCCGCCTAGCGTCCCGTAGAAATCCGCCCTTGGCCTCCCGCGTTCCTGTCCTCGACCTGAGCCGCTCCTCTAGCGAATTGCTTTTGGCGATGGAGAGTGCACGCTGAGAGTGGCAGGCGTTCCAGCTCGTTAGACAAGGTGTCTCGGAATCCGGCGTCGGAGACCCTACGGGTTGGAATCAGCCCCGCCGGCATCTGGTCGGGTTGGTTTCTCTCCTCGACAGGCTTCGACTATGGATCTTTCACCGGTGGATTTCCTTGTTCGGTAAAGGAGAAGGTGTTTCTGGAAGGCACACCGGACATCACAGCTGGCCGCTTTGCCCCACCCTCTTGCCACTGGAGTGGCATGCGCTCTAGTCGCCGCTCAAGCCGGCAATGGCAAACATACCCCAAACTCCATGTTTCACTGCCGAAAATAGGGTAGGTGACCTCCTCCTCCGCCCATTCACATCCGCCGCAGCTGTAGCCACCGTGGTCATGCCGGATGAGCAGTCCGCGTTTGGGCACACGTGATCCCCCCAATCTGCGGGCCATCTGGGGCAATTTTTCCTTGCTGGAGAAGATGCGAGCCGTTGCGGAGAAACTGTTGGCCTGATTCCACGGGATTGCTCTAGAAATTTGCTACATATCTCTCTGGCTAGAGGCGTCGTGCTCCTTCCCATCAGGATTGCTCTGGAAGTCCGGATCACAAGGGATTGTCGTGGAAGTTTGATGCAGATTTCGCTCACTCAGGGCGTTGCGCTCCTGGTCATTCCAGATTTTACATCGGACCAAAAATTCTGGGCTCTGGTGTCATAAATTCCACTCCCATCCAATACAAATTTCCTAAGCAAGATTTTTGCTGGGAAATTTTGGATCACTTATGGCTCCTCATCGTCACCATCTTGTTGCTGCTTGGGCTTATCTGGAAAAAAAATTTGCTTGATGATTTGCACGGTCGCAAGCTTTCCACTGGACTCCTCTCCGAATAAGGGATATTTTATTCTCTCGTACCCGTAGCAGATTTCAGTACATCCACCTTACGGGTCTGTTGTGAGTGTATGTGTCCATTCCAACCATTCCACCGAATTTATCCTTCGGAGCCATTGTGGGTCAACTAAATACGTGTCGATCTCTCCTTATTTTGGGTTGTGTCAAACTCCATATGGATGTGGCTGAAGCCTTGTGATAGCCGGCCTTCTTAACCATGCCAAGCACTACATCTTTTCTGATGTTGCTCAGTGGGATGACACCTTAACCAGGTGATGCCACATGTCACTAGTGCTATTGTTAGCTGACCCACTCCCTGCAATATCCAACCTACCTACTTCTACACCTTTACCGCCTATGTCAAATGCCCTCTGTAGGCAAACCTTGATGTTGTTTGATGCCTTCTGTGGGCAGTCTTGGGGCACCTGTAGCCCCTACGGTGACCCCTCTTGTTGGAGACATGTACAAGCATTCCACGTCGTCGTGCACCCAACAAGCAGAGCTCGCTCCTTTGATTTGCCGCCTCCTTCATCTTTAGTCTCTACCGCCCACAGCTATGCCTTGCCCTTGGGTTTAGTTAACTGCACTTCCATCATGTTTGTGCAGGCTTATACACATCTGTTTTGAGTAGTGACCCACTATCTCCATCATTGTACGTGTCTCATCCATGGTTTTGGACCAGCTGTTCACAGCGGAGCTATGGTGGGCCCAATACTTGGGATTTTAGGTCACCTCGAAGACAAGGTGATAAGGAAGTGGGGTGGAATGTTGTGAACATCCTAGGGGCTGCCACTAGGGCCACATGCTAGGGTAATTAGGTAATTATGTAATAAGGGCATGTAGGTAAATAGGTTAATTAGGGTATTAGTGCTTTCTTTTAATTATATTAATGGGCCTTAGGTGTTTGTTAGTGAGCTCATTAGGATTATCTATTTAAGTGTAAGGAATATGCCCTAATTTGATTATGGAATGAATGAATTATTGTCTTATCTTCTTCCCTTTCCTCTCTGCCTCTCCTCCCTATCCAGCGGCCATGCCACTCCTTCTCCCCTTTCCCGGCTGTCCTGCGCTACTCCCTTCTCGACCGTCCACAACACCCTACCTATGAGTTGGTGGATCTTCCCAAAGGGAGGAGAACATTGAAGAATAAGTGGGTCTACCGAATTAAACATGATGAGAACAATTCACAACCAAGATATAAGGTAAGATTGGTAGTAAAGGGCTTTGGGCATAAGAAAGAAATTAATTTTGATGAAATCTTTTTCTCTAGTAGTTAAAATGTCTTTAATTCGAGTTGCTTTAATGTTAGTTGTAAGTATGAACTTAGAGGTTGAACAATTAGATGTAAAGACTGCTTTTCTTCATGGAGATTTAGATGAAACAATTTACATAGAGCAACCTGATGGTTTTGTAATAAAGGAAAAAAAATATGGTGTGCAGATTGAAGAAGATTTTGTATGTCCTTAAAGAAGCTCGTAGTAATGGTATAAGAAATTTAAATCTTTCATGTAAAAAATTAGCTACAAGAAATATGTTTCTGATAATTGTGTATTCATCAAATAGTTTGGTGAGAATGATTTCATAATTTTGTTGCTTTATATTGATGACATGTTGATTGTAGGGAAGGACAATACTAAGATTACAAATTTGAAGAAGAGTTTAAACAAATCCTTTATGATGAAGGATTTGGGTTCAACAAATCAGATTTTGGGCATGTCTATTCGGCGTGACAGGAAAGCTAGGAAGCTATGGGTGTCACAGGAAAAATATATTGAGAAGGTACTTGCTAAGTTCAACATGAAAGATGCTATGTCTGTTAGTGTTTAACTTGGGAGTGAGTTCAAACTGAAAAGGAGTGACTTAAGTGGAATAAAGATTGAGGAAATAAAAAAAGTTCCTTATGCATCGGGAGTGGGCAGTCTTATATATGCTATGGTGTGTACAAGGCTAGATATTGCTTATGTAGTTTATGTAGTGAGCATGTGTAACGCCCGAGATTTTTCACACATTTTCCCCAAAATTCACGAAAATTTTTTGCAATATAACGTCTGTAAATCGGAGTAAAAATGACGAAATCAAAACCTGATAAAACAGTTTATAATTCAAAACACTAAACATCCATTTTCCATCTAAATATTTTCATCACACCGTCAAACATCGTACGGCCAAAGCAAATATCATCAGGCGCTACTCGAAAACACACATACGACTAAATTCGCTATGATCATAGACTTTAAATACAAATCCTTCCCAGGCATCCCTGAGTGCAAGTCCCATAACAGTCCACAGACTAATCTAAATGAAAGTCCAGAATATAAACATCTTAACGTCTCATCTCGCCCAATACATCGGATCGTGGCACAAACAAACTCGCAGTGAGTCAAGCATATACCTGAGTCAACGGGAACCAATCCTCCGCTGAAATGAGCATCCATCACCAGGAGCTCTCCGCACAACCTGCAAAACCTCCCATACCACGGGGCTAAAAATGGTAGGGTGAGTATTTTCATACTCAGTAGGAAAATACCCAGTAGGGGAAATCCCAAACGGTAAACTCAATAAGTTCATAAAATACATGTGTTCATGCAACTCAAACATGAAGCATTCAAGCATATAAACATCATGCTCATGCACATACAAACATACCGAATGCACCATCGTGCCAAAGTCATACCAAATGCACCATCGTGCCAAAAACATACTAAAAGCACCATCGTGCCAAAACCATACCATCAAATAAAACTTACACAAACACCCTTATCCAGGGTCTTGCCAACTTACTCGTACCATCGCACACATACTCATACAACATATGCATACTTGTACGACCTTACTCGTACAATCATATGCTCACTCATACAGCTTACACATACCTGTACGACCTTACTCGTACAGCTTACACTTACTCGTGCGACCTTACTCGCACATCTTATACTTACTCGTGCGACCTTACTCGCACATCATACACTTACTGTCTTGCTCGGATTCATACGCTTACAGTCTTACTCTTACAATCGTACTCATACTCATACTCTTCAGTCGTACCCATACTCATACTCTTACAGTCGTGCTCATACTCATACGCTTACAGTCGTTCTCAAACTCATACACTTACAGTCGTTCTCATACTCATACGCTTACAGTTGTGCCCACACACATAATCGTACACATATCAACAACCACTGAAGCTCATTACAACTAATAAGCTCCAGCGTCGTAATGGAAAAGAATGCCACTAGGACAACACCTTAACCTCCGGGGAGTGACTAGACGCCATGGACTTTTCCGAAGGTAAGACACACCAGTGCTCATGGGGCACAGGATCAAACAGGTAAGAGTAGGTCCATGATACTACTTACCTGAGCGCACAAACATACACCCACACATAAGGGGTCATACAATTGCCCACACATAAGGGGTCTTATAGTGCCATAGAATCACCCACCATAATGGGTCTTATAGTGCCATTGCCACTCTTGGGCAGAAAACATACAGTGCCACTCTTGGGTGGAATCATACAACGCTCTCAACAGAGCATCAAACGTCTGGGCTTATACAGCAAATAGACCAAATCGGAAACATACGTCGCTCTCAACAAAGCAAAAGACGTCTGGTGCTCTACACAGCACACAGACAACATCCCGCAGGATAACCACCATGGCAAGACATGATAAATGCTTAGCCGACTCATTATCGGCTAGCTCAAACACGAAACTTAATCCGTCGAACCCTCAGGTCTCAAACTCACAATGCTATCATTAGTTGTGCTTATAATTCAAGTTTGAATTAAGTATATTATGCGGTACAATTATGCCACACAAACTCACAGTCCTCGACTGATCAAACCGAAGCTGAGCCCGATCCGAAACCCAAGTTCGTCAGGGCAGCAGACTTCACTTAATCCATCCATATCATGATCAAACGTCACCGTACAACGAACCCTTACAGTCTTACATACTCAGCCATCTACCTTATGGCCAAAACAACGTACACAAATGTCATCACACTAAGCTCCTCAGAGCCAAACCCAATTGTCGCCCTCTTACTTATACCTCACTTATTGAGCTTACTTTTCACTTCATAATTTGTACGTTATGCTTGTACAATTATGCACACTCTTACTATCTGACAACCGCCCAACATACAATCCAACTCAAACCGATCCATTCTAATCCTTGCCCGTCATACTCATATTCTCTGTCATACGCTTACACATCCATATCCAAATTCAAACAAAGCCTCTGCAACCTCTTACTGTTCATCGCCCATACCTCTGCCCACATACACTTACACATATCCATACCATAGGCAAAAAGTCATCATACATATGTATGTCTCCCACATACGTATAACATACACATACGATCATACATACATAACTTATGAACATGCATGCTAGCCATCACTAGCACATGCATACATCAAACATACACGCTAGTCATCACTAGCACATGCACACACATTCATACATACTTCAACATGCACGCTAGCCATCACTAGCACATACTCAATCAACGTACGAAACTTACCAACAAACACGCTAGCCATCACTAGCACATACATACATCCAACGTACTTACAACCAACATGCATGTCATATGCATTTCAACATACCATACAATTGTGCTTACACGTACATCATGCAATCAGATCATTACATAACATCCAAAGCATGGAATCATACAATCCTAGCATGTTACTACTCATTCAAAGCATGCTATCATGAATTTACGAGTTCAAAGCTCCCCTACATCGTAATCATGACGTTCGATGGCGAGCACACGACGGTGGCGGCATTGACGAAGGAGCTGGCAGCCAAAAGCTTTGCCAAGTGAAGAGGGCTGCTGTCCCGAGGATTTAGGAGGTGCCGGAAACAATCACGGCCAAACGGGGTGTTAGAAGTCAATGCGGCAAAATCCACGATCCACAGCGGCACACTAGGGCGGCCGGGAGAAAAGTCAAGCCAACATAAGTGGCGGTGCGACCAGAAATCGAAGGTGCACTCACTGAAGATCGGCTTGTGGCTAAGACGTGCTCAGCCAGCCACAAGACGTCGAAATCGGCCATGGACAGCACCCAACGGCGACAATTTCGGTCAACAAAGGCCCACATAAGGGCGGAGGGCATGGGGCGACGCTCATGGACAGTGGAGAGGTGGAGGAGGACTCTAATGTCAACTCCATTCGGTGGCAAAGCCAACCGACGGTCAGGCGGCACAAATACGGCGCCTAAACCCAAAAATGCACGCATGGCCACATGCACACGTGGCCAAAAGTGCCACTCTAGGGGGAGATGGGTCAGACAGTGGCGACCCAAGGCCCACAAAGGGGCAACAGAGCTAGGGCCAGGAGGTGGTGGCCAATCGAAACGGCGACATTGCCGATCGCCACCCACAACCAACACATTTAGTGCGGGTAACTGTGCCTCTTGCACGGTATAGGGCAGGGCAAGCGGCCCATTCCAAGCGGAGTATATAATCGGCCCAAGTGGGGCTGGCCTTCATTGTCGCTGAGCCGGGGTAGAGCCCACGATGGCCAAATGGCCCACGGCTCGCCGATGGCTAAGACCCGGGACGCACCAAAAGCGTCTAATCGGGCGGAGCAAGGCAATAGAGGCGGGGCGGGGTCAGAAACGACAAACCCCTACCAACACTGGGTCGAGGTAGGCTGGACGGAGTCTATCCGGTGGCCGGACAATGACCGGAAACACACCGGCGTCCAAAACAATCTCACGGACAGTGAGATGCAAAAAGAGAACAAAACTCGACCAAAAGATCGGCAGCTCACAGCGGAGCGCAAAAAGTACGGCAGCGGCTCTAGCCAGCGCCTATGGGTTCCTAGCGGCCAACTAAACATAAGTCTAGTTGAGAGCGGCCGCAAACGATGTCAAAATCGTACACCCACAGTTCAAAAACGGGATTGAAGGAGAGAAAAATCCCGAAAAAGGTTCGGTACCTCGTGTAGGAGTGAAGAGGCCGTGGCAGCGGTCATAGCTGGTACCTATGGATCGTGGCGGTGAGGCAAAGCGGATCAGGACAAGAACCGCTGGAATCCGATGACGGAGGAGGGAGAACGGAGAGACCGGAATCAACCTCGGGTTTTCTAAAAACTCACTTGACGTGAAAAAAGGGCGTCGAAAAGTGACTGGAATCCGATCTTCGGATTGATATATATATAAAATCTTTTAAATTTTTACCTTTACATCCCTAACACGCGTTAACCTCCCGGTTACGCGTTATAGCTCCAAAATTCGTGCCATAAGCGCGCAGTGAGGCCCACGGCCTGCGACTAAGCCCCACACCCAACTCTATGGGTATAAATACGGGGAAAAATATATAAATACGAATACGCCGAAGCGTCACATTTTCTCACCGAAAATGACCAGAAAAATAGCAGGAAAATCGTAGAAAATTCAGGGACATTACAGCATGTTTCTTGCCAATCTAGTTAAAGATCATTAGGTAGCAGTGAAGTGGATTCTGAGGTACTTAAAATGGTCTACTAAGTTATGCTTATGTTTCAGTGTTTCTAAACTTGTATTGGAGGACTTTACCGATGCAGATTGGTCAAGAGAACTTGATGGAAGAAAGTCCACTTCGGGCTACCTATTTACTTTTGCAGGGGGAGCTATCTAATGGTAATTAAAATTGCATAAGTGTGTTTATCTTTCTACAACATAGGCGGAATATATTGTAGCGACAAAAGCTAGCAAGGAACTGTTGTGGTTGAAGAAGTTCCTTGGTCAGTTGGGGTTGACTCATAAGATATATGTGCTTCTATGTGACAATCAGAGTGCACTGAACCTGAGCAAGAATGCCACTTACCACAGTAGGATGAAACACATTGATTTAAGGTATTATTGGATCAGGGATGCGTTAGAGAATGATGATATGTCTCTTGATAAAGTTCACATAGGCAAGAATTTATTAGACATGATGACAAAGACAATTCTAAGGGACAAACATAACCTTTGTATTGAGATGGCCGACATGGAATTACATTAAGTCTCCGTGTCGAGGTGAACCCTCCTCATGGGTTGGAGGGGGAGATTATTGCGGGATTAGGGTCCACCCCATTAGTGGGCTCCACCTAAGAGGTTTTGATATGCACAAGGAAACTGGCCGTAAGCGAGATTTTCGGAATAGAAGACAAAAACACAAAATTCGGTTTTGTGTGGGACACATAAAGTAGAAGGAAAAACAGCAAGAAGTTTTTCTTCTTTGTTGTGTGCGTAAAACAAAAAGAAGAAGACTTTTGTGCTATGTGCGTGAATAGAAAATAAGAGGAGGATGTAAGAGGTTTTTGGTGCGGGTGAACGACGCCGGAGTGGGATATAATCTCATCATCTCCATCCTATTTTTTAGATCAATTTTTATAATTTCAAAAGTATATTTTTTTTTACAAGGGAAGAAAAAGAGAAGGCTAAAGTTGGTGTGAAGAGGAAGATTGTTGATTGTGATTTATTCTGAATCTTCAATTTATTGTTCTATTTACGGGTGGCTTTTATAGGTTTTTTATACTTTATATTTTATTTATCTTTGTTATATGTAACAAAGGAAATTTAACCTCTTAAAAGGTTTAACCGTAATTATATTAAACTTTATAATCATAGTAAATAAGTTGATTGGGTTTTTTTACCGTGTAATTTTTTACCCTCAATTTGGGGGTTTTTCTATGTTAAAAATTTTATGCTGTATATTGTATTTGGTTATTTGATAATCTATTTACTGGATTTATTTAGTTAAAATACAAAAATTAAATATTAGGGATTTCCTACAAAACATCCCAACAAAACCGATGGTCCTTTTACATTCACAAATATCCCATTGGCTCCACGGAGCGTTTCATCTTCTTTCTGCTTCCAATCACACAAATAGTTCTCAACATCCCTCTAGTCTCGTCTCTAACTCCTCAAGTCTCCCAAATTTCAGTTGGGTCTCTCCTCAGATTCTGCGACGTACACAAATCTTGTCCAATCCGCTATCGGAACGGGATGTCTGACTCGTGGCAAGCTTATTCACGCCCACATGATCCTCGTGTCGTTCAAACCCTGCCTCTTTCTGATAAACAATCTCCTTGGCAGGAAATGCAAATGCGGGCGTTATGGTTTCCGCCCATCTCCTGTTTGACAGAATGCTTAAAAAAGAATCTTGCGACTTGGAACTCTTATTTCTGGCTAGTGTCAGAAGGGAGACTAGAGAAAGCCATTGACTTGTTTGCGAAAGTAAGGAAAGCTGAAATTAAACTGGATAAGTTCATACATGCTTGTTCATGGGATGATTGTTGTTTCTGGATTTGGGTTGCAGGCTTTCTTCGCATGTTCACTGATCGATATGTATTCAAAATGTGGTATGATAACTGATGTGAGATACACTTTGAAAGGGCAGACTAGCTAGATAATATGTCACGGATCTCGCTGATCTCAGCTTATGGTCGTGCCACCACAAACGAGGAGACTTTGAAACTTCTTGTCAAGATGCGCCAAGATGGATGGGAAATGGACAGCTTTGCAATGGGTAGTGCCCTTGAGTCCTGTTCAAGTTCTTATGGCAGAGGAGGTTTTGGGAAAATGAACCACAATTACATTGCTAAAGTTGGCCTAGATACCGACATTGTGGTGGCTGGTGCTTTGCTTGACATGTATGCTAAGATTAGAAGTTCTGGAGGATGCCTTCGAGTTTTAAACTTGTGCGGGATATTAACATTGTATTGTACAATGCAATGATGGCTGGATGCTGCCGATCAGAGTCCAAAACTAATGATGAATTGGGGAATGAAGCCCTTGAACTCTTTCTTGATATCCAGAGGACAGGTATGAAGCCATCCAACTTCACCTTCTTGAGCATACTACGAGCTTGCAAATCGGTTGGAGCCTTTGAACTGGGGAAGCAGATTCATGCTTTAATTTGCAAAAACAATATCCCACCTAATGCATTTATTTCTTGTGCTTTAATTGATTTGTATACAAAAAATTGGTTCACTTGAAGATGGGAGGAGATGTTTCAAGTCAATCCCAAATAAAGAGCGTTTTTTGGACATCCATGATTGCCGGCTGCGTTTGACCTTTACAGTTTGAACAGGCCGTAATTTTTCTCAATGAATCACTTGTCATTGGCATAAAGGCAGACGAATTCACAATATCAAGTGCTGTGCGAATTTAGCTGCGGCAGGATGTGGGCAGCAAATTCAAGGCTATAGGGTGAAGAATGGATATGATCATTAGACAGTCGTTGGAAAATCATAGATTTTGTATGTATGCTAGGTCAGGAGATATTCATTCACCATACCTGACTTTCAAGGAGATGGAGGATCCAGGTGTGATCTCTTGGTCTGTGATGATGTCTGGCCACGCCGCCATGGGCCCATGCCCATCATGGTTGTTCAAATGAAGCTTTGAGACTTTTAAAGGATATGGATGGTTGTGGGATTACTCCTAGCGAAATTACATTCCCAAGTGTTTTTACTGCATGTAGCCATGGACGACTGGTAGATGAAGGCCTAAGGTATGTCTCCCAAAACTAAAATTG
This sequence comes from Saururus chinensis, assembly GCA_035235625.1. Classification (NCBI taxonomy): domain Eukaryota; kingdom Viridiplantae; phylum Streptophyta; class Magnoliopsida; order Piperales; family Saururaceae; genus Saururus; species Saururus chinensis. Next base: position 12,577,030 of record CP141140.1, on the reverse strand, counting down.
AAAGTGAAGAACCTAAAGTGGATCAGACATCGGCATTGGTAACTTAAAATCGACAATGGTCAAGCATTTTCTTACTCCTCTGTGCAAATGAATTGGATTGTTTATTCTGTTTACAAGTGATTACTTTGACTCAGTTGGATGAATTTGTGGAAGACAATGTTTCTGAAACCGGATGAAAACTTAAATCAATCAGTTGACGCCAGTAAACAGCCATATGAAACAAATGAAAATTTCTAGTGTTTACCTTATCTAATATTTACGCTTAGTTTCATTAATTTACAGGTACTTTGAAAGCATGAAAAGTGACTATGGCATTGATCCAAATGTGAAGCACTCTGCCTGCGTAGTTGATATTCTTGGACGTGCAAGGAGATTGGAAGAAAAGGGACTATGGCACTGATCCAAATGTGAAGCACTCTGCTGCGTAGTTGATATTCTTGGACGTGCAGGGAGATTGGAATGGTGGATGCTGAGCACTCCATTGCAAAGCCGGGGTTTGAAGATGATCCTGTTATGTGGCGGGCTCTACCTGGTAGAATCCAACGGGATACATATGATCCTGTTAACATGTAGCCGATAGGCTCATCAAGCTTGATCCTGAAGCTGCTTCGTCGTACGTCCTGCTCTACAATGTGTACATCGACGCTGATAAGCACATTTCTGCGGAAAAAATGAGAGACATGATGGAGGATCAGCGAATTAATAAGGAGACTGGTCTATGCTGGATTGAGATCGGAATTGGTGTCCATTCTTTTGTTATAGGACAAGTCGCACCTGGACACACATAATTTATGACAAATTGGCCGAAATGCTGAAAAAGATGAAACTAATGAGTTATCTTCATATGAGTTCATCTCTTGATGAATCTGATCAATAAGTGGAGGAAAATTCGGAGAACCACCACAGCGAAAAGTTGGCCGTGACTCTTGGGATTATTGCACTGCCAAAGGCGGCTCCAATTGGGGTGATGAAAAATTTGAGAGTATGTGGTGATTCTACACGACCATGAAGTACTTTCCAAAGATTGAAGCACGAGAAATTATTCTTAGATATTATCCGATTCCATCAATCCACAAGAGGATCATGTTTTTGTAATGATTACTCATAGTGGTAATTGGAAGGAAACTTATAGTCTGTTTGGATTGGTGAAAATTGGGGAAAGGGAAATGAAAAAGGAAAGAGAATCCAAGTGGAAGATAAATTATGAGATTCCTAAATTTTTTTAGGTATTTGGTTGCACAAATAAGGTTAGAGAAACTTGACGGTGACGGTGACGGTGACGGTGACGGTGACGGTGGTGATGGTGATGGTAGTGGCAGTAACGGTGACAGTGGCGATAGTCGTGATGGTGATTGTAGCGGTGGCGGCGGCAATGGTGGTTGTGGGGGTAGTGGCGGTGGTGGTGGCGATGGCAGGGCTAGTGGTAATGGATGTGGTGGTGGCAGTGAGGGTAGTGGTAGTGAGGGTAGTGACAGTGGTAATAGTAGAAGCGGTGGTAGTAGCGATGGCGGCGGAGGCGGTGATGGTGGCAATGGTGGTGATGGTGATAGTGGTGGTGGTAGCTGCGGTGATGGTGAAGGTGGTGATAGTGATGGTGTCACTAGTAGTAGTAAGACATAAGTATTTAGTACGATAATTTTCTCTCAAAATCCATGGGTTGATAGATATAAAGTTTTTGGGCCAAATTTTTATCCATTTTTTCTTAATTTTTGCTCTAATTTCTCTTTCCTCATTATACCCAACAGTAGAAACTGAAGGATTTTAAGAAGATTCTTTTCCTTTCCCTCGCTTTCTACCAATTTAATTAGACCTTTAAATTATAAAAGAAATCAAGAATGCGTGTTAATCCATATTTTTTGGTACGAGGACAAAGTGTATCCTTTCGTTCTGAAAAGTTAGGAGGAGTTTATAGATCATTTCATACTAATCAAGCGAAGAGATCATTAAAAATTAACAAGGGGAAAATCCTAGGAAGAAATGGAGACTTTTCGCATGTTTACACATTGTTAACAATTAAGTCATGTCCTATTTTTTTATCCGAAGTGTCAGTATGGTCTTGTTCCCCGGGTAAAACATAGTTTTATGCTTTGCAAAATAAGATCTATGCTTCGATGTGTCACTCCCTCGACCAAGCACATCTAAGTCAGCTCTTTACATTTTGGTTTGGGCTGCTAATAAAACGATACAGTTATCATATAACCTATTCTATTATCATAACTATTTCACAAGTTTTTATTTATAACAGTTCTATTAAGTAAAAGGTATAGGTACTTTTATAACCGTTCTTTCTACTAATAATTGACCTGGTAATCAGATAACTATTATCCATTATTTTTTTAAATATGCTCACAAATGCTAAAATAGATATTTTTTATTCACTTAATTAGATATTACTAAGGTAAAAAACTAACATCATTATTACTATTATTTATAGTTATTGCAAACAAATTGGAATGATTAAACATGAAGCATAAATGGATATATATATATATATATATATATATATATATATATATATATATATATATATATATATATATATATATATATATATATATATATATATATATATACATATATATATATATATATAATAAAAAATTACTTATTTTCTAATAATTATTTCCTATCATGAGTCTAACTCTAAAAGCTAAATGTGAGAAGAATAATAATTGTTTTTTCATAGTTAATTGTTTTCAAAGGTGTATTATATGTAAGAATGAGATCACATGCAGTGATTCACATTATCCATTAGTATCTATTTAAAGTAATGTTTTAAAACTTAGCTAGGACCCTGACCCAAATTAGTGATTAGATGATGACATCATCACCTAAAAAAATTTAAAGGAGTCCCCCCCATATTTTAGAATTTTTTTTACTTCAACTTATTTAAAGTTTCACTTAAACCTGATTGGTCATTCAAAACTTGTTCATTCCAACCTATTTCAATAACTAAATCATTCCAAATTTTGTAATCTTATATAAAACATGAGTTGTAACATAATCATGATTCCAATAAACATATATCAAATCTCAAAATAAACCACCTATACCACTTATTCAAAGTTAAGTCAGTCAACACTCAAACCAAACTAATTTAAAATGGGCTAAACAAGAGTTTGGTTCTATTAGCCCAAGTTCTTTGAGCTAACTTAAGTCTAGCCTTGAGCATAATAGAGCTGATTCAGCAATCCTACTCCAAACCCACCAATCATTTCATTGCACAAACAAACACTCATATATTTGAGTTATCAAAACAAAATCTAAATTAACCTGAGAGTTGCAAAAATATTTTGTACAAAGTATCTACGAAACTAGTTAAGATTTTAGCATATATAATTAATAAGATAAAAAAAAATAGACAAAACAATCAAATGGGAAACATAGAAGCAAGTGAGTTAAAAAGAATAAAAAATTTAAATTACACATGGATATTTTTTTATAAAAAAAATACAATCAGATATAAAATGCTAGAAAGAGCAAATCATCTTCCAAGTAGTAGCTTATTCATCTTCCAAGTAGTAGCTTATAATAACTACTGATGTAGTTAAATTAATTTAATAAATGTTTAAGATTTAAATAATATATTTCATTGAGTAAATCACCGTGGTGAATCTTGACATAAAAATTATTATACAAAATCTTAAGTCAATGTCTTTTGAAATTAAACTACTTAAGACTAATGAGTATATATATATATATATATATATATATATATATATATATATATTATAATATGACAAACGGGTAACAGATAAATGGGTATGGAAGAACTTTTTCTATTACATTCTATTTAGATAAAAGTTAGATAAAATTATCCTCTTCTTTACGTATCTAATAAATTTAATTATATAATTCAACTTCTTAATAATACAGTACATAAAGTAGAACGGGTACCATTGGAAGCCCTAATTTTAGTTACCGAACTTAAAACCTCATTTTAACCGTACCCTCCTCCTAGGGAAAGGATTTTGTCCCCTAATTAAGAACATTTATTGCTAAATGTCATTTGGGGTAGGATTTAGATCGGACGGCCCTAAGGGTCTAGGTTCAATCGGTCCCCCATGAACTTCGGTTTTTATAAACTTTTGCCAAAATGAAATGGCTTACTAGCATATATACAAATTTAAGTTTTCAATAATAGATGATGAATGAATTTCTATTCATTTGCATAATTCTAAATTTTGTTATGAAAAAAAAATGTATGTCTAGTTGAGATTCGAGAAAGCTCGACTAGAAACTTTATCCCTTGTATGCATACCAAAATAAATGACCTCTTCAAGATCTAATAATGTGGCAGCTTGATTTTGAGCTTTTCTTCTTCACCGTGTAAAAGTATTTAGAGACAACACAAATTACGATAGAAAAAGACTCATATTGATTGATAAAAACATGTAACTGGCCAGCGTCAAACATAGGTCCTTAATAAACAATTCAAGTACTTTCACGGTTATAATTTGCTGTATGCGTCCTTGAAATGCATCTCGACAATTAAGTGTCAAGCTAGTAGCAGGAGCTCCCCCCACCGCGTGACTTGTTCTGAAGACCCCTCTCAACTCCAAATATAGAGGAAAGAATGGCAGACAACCTCTGGTTTTATACGACTTCAGTTCATATGGAAGTTGGAATCCATCAATTTCACATCATGTCGTCAAAGCATCCGGAAGCGTGGAGTGTGCCCCAAGAATCTTGCCGCCCACATCAGGAAAATGCTCATATCCAGACAATGGCTCCACCTTCCCATCTCTGTGCACTAGAACTGGATACTTTAGCAAGTGGCCCTTCATTTCCCTATTGTCATCTGAAACATATGCCTTCCAATTATCCTCTGCCACCTTATTTACATGCCTAACACACTGGACAGTCTGTGGTTCAAAAAATGTATCCTCCAATGATCCGAGATGCTCACACCAGAGTGACATACGATAGCCATATATCTGTAAAAAAAAAACTCATTAAATATCTGTCCAGTGATGCTAAATCATTCCTTCTCTTCAATTTCTCACGTCTCAACCATTTTGATGATTTTGTATTACCTGGCCAAGTGGATGGCTCCTCTTTTTGGACCATGTGTAATTCGGTTGGTAAGCGCCCATTGCAATTTCTGTGTCCCTTGAACCATCCAGCGATCTTTGGTTAATATTGGCGGATCCCATCAGCACATACTCATCATCAACTATCATCCCTTTGGCATGAACATAGATCATAAATCTGCGGAACTTACGAGCCATGTTCTATAAAATAAGAGGTGTTTTCAATAAATAAGCTATCCATACAATCCTGAGCATCCAATACAAACAGAAAACTACAATCTCATTTCTATTATGGTTTAATACACATGGCACTGCATAAATATAAAGCTCAGCAGCCATATATGCTATGATGCAATAGTTTTAAGTATACAACCAGAAAACATTGAGCTACTTTTCCACCTAAACTATTTCGCGTACAGATTATATATAAAGCTCTTGTTTGACAGGATCAGGAATTTCATTTTCTATCCATGTAGAATTTCAAACTAGGATCTGTCAATTTCCATAGTAGGATACATTGGAAAATTTAGCCAATCAGCTAAAGCATGATTCCTTTACCTCAAGATAGCACATGCAATTATAGACAAAACTGTTCTATGTTATTAGATTCATTACCCTATCGTTTATATCAATGAGGTGAACAGTGAACTGTATATAAAAGTTTCAGAAATCCCCTTTGTTTAAGTTCAGGTTTTAATTTCTAAAGAAGAGGACTTGTATCATAAGGATGCATGTGTGTGCATCCATCCGCATCCTTTTGTGTGCGTGTGTGTACACTTATGTCATTGTGGGTATGTTTGTCATAATTGAACAGCCTCTAGTATGGATAGTGTTCTTAATCACGTATAATAATAATATTAATAATAATAATAATAATAAGTGGCCATTTGTAGGGACAGTTTCTGAATGACCCTTCTCTTCCATAATAGCATCTTCCACTAAGTAATAGATTTGCATGATCCACGCTAATGATTTTTGTGGCAGCAAGTTCAATGAATCAACTCAAACAAGTTTGGCCTAATTCCACAATCAATCATGTAACTGGGAAACATAATCAACAATGTTGCCTCATAAAATAATCGAGCAGCCCTTGCCTGATCATGATCCGCAGATGTGCTTCCCAGGTGTCGGATAGTTTTCATTTCATCCCGCAATGGATCCCTACTTGGTTCCACTGCACCCATTAAACTCCACCTTTAAAGAAGTAAAAGAAAAAGTTGCATTTGCTCTTTCCACAGCTCCAAAAAGAAGAATACTTCAAGACTCGATTAGCCTTTAAGTAGGCTTAGCTCGCCAATTAAAGGAAAAGCCACCACTGCTCTCAAGTGAAGCAATGACTAATCATATAATAACTATGAAGACTAGTCTACCCCTTATACATAGAACTATGCTATAAAGACAACTGAAAGTACAGAGATACGAGCAAAAATACCCATCTAAAAAGCCCATCTCCTTTTGTTTTCATGACCTCTACAAATTATTCAAAATTTCTCATTTCTAGATATCATGGAAAGGCAAGCACCTAAATCATAATATGAGTAACAAAATATATAAGTCTTATTCATCTAGTTTTACTATAGTAACTGTAGAGTCCAGTTCAAACAACTACTCTGATATACTCTCTCTATCCCAAATTAATAGCTCCATTTGGCAAAAAAAAAAAAAAAATCTATATTAATAGCTCCATTTTTTTCAATTTAAGTGATTGGGTACTTAAAAAAGAGTATAATAAGTTTATTTTCCCTTCTCTTAGATGTGGGTTTAAGCATTCAATAAAAGCTACTATTTTTCCAAATGTAGCTATTAATATAGGATAAAGGAGCATAAAATGGATGCACAAATTCAAACAAAATATCTAGCCTCATTGGAAAGTGAAAAAATGATATACATGCACCCCCTGAAAACAAAAGAAGATTTATTCTGGAAAGAATTCACTACTAATTTCACTAGAAAAAGAATATTCCCATGCAACATGTTTGAACAAATCCTAGAGAAGAAAAGTTCCATACTGATGGGCTGTCACCATGTTGGCTTGCACAAGCCGAACTTTCAGGAGGACCAGCTTCACGCTTTCCAAGGCAGTAAAAATTCAAATAGTCTTGAGGATGGCATTTATCAGACAAACCAGCTTCTTGAATTGCTTGTGCAACAATACTATACATCATTTCCATTGTTTGTCCCTGTGCACACATGAGCACGTATAGTCATGATCAATTAAAAAGCATGACTATTACTACGGATGACTTATAATGCTACCAAGTTCCAATATGAAAATGAAACCTGCTTTAGCCTTCTAGTACAATATCATTGCTCTGCTGACCTACCTCTATGAATTTAAGCAGTGTAAAGGTCGCTTCAAGTTTCCAATCATTTTTAACTATTATCCATTTCATACCAATTCTTATCTTGTTCCAGCAGTACATTCAATTGGTAATTGATTGGTTGATCATACAATAATAGGAAAAAATCCAAGGATATAATATTTGTAAAAATCAGTTAACTAAATAAAAAAAAGTGAGTAACTGACAGGAGCCAAAATGTCATAAAAATGAACAATCCATAGCTCGATAATAAAGACTGTCTTTTCAATTATCCGTATGCTGCAAAATCAGCAGGCCAAAAAGATTATGAATGTTCCTACATCTGTGGAAGAAATAGTGAAGGATGCCCAGCCATAGTATCACTGGTGTGTCATTTTGAAACTAACTAATTTGATAAAAAATATCATTTAATAATTATATTTCTAGTTACTGCAAAATAAAATAATTCTAACCTGCCAAAACAAAATTTCTTGTACAGCTGCGCTTGTTGGAACTCCTTCGGGCCACATGGGAATAACAACATATACAGCAAAACGTTCATTTGCATTGATTTTGCTAGCAATTTTCAATGCTAGTTCCATTGGTACTAGGTTATCTGCACCTGATGAGATGTTTCGAACGCAGGTTAAACTAAAAACTCCAAATATCAGAATTATCATATAATTTCTCATATGAAAAATGTTAGTATAAAATACTTTAAAAAAGGTAAGGTGCACCAAAATATTTTATTTTGTAACGTAATACATGTCTATCCTTGAAATGTAACTATGAATTTCAGGTGCCATGTGCAAGCAATATCACAGATTCCAAATAAAAAGTGTTATATGGAGCGAAAGTACAATTCAACGAAATAGTAACTACCACAAAGAAAGTACAATATAGTACACACAAGCTTAACATACTTGTGGAAGATGTCCATAGCGCAAGGCCCAAGTAGTGAGTGAATAACCTTGTCAAGGATGGTTGACAAGCCAATAATCACAAGTGAAGTAAAATTTAAAATAAGTAAAAGAGGGTTGAGTCTAGCAATTCAATTGTTATTTATCCTTACGATTTTTTATTAAATGCTACATCTTACAAGTAAATCCACAAAATATTTATGTATATATAATAACACTGAATGTTCCTAAGTAGTATAATCATATAATAAGAGTTGATATACCCTTCCCTTCTTTTTTAAGAAAAGGAGTCTCTAATTAAGCAGTATATATAATATAGAATTTAGCTATTCAGAACTTGGTAAAAAATTAGCAGCAGTGTCAAGATATGCTGATACAATACATCGTCTAGGTGGATACTGCTATGTTTAGTTTTGACACGTTAAGATTCCCAAATATATGAGAAACAGGAATCTAAGTGAAACTAAAAGGTTGAAATCCCAGTAGGACCAAAGAAGAGGTGTAATCAAACTAAATTAACGTAACAATTTTTTACCCTGCTAATTCCCCTGTGGAGAGAGAAGACGATGAGTAACTAGAGAAGAAACTGAGTTAAATAACCCCAAAGTTAAAAGAATAATCATACATTTAACCCTGCTGAATTTTTCTCCTCTCTTTGCTGTTTCCTTCTAATTTTTGAATTTCTTAGCTGTTTTCATGGAATAAATTCTTTTCTAGCAATAGAAGCATCAATAATACTGCTGGAATGGCACTTGATATATCTTCCAACAGCACTCCCATTTGGAAACACCACTTGGAGTCCACATCTCCTACAGAGATGCATCAAACTAATATTCTACTTGAGAATTCGTTACATATTAGTGTTTAGTAAGCATATCGCAACCTAGTTGTATATCAGATGCATTACGCAGCATCACAATCTTACATCCATGTTATGAATAAAAGAAAATGAAGGAGATAAAACATAAGTACTTTCCAATGTGATATTAACCTGCATTTTTGTACGATGGCCAGTAATAAGAAGAGCCAATAAAATATTGGTTCTCTATGTATATAAAATGTTGGGCGGATCTTATTGCTTGCACATAAGCTGTGTGTATGCTCTTGTCTATTTTCAAGTTCTTCCCACAAACGAGGTTCTGGAAAACAAGAAAAAGGAAGTTAAAAATGAAGAAAATATAATAACAGTTCACCATTCAATTCACTATTTAAACCGATTACAATTAATAGGTGTTATTTTTTTAAGGTTAGAAATTTAACCAAGAGTCAGGTTGGTAATAAAAGGAAAATTCCATACATAATTTTTTATCTACAACATTTTCTAGTCCAAATTTTGATAGGAGACAAAAAAAAAGAAGCTAAAATGCCCAATTGTTAAGGATTAGTCGATAAAAAAATAAAACAGAAAGTCAATTTTCCTAACCATTGCTGCCGCTTCCTGAATAAGTTTTGGAAATCCTTTGACAGACCCAGAGTCAATTGATCTGAATACCTATAAGTGATGAAGGAAACTGGAGCTCAAGATTTATAGTCATTCTTCATTAAAATGTGAAAGGGAAACGAAACTTTCATTTTAAACCACAAAAGTAATATATTAACCTGCACATGCCACCTCTCTGGGTCTTCTTCATCTGTAACATAGACATTGGTGTCATCACCTTTTTCAGATTTAGGGGGTGTGAGAATCCATGAGATGCGTTCCAAATTTATTAACACATCATCATGCCGGTGTGCAACTTTTTTTAATCTAAAATCCCTCCACTTTGTAGTTTTTCTCCACCTTTGTTCAAAATTTGTCATAATATCATAGGCAGCAGGACCCTCTATCTTACAGTGTAAATCATGCCACGGCTGTCGTGGGCCTTTGGCACGAGTCTGTCCACACCAAGATAAAGCGAGTGCCATTTAGTTATCTCAATATTAAAAACTTACTATTAACAAGAGCATTTATATGACACGAAAGAAAACTAAATGGCATGCCCTTTATCGTAAACAAAAACAGAAATGCCATCAACTAATACACACATCTACTTCTTCACCAATCAACAAGATTTCAAATGTTCTGAATGGCAAGATAATGTATGTATATCGGCTTTAAAATTAAAATTTAAAAATAGTTAACTAATTATTAATTTGTATAAGCTTTAATGTGTTTTCATCAACAAATATACAGAATTTTCAACTCAGACTTTTAATTATAACATGGAAAAAGAATAAGAGGCAAAATCACTTCTTACTGGAAATGTAGGATTATGAAAGTCATTTTGAAAGATGGTGTCAAGGTCACAAAAGATGCGATGTTCAGGTGTGTCATACCGCCCATCACACAGATCCAAACCACCAATAAATGCAGTTATCTTTCGGTTATTTCCAGGACCTTGGGTGTCAACAAGCACGCACTTCTGATGGTGTGTAAATAGAGTTCCAACAACCTGGATGAAGTCGACCCATTCAGTAAAGTTATCATCATACTTCATAAAATATTCTCAGAATTACAGTTAACACTACAACTCATTATTTACATATAAATAACTGTCAATATACCTGTTGCTTAAAGATGCTGAGCTTGTTGCTTGCATAACGAGGAGACAGCACACAGTGGACAGTTGAGTGTTTAAAAAATTTTCGAGTTTCTTCATCATGAGTTTGCATCACACCTTCCTGCACCGATATGCCCTCTATTAATTTGGCTTGATAAAATATTGTTTACCGAATTAGTTAACAATCTCATACATAGTTATACTAGGTTTACAAATGCGAACATTGGCCAGTCATCTATCCACCAAAAATATACCAATAACTAATAATGAGAAATCAATTAGCAGTTAATTTTTAAATATGACAATCAAATCCTACACATGAGTAATCTAAACTCTAAAGACATTTGTAGTGGTCAATAAAAATTCATCAAAAGAAAGTAATGCATGGACTAAGTGGAATGATGCTTCCAAGTAGGACCATCCTATTTTTCTAGGGCAGTACATGTCATGCATTCTTAAACCCTCCTGTTATGATGCAATAATTATTTTAGCTTTCAAACGTAAACCAAAATATGAAAATGAAAGGTGAGCATTAAAATCCATAAAAATATAACATAGGGGAAAGAGAGCAGCCACCGTTTTCAGCAGGAATTTATCATGCGAGGTTTTGTCATCCCAAATCAGCATAATCACTCGAACACCTTCTTGAGATTTGTACTTCAGTAATTCGCCAAGGGTCAAGTGGCCACCCTCAGGTAAAGGCCTGGTGGGCTCCCTTATAAGCTTTACTGGATGATATATTGACCACCCAACTATATAGACAAGGTGGTGTGCTTCCAATATGGCGTGGCATATATCTTCCCAGCATTTTTCATGCTGATATAACTTGCCACCCTCCAGAGGAATCTCGGGCAGCATTTTATCAGGGACATGAGCATCTTGATAAAGGGTGACACTGCCTCCTTTCCTGAGGGGGAAATATGAATTTGGCACTCCCAAGTGATCAGGCTGCAAACTAATACCACCAACATACAAATAATTTTCTGAAACAGGCTTGAACTTAAGGGAGATGTGCAATTCAGGACAAGGTTTCATAAGATTTCTGTGAGGACCCATCATGGGGAACCAGCCCTCAATTGTATTTCCTGATAAAACTCTATCAACAGATATTGAGACTATCCCGATTAACTGTGCTCCAAGCATATCATTATCCTTGACCTGAAATTCCACTCTTGCAATCGGGTGAGCCACCGGTACACAGAAATGTTCATCCCATATTGGGTTCTCACAGTTGGAAATAACTCTAGTTTGGGCTACTGTTGCCCCTGCTAGACAAACTGATACATAAGGATCACTTGTGATGATTTTATGCCTGCCTCCATGATTAACATTGTGCCCAAAAGGTGAGGTGCAAGAACCAAACATTGTAAAACATTTTCTCATTCTCTCAGTCATTAAGTCCATATTTGGAAGACATTTCGCTTCCTTAATCCACAAATCTAAGTCACCATGCAAGAATACAAGCTCGTTAGAGGTACCAACTTGCCCAATATTATCTGCATTTGCATCTAAACTACCACCCATTTCAAAATCGTCAAAAAACAAATTATTAAATAGTTTTTCCACTAATCCTTCTAGACATTGAACACAGCCAACCACAATGTTGCCTCATTCTTCCTTAATCCAGTCAGGATCAATCATACTGTGTCAATGTTATAATGCCCCTACTTTGTCATGAATTGAAGCAGAGGCATCAAAGAAACGAGCAAATAGAGTTTTCAAGTATTTTTGGAGTCTCTGCAGCAGAGATCTTTCATACTTGTGGTGCAAAAGCAGAAGTCCTCAGCGCACAAGCAGCCAAACCAAGAACTATCACCCCCACTGAAACATTGAGCAATTAAAACAGTAATTAGTGGTATGCAAGCAAATAGCATGCATTCTAAAAAATTTCGCTACTAAAGAGCAGTAACATTGGAATTTTAATCTCCAGTTACAAAAATTATATCTTCCAGTCAAATGGAATACTCCCTCCACCCCACATATTAATGCGGCTAAATGGAGCCATTAATGTGGATGGGGGGTGTATATAACAAAACCAAAATGATCAGTAGAGATGCATCAATAAAGCCATCGCTTTCAACTAAAATTAAAGAACAACCAGAATAAACAGAGACAAAAAATATGATGCTCGGATCTCATGGTGGATATCCCACGAAAGAAGATATGCACATTGACCAATTTGACGCTTGATAATGAGAAAATAAAATAAGGCTTCCATCCTAGAAGTTACCCATCCTGTGAAAAAAAAAGTTCGACAGAAGTAGCAAAAATAGGTATCGAACTTGTATATATTGAAAGTACCTTAAACCCAAATTCAACGGACCGCAATCAGATAAATATTAAATCAAGAATTTGGCATCTGACATTTTAGTTTATCTTAAAAATCACAACTCTTAGCTCCCAAGACTTAAGCCATCAGGATGGAACCTGCCCGTAAGAAATTGTTAGAATATAAAAGCACTAAATAAGATTTCCCCTTCCTAACGGTATCGGAGCTCCAGGTTCTGGGAGGTCCTGGGTTCAAATTACATTGTAGGCAATTATACCCAATTGCTTATTGAACGCTTGCATGTGAGGAGGTGTTAGAATATAAAAAAAATAAATAAGAATTCCCCGAGCTTTTGGGATAAATGTAAAAGAACTAAAAGACTTGAATCAGAGAATGCACCAATGCAAATATTAAGGATGCCTCAATCAAAATGCATAATTCTCATCCCACAAGCTCGTCGACCGCAGCAAGATCATTCGTGGAAAAGAATCTTGAAACGAGCATTTTCTTTAGCTGGCATTGCATTATGACAGCATGACCAAGAAGGACTTGTCTAGCCTAACCGGTTTTATGACCAATGTAAGATGACCAACAATGGGAGGCTGCCACATCACTTTAAAAAAAAAAAAAATAATAATAATAATAATAGAGAAAGCTGGGAACTGGATCCAACCGTTCCCATGTTTCCCCCTCCGCATGGCCACTGGTAATGTAATCAGCTGGTCATGAAAACTGGTCAGGAAAACATTTTCCGACCAATGAAGAACTCAATAAGTAAACGGAAAGAAAGGGGTCGTACCAGAGGAGAAGATAGGCCCATGGGGACGGAGAGGAAGGCAGGAAGGAGGTGGAGGAGAAATACAGAGTGCGTTTGGAAGGGATGGAGCCGTTGGCCATGGCCGTGGGAGGGAGGGAACGGGGGCGGTTACTCCAGTGACCGAACTCGGCGCGGGAAAACTTCTTCGGAGTCAAAGCCGCACGCATTTGGCCAATGCATGATCGACAAGTGTCCCTGTGTCCAGCTCCTGTAACTAACGCCAGTTTACGTTTGGCAGCTCCGGGGCATTTGCGTCAATCCAAGCGCCCGCCCGCCAACGAGCCAAAAATAGTTAACGAATATTCGTTATTTCTTCATCGGTGCTCAAGCTCTTGCTTGCGAAATTACCAAAATATACCTCGTGGTCCGAACCGATTGCTGAACCGGCCCGGTGAACGGTGGGATGCTGGAAAGGCGATCTGGTTCTCTAACTCGGACGAACGCTAGACCCACTTTTGCTGTGGGCTGGACCGCTGGAGGGAGGACTTCCGACTGGGAACGGGGAAGAGGAAGGAAAAATCGGCGATGGGGGAGGCGGATGAGGACGAACTCTTGAAAGCCTTCTTCTCTGAAGTCAGCGAGGTCGAGAGGGACAACGAGGTTGCCAGGTGGGTCTTTCTCTGTCTTCAATCCTTTCTGACAGTTTCTGTTGTCCTCCTCCTAGGGTACCATTTGGTTGGTATGATTACTTATCGCTTATTCCTTCATATGTTATCGAAATAAAATGGGTTAGCTCAAGTGTTGCTGGATGAATTTCTACTTACTGTTCGGAGTTTGAACTGGAGGTCGTCCAAAATTAGATTACCAGTTTTTTTTCCAATAATTTATTTTTTAGCGGCTGGATGATGCCTTGTTACTGAACTCAATAGATTTTAGAGATCTATGTAGAAATAAATCAACTTGGTGGATTTATCTATTTCTTTCCTGAGTTGGGAACTTAGTATTAGGTTAATCTTCCATTTGGATTGTGTTACTGAATGTTAAGTATGTAATGCGCACGCTAGCTTTTAAATTTTATGTGAGAGTCTTTGGCATACTGATTGGTGGCGTCGAGATTGTCTGTAAAGACTGAAGCTTGTTGGAAATTCTTCTTCAAAATTTTTGATTGAATGGAATTGTTTCCGCCCAGTAATTTCTGTCAAACAGGCCTTTTTTTGGGATAGCTGAACTGTTTTTTAAAATGATCTGAACAGTTTTTTAAAATGATCTAAATCTTCACTTGTGACGAGCTTGTGGGACTTATTCCAGCTGAGCTGCCCCTATTTCTGACTGACCTTCTAGTTGCATTGTGCCACATGTTGAATAAACTTTTCAGAACCCACAACTGGAACTGCTTGAGTCTAAATTGCAAGAAGATTCGAGGGTGGAAGTTCAGCCTGTTGAAGGTCGTCTGTTTTGAATGAATTGCATGCATGGTCATTTTGGACAAAACTAATCTAAGTTGTCCTAGCTCTTGGTACACTGTCTTGTAACTTTACCTTTTCTATATTGAGAGGGAAAATTAAAAGGGTTTGCTTTACTCTCTTGTACTCAAAACTCTCGTGAGAATGGCTTTGAATTTGATCTTTGGTTATTATGCTATTGAATATGGTGAATTTGCTGTGAATAATTACCTTTTTTTCCAGGATATTGTCATGTTTCAAATTAAATCCTTTTGAGCACCTTAACCTACCTTTTGGGGCAACTCCAGAAGATGTAAAGAGGCAGTACCGTAAGGTAGATTCCAGACCCTTTGCTACACATTGTACAAATAATTTCTTGTTGGCTTGCAGAATTATTGGTTTATGTGCAGCTTGTAACTGCTGTAAACCTTGTAGTTGTCGCTGTTGGTTCATCCTGACAAGTGCAAGCATCCTCAAGCAAAGGAAGCGTTTGGAGGTATCAAATCTTAAACTGAGTGTTGGGCGATCTTGCGATAAAATGAAAATTAATGGAACCAGCTTTCTTTTGTTTCATTTTCTTTTATGCCTTTTTTACTCTCTTGTAGCATACTTGTGTTTGTTGATGCTTTCCTATTAATTTCTCTTTATTTTTATAGTAATATATGGAGCTAAATTTGCTTTTTTAATGGAAGTTATACGTGGCAATGTAGATAAGCTAGCACTATGTGAAAGTGGCAAAGAATCTGTTACATCTAATATTTTATTATTAGGTCTGGTGTGTGATGAATCACATCTTTTTTAATTGTATCCAAATTGCCTTGGCATTCTTAGGATGTTTTTTCATTTATTTTTCTGTTCAATTATGTCGCCTTGGAGTGTTTTTTCTTTTCCTTTTTTTTTGTGTACTTACAACTCACGCACCTCACCCTGCCACACTCATACACTAGATGTCACATGGCCGGGATTCAATACTGGGGGGAAAGATCCAACCAGTGCACTACATGCTGGATTGGCACACAGTGTTAAAGATTGTAGTTTTGGATGATACTTGAAATACTTGTGCTATTTTATGGAGCATTATATTTTGAATTAACAAATTATTGTTTTCTAAATTTTCTCAGAATAGAAATTAAAAGTTTTCAGAACACAATTTTCCATGGCTGTTTTTACTTACCATATCACCAAAGCTTGAATTGATTTTTTCCACCTTTTTTTATTTTTATAGATTTATGTAAAGTTCATCTTCTTTTGTTTTATATAAGTATCATCTGTATGTCATGTTTATGCTAATTTAATTGATAAACTAAAGTTGTAACCCATGAGCAGCATTGGCAAAGGCCCAGCAGCTCTTACTTGATCCACAGGAAAGAGAATATGTACTCAATCAAGTCAACGCAGCAAAAGGTATCGATACATTTCACGAATATTGCCTGTTCAAAGCATATTAAATATGCAAATTTTGTTTTCCCTAAAGGTTTCGATGTTGTTAATGTATATTTGCATGTGATGGTTTGGTATTAATCATCTTACTCAGAGTCAGGTGTAATATATGCATCTTAGAGCAGTGGATCGGATGTTTACATGCATATTTGTTAGATGATTACATGAAAATGGGCTTGCCTTACTAACGAAAGCATATAGATATTGAATATAGGGTATAATGTGAAATGATTTACAAAATTTGTCTCTATGGATATCCAAGAATATGGTAGAATATATTGACTTATATTTTTTGTGTTATTGCAAATTGAAGAAGCAACATCCCCCTCCTCTCTTCCCTCCCAACTCTCTCTTGCAAAACGTTCGTTGGGTATAACCATATGAATGCCAGGGAAATGAAGAGGGGATTATCTGGGAGGATCACAAATTTTAAAGCCAGTCTAAAGTGGGGGTGCCTTTTATCTAAGAAAGTGAATTATGGCAAACTATGTTGCATACTTGCATTCTGTTGTGTTGTCTGGAGTTTTGATTTAGGGGGCCGCTGCCTTGAACTGTTCTTTGCTAAATGGGTTTTTGACCTATTTTTCATCCAGTATACAATTTGCTAATCAGTGTTTGTGGATGCCAATCCTAATTACCAAGAAAGAGGGGTTGACCTTCAACCTTATTGCTTTTAGCCATTTAGTTTGAAAATGACCTTTTAAATGGTCGAATTAGTAGCTAGGAGACAAATCTGTTTGAGGTTAGTGTTTAATTGACCTTTTTGGACAGACAAATAATTTCTCATCATTCATTTATCGTATTTATTCAGGGCATGGATGTCCTTATGACATTATTAGATTTTTTGTGATACCAATGTTTGCCATTGGTTTGATGCTCTTCTGGTTAAGCAATAAGAATTATGATCATTGCAATTGGATTTTGGTGTATTCTGTTTGCAGAGGAACTCAGGGCCAAGCGAAAAAAGCTATTGAAGAAAGACAATGCTTCTAAAATAAAGTCATTGGTTGATGAGGTAATCATGCATTTCTTTGCTTCAGAGGAATCACATAGTTTTGTAATGTTTTTTTCTTTCTTCTGCAATGCCCTATAAATCCTATATTCATGGTTGATGCTTCAAAAGCTACTTCCTGATCTAACCATAATTAGAGTTTTTTCAAAGAATTTGTGATATTATTATTAAAAATGGTATTTTTACTTTCCTGGAATCAATGTCTCTCCCATTGCAGAGCGATTACTTTCTTTTCTTTGAAGATATCTTCAATCTGATATCTCCATTTAGTCGGTGTTGTAGCAGACAAGCTGTATTACTGGCCTGACAGTGTTATCATATATGGGATGCTTATGATAGCGTGTTAAACAACATCCAGAACACTGTGAATTGTGTATAGGTGGATTAAGTTTGCTACCAGGATGAGAAGCAGTAACATGCTTTTGGTATCTTGTACTGATGTTGAAGGTTTGCATCAAGTTCTTTTGAACATGGGCTTCCTGCAGGGTCCATAGAGGGGAAGAGGGAAAATGAGGTCAATGTGGATAGGGTCAATGAGAAGAGACATGAACATAAACTTTTTGGTATTGATTGGCACGTTACTAAGCTGTGTGATTGAATTCAAAGTCTGGTTAAGAGTTACTGACTGTATTTGAATTAATAACTTAAACTGAGTTGAATGGATTGCTATTCTTTTTACGATAAGCACATGGAGTAGCACCTTATTTTGTCCATACTTGTTGTATTGATTAAATAATTTTCAAATTTATGGAATATTACTGATACTATTTGAATATTTGGTACAGGGAAAATCTGAACAGCAGTACGAGCAATCTGATGAGTTTCAGCAGCAGCTGAAACAGAAAGTGCGAGTGATATTAACCGAACAAGAATGGCGGAGAAGAAAAATGCAGATGAGGGTATATACCATGTTTTTCATCTTTGAATTCCTCTGTTACCTCTTCAAGTTAAAAGGGAGTTATATAATATATGTTGTTGTATTTCGTTTTACAGATTTCAGAAGAAGAAGGAAGATTAAAAACAGAGGAAGAAGAAACAAAGGAAATGTGGAAAAGGAAGCGTGAACATGAGGAACAGTGGGAAGGATCAAGAGAAGAGAGGGTTTGCTCGCTTGTTTCATTTATTTTTGGGTTTTCTCTGTATCTTCTGTGGTCTTTACTACATTAATCATTCATGTTAGTAATACCATCTGGTAGCTTTGTTAAAATCGCAACTTCGAGTTGTTGATGCGACATGAAATAAAATAGTTTTTTGGGGTTCTTCCCAATAAGGATAAACAGCCCAATTAATTTACTAATAGATCTACAGTAAAATTAGATTGTGCACAATAGTATAATTTTACTATTGTCCGCTTGCAATGAATTCCCTTGTAAAGCCAATTGTGACCAGTAAGTCAGCCCAAGGACTTCCAAGAACCCTAGACAGATCATAAAGTAATTCCCTTTCTCTAAAAATATAGATAAAAAGAGTTTGTGCACCGATTTTTACCATAAAAAGCCTAAGTTATAATAAATGAGAAGCTATACGATTTGGTCTCTCACTAAGACACATTGGCTGTCCATATTTTATTATTGTTGTAAGCATATAATAATAAAATTATATTATTATGTATAATATAATTTTGTTGGGGACCTATTGGTAAATATAGATGACTGCTAGGTCATAGCAAGAATTATCCCTAGTTTTTATAGTATTGTAAAAGTGCTAGGTTATAATACCTATAAAAATCATAGGTGACGAGTGGGTAGTTTGCTGCCATTTTGTTTCATATATTATTAAAGGAAGCTGATATTCCTAATCCACTTTATCTATACCAAAAGTCCACTCCAGCCTATGAGATTGGATAGAGAAGGTGAGTCAAACCTCACAACAACATGGAGATTAACTTTTTCTAGTCCAATTAGAGGTTGGAGTAGGCTTTTGGTGTAAAAAAAGTAGAGTAGGAATATTATTTTTCATTATTGAATGTGCCTCTCCATTTGGTTAGTTATAATTTCATTGTGCCAAAAATAAGCAGAATGGTTGTGCAAATCAGGTTTGAATTATGCCAGAATGGGAAGTGGCCATTACCATTTATTTTTCCTGGCCCTCAAGTGTTTTAGTTTTAGAACAAGCTATGAATTGGTCAGTAGAAACTTGTTATTGCACATGTAACTGGAGCTTTTTAAGGGATACGTCTTCTAATAATGTATTGGACAACAACAAATTCTAGATGGTGCAGAATATTGAATGTACTCTGTTTCTGTTATATACACAGGTTTCTAGCTGGAGGGACTTTATGAAGACTGGAAAGAAGGTGAGGCTTTTACATGTATTACTGTTTTATGAACGTGTACTCCGTAATCCGCTTAAAAATGTTGTGGTATGTTTTTTAATTCAGGGTAAGAAGGGGGAAATTCGACCTCCCAAACTCAAAACGGAAGATCCAAATAAATCATATGTGCAAAGACCGGTCAAGCGTGGGTGAGAACTTGCATTCTTTGCCTCTTTCTCCACCTTTTATGTACTATTCGCCTGATAAAGGGGAATGCCATTATTGAAAGGTAGTGGCTGTAACAGCTGACTCGTGTAACAACGTTTTGATCATAGCAAATAAATATTTTAGCTCCAATGGGCTCAATTATATCTATAACGTTTGCAGCTGTGAGATATTTTTTAACGTTAAACATGAGCATAGATGTGCATGGCTAAAGTCTGTCGTTTTCTGCAGTTTTGAACATATCCATCTTCTAAGGATATGCTAGTTTGTGTTCAGCAAAAAAAGATATGCTATAGTTTGATTATGTTTTAAATTAAAAGGTTGGAGCTCTCCGATCGCTTTACATAAGACTTAAAAAAATGAACACCTGGAGTTGATTGTAATTCTCTGATCTTTGTTGTTTTTTATTTTTCTACTTTGTGGGTGTGATTGTTTTGAAAGTGGATATTCCTACTCTATTTTCTTTACATCAAAACCCAATTTCAGCCTTAAATTGGACATAGAAGAAGGTGGGTCTCACCTACATAAGGTGGATCCATTTTTCTAAGTCCAATTAAAATAGGGTTTTGGTGTAAGAAAAACTCAACTATGGAAATCTTATTCCATTGTTTACTACCCACTATTTAGTCTTTTCTGGCGATAATGTAAGATGCAGTTGATCAAGTTACATCTTGTGTATGGCACTTTTGGATATACAGCATGTCTTTAGTCTTTTCATGCCCTTTTTCTACTCACAATAACATTTTGCTCTATTTTTTGAACTAAAAAAAACTATCCTCGCCGAGCTCACTCTACTTACCACGTACTAAGGAGGACATGGCGGCCGGAGTTGGCGAGTAGGAGGGGGTTGGGTTGAGGGATTAGCGTATGGGTGAGTAGTGAGGAGGGTTTTTTTCCTTTTTAATTTTCTATATTTATTTGCATATTTTTTTATTTTTAATTTTAAGAATAAGAAAAAAGTTATTCTTGGGTATAATGGGATTAGCGTATGTTCCGAAATTTTACGTCTACCTTTTTTCAGGTAGTGTTGGAGCTATTACCCACATTCCACAATTCAATCGTGACTACTGTAGAAATATCAAGTCTCATTGCTACCGTTTATCACCGGAACCATTTTTTTCATGTGTGCTATGGATGGGTCGCAAGCCTTGTTTATTTGTTGTTTATACTCTCTTTGTCCTATATTTAAGTGTTTTAGTTGAAAAAAGATATAAATTTTATGTTATATGAGAAGCACTTTAGCACTTTTTTTATGGGAAAAGTTTATATGAGCTCGGGCTCACATAGGCGTCTATGAGCCCGGGCTCATATAAACGGGACTCTTTTTTTATACATTTTTAGACACAAAAAGATCATTTTTTTTCTTGACTTTTCTTTCATTTATGTGCTTCTTTTCCTATGAGAAGAAACATTTTTTTTCAATTGGTAGGACAATAAAAAATTAGAATATATGACAAGTATTTTTAAATGAGGCACTTTATATGGGAAAGAGTGAGTATATTAAAAGATAGTGATATTCCCACACCCTTTTCTTTATATTCATAAGTCTTACACCACTTATGAGTAGATAGGGAAAAGTGAATTCTCATGTTATAGGACCCACCTTCCCTATCAAATCAAAGGTGGTATAAGGCCTATGTTATAAATAAAATAGGTGTATGAATATTATTTTCCTATATTAAAAGCCTTGTTTATTTCTTCACTTCAATTTTAAGGTGATTAACTAAAGAAATACTCTTTCCGTCCTAAATTAATAATTCTATTTGGCAAAAAAATTTGTTTTATATTAATAACTCTATTTTGTTAAGTTTAAGTAATTGGGTACTTAAAGAAAAGTATCCTAAGTTTATTTTTCCTTCTCTTAGATATGAGTTTTACTATTAAGTTTATTTTTTTGTTCAATAAAAATTATTATTATTTTAAATATACTTATTAATATAAGATGGATGGAGTATTTAAAGTTCATAAATGTCAGTCAAAAGTTGAAAACCTTAAATCATGGAACTTTGTACAAATGTTAATGACTAAAATTCTCCTAACCTTTTTTTTTATCAGAAGCCTAATTTTATAGCATGTGTAATAGTCTTTATCAGTTTAATAATTTCTTAAGATTATACATTAATTTTATTACTCATTAGTTGTTGTAAGTGTACTCTTGTTATCCCCTCAACCTGTTGCATAGACAAAGGGGCCTGGCAGCCCCTAAGCCTTGGTTGCAATCAACCAAGGCACGCCCAAGTGCACCCGAACTAGTGCATTAGCGGAAAGCATCATTAGAGTGTTGGCAAGCATGTTAGCAGAAGTCCTAGTGCATATAGGACTTGGTGGCGGGTTGGGCACCACTTCCACATAGAGCTGGTATCCTATGCCGGTTGGATTCCATCCAACAAAGTTGGCAAACTCCTACCATGAGTGGGAGAATCAGTAGCATATTCTTATCTTATTTGGACACCCTTGGGACAATTGCATGGAGGACCATTGGCGGGAACAGGAGCCTAGATACCCTTTCTTAAGGGTTGGGTTGGAATGCTTTAGGAGGCAGAGTTGGAGAACGAGTGAAACTCCTAAGGGTGGGATTGTTGTTCCTCGTTGTATTAGACCTTAGCCAAGGCTGGGTCTCTATAAATTATAAAGGAGGGCACATGGACCATTCAAGGATTCAGCTAGTCTCTTCCTTACCATTGTTACTCATAGTTTATAGCAATAAAGCTTGGGTTGTTGCCATTACACATAGGCGTGTTGCTTAGTTATTTTCTTTATGTGCATGGGAAAGGCAATATTGGTTGCTAGTTGCTCGGTGCGGCCAAGCCATCACAAGAGCGAATGCTAGGCAAAACTTCATCCCTATAATTACTCTCGTTACTAAAATATTTCCTACTTGATATATTTGAAATAACAAATTGTTATGGACCGTATGATACTTTTATTTAGTAGGATTCTTGCTATTAGGCAGTAGGTTTTGTGTAAAAAGGCCTTAATTAGTATTAGTTTAATAAGGCCCAGACCCATTAAGGGTGTATTATATAAGGGGTTTTCACTCTAATGGAGGATTATGAAATGATTAAGCCCTAATTCTCCTTATCTCTTCTCTATCGTCCCAAGTCCTCCCCTTTCCTTCATCCCACTAGTTCTCATACTAGCAGGAAGTCTTCTTCTCCCTTTCTTCCACTTTCACAACCTAAATCTACCCTATGCCCTAGGGTTTACATCACTGGTATCAGAGTGGAATCTCCTGATTGTGGGTGGCATTCATGGTTCAAACTAAGAGCATGGCGGCCAAAGACAAGCACAACCAGAGTGGATCGGACACATCATTTGGACCCTAGGCCACAAGCGGCTCCCAGGGTGCCACCAACCTGTTTTTGACCACTGGCAGAAATCCAGGCATGGTGGCGGCTCATTCCGCCGTTGACAGGCAACCAGCGGCTCCTGCCCTCACCGCCGGCTTGATTCCACCTCAGCCCTCTGCCAAGACAGCCCATCGGACGGATGCCGCAATGTTACAGATTTTCACAAAACTTCTATAGGAATTCTGCACACTAAGGACGGAGAAACATGCTGCTTTCACGTGGCTCTTGAACAGTTCCACCGGGACGTCCCTCTTGGTCGTCGCCAAACACAAGGATGCCAGTACAAGCCTTGGGGTCCTCCCGCAACCTCGTCATTCCACCCCACCACCTTTTGCTCATGACCAACAGGAGCGCCCAATTCCAACCCTAGGAACAGGCGACTAGGGTGATCCAGGCCGTCACAGTTTTGGTAGGCCGGATCGTTCCTTTCCTTTACAACCGCTAGAGGCTCCTCCCAAATTACTGCCGAGATGTCAGCAAATTCGGCCAGCTATGTCTATTTTTTTTGGGGGGGGCTCTGAACAAAGAAGTCGACGAAGTGGAGAGGGATTATATCGACCCATAGGGGGAGTGCCCTTGCCCTATGCGGCGAAGATTGCCCCATTGATTAGGTTTATTGTGCTAAGAAAAAAATTTTCTTATCAGGGCACTACAGCAGATCTGGAAAAATTGTGAATCTTTGCATTTCATCTTGAAGGGGATGCCTTAGTATGGTTCCAGTATTTTGAAAGGGAGGTCCTGAATGCATAATGGCAGAAATTCACTAAGGAATTATGTGCTCAATTTGGACCTAACAACTTTGTTGATTTTAATGAGCTTTTATTGGGGTTATCTTAAACTACAACAATCAAAGCATATCATATAGAGATTATGCGGGTAGCCACTCATCTCCCGCATTGGACTCAAGAGGCTTTGATCGGTACCTTCCGTCACGGCCTCAAACCGGAGATTGCTGATGAGACTCACCATTTTGAGTGCTTTACGATGCAGGATATGATTCGACATGCCCGTATCTAAGAAGAGAAGTTACTCTGCCAACACAGGTTCCACAGGCCCATGAACTCAGCTCTTTCTCGCCCATGGGAGGGGCGGGTATGGGTCCTGCTCATGGCCAACCCACTTTAGGCACAAATCCAAGCACTCTTGTACCTTTTTGCTGTCTTTCTCAGGCTCAGATAGTGGATCGCAGGTCCAAGGGACTGTGCTTCAACTGTGATGAATGGTTTACTCTAGGTCACCGTTGTATAACTCCTTCTACAGCCTTACTTTTGGAGGGTGATGCGAGTGACTGGCAGTCATTTGGCCCACCTTCAAAGACCTCTGGGATGTTTCCTAAGATATCCTTACATGCTTTTTAGGGACTTATACGCCTCAGACGATGGTGGTACATAGCTTGTTGAAGCGGCAAAAGGTGGCCATTCTCATTGACAGCGGGAGTACACACAACTTTATTAATGATCGGGTGGCATAGCGTCTTCAATGTTACATTTTGGAGTCTTCTCCTTTTGATGTGCATATTGGGGATGGTAAACACCTCCGGAGCAATGGTGTCTGCTCACAAGATGAGTTACATATACAGGGGCTTGTCTTTGTTATGGATCTCTACTTACTTCCGACAAAAGGCGCTGACATTGTTTTAGGCATCCAATGGCTTCAGGAACTTGGTGATGTTACTTGGAATTTTAGATAGATGCTCATGGACTTTGAGTATACAGGGCAGCGGATTCATCTGCAGGGTTCACCTCCTGGTACTCTTCATTCTACGCAGGCTTTGGGCTCTTTCTTTCGGTATTCCTTTCTTACAACTGGTTCAACATACCATCCCACCCGGGATGACTTACCAATTGATTTAGCCACCTTGTTGGAGTCTTACTCTTTTCTTTCTAAGGAGCCTATAGTGTTGCCACTTGCTCGCTCTCATGATCATCGCATTCCCATTATTGCCGGCTCTTCTCCAACCAATGTCCGCTCCTACAAATACCGCCAAATTCAAAAAATGAGATTGTAAAGTTGGTTTTTGAGATGCTCTCTAGGGGGTTCATTCGCCCTAATACTAATTCTTATTCATCTCCATCTTGTTGGTACGTAAGAAGGATAGCTCATGGCGGTTTCGTGTTAATTATCGTGCTCTCAATGCTTCTACTCTCAACGACAAATTTTTGATTATCATTATTGAGGAGCTCCTCGATGAGTTGGGGTTTGCTAACTTCTTTTCAAAGCTCGACCTCCATTCTGGATACCATCATATAAGGATGCACCCTGCCGATATCCACAAGACGGCTTTCCAAACACATGATGACCACTTGGACTTCCTTGTTATGCCCTTTGGGTTGACGAATGCTCTGTCGACCTTCTAGAGTTTGATGAATGAGGAATTTCGTCCCCATCTTCGCCGCTTTGACCTTATTTTTTTTTACGACATCTTAGTTTACAACCTGACTTGGGAGTCTCACTTGGATCATCTCAGCACAGTATTTGACATTCTAGCGCAACATTCATTTTTCCTTAAGCGTTCCAAGTGTATTTTTGGCAGCTTCCAAGTTAAGTATCCGGATCATATCATCTCGAGTGGTAGTGTGTTTACTGATCCATCTAAGGTGGAGGCTATGATGGCTTGGCCGACTCCCACATCTCCTAAGTCCTTGCGCAGTTTCCTTGGGCGAAGAGGCTCTTACCATCGCTTTGTGTCATAGTATGACTCTCTTGTCGCCCCATTGACAGCTTTAATCAAAAAGGGGGCCTTTCAGTGGTCTACCACAACTCAGCATGTCTTTGATCTTATTAAGGCAGCTATGTCCTCCACGCATGTGCTAGCTTTGCCAGATTTCTCTGAGCCATTCATTGTCGAGACTGATGATTCAGAGATTCAATTAGGAGTTGTTTTACTTCGGGCTGGCCACCCCATTGCATTCTTAGGCAAGGCCATGTCTGGCCGGTCTCTCTCCCTCTCTGTGTATGAACAAGAGATGCTTGCTATAGTGCATGTCGTAACCAAATGGCGGCCGTATTTGTTGGGGCACCATTTTTTTATCTGGACTGATCACTAACCCCTTAAATATTTGTTAGAACAACGGATTTCTACTCTTGCGCAACAAAGATGGATTTTCAAATTATTGGGATATGACTATGAACTTGTGTATAAGAAGGGCTCCGAAAATGTGGTTATTGATGCTCTTTCTCGACAGTTTGCTACCATCCAAACCTTACCTATGTCGGGTTCTTCTTTTTCATTACTTCAGGATCTTCTACAGGCATATCAGATGGATCAGGACACATGTGTCTTGCTTACTCGCTTATGGGCTAACCCCCTTGAGCTCACCCTCTTTTGTTTTGCAGGGAGATTTACTCTATTGGAAAGGCCGCCTATGGGTCCCCCCAAACCCTGATTTGCCCACCAAAATCATCTCACTTTCATGACTCCCATGGCAGGACACAAAGGAACTTTTCACACATATAAGCGATTGAGCCAAAGCTTTCTATAGAGAGGCATTTGCATAAATGTTCATGATTATGTGGTTGTTTGTCCTACTTGTCAGTGTGTTAAATCTTCTACTACAATGCCAGTAGGATTACTATAGCCTCTTCCTATTCCAGAGCCCGTTTGGGAGGATGTCTCTATGGATTTTATCAAGGCCTTACCTCGGGTTCAAGGTAAATCCGTCATTCTAGTTGTGGTGGACAGGCTCTTTAAATATCCTCACTTTAGCCCATTAGGTCATCCCTCACCGACAGTCTTCTCTTTATGCTTCCTCCAGCGCGAAGCTAGCCCACTATTTTCATAGCCCATGTCTTGTACTCCAACGTATTGGGTCTGTTGCTTAGCACCTCCAGCTTCCAGAGTGGTCTTCAGTGCATCCAATTTTCCATGTTTCTCGATTGCGTCGCTTTGTGGGTGATCCCTCTCGTGTGGTTTCCAGTCCTCCTCCGCCACTTTTGGCTCCAATTTCTCCACCGTTGATTCCTTATGTTATTATTGATACTCACCGCATTTGTCGGGTAGGATGATTACTTCCAAAGATATTGGTAGCTTGACATGATTGTTCTTTAGAAGAGGCTACTTAGATGTCAGAGGATGAATTCTATACTCGCTTCCCTAATTTTGTGCCTTGAGGTGAAGGCGATAGTGGAGCGTGTTGGATTGTTATAAACTGGAGGATGCTTTTATTTAGTACTATTAGGCAGTAGGTTTTGTTTAATAAAGCCTTAATTAGTATTAGTTTAATACGGCCTAGACCCATTAAAGGCGTATTATGTAAGGGGTTTTCGCCCTAATTGAGTATTATGAAATGATTAAGCCCTAATTCTCCTTCTCTCTTCTCTGTCGTCCCAAGTCCTCCTATTTCCTTCATCGTCCCAAGTCCTGCCATTTCCTTCGTCCCAAGTCCTTCTCATAACCTAAATCTACCATGTAAACCCTAGGGTTTACATCACAAATTAATATATCGATGTACATAATATTTGAAGAATTGAAACATATCTAAAAAGAAAAGAATTCCCTCGGCTTGCTGGATAAGAAGAGCAACTCCTATGACTGCTACCGGGGTGGGTTGTTCGTGAGGGCCACGGACAATTCAGAGCTGAACTTCCTCTGTTCCTCACTTGTTGCTGAGCGCACGCTTGTCTACAAGCTATCCGATTTGCTCGCTGGGTCTGTCTGTCTAGAATAGAAGTGCAAACGGAAACTCCAACAACTGACACTATAGTGCATTACTGATCTTGTCCAACAAATCTGACTTTGTACTTTTGCAGCTCCATGCTGTTCGTTGGATCAAATATCCTCCCATTTCTCAACCCTATATACTGTCATAATCTTTGTGACTATAAACAAATTTTTTTTTAAAAGTAAATTCCATTCTCCATTCTGTAGGACCCTTTGGCTTCCTGTCAGTTGGGAAAGACCTCGAGGAGGCTGATGATGGAAGGAGGGATTGGAGCCATTTTGGTTAAAGCTTCAGGTACGTAAGCATCGTGAGCCACTCATTCCGGAAGAACAAAAGGGTGGGGGTGGAGACTGCAGAATAGACGAGATAATCTTACTTTGATCTGTTGCGTTGTCCCTTTTACATCAATGTTAAATTTTGACTCATTTCTTCGCCAGAAAAAAAAATTAACTCATAAGAGTGATGTAACCTGTGAGGCCAACCTCCGACCAAGCCAGTTTATTCCAGATCAACTTGCTCCACTGTTGAGATTTGGAGCACATGTCATATCCCAAAGTTGGTCCTACCGTCCTACTTCTTTTAGGATATTTTTACATTAAAACTATATAAAAATTTATACATAAATTTTAATTAGTCTAGATAAATAAGTCATTAATGAGCCCATGTATACGGCCCATTTATAAAGTCTAATTAAAATTTTTATATGAGTTTTTATAAGAATTTTTGTTATAGGAATATCACTATCTTTCTTTTAGCACTGATTTAAATTTTGGGAGACGGAAACCCAGGAGTAAATGACGCAGATTTGCCACTTTGAGCAGTCCTTGTTTATTAGGGGGAATTTTGAAGGAAAATATTTTTTTATTTTATTTTATTTTTTTATACTAAAAGTTTGTCTTAATTTTTTCTTAAATTAAAAAAAGTAAATTTCTCTTTTGTCAAATGGTCACATTTTATCTGCCAAATCAAAGACTAGAGTACGCGTTTGGTGTAAAAAATTATATAATCGAGATTATAATAAGTGTATTTTTTTATTTAGTGTAAAAAAATAAGTATAATCGAGATTATAGTAGGTGTTTGGTAAAACAAAAGTGGAATAAAAATTTGAACTTCCATATCTAAAGGGAATCTCAGCTTCTGCAGTCCACTGTTGCAGAACCGCATCGTTGTACTAGTAGCTGAGGAGGATCTCACCTTCAACTCGAGTGTGTGCAATACTTTTACTACTTTCGACCGTACGTCTGGCAATGCAGGAGGTAATGATCTTAGATTGGGTTGTCCTTGTCAATTTCCGAGTGGAAAGATTGTGCTTGATTTTTCTCTGTATGAAAAAGAGGGAAAGGTAAAGCCGTACAACCTGGACGAGTGATGGAGCGGCGTACACAACAGTAGTGACTGTGCACATGACAGAGGCCCCTCCAAGTTGGCTTCTGCTGTTTGCTGTTACCCTTGTTTGTTAGGGCGTTTGTGCACGACGTAGTCAATCATGCATGCAGCACCCACCGGCCAGGCCTAGTGCTCAGTGCGTCGTTATGATTCATGATGATTCTTCGATTTTTCTCTCTCCCCCACTGCATGCCCATACTTTTTCTTTAGCTCAATTTCTGTGTATAAAAATGTCTTGAAAGTAGCAAATGCATGGTTCCCACATTAATATAAAAAGAAAGAAAAAAATGCATGGCGAGCTGATGTTGTCTTGTCTGCTTAATTATTCTGGTCAAAACAAAATATCGACCCGGAAAAGGCATTCATCATCCGTCGGTGACGGCTGAAACCGACGACTAATCAGCATTCTTTATTTTTTTTTTCTATATGACAAGGCCTCCATTGAAAATTTTGGACAGGAACCGATTCGGATGAAACCCAAAGAGATTAATTCGGGTTCGGTCGGGTTCGAAAAAAAAATAAAGTAAATTTTAAGTTAAGTCAGGTCCAACGTATAAAAATCGAAGATACTGACCTAATTCGACCCAAATTTTTAATTAATTTATAAAAATATATTTAACTTAAATTATATAAATTTTTATATTTTTTTATAAATAAAATCAACTCAATATATAGTTAAAATAATTTAAATTATTTAAATAAAAATAAGCCAAAATAGAATCTCTGTTCCTATTTTGATTTTTGGGTTTTTTAATTTTTATTTTAGGTGGAGTCGGGTCAACAACTTTCGGTTCTCATATCGGGTTGGATCCACGGAACTTAGTTCTTATTTTGGGTGGGTCCTATAAAACCCTACATATCCCAATTTAAAATGCAACCCTAGCAAAAGGGCTCCCAAAGGGAAGGGGATACATTGCGACCGAGGAGCTTGCTTTGACCACTTTTTGAAACATAATTGTGCTCACAATCCTTTTGCACGTTTAAATACACTCTATTAATCTTTATTTTAATAAAAGTTATAATAATTTTTGTACTCTCCTAACCTGCCTAAAATTTATTATTTCTCTCATTAATTTTCTTAATTAAAAAAATACCCCTCTATAAATCAGGCACACATAACAACTTTTTTTTTGACAACAGCCAATCAACATGGGAGGAACAAAGCTAGACAACATTTTGATAGTGGTCGCAAAAAAATTGATGCACGTGAGATTCATGGTCTTGGCCTAGTTTCATGGTCGCAACCAGAACGATCGTGGCCTAGTTTTATGGCCACGACTTGGTTTCATGGTTACAGTTATAATAGTCGCGGCCTGGTTTTATAGTCATGACCAAAATGGGTTGGCCTGAGTTTGTGGTTGTCGCTATTTTGGCAAGGCAAGAAGGACCAATGACGACCATCTCATACCAGCTAGTCATATTGTTCTAAGAGTGGCAATTATGGTCGTAGCTGGCAGGCTTGGCCGATATGACTACAGCCCAAGGTCCCTGACCAAAGTAATTAACATAAAAAAATATTTTCTTTTGTCAAAGAAAGAAGAAGGAAAATAGATTTTTTTAACATAGGGTAGATTTTAAAAAAAAAATTGTACTGTTTATAGAGGAGATAAGAAGTAAAGTATTTATATGATTAATATGGTACATATGCACGTGTTGTTCATTTTATTCTAAGTTATGTCATAAAGTGTTTTCATCCATATTTATTCTATTAGGGTCTTTTTGTTAATGGTTCTGTGTTTTTTGCTTTAATTAACACTCTCTCTATTATAAATTAATAGCTTCATTTAAATAAACAATTTGTTCCTTATTAATAATTTTATTTTATTTAATTAAAATAAAATAATAGTTAAAAAAGAGCATCACAAGTTTATTTTCTTCTCTTAAATGTAAATTTTTATTATATAATAAAAATTATTATTTTATTAAATATAGCTATTAATATGAGATAGAGAGACTATTTTTTATAAGTAAAAAATATTGAAATGTTAAATTATATTCGATAAAATAGTTTATATTACAAAAACGTACGGGGACGAAAAAGAGACACATGGGGAGCATCATCAAAGAAAGTTATGAAAGCTTTTATGTATTCTTGTCGAAAAGTTTTCAATCTTAAAAATGATTGATGAATGTGCAAAGGCTTTATAATGGAATACAAATAAGAATCGGTTGGTCGCAGAACACCATAATGCGGTCGGTTTTCTTAATCAGTATAAGCATTAAGCTGGCGAAGTTGACTCTGTCGTGGCTCGTCTTTTATGTTGATCAATATTGATGGCGACCGTATCATCCATTTCCCAATACCGGTCACCCAGCCCTACCGTGGGGAACAAACAATGGGACAAGAGTGGCCCCCATATTCCATCACAATGGGCCCCTGTTAGATTGTCATGAATCCCAAATCCACTGAAGAGGACCATCCATTTCCCTTTCCCCCGCTTTGGACGTCTCTTCTTTTTGTCTATTTTCGGAATCTCAGCCGTCCACTCCATTCAAATTCTTTCCTTCCATTTCCGACTTTGAGCACCACCGAGAGCTTCCCCTCCCCCCGTCAATGATGTAAACGTGCAAAGCCACATACCACAAGACAAATCCGGGGAAACATTGTGTTGGTCAATCATTTATTGAACAAACACAGGAAAAAGGGGTACAAAGCACAGGTCAGGCACATTTTTTTCTCCATTCAAATCTTTTCAAAGCTAGTTCTCACCACTTGAGTATCACTAACCCTTGTCATCTGAAACTCGAGCTGGTCCCGAGTAAACAACGCAAGGTAAAAAAAAAACAAAACGAAGAAGAAATTAAAGAAGTAGAAGGAAGGGCACACGTGTGTGATGGATGGTTCGCAAGGACCAAAAAAAAAAACACACGCAAAGGAAGAGATCCAAACACCTTGGAACACAAGTCAGGCTTATTGTAACATGTTCAAGGAGGTAAAGCTGAAGCTGAAGATACTCACTCCTAGACTCCTCCTAGTAAGAGCGACGTATTATTATAATAGTCTTAACCACAGCCAATTGAGAACTCTTAGTTGGGTACTTTCATGCGATTTGGAATATCAAATCTGAGATAGTCGTTTGTGAAGATTTATGGTTGGAGAGGTGTGTTCTGCTTTTGCCTTAGGTATAGGCAACGCAACAAGGCTCCAAAATCAGTGGACTCTTCCTCGACTCGTTGCACCGGACTGTAATGAAGTCGTTGGCCTTCAGGAGGAAGGGCTTCTTCTGGGCGTTGTTGTAGGTGGCGGTGGTGATGGTGCTGGTGAGAATGAGTTTGTTGGGAGGAGGGGAATTGAGCACGGTGCTCCTCTTCCAGCCGTAGTCATAGGCGTTGAAGGCCTGAACCGGGGAAGGCAATAGACGAGGTGGGCCTGCGACCACCCTCACGGCCACGTCTGT
This sequence comes from Saururus chinensis, assembly GCA_035235625.1. NCBI lineage: Eukaryota > Viridiplantae > Streptophyta > Magnoliopsida > Piperales > Saururaceae > Saururus > Saururus chinensis. Next base: position 12,544,043 of record CP141140.1, on the reverse strand, counting down.
TTTCCCTTTGCCGGGCTTGTCTTCGCCGGCCCATGGATTCGGATTATTCCTGAAGGGAATGACATCTAAGAGCTTGTTCATCATCAGTATCCGGGGCAGCTTCATCTCCAACATCAGCTGCCCCCTCACCGCCGCCCTAAACAGGGGCTCCTCCTGCTCCTCTGATGGGCTATCCTCCAGCAGGGTCCCACCTCCCTCTTTTACTTCTTCTTCTTCTTCTTCGTCTTCTTCCACGTCTTCTCCTTCACGATTGTAATTGTCCTCTTCATTCAGTAGTACCTGTAGAGGGGCCCGCACAACGGTGAGGAGGAGGCGGCCACCTTGCCTTTCCGCCCTGAAATAGTTCTGGGACTGGACACGTACGGCCTCGAGCACCAGTCGCCCGTCGCAGCGATGAGACCGCATGTGGATCCGTGGCCCGTCCGGGCGGGAGATGGACGGCAGCGGCGGAGGGAACGATCGGACGGTTGAGTGAAACGTGAGCTTCTTGATCATCCGCCCCGCCGCCTCTGTTTCGACCCTCTTCCTCCTCTCCTCTTCCTCCTCCTCGAAGTCGGACGAGAACCCATCGGATCCGGTCTCGGACCCGAGGCTTTCTGTACATAGCTCCAGGCTCTTCTGGCTGAGGGTGTTAGACGACTTCTTCACCTGGGGGTGGACGTAGGACGGCAGGGCTAGCGCGTTGGAGTCTTTCTCCTTAGTAGCCTGGATGCAGCTCCATATGTCGAACTGGCCGGGCCTCTCCATATCGGTCTTTCGCCTCTCCGCGTGGTCGTTCTCCTCCTCAGATGAGTAGCTGCTGCTGTGGCCGCCGTCTTCGGCCGGAAGAGCAGAGAGCTCCTTAGACGATGGGACCTTTTTGAGGGCGGTCTGAGGCAGCCATTTCTTGGATGACATGTCGGCGGAGAAAGTCCTCCTCAGAGACGGCATGGTCTGCTTCTCAGTGAAGGAGCCCAGGATGGAGCTGATGCCCAGCTGCCTTCGGCTTGCCCACATAGCCTCTTCAGCTTCCAGCCGGGGCTTTGGCGGGTGGCCCTTGCAAAGAGCTGCTGCCATGTCCGTACGTATGGCAAGAAAGCGCCCTCTTTAGCAAGGAAAAATATGTTGAGAATATATTAAGGAAAAATCAATATGTTTAGGAAACAGCAAGAAGAGCTAAGCTAAGCTGTTGACTGGAGGAAGAGGAGGAGGAGAGGAAGTCGGATAGCCTCCAGAGGTAGTAACAGGAGAGAAGGAAGAGGAGGTGTAAGAGACGGCAGTGGAGAACAGAGACATCAGCCGAGGAGGAAAGCAACATGCTCGACACAACCAAGTAAGAGACCGGGGAAGAACAAGTGTGGATCTATTTTCACCGAATTTGCTATCCTAATCTTGTCCCAGCATTAATCACGTCAGAGACACAGGAAGAAGAAAGGTGGTGTTTGGTTGATGAAGGGAGGGAGGGAGGGAGAGAGAGAGAGAGAGAGCCGAGAGGAGTCTCCTCTGGTTGGGTGTGAGGTGTGGATGCAAAATGGATGGAGGAGTCGGATAACTAGGAGGGAGGGACTGGGGGGTGGTATTTGTAGTTGCCAAAAGGCTCATCTCCGCGCGCGGGTCCCATCCCCCGCTCCTCATTTTTCTCATCTCCCCCAACTCTTCGCTTCCTTAGTCCTGCCTTTCCTTTCCTTCTCTATTCATTTAAGTAATTATCTTAAGACTGGCTTAATTGAGAAGCAAGTGAGGAGGGGAAGTATTAAAAATCATGGCCCCCAAGAGACTGGAAATGATTGGATTGTTGGTGTAGCTATCGACCAACCAACTTTTTTTTTTTTGACAAAATGTCTCTGAGAAAATATTTGGGGATTAAACGAAGAGAGTGAATAGCGTTATGACCGGAGCTTCCGTGTGATCAGCCATGGGCTCCGAAGATGGTACATAATAGGGCACTGATTAATAGAAATTAATGCCCCCTTATGTGGGGAGCCTGGTTATGGAGCCCGTTTGGAAAATATTTTTCTTAGGAGGAATCGGAAGGTTCAGATAAAAGGCTTATAAGAATAAACACACATTAAATAGATCCAAACAAACCTGGTGCGTCATGTCCCATTTTGAAATTCAACGGGGAAAAGTTCGTGATGTAGTAGTAGTGGTAGTCGTAGCTGATCCAATCAAATCGAAGTAAAGCAAAGCAAAGCAAAGCAGGGGAACTTATTCTCCCTCCCTCGTCCTTACTTCCCCCCTCTCCAACCCGTAGAAGCAAACAAAACAGTGAATTTATTTGGGAAGTCCCAAAGTAGTGGGCTCCGGTAAAAGGAACCGTCCAGTCGAGTTTGGGAGCTTTTAGCACGAGAAACCAAGCCCAGAAAATTGAAATGCAGATGCCCTTGTCCGCCAAACAAAAGCTATACTGCTCGGAGATAAATGGAAAGGGATTTTGTTATTTCTATTGATAATTTACTCTCGGCTGACAGAGCATATGGTTCTGCTGCTTTTAGGAAAATGGGTTTACTGCCACTACAGCACCGCTCGATTCCCACTTGCGTAGACATGAATGAGGACAACCCATTATCTCCTCCCCACCCATCTTCAATCCGCTTCACGTATTTGCATTTTGCACTCCATTAATTTTCAATATATAAATAGAAAGAAAACTGAATCCATGTGCATTAATGACGTTTACACTCCATCGACCACTAGAATTATTTTCTTCAAAGATAATTCATCCATTTTTTCCATGTATTCAAATAGTTCGGATTTCAGATCAGTTTGCTTTGCTCCCATTTCTTTTTCATTGTTCTCGCCGAAAAATATTTATGCAGTTATTTTGGCGTTTCTATAGGGAAAAAATGCATAAAAGCCCAAAGTGAGCCATGCAATCGTCACCAATTCTTCAAAACTCATTCGTCTTTTTCTGAGTATGGGAAAGTCATCCAAGCTCTACGTTTCAACGTCGTCGGTGAACTCCAACATCCAGCCTACATTACTATATAAATTCTCCAGCTTTTGTACTAACTACGTCAGCCTGATGCCCCATGATTGTTGTTTACGATTAGTTTAGAGAATAAGAAAAAAACAGGAAAAGATGAGCTGGGAAAAGAGAGGGGGAAGCCAGAAAGATATTCTGTCTCTCCCTTTCTAAGACTCTTTCATCTCACTCAAAAAGGATCAATGCTGGATGGATCGTCTAGGAACGAATTGAAATCTGTCACTACTGCTGTGATCAAGTGTGTAATGTGCATGCAGAGCAGTGAAAGAGATGGAGAGGAATAAACGGAAGGCACCACCACACGGCAAAAAGATAAAGCGGAGGATCCTACTCGCTCCTCGCCAGTAACCATTTCTTTTCTATTAATGGTGCAGTGGTGGGGCGTGTCCTAAAACGTGCGAATTGAATGAGGCCGCGTGTCCAGAGAGGACAATTCGTACGTCCCTCTCCCTCCTTTCCCCAAGACTATACGATTGGATCACTGCTTTTGCGACGCGGGTCCGAGCTCCGATGGCCAGTGCAGCGGTCGCGCTCCCGGCTGGCTCTGGGCCCCCTGGTGTTATTTTTGGCATATTCCACCCTTTTCACCTCCCACGTGCCTCGCACGATTCTAAATACTTTGCACCATTATTACGACCGGCGGGCGCCCATGTGTTTGTGCGTCCTTTCCGATTGACTTTGATTAGTTTTTGTGTTCAGGTCAGTCTTTCAGCACCGAAATATCAACAGAAACCCGATGAAGATCGTTCTATTACCGGAAGTAATCCCGTTGGGTTGTTTTGAAAACTGAAGCCTTGGATTCACCTTAAAAAAATTACTTCAGTCAAATACAAGTCTAAACCAACAACTGAAATGGAGTCGTGAATAAAAAAATATTAAAGTAGAATCACACCAAAAAAATATTATTTGTAGCTAAACTAAATAAACTAATAGACTCGAACTTGGAGTTTGCCTTTTGGTAGGGTCTCTCTTCTAAGGAAGTACACCTCTCCTCCCTTAGATGGCGCTCCCCTCAAGTTGTCAAAATAGATTTTGATAGGGTCCTCTTTCTGGGGACGTTAAATCAGGTGAAGGCGTTATTTGTTGAGATGAGAATAGTGTCATTTCGCAGCACTGCTTGAGTTTAATGCCCATGCCATCAAATGTTGGCCATTACTCGTGCTATCTCCCTAACTTTGGTGAAGAGGATCTCTAATGTGGTGCTTGTCTGCTTGAAGGGGACTTTCTCAACATTATAAATGTCCTCCATGACCACGAACCTATTGAAACCCCCCCATTAGGTCACATCATTAAACAAGCGAAGCTTCTGCTCCATTGCTTCCGAACGATGAGTTCAATTTTGTTAGAAAGGAGGGCAACCAGGTGACTTATTTGCCGGTTTGTCTCATTAAAAACCTAAGTTACATAGAGTGGCAAGATAACCTTCTTTATTTGGTTTCCGCTACCAGCGATCTCCTGTGATATGTTAATTTGTAAGTATTTATTGTGACTGGGTTTTTCTTATAAAAGAATAAAATAATAGACTCGAATTCATATTATTGCATAGAAATATAAAACACATACAAACAACTCAATGTAATCTTATTATATATAGATAATAAAACATGATCCAAACCATAGTTAAACATTGTTACCCAATTATATTGTATGCTATTATTAGTGAGTATTTTCGAATTTCACTCAGGGAGCCTAGGCAGTAATTGATCATGGGGCTAGCGGTTATGTTAGTTGAGGCACCATGTACAGTCATCAAAGCACTCAGTGGGGAGTATTTTTGGAGTGAAATGGAGTGGCAAACACTCCGCTGAGACCATCTCAGTCATGGGAGCTGGGGCCCCTCGATTTATTTTGATAAAGTAAAAATGTCCTGGTTTCAAGTGCTAAGGTGTATGTGATCCCACCGAGACGAGCGCGTTAAACTCATTGGCCTTTTAAATCCGCTGTGAAGCACTCACATGTGAGACACACCGGATCCAACACCAGCTAATTGCGGGCGGCAGTGCAAGGAGGCCGAGGACCTGCCATCGTGATTCGTGGGGTACTGATGACGTCAGATCTTGTCCGTACGCCAGAAGACTAGTGTGCCGGGTTGCCGCCAGATCTTGCCCCGCCAAGGACTGAAGAAGCGCAGACCACGTCCCGTGGGTGAGTGGCCAACTTTGACACGCGACGCTCTGCTCGTGCTCGCGCTCGCGCTCGCGCTCGCGAAGAAAAAAGCAATTTTAGAGGAGAAAGTGAAGGATTGAAGTGCCTTGGACGGTTCCTCCGAGAAAGAAATATCGAGTGCAAGTGCAACATGATCGTACGTGTGACGCTCGAAGGTGGAGGCCAGGAAGAATTCAATGGGAAGGAATGAATGGAGACCAGGAAATGAGTCTCGCCCGCCACATGAATTGCTTCCGGCCTGGTTTCATGCACAATCACCAGATTCTTTATTCTTCTGTTGATAGCAACGGCTGTTTACCTGCTATTACAGTTATTCTGCGGTGATGAGGGAATTCTCTTTCCAGACTGGATCAGACCGTATATATATGACAGCTACATTTCATGATTCGGGAATGGGTGGCAGCGCTGCTGCCGTCGCATTCGAAGCCTATGCCTGCCAAATTTCATCTTCCTTGTCGAAACCGTTCTTTTATTTTTCTTTCTGTTTTTGGGTTAAAAAAGGCATGTGCACTTTACACCGTAAGTTGGAACCTTAAGTTGAACGCGTTGGGTGGATAAGACAAAAAAAGGACCCCGATTCTCTTCCACCATTGGCAGCTATGTAATGAAGAATTTTAATATTTCACACTTCAACATGAGTCCATTAAAAGGAATGCATGTGGATCTGATCTATAATGTATGTGTTAGTGTACATAAATATAAAGAGTTATATACACCATCAATTTGAAATACAGATACTTATGCGTTCTTCACGCTGCTCTCATAGTAAGTATGAAACATTAATAACTCTTTCCAAGGTCACCGAGGTCTCTTAGGTTGGGTCTATCATATATGAAATAATGAGACCTCGAGGTTGGGTTCTTAATTATTTAGCTTGAACTTGGGTATGAAGGGACCTATATTTTTATTTTTTTATTTTAATAATAAATTTTAAAATAAAATCATGAGTAAAAGAAATATTTAGAATTTTATCTTTTTTAATAATAAGTAATTTTTTAAATTTTTATTAAAAAATAAATAAGTTCTTTATCTTCTAAACGAATGAGGTTGGGTCAAATTTGTTAAGTTCCCCTTATTAATTATTGCGATGAAGAAAAATCACATAAAGTCGAGAACTAGAGCGAATCAAGTATCACACACTGTTTTTAAGACAAAAATTATGCCCTCCTTACTGATGCTTAAGAATCACTTTACGTTTGTCTCTCAAGATAAAACAATTCACCACATATTGTAAAAGTACTTCCACACAACGTATGCCACAAACTATTATTATGCAATCACTCTTTTAGAAGACAGTAATGAAATCCACTAAAGGATGATTCCGAAAAATAATTTTTAGTATTTTATAAGAAATTCATGTGAAGAAGACAACATGTTTTATTTAAACAAACATGTTCGTCCGTTAATGAACACATTTGGGTTAAGAGAAAATCTAACTCATTTGGGTTAAAAGAAAACCAAATGAATTTGTCCTAAAAATAATTATCTTGTTAATCCAACCTAACCCGGCAAGACAGGTTGCGTATTTGAACCAAATTGAGCCCGGTGGCCAGACGAATAAAAGTGGGTTGCCCCAAGGGCCTAACTTGAAAGGCTAAACTTATGCCAACACCATCATCATTTCTTAGGTAATGTGGGACCATTCACAACCTTCAATCAATTCACATGTGTGTTCTCCTTCGCATGAAAGTAAGTTTTAACCCATTTTCTAACAATCCCCAATATGAATGAGAATTTGCTAGATAACTATGCAAAATAATGTAAATAAAATATAAGACAAAATATTAAAAAATTTCTGCATGAGAAACATGTAGTTTTTGGCTATGAACCTTCCCTTGTGAAAACTATTGGGTCTACTAGCTAATCAGTGAACCTTCTCTTTTGGCTTTGAACCTTCTTATAAGTTACTATTATATTTACTCAATTTACTTATTAAGTATGTTATGTTTGGTCTTATACAATTCATTATGTAATTTATACTGCTAATAATTTAAGAGTATTGTAATTGTGATATAACCTCACCAGTGTTTTTATTTAAGTGTAATGCCATATCTACAAGTGTTCTTGTTGGATGATTATCATTTTTTTTTAATTTCTCTAAGATTTTTCTCAATGTAATGAGATTTAGACAATGCATATCCATCAAATGTTCTAATGATTTCCATCCGTAATATAATATTTGCAACACTCATATCAATGATGTTAAACTATTTATTTAACATCTTTTTACTAGCTTTAATGATTTCATTATTACTACCAATAATTAGCATCATTCACATATAGGCATACAATGACATAGCTATTATGTTTTTTTAACATAAATATATTTGTCAAATTAATTGATTTTGAATCAATTTGACATCATTACAAATTTTCCATGTCACTGCATTAGGGCTTGGTTAAGCTCATATAGGGATTTAGCAAATCTACATACTATTTTTTTTACCCAGTATAACACACCTTTTAGGTTGTTGCATATATATTTCTTCATTCAAGTTACCATTCAAAAAAGTTGTTCTCACATCCATTTGATATATTTCAAGATTATATAAAGCAACAATAACAATTAACATCATAACGGAATTTATCCTTATAACTGAAAATGTGTATTAAAGTAATGTTGACCTTCTTTTTGCTTATATCCTTTGATAGCAAGTTTAGCTTTATATTTCTCAATTAATCCATCAGTGTTCATCTTCCTCTTGTATATTTATTTATATCCTAGAGGTTTACTTCCTGGTGGAAGATCCACTAGCTCCTAAGTATGATTTTTCATAATGAATTCAATTTCAATATTGACAACCCCTTTCTAATATTGTGCTTTAAGAGATGACATAACTTCCTTAAAGCTTTGATGTTTATTTTCTAACAAATAAGTCAAAAAATTCAGACTAAAAAATTTTGATATTTGAGCACGTTTGCTACATTTAGGTTTATCATTTTCTCCCTCTTGATCGTTACTATTGTCCTATGCAACATCCAAAAAACTTTCCTCTTGTGTAGAATTGCACAAAAAATATGTTCAAAACATAAAGCATTCTTAAATTCAATTACAGTATTGATATTTACATGAGGAATATTCAATTTATGAATAAAAAAATAATATGCACTACTGTTATTAACATAACTAATGAATACATAATAAATAATTTTTGGTTTTATCTTAATCTTCTTGGGATTAAGGACTACCATTTTCGCCAAACACCCTTACACCTTTAAGAATTTGCAAGAATGCTATCAACCTTTCTATAATTCATACAATGTCTTCAAGTTTTTTTATGAAGTATTTTGTTAAAAATATAATTTACTAAAAATAAATTTTCCCTTACATGTTCTATGGTAATCCAAAACTTATTAACATGACATTTATCATCTCTTTTATAATTTTATTTTTACGATCAATAACTCTATTTTGTTTAGGTGAATATAATACTATACTTTAGTGTATAATACCATATTGTAAATAAAATTCACTAAAAGGTGATTCATATTCCTCATATCTATCACTCCTTAAAACTTTTATTTCCTTACCATGTTGATTCTCAACATTTGTTTTGTATAATATAAACATGTGCCTTATTCTTACTTCTTAACAAGTATACATAACAATATCGAGTACAATCATCAATAAATATAATAAAGTACTTTTTACTTTCTCTTATTTAAACAAGTTTGAAATCACAAACATCATTGTGAATTAACTCAAGAGATTCAATATTTCTCTCAATGCTTTAAAATGATTTCCTTGTTAATTTTGATTTCACATTTATAATTTATAGTCAATATTAAATTTAGGCAAATATTCTATATTAATCAATGCTCACATAGCGTTATAATTAACATGTCATAATATACTATGTCACACATCACATGATAATCATATAAGAAAAAAACACTAGCATTCTTAATATTAATAACATGTACAATAGTCACTACATTGAGCTTGAAAAACCCATCATTAAGATACAATTTTCTCATATAGATCTCACTTTTAGTAAATACAAACTTATCCAATTCAAACACCAATTTAAACCTGTTATTGCTCATCAATGATCTTGACACTAAATTCTTTCAAATTTTTGGCGCATACAACACATTATTGAGAGTGAGTTTTTTATTTGAGCACCACCTTTTCGGTACTTTCAACCTTGGCGATAGAAGAATTGCCCATAAAAATTATTCACCATTTTCTACTTATTTATAAGTAGAGAATATTTTTTGTTTGAGCACATATAACGAGTGGGCCCAGTGTCTACTCACCATTCTCTTGCATTAGTGACTATATTTACTTCAAAAATCACAACGAAAAGACTCACGACATTCACTTTATTGGAGAGATTATCCACTTTAGTCACGTTGACTTAGTTTTCTTCTTGGAATCCTCTTGTTTCTTCTACTTGGAACAATCCTTAGTCTTGTAGGCTTGCTTGTTACACATATAACACTTGCCCTTAAATATTACTTTGTGGAGTCGTTGTTTGTCTATCCTTAAGGATTTTTCCTCTTCTTGTTATTGAAGTTGTTATTTTTTTGCTATTGTTTTACAACATTAACTTTGGCTTTCATATCATGACCCCCCTTTTTATAAGCATGATTGTCCTCTTCAATCTTCAACCTTACAATCAGGTCCTCCATATTCATCTCCTTGCTCTTATGTTTCAAGATTGAGGTAATTTTTCAATTATAGTAGCCACTTGAAAGGATTTACTCAAGTTATACCTTCCACATGTATATCATGCAAGATCACATGGGGCTCTGGGACTTAATTAATTACAGTCTTAGAATTCATAATCTTGAAGTCCAAGAATTTACATACAATGAATTTCTTCATGCCGACATCTTCTGTTTTGTACTTCTTCTTCAGGGATTCCTACAGTATTTTAGCATTCTTCATTGGACTATACATGTTGTACAACATGTTGTCTAGCCCATTAAGAATATAATTTCGGCATACAAAGTCTGTATATTTCTATGCATCGATTGCCGCAATAACCTATTTATCATCCTTTTTCTCTTCAATGAGAACAAAAACATCCTCTTACAAGAATCAAGCTAAATTCAACTTGGTCAGATAAAATAACACCTTTTGTTGTCATCTCTTAATATCTGCACCACTGAATTTTGCCGGCTTCTCCCCTTTCACTTGAACAAGAACAAGAGTAGTCATAATAGTGAGAATTATAACCAAAGTCATATTGGTACACTTTTCATATATTTATGTTCTAATGAATAGAAAATAATCTCAGTTTTGAAATACTAATTACAAAAGTAAAATACAAAAAAATATGTAATTTTGTCTTAAGATTATTAATTTCCATACCTTAGTAATTGTTGCAATAAAAGAATTACAGAAAGTCGAGAACCAAATCGAATCAATTGTCACACGCTATATCCTTAAGATAGAATTATGCCCTCCCTACTAGTGTTTAATAATCACTTGTGCATCTGTCTCCCAGGAGAAGACGATCGATGACACACTATAGAAGCACCTCCACACAGCGTATGCAACGAACTATTGTTATGCAATCGCTCTCACAAAAGACGGTAATAATAAAATCTAGTAATTGATGATCCAGAAAAATAATTTATAATATTTTATAAGAAATTCCATTGAAGAAAACAACTCGTTTCATTCAAATGGACGCATCCGACTATTAGCGAACACATTTGGGTTAAGAAAAAACCAAATGAATTGGTCCCAACCTGACCTAGTCCAATCGATTATGCGCGTGCATATAGGTTAGCCCACTTAAATGTATGAGTCCAACATGTATCTCCCCCACAAAAGTGGAGTGACTCAAAGGCCTAACTTGAAATGTCAAACTTATATCTTATATACTAACACAATCACTATTTTTTAGGTGATATGAGACTATTAATAACCTTAAACCAATTTACACGTGCATTCTCATTCATATAAAAATTAATAATTTAAATTAAAATAATTTTAAATTTAATACATTTAAATTAAAATAAATTTAAATTAAATAATTTTAAATTAAAATAAATTTAAATCATTACTTTTAAAAAGTAAGCGCACCCAACCCAAACTCGTCCGGGTTGCATTACCAATCATGAGGAAGGTCGGTAGTAATTTATATCACATGGTGCACATATGGTGTACATATGTGCTCATTCACGACAGGGCGCTGTCTCAACTAAATTTCACATTACATTGTATCTGGGTAGGAGCTTAAAAAAATCTCACTCAATCAAGAAGAATAAGCTTTATGCAAAATGGGATTAGATCACGTGCATTAGGTCGGAAATGTGCGTCTTGTTATTTCGTGGAAGCTCTACTTAGCATACAAATATCCATCTCGTGTATTCTTTAGCGTATGTAGCACAATGTCACCGACCATCAGCGCGACAGACCCACATCAGCACAGAATGAGCGCAACATTATAATCTCCAAAGTCGATTTTGTGTCTCCCATGGCTCCCGCAACAATTAGATCCGGCCGGGCCCGACTATCTACACGTGGAGCGCCCATCAACGTTGCCGGCCGACAGCTCAGTGAACACTCAATTCTTAACTATGGAAGAGCCTCTTTTCTTCATTTTTTTCTTTTTTTTTGGAGTAACTTTTCTTCGTTTTCACGCTTTCAGTTTGGGCAGAAACTGTTAAAGTACAGATTATAAATTGTATGATCCACTTTTTTGCAAAAGAAAAGGCCTGGGTGCCGGGATGTCGTCGCCTACTGTCTTTCCACGCTATCACATTACCTTTTAATTTTTTTTTTAGGGGCGGGCTTAGGATGTTATTCACATTACTTAATGTGCTCCTTGAGCAGTGGGTCCAAGCTTATACTCTCTCTATATCTATTTTATTTATTTTAATAAATTAAAAAAAATTTATTATTGAACAAATGGATTATTTAAAAAAGAGAACCAAAATATGACACACAACATTTTAATCACTTTTTTTAAAAGAAACAACTCCAGGTGCAGAATGACCAACTATATATCACTTTTTTTCCTACTTTACATATTATTTCTTTTGTTTTTTTAGAAAATAATATTTATACTTCAATTTTTTTCACACCAAAAGCTTACTAGTTGCCTACTTTGTTGTTAGGTGTGATTTACTAAGCTAACACATTTCACAAATTTGAACATATATGTATTTTTTCTATTTTACGAGTAAGTATTCGATGCATAATTATGACTCCAATTTGACTGTAAGGTCTCCAAACATTGACTGTAAGTATCTGCACGGGATATGGAGGCCATAATCACATGGGTGACTTGCCAATATTTACACGAAGAAGTTTTTTTGTAGAATTGAAAGATCAATGGCTCAATGGTCAATATTACACAATGAAATTTTATCGATGAAACGGTGGTGCTGAACGGTTGGATATGGGATTTAAACATCAGTTAAACATCGGTGTAAACATTCCGCTGAAGCCTGAAAAGCTGAAAGCTGCAAGCCCAGTATGACGAAATTAGGTGGACAAAATAGTATTTCCTCGTGTTAGATTGAAACAATTTGCAAACGGGATTTACTTATCATGAGAGGACAGGAAAGCTAGTAATGACTGGTAGACGTAACTATTTGCTTAAAGAAATAAATTACCACGAGGTAAACATACACCAAAGTAGTCCTCCTTTCATAAATGAAGAGAGGAAGACGAAGGAATTCACCACAAACAAACCCCCACTGGGGGAACTGGGTTGTCTAACATACCTGCAATATAGTTGTCCTGCCCACTTTACAGGCATGATGGAGGACAAGGATCCATAGAGAGTAGAAGGCTTTCAAAATATTGATGATACGTGATGATAGTGATACTGCCAATTTCAAACCTTCAAGGCAAGCATGTGTTTGTGCTAACAATGCGTTGGTAATCTCCATGTCAAAAGCAGAAAAACTTTCATGGTCCCTGATCACTGCACGAGCCGAAGTAATCAGGATTTCCCCTCGAATTTATCTTCACGTAGGAGTTGCCCATGTCTTAAGCAACGATTGTTCACCCTTGAATGTGTACCTACTTGTAAGCTTCAGTCAAGCGAACAAAGATCGATTAAGTGTCTCGACAAGCCTCCTATGTACATGATGAGATAATTTTTATGCAATGGAACGAACGAAGTGAATGTTGTTGACAAATGCAAAGTGCGATCGATCAATGTATATTGAAAATCGATCGGTAGTGCTACTGAAGAAAACCCAATATTCAACTTTCGCTAACCTGAACAGTTAATCACTTCATTTAATGACCAATCAATTGTGCTATTGGAACACTCCAGTAACATGATCAATTGATAGCTTCATTTTGTCACACTTGAGAATTTGTATATATTTTCTTACAAATTTACAAAAAAAAACAATATAACGACTTTATTATAAGTAAAATTGACAAAAATATGAACATGTAAAAACAAATTTTACAAATTTAAATAAGCATACATAAATCTTTTTTACATGAACTTTACAAATCAACCATAGTCCAAACTAACACTCTCATGAGTCAAAAATAAAAACATGCAAAATTAAATGTCATTGTTACGGGCTTAAATAAAAACATATCTCAAGCAACACTGAATACAAGTCCCACAACAGTCTAAAGTACTTATATTCTCAAATACAAGTGTAGCAATATATATGTCAAACCTTCACCTCACCTAATACATAAGTAATCAAAATAGCATGTCATGTTATGACAAAACTATAAAACTCATATCAACTCAAACAAACAACTAGAGTCAATGGCGAACGGTCTGATGAATAAAACAAAAATTCATCCTAGGGAGCTATTGATCTAAGACCTACAGAAGCCTCCTAAATATCTGCGACCAAAAAGATAGAAATGTGTGACACCTCTAAATTTTGTTTTCGTATGATAGTCTTGGATATTTTATTAATTATTAATCTGTGTTTAAAATAAAGAAAAGTATTGTAGGTTTTTTTTTATTTTCTTCAAGTTCTTGATGATCTTGAATGCATTTATATGTGTGTGATTTACCTTGATGTTTTATGTTGAATTTTGATGACATCACATATGAGGTGTTGACGAACTTTTTTGGTAATGATAGTATTTTTTGAGAAATATACTTAAGAAATAACAACAATGATAAATTTAATTCTTTATTTTAATTTTTTATAAATAAAGAATTTCTATCAGTAGGCATCGACATATCGATGTATTCGCCGGTGATGTTATGGGCCACTATTGGTAAGGTTTGGCATGTCAGTCATGTTGCCGATGAAGTACTAGAAACATTGTTGGCAGGTTGTCGATGCGTCAGTATTTTGGACAAGTTTTACTAACATGTTCAAAACTGCATGCAGAAAGCAAATTTAAGCAGTTTTTAAGATGATTATCTACCAAAATTTAGTCATTTTTTCCTCAGATAAATACCTTTGATAATCATTAACCCAAATTCTTTAGATTCTCTAACTTCCAAAAAAATTAAGGACAAAGGTAGGTCAAAGTCCAGAGGAAAGTGAAGACAACCGAGTTTGTGCAAACCTTTGTGTTTGGTGAAGGAAAAAGAAGTCGAATTGCTAATCTTGTTACTGTGATTTGGTTTTAATGTAATTGTATGAGATATGTTTTTTATTATTCACACGACATTAAAACATGTAGAAGACAATTTATGAGATTTTGTTGTGATTATGCTATGATTTCATATTTTTTTCATGTTTAATAATCATTTGGTAGTAAGAATCATTATTTATCATTGTAGAAATATTTTGTATGGGAAAGATTATGATATGACATGACTTGGAGTGATTATGGGAATTGGGAGCACTCTCTACTATTTCTTTTCGATCATCATCACAACCACCAATACGTCTTTGACAACATCAATGAAAGGAGAGAGATAGAAGTACTAGCACTAACATGCATCATGTGTCAATATAAAACTGGCCCATCATCTGCAGTGGGGTCAACATGTCGGTGTGACATCAATGACATGGGTTCTTCCATGCCAACCCACTATCGATGAGGGTTCGACGCGTCAATGGATCACAAATGAGCATCATTAACCTGGCGACACGTAGTGAGTGAGTAATAAGAAATTTTTTGATATAAAATATGTTATTATTAAGTATTGTAATGACATGAGTTATGTGCATAAGAAGGCATTTTTTACGTGATGATGAACTAGATGATACATGTGTATATGTGTAGGGGTGCACACGGACAAAAATAGACGTAGACAAAGGGTTGTCTGTGTCCGTCCGCAATATGCATATCTGTCATATGTGTCCATCCATGTCCACCCTCATCCGTATTATGTTTTGTCCAAGTCCATCCGCAATGGACGTGGGCAGACACGGTCATACACTATAAAACATGATTCTTAGTGTCCAATAGCTATGAAATATGTTTGGCTAAGTCCTAACTTCCTATATAGCTACTAGATCCCAATTTTTTACCTTTACAATTGTCTAGAAATTATGTACCATGTTAGGACAAGTCTTGCATAGTATATACTCAATCATTGATCCATCTTTTTTTAAGATGATCCCTATTACTATTAAAAATGGGTGAACACGGACATATGTGGACATGGACAACTACTTGTTCATGTCCGTAGCCACCTATTAGGGCAGCCAAAATTAGTTGGTTTGTGTATGTACGTATCCATGTCCACTGAAGACATAAAAAAATGTCCACCCTATATAAATGCGGATAGGGATAGACAACCAGACAATGGACGTTCGTAAACACCCCTATATATGCGCCTAATTTTGTGTATGAATCTTTATATTTGATCGTACCCTAGAATAATGATAAAAGGCACATAAGGTCAAAGATTCCTAGTGTCATGTCGACTCTTTAAGTGAGTCATTTAGTTACATAAAACAGAAGGGTTTGATATGAAGCATAATCATGGTTTTTCAGCTCCCCAAGCGAGGGAGTTATGTAGAGCCTCTTCGCTAACCTAGGAGTTAGGTTCAAATGGATTAAGACATTAAAAGATAATTGGTCCTGTGCAACGTAATACGAAAGGTTTCGATGATCATAGTAGTTGAGATCTTAATTACTTGGCTCTATGAGCCCTTGTGGGCTTTAGCTAAATGGCTTGGATAGAGTGGGCAGACTTCAAAAGAACTGATGCCGAATTATGAGTAGTTCATAATCTAGTGAGGTGTGGTTGAACTCTCATACGTGATTACTGTGTCATAGGGAACCTTTATAACTTACACTTAATGAGTAAGCAACTTGTAAGTGGTCACAATATTGATGTATAATCATGTGGAAGCATTTATGATTGAGTGTGTTTATTTCACTTATGGTTGATCATGTTGATGTTTATCAAAGATGTTTATCATGTGATGATGTGGTGTATTCAACTATTTTATCATTTCATAGTACTTATTTCGCCATCCTACTCGTTATATTCATATACTTAGCATCCTTATGATGCAATTTCGATGGAGGAGTAGTCAGGTTGAGAATGTTGTGCTTGGAAATGATGTTCAAGTCTCTTGTAGTTGTTGTAGAATTTTTGATATTTAAAAGAAAACTTTTAGTAATGTGTATTTACACCTCATCAAGTGAGTGTCAATTACTTGTGGTTGTGTATATATGGATCAATGGCATGTACTTTGCGAGTCCCTGTATGTTTATCATATGATTTGGCCTTATTATATATATTATGTTGGTTTGAATAAGGGTATATTATACACCGAGTAGATATCCCCAATATAATTTTGTCACATGATTGACAAAAAGTATTTGAAAATTTTGTTTATGTTATTTTAATTATAAGAAAAATGAGTCTTAAAATCTTGGGCATAACAAAATGAGTATTTTCATGCTAAGTAGTAGAGGTCTAATCAGTGAACTCTATAAGTGCATGCATAGGTGCATTCATGAAATATTAACATGAAGCAATAATAACATAATTAAATCAATCTCTCATAATAACATGTCTATACTCATACACATATCATCTTACCATAATCTTACACATACTCTTAAACTTACAATCTTACTCGTATCATCATACTCAAATTCTTACACTTACAGTCTTACTAATATAGTCTTATTCAAACTCTTACACTTATGATCTTGCTCATACAATCTTACTCGTATTGTTTTACTCAAATTCTTACACTTACAATCTTACTAATACAATCTTATTCAAACTCTTACACTTACAATCTTACTCATATAGTCATGTCATACTCATGCAATCTTACTTATACAGTCGTGCTCATACACATACAATCTTACTTATACTCATATAGTCTTACTCTTACTCATACAGTCCTACTCTTACTTATATAGTTTTACTCTTACTTTCGCATTTACTACTGACAACTAGAGCCCATTAACAATTTAATCAGATCTAATGTCGACAGAAAAGAATGTCAATGGGGTGTAACCTTAATATCCAGGGAGCAATTTGACGTGATGGATAAATAGGTAAAAATAGATCCATGATTGTAGTTATCTCAGTGTGCAAATGCCTACTATATGGGGCCATACAATGCCAAATAAGGGTAAAAATTATATAGTGCCACTTTCAGGCTAAAATCTAATAATACCACATATGAGCAGAATCATATAGTGTCATATATGACTAAAAAATCATACAACACTCTCAATAGAGCATCAAACATCTAAGTTTAAATATAACACTAAGACAATATTCCACATGATAAACATCATAATTAGACATGAGAAATGCTTAACCGACTAATTACCTACTGGCTCATACATGAAACTTAATCTAGCTCATACACAGAACTTAATCTATCTAACCCCTAAGGTTTCATACTCACCAAGTTATCAAATTTATTGTTCTCAACATTTAAGTTTAATTTAAATACTTTATGCTTGTACAATATACCCTAGCATCCTCCTGTCAACCAATATGAAGTTGAACTCATCCATCTCATAACCGTAATCCACCATATATTTAAACATATTATTATAGCATGCTCTTCATATAAGCATACATTCCATGCCAACTCACAATCTTATCCACATCCATCTTAGTCAGAGAATCTAAGGAGCACTCATTCTTAATGGGATTTCTGAGCCGGTCAAGGATTGCTCTGATAGACTCATGCCCTTGAGTCGTCTTGGGTAGTCTTGAGACAAAATCCGTATGATATGTTTCCATTTCCACTTCTAGATTTTAACTAATTGGAGGGTTTCTGAAGGTTTTTTGTGTTCAACCTTAACCTATTGGCATGTTAGGCACCTAGAAACATAATCTCCAATGCCTCTTTTCATTCCGTCTAACCATAAACTTCTCTTCAAATTAGGGTACATTTTTATCCCTCAAAGATGAATGGTATACCTTGATCGGTGCGTTTCTTGCAAAAAGGTCATTCCTTAACTCAGGTATACATGAGATCACCAATCTCCCTCGGAGTTGCACACCTCCATCAAAGCTTCATGTAAATTCTGGTTTTTCTCCCTCTTCACTTTCCTTTTGAGCTTTAAGGATGCACTCAATCATTGCATAATGAATGATTAACTTCGTAATGAAAGATTCCTTATTTCCAGGTTACAACTCAGGCTAAAAGCTTATTGTATCCTCCAATAGCCTCCATTCCTTCACAAGCATATGCACAATCCTTCCCTTTACTTTGTGGCTCAAGGCATCAGCCACTACGTTAGCTTTCCATGAATGATAAAGGATGGAGAAGTCATAGTCTTTGATGTACTCGGTCCATTGCCTCTATCTCATGTCGAGGTCACTCGGAGAAAAGATGTACTTTAAACTTTAGTGGTCGGTAAAAACTTTAAATTTATCCCGGTACTAGTAGTGCCTCCATATTTTTACCACAAAGACTACGGATGCCAATTCCAAATCATGAGTAGGTAGTTGACCTCATATTTTTTCAATTATCGTGGAGCGTATGTTATCACCTTTCTGTGTTGCATCAAAACACATCCAAAACCCTGATTACAAACATTACTATAAACGACAAACCCCCACTGCATGATGGTAAGGCTAAAATTGACTCGGTTGTTAGCTTTACCTTTAGTTCTTGAAAACTCCTCTCACATGCCTCATTCTAAATAAACTTTATATCTATTTTTGGTCAACTTTCTCAAGGGTAGGGCAATACTAGAGAATTCATTGATGAACCTCCATTAATACCCTACAAGACCTAAGAAGCTTCAAATTTCTGTGATGGTCTTAGGCCTTTCCCATTTTAGTAATACTTCTATTTCGATTGATTTGACAAAGACTCCTTTCTTTGCAATGACATGACTCAAAAGACAACTTGTTCAATCCAAAACTCACACTTACTCAATTTAGCATATAACTAATGGTTTTGAAAGGTCTGCAAAACTATTTGTAAGTGTTTTTAGTGTTTGTCAAGAAAAGTGGAGAAAACTAAAATATTGTAAATAAACAAGATAACAAACTTGTCCAAATAGGTATAAAAGACTCTATTCGTAAGGTCTATGAAAGTTGTTGGGGCGTTCATCAACCATAACGACATTACCATGAATTCATAGTTAGTTCAACCAAGAAAGCCTTAGGGTAAGACACTACCAATTTCTCAAGAAGAAATTAGACATTATAATATAACTATATGAGTAATCTGACAATCATTTAAAAAAAATCATAAATTTAATTACTATAATGTCTCCATAAAAATAACTATATTAATTTGGAGAATTACATCAACATTACATAAATGGAAAGATTATAACAGCCATGATTCCACAATATTATTGTTTTAAGTATCACTACAAAATCTAGGGTAGAAATAAGATTAATTTGTCAATACATTATATATATATGAATTATATTTGATACTTATAAGTTGGGTACTAAAGAGTTGAGCCGATTAGTGACTTAGTGTTATTAAGATAAGTACATATTTTGACAATGACCACCCCTCACCAGGAACCATCCATAAAATTTCCAAAGGAGCAGCAAGGTGAGGGCAGAGGGAAAAGATCGTGGAAGAGAAACCATAAGCGAGGGGGAAGAAGGAAAATGGTCAGGGAAGAGGAGCCATAAGCAACGAGAGAGATGGAAGAGCTCACACCGGAGGAAAAAGATTGTGAATGGGGGGCAATGAAAGAGCAGAAATAGAGTTCAAATGAAAAGAGGCCCGGGGGGGGGGGGGATTTAATAATTTATTTATTTTTTTGGAATGTGTAAAGTATGGGGGACTTGAGTATAATCTTGGGGGGGCGGGGGGAGGTATAGCCACGTTCTAAAAAGAATCTATTATACCTAACTTCTCACTTTTATTAGTAGTCGGATGCATATTTTCTTGATATAAAATAACATAATATGGGTATTATATATCATATTATATACCATGCATCAATGTATGTATAATATTATATAGATGATTAAGGGTAAAATAAGAATAAAAAAAATTATTGTACCTACCTTCTCACTTCAATTAATAGTAAGATTTATATTTTCTTGAAGTACAATAGTATCATATGGGTATTATATACTATATTATTTATCATATATTAATATATGTATTTTTATAAAATAATATAAAATATTAGAGGTATAAAAAAAATAAAAGTTAAAAAATTTATATAATATATAAGATGTCATTTATAACTAGCCAAGCCGAGTTTTGAGTCAATCTTCGAATCAATCGAATTAGGTTTTGAGTAGAGTCTAGTGGATTTAATCTGAAGCATATTTGAGGTTGGCTAGCTTAAGTTCGAGGTCGCATTGGGCACAAAATTGAGCCTAATTCGAGGCGAACAAGCATAGCTCGTCAAATTGGTTTGAGCCAATTATTCATTACCACATATTTAATTATTTTTATCATATACAAAAATATTTTAAAAGTTTATTTTATTCAAAATCATAAAAAAATACATAGGTGGGCGGATAACCTCATTTTAATTTTCTTTAAAGAAAGAAAAATTATTGAATTACCAAGATACAACCCCTTAAGAAATTATTGAATTACAAGATACAAACCCCTTAATTATTGAATTACCAAGAGGATAACCATCCTCTTGGCGAGTTCTGATTTAAAAACTTTTTAAGCGATTTTACTTCCCGTGGAAATCCATCCTCTTGCAAGAAAGAACAAACAGTTCGCCGGTTCGCCCATACTAATCCAGTCTCTTACAGGAAAGAACAAACCGTTCGCAAAAATGGGAAACTTGTTTTTTTTTATTTGTCTTCGGTGGCTTTAACAAACAAACCATGTGGTAGCGGATCGAACAGAGGGAGATGACGGCACTCACAATAATGCTAATATTTCTTTGTTCCGCAAATTGGCATTGTTGTCTCTTCTGCCCATCATGCTCGATGCGGAACACCACGCCGCCCAAACTCTTTCTGGCCTCTGTAGCATGAAAGCATCCACTTGCTTGATGCGGACACCAAGCCGCAGAAACTCTGAACTGGCGCTCTGATTAACGCAAGCGGAAGAGATGTTTCCAGCTCCCACTTTTCTGTCATATATGTTCAGTGGACCAGCCCCCTTATAAAGCCGGACCCCACTTCACACCCTTCTCCAGCAATCCCTCTGACTGGCTTCACTGCTCAGTGCTCGGCACCGCCACAATGCCAAAGCTTGCTAGTGGCGTCCAGGCTTCGAACGGGGCTGGAGGGGAACCGAGGAATGGCGAGTTCGATCCGGAGGCGGAGGCGTTCAAAAAGTTCTTCGAGTGCTGGGTGGCCGAGCAGGACCGGCACCTGCAGGAGCTGCTGGACGCGTCCCGGGAGGACGAACAGGACGAGGCCCGGTTGCGGGCGCTGGTGGAGAAGGTGATGAACCACTACGAGCATTACTACCGGGTCAAGGCAGGGTTGGCCAAGCGCAACGTGTTCGCCATGTTCTCCCCGAGCTGGACCAGCTCCCTGGAGGACGCCTACCTTTGGGTGTGCGGCTGGCGGCCCAGCATGGCTTTCCACCTCCTCTACTCCATGAGCGGCCTCCAGGTCGAGTCCCGCGTCGCCGACCTCCTCCGCGGCATCACCTCGGCCGACCTGAGCGCCCTGTCCGCGGACCAGCTCGCCCGGGTCGACCTGCTGCATCGCGATACCATCCGGGAAGAGCGCCGCATCACAGAGCAGCTGGCCGAGAAGCAGGAGACGCTGGCCGACTCGGCCATGGTGGAGCTGGCGCACGTGGTCACGGAGGCGACGGCGGAGGGGCACCGGGAGCACGGGCGCGGAGAGCGGGTGGAGTCGGTACTGCACCCGAAGAAGGAAGACCTGGAGGGAGTCCTGGATGAGGCGGACGAGCTTCGGCAAAAGACCCTCAGGGGGATCGTGGAGACTCTGAACCCGACCCAGGCCGTCCAATTCCTGATCGCCGCGGCGGAGCTCCACCTCCGGATCCACGAGTGGGGAAAAGATCGAGACGCATCACAGGAGCACCAACACCACGCTGAATGAGGTCATCCAATCCAACTTCACGTATCACAAAAAAAAATTGTTGTTTTTTTACCAGACTCACATAAATATAAGAAAAATGCTTTAGTGATCTTCTATTTTTTGCTAGATTCACTAACATTGAGTAATCTTCCCAAACTTACTGGTGTGGTGTGGTGTGGTGGTGTGCTCCCCATCCTTACGATGGCTACGAATGTTGCATGCAAGAACATGTGCCCTGTTTCTTAGGTTGGGCTTTTTCTTCTGATAGTTATTAGAATGCGGTTGACTGGCTGTGTTCAACTAGTGCTGAGAGAGTTGCGTTTTCTCTTGTTTAGTGTTTTTGGTTTTACTGAATAACTCAAATGTGTTCGTCAAGCTGTGGTAGATGTATTGCTCTAATTGTTTTTTTCTTGTTTTTAGCAGTCCTTGTTGCTTTGATACTTGTAACCGTTTTGTCACAAAGTTCAAATTCGGTTTGAGTTTGATTGGGCTCAGTTGGGAAAAAATTCGGAAATAGTTCAGCCCCTATCAAATAAGTTGTTAAGATTCGGAAATTAATACATAATTTTTTTCTTTTATATTTTTAAAGAATAAATTATTATATAATCGGTCTGGGTCTTTCGGCTACTTATGCTTATCACTAGGGAATTCGTTGCAAGGTGGATAATAATAAAATTAGAAGGTATATATATAATATAATTTTATTATAAATCTATTAGTAAATTAATAAGGTTATTTATCCTTATTGAGAAGTATTCTTAATTTAAAACGATATTAAAATTTGGTAAATTGTAACATTAGGAAAATATTCAACAAATTAATCGACTGATTAGGCCACAAATATTCGCCAGAGTTTGGTCACAAGTTTGTGTTTTTCATGCTTCAATGAAAGATCAATTAATACTATACTAATCTGCGCTGTATCATAAATGCCGGGAGCATTAAAAATAATGAAACATTAAAAAGGCTTCATGTTGAAAGTCACCAATCTTCTGTTTTATGCGTGGGCTTTTTTTTGGCAAGAAAGCGGACTTTAAATGTATCAAAGCCCAGGCCCACAAGGCGTTGCTCCTTAGTTTTGGAGAGAATAAGCCGGGTGTGTTTTGATTTTGAAATGCTCGGTTACAATTACTACACCACCTGCCCCCGCCCCTGGCTTCTTCGGCGACTCCGCCTTCCGAAGCCGTCCACCAACTCCATCAAATCCTTCTCCACCGCTCCATTCCGCCGGCGGATGGATACCCGGTCGAATTTCCAGAGCTCTACCGATCTCTCCGGTCAGGCTGCTTCTACAATTGTTATGTGGGGGAAGGCGGCAGCGGAGAGTGAACTCGCCGCCTCCCTGAAGAAGATCGCCTCTCTCAAACTCGCAGGCGACGAGCAACTCTCCGTCTCTCTGCCCTCTGACTTTCCGGAACCTTCGCCGAGGTTCCGGGCGGATATTTACATGAATGCACTGTCGACGGACCGGTTCGGCAGATTGCTCTTGTGGTCCCCGCGGTTGCCGTCCACCCACGACCTTGTCTCTCAGTCTGTAACTCAGAATCCCTCTTTGAATTAACCTGCTCTTCCCTCCTCTTTTATTAGTTCTGTGGTGAAAAACAAAATGATTTTTTTAACGTCTGTGTTTGTGAGTAGGAATTTTGGTGATCTTCCCATTGGTGCAGTCTGTGTTGCTGACATCCAGTCGAAGGGGAGAGGTGGATGCTTTTCCTATGGTTTTGAGAACAAAAAAAAAATCCAGTCACTCCATTCAATTTTCTTTTCTGTTTCTCTTGATTCTCTTGCCTGCTGTCTGATGTGCTGTTCCTTTTCAGGTCGTTCCAAAAATGTGTGGGAGTCTCCACCAGGTTGCCTTCTGTTCTCCTTTACATTGCAGATGGAAGATGGGCGTATCGTACCCCTTTTGCAATATGTTGTATCACTTGCAGTGACTGAAGCTATTAAATCTGCATGTGAAGCCAAGGTCAGCTATTTGTTACAGATACTTGTACACCGCAGGAGGTTCATATGCTATTAACTCTATAAAAAATTATGTATTATCACTATAAATTGATAGGTTTGGTACTCTGTTGTCGGACATGTTGCTGATTGAGTTGTATAGTAGCTGCATGTATTTCATCTTTTCTGATTTTGTTTATGTATGCCTTTTTAGTTTAGAAAAACTAGAGCGATGAAAATTGATGGATTGTATTGTTGTAAACAGATTAAGAAATATGTTGAAGGTGGTTTACTGAAAGATAACGATTATTGGGTGAATTCAGTTATATCATTTCCAGATGGCTAGGTGCAAGAGAAACATGAGATAAGTCTTGGATAATTTATATGTGTAAATGTTTACTCTTATCTTATTACAAACAGGATCAAATTTCAGGGATATCCATATCTTGATGTCAAATTGAAATGGCCAAACGATATATACTTACACGGCCTGAAAGTTGGAGGTGTTCTTTGCACATCTACATATAAATCAAAGAGGTTCAACGTAACTGCTGGTGAGTCACTTTTTTTTTTCTTTGTAAAAACTCTTGCTAATGAAGTCTGCAGATATTTGAGCATGTAGCTGACCGAGTTTAATGTAGGATTCAAAGTACTTAAGATGTAATGTTCTTTTGTTAGTTCTATTGTATCAATTATGGTATTATTTCTATAGTAGTAGCTTATATCTAGAGTTTTTCAGGAATTGGCCTGAATGTGGACAATGATAAACCAACCACATGCTTGAATGAAGTGCTAAAACGGTTGAATTCCCAAGCTATGCTTAGGCGAGAGGACTTATTGGCAGTGTTTTTCAATAAGTTTGAATATCTATTTGACTCATTCATGCACGAAGGTAAGTTTCCCTTATCTTATTAAACCGCGAGTTCATTGCTTTAGCAGTGTGCGTGCATCCACTTCATGCACCTTATTTATGTTATTTGTCAAGATCGGTCGAACATTACATGATAAAGTTGCTTGTTCTATATAGTGGAAAAACTTGTCTTCACAGAAATATAATCTCCCAATATGTTGTCCCGGTTTACTAATGGAGTGACCTCTTGAAAAAGAAAATGGGGGAGATGAGCAATAATATAATAAAAAAAATTTGGGGCATTGTTGGGTTTAGATCTGTTGCTGTTTTTCGTTTATTGATCCCCTGACTTCATTCAAAATTCTCACTTTGATGGGAATCAACCTCAAAATTTTTTACCCAACAACCAATTAAGCAGAATCAGTGGGCAGTGCAGGTGTCATGCCAACAAATTATGTGTTACTCATTGAGGTGTTGGTATGACTACAGTTTTATAAATCTATTACTATGGTATTGCAGGGGAACTATATCAGTACTACAACATGCCAACAGACTACAATGTCTTCTTACTGTAGAACAACACTAACTATTATTTCCAGAAGCGCTCTATTATCTATCCATCCAAGCTTGAATCGTTTTCAACACTGGAATATAATGATTTTGCTAAATTGATGCGAGAAGCAACTACTATTTTAGAGCATATTGATGAGATGGGTAGCACAATTAGCTTTCTGCTCTATGTTGTCTCAGGGTTTCAAGCACTTGAAGCATTATATTACAAGACATGGCTGCATAGGTAAAAAGTTCATATTTGTTATAATTGATGATTTTTCTTGTTGTGATCATCATCATCATCATTATTATGATCAGGTTAGTAGTAAATACGTTGAACGTTTTATAATCCAACTGGTTGTATATTGGTATGGTTTATCTGCTGGCTTCACTAATACAGTGAACCCTAAATTCATTTACTTTGGCACATGCTTACCCCATTAAAGGAGGTAATGGGCTTGATCTGATCCAAAGGTACCCAAGATTCATCTTGGACTTTGTTTTTATTATTGTAACTTAGATATAGCTCTCAATGTACATTGTAGATATTGGAGGATGTAAAACCTCAAGCCTCCAGACTATGATCTTTGTTGTTGAAAATGGGTAAATAGGCACAGCAGCCTACTTGTCTAATATTGACAATAGATTTCTTCACTTCTAAAATCTGCAGATAAAGGTGAATGACTGAAAAGTTTGATTGCTTATTTATGGAATAATTAAGATGGAGGATAAATGTCAATCTAACGGTTATGACCCACATGGGTCGCCACTTGGGGGATCATATTTTGCAACTGACTTCTCCCTTGTGTTGGCGTATTAATAGTTTGGAGTCTTCAAAATTAGTTTCCTAGTTTAGTTAGGTTTCCTTAGTAGCATATGACTGAAGGTAGTATCACTGTTTGAGTTTTTTCTTAACTGGATTATTACTCCAATTAGAATGGGCAATCAATGCCTATAAATGAGAGGGATCGTACTCTTGAATGTAGGATTTGAAAATTTTAGTTTAATGTCATAGACTATCTTAGTTAATTGGTCCTTCCCCAACAAATCTGCAATTACGACTCCCATTGTAGGGAAGGGAAGTTGGTAAAACATGTTGGGCCCCCATGTGGCGGCCCATATATGTCATAACACTAACACTAAAAGTACAAATGGATAAAAAGAAGAAGGCAAATACGTGTTTGTTTTATAATAATTGACTTTCTATCACTCTTATTACTCATGTTTAATATCAGCAGTAAGTTTGCATCTGATTACTTATTATTTAACTTACTTTTCACTTCAGATAAAATTAAATTGTAATTTATTTCTACTTGGTTTCATTTCCAACAAATAAATTATAACTCATTTCTTCTTCTAATGTGTCTGTTCATGGCATAGTGTGAATGGCCTTCTGAAATGTCTTCATATTCTACTAAGACATGCTGAATATGGATTTTACTTTATCCCTGTAGTTGCGACTGCTGGAATTATCTAAGATGTAATGCTCGTAGTTGTTGTAATTGCCAATGTACCCCTTTCATCCAGTTAGTACTTTAATTTTAGGCTTTCAGAACAATTGCCCTGTTGTTCACCACAATTCACTTTGTGAGTAACTTCCATGACCATTATGATATGTTTTCGGAGTTATTTGTGTGTTTAGGTCATGGCAATTAGAAATTTACAAGGCATTTATATATTTTATAACTCTTTTTTAAATGCTGATGGTCCCTCCACATTTATAATCTACTATCTCGTGGTTTAACTGCTCAAGGTTCTTTGATTATGTGAAATATTTTCAGCTTACATATGCGAGGAACCATCCCTTTTGATGCAGTTACTCTGGTGCCTAAGAAGTCAAAAAGGCTGTTTAGGTTGCTAGTACAATTGATATCAATAAGCCCCCCACCCCACCAAAAACCCCGAACAGCTCAAGCCTTTATGAAAAGCAACTAACAAAGCAAAGGTTTTGGGGTCTAGTTTTGTTGGATGTAGTGTGTGCCCTCCATACCTGTATTCATGTGCAATGCTTAATGTGGTGCTTGCACGTGGGGAGGAGTGCTAGTGTCGTCGACCTGAATAAGTTATTCCCATCCCTAACAGCTTTTAAGAGATGTAGTTAACTAACATAGGTAGTTAACTAACATAGGTAGTGTTAATTACATAACCACTTTAATTTATAACTTCCTAAGACCTGCCTATCCATTTTGTTTATAACTTCTACTTAGCTATGGTAGCATCGAGCTATCAGTGTTTCCTATTGTAGATTTTGCATGCCTATTCTACTTCAGCTATTTGTAATGTTCTTTTGCTATTCTCGTCTCCATGTTTGTTTAAAGTTCCATTTTTTACATGTTTCTGCAGTGGACAAAAAGTTTATGTCGAGGAAAGTGGTGATGGACAATCTACACTAAATGTTGCAGTTACAATTCAGGTGAACTCCAGAGTGACTTGGTAATTGTGTTTCTTATACTTAGCTTTTGTGATTATTTGAATAACCTTTCCAAACTTGGTCTAGGGATTAACATCATCTGGATATTTATTGGCTGTTGATGAGGATAACAAGTATTACGAGCTTCATCCTGATGGTAACAGGTATACTTTTGTCTATGTTTTCTGGTTTCTTCATATCACATAGGTTTTTCAATGTGAATCTAGGTTTTAGTTGTTGTACTAATGTGCCCAGGCTCACGCTGTCAAGCCTGAGTCCGGGCATTGTGTGCCGTAAACATCCTATGGCTGAAGTGGTTAGAAAAGATTGATATATTTTTCGACATATAAAATTTTGATTCTCGCCTTTGAAACAAACAAATTTAGAAGAAAAAAAAATTGAAACAAGAATGATGAAGTTTGAATCTTGTAAAATATTTTATTTTTTGATCCTGCTGTCAAACTTTTAAAGATTACTTTTCATCCTGCTAGATTTTTTTTTTTTTGGGAGTCTTGCTTGGAACATCCTCATGCTCACCTGATTAAAGCTTGGTTTCATTTTGTGTCATTAGAATCTCGTAGAGTTGTAGACCATCTTGCCTATGGTCACATGGTGTTTTTTTACTTTTTTGTTTTTTATTGTGGATAGCTCATATGTTTTTTGTTGGGCGTGCTTTCCAGCTTCGACTTTTTTAAGGGATTGGTGAGGAAGAAAGTGGAAGGAAAATGATCCCGTTGGATGACCTTTTCTCTTTTATAAAAATTTCGAGTGCTCTTTGGTTATCCTTTGTTTGATAATAAGGATATATTGTTCACTGGCTTCCTTTTAGGCCTGGGCTTGGCTGACTGTTAAATCACAAAACAGTCGTTATCATTAAATGAACGTAATGGGCCTTTAATACACAAAAAAATAATAATAACGTGCGGGGGCGGTCCATTTTCCTAAGGCCTTGAAGTTGGAACCATAAGTAGCTTCACCAAAAAAATTTCAGATGCGTGGTGAGTTTTAGGCGGGTGCAATTGCGTTAAGAAAAAGGAGAGCAGAATCCGCTTTACAGCCGATTTTAATGTCATGCTTATAGTTGTGAATGCGTTATCCAATCAAAATTATATTGACAATATTCTTTTCAATCAAAAAGGATAAAAATGTTGACAATATTCCTCATTTTCTTTCTGGGAGGATAATATCATTACGTTGTGAAGCATCTGTTGTGAGTTACCCGAAAAAAAAAGGTCTGGACGTTGGGGCGTAATATATAGATAAGTACGCCAAAAAAATCTGGAAATTGTATGTGGACCGATTGGGACCCTCACCTCTTTGAGATGATCTTAGTGCGCAGCCTTGTTCCTCTGTTGGATTGACCATACACTATTCAGTTATTGATCTCCGTTTATGGAAGGTATCAAAGGTGATTGGCAAATTAGGGTGTTCTTTATGTATTTGTCTCCGTTTTATAATAAGTGTCATATTTAGTTTATTTTAAAAAAGTAAATAGGATACTTATTTTTAGACAGGGAGTATATCTTATGTTGGTTACGAAGCTAGGAGCCTAGGAGCAGCATTGCACGAGATAAGATATTTCACGGCAGGTGGTCCATCATTTGTAGAAAAGGGGCCAAAGGCTGCACATGAATTATTGTCACATTCGACGAGCTTTGGTGTTACTACTTTTGTTGGGGCCAATTATTTGCGGTACTGTATTGAGGCTCATCAATACGTATTGGTGCATATTTATATGACAAGTGTAATTTATTTGCAGACCTACTACACTGATCCATTAGCAATGGCATAACTATATAAGCAGGGCTAAATCTTTACCAAGATGCGGGAAATGATAACTGATAGTTACGTGGATCCTTGTAATTTTTTTTTTGGATATGAGAGGTATATTAATTTTCAAAGAAGGTAGATTAATGTAACCATACCTTAGTTCTGTGTTTTGTCCTTAGTTATCAAGTACTCCATCCAATATTAATAGCTACAATTGAAAAAGTAGTGATTATTATTGAATGGTAAACCCACAGAGTTTTTTTTAAAAGTATTTAACTATTTAAATAAAATAAAATAAAACAATTAATATGGAAGAAGCTTTTATAAATGTAGGACAGAGGAAGTACATTTTTGTTCAGATAAAAACACTGCATTGAGTTCTATTTTTAAGTGTTGTAATATTTATATTAATAATTACATT
This sequence comes from Saururus chinensis, assembly GCA_035235625.1. NCBI lineage: Eukaryota > Viridiplantae > Streptophyta > Magnoliopsida > Piperales > Saururaceae > Saururus > Saururus chinensis. The sequence goes on along the minus strand of CP141140.1, from coordinate 12,513,665 downwards.
AATGTTATACACCTTCCATCCCGATTAATAGTTCTATTTGAAAAAATAATATTTTTTATTACATGGTGTAATGTGCAACTAAACAAATGATGTTTTATTAAATGGTGGAATTTGCAACTAATAGATGGGGAAATAACTTCTCATATATTTAAAATACTTGTCACGAAAATTGAGCCAAATAGAGCTACTAATATGGTACTAACTTTTTTTTTTTCTAAATGGAGCTATTACTATAGGATTAAAGGGTGTAGTATTCTATTATTAAATTATTAACACCTTATCAGTTAAAAAGATCTACTCTATTACACATTGAATTGTTTTATACTCTTTGTGGCAATACTATTAGTATTGTGTTTGTTTAATTTTTTAATAATGTGTGGCATTGTTGTGTTAATTAATTCTCCCTCTATCCCATATTAATAGCTACATTTGAAAAAAAAAATAGTGATTTTTATTCAATGTTAGAAATTTACAATTAAGAAAAGAAAAAATAAGCTCATAATACTTTTTTTTAAGTACCTAACCACTTAATTTTAACAAAATAGAGTGATTAATATGGAACATACTATTTTGCTAAATGAAGTTATTGATTTAGGACCGAGGGAGTATGGTTTAGTTACTTATGTTGTGACTCTATGTTTAATTGCTTTTTCTTGAAAATATTATAATAATTTTTATTAGTTTCAATATATTAAAGATTTTACTCTTATCTCATAGTATATCTAATGTATCATCAATACATTGTTAGAAGTGGGTATAGTGTATATGGGTTAAGAATATCACATCGCATAGGAAAATGTGATGGTGTTAGTATATAAGGCATAAGTTTGGCCTTTCTAGTTAGGCCTTTGGATTTCTCCACATTTGTGGGGAAGCAACATGTTAGACCTATATACTTGGGTGGGTTAACCTAAACGCGCGCGTTGTCACTAGCAGGCTTGTTTGAAATTTAGTTTTCTCTTAACAAGTCCGGTTTTATTTTCACCAAAATGTGTTTGTTAACGGACGATGCATCCGTTTGAATGGGACGGATTGTTTTTAACGGGATTTATAGAAAATATTAAAAAAATATTTTTTGCATAACCTTTTACCTATCTTTTAAGTGAGAGCATTTCATAATGTGGTTAGTTGCATGCGCTGTGTGAAGGTGATTATACAGTGTAGGTTGATCATTTTATTTTGGCAGGTAGACGCTTAAGTGTATCCTAAGAACTAGTAGTAAAGGCGAATTTTGTCTTTTAAGGATAAAACATTTAGCTTGATTTGATCATATTTTCCCATGAGTTTCTTTCATCACAACATTAACAAAGATATGAAAATAACATACGTGGTCACTGTTGCAACCATAAATACGTGTAAAACCTTCTTTGCCAATTTAGGACCATCAGAGAGACGTGGAGGAATCCACTTTTTCTTTTGACGTATCATGGACTTTTGAGAGACAGAAGATTGAATCAAAAGCCTTTCGTAGAATTGTTTTCATTTCTTTCCGGGACAGTGGTTAGATTTGATCCTCAGAAGTAGTAGTCGATCCATCCTCGGATCCTCCGCAGACCATTATCAATGAAAAATAAAGAAAATTTGTGGAGGACTTGACCAGCGACGAACCCTATCTAAGATCTTTGTGGAAAATGCCACTACGATTTGTGAAAGAGTCGTGTGAGCTGGCAGCTCTACAAAAAAAAGTCTATTGATCCTTTGATTTTCCAAACAGTAGCTGAAGATCATGCTCTGGAATATGTATTTGCCTGATAAGACACAACGAAAAGAAACATGTTTGCAAAAGATCTCTGAAAGCTCAAGGGAACCACGAATTGACCCTATCTTTCGGAATTTTGAACGTTTTTTTCTTTCTTTTTAGGGCCAGAAAGATGCCCACTTGGGCTCTAGTTTTGGGGCGACTCGGACTGAGTCTTGTGACTCTTGTCATTCGGTTTGTCGGAGTGGAATCTTGACTCGGTCAATAGCTCGATGCGAACCTTAATCTGCTTCGATGCCACTGAATTATCGCTACCATATGCCAAGGATGGGGCCTCATTGGCACCCCTGTTACGAGCACTCCAGCATTTCAACCAGAGATTAGTCTGTCTGAATCACAATGCCAGTTAGTCGATTAATAATAAGCCCTTAACTTGTCCGCTGAGTTTCTGTCTGTTCTTTTCTTGCTTAAGTATTAAACCTAGTTGATAGCACCACGTGATGTTGTGTGGGAGCGACATCGACTGCTGACCATGCGGAACATGTTCATCAGCACCCCTCATCTAAGCAAAATGCTGGCCATTCTCATTAATCTAGTCATCTCATCCTCCTAAAAGTGGGTAGCATGACAAGGGCAGCATTACTTTAAAGTTTTTTCAGGAAAAAAAAAAGGCCAAGAGGAGGTCCTCAATGTAACATGCAGAGCACAAAATGCACCAAAGCAAATACAGTGCAAGTTTCTGTTGTTTTTGGAGTTTTATATGGTTCAATAATTTGCTGGTTTGGAGACCTGAGCAGAAGGGGAAACATGGGCTCGCCCGCTCCCTCTCGTTCTTCCCGTGCTTGTCGGCCGACTGTCACGTTTGAGCAACATCCCCCGCCTGCTTACTTCACGTGCCTACCCTCTTTCTTTCCCTTTAACTTCACCAGTTGGTCGCACTCATCAGTCATTTCCCTATTGTCACATAAGCATCAGCATCAATACATAATGGAGCAAACCAGTTCAAAAGGCATCGATCCCTGGTTGTCATTACTCATTACACACGTATGCTAGTGAATATGGGTCCATCCCAGTGGAGATATGTCAATCTTTTGTCTAGGTTACTCTCATTTGCGTGGTTAGACAGTCAGCACCCCTAGATACATGTCCTTTGGTAGGGCACGTCCTGCTCGTTGATCATGCCTCACTGTCCCACCCGTTTGGGATAGAATTACATGAGAAATATCTATTGAATGGGTCCAGCAACTATTTCAATATGGTGCACTCTGTTTTTTATCAGGGTGCTGAAATCTGAAAAGTGAGTTACAGGGTTGTCTCCTAAAAATACTACACTACCACCCTCCAAAGTTATTGTTGGCAAATCGCCTATAGTTGTGGGCTTCCATTGCATAAATGACCCAGGGTATGAGGAGAAGTTTGAACCACTAAACTTCTAGTTGTAGAAAGCACGTGAAGGGGTCCTCATGAATGTACTCCCTCCCTAGTTTTTATTTATTTTTTTTAAATAATTTAATTTGTTATTAAATAGTGCTATTGATGTGGGAAGGAAAGAACATTAAAATTGATGTGGAAATGCATTTACGTTTGAACCAAAGAAATTTATAAAATAACTAGCTTCTAGCTAGCATCTATCTGTTTATGCTTCTAGAAAAGGTTGAATTGTTTTGGGTGTGACTAAATTGGTTCAAGGGCCGACTGCGCGCCATCCAGAAAACCACCGACTCGTACTAAAAAAATGACAGTGGAACCTATTAATAAGGATGAGCCTACCTAGCCCGCACTTAGTGTTGTTGCCCTTCCTGCAGTTACTTTGTTGGTGAGCCCATTTTTATGAGGGAGGCCCACTCACCTTTTTAATATATCAACATTACATGAATGGCTAAAGTTTTATGAAATTAAATAGATAAATCTCACTCATGGAATGAACCCAAATTTAATTGTCTCCATCAACAAATGATATTGTTAAATCCTTAATGGACCTTACTTATTTTGTATCAATAAGGGTCCTAATTAGAAAATGTAATTTCAATAATTAATTTAAATATAAGATATGAATGATGTAGGAAGGGTGCCCACGTGTTCAAATTTGCCCCTAATTTGTTGGCTCCTATTTTAGATAGTCCACTTCCAACTCCTCGTGATCACAACTTCTACCAATATTATAAGCTCTCACATCTGAAAAATAAAAGTTAGAGAAGGCAAAAGGGTAGCCTACATTCAACCTTAGGGTACTTTCTTCCCTAAAAAAGTTTGCACCCTTCACATGACAAAACTGTTCAACTGTGATTTAGCAAATATAAAAAACAAAGTTCACTATTGGACTGCTAAAGTAAAACGCGGCATTCATACTAGCATACTCAATTCTTGACATTTTACAGAGTTTCGCTTTATCATTTTATTCCACCATTTCCATTCTCGTTGCTAAGAAACTCAAAGATAACCACAAAATAAAAACTTTTGACATTTATTTAGCAATATAGTGAATTGATTATGATTGGGAAAAATATGTTCAAATGGTAACAAGTTATACAAAGGGCCCAAAAGGTAAATAGAATGTATCCAGATATTTCTTAGTTAAATTTAGGTTTTAACTTTCTTTTCTACAATCGAAGGGATCATAAGTGTGTCTCATTTTATGTTATCTTTTCTCATAGTAATTAGGTGGGTAGAGTGAAAATATTAGTAAATAAAGTAAAAAAGTTAATGAATCAGCTTCCTTACATATCAATTTTTTAAAATATGGACAATTTATTTGAGGTAGACGAGGAACAGATATCACTTTGTTTACGTGTTTCTTTTAACAAAATACATTGCAAAATTTTCTATCCAATGTCATCCACGTAGAATGGGGCTCCATTCTGCCTTCTTTCCCTTTCTTCTTGTATGCCGCGGCCAGCCCCGACTTCTAAATCATGAGGAAGCTTGAAAAACATGATAATCATGTAAATGCTTAAATTTAATGACTACAAAAAAGTCTTTAAGTAAATAAACTGCAAATAAATTTTTCCAAATTTGATCCCCTTCTCTTGGAAAAGCAAGTTGCAAATGAGCGAGTTTAAAGAGTCTGCCTAGAACAAGCTTAAATTGGCGCATTATTCAGCTTTGGCTCAATTTATATGAGTAATGCTTAGTCTTTAACCCACATTTCAATTCTAAATTAATGGCTAAATTTTGATGAGATTAAATGGTTGGACCTCATATATAGGGGTGACCTCAATTTTAATAACCCTATCATTAAAGAAGACTTTTAAATCGCCATAGGTCTTATATCTATTTTACCCCTTTAAGGACCAAAAAAAAAAAACGCAATTCCTAAACTTGATTTAAAGAAGAAACTAAAATTTGTGCAATGGAGGGTCCCATGTGTCCAGAGGGGTTAAAATTTTGTAAAAAATTTGTAGGCCTCTAAATTTGCCCTCCTCTGTATATTAGTCTAACCTTCTACCACCGTTGGAAGAAAGACCCACGAGTAAAGAATTCAGCTTAGAAAAAGGTCATATAAATTAGCTGTGCTACATTTTTCCAGCGATGAATTCGGTGTACAAGTGAAGTGACAAGTTTACTAAGTTGTTTTTGGATGAATGTATAACTAATCAAGCTTAATATTTCTGTTTGGAAATTAATATTTATATTCTATTTTTTTTAAAATACTACTGTCTTTACAGTAATATAAAATTTATATTTTTTTATCTAATCATAGGTGATATAAGGCCTGTATAAAAAACAGAAGACGAATATTACTATTTTCATACAGAAGCCATGTTTTCAACCACACAATACCCATTCATTGGGCAGCACGTGCTATCTGATCATGTTCAACCCGAAATGGCTCCGGTCAAAGTCAAAAGCCGAAAGAAACGCAACGCAAACGTGAGGGGTAGAGTACTTTCACGGTTTTACCCCTCTTTTTTCTCGTTTCACTTGACCACCCACCGCATCCGACAGTGACCCTTCGTAAGCGCGTACTTCCGTCTGGTTCGTTGACACGGATGATGAGGCGGCCCTCCCTCCTCCTTCTCCTCCCACAGTGCGGCGGCCGCCCTTCCGCCCCCTCGGACTGATGAAATGTGTCCTCTTCTGGAGCTTGTCCACCAGATGCCTTTGCTTCAGTTTTGGCCTCGGCCGGCCCGCCATTTCCCACAATCCACATCCTACTGAATTGTGAGGAGAAAGGCATCGAATCTTCTTCTTCCCTTCGCCCTTTACTGTACCAGATCCCGATTCGTTCAACGTTGCCAATTGACTAAAACAACAACGTACCCTTCTGTAGTCTGTACAATCGTGATCATTGTATCCCCGAATAAATTTTGAGGAATTAACTAAAATAGACTCTACTTATTTTATGCTATTTTTTTATTACTTATTTAAGTACATTTTTGCACATGTTAATTATTAATTTTAAAATGTGTAACACTAAACAACAACATTATCTTAAATCTTCATTTACCTCTGATAGAAAACACTATTGTGAGATAAATCTTTAGCACAATCTTCTCTTATGTGTCACCTCTACTTCCCCAATCACATCATTTTCCTCTGTACCATTCTCCTCCCTCACAACATCATCCTCTTCAACAATATTTTCTTCTTCAGTACTCCTTTCCAGCAACCTTCTCTTCTCTGTGGTCAATTTTATGCATTGACCTTAGTTTAGGACTTCATAGTTGTTTTTACTCTTCTTCTTAATCTTAGTAAAATAGTGAGCCACCTTCTTACTTGTTTGAAGATTAATTGATTTCTACCGTGTAACTTCTCATCTGTAGAAACAAAAAAATTGGAACTGAGTAATGACAAACTTGAAATTAGTTTGAAGCTATTTAAAAATATTATTATTTTTATTTATAAGCACCAGTTTGAAAAATAAACCCACAAACATCATAAACTTCTTTAAAAGAAAAATAATTTTATTTTATTTAATTTTCAGCTGCCAAACTTATAAAGAATATGCTCCTCAATCTAAGAACAATTATTAAGACCCTCAAACGTTATAAAGAATATGTTCCTCAATCTAAGAACAATAATATGTTATTCATTCATTGCACAACTTTTATCCTATAATTAAGTCCATTTATTTTAAATCCCTACCAATTTCAAGGATTTTAATTTTTTAGTTTGAGTAAGAAGGAGGAGGAGGTAGAGAATAAGGAGGATTGAAAAGGGTGAGGGAGGTGAAGAGTAGAGGAAAAGGTACAGTTTTGTAGTTTCAATCAAGTTTGTATTTCTAGTTTTTCTTTTTCGCAGCTTAGAATTAAGTACAAATAAAACTCATTTTTCTTTTTAAGATGATATTTATAGGTTTATTTTTTTAAGATCGAAGTTTATAAATAAATAAATAGTGTTTTAAAATGAGTACAAACTAGTTTATAATTTGTTGTCATACCTTTTTAAATTTTCTATTAGGAAGTTATACTCTAACAACCACTAAATCCTTAAAACTAAGTTCAATGTGTAGAATTGAACATGAACAAAAGAAGGCCACAGATGATTTAGAGGATTTTACCAATGAAGATAATGTCGTTAGGGAGGATGCGGCTACCAGGAAGAGGAGATTAGGCTAAATATTTCTTCTCGGGCTATGGTTCATATTGGATGTTGACAAAGGTTTATAAGAGGAGAAAATAGTATTATTCTTAAAAATCATATGTTTGGAAGTTTATATGTATAATAATATATTTAGGCAAATAATAAAAAACTAAATTATAGAATAGGCCTATTGCTAAACTTAAGAATCTAGTTTAGAATAGTTAGAGTTACACTTCTAAGTTAGTTATGAACTTAATATGGATTGCCGTGGGTAGGTTCAATGCTTGTGGCTCGTCTATTTTTAAGATCAATGACAACGTAAAAGCCAATATGCACTAATGTGTCCATTATCTGTCTCATAAATAAAAGACCCTCAAACATTCCTTACGCTGGTTTGAATTAGAAACATTAAAAACTCTCCTAAGAGATGGTTAGAGAGAGAACATAATGGATCATAGACCCACTTGGCAGGCCAATGATTAATTTGCTTTATAACTTTTATATGGTCAACATGGATATATGTATGATTGGTAGGTCTGGTTATTCTTATGTTTGTTTAAGTTTTTGATTCTTTTGGCGGCACCCATTTCAAGTTGGCTGGTAGGCATTTATTCTTTAATAAAAAAAGAAAATTAATATTTTTTATAACAAAAATACTTGAAAAATTCTAGTTAGAACTTTAATTACATTTCATAAGTAGGCCTCACATAAAATTTATATAGGCTCAAACTTATCTAGACCGGTTAAAACTCAAAAGTTTTTAAAGTAAAAATGTTATTTTTGTCATAAGACGACCTTTTTTAATATTAGTTTTCACAATAACGCGCATAAAAAAGTACCGTTGCAGAAGGGGTCAACCGTCAATCGTAACGACTCTTCACAAAAATGATATTTTTTTTTATGAAACCAAAGTGATATTCGCGGAAGGAAGAAAATCGTGATTAATCACTACTCACTAGTGCCAAATTTTTTATTAGAAACTCCAAAGTTCGAATGTAACTTTTTCAGATATGAATTAAAATTTGGCTTGTGATGTAACTTGTAATTAATATCGAATCATTATTGCGATGGACAGAATATGCCAGAAATAATTCCAAAATCCAAAGTGCGTCGTTCGCCTTTCCGGTCCAGTACAAGCAAAGCACGCGCTGTCATTTGAGACTCACCGTGATCAGACCCTGTGGAAGATGGTACATCTCAGACGAAGAAGTTGCCGCGTCAACAGAGAACACTCACCTGCGGGCAATGTTTTAAAACCCGGCCCGGACCCCGACCCGGATTAGTGGCTGGGCTGGGTCGACCCGGTTGAACCGTGGGTCGACCCGGGTTGACCCGGGTGATGACGTCATCATACAAAAAAAATTTGCAAGAATTTCCCCGTAACACTAAAATAAATTTAGTTAAACCTGCTTCAAAATCTTATTTAAACCTATTTAACCATTCAAAATATTGTTCGTTTCAACCACATCTAAACCTACACTACTCATTCAACTCATACTTTTATCATAATTAAACACATAAACAAACATTTATAGTTTCAAATCATAAAAAATCATCTACTTTTCACTTCATAATCCATTAGTCCAAATTAAACAACAATTCATTGTCCACACCAATGTTCACCAAACATAAGTAGATAACTCAAATCACACAAAATTCCTTTAAATGAAAAATCTTAATCTTCAACTTCAAATTCCAAATTCCAAATTTCTAAATGTCAAAACCATCAAACTTTGCATTCTTCTTCCAAATTCCCTACAAAAAATATTACATATTAATATAGTAAAAGAAATAAAATACTAAATAAATTACAAGTCATATATAAACATTACCATGCTATAGATGCAATAGCACTACGTGTGTTCCCTAAAGATGCACTTGGGGCTGCTTCCATAGACGCACTAGCACGAGAAGACCCCGACCATGATGTCATTGTATATACACTGTAAAAACTATTACAAGATAAAAATAATCAATCAAACAATTATTTAAAAACACAACCGATAATACACCTTCCAAATTTTTTTGGCACAAACTAATTACAAGTTTAGTAATTACCTAATATAAACAATAAATAAATGCCGGCCAAAATAAATCAACAAAGGTGAAAATGAATTGGCGCTTTATCTTGTTTGTAATTTTCAAATAAACAATTATTTGAAAATGAATCACGGTTTCGATAGTAATTCCGTTAACTTAGCATTATAAAGATCTTCAATTAAATGTTCATTTCTTGAAATTACTACCGGAAGCCAGCAATAATCACAAAAAAAACCAAATTCGCATTCCAAACAGGGAAGGCGTTACCGATAGCACATGCACAGGAGACCAACTCTAAAAAGCATTTTAGCTACTCCAGATGACAAAAAATAGAAAAAACGAAGCGGAGGCTCGGTTCGGTAAATCGGGACTTCGGTTCGGAACTTCGGATTCAAGCAACAAATTTCGGTAGAAGAAGTCGAAACAAGGAAAGGAACCAAATTTCGTAGAAGAAGACGCAAAAATGCAAATACCTGCTTTTCGGCAGTAGAGACGCCGGGAAAGAAGCAGAGACGATGTTCCTTCCGGAAAAGAAAATGCCGACGGCCGGAGATCGAAGTTAGGGTTTTGGCTCCAGACCCTTCTCGAAAACTTCTGCCAGGGAAGGAGCCAACGCTGTGGAAGCCGGAGACGGATTTTAGACAGAGAGGAAGCCGCTGCCCAAATCGCCCAAATTTCCCCATCGGCCGCGACTGTGAGATTCAATCGGCTGTGGAACGGCGCCGGAGAAGATGAGATCACCGGACGGCCGGAGAAGATGAGATCGCCTTTATCAATGGTGGCGGTGCCCCAACTTTCGGCCGGCCGCCGAGCTCCAGATCGCCAGTTGCCACTGTGCACAAATCAAAATGGAAGATGAACAACGCCCGAGCCCCGAGCCCGACGCTTCGACTCGACGATATTTAAAAAAAAAAAAACCGGACCGGACCGGAACACCGGGTTTGCGGTTTAACCGGCCGGGTCACGCTGACCCGGCCGGGTTAACCCAACCCGGATTTTCACTCGAACCGGCCCGTTTTTAACACCGGGTCCGGTTGAACCCGGTCGGACCGGCCGGTCCGGTCCGGTTTTTAAAACACTGCCTGCGGGCGCTGTGCATGTGACCCGCGTAAATGAGTCAGCCGCGGGAGACGATGATTGATGACCCTCGTGACGCGAACGTCCCACGAAGACACCCGACACCACGTACGTACGTTAGCGACCGGGTCGAACGAACGTCGTCGCGTCTCACGCTCATGCATCTCGTCGTATACCCTCCCCGTCGTTGCGAGGCAAGGCAAACGGGAGAGATGGGAAGCTTAGCATCCATCCAGCCAACCAACAAGGAGGAGATTTTATAAGTACTATAAAATAAAATAATATATAATAGTCTTTTTAAAGAGGGGCACGAGGGGCCTCGATTCGTTCGAGCCCCATACGAAAACGAAGCTCCCAACCGCCTTTGTTTGTTTTTCCATACACGGATACACCAACGCCTCTTTTGGTCTTTCATTCCCCTTCCCCTCCAACTTGAACCGAGCCGGCTCTCCCGGCGTCGGGACGGCCGGGACCCGGCTCCCCGCCCGCGCTCTTGTCGGTTTCGTGTCGTGCCGGATTTCTCGGAGCACCTTATAACATCGTGGAACCTCATCGTTCCTCATTTTCCTTCTTTCTCGTCATTCCTCGCCTGCCCCGCGCCGCCCCCACCGCTGTCTTTCCCGTCCAATCCAATAGGTCGACACTCCTCTCTCTCTCTCCACTTCGCTTCCTTGTGCAATCCGATCGAACGAAATAATTAAATGTTCGGTATCGGGGCCGATTTTTCCGCAGATCGCATGCAAATGAAAACGGCCGGCGCGCCGCCGGAGGTCAGCTGATCGCCGGGCCCCTTACCTTGATCGGGATTGGATTCACTTTGCACCTTTACGTCCCGTCTCCTTCGTGAATCGTGGTGTTTTTTGATGCATCCCTTCTGCTGTGTCTCCACCCTACCCGTCTCCGAGCAGACGCCGCCCACGCCCCAGGACGCTCCGTCGTCCCTGCCGGACTTCCTTGACATGGCCCCCCCTCCTCCTCCGTCTTCATCTGCCGCCGTCGCCTCCGCCTCCACCGCTGCCTTTCGATCCAACTCCTCTTCCCGTGTCCGCGACTTCTCGCCGCAGCAGCAGCCGTCCGTGGACCTAGCCAACGGCTTGTCGTACTCCCACTCCCATCCGCGGCCTCGCCCCTCCTCCCTCCAGTCGGTTTCGGTGGACCTCTCCTGCCGGTCCCTGGTGCTTCACGACCAACCCTACCTCGACCCCCGGGAGGTCAAGCTCAACGACATCGTCGGAAACGGCATCTCCGGAATCCTCTACAAGTGGGTCAATTACGGGAAGGGATGGCGTCCCCGCTGGTTCGTCCTCCAGGACGGCGTTCTATCCTACTACAAGATCCACGGCCGGGACAAGATTGAGCTCAATCAGGAGACCGACAAGGGCTCCAAGGTGATCGGCGAAGAGTCCATCAGGCGAATTTGCCGCCGTGGCAATGGCCACTCCCAGTTGCATCGGAAGCCTTTTGGGGAAATTCACCTCAAGGTTTCATTTTAATTGTGAAATCTTCATGTTCGATCGGGTCGGTTGATCCTTAATAGATCTTATTATTGATGAAATTCACATTCAATCTCATATATTTCAGGTTTCGTCGATCCGGGAGAGCAGGTCGGATGACAAGAGGTTCTCAGTATTCACGGGGACGAAGCGGCTACACCTTCGCGCGGATGCGAGGGAGGACCGGGCGGCATGGATGGAAGCCTTGCAGGCGGTGAAGGACTTGTTTCCGAGGGTGTCAAACAGCGAGTTGATGGCACCTGTGGATAGTCTTGTGGTTTCTACGGAGAAACTTAGGCAGAGATTGTTGCAGGAAGGACTCAACGACGCTTCCATTCAAGATATCGAGCAGATAATGCGAAACGAATTTGCCACATTGCAGAATCAGCTAGTGATACTGAAGCAGAAGCAGCTGCTCCTTATTGATGCATTGCGGCAGCTAGAGGTAAGAATGAGATGATTTAGAAACATTGAAAATTTTGAACAAATGAACTTGTAAATCTCAATTTTAATTACTTCATGCAGTTATGTCAATTTTCTCTAGTATAATGCTTTTCGGATGTTGTTGGACTTGCATTTTCTTTCTAAAAAGAGAAAATGTATTTTATTAAAGAAGAGAAAATTGTAAAAGGACATCGTTGTTTGATAAATTCCAGTTTGAGCTATAGTTGTTACAATTAAAGGCTTACCTTTCAGAAGTGGAATTATTATAAATGCTCTGATGCTCGCCTTTTCTACTCAACGAAAGTGGATGTCAAATTTGAATGCCATTTCGTTTCTTGCTAATATCTTGAAACAATCACGAGAAGACCAATGATCGTCATTGTCATTATTATAATCATCATGGTTATGATTCACCTTTCCATTTTTTTGGGATTGACTTCATGCATGATGGTCATCGGAGAAATATTGATGTGCTCATGCTTTAACGCAAATCACATGTCAAAATAACTGGCTTGTTTTTTTACATCAAAGCATGACAAAAAGAATTCTATCTTGAATAATTTTTAATATGACACAATTATGTGGCGTATGTAGTAACTTAATATCTTTTTCATGGAAAATGATTATCACACTTTAATATATTAAATAAAGTTTTCTTTGTAGCTTCTGCAAATAGTTCTAATTGGATTAATAGTTCAGTTCAATTTGATGCTTTCTTTATTATGTGAGTTTCATGAAGTGAAGAATGTGAGGAGACCTTCTCTGATGTCAGTCTGCCATGCCAATGACAAAAAAACAAAAAAAAAACCGTGGAACTCATTTTAAGAGTCAATTTGTTTTCATACCTCTCTGCTCTTATATACGTAATGCCGTGAATAAATTAAACCTCAGCTGGCTATTATTGTATTAAGACAATAAAGCTAAGCTTTTCCTTTTTTTTCTAAAAAAAATTCATTGTCCTTGTCGAGAAGTTGCATTTGGTTTAATAGTTTACTGAAGAGGTATGTTTTGAAATTGTTTTTATGTAGACAGAGAAAGTCGACTTGGAGAATACACTTGTAGATGAGAGTCAAAGACAATCTAAGGAGGATGAGGTTTCTTCCAGCAAGCGACAGGACAAGTCTAGTGGTATGATGATGGTCATTGTTATTGAAGAGCAATATGATCCATTTATATATGTAAATATCTCAATTGTTTTGAATACCACAAATTTTTCTGTTACCAAATGCAGTGATTATGGGTGGGACTTTGTCATTGCTTTTCCAAAATAACTATTTTATTGCTTTTCCTATATTTTTTTCTGGAAGAAACTTCAAATCTTTTTGTTACCTTTGTTAAACATTGGAGAGATTATTTCCTTTATTTATAATATGTAGTCAAAATAGTGATGTACTGAAGAGTGTTAAAATTTTTACTCTCGGATGTATGTATTTATAAATGTACACGCAGCATCCTTAACACCATGCTATTGTAAGATATTTTTTCTAAGTAAAAAAAAATATTTGAATTATAGGCACATTTTTTTTTTATGATGATTAGCATTTTAATTGGCATTGAGTTGTTTTGTTTTAGTACTTCTTACATTGTTCTGCATGGATCATTTGTATTCGTTTTAGATTTTGGGTAGATTTTCTTTTTGAACACCCTTTTTTCAGAAGGAAGTCCGACGGATTCTGATGATGACAATGATCGACAAGATGCTGCTGAGGAAGAGACAGATGAAGAAGACAACACTTTTTTTGATACTCGTGATTTTCTATCATCAAGTTCATTTAAAAGCAGCGAGTCAGATTTTCATAGGTCTTCTTTTGACTCGGATGAAGAAGATTCGTATTCGTTTAGGTCCGAGAATGGGATTGATGCTTCGATGAAATCTGTGGGGTTTAACTTTCCTTATGTGAAACGAAGGAAGAAGCTTCCAGAACCACTTGAAAAGGAGAAAGGAGTCAGCTTATGGTCTTTGATCAAAGATAATATTGGGAAGGATCTTACTAAAGTCTGTCTTCCTGTTTACTTTAATGAGCCTCTATCATCTTTGCAGAAGTGTTTTGAGGATTTGGAATATTCTTTTCTTTTGGACCGGGCGTATGAGTGGGGAAAAGGGGTAAGTTTTATCAGCTTATATTTATGTTATTTAAGAATATTTAAGACAAGTACTCCTGTAAAAATGGTGATTGTGGTAGCATTTCTTGTTTTATGTTCTTTTTACCTCTATCCTGGAGTCATTTGAATTTTGTGTTGTGGTTATATGTATTGATGAGGAGTAATATATTCTCTCCGTCCTAAATTAATAGCTCCATTTGGCAAAAATAATTGTTCCGTATTAATAGCTCCATTTGGCAAAAAAAATTGTTCCATATTAATAGCTCCATTTTGTTCAATTTAAGCAGTTAGGTGCTTAAAAAAGATATCATAAGCTTATTTTCCCTTCTCTTAGATTTAGGTTTTCACCATTCAGTAAACACTAATATTTTTTCAAGTGTAGCTAATAATATGGGATAGAAGGAGTATTAAATATTGTTACCATGATATTACTCCTGTGAAACTACTCTAAAGTGAATATGTATAGAAAATTATGCAAATTTTAAAACTATTGAAAATGACTTTTCTGCCTAGATAGTTGAAAGTGACCATTATTTTTTGCTATGTTCATCTTGTTTTGCAATTCTTTATAAAAGAAAGATAAATTTTAGAGTTAACATTGACAAGTAAATAATTGTTTATAAAATGATAAAAAAAGTTCATCAACAGTAAATAAAAGATTATTGTAAGTGTAGTGTTTTCTCTGGGAGTCGAGAAGAGGCATCTACATGAGATTGGTATCGAGATGAGTGAGTTGGAAGACGATTTTGTATTATGTTGGATAATCATTGTAGAGATACTTTAGGCATAGCTCCCCTAGGTTGGGATGTTTTCTCATGTGCTGAGGAGATTGTGGGCGACCATTGTGAGGAGATGTGATCATTTCCTTCTACAGGTTCCCAAAACAAGGAGTGGAAATCAAGAAAGTTTGCATAGATTTAACAGAAAAAGATGTATTGATGTATGAGTTGGGAGAAACTTTTAATAACAGAACAGAGTGAATTTTATCTTGTTTGGGGATGTGATGTCTATGATTGTGAGGACAGTTAACTATCCCTTCTCTATGTGCTTAGCATGCCTGGTTGGCACCCAGCCTTAGCCTGAACTCTGAAGTATTCACTTGACTTGATGCTTGGTCATTTTCAGCCCTGCCTCTAGTGATATTTTGGTCAATTAGCTCTTGGTTCACCATCCTAGTCAAGTAGTATTTAGGTGACATTAGGCTTGAAAGTAGGTTTGTTTGAAACATAATTGTCCTAGAAAATTGCCTGAATTATGAGGCCTTTGGCGGTCGATTTTTATCTTGTGCTAAAGAGATAGAAGATGTGTATTTGTTTATATATCCACTGGTTCTTCTGTTGGTTAATGAGAAAGTGCACATTGTAGTGCTTTGGGAATTATAGGCAAGTAATGGAGAATAATGCTGCAATTTGTAGGAATTTTAAATTTAAGGAGAATGCCATTTTAGTTTGTGTTGGTTGAAAAGAAGTTCCCATTGGAGTGCCTTGGGAATCATAGGCGAGTTCTGCCAAAATAATGTCTCTGTTTGTAGTAAAATTAAATTTAAGGAAGATGCCATTTTTGTGTGTGGTGAATATGCTATGCCATTCAGTACTGTTCCATGATTATTTTCCTTTTTACCGTCTTATGTACTTACCCATTCTTGTAATTGGAACAAGTTTTTTTAAAGCATTACTCCAACCTTTTTTTTACTGAGTATTCTCCACTTCATGGGCGTTTCTAGGGCAATAGTCTCATGAGGATTCTTAATGTGGCTGCATTTGCTGTTTCTGGATATGCTTCTACTGAAGGAAGAAATTGCAAGCCTTTTAACCCTCTTCTTGGGGAGACATATGAAGCTGATTACCCAGACAAAGGCCTTCGCTTTTTCTCCGAGAAGGTTTGTTCCTCTTTATTATTTTTTACTTCTTGTTAATTTTTTTCTGAGGACGGTTTTTTTTCTCTTCAAATCAAATTTATTTTAGAAAGTTTTAGTTTTAGCATAAAGCTCAAATATACTTAAAGCTGTTTTAAAAAATGGTTTTAAAAATGACTTCGAGTTCAAGTCAAGCTTGAGTCGAATCGTGTCGATTTGTTTTAGCTTGCGAGTTGGCTTAATTTTGTAATTAGTGTTTACAATATTATTATCTATACATTATTTTAGTAAATAGATGTAAATATTGTGACTCTTAATACATCAACCCAATTTATACCTTGCTCATATTCAAGGTATAGATTAAAAAATCAAATAAACTATTATTAACTTAATTTTCTAATCCCACACTATTAATACAGGATAGAAAGATTATTATATGTATGTTTTAATTAGTTTGAATTTATAGAATTTAAAAAATGGTCCTAATTCTCATGTGATATGTTTTACTTACATCATACGTGAAAAAATTGAAAAATGATACATATTATGAAAGGAGTTGAAATGCGGAAGACATGAAATTTATATATAATTACTATTAATACAAGCTTTTCTCAAGCTTCAAGCTGAGTCGAACGAACATAGCTCATGATTAAGCTTGGCTTGATTAATTTTGAGTTCAAGCTCAAACTCAAGCCGAGCCTAGTTGAATGCAAGTCGAGCTTACTTTAGCACCCTAATACAGGATATAGAAGTTGAGAGAGAAATTTAAGTCAAAGCTCACCGTTATTCTTTTTGCTAGTTATTTGAGTTTTGACTTTCAAATTATGAGATTGTGCTGTATGAAGTCTTTGGAATTTCATCGCAAGTGAAAGGAAATTTTCTTCTAAAAATGACTAAAGCAAGTGATTTTATTCGTTTTTGGTTAGGCTGATGTATATATTAGATGCATTTTGATATAATTATAGAAGTTAATCAAATGGCTTGAATGCTGACAGGTTAGTCATCACCCAATGATTGTTGCATGCCACTGTGATGGCACGGGTTGGAAATTCTGGGGAGACAGTAATTTAAAAAGCAAATTTTGGGGTCGCTCAATTCAGGTTGATCCAGTTGGAACTCTTACTCTTGAATTTGATGATGGGGAAACGTTCCACTGGAGCAAGGTTTGGATGTCTTGGTTTTTTTGCATTTCCCCCCTTATCTTGTCAGTTTGTGGTATTCTGTTTTTTTATTATCCTAAAAACCATTGTTTGAACTTTTATATTAGGTTACCACTTCAATTTACAATCTCATTTTGGGAAAGCTTTACTGTGATCACTATGGAACCATGCGTATACAAGGAAACCGTGAATATTCTTGTAAGCTCAAGTTTAAGGAGCAGTCCATCATAGATCGGAACCCTCACCAGGTGAAGTTCAGGCATTTTTCTATAAAAAAATTCTTGTCGTATCCCCCCCCCCCCCAAAAAAAAAGCCATATGAGTTTGTTTTTGAAGAGTTAAGAATTTTAAGACCGTAAGTGTAGGTGCACTTCCTTCTTAGGGGACAGATTTGGGTGCATGACTCACCGTGACCTTTTTTTTTTGCTGTTGCAAATAGCAGCAGTGTGTTTAGTTAAATTATGAGTATTTTAAAATATTCCTTTTTTTAATTTTCTGGTGGTTTCTTTATTGTCTATTAATTGAGCTGCACATGTGCTAAATTGGCAAGAAGTATTAAAGCTTTTTACGGCACTTTATTTGTTGACCTGGTAGTTTTAGCCGGTTTACGATTGTTAGTTTATCTGCATTCAAGTTCATTCAATGGAGTGTGTACTGTGTTAATTGTTTGAAACCTTTTCGATTTGCAGGTGCAAGGCATAGTGCAGGACCGCAGTGGAAAAACGGTGGCCACATTATTTGGGAAGTGGGATGAGAGCATGCATTATGTGCTGGGAGATTGTTCTGGGAAAGGTAAAGGACTGGAACATTTGTCTGAGGCCCGCCTGCTATGGAAAAGAAGCAATCCCTCTGATTACCCAACTAGATACAATTTGACACGCTTTGCTACTACCTTAAATGAACTCACTCCTGGCTTGAAGGTGCGTGTACTTCCTAGCTTTATCATTAATTTGCTGCTTTTATGCTTCTTGACAGAATGTTGACTGTGGATGCCTTTATGAATAGGAAACATTACCTCCCACAGATTCCAGGTTGAGGCCTGACCAGAGGTGCCTGGAAAATGGAGAGTATGAAATGGCAAATGCCGAGAAACTGCGACTTGAGCAGAGACAACGACAGGTGAATACCTTATATAAGGTTCTATGGAAGAGGCATTTGGGGGAATTTAATGTTATTTTCTTGTACTGTGAAATCTACTGCACCCTGCTAGATTGGCATTCAAATACTTTTTAAACGTTTAATTCTAATGAATACCTTTTTTTTAGAGAAAATTTGAAAAAAGAGTCAGAAGAAATGGGTTGATCCTTTTATTTCTCGAACCAAGAGATCCATGAATTGGGATCCTGATGCATGTAGATATGGAAGAGGCATTTGAGAGAATTACATGCTTTTTCTTGTACTTTGTAGGTTGCTGCACCAGCCTAGATTGACACAACTTTTAGTACTAATTGTTAGGACGGTTTGTAGACTTTAAGAGACTGCTTTGACTAGTTAGATTATTCTAGAAGTTTATCTTTTTCGTGCATTTCTCAGCTGTTCTTGGAGTAGGCAGAGTATAATGTTATAGGGTGTATACAAATTTGTTTTTTTAATAACTAATGCTCGTTATTTTCATTGGCTCTGATATGATATCATAACAGGCCCGTAAAATGCAAGAAAGGGGTTGGAAGCCGAGGTGGTTTGCCAAGGACAAAGGAGCAGATACATACCGTTACCTTGGTGGATATTGGGAAGCTAGAGAGCGGAACGATTGGGAGTTATGTCCAGATATATTCGGCCAACTAGCCACGGAGCAAATGCTTGACTGAAAGAGAGCTGCTCACGTAGTTTTCCTCATCGTTTTTCTTTTCTTTTTGTCTTTATTATACTTCCGGGTTGGGTTCGTCAAAAGGCTCGCCATTTCCGAGCGCTTGAGTTGTTCATGAGATGTAACTAGGGCAAATTCAGGTTGATCAAGTGGGATGGAATAAAGAGGTTTCTTTTTTTCGCCTTTTCTTTTAAATTTCCCCCCTTGCTCGGGATTTGTAAATTGTAGTTCTTAGGAAAAAAATTTATGAGCTAATTCTTTGAGGACATCCAGATTGAGATCTAAATGAAACATTAAAAAATTATGTGCTGCTCCTTGATTCCCCCTGATTTTACTTTTCTTGCAATTCTCACATTTCCTCTTGGGAAGGCTAGTGACTGAAATCCACATCACTTACAGGTCCCATTATCAAGTCAATTATAAAAGAGAAGGTCCCATCATCAATTGAACAATTATTATATTTTGCTAGGAAAATCAATTAGACCTTTAACTAAGTATATTAATGTACTTCGATTAAGAAAATTTTTTAGGGACCAACGGAAAATATTGTGCTGATACTGCCTGTGAACTTGTTGACGAGACTCGGGATTTGGACGAAGTATTATTTCTCCATGACATGATCAGGAGGCCCTTGGCGTCTGTCAAACCGTGTCATCCATCTTCGACTCCATTGGAAGCGGGTGACCTCAAATGCACGGCCGCATGCAACTCTCGGCTAGCGGAGCTAGCTAGGCAGGGTCGCTTCCTCGAGGCCCTCCGCCTCTATCGCCACCTCCTACGCTCTGGTCACGTCCCCGACCGCTTCACCTTCCCCTTCGCCCTCAAGTCCTGCGCCGTTCTGTCGCTCCCCTCTTGCGGCTCCCAGATCCACTCCCACGTCCTCAAAACTGGCTCCCTCCGCGACGCCTTCGTCCTCACCTCCCTCATATCCTTCTACTCCAAATCCTACCTTCTTGACTCCGCCCGCCTTGTGTTCGAAAAAATTCCCCATATCGGTAACAATGACAAGAGCTTCCTGGTGCCGTGCTACAACGCCATTATTGCCGGTTGCACTCTCAACTCACGCGTTGCCGACGCTCTATCCCTCTTCCGCCGAATGCGACGGGCGGGCGTCCCCTACAGCTCGGTCACTATGCTCGGCCTAATCCCAGGTTTGGCACTCTCGACCCACTTCAACTGTGGAATGGCCATGCACGCGTGCAATGTGAAATGTGGGATTGACTTAGATAATTCAGTGGCTAACTGCCTAGTGACGATGTATGCCAAATGCGGATTCATGGAACTCGCACGCCGGGTGTTCGACGAGATGCCAAAGAGGGAGTTGGTGTCCTGGAATGCTATGATCTCGGGTTATTCTCAGAATGGGCTTGCCACCTCCGCCTTGGAGCTCTACAGGGAGTTGCGTGCTTCAGGGTTGGAGCCGGACGAAGTGACGCTGGTTGGAGTGCTGGCCTCCTGCTCGCACCTTGGGGCCTGGAGCCTTGGACGCGAAATTGAACTGCAGATCACGCGTAGTAATCTTGAGTTTAACATATTCCTCAAGAACGCACTGATAAATATGTATGCCAGGTGTGGAAAATTGGCACGAGCTCGGAAACTCTTCGATGAGATGCCTGAGAGAAGCCTTGTCTCATGGACTGCTATCATAGCTGGTTATGGGATGCATGGATATGGAAATGTGGCGTTGGGCCTTTTTGAAGAAATGCTAGCGTCAGGGATTTGGCCGGACAGGGTCGTGTTTGTGAGCGTTTTATCTGCATGCAGTCATGCCGGCCTAACAGACAAGGGGCTGGCATATTTCACAAAGATGAAGAGTAGTTATGGACTGGAACCGGGGCAAGAACACTATGCTTGCGTGGTGGACTTGTTAGGGCGCATTGGCCGGCTTAGTGAAGCACTAGAGCTTATAAGGTCCATGCGCGTAGAGCCGGATGGCGCTGTTTGGGGTGCACTGTTGGGTGCCTGCAAAATTCACAAGAATGTTGAACTTGCCGAGTTAGCCTTTGACCGTGTGATTGAGCTTGAGCCCGGCAATGTTGGATATTATGTGTTGCTATCTAATATATACTCTGATGTGAATAATGCGGAGGGTGTGGCAAGGATTCGAGCATTGATGAGGAAGAGAGGGCTTCAAAAGGAGCCTGGGTGCAGCTATATTGAGCACAAAGAGAAGGTGCACCTCTTCTTGGTCGATGATATGTCTCATCCTCAATCTAAAGATATATACAGAATGCTAGATGCTTTAGAAGCCTCTGTAAAGGGGTTTGGAATTACTATATCTAGCGGGAAAAATACGGGTGTACATAGCGAGAAGTTAGCTATTACATTTGGGCTATTGAACACAAAGGGTGGGACGGAGATTGTTGTAATCAAGAACCTGAGGGTCTGTGGAGATTGCCATTTGTTTATCAAGGCTGTCTCCAAGATTGTTAATCGGATGATTATTGTTAGAGATGCCAGCCGATTCCATCATTTTAAGGATGGAGTGTGTTCATGCAACGACTATTGGTGATACTCTCAATTATTTGGCTTCATTGCTATGCTACGTTTCAGCACTCACTGGAAGTACTGTATTCCACAGAAGGTTAGCGGAAATTCCCCTGATGGAAAAGTGCACTTTGTCAAGTGCTAAATTATATGGAACTTTCCTTTCTTCTCTAAGTTGAGGATGTCAGTGGGCATATGAACATTGTTAATTGTCTGATTTTGCCCAGTATGAGCTGGAAAATTTTGTTGGTGCACTGATGCAGCTTTTAATCGATTGACGTGTTGGAGCTAACGGTGGACGAATATTATGTGTAGTCTTCAGCTTGCTAACTAGTTTCCAAACCAGGTCACCTTCCCACTATCCTATGGTCCTCTCCCAAGAGATAGGTTTTTATTTGGCTAGAGCTAGCCGCATAGGGGTTTACCTGGTAAGATTTCGCTGCTTGAAGCTGCCCATCTTATCAAATTGAATTGCCACTATTTGAACTCAAATGAAAACTAACGTTGATGGATGCTCTCATTGCAAAGCTAGGCATGTCGACGAATCGTAGCAATCGCAATGAATTACCTAGCATTTGCAGACTTTCATGTGACAGTAAGGCTATTGGGTCTCTTCACGTCTCGATAGAGGCTTCCTTCAGCAAATGTGGTTAATTGGGCTGCCTAGCCAAAGTCTGCTGCCACCCCTGTTTTAGCCAGCCCATCCCGCCATACACAGTTGGTAAATATCTACGTAGGTGGGCTAAAAGGAGGAGTGGCAGACTCCTCATCCCTCACAAAATTCCTAACGTTATAAGAAAAGCAAGAGGGGCAAACAACTCTCTTTTATGCAGTCAGAACTGTGAATTTCTTTGATTACAACTTTGTTGTATGTATTCTAGGGCTTATGAGTTTCGCTCAAATCTTTATTTGGGGTTTGCTCCTGTTTGTTTCTTTTCTAATTTTTTAAGATTGAGAGAAGCTAAATAGCTATATCCTCCCTCCGCCCTAAATTAATAGTTCTATTTATAAAAAATAGTTTGTACTATATTAATAGCTTTATTTTATTCAATTTAAGTGATTAAATACTTAAAAAAAAATATTATAAGTTTATTTTCCTTTCCCCTACAAATAAGTTTCAACATTCAACAAAAATTATTAATTTTTCAAACATAGCTACAAATATAGGACAGACGGAGTATATTTAAAAGAAATAACTCTTTTCACTTCCAATAACTTGTATTGGTGCGAATCACCTTGTATGCGTTGGGTTGAGAAATCAACATGATTAAAAAGCCCGCTTCATTGTGAAATAAGATATTTTCAAATTGTCATATTCCTCTATGTTTGGTCTGTTGTGTAACGTTTTAAGTCCAACCATGACTTGGCGTTTTGTAGAACATTTTGGCATGTTATGCTGCTTTGTAATGTCTGTCACCAAACGTAAGTCTATTCTTCTATGTTTGGTCTGTTATATATTGTGGGAGATTAGCCGTGAGTTGGCGTTGGGTTGTAGGCTTGTAGCACAATTTGGCATATTATGCTGCTTCGTTGTGTCTCTCAGTAAATGTGCCGTCCTTGAGAAGAAGAAAAAAACAAGAACCGAGTTCCGACTTCAGAGTAAATGTTATTCCAACCTTACAACCGCAGGCAGCATCCATTTAAAAGTATAAGGTAAATTATACTTAAATTCTTTAACTTTTAGTAGGAACACTTACACCCTAGACTTTAAAGAACTGTACATACACCTTTCTTGTTAATAATTATTTTAAAATAGAAAAAATATTTTTATCTATTTAACCATTA
The DNA here is from genome assembly GCA_035235625.1 of Saururus chinensis. NCBI lineage: Eukaryota > Viridiplantae > Streptophyta > Magnoliopsida > Piperales > Saururaceae > Saururus > Saururus chinensis. The sequence goes on along the minus strand of CP141140.1, from coordinate 12,490,193 downwards.
AGGAGCCCCACCACACCCTTATTGTTCTTAGCCCTCTTAATGATGAAATGGATACGAGTATTTTTGTCATTTAAAAATAATTATTTATGACCTCAATTCTCACTCTTTATTTAATATTCTTTGAGGGGCCTGAGATTTTATTGGGAAGGAAATAACAGCGTTCAAAAAAGTAACAATAAATCAACAAAACCAATTATAAGTGAACCACAACTATCTCAGGTAAGTCTCGCAATGGAGTAATCAAAATTAATTAAGAAGTTAGGTGGTGAAGGTTGCGACCTTATAGAAGGTGTATCGGGAGGTGATACCAGTTTCGACGTAAATGCTGAAATGAATAGTAATTAAAAGTACTCCATGGGATTACCCATGTTACAGAATAAGTTGAGTAGTAGTTTTTGGATAGAATTTTCTATGCTTCCTATTGACAGTAGGCATGTTGTAAAGAATACATGAGAACTATTTATTCAAAAAATTTTAGACATACACGTTAGTGCACGTTTACATTAGGGCCTATGATGCTAACGTACATTAGCATGTGCACTATTGATTTTAAATATCAATAGTTTTCTTGTATTCCTTCTTCTAGGTTCATTAGCAATAGAGAGTATAGAAGATGCTTCTTAGTTTTTAAGGTTTCTAAAAAATTAATAATTTCCTCTCTTTTCCTTTGCTCAACATATGACTAGGAAGCTTTGCTTTAAACAAAAAACTTTTCATGTGGAAATGAGTATTTGTGTCAAAATCATAAGAGATTCGAAACAGTAGAAAAGTTGAACCCAATAACCTTTAGGGCCCTAATAAACACTATAAGAATTTGTCAACACCAATTCCCATGAAATTCTCATATTATTTATTGAAGGGAACCCTTTCAATATAATCTCTTGGTATTCTTCAGATACAAGTTGGCCATGGTGACTGTTCATAGTTGAAGTAGAAAGTCAATCAACTACTTCATCCTCCAACACTTTTAATGGTTGCATACCAAAGGGAGGTAAATTCAACTGCATTTTGCTTGGCGAAGTGAAGAGTCCATCTCATAAATATTTTTTAAATATTTTTAAATTTTATTTGAAAGAGAGACATAAAAGAACTTGAATGAAATTTAATAAAAATAAAATAAAATTATTAGAAAAGGTGTTACTTAATTATGTTTTTTATAGAGTTTTTTTTCATATTACCTCGCCGAAGAAGTGAATATTCCATATTCTCTTAGTTTTTAAAAAAATATTATTGAACCTGAACTTATACGATATTTAAAAAAATTTAGACATAAATACCCTTGGGTTAGAGTTTAGGGTTTTATATCGTATAAACCTATTACACAGTCACATTTATACAAAAATGACTACACAGACTGGTGATTTCGATAGTTTGATTAGTAAAAAGCAAATATGCAGTGTGAGTTCCGATTTCTGACCTATCCTACTAGCAATTTCCAAAACCCGATAGTTGATTTCCAAAGTACAATCAGTGAGACGCGAAAAAGCTCCGCAACATCTGATTTTTCTTGTTTTCGAAAGATGTTCATGAAAATTTTCACCTGAAGCGAGTTTCAACCATGAAGTAAGGTTCCATCCGAGTGTATATTGATGTTATCTCAGTAAAGCAGTGAACTTTGGAGTGTAAAAAAATGGATTTTTATTGAATAGTGATACTCACTAGTGAATCACCACCGGTCAATTTCCACCGACGAATTTTGACTGCCACTGGTGAATCCTTCTTACCTGGACGGCATTGCACTCTTCCAGTGTTTATTTATTATAATATATATGAGTAGTGAGTTTATTTAAAACTTAAGGGCAATTTCATCCATAAATAGGGATTATGATACTTGTATTTAAAATCTAAGGAATATAAAATATTTGCTTCTTCAGCCAAGTAATATGAAAAAAACTTTTTTTTATATTAGTATTTAGTTGCTCTCTCTTGAACTTTTCTTTTGGATTATGTTAGGACGCAATGCTCATTAATTAAACCTTCGCACACCCCTCCTTGAAGGGACAAACCTGTCTTTCAGACCTCTTTCTATTTTTAAGTAGATATATCTTAGCTGTAGCAGGACATATACTAGCTATGCAATTTTTTTTTAGGTCCAATTTCAATAATCTGATGCCCAGACGCATCTGGCACCTGCTCCAGGTAATTTATTCTACTCAACAAATATAGCCCGGGCCGAATATCCAATTTCTTGTTCCATAAAATACATGGGGTCATTGATGCTGTTTAGTGTATCGATTAGTCTGTGACATTACAAGATTTCACGCTTTGGAATTATTAACGACAGCTTTCATAGATTTTTTTTTAACAATGTGTACGCAGCTTTCAACTTTGAGGTACTACCACTCATTATCCGCGTATCCGTGAACTTCCTAGGTGTGGTCGCACAAGCTCTTCTTTCTCGTAGACCAAGTGTTTTCGATTATGATCAATAAGTCAGAGAAAAAAGGGAGCCGGCAGTTTGATTATTGACTAGCTTTTGTGCTGTCGTATATGTAGATCACAAGAACGATGAAGCCAATTTGGTTCCCATGTCAAACGTTGCGGGACAAAGAAGTCGTTCGTGAACAGTTTGTATTGTATAGATAGAAGGAATTTTGTTGTAACAGAAACAGCAGAATTTGCAAAATTTTATTCCATGAAGATGGCATAGTTGACAAAAGGAAGGAACCTACGGGTCCCTGACCGTTTTGGTGTCATGGAAAACAGTTTCCAGGAGATGGCTCATGATCTAAAAGCTAATAAGAGATACGATCTGTCGGGCAAGTTATCCAGAATGTTACAGGAGCCATAAAGAGTATGGGCAGCCCTCCTCCTTATCCTCTCTGTCCGTTGATGATCATGAACCTGCTAGTATCTAAAACATACTACAAAATAGCATTGGGGCCATTCTAAAAAATCCCATACAATTCTAGATTCGAAACAGTAGTAAAAGGAAAGTCTCAATGTTACGTATCTATCTTTAGATGGATGCAAACATCTCTTCCGTCACCGGATCAGTCTCACGTAGTATGACATTCAATTTATGATCCACTCTGCATGCGGATGTGTGCCAGAAAAAAGTATCCTATATCTTAAGATGCGAGATTGATCTTTTGCGTCAGGTGTGTATCAAAGGGCGTCAAGCATGCCCCACTCCAAAGCTTGATATGATCATGAGCTTCAACCACTTCCCATGTGAGTTGTTTGGAAATACATATTACTATATGATCTGGAGGATAACCTGTTTATTTTTCTCCAATTTTGTTCATCAATCCATCTAATGCTGGCATTTTAAAAACCAAAAAGAACGTATAATTCAACGTCGGGAGGCCGGTGCAAAGCGCTTGGGTGGTGAAACAATAAAGATCCTCCTGCCATGTGTTTTAAGCTAAATGATTGGGACTCAACAAATTCAGCTGAACTGGGATTCACCTACTAGTTCTTAATCTGCTGTTAAAGAGTTTTTAATCACTATACAATATTGGTTTATGTAGCATGGAGGAATTCAATTATGGAATTGGGATGCGAGCAACCTGATTCTTGTTTACAAAATAGCACCAAGTAAACTTTATAAAAGAATTTTAAATTTCTCCAAGAACTATTATATATATATAACAGAAAAGTAGAAGTTTTTCTATTCATGAACATGAGAATGATGCGGGAATAAAAATGACCAAGTGGTAGTTAGAAGTTTTTCTTCAAAAAACAGAGGACGAGTAACTGAGATTCGTTTTTAGTTGAACGCGAAAAATATCATTATGTACTAACATACATACATCAAATAAGGTGACAATGACTGCAAAAAGGTCTATGAAATGTCTCTATCCACCAACAAATTACAAGTAGCTTAGACTCGTTGTCGAAAGTTCTTTTTTCAAAAAATAAAAACACGAACGTTAGCTGTTCGTGAAAAATATGTAGAAGACGGGTGAAGCCAGATTAGTCTCTAATATAACTAGAAGATTGTTCGAAAAGTGAGATCTAATTTGCCAGTTGAACATTCAGTCGTATGGTCGACAGAAGGAAAATATGAGGAATCGACTCTGGTACATCGAGTAGAGAATGTTCGGGATTTGAGCTAATGTTCGACCTGAATCAAATGTTTGGCTTTTATTCACACATGAATTTGTAAAAACACATGAAAATTTAATCATGGAACAAACTTTGGGTTGCTCTATTCGAAGAATCTTTCCATGTATAGACTCCTTAATGGGATTTAAGGCTTTCTAAGAATAAATAGGTTTATTAACACTAGGATTAAGGTTTTTCTAGTACTTCTAATGCTCTAAGCTTTTACGAGAGAAGGAGAGGCTTGAGAGTTAAGTATTCTGTGTGCTTGTAATATGTTTCTTTACTTTATAATTCTCTCGAATATAGTGAATTGGTTGTTCGTGGTAGTAGGCTTGCAGTTGATCCATGTTTAATCCTTGTGTTTTATCTTTATATCTTTTATTCCATCTCGAACCCCTTTGTGGCGTATATACTAAGAAATTCTCTAGAAGATATGTCTACAAGCTAACATCGAATAGGGTAATTCTATAATTATAGAAATGTGTACAAAATGTAGTTTTAGAACTTTATATAGACTCCAAAAGCACCTTAAGCCAACTTGACTTCTACTTTAGTGGACTTGACTTCTTTAATTTTCGAGTGACTTCATGGTGATTCAAGATTAGCATTACTCCGTAATTGACTTCACTGACAATCTGAGTTAACCTAAAAGGACTCACGAAACTCTTATAGCTAAAGTGACTCCTTGTTATCTAAAAAATAATTTTTTAAACCTAATATATAAATATATGCAGACATTTAACTATCACTACAATAAAATGTATTACTAGCAATGCATTTATTAGCGACTTAAACAAAAGCGTCGCTAAAAGCCACTACTTTGGACGCATAAAAAATTGTTACAAAAAATGAACTATTAACAACGCATAATAATATATATCGCTAATACATCTTTTAGTGACACACACTTAATTAAAATTTCACTAATACTAAACATATTAGTGACATTTTCTAATAAACGTTGCTAATTAGTTACGCTATGAGCGATGCTTTCAACAAGTGTCGCTAAAAGATATTTATTTAAAAAAAAATATCATAACTATTAGCGATGCTTTTTCTTAAGCGTCGCTAATAGTTATGCTAATAAAATGTCACTAATAGTAATAAACTTAAAATAAAAAATAAAAATTTAGAACTATTAGCGACGCTTTTAATTAAGCGTCGCAAATAGCATTGATAATGGTGACACTTGTTTACACGCGTTGCTATTAGCTTTATTAATTAATTTTATTTAATAAATAATTATGTAATAAATAAATATAAAAATAAACTTCTTAAATATAATATATTTTATTTAATATTTACTATTTGTATATATATAATAAATAAATATTATTTTTTTAATAAAAGGCAGTGCCAACAATAGATTAAACTTTCACTATTTATATATAATATTTTATTTCTTAATTTTTTTATTAATTTTAAAATATAATTTATAATAAAAGAGAGTGAGTGAAAAGAGCAAGAGAGAGATCGAGAGAGTGATCAAGAGTAAGAAAGAGAGGGAAGAGAGAGATAGAGAAGGAGAGGAGAGAGAAGAGAGAGGGTTGAGAGAGAGTGTAGAGAGAGAAAGGAGGAGATAGAGAGGGCAGGGAGAGAGGAGGAGGATAGAGAGGGGAGAGAGAGAAGAGATATATAGAGAGGAGAGATAGAGAGGGAGGAAAGAGAGAATTAAAATTATTATTATAAATTATTTTAAAAAAATTTAAAAAATAAAAAAATTCCTATTAGTGACGCAAATACGTATGCGTCACTACTTAGGGTAGTAGCGACGCATACGTGTATGCATCGTATAGTAGTGACGCATACGTTATGCTTCGCTAATAGTTTTTTATTTTAAAAAAATTAAATTAAAAGAGGGAGAGAGTGTGAGGAGAGAGAGAATAGATAGAGAGAGAGGGGGAGGGAGGAGAGAGGAGGGATAGAGGGGAGAGATAGAGGAAAGAGAAAGAGAAAGAGAGAGGGGGGTAGAGAGATAGAGGAAGAGAGAGAGGAGAAGAGAAAGAAGAGATAGAGAGAGAGGGGGAGGGAGGAGAGAGGAGGGATAGAGGGGAGAGAGAGAGAGGAGGGGGTAGAGAGATGGAGGAAGAGAGGAGAGCGGGAGGAGAGAGAATTAAAATTGTTATTATAAATTATTTTTTAAAATTTTAAAAATAAAAAAATTCTTATTAGCAACGCATATATGTATGTGTCACTACTAACTTAGGGTAGTAGCGACACATACGCGTATGCATCACTAATAGTTTTTTTATTTTAAAAAAATTTAATTAAAAGAGATAGAGAGAGAGGGGAGAGAGAAAGAGAGAGGGAGAGGGAGAGGGAGAGAGGGAGAGAGAGGAGGGAGAGAGGGGAGAGAGGAGGAGGGAGAGAGGGGAGAGAAAGAGGAGGGGGAGAGGGGAGGGAGAGGAGGGAGAGAGAAGAAGAGAGAGGAGGGAGAGAGAGATGGGAAGAGAGAGGAGGGAGAGAGAGATGGGAAGAGAGAGGAGGGAGAGAGAAGAAGAGAGAGGAGAGAGGTAGAGAGGAGGAGAGATAGAGAGAGGAAGAGAGAGAGAGGAGAGAAGAGAATTAAAATTGTTATTATAAATTATTTTTTAAAATAAAAAAATTCATATTAGCAACACATACAAGTATACGTCGTTACTAAAAAAATTCATATTAACAACACATACAAGTATACGTCGCTACTAAAAAAATTCATATTAGCAACACATACAAGTCTATGTCGCTACTAAAAAAATTCATATTAGCAACACATACAAGTCTACGTCGCTACTAAAAAAATTCATATTAGCAACATATACAAGTCTACGTCGCTACTAAAAAAATTCATATTAGCAACACATACAAGTCTACGTCGCTACTAAAAAAATTCATATTAGCAACACATACAAGTATACGTCGCTACTAACTTAGGGTAGTAGCGTCGCATACGTGTACTTGTCGCTAATAATTTTTTTATTTAAAAAAAATTAATTAAAAAGAGAGAGAGAGAGAGAGAGAGGGGAGTGAGAGAGAGGAAGAGAGAGAGAGAGGAGAGGGATGAGAGAGGAGAGAGAGTGTGTGGAGAGGGAGAGGAGTTTTTTAATTAATATTATTAGCGACGCTTAATGTGAGCATTGCAAATAGCATACCTATTTGCGACACTTACTAAGAAGTGTCGCTATTAATAAGTATATTAGCTATGCTTAACTAGAAGCATCGCAAATAGTATAACTATTTGCGTTATACTATTTGCGATGCTCCTGGCTAAGCGTAGCTAATACAAATTTTTTTTCGCTTGGCAATTATTTAACCCCGCCCCCTCCCCCCTCTTCTTCTCCCCCCGCCCCCTTCTTTCTCTGCTCCGGTTGGAGGCTGCCAGAGCCCCCCTCCCCCACTTCTTCCTTTGCTCTAGCCGCCTCAGGCTGGAGCCCCTCCTCTTCTTCTCCCTCCACCCCCTTTTTCTCCCTCCCCTACCCCTTGCCCCCCTCTTCCTCTGCTCCGACTGTGGGATTTTATTTTTTAAATTGTTCTTTTATATTAGCGATGCTTTAAAAGCATCGCAAAAAAATTTTAAATTTTTTTTGTTTCTATTAGCAACGCTTTAGAAGCATCACCAATAGTTTTTTTTTATTTTTTTCTTTGTTAATTGCGATGCTTACAAAAGCGTTACTATTTTTTTTATTAGCGACGCTTATTGAAACGTGGCTAATAACTATATTTTATATTTTTAATTTCACAAAATTAACAGTCGATAATAATTTCTAACTTTTTTAAAAATATCTTAATATTAATAACACATAAAAATCGTTGCTAATAATGACATGTTATTATGCGTCGCTAATAATCTCTTATATACGACACTCGTATATTCGTCACAAAAAATGTTGATATTAGAGGCGCAAATTTAAGCATCGCTAATATTGTACTATTAGCGACATTTTTGTGTAAGTGTCACTAATTAGTATTAGTGACTAAACTTGTATCGATGTTTATGATGACACGTTGTATGCATCACTAATAGTCATTAGTGACACTTATGGGACTATTAGCGATGCTTAAAAGCGTCGCTAATAGTCTTTTTATTGTAGTGTCTGATTTTATCTTCACTTTTTGTTGAAATTGCTAAGATCGTGGTAACTTATATATTTAACAAGATCATGCAAAATAATTAATAAAATATTCTCATACATATTTTTACATTCTTACATTTAATATGATGGATTTGAGTTTTTTATTTATTTAAACTACAATAATAGGTCATATATGGCTTTTTGTGTAGGAAATTTCCGTAAGATTCCATTGATTTTCCCCTAATTCTAGCTCGAATTATTGGAATCATGTTTGTGCGTAGAAGGTGGGCAGAATTAAAAATTTCGCATGAAAGTTGATTCCAAGTTGTTTCAAAGCCGGAATCACCAAATCACTTCATGAGTTGATTACGTTGATTCTGGCTCCTAGCCCCTATTTTATAAATTTCATTATTTTTCAACGGTTACCTCCCATATCGATTCGAGCTTCAAGAAGCGTGTTATATAGGTGGGGCTCAATTTTAAAGTTCAAAATTACCTACCCTTGTAAGATCTTGCTTGACGGTGCTCGAATTTAGGAGCGTAATAGTACTAAGAATATGCATATCCAAGTTTAGGAGAGAGAGTTATATTAGTTTAAAATTTTAAAATTAGGTTTGACGTGAAATCCAAATTTATTCTAAAAAATTTCATTATCATCCATAATTCACATTCGACGGTGAATTTTTAAAATTAATTAAAAAAAATCTACTTCCATTTTTAAAAAATCCAACATCCAAATAAACTTTTAATACATGAGTCGATTCAAGCAGTTTTGGGACCAAGTTTGAGTTCCACGAGTCTTAGGTAGGGAATTGCAAAAACTTTATTGATAGACTACCAAAAATGTTATAAAGTAAGAAGTATTTTCTATGCTCCCTAGTGTGGTAGTGCTTATTGGCTGTGAATATAGTATAAGGAATATATGAGAACCATGCATTAAAAAAATTAATGATACACATGCTAGTGCTTGTTAACATAGTACTCTTATGCTAAAGTGTGTTAACGTGTGTGCCGTCAATTTTTTAGATGCATGAATCTCATGTTATCCTTACGTTTAACTCACTGTAAGAAACATAGAAAATATTGTGTCGATAATATCTGAGAGGGAGTTTTATTCACGCTTCTGTTACCTGCAATTTTGGACTAATCAGTGGTAGCTTAAAGCAGCTGTGAAAAGTCTTCTCTTCAGTGGTGTAATCGCACACAAATTGCAAGTAAAATGCGGTGTATTTATAATCCAAGCATCAATATAAAGATGTCTTATTCTTCTGGCAAAAATAGGAAAAAAGTAAAATGGCATGGGTCCACTCATGCGTGTACCTGATAAAGGTGTTTGCCAAAAGGGAAAAGAAAAGAACTAATAAAGGATATGCAGCAAAAAAAAAAACTCCAACAAAGGACGAAATAAGCCTTTAAATTAGCAAATGGTTTGGAATGCCCTTAAATTAGCAAATGATTTGGAATGCTCGTTCGATGTTGCTAGAAAGCGTCATGATGTTTGGTATTGACAAGCTTGGGATGCCAAACAGATCATGTGTAGTCAATTCCCATTGGCGATGAGCTTTCCACGAAGACAACCAGAATGTAGAATATTGTCTCTGTCTATAAAATCCTTATTAGTGTGGAAGTGCCCAGTCCCTGCTTGGCTATGTATTCCAATTATGTCACCGCTAGAACAACAAATTGATGTTGGAGAAAAACATTGTTATCTGGACAGACTTAGAACTAACTTTGTTGAAGAGACGGAAACGAAAACAAACGAAAGATAGAGCGGCAAGAAATAAGAATCCAAACAGTGACACGCCCAGCAGTGTTGTTGTCCCTAACTCCATATGGTTCTCAGCCTTTTCAGTTAGTGGGTCCCGAGACTAAACTCACTACAGTGAAAAAAGCTGAGTTCAACTCCAGAGAGAATCACTAGCACCTTTATCTCTCTTTTTGACGCGCATCTTCATCAAAATAATAAGGGAATGATGCAGTTGAAGTTGGCATGGGGATGTGTTGTTTAGTATTTAGCGTCGAGGAGAACGATAAAAGGAGTCATAAAATAATATTATCCTCCTGCGTAATAGATTTGCTTGATTTGCTGTACTAATGTTCTGAGGTTTGTCCATCTTGAGAGATTTCTTTGTCTTGACATTGGGGTTTAATAATCTAAACTCGGCGTTTTCCAGAGTGCCTAGGGAAGGGTGTTATGAGCATAAATAATAAATTAAATATATAACGCTGACCTGCAGAGTGTATTAAACAACTCATGATGCCCATCCATATATATACAGAGAGACTCTATTTAAACCCGCTGGCAAGTTTGTCAAATTTCAGTAAATTACCTTCATCAGCAACGAGAAACTTCAGCTTTTTTTTCTTTAAAAGAACAAAAAGTGGAGTAGAAGTCAAGAGGTACATACTTTGTAATAAGATCTGGAAAATGAACCCTGAAATGTTGGAAATTCGTAATAACAAATTCAATTGACTGTAGACACTCCATAGATGAAACTAACATTAAAATCTTCTTTCAGTGTAGAGTAATATGTAAGAATGGAAATTGGATTTGTTCATGACTCATACTATATTTATAAAATAGGTTAAAAATATAAACTTTAATTCTACTTGGTGTATGTCAGATCGGCTACACGGGTAATTTTTCTTTTTTTTCTTAGTTATTATTTTTTTAATATGATAGTTTGTACCTTATTTTGCGTAAGCATAAAAAACTTAGATACATTTAAAAATTATAGATAGATGTTAAATACTATATTACTTGAGAAAATAAGAGTTAGAGAAAGAGCATTGCAACATTATAAGATATACATTCAGAACTATAACAATCTTATAAAAATTACTAATTGAGTATAAAATAAAATAAAAAATTAAGAATAAATAGAATTCTTATAATATTTTTTTAATCTTCTTTACCTTGGGCGATGACATCATTAAATAATCGGATTCCAATCAAGTTGCTGCTCAAATTATGAGGCTAAGTCCCGACCTGTCTCGATTTTAAACCCGCACCTGTTCTTATTTATAGTCGAATCAAATTGAATGCGGGTTAAGCGAGAAAATTAAATTTTACCTCGATTGAATAACTTTCCTTCTACAGTAACACTACGAAAAGATTATTAATATTCACAGTTAATAGTTGAATAGTTAAATATTTTTGTAAGACATCACCACTTAAAAAAAGCGTTGGGAGACAAGATGACCGAAGTCCAAAAGATCATAAAATATGAATGGAATAGAAATCTTCCAACTTGAGGTTGATCTTCGGGTATAAGTCAACCTCAGGTACAGTTTGCTTATCTCTACTCCAAATAGAGAGTGCACGCAGATTTAGATAAATGTTTAGCGGGTCACACCTGACAGCCCCAAATAAGCTAACAACTTTGCCTTTGAAACGTCTCTTTCCAACAAAGTTCGGTGTCGCTAGGTTTTGGCGCTGTTGAAAGATACCTATCCTCCTCGTTACCCCTTCCCCATATGTGCTGCAGCTGTGTTGTCCACCCGCGCAGACATGTGCCATTGTAGTTGCGAGCAATTATAAACGAATGGGAAAGATCAATTTGCACTGAGTGGAGCACCTTGCTACTTCAATGTTTGCATTGAATCCAAGCATTGATGAAAGAGGGGCTGTACCAAAAAGCTGTCCTTTAATTGCGTGATCTCTCCACCCAATAAAATGAGGTGACAATGAGTAATGGGGTTCTTTGACAAATCCTATTTGTTGGACTTCATTATATAAGACATCCCTAAAAAGTACTCTAGGGCCGACTGTAGCGACCGAGGTTAAAATGTTTGTTTGGATGTGGTTGTTATTGCAAAAGCATTTCATATCCTTGCTAAGCAAGTCCTTAATTTGCATGGAATAGTATATAAGAAGGAGATGAATATGTATGAGTTCCTTTTTTCAATAATTTGCTTATGGCGGCTCCCGCCTACTTGGTAGTTAATTTGTTACTGATTTAGACAGGTTCTCTTACGTTTAGTAAGACATTTATGATTAATACATATAAAAGTGGGAGAAGAGTTTTTCATGCTCTATTTAGACAATGAGCCTAGTGTAAAAAGTGCATAAGAACTCTTGATATTTAAAATTAATGGCATACATAGTAACACCCATTAACACTAGTATCACTAATGCTAATGTGCATCTGCCCTTAATTTTATAGATGAAGGGTTCTCGAATATTCTTTATATTGGGCTCATTGTCAACGTAAAACATTAAAAATACTTTAGAAGTTAAAGGCTAATAAGATATGGACAAGAAAATAAATGATGTATTCTCTTTCTCCAACAGCATATCAGGGTGATCTCATGAAGAGGGTCCCACCTTGAATAAAATGATGAAAGCAATCGGTAGGTATTAAGGCTAAGTAGGAAAATCATGCTTACATCAACTTCAGATCACCTAAATTAAGGAGTGAGTTAATTCTGTTTTTTTTTCCAAATAAAGAAAAAGGGTTTGCCAGAAAACTACCTTTTTTTTTTTTTTGGCTAAAGCTATAAAAGCTCCCTTAGCGACTGGAAACAGCAAGGATTAGACTTAGTTCCTAACCCAAAAAGTTAGAGAAAGTGCAGAGGACACCACAAGCAAGATAACAATTTATGTGAGCGTGCCTGCAACCGGTGCAAAATGAGGAACAGCAGAACATTTTGGTAGGGTGTGTTTTGCAAATGGTGCATGGAACGATATCACAAGCCATTTTGTTGATCGACGTCTCTGTCACCGTGTGGGCGTTTACATGTCTGCTGCACAAACACAACTGAAGCGAATTCATCATGTATAGCACATGATGACGATTTTGGCATGTTCTCATTTCTTTCGAATCAGGTAAACTTATACATGAGTTTTAGTTGGACTAGACAGGTAAGCCCAATCCTTGTATAAATTTTTATTAGTATTTTATTTTGAAAATATCACGATCTTTCTCTTTATAGAAAAATAATTGCTATCAAGAAGCAAGATAGTGTGTGAGAGTTGTCCCCTTGTCTGATATATCCTACATTTAAGTGAATATATAAATTGGATTTCTAAAAGCAACTACTGTTGTTTACTCCAGGGCACTAATATCACTATATATATTATGGAAATTAATAGTAATATATATAAAAAAAGTACACAATAAAAATTAAAGAATTAATCAAAATAGCCTTGTAATACGTATATCATATTACACAAAATATCTCACACTTCCAAATACTACACAAAAATGGCCCTATGCACATATAAACCTCTACATATGTAACATTAATTATCAAAAATACCTATTTTCTCATTTCATTCCTTTTAACTTCACCAAGTTACTATTTCTCATTTCCACAACATCAGGCTTTAGCTGCACCACCTCTACCACCAGTTACATTGCCTCTACTACCAACTTCATCGTATTTGTCACCACCTCCGTTTTATCCAATTTTGTTTTCTCATTCTCTATCGTCACCTTCTCTTCCTCCCCTCTTTCTGCCACCTTCTCTTCTTCTTTTTACTTCTATCATCCTCCTCTTCTTCCTTTTCCCCATCTCCTCCTCCCTCCCTCCCTCCTCTCTCTCTCTCTCTCTCCCTCTCTCTCTCTCTCTCTCTCCTCAATTGCCTCCTCTTCCTCTCTACTAGAATCTAACAAGACCGGTTATGAAGTGATTAAAATTTTAACTTATTTTATCTACAAGCTTAAATATTAAAGAATAAACCCATGAACATGTTAAACTATTCAAAAGTAAGATTGAGTTTTTATTTTTACTTAATTATGAGCTTTTTCTAATGTAAACCCAAACTTTGTACTTACACTCGACAACAGAAAATCGATAATTAGATTTGCTATAATAAAGGGGATATAAGGTAATATTCCGAGGACAATGTTTCCTTCAGTATTTACATTGAACTATCTTAATAAACTACATAATAAAATAAAAATAAAGCAAAATTTAAACATGTGACTATCGATTGTAGGCTATCTCGACTGTTGATTGTCAACTGTCGGATGTCGAATGTCCTGATTGTCGATTTTCATAATATCTGGGGCAAGAGATACCTTCTTCTCTAGCACCGACAATAGGAATCTTCTTCTTCAACGCCGACAATCTATTTTACTGATATGTGATAGACAACAATCAAGACATTTGACAACTGAAAGTCGACAATTACATTTCTAAAATTTATTTTATTTATGTAGTTTATTGTAAATACTTAGAAAGACATTATTACTCATAATCGACTATCATTTGTCAACTGTTAGTACAAGGTTTGGGTTAGCATTAGAGAAAACTCGGAATCAAGTACAAATAAAACTCGTTCTTATTTTTGAGTAGTTTAACATGTTCATGGGTTCTTTTTTAAAGATTTAAACTTGTAAATAAAAAAATCAAAATTTAATCACTCAGCCAACTATTTTATAATTGGTCTTTTTAGATTTTGGTAAGAAGGAAGAAGAGGTGACCAAGGAGGAAAAGGGGAGGAGGAGGAGAGGAGAGAGAGAAAAAGAGATGAAGAGGGAGGGAGGAAGAGGAGGAGAAGGAGGAAGAGGAGGAGGAGAGGGAGAGAAGGAAAAAAAAGAAGAGGCGGTGGCAGAAGAAGGGAAGAAGATAAGGTAATGATGGTAGAGAAGGAGAAAACAAAATCAGATGAAACGGAGGAGGTGACGAAGACGACAAAATTGGTAGTGGAGATGGTGTAACCGGTGGCAGAAGTGGTGGAAATAAAAAACAATAACTTGTGAAGTTAAAAGGAAGAAAATAAGAAAAATAGTATTTTAGACAATTTACGTCACTATGTGGAAGTTTACATGTGTATAGGGCAATTTTGTGTATGATTTAAAAGTTAAAGATATTTTGTGTAATATGATCTATTAGAAGGCCATTTTGATTAGATTCGATAAGTAAGCCCAAAGTAAACAACTTATTAAGTCTAACCAAAATTTATATATAATTTTTTATGGGTATTTTTGTTGTGATAATATCACTACTTTAATACTATATATAGCAATCATGAGATCAGTCAAGGTCGAGTGGCCCACGAACCACTAGATATGCCAAACAAATAACATTACAAAAACAAATGGCTGTTGGCACTTTGCAATTGGATAATCTATCTATCCGTTTCTAAAGAAGACATAATTAGCAAGACAACCTAGTTATTTATCTTTGTTTCTAAATCTAACAAGACCAATTATGAAGTGATTAAAAATTTAAATTTTTTTTATCTACAAGCTTAAATCTTAAAGAATGAACCCATGAACATGTTAAACTATTCAAAAGTAAGATTGAGTTTTTATTTTTACTTAATTACGAGTTTTTTCTAATGTAAACCCAAACTTTGTACTTATAGTTGACTACAGAAAATCGATAATTAGATTTGCAACAATAAAGGGGATATAAGGTAATATTATGACCGACAATGTCTCCCTCTATATTTATAATGAACTATCTTAACAAACTACATAATAAAATAAAAATAAAGCAAAATTTAGACATGTGACTATAGATTGTTGACTATCTTGACTGTTGACTGTCTTGACTGTCGGATGTCCTAACTGTTGATTGTCATAATATCTAGGTCAGTAGATACCTTTTTCTCTAGCACCGACAATAAGAATCTTTTTCTTTGACACCGATAATCTTTTTTTACTGATGAGTGATAGACAACAATCGAGACATTCGACAACCGAAAGTCGACAATTACATTTTGAAAATTTACTTTATTTATATAATTTATTAAAAAAAATATTGTAAATACTTAGAAAGATATTGCCACGTATAATCAACTGCCATTTATCGATTGTCAGTATTAGCATTAGAGAAAGCTTGGTATCAAGTACAGATAAAACTCGTTATTGCTTTTGAGCAGTTTAACATGTTAATGGGTTCTATTTTAAAGATTTAAACTTGTAAATAAAAAAATTAAAAATTTAATCACTCCACTAGCTAGTTTATAACTGGTATTTTTAGATTTCGGTAGGAAGTAAGAAGAGGTGACCAAGGAGGAAAATGGGAGGAGGAGGAGGAGCGGAGAGAGAGAAAGAGATGGGGAGGGAGGGAGGGAGGCAGGGGGGGGAGGAGGAGGAAAATGAGAGAAGGAAAAAAAAGAAGAGGAGTTGGCAGCAAAAGAAGGGAGAAAGAGAAGGTAATGATGACAGAGAAGGAGAAAATAAAATCAGATGAAATAGAGGCAGTGGCGAAAATGACAAAGTTGGTGGTGGAGATGATGTAACTAGTGGGAGAGGTGGTGAAAATAAGAAACAATGATTTGGGGAAGTTAAAAGAAAAAAAATGAGAAAAATAGTATTTTAGACAATTTACATCACTTTGTGGAAGTTTACATTGGCAATTTTGTGTATTATTTAAAAATTAAAAATATTTTATGTAATACAATATATTAGAAGGCCATTTTGATTAATTCTTCACAAATTCGATAAGTAAGCCCAAAGTAAACAACTTATTAAGTGTAACCAAATTTTATATATAATTTTTATAGGTATTTTTGTTGTGATAATATCACTACTTAAATACTAGATATAGCAATCATGAGATCAATCAGTGCCGAGTGGCCCACGAACCACTTAGATATGCCAAACAAATACCATTACAGAAACAAATGGCTGTTGGCACTTCGCAATTGGACAATATATCCATCCATCCGTTTCTAAAGAAGACATAATTAGCAAGAGAACCTAGTTATTCATCTTTGTATCACACCACATAGTTCTGATCACTTCCATGAGTTTTTTGTTTGTTTGAAAAAGTTACCATGCGCGGTATTGCACGTGTGTCGGCATACTCGCAAACTGTATCGAATTGAAATCCAACGATGCGTATGTACCACAAGGTGAGCGGTCGGTGTCCCGAAAGCGTCCGCGTCCGGGCAGACGCACAAGCGTGAGGAAGGCGCATATAAAGAGGACTTATTGTGTGTGTTTGTGTTGGACGCAATGACACGGCCGTGAAGATTCAATACGTGCATGGCACGACACGCCCGAGTGGGCACAGTAACAACGGCCGCCCAGTAGGACTCGAGCGTTACGTGATTAAACAAGGCTTTTACTTGATAGTCCATTCCATTACTGCCTCGCATCCCTATCCTTTATGTCTTTCTTCATGATCTGCGTGGTTGCCTAACTCGGAAGTCTCGTGAGAAGGTGGATGCTGCCATTCTCTGTTCACGGGGATGGCCACCAGTTTGGGCAGGAGGTTGTTTCATCAAATATGTTACCTCCAACAGCACGAGGAAGAGGCTTCTCTCCTGCAAACAAAAAAAGAGGACATATTATATCATCACTGATGCGTTCCGTCTCCCATGTCAAATGCCCAATCTGCTGCTGCTGCTGGCAGTAAATTGCTATTTGCTCGGGAGAGGTGCTATGCACGTCTCACGTGATTGCCAACCCACTTGACTTGTCTTCTCTCAATATAGTAGTGTCTAATGTCGTCGAGTCTACTACCATCATGTACGTTTTTGATGGTTCGTAAATTATAACTGGCTTCGCCGACGCAGGGCATGCAGGTGCCTGACAGTTATTGTGGCTTTAAGGCCAGGTTGATCTGGTAAGTTGGGCACTGGGTCCTCAAAGCCATTCCCCGGTCCGGGTTCTCGAGGAAAATTCTACTGCACTTTAAAAAATCACATGGGGAATTGGGGGAGATTTCGCAGACACTCGCATTGTTCGGACAAATTTTTGGCGTGAAACATTTTTCCCACAGCAGATTTGGCAGGAGGAGGACGCACGCCTCCGTGTGACTATCGAATATATTCCTATCACTTTTGATCCCATCGGACATGTCCACAATTTGTGCCCGGTGGGACATCTCCTGATCTGTTGTATAGATTTTCCGGCGTGGGACTCCACCCCCGCTTATTCTTCCCACTAAAATTTTTGGACCTCACAGCGTAATCGATTCACTTCTCGGGTCGAAATCAGTATCCACTAGTTTTTTTTTTTGATTCAATCCACTAATTCATTCCCACAACCAGCACATCTTGTGCGTCATTTTCTTATCCCTTTTGTGATGGTAAATTATGAGCACTTAAACTTTATTTGCTCTCAGAAGCACTCGTTGCTAAAGTAATTCTTTTGGATGAAATGATTATGAATCCACGTGTTGTTAAGGTTTAGAACTACTGAATTACTTATCTGTTTTTGGCTGAAAACGAAACTTGGAACACGCCCGACGCCACAAGTCGGCAGAAGAATTGAGCATCGCAACTAGGATGGACATTCCTATGCCACATCTCCCTTATTATATAATTGCTCAAGCCACATACACTTATTTTCGTGGTTAATGTTTAAAGGCGACGTGCACATCATGACATCCCTTCCCACTATGTTTATGTACACCAACATAAAAATAAATATGCTTTTGATCTCTGGGCAAGACTTGGTCAATCTAATCCTCAAGTCATTGGAGAAATATGACAGTAGTCCTATGTGCTTACCAAGTAG
Source organism: Saururus chinensis (assembly GCA_035235625.1). Classification (NCBI taxonomy): domain Eukaryota; kingdom Viridiplantae; phylum Streptophyta; class Magnoliopsida; order Piperales; family Saururaceae; genus Saururus; species Saururus chinensis. Next base: position 12,471,664 of record CP141140.1, on the reverse strand, counting down.
ATTTAACATTCCCAGATGGTGGCGGGGCGGGCATTGGGCAAGGGCAAGCAATCTCTTTATTGAGGGTTGAGGGTGGGTGAGGGGGAATTTCATGCAACATGGGGGAAAGCACCAACGGTCATGACATATGAGAAGGAGACTAGTCCCGTTAACCGGGATGATACTTACTACAAAGGAACATGGCTGCCAAATCCCGCATGTTACCCATGTGGACCCCCTCCAATTAGCCACCCTACAAAGAGCATCGTTCAAAACTTCCCCTCCATGTTACGAGCAGTGGTCCTGGGGACCATGTCCCGGCCGCATCTGCGATGGGTGTGGTCAGGCCCACCCCCGATACCCCTGCGCCCATTTTAGATAGCAACCCATCACCATTTCCAGACAAGGTTGTTAATTGGTATGCTACTATTGCTTAAATAATAAGCCGACCAAGTAAAGCAAACGATTCTATCTGCGCGCGGCCGTAGGTCACATACTATGAGCTCGCTCGGCTAAGAGGTGTATCGCAAGCCTTTGACGATTCCGTCGTTGCCCGATGAAACCGGAGACTGATGAAAGCCAACACTGGCAACAGCAAGGACTTTTTAAAAAAAATAACAGGAAGATTACGAAGTAGGACAAAGGGGTTGGGAAATGGTAAGAAAGAAAGTGAAAGAGAGAAGAGGCGGGCCGCAATGATTAATGACATATGAGTTGGGGCTGATGCGGGGGGCGTAATGTATTAACGCACGCACACTGGGCTGGTTTACCCCTCTCCAATCGCCCTTCATCTCTCGGCAATCCCATTACGTTTTACACAAAGGGGTGGGCGCAACGTTCCCAAGGCGGGCAGAGATCGAGCCGCGCCATGGCATGACCACATTGATTTGTTGCCTTGTTGGAGAGAGAGAGAGAGAGATAAGAAAAAGGTGCTGGAGAGCTAAGCAGCAAGAGCCTACAGAAGCCTTCCCTTCATCCTGTTGTCCTTCTTTCATTCTTTCACTCTTCTTCCTCCTCTCAAAAGCAAAGATACCCGAAAGACCAGTCTTCAGGAGAAACAGGAACCCCGTTTTCTTTTTGGTTTCTTCTTCTTCTTCTTCTTCTGCTGCTGCTGCGGCTGAACTCGGGTTGCTGTGATCTGTGAAGGGAACGAAGAAAAGAGGGAGAAATAGTTTTTGGTGGGGAGACACGGGAAATGCTGCCCACGCACCCGGGAACGGACAGAGGCTGAAGCGAAGAATGCGGGAGTCTTCGCCTGGAAACCACCACGACGACGACGACAGGAGGAGGAAGCTGAAGAAGAAGGGAGAGGAAGCACAAGGCAATGACCACCAAGTGCCGGATACGGTGGTTGTCTTCTCTGCTCCTTCCGCCGCCACCGCCCGCAGCAACAACCGACGCGTAACTCCCACCACCGCGGCGGCGGACCCGCCCCTCGCTGTGGAGAAGCTCCTTCCGAACGGCGACATCTACACCGGTGCGTTCTCCGGGAGCGTCCCTCACGGCGCCGGAAAGTACCTCTGGACGGACGGGTGCATGTACGAGGGGGAGTGGCGCAAGGGCAAGGCCTTCGGGCAGGGCAAGTTCTCCTGGCCCTCCGGGGCCACCTTCGAGGGTGACTTCAAGTCCGGACGGATGGACGGCCAAGGCACCTTCACCGGCCCCGATGGCGACACCTACGTCGGCTCCTGGGCCGGCGATCGCAAGCACGGATTCGGCCGCAAGTGCTACGCCAACGGCGACTTGTATGAGGGCGCCTGGCGGAAGAACCGCCAGGAGGGCCATGGCCGATACGTGTGGAGGAATGGGAACCAGTATATCGGGGAGTGGAAGAACGGGGTCATCTCCGGGAGGGGGATCCTGATCTGGGCCAACGGTAACCGGTACGACGGGCAGTGGGAAAACGGTGTCCCCAAAGGGAGCGGGGTCTTCACCTGGCCCGACGGGAGCTGCTATATTGGAAACTGGAGCGACTATCCGACCTTCCACCTAAATGGGACCTTCTACCATGGGAGCGGGAAGGCGAGGGAAAATTTCAGTATGGATTGGGGACACGGGGACGGGCGAGGGTCGAGGAAAAGGTCGTCGTTCGATGGGGGAAGGGAAAGTTTGACAGACAGGAGCTCGAATTTCCCTCGGATTTGCATTTGGGAATCGGACGGGGAAGCCGGTGATATAACCTGCGACATCATTGACAATGTCGAAGCTTCGTTCTTCTATAGAGAGGTGACGGTGGCGGCTGCGATGCCTGATCGGGAATCGGAGGGTCCGATGAAAAATCGGAAGCCCTGCTGTTTCAGCGGGTCGGATATGAAAAAGCCCGGGCAGACGATCTCGAAGGGTCATAAGAACTATGAGCTCATGCTCAACTTGCAGTTGGGTATCAGGTAAAAATTCGTTTGCTAGCTTACTGTGAATTTTCTGTGGCGAATGTGACTTTTGTTTATATTTGAAAAGTAATGATTTTGTTTGTGCGTAGCTATTCGGTAGGGAAGCCTTCATTCCCGATGAGAAATCTCAGACCCGGTGATTTTGATCCCCGGGAGAAGTTCTGGACGAGGTTTCCTCCCGAGGGATCGAAGGTTACTCCGCCCCATCAGTCTGCCGAGTTTAAGTGGAAGGACTATTGTCCAATGGTTTTCAGGTGCCCATTTGAAATTTCCTCTGAATCATCTGGGAACATCGTGTGATTCTTTGGTGTTGATCATTTGTTTCTAATTTTTATGTTCTTTTCCTGATTCTGTGTTTGTTAGACGTTTGAGAGATTTGTTTGGAATTGACCCCGCGGATTATATGGTGGCCATCTGTGGGAATGACGCACTAAGAGAACTCTCCTCGCCTGGAAAGAGTGGGAGTATATTTTACATGACTCAGGATGATCGATTCATGATTAAGACGGTCAAAAAATCCGAAGTGAAGGTTGGTCACTTTCCTGTCAAGGCCGTTGTTGTGTTTTGAATTACTTTAGATACTGACTCCTCCAAGATTGAAAAACGTGTCTAAAACGGAAGCAAGTTCTTGGTCAAAACATTCGTATGATAAGAATTTCCTGTTGAACACTTTCTCAGGTTCTCCTTAGGATGCTTCCAAGTTACTACCAGCATGTCTCAAGATACGAGAACTCCCTCGTGACAAAGTTCTTTGGTGTGCATTGTGTCAAACCGGTTGGATGCCAGAAGGTATGTATCTTGTGGTGCGAGGGTTTTATTTCATTTACTTGAACTTAATTCAGTGTATCATGTTTGAAGCAGGGATGGGATTGCATTTTGTACATTCTCTTGTCTGTTATTGTATGCAAGGAAATTTACATTTTGGTACTGCTGTTGTCTAGGTTCGTTTTGTTGTAATGGGCAATTTGTTCTGCTCTGAGTATCGAATCCATAAGAGGTTTGATCTTAAAGGATCATCTTACGGCCGAATTACTGATAAAGCAGAGGGCGAGATTGATGAAACCACCACACTCAAGGATCTCGACCTCAACTATATGTTCCACCTGCAAAAGTGTTGGTACCAAGACCTTATCAGGTAGCTCTAGCTCTTTTTCCTGTTACGGAAGAAACTTAATCATCCTATCTGATGTCCATGAGTTACTTGATAAGTGACTCAATATGCATATGTTTCAGACAAATCGATCGAGATTGTGAGTTCTTGGAAGCTGAGAGGATAATGGATTACAGCCTATTGGTAGGCATCCATTTCCGGGATGATGGTTCAGCCGAGAAACTGGGCCTCTCTCCATTTTCTCCGTCTAATGGTATTCTACACTTTTTTCACTTGTTTGAAGTTAAACTATTGATACATATCCTCCCTCCTTTTACCAAAAAGAAAAACAGGTTGGCCTTTTTAGGCATATATGTATTCCTAAGACTTGTGGGTGTACTTTTCAGGCAAAAGCGAATTGCAACAAGATGATACCTTCCTTTTAGCAGAGGGACGCAATCCTACTCGTATATTTTCTGGCAGGTAAATTCTCATTTAGATTTATTTTTTCTTGTATATTTAGTCTACTTCTCAGTTCTAGGTTATATTATTTGAACTGGAATTGGTCGAAATTGAGCTCCGTCAAACAATGTTAATTTCGTTTAATTTATTGAACATATATTCAATAAGGGTTGCTGCAGAATCTTTGAATTTCCTTCCTGTTATTGCACGTGTTGGGTGAATGTTGCTTTTTTCTGTCGTTTACTCAAACTAATTTCTAGGCTAGGTCATAGAAAGTTTACTTGAGGAGGAGTATATAATAAATTTTTTTCTTTTACCCCATAGTGTGTCGCATAAAATTGTGTCTTCTTTATAATTTGAAGAAAGTTTCTCTTAAACTGTTGCGGGAGGAGCAGTTTCTCCATCAAAACTTGCAATTACAATTACTTGATTGCTACTATTTGCCCCGCAAGAGTAAGCTTATAAATTTAAGTATCATCTTGTCTCCATCTTGTCTCGTTGTTCATTTTCAGTCCTGTGGACATGAGTGTCTGTTATACAGCTCAGTTCCTCTGCTTCTAGACGTAGAACTCAAGTGACTATGATTCGATTGCCAAGGTTCAAACTATGAATTAATTATGGCTAATTACTAACTTATAGTCTCTTATCTTCCATTTAGAAAATCTATTCTTTTAGAAACGGAAATAAATTGGCATGCTAAAAGTGTGAAACAATTTTGTATATTAAATTGTAAATTTGCTTATTTTTTCTATCAGGAAACCTTGGATTCGTCTTGGTGCAAACATGCCGGCCTGGGCTGAGGAAGTGGGAAGAAGAAGTTATTCAGATAACTATCCTCGCCATCAATTCAGTGGAGGAGATGCCACCCCTACTGGCAGTGGTGGAACGTATGAAGTGATTCTATATTTTGGGGTTATTGACATCCTCCAAGACTATGATATTAGCAAGAAACTAGAACATGCCTACAAATCATTGCAGGTAGATTCGACATCTATATCAGCGGTGGACCCAAAACTTTATTCCAAGAGGTTTCGGGATTTCATTCGCAAGATTTTTGTCGAGGACAAGTCGCTGTAAATGTAAACCGAATAGAGGCAAAGCTGCTTGGCTCCTACAACAGGGAACCAATACTCCAACTAAAGGAAGTGAGGTGGGAATTGACCCGTGACTAGCTGGGAGGGTACACATGCAACCGGCGGCCCCCCAATTTATTGTGAACATTTTGAGGCCCTGCCATGCGCGTGATTGGAGAAAGAAGGGGAAGGTAGCAAATCAGGGAAGCCGGATGAAGCTCAACACTGTTGATGGATGTTGAGCTGAATTTTGAATCTCAGCCATGGTAAGAATTGTCTATGGGAGAATGGAGAAAGTGGTTGGGAGGGTAAATTGTGTTATATTTAATTTTTATTCTTTGCTTAAGTTTTTTGGGTTTATATAGCCAAGAAGTAAAGGGGGAAAAAGAAGAAGAAAAGAAACTAAAAGAAAAAGAGTTTTGCTTATGACAGATTTTTAAATGGAGAGGTGGGAATAAGGATTGTACAGTGGTGAAATTAGAAAAAAGGAAAATATGCAATTGAAAATTGTATCTCAGGTCAATATTTTAGCACTTTGGTTGGTGTGACTTGTGGGCCTTTTTAGGAAGTAACTGTAAAGCTCTTCCCAGGAAGCAAAGGGAAGTGAGAGGGACTAAGGGGTGGCATGAAAAGACGAGAAAGAGGGAGTGAGGGTGTGCCATTGTGTGGGGGGGGTGGTTAAGCTCTTTTACCTCCTTTGGCTTTTCTTTTCGTTCTTCCCGTGGCTATTTTTGGTCCGCTTCTTTGTTAGACTGGAGAAAGGGGAAGGGTGGTAGGACACGGCAAAAATTCCATTTTTTTCCGAACGCCCCAGCAGGCCAGCATCTTCGATCTAGTAGATCCCTCCAATGCGAACTAGTATCTGGTTGTAGGAGGTGGGATATTTGTGTAAATTCGGTGAATCAAAGGCCCTAACACGCCAACAGGGATAGATATCGGGCAACGTGCCTTGGAGGTCAAAGTCTTACGCAGGCGTCCAGTCTCCGTACCTGCTACTCTTTTTCTTTTCCATTCGAACTCTTAACACCTTTGAATTTGATCATAAATACCCCCAAAGGAATGTGTATTCATGTGACTCATCATCCAAAGGGGCCCGCCTGATTTTTATTGTACTTGGGTTTGTGGGCTCCATCCATTTGACCATGGAAATCAGCCCAATCTCAGCCGTTGATTAAAAGTCCTGAGAAGGATTGAATGCGGATTTAGAGTTTGGACAGGTTAGCAGCGTCTCCCAGATGCCCTTGGTCTACTTCCGGCCAAGCGTCGTGGCAGCGTGTGTAGGAGTAGCCACGCCGGGCTAGGCCATTTAGGCTGAGCAGACTTGGTTGGACCAAAGAAAGCAACTTCATAAATGCAAAGTTGAGCTCCCTGTTGCGCTCTCTCTTGTTTCCCCCTTTCCATCCTTGTTATCAGTGGCTCCTTCTGGGCAGCTGCATGAGCTTTTTCATAATTTCATCTCTGTTTCTGTTCTTTCTACTGTTTAGGTAGGTGGGCCTGGTATCTTATGGAAAACGCTGCTCTAGGTCTCCTCTTTTTCCATTTCCATTTCCATTTATAATTACAACGCATCTTTGCATCTCGGCGTCGGCTTTCAGTTGTTTGCAGCCCTCGGTCCAATTGTGCTTCAACTGTTAAACCTATAAAATCAGCAGGCAGAGCATTTTGTGGATGGGATCCGGAATCAGTAAACGCTAGTTATTAAGGCGATACAGGCGACGACGGGGAGGCACGTTCATTTGCGTGCCTCCCTGTTTGGTAGGGCATACAGAATGTCACGACAAATAGTGCTGTCGATACTGTCTAGTCTTAATAGAACACATGTAAAACAACTTGATCTCGGATTCTCAGTATTCAATAATATAGTATGCTCACATTTCACGCCAACTTACGGATTGTTGTTGAGCAACCGACAATCTCCTTTTACGCTTGATATGTGAACTTTGTTTTTTTCTCGTGATTTTGCCCTTGCATCCTTGTGTTAGCCACCTTGTTTCCCCGTTGCAGGGAACGTCATCGTCATAACTTAAAAACTTCTACTTATGTGTTTTTATTGATAATGTGTCTAACATAAAATGTATGTCTTATCCATGAGATCAACCGTATGCTAACATGTACTCAAGGTATCTCAGGCATTCCTTACGTTGGGCTCACTGAGAAGATTAAAAATATTTATCTCATCAATTCGTTTAGTTAATAACCTTTCATTAAGTAATAAATATAAGGAACTTAATTATGGTGAGCAAATCAAATAAAATGCTTGAACTAGAATCCAAAACTCTTGAGTTGAGTTCATTCATAATTTTTACAGAGTCAAAGTGGAGTCATATGTTAAAATGAATGAAATATCAAATTTACTCTAATAAAAAAATAAAGATAAATATATTTTTGTTAAGTGTAAAAAATTTGAACAATTTTGCAAATATGATATTTTTTAACAAGTAAAATGTTTAAATTAATGTAATGTTATTATATTCAATTAAGATTAAAATTAAAGTCATCGTTGAATGTTAATATATAACAATTCTAAATAAATTTTGTAAAAATATATTATAAACTAAATGGAGACAATGTAGCTCATGAAGTTTGACGAGTTTTGAACTTGCTCAGAGAGTCAACAAAGTCAATTCGGCACTGAGTTTTTAAATCAAAACAATTTTTTTATAAAGCCAAATTAAAATTCTAAGAAAAGTGTTCATGTAGCAAGTATTAATTAATTTTAGTACTCACAAATCATCTGGAGTGATGTCTACTAAAAAAGAAAGAAAAAAATCTCATGCGTGGTCTTGATTAGAACATGATTTTTTTTGGATCGGTGTTAGAATAAAATTTGCAACAGCCGAAAGTCCAACGGGTGTCCTGCTTGAAAAAGACTCATGGTGAACACCAGATGCTATTTGTATTCAGTGGCGTCTCTAAACTCCAAACCTGTGCATCATGGCAGCAATCAGGAGCAATGCGTGCCGATTGAATGAAAGATAGATCACATGGAATTGAAATCCCAGCAGCATGTCGAATCAAGCAAGATTAGCAACTGCAGCTATAGGGACCATCTCTTCCAGAAGATACGTTGCGATCGTGAAGCGGCCCACTTCCCTGTCAACTCCATCGTGCACATTCCATCGTTGGGACGCTTTCATGGCCACAGGGGACCAAAAAATTGTGAACACTACGGACTCACTGTAACAGCTAAATAACAAAAGAAAAATGTTTGTGACGCGAAGTTTTCATCATCTATGCACCATTGATTAAGTAAAGCTCTTTTTGGTGGACCCACTAATTAACGGCTTTTAGAAGATGAAATAGGTTCATCACAAACATGATGTCACTGTAGCATTACTCATTAAGAAAAACAATGTACGGATTGCATATCATCTGAATCATTCATTAACTGGGCAAAGCTACGAGTGGATCCCTTGGAATGTGGCCAACTGACTATTAAGTGATCATCTTCTCTTTCCCTGATATGGGAGGGAGTAAAAATAGAGAAGTGCGCACTATTAATGTATATGGGACGTCTCACTCGCTTCAACGACGAGTTGCTACCACAGGTCACTGGACATCATGTCATAATCAGTAATAATGCTGATTACTTCGGTCTGAGTAACTGACTTGCGTAAAGCAAAAAATGATTTCTTTCCCTTGAATGAACACCATATATATATGTTGCCCAACACAAAGGGTCAGACCATAATCCATCCCTCTCCGAATGTCGGAATCTTGGTAGCTACTAAACACTTTTAGTAGTACCCTTTAGTTGCAAACTGGTGTCCTTAATTTAAAATTAGTGTGTTTCTTTCAGTTTCTTCATGTTGCTCATGTTTATGAGTGCTCCCTGCTCCATACCTCTGGCTACAGAGAGGAATTTAAAGGTAAAACATTATACAAGGATTCTATAAAATTTGGATTCATTCTGTTTTGTGGCTCCTTTCATCTTACTTGATGAATTTGAAAGCTAAATTTCAACCATTAAAAAGTTATAAAATAGATAGAAGAGCTCACAATCCCGAATTGGTCCAAGTTTGTGGGTCCTAATCAAAGTGTCCCCCTTCTAATACCCCTATGTTGAGACCCCTGTAGGACCCACTTATGGAGTCTTGCATGGGATTAGCCATGGACTAGAAAAAAAAGTCCCAATTAAAGTGTTGTGACACGCATAATCAATAAATCACTGCTGACTGTAACGGCTAAAAGAGCATTTAGCCAGCTCATGATAGCAGGCAAAGCGTTTCTCTAAACATAAGCTTATTTAACTTCCTCCCTCATGATACAACATTAAACTTTAGCTTCCCATGTAAAAGGCAATTTTTTTTATTTTTATATTTTTGGTATGTAAGAAAAAAAGCATCCTTGTGAATTATGTAATGGCTACAGAGTCACCAACCTCAATTATCAGACTACCATCTGGCCACCCCAAAAACATTTGTGAGTCTTTGAATTTCGATGCTTAATTATCATATATGGAATCGTAGCTTTAAAGTTGCATCTGTCCGAGACTCTGAGGAAGTAGCTGACGTTCAGAACTTCCTATACGGATCTTCATCATCTCTGTCTTGCGGAAATCATTTTTTTCACAAGACGTAGCTCAGAGGCTAGTAACATCAAGTATTAAGAGCTCGATGGAGAAAGCAATATTAGGAAAAGAAATCGGTCCATTTAATTTGCTTATAATGGAGACTTGAGATAGGTAGGAATAGACGTTGAAACGAAACCTCAACGTTGCACCACTGGAATCAGCTGTTATAGAAGGTGGCGTCGGCGCCATCTCTACCAAGTGCAAAGAGCAGGATGGCTCCCTTGTTACCCTACAAGATGTTATCTTCCAACCACCAAATTCAACACCAAAGAGAACCTACCCCTGCTGTCTCCATATATGCTCTCGAATCTTAATTGCTCAAGGAAGAGTTTGTTCTGGATTCAAACTGTCCCTCCTAGTGTTATGTACTTATATTTTAATGGCAATGAATTGTAGCACAACGAACCATAGTATTGTCTGTTCATTAGGTCGAAGGTAATCTACTCTGGTATATACCTGTTGCCTACACAACTGCATTTATTTTGAGTGATACAAAGTCGAGCTGTTGAAAACAAGAAGAATTTACAGACAAAAAAAAAAGCAAGAAGGGAATGCACAACCGTCTCGTACAATTATTGATCACTGTGCAGTCTGTGCTCGCGGACCTGGCTTGCATTGGAGACGAGTCACAAATAAAGCTGGCTGCACGGTTTCTCTTTCATTTACTTCCTTGGATCCCGCTCGCGTTCAGACCAATTATTATCCACTTAGCTTGTGGAATTTTTTTAGAAGAGCTTGTGGAAATGTTCTATTAAGTTTTTCTAAATGAACAAATTTTAGTTTATTTTAAAAAATTAAATAGGATACTTATTTTAAGACAGAGGGAGTATATTGATTGATGTAAAAGTATAAGTTGTATACTGGTAGTAAAATGCTAGTACCGAAATGCATGTTTCAATAGAAACCCCAGAAAAGAAAAAAAAAGGACGGTCATTGAATACTTCCGCTTTTACAGTTAATAATTGCAAGACACTTTTGACAAAAAACAGAGGAAAAAAAAGCTTGCCCGTCAAATGTTGCACGCAATTATAGGGAGGGTTCTTCATTCATCCTTTACCTTGGTCAAAGAAATGTTATTACATGCAAGAAGCCATGTTACTAAAGCAATAGATGGTCCATAGCATATCGCAATTCGCAACTTCTAAGCATCATTGTCTCATTATTTTTTATGAAGATATGAGTCAAAAAGCGAAAAAGGTGGTGGTGATGTTTCATTGTCTGAAGTTTGAACTCAACCTTATTGTCAAAAAAAAAAAGAGTTTGAACTCAACCTTTTCAGTGTGGTGAAATAATTCAGTGGTGCCCACCAGCTTAGAAGATGAAAAAAGAGACGTATAATCCATCTGAGGCAAAGAGGACTTAACATTTATATAAGGAGTTACATAATCAGACATATTTCAAGGTACAGAACAAAGAAAGAAAAACGTGTAGCTGCATCAGCAGATACGCTTAGACTTTCTAGATAATTGTGCCTTGTATCAAAACCAAACTACAATTTTTATGATGTGAGCTTCGACGTTTATGAGTATGTTCTATTTATTTCATAAGGATTTGGGTATTCCAAATAATTGAGCCAGTATAACTTCTCCAAGGGATTTAATCATGGTTCGTAAATCTGCAGTCTTAAGCGACCTTTTTGCACTGATTAGTACAGATTTTGGGCGTTGCATAAGTAAAGATTTAACTATAACAACACTATGTTAGTGCATCGTCATCATTTCTCTACATCAGAAACTTTTCTTATTAAACCCTTTGCCGCACCAATCTCAATTCGAGCACCTCATAGCTCCTAAAATCTTATATTCACATGCTTTCCAAGGCATATATGTGCCCACGTATACGGATTTTCATTAACAACATGGCCACTGGTGGGGGTCCAAAGAGTCTCAGAACGTAGGGAGTGGGATAAATTAATGGAAACTGACAAAGACAACCTTTGTAGAAATTAATTGCAGTGGAATCATTGACATGAAGAAGTGGTTGAGAACCTAATTATACTTGAAGATGAGCATGTTACCGAACCGCCAGGTCCCCACACAATGGGAAGATCTACCATGAACGATGTTGTAGTTGTAGGAACCTTCGACAAGGCTTACTCTTGCGAATTCTTGCGAATCTACCTGTTACATGCTGCTAGACCTAAGGTTGATGTAGGACAGCATAGAGAAGAAAAAAATTTAAGAAGAATTGAAAAGGAGAAGGGCTGAAGGGGAATAGAGAAAAGGGATAAATCTTAATGGTATTATCACCAGAAGATCATTGGCATCGACACCAATGTTTGTTCAGCATCATCGCTGAATAGAAAAAATCTCAATCAACAACGGATTTTTTTTTTCAAATCATGAACTCCCTTTCATTGAGTATTGTGGGCCTTTTACAATGCTTTACATTAGTCTTTTATTGGAAATAAAGTAATGGACAAAATATAACATGAAAATCTAAATTTAAAGTCCTAAATTTAGATCACGCGAGGATCTCCAGCTTGCTCCTCAAAAGCTTCATCTATTCTTTTGCATGTTGTTTTAGTGGGTTGTTTCTCTTGGTGATTCAGGTGCTTCATGGGAGCTTGAAGGTCTCTTCTACGAGGAAATAAGGGTCCCTTGCTCATCGATTCCCCGTGATCTGGTGAGAGGACATTGGCACACCGCACGTTTGGCAGGGACAGAGCTTCTTCTCAGAAAAGGATTGTTGCGCTTATCGATGTATGGGCAGCCTTGTTCTTGGGGCTTTCAAGCTTTGTATTAAAAAGAAGGCGACTTTGGAAGTGATGTTGAGTTTGTTTAGGTTTGCCCGCTTCCTTTCTATGACATGGCCGTACTATTCCTTGTAGGTTCTGATTTTTGTAGCATCTAATTGGTTAAGGTGCGATACGTTTAGTGTGAGCTCAAGCTGTATTCCAACTTTAAACAATGGAAAAATAATAAAACTCAATAAATCCACCAAACTAGATTTTAGTTGGACAGTATGTAAGTGAGTTTTGTGTAAGGCCCACATGTTCTATCCAACCAACAGCCCCCAGTTGAGAGGATATGTTGGGTCAATTTAGTAAGTATATATTTCTATTTAACATTTACTAAAAAGAGAGACAATCAAAAGGACATCTAGTAAAAATGGTTCTTATGTCCCGGTATTATCTCTTTTATGTGTACAAATTTTTTACATAATGTGATTCTTCAGGAACAGCGATGGCTGGTTTACTCATTTTTGAAGAATACGTAATCATCATCTAAATGCCCTTGGTCTCTTGACATTGTTTTCGCAGTTTTGATCATCTTCCCTTGCTTATGGGTTGACAAGGCCCTTAACGTCAAAGACATCTATAATCTACGGGTCCTCAAGCATCTTCATTGCGGGATGCTATTTCTATATGTGGCAGATATAACCACAAGAAATGGCACCCCACTATTTCACCTTTCTTTTGAAAATGCGTCGATTTCCCCCCCAAAAAATGCTTAGAGCTCCCCATCGTAAAAAAATAATAGGTATTTTTTTACAACTCAGTACCCCCCACATCTCTCTATAATTTTATTCATGCCACTTCAACACCCCAAAACTTATATAAGTTTTTCGGTGGATGGTACCCTCCATTAAATAAAATTAATTTGGACGGAAGCCTTAAGTCCCTATCAAATTCTGCATATTATGACGGTGACCACCTCCTGGTAAGAGTTTTCTAGAAGTTTTTATGTTTCGTGGTGGGGGGTACCCCCCGACAAATAAAACTACATTATATAGAGAACAAAGGTCCCCGACAATGTCTGCATATTGTGACAGTAACCTCTCCCCGCCAGAAACTATCCATAAGTAAAAAAAATTTAAAGGTTTCTTGGCAAGGGATATCATCCGTTAAATAAAACTTATTTATACGGAGACCGTAGTTCCCCGTCAAATTCTGCATATTTTAGCAGTAACCACCCCCTACCGAAAATTATTTAGAAGTTTTCTAGATAAACAACAAGGTAAGGGCAAGAGGAAAAAAAATCATAAAAGAGGAACCACAAGCAAGGGGGGAAATAAAAATAGTCAGAGAAGAGGAGTCACAAACAACAAGGGAAGATAGAAGAGTTTACGCCAAAAGGAGAAGATTGGGAATAGGGCAATAAAAAAGTAGAAATAAAATTAAAATAAATAGTGAGATTGGGGAGGTATTTAGTAATTTATTTAAATTTTTTTAGGGTGAGTAAAGTAAGGGGAGGTTGAGTAAAAACATCTATAGTTGGACTTTACAAGTTGTTAAATTGCCACATAGGCTTACGGATGAGCCACTTTAACATCTCCAATGACTCACTCAAATTGACATCTCCATTGAAAATGCTCTTATCATTTTCTCTCCCACATATTTATTGACAACTAACCACTTCTAAATAATTAAGCTACTAAGAAATTTTTCTAATTTTTATTCTAACACATGCACTGACACTCCACTACACGTGCAAACACCACCATTTAACTTATAGCACACAATGGGGACATTCTCACATCAGCCGCACTAGAACCTTACCCTTACTTTAATACCATGTTATGGAAAGTGTTTTCATGCTCCCACTGACAACGAGTCTAGCATAAACTGCGCATGAGAGCCCTTGATATTTAAGACCAACGGTGCACACACCACTAATACTAATGTGAGTTAACATATGTACCGTCAATCTCATAGATAAAGGGCTCTCATGCATAACTTACGCTAAGCTCATTGTCTGCGGGTAGCATAAAAAAAACTTCCCATGTTAAGTCAATCAAATCTTCAAACTTAAGCTCTTAGCAAAGGGGGAATTAATTATGTTTAACACTGCCACACAATTTCCTGAGCATTCGCACACAAGCATGTTCTGCCAAACTATAACCTCAGCTCTGATTTCATATTAGATTACCGCTTTTCCTACAAGCATAAGCTATTAGACAAGGAATATCTTTCATATTAACACCCTTATAAGTTATAACAAAAAAAACTCATATTAACACACGGGCCAACAATGATTTAAAACTGGGATTTATTGCGTTCTATAGATTATAAATCACATAAAAATGAATACGACTGAGCATGTAATGCCATAAGGAATGACAATTCTGAAAACAAAGTGCATTAAAGGATAATGATCAGTGTAATTAGTATGTCATTTTAGTCCTAGGCAAGAAGATTTAGTCTATAACCTTCAACTCCACTCTCCTTCAAGGCAAGAGGCTGTCATTTTGCATAAGCAAAAGAAGACTAATTTTCGGTGTCAAACAGAAAGCCGATGGTCCAGATGAGTGGCAATCCTCCTCCTGTTCCATGAACAAGATTGGATCTAATGTTTTCACACTCCCAAGTATCCAAGTTATATGCACCCTGCTCTTATTCTTTACCAGAAGATCTCACCAATATCTGTTCAAGATACCTAAGCACGGCTTAATATCTGTTCAACATTGCCTAATCCCATCAAATTCATCTCTCTCCGTTTGCACAGCTCAATTTTCATGCAGTAACAATAAAAAATCATCAATAATTTTAGCTTTAAATAACTGACTCAGAAAAGGCAATCCATGAGTTGAAGACCTATCCAGCTCTGGTGCCGGACAAAGATAAGGGACCCCAGGTCCACCTAAATATTCTCTTTACAAAATTTCCTTTTCTATTAAGGCAGCTTGTGACAGATTATAATGCAACGATAGACTATATTTTAAAAAAAAATGGCATGGCAAACTTTGGGACAAGAGTCTCCACTTGGATGACTGGTTGCAGTTCAGTTTAAAACCATGCAGTCGAGTTCAGACTTTAGAACCCACAAAATAGTCCACGTTATGAGAAAGGTAGAGTAGAATATTAAGGATTGGTTTTTTAGAATTTTAAGGGCTTTGAAAACAATAGACACATTTTTTAGAATTTTTTTCCATGGACTAGAAAAATGGCCTTCTTCCATTAGGTATTCTAACATGGAATTTTTTTTGAAGATTGCTTTGACTATGTAAACCCCATTCATTTGTACTAGACATTAACTTCTAAACAAAGTGAATTCAACTATGGACTTGCACCAAAAAAGCTTCAATCGTCACAGCTGATTCAGTGGCCACTGATTTCCCCTCCAGTTGGGTGGTTCATATGATAATATATGGTATATACAATTGTTTAACTGCATTTTTTCTCTCTCTATCAGAAAAAAAAATAGCATATTTAAATGTAATGGAAGAAGAACATATGCTGTAATGTATTCTTGCTCACTTAAATAGTGAACAATGACTTCACATAACTTCATACAAAATTTTGGGATGGGACTACAAGCCGAGAATATGAGTACCTTTTCTACAAAGTCCAGGAAGCTTCCTAGCTCGCTCTTAGCTCCAGGATCACCAGACTGCAAGATTACTCAATCTGCTTCATCTTATAGGCAAGTATAAAGCCAAAGAATCCATAATGTTGCTTGCACCTCACACGCACTTAGATCAAACTTTATCTTACAGAAGAATATGTGATGAACTCCCTAGAACTAAATTGAAATGGCTGATGAGGAATAGGGTTCCTGCAATAGAGATTTGAAGCAAATATAAATACTTCAACCTTTAATTGAGATTGCCAAAAAACCCTTTAATTGACATAGAAAAGCACAAGATAAATAATTTAATGGTTATATCATACGGTCGAGGCCCATAAACTTTGATCTGGCGCACGTGAGTATCCCTCCCATTCAAGTGATTTGATAGCACAGCAATTTGCAGCATAAATGTGTGGATAAATGTTTCTCTGCAAAGGATGTCAGTAAACATAATAAAGGATCTTTCCGACTAAAAGAAATTGCAAAATATATAATGCCCAAAGTTGTCATAAATAAAACTATAAAAAATCTTAGTACCAATCAGTTATAAAAATGAGTGAGTATAGCCAGATATTAGCTCAAAAAACAAATTTGGGTACAAATTGCCTAAATAAATCGTCAACTAAAATAGATGGGTAAAAACGACCATGATCATCAAATGCGCACAACCCCTAAAAACACAACATATATAAGATATAAAAGTGTAAATATTCACATGTATACCCTTGATATGATATAATAAGGAACACACACATTGAATAGGAGCTTTTACAGCATCAAACAGAATCTTCAAAAAAACTTTATTTCATGTAGTCAGAGAAAGGTCAAAATGAGTGATAAGCAGAATTCCGCTTTAAAATCGCTCTTTTCTACCTAGATGTTTATTTTGCATTAGTAACCTGTTTTGTGAAAAGAAGAAAAATGAAAGAGAGGTAGGGAGTACGGCTTGCAAAACTATAACAAGGCATTAGTCTAGAAAAGCAGTTGTAAAATCTCTTTTGCCAAGTCATCGTATATATACAGAAAATTGTAACAGATCATTTTGTAGAATGCATAAGTAGCGACTTCAACTGTCATGGTGATTCACTTTTCACTGTGCAGCAGCGTTAGCCAAGACTCTGGGCTATTGCCCAAAAATATTTTATGGCCACATTAGGCCAAACAACATTGCTAACCTAGACCAGCCAAATACTGCTCAAATCTACAAAGCTACTTTACAACTACTTCCTAGTCTTGGTTAACAGTGCCGAATAATTTAAGTAAAAAAACATCCCATAAGTTTTGGAGAATATAATGATTGTTCATTACTGCACAGAACGTTCACACATGAAGTTTTATATAATGAGCTATGAAAAACATCATCCTGCAGATCAATGGAACTTTCAGCACAGACACTTTCATCAAGAGCAGGCTTCATGTTTAGATAAATACTAATACTTGGAAACGTAAAACATAGATCTGATTTTGAATGTTAATATAACCAAACGGCCATTCAACTGAAGCAAATACAAAGAAGGAACTTGTTTAAAAGGAAATCAAAATAATGCGATATAAGTAAGAGACTACACAAGCAGCAACGAAGGATAACACTAACCTGGGATCAGTTCCAGACAAGAATATATGAACCCAACCGACTGGCTGTGAAAGCTCAACAGTTTTTATATCCTAAGTCATTCAGACAGTAAGATTAGAATACTCAATAAAGATCACTGATGTAGCTGTCTCCACAAAATCTTGTTAAGAAAGTTCCCTTTTCCATTTAAACTTCATACAAAGTTGATGTTCCACATAATATGTAACATAAAACTATGACTAGAAGACAATGTGGACGTTCGTACATAAACTATAAACTTCCAACGTATGAAGTATGAGCAAGGAAGTCCAACATTAAGCAACAAGCATTCTACCTTCAAGTTGTGAAATCCATCTCCAGCCCGTATAGAAATTTTGCTAGGTGTGTAGCTCTCGTCAAGCTTAAAGTCCACGTAGAGTACAATTAACTACAGCAGGCCAAGAACTTTGATTAAACATAAAACTTATTAAATCAAATACAAACTCATCAACATCTGGATTTGTGCGAAACAATGCTGCATCATACCTGCAGCTTGACTTTCTTCTGAAATTGAATATTCACTAGATGTGGCTGGGCCCCATCTGACCTATTGAAATCCGAAAGTGAATAAATCAAGGAGCTAAATAAACAGTAGATAGCTACATACAGAGCACAAAGCAATCGAAATTTTGCTGAAATGTTGAGCATCAACCATCGCAAACCCTAAAAGCCATAATCGGGAGCCGGTTTGAAATTCAAAAGGAATAGCGGGAAAGGAGGGAGCTTTACTGCCAGTACGTGTCGCGGTTGCCGTCGCGGAGAGAAAGAACGCCATTTCCAGGCTTGTAGGAGCTGACACTCCAAGCAGCCGTATTGGCCATCTCCCTCAGGTCGTCGTCCACCACCAGCTGCGGCTTTCCCACTAGCTTGTTTCCGTCGTCCTCCAGATCGGAGGCCTCCCCTTCCGCCCTCCCAACATTCTCTCCCCCTGCGTTACGGGTGCCGGCGTCAGCCATGTCGTACACCGGAAAATGGCCCGATCCCTTGACCTCCCACGGGAGTTGAGCTCCCAAGTGATATCTTGAAGAGAAGGAAGCAGGAGGGCGGATTGAGCCACTGTTACCGAGACCCTGTAGTGGATTGGACCTATAACGCAAAACAATTTAATAATAATTTATATACGAGTCTACAGAATCACGCTGGGCCATTGTTTTAAAAAAATAATATTTATATTTTATTTTTTATATTAAAAAAATAATATTTATAAATTTTTTTACTAAATAAGAATAGAAGCGTTTTTTATACTCTACTTTGTGCATGAGCCGAGCATAAGGAACGCCCGGGAACTGTCGATTTTGAAAATTAATGGCGCACACGGTTGCACAAGTAATACATGCACTAATGTACGTTACCATGTACACCGTCGATTTTTAAAATTGACAACTCCCAGGCATTCCTTACGCTCGGCTCATGCTTTTTAGAGAGCACATAAAACACTTCCCATAAGAAGGTAAGTTCTACGTGATCTCTGTCCAATCATAAATTAAGCTATGTAAATCCAGTAAAAAAGTAAGTATAAAAATATCACTATAAAAAAAATACCATGCTACTCTGACCAAGGATGAGTAGTAATGAGAACTCTGTCACCCCCTTAGTTTATCTAGCTCACCCTATTGTGTTAAAGGGGGGCTAGATAAAGTTAAGAGTGGCAAACCCCTTTCCTTACAAAAAAGATTAAAAAGTAAATTTTTAAAATATATATATAATATTTTAAAAATTAATAAACAAAATAACAAAGAATGAAACATAATTCTCAAAATAGTGCTCGCCCCCACTATGTGGGCACTAGTACGACAACAAGCTCATGCACATTTTTTCTTTTAACATTTTTTTTTATTTGTTAAAAGGAACGAAACTTTTTGGTTACGTTTTTCCTCTGTAGGATTCTCAAACCTATAGTTGGGACCACCTACAAGTTATCTCCAACATGAAGAAGAATATACGCGGCCCCATGAGTATAAGATGGCCCTCTCCACCGCCATTTCCTACTAGCATAGACTCAATGCTGGGAGGATATGGTTTATGCCCTACACATTCAACCTGTCACGGATTGCATTTCAGACACCCCACCAACTTCTTTTTTGTTTTCTTTACATGTAATTTTCTTTATTTTTATGTATTTTCTTTATTTATGTTTTAGGGTGCCACCATGCACGTACAACCACTTTGGCTGCCACTCCAGCAATATGTAAAAAATCTCTTATGTTATATAGGGGGGAGTGAGTAGTTGTGTTGTTGGTCATAGTGTTGTCGCACCCATTGCTTGTAAACATGTTGATAGTGAATGCATCCATTTTTCATGCTTGTGTTCATTCATTTCCTTGCAATGTGACTCACTTTTTGCCTCCTACATTTTTGCTTTGCACGCGTGCTCGCAAGTGATTTGCGCAATGCATCCGTGCAAGGCAAGCCATTCGTCCCAAACAAAGGCTTACTTGGTGGGCATTTAGCCTGCAAGCGCTGCACGGTCGGTTGCCCAAGGGCACGTCCGTGACAAACTGCCATGCAACCAAGATGTCTAGACCTAATCCCTAGACGACATCTCCTACTTCATCCTCCCGCTCTGATCAAGCTCCACCAACTCCTTCCTTTGCTTTTGATCTGCCTCCAGCCTCTCCTGTAAAGCCTCATTTTTTCGATTTCATTTAACTTGAGGGGTTAGAATTAATTGATAATTTTTGGATAAAAATTAGGGGGGTTTGAGGGGTAAAATATATGCATGTGTATAGAACTCGAAGAAATGAGTATAACAAATCAAAAAATACATGAAACAGAGGTCGAGAATAAAAGTTATGACCTTTAGAAGGGTGTTATATAAGCAAGACCCACATGAAAAGTGCGGGATAACCTACCCATTAGCATCTAGTTTCATAGGGCTCATTGATATGAGTCTAATGGTACGAAGAACATATGATTCTGACTTTGAGGTAGGAAGTTATCGTGTTTTGAAGTTTGGAATGAAAAAAGCAAAAAATATAAGAAAATGATGAATTTGCTAAGGCACAAAGAGTTGTGATGCATGTTGTGGGGCCCACGTGATCTCGGACCATTCTGCACGATAGGCCACGTGATGACGACAGCACCTCGTGCCACAAGCATGTGGTGCGTGGCTTGACACGAGTGTGGTTAGCTTGCAGGCTCTTCCCTATAAATATGCAAGAGCAATGCATTTTCAGAAGAGTTTTTTGGACTATTATGAGTCATTTAAAGTCTAACTTCCCCCGTTCAAGAAGCGTTTGTAGCTAATTCGAAGGTGCTTTTTGCAATGGAAAGGTTTGTTACTTGAGTTGGAAATTCTAGAGGGGTGAAATAGCCAAGGGCAAGAAGAGGCTATGACCGACGCTTTCAGGCTCTAAAGAGAAAAATGTCCCTAAGTAAGGGGAGGTTCTATCCACCGCCTTTGGGCTTGCAAAGAGAGAAATGTCTGTAGGTAAGGGGAGGTTTTGTCTGTCGCCTTTGCATGCGTAAAAAGAGAAATGTCCCTGAGTAAAGGGAGGTTATGTCCGCCTTTGAGTGAGTAAAAAGAAAAATATCCTGGGTAAGGGGAGGTTTTGTTCCCTGTCTTCGGATACACAAAGAGATAATCATTCCTAGTAAGGGGAGGTGATGTATGTCGCCTTCGGGCATAAAAAGAGAGAAACGTTACAGGTGAAATGAAGTTTTGTTTGTCACCTTTGAGGGGGAAAAGGCGAGAAACGTCATGAGAAAAGAGAGAATTTTTCTGTCACCTTCAGGCGCAATGAGATAAATGTCCTATGTAAAAGGAAGTTAAAAAACCTATTACTAAAAATTCCAAACAAGTATGCACTCTCTCTGTCCACATTAATAACTCTATTTGAAATCAAATGGAGCTATTAATGTGGGATACGGAATACAAGAAGATATATAGGTCACTTTAAGGTTACATTTTTATTGCACGAGTGGACCACTTAAGTACTTCATGTTTGTTGTTTGTCCATATGCGAATTTGAGTTTGGTTAGTCTTCACCACATTACAAATTCATTTAATAAAGACAATATGGAAGTTTAGCTTGGATGGCCTACATGACATGAAAATTCATTTAATAAAGACAATCTAGAAGTTTATCAAGCTTCCCATGGTACTTTTCTCCACACCTAATTAATTCATATTTATATTATCGCGATTCTACATCATCACTTACATATGCATTCCCCAAAGAGGTTTACTACACCGTCAACAAATGTGTCATCGCTATAAATGTTATTGCAAAGTGGAAAATGACACGATTGTAATTTACACTTCTTTTCTAAAAAGAAGTATATCATATTAGAGTTTTGTTTAACTTTTCAATTATGGCCTATATCTCTAACCCAAAAAATGTTAATATGTGCTTAATTAAATTTTGTGCTTTTATTTTTGTCACAATGTATTTACTTTTTTTTATGAGTGTTGTTATCCTATTTAGCATTTTATAAATATTACAAAAAAAATTGCAAAAATTTCATTCATAGATTTACAAATACTACTTGTAGGCCGACATTGGAGTTTTCTTGTTTACGTGTTTGTCTAAGAGCGGTTTACAAAAATAACCCTAAACTATAATGTATTATAAGAAATATAACCAACTTCACAATATTCCTTGAAATAGCCCTGCCCACATATAAATCCCCACGCATGTGGCAAGAAGCCACATGCTTCACCTTTGTAACATCTGCTACCAACTCCGCTTTCTCCGCCTCCACCACGTTCTCCTTCTCTTTCTCCTAGAGCACTTTCCCCCCTTTTTTTCTCCTCTTCCTCCTTTGTTGCTACCTCTTCCTCAAAATATGACAAGATTGGCCACAAATCAACCAAAGGAGCCATTAAATTTTCATCTACAAGCTAAATTTTTAAAAAACATAGACACATAAATATGTTCAACTACTTAAAATTAACAAAGTTTTATTTTAACTTGATTATAAGCCTTTTCAAATACCGAACAAACCTCATACTTCTATAAATGGTACCCACTATATGGCAGTTGATAGTTGATTGACATATTTATTGTAAAAAAGGGTCAATAAAAAATATTTTGAGTGAATATATCTCCTTTAATATTTATATTGAACTATTTCAACAAACTAAATAGATGAACTAAAAAAATAAAGCAAGTTTTAAACATGCATTTTTTGCATGCCAACTATTGATTGCTAGTTGTCATGTGCCAGTAAAAGGGATGCCCGCCAAAGAAGAAAGAGGTTGTTGATGCTGGAAAAGGAGGTCACTAGTAGTAGACTCCATATTGTTTGACACTAATAGCCTCATTTTCTGGTGTTGACAACCTCCTTCTTGTTTCAATAACTTCATTAATTTCCTGTGCTAATGGTTATGTTGGTTGGTTTGTAGCTAGTCTTGTTGGATTTTGAGAAGGAGGAAGATGAGGAAGAAGAGGAAAAGAAGGAGAATGGGGAGTAAATGGAGCTAGTGGCTAAGGTGGAGGAAATGAAACTGGTGGCAGATGTGGTGAAGCTAGAGTTGAAGCCAGTGGTGGAGGAAGTTGAATAAGAGAAGGTTGCAGGATGATAGAGTGAAAATGAGGATGATAGAGTGAAAATGAAGACAATAAGCTACGACAAATGTGGGGTTCACGTGTGGACTTGGCCATTTAAAGGACTAATGAGAAATTAGTGACATTATTAGAATACACTCTTGTTGAGGGTCATTTTCATAAATTACACTTTAAGTGAAACTAGTGGCAGAGGTGGTGAAGCCCGAGCTGAGGCTAGTGGCAGAGGAAGCGGAATCAGAGAAGATGGCAAAGGGAAGATAGTAGGATGATGGAGTGAAAATGAAGAAAATAAGCAACCACAAATGTAGGGTTCACAAGTGGAATTGGCCATTTATAGGAATAGTGAGAAATTAGTGACATTCTTAGAATACACTCTAGTTGAGAGCCATTTTCATAAATTAATTGAATAAAAAATTAACATGTGCCTTGATGCATATTACGAAAAGAAAGCCGATATTCCTATTCTATTTTCCCTATACTAAAGGCCTTACACCACCTATTATTGGATAGGGAAAAATTAATCTCATGTTGTCAAGTAGGACGTACCTTCCCTATCCAATAAAAAATGGTGTAAGGCCTTAAGTGTAGAGAAAATGGAGTAGGATTATCATTTTTCTTTTGAAAATGGGTCAAGGTGCATTGCAAGATGTCATATTGAGATTCAACAGTTTTCATATTTTCTAGGTAGGGAGGATTTAAAAATCCTAGCTTCCCTTGTGTTATAGGCACTACACAATTGAAATTGTGCACTCACAAGATGCCTTGTGCACGTATGTGAGTGGCTAGGTGCAAATAAACAAAACTCATATTAACACAATTAAATAATGGTTAACTTGGACTATTCAATTTTAACTTTATGATTATGCTTCTCGTATATCTTGTTTGTTTCTTGCAACAAATTATGAAGAGCTACTTTTTTAGATTTAATTGAATTTCTACTTTTTTTCTTGGAATTTTTTATATCCTAATTCATATTTATGGCAGACATATTCACTACTATTGAAAATATACAGTCCCAAACAAAATAAGGACCTTGATAATAAAAAAGATATTAAGCAACAAGAACAATATAAATTAAAGACCTTGATAATAGAGAGATGAAAAAAATCCTTGTATTTGAGAATTAAGAGAGATGAGAGTCTCCTGGTATGGTATTGGAGGAGCTTGGTTGAATAAGACTTATAAAAGTGTGTAGTAGAGTTGAGGCTTGGGTGTTCTAAATTTGAAACCAAAATAAAAACTTATATGTCAAGTAGTGATTATAATGAAAAATAGCCCATATGGTCAAGTAGTGATAACGTTTGGTAAGAAAAAAGCCCCACATAGCAATGGTCCGTGTCTCATTAGTTTTGTCTCGTTCTTCTCAAATAGATACTGCTGGGATTTTTTTGTGGTCTTTGTGTCTCATGCAAACAATTCTCCCTCAAACATAAAAGATCAGTAAATACTTGTACCATAAAAAAGGAGATCAATAATGACAAGGCCTTGCTTTCGTGGGGCCATAGGCGGCTAACTCATTGTTTGGCAAATGCGAACAACACTTTGAGAACATTGCCCAAAAGCAAGAGCTGTGCATAAGAAATTTTTTGCGCACATGCTTACGTTAACTTTTCAAATTTTATAACTAATTTTTTTCCCCACGTCTCTAATTTATTGGGCTTCCATAAAATGCAATCGATGATAGAGTACATCAATGAACCTGATCAAAGCGATTAGTGTTGTTGAGGATTAGCTCCAATCACGAATTACGCGTGGTCTCTTTATCAAATTATTAATTAAACTAAACTTAAAACGGAAGAGAAGTGGATAGGATAAATTATTTATATATAATTTTTGGCAAATAGAATAAAGTGGATGAGCCGATAACATAAAGTCGCGCCTTTGCTCCAACGGCTGGTTTGACTCGTTGCCAACAGTGGCCCGCCAGGAAGAAGCTATTTTCAGGAAAACGCTATTCCACTGGGAACTGAAATCTCGGCTCAGTAAACGGCCAAAACTCCCGTGCCTATCCCCAGCAGGAGTAGACTGCTTCCGCCTCCACAGTTCTGATTGCCCACCTGAGGAGAATCAGCTGGAGGCGGAGAAAGATATGGGCTGGTGGTGGTCGTTGTGTTTGGTTTTCTTGGGACTGGTGTCGCTGCATGCTGATGGGTCACCTCAGGAGGACCTGGTCTTAGGCCTCCCTGGACAGCCGGAGGTGAAATTCAGGCAGTATGCTGGGTACGTTGATGTGGATGAAAAGTCCGGCAAGAGTCTCTTCTACTACTTTGCGGAAGCAGACGGGGATGCTCATAAGAAGCCCCTGACACTCTGGTTGAATGGAGGTCTGATTATGTTTGACCTCTTGCTTGAATTGTTGTATGCTCTGCTTGTATTTTTTTCTCGTCTTTAAGGTGGACATTTTTTTGTGTTTGTTGTTGATATGTGGATTATTTCGAATAGCCGTAATGTGATCTAATGCTGGACGAGTTATGTGCGCGCTTTAAGTTTAATATAACATCTGAGATTGACGATGAGGGAACCCATAGCAGAGTTGTCATTTACTCAATGGAACAATCAACTTACGGAATTAGATAGAAACAGTTGATTGCCACTTTTAGTACGCGTTTTTATTTGAAGATCGAATAACATATATATGATGAGTTAGGAATGAACAATACTTTCTTTTCCCAGCCAATTGATGTATTGAATTTACACGGGTTGCGGCTGATCATATCTTTTCTACGTTCAGGCCCAGGTTGTTCATCAATTGGCGGCGGTGCCTTTACAGAACTGGGACCCTTTTTCCCAAGAGGAGATGGTCGTGGTCTTCGGAGAAACCAAAAATCATGGAACAAAGGTTCACCTAAAAACATAAACTAAGTAGACAATTTTCTTGAGATGATATATTCGCAATGATGTCACTGCCTTCACGAGATGAGGTTATATTTCATTGTTGTATTAATTGCAGCCTCAAACCTTCTTTTTGTTGAATCTCCTGCTGGAGTTGGATGGTCTTACTCGAACACCTCCTCTGATTACAATGCCGGAGATGCCTCTACTGGTACATATTATAATTGAATATTAGATATATGCTTAATATTAAAAGAAAATTATGAAAAAGGAATAGTGATGTTGGCCGTGTTAATGGTACTACATGCTCGATCACTTGCACTCAATGTGAAACTTGGGTCGAAAAATTAGCCTTTCAAGAATTACTTTGACATTAAAACAAATATATTACTGCCCCATATTTAAGTGCTGAAATTTTATTTGTCAGTTTACATCCAGGCTCCAGCACTTGGGCGAGAAAAGTTCTTTAATCAATAAATCAGTTTTATGATGATAACTAATTAAATCTGATTTAAGATGATTATGATTAATAATCAATCAAAAAGAAATGATAACCATATGTGTGCGATTAATTTATGCTGTTATGAACTAGAATACTTTAGAGCACAAATATCTACCTCTTGCCTGATCATCTCTCTATCTCTTCCTGTCCAGCTAATGACATGCATGTATTTATGATTAAATGGTATGAAAAATTTCCTGAATTCAAAACCAGGGATCTGTTTCTTACCGGAGAAAGCTATGCAGGTACGGGATTGTAGATACTACAAATATAATACTATAATTTTTATCATTCTATTATAAAATTTCTTGACAAATATTATACATTGTTGTAGGTCATTACATTCCTCAGTTGGCTATTGCTCTATTGAACCACAACAACCATTCAACTGGTTTTAAGTTCAATTTAAAGGGAGTGGCTGTAAGTATTCTTATAACATCAATGGAAAATGGGTTTTGTGAAAAAATTCGGGGACTGCAGAGTTAGCATGTTCCGTTGTGATTGCTAATGGAATCCAGTATAGTGGTATAAATATGTGAAAATTGTAATGTATACCAGAGGAAAGATCTAGCTTTGTCCCAATACAATGAAATGGCTTGGCTTAGCAGTTATAGGCTTTCCACATTGTTTGATATGCACATGCATGTTAGTGTGTCAATATAAAAATGGTTTTCCTTCCCTAACAGCTTAATTTTTTAGGAGAATGGTCATCTATCAAGGCACAGATTTCAGTTCAATTCCCATGGTACATTGTGTTCCCTGTTGTGCGTGTGGCCCCTATGCTGGTGTCAATATGCAATGTTTAGTGCTGCTGCACGTGCAAGGGAGTGTTATTTTTAGTGTCGCTGACCTCAAATTATTGGAAAATACACTTCTCGATTATGATTATGATGATGGTTTCTTCTTAACAGCTTAAGCTGATATTGGAAGTGTTCAACTAACAATATATACTCCTTACATTCATTGTACTAGCAAATGAAAATATTAAGCTGCTTCTCCTTTTTAAATTCCAGTAGAATAGTTTAGAGTGTGTAAACAGATAAATATGGTTTAAGATCCATATTCTAATGTATATCTATAGCTTTGCTTCCTTTATACTTTACAGTAAAAAAAAAGATACTTGATACCATAAACCTTGGTCTATATTCCCCTCCATTTCTGCTTGGCAAGCCTGTATTCTAGTTTTATTGTTCAATTTTGCTGTTAACTTATCTTTTTCCCTTTCTTAATTAGATTGGCAATCCACTTCTCAGGCTTGATAAAGATATCCCTAGCATTTATGAATATTACTGGTCGCATGGAATGATATCTGATGAGGTTTGGCTCTCCATTATGAATCAATGCGACTTTGATGATTACGTCTTCAACAGTCCTCATAATGTGTCCAAAGAATGTAATGAAGCAATTGATAAATCATATCAAGTTGTTGGTGAATACATTAATCCATATGATGTGATTCTTGATATATGTTATCCATCGCTTGTGGAGCAAGAGCTGCGATTAAAGAAATATGTACGTATGAAACCCAGGATTATTTTTTTTCCATTATATATCTGATAGTCTTGAGTAGCAAAATGCTATGCAGCCTATTCTGGACTTCGTCTATGGTTTGTTTCGTAGTCTGCTGTGGTACCAAAATCCGTCTTCATGCCTAAAAATAGTCATTTGCATGTATACACTTAATTATCCCCATGGAAGTGGTGAAGGAAGGGCCCCTTTATTTAAAAGGGGGGCTAAAGGAAGGGCCCCAATTGGTAGAAAAAACCCACAACTCCTAGGGGTTAATTTTTTTTAACATGGTAGCCCCTATCCATATTAAAGACATATGATACTTACAGTAGCACAACAGATTTGACAGAAGAAATGTTCATTTTAGATGAGATTTATTTGTTTGTTAGGCTATTTAAAATATTTTAGAGAATATATTGGAGTCAGAATTTATACCACATACCTTTTTTGTCTTTGACAGGCAACGAAGATAAGTGTGGGGGTTGATGTGTGCATGACTTATGAAAGAAGCTTTTATTTCAACCTTCTAGAAGTTCAGAAAGCTCTTCATGCAAACAGGACGAGCTTGCCATATAGATGGTCAATGTGCAGTGGGTATCATTCTTAGCCTTCTTCTCACATTTTTCCCTTTTAGTACAAGCAGGAATGTAAAATACTTCTTTTGCTCGGTAGGATGGCATGAAAATAATATGTAAGCGTTAAAAATTTATATTCAAGTGAGCGAATTTAACTTGTTCAGTGGCTACTATATGAAAAGAAGCTACAAGGTTAAGTTATGAACTTATGCAATGTACTATATGTCAGCTGTATATGGATAACTTTCTGAACATGAATCGGTAATAACTTTCTATAGAACTG
The DNA here is from genome assembly GCA_035235625.1 of Saururus chinensis. Lineage (NCBI taxonomy): Eukaryota > Viridiplantae > Streptophyta > Magnoliopsida > Piperales > Saururaceae > Saururus > Saururus chinensis. The sequence continues at coordinate 12,442,984 of CP141140.1, read as the reverse complement.
AAAAAAATTAGAGGAAATCTCAGAAGACAGACAAACAGACCAAATACAAGGAATTCCATAGAAAGCTATTAGTGTATGAAATCCTCTAGAGCACCTGCACAAGCCATTTGATAAGCAATGACATTACCTTCTGTTCTTTCTTTAAATCCTCTATTCACCTCAATTTATTTTATTTATGAACTGCAGCCAAAACTTGTTCAAAGTCGTTTCTTATGCTCCTGTTTATTTCATTGGTTTCTTTTGTTTTTTTTTATGGTTAATTTGGTCAGTGCATGTATATGGAAACTTGGTTTTGTGAATAACCAGATTTTTTGTTTTCAAATGTCCAGTGTGCTAAATTACAGTGATACTGATGGTAGCATGAACATCCTTCCTTTGCTCCAGACAATAATTCAACATGGGATACCTGTCATGGTATTCAGGTGAGTGAACACTTATTATAAATATATAAAAACAACATTTGTGGGGAAAAAATTAACAGAATTTTTTTGTTTAATGACAGCGGAGATCAAGATTCTGTTGTGCCCTTGTTGGGTTCCCGAACACTTGTTCGTGAGCTAGCTGCAGATCTGAATTTCAAGGTTACTGTTCCTTACAGTACATGGTTCCACAAAGGGCAGGTATGCTTTCATGATTTCTTCTATCAAAGTAGGGAAACTGAATTGATTTCACTCATGAAGTGTCGATACCACAAGATTGTCCTTCGCCAATTATTCCCTGCTTTAGAAGTACCTGTGAATTGTGATCAGCTTTGCCAGATGCAAACAGACTGAGATACTTGCTTTTCTTCTCTGGAATATTTTTTGCTAGTTAATGATGATTATACTTGATTCAAGTTTTTGGATTTCTATGGTAAGCATATTATTCCTTTAACTACTTACCTTGAAAGCCCATAGTGTTGTTTCTATTTGCATTGCATGTTTTTTGTACGTGATGCAACTGCAAGAGGTAATACTCGTCGACTACTTGGTAACGCGGAGACCCTAATGTTAAACTCTGACCTTAAGCAAATAAAAGAAGAAAATAAACAGAATGACACTTGTATCTGATATGTTATCTAACTGGAATGAATTTTCCTTAGCAAGTGGAAATGCAACCATGAATCTCATACTAAAAAGCTTTTCAACTCTTATCAAACATAACTGTGTCTTTTTTGGGTGTGTGAAGGTGGCTGGCTGGGCAACTGAATATGGGAATTTGCTGACTTTTGCTACTGTAAGAGGCGCTGCTCACATGGTTCCTTATGCACAGCCGGCTAGAGCGCTTCACCTCTTCAGGTCATTTGTATCGGGCAAGAGATTGCCCAATACAACCCATCCTCTAGATTGAGAAGTGAAGAAGATTGCCAGACGCAAGTCACCCATTGAGAACTGAAGCTTGTCAGGGATTTCTCCTCCTAATTGTCTCGGAATTACATCTCCATAGCTTTGAGAACAGATAAAAAAAAGTAGTCAAATAAGAAAGGTGCCATCTTTGTTTTATTGAAGATAGTCTTTTCTTAGTTTAATAAGCAAATCAAAATGTTGCATCAGCTACAAATTTTCGGTTAAAGAAAAAAAAGAAAACATAAAAGAATAATTGTGTGTTTGTTATGAGTCAATTATGTGTTGAGCAACTTAAACCTGTGATTTGTTTAACTGGCATAAACCATTCACCACTGAAAAATAATATTGGCTGATCATTGATGGGTACTTAAGCGCCTTAGAATGGAATGTACGAAAAAAGGATCTTTTGGTCTGGTCAGCTAAGCTAAGTGATAAAAAATTGGTATAGTACGTGTACTTCACGTACTTCCCATCCTACCATAATAAATGCCGTATTATTTACATTTTTAAAAAAAATGGGTACTAAACATTTTGTGTATATACATATTTTACGTTTAATATAGGTATTATACCCATATTTTGTCACATAACCCTTTGACATTTGTTTATTCCAATTCCATAATCTTTTGGTTGGGATTGGTTAATGAGCTCTTTAATGATATTTTTTAGCAAGTAACCTTCCCTAAATTTATGATAATGGAATTATTATTTTTCCATCTAGTATTTTTAAGGAAGAAAACATCTTATTTTTAGTATTTTGGGTTACATTTTGATTTTTTTTTTATTTCTACATACTTTTAACTTTTTCTTTTCTTTTTTACCCTTTTTCCGTATGTCTTCCCTAGCCATATTATTACCATACCCATACTTTGTCACTTAGCAGCTAAGCATGTGTTTTGATATGCATATGAACATGTTTTCAAGTATTAGGTGTTTCTGTGTTCAAATCCCTTAGCTTTTGGACCTTTTGGGAAGAATAAGCATATGGGACATCATACCTGCATAGAACAAATGGGATAATTCGAAATTTGTACTCCCTTCGTCTTGTTTAATTGTCTGCAATTGAAAAAATTAGATATTTGAGGACCATAGCTTACAAATAGGGACCATATCTTATCTTATACTCCCTTTGTGTTAAATTGATAGTTGTATTTAGTTTTATAAAATGAATTAAAATTAGTTTATTTTGAAAAATTAATTATAACTATTAATTTAAGAAGAGGGAGTATCTTATAATAACCCATTTGTTGAAGAACTCTAATTTTTTGACTAAAAGAAAAATATATAGTTGTTTTTGTTAATTATATTCTTCTTTTCTTATTGATTAGAATAATGAATGTTATTATAATAATTATTTTAAGTGTACATAAAAGAAAGAAAATACTTCATCCGTCTCATGTGTTTTATTTGTAAAAGAATATATTTCCTCTATTCCACATTAATAGTTCTATTTAATTTTTTTAAATAAAGGATAAATATATTTTAAATAAGACGCCTACTATGGGATCTAAAGAGTAATTATCATTAAAGTAAAATAATTGAAAAAGTAATAATGTTATAATAAGAATATTGACATGCTAATAATATCACGTGTAAGGAGTTATATTGCATGAACAATTAATTAGTAAGATAGAGAGGGTTTGTTTAGGAAATTTGATGCAAGTCTTATATAGAGTAATTTAGGATACTTATCCTATAAACATAACCACAACTACTCATATATATTTGAACGTGTAGTTAATAATAACATAATTTAATACAAAGGTTTAGGCATACCTGTACCCATTAGAGCCTTCAATCAATTAGTTTAATCTCTTCGACGAAGCTTTGTCTCTCCTAATCTTTTAAAGAATAACACAATGAGTTTCTAGTTTAGAGCTTGACTGAGAATAATCTCGCTTAAAGAACCGTTTTAAAATGACTAATAGTATATTTATAACTAAATCAGGACACCATTGTTAAGAAATCTAGAATCCTAAACCTCCATTCAGAAGTTAGTTAACGGTCCAAATTCGCCACTTAAAACTACAATTTAATAGATATTCAGACTAAAGCCTATTACCCATATAATTTTAAAAGCCTAAATAATATAATTAAAACAATTGGGCTACTTAATATTTTAATAAAAAATAAACCCAACAAATAATGCACATTCACGGATCACGGAACTCCTTTCCTTAGGAATCCACACAAAGCCATCACTTTGTCAATTGGCCCCGCAAAAACATCGGAAGTAGAAATGGTTGGAGTTTTAGGGGTCTAATCAAATCCGTTCATGACTAAAACACAAATAATTTCATATTTGCCACTCTTCTATTTTAAGCCATCCCTTGCCCATTTCAATCCAATGATAACACTGCCGACACACTTAATAGTAAAGCTTCATTAACTCATTATTTGTTGATCCATAATTAATCCACCTCGTTCTCGTCTCCTGCGAATACGCATTTATTTAGTAAAGTGTCGCCTCCACCCATTCGAAATGACTAAAAAGTCCCTACTGTTACTATTTATCCCGCCAGCCATTTCTCGCGCCATCTTGTACAGCACCAGCCACCTGGGCTTCGGACCCGGTCCCCGCCTCCGATTCCACCCGCGCAAAAAAAATTAAAAATAAAAATGCAGAGCAGAATCAGCGATTGTCTTTTGCATTGCTATTTTTGGATCCTGCGATTAATTCGATGGAGCTGATGTGCTTCGCGTGTGTCCCGTCCTTGGTCGTCTCCTTCTCCGGCGACTGAAGATGGTGGCCAGCTTCGGCCCGGAGCCAATGAATCCGCCCGGCCCGGGCAGCCCCCGGGCGGCGGCCTCGATCCTCTCCAAAGTCTGCCTCTCCCACCCAGTCAGCGCCCCCATCCTCGTCTGGGTTTTCTCCCTCATTCTCGCCGTCGGATTCGGCTCCCTCCTCGTCTTTCCCCGCATTGGCGCCTCCGCCGCCCGTCCCTACCCGGCCCTCGACTTCGCCGACTCCTCCTTCCCCGCTGCTAACTCTTCCGGCGGCCAATGCGACGTGTTCCACGGCGAGTGGGTCCGGGACTTCAGCTACCCGCTTTACAACAGCTCGGGCTGCCCCTTCGCCGAGAGGGGCTTCAACTGCCAGGCCAACGGCCGGAAGGATAGGGCCTACCAGACCTGGAGGTGGCGGCCGCGCGGCTGTGAGCTTCCCCGGTTCGACGCCCGGGGGGTCCTGGAGCGGCTCCGGGGGAAGCGGGTAGTGTTCGTGGGCGATTCGATGAGCCGGACTCAATGGGAGTCGCTCATCTGCTTGCTCATGACCGCGGTAGAGGACAAGAAGTCGGTGTACGAGGTGAACGGGAATCGGATCACAAAGCAAATCCGGTTCCTCGGCGCCCGGTTCAGCTCGTTCAATTTCACCGTAGAGTTCTTTCGGTCGGTGTTCCTGGTGCAGCAGGGGCGGCCGCCCAAGCATTCGCCCAAGCGGGTCCGGTCAGCCCTCAAGCTGGATGCTCTGGATGACATCAGCGGAAGGTGGACCGATTCGGACATTCTGATCTTCAATTCGGGGCAATGGTGGAACCCGGGGAAGCTCTTCAGCACGTGAGTTCGATTTTCTTTGATTGTGAGGGTAATTGGAAGTGTTGGAGATGATGATTTCTAGGAAGGCATGTGCAGAGATTGCTTCTGAAATATGATTGCACAGGGGCTTGTATTTCCAGATGAATGGGTCGCTGAAGCTGGGCATGCCCATTTCCACAGGATTCAGGACTGCGCTCAATACTTGGGCAGCATGGGTTGAGCGAATGGTCGATCCAAGTCGGACGCGGGTTTTCTTCAGGACCTTCGAGCCTTCTCACTGGAGGTAATGATAAGTTTGACACACTCTCAGCGTTATAGTTTCCAGATTGCGGTGTCACGACTGGTCAATCTGTACACCACAGTCTATTTCCACTTGTTTCCTTTGTTCTTCCTGGTGTTGAAGCCTTTATTAAGTTAACAATATTTTCCTTAGCAAAAGGTAGTAGTCCTGTCAAAACCGTTTTTCTGAAAGGAAATGTGAGCCCGACCTTGGTCGAGTTGAAACAGAGGAATTTCTAGCTTTTTCTCTGAGGATGATTTTTCTTCATGATTGGTTTGACATGAACGTCAAAGTACAAGGTTTATTAGTTAAAAGTTAATAAGGAATTCTAAATTAGAATATAAAATAATCAATCAACTTGCAATTCGCAAAATAATTTTAAATTGGCTGTACTTCAACATATAATTAAGCTACAAACTACAGTGAATGCCAAACTAAATCTAAAACACCCTAGAGACCTTCAATTGGTTCAGAATTCTTGATTTAACTAGATACTTCAACATGTTCTCAAAGTAGGAACTTCTATTAATATTCAAACTAACTTTATAACTTCAATTTTCTTCTAAATTAGGAGGGTTGCTTCTTTTTTCCCGAGTGCCATTAAACTAAGCTGTTTGTCATAATTAGCCAGTGCAGTGGCTGCTAGTACGTCAAAACTGTGGGGGAAACTTGGAAGCCACAACCGGCTCATATCTCAAGAAAAAGCTTCTTGTGGAAATTACACTAAAAGATAAAACTGAAAAGCTGAAAACCCAGCTGGAACCACAACTTTTCATACCCTTGTTCATGCTGGTCGATGTGGGATCCATGTTTTACTGGGACTAATTTTGAAGTCTGTGAGTTGCTATTTAACAATCCTAAAATTGATAGTGTGTCGTTGGCTGCTCAAATGGTGAATTCAATTTTCAACATGAGAGTTAATTTTGTATTTCACCTTTTCTTTTCAAGTTTTAGTATGTTGATTTTTTTTTATGCCCATTCAGGTTTTCAGAAAGTATTCCACAACTAATTCTATGTCATAATAGCATCTTAGATCTCAGCTTGACATCCTGCATGTTCTGCTGCATTCATTTGTTGACACTTGCCCTGTTATGTTTATGTTTATATAACAGTACTGGAGCCCGCCACACTTGCACGGTAACACATTACCCACTGAAAGACCCTGGAGAAAATGAGAAAAGTGAGTTATCTGACATTATATCAGAAGTCACTGCAAAAATGAAGGTTCCAGTAACGGTTCTTCATGTTACTTCGATGGGGGCATACCGGAGCGATGCACATGTGGGTCGTTGGAGTGATACACCATCTCCTGACTGTAGCCATTGGTGCCTCCCAGGAGTACCTGATGTTTGGAATGAGCTCATCTTTTCTCATATTTTGAAAAGTGACTGATAAGGAATCTCCCCCACTTATGGTACAGCTTATGGTGAGGCAGGAATCCTTTATGATCACCATATTCTCATCAAAAGAACAGTATAAATTTCTCACATGGATTCCCATCACTTTTGATAACAAAGATACATGAATTGTTATATGATCAGTCAGTAAGATATAACTAGATTTGGAACTCTCATGGTATGTATACTTAACACTGTCATTCTTGTTACCAAAGGATCATCAACGAGTCAGGCTCTCATAGTGCACATCATTCTCAAATATTTGCTAGTATAGTGTTCCGGCATTGAAGTCACAAGCAAGTCACTCGGTTAGGTAGTATACCACTATACATCATTTTTGGGTTTCCTATTCATCTTTCAAGAAGGGTTTTTTTTTAATTGAAATGCTGCTGTTACTTTCCCTCTTTCGGAATTCAGTTTGCTTGGATTATTTTGCCTATCTTATGTATTGGAACTAATTTTACTCATTAATTTTCACGTTTCCATGAATTTGTTTATTGATAATCTGGAGATAAGTTTTGTAGAAATTGTTTGATTATTAGTTGTTATGTGGCAGCTTCTTGGGGAGAAGGCTCTTCCGCTGACATAACATGACAGGCGAGTAAAATTTGCCTGTTCCATAAGAGCAAGGATGAAAATATTTTTTTAACTTTTTGTCACGATTACGAGAGTTAAATGATAAAAGGTTTTATTGTTCCTTTGTTAATTTCATAATTTTTCATATGTTCAATTCGAGAAGGAAGTCTTGGACAATAATTGAAAATTTGTAACCATTCTGTCTGGGAGACACGTCCCCTGTTTTGAGTTCATAGAGATGGTAATACAGATTGCTCCATTTATCAGTAGTAGTGGTCTGTTGGTTTTGTTTTCGTCTATCAGTAGAAGCTGATGATGAAGCTTTTGGATAGGTGGTATTTGTGAAAATTTACAGAGAATGAATGAAAAGAAATCCCAATCCTTAAAACTTCACCTGATTGATTTTATGGGGAAGGATATACTACTGGTAACGATACCCCATCAAGGAGTGAAGGGCCCGATATTCGGTTTAAATCAAATAGCTGCAATGTTGGCACAAAAAGGACGAACGGAGCGTCAGCCTTAAATGTGTACAAACATTAAAGACATTTGAAACGTAGGAGAAACAATATACAGAAGATTATTTATCTCTACGTTCCCCCTCAGCTTGATGCTAGCTGACAAGGAACTGATGACGAGTCTTTGACATAGCCTTCATAATCTTTAATGAGAGAATTAATTATATAGATCGTTTACTTGTTCAGTGGTGAACTTTCTGTGTTCTTCAATCTTTAAACTTCAACGATGGCTGAAATAGATGGGCGAATCCTCGCTGAGATGACCTATTCAAGGCTTAAAGTTGTTGTAGGAAAGACATTACAACGGGTTATGCTTTAAGGAGTGAATCACTCTCTTAAAAATAATGTTTGCCCCTACTAAATCTACGATTTTGGTGTGTAACCCGAATTCTGTAAATTTGTTCTCAAGATACAATAAAGCTTTTCTTCTTTATCTTTAAATCATACCTACCTTGCTCTTCGTGCAAATTCAAAGATGATGAGTTGGATTCTACGAACTTAAATGTTCATTTTTTGGGCTTTTTTAAAGCTCCTTATACTCACATCTCTCTCTAGCATGTCAATAGAGGATGAAACCTCCTTATACTCGCTTTTCTCTCTATTTGGTCCCGAGCGTGTCAGACAAAGCCTCTTCTTCTCCTAACTTTTTCTCCCCTTTAGAGTTATTAACTTGATGAATGAACTCTTCTATTGCATAGAGCACCCTTAAATTAGCTAATAATATTTTTTGAACGGCTCAAATTAGACTTAAAATAACTTAAAACGAAAAAAGTGAAGTTTAAAGAGTGTGGGAGAGAAGAAACGCCGGAAAAACTGAACCCCTTACACCTATTTATAGGGTTTTGAGGTGGTTTACGAGTGCAACACACGTCATGCGCACAAGGCATGATGTGGGTCTGTGAGCATCGTGGCGCGACGTGCAATGCTATAGGCTGCGAGTTGCCCACTGCATGCGCGACTCGCACGGGCCATTGATGCGTCAGCTGCTAACATAATAAATCCTAATTCTCTATTTTTTTTCTTCAAAAAATCAAAAAAATTAGAAAAAAAACTGTCATATGCTCTTACGAGGAGACTTTATGTAACGCCAAGTCACAAAAGCATGTGAATTTCATTTAAAGTTCACGTGATTTTTTTTGACAAATTTACCTTCTTCATTATGTTTTCCCTTCTTCTTCCTTCCACCTCTTCCAGATCTTTAGTTCTTCCTTTTTCTTTCTTCCATGGATCTCCTCCTCTCCTCCCTTTTCTTGGCCATCCTGAGCTACCTCCTCGGCCACCATCAGCCCAACCTCCCTCACCTTGGCCTCGTCCCCCGCCAAGACCCTCAACAACTTCTGCCACATTCGAGAGGATGAGGTCGCCACCCTCGTCGCGTCCGTCTCCCGTTGTGCCGCCACCGGCTAGACTATCAACCTTGGCGATCTGCTCAACGTTTGCACCACCAACACCCTCGAGAGGGTGATGCTGGGGAGGAGGGTGTTCGAGGAAAGGGTGGGGAAGGAGGCAGGTGAGTTCAAGGAGACGGTGGTGGAGTTGATGGTCCTAGCCGACGTCTTCAACATGGATGACTTCATCTTGGCCCTCAACTAGATCGACCTCCAGGGTGTTGCCAGAAAGATGAAGAACCTTCACTGCCATTTCGACTCATTCCTCTCTTGCATCCTCGATGACCATCATGGTTCCTCCGGCCTCCACCACGAGCGCCACCAAGACATCCTAACAAAGACAATAAATATTTACTCTCTTGGTATATATACAAAGAGAGTAAATTACTTTCTTTGTATATAACAAAGTGAGTAGATATTTAATGTCTTCTTCCTTCGCATAGTTGCTGCAACGGAGCCTACTGGATGTGCTAGAGTCAGACATCTTCGTGGCTCTTCAGGGAGAGGTGGACGGAGATAGTGGAGGGATCCACGACAGAGCTAGAGCCAGAAGGGCCTAGAGGAGGCCCTCTATGCCGTTAAGCTTCGAATCCTTAATGTTGGTTCCGGTTTGGGCTTCTAGCTTGGTGGCGGAACAGTAGCACTTGAGGGGGAAGAGCGCAGTCATTTTTGGTGATGATAGGGGCGAGGTGGGAGTGGTGAGAGGGAGCAGGCAAGGGACGGTGACCAGTATTGTTATGTCTAAACCAAGACTATGAAGAAGACACATTCATAGTTGTTTTACTTGCCAATTGTAGTAGACAAGGTCGATTGATAGGGAAAGCCTTGTGCAACAAAAAAAATGGTTACGAAAAAATAGAGAAATGAAAAATTAAGAAAGAAAGAGTAGAAGAGTATTGAGGCAATATAGAGTTAAGAAATCAAGATGAAAAAACACTAAGGCATTAAGGATCATTGTAACATCTAATGATGTTCTTCATGTATCATGTTATCTCAGTTAGAATCGAATGAAGATTCTATCTAACCGGAAGATATGAACATTAAAATTGAAATTAGAAAATACTTTGGATAGATGAAGGATAAAAATAATTGTCTCTTAAAGATTTCTATGTATCCAAATCACAAAAGATAAAAAAAGAGAGCCTTTAAGCATCTTATGTATCCAAATGACAAAGAAACAAGAAGAACAATATTAAATAAACATCACTTCAAATAAACAATACTTACTTGAAACCATTGATGAAACAAGAATTGACCTCCATTAAATTGTTACAAATCTCCTCTAGCCTTAGCTTGAGAGCTTATAAAGCCATTACAATAAAACTAAAACAAAAATACAATATGAGAGAAGAAAATAGGAGAGGAGAGCTCCAAAGAGGAGTGGATTATTCATCTATCACGTCCACCCCTCTATTTATAGGAATAGAAGGGGTTGCTTCAAAGAGAAAAGTGAAATCATATCTCTAGATTGCATCCTGATTGATTGCCTGATTGGTTACTTCTTTGGCAATGATTAGATTCTAAATTAATCAATGATTTATTTAATAAATAAGTATCTTTGAATCTTCCTTTAGTTAACCAATCAGCCTCATTGTATTTCCTTATGTGTATTAATTACAATCAATGAAAAGATTTTTCATGTGTTTGCCTCGGGTTAGTTAACTAACTGTCTGATTGCATGCCGGATTCGACCCATATATCTTTCGAATTTGGAATTTTTTCCTAAAATAACACTTGTAGCCACGGGTGTCGTCTTTACAATGCCACTGACATTATATCAATCCAAATTATACATAAAAAGATATGATCGAAATACTAAGGCTCTATCAATCTGTCCGAATCAGCTTCTTTCCTAATTTAGTCCTCTTCATAAAAATCTCAAATCAAACGGGTTCACAAGGTTGTATTCGACCATTCCATGCATGTTTAGACCATTAGAAGCCCATTCTTGATTTTCAAATAGCTTTGGGTAGATGGGCTTTACTTCCTCTTCTACTTGGATCCTGTTAAAGCCTGTTTAGACATGTAAACTCAATTAAGGTCCAACTAACTTATTCAAAACATAAATAGCCCAAATCAGCAATGAATTAACATAAAATAGGATTACAATTCAAAATTTGAAAACATTTAATTGAACATTATTTTAGTGCATCAACCAGCGGCGCGAGGTGAGGTGAATGGAGAGGGAGAGGAGAGTGGGGGAGCGAGGTGTAAGCGGGGAGGTATGGACGGAGATGAGAAGAGGTGGGGCTATAGGATCATAAGGTGGAGGCGGCCGACGATGAAAACTGCTGCAAAGAGATTATTTGGCGGGTGGCGATGGGGAGGTGAGGTGAGCAGAGATGAAAATGAGGACGACAGAATGAGAATGGAAGAAGAGAAGGACAATGGCTAGGGGCATTTTTGTCTGAATAAATTTTTTAGAGTTAATGTAATGTCCCAGAATTTTCTACGATTTTCTGTGATTTTTCTGCTATTTTTCTGGCCATTTTCGGCAGGAAAATACGGCGCTTTAGCGTATTCATATTTGTGTTTTTTTTCCCCGTATTTATACCCGTATAATCGGGTGTGGGGCTTAGTCGCAGGCCGCGGGCCTCGCTGCGCGCTTACGGCGCGAATTTTGGAGCTATAACGCGTAACCGGGAGGTTAACGCGTGTTAGGGACGTAAAGGTAAAAATTAAAAAGTTCATTATAAATCTGAAATCCATCCACTGGATTTCATAAGTTTCGACGTCCGAAATTTTTACAGACGTCCAGTGAGTTTTTAGAAAACCCGAGGTTGATTCCGGTCGCTCCGTTCTCCCTCCTCCGTCGTCGGATTCCGGCGATTCTTGTCCTGATCTGCTTTGCCTCACCGCCACGAGTCCATAGACACCGGCTATGACCGCCGCCACGGCCTCTTCGCTCCTACACGAGTTCCGGCGCTTCCTAAAATCCTCGGGACAGCAGCTCTCTTCACTTGGCAAAGCTATTGGCCGCCAACTCCGCTACCGACGCTGCCACCGTCGTGTGCTCGCCATCGAACGTCATGATTACGAGGTAGGGGAGCTTTGAACTCGTAAATTCATGATAGCATGCTTTGAATGAGTAGTAGCATGCTAGGATTGTATGATTCCATGCTTTAGATGTTAAGTAACGATCTGATTGCATGATGTATGTGTAAGCACGATTGTATGGTATGTTGAAATGCATATGACATGCATGTTGGCTGTAAGTACGTTGGATGTATGTATGTGCTAGTGATGGCTAGCGTGTTTGTTGGTAAGTTTCGTACGTTGATTGAGTATGTGCTAGTGATGGCTAGCGTGTATGTTGAAGTATGTATGAATGTGTGTGCATGTGCTAGTGATGACTAGCGTGTATGTTTGATGTATGCATGTGCTAGTGATGGCTAGCATGCATGTTCGTAAGTTACGTATGTATGACTGTATGTTATACGTATGTGGGAGACATACGTATGTATGATGGCTTTTTGCCTATGGTATGGATATGTGTAAGTGTATGTGGGCAGAGGTATGGGCGATGGACAGTAAGAGGTTGCGAGGCTTTGTCTGAGATTTGGATACGGTTGTGTAAGCGTATGTCAGATGACAGAGGATAAGAGTATGACGGGCAAGGATTAGAATGGATCAGTTTGGATTGGATTGTATGTTGGGTGATTGTCAGATAGTAAGAGTGTTCATAATTGTACAAGCATAATGTACACATTATGAAGCGAAAAGTAAGCATAATCAGTGAGGTATTAAGTAAGAGGGCGACAACTGGGTTTGGCTCTGAGGAGCTTAGTGTGATGACATTTGTGTACGCTGTTTTGGCCATAAGGTAGATGGCTGAGTATGTAAGACTGTAAGGGTTCGTTGTACGGTGAGGTTTGATCATGATATGGATGGATTAAGTGAAGTCTGCTGCCCTGACGAACTTGGGTTTCGGATCGGGCTCAGCTTCGGTTTGATCAGTCGAGGACGGTGAGCTTGTGTGGCATAATTGTACCGCATAATGTACTTAATTCAAACTTGAATTATAAGAATGCTAATGATAGCGTTGTGAGTTTGAGACCTGAGGGTTCGACAGATTAAGTTCCGTGTTTGAGCTAGCCGATAATGAGTCGGCTAAGCATTTATCATGTCTTGCCATGGTGGTTATCCTGCGGGATGTTGTACGTGTCTTTGTGTAGAGCACCGGACGTCTTTGCTCTGTTGAGAGCGACGTATGTTTCCGATTTGGTCCGTGTCTTTGTATAAGCCCGGACGTTTGATGCTGTTGAGAGCGTTGTATGATTCCGCCTAAGAGTGGCCTTTGTATGTTTACGCCCAAGTGGCACCGTATGTTTTACGCCTAAGAGTGGCAATGGCACTATAAGACCCATTATGGTGGGCAATTGTATGGCACTATAAGACCCCTTATGTGTGGTCAATTGTATAACCCTTTATGTGTGGGTGTATGTTTGAGCGCTCAGGTAAGTAGTATCATGGACCTACTCTTACTTGTTTGATCCTGTGCCCCATGAGCATTGGTGTGCCTTACCTTCGGAAAAGTCCATGGCGTCTAGTCACTCCCTGGAGGTTAAGGTGTTGCCCTGTGGCATTCCTTTCCATCTCGACGCTAGAGCTGATTAGTTGTAATGAGCTTCGGCGGTCGATAGTATGCGTACGTACGTACGATTATGTGTGTGAGTACGACCGTATGAGTAAGATGTGTGAGTATGACCGTAAGCGTATGAGTATGAGCACGACCGTAAGCGTATGAGTATGAGAACGACCGTAAGTGTATGAGTATGAGTATGAGTACGACTGTAAGCGTATGAGTATGAGTACGACTGTAAGCGTATGTGTATGAGAACGACTGTAAGTGTATGTGTATGAGAACGACTGTAAGTGTAAGTTTCTGAGTAAGACTGTAAGTGTAAGTTTCTGAGCAAGACTGTAAGTGTAAGATGTGCGAGTAAGGTCGCATGAGTAAGTGTAAGATGTGCGAGTAAGGTCGCACGAGTAAGTGTAAGCTGTACGAGTAAGGTCGTACGGTATGTGTAAGTCGTATGAGTGAGCATATGATTGTACGAGTAAGGTCGTACAAGTATGCGTATGTTGTATGAGTATGCGTACGATGGTGCTTTTAGTATGTTTTTGGCACGATGGTGCTTTTAGTATGTTTTTGGCACGATGGTGCATTTGGTATGACTTTGGCACGATGGTGCATTTGGTATGTTAGTATGCGTATGAGCATGATGTTTGTATGCCTATCTGCTTCATGTTTGAGATGCATGAACGCATGTTTTTATGAACTTTTGAGTTCACCGTTTGGGATTTCCCCTCCTGGGTATTTTCCTACTGAGTATGAAAATACTCACCCTACCATTTTTAGCCCCGTTGTACGGGAGGCTTTTGCAGGTGTGTGTTGGAGAGCTCCTAGAGATGGATGCTCATTTCAGCGGTGGATTGATTCCCGTTGACTCAGGTATATGCTTGACTCACTGCGAGTTTAATTGTGCCACGATCACATGTATTGGGTGAGACGAGACGTTAAGATGTTTATTCTGGACTTTCATTTGGATTAGGCGTGGACCGTTATGGGACTTGCACTCGGGGATGCACAGGAGTGATTTGTATTTAAAAGTCTATGATCATAGCGAATTTAGCCGTACGTGTGTTTTTGAGTAGCGCCTGATGATATTTGCTTTGGCCGTACGATGTTTGACCGTGTGATGAAAATATTTAGATGGAAAATGGATGTTTAGTGTTTTGAATTATAAACTGTTTTATCAGGTTTTGATTTCGTCATTTTTCCTCCGATTTACAGACGTTATATTGCAAAAATTTTCCGTGAATTTTGAGGAAAATGTGTGAAAAATCTCGGGCGTTACAGTTAATGACAAATTAATAACAAAAATTGTAGTTAATATTTAAAACCCCTAAGTTAAATGTGCGTAACTTTCTCTCCTAAACTCCAATTCACGCGTTCTTGGTACCATTAGGCCCTACAAAACTATACCTCACATGGGTAGCTTATCCATCACTTTTTAAGTGGGTCCCTCTCATGTGGTACGCTTCTCAAGGCCATAACTTTTGACCCCGGTGTTTATTTTATGTAGTTCAAGGCTTGTTATGCTCGCTTTTTAGAGCTTTACCATGTCCTTAAGAAAGCCCACTGAATATCCACCTCTAAATAATTTAAAATTACTAAAAACTTAAAAAATTATTTTATTAGAGACGTAAAATCATACCAAAAATTCACGGTCATTACACATTTGTCAAATGGAGAAAGGCTGAGAATAGGAGGGAGACTAGGCTCTACCCTCATTTATTAAAGGAGAAACCCTTCTTAAGGTAAGATTTTCCCTAATCATACTTTAATTATTTTGATTTTTATCTTAATCATCGCATTCTCCACTTCTCCTATTTAGATTCTTAGTTTCCTTCCATCAAGATTATCTTTTTAATTCTAATTTAGAGCTCAATGTTATTTTTATTTTTAACCTAAGGAGGTCTTCAATCTATCATTTACATGTTTATTTAAATTTATTATCTAAGTTTTGATTAGGACTAACTAAGAGCCCTAATTTTTGGGTAGGATTTATTTAGGTTAAAGTTCATTCAAATGATTAACAAGTTAAATAGAGGTAAGGAATTTTCACCCTGACTGGTTTTCTTACATATAACGCCATGAGCTTTTGAAACATCTTAACGAGTATTGGTAATTCCTTAAAAATATATAGTTTATGATGTTTTTGTATGATTAAATATGAAAAAAATTATAAACATCATGTTTTAAGTTTATGCATTGATTATATGATGTTTATGGTGTTTTAGGAATTTATATAGGATTTTGGAATAATTTTGGTTTGAATTTCAAGAGGAGGAAGACAAACTAGAAAAGTGAACTGTCTCGACTATTCAAACGGGCTGACATACTTGAACGGGTTGTCTAGCTGTTCGAACAATCATATTGCAATTGAGTACATGGTTATTTTTAGTGAAATTTTGGCCATTTTTTTATTTTCTCATGATTCTAATTTACTATGACCATGATGATTTATGAATACTTATTTCATTACCTTACTTGCATATAAACCTTCTTAGGATGTATTTTAACTTAAGTATGAATATAGCTATACTTGTTGAGGCTTCATACGATGCTCTACTTGATTTAAATCCGTATTTTGATTATTTCTTCTTCTTTTCTTCATGACTCCAACAACTTATGATCATAAGAGGATATGAATACTTTCACATGTCAATTAATTATAAATAAACAATGTACACATATTTTAGCTTAATTAAGAACATATCCATGAATGTATCTTTTACCCATGTTTATATAATTTTTATTTGACATAAATGGACCATGCTTCATACATTTGAGACTGATTAGGGTATGTTTCCATATGTTTTCATCCATTATACATTGTTCATATATGTATTATGTCGCATACACAATGAGAATAATTTGTAAATGAAGATTAATAGTGTTTAACTGTGATTAATCGATTGGATGCCATGATTTTTAGGACTAGTCGCATCAGAGGTTTATCGAATCAGTTTAAGTCCGAAAGGATGAAGTTTTATATCTATTTGATGAAGTTTTATTTTCCTTTAAGGACGAGTTTCCTCTTCATGTGAGAAGAGTGGAATATTATGATGAGTTAAATTGATGAGTTTTTCTAGACCTAAGAATTCAGGTTAGTTTGTTCGTGTGCACCAACTTACCAGGGGTAATTTCCCCAATTGAGATTTACTTAAACTACTGTAGTTTTCTTTTTTAGGAATTTGGACTTACTTTTAGGATTTCTAGGGTGAACGTCTCCTTGTGCTTATAAGCAGAATTATTTTCTCTATGGTGAGACATTCATTAGATTATTTATGCATGTGTATAGATTATAATGCTCATTGACATAGGTTGTGCAAGGACAATAATGTTTATGTTTACATAGGATGCATACAAAATGATTATACTTAAACATGTAGGATGAAATGTGGTTTGATATACTTATGTAGGGTGAATGTTTATGTTGATACTTGATTCATGAAGGATGCGAATGAACCATGAAACTTAGATGATTGCACAAGTTGTGCATGTGTGTTATGAATTATAAATGAGCATATGATGCACAAGTGGTGTAAATGTGAATATGAAATGTAATTTAAGTCATGATACATATAGTACAGAATAGATATGTGATGCATGTTTAGATTGATTTATATGAGAATAATGCATGTTGTGTTTTCATGAATTTATATTTTGTATTTAAAACCCTTACTGAGCTAAGCTCACCCTTCTTTTTTGTGATATTGTTTTGGGGCTGCATGTTTTGTCATGCAGGTTATATGAATGGTCTATATATGTCGAGCTTTAGGATGGGCATACGTCATAAGAGGGGGCTAGATGCTTGGGTCATTTTATACTTATGTCATGTGTTAGGTTGATGTTAGACTTGATTTTATTTCATACTTGGGATAACCTTGTGAGAGCTTAGATTTGTAGTTTGTGATGACTTTAGACTTGATGTATCTTTAGGGCTTGTGACTTATGCTCTTTATGCATTGATGTGAGTGTGTTGGATTAAGATTGTTAATTAACTCTTTTACTTTTCATTCTTTACTTTTGCACAAAGGGCACGTGTTGAGTACTTCGATAAGAACCTCAAGATGGGTTAGTTTTCCACTTTGTCATGTTGTGTCTCATCTTCTTAGATTGGGTTCGGGTCAAAGAGATGTAAGCGGGGGGGGGGGGGGGGGGGGGGTGACAATATCACCTTTTATAAAAAAACCAAAATTAACCAAAAGAAATCAATTATAACATATGGGCGATCGATCGCCAATAGTGGCCGATCGATTGCCAAAAGTTACTGGAATTCACAGATAAACAACCTAAGCTAATCGATGAGTAAAAATTACTGTAATCAAATAAATTTAGCCCAATCCATCGTCTCCCGACTAACCAATCGGTGTCAAATATTTAAAAAAAAATTTCAACACTTCAACCAAATGGAAAGTTCAAACACCTCCTACAACGACAAGTGCAACAAGTTGCTGAATTAATGAAAGGAAATGCAAGCCCCACATATCAACAATGGTCACGTATAAGCCTGTGGGTTCATGGTCCATAACGAATATGTAGTACATACATTACTCATTAGAAATCGACTAAGCTATTTATTCGTGGAAAGGGTGTAGAATTTTTTATAGTCTCAAAGCAGTTCCCAGTACGGGAAATTTGTTGACGCAGAAAGGATAGAGCTTTTCAAACACCAATTTCTGTTCAACACAGCCTATTTTCTATTTTGAAATCAAGAAAAAAATATTTCTCTCTTCACTCTACTGACCTTACCTCAACTCATCTTTGTATCTACCCCCTCCTTTGCCATTACTACTACTTCCTCCTCCATCGCCTTAATGACGTACACATGTAAAGATTGTAATGTTTCTTCACTTTTCTTGTGTCATTGAATCTATTTTGTAAATTTTATTTTATATAGTAGTGCTTGATGTTAATTAGAAATTAACATTGGTTTTCAAAGCTTAACGCATTTAGTAATTGACCATTAACCATCAAGTTATAAAAATAAAAGACCAAAAGAGAGGAGCAAGTGGTGTGGGTCGTGGTGGGTAGTAGCCGCTGCGGAGAAGGGTGGTTTGGGGTATGGTCACTAGTGTATATGAAAATTATCTTTAAAAATAAATTAGACTAAGCGTGAATATGTCAGTATTTTTCTCAAACCCGACCCGATTTGAATGGAACCAACCTGAGATTGACAAGGGTTGGTTCCTATATCGGGTCAAGTCGGGTTCAATAAAAAATACCCATATAAATCTCTAGTCGGGTCTAGTATATAAAAAACCTAAGAACTGACCCAACCCAAAATTTAAAATTAACTAACAAAATTATATTTAACCTTTATATAGTTTTTTATAGATAGAACTAATAGGATGTAGTGTCAATTTGGTATAAATTATTAGAATTGACCTAACCTAAGATAAAATCTAGTCCTTATTTTGATTATTGGGTTTTTCGGTTCCTATTTTAGGTAAGGTCCAAAAAATTCAATTCTTATCTGGACGGGTTCAAGGGTAAGAGTTGAGTTGGGTCTTGCAGTACCTGACCAAACTCAACCCAAGATATAGCCCTAATTATTCTTTTGATCCCGTCAGAACAATTATTTTTGGCTGTTCCAACTAAGTTCAAACGGATCCATTAAAAAAAATGCTCATTTATCCGATTCTTCGGGTGAGATTGACCAAACTGGTCACCCGGTATCCCAGACCGATCTGGGTTACAACATTTTAAGTATTTTTGTCTATGTTTTCACTTCTTTCTCAAGTTTTTTAGCCGATTGGGACTCGAAGCTAAGGATGCTAATGAGCCGAGTTGAACCGAGTTTTGAGGTTTTTGAACTCGAGATCGATTTTAAAAGCTCGACTCGAGCTTGAAGCCTAGCTCAAGCTCGGTTCGGTCAAGGAGTTCGAAACTTGATTTAAGCTCGAGCTCAAATATATACTATAGTAGCTTGAACCTATGTTCGAATTGAGCTCGAATCCCAATTACAACCCAAATTACTTTTCCCTATAAAAAAACATATTAATTTAAAAAATCACATCAACATTACAAAAATAAAAAAAAGATTATAACAACTATAATTCCATTCTATTAAAGTTGTAAATATCACTTCAAAATCTATAGTTAACATAAGAGTTAATAAATTACCCACAAAAACCTTTAATTGGTCACCAAAAATTTAGCTAATAGTGTTCAAATCTCTTATATAATAATCCACCAAGAATTAAACTAGTCACCAAAGTGACATGACAATGCCAATTCATAGATTTAGTGACCACAAAAAAATTCTTCTTTAGAACAATATCTGGACCTTAGCAGTCGCATATTTCTAAGTGTGTGCATTGCCTGCAAATATAAAAATTAATAAGTAAGACAAGGTCCAAAAAAAACACATATTATCTTTAAAATTAATAAGTAACACAAGGTCCGAAAAAAATGGTAAGATGACTATTGCACACTTGTTGGCAAGTACCAAGTGCAAATATGATGTTTGTATTATTTTTATTCATGTATATAGTATTGAAATGAATTTAAAATCTTTAAAATTATATGATTTATTTTATATAATTTATTCATTATATTGAAGTCAATGTTATAGAGTTTGAGCCTTCGCAAGTGTGTGAAAGAGTTTTGACAGAATTAAGATACTCAACACATTACAAATCACAAGTAAAACTTTTGGACCCATAGTTGACTCCATTTATTTTATGGTTTATAAATATAGGGGATGGGCCAATGGTTGATTCTATTCAATTATATTTTATAGTAGTCGTGACTCATGATTAAAACTTTATATATACATGCATACACACACACACATACACATACACGTATGTGTGTGTGTGAGAGAGAAAAAATCAAAGAGTGATCTAGTAGTTGCTAAGAGAAGTATAATCGTACGTCCATAAAGAAAAAAGACCAATATGATTAGTTAAATTAAGAATATGCAAGTAAAATTATATATTTATATTTATTAAGATTATAATGATTAAAGGTGGCATTTAAAATTTTAATAATATATATTATATAGATGAATAATGGTATAATAGGAATAAAATAATTTTTCGTACCTACATTCTCAATTTTATTAGTAGTAGGATTTATATTTATTTTAAATATAATAGCATAATATGGATATTATATACACTAATATATAATATATTACATACTATATATTAATGTATATATAGTATATATTAGTATAAAATAACATAGAATATTATAGGTATATGAAAGGTCAAAGTTAAAAAATTTATATAATATAGGTATAATATATTAATATGTAAGAAGTGATATATAACAAATCGAGTCGAGTTCAAGCCGAGCTTCGAGTCGATCTCAAGTCGAACAGATCAGGTTTTGAGTCGAGTCAATTCGAGTTGGACCATGTTCGAGATCGGCTTGTTTACTTTTGAGTTCGAACCGAGCTCAAGTCGAGCTCCATTCGAGCCGAGCCAACTTCGAGTTGAACCAAGCCGAGCTAGTTTAGCTCGACGAGTTGGCTCGACTCGTTAGCAGCCTTACTCGAAGCCATCTGTGTCTCTCCATTGAACCATGAGGAATCCCCTTTAGATCGCCATTGCTCTCCTAGCCACTAGCCAGCTGCCGTTCCCCCTTCCGGTGAAATCCAATGCTATGTAGTTGACCGCCTAGCCATCCGTCCTCGACCCAGCCCCAAAGCCCAATCTTGTCCTAGTTGGCGACTTGGCGAAGCGTCTCCAAGACTCCATCTCTTAAGCAACCTTTTCTTCCATTCGGACGAAATTTCTTTTGATTTCCACCCTCTTATTACTATAGATACACACTTCAAATCATTAGCTTGCAGAAGAGTTTGTGGCTCGATAGTTATTTGCTTGCCCAATCTGTTGTGTGGTTATCTTATTTGCTGTTGAGTATCTAAAATGGAAAAAGTTTATATGAGCCCGGCCTCATATAAACGAGACTCATCTAAAATTGTGATGTAATTTGATGTGACTCATCTTGACTCTCCTATTTCCACTACAAGAAAATGGGGTATTAGCGACGCTCTAAAGCGTCGCTAAAGGTTATTTGCGACGCTTATTTACCGTTGCAATAAGTGTCGCAAATAAACCAGTCGCTACTACTTACTAACGACAAAAAGAAAGAAATGTCGCTAATAGTACCTTTAGAGACGCTTTTGTAAACCGTCGCTAATAGTACTTTTAGCAACACTTTTGTAAACCGTCGCTAATAGTACTTTTAGTGACGCTTTTGTAAACCGTCGCTAATGTTTGTATTCGCGACGCTGTACAATGGTCGCTAATGTTTGTATTCGCGACGCTGTACAATGGTCGCTAATGTTTGTATTAGCGACGGTTTGAATTAGCGTCGCAAATACTATTTGTATTAGCGACGTTCAATTAATATTTTTATAAATATTTACAATAGCGACGCTTTGTGAAAGCGTCGCTAATAAAATTTTTTGTGACCGTTTGGGAGCGTCGCTGTTGAATAAAATGAAAATAGAACACTAGCGATGCTCTAGAAGCGTCACTAGTAGAACTTTTAACGACAGTTTGGCGGCGTCGCTATTGAATAATAGAATAATAGCGAAAGCGTCGCTAATAAAATTTTTAACGACATTTTGGGAGCGTCGCAATTGAACAAAATTTTTAAAAAATATAATAAAATGTTAAATAGAAATAAAGATTTCTTTTTTCATTTCTAATTATATCCATACAATCATATCTTGAATACAATTATCTTTGCTTACAATACAAATTGAAAAAAGGATGCCCATGTGCGTGATGCCATCAGGAACATAAAATGGTTTTTTACCATGACATGTGCTAAAGTCGAATCTATCAAGGTTCGAATGATTCTTTTATTGCATTCGACTTCTTATAGAATTCTTAAAGTCGGATCTATCATGGAACATCCTGCCAGACCCTAACACAAAGTACACAAAGAAATTGTATCAGCCAAAAATGTAAAGCATAATCTTCTATTTAAATTAGCTCACATATAAAATTGACAGAGAGCAGGGTAGTCACCCTTTTGCTAGCCTACCACGCAAAGTCAAAATTACTAACTGACAGTATAAAAAAGACTTCAAAATAGATATTAAGACATAAGAAGCAGAAGGTCAAGACACTTCTTTGTAAAATTATCTTCTTGCAGAAACATAAGGTCATAGTTTCTTTTAGAAATATTAAAATAATATTTCAGTGTAGGTCATTTAAAGTGCTTGCATGCCTTCATCACATTAACATTCGAAAGGCATTCCTGCTCAAAGAAAGGCTAACTTCAGCATACTGAAGCGATATATTCAAGCACCCAATCTTTATTTTTTTATTTTTAAAATTAATAAAAATTTAAATAAATTTTGTTCTTTCTCTTCCCTCCCCACGCTCTCTCTCTCCTCTCCCCTCTTTCTCTCTCTCCTCTAATTTCAAGTTTTATTTTTTATTATTATTTAAAATTAATTTTTTTAAAAAAGAATTATTTAAAATTTATTTATTAAATAAAATTAATTAATAAAGCTATTAGCGACACTTAATAATACACGTCGCTATTAAAAATGATATTGGCGACGCCTATATAATAGTGTCGCTAATAGTTAAAAATTTTAATTCATTTTCTATTTTTAATTCATAACTATTAGCGACGCTCCCATAAGCGTCGCTAATAGTAGCCTTATTAGTGACGCTTATGTATAAGCGTCGCTATTGAGTAAGCTATTAGCGACGGTTACAAAAGTATCGCTAATAGTCATAATATTTTTCTTTTTTTTTATTTAAAATATATACCTTTTAGTGACGGTTGTTTAAAGCGTCGCAAATAGGGGCCATATTAGCGACACTTAGAATAAAGTGTCGCTAATATTATTAGTATTAGCGACGTTGTCAAGGAAGCGTCGCTAATATGATTAGTATTAGCGACGTTGTCAAGGAAGCGTCGCTAATATATGATTATTAGCGAAACATACAAAAATGCGTCGCTAATAGTATTTTTTTTTTGCGACGTTTTGTATCCATCGCAAATAATTATTTGTAGCTAAGCGTCGCTAAGAAATGCATCGCTAATACTACATTTTGTTGTAGTGTTCATTCCTCATGATCGGACGTTTTGTACATCTGCCACATTTTTATGTGTTGAACAAAGTGGATCTAAATGTTAGGTATCTCTTATTTCTTCTCGTATTTTATTTCAAATATAATATTTTTGTTCTCTACTTTTTCATTTGGGAAAAGTTTTTTTATGAAAATTATACATGGGACAAAATCGACATTGCATACGCTAGTGCATGCTAGCATATATTACTTATGTTAATATGTGCGCGCTAGTATGTATGTTGATGATTTTAAATATCAATAACTCTTATGAATAGTGGGATCATTGTCATAAGGGAGCAAGTAAAACTCTTCCCTTGACTTAGTAGTGTATTTTAATTTTGCCTCTTCTATAAGTATAGTGAAGATTATTGGTGTTGCTTCCTCACTTGAGAGTGACTTATTTTGATAGATTGATAGCAAACTTGTATGTCTTGCTTGTACCTGACTTCTAGGATTAATTTCTATTGTTGTCGCTATCTTCACCTAATTTCTAGGATTAATTTCTGCCGCCGCTATTTTCATTTCTCAAAATTATCCATAAGAAAGAAGTTTAGTAATTTAAAAGTGATTTTTGTGATATGATATGAATTCTGATGTGGTAATAGTATTAGTCTATGATTTATTTTGGCTTCTATAATACTTCATTCCACTTAAATTAATAGCCCCATTCGGCAAACAACTTTGTTCCATAGTAATAGTTTTATTTTGTTCAATTTAAGTAGTTCGTTACTTAAAAAAAGGTATCATAAGCGTTTTTTTTTCTTTTAGATGTGAGTTTTTATTATTTAATAAAAAATATTATTATTTTAAATGTAACTATTAATAAAGAATGAATAGTATTTCTTTTACTAAATTTTTTATTAAAATTATACTCCCTCCATTGATTAATATCTTTCGTGACTATTCAAGGACTTGTAGGAAAATTTAAATATTGAATTAGGTTAGAATAAAATATAAAAAAAGAGTTTTTATTTTATTTTTTAAGATGGTGATGTCATCATCCCAACCCGGTTAACTCGGGTTGACCACAGTTCAACCGGGTGACACATACCACCAATTCAAATAGGGACCAGGGTGGTCCGAGCCGGGTTAGCAGTTAGTATCCGGCCTGTCTAAAAACACGGTGGCCAAACCCCTATAAGTCTTACGTCAACAACCACAGGCTGACGCAGCCAAGGTTTAGAGAAGTATATTTTAAACCAAGTCAAATAACAATATTCAGATATCTTAGCCTGAGGGTCACGTTTATAAAACTTTCAAGCATAGCATAAGGCTATCAGTTAGAACCAGCACTGCAACCCATTTCATGTTTACTTGTTATAAAATGTGGATCAGCCAGCATTTAATCTTGTCATCGATCCCTTCTGCCTCCATTGCCTTCATCAATCATTTACAAGAGGAACATGTCGTCCACGAGTTCCATTGCCTTTCCGTATCTTTCTCCCCCACCTCCCCTTCATGTGCCTCCGCCTTCACCTCAAAGCCCCACTAAATCATCCCCACCGCCGCCACCACATGGTTCGGTGGTTCATCCACCACCGCCGCCACCGATTCCCCCGGTTGTCACACCACCAGCTCCAGTCCATCCAAGCACACCACCGCCACCACATGGACCAGTGGTTCATCCACCACCACCCCCTGGCCCAATTCTGTACCCGCCGCCACCTTCGCATATAGTCCCACCCCCCAGCCCGCCTAGCGACAACCACCACGTTATAGTCATCGTGTTCGTTTCGCTGGGAGGTCTCTTCTTCCTCGCCTTCCTTGCGGCGGCTCTCTGCTGCTGGGTGAAGAAGAAAAAGAAGGTAATTGAGGAAACAGACGTTGTGGACATTGAGGATCACGTTAGAGTCCAAGAGGTGATAGTGCCAGGGCCGCATGGTGAACAGATGGTGATAAGGACGGTCGATGAGGAAGTCCAGATACACGAAGAAGTTGACAAGATAGAGAAGGTCGTTGGGGATAAAGGTTCTTGCTCCACACCCCCGGAGGGACATCATCATATGCATTATGGTTCCCACCCAGGCCATAACCTGCAACTGATTGAGCACAAAGAAGTATGAAGTACAGGAGATGCGGGTTAGTGAAGAGGCTAGCTACCATCGGCCTTGTGTTAATAAATTGCCTTGAAATGAAAGGAGGTGTTGATTCAAACGTCAAGGCTTTTCTTTGTGCCTTGAAATGTTACCGGAAAGTTATCAAATTATTAACATAAAATGTTGTTTATCAGTCCTACAAAAAATGTTATTTATCAGCAATTTGCAGAAGACCATTTTCATTTTAAATTCCAATACCTTATCAATTTCATACTCCCTCCTTCCTATACTAATACCTCCATTTAACAAAAAAATTTGCTCCATATTAATAACTTTATTTTATTTAATTTAAGTAATTAAGTACTTAAAAAATAGTATTATAAGCTTAATTTCCCTTCTCTTAAATGTGGTTTATACCATTGAAGAAAAACTACTATTTTTATAAATATAATTATTAATATTAAAGGGAGGGAGTATTATTCAGATATGTCCATATCCCCTGATAACACCTGGATGGAATATTCATGTAATAATTACATCATGCATATAACGTAGGCCGCCTATCTTGACACACAAAAAATTTGCAAGAGGCCTCCGAAATTTAATTTTGTTCTGGTAAGTTTTGAAAGAAATAGACATTTTTTATTTCTAGGGGCACCCATGCCATAAAATCTTGTTTTGCATGGCCCTTAATACACCATAATTTATTTTGGAATGGAAAGGGCACAAAAAAGACGGGAAAATAAAAGAAAATTGCCAATTGATCGAGTCTAAGTAATGGTTACAGTTAGGTCTCTTCAACCTAGAAACTTATAAATTGCTACTAGCGGCTCTTGTCATAGTTAAAAACAATTTTGACATAATCAACGTGACTTAATTTTGCACACATATCAACGAGAGCATTAACCTGAAGATGTCAATCCCAAAACCATCCCATTCTTAGGACAAAACTATGCCATGCATGATTGCTTGCTTTTAATCTCGCCCAATTGAGTGCAATACATAGCAAACTCATGGTAGTTAATATATCAGTTAAATCAATTTTCTTTCATTTTAAAAAAGATTCTAGCATGAATTTTGTTCGGCCTGCCTATCTTGACACCCATGAAATTTATAGGACCCCCAATTTGCAAGGCCCCCAATTTGTCCCAGGCTGCCTATCTTGACACTTACAGGGGTTAGTCAATTAGGATTTGAAAGTAAAATATTAATATTTTAAAATCTTGTGTTAGTCGTTGTGAATTGTTTAAAATCCTGTGTTAGTATATGAAGATTTAAACTTCACTATTTTAAATATAGTGTTAGTGGTAAAATATTTGATTCCCATATTCTAAATACAGCGTTAGTCTAAAATTGAAATACTTTAACTTGACAGGATTTAAGGAGGGAACTCGTAACGTAGACGTAGAATTGTAAAATAACGGACGGGTTACCTTGCATCGGGTGAAAAAGAGAGGCAGTGACCGTTCTTACCCTGTCTCGCGGCGATCGGAGATAATCCCTGTAGTTCTCCCCCTCTTTTGACCGTGAGGCTGCCGTACTCTCCGCCGACTAGAGCTAATCTCAGTCGATCTCCTCGTCCTCACCGATTGCCGTTCTCACCGTCTGAAAAGGAGAGGCCGCGGCGGCGACTAGATCACCAGTCAATCTCGTCTTTCTCACCAACTGCCATTCTCACCATCTAAAAAGGAGAGGCTGCGGTAGCGACTGGATCCTACCGTTCTCACCATCTGAAAAGGAGAGGTTCCGCGGCGATTGGATCCCCAGTCGATCTCGTCATCTTTGCCAATGACCGTTCTCACCGTCTGACAAGGAGAGGCCGCGACGGCGACTGATCTCATCAGTGTTGGCGGAAAATTAATCGTGGAAGGTATTCTCTTCTACTCTGACCCTCCGACCCCCCCTCTATCTCCCTTTCTCCTTTTTTGTTTTTATTCCTCTGCATACATGCTCATGGCCGCATCTCGCTCTGAACCATCTTTGCAATTTTCTGCGTTTCGATCTGTTGTTCTCCCCATGCTCACTGTCTGTAAAAAACTGTCCTTGTTTTTTTTCCTCTGCATGCTCTCTACTTATTCGATCAAGGATTTTTTAACGCGACGATTGCAATTTTTTGCTTTTTGATGGGGTTTTTTTTTTTAATTTCTGATCTGCATTTCTGATCTTGTTTTTTTTATGGATTTCTGATCTGGTTTTTTTTGGATTTCTGATCTGGATTTTTGATCTGCATCTTACTGGTAAAAACCAGATTTTATTAGTAATGACGCAGCATGGTGTGGTGTAATGGCGTAGGTCTTAAAATCAGATTTCTGATTTGCATCTTACGGGAAAATCAGGTCTTGCATTTTGGATTCTCCTTTTGCGTGCTTAGAAATCAAATCCCTTTTCATAATAAAACTGAAAATTGACCACTGAAATCTCTGCCTCACCAAATACGTTTGATATCAATTTCTGCAGTGATTTATTTCATGCTCGACCACTGAAATATATGCCTTTTCAAATTTTTAAATTTTTTTCTTTGTATCTTATGAGATTTGGTAGTTCAAATTGTTATTGGTTCAGTTGTTATTGATGTTGTTTAATGAGCTCGTTTGTCTTATGTATGTATCATATGTTTGATCCATAAGACGGGAAAGGGAAAAGAAGTTGATAGTGATAGTGACGACGAAGAGGCTGATCATGAGAAATCTGTGGTTCTTAATAAGGGAGAATCTTCATTTCAGAATGAGAAGGATGATGGGAGTTCTGTCTCAGTTTCTGTTAATTATTCTGATGGTGAATCTTGAGGTGGAAGCTTATCACAGAGTGTGGAAGTAATTGGAAGTTTTAAACAGGAAGGCCTTCATACTTTAGAAGACTGGCAACAATAAGGCCAGTAACATTGATGTCAATGCCTCTACTGAGGTCAAGCTTGATGATATTATAGTTGGTGAAGTGGATCAATCTCTTGAAGTAAAAATTAAGCCTGATAATTCCTCATGTGGAGTGGGCAATAAGGAGGCGGTACAATCTCCTGAAGTAAATGTTTCTGTGGAAATTTCAAAGTCTGGATTGGGTGCTGAATCAACAGCAGAGGATGCGAAGAAGTCTGCTGAAATTTCGTTGAGTTGCCAAGAGCACAGTTCTGTTCAAGGGCCAATTGTCTCAAGTTTGAATGGTCCTTTGAATTTTTATGAATTTAGCTGTGCGGCTGATATGGAGTTATGTTCTTTTTCATGATATATACAGTAAAAAAAATTCTTCTCCTTGATATTGCTGCTACCTATTCCTTGGATGTTTATACCTACTCATTTGATTTTATCTAATTTGGAAAATTAAGTTGTCATATTGGCCAATTTGGAAAGAAATCTTCTGGGGAGTTTCCATCGCTCCTCAGTCCTCCCCTATGACCCGGCATATCTGAATAATGTATAGTTCATCAAATTAAAGGAAAATATATATCTTCTTGTTGGGATGACTATATCTAGCTGGTTGTCCATTCATAATTTATCAGCCTTACGAATGGCATGTTTAGTAGAAATGTTAATTTAATAATATTAATATTTTTAGTTGAAATATTAATGACATATTTGAAATTACTTAACTCTAGAAAATTATGTATTAGTCACATTTGTAATATGTAGGTTAATTTTTTTTAAGTCAATTATTTTGAAATCTAGTAATTTAAATCCAGGGATTCTTGTAATATAGGATTTGGATTATATTTTGAAATTTTATATTTTAAATCTTGAATTTTAAAATCTTGATTGACTAACCCCCTGTTAAAGAATTTGCAAGGCCCCCAAAATTTTACTTTGTTTTGGTAAGTAAATTTTTTTTTCTAGGGGCACCCATGCCATAAAACCTTGTTTGCATAGCCCCCAATACACCATAATTTTTTAGGAATGGAAAGGGCACCAAAAAGGACAGGAAAAAAAAGGAAAATTGCTATTGATTGAGTCTAAATAATGGTTACAAATAGGTCTCTTCAACCTAGAAACTATAAACTGCTACTAGTTAAAAAACAATTTTGACATAGTTACATCTATAGACGATGACTCCCTTAATCTGGCCTAACCCTTCCTCCACCTCTTTCTCCTCCTTCCCAATAAACGCCTCTTATCTGTTACAGTAAGAAGTGTACGTGTTGTTGGCTCCATCAACCAGCTCTAGTGTCAGCAATGAGTAATAAGAGATGAGAAGAAGTGGGTAAGCAATAGGCACGGAGGGGGTAAATTGGATGAGAAAATTATACGTTAATTGAGAAATTATATATAACCATATTCTTAAGTTTTGGTTTGTCAAACTGTAAAACTATAAGTAATTACCGTCAAGGAGGTAGAGGAGAAGAGGAGGAGGAAAATGAAGTGGAGGTAAGAGCTGTAGGGGTGGAGGAGGAGGGTGGGTAGAGAGATAAATTGGGTAGGGTATGGAGTGAGGTATAAATAAATGTTAACAAAGATAAAAAATGTTAGGATGAGTAAAAATGGTGTTAAATAAAAAGTAAAAAAATTATTGGTCACCTTCTATATTTTGTGATTTTAATTAGAATAGTTCAACACTCAACGTGCTTAATAACATAGCTATACGGATCCAAATAAACTCCAAAAGTACCCTATTTTTTAGTGGACTCGTCTAGCGTGGCCCAGCTTCCTTACCAAGTCTTGATGACTAACAATCAGAGGTAATCATTTTTTATTCTCCCCATTGACAATAAGCCTAGTATAAGCTACATATGAGAGTCATTTATCTATGAGATCAATAGTGCACACGTTGGTAAATATTAATTTAGTGTCAATACTTGCACCGTCCATCTCAAATATTAATGGCTCCCAAGCGTAACTTTCTTTAAGCTCATTATCCGTGGGAATCATAAAAAATACTTCCCCAATAAAAAACACTCTTACCAACAAAAGAGTAGCGTGAGAGAAACATAAGAACCATCATGTTCCCTCCTCCATT
This sequence comes from Saururus chinensis, assembly GCA_035235625.1. Classification (NCBI taxonomy): domain Eukaryota; kingdom Viridiplantae; phylum Streptophyta; class Magnoliopsida; order Piperales; family Saururaceae; genus Saururus; species Saururus chinensis. The sequence continues at coordinate 12,412,358 of CP141140.1, read as the reverse complement.
TGTCCACATGTCATAGAGTACTGTCATGGTAAGTGCAAAGTGAGGAAAATATTTTTCCTTTCTTATTTATGCACCGTGTCGCTTGTATATCAATTCCACGAGATACTTTTTGGTAATGACAAGTTTTATGGGTCCAAATTACCCGCATTCTAACTAGAAATACTTGTTGGTTAGACACTTAATTGCAAGAATGTCAGCATCCAGAGTCGGTCTTGCCATATATATATGAATGCGGCTATTCCCCCCCCCAAATAAGAAATATGTGGATAATTTTTTTATTACTTAGCACCCCGCACACTATTTTTATGAGGCACCCTAGTCAATAAAGACAAGGAAAAAACCCTTTCATATCTCCCTCACTGTGCTCGACGTGCATGAAATTCTCGCCGGCGGCAAAAAGGTTGTGAGCATCCCTCCCATCTTCCTCCCTGCCTATAATGGTTGTCCCTCCCAATTGCTTCTCCATGCATGAAAAGAAGGCTGATTACAGGAGTTTCTCCTCTCTCCCACATCCCTGATTAAAGAACTATTTGCATGCACATAAAAATCATTGCCTCCCATTCAACTCAAAAAAATCCTTCCTTTGGCTGCTTAGCAAGTCATTTTTATTGATTTTCTAGGCCTTTAACGATTATAATTTGGGTTCACAATGCGCCATGGATAACTGAACTTTAATGTGCACAAAGGTGTCAAAGCGTTGTTCTGCTTTATGTGACGGGGGTACCCACCGCCAGGAAATCTCCAGAATGTTTCAACACCCTCGAAAATCTTCTGGAAGTTGTCTTGGGGGGGGGGGGGGGGTACCCCCCGCTACATTCAATGCATGCATACGGGGACTGTATGTCCCTGTCAAATTCTTTCTACTTTGGCAGTGATTAATCCCCACAAGAACTCGTCCAGAAGGTTTCAATGAATGTGAAAAATCTTTTGGAAGTTGTCTGGGGGGGGGTACCCCCCGCCACATCAAATGAATTCATACAGGGACCGTATGTCCCCATCAACTTCTTACTACTTTGGCAGTGATTGATCCCTGCCAGAACTCGTCTAGAAGGTTACAACACCCTCGAAAATATTCTAGAAGTTGTCTGGCGGGGGGGTACCCCCCGCCACATCAAATGAATTCATACGGGGACCGTATGTCCCCGTCAACTTCTTACTACTTTAGCAGTGATTGATCTCCGCCAGAACTTCCAGAAGGTTCAAACCATAAAAAAATTTGTGAACTACATTATGCAAATTCGTGAAGCGCATTACCCTTCATACCCCACCCTTCTTCCCTTCATATAGAAAAAAAAAACCACCACAAAAAAGCATCAAAAGAAGAAAATTGTTGTTGGTTCATGATTCAATTAAAAAGTTGTATTTTTTTTCACAAATAACAACACTTTTGCTGATCTCCTGTTCTCATAGTTGTTAACATGTCAAAGGTGCAATTAAAGGTGCTAACGAGCCGAGTTGAACCGAGTTTTGAAGTTTTTGAACTTGAGCTCGATTTGAAAGCTCGGCTCAAGCTCGATCGAACAGCTCGAAGCCTAGCTCGAACGCGATTCGGTCAAGGAGTTCGAAACTCGATTCAAGCTCGAGCTCGAAAATACACCATTGTAGCTCGAACCTATATTCGAATTGAGCTCGAATCCCAATTACAACCCAAATTATTTTTCCCTATAAAAAACCATATTGATTTAAAAAATTACATCAACATTACAAAAATAAAAAAAAGATTATAACAACTATAATTCCATTCTATTAAAGTTATAAATATATGCATACATATATATATACACACACAGATACATATACGTATGTGTGTGTGAGAGAGAAAAAGAATCAATTAGTGATCTAGTAGTTGCTAAGAGAAGTATAATCATACGCACATAAGTAAAAAAGACCAATATGATTAGTTAAATTAAAAATATGCAAGTAAAATTACATATTTATATTTATTAAGATTAGAATAATTAAGGTAGTATTTAAAAATTTAATAATATATATTATATAGATGAATAAGGGTATAATAGGAATAAAATAATTTTTCATACCTACATTCTCAATTTTATTAGTAGTAGGATTTATATTTATTTTAAATTTAATAGCATAATATGGATATTATATACAACAATATATAATATATAACATACTATATATTAATGTATAGGGAAATTTATTTAAATAATAATTTCTTAAAAAATATTTACCAATTTAGACCATTTTTTTTTCAAAGTGGTGTTGCTTTTTGCCACGCAGGCGCCAGCCAAGCCTACGTGGCTTTTTTTTTATTTTTTTTATTTTATCCTTTAGAATGATAAAATCAATACTGTGTACTGATATCAGTACTTCCCTCTCTCCCCTCCCCTCCTCTCTCTCCTCTCTTTCTTTCTTCACACACTCTGTCTCCTCTCTCTCTCTCCATTCACTCTCTCTCCCTTTTCTCTCTCCTCTTTAAGACAATGAATATAGAGAGAAAGAGGAGAGAGAGTGGAGTGAGAGAGGAGAGAGTGAAGAGAGAGAAAGAGGAGAGAGAGACACTGAATAAAGTGAGAAAGAGGAGAGAAGAGAGAGAGAGTGGAGAGATTGAAGAGAGAGTGTGTAGAAAGAAAGAGGAGAGAGAGTGAGAGGAGAGAGAGTGAAGAGAGAGGAGAGAGAGAGTGGAGAGAGGAGAGAGAGAGAGTGAGTGAGGAGAGAGAGTGAAGAGAGAGAGGAGAGAGATGAGGGGAGGGGAGAGAGGGAAGTACTGATTTTGTCCTTCTAAATGACAAAATAAAAAAATTTAAAAAAACTACGCAGGCGATAGATGCTTGGCTAGTGCCTGCGTGGCAAAAAGCAACACCACTTTGAGAAATATTTCCCAAAGTGGTCTAAATTGGTAAATATTTTTTAAAAAATTATTATTTAAATAAATTTCCCTAATGTATATATAGTATATATTAGTACAAAATAACATAGAATATTATAAGTATATGAAAGGTGAAAGGTAAAAAAATTATATAATATAGGTATAATATATTAATATATAAGAAGTAATATATAACAAATCGAGTCGAGTTCGAGCCGAGCTTTGAGCCGATCTCAAGTCGAACTGATTAGGTGTTGAGTCGAGTCGATTCGAGCTGGACCATGTTCGAGCTCGGCTCGTTTACTTTCGAGTTCGAACCGAGCTCGAGTCGAGCTCCATTCGAGCCGAGCCAACTTCGAGTCGAACCGAGCCGAGCCAGTTCAGCTCGACGAGCTGGCTCGGCTCGTTAGCAACCTTAGGTGGTGTAATACTAGAGGGGAGAGGATGGGAGGGGAGGGGAAGATACAGGAGGGCAAGGGCTGGGGAGGAGAGTAGACAGGAGGGGAGGGGACGGAAATAAAGAAGAAAAGATAGGAAGTTAGAGAAACGATGGGAGGTGGGGGGCACGGTCTAAATATTCTGAGTAAAAATAATTTTTATTGTAAGAGTAGGGTGTAAGGAAATAAATTCTATATTTTATTTAGGTGTGTAAAGTTTGAGGGCCCTGGGTGAATTTGGGGGAGGGGGATAGCAACGTTCTATATATATATATATATATATATATATATATATATATATATATATATATATATATATATATATATATATAAGGTTTAGAAAGCTGTATTGTGGAATTGAAAATCAGGTATCTTCTCCTGAGAGTCACGTTTTTAAAACTTTCAAGCATAGCATAGACAACTTAGAAGTTAGAACTTGCACTACTACAATGCTAACACATATAAATATGCTAAGACAGCATTTCATCCACAACAATCCCTTCTGTTCATTTGTTTGTGCTGACTGCCTTCATCAATCATTTACAAAGAATATGTCTTCGACTAGTCACGATTCCTATTCTCATCCATATCTTCCTCCACCACCTCTTCTCTATGTGCCACCGCCAGTCCATCCAAGCACACCACCGACACCACATGGACCAGTGGTTCATCCACCACCACCCCCTGGCCCAATTCTGTACCCGCCGCCACCCTCGCATATAGTCCCACCCCCGAGCCCGCCTAGCGACAACCACCACGTTATAGTCATCGTGTTCGTCTCGCTGGGAGGTCTCTTCTTCCTCGCCTTCCTTGCGGCAGCTCTCTGCTGCTGGGTGAAGAAGAAAAAGAAGGTGATCGAGGAAACAGACGTTGTGGACATTGAGGATCACGTTAGAGTCCAAGAGGTGACAGTGCCAGGCCCGCATGGTGAACAGATGGTGATAAGGAAGGTCGATGAGGAAGTCCAGATACACGAAGAAGTTGACAAAATAGAGAAGGTCGTTGGGGATAAAGGTTCTTGCTCCACACCCCCGGAGGGACATCACCATATGCATTATGGTTCCCACCCAGGCCATAACCAGCAACTGATTGAGCACAAAGAAGTATGAAGTATGAAGTACAGGAGATGCCGGTTAGTGAAGAGGCTACCATCGGCCTTGTGTTAATAAATTGCCTTGAAATGAAAGGATATGTTGATTCAAACGTCAAGGCTTTTCTTTGTGGCTCGAAATGTTACCGGAAAGTTATCAAATTATTAACATAAATGTTGTTCATCAGTCCAACAAAAAATGTTATTTATCAGCAATTTGCAGAAGACCATTTTCATTTTAAATTCCAATACCTTCTCAATTTCATACTCCCTCCGTCCTCTACTAATACCTCCATTTAACAAAAAAAATTACTCTATATTAATAACTTCATTTTATTTAATTTCAGTGGCTGAGTACTTAAAAAATATTATTATAAGCTTAATTTCCCTTCTCTTAGATGTGGTTTACACCATTAAATAAAAACTACCATTTTTATAAATATAATTATTAATATTAAAGGGAGGGAGTATTATTCAGATATGTCCATATGCCCTGATAACACATGGATGGAATATTCATGTAATAATTACATCATGCATATAAGCTAGGCAGCCTATCTAGACACCAAAGAATTTGCAGAGGTCCCCCAAAATTTAATTTTGTTTTGGCAAGTTTTTTAAAAAATAGACATTTTTTTTCCTAAGGGTACCCATGCCATAAAACCTTGTTTTGCATGGCCCCTAATATTAGGGTTGTCAATGAGTAACTATTTACCTGCCTTACCTACTTGCCCGATCTAAAAATCGTGGGCCGGTAATTAATAAATGGGTAAAGGGTAAACTAAATAGGTAATTTTACCTGCCAATTTATTATGTGGGTAGGGTATGGATAACCCCTTATCCAGTTACCCAATTTAATATAATATATAATATCGAGTACCATAGAGACCCATGTTTAATTATTCATATATTCCTATAATTTACCCACTACCCCAGCCTAGTAACCCGCCAGTCTAACTGAAATGCAGAAAGCAAGTACCCCACCCCAGGCGAAAGAAACTCTAAATCCTAATTGACTTATTTTCTTTTTATCAACCAGGGGCCTGACATGTAGGGGCCTAAGGATGTGCTTCTTCTCCATTTTGTACTTTCATTGGAATATTTTGTAATTTCATTATGATACATTGGATAGTAGATTTTTAAAAAATATGTATAAACCTATAATGTAAACTTCTTATAGAGAAAATAGAAGAGAATTTGGTAAATCTTTTGTGTCTTTGCTTTTTACATAAAAAATGTGTATCTTGTAGTATTTTGGTATGATAGTAAGAGAATTTGGAGTAATGGAAACATTTTTAAGTCTTGATTTTTTTAATTATTTAAGTTTATATAATGTATTAGATTCTTATTATGTTTTATTTCTTTATATGAATTGTGAGGTCTTTATAAGTTTATATTGAATTGAATTTTTTGTACATTGGATAGACTTTTAACACATATATTTGTTATAATTTTTGTTTATTGACTGGTTAGTCATTTACCCGTTATCCACCCATTTACCTGATGGGTAATAGGTAATGGGTAGTGTATCAGTAATGACTGTGAAAATGGGTAATGGGTAGGATATGGGTAAATTTTCTGGAAGCAGGTATGAATATGGGTAAAGCCTTACTTGGCCCATATCCTACTCATTGATTGCCCTACCTAATACAGCATAATTTCATTAGGAATAGAGAGTGCACAAAAAAGACTGAAAAAAAAAAAAGCCTATTGATTGAGTCTAAGTAATGGTACAGATAAGTCTCTTCAACCTAGAAACTTATAATTTGCTACCAGCGGCTCTTGTCATAGTTAAAAACAATTTTGACATAATCAACGTGACTTAATTTTGCACACATATAAACGAGAGCATTAACCAGGAAGATGTCAATCCCAAAACCATCCCATTCTTAGGACAAAACTATGCCATGATTGCTTGCTTTTAATCTCGCCCAATTGAGTGCAATACAAAGCAAACTCATGGTTGTTAATATGTCAGTTAAATCAATTTTCTTTCATTTTAAAAAAAAATTGTACCAAGAATTTTGTTCGTAAATAGTAACAACTAAGGCCGCCTATCTATACACCCATAAAATTTATAGGGCCCCCAATTTGTCCCAGGCTGCCTATCTTGACACTTAAAGAATTTGCACGGCCCCCAAAATTTTACTTTGTTTTGGTAAGTTTAATAAAAATACATTTTTTTCTTTCTAGGGGCATCCATGCCATAAACCTTGTTTGCATAACCCCCAATACACCATAATTTATTAGGAATGGAAAGGGCACCAAAAAGGACAGGGAAAAAAGGAAAATTGCCTATTGGTTGAGTCTAAATAATGGTTACAAATAAGTCTCTTCAACCTAAAAACTATAAACTGCTACTAGTTAAAAAACAATTTTGACATAGTTACATCCATAGACGATGACTCCCTTAATTTGGCCTAGCCCTTCCTCCGCCTCTTTCTCCTCCTTCCCAATAAACACCTCATATCTGTTACAGTAGGAAGTGTACGTGTTGTTGGCACCATCAACCAGCTCTGGTGTTACCAATGAGCAATAAGAGATGAGAAGTGGTTAGGCAATAGACACGGAGGGGGAAAATTGGATGAGAAAATTATATGTTAATTGAGAAATTATATATAACCATATTCTTAAGTTTTGGTTTGCCAAACCTTAACACAATAAGTAATTACCTTCAAGGAGGTAGAGGAGAAGAGGAGGAGGAAAATGAAGTGGAGGTGAAAGCTGTAGGGGTGGAGGAGGAGGGTGGGTAGAGGGATAAATCGGGTAGGGTATTGTCACGCCCCGGCCCGAGAACCGACCCAGGCCGGGGGTCCGGAATCAATGAAACCAAACCCAGAACCTGAGAGTGGCCGACTCTGAGTGCGAGAGTTTTCGCATTCCTCTACGCGCTACTGAACTTTAGCGCTCCGTTACATGTAGGCTAGAACAAATCTAATTATATAACTAATTCGCACCGGGCCAACGTTGTCTTGCCGTTGGTTGCCTATGTACATATCGGATAACATCCACGATGTTACTCCGATATGATCGGATCCAGACGTAGTTCTACCTATTGGCTACTACATACAACAGGCATACCAAAAACATATATGTATAAAATATGTATATCCGAATATTTAATCGAAGTTATACGAAAACCCGATAAAACACCGGCAACACATATCTTGCTCTATCATAGAGGCGAGCACCACACGACCACCACAACATGCCTCACTCTATTCTAGAGCGGATACATCACATTCACACTTCTCACTCCATCACTGAGCCGAGACCGAATACACACCACACGTCTCGCTCTACCGTAGAGCAAGACAACACACATCATAACATAAAAGCACACATATTGGCATATAAGTACATATCATGGCATATAAGCATACATTATGACATATAAGCATAGCAAACATATGGATCATAGCATAACACACATCATAATTAGCACATGTCGTTCTATAATTAAAATAAGAGGTAAGAAACTCTTACTCCCCTGACGTTTCACGAGGTAGCGGTATTCGGGATGCTCGTTTTCGGGTGTCCTCCCCTTCAGATCCGGAGACAGCAGACAGAGCCTCCTCTAGCCTCCATACGTTCATCGCCTTGCACTGAAAGACGACCCGACCAACTCTCCCCTTTCCCAGAGACTTCTCGTTTTCTACTCCCGTGGGCGATGGACAAAACCTCCCCTACTCGGGGCGTTCCTCACACATTGTGGCCCTTCAGTGGAGAACAAAATCTCCCCTACATCGGGCCACCTCTCTTGATCCGGCCCGGTAAAGGAAGACGGAGCCCCCTCTCTCTCCGCCTCTCTCTCTCTCTCTCTCTCTCTCTCTCTCTCTCTCTCTCTCTCTCTCTCTCTCTCTCTCTCTCTCTCTCTCTCTCTCTCTCGGGGGAGGAGAGTAACAGACAGAGCCTCCTCTTGCCCCAGGTCACTCCTCCCTTCTAGGAGCGTCGACTCGAGGAATAGACCATGCCATTACGTAGATCACCCTCGAATTAGCTAGGAACGCCTCAAGATAGCTAGGAACGCCTCAAGAATGAAAGAAAACGGACTCCGAACGAGTCGGAAAACTCTTGCGGAAAATGAAACGAAATCAGTATTTATAGGGGAGACGCGCGCCACGCATCGTGCGCCTGCGCGACGTGCGATGCGCTAGCCGCGCACGTGAAGCGTGCGGTTGCGCACTGTGCTTGCGGCGTGTGGGCGCACCGCGCATCACGCGGGACCTGGCCCTGCGCCGCGCAGACGCGATACGTGGCTCCTGCGTGTCGCACGGGAGCAGGCCCGCGACGCGGACCCTGTCTCGCGGACGGGCGGGCCGATGCGCGGCCCACCGCGCGTCGTGCGGGACGTTACAGGCCCCCCCACCACGCGGCGCCGCGCAGCGCGTCGGGCGGTGTCAGCCACTGGCGTCATGATGACGCCATCTATTTTGTCTTACATGATTAAAATAATATTTTTTTATATTATTTTAATCTAAAAAAATATCTAAACTTCAACATGCGATACCTTTTTACCCCGAAGTCGGAATCGCTCGTTCTTCATACCGATGGACTAGTATCGACAAGCCCTTCGAAACTAGACCACACATGGGTAAGTTATCCCACACTTTTCATGTGAGTCCCGCCTATGTGGCACACTTCCCGAGGCCATAGTTTTCGCTCTCAGCCTTTGTTTTGCATGTTCTTCAAATCACTATGCTCGTTACTCTAAGTTCTAACCATCTATAGGGGTTTCATCCCTTGAAACCCCCCGACGCTTAATCAAAAATTACCGAATTACCCTTAACCCACCCGGGTTAAGCGTAACCAGAAAACGGGTCATTACAGGTATGAAGTGAGGTATAAATAAATGTTAACAAAGATTAAAAAGTTAAGACGAGTAAAAACGGTGTAAAATAAAAAGTAGAAAAATTATTGGTCACCTTCTATATTTCATGATTTTAATTAGAATAGTTCAACACTCAACCTTCATAGCTATACGGACCCCATTAAACTCCAAAAGTACCCCTATTTTAGTGGACTCATCTAGCCTGGCCGGCCCGGCTTCCTTACCAAGTCTAGATGACGAACAATAAGATGTAATCATTTTTTATGCTCCCTATTAACAATAAGTCTAGTATAAGCTACACATGAGAGTTATTCATCTATAAGATCTACACGTTAGTACATATTAGTGTCAATAAGTGCCTACGCTATCTATCTTAAATATCAATGGCTCCCAAGCCTAACTTACTTTAGGCTCATTATCGGTGGAAAGTTTACAAAATACTTCTCAATTAGAAGCACTCTTATGAATAAAAGAATAGTGTGAGAGAAACATAGGAACCGTCATGTTCCCTCTTCTATGTGTCCACATGTCATGGAGTACTGTCCTGGTAAGTGTAAAGTGAGGAAAATATTTTCCTTTCTTATTTATGCACCACGTCGCTTGTATATCAATTCCAGATACTTTTTGGATATGACGAGTTTTATGGGTCCAAATTAACCGCCTTCTAACCATAAATACTTGTTGGCTGTACACTTAATTGCAAGTATGTCAGCATCCAGAGTCGGTCTTGCCATATATATATAAGGTTTAGAAAGCTGTATTGTGGAATTGAAAATCAGGTATCTTCTCCTGAGAGTCACGTTTTTAAAACTTTCAAGCATAGCATAGACAATTTAGAAGTTAGAACTTGCACTACTACAATGCTAACACATATAAATATGATAAGCCAGCATTTCATCCACAACAATCCCTTCTGTTCACTTGTTTGTGCTGACTGCCTTCATCAATCATTTACAAAGAATATGTCTTCGACTAGTCAGGATTTCTATTATCATCCATATCTTTCTCCACCACCTCTCCTCTATGTGCCACCGCCTTCCCCTCAAAACCCCACTATATCATACCCACCAGCACCACCCCTAAATCCTAAATCACCACCCCCGCTACCCAAAAAACCGAGATCACCACCGACGCCAATTCTCCCAGTTTTCACACCACCACCGCCGGCCCATCCAATCACACCACCGCCATCACATGGACCAGCGGTTCATCCACCACCACCCCAAGGCCCAATTCTGTACCCACCACCGCCCTCGCATATAGTCCCACCCCCGAGCCCGCCTAGCGACAACCACCACGTTATAGTCATCGTGTTCGTCTCGCTGGGAGGTTTCTTCTTCCTTGCCTTCCTCGCGGCGGCTCTCTGCTGCTGGGTGAAGAAGAAAAAGAAGGTGATCGAGGAAACAGACGTTGTGGACATTGAGGATCACATTAGAGTCCAAGAGGTGATAGTGCCAGGCCCGCACGGTGAACAGATGGTTATAAGGACGGTCGATGAGGACGTCCAGATACACGAAGAAGTTGACAAAATAGAGAAGGTCGTTGGGGGTAAAGGTTCTTGCTCCACACTCCCGGAGGGACATCATAACGTGCGTCCTACTGGTTCCCATTCGGGCCACAACCAGCAACTTATTGAGCACAAAGATGGATGAAGTATTAGATGTCTAGGAGTTGCGCCTTCGTAAAGAGGCTACAATATACCTTGAGCTTTTGTTAATAAAGAGGAAAATATTTATACACCAGAAATTTATATTTGGGTTTTAATTATACAAAACAAATGAGCCTAGATGAACTTCACGTGAGGCCCTCATGTTTTGTTAAATTAAAACCCAAGTATGAATTTTTGGGACTTTAAGTTTTTCTATATAAATTATGTTCATCAAATTTTTATTTTTGTATTTTCATGGTTTCTTATGTGGATTGAAGTGTCAACCAAAAGTTATAATCAAATTGAGTGATGCTACACTGATGTTAAGTTTTATAGTCAAAAACTTACTTCATCATTTAAGTATCATAAATTAGTGAGTATAAAAAAACCCTTACTCCAACGAAGTTTGAATGATAAAATAAAATTTTAATGTATAAAATTTAAGATTGCTAAAGCATTTTTTATTTGTTGTGAATGCATATAAATTGATTGTGAGGGACATAAAAGTTAAGTTTTTGCATATTTACACACCAGGCTCACCACCAAGCTTGCGCTGTTGCCACCCAATAATTTTTAATTCAGTAATATCACCTGCCCTAATAACGTTTGTTTATTTTTATCAAGATATTACCAACGACCCTAGTAGACCTAGATGTTGAACACCCACGTACATATGCATATTACATAATCTGATGTGGCCCATGGGAATTGCTAATCCAACAACAAAATTGCCATGGTTGCGTATATCAATGCCTTAGGCTCATGGAGACTTTTTAGGAGCCTTTATGTAGCTAACTTATCGAGACCTTCTTTATTTTTTTCTTCTACAATGAAGATGGTCTTGACTTGCACATGGGCTCTTCAATCTTACATAGGGAAGAGTTTTTCCTGCTTCTCTATAATAATAAGTTCAGCTTAAGTTATACATAAAAGTCATCTACAAAATTGATGACATACACGCTAGTACATGTTAGTATTAGTATTACTAATGCTAATAGTGGCCTATATGGTAGCATGTGCATCGTCAATATGATATATCAATGACTCTGATACTTGACTTATATTGGCTCATTGTCATAGGAGAGCATGAAAAACTCTTCCCTACCTAGACGAGGGTAGAAATAGTGAGTTTGATTTTACCATGTAGAGGCTTTTTATGTCTTATACATTGTGTTCTTCTGGCCAATCCAAAGACAAGTCAATTAATTAATTTTTAACTAATTCACTAACTCAATTTTCTAATTCATGAAAATAATTAAATCCATAATTAATAATTTTGTAGGTATTAATTGCCAATTTTAACTAGTATAAGAAAAGTTCAGATAGGAAATAAATTAAATTGAAATTTACTTTAATTGAATATAACTTTTAAAGAATTGTACTTGCATTAAAGAATTATACTTAAAACTAGGAAATGTAATGAAAGTTAGCCACAAGAGGTACACCGTTTAGTAATGGAGATTCTTGTTCCAAATAAAAAAAACTCCCTTTGTATTAAATTAATAGTTTCATTTGACAAAAAAATTTATTTCATATTAATAATTTTATTTTGTTCAATTTAAGTGATTAGGACTTAAAAAAGAGTATAATAAGTTTATTGTCCTTTTTCTCTTGTATGTGAGTTTCAATATTCAATAAAAATTACTATTTTTTTAAATATAATAGAATGTAGCAAGTACAAAAATAAGAAAAGAAAATATTTTTATGATTAGGTTCCTTGACCAAAGTCCATAAACATTATACATATATAGGAAGCATACTCCTAGCATGGTACGTGGAGGTCAAACATTGTATACAACTACCGGGTGACAATGCTAGGCAGTGATATACCACGCTAAGGCTCTTGTGTACCATGATTATGGAGCCCAACACGTCCAAATAAGAAGTGTGCGTTCAATTGGAAAAAGAGGATCCTAGGAGCAGATTTCGTCTCCATGCCAATTGCGGCTATTCACTCCACCTTCAAATTTACTAAGATAAATGAACTACAGGTATTATTGAGCCTAAAATTTTTGTGCTGTCGTGGTAGTAGTCTTCAACATTTCATGTGTACTTGCCATAAGCATCTAGGCCCAGAGTTTATTTTATCTTTTAATCGTTAAGCTCATTGTATGTCCATTGCCCTAGTTCTAAGATGTGAGCATCAAAGGCGAATGCAACTCGCTCGGCTGGAAGAGACCCTGACATTTGAATGCGGAATTATGTGAATACCAATCTATTTAATTTTTAAAATAAATTATTTTTAATTTATTTTAAAAATTAAATAAAATTATTAATGTAAGACGGAAGGAAGACTAGTTGAGATTGAGAAAACTAACTTTCTGAAAACCGTACACTTGCTATAACATGTTTTTGCAGGCATGCAACATGTCAAAGTAGGTAGATAAGGCTGTTCTATTAATCAATTGTCTGTAAATTCACAACACACCCTCTGGGTCTTGTCGCGCTTACCCATCGTCGAGCCTGCTCACCCACTTGTTAACCTCTTTTTCGATAACATCCACACATCTGAACCCGGAAGTAGCACATAGAGTATAAAAACTATTAAAAAAAGTTTCGGTCCTCCAACCAACCCACAGGTTTGCCCAAATCTTTTTGCTGAAACCACCCAACTCTGCTGCATTTCAAGTTCAAATCAAAACCGGTGCACCCCCAGTTTCTGTCTTCTTTCTTTCCTAATTCTAATGTTACAATATTCATATAATGGTTCCCCAAATTGCCCCCGCATAAAAAAAAAGTATTACATCATGTCACCAAACTAGCCTATACAAATATGAATGCTTCACCATGTTGCATTTGCCACGGGGTCATGGCTGAACAATATACACGATCAAGGCTCTCCTTCCATCTCGACCATATATGTGACACTTGAAACACCATTCACATTAATGATCAAAGCCAAAGTGTCGAATCCTGTTGCTTGTGGCGCTTTTGTAATAAAGTGATGTCGAAGGGGCTGTTAATAACTGCGCGTCTGTATAAATCAACGGTTCATTTCACTGCCTTTGCTGGCCTCCTCCGGTTCGCAGCCCCGACTTTTTCCAACCACCGCAGACTTTGAGTCACTAGCCATGCCAACATCGTCGGCTCTTGCCCCCCACCTCGGCTTGCATGTAAAACCCTCCAAGCCTCCTCCGGATGCCGTCGGATTCCGGCGACTCCCAGCCTGCGCGGTGGCATCTCCGCCCCTGAAAGGCCGCAAGATCACCCACCCCCTCCCACCGGAGAAGGCTGAAGTGTTCAAGTCGCTCGAGGGCTGGGCCACGCATTCAGTGCTGCCGCTGCTGAAGCCCGTGGAGCAATGCTGGCAGCCGCAGGATCTCCTCCCAGACTCTGCGTCCGAATCGTTCGAAGACGAGGTCCGAGCTTTGCGGGCCAGGGCGGCCGAGCTGCCGGACGAGTACTTCGTGGTGCTGGTGGGGGACATGATCACGGAGGACGCATTGCCCACTTACCAGACCATGATTAACACCCTGGACGCGGTCAGGGACGAGACCGGGGCCAGCCCGACTCCCTGGGCCGTCTGGACCCGGGCCTGGACCGCGGAAGAGAAGCGTCACGGCTCCCTCTTGGGCAAGTATCTTTACCTCTCGGGCCGGGTAGACATGAGGATGGTCGAGCGTACGGTCCAATACTTAATTCGAGCAGGCATGGTCAGTAATTTTTCTTCAAAATTTTTAATTTTCCACTGTCGTTTTCTAGTACAATTGCATGCATTAAGGTTTAATTGTGCAAATTAATAGCGATGGTTGATTGATTGGAACGGATGATTATCGGATATTAAAATGTACGATGTAGGATCCAGGCACAGACAACAACCCGTATCTGGGCTTTGTCTACACTTCGTTCCAGGAGAGAGCGACGTTCATATCCCACGGGAACACGGCCCGGATGGCCAAGGCCGGTGGCGACCAGGCGCTGGCCCGCATCTGCGGCACGATCGCGGCAGACGAGAAGCGGCACGAGATCGCCTACTCTAATATCGTGGAGAAGCTACTGGAAGTGGACCCCAGTGGAGCCATGCTTGCAATCGAGGACATGATGCGGAAGAAGATCACGATGCCGGCTCACCTGATGCAAGACGGGCGGGACCCGCACCTGTTCGACCACTTCTCCGCAGTGGCCCAGAAGCTGGGGGTGTACACGGCCAACGACTACGCGGACATTCTGGAGTTCCTGGTGGGCCGTTGGAAGCTGGAGAAGGTGGAGGACCTGAGTGGGGACGGGGCCCGGGCCCAGGAGTTTGTGTGCGGACTGGCCCCAAGGATAAGGAAGCTGCAGGAGCGGGCCGACGAGCGGGCCCGGCGGGGAGAGCGATACAGGGTTCCATTTAGCTGGATCTTCAATAGGGAGGTCACCTTACCCTGAAGAGACCCAACCCCCTCGTGTGTCAAACAGTAGTCACTGTATTTATCAGCTACTCTACTTTAATTGGTTTAGTCAAGAAAAAGAAACGAAAATTGGAATGGTGATGGTTTCTATAATCAAGTTTCAGGCATTTAGAACATAAGCTTGACACACTAGACCGTCCACCATCCACTAACCAATTTCAATTTCTGGAATTTTTAATTTTAATCCATGGTTAGCCCAGCCACGCCTTCGAATTCTAATCAGTGCAAGCCTCTTGGCCTTTAATCGGGTCCTTAATTAATAGACCATCCCACCTAATTAACAGTTTGTTTTAGACACCTTTACATTATTTATGTGGCTGAAATTTGGTAGAATGGAAGAAAACTGGCTCAATCTCACAACTTATTACATAAACAACAGTGCACCTTGCGTAATTCAACCTTCAAGATCTATTAATGACTTTTAAGTGCCCAATTGCGAGCTTCATCCCACATAATATTTTGTCACATCAGCCTGCATATTGGGAAGGAAACTACGGTTATCCAAGAAGGCCAAAATCTGGGGACAAATGAAAATGGGAGGCCTAGACCATTTTCAAGGGGCAAGGGCAAAAGCTTGGGGAGCATCAAGCATGCCACTAAAGCTGAAAAAAATGTATATTTACGCACATTTGCTACTTTGATTAATTCGTCCTTCCCTGACCATGAAAAACTCCATGTATAATTTCTACACTATAAGGTTTGAAGACTGTAAACTGTGAAAAAAATTGATAATATCGATATACTCCCTCCTTCCTAATAGCTCAGTTTTTGTTTTTTTTTTATTTTTATTAAAATGGTAACCATATCTCTCTTCCGCGTCTAATAATAATAAAATCTACCCACAAGCAACCCAGTCCTAATTTTTTGTGGAACATCTCCCCCTGCTGCTTGCCCACCAAACGTCATGGTCAATAAATCAAACTAAGTTACATTAACATGAAGCCCATAATTGCCCCATTCACCTCCTCATTTAACATAATCGGGAACCCAGAGTAAGTAAGCGGCCATACGCGTTCAGCTAACGTATTTAGACTCCCAGACCACTTTCAAACAAGTTGGTTCTAGCCTCAGTCAAGAGGAAGAAGAAGGTGATGAAGAGCACCAGCTCAATTCCAGCCATGAAGTCCATGCTCCAAACTTAGCCCAGATCTTCCTCCACACTGCAATCCACTTGATTCTGCATTAAATTTACGCGCCCGGAAGAAAGTGCTGCACCAAATCTCATAGCCCCTTATTACCACCCACACCTCCCAGCGCCTTCTCCCCTGCTTCCTTCCTTCCTCCTCGATCACATGCACAGTTGTTGACCACGGGGGACCTGGAAAGCTTGGGAGGACGACTTAGATCCTGATTGGATGAACCTTTGAAGCACTTTTTTTCTTCTGTGCTGGCAAAAACCGAGATACCCATTTGAGGGAGGCGGAGGAAATAGGGGGAGAAGAGGAAACAGAGTCAAAGGGTGGCCATGGCTGGAGTTTTATAGAACCGGCCCCCACCCCCGACCCCGCCCTCCACGATCCGACCTCTTCCAGTCCCATGTCGCCGACATCCTACACCAGCTCCTCCTCTCGTCCTCCCCTGATGTCGACAGTGACGGCAAAAAGGCCACCGCCGCCCCCTTAGACGTCCTCTTCGTTCCCTGGCTCCATGTCCTACTCGACCACTTGCTTTCATTTCTCCACCACTTCAAGTCCCTCCTCCTCGCCACCGCTGTGTCTTCCTCCAGCCCCCACCCCTCGTACAATCGTCTGGTTTCCGATCTACTCGAAAGCGCAGTCAAGGCCCTCAACCTCTGCAACGCAGTCTCTGCCGGTGCAGATGCCCTCGCAACCCTCTACCGGCAGGCTCAGATCGCTGCCTCGGCCCTCGCCCAGGTGCCACTCGGCGACAGACAACTCTACCGTGCCAGGCGGGCCTTCGCCTCCCTCGTCGCATCTCTCGACGACGGGAACGAGACCAGCCGAGTTGAGAGGAATTGGTCGTTCGGCCGAAAGCTGACGCAGCCTCAATGTGAACAAACAACAATTCGTAAACACTAAAAGTGATTCAATTTCAGAATTGTTTCAACAACAACAGAATTCAGAATGCATTTAACAATTTTCTCTTCAATTTCTTCTCGAGCAACAAACGCAGTAAACATAGTATGACAATATGAATTCAAATAGACTTCCGACTTGACAAATTCAACATATCTTCAACAATCAGTAACAAATAGAAGATAACAGTCCAGGAATCCACCTAGGAGCTCGAATCAAGAAGCTAAACGGAATAAAATTCGTTGAATATACATAGGGATGCAGCTTGGTTGGGTAAATGGTAAAACCTGGGCGTTTGGTTTTTAAAAATTGACCCAAATAGCTATTCGGGGTTGTGTTCGGGTTTTAAGGTGATCCAACTCGACCCGAATATAATTATAAATATAAAATTTAAATTTTTTATATATTTTTTAATATTATTTTTTAAAAAATTAAAATTTTTTTTATTTTATTTGGATCAAACGGGACAGGTTGGTTTACATTTTTCTTAAGTAGTATTATATTCGGGTTTTGTTAAACCCAACCCGGCGACAATACTAAATATACAGAACCAGCCTCAAATCCATGAGACAAGATAAACATAGCTTCAACTTAGTTGAACTTTGCCAAATTTGAATTAAAAGAATCAATCCCGCATTTAATCCAATTGATTCCTTTTATACTTCTAAATTCATTATTCAAAATTTGAAATAATGATTCAGAAGCAATTGAAAAAGTCGAGTGTGGCCCCGTTGACAGTTAATTCACTTAACGAACATGAAATTGAAGGAATTATCTTATTTACCCCTGACTGTTAAAATCATTAGAACAATCATCTTCAAGCTGTTGCATCAAGACATCTCTCCAAAGAAAGCTCGACCTCGAGCTAATAAGCTTGCATTGGCTGTTCTGGAGTGTGATATTCATAAATGTCAGAGACATTAAAAGTCTTAGAAATGGTAAACGATGAACGAAAGTCCACAATATGTACATTGTCATTAATCTTTTGTAAAATTTTGTAAGGACCAAATTTCATGGGAGTCAGTTTAGAATATTGCCCAGCTGGTAGTCGATCTTTCCTAAGGCGAACCATGACCATATCACCCTATGCAAAACTTCTTTTCTTTGTGCTTTTTATCAGCCTACTGTTTATAATTTTGATTAGATTTTTGCAAACTCTGATGCACTGACTCATGAATGGCTTGTCATTTGGATAAAGTGTTTATTGTATTTATATTTTCTCCTACCTGTTTTGGATGAGGAATCAAATCCAGAGTATGTTGAGGCAGTTGAACATAAACAATTTCAAAAGGACTTTGACCAATAGACTTGT
Source organism: Saururus chinensis (assembly GCA_035235625.1). NCBI lineage: Eukaryota > Viridiplantae > Streptophyta > Magnoliopsida > Piperales > Saururaceae > Saururus > Saururus chinensis. The sequence continues at coordinate 12,393,780 of CP141140.1, read as the reverse complement.
TTATAGTAGAGTTGTATGCAAATTCTGCTTGAGCTAGACATAAGTCCCATTGTTTTGGATTATCACTAGATAAGCATCTCAATAATGTTCCCAAAGATATATTTATTGCTTCAGTTTGATCATCCGTTTGTGGATAACAAGTGGAGCTAAATTGAAGTTTTTTGTCCCGTCTCTTTCAAAGGGTTCTCCAAATATGGCTGAGGAATCTACTGTCTCTGATGTGATTGTTCTTGGAACTCCACGATGTTTCACAATTTCCTTAAAGAATAGTAAAGCTACATGGGTAGCATATGTAGTCTTCTTATAGGGAATGAAGTGTTCTATTTTAGAAAATTTGTCCACAACCACAAATATAGAATCCACCCCTATTGCGTTCTAGGTAAACCCAACAAGAAATTCATTGAAATATATGTCCAGGGTGATGTTGATGCTGAAAGTGGCATATAGTCGAGTATTCTGTACTTGTCTTTTAGATTTTTGATAAATCAAACATCTAGCAATGAATCAACCTACATCCCTTTTAAGATTTGGCCAGTGGTATTCTCCTTGAAGTAAACTTAATGTTCCTTCTATGCCCAAGTGTCCTCCCAATCCTCCACTGTGCAACCCCTGATTTATTTGTTCCCTCAATGAGCATTTTGAAATACAAAGTAAATTGCCTCTATAAAGGAATCCTTTAAGGATGTTATATTCTGACCTTAACTGAGAATTTTCAAGACAATGTTGCCATTTGTCTTCAAAATCTGAATCACTGGAATACAACTCTCGTAGAGTTTCAAATCCAAACATAGAGGTTTGTAAAGTGATAAACAAAGTTGTACTTCTGCTTAAAGCATCAGCTACTTTGTTTATATGCTTTGATTTATGTTTAATAACAAAAGTATATTCCTGCAAATTACTAATCCATCTAGCATGCATTCTTGTAACCTTCTGCTGTGATTGTAAAAATCTTAATGATTGATGGTCAATATGTAAGATAAACTCTCTATGAAGTAAATATTGTCTATAATGTCTCAAGGCATGTACAACATCAAACAACTCCAAGGTATAGGCTGACCTTTTCTTTCAAACATCACTTAGTTTTTCATTGTAGTAAGTTATAGTCCTTCCTTTTTGAATTAAAACAACACCAATCCCAACACAGGATGCAATAGTCTCGACCTCAAACACCTTATCAAAATTTGGTAAGGCCAAAATAGAAGCAAAAACTAACTTTTCTTTTAAAAGTTTAAAGTTGTTTTCAGCTGCCTAAGGCCAAATGAATTGATTTCTTTTCAAACATTCAGTTAAAGGAGCTGCAACCATGCTAAAATTCTTAACAAATCTTCTATAAAATGTAGCTAACCCCAAGAAGCTCCTTAATGCAGTAACTGACTTAAGTATTGGTCATTCAACTATAGCTTGGACTTTTGATTTGTCTACATATATCCCTTGTGAATTATCCACATACCCCAAGAAAATTAACTCTTCAGTCATAAAACTGCACTTCTTTAAATTGATGATCAAGCTATTTTTCTGCAGAACTGTCAAAACTTGTCTCAAGTGACTTAAATGTTCTTCTTCACAGCTACTATATATGAAAATATCATGAAAATACACAACCACACAACTTCCAAGAAATGACTTCAATACTTGAATCATCAACCTCATGAAGTGCTTGGAGCATTTGATAATCCAAAAGGCATAACCATCCATTCATAAAAGCCTTCCTTAGTTTTAAAAGTTGTTTTTCATTCATCTCCACTTCGAATTCTTATATGATGATACCCACTTTTAATATCTATTTTGGAAAACACTTTGGCTCCACCAAGCATATCCAACATGTCATCTAACCCGGGAATGAGAATCTATATTTAATTGTAATTTTGTTAATTGCACTACTATCAATACACATCCTCTAACTTCCATCTTTCATGGGTACTAAGAGGGTTGATACTGCACATGGACTCAGACTTTCTCTTATTAAACTTCTCCTGAACAAATCCTCCACATGTTCTTGCATAATTTGATGCTCTTTAGGTGTCATTTTGTAATGAGGTAGATTTGGCAAACTGGACCTAAGTATGAGGTCTATGTAATGTTGAATATCTCTTAATGGCGGTAACTCATTAGGTAGTTCCTCATACATAATGCTTTTAAATTCCTTCAATAGGTGTTGTAACTTGGTTAGTAGTTTATCTTCAAAGTCTTCCATTCCTTTAAATACTAGAGCAATCAAAGTGGCAAAGTTATTTAACTCCCATTTCATATTGCGAGTAAGAAGAAATGTCTTCTTTACCTTTGTTCCTTAACTGGCTAACAGGTCATTTCAAGTAGGAGCTTCACTGTAACCCCATTTAACTGGAATGAATTTATATTGTCTTTACCTTGGTGTGTTGAATTGACTTCATACTGCCATGGTCTTCCCAAAAGTATCTGACAAGCATCCATATCAATCACATCACACATAATATCAGCCTTGTAATTTTTGCCAATTGAGAACGACACTTTACACCTCTTCGTAATTTTAGTTTCACCAACTTCTTTAATCCACCCAATTGAATAAGGATTAGGGTGCCTTTTAGTTTTAAGCTGCAATTTATCTACCACATTCCGTGCAATGATATTCTCTGTACTTCCACTGTCAATTATCACATTATAGATTCTATCTTTAAGAGTTTATCTAGTTCGAAAGAGACTATGTTTTTTACTATGCACCTCTCGTTTGGAAGAATACATAATTCTTCTCACCACTAGAGCCATTGGATGATCATCACAATCAATCCCATTAACTTCAGCCACTTCCTCCATTGTAGCATCATTATCTTGATTTGAATTGTTAGAAAACTCATGAGTCATTTGTTGACTAGAAATTAGCAGTCAAATGAGCAACTTGTCTTTGTGGACAACTGTTGGATTTATGGTGAGGTTGACCATATATGTAGCATTTAATAGGTGGTGGTGGTGCATATGGATTGGTTTTGGCATTACTAGCAACTGATCCATTTTTCTGTAGAGGCTTGACTGTTTCCGATTTAGCAGACTTTCTAGGCATTAAATCAGCTGATACTAATTTAAATTTCTAATTAGGAACTGAAGCACTTGGAACTTTAGAGGTTCCCAAGTTTCTATTAGTTTGTTTTTCCATATGCAATTCTAATCTGTTGGCTATCTAAATTGCTTCATGTAAGGTGTATACAGGTTGTGAAGCAAATTTGTCATGCACATTGTATTTCAAACCACTGATAAATTTGGAAACTAATTGTGCTTCTGATTCATAGATATCATTTCAAGTAGATAACCTCAAAAATTCAGAAACATGTTCTTTAACATGTTTGTTGCCTTGCAGACAGTTTAGATATTGTTGAAACAACATTTGATCATAATCAGCTGGTAGAAATCTAGCTTTTAGAAGCTGTTTTATCCCATTTTAGGATCTAATTGGTCGTTTACCTTGCCTGGTTCTGCTCAATTGAAGCTTATCCCACTAGACTGAGGTTCCACTTTTCAGTTTATAAGCCACTAGCTTTGCCTTTTTATTTTCCTTAATTTCCATATAGTAAAAAAAAATCGACTTCATAAATCCAGTTTAAAAAATCTTATATATGCATATATCCATCAAAGGAAGGTAAGTCTATTTTCATTTTATAACTGTGAATTCTGAAACTCACCTATGCGATCAGGCCAACAAACATTTTCAAATTCTTCTTCACTAGATTCATCTTCATCAAATGGTGGATTCGAAGCATGAATTGGTCACCTATTCCCTCTTCGTCCAACATTGTGATTCACTGGATTTACACAAGTTTGAAAAGGCATTTGTGGTCTTCCAGCTACTGTTGCACACTATAGTCAAGCTGGTTGAGCAAATGGCCTCTCTAAAGTTTCTGCAAATGTCAGTGGAACTGAATATGAAGCTTCCGCAAATTGCAAATGGACTTGGTTGATCATCAACTGATGTAGCATTTGTTCAATCCGATCCATTCTCTGACTCAACTCCCTCATTTCTACAGGCTCGCTGGAGCTTTCATTGTTCACCATATCATAGTGATGAACCTAGAGCTTTGATACCAAACTGACGCAGCCTCAATGCGAACAAACGACAATTTGTAAACACTAAAAGTGATCATTCCAGCATTGTTTCAACAACAACAAAATTCAGTGCATTTAACAATTTTCTTTTCAAATATTCTCAACTGAACTGCCAAATTTGAATTAAAAGAATTGATCCCGCCTTCAATCCAACTGATTCTTTTTATACTTCTAAATTCACTATTCAAAATTTGAAATAACGATTCGGAAGCAATTGGAAAAGTTGAGTGTGCCGAAAAGTTGAGTGTGCCCCTGTTGACAGTTAATTCACTTAACAGACATGAAATCGAAGGAATTGTCTTATTTACCCCCGATTGTTAAAATCGTTAGAACATTCATCTTCAAGCTATTGCATCAAAAGTTGATGGCGGCAGCTGTGGCAGTGGCAGCCAGGGATAGGCAACTACGATTGGCATCGTGGAGTACACCTAGGGTCTAGGGACGACAAGGAGGAGGAGTCGATCCAGCTGCCTATCGCCATCCCACCTTTGCTTCTCCTCCCAACCAGGAGCTCGAGGGAAATAAAATTGTGTGAGAAGCATCAGTGGCCAGTTTAACAGCTTAAATTGAGCGAAATAAAGTCATTAATATAAATTAATATTTTTTTTATTAATACTATTAATATAAGATGAATAGAATATAATATTAAAAATACTAATAAGCCCAATTTCATTGTTGGACGAGGCGTCCTCCTAGAGCACATCCAGCATTTCTAATAACGGCTAAGCAGTAAAGAGCAATTTGTGCTACTCTTCTATAAAATGGCTCTAGGAGACTAAATGAAAAAAAAAGGATGATGAAGGAATACATAAATCCAAGAAAAGGGAATTCGGGAATTCTCACTTTCCTCACGAGATTCGAGCTACTTTTCATCGTAATGCTCGAGAGAACCAAAGGGTGGTTAAGTTATATGTGGGCGGTGTTCGAAATTATCTACTGCGTTCAAAGAAAACGAAGAACTTTAACATGAATCAAGTGTATATTCTAAAAGAAGGAAGAGGCTTCCTCCTTATCTTCAAAAAAAAAAAAAAAGAGGGGAGGGGTGGAGGCTTCCTTCATGATAGAGACCCAATTGAAAGTCGCCCAATAAATTAACTAAAAGAGAGTGGCAAAGGAACGAAATCAATCAAATGAAATAACCAATTCAGATTCCAACCATTAGCGCCGTATAATGCTGACGACACGTCCGAAAGCGCCCGAGTGCATGATTGATTGCCTTCCCCAAAGAAACCGAGTGAATTAGATTTGTCAGCTTCCTTTTGTCACTGTTCGACAACCAATTTGGCCTGGAGACATGGGCTTATATTTCAGTGTTTGTTTGTAAGGAAGAAGGCCTAAAGATACCGCGTTGTCGCGGAGAAACGGTGGACTTTTTCCTACTATATGATGACAAAAAATGGGCCCCGAGCCCTCATAATTTCCTCGTTGCATTGGGATGCATGCACTGCGTACAGAGGCAAGTAAGTTGCACAAGAGTTCACCAGTCACGGGCAGAGACTCTGGTGGCGGACAAATCTCTGGATAGCTTGCTGTCAGAATTTCTCTATCTGGGAGCTCTTGGCCCATTCATATCTCCTCTATATTTCGCGTTCCATTGTCTACTTCCAGCTCAATAATTCCCACAAAGCCGTTGGCACTAAGTCCTTCGTCGCTATAACCGCAAAAGACAAAGAGAGAAGAACACCATGCCCATTGCTGCTCCAGAACCCGGACGAGCTCCCTCATCCCAGATCCCAATTGCATATTCATTTCATTGAGGCTATCTCATATTAATAAAAATTATTTTAATTTATTTTTAAAAATTAAATGAAACTACTAAAAGAGACGGAGGGAGTACTTCAATCAAATCAAACGCAGTGGGTAGAATGGCTTTGAAAAGAGTGATTGTAACATAGCACACGGTTTCCCTTTATATGCTTTTCTTGTGAGGGAGACTGGTCTCTTAGCTCTAAAAAGAATTGAACTGAGTCAATCAAAAGTCGTGTAAAGACTATTGGTCGTCTTAGCATAGTAGACCGTCTAAGAAAGTGAAAATGAGAGAAGACTATGACCTCCTTGAAGGCCAAACCAAAGAAAGAAAATGCTTTATTAAACTCATAATTTATTGTACCATATTAGTCAATTATCAACAAACAAGGTAGCAAAATATTAAGGCAACTGTTGAACTTGATGTAATCAGAGGATAGAAATTAGAAAAGTGAACATCAATCAACCCCAAGGAGCCCAATTACGCCTAAAGCCACATCACAGAGCCGCACCAGTCCATCTTCTCTCTTGGCCAGCTCCACCGGGTACTTGAACTTGCTGTTGGGTCCTTGATTGAGCCTGAACAGGTTATGGCAGGAATTTGGGTAGTCCTTGGCTGCCATTACCTGAATGTAGGCATAGTCGTACGACTCGGAGTCAATTTCCTGGATGGACCCTCCTAGGGCGGCCCCGGCGTCTCTGTACCGGTTCGCGCACTCTCCAAGGGCCCATTTCAGGGGCGGGTTCCGGGTGGTGTTGGTGAGCTTGGAAAGGTAGGAGGAGGTGCCGGTGGCGTTGGTCATGGCGAGGTTGGTGATGATGGTGGCCAGGCCTGGGACGTCAGCCTGGAGGCTCTTGGGGTTGGTTTGAAGGGAAGTCATGCAGAGGTCGTAGTATTTTGTGCCTTGGCATGTCTTTTGAATCAGATCCGTGTCTGCAGAGACAAGCAAAGGGGAGTGAAAGAAGTAGAGGGGAAGTAGGAGGAGGAGAAAAGGGATAAGAGAAGCCATATCTAACTAGAGAAATCGAGTTTTGTGGAAGATGGGAAGGCAGAGGCTCTTCTGAGCTGGTCTTGTGCACGACCAGCGGCCGGTTCACGTATATATACTAGTAAGTATACACGTGCAGAGTGCGAACTCTACAAATAAAACATCCAATGTAGAGAAGAAAAAGGATAATAGTTCTCAACTTCAAAAATAAAACATCCCTATGAGTTTTTAATAATCAAATTATCTTCTCTAAATAAATACCTCCTCTCAACAGCCAACAAAATTCCTACAAAAAAATTATAACTTCAAGGAGTAAGTTGTATGTAAAAAACTTGTACAGTTTTAATTAGTTAGATTTATAGACATGGATATTGCTACCCTCACAAGTCAGTCAACTATGTCATGATTTCAAATTAATAATTAATTCATATATATCATTGCGTGATAATATTTTTTAAAGTATATTATTTCATTATTGACGTTTAAAATTTTAAACTGACCTCAAAAATCAAAATCTTGCTTCGTGTACCATATATGCTTACCCCGTCTCCAATATGTGCTTAAAAAAATTATTCATCTCTAATTACCTCGTATGCTAATTTGGTATTTAAATCCCCTTCCAAAAATAATGTTTCTGTTTACCAACTTGCTAATTAGTCGACATGGTTAATTGAAAATTCTTCATACCATCTAAGAATATATTTCCATAATATGGCTCTTACCCATTTGCAGCCTTACCATATTTATTTTTGAAACTCCATTAATTGACCACGTACATCTACCATTCAAAATCTCTTCTATAAATATGGTGACCATTTAAAAAGGTTAAAGATATTTCAATATGGTAATTGCCACATATATCTAAATATGCCGTTTTGAAATAAATATAATATCCTCAACCTATTCATATTTCATGCATAGTTATATGCTTCAAATTCACCAACCTTGGTTCCCTTCACTAATTTCATGCCAAATTTGGCAAGGCCTTCACTTCTAATTAAACATGTCATTATGTATGCATGACAATTATGCATTGTAAGACATTCATGGTAAACAATCCTCGTATCAATCATCAAACAGAAGACAATCAAACCCTCAGGATCAAGTATGATCATTAAAAATTATGAAAATTTAATTATATCAATGTAAATATATCTTAGCCAATAATTTTCTAATTTGCACCTATGGCACTCAAGGTCCCTCACCATGAAAAATCTTGTAACGCGACTCCAACGTCCAACCACTAAATGCATGGTCCTTGCCCTTCTCAAATTCTTTTCATAATATACACCCATTGTAGGGTCAGAGTGATGTCATTGGGTCAGGTTCATTTGAGGTCTTGTCAAACTCAAACTCGTTACTATTTAAGGAATGGTAACTCAAAATTGACCTGACTCAAAATTGTTTAAGTTCAATCCAATCTCATCATTCAGTTATTATAATTATACAAGATTTTATATAGTTACTTAATCTTATAACGTACTCATCAATAAATTTTTAAAATCTAGTATCAAAATAATAAAAAAAGACTATAAAAAAATTATATTTGTAGCCTTTGCCATGACAGGGTGTGGGGTTGTAAATGGATGGACGTGGACGCGGACAAGGCATATTTGCAGCCGTCCATTTTTATGTAGATCATGTGATTGTCTGTCCGTATTTGTCTATAACGGACACGGACGGAAATAGACGGAATGAAGGTGAAAGTTTAACATATACTACTTTATTCTCAAATTAAAGGTATTTTGGTAAAAAAATAATTAAAAAATAAGTTATAATAATAGTGAGATAGTCTAATCTAAAATAATAATAATAATAATAATAATAATAATAATAATATTATAGAAGATATGTGAGAGTATAATATGTTTTTTTATAATCTTTTATGAAGATTAACTTATGTGACATAGGTTAGTAATTTAGTATAAAATAAAAATAATAATAATAATAATAATAAAATATATTGTTAGCGGACGACTAACCTTTGTCCATATCCGTCCGTATTAAAGATGGACAAAAAATAATATTATAAATTTCAATACAAACGGACGTGGTCACGGACGGACATCGAATGCCGTTTAAATGCACCCCTCCCCCTCACGCACCTATCCACAGGTCAATACAATTTGGTCATGGTAAGTGGTTTTGAAAATATTTTTCTAAGCATAGAAGAGTTTGTTTCAATTTTTTAATTTTTTACATGTTTAGGGTTTAATTTGAATCCTTAACTCTACAACAATTTATCATATATTAAAACTATCCATAAAAGTAAATATGCCTCCTTGAAAAAGCTAAGAATATCTTACCATAATAGTTTGTAACGTTGTTAGAACATAAGTACGTTACAAATGCATGTTTACAAGGATTTGGGACAATCTCAATTCTCAAACGTCTGCTAATAATTCTTATTGACCTTCAGAGAGATTTACTTATTACATAAGAAAATATTGCCAAGTTAAAATTTCAAAACATAGAAAATTCACAAAATCTATATAAATGATCTATAAATAGTTAGTATTAATGAAAAGAACGTGAATGCGATTGTCTTTCAGAATCACCGTGACTTTGTCTAGGTAATCAATATAGTAGGTAATGAACTGTTGAAGAACTGCGAACGTGAGAAAATGAGAAAGTGTGAGCGTGAGCAATATATTATGTCTATTGTCTAGCCACAGGCCTACATATCATGGTTACCAGAGCTGCAGACTGCATCTCTCGTAAAGTTTTTTCTTATATATAGTGTTCCCAAAAAAAAATCTGTTTATATATAAGTAGGTAGCACGTGAGAAGGTGCAAATTTACATGGGTGGTGAATAATAAATTCTATTATTTGATAAATAAAGCAATTTATTATTATATTTATATTCTAAATGATCAGTTACTCCATTTATGGATAATAAAGTTTGTTAAGTCTACAATGACAGGACAAGTTGGAACAGCCTACGGCACTTAGAATTTTGGGATTTGATGTAGGTATGGCCACGTCCAATTTAGGAAAATCTTAAAGCTTTCCATATTTGCATTGTAATGGTCCATATTCAGATATCCTCAATTATAATGTAGGGATGAAAAATGGACAATTCTATTAGGATTAACACACCCATATTAGCCAATTCTGCCGGTTTTGAACACGAAAATTAGCACCTAAGAAATAATCATGGAAAGCCGAAGATATCCGATTAGCTAATGAACATTTTTAATCAAACGTATGTTTTTCTAAACTAAAAAATTATTTGAAGTTGGGGAAGCAACATGGGAGCAAATGCAAACAATCGGGTACACAAAACATGCTAGCTTTTTTTTGTGCCAAACTAAAATGTAAGGTATGAACCGTGACATTGCACATCTACCATAGAGGAAGCACATGCACAAGGGTACTAAAGAAATGAATAATCATATCATTGTGAATGCTAGATAAAAGCGTGTTATTTGTTAAATACAAAGATATGCGACCACCAACATGCATGCCATCAGATTTCCAGAAGGTACTTGTTAGTCTACTACAAGTAAAGAAGGAGATCTATTTGCGAAGGAAATGTAACATAGGGTGGATTCGGGAACCCCCACTCAGTAAAAGAAGAAGAAACCCTCGAGTCATTTCCATCGGTCCCTACTTACCTTAAGTTCCTCCTACACGCAACTCAAACACACAATCCACATTCACTCAAATCATACAATGATACAAACGTAAATTGAGAACTAAATGTATAGAAACGGGTAAGGCAACAAAGCATAGCTCTTCACCTCTCCCCTTTCATCTTCCTCGTCTTAATGCACCTTAGATTTTGACTTGCTGGTTTCCTCTTCCTCATGCACATCATGGGAGTGCTTCAATTGGAGAATCAAACACTAAGAGTTTGTATGGATTTGCATACTACAATAAACACTAATCCAAATGAATAAGATTGCCATAAAGCAATCACGTTCTAGTGCAGTTCGCCTTCCTCTTACGGCCTCCTCTGCTACATAGGGAGCTTTTTCCTAGGATAATAGACATGTTTTGCAATCAAAAGCAAAATCCAATAAAAAACAAAGCAATTCAAACACAACTATTTTTTCTACATATCTAATCATTATACTAAAAGAAACCTATACGACACAAAAATCAATCAAAGAAATCCATGTCCAAAAAATTATTCCATCGATCTGAAACATGAGAACTCAAAAGTGCACCAACGCGCATATGAAACAGTAATTTAAGAAGACCACGTAGAGAGAGAGAGGGAAAGTATAGGAGGGTAAAGGTTCTAAATGAGGCAATCCAACGGCCATAATCTGTTTGTATATACTTCAATACGACAATAGTAAAATAACTATGATGGACATAGTAATTTATTTAGAATTTTTGTACAGTCGGAATACAACTGACATAAATTGCTAAAAAATACGTGAAACAAACCCAAACTTTTATTATGAATTGATAACACATAGAATATTTTCCACAAAAATTTTGGGAGCAATCAGAGTCCAAATGAATTTGAAAAAATTCATGAAACATGAAATAACAAATATGTTAATCTAGAACAATATGGATTACAGAAATCTAATAATTCAAATTTAATAAGGAAAAATGCCCAAAAATACTAGATGACAATAGAGATATATAAAAATTGCTATTAAAATTTTAAGGTCCATTCTGTAGAATTTCGTAATGGTACAATCAAAAATAATGCAAGTAAATAAATAGAGCAAGACACAAAAATTTACGTGGTTCGGCAAGGTGCCTACATCTACGACCGGAGAGAGCCTTCCACTATTACTTAAAAAATATCCAGATGAATTACAAGCCTCTCAAATAGCCCCTTGAGAAAAACCCCTTTGTACATCCAAGTTCTCACCCCTCTCTCACAAAGTAAAACCTGAATGAGTAAAAATCCCCTTTGCTACCCAAAACCAAGAGAAAGAAGAGAAGTTCTCTCAGCCTCACATCCCACGTAAAAGAGAAAAATTAATTCTCTCAAGTGAATCTTGTATGCAACTAACGGAGTTAGTTAGATAAACATTAATAAACCGGAAAACTAATTTATCCTTATCACATCCGGAATCAACACCGAGTCCGACTTCTGTTGAACTCAAGTCATGTATCAACAATCTCCACCTTGACTTGACAAGTCACCTAGGAGAATCATCCACACCTGTCTGCCCTGCGTCCTCCACCTTGAACACAGCTTCTTCCACACCCCAACTAGGTGCAATGTGATCCTCAACATCCTATGAGATTAAGCAAGCTCAAACAGTGCTTGAACTTTTCTGTGGTCACCAGCTTTGTTAACATATCTGCAACATTGTCTTTTGTATCCACCTTCTGAAAATTGATCTCCCCATCTGATACATATTCCCTTATCTTATGATATTTTACTGCAATGTGCTTTGTCCTGGCATGATAAACATAATTTTTTGCTAAATGTATAACACTTTGACTATCACAAAGTACTCTGATATTCTCTTACTTCAAACCAAGTTCATTAACCAAGCCCTTCAACCATATAGCCTCTTTAGCTACTTCTACAACTGCTATGTATTCAGCCTCTGTTGTTGATAAAGCAATCACTGCCTGAAGAATAGACCTCCAACTGACTGCACCACCTGCAAAAGTGAACACATATCATGTGGTAGACTTACACTTATCCATATCACCTGCAAAGTCTGCATCTACATATCCTGCTATATGTGCCGATGTTCCATCATTCTCAAACAAAATGTCAACATTCTTTGTCCCATTTAAATATCTCAGAATTCATTTTACAGCATCCCAATGCTTCTTCCCTGGATTAGCCATGTACCTGCTAACAACGCTCACTGCCTGGGCAATATCTGGCCTAGTGCACACCATAGCATAGATTAGACAACCAACTGCACTTGAATAAGGTACTAGCTTCATGCTTGAAATATCATCTTCTGTAGTGGGACATAACTCTGCACTCAACTTGAAATGTGCAGCAAGAGATGTACTAATTGGTTTTGCATTATTAATGTTAAACATGTCCAACACCTTCTTTATATACTTCCCTTGAGAAAGCCATAGCTTCCCAAGTTTTCTGTCTCTCTGAATCTCCATACCAATGATCCTTTTTGCAGCTCCAAGATCCTTCATATCAAACTCATTTCCCAACTTAGATTTCAACAAGTTAATATCTGACATATTCTTTGCAGTAATCAACATATCATCAACATATAAGAGCAAATTAAGAACTATCAGGAAGAACATGAAAATAAACACAGTGATCATACTCACAACGAGTGTATCCACTGTTCAGCATAAAAGAGTTAAACCTCTTATTCCATTATATTGGTGATTGCTTTAAACCGTATAAAGACTTCTTCAACATGCATACCAAGTCTTCCTTCCCTAGTTTTCTAAAATTCTCTGGCTGCTGCATGTAAATTTGCTCTTCTAATTCCCCATAAAGAAATGTTATCTTCACATCAAGTTGTTCAAGTTCTTGATCATAGCAAGCAACCATAGCCAACAAAATCTGAATAGAAGTGTGTTTTACCACTAAAGAGAAAATTTCATTAAATCCACACCTTCTTCTTGTGCATATCCTTTGGCCACTAACCTAGCCTTAAATCGTTCAGGTTCCTTGTTTGATGAAACCTCATTTTTTCTGAGCACTCATTTGCATCCAATAGCCCTTTTCCCTTTAGGTAGTTTAACCATCTCCCAAGTTGTCATCCACTTGTTATTGTCTTTAGATTTTATAGCATTCTGAAAATAAGATGGGTCTCCACTACCAGTGAATAAAGCAAAAGAAACCATATCTTCAAAGTCATACATGATTATTGCTTTAGTGTTTCCCTTTGCTCTCCTTTTGCAATGCTATAAGGCTCCTGATGTTGTTCATCACCCACATGAGGATATTGCTCATTGTCTTTACTATCCCCTTCGGCATCTTCATCATCGATTTCCACCTGAACTTTCATTTGTTGCTGACTTTTCTGTTGCACTATGTCACCATCCTGTTTGCTTAACATTTGAGATTAATCAAATTTCACATCCCTGCTAAAGACTATTTTATTTGCCTTTTGATCCCAAAGTTTATATCCCTTCACTCCTTTCCCATACCCAAGAAAAATGCATTTTTTAGACTTAGAATTAAGCTTACTTCTTTGCATGCTCTGAATATGGACATATGCAGGATACCCAAAAATTCTAAGAGTTGAGTAATCTATAGGATTTTCAGTCCATACCTCCTCATGCATTTTCAAGTCAATAGCTATAGATGATGACCTATTTATGATGTGATATGTGATAGGCCAATAGATTTTTAAAACAAGCACAACAACCTTTACATGAAGGAAACAAGAGAAGCAGCCAACATTCTAATTCAAGAACTAGCAATTCACTTGAAAGCAAATAAGAGAACAATTTATGGAATGAAAAACAAAGGCCAACAATAGTTAAATAAGAAAGGTCCAAACATAGAGTAGCACGTGAGTAGCCAATGGACGTCCAGGATTTAGGAGCAGAAAACTCCAAGTAGCAAGATTCCACTTCCATAATAGAAGCTCAGTTCGTACCAACAGAGAAAAGGAAGAAATCGGGGTTTGACAAGTTCGAATCAGAGGAAAGGAAGGAAGGGAAAATTAAAAAGGGAAGAGTGGAAGATTGGGACAACCAAGTAATGTCAATAGAGGGGGGGAAACCCAAAGAAGAATAGATTGAATATGGAATGAAAACTACTGTCCAGTAGTTATAAATCCAGAGCGAAACTTCAAAAAACATAGCAGAGAAGGATAGAACGAAACAAAGAAGAATTCAGTCAATTCCCACCTCTAAAACAAGAGAAAATAGAGATTTAGAGTTCAAGAATTCAAGCACAAGCCAGAGAACAATGGAGAGAAATAAAAAAAACTAGTTCGTGGGGTTACTGTAGTACTACAGAAGATTGAAGATGCTAAAGAGTGCCTCAAAATTACTATTCATGGTATTGTTCTAAACAGTGGAACATATTATAGTAGCCGTGAGCGGGGATTTTCCGATGGGTCTTTGACGGAGAATTTAAAGGGGCGGTATTTTTTTTCTTTTATTTTATGTCCTTTTTTTCTCCACGAATTCAATGATTAATGTTATCCTTCCATAACCATGGGGTCTAAACCCACTAAACTAGGGCTTAGATGAAGTACTAATGAAATGTGTATTAAACTCAAGTTGTAATTTCTGTTTAGTGGATTAATATCATTTTAAGTCTACCTTGTGAGTTTTATTTTAATTATTGTGTCAAGCACATTAATTTATTAGATTATCACTAGGTGTGAATTATAACTTATAAGTACATATGTAAAGAATTAATCTTTGATTACTCGTGCTCTCCGTATACGTGTAACACTTAGACAATTGTTTTAAAGTTGAGGTTTCCTTTGGTTTTTTTATGAATTTTGATTAGGGTTGATGATACACATGCATTTAGTTTGGATTTGATGTCTTAATTTAATCCTTCGCATAACTTTCTTTGAAGTTTTTAGTTTTGCCTCTTTAGATTTTTAAGGAAAAATTCTTTTAAATTTGATTTTGATAACTTAAAAGTAATGACTAGTGATTTTAGTTTCCGATTGTTTTTTCTGAGATCAGCAATCCTCATGGGATCGACCTTGGATTCACGAAGCACTTTATTTCTTCACTACCTGCACTTGGGTAACTTAAAAGTAATGACAAGAAGATGCTCTGCCCGATGATTCCAAAACTTAAAGGGAGAGCGTTCTTAAAAAAAGGGAGGTTCCATCCGTTCCTATTGTCAAAAATCCTAAGACCTTAAGCATAGGTGGTCTTAACTTCTAATTCCATGATATGATTAGGCCCTTTTCATAATTCTTTCGTGACGTAAATAAATTTTATTTTGAAATGAGTACACTTCTCAATAGAATTTTATAGTAATAAAAACTTTTTAATATTATTACATCATCAGAATGACATTTTGAATGTTTTAGATGACTGGATTTGAAGGGTAGTTCTTTTGTATGAGAACCTGGAACTATTAGAGTTTTGTTAGATTATATGATGCATTTATGAATTAGGATATCATGAGAATATCTATTTCATTCTGATCACATTGTCCTATAAGTACGGGTGTATGTCATTTCAATATTAACGATATTTTGTAAATGAATAATTTATCTGATTTTGAAAATAATTTATCAGATTTTGTAAATGAACAATTTATTCAATTTATCAAAATATGTGATTGATTGATTTATTTGATTTTTCGTAAATAAATTAGTTTAGATTCTGTGTGAGTCAGCAATTAATGATATTTTAATTTCTTTTGACTCGATTTTCAAATATTAATTATATAAATTATTAGAAAGATGTTTTATGTACCTTTAATTTATGTTATAACATATTAGTAAAATTTAATTTTACCTACTAAGTAAAAATGTACTCACCTACCCCCAAATTATGTAGATATGAATGCATGGATGAGATTAAATAATAGGTCGGGACCATGTTTTTATTTTACTAATAGGGTCAGGTTTTGTATTGGATTTCTAACCCATGATGGGTTTGGTATAGGAGTTAGTTCTATTTTTTAAAATAGTTTCAAAGTTGGGTTTGCCAAAACTTGACTTGAGCCTAATCCGGTGGCATCACTTGTTCCTAGTGGCCAGTGCCAGATCGGGCTTACCATAGCACTGGCTGAAACAACCACCACCAGAGCTAGAGTGGCCCTCTCCTTTGCAGCCAGGGCCAGTTTGGCCCTAGTCTTTGCTCTAGACAATACGATAACAATCTTTTGCATTGCCGGGTGCTAAGGTGGAGGAGGAGGAAGAAGAAGAAAAAGATGAGGGGGAGGAAGTAGGGCCGACAAAGCTTAAGCTATCTCTACTATTGCTTAGTTAGGTAAGCGAGTTTTGCATAAAATGTCAACCTAGAAAAGTCATATCTCCCTTATTCAAACTCTATTTAACAAGTTCTTAGGTTCTTGGTACCATTATTACTGTCTTTGAGTTTACTTTTCATCCTTATATTTTAAAGTCACATTCCACATGTTGCTCAAGCTATTAATCCAAGAATAAATTATGCATAGTCACTGGAGTGTCGTGCCCTAGACCACCAATTGGGGGCCCACTTCCTATCATTAAGCCTTTTGAATAAATAATGAATATATATTATGCATCGTCACTGAGTTAATTACTTACCTTAAAACATTGTTTAATTCATGGTAGCTTCTTTTACATTAAGATGCTTAATAGATGAAGGTTTGGAAAAGCACAAGCCTATACGTATGTAACCCATTAACCAAGTAATCAGAATTATGAGTTAGTTTATTTTATTGTGTTTTCTTATATGCTAGTTATTTGCTCGCTTGTAGACCACCTCTACCTAGCTTTGCAAGGATGTTCAACTGATGATTATCAACAATGCCTCCCTTGTGAACCACCAAGTTTACAAAACAAACTAGGAAGATCGAGTTTTATCCTTCGATGTAGGATCTTACTCTTATGTGAACTAAGGACCAAGATCGTTATTTCGTTTGATTCAATTCAAACTGAATTTGAAGTCTTATAGTTGATTGTTCATAATCCTATGTTATGATCTATTAAGGGTTCTAAAGCAAGTTTGAGCACTAAACTCGTACTCTTGACTCAACTAATTAAGCTCACGTTTGAGTTGGAACTCGAAGTTAGTTAAGTCAAGTTCAATTATGTTTACCTTAAAGCTCGAGAAAAGCTTATATCACTCATAATATATAGATTATTTTTTTAAAACATGTACATGCATATATTACAATTTATATATAACTTTTCTATCCTTCAAGTTTCAACTCCTTCCCTGGGTATCATTTTACTATAAGCAATAAAATGTGTCATGAAAATTAGGACATAACATCTATAAATTCAAAATAATTCAAACAACACACAGACATACATAAATACTATCTTCATCACAAATTAATTTTGATTAGAAAATTAAATAAAGGGGCTATTTGGCCACCCTTTGAAGGAGAAAGAGATTTCTCTATGAGTACAAAACGTTACATCATGGGGGAGATTCTCTTTCTCCTCCTTGGAAGGTTTCCTTTCATTTTCAAAGACGTTGTCAAAAAGTCCCTAATACTAGTTTATTTAGTTTTTAATCCAAACCAAATATAGGTAAAAAAAAGGCAATTGCACTTAATACCCACTATATTGATTGTATTGCATTTGTCACCTCCTGTAAGCGCAAGAAAATGAAGGTGAACAGCATAGGGAAAAAGAAAACTTTAAAGGACGTTTTGGATAATTGGGTGCACAAGTGGCTAGTGTACAATAATAACTATTTATTAAAAAAAGGATAATTGCCGATTGAATCTAGCCAACAAATTAAAGCCTCTCAACTAGGTTTTAATTGGACAATATATGGGTCCAAATGAGCTTTTGTGGGGCCCATATATTCTACCCAACCAAAACTCAGTTATGAGGCCTGTAAATTCGTTGGATGTGTATCACTATCCATTATTAAAATTTCGGAGCAACAATGAACATAACCAAGTCATTGCTATGTACTCTTAGCTGCCTAGAGATCTTAGTCTAAGACAATATGACAAATGAATTATTTGAATTGTGAAAATATTTTCAGACCAACTCCATGACCAGCTCACACAAAGGGCTCAAATATGGTATATAAGAGGGTAGTTGTACATTGATGATGAGCTGTCTTTTAATGTAACAGAGCCCTACTTGGGCCCGATCAGACTAGACATGTCCTTTAAATTATGGCAAGCTACTTTAAATTCATGAATAAAGGCTAACAAGGATAGCTAGCGTGTTATGCTTCAGGTATGTGTTGTGAAATTGAAAAGTGAGTTCATAAAAGAAAAGGAGAAATTAAAAATTAAGTGAGGAAACACAAACCAATCAAAGATATACTCTCTCTATCTTGTTAATTAGCTCCATTTGGTTTTTTAAAATAAATAAAAATTAATTAATTTTAAAAAAATTAAATAGAGCTATTAATGTGGGACAAATGGAGTATGTTGACATATGTGTTGGTTCTTGGTGTATTTAATCATCTATAGTTTTGACCCTCTTCAGTTTTGCTCTATTTGTCGTATATTAATAACTCTATTTAGCAAAAAAAAATTATTTTCTATTAATAGTTTTATTTTATTTAATTTAAATAGTTAGGTACTTTAAAAAAATATCATAAGTTTATTTTCCCTTATCTGGTTTCACTCTTTAATAAAAACCATCATTTTTTTAAATATAATTATTAATATAAGACAGAGAAATATCATGTAACCCTTAAAGTTGCTCACTCTTCCTAAAAAGAATTAAATAAAAATAAAGGCAGCCCATTCTTATTAATTCCTATAATACTTCCTATATAGTTACAACATGTCCACCATTTTAAGCTTCTGATGTCAGACCATTCGAACTTACTATGATGAATTAGTTCATTTTGGTTCCACCTCTTCAACTTCGGAAGAGGATGGTCGTTTTAAACATACTTTTTTTTTTGTTTTTGCTACCAGTTTGGAACATAAATAAATATTTTGCTTTCACCGGAAGTTATTATACATGATTAAAAATCTGGTCGGTATCATGGAATTATTATAATTTATTATACCTAGACAAAAAGTACTTAGCCTTTTATCTCCATCTTTCTACACAAAAGTCTTCAGAGAAAGGCAAGAACAATCAAAATTCCTCCTTTACAAGGCTTGCATACCAAGGAAATCTTGCTTTCATATTTTAATAGATGAAAAGAGGGAGCAGAAACTAGTGTGACATGATTGGTTCGAGAGCAAAGCACAAAGCAAAGGCGAAGACATCATTCCAGCTTTTTCTGGGGTCAAAACCATGCGGATGAAGTAATCTACCCACAATTTGCCTTCTACAAGGTAATAGTCTCCGACCCTCATAATAACTCATGATACTCGAGTCACTTTCGGCTACCACTACGCTCTGCACTTGTACATTTGACCTAAGTTGCATTGACACACCTTCCGCTCTTCTCACCTCATGTTGGTGTCAGTAGTTCAGCTAAAGATCTTCTAAACCAAAACGTGATATATTAGAAGCAATTGAGCATCTGGGCTGCGTGCATAACAGAAGTCCTGGCTCGCAGCTATAGCAGCAATTGACCTGTCGCAAGGCGTTGAGAGAAATTATGTGCCTGAAACACCTTGGATCCTCCCAATGCGTCCTTTATTCGATAATGATGGTACCCTTCATAGGCCTAGAAGTATGTAGTAGAGAAGGGTCACTGGCAACGACACCAGCATGCCAAAGATAACCCTGCAAAAGCAAGCTGAGAAAGCTGAGCTGAAATATTCATGTCTTGTAAGGCCGAAAAAAAAAAGGAAGAAAACTTTGCAAGTGGTGAATGTCAATGCATTTGAGAAATAAAAGCTGTCGGAAGTCCTGTAGTAGAACGTAAAAAACAGAAATGAGGTAGAAAAAAGTTTTTGAACTAAGTGCTGATGCGATCACCATTTAGTGTCACGATAGTTGCAGCTCGATTAAAGTGTTCTTTTCTTTCTTATATAGTTCAGTCGCTGTTAGTTGTACCCACAAAGGTCGCGCCCCAAATTTCAATAGCCAGCATACGGAAGTAATAAGACTGCTGAAAGGTACACGAGCCAACAAAATCTTATCTGTTTCTCTTGCTATTTTTCATGTACATCAGGCAGGAGTGATTGAATTACTAGTGGGAGTTTTTGTCAATGGAAATGAAGACAAACAACTGTATCTGCGCCAAAAAACAATAAAAGAAATGAAGACAAACCACTGCGATCTGTATGAAGTCCTCGGGACCGCATCGCACATGGCCCTCTAACTACCTGGTTTCCAACCATGTATGTACTTATTGTCGTATCATGGTCATTTTTTGACTGAAGAGTGAAGGGTTCAAAAGGACTTATGAGTTCACTTTAATGCAGTATGAACTATAAAAAAAATTATAAAGAACTATTGAAGAGGAACTATTTTTCTCTTTTACTGTTGAATCTTTGACATTTAATAGTGTACTTAAATTTGACTACTTCTATGTCTTCCTCTGAATGTACATGTATACTTTGCCAATTGTGTTAACGAAAAAATGCTTTTTGAAACAAAGTTGAAGGTATGTAAGTAACGGTATATAATGACAAAAGACACCAGATGTACCCGGTACTAAGTATGTCGGGGTGCAGTCCATATTCCCTGGCGAACACAAAAGGTACTATTCCTTGTGGAAGGGCAGCCTGAACAGAAAAAGAATCAATGAATAAACAAAGATTTTGTAAGAAAGGTATTCGCATATGGGACGGTGCCACTAATCTCACTTGGGCTTGAAACTTAACAAAGGTACCTGAACAATGGCTGCACGCAGCCGAACACCTCTTAATCCAACGGCCAGGGAGGCAACTGACATGACGGTCGGCCCACTTAGAAACCGAATTGCCATCCCCAAGGTTGCCATTTTGGTGCCACAGGCAATGATCCGAGGCTGAAGAGCCATGAACAACCCTGCAAATATCAATGTCCTCGCTCACTTATCTGTTTAATTGAATAATACTTAATAAAGTCCTCAGTTAGGAAGGAATTTTTGCAAAGTGGCACATAATGTACCCAAACTAAACATGGCCATTCCTAGGCCAGCATCGGAGATTATCTTTATCGAGTACTTGACCAAGCTCGGCATTCCGACTTCCCACCTGTTTGTTCATGCATGTGTAGATGCAGTTAATAAGTAGCTGAGCTGCAAAAGAAGGCGCATTACACTTGGAGTATTAGAGGTTGCTTACTTAAATGAGATTAAAGACCATAGCAGTCCCAGAACACTGGAGTAGGTATTGGGATTGCGGGACAACTTTCTCCCAACCATGGTTAGTATGAGCCTTGTCATGACGAATGCACCCGGTAGCTCTTGGTTATCTTCTACGTTGAGCTTCGGGTCATCTTCTGCCACTGGGATTTTCGAGCTGCTTCTGAAGCTTATCTCTTTCTCTAAACACAGAGCAAACCAACTATTTCAGCAAAAATTCAGAAGTTAATAGAACCAATTTCGTACGGAAAACGGCTATATCGAATTAGATTTCACTAATATTTATCTAATCAATCTAATAGTAGACGATCTATAAAAAGAAGAGGATAACAACAAAAGATGAATGGAGAGGTACGACAATATAAGGGTCCACTTCAGGCCCAATGCAAACAGTTACTTTTCTGGCAGAGTGGCATTGAGACAATGACTTCTACAGAACCGAGAAAAGCATAGCAGTCATCTGATGGTCTCAATGAATTGAAGGCTTTGAAGCACCGCATTCGGCCCAAATTCGTCTTCCATTAGACCGATTACGAGTAAGCACCAGCAATGCTGATACTGGCTAAAAGACAATAATTTCAGGTTGTTTTTTAATTATCTTCGTTGTCTGCGTCCATACTCCTGCTGAAGTACCCCGTCACAGTTTAGAACACAGCCCACATACAGACAAGACAGGAGGAGAAGAAACATCAATTATGTGTGTACCCTACGCTCTTTAATTCGCTGTTTCTATTGCGGGGCACCAAGCGTGACAGAAAACCCTATGGAATTGCAGGATGAGCTCGAAGGCTCTGAACCCAGTGTACGTACCTCCAACATCCTTGTTCATGACCTGTCTCTCTCCGCTAGCCTGATATTTCCCAGGTGACTCCCACACCATCTTCATCCCCGGCACGACCGGAGACTGCTGACGCAAGATCTTTCCGGCCACCGGAGACCGAACCCACACTGGGGTATTGGCCGTCGTCCCAACGTTCACGTCCATCTCATTGAAGTTAGACGCACGGGGCGTCGGCTGCAGGGAGTATGCATCGGACGAGGCGTATCCGGATAGCCGGGGACTCATGGCCGACCGGTAGCCGAACGCCGTGTCCGCGAAATTAGCAAACGGCCCCACGTCGGATGCGCCGGGAAGGAGGAGGTCCGGCAGGCGGCCGGGGGTTTGAACGGAGAAGATCTCAGCGCCGGATAGGTTGGAAGGGCGGGGAGTGATGCCGATGGAGGACGAGAGGGCGGAGTCGGGCGCAGACGAGGTGGACCTCCGGATGCGGACGTGGATTCGGCCGTTGGCTTCTACTTCCGACTCTGTACGAAGTGGGTCCCTCCCGTCGAGCGATATGACATCCCCGTCGATCTCGAACTTGGATATTAAGGCGGCTGCGGCCCCTGGGAACTGATCTTTGATCAGCAGAATGGCGGCTCTGTATTCAAAGAGGAAGAGCAGCAGAGTGTACCTGCGAGGACATGGAGATCATGTATTAATCCACTAATTAAGGAACAATGCCTAAGTACATACGTAAGTACGTAATATAAATATAAGAGACAATGATCTTAGTAGCAGGTAAGGCACTTGTGGGACTAAGATATGGAAGTTGAGAATAGGTTTGTGTGTGTACCAGATAATGCACTGAAGGACGACAACTTGCACCATGAGGCTCTGGGTGAAGTCGCCATACATGGCTCGGAGCAGTGGGATGCCCATGACGAGAGTGTTGGGGAGGGTGGCGACGGAGAAGATGGTGATGAGCCAGTCGAATCCTCCGTTGGCGAAGTAGGCCCAGAGGGAGAGGAGGACAAGTACGAATACCTTACAGAGGGTGTCTGCAAGTATGAATTTGGTGTCCATTTGGTAGGGGTTGTTTTGGGAGATGAAGTGGAAGGACAGCACGGGGACGGCGAAGACTGCAACGAATCGGTTGATACCGGAGCACTGCTCGGGGGTGAAGATCTTCCACCACTTGACTGAACCGTAGGCCACGAACATGGCGAAGTAGAGGGGCACCATGGCGCACATGACCTTGTAGAAGTCGTTGGGGCTAATCATATTTATGGAGCTGGCTTAATTAGCTCTTGTTCAGCTGGAGACTCAACTCGTTTCAGTTGTGTGAGGGGAGCCGGGAGCCCAAAGGGGAGAAGGGAGTTCCAGAAACGTGAAATGGAACCCGTAAGCGAGCCTTCTCTACAACGAATTGGGTGCCAACGATGTGAGCTTTATATAGGACGCCCTGTTGTGGGTTCGCACAAATGCCCTCTATAGTGAGCTAATATCCCCAACAAGTTAAATGCCATTGGCTACAATTACGGACAGATAATTTCTTATTCCCCTAAAGGAGACAGATTAATAGATAATCTGTCACATCAATCATCAGAATCCATATTTACTTTTTAATCATTAATTGCCAATATTTGATGACTTTTTGTTTAAAATAAGCGGCTTTTAGTTGAAGGTAGACCCAGATGCCAGTATAGCAAAACCAGAAAGGTTACCCATTTAAACTCTGGTAGTAGTGTTCATGTGATCGTGTCTCCCTGTTCTAAGCAAGTTAGAAATATGTCTGGCTTCATCTACCGGCAATTCTACATCACAATTTTAACCAGTCCAATTTGGAACAAACAAGAACAAAAATATATGGACATATATATCGGCACTTGTTTGGACACATCGTTCACACTCGGGCATTTTACGTTTCTCGCCACGAGGCCTACGACAACAACCACCAACCATTCAAGTAGCTTACTGTCAACACTAACTGATGTGATTTGCATTTAAAGATTGATTAAGCACTAACCGACTGGTTATATATGTTTAAGCACACCACGGGAGAGACTCGAATGGGTTAGTCTTAAAGAGAGGTGTTTCTTTGTGAAGGGTGCGTGAGTTCTGATCTGTGTAAAAGAAAAAACAGCATAAAGAGATGGACGATAATGATAGTAAGATGAGCCCATACGATTTGTGCAGGCACACATGCATCAGCACTTATCTGCCGGTTTTGACTTTTGATCAGGCGCTCCTGTGATCATGGAAAACCAATATGGCTTTAAAGTCCACATACATTATTACGATCGTTCTTCGTCATTACGAGTGCCATTACCAGCCATATCGTTACAATTTGGTCGATGATGGCAAAACTCCGTGTGTATGTGCCAGGTGCATTTTGTCCAAAAGAGGCACCTCGAAGTCTATTGTAATTTATACCTCAAAACTGTTCAAGCATTCTTCTTTATAGGCCCTGTGCCTAAATGCTCGTCAAACCACCTGAAAGCACAGGGCCTACGTTTGAGCTGCGTGTGGGGTCCATATGTATATATAGAACGTGGCTGATTTTTTCATTGTCGGGTTTTAGTGATTTGAAAGGTATAATAAATAAGAAATTTTAAAGTAGAGATATGTTGGATATAACAAAAATATCTTAGGTATAATAATTTTTTTAAAAAAATTAGGTATTTTAAATAATTTTTTAAAATGAATATTTATGTTTTTTTATGTTGCTAAACATTTCCACTTTTGGAGTCAAAACGATATTTGACACTCATGTCTTTAAGTCTTGTACACAATTATTTAAGGTTTCTAACCTTTTGATATGCCTAGATATAGAATTTATTTACCCATTATTCACACGTCCTTCATCATATGTTTTGATAATTATTTATGTTTATTATGCAAGTAAAATATATTATAATACTCCTAATTAACAACTAAAAGATATAAAAAAAACATCACTTTGAAAACATAAATTGAAGTGTTATCAGTCACCCATCAATACGCCTAAGTTAGTGTTGATGAACATTGACACCAACATCGATATGTTGATACCATACCGATAGTGAGTAAACTACAATTAGTCAAGTTCACTAACGTTATTATCAATTTGCTGACCCCACTATTGATGTTCAGTATAACATCGATGCACCCTTATGTGTCAATGTCAATAATTGTTTATTTTCTCCAAACCATCGATATCATCGTTGGAGTATCAGTGAACGTGTTGGTGGCTAGAGCAAAAGAATAAATATTTTCGCACTAATGTCACATCAATTTATTTTAGAAAGAATTGTTCAATAAAGCTTGTACATACATAAAACTATAAAGTCATAACATTTTTAAGCATGAATACTAATTGGCAGTTTAGAATCATAATCTCAATCAACAGTTTTGTTGCCATGATCATAATATTACCTTGATCAAAGCATGCTAACACAAAACCATGAATTCAAATAAATTAAGTAACTCATGATTCCTAAATTATGCACTTTTCTATGACTAAAGAACTTACATGATTCAAGGTTAGCAATCTAATCTTTTTTAGCAATATGTTACTTGCTGATCTTGTAATTTTTGATTTTTTTTCTCCCTTTTCTCCAAATTTTGACGTACCCTTGGTCTCCTCCTTGACTGAAATCAATTTTGAAGAGATGAGGGTATTAGGGAGTAAAAAAAGGTATTTATATTATAAGAAAAAACCCCAATTGGGTGCATAACCATCAATTTCAAACAGCTTTTAATCTAATCGGTACACCAATGCATCTACCAATGAAACCTAGAAATTCATTGATGTTTTTTTGAAAAGTCATTGCCTGTTTCCATCACAAAAAGAATACTCACTAGTGCACTTATTGACACGTAGGTAATGACATCCTCAACAAGACTTAAAAATCCATCCTAATTTCAACATTTTTAATATGTACAAATATTTCCAAAATTGTGGGTGTCACAATATATATAGATATACTTATGCATCTTAGTGGTGTGCGTTCTCTAACAAAAGGGTTTTAATGGACCAACAAGTGTTCGTGGTTCATGAATTGTGAAGGGGACTAACACTTAAGTTGTACTTTTTACTATTTTCAAATTGATAACAAGGCATGTGTGATGCCAATTTATGTTATGGATAGTGATATTCACATAACAAAAACACCCACAAAAACTCTCAATGAACATTGAGTGGGCCCACTTGTTAAGTCCAACCAAAACTCATGTGAGAGTGTTTGTTGGGTATTTTTGTTATATAAATATTATTTCCCTTATATTATACTCTAGTGTATCATATGATTATGTAACTTGCCCTTGGTCATGGGCCCAATTTAAATGTGTTGAGTGAACTTACTATGATATGCATAGTTTAGTACATCGTATGTTGGAAAATGGCGATCACGGCCCAGGGTTTCTTTTAGACAATGTTTAAAGTTTATCAAGTCAGACATAGAAAGGGATATGCTCTGCCAACCCATAATCTTTTTTCTAATAAAATCAAATAAAGAATTTTGCAACCTTTCTGAGAATAAAGGGATACTAAGATATTTGATAGGGTTCTTTCTTTTAGAAAAACTCGTGATCCTTTCAATGATGTTCCACTTTGAGAAAAATGTCCAGCAATAAAAGAACTCTTCTATTATTAATTAACTCAACAGAGGCCCTTTTATTTGAGATAGCACATTGATGATCTTTTTAATAGAAGAGGCAAAAAAACATTACAAAAAAGGGGCTTTCATAATAAAATAATAATTTTTCTACACCACTATTTTGTGTTAAGCAAAATATTATACTAGCTTTTGATTAGACTGAGAAAAGTGGGTCATCTTATTATCATGTGAGCCAAGTGACAAAGTACAGGTACAATAGTACAACTAGGGGTACTTTACTCTACCTCTAATTAGATAGGGGAAAGTAAATCTTCATGTTGTTAGGTATGACCCACCTTTTCTATCTAATCAGATGTGAAGTAAGGCTTTTAGTGTAAAAATAGTGGAGTAGGAATATTATTTTCTATAAGTAATGTTGCAATTATCCTTCATCAATTCTATGACAGCTCCCTAGAGAACTTCTTCTACTATTATCAAAATAGAGGGAGCTATTGGTCAACTTATTTTACTCTAGTACATTTATAATAATAATAATAATAATAATAATAATAATAATAATAATAGGAGAGCCATTATGTAGATCATAAAACCCACAATTGATAATTAACTTTAAAATCAATATAATGAAATTAGATGAGAAGTCAAACTTTTCATAACGTAAAAAGGAAAGAAAAAACTTTGTATGAGTGGCTCAAGGGGGTAGGTAACTTATTTACCCGCTAAGTTATGTTCGTCGAAGATGTCTAAGTTCCCACTGATGCTTGTGAACTTGGGCTCATAATTACATGGCTCAAAAAGAAAACCGCTCTATGCAATAGTAACATTTTGCCATATCCAACTTAAACATGATTGTTAAAAAAATTTATATGTTATATATAGGAATATCTATTCTAATTAAGTTTACTTAAAATACATTCTCAATTTGCCTTTTAAAAATAAAACTCTTAAACAAATAATTAGAAATGTGAAGAAAGTAAAAAAAGAAAGAAGAAGAAAAGCCAACTACTTCATCTTCACTAGGCTAGATGATGAAACAAAGTTTGACTTCATTTAAATAAGAATGTGGCTATTTAGACCCCACATTTTCCCATGTATCCCCCATATCTTCTTTACCACAACCTATTTTATTAAAATTTCTCACATATCCCCTATATTTTTAAAAAAAATTACTCCACTTCTACCCACTTTCCTCCTCTTCTCTAGCAAATTTGGACCTCGGTGCCAGTGCCGACATGGCCAAATGAGCCTGTTACATGAGGCGTGGCCTGCTGCGCCCGACGTAGCCTGCACGTCAGACTGGCCATGCAGGCCAGTCGCGCCCAGCCTGCGCTCCGGCCAATCCAGATCTAGCCTGGCCGACCCGGTGCAGGCCAGACTGGATGACGCGGTGTAGGCCGGACTGGACGATGCAGTGCAGGCCGGACTGGACAACACTGTGCAAGCCAGACTGGCCTGCTCGTGACCAGTCCAGATCTGGTCTTGCGCCAGCCAATCCAGATCTGGCCACATGCCAGCCAATTCTAGCCACGCACAGGTAGTCATATCTGGCCGCGCGCAGGTCAATCTGGCCTGTGCGTCGGCCAGATCTGGCCGGGTGCACACCAGGCACAGTAATCCCATTTGGCCACCATCAGAGTCGGAATAGTCGCCGGATAAGAAAAAGATGTGGTTTAATGGAATGGGGGATATATGAGCAAAATGAGGGAGAAAATATGAGGGAATAAAATTAAAAAAAAATTAATTTTCTGTTTTCTTTGGGGGATTCTGAGAAAATAGTGGGGTCTAAATAGCCACATTCTTTAAATAAATACCCTCTATTCAACATTAAAAAAATTATTTAAATTTTTAGAATAAAATTAATTTATTTTATTTAAAAAAATTTAAATAAAGCTACAATGGGTTTATATGTAACCCAATAATCCCCTAAATACTATGTTTTATTTCTAAATTCATAAGAGGCTTATGGGGTTCTTAGGTAGTGAGGGGATTATTAAGGTGTATATAGACTAATTCTAAAATTATTAATGTGAGACCGAGGAGCATATATAAAGAAATCAACCTCAACTGAGAGTTGAACAAGACGCTTTCTTTCTAGGTTAGGTTTATGGGGAGCAGCTTCATTTGAAGCTACGAACCCAATACATAAATCAGTCAAAATTCGGACCCGAACCGATACGAAAAAGATTACTTCGCGCCAAACTCCAAGTGAAGTGGCCCATCATAAGAAGACTTTGTTGGCATGCCTTCTAAGGAAGTCAGAAACCAACAGGCAAGAAGTCGATCGTATCGACACTCTGCTCAACTCGGTTCAGGTGAGCTGACGCCCGCACCCTGCTTCCGAGTTCTGACTCTCGGTGGCACGCTTGCCGGCCTCTGCTCTTCTCCGTCAACTTCCCACTCTGATCATGTCTCCTTTTTGGCCTCTTCTTCTATCTATTGTTGCTGTCGTCTTCTGCAGTTCTTCTCTCCTCCACTTCTTCTCTTCTTCACAGTGTCGTCAGAATATCCACACTAGCTAAGCACTGGATAGATTCCTGCACACGCGAATCATCACGAATTGCAACGAAACCATCTGTTCATAAAGCGTAGGCGGACCCCAACATGGTTATCACACTCTTTTATTATATATAAATAATACACAGATATAACTCCTTACCGGCATTGCTATTTTGTCAATATCTTTTGTACATGTATTACTGAATTTGAGAACTCTCAGCAACTAAATTTTTAGACATAAACTCTCAAGCATCTTTTCAAGGAAAGAATAAAAAATCTATAACATATGCCAATGAGCTACGTACTGACTGCCATTGTGACTAATTTCCAAAGAGTTGATTCTTGGTGGACCAAAGGTTTAGTTGTTTTACTTGTTGAAGTGAAATGAATTCTTTTTTGTCTTACTTTCTTTTTTAACTGTTTTCGCATGGCAGGATTAATTATAGAAAATTATGTGTTAAATGGGTCAGTTTTTTTAATGAATGTAGAAGACCTTCTTGAGGAAAAATGTGCTCTCACTTTATAAGAGTGACGGCGCATACGCTAATGTGTATGATAATATTAATGTGTAAACCATCTAGAGTAGGAGCGCATTCCATTTGGTGCTTTAGAAACATTGAATAATTACTCTTTTGGTCCGATGAGGGCATTTGATGTTGGACTATTTGTGAAAGAATGCGCTATTTCTCCCCCAGATTATACTCAAGCTCCCTCATATTTTACACACCTTAAAAAAATTAAATAAATTATTAAATACCCTATGCCCCTCATTATTTCTTTTAACTCTATTTCTACTTTTTTATTGCCTCATTCTCAATCTTTTCTCTTCGGCGTGAACTCTTTCATATCCCTTATCACTTGTGGCTCCTCTTCTTCAACGATTTTCCTTCTTCCCTTTAGTTTGTGGCTCCTCTTCTACGATTTTTTTCCCTCTCCCCCTTGCCTTGGTGCTCCTCTAGAAAACTTTTGGATGATTTATAGCGGGGAGTGGTCACCGCTAAAATATGTAGAATTTGTCAATGAACTAATGTCTCAATCCAAATAACTTTTATTTGGTAGATGGTATCCCCTGCTAAGAAACCTCAAGAAGTTATTATTTAAACTTCTGAATGGTTTCTAGTGGGGAGAGGTTACCGTTATAATATGCAGACATTAATGAGGACCTTTGTTCCCTGTATAATGAAGTTTTATTTGTCGGGTTGCCCCCCACCACCACCATAAAACCTCCAAAAGCTTTTAAAATTTATGAAAAACTTCTCGCGGGGGGTTGTCACCGCCACAATAAACATTTCTGGAAAACTAAGTGGTTACCACCACAATATGAAGAATTTGGTAGGGACCTAAGATCTCCATCGAAATCAGTTTTATTTGGCGATGAGTACCACTTGCTGAAAAACCTTACTGAGCTATTAAAAAATGTCAATTATTTTTCTATAATAAGAGGCTCTAAATATTTTTTTGGGGGGAGGGGGAGGGGGAGGGGGGTAACAAATTCTTTGATAAATCGTGTATTTTTTGAGTCAATGTAATGTAGTTTCTCGGGAAAAGCATAAAATATCAAATATTAATAATAAATATAATGTATTTATTTGCTAGGATGGCCTATATGATGAACGTTGTTGTAGGTTCCACAACGACCACAGCCTTGCCTCATTTTTTCCAAACCAGGATGAGAAAAAAAGCATTTCGACGACATTAACACTGCCTTTTCAAAAACAATCCTTGCAAGGGTGGACTTGTCACAGGCCCAATTATAATCGGTGATTGCCCATCTCCGTTTTTAACATGGGCTTCAACTCACGAAAACTTGTAGCCACTGAGTGCGGAGTATTGTGGGCTCACTTTTTATTATTTTTTTTGGCATTGCGAATATAGTGGTCGCACACCTGTATAGTTTCATTTCTTTTATTAGTACTCTCTGCCTCGGAAAATGCTACAGCTTTATTAACCTAGAAAAGTATAGTTTAGATACATCATAATGCACTAAAATATTAGAACTGATCTAAAGCAAAATTATTTAAGCTGTCGGCTACAACATTAGCCTCATGATACACATGTGTAAAATATTGGACCCAGAAGGGAAGACAACGGAGAGTACTCTCTAGCAGCTCATGCAGCTTCCATGTGATGATGCTTGATGGAGAGCCAATGAGGTTAAGCAGACTTAGAATTTTCCTTCGAGAAAACACAAGCACACTCATGGTAAAAGATTATGGGGCTATTTGGATACAAATTATTGGTTTTAGTAAATCTTGATTTACCTTAATTTAATTAGTTAAATTTATCAATGAATCATTTTTATGTTTAGTACTGTATATTATATGAATCTGATTTATAAGAGATTTGTATATGAATTATGTAAATCTCCTCAATAGGAGATTACTTGGGAAAGTAAAAATTAACCAAAAGTCTTGATGAATCTAACAATTTATCTTGAATTTGATACATTTAAGAATTTTTACATCCAAATGTATTTTAGATGATTTATGCTTAATCTTAAAAGAATCATGCTAATGAATCTTCATCCAAACAATCCATAAATATAGACCAGCTAGACAAGCTGCTGCCTTTGTCATGATTACAAATTTAACTAAAAAACAGTCATTGTAGTTTCAAATAGGGTTTTAAAATTTGACCCAACTAGCATACTTAATGACCCTCTTTAACCCGCATTTAACTTAACCCTACTAATATAAGAATTAGGTAGGGGTCTAATGACTAGACTAGATTAATAAAAAGATTGGGTAGGATAATTATCTGCATAACTAGGGTGCTAATGTGTCAAGCCAGCTCATCAAGCAAGTCAAACTCATCTTAAAGATGGCTCAACCCAAATTAGGCTCTAATTGAATTCAAATGTTGAGTTAGAACACATTTTGACTTGACTTGATTTAAATAGAGCTTGAACTTAACTATAATATAAAACTATTATATATAATACATATATTTTATTATGTAATACAACAGCCATATATGCATATTGATATTATACATACATAATTATCAATCTATTTACATAAAAAAATGTACAATATATCCTCATTTTGTAATCTTTAATGCATATATGTTCTATGCTTTGACTTATATCATGCATCATTTATATTTATAGGAAGTGAAAAGTCTAAAAGCATACTTAGAGATATTGTAGAAATTAATATAAATGATATAAAACATATGGTAATATGTAGAAGCACTATTTTTTTATAGGCTGGTCCAAACAAATTAAGAAAATAAAAGTAACAAATGAATATTAAACTTTAAAAAATCTGGTTATTTGGATAAACAACACTAAATTTTTTTGTCTTAAATCTTGAAAAGAGTTTTAGAGAACTAAAAGAAAGTTGGGGTATGGGGGAGGGGGAGTGGTGCCATATACACATGTAAATGTATTTTGATATTTTGATATTTATTTATGTTTCTATAAATATATATAAATTAAACTATAATATATGATGGTGAAGTACATATATGGTTTTGGTGACATACACCATTAATATATACCTATAACACTTATGTTGCAACATATCTATTAAAAAGATAAAATTAAATCTAAAATATTCAACTTTTGGTGACTTATAGACTCTTATAATTAGCCATTATGTACTTAGACTCATACTTTATCCATGTGCGGGCTATTTATGATTAAATATGTGGGTATGTGTGTAAACTAATATTTAATTAGTAGTTATTTATTGCTCATTTTACTTTTGTACAAAGGGTATATGCCCAATTCCGTAGTGTGCAACTAAAAGATGAGTTAAATCTTTCGCAATTCAATGATACTTCATCGTGCCACGTGCTGCTTCCTCCTTAGACCAATTTAGTTCGGGGGATAGCGAGTGTCGAGGTGTGACAGGCTTAGTCTCAAATAACACCCCAGCAGCAAAGCTATTAAAACTCATCCAATGAGCACCATTAAAACATACTGTACCCAACCATTTGGAGGAGCGGCCATTGGAAAAAGATTCTTGTTTGGAGTGAAGAGATTGAGCACCTTTGGACTTTCTTTTTTCTTTTTTATTACAAAAAAATGGTGCCTTGCTGCAAAAATCACCCATTGCAATAAAATTACCCAACAACATAAATACACAAGGGAACATTGCAATTGAGAAGAGAAATAAGCGGCACCAATAATTTCAAGTTCATCCAGAAAAAATCCATGTAGAGATATGATGGAATGTAGGAGTCAAACCTTGTTTGATTCCATTATTGCTTTCAAAACAATAATTGAATCAATAAAGAAAATTTCTAAACCCTACTAGAAAAAAATTGGCACTGCAGCTCTATGAGTGGCATTGTGGTAGTTTTTAGAATTACAACACGAAGCTCAAGACAAAGAAATGCTGGCATTTTCTGCTGTCTGTTTTGTTTAGTAAAGCTTAGAAAGAAATGTACAGACAGGAGCTTCCCTGGTTAACTCGCTAGAGATTCCTATTCATTCAGGATAAGGATAAGGTCAGATTGTATTTTTTTTTATATTGTCAACCTAATTCGTTTTTTATTTGATTCCACTTGCGAGGCTCATCGATTGAATTTTTTTTATGCCTCGCTTTTTTCCGATTCCCTTACGTTGATAGTTGTCTCATAAGCCACGGTAAGCTTGATCAAATTAATAAACAAAAAATAGACATGGAAGGAACTAGGTAGAGGAACATGGAGGTATGGGGACTTTGATGTCTAATCTTTTAAATATAGCAGGTTGGAATTCAAGTTGGCTAGCAAAGGGATGGATTCCATGGACTTTGTGCCAACCATTTGCTCTTCTATGACAACTAACATATGAGAGCATGCGATTGACTATCATGACTCACCAATGAATATTCAACGACGTGCACATGCCCGCTCTAGATAAATCTCAGTAAACATTATAAAGTGTGATGCAATTAGTGACCTAATCTTAAGCCTTTCAAACTTGAAGGGCGTGCTTTCAAGTATATTACCTAGTTCGTGTCGAAAAAGAAAGTAATACTCTCTCTATGTTATATTAAGTGTTTTATTTGCAAAAAATGTAAAAAATAAATGAAGGTGAGAAACACGTTAGACAATAAAAAAAATAAAACTAATTAATTTAGATTCTCAGAACTCTAATTAACTTAAATGCACATACTTCTTATGTTATGGTAGGAAGCATATTATAAATGTTCTACTTGAGAAAAATATGGGAAGTAGGACACTTAATATTAGACAAATAATTTTTTTTTAAAATAAGACATTTAATATAACATGGAGGGTATTGTAATGACAAGAAAGTATCATTAGAATTCAGAACTTCTTAGGCCTCTTGTTCTGAAATGCCATATATAATAAGCACATTCCCGTCACCAATCCCACTTCTAATATATGTACTAATAGGTGCTCTATGGAAGAACTTCAATATATAATTTATGTTCAGATAAGTTGGATGAATAGTTAATTCAATACAAAAGATCCATTTCAAGACGTTTAGGTATTGCTTTCGCAACGTATTTACCATGTGACATGGGAAGAGCTTATTAAATTAAAAAAGAGTAACAGATTGGTTAACGACACCAGAATTCGCGTAACCAGGCGGAATATGGGCGAAAGCAATTAGAAGCTACTACCCATAGCATTTACCCCTTTAAAAAATAAAATAAAAGGAAAAGATTTCCATAGCATTTTATAACCAATTAACTTCGTTATTATCATTTTATAACCAATTGACTAGTTTTTTTATAAGCCGATTGACCATTTATCCCATGCTGATATCTTTTTCTGGAAAAGAATTATACGAATCTACCAAACAAACCCTTTCAACAATGATTTAATTGGACATAATATATGTAATACCCCTCTTTTCTGATTACGTTTAACCAAGGGGGTTAGAAATAATTAGTAAATTTTCTGATAAATTATAAAGGGTTTTAAAAGTTGAAACCTCTGTATATGTGTAGAGCTTGAAGAAACAAGCGTAACAAATTAAAGAACGTGCAAAACGGACGTCAGGACTAAAAGTTATGACCTCGGGAAGCGTATAAATTAGGCGGGACCCACATAAAAAGAGTGTGATATGCTGCTTTAAGTGGGTTAGTATCAAAGGGCTCGTCGATATGAGTCCAACAGTACTAAGAATGCGTGAATCTGAATCCGGGGTAAAAAGATATACGCATTTGAAGATAAAGATTAAAAAATAAATGTCTACGTTTCGATGGGCACTGCCGCCCGAAACCAGTGGCGCCGCTGTTTCTGGTGGCGCAGCGGGAGGCTATAAATAGCCTTCTTCTATTATTTTTGGGGGAGATCTTCATTTCCTTCGTTTTTGAGCATTCTAAATCCGATTAAGGCTGTTCAAGAGGCATTCTTAAGTAAATCGAGCGTTCTCTATGCAATGGAGGGGTTCTTTCTTCTAGTTGGAGACTATATAAGGAGGAGATAAAGAGAGGTTCTGCCCGTCGTTCTTATCACGACCCGAGCCGGGCCCACAAAATTGCTAATAAAATTTTTTTCTCTTTCCTTAAGCCAGGAATCATCGTCTATGTGCGAGAGGTACAACGTTCATCTACGCACTACAGAGCTTTAAGGCTTCCTTGTACATAAACTTAGGTTGTAACGAACACATACACACAACAAAGCCTCATAGTTCGTTGCGTGTAAAATAGAATAAAATATATTATTATAATAATTTGGATCGGGCCAACGTTGCCTTGCCGTTGGTTGCCTAAGTACGTATTGGATATTATTCAAATAAGATTGGATCCGAACGTAGTTCTGCCTAATGGCTACTACATACAACAAGCACAACAAAATCATACGTATAAAATACGTATCTATGAATATTTAATCGAAAGTATACAAAAACTTGTCATAAAATCGGAGTTAAGCGGAAGTTAATAAATTAATGAAATCGTACATCTCACTCTACCATAGAGTGGGATTAAAATTACATACACATATCTCGCTCCATTACTGAATCGAGACTAAGCACGTCACCCGGCTCCCTCTATCACTGAACCGAGACCGGACACACAAATCACACGTCTCGCTCTACCCTAGAGCGAGACTACGCACATCAAGACATATAAGCACACATCATAGCATATAAACACACATCATAGCATATAGACACGCGTCATGGCATAGCACACATCATGACATATAAATACGCATCATGGCATAGCACACATCATGACATATAAACACGCATTATGGTATAGCACACATCATGGCATATAAACACGCATTATGGCATAGCACACATCATGGCATATAAACACGCATCATGGCATAGCATACATCATTCTATAATTAAAACGGGAGATCAGAAAAGCTTACTGCCCTCATGTCTCGTAAGGTAGCGGTATTCGGAGTTGCTCATATGAGCATCCTCCCCTTCAGATCCGAAGATAGTAGATGGAGCTTCCTCTAGCCTCCATACGTTCATCGTCTTGTACCAAAAGACTATGTATAAACCTTCTCCTTGCCAGAGACTCTTCTTGTTTTCTGCCCCCGTGAGCGGCGGACAGAACCTCCCTTACTCTGGATTACTTCTCTTGATGTAGCCCGACAACTTCAGACAGATTCCCGTCTTGCTCCGGGTCCCTATTTCTTGTTCGGTGCTCGAGGATAACGGGCAGAGCCTCTCCTTATACGATTACCGACTCAAAGAACGGACATCTCCATCGTGTACATACTCGATTTAGTCAAGAACGCCTCTTGGATGGACTAAATTGGAGTTAGGATGCTTAAGAACGGAGAAAAAGAAGTTTGTCGGCGCTCGAGAACAACGGGCAGAACCTCTCCTTATCATAGGGGCGTTTTCTCCTTATACGGACTCCAACTCGAAGAAAGGACCCCTCCATTGCGTAGAGCACACTTGATTTAATAGGAAACGGGTCTTAAACAGCCTCAGAACGGTCAGAAACGGGGGAAGAGAAGATCTCACTCAAAAAAAGGAACGAAATAGGGTATATATAGGCCCCGAGCCGTGCCGAAACCGTGGCGCCGCTGGTTTCAAGCGGCGGTGCCCGCAGAAACCGCACGCGGTGTAGTTCGCGCCCGTGCATGGCGCGTGCGCCCTGCATCAGCCTGTGCCGCAGCGTGCCAGTCGCGCGCAGGCCCGCGCTGCGGCGCGCCATCCGTGCGCAGCCAATTCTTTTATTATTAAAAAAATCCAAATCTTCAAACGCGCGTATCTCCCTACCCCGGATTCGGATTCGAACGTTCTAGGTACCGTTGGACTCGTATTGACAAGCCCTTCGATACAAACCCACTTAAAGTAGCAAATCACACGATTTCCAAGTGGGTCCCGCCTATTTTCTACGCTCGACAAGGTCGTAACTTCCCGTCCCGACCTCCGTTTCGCACGTTTTTTGAATCGTTACACTCGTTTCTTCGAGCTCTACTTATATACGAAGGTTTCAACCTACGAAACCTTCCAAAACTTATGAAGAGTTATCTAATTACCTTTAACCCCATAGGCTAAACGTAATTAGAAAAGCGGGGTGTTACAGTCCTCAAGCACATAGAACTTCTTCTTCTCTATTTTTTATCATCCTAACTCCGATTTAGTCCGCTCAAGAGGCGTTCTTGACTAAATCGAGTGTATTTATGCAATGGAGGGGTTTGTTCTCTGAGTTAGTGACCATATGAGGAGGAAACACTCGAGACAAGGAGAGGCCCTGCCCGTCGTCCTCGAGCATCGGAGAAAGAAAAAGGGGCATGAAACAAGACGGGGTTCTATCCATAGTTTTTGGGCCACAATGAGAGAAGCGATCCATAATAGAGGAGGCTCTATCCACCACCAAAGAGCCACCCAATAAGAAAGATATCCCCAAGCTAAAGGGAGGCTTCGTCCATAGTTCGCAAGCGCGGAAGGAGAAAAACATCTCCAAAAAGAGGATGCTCTGTCTGTCACCTCCAAGTACTAAAAATAAGGAACATCTCCAAGCTAAGGAATGTTACGTCCGCCTACTTCGAAGGAGATTTTGCCCGCCCTATCCGGATTCGAAAGGAGGACGCTCTGAAGAAACAAACAACTCTAAACTTTGCCGCTTCCAATGTCTTCTATAGGTAAGTATACCGGATCTTCTGTATGAGAATATGTATACATCTTAAGTAGTTAACTTAGGATGTTAAATTATTTGTACGCTTACACATCTTAGTTAGTGATAATAATGTACTAATTAAGATGTATGAATTGTTATAATTTAATATGTTCTGATTTGAATTACTTTGTTATGTTTTATCTGATATGATCTGAAGTGTCCTGCTATGCTTTGATCCCTTGTGTTCTAATTTGCTATGCTTTGATGTGACTTATTATGTTCCGTCTCGCTCTAGGGTAGAGCGAGACGTGTGGTGTGTGT
Organism: Saururus chinensis; assembly: GCA_035235625.1. Taxonomy (NCBI): domain Eukaryota; kingdom Viridiplantae; phylum Streptophyta; class Magnoliopsida; order Piperales; family Saururaceae; genus Saururus; species Saururus chinensis. Next base: position 12,355,066 of record CP141140.1, on the reverse strand, counting down.
TGTTCGGTCTCAGCTCAATGATAGAGCGAGACATGTGTATGTGCTAGATCCGCTCTGGGGCAGAGCGAGACATGTGGTGGTCATGTGGTACTTGACTCTATAATAGAGTGAGATGTGCATTGTCAGTGTTTTATCGATTTTTGTATAACTCCGATTGAATATTAGTATATATATATTTTAACATATATGATTTTGTGATGTCTGATATATATAGTAGTCGTTAGGTAGAACTACATTCGGATCCGATCGTATTGGAATAATATTGTGAATGTTATCTAATACGTACGTAGGTAACCAACTACAAAGCAACATTGGCCCGATCCAAATTAATTATAATTATAAGATTTATTCTGATTTACACACAACGAATTATGAAGCTTTGTCGTGTGTAAATGAACGTTACAACCTAAGTCTACATACGGGAAAGCTTTGAAGCTCCGTAGTGCGTAGATGAATGTTGTACCTCTCGCACACAAATGGTGATTCCTTGGCTTAAAGAAAAAAAAATTTATTAGAGATTTTATGGGCCTCGGCTCGGGTCGGGGTGTTATAATATATATGCCCAAATGAGCATTGTGTGAGGTCTATATGCTTAGTCCAACCAAAACCCAATTAGGAGTGTTTTGTAGGTAAATTCATTTCGTGTATATCAATATCTTTTTTTTCTTTTAACATCCATCCCAATTCCAATGTAGGGTTAAAACCAGGTCAGCAAGAGTTGGACTCATGCTAGTCCCAGACGTTGAGAGTGCCTTGGCCCAAGGCAAGCTTTTAAAAGTCTGGCGGCTAAGGCCGAAACTGTCTATTATTTATTATAAAAATATTATTTAAAAAAAATTATAATCTTTGGGTGGGGTCTCACTAATTGACCTCATAAGACACAAGATACAACTAACCATGATGACTAATAAGCTTAGAATCTCCTAAAATTTTCTAAAAATATACAATCACTTTCCTTTCTCATTCCATTTTGGCCAATGTGTAACTATAAAAAAAGGTAAAAATTATTTTGTTTTATGGTTGGGAACGGGTTGTAAGGGCCTATAAACTTTTCACCCCGCAATAAGGTAAGTATGAATTTTTGGGCGTGACCCTATGACCAAACTTGAAAATTTTAAACCCAAACTTGCATTTTTATGTGTTGGGTAGGTCTAGGTGGGCAGGTCTGCCCATACAAGTTGCTTCCCTATTTCTATGCCAATTCCACAAGACAAATTCCTAGTCATTTCCATAGGGATTGTACCTTGCTAAAATTCTGATTAGAGGATCCATCGCCTTGGCCCTTTTAGCATAATAGGTATGAAATAAGCCTCCATGGCCTGTATCAATTATGGTAATTAGTAAATACTAATTTGAGGGTACTTCGATGGGAGAAATTAAGTACTCTTTAGGAGTTATTCCCACTTAAAAGGAGTCGTCAATTTTTAAGATTAATGATGCATAAGCTAATTCATCGTTGATCTTATATCAATGACTTATAAAAATGGAAGTAAATTCCACATAGTACTCTCGAAGTACATTATAATTTTTCCAATGTAGTCTTGACATGTTATTGGAAACAAAAGTACTAGTGACAACCTTTTAAATCTAGAAAATATTTGCTACTTAAGGAGTGTCACATAGGATCTACTCTATTATCCTCAAGATAACGACCCATAATACAAACATGCATTAGCTTGTGTGTGGGAGCACATCCTATTAAGGGGGCGTTTGGATATACTTTTGTAGGGAAAATAAAAGAGCTTTTAATATTTTTTGTTTTTATTAAATGAAATAAAAAGACTAATTTTTTTGAGGGTAAAAAGGGTTTTAGAATTAATTTTTCTTTCCATATGCAAAATGGCAAAAACGACTGCACGTTGTCAATGAGAACGACTTTAAGAGGGGTAACAAAGTTTATTTTTACAGAATTTATACCAGAAATGCCCTTTCTATAGTATGACGCAGAAGTTGTTTTCATACCAATTTAATTTAAAAGCCCTGTTCTTAGAAAATCCCCTTTTTAAGACTTGAACGGTATTTTCTTTTTAATAAAAAAAATCTAATCTAACTGCCCCTTAATAATTTCCTCAGGGGATAATAATTTAGAATGCGCCTATATATGCAACCTAACAATTCCTTGGGTAGCCATTTTATTAAAAAATTATATTATTATTTTTACTCTTCTAACCCCAAGTTTCTCACATATTACCTCAACTCAAAATAATACCACACCTCCCTCTCTAATTTCAGCAAAGGCAGTAGCATCTCCAAAGGTTGAGCGATATAGAGAAACAACAATGTCACCTATTGAAAGGGGAGCGCACCAGCAAGAGTTAGGCAGCTCGGCCTGGTTGAGACCAAGCTGAGATGCACCCAGGCCAAATTAGTCAGGCCGGCAGTTTGTAACCAGTTTTAACCTCAGTCGTTGCTATTACCATAAAAAAGATGATAACTTTCATTATTATTGGCCGTTGGTGTCGATATCAGTGTCCAAGAAGGAAAAAATTAAGGAAGTGGTAGGCAAAAAAAATTATGGGATAAGCTTGAAATTTTTTAAAGTATATTATATAAGGTAAATAAGAAAGAAAGTACTGAGGAGATTAATGCGGTGCATATAAAAGTGTATAATAATTTATTATTTAATTTTTCTATATTATTTTAAAATGCCACGTCAAAATCTAAGATAGCCCTTGTTAAATTTTCTTAAGGAAATAAAACTTATATATAAATTTCTAAGTTATCAGTTATTCGAGAAAAAAAATTTAGCCATGACTGATGGCCCATACCTCTAATTTATTAGGGAAAAATACTTAAAAAGCTACGTCAATGGCCTACTTCATCTTTTGAAAACCATTGATGTGTGGGACCCACTTGTGGGTCCTAAACATCAATGGTTTTCAAAAGATGAAGTAAAATTTTGATCTAGCTTTTTTAACGTCGCGTTAGCATTACTCTTTATTAGGTGGTGTTTCTCTCTTTTCACCCTGTTCTTAAAAATGGAAGCAAATATTTTTACTTTATTTTTTTATATTAAAAATTTATTTAAATTTTAATTAAATACAAAAGGTAAATTATATATGACAAAGAGATTTAATTTTTTAAATCTAATTAAAAATAAAATAAATTTTTAGTATAAAAAAATAAAATATAAATATCTTTTTCACTGAAAAAACAAGGTAAAAATCCTTCCTAAACGTTAACTTCCTCACGAGGACGATAATTTCTTTTTTAACCGCAGCCACGTCATGTTAGAATGCCACGTGAAATAATTTAAGGTGGCAAAAAAAGTGTAAGGTTTCCCAGGTTATTGACTTTGTAAAACCTGGGGTTGGTTTTGCTTCATACCGCCGTTGTATCAGAAACAGAGGCCACGAGTAGTTTAGATAACATCTGGCTCCATCTGTTTTTGTCTGGAAGGTCCCGGTCCCAACCCACTGTGGCCATCTCTTATATAAGCTTCTACTAGAGTCCTTCCTCAGTCCAACAAGCAGAATCCAGAAGAGTACAAAGGTGTTTTAGTGAGAGCAAGCGTTTTATCCGTACTAGAAAAAGAAGAAGAAAATCTGAAAGAAAGGAAGTAATGTCGACCACCGCTGGACAAATTATTCGATGCAAAGGTACGGATAAAACGTTGTCAAATGAAGGATAAGAAATGCCTTCTGCTTGTATAATTCCGGTTGAGTTTTCCTATTTTTATCTAAAAATTTGTCAGGTTTTTGTGACTTTCTAATATGTTGATTTTGTTTGATCTTCCTGAGTATTGAGTTTCGAACTCTTGCGGCCATTAGTCTCCACTCTTTACGATATAATCTTCTGATCCAATCCAATTTTAATATGGATTTCTTGACTGAATATGCCTGTCTGAGAGATATGCCCGTGCTTATGTTGATCGTATTCTTACTGATCTATTATGTTCTTTTAAATTTTACCTCGACGGTGCGTGGTAATTAATTGACTTCTTTCCGTTTTGGGTTTTATTCTTCCTCAGCTGCGGTTTCATGGGAGGCAGGAAAGCCATTGGTGATTGAAGAGGTGGAGGTGGCACCACCTCAGGCCAATGAAGTCCGAATCAAGATCCTATTCACCTCTCTTTGCCATACTGATGTCTATTTCTGGGAAGCTAAGGTAAAACGATTGCAATTCGCAGAGTCTCATTTTATTTTTGGAAGTGAAGGAAAGCTAACAATTTTTCCTTTTCCCATGCTTGCATTGAACTATCATAACCTGAAATCTATCTGTTTTCGACAATTCAGGGTCAGACACCAGTGTTTCCTCGCATCTTTGGCCATGAAGCTGGAGGGTATGCTGCTTGCCTCTTTTATTTCGAACCACTTTTTCTTCCCTGCATAATGGCCTTATCTTTCCATCTTACCTTTATTTCAATTTTATTATTGATTTTTAAATAGTCTTAAAACCTGATCATTTTTAAAAGATATGGTGAACCTTAACCAAAGCTTTTCCATTTGTTAAATGTTTGCCGTTTCCAATATACTAATTAGAACTTAAATCTTCCAATATGAATAACATTGAGTGAGTAGTTGTAATGTTGTATCTTACATAGATTTCCTGAATTCCTCTTGAATGAAGGATCGTTGAGAGCGTTGGAGAGGGGGTGACTGATTTGGCTCCAGGAGATCATGTACTCCCTGTTTTCACAGGGGAATGTAAGGAATGTCGGCACTGCAAATCAGAGGAGAGCAACATGTGTGACCTTCTTAGGATAAACACTGACAGGGGTGTCATGCTTGCTGATGGGCAATCAAGATTCTCCATCAATGGGAAGCCTATTTACCATTTTGTAGGTACCTCCACGTTCAGTGAATACACAGTTATTCATGTCGGATGCCTCGCCAAGATCAACCCTGAAGCTCCCCTCGACAAAGTCTGCATTCTTAGCTGCGGAATTTCAACAGGTTCCTTATATCTCGCATAATTGCTTTCCTTAGTATGTCTTGCCATGACAGGTAGAAAGAAATATCCAACTGTTGAATTTCTCTGCAGGTCTCGGTGCCACTTTGAATGTCGCAAAACCAACCAAGGGATCAACCGTGGCAGTTTTTGGATTGGGCGCAGTTGGTCTTGCTGTGAGTTTCTCTTAGACTTGTTCCCTCTGTGAAAGTTGAACTTCTAGACTGTTGTTTTAAAGCTATGGCATGTCACATTATTAGGCTGCTGAGGGAGCAAGGTTAGCGGGGGCTTCAAGAATTATTGGTGTTGATTTAAACTCCAACAGATTCGAAGCAGGTGATTTGCATTAGATAGATCAGGTCTTATGAAGCTGACAATGAAGTCCATTTACTACGTATCATATTTGAGTGAAGGGGGAATTATATATTAGATAATACAATAATTCGTCTTTCAGATAACCTAGAAATGTTGATACGAATAATCTCTTTCATGTTGGTTTTTACAGCTAAAAAATTTGGTGTGACGGAATTTGTGAACCCAAAAGACCATGATAAACCAGTTCAGGAGGTACTTGCTGAGATGACCGATGGAGGAGTGGATCGGAGCGTTGAGTGTACCGGTCACATAGATGCAATGATCTCTGCCTTTGAATGTGTTCATGATGTAACTCCTATACCTGATTTATATCACACACGAGGGCTACATTTGACCCAATATTTGATATTCCTAGTCAGTTCTTACACCTGTCATTGCATGTTTGCAGGGCTGGGGTGTTGCTGTGCTTGTGGGTGTGCCTCACAAAGATGCAGTTTTCAAAACTCACCCAATGAACCTTTTGAATGAAAGGACCCTCAAGGGAACCTTCTTTGGAAATTACAAACCACGCTCAGACCTTCCTTCAGTCGTTGAGAAATACATGACTAAGGTAAGAGGATGGATTGCTTTTGCTGGCTAAAGTGACTGCAGTGATCAAGTATCATTTGCGGCTTTAAGCTCGGAACTTTAAGAAGCCAAAAGTAGGTTTCTTTTCAAATAATTACTTCGTATTTCTCTAATAATCTGATTTTTATCTATTAATGGCACAGGAGCTTGAACTGGAGAAGTTCATCACGCATGAAGTCCCATTCTCTGAAATCAACAAGGCCTTTGAGTACATGCTCAAGGGTGACAGTCTCCGGTGCATTATTCGCATGGAGGAGTAATGTGAAACTGCATTGCTGTCTTACGGGTGATAGTGTCCATCATAGGTGATGAATAAAGGAGGCAATTTCTGTTATGTCCATGACCATCCGTTACCGTTAGACGCTGCCATGTATGTGCACAAGAAGAGTTATGTTGGGTTAGCTTGTAAGACGCGTTTGTGGTTATTTGCTGCAGTTCAATGTCGACTCACCCGTTGTAAGAGTTGTAAAGAATTTCGTGTCTTAATGAATAAAAGTCAATTTTCGTGGTCTTTAATCTTGTGAATGACAAATAATACTAATAAATCTTGTGAATGCTTATGTGATAACAGGTCGGCGTTTTAGGATTATAGTAAAAAGAGTTATGTTCCATAAAATACTCATTTGGAGATAGCGAATCTAATACTATTTCTAGTCACTCCGTGATGCATGTACCAGATGTTAAATCGTGTCTGCGTCTTTATTTTCGGTGACTAGAGACTTATCCACTTCCCTATCTCTTTAGCTGGTAACCTTCATATGCTTCTTCTGGATGATGTCTCATGTCTGTTCACACGGAAACTGGAATTGATGTCGCTCTTTGTTTTCGTTATTTTTTTCGGATAAGATTGCTATTCACCTTACCCAGATAGGGATCGCTAATTGTCTCGGAATCCCGTTCATTCTGGAAGACGGTTCTCTAATTTTGATATAATATCCTTTAAAAAAATGATTTTCCCCTCAAGGTGTAAGTGCCACAGGGTGTATCAACCGAAGTTAATAAGTGTTAATGCGTTGGGTGTAAATGTAATGGTTGTGGCTTAAGAATAAAGTATTCCATCAGGCACAGGCAGTAGAGGCCAAACAAGCGTCGAAATTAGTCCGCAGCTAACTTTTAAAAATATTCATGAAGCATTTATACCGGTTGTCGTTAAGCGTATAAATGATAAGATAAACAATTTGTATGCCTGTGTGCTAGTAATTGGTGAAAGCAAAAGTGAAAGTTTTTTAAGGCTTTGATGTTATTGAACGAAGAAGACAAAATGAAAAATGCCCACCTAGTATCAGGCCCTTTAAAGTGCCATCAGATTTTTCATTTCATGCTTCTAATGATACTAGGCATTTATAACCTACAACAAAATTACTGTATGTACTACAGTTTTAAAATTTATTAAAGTTCATAATCCGACTACAAGTCAATGAATTTTGCTATTGCCAATTGACGATTCCCTAATCAAGTGGGCAACGGTGGATCTGTACAACCAACTGATCGATTTTTTATGTTTTACAGTGTAAGTCCTGCAGCATGACCAGATGGCCATCACGGTACAAATTCCTTGCGGAAATTTACCCACGTGACATACAGGCAGGTTCATTCCCGTGACAGATAAGGATGCCAATGGAGACGAAGATGAGTACTTTTATAGCAAAAAATGAAAAAATTCTCTTCTCTCGCTACTGCCAATTAAAGTCCCAATAATCAGTGTAAAATAAATTTAGAATTCTCATTTGTTTTAGTTAGCAACTTCTTATGTATAGAGAAACGTGTTTCTTTAAGAATTCGCATTCTGATGACATAGAGAACGTGAATTCTCAAAGCAATCCACTCAATCCCTACTAAATTAAACAAAGGACAAAACTTCACTAAGACACCAATTGATTAGAATTACTACGACCTACAATTTTTTTTTAAAAAAAAGTACCACTCTCTCAAGCGATTGCAATCACTGAACCACGCCTTGTTCATAGAGTAGAAGCATATAATAAAAAGATAAAAAATGGAAATGCAATTAATACAAAAAACAACTCAGTTCATTAGATCACATACAAAAAACAAAAAAAGTTCCACCAATAAAATCTAAGACAATTACAAAATTTTCATGGACATGCTTTCGTCGTCCACTTACCGGCAACAGCATAGAGTTTAAAGGACGGAGCGATTAGAAGGTGACGGGAAATGAGGCACCACTATGGCTGCGGTCTCAACCGCGGCTTCCTTCTCCTTCTCGTCCATCCCTTGGTAATCCTCGAGCAAATTCACCTTCAAGGCACGATCTTCTAACACCAAATTGATGAAAGGCAAGCAGCAGGAACAAACAGCACCCATCTTCGCCCCCTCGGTCTCTCCAACGACTTCTCGGACTCGGAGACACAAGACTCAACTACATGCTTTTCAGCAGAAGGAAGAAGATATACATATGTAGTACATGACATGGCAATCGACACTGAAGGAAGAATCACGGCAAATGCCATCTCCCAAGTCCTAAAACAGAGCAAGCTGCCAAATGCATTGTGAATGCGTTAAGGTTATTTGGGTAAAACAACATGGAGGGGATGTGGTCAAATTCTTCCGACTTGATCGGGAAGTAGTGTTGTAGCTTGGGGCGCAAGGACGATAAAAAGGTGACGGCCTAACGGGGAGACTTTGAGGCCGGCATCCTAACGAGTCCAAAATCATAGCTTCCAACTATTACTAATACTCTCATTCTTTTAATTTAGGGGGTTTAGACGTTAATTATAATTTTTTTAGTAATATGTCATTAGCTCCAAAGACAAAAATATCCCCAACCGCCCTCCTTCTCACTCCCAATATCCGACACTTCAACCATACTTCCCACGTTCTCTGTCTCCACCTGCTGGTTATCATCCGTCCTTGATCCTTCAATCATTTTTTTCCTCTATTTCTCTTAATCATTAAATTCATTTTCTTGATTCATTGTCTCCCAATCACTCCACAATTACTGTTTGAATACATTGATTCTTACTTGTTGCTACTCTGATGTCCAAAGCACCTGCCAAGTGCATTCCTGCATGGGCTTTACAGGAGAATTGGAACATCTATTAGTGTCTTTTTGTTGATTTCAAGACTACCCATCTCTTCATTTTGCTGCAATCGCTAACATCAGTTTGTGGTAGGATTTCCAAGCCTTTTGTTGGCCTTTTCCCCTATCCGATTCTTCATTTTGTGATATAAACCATGCAAGATAAGTTAATAGGCATGCTTCCCCTATCAATTTGTTGATACCCATTTGAGGAATCCTGCAGGTAAGTTGATTTCTATCACAATTTTGTTTGATCCTTCCAACCTGGCTCCACCATCCAACGCTTGAATGTATCCACATTGTCCACTAGGAATGCCCTCTCTACCTCATTCGCCACAATCTCCACAACCAACAACTAAACGAGGAAAAAGAGTAAATATTTACTCTCTTTGTTATATACAAAAAGAGTAAATTACTCTCTATATTATATACAAAGAGAGTAAATATTTACTATCAAAGGAGCACCCTTTACCCGCGGCCAAACCCGGACATGTAGGGTTGTCTGATCATCGGCTTTAGGGCGGTGACGGCATAAGAGTCTCCATCTTTTCTATCTTAGGCGGTGGGTCCGCCGGCTACGGAGATTTCAGGTCCAGTTCAGCAGTCGGAGGCAGGGGAACCAGCCGGCTACTCGGCAGCCTCTGCTGTAGGCTGAGGTATCTCCTCTAGAACCGGCGACACTGGCGTTGGTAGAGCTTCCTCCACAGCCAGTGGAGGCAGCAAATCTTTAGGAGGACCCAATGCGGACTTGGCCAAGGAAGTTGTTCCGGTGGGTGGCGGCAGCGCAGCGGTCATGGACGACCTCCACCTTGAGGGGGCCAGCGTCGAGGGCAGGTTGGGGTGCGACATCGACTTCATCGTCGAGGAGGAACTTGAGGGGCTTGTTCCATATGGGGTTAAGGTTGGAGCGGACAATGAAAGTGAGGCTGCACTGGCCGTTGAAGTCAAGGATGACGTAGGGGCTGAAGGTGTTGTGGTTGTACTTGGGGAGGAGGTTGCAGGCTTCGCAAACCTCGACAACCAGTTTTCTCATGGTCGTCATCGCCATTTAGTTGGTGAATGGAGGTGCGCAAGGGAAAGGTGGATATGAAAAGGAGATTGTGAAATGGAAGCAAGAAGAGTAATCGTCAGAAGGAGGGTAAATTTGTCCCGAAATTAAATTCACATGAACATCAAATGAATTTGATAGACTTTAAGTACCCTGTGTCAGATAAAGCCTAGTGACAAAACCAGATGCCAGTTTGTTCTTTAATTTATTGGACTAGGGTATGGGCTCGGGCCTATTTCAGTCCACATTATTTGTAGTCCAGGTGAGCCGGTATGGGTTATGGGGTCCAACGTTGGTGGGGCGGTTCGTGCTGACCCCACATGAGCCATCGTGACACAAGTTTGTATGAGACCCTCATTCATCACACATGCACACTAGGCATGTGACTAGGATGTGCATTAACATGTTGTGGGCCCGACTCGTAAATTATGTGTCGATGGTCGGACCCATGATTAGTGAGGGGTCGACCATGTCGCTGGTTTGGTCATGTGCAGGGGGTTCAGGCCCACGCAGGCTTTGAGAGACAAAGTCCGCACCTATTGTGTATGACCCTCTAATAATAAGCCAAAAATTTCAGCACGAAAGCTCATTCACATAAGCCTAATTAGAAGCCCATTAAGGAGGTGCTTAGTAGAGGGTATAAAAGAGAAAGAAGCTTAATTAATTTTTTTTAATCAATTTTAAGATTTTAAATTAATATAACTCTCTCCCAAACTCGGGTATACACATTATTAATACTATTACGCTCGAGCTCTACTAAATAAGATCCCACAAGAGTAGATAATTTTGAACTTTTAAAGTAGACCTTACCTATATAGTAAATTTTTTGAAGCTTATATCGATATAAGAGGTAGCCATTGAAAAATAATAAAATTTATAATTTAAAAATAGGGGTTAGGAGCCAAAATCAGTGTGATTCGGTAATTCTGGCTAATTCTAACTTGAAATAGCTTGAAATCAACTATTTAACAAATTTTTTAATTCCGCTTACCTTCTGTATATAAATACATAAATATGATTCTAATAATTAAAACTAAAATTAAGATAAAAATAATAAAATATTATAAAAATTCCCATCAAGTAATTTACGATAAGACTTATCGCAAAAGAGAGTAAGAAAACTCTTCCACTAGCCTCAATGCCGAGAACATTAAAATCGCACATGTCACTCTCCAACGAGCGCCTACGTCAATTTAAATTAGAAGCCTCGCACTTGAGAGTCTATGCAAAACAGGTTTCAGTGCCTTTGAAAGATTAAAAAAAAATATCTTTTCAAAATTTATCTAAAAAAATAAGAAATTAGAGGCACTGTCATTTCTTAGCGTGTCAGGATAAAACTAGAATTTTAATCAAACTCAGGTGGAAGTCGAGTGTGACAGCTTGGATTTTCGTCTTAGGGTCAACAAACAGATAAAGTAAGAAATAAATTTTAATTTTAATAAAGTCTATCGATTCAGTTTGTCTGAGAAGTCTTCACAACACCACAGCCTGATTGCAGTGCCGTCGATTTCTTTTAATTATGTCTTATTACTGAGTTCCTGTAACTCATGGAACCGTTGGTTGGACTGCCTTGAGCAGTTGGGCCATGTTGATTATTTTCTTTAAATTCAAACAATCACCAACTCACTGCTTTCCTCGTTTGAACATCGCCATTAACATAGAAGGTTTTTACCATCATATGGTGCTGTAAAAATTGTATACTTGTTACATATTGGAGTTCAGCAAACTAAAACAGTTAACATTTGCCAAAGGGTGAACCGCTACCTTGTGAGTCTTGTGGTCCTGACGAAGAAATAAGCCTTTGCTCTGCTCCTGCCTCAGAACTTTTGGCTGAGCATTTTCAAGCCCGGTGAATAGGTAGGAAAGCTCTGATGAGCGATTGAGATCAATTGGGTGGGCACTCGTCCGATGAGCGTCAGTCGTAGGGCTTTTGAAGAAATTCGAGGGTGAACCATTAAACAATATTTTCTCTGTTCTATATTAACAGTTATACTTAAAAATAATAATAATTTTTATTAAATAGTAAAATTCATATTTAAAAGAAAAAAAATTATAATACTTCTTTAAGTACTTAACTATTTAAATTAATAAAATAAACTTATTAATATAGAATAAATTTTCTTGTTACATAAACCTATTAATTTAATATAAAGAAAATAATAAGAAGGAGGTAGAAGTGACACATTTTTAGTCGTGGTCCTCGCGTTACTTTTAACAGATCACGATTAGTTGTTTATTTACGGTGATATAGATTATAGTAGCTCTTTTTTATTAATAATATGGTAAAGCCTAAGCGGATCCGTGGCGCAATGGTAGCGCGTCTGACTCCAGATCAGAAGGTTGCGTGTTCGATTCACGTCGGGTTCAATACCCCTTTGACAATTTTTCTGCTTGCCGGCTCACCCACCGAGAGAGCCAAAGATAAGAATTCCGTGACGATTGTTTTCGCCTTGCTTGCCGCTGAACTCGAACTAAATTACCGATTTGCAACATTCACTTCATACTGAAAAAGAGCAACCAAGGCATAAAGTATTCGTTATTTAGTGGAACATAAATGCGTGTGGAGCCAACAATACGTCAACTGATTTGCTTTTTGTTTGTGTGCATATTACATTTGCATACAAAAAATAAGCTATCTACACCATAATACCTCTATATATAAATAATTAAAAAAATATTAGGGAAAAAATAAATAAAAATAATATAATTTTGAGCACTACAATTTATAGAAAAGTAAAATAACATTCATAGTGAAATAAAAGTAAGACTAATTGTAGTAGAATTAGAAAATAAACTAATCTAAAAAAGTAAAAGAGGTAATTTAATTAGGATAATAATCTAATTATGAATGTATCATTTTTATCACGCTTTGCATCGTCTTGTACTCAAGGCTACTAATCAGGATATTGCTGAAAGAACTCATCCTCCTACATCTAAGTAGCATCGTTTAAAGAACGGTGTAACCAAGTCACAAGAACATATGGAACAACACGTCCATTATGAGAAACAGTCGTTCGACAGTAGAATAGATAAAGGATCACCATCGAACTTTTAAAGATGAGAAACATAAAACACCGGGTGAATCTGTGCATTTGGGGGTCAACTGGAGACGATAAGCAACCTTGCCAATATGCTTGAGAATCAGAGAAGGACCATAAAAACGGTGAACCAATTTCTCGTTAAATGGTTTATAAATAAGGATGTCACTCGGGTCGGATATATGGTCAAACCCAACCCGACCCAAATGGGTTCGGGTTTTCGAATTCAACCTGAATAGTTATTCGAGTCAGACTCGGGTTTACCATTTCTTAAAGGGTATCGGGTTTAGCAAAACCCAACCCGAATAAGGTTATAAATATAATTTTTTATATTTTTCTTTGTATTTTAATAAAACTCGACCCAACCCATGGGTTTGGGTTTCCAAATTCAACCCGAATAGCTATTCGGGTTGGATTTGGGTTTACCATTTTTTAAATGGTATCGGGTTCGGCAAAACCCGACCCGGTGGCATCCCTATTTATAAACTAAAGTCTGTCAATAAGGTTGGTGATGAAGATAAACAAAATCACTAACTTCAAACTCACGATTTACATGACGTATAATGTCCCTGAATTTTCTACGATTTTCTGTGATTTTCGTGCTATTTTCCTGGTTTTTTCAGCAGGAAAATGTGATGCTCTGGCGTATTCGTATTTATGTATTTCCCTCATATTTATACCCATTGAGTCGGGTGTAGGGCTTAGTCCCAGGCCGCGGGCCACGCTGCGTGCTTACGGCACAAATTTTGGAGGTACAACGCGTGTACAGTAAGTAAATGCGTATTAGGGACATAGATGTAAAAATAAAAAAAGATTAAGTATAAGATATTGAATCATCCATCGGATTCCACAGAACCGATATCCAGTAAAATTTTCACGTCCAGAGAGATGGAGTTAAAACCCGAGGGTGATTCTGGTTGCTCCATTCTCCCTCCTCCGTCATCGGATTCCGGTGATTCTTGTCAGGATTCTCCTTGCCTCACCACCACGAGTCGGTAGGTACCAGCTATGACCGCCATTGTGACCTCTTTGCTCCTCACGTGGTACCGAACCTTTTTTCAGGTTTTTTTCTCCTCTAAATCCCGGTTTTGAGCCATGGGGGTGCGATTTTGACATCGTTTGCGGCCGCCCTCAACTAGACTTATGTTTATTTGGCCGCTAGGAATCCATAGGCGTTGGCTAGAGCTACCGCCGTGTTTTTTGCGCTCCGCTGTGAGCTGCCGGTCTTTTGGTCGAGTTTTATCACTATTTTTATCTCACTGTCTGTGGGATTTTTTTTGGACACCGGTGTGTTTTCGGTCGTCTTTCGGCCCCCGGTAGGACTCCGTCCAGCCTACCTTGACCCAGTGTTGGTAGGGGGTTACCGTTCCTGACCCTGCTTCACCGTATTGCCTTGCTCCGCCCGATTAGACGCTTTGGGTGCGTCTCAGGTCTTGGCCATCAGCGAGCCGTGGGCCATTTGGCCATCGTGGGCTCTGCCCCGGCTCGGCGACAGTGAGGGCCAGCCCTACTTGGCCCGATTATACACTTCGCTTGGAATGGGCCGCTTGCCCTGCCCTATACCGTGCGAGATGGACAATTGTCTGCACTACGTGTGTTTGTTGTGGGTGACGATAGGCGATGTCGCCACTTCGATTGACCACTACATCTTGGCCTTAGCTCTACCGCCCTTATGTGGGCCTTGGGCCGCCACCGTCTGACACATCTCCCCCTAAAGTGGCACTTTTTGGCCCCGTGTGCGTGTGGCCACGCATGCATTTCTAGGTTTAGGCGCCATATATTGTGCCGCCTGTCTGGTGGATGGCTCCATCACCATTTGAGTTGACCATTAGAGTCCTCCTCCACCTCTCCACTGTCCTTGAGAGTCGCCCCATGCCCTCCGCCCTTATGTAGGCCCTTGTTGACGCGAAATCGCTGCCGTTGGGTGCTATCCACGACTGATTTTGACGTCTTGCGGCCGACCGAGTACTTCTCAGCCGTCGGCCGACCGTCAATGAGTACACCTTCGATTTTTGGTCGCACCGCCACTTATGTTGACATGACATTTCTCCCGGCCGCCCCTAGTGTGTTGCCGTGGATCGCGAATTTTGCCGCATCGACTTCTGACACCTCGTTTGGCCGTGATTGTTTCCGGCACTTCCTAAATCCTTAGGACGACAACTCTCTCAGCTAAGCAATGCTGGCCACTAACTCCGCCACCGACGTCGCCACCGTCATGTGCTCACCATCAAACGTCATGATTACGAGGTAGGGGAGCTTTGAACTCGTAATTTCATGATAACATGCTTTGAATAAATAGCAGCATGTTAGGACTTTATGATTGAATGCTATGGATGTTAATCAGATCCGTTTGCATGATGTAAAAGGATAAATTATGTCATGCTGAAATGCTATGACGTGCATATGGGCTGTAAGCATATTTGAAGTATGTATGGAATGTGTGTGTGCTAGTGATGGCTAGCGTGTATGTATGTGCTAGTGATGGCTAGCGTGTATGTTTGAAGTATGTATGTATGTGCCAGTGGTGGCTAGCGTGTTTGTTGGTAAGCTTCGTATATTGTTTGAGTATGCTAGTGATGGCTAACATGTACGTTTGTAAGCTATGTATGCGGATTATGCATGTGCTAGTGATGGCTAGCGTGTACGTTTGTAAGCTATGTATGCGGTTTATGCATGTGCTAGTGATGGCTAGCGTGTACGTTTGTAAGTTGCGTATGTATGATAGGATGTGTATGTTATATGTATGTGTGATAGACATACGTATGTATGATGGCTATTTGCCTATGCTATGGTTATGTGTAAGTGTATGTGGGCAGAAGTGTGGGCGATGGACAGTAAGAGGTGACAGAGGTTTCGTCTGGATTTGGATATGGATGTGTAAGCGTATAACGGATGACAGAAGATATGAATATGACGGGCAAGGATTAGAGTGGCTTGGCTTGGCTTGGCCTAGAGCGTATGTTGGGGGACTGTCAGACAGTAAGAGTATGCATAATTGTACAAGCATAACGTACAAATTATGAAGTGAAAAGTAAGCTTAATAAGTGAAGTATAAGTAAAAGGGTGACAATTGGGTTTGGCTCTGAGGAGCTTAATTTGATTATGTTAGTGTAAGATGATTTGGCCATAAGGGGATGACGGAGTATGTAAGACTGTAAGATTTTGATGTACGGTGAGTTTTGGTCATGATATGGATGAGTTAAGTGAAGTCTGCTGCCCTGACGAACTAGGGTTTCGGATCGGGCTCAGCTTTGGTTTGATCAGTGGAGCACGGTACGTTTGAGTGCTTGTGTGGCATGATTGTACTACATAAATTTACTTAATTCAAACTTGAACTATAAGCACAGCTAATGTTAGCGTTGTGAGTTTGAGACCTGAGGGTTCGACGGATTAAGTTCCGTGTTTGAGCTAGCCGATAATGAGTCGGCTGAGCATTTATCATGTCTTGCCATGGTGTTTATCCTGCGGGATGTTGTCTGTGTGTTGTGTAGAGCACCAGACGTCTGATGCTTTGTTGAGAATGATGTATATTTTCGATTTGGTATGTGAGCTGTATAAGCCCAGACGTTTGATGCTCTGTTGAGTGCGATGTATATTTTTGATTTGGTCTGTGAGCTGTATAAGCCCAGACGTTTGATGCTCTGTTGAGAGCGATGTATATGTTTTCGATTTGGTCTGTGTGCTGTATGAAGCCTAGACGTTTGATGCTCTATTGAGAGCTCTGTATGATTTCTGCCTAAGAGTGGCATAGTTGATTCTGCCCAATAGTGGCATTGGCACTATAAGACCTATTATGGTGGGCAATTCTCTGGTACTATAAGACCCATTATGGTGGGCAATTCTCTGGCACTATAAGACCCATTATGGTGGACAACTATATGACCCCTTATGTGTGGGTGTTTATGTTTGCGTGCTCAGGTAAGTAGTATCATGGACCTACTCTTACCTGTTTGATCCCGTGCCCCATGAGCACTGGTGTGCCTTGCCTTTAGAAAAGTCCATGGCGTTTAATCACTCCCCGGAGGTTAAGGTGATGCCCCAGTGACATTCTTTTCCTTTTCGACGCTGGAGCTTATTAGTTGTAATGAGATTTAGTGGTCGATAGTATGAGCACGACTGTAAGAGTATGAGTATGTGTATGACTGTATGAGTATGAGCACAACTGTAAGAGTATGAGTACGATTGTAAGAGTAAGACTATGAGTACGACTGTAAGATTATGATTATGAGCAAGACTGTAAGCGTAAGTTTCTGAGTAAGACTGTACGAGTAAGGTCGTACGAGTAAGTGTAAAATGTACGAGTAAGGTCGTACGAGTAAGTATGTGATTATACGAGTAAGGTCGTACAAGTATGTGTAAGTTGTGTGAGTAAGCGTACGAGGGTACGAGTAAGTTTATAAGACCCTTAATAAGGGTGTTTGTGTAAGATTAGTTTGATAATATGATTTTGAGCACAATGGTGCATCTGGTATGATTTTGGCACGTTGGTGCATTTGGTATGACTATATGCGTATGAGCATGATATGTATATGCTTGAGTGCTTCATGTTTGAGTTGCATGAAAGCGTCTATGTATGGATTTACTGAGTTCACTATTTAGAACTCCCCTACTGGGTATTTTCTACTGAGTATGAAAATACTTATTACCCTACTTTTTTAGCCCCGTTGTTCGGGGGGCTTTTGCAGGTTTTGATGGAGAGCTCCTGGAGATGGACGCTCATTTCAGCGGTGGAATTATTCCCATTGACTCAGGTATATGCTTGACTCACTGGGAGTTTATTTGTGTCACGATCTCATGTATTGAGTGAGATGAGAATTAAGATGTTTATTCTTTCTAGACTTTAGTTTGGATTAGACTGTGGACTGTTATGGGACTTACACTCAGGGATGCCTGGGAGGGATTTGTATTTAAAGTCTATGATCATAATAATTTATTTGTACGGTTGTTTTCGAGTAGCGCCTGAGGATATTTGCTTTGGCCGTACGATGGTTAATCGAATGAGAAAAACTTTGGATGAGAAAAACTGATGTGTTATGTTTTAAATTATTGAACTGTTTTATCAGGTTTCATATTCGTCATTTTCTCCGATTTATAGCAGTTATATTGCAAAAAAAATTTGTGAATTTTGACAAAAATGTATGAAAAATCTCGGGCGTTACATGACGTTTATCATAAACTTGGCATATATGGTTCTGTGAAGTTATCAGGTTAAGACAAAGCTGGCGCAAAACCTCATCATGAGATTGAAGAGTAGTATCTACGATATCAACAAAAGCACAAAGTGGTACATAATAGAACAATGTAAGAGGTGGCGGCTATAGACAAGTTGAAAGAGAGTGTAATTTGCGGTGTTATGGAAATTGGTGTTATAAAACCATTCCGCCCAAGCAAGGAATAATAACCATGTTTGGGGCGATCACCTGAAAATTATAGTAAATATTGCTCGAGACATCGATTTACTACTTCAAATTGCTCATCTGTATGAAGATGATACACGTAACTCATGTTAAAGGAAGTGTCTTGGAGATAGAAAAACTCCTGTCAGAGTGCAGATAAGAATAACTTATCATGATCACAAATAATAGTTTTAGGCATCCCACAAAGATGAGTAATATTGCACATGAAACCTCAATAATTGTTGTAGCAATATAAGGGTGTGAGAGAGTACCAAAAAATATACATATTGTAGAGCCTATCCACCACAATGAAGACAATGGATTTGCTATAAACCTTAGGTAATCCCTCAATGAAATCCATGCTAATATCCTCCAAGATTCACTCTAGAATCGAAAGTGGCCGAAGAAAATGAGATGGACTAGTAGAATCATTCTTAGCTCACTGATAAATGTCACATTGGGCTACAAATTGCTAGACGGTCCATTTAAGATCACATCGAGCAAAGCTGTGAGAGATTATTTTATATGTTCGAAATATCTTCATAGTTTAAAGTTTTAAAATCGGGTTTGATGTGGAATCCAAAATTATTCTAAGTTTTTTTATTACTAACCATAATTTACATTTGGTAGTAAATTTTTAAAATTGATTCTAAAAATTTATACTTTTATTTTAAAAAAATAAATTTTCGTCTAAAATACCTCCCAAACCGTGAAGCGAAGATCGTTTAAAAGAATGACCTCCATCCTCAACCACGTTTATCAGGTAAGCCTAATAAGTAGCAATGACTCGACATGAAGTGCACCACAAGAGAGCGCACGCAATATTGTATGCAAATAAACATAACGAGGGGCACAACAGGTAGTAAATGCTGTTAAACAGAGAGAGGAAAAGACGAGTAACACATGTATGACACCCGCACTGGAATCATGCGTATGTATTGTACAAGAAAGTGCATGCAATATTGCCTTCAAACAGACATACCAGGGGGCCACCGAGAGGACAGGCAGTAAATGCTGTTAGATAGAGAGAGTAAAAGACGAGGAACACATGTATGACACCCACACAGGAATCATGCGTATGTATTGACCAATCATGTCATTTTCCTTCTCCCTTCCCCTGCATAAAGGCCATAAACTTTGATTTGTCTTGAGTCTCCACTGCACCCACCAGATGCCTTCTCCTTCTACAATATGCCGGTCTCAGCATTTATTGTACAGACCAGCTTCTGCATAATTGCAGTACTCGTTTTAAGTTCTGTGGGTGTTTCACTTGGGCAGCTAATAGTCGGCTTTTACTCTTCAACCTGCCCTAACGTAGATTCCATTGTCCGCTCCGTGGTTAGACAAGCTGCTCAAGAAGACCCCACCATTCCTGCAGCACTGCTGAGGCTCCATTACCATGATTGTTTTGTCCAGGTTTTTTGTTACTTCTTGCTCAAATAGAAGCTTTTCAAATCCCCACTTATTAATTTCTTCTTGAGCATACACTTACAGAATTAGGTCGGCCTCTCAATATTAATGATTCAATTTTATCTCCTTCTGATGCCACATAGGGATGTGAAGGCTCGGTCCTCATTGACGGTCCCAATGCTGAGAAAAATGCTTTCAATCACGCCGGTTTGCGTGGCTTCGATATGATAGAAAGAGCCAAAGCCCAAGTTGAAGCTGAATGCCCCGGTGTTGTATCCTGTGCAGACATTGTTGCGCTATCCGCCCGAGATTCCGTCGTTTTGGTACGAAGAATTCCATAACTTTGAAGCCAGAATTGTAATGTAAATTGCTGCATTGATTGAACAAGGAAATATAATCATGTTATGTCCTCATTAATCTTAATTTTTTCTGTTTCATATCAGTATGCTGGTGTTATTTTGTAGAGTAATGGGCCTGACTACCAGGTTCCTACTGGAAGAAGAGATGGTCTGGTCTCTGATGCATCGGATGCTGATAACATGCCTAAAATCGACGATCCCGTGCAACAGTTGGCAGCAAAGTTCTTAAAGAAGGGCCTCACGGAAAAAGATCTAGTAGTTCTTAGTGGTAATTATACACTCTCCACATTATTCAAATTCAGGCCACTAGTTTTACTTGTGGAAAATCTGAGATATTGTTTGATCATTTATATCGATTAGAATTAATAGAAACACAGTTTAAATTGATAATGTAAGTAAATAACCTGGATCTGGCGTTTTATTGTTCGGTGGGCATTTCAGCTGCACATACCATAGGGACAACTGCATGCTTCTTCTTAGAGGAACGACTCTACAACTTCTCAGCTGGTGGCGGGTCCGATCCTTCCATAAACTCCAAGTTCTTGCCCGAGCTTATGTCCATATGCCCGCCGAACGGCGACGTTAATGTGCGCCTACCGCTTGATCAGGGGAGCCAATTTGCATTCGACGACAACATCCTACGCAACATTAGAGACGGGTTTAGCGTTATAGAATCAGATGCTAAGCTTTATCAACACGCCTCCACCAAGCTTGTCATCGATTCCTACTTTGGCTTGTTGAATGGGGTATTCGGACCCTTTTTCCAGTCGGACTTCGTGGACGCCATGGTGCGAATGGGACAGATCGGCGTCGAGACGGGCTCCCGGGGCGAGATAAGGCGGGTCTGCTCCGCTTTCAACTGAAACTCCTTGGGCGTGTGGTGACTCTGGTCACATTAGGCGTTGGTTCATGTAAACTATGTGCATTTGGTAATTTATTTGATAAAATTACTTTTTGTTTGATAAAATTTTACACTAAATTTTGATTGGACTGATAAAATTTGATCCCCTTACTGAGAAGTGAGGCCAACTTTTCTCTATTCATTTAATATATTGTAACTAATATTTTATTAGACAAAAAATGGTATAGGGTTATCAACATTTGGTTTTGCTTATTATGTTTGAAGCTTTGATATCATAAAATAATATAAGTCCCATTAACCTGCACTAGACACATGTCAATCGCGCGATGTCAATCACACAACCACGATAGCAGGGGGTCAAAAAACCTATCTGCCCCCGAGTTGGCAGATGCTACAATAATATAGGTCTCGTTAAGGTGCATTATGCACATATGCACCTGATGCACGTTGGCCATGTGATCTCGATCGCGTGACCATGGTAGTAGGGGCTAGAAAACTCATATGTCTACCTGAGCAAGTAGATTGTCATCAGCCGGCTAAGAAGCGCATGTACTTCTATCAAATTCTAAATATTTAACCCATGTTTAAATATACTATTAATCCCTATTTAACCCATTATAATGATGTAGATCGATGTCTACACTAGCTAAATTAAAGATCAAAAGATAAGAAAAATAAATAAAAATAACTTAACGATAAAATTAAAATAAACTAACTTGAGTTTGATTGGATTAATCAAATAGGACATAACCCCTACATATTTACAGGCAATTAAAAATCTTAATTCTATTGCTAATAGAATTTTTAATTAGAATAGGCTTTTAAAATTAACCTAAGCCCAATAAGAATAACATCCTAATCACTCTAAAATATCTTTTAATAATAACTAAATCATATTATTTAAACTTTGAAGGTGGACCCGACTCCTAGGGCGGGTCATAACATTTCACCTCACTTCCTCTCCACCTCATCCTCGAGGTGGTCATTGACGATTGTAACACCGGTAAAAATATGCGCTTAGACCCACCAATGCTCCACTGGGTATGAACCAATAACCATGCGTGGGACAACAAAAAGGCCTCATGAAGCAGTCTCTAAGAGTTGTAATAGGCATGGAGACACACGGAAAGCAACTTCATGTAGTCCGACGATGGCTACAAGTGGGGTCACCACGTCTGAGAAAAAGCTGTTGGACCCACAACAAACTTGGAACTGGATCAAAGCTTGTTGTGCATGATATGTTCCATGTAAGAAATAGCATGGGAAAGCTCGAGAAACTTAACATCCATAAAGTTGTGCCCCAAAGAAGCTTGTGTAAGAGACCGGATGAGAATAGGGAAAAACTTCATTGATGTAGCAGGAAATAGAAACCGGCACATCGGCGGAAGAAGGAATGGCAGAAGAAAATCTCGCGTAGTTGAGTTTGGATCAAACATGTTAACAGGAAGACTCCTGCAATAACAGAATGCTAGAGTCGTAAGCCTCCACGGGTTGCAATATCATAAATGTCTCCAACAGAGCCCGGAGGGAAAGGGGAATTAGAATAGATTTCTAATATTAACCTAAGCCCAATAAGAATAACATCATAATCACTCTAAAATATCTTTTAATAATAACTAAATCTTAATTTAATTAAACTTTGAAGGTGGACCCAACCCCTACGGCGGGTCATAACACATAATCCCCCAAACATCAAAGATATTAGAATCTTAATTCCTATTTTTAAAATTCTGTTGATTTTAAATTTATAATATTATATCTTGCACTCTTGAACTCGGATTCAAGTATTCTTAGTATTATAGAAAGTTCTCAATGAGCTCTATTAAATGTGTTCCTACGTAACTATATTTTCTCTAAGTTTTTTGTAGGCCCCACATATATAGTACACTTATCAATTATAATTTTTTATATATAATATACATATTCAAACTTGCGTATATTTAATGGTCTTGAAAAAATTCAGAAGAGCACTAAGAAATGAGACTCGCTACCAAATTGGTCTTAAATATGAATAACATGCTCCACAATACAAAGTCCTTCAATAAACATAATATTTAGCTTATGTGATTTAGATTCACAGTTGATTACTACGATTGTACATGAGTAGAGTTTATGTATATAACTAATGATTATTGCGATCCTCAAAGCAATACATTGTAACAATAGCATGCAAGAGAGGTATTTGTTCAATATATATTTAATTTTAACTTATCTAATGATAAATACCGCCAAAGCCTAAAACTGCATAATACGTGTGCATTCTTGCTAGTCAACTTTAGATTTATTTTATTAACATTTATATAAATAAAAATGTCAAAATCGTCATTGGCATATAATTTTCCATGTTCTCTCAAATCCACATAAGTTACACCGGCAAGGGTAAAATAAATATGATGAGTAAAATATAATTTAAAGTAAAAATAAAGGGTAATTGAATTATTTTCCCTTGTCTAAGTCCTTCATATGGACCTAAGGAGTGACAACACTAATGAAGCTTCAAGAGCGAATTTAAATTCTTTCATTTGAGACTCGTCAAGATATGCATTTGGCCTTTGTTTGCAAAGAATTCCATTTAATAGTCATTGCTTGCTAACTGGCCAACCATTTTAAGTGACTGTTTGGGTATTGTATTTTTTTAGAAACAGAAGTAAATTTTTTTAGAATAAATTCCAAAAATTCATTATGGAATGTAAATTACAGTTGGTAATGAAACTTTTTAAAATAAATTCAGATATCACGTCAAATCTAATTTTAAAACTTTAAACTAATATAACTTTCTCTCCCAAACTTAAATGTGGACATTCTTAGTACTATTATGCTCTTAAATTTGAACTTTATCAAACAAGATCCTACAAAGGTAGGTAATTTTGAACTTTTAAAGTGGGCCCCACATATATGGTACATTTTTCGAGTCTCAAATTGATATGAGAGGTAGCCGTTAAAAAATAACGAAATTTGTAATTTCAAAATAGGGGCTAGGAGCTGGAATCGATGGAATCACCTCATGAGGTGATTCGGTAATTTCAGCCAATTCCAACTCGAAATGGCTTGGAATCAACTTTCAGGTAGAATTAAAAAATTTCGCTCAGCTTCTACATAGAAACATGATTTTGATAATTTCAGCCAAAATTGAGATAAAATTAACAGAATCTTACAAAAATTCTATACACAAACAACCAAGTGTTTAGAGGTTCATGTAATAAGCAACTGCAAGAAACGCTAGTCATAAAGTACTACTTCACGGGGGGCAAATAAGCTGGTCGTATTAACCAAGTTTTGTCCAATAGAATTCCTCGGCTTTCTTCTAGTAAAAAAATTTCATAAATCCATATTAACACTTCAACCAGTGCTCGAAATTTGTGATCCCACTTATGAGAACCCTTGCATTGATAACTTTTTGTAACAACAAGAAAAAAATTGAGAAACACAAATTTACACTAACGACATGCCATGTATTCCGGATGAAATAAGAGTGTTCATTTTCATACTAATGATGATTTACAACGAGATATGGTATAGCAATCACAATTTTAAGAAAGGCAGCTGATCTTGACTAAAAATTTAAAAAGGTGGGCTCATCAAGTCCGTGCAGCACGGACCATGGACCATGCTGAATACGTTCTATTTCCACCTCAATAAGGATAGTGAAATTCATATACTGAATTACCCAACAAAATTTACACTTGGGTTTTAATTGGATAAAATATGTGTGCCCCACATAAAGTTCACTTGGGCCTACTTATTTTGTCCAATTAAAACCTAAGTATAAGTGTTGTTGGGTAAATGTGGTGTGTTAATATTGTTCTCCCATGAATAAGAAGAAAAAAATTTAAAAAACAAAAAATAGTAGTATTGTACAAATCCTGTTTGCTAGAATTTCAACTTGATTTCCATCAAACCGCAACATATTTTCTATTGCAACAAGGAGGACAGGATTTAGCTAAAAGACTAAGATACCCCATAGAAACCAACCCATCTAATTTCCAATCTTGTGTTCGTAGTAAACATATTTTCTTGACCAACTCTATGATTGGAACCCTTGACCAACTTATATAGGGTTCCAAACATGGTACACAAGAGGGTAATTGTACATATATAACGAGTTGATTTATGTACCGTATTTAAAAACCTATGTGGGATAGTCACATGGCTTAGTTTGGCCACGGAGCATGGAAAATGCGTCCTCTCCAAAACACTACCTCACCCTATTTTTGTCACTTTTACGATGTCTACCATCATTCCTGTAAGCAGTCCCTAGCCCTCTTTATTTCCATAAGTACTCCTGGTACATATTATGTATGTGTAGGAACTGAGTTCCTTTCTCATTTGGGATTAGGGCTAAAACTGGACCAGCTAGGGCAGGTTGGAGTTGGGCACTGACCCAACTATTACCCTAGGTGGGCTTCCAAAAATTCGATCCTAGTCCATCTCTCTCTCTCTCTCTCTCTCTCTCTCTCTCTATATATATATATATATATATATATATATATATATATATATATATACACACACACACACACACCTTTCTAACACGTTTTTGTAGTAGCCATCAACGAAGACCTTAAAGGTATAGGGTTGCATTTCTTCCAGTCTGAGAGAAGGATAACAAAACATACCTTCAACATTTGTTTACTTAAGATCAGCCCACTTAGCTTTTGATAATTCACATACAAATGCAAAACATATTAAACATCATTTCTTTGATGGCCAACATGCGATTATACATGCTTAATTCCAAATTTCTGTAACTGCTTCTCTCTGATTACTCGTAGCCCTACCCTCCTCAGCAATCAGTGACACTTGTTTACAATTTTTCTCTTCCGAAAATTGTCTTTCATTGAGCTTTATCGTTTATCTCTTTGGTTGCATGTTCCTAACCTGCTCCCTATTATGACTGTTATGCTTTTCACATAGAGCTGAGTCTAGTGTGTGATTTGTCTTTCCGAATAAGAGAGGATGGGTAATAAATACAATAAAATATGACATATTTTCATTCTAATCACCACACCCAAAAAAATAATAGAAAAAAAATTAAACTACATAGAAATTAACCACACCTTTAAGATACCATCATCTGTTATTCCAAAATAGATGTCTACTACAAAATAAAATATATATGATAATGCTCCAAACATCTTATTCATGTCCAAATTTATATTTAAACACCTCTGGTTCAACATAATATGCACTAAACAAATATCATATCAATAGCATAAATAAGTCCAATAGACCAATAACATAATCATAATTTTTTAATTATTTATAATTGGGTAAAAGTTAGGTCAGCTGGGTTGTACAGGTCGATCGGGTTCAACCCGACACTAAATCCAAAATAGATCAAGAGCCTGAACCCGCACCCTAACCCAACCTGTAATTAGGTCGGGTTGGGTAAATGAATTGGGTTAGATTTCCCAGCCCTACATAAAAGTCAGCATTATGAATCCCCCGGAGGCTGGAGCCACAAAAAAGGAGCTAATTTGGGCTAAATACGAGGTCATTCTCAACTTGACTAAATAGGGGGACATAGTTGCTCCATGTATGTGTGAAACATAAACGATAATGATATTTCCATAACAAAATGCCCACAAAATTATGTGGTTTTGATGTGAAAGACATAAAGGATGCTCTGACAGTGGGCCAAACAAAGGTGGACAAAGAGTTTTCCAACTTGGAGATGCTTACAGAAGCACAATCTTTCAGCTTGCAATGGCCATGAGGCAGGCAGTAGGGAGGCAGTTTTTCTACAATTTTCTTACATTTTTCATTTTTTTATCTATGGTATGCAATTGTTTACAAACTTTAAGTAGTCAGTTAACTTCTTTGAACCTTATCTTGTTCTTCAATTGTTCTGTAATGAAGAGATAAAATTTTAGCAATTATCTTTAATTAAGGGATTTAATTGATAAAATTTAATTATTTATACATAGAGTCCCATTTATGTAAACCCGGGCTTACATGCGCCTATGTGAGCCCGGGCTATATGGGCCATCGGATTTACATCCAACGGCCCATAATGCTTACAGGGCATTTAAACATGTAAATATTATGGTTCCAACGGGCTTTAGAGCCCGGGCTCACGCGAGCGTGATCCCCAAGTTCCTATTAACTTTTTTCATATAATAGATAGATAGGAAAGACTAAAGAGTACTGAATTCACAGAAAAAGTTGAAAAAGGAGGCATACCGGAAAATCGACGGAATGTCTCGGCTGTAACTTCATTTCCCTGATCGTAGTCCCAGGACAAAAGATACACCTATGATGCGACCTGCGGGCCTTGAAAAAGCTGGCCAATCTGAGCTTCATCTATCCTTCAAAAAGCTTTCAGTGGCTTCAAATTTGCCAACAAGCATTAAGCATAAGCTTAGATTGAGCGCATGGATAGATCAGAGGGAGCAGGGTAAAGGAACACTCTTTTCTCTAGTTTGGTGTAAGACCTCCCCACCACAAACTCGTTGCAGACGCTTTGCTTCTTAGTTCAGACTTCCCTCTTGCCACAAAAAATTCCCGACGAGTGACATAGAAGGAAAAAGAAAATCCAACTCATGGATTTTTTTTTTTCGCAGTTCAGAGTCACCCTTTATTTGCCAATGGCTTTAGCGGAACTCTGTATTTTTTCCCACTCTCATTTGAGGTCCGGTCCTTACTTCCTGCTTTCAGCATAGCTTGAGGCTTTAACCGCCCCTTAGGCTCATATTTTGAAGAATATGAGCGCCACCCTCTACACAAACTGCTGTGCTCCTTCCTTGAAGAATTCTTCCCGTATTCCATTTTACAAGTCCCACAAGTCTTTTCGTACAGTCCGCGGCCAAGTGGACGTCGAAACCCGGTTACCAATCGGTTCTAGCGGAGAAGGTAGAGCTTCCCCAAGCGCAAGCAGAACGAGTGTCGCGTTCGATGAAGTCTCCGACAAACTCTTAACGGCTATGACGAGAAGGTCGGTGATGGTTTTGGGGGTGGGTTCCCTTCTGGCTTTTCCAAGTGAAGGGTTGGCAGTGAAACAAGGCCTTCTGGCTGGGAGAATTCCTGGGTTATCTGAGCCAGATGAAAGAGGTTGTTTTTTTTAATGAAATCAGCGTTTTTTCTTTTCCTTGGTTTGTTCTTACTTCACTTTCTTCCTAGGTTCAAGGTTATTGATTGAATCTCAATTTAATGATTTTTACAGTTGCATAAAAACTACATATAGGCCAGGCTGTAAATCACATTCGTTACTATGACTAGTAAGGAGTGAGGACCTTCTCAATATATGTTATTTGTTAAATCGAAATTGTTTCATAGTTACATTTACAAAAATTGAGACCCTCCTTGTATACTTCAGAAAAGATGTCATTCTTTTTCCGGCATATCACCTTGGTGTCTATCTTTTTCATTTCTCTTATCCGCAATGTCCCCCTTGGTGAAGGAAATGCTATGGCATCAAATTATTTTAATATCTTTCCATTATCTAAATTAAGTTCAAAATTCAATGTGAGAACTTTGGACGTTATGTATTAGCTTTTTAAAGAAGATAAAATGTGGAAAAACAATCTCAAAATGCCATCTATAATTGAATTTTAGTATTTGTCTTTCTTCATGTGAAGCCAAGATGTTCTCCATGCCATCATGGGGAGCAACTTTTCGCTACATATGTACACACAATCTTTTGAAGAAGAAAAAAGACATAGGAGCCTACGAAAAATCCGTTGGAGTTGTATCATAGTCATCAGCTTCAACTATTGTTTGCAATTACATGGTTTAGTAATGGTAGTTCTTTCTTTTTTTTTTTCTCGTAAAGGAATAGTCTTTCATGACAAGTGAAAATGATCAGACAGGTTGGAGAACATACCAAAGACCGGATGAGAAATCTGGAGGGCATGGTGTGGGATGGAGCCCAATCATACCCTACAAATTTGCAGTTCCTGAAGACTGGGAAGAGGTATTTGTTTTTGTTCATGTCAACTAGACTTTACTGGTATTATAAGAATGATTTAAAAGGTAATGTTGCAAATTCATGTTCAATTTGTTAGGTTCCAGTGTCGATTGCTGATCTTGGAGGGACTGAAATTGACTTGAGATTTGCAAGTTCCAAGGAAGGAAGGATATTTGTTATTGTTGCTCCTGTCCTCAGATTTGCAGGTATTAGAGTGGTTGTGACATAATAAGCATTGTTTCCTTTCTTGTGAGTTTTATATAACCTTTGAGATTTTGACAAAAAATATTAATTAGAGCACTTGATATAATAAGTACTCAATAAAGTTTTGCAACACTTACAGAAGGGATATTTATCTTCTGATTTTGAAATTTGAGAATGCCCATTTCTTAATTTAAGTTGGATCTGATTATTAGCGTTAGTGGCCTTTTAGAAGTAGAGCTTATTTTGGTTTATGTTGCAGAAATCAATCAGATATTGAATTGACTTGTCCTTAAGTTGAATTCTTCGCTCATTTTGAATAGGTCCCTTTTATAACACCACCCAGACTTATTGACTAAGAATATAGTTTGTATACAATGAACATTCTTTTTCAACAATAGTTACAATTGTTGTTATAATAACATTATTAAATATCTTATTAGTTTTTAGATATGAAAAAAATTGTAAATCAGCTGACATGCAACAACTCAAACTAATCTTATTGATTAAAACACCTGAACCTGCTGGAACATCCTCAGCATGGGAATATTTTTTTCAATCTGCATTGATCAGAATGAGTCCTACAAATTAATGGCTGCTGTATCTTTTTAGTTTATCTAACTCAAAACATGTCCTACTTTTTTCCCTTTTCTTTAAAGTTAGATGTATGTTATTTTACTCTAGTCCACAAATAGGTAAAACAATTTGAAGCTCTTAATAGCATGACATATCTCATCAATGGTTACTTTCGGAATCATCTAGGTCTTTTCCCTCAGGAAATTCAGCTCCGGGTAATTTATAACCGAGGATAAACCAACTCTTACAGCCTTAACTCAATTTAGATTGGTACCTTATGCGTTCTCCTTTATGAATTGAGATATGGAACCAGGTGGCCATCAAGAATTGAGTCAAACAACTTCTTTGACTGAAAAAAAAAACTAAAACCCATCATTATTTGAATAACACATGGTGTTTGATTAGCAGTTAGATTGCATCATGTACAGTGTTTTCTCTATAACATTAAAACAAAGACAAAATGACTGGTTTTTGGTACTTTCCTTCATCTACTATTATATAGTCCTCAACCACATAGAAGCTCTTGCCTCTTAATAGTCGTTTTGATGACTAAATTCTAGTTCTGACAGTTGAATTCTAGTTTTTGCGTTATTTTATCTTTGTGTAACTTGGTATCTTGTAATTTAGATCTTGGAGAAGATGCCAAAATTGAAGACATTGGCCCTCCAGAAAAAGTTATAGATGCATTTGGGCCGGAGGTAATTGGGGAAAATGTAGAAGGGAAGGTGTTAAGTATGGAAGTAGCAGAGCACTCCGGAAGAAAATACTATCAGTACGAGTTAGAACCACCTCATGCCCTTATAACTGCTACAGCCGCTGGAAACCGTCTCTATTTATTTAATGTAACCGCAAGTGGTAAGTTGTTTTCTGTTGCTCCCTTCTAGTTCGATTTCTTTTGTTAGGTATGAGGGTTCTCAATTTTGATTTCCATAACTACGGATAAATGACGAATATACCTCAATCCTGTAGGTCTTCAATGGAAGAGGCATTATAAGGATCTAAAACAGATTGCAGACTCTTTCCGTGTCATCTAAGTTAGCTAAAGAGTTGGTCGTTTTAATATGTTCTGCAAGGGCATATCTCAGGTATTGGTATAGCTGTCAGATCTCGCATTCTGTTCCGGAACCATTTTTGTATCTTTTGTAATTGCTAAATGAATATAGATGAAAAGAAGTTACCAATTCTTCACATTTTACCCCACTGTTATAATTATCAGTACCATCCAAATATCATTTCCACGCCCAGAATAAATCCTTTCTGCTATAAAATACTCCCTTTGTCCCATAGTAGGAGTTCATTTGGGTTTTCTAATCCTCACAACTAATATGGAATGGAGGGAGTATTAATCTACCTTTTGTATGGGCTTCTCTACGATCTTATACTTATTCTAGTTCATCATTCTCTATTGTTGGATGTGGTACGCAGTGCACTGAGTCAAACATGAAAATTGAGCCCCTTGCTCAGGGCGATCCTCAAGTGTTCAGCGAGCTCCCATACAAGAGTAGCATATTACCTCCGTCACGGTTGTCCTGCTTCATTAGCATAGCATAGAACCTGTTCCATACGCCTACTTATATTTTCAATGGATGATGACAACCCTGCAAGTTAGTGGCAAATTTTATAAATAGTCTTTATATGACAATTTTATAAATTAATAAAACAATTGTCTGCTCACTGCAAGCATGGCGAGTGTGCAAATGCTTTTTCCACAACGCTCTAAATGGCGATTTAATAAAAGATGTCTACATTTTTTTTTTAATGCAGCAAGCTACGGTGAACATTTTACCTTATACCTAGCCACTATACAATGTTAAATACTGGCCCATACAATGTTAAAGACTATCCTATTTAATGAATCTCTCCTTGTATATGTTGCTTCTTGTCTTTGTAAAGGGATAGAAAAATATAGAACGAATATCAGTATTTCAAGATATAGACATGGGATAGATTTTTGTGCCTCTTCATTAAACCCAATTCTTATAGCCTATAGTACATAAAAAATGACATCGTGACACTGGCAGCAACAGCGATCAGACTGGAATATCTAAAAACGCTACACATAAAATTTCTTTGGGATACGATTTTTCTAAACCGGGCTGTACAGATAAGAAGACCCTAGTGACTGCAACTATTTTTTTAATTAAAAAAAGCAGCTGGATACAACAAAAATTGCAGACATTTTTAAAACTTTGGAATTACACATTATCATCTAATACAACAAAATTAGAAGAAAAAAAATGCAGCTGGATACCCAGCAAGATCACTTTCCAATAACAAGTGAAACACCAAAGGCTGTCGATGTCCATCATGTTAGACTACATCAATCAGAGAATAAAAAATGAGCTTTATATTTGAATATGTGATACAGCTATCCTCAAGATGGCACTGATTTTCCACATTTTACAATTAGAGTAACATAGGGGAAACCTCTTATGTTATGTCAACACCCCATTTGGAATGACAAATGCACTCTGGGAAGGGATTTTCATAGAATGATTCCTCGGTTCTAAATCGTCCTCGACCCTTAATTCCAGAGAGGGGCCCATACCTTTTGCGTGGAGCTCCTTGCCTGGTAATGTTGGATGAAACCAAAATAACAATATTACTTGACTAAATTGCATAGCAATGGTAGGGTATTCTCCTCATAAAAGTAAAAAATATAGATAAATTAACATACAATAGGATTTGTTAAGGGAAATCCTCTCAAAAGTACAAAATAATAAAACAGACGTGCACCCAACCTTCCGCTCAAGTGACCTGCTTAAGTGGGCACCAGCTTGGTCTACCATCCAAAGACTCGAGTATTATAAGATTGTTAAGAAAAGCCCTACAATTTGATACCACACTGATTTGTATGCGCCCTCCAACTAAACCCACAAAATTTATGCCCCTCCTCTCCCCATTTAACTGTTAAAATAGCATAGATTACATTGATTATGTGAAGCTCACTGACATTACAGTGTAGCGAGGGAACTGGTATTTTTGAACTCCCTCACAAACATCATCGGTTACCATTCAATTGGGAGTTTGAAACATAAATCATAAAAATGCCAGTTAGCTGTTATGCTCCAAAGAATAAGTATAGTAATCAATGTTAATCTCTCTTAGTCTATTTAACATCAACCTCTCTGCCCAAAGGTTCATAAATCGTATGCTTTTTGTAGTAGCTTTTTTTGTGCCGAAGCGCATCAGATGCTCAATCTCTTGGGCTACTAGATTGGCAGATGCCTACCAATCCTAAACTTGCACTGTCTTTCCCAGACTCTGACAATAACTAAAGAAATTACTCTTCTGAGACGGTTTAACACCCATCAGAGTCCACATTGACTCACAACATCTGAGAAGAAAGTGTCAAGAAAGATGCAGAATACCTGTTCTTGTGCATTTGTCTCACAAGATCAGACAACAAAGGTCCCTCCTCTAACTCTCCTCGTTCCAACCTGTCAGAAAGTTCTACTAGTCCTTTCCTGGAAAATATGCAGCGACAAGCATAAATTAATCAATGCACCGTGTTGTTTGCAACTCAGCTGCAAACATACATTTCAAATGAGCAGCACTAGGCTGACTCTCATGCATAATCCATACTCGTTGATATGCATAGTCACTGACAAGGCACATTCATAAGCAAGTGGCCATACATGATGAACTTAAGAAAAATGTTCAAAGGTATATGCTAATTGATTCAAAATGTATTTGAGGGGAGGATCACTAGACACAAACTATGCAGTAGCACAGTAAGGCTGCAAATGAGGAGCACTGTCTAGAAACCTAGAGGACCACAGTTGCACTAACAAAATTGCTGAGTAGGCATACTGTGACCCACCTGGCTCAGACCCTATATATATACACTACACAATTTTCCAAGGACATACTAATGCAATGAATAAGTTAAAAATAATTTGTTAGAAACAGAAACATTATTTTTTCAGAAATGTTGAAGGTGACATTCAAGAAACCCATTTGTCATTTTTTGTTACACAAACAAGATTCTTGCTCCCCTGCTCATAAATTCCATTTGTTACAGCTTTCGGTGAATGTAAATGATGCTGTACTTAGAGTTATCATATCAGGAAATGGCATTGAACAAACTGTGATAACACAGCATTAGGAGAGGCATGACTATGAAGAAAATAGAAAATATCATAAAGGGCAAAGAGGAATACCTATCTGGACTGATAGTCTTACGGTGACCCAAGAATCTTCGATGACCCTCAACAGCTCTTGCCATGTTCCCCGAGTAAGAAGGAAGAAAAACATCACTCTCTATGGACACGATATAATCCAAAGCTGCTGACTGAGATGCATGATTAGCGATCGCCATTAGTTCTTGGGGACTTGCTACCATATCCTGTAACATATCAGACAGTCACTTAGTTAAATAATATGGAGAGAAGTAGTACCTCAGTATTCCGTTGTATGCTCAACATCAAATTCCTCAATGCTCCCGTTTGTAAGGAACATGACACTAAAATTTCTAAGTCCGGTACCAACATTGCCAGGGCATTGACTTAGTATCTCCAAAGAGGCCAGATTTTCCCATAATTAATAATTCCACTTCCACTACTAACCTTGAAAACTAAATTGGGATAATAGGACTTAAGTTCTGACAGGTGAGCTTCACCACCATATATTTCTCCCGCTGCAATGTAAATCCAAGTAGAACGGGGATATCCTAGAGCACGTAAAAAAACCCCAACCTCCTTTGGGGTTAATGGACAATATCCTCCAAGCCGTTGTTCAGTGGCATTTATTCTCTTTATTTTCCAGTGACTTGTTTTCTCTCTAGAAAATGAGCAAGATGACACCAATCGATTAAATTTTCAAGAATAGCCCATAATGTAAATAAATAGTAGCATCTAGTGTATCTAATGTAGGTTGCTACCAATTAGAGCTGCACAAGCACATGCTTTTGTGCACTGCATATTATCCATTTTCACAGAAAACACCTACAAAAGGAAAGGCAAAATCTCTTCCAGCTGACACTTGATCAACATAGTGAGAGAATGATGGAAAATTTGAGGAGATTCTACTGACCGAAGGACCTCTCAAAAATTTGTGGGTTGCCTACAGATATGCCATATGTGCAGAAAGAGTGTACTGAATTTAAGGAGTGTTATCCTTATTGCTCAATATAAGCAATAATTCAGTTTCCCAGTGCATCTTTTATGCATGACAGCACCACCACACCCAGTCAAATTAAAAGATGTACATATATAAAGCCAATAGGAAGTCACATGTTAACCTCATTATTCTGAGCTGCTCAGCTTCCATATTGGTGAGGCCATATGTGCAACCTGTAAAAGATAGCATATCTTTCTCGTAACGTAGATGCAGCGCAATATATCTTCCACGTGATTTTAGCCGCTCCACCAGCTTCTGTGGTGTCACCGGTCATGTTTTCTCAGAATCCTAATTTAAAGGGCAACCATGCAAAATAGAACTCCTATCTAGCAGAAGGAAGCAAATGGACGTCAGGAGTCCTGAGGGAAAGGCGAACTTAATTGATGGAGTAAGGTAAAAGGTGAACTTAATTGATGGAGTAACGTAAATCAAGACCTTTCCAAGATTTTCAATTGGAGGGGAGAAACGAAGAGCATAATACAAGGCTTCACATCGCAGCTTTTGGATATAAAGAGGCAGGTCATTATTGGACAACCGAGAATCAGATTTAGGAATGTGAATCACCTGTTCCATATAAACATGAAAACAGATATGTTTCAAGATCAAAAAGTAAGAGAACGAAAAGTTTACCGAATTATGGGCTAGCATATGAAGTCATTTTAAAATTAATAGAAAAAATCCATACAAAATTTAACCAACACATTAGCTTAACATTATCCCAAAAAAAAAATGCCTTCTACTAACCTTGATGCCCCTATCACATACAACTAAGCCAGACATTTAACTGCAAATATGGGTAATCACAGACAGCAATTCTCAAGCACAAATTTATGAATACATCGTGTAATAAGAAGGTTTTCATTCCCTAAATCCAACTTTGTTGTACATGCACTCTTTTATATTCATGTAGCCAACCGATAGAGCTTATAAGCTGGGGGGAAAAGGCGCAATTTTCAAAGAAAATGAGAGCAACGTGCATCCATGGTGGCCAGCTCCAATGAGCTAGCCTCAAGCTATGCTGTCTTTTTCCTGGTTCACAATACATGGCCTAAGAGATGCTATAAGTAAAACTTTCAGTGTTCCTCTCCAGTCCTTTCCATAGGCATGTCCAAGGTGCATAGCAGATGGAAAAATTTACAATAAATAAGAATAAAATGCTCATTGATCTAATATTGTAAAAAACTAACCAAACAATGCCAAAAGCTCACAAATAGCCCAACAGAGTTGTACTACTTTCTCATCAAATTCAGAAGCCGAGGAAGTTTAAACAGCCTCTTGTATCCTCTACATCAGCTAGGAAACAACTTTACCCGATATTCTTTCCACATCTGTGTCAGCTCCTTGTAGTATCCTGCAGAAGACCAGGAAGTGAAGTGCTTCCGAGTGCGTGGAGCAGATATAAACTCCTTGGGAAG
The DNA here is from genome assembly GCA_035235625.1 of Saururus chinensis. NCBI lineage: Eukaryota > Viridiplantae > Streptophyta > Magnoliopsida > Piperales > Saururaceae > Saururus > Saururus chinensis. The sequence goes on along the minus strand of CP141140.1, from coordinate 12,318,862 downwards.
TTCTTTTACTATATTTACATGTCTTTGGAGGGTGGTAATGAAATGAGCTTCATCAAATATGTCAGAGAATGTGCTGCTTGAAGGACCAAAAAATGTCAAACAATGTACTGCTGAAGAACCAAATAGCCAGGTTTTTATATAAGTTTATGAAAGAAGTTTAGAACAAGGGGGAAAGTTCAATAAACTAAATTAGAGAGAGAGAGAGAATGAAACCTTGAATCTTGCCAGAATGAACGTCTATCCAGCTCAGGTAACACAAGAGTTGCATTCATCATACGTGCAATGGCAACCATATCAGCAATCTGCACCAAAGAAAGCTTTCAAGTTCTGAATAAAATAAATGGCCTGCAACTAAAAATGTATTTAAATGGCATATGCAGTCGTTCTGCCACATGACCTATCCGAGCAGATGGCTACACAACCATGTCCTCAAAGTGGTGCATGAGAAATAGTTTTTGACTTTGTATATGCCTTATAAAAATAAGAAAACAGAAAATCGAGCATATGATGTGGATCAAGTTAGGGCTTGAAATCATTGGGTCAAATATCGGTCAAGGACTTCTTTGTGTTTGTGTCCAACTTTCCTCGGTCAAGGTTTTGATTGTTTGCTTCCATTCTTGGTCGGTCGGTCAGTCGGTCATGGTTGTGGGCAAACATACAATGAAATATTTTGGGTAATTAAATAATATAACTTATCAAACTTTAGGAAATTAAAATTAATGACAATTTTATGAGGGATTAAATATGGGATATATATAATTACAGATCTAATGACCCACATTTTGATAGGATCACTTGTTCACATCTGAACTGTAGTCAGGATTTGTGTAAGAGCCAAGGGAGAGTCAAGGCCAAGGCACCTACAAGAATTTATTCAGTGTTGAAAAAGGCTTTTTTTTGTGCCCCCTAAAAAGTGAAGTTCCCAAAAAAATACTCAAGAGGTGTTGGGATGAGGCACTAAATGCAAAAGGCAAACCCTTCATGAGGTAGAGGTTTTATGAGGTGTACGCCTCAAGCTTGAGGTGCACCTTATAACAATGTCTCAACTATAAGGCTCTATTTTAATAATTATCTTTCTACCTACTCTTTCTCCTATCTACAATATTTTTCTTATGTTTCACTTGTATAATTGTATCAATCTATTGGTGTACATTTAAATTATCTTAGTTATATTTATCTTACACATTTTTAAATATTTTTTAATACTAATAAATATGATGCTTATGCCTCGCTTTTGGGATGGCCAATGCCTCGGGGTGCACCTCACACCTTTCATCATTGCACATCACACTATATTTGCCTTAAATATGACCCTCCATCCAACTCCTCTCCTAATACATAGCCCTGCAACTAGATGGGTTGGTAATTGAAGACATAAGGAAAATTATAATCATGAAGCATCTTTTCCCAACAATTTGTGGTCAGCAGCATATATCTTGCACCTTTACCCTAGCCTACTTTTTGCCAAATCTTTTGTAAGAGATAGCACAATGACATAAGGAAAATTGGTATATAAATTAATATCATCAGCATACGCCTTATCCCAGATATCTGGGGTCGGCAGCATGGATTCTATATCATAACCGACTTTTACAAGAATCAAAATGACTACTACAAAATCCATGCAACGAAACATTGTGAAAAGTGTTTACGTCAGATGCCCTTCCTAACACAATCCTCTTATGAGGGGACAATGAGACAAAGGTTCAACATGGTCATCTTCATCATATGCCTTTCCAATTATGTGGATTGGCTTCATGAGATAGCGGTGCACATGAAACATTGATATGAATCAATACACTACTAGAAAAAACATTAGTCAGACGAACAGTACAGGTTGTTTGAGTTTGTGTCTAACTTTTGCCTATGGGACAAAAAGAGTGGGATGAAGTCTTCGTCAACCTAAGTCATGGTCTGAGTGTTGGACACGAATCTTTGCTTCCATCCTATGGATAAGCAAATTATCATCTAGTATGGATCGTCAAAAAGATAGATTGATTGTAACGGCATTCACTTGGTCAAGCTAGAGCAGAAAGAAAGTAATAATCAGTTCAGTGCATCAACAAGGCAAGAATTTCAATATGCCCAGAAAAACAGGGGTCTAATTGAAAGACCAAAAATCTCTAGTGGAATCAAAACTGAATCTACAACAAAAGAAGGCCAGTGATGTGGGAAGCTTACACCCATGCGCATTTGATTCAGTCCACCATTACTTCTCACTGTTAAATAGCGCTCTGCCTCCAGTGCAGCTGATGATGTGACAAAATACTAGATGCCGTAACCAAAAGAACCACAGAAACAAACTAATATAGGTTATGGATATAAAGTGGTCAGGGAGATACCTAAATATCCATGACTGCTATTGACACAGGGGTAGAAACCAGAGCTAAAAGGCGCATTCCAAAGTTGCTCTTGTAGCACCTGCAAACTTAAAAGTTACTCTCTATTCCAGATAAATGACGCAACCACAATTATTTTGGAAGTAAGAAACGATTAATTTAGACTTTGTCTAACTTAGAACAACATAAAAAAGGTTCTTTGGTTCAACTAGACGTGAAATATCTGTGCGGCAGCACCTGACTAGAGCTTTCCGAGTGAGGCAATGACAAGGAATGGTTTTCGACATCGTCGTCGATCTTGCGAGTAGAGAAAAAGAATATGGCAATGGAGAAAGCAACGAGCAGGAATACATAAGAAGAGATGGAGGCCAAACGGAAGCCGGCGCTGGCTCTGGAGCGAGAAGAAGCTCTCTTCTTCATCACCTCTTCAGATCCCGATCACGTCAGGCATCTCCTCCCTCCCCTCCAGTCTCCATTTCTCCCATAGCCAAGCAGACGAGAATGTTACGTTGAGAAACCTTTCAGACTTTCTGGGCCTACCTACCCAATTTATATTAAAACAAATATGACCCAATTCAGCACACGTACCAAAAGGCTGGAATGGCCCAAATGTAGTAGGCCCACCATGAAAAGCAAGCTAGCATAGAGATCAGAAGGCCCATGGGCATCAATCTGATAGAGCAACGTTGGCCCACGAGTCCGAGTGGCCGTACAAACTTACGGAACAGCGACCTCCCGAAATTCAGAGAAGCAAGAACAAGAGGCAGTGCCGAATCAGTTTTAATAGTCTAATTCCTCCGCCGTGAAAACAAATGGCGAGCCATAGGAAACCCCGCTGTAAACTGCAAACCGCACAGAGATAAAAAGGCCGGCTTTAAAACTTAGTTATATAAAAATGCACAAGACTCGTTATTACCAAGCATTACGCATTCGTTCATCTTTCTGGTACATTACCTCATCAGTCTGTTGGCCATAGCATAATTTGTCAGCCATGATCGCCGTCAACTACGTGCTGCTTTGCCTCGCCAGTGTTGCCATCCTCTTTCCGTCCTTTTCCGGTAACCTCTACAAGTTCCCGTCCCATCTCCATGGATGCATGGGCCAAATTAAGGCTTGGAGCTTTTACGCTACTTAGCATTTAAATGATGCATGTATGTGTTATAATGAAGCTTGTGCTTAAACAAAATGTTTCCTACTTGTATGATCACTCAGATGGGAAGGTGATGATGGAATACATTGGAGCTACCGGCGTCCCGGTCAAGTTCGCCTCCGTCCCCATTGAAGACGGCATCGACTTCTACTTCCTCCTCAGTTTCGCCATCGACGCAGATTCCTCTGGCAACCCCCAGAACGGAATATTCTCCCCTTACTGGGCATCAACTCTCACCCCGGATTCCGTTGCTGCCATCAAAGAGGCCCACTCCAACGTAAAAGCCCTAGCCAGCCTCTCCGGTTGGAGCATCAACGACAAAGTCCTTCATTGGTACGTAGTCCTCCTTCCAGCTATCTCTCCTCTCTCAATCACCATATATACATCTTAGTATATGCATGTATTCAACAACGCATATTAATTCCTGTATTTATTCAACAGTACAGACGATTAATCAACTCTGATATGTTAACAAGGTATGATCCTGAGGACCCTGAGGAGTGGATCTCCAACGCAGCCTCCTCCCTCCAGTCCCTTGCAGATACTTACCACCTCGACGGGATAGACATAGATTACGAGAACTTCCCGAGCAACAGTTCCATCTTCGCGTACTGCATAGGCGAGCTCATCACGCGGCTGAAGAATCAGAGCGCCATCACCACGGCCACAATTGCCCCCTATTACAAGACTGTTGAACCCTACATCAATCTGTATGATAATTACTCGGACGTGATAGACTACGTGAACCACCAGTTTTACACGGACAGGGTGCGCACCCCCAAGGGTTACTTGGAGGCCTTCCGCCTCAGGGCAGAGCAGTGTGGGGCAGAGAAGCTGTTGCCGAGCTATGAGGTGGATGGGAGGGGGATCCAAGGTGATTCGTTCTTTAATGCGCTGCAAATGTTGGAAGACAATGGGTTTGCCGTGAATGGGGTAATGATCTTCTCTGCAGATGCTTCTTCTTCCAACGGGTACTACTACGAGCGGGAATCCCAGAATTTTTTGCTCAATTCTACGAGCACTTGATTTCTTCCTTGTGTTTAAATCAAATCGTCCATTTTATTTGTAATAATAAGTTAGCAATAAAGTATAAACTGATTGTTGAGTAATATATGGGCTAATTTTCGTAGAATGAATGATGTATACATTTGCCGACTAGTTGTTGAGCAATATTGGTCCAAGCTGCTATTGTTTGATTTACAATTATGTTGCTACACTTATATAGCCAATCATTTGTTACCTGCTGAACCAAAATAATACGCTTTCTTCAACCAAAAGAAAGAAAAGATTCTTCCCTCCATTTCTCTTACCGATTTTTCTATTTTTTCTCTTCTTAACAATTTTTGCAACCAACATACACCTTAGAGCAATTCGGAACTGCGCTGGTGCTGTTAACTAATGATAAGGTTTCATCATACCCCGTAACCAATCTGGTAGATTTTTAGCACCTCGTCGCAACCGATCGTCATATTGAATATCTGTTGTGTCCCATTTCAATGTCTACGACGAAATTTCGCTGTAGTTAAGAAATGCCTAAAATAAACCAACAAAAGAGAAACCAAACTACGTCCTTGAAGCAAAACTCATGGCGCCAGTATATCTATGGGGGGTTAAATGGATATCCCCAACGACACCTACCTGTTCTTTGACAACAACATCACCAACTAGAACATTTCCTTAACTTGTGATGTACATACAGATTTACCTATAAAAAGGATTTGAGACTTAACGTTATAAAAAATGATCCAAAGAAAAAACATTGTCCAATATGTTCCTAAAACCAAAATTAAGGAAAAGAAAATATTTTTAGATACATGTGAGTAAAAAAATGAAATGTTGATGTAAAGTTAATCTAATGGAGATGAAAGGTAATTGATACAGTAGTTACGAAACAGAATTGCCGGAAAATGCCACATGACATTTAATGCACTCCCAGCTAACGGAGTATAATTTTTTTGGCACAACCAGCTTAGATAGTACTCACCAGTAGACGGGTTTAACATATATAAGAAGCACTTGCTCACAACTTAGGTGACACCAACAATAGTCTTAGAAGTGAAATTGATCATGTTTATTTCCTGAACAAATTTTTTGTTTCGACAATATATAAGTATATTTCTTGAACTTGTTAACAACCACACATTTGTTTCCATTCCACGAAAAGATAACGGAAATCATTAACCCCATCCATCTTATTTATAATCAAAACACAAAGTGACTAATTAATTGATTATATATACGTGCTCAAAAACAAAAAATGACAGAGGATGTACCATAATTTACCACAACATGAGGCAATATCTGCACTTGTTGAATTCTTGGCTAATATCACAGAAACGTATTACTACTAGCAAGACACCGAAAAAATGTTCGACCAGGAAGCAAAGTAGTCATAGGAACTTAGCATATTAATATTCACTATAATATCCAAGAAGAACATTAACGCCAACATGGAGTAATACAACGATACATGTGCGTTGTCTACTATGCATTCCATCCTTTCGAGTTCTAATCACGATAGCCAATACCCGCAAATAACAAAAATTAAATGGCAAACAATAGATAAAACAAAATTTGAGGATATAAACATTTACACGATTTAAGATCTGGTACCATGCAGAGGCGAGTTGCGTCTCAGTGTCTCACGTGAGATGCTACATCGTACATACGTGGTTGGCGCGGGGTGTTGAAGCTTCACAGGAAAAAAAAGGCTTCTCCGGATATTCGTGGTCATTGGCTGAGGAAGTAAACATCGGAGAAGAGAAATCGTCAAAGGGCAATGACTAAATAAGGCTGTCATCCACAATGGCCATTGTTAGTTGCCAATATTTCACGGCCACGTCTCGCATCTTCGATCGGTGAGACCTCCTACAATGGTGTGGTTCCCTCAAATCCGTTGTATATTCGGGTTAAGGCAAAGGAAGGTACGTAAGAGGGAGGGAGAGAGGAAGAAGAGAGAGCTCTGCATTCCCTGTCCTCTTTTCTTCCCATCATCGTCCACCACCATTTGATCAAAATTATAACTTAAACTACCATCCCAGAAGATCAAGACAGGCTGAAACCGGGAAGAAATCCGACATCACGTTAAGGTAAGCCTGTCAGAAACGTGAGGTTTGTTGTGTGTCTAGCTTTTCAACCCACATGTTAAATTCACCAGTTAATGATGTCAATACTGTGAGCTACGTTATAGATAAGAAAAGATAGAGAATTTGCGCGCAAATTTTTTTTATCGGTTATTCTGTATCATACTTGATCAGTTCCATTAAGGGACTTCTGATTTAAATTCTGCGCGAAAATAAGAATCTCTGTATCATGTCACGAGTATTTGCAGGTGATAAGTTTCTGGACAATTTCTTTTCTGTTGCAGTTACGATTTAAGCTTTGGCCTTCTCCGTCTCGGACACAATCTGTCACAGTTAACTTCAGCGATATAACAGAGAGTTCCAACAATCATACAGCAATTTTCTTGAGAACTCCATATATTGCGAAATTAAAGAATACGGACATGGCCAGAAGCACAATCCTCAAGGCACTGGGAGCGGTCAAGGACCAGACCAGCATAGGCCTGGCCAAGGTGGGGAGCAGCAACTCCCTGGCTGACCTCGACGTGGCCATTGTTAAGGCCACCCGGCACGGGGAGCACCCGGCGGAGGAGAAGTACATCAGGGAGATTCTCAGCCTCACCTGCTACTCCCGGGCCTACGTGAGCGCCTGCGTCAACACCCTCTCCAAGCGCCTCAACAAGACCCGCAACTGGACCGTTGCCCTGAAAACCCTCATCCTCATCTACCGCCTCCTCTCTGACGGCGACCCCTCCTACGAGCAGGAGATCTTCTTCGCCACAAGACGAGGGACCCGCCTCCTCAACATGTCCGACTTCCGGGACACCTCCATGTCCAACTCCTGGGACTACTCGGCCTTCGTCAGGACCTTCGCCCTGTACCTCGACGAGAGGCTCGAGTTCAGGATGCATCGGCGCAGGCGGGGTCGACGACGGAGCTCCATGAGGGACGACTTAAATTACGAGGACCATGACGGGGTCCTGCCGGTCCCCATGAAATCAACCCCGGTCCGCGACATGAAGACGGACAGAATCCTCACAAGGATGCAGCATCTTCAACAGCTCCTTGAACGTTTCCTGGCCTGCCGTCCCACAGGCAAGCCGAATTAATCAGTCTCTTCTACCTCTTATAAACTTCAGCTTTTACTCAATCCTTATCATTAAGATTGTTTTTAACAATTCACAATCTGTATTGGCTGCAGGGTTGGCTAAACATGATCGAATAGTCATGGTTGCTCTGTATCCACTAGTGAAGGAGAGCTTCCAGTTATATTATGACATCGCGGAAATCATGGGGATTTTGGTCGACCGGTTCATGGAGATGGAGATTCCATCTTGTGTGAGGGTGTGCGACATATTTAGCCGGATCTCTAAGCAGTTTGACGAGCTTGAATTGTTCTACGGCTGGTGCAAGACTATTGGAATTGGTAGGTCATCGGACTACCCTGACGTGGAGAAGATCACGCAGAAAAAGCTCGATGTCATGGACGAGTTCATCAGAGAAAAGTCGGCCCTGTCTCAGAGTCGAAAAGCGCGAAGCCAAGAACCGATAAAAGAAGAGGTCGGCCACGAGCCCCATGTCGAAGAACCAACAGACGACGACTTAACTGGCATCAAAGCACTTCCGGCGCCGGAGTCTTCTACCCAACCCGTCACGGAAGATGAAAACAGAGAAGAGACAACGACAGAGGACAAAAAGGAAGAGGACGGGAAGGGGAACAATACTATTCAGCAAGAGGGGGATCTGTTGAACTTAATGGACGACCCCCCTTCGAAGGAAGACCAGGGAGATAAGTTTGCTCTAGCACTATTCGATGGACAGGCAACAGCTCAGCCTGCATGGGAGGCTTTCAAGACAAGCGAACAAGAATCCGCAGACTGGGAGACGGCACTGGTGGCGTCTGCTAGCAAGCTTTCCGATCAAAAGGCCACTCTCGGTGGCGGATTCGACATGTTGCTGCTAAATGGAATGTACCAGAACGCTTATGCCGCTAATCCGCCCCATGCAACCGCAGTTGGAGCTGGCAGCGCAAGCAGCGTAGCATTCCCGGGTACTACGACGCCGGGGTTACTAGCCCTACCTGCACCACCAGCTTCAGGGAGTGCGAGAGACGGAGGAGATCCCTTTGCCGCGTCGGTGGCGGTTCCTCCACCGTCGTACGTGCAGATGTCGGAGATGGAGAAGAAGCAACAGCTGCTGGTGGAGGAGCAGTTCATGTGGCAGCGGTACACGAGGGATGGTATGCAGGGGCACTTCCCTGTCGCAAAGACGCAACCGAGTCCGTACTCTATGGGAGGCTTGTACCGCTGAGCGTCGACTTTGACCATTTTGACTAGGTTTGACTTGGGAATTATAGAGGGCATGAGGGTGTTTCGTTTGTTTTTGGCCAGTTTTGGGTTTCATTTTCGGGTTTATTTGGCAGTGCGCCAATTTTTTAGGGAAGTTGTATCATATACTATATGTTGATTGATCCTTGTACCTTAACTAGTACTATGACATTTATGCCAAATTACATTGCGCATGGGTCCACCACATTCATATTCGTCATTTTAATTATGCAACCTCGCCCAGTACAAAGCAATTCGAAAATTTTCTCTTATCTGATGAGAACCTTAAAGCTTGTTAGGCCAGAACGGAGGGTGAAGAAATGAGATTTATTTCTCGATCCCTACCCCATGAAAACTTTCTTTCTATGCACCGATTGGTCGTCCCACTCCTGCATTCGATTTCTATGGGGTTTTTTCATTCGCTTAAAGGTCTTTCTTGCTTTTACTATTGAAAGCATCTATAAGGACCCTATTAATCTTTTTACTACCCATTTTTAAATAAATAATTCAGTATATTTTTTTTCTTTAAAACCCTTAACATTCTATCATTTCTCTCCTTCTTACCCCACCTCAACAAAACCTCACACCTCCCACTCCAACTCCAACAATTGCGGCAACTATGGTCACCCTTTTCCTTCGCTTTCTCACCCTCTCCTCCTCCAAATGATTGCGACCAATGTTTCCGGTCGTGGCCTCTATTATTCTACTAGCTGAGGTAGCCAGAGCTTCCGCCCACAACCATATGCTTCTGGCAGCGGCCAAGAGATCTGGTCACTACCAGATCTTCTAGCCACAAGCAGAGCTTCCGGTTGCGACTCTGGCTGGGAGAAGAGGCTCTTTTGGTTGCGGCCAAGGTTCTTTGCACTGGCCACAGCCGGAGGAGGATTGTCGGCAATGCGCTGGAGAAGAAGAGGGAGAGAGGGTACAACTTATAGAGGTAGGATCAGTGTTTTTGAAAGTGACCCGGTAATTGACCTAAAATTGTGATCAGGTCGAGCCAAACCGGTTCAACTAACAGGTCAACCCGAGTTAACCCTGGCATGTGTGCACTGTGCAATTGTACACCGATGCTTGGTTCGTGAATTAATTTTTTTATCTTCCCAATGTATCAAGTAGTGTCGTGATATACAGTTTTCCTTCACGTCCACTTTCTATTTGCATAGAGTTAAAGGCAGACAATTTTTCGGTGGAATCAAGAGGCACGAGCTATTATGTTAACTCCTTAGCCTCCCTTTCTCTTGCTCGATCTAGGGGAGGCTTCATTATCGATCACCAGATCCGGTAGTTAGAAAATATTTCGGCTCAGATGGATCACCCATGAGTTAGTAGACATATCTCAGGGCAGTGCTCGCAAGACACCAGAACAGCTTCTCAGAAGGCAGAGAGGAGGTCAGAACGGAGCATTTGGCCAGCAGGCTCCCTCAGACGTCACTAGTCGCACACCTGTCGTAGGTGCAAGATACCGGGACAAGGAGGGAGGGGGGGGGGGGGGGGGGGGGAGAGAGAGAAAATAAGGTTTTCCTTTTTATTAACCCTGGGTGAACCGATCCAATCTAGGCCAGCGGCCGGCTCACGCGGGTAGGCTGATAAGACTACCCATAGAAACCGGCCAGCCCGATCCAAAATTCAAACCGGGTTCAATCCAATCGGGTCGGACCGGCCTTAAAAGAGTGGGTAGGACTCAATGAGCGACTTTTTTTTTTTTTTTTTGAAACAAAGGGTGAGGAGCATCAGGTTTCGTCCTTCCGTTCTTTCCTTTTTCTCCTCCTCTCATTCTTCTTCTTCTTCCTCCATGTAACCTCCTCCTTTCCCATGGTCCCCAGATTGGGCTAGCTGCCTAGGTTATGTTCACATGCAGATTTGGCAGTTGGCAGATCTGGACGACCAGCGACCAGAATTGGCTGCCGCCGGAAGTGGAGTATACAGGGACGTCAGCCCATTGAGCTATTGTGGGAGTAGGGATTGATACTTACTTTGTGGTCCCAACAGTTGCGAAAGAGGATAGATTGGGGACTGATATGCTCTTCCACAAGGAGCCTGCCAGCAATGGAGAAGTAAGAAGAAAGAAAATGTTTGATGGAAGGGGCACTTTAAAGGTTCTTCTCCCCCTCTCTCTGACTCTCTTCCTCTTTCCCTCTTGAGAATGCTAAAAGACCACTGGAAGTGGTACTCAATACAATATCTAGAGGGGAACAGAGCTACTCTGCTACTTCCCCATAACTTCATTCTTCAAAGATGTAGTACTGCATTGTTGCTATAGACCAATCACGACACTTTTGGCCGCTGGGCATCTTAGCCAGCCACCGCCATAACCCTGCCAGCTAGACAAATCTGGTTGTCGTCAGAGGCGAGGAGGTGGTGGTGAGGAAGAAGAAGAAAGGGAGGGGGGAGGTAGTGATGGTGCAACAAATTGAAAAGCTCGCAGCTAAGTTCAAATTTCAGAAGCTTATAGAAGATTCAACAGAATTTGAACAGAAGACAGCTAAGATTACAAATATATGAACTTGATAGCTAAGAAAATTTTTATATGTTTCATTCTGTAAACATTGTACGCAAATTACAAGTAAAGCTGTAATCAAATTGAACCAAATTTCACCGATATTTTCCTGCGCAGTTCAGATTACAAACTTCAGAAAAACAGAGTATGAATCTCACGTTTGAAATCCATCAAAACACATAAGTTCACAAGAACAAAGTAGATCTTTCTACCTAGAATCCATGAAATAGATGAGATCTAAAAAATACCAATCCTACTCTCTCAAATCCTCGAGGAAGCTCAGACTGGAAAATATCGGGAAGCTTGCTTCAAGCAATTTCAAATTTGGAATCTCAAAATGTCCCCCGAAATGGCTCCTTCTACCCTTTTTATAGTTGTATCGATTTTCAGCTGAAAAGAGGTCATTTTTATATGTTTCATTCTGTAAACATTGTACGCAAATTACAAGTAAAGTTGTAATCAAATTGAACCAAATTTCACCGATATTTTCCTGTGCAGTTCAAATTACAAACTTCAGAAAAACAGAGTATGAATCTCACGTTTGAAATCCATCAAAATACATAAATTCACAAGAACAAAGTAGATCTTTCTACCTAGAATCCATGAAATAGATGAGATCTAAAAAATACCAATCCTACTCTCTCAAATCCTCGAGGAAGCTCAGATTGGAAAATATCGGGAAGCTTGCTTCAAGCAATTTCAAATTTGGAATCTCAAAATGTCCCCCGAAATGGCTCCTTCTACCCTTTTTATAGTTGTATCGATTTTCAGCTGAAAAGAGGTCATTTTTATATGTTTCATTCTGTAAACATTGTACGCAAATTACAAGTAAAGTTGTAATCAAATTGAACCAAATTTCACCGATATTTTCCTGCGCAGTTCAGATTACAAACTTCAGAAAAACAGAGTATGAATCTCACGTTTGAAATCCATCAAAACACATAAATTCACAAGAACAAAGTAGATCTTTCTACCTAGAATCCATGAAATAGATGAGATCTAAAAAATACCAATCCTACTCTCTCAAATCCTCGAGGAAGCTCGGGATCGAAAATATCGGGAAGCTTGCTTCAAGCAATTTCAAATTTGGAATCTCAAAATGTCCCCCGAAATGGCTCCTTTCTACCCTTTTTATAGTTGTATCGATTTTCAGCTGAAAAGAGGTCATTTTTATATGTTTCATTCTGTAAACATTGTACGCAAATTACAAGTAAAGTTGTAATCAAATTGAACCAAATTTCACCGATATTTTCTCATGCGATTCGGATTACAAACTTCGAAAAAAGCAGTATGAATCTCACGTTTGAAATCCATCAAAATACATAAATTCACAAGAACAAAGTAGATCTTTCTACCTAGAATCCATGAAATAGATGAGATCTAAAAAATACCAATCCTACTCTCTCAAATCCTCGAGGAAGCTCAGACTGGAAAATATCGGGAAGCTTGCTTCAAGCAATTTCAAATTTGGAATCTCAAAATGTCCCCCGAAATGGCTCCTTTCTACCCTTTTTATAACTGTATCGATTTTCAGCTGAAAAGAGGTCATTAACTAGTAAATCAGTTTTTTTTAGCTGAACTAATCCAGCTCAACTTCAGATGATTTTCCTTTTTTGTCCCCATTGATACACTGGTCTTCTGTTATATGGTGAGGGGCATTTTCGGTGCTATAAGGTAGGGCCGCCACTATAGTTGTGCTCACTGAGCTGTAGAGCTAGAGCGGCCACCATTACCGGAGAAGAAGGAAGGTAGAGTGGGAAGAGTCAAAGAAGAAAAATAATAATATATTATACAGTTTATACGACATATTTTAATAACATTTGTTAGAGAAAGTAAGAAATGGGGTATTGAGGGGATAATTAGGGTTCATATAGATGCATTTTAGTGTAATAAATGCATATATATATATAAATGCATATATATATATATATATATATATATATATATATATATATATATATATATATATATATATATATATATATATATATATATATATATATATATATATATATATATATATATATATATATCTTTGAAAAACTAATATACATAATGTGAGTTCAAAAAATTTTCAAGTTTCAAGCTGGGTCAAGCTGAACATAAATATGTATGAGTTTGGCTTTACCAACATCAAGTTTGAGCTTGAAATACGAATCGAGTCGAGTCAAACGTAAACCGAATTAAACTTTCTAACTTATTTTAACACCCCTAGACACAAGTATTCCAAATTATATATCTACATAGTGTTCAAGCTGTGTACCAAGTACTTGGGTTCATCTTTGGCCAGGGACAAGTCGTAAAGAAGAAATTTAAGGATGTTTGTTAAGTTTGATAGAGTTAAAATTTCACAATGCAATTTCAACTTGGGATACGGCTACTTACACCCCATTAAACTCCTTTGTCCTCCATTTTCTATTTATCCCAACCCCATCTACAAAAATTTCTCACCCATCCTTATAAAGAGTTAAAATTTCACAATGCAATTTCAACTTGGGATATGACCACTTACACCCCATTAAACGCCTTTGTTCTCCATTTTCTATTTACCCCAACCCTATCTACAAAAATTTCTCGCCCGTCCTCTTATATATATATATATATATATATGAAAATGATATAGTGAGCTAGTTGAGCCGCATTAATCACGACCATTGGGCCAATCATATTTTAACTAATGAGATAACTGTATTCCCCAAAATACACTCATTCTTCCTTTCCCACTTGCCTTGTTCCAGACAGACTTGAGAAACTTTTCCGACCATCACCTTCTCTACAGCCACCCACCCCCACGACCTTACCTCACTGGTGCCCATCCTCTCTATTGACCACTGCAACTCATCACCATAGCCCCTCCTCTCTATTGGCAGCCACCCACGCCTCCCCCTGCACCTCGGCAACTGCAACCTCTTGCCCCTCCCCGTCCTCTCCATTACGACTGCAGCTACCCTCCACCTCTCCACCTCCTTCTCTCCCCTTCCCTTTCCCTCTTTCCCCTTCTCCCAAGCCCAATGTAGATAGTCGACTAGAAAGAGAGATCTTGGGCAACTGAACCAAGGGTTCAAAGGTGATTCTTTTTTTACTTATCATCCTTTTAATTTGATTTGCTCATTTCTCTAGGAAATTCTCCTCTAATGATGGAAAAATTCACTCTCTTATATCATCAGTAAAATCTCTCTCACTTCTGTTTGTTGCTACCGAAGCTCTCACTGCATTTAGTTGTTGGCCAAGCTCTTTATTTACACGTTAAGAGTGTGGTACAATTCTACATTGGAGCACAAAGGAAAAGGTGGATTTTTTTAATCATATGAAAAATTTGCTTTTGTAGGGGGATTGATTCATGTACATAATTATACAAACAATTCTTGACCAACACATGCCTAAAGAATAGTTCTGGGTTTTCCCCTTGCTAGCTGATATATTTTCATTAGACGGGCAAGTCACATTGGTTTCGCAATATATGGACAGTCACCATGATGATAGAGTTCTTTCCATGGTTTTCATAATTTTTTATCTGATGAACACCATGATAAGTCAAAAGGCCAATACAAGATAATTGTAGTAGAGAAACTTATCAAACAGGTTAGCAGCTGGAGGGAATTGGTATTAACAAATGAAATATGAAAAATTGTAGGAACTTACAGTTTGTGTACTACACACATTTTGCCCATAACAAGTTGTTAAATGAAAATGAGCAAAGTTCATGTTAGATTTGTGTTTCTTCGGCCTTGAAATATGTAAAATATAAACCAGGAAGTTCTGTTGTACCCTCTGACATAGAGTTTGCTGCCTCCTCTATTCAAATACTAAGTTTGACAATGGATGAGGTACAAGTTTTAAACATGCTCAAATTTAACTATGGTAACTCCTTGAATATTACATCTTGTATATGTGACTTGGAGTGTGGTAAGGATGGAGATTGGAGGTTTCAAGACTATGTCTAATCTGATATTTACAAAAAAATAGGCCATCCAGAAACAAAAATAACCCTTCTATGGATTTTAGCACAATCCTTCTACTAATGTGGCTATTTTTATATGTGTCTAACCCTTGATTTAGGAAGACTTTGTATGTATTTTTAAGAGTAAATCTGTTGTTTGATATTTAATATCATTTTTTATGGTAAGTCTTTACATGTATGCATTGATTTAAACATTTAGGAGAAATAATTTTCACGTATGAAAGATGTGTTGTTGTTTGTAGAATGGATGTTTGTAATGAATTTAAGAGACATTAGATTGTAGGTAGACAAAATGGATATCTGTATTGAACTTAAAGAGTCATTGAATTAACTATGTTTGTAGAATGGATGTCTGTAATGAACTTAAGAGACATTAGATTGTAGGTAGACGAAAAGGATATATGTACTGAACTTAAGAGTCATTGAATTAACTATAGGACTTAAGAGATTAAATTGTAGAATGAATGTCTGTATTGAACTTAAGAGACATTAAATTGTGGCTAAATATCATACTGTTAAACAATGTTAATTAAAGTTGATAGGTCACTATCTAATTGGTAATTTTCAATATGTATTTTGGATTATGCAGGAACCTCTATCGATCAGGGAATTGATTATGTGCTCATGTTGGTGGCTCTTATGCTCACTTTCCTCATCCACCCCATGGATGCGACATCCTCTTACAAGCTTTTCTGATTTGAACAAAACAGTT
This sequence comes from Saururus chinensis, assembly GCA_035235625.1. Classification (NCBI taxonomy): domain Eukaryota; kingdom Viridiplantae; phylum Streptophyta; class Magnoliopsida; order Piperales; family Saururaceae; genus Saururus; species Saururus chinensis. The sequence goes on along the minus strand of CP141140.1, from coordinate 12,302,814 downwards.
TCTCTTCATTGTGATTATTATGATTACAGTCACACATATACCCCTTCTATTTTATTGTTAGTTTATTGTGTTCTAGCACTAATTCAGTGAACTTACACTTTGCAAATGAATGGATAATAAAATTTAATTTTGTGAAAGTTCTCACATACAACTTTTTTATGGAAATGGTCTACTAAAAATAAGAAACTACACTTAATATGAATTTTAGGTACTTCCAGCGCACCCGTGAAAAAAATTGAATGTTGGACCTTGATTTCCTTTTGGCAATCTAAAATTATTGATTTCAAATTGTTTAAAATCTAAGTTTTAACATGGGACAAAATGTCAAGGATGAACTTATGTTGTTTACAAACAGTAGACCATAAAACATCTTTTGCCTAACAATGAAATAGTAAGAAAACACATTGACTACTTCCAAAGACAGTGCAAGATAAGCCAAAATCAACAAACATCAAAATCCACGTCTTAATTAGTGGTGCATATTTTACATCTTCCATTCGTCACTACTCACACAGAGGGTAAAAATGATAGAATTGTTTTCCCTTTGAGAAGAAAAAACAAGAATTTCCTTTTATCCTCAATGATAAGCATGTTCTACTATTTTGTAGAAAACCACTGGAAAAAAAAGGAAGATACGTAGTTGAATCTTCCATAGTAGACAACATTAGTTACTCCTTTCACATTAGGATGTTAGAAATCACTTGAAGGAGGGCCCAACTAAAATACTAGTTGGGTTAGGACTCCTTTTGGACTATTTTGGGCATGTTTATAGGCTGATTTTTTATTTATAATGGGGCATAAATGTGGGATTTCGAATTTATAACTAAGGTCGGGCTAGTCCTAGTAATATTAGGTTTTTCGACAATTCCTCTATATAGAGGGGGCATCATGACATATTTTAGCATTCAAAACTCAAAATTCTAAAAGGGGCGAACTAAGAACTTTGGTCACAGTTTTGAAGGACTAATGAGCAGCAAACACTTCGTTAATGACTTGGTAGAGTTTCTGGGAGTACACTCAACCAAGGGGCTACTATACTCAACAATTCAATAAGGCTTGAGGTAAATTCCAGCTAAGGGGTAGACTCATTTGCAAGATAGCTAAGACGGTGTTAGGTTTAGGAACAAAGTAAGGGGCTTATTAGTATAAATTACGTATTGAATAAAATATTTTGGAGGTAGTCCTCATTTTTTTTATCTTTGTGCTTTGTTTTGGACGTGTATAAACTTGGGTAAAAAGGCAAATAGGCTAATGGTTGTGTGGTATAATCAAGCCATTATGTGTATGAATGTTAGGCACAACTCCACACCTGTGATAGCATCTATCACTTGTGTTGCTTTCATGCCGGTGCCGATATATGAGAAATAGGCTTTTAAGAAAAAGAGGAGAGGAGGGGTAAGATCTAAGATGAAATAGAAAAAAATTGATGAAAAAAATAGGGTAATAAAATTTGTTTAAAGGACGGAGGAGTTTGATTAATGAGGTGCATATAAGTACATTCCATACTTTTTAAGGGCACGTAATGAAAGTATCTGACGGCTCTTATCCGTTCAACACCGGCTGCCTCTCTCAGTCATTTTCACGCTTTAACCGTGCCAGGATCAGGATGAGACAAACAAAAGCACGGACACGTTGCTCTTTGGCCCGAGACGTGCGAGCATAAATCCCATTGTGTGTATTACACATCCAATCGACAAACCAAATCTTATGCAGCCGACCTGTATACACTTACATAGATGATTGATGAATGAATGTCAGCCCTTGTTTGCAATGGAAAACAACTAAAAGAGAGGCCACTAAAACTCTCAGGGCCCAACTCTTCCTACTCACAAATATTAGACTGATTTCATAAGAACGATAGTTACAGTTCATAGCCCCGCGAAAGTATTTTATCTAAAAAATGGACGGATTTGGTTTATGCTGAGGATTAGAATTTGGATGCTTCCAGATATAAAGGCCAATGTAAGCCAATTATTTTATGTTTATGCCCAAGAAGTGTAAAAAGAAATTCAAAATAATAATAATAATAATAATAATAATAATAATAATAATAATAATAATATAATAACGAAGGCATCATTTAAATGGGATAAATTGAAAAAATCCAATATCTGCAATTTAATCTATATGATAGACGTGTGATTTGATATATAGAGGAAAACATTGAATATTAAATGATCGAGACGCTAGAGCATGAATTGAAGAAAATAAACACATGCCCGGTGCTAATGCAATCAGGCATCTGTCAATTAATGTTACCCAAACGGGTACGCACGCATATCGAGAGACATAATCCTCCATCAATAATGCTCTCACGCTCGCAGCGGCAGTCTATTTCTCTTCATTCTTCTATCGTGGCTGCATGCTGATGTGTTTAGTTTCATTCATGATTATGGCCGCAAGCACATGTAGACAATATAGGATAACACCTAGCTCGCGTGTTCATCCCCCAGCCAATTGCGTACGTGATACTTAGCTTTGCAATCGGACCAATTACATGGATGCACAAGAGTTAGGATTTCATCATAGAAGAAACTAATTAATTAATTGATTTAGACACGGAAAAGAAAGAAGGATGATTAACGGAAAATATTTCGGCCGAAGAAGATCATATCTAATGATATTTGGAGCCTTTCACGGCATCACAAAAGATTAAAATGATGTCCAAGCCAATCATGCTGAAACTTTTAAGATATGCAAGATTTCTCCTGAAGTCGTGTAGCCTATTACCGAGCCGATCGATAGGAGACGTTGGCTACTTCTCGATCGGAGTAGTCTTTGAGATCACGCTCACCAGATAAACAGCGATACTTTGTCCGCACTTTTCTTTTAAATCAGCCTATGGACTTGCGTGTATTCTCCCAGACGCCTATGCTGTCAAAGAGGAAGGCTAATAAATGTTGGCTAATATCTTCTTCAGTATTCGGACATGGTAAATAATTTACGTCGATTCACACATGTAAGAAACAAAAGAAGATCGAGCGATTCACTGTCGGTATTTGCTTGCGATGCTATTGCCAACGCTCTGATACTTCAACTTCCCAACTGCCACGCGACGGAGAATACGTAAGCCATGCAATGCGAGCACATCGATATAGAAGAAAGACACTGAAACAATCTTGTACTAATATACTACTATTCCATCACGTTCATATCCTGTTAGTCAAAAACGGTTTGGCAGAATTTATGGTAGCAGAGGGGCCGACTCCCGGTGCCTCGACACATACAGGCCTAGGGTTTTCGTTGACTGGATAGGCTACGACCTACGCATGACCAATTTAGTGAGTTTATCAGGCAATTCGTAATTTAATAGCTCTCTCTCCAAACTGCACATAAATAATCCTCGATTGCATTTGATTCCTCAGTATGTAACATGTACTATCTAGGTCTTACCTCTCAGGCAACCTAACTCAAGTGATAAAATTGATAATTTCCTGATCACGCAAAAAAAAAATTAAAACATTACTAAGCCGTTGGGAATGTATGGAGCGCAGCACAGGGGGAATGGTTGTAGAAAAAATGTAACAGAGTTGGACTTATCCACAAGCAGTCGTCATAGCTTTGACGCAGGCGCTCCCGCCTCCCCAAATGCCTCAAAGTGTCCGGCCGCACACCTCGTGTCGGCATGCAGGCAACTGTTCCAGTGGGAAGGCCGCCACTTACCCCCAGATATACTCGTCAGCAAGATGGCACAGCCACGACTGGACCCAAGCCAAATGAGGTTTGCAGAAGCCTGCCGATCGAGTAAGCTTGGCCATGAAGAATGCATTAAATTGGCCTTTATAAGTTCTAAAAGCATGTGACAGATGAATCACGGCAGGGGATGAAAGTGGATAAGGAAGCCAGCGCAGGAGAAGGTAGCTCCGACGATTGCCTGCAAATTCAACAAACCAGAGGATGGGGCGGGTAGATAGTCTAATGGAATCGTCACAGATGTAACTTGCCTCGTATATTCTGCATAAAGTTGGTCTTGTTCAGTGGGAATGGAAATTCAGCATTATCAGAGTTTTAAGCGTAACTAATTAACGAGATAGAGCGTTTGATCTGTAAGAAAATAAGGCGTGGGCGCCTACCTGATCTTTTTAACGGCCCGGAAGAGTGTCGTCTGCATGTGCTTTACAAAACTCCAACAACCTAAAGGGCCTGCTTAGACAATTGGAGGCCTACAGCGAGACTTTAAGTATGTTATTTTTATATTTAATATTATATTAATATATTAGTTAAATAATTAATTTATTTTTATATTTTAAATTATAAAATTATTAATTAAATTGTTACATTTAAGTTTTTTTTGTATGAGATATCTTGTATGTACTGTATTGTGCTGCCACAAGTGGGCTAGTACATTATAGCCCATAGTTAAAACATAGTCTGGAGCTTTCCCTCACTATTAGTAGTCTCTTTTGTTACTAAATTATGGTTGGTTGCTTTGTCTCATGTATTAGTAGCACTGCTTGCTATCAGTTTATAGTTAGGGCTACAATACCTTAGCCCTCCTACCTTCCTACAATTGTAATATAATATATTATTTTTAAGAGATAATATTTAAATTGTATCATTAATATGCTAACTCATTTAAACAGAGCCTACACAAGGCACATTATAATATACTTTTAGATTTTAATCTAATAATATATGTTATTCAAAGAGAAAATATATTTAAATTATTTGCATGCCTCCCTTGGTTGGGTGCATGGGCACCCAGATGTGCCAGGTACACAATAATTTTTTCTATTTTAAAAAGTTATTTTTAAATTATAAAAATATTTGAAAACATATACAAACTATCATAATTGAAACTTCTAAAAAATAAAAATAGTATAAAAAAAATTTAAATATTAATTAAAGAAGACTATAAACTTAAATTTAGAACATGAAAAAAAAAAACTTCAAGAATTGAGAAAGCTTTTTGTTAGTGAGAAAGAGATGAGAGTGATATCTTAAATATTAAAAATTGAGAGAAATATAAGAAAGTTACGTGTGGAAGAGCTCTTTTTAAAGGTTTCGTATAAGAAAAATTAATTTAGTCTAAAGTTAAAAATATGATATATAAAAGTTAAAAATTAAAATAATGTTTATTAAGTATCTATTGGGTATTGGGTATAAATATTTTATGTTAAAATAAAATTATATATGATATAAGTGATTTTTTCTTATGATTGATTTAATTGTTTTGGAAAAGCTACATGGAAGTGAAGTAGAATTATTATGTACGATGACATAAAAAAGTAAGTGGTAAAAATTTTAAATTATTATTAAATAAATAAAATTTTAATATAAGTCTCAGAGAAACCTTGTCTTTTTTAGGGCTTGTCTTTTTGTGGAGCCTTAGGCAGCTGGCTCCAGCCGCCCCTACAGGAAGTTATCCGCAACCTGATCTTAATCCCTTGTAAAAATTACAATCTCATGCCAATTCACTTGTTCAGGTTCTTTCTGGAAAGAGGGTTCTATCTCACTTTTGTCCCCAGCATGAATGGTGGAGTCTTGTAAATGAAAATAATTAGAGTTCGAGAACGACACTTGATTCTTTTGATTATACCTGATTAATTCCAGTCGCTAACAAAGCTCCCAATCATTTGCCTATGCTGGGCCCTCGTTTGACTAACCTTGAATGCTAGCTACTTGCGCGCGCGAAAATAAAATGAGAAACAATTAGTAAGAGCTAGCTTTAGGTGTTAATAATACTCTTAATTAGGAAATATAACAAGAAAAAAATTGCGTTGGATAAGAACAAAATCAATATAACTCGATCGCCTTGGTTTCCAGAAAAAGAGAAAAACTTTATACAAATTTAAAAAGGGGGTAAAGAAAGAAAAGCTGGTATTCATTTCTCGTCTATAAATACCGCTCCACCTTCCAATGGAAGCATGCGTCCAATTCCTGGACTTCCGAAGTTGGCGGTAGAAAAAAGCTCTCGGGTTTTTCTGACGACTTCTTTCGTTCTGGTTTCTCTCTTTCGAGTGTTTGAATTTTGAACTCGTTTCCTGCTCATTGGCGAAGGAAGATGGATGTCCTGCATTTTGTGTTCGGAGTATTCGGTGAGTATCTGTTCAGCTTATGTTGCTCTCGCTTTCTGTTGATTTCCGTCCGTTTTCTGATTGAAGTTGGGGTTTCAATGAAACAGGCAACGCGACCGCTTTGTTCCTCTTCTTGGCTCCTGTGTAAGTACCAATATCTCTGGGCTAATTCTCGAAGTTCTTCTCTGCAGCAAAAGCAGATCCCTCATTTTCTGAACTCTTTGACTAGCTAGTTATTTTTGGCAAGATGATGCATTATTTCCTTTTATAGTCGTGGACAGTTTTGTTCTAAACGGCAATTTCTGATTATCACGTTAAGAATCATACTTCATTTATTATATATTCTTATAGTTTTCCATATATACTGCTTTCCCTATGATTTTTTGTTGTCTGAAACTCAAATTTCAAACCACCTTTTCTCCGTGAAGAACCAAATGAGTAGATAACTACTTCAGTAGCTAGCTGGCTTTCATATTCCTAATTAAGTCGTTGATTATCAACAATTTTATCCTTCATTGATTGATCTATAGTTCTCAGCTTTCAGCTTTTTAGTCAATAAATCTAATTTTTTTACTGTCGTTTTTTTAATTTCGTCAATCGTACGTTACAGGATCACCTTCCATAGGATCGTGAAGAACAAATCGACGGAGCAGTTCTCCGGTGTTCCCTACGTCTCAACTCTCCTCAACTGCCTCCTGTCCGCCTGGTAATGAAAATGAAGCTCCTTCACTCTTGTCTTACGACAATTTCACCCTCGCGTAGTTTTTTATTTCCCATAGTATCCCTTCTAGACTGTGCGAGACCGTTACGACGAGTAATTATTACAAATGTCGAGGTGGCAGGACCTGTGATTGACTGATTGCGATGGATAAGATTCTGTTTTGCTGATATTACAGTATTGCCATTACGTCTGTAACTGATTTCTGCGTCTTTTGATTCTTCCCCGGCGGACGGGGGCAGGTATGGGTTGCCGTTCGTATCGCCCAACAACATCCTGGTGAGCACGATCAACGGCACCGGCGCAGTGATCGAGACCGTCTACGTGGTCATCTTCCTCGCCTACGCGCCAAAGAAGGAGCGCCGGAAGATCTCGGCCCTCACCCTCGCCGTCGTCGCCGTCTTCGGCCTCATCGCCGCTGTCTCCCTCCTCGCCCTACATGGCCGCAATCGCAAGCTCTTCTGCGGTTTTTCCGCCACCATTTTCTCCATCTGCATGTACGCCTCTCCCCTATCGGTCATGGTGAGCCATTTCCCCTATTCGGATCCTATGGTCATGGTTTTTGCCGTTGTTGCTTCTGTATTTAAGCGCTAATCATGGGCTTCTGTTTTCTCTTATTTTGAATTTCAGAGGATGGTGATTCGGACGAAGAGCGTGGAGTACATGCCATTTTTCCTGTCTCTGTTTGTCTTTCTGTGCGGAACAAGCTGGTTCATTTATGGGCTTCTGGGTCGGGACCCTTTCATCGCCGTGAGTCACTGCTTCTCTCTCGTACTGCCTTCTATTTTCGTGCTTAGCCTGCAAGATGCTGTACCTGGCACATGCACCATATAGAGGCACTTGCCCATCTTAACGCTTCCTTTTGATAATGTTCACTTCAGGATGATAGTGGAACAACTGTGAGCACAGTGATTTATTAAAAAAGAAAAGAAAGAGAAGGATACGAATTGCTGAATTCTGATCATATCTGAAAAGTTAATATTTGTTTTGCTTGATCTGTGTAGGTTCCCAACGGATTCGGATGTGGGTTAGGAGCCTTGCAACTGATCCTATATGCCATATACAGGAACAACAAAGGGGACAAAGGCTCCGCAAGAGGCAGCAAAGGTGGTGCAGTCAAGGACGAGTCCCTTCAGCTCAGCAGCTCCGTTTACAACTACAAGAGTGCCCCCCACGCCAACAGCGGGCAGAACCAAGATGTTGTTAGTCCCCAAGAGGACCAAGTCTGAGTTTTTCATCGTTTGATCTCTGAGATAACATTGCCTTTCTTTGCTTACTGTCATGCTAACTGGATAGCCGGGATCAGTCCCGACCTCGTGGCGGCATATTTTTGCACTACTGACTTTCTTTCACTTCTTCCCAGCAAAAGTAGAGCGCCGCCTGTATCCAGTGTGTAAAGTGTCTAGTAGTAAATATGTTGGGTAATGTTCTTATGTAGTGGTGATTTCGTTCTCGGAATACGATAGGGTGATTGAATGGAGAAAATTCACGTTATCCTGACAACTGCCGATCTTAATTCTCAGCTGGGGGTAAGGAGAGTTGTCATTCTCCGTTTGTTTTGTTTTGTCAAAGACTGTAACTACTGGCGCAATTGTATTTGTATTGCCAAACAACGCAATAGTATATGCGTAACAATTTCTTCTCGGAACGCAATACAGCAGAAGGAATCCTATTACCGATAGGAAATGGTTTTAGCCGGTAACGAGTGTTAACGATCTACTATGACGTGTTTAGAGCTTTCATTTCCCTTACAGCGGCGTCCCCATGGTCCGATCGGCCTGACTTTTCTGAGGGTACGCAAAATGCATCAGATGCTTGGCTGGTTGGTAAGCCATGTGTATCAAACTCTCTCATTCCGTTAGAACGGCAACTTGATGTTCTAGTTTCATGTCTAAATGATCCTTTTCCAACTCCTGTACATCTTTTTAAACCCACTGCCTCTGTGAATAAAAGTGGACAAATAGAAATTCTAAATGCCACATTCGATCATTTAAAGCTGGAAATCAGTGTTACAAAAACTTTCCTATTACTGCATTAAAAACCAAAATTCACATAATTTATTAATTTGTAATGTTTTAACAAAACGATTCACATTTCGGTTCAACGGGGATCTCTTTCTGAAAGTTTCTCTTTTAACCACGAAGGAAAGTGAATCGGTGATAGATTAGAGGTAAAGCATCACGCGACCGCTGAAAAGGTCACAGTTCACCATTAATATAAGCTGTCCTGCTTTTCCTGTACCACCCTTGCTCTTAGCTAAAAATGAATTGTAACTGATTGTAAGAATGAGGCGGATGATTTTCTATAGACTGAATGGTTTTTACCGGTGGTGGAGCTCTTATATGCATGATATCATCAACAACCGTTTGTTTCAATATCGAAAGAAAACTTGTGATTAAATTTAATTCTAAAATAATTAATAACACATAATAACTCCTTGAGCTCTTGCCTTTTCAAAGTCTGCAAAGAGTCTCGTGAAATTTCACTAATTCATTATATACAAGACTTAACTAATTATGATGATATTAGTCTATTTTTAAAGCTCTATAAAAGTAGTTTGAGTAAATCCTTGACTTGATTAAAAGCCTTGAAAAAGGATGAAAAATTAATTTGAATTTAATTTTTATGCACCTCATTTTTTTATAGTAGAACTAGTATAAAATACCTTTCTATTTGGGCCTTCGTTAACTTTCAATTTGATGTCTTCTTTGAAACTTTTCCGATACGTTAATTACACAAAATAATTTAATTTAAAAAAAATTAGGGCATAACTTTGACCATAAACTAAAATTTTCAGATAGTAGTTCCAATGAAATATAAATAAGAAAACGAATATAAATCTGATAAAGGAAAGCAAAATCTCGTTTTTTTACGACCTTACATCACTTTCTGTTCAATAAAACCTTATTTTTAAGCTTATTTTTTTGTAAATTAGAAATAGTTTAGAAATTGTATATTCACAATCAATTTGTCTTAAAATTTAATTTAATTCAATATGTGAACTTATACGCATTATTAGTTTGATCAAAATTTCAATACAGTGATGCAACAGTCTCATTGTAACATAAAAAGGTCCAAATGTAGCCGTAGCAGATCCATACAAGTCGCAAGCGGCAAACAAAGTAAATGGAGCGCGTCCATTTTCCCCAACATATACTCAGGGCCCCACTCTCTTTACACTCCAATAAAAATAAAAATATTACTCATATATACCGCACCTAATGATATTTTAAAAAATGGGGGAGCCCGGAGCAGCGGGCAGTCTGCGGCTGCCGGCTGGATCTGGCCTGCACTGCTACTCGATCCCCTGCAGTTACAGGGGAGCATGGAGGAGAGGCGACAAAGAGCTTGCCAATGTCAGGGTCGAGGCTCCTAGAAAGGCCAGGTGAGCCCGCCCTTGAGTCTTTAGTAGCTAATCGTTGAAGAAGGCGGAGGACTCCATTGTGGCCGAAATTGAAACACCACGTGCCATGCTGGGATCTATGAGTCGAACATGGAACCAAAGACGGCAGCTGCTGCATGAACATATAAAAAACTGTAGCATGCAAGAAGTTGCAAATCTTTAATCAAGTTTGTGTTTGAGATCTGCTGAGTGATAAGCATCATCAGTTGGAATATGAGAATTGCTCCTATGAGCTTCTCATTCTCACAAGTATAAATTGGTGAAGATGGCAACAGCTACACGTCGACTTCTTTGGTTCCATGCAACAAGAAAGCGGTCTAAGCTGTTGCAAAGACAAAAGAGAGGTCAAATAGCTAGCACCGGCAACTAGACGCCCGCCGACACCGGCATTAGAGAAGAAGGGGGAATGAGGTGTTAGGATGGGTTGTAAGTAAAACAGTGGGGGTCATGTGGTGGTATTAAACAGTTAAAAAATTACTAATTTTTTCCCCTTTTGGGGGGTGTTGGATATTAGCTGGGGGCAAATAGACGCGTTCAATTGGAGTAGAGTACTCATAGCATTTCCCTTTCAATAGAAATAACATGTCAAAAATATATTATACTATATTAAAACTTATTTAAGATAATATATATGTATAATATATTGACATGCAATTAAACACCCCCTATGTCTTATATTAATATCTCCATTAATTTTTCAAAATGAACTAAACCTACATTAATAACTTCATTTAATTATTCAAAAAATTATTTTTAATTAATTTTAAAAAATCAAATAGAGCTATTGATATGGGATAAAAAAATATAAAAATAAAAACAATAATTGGCATACACTAAATACCAAAACAATTATTTTTATAAAGAACACCGAAACATTTCAATCAGTATAATGACACTATAGCGCTTAACACAACTTGAATTGTTTACGTTAGACTCAGATGGTTCAAGGACACGTTAATTCTCACTGTGAATCATGTTACTGATACTAGTGCATGCCTACAAACCATCCTTGGAGAGGCCCACATTCCACGTTTCCATTGATTAATACTCCTTGCGGGATTATTTTGGCTATAGAATATATGGCCACACAAAAAAAGGTTTCCAAGTGTCATCGTTCAGACGGATCAAATCATGATTATCAGATAATTAGTAAAGCAGGATACTGCTATTATCATGATTGAAATTGTAATCAGCTAAGTAGCGGTACATTCATTAGCACACACGCTGTATGTGATTCTGCATATACGAATTCTTTAGTGGGTGCGCCATCAATTTCTTTTCTATCGACCGTTTGCGAATTGCGACTCTCTTGATTGGGTTTGTTAAGCTTTGGAACAATCAGCCTACAAGCCACCTAAAAAACGTTACCATAGAAGGCCAAGCCCTTCAGGCAATTTTTTCATTTGCAGCCAAAATTTTCCTACCAGAAAGTTAGTTGTTCTGTATTTCAAATTATAATTTACCAATTTTAAAGTATAATATTAATCATTTGAAATTTTATACATACATTTTAGAATGTAACGTTAATTGTTTAAATCTTGTACGTGAGTTTTAAAATACGGCGTTAGTCAATTAAGTTGTTATTCCAAAACCCCAACATCTAAGATGCATGCGGATGCCCCTATTTGTATTTGTATGTGTTGCGTGTATATTCAATTACGACCTCCCCTCCTTAAATTAGAAATGCACGAGCAAGGAAGGACACACTCCTCTGCCAGTGCCATCTCCGCGTCCATGTCGACTAGAGCCTTCTCCTTCAATCGACCTCAGATGTGTCTTCTCCCTCTCCCCCATCTCTTCTCTCCCCTCCGACGTAGCCACCTCCTTCCTCCCCTCATAGCTTCATGGTCAGCCCAGCCTCCGAGAGCATGTGTTGGACATCCCCGGTGGAGCTGCACCTTTAACTAGAGTGGGAGCTGCTACCGTCAATCTGGATGGGCTGCCACTTCGTGCAGAAACTTGTTAACAGCACCAGAAAGATTGTGTTGATGGATCATCAGAATGACTAGCTATGGCCTATGGGTAAATGTGAGGACTTCTTTAGAGTTGCTCAAGTTCTGGGTTCATTATTGTGGATGGGCCAAGCTTGACAGGGGTAAAGGTGTATGATGACGAATACTGCTTGGACTTCATGTTGGTGGCTTATACCCAGTAGAACGTCGTGAACCCATTGAAGAAGTTTGTGAGAAGATGAATATGCGGGTAGGCATTATGGGCAACTATATGGATAGACTGTTCACTATTGGTGGATTCTGGGATTTGTCTTCATCTTGATATTAATTGAAAGACGACTCTATATCACCCATGATGGCTGTGATTTATGAGTTTTTCTTGGCTAGTTCAACATTCATGAAGTGAATTGTGATTATTTTTTCTTTGACAGCACTCTGCTCTTTGCAATATCTTTTGAGCAATTAATAATGGGCAATGCTTATGAATGAGAAGTTCTCTTATAGTGCTTTTTGTTGAATTTTACGGAGGAAGATGGACATGTATGGCGGATGGAAATTTGGTTGTAAGGCTGGAAGTATTATACCTGCTATCTATTCGAAGAAATAACTGAGCTACCAGTAACTCAAGTTACCTAATTTACTGGTCCTATTTATAACATTATATATGGCTTGTGTTGTGGTGAGCCGGCATTGACAACAATTTCTATATGAATACCAGGCGCAAGTACAAAGAAATATAGGATGATATCAAGGGCTGGAAAATGAACCGGCTACGCCTACTACAACAAAATTGGGTATTAGCGACGCTTATATAAGCATCGCAATAATATGCGCGCTACAAAGTGATAATAACGATATATAAAAAAATGTCGCAAAAAAAATTACTATTAGCGACACATAATCTTAATAGTCGCTAATGGTAGTTTATTAGCAATGCATAAGTAAACACGTCGCTACTACCTAACCTTTTAGTGACGCTTATAAATATGCGTCGCTAATACTTAGGTTATTAGCGACGCTTATATAAGCGTCCCTAAAAGGTATATCTATTTATTTTTTTTTAAAAAAAATTTAAAACCATTAACAACGTATTGTTTCAAACGTCGCTAATAGTTTAAACTATAGCGACGTTTATAACAAAACGTCGTTAATAATTACCAATTTTAAATAAAAAAATAAAAATTAAGAGCTAATAGTGACGTATTTTCATGTGTCTCTATTACTGGATAGTATTAGCGACGTATTGAACTATGCGTCGCTATTACCCCTGTTAGTAGTGACGCATAGTTACATGCGTCGCTAATACCTATTTTTATTTAAAAAATATTTTAATTTTTTTAAAAAAATTAATTTTTTAAATTTTTTAAAAAATAAAAAATAATTAAAATAAAGTAGTAATAGCGACGTATACATATATACGTCACTATTAATATATTTATTTAAATATTTTTTAAGATTTTAAAAATTAATTTTAAAGAATAAAAAATATTTAAAATTTAAAATTAGAGGAGAGATAGTGTGTAGGTAGATAGGAGAGACGGGAGGGAAGAGAGAGGGGAGAGGGGAGGGAAGAGAGACAAAGAGGAGAGGGGAGGGAAGAGAGACAGAGAGAGAGGAGAGAGGGGAGGGAAGAGAGAGGGAGGGAGAGGGGAGGGAAGAAAGAGAGAGAAGAGAGCAAGAGGAGAGGGAAGAGAAGAGAGCGAGAGGAGAGGGAAGAGAGAGAGAGAGAGAGGAGAGGGAAGAGAGAGAGGGGAGGGGAGAGGGAGGAGAGAGAGAGATAGAGCTGAGGGAAGAGAGAGATAGAAGGGAGAGAGAGAGAGGAGGGAGAGGGGAGGGAAGAAAGAGAGAGGAGAGGGAAGAGAGAGAGAGGAGAGGGAAGAGAGAGAGTGAAGAGAGAGAGAGAGAAGGGAGAGAGAGAGAGAGAGAAGGGAGAGAGAGAGAGAGGAGGGAGAGGGGAGGGAAGAAAGAGAGAGAAGAGAGAGAGAGGAGAGGGAAGAGAGAGAGAGAGAGAGGGGGGGAAGAGAGAGAGGGGGGGAGATTTTATTTTGATTTTTAAAAATTTTTTATTAATTTTTTTATTTTTTAAAATAAAAAAATAATAATAATAAAATACTAATAACGACGTATAGGAATATACATCGCTATTGGTACATGTATTAACGACGTATATAATTATACGTCGCTAATACTAGTACTAATAGCGACGTATATTCCTATATGTCGCTATTAGTATTTATTTTATTTTATTTTATTTTTAAAAATTAATTTTAAAAAAAAATATATAAAAAATTAAATTAGAGTAGAGAGGAGAGGGGAGAGAGAGAGGGAAAGAGAGGAGAGGGGAGGGATCGGAAGAGAGAGAGAGGAGAGAGAGAGACGGGAGGGGAGAGAGAGAGAGCGGGCAGGGCCCGGAAGAGGGAGAGAGGAGAGAGAGAGAGGGAAGGGAAGAGAGAGAAAGAGAGAGAGGAGAGAGAGAGAGGAGAGAGGAGAGAGAGAGTGGGGAGGGATCGGAAGAGAGAGAGAGGAGAGAGGGGAGAGAGAGGACGGTGAAGAGAGAGAGAGGACATGGAAGATAGAGAGAGGGAGAGGTAGGAGAGAGAGAAGGGAGAGGTAGGAGAGAGAGGAGAGAGGGAGAGAGGAGAGGGGGGAGAGAGAGAGAGGAGGGAGGAGAGAGAGAGAGGAGAAAGAGAGGGGAGAGAGAGGAGAGGGGAGAGAGAAAGGGGAAAAATATAAAAAAAATTATTTATAGCGACACTTATTTAGAAACGTCGCTAAAGATACATTATTAGCAACGCTTCTGTATAAGCGTCGCTAGAGAGAGGGTAATAGCGACGTTCGTCACGAATGTCTCTAAAACTATTTTTTTAAAAAAAAAAAATTTCGCCGCGGGCGAGGAAATTTCGCCCGAGCTTTATATCTCCCCCGCCCCTCCTGTATTTTCCCAGTGCGCCAGGATGCCGAGCCACCCTACCTCTCCTCCCTCCTCCATTGACCACCTGCCGTCCGCCGCCCTTTCCCTGCCCTTTCTGCCGCTTTGCACCGCCGCCTTCCCCTCCCCCTCTCCTCTACCTCCTTCCCACACCGACTCCCCCTTTCCCTCCCGCCGCCCCCTTCTCCCCGGCTCCCCACTCCCCCTCCGCCTCCTCTCTCCCACTCCCGCCTTTTCTCGAGCCGGATTCCGGCGGCCCCCCTCCCTCCCGGTCCCCCCCTCCGGCTCCCTTCTCACTCCCCGGCTCCTCCCTCCCTCCCGGCCCCCTCTCCCCAGTTCCCCGCTCCCCCCCGGCTCCACCTCCCTCTCCCTAGCTCCCCCCTCCTCTCTCCTCAACCGGCCCCCTCTTCGCGGCCGCCTCCCCCTCCCTCTCCCCTAGCCGAACCCCTCCCCCAGCCAGCACCCCCTCTCCCCCCAGCCACCCGCCCCACCTCCCCAGCCGGCCCCCCTCTCCGCAGCTACCTCCCCGGCCCCCCCTCTCCCCAGCCGCCTCCCCTCCCTCTCCCCCACCGAACACCCTCCCCCAACCGCCCTTTCTCTCCCAGCCGACCCCCTCTCCCCCAGCCAACACCCCTCTCCCCGACCACCCGCCCCCTCCCCAGCCGCCTCCCCCGGCCCCCCTCTCCCCACCGCACTTCTCTTCCTCTCCCCCAGTGGGCCACTAGGCCCACCGGGGATTTTTTTTAAATTAATGAATGTATTAGCGACAATAATATATAGCGACGCTTTCTAAGCGTCGCTAATAATAATTTAATTATAAATTTAATTTAATTATAAATTTTTTAATTTTATTAGCGACGTATAGAAAGCGTCGTTAATAAGTAATTATTAGTGACGATTTTTCTATACGTAGCTAATAAAATTATTTTTTTATTTTTTTAAATTTTTTTTATATTAACGACGTATATTTAAACGTCGCTAATAATTACTTATTAACGACGCTTATGTATATATATCGCTAATAACTTATTTTTAAAAAAATAATTTTCATTTAGCGACGTAAGGAAAGTGTCGTTAGTAGATTATTATTAGCGACGCTAAGTAATTTACGTCGCTAATAAGCTATTATTAACGACGTATAATAAATATTGCTAATACTGTTATTAACAACATTTATTTATATACATTGCTAAGAGGTAATAGCGACGATACTTTTTTCGACACTTTTAGTGACGTTTATGATACGTTGCTAAAAGACAATAACGACGCTTAGAAGACTTTTAGCGACGCATAATTACATCGCTAATAGTCCTTTTTGTTATAGTGGCCCAATTAAATTTTTTTAAACTATGAAAGAAAAAAAAGTGTTATTGATCTTTTTGTCTTCTTGAATTCAGTGACAGATTTTGGTGTTCGTGCTTCAATTCCTGATCACTATAGCTTAAAATATTATATTAATTTTACCGTTTAACATTTTACTTTCTGTACTCCCAATTGCTTCAAAATTTACATTTGAGATAGAAATATCTCGTTTATATAAGTTTTTCTTCCACTACTTTTTTTTTTTTTACTTTTTTACTTTAAAATTCTGTACTTATCCTTTTATGAGTCACCTCTTTGGGATAATATCTTTTAATACATATTAGATAAGTGTAAGGGGCTGATAAATGAGTCCTTTTGGATTAAATTTTTATTTTTATTATCTTATTGTAATTTATTTATTTATTTTTACTTATCTAAGATTTGAGAAATAATATTTTATATCTTATATTTAGATGAAAATTAGATTCTCTAGTATATTTTGTCACGCATATTGAAATCAAAGGTCTAAAATGCAAGATTTTAGTCTACGTTTTAAAATTTAAATTCTAAAATACAGCAATTAAAAATACAGAGTTGACTAATACCTTGTAAATGGATTTGAGAGCTCAATATTCACGCAGCTCAATGTCAACCTAGTCCTTAATTTCAACAAACTTGCCAACAAAAAATCTAAAACTCAAACCAAAATGAATTCACACTATCTTCTGAATAAGGAATAAAAAAGATAACAGGAAACCATACTACGTTCCAACGAAGCCACATTTACAGCCGTACAGCCCCCAAAGGGGAAGAAATGGACTATGGAAGAGAAAATTGAACTAAGTGGCCTAAAAAGGAGCAGAAACAACGTCCCTCATCCCATCAAGAAGCGGCGGCGGCGGAGGTGGCGGCAGCGTTACATATGGCGCCGCATAATCCCACTCCTCTTCCGAATCCGTCCTCGCAATCGCTCTTTCTTGCCTTGGAGTAACCGCAGGCTGCAAACCCTGTAATTTCACTATTACACACATACAACCCCAAATTTATCATAGTACGTACTTTTGATCGATTTTGGAAAGACAAAGTTGTTATGTACTTCTGTGAAGATGTCGTGCGCTTCCTCTATGGTTTTGGTGTTCAACACGCAGAGCGCTGCCTCCTGCATGCGTTAAAAAACTTACAGAGATTATAACAAAATAACAGGACATCATCTGTGACTCTAAAGAGAAGCATATGAAATGCGTACTGAAGGAACAGAAACTGCAGTTCATATCTATGGTCAAGTTGAGCTGCTGGTACATAAAAGACGACGTATGTAAAGTGAATATACTACCCTCGCAAACTGAATTTGATCGAAATGAAGAGTACGAGGCTCGCTATCGATTGACGACTTCCTTTCAATTCGATGGAGACCCGATGTTGTCATTCTCTTTCTGATTCCCTCTACCGGAGAAAAGCGTCAGTTGAACGAAGCAGAGCAGTCCCTCATTCAGGAGGGCCCAGAAGTGAGATTAATACGTATGACAGAGGCTGTGCGTGGTCTCCTCCACCAGCCGGTTGGTATATATAGTCCCAAGGAAGCGGCAGGAGCAAAATGGCCACCTGATAACTCCATAGATCGTGTCTACTGCTAAAGGAGGAACTTACACACGCGTCGAAATCCCCTGGGAGAAGGAAAGAGTCACTCTGGAAGGTTGTGAGTCTTCTGGGGAAGTTGGTGCTTGTCATGGATGGGCGCCATCTGGGCCTGTGCCCGTACTTCGGCCTTGCCTCTCCTTGGAAGTCACGTGTCCAAGACGGAATTTCTAAGTCGTCCCTCTGCGGGCTTCCCTTCCGCCGTCAACTGCGCCACCGCCTCACTCTCACTGGTGTGTTCTGTTACGGTACGTTAGCGCCGCTAAGTGCCATCTGTTGGTTGGATGATGTCTTTTTCATTATACACTGCTCAATTTGAGAACTGTGTTGCGTTGTAGAAGTCGGTGCTTAAAGTTGGTAGAAATAGTACTTTTCTCATTTGGGAACTATGTTGGATTTTTTTTTGTATCTGACATACCTTTTGTTGTCTCAATATACCATTTTATTTATGATTTGTTAAAAAAATACACCATCTTATTATTGATTCTCGCCACAAATATATCTCTTCAGACACATTCATTTGGGAAGTCTTTAGGTTTCATAAAATTATATATTCCCATGTAAGGGTATTAATGAGCTGAGTTGAGCTGAGCTGAGTTGAGCTGAGCCGAGTATTAGACTTTTATGATTCGAGCTCGAATTGTTGAAGCTTGACTTGAGCTCGGCTCGAAGCTTGAATAAGCTCGACACTTTTAGTTCGAGTTCGAATTAGAAATCTAAAGTTTGGCTCAAACTCGAGCTTGAACTTAAATAAGTGAATCATAAGTCTAGGCTCAAACTAAAAAAATAAAAATAATTTGTATATAACTCTAAAGTATATAAAGTATCACACATCCTAATATACTTTTAGTATTAAATATTAATAAATATACTTTAATAAGTATTATAATTACACCTTGAAAAAAGAAAATATCTGGTTACGATTATAGTCACTATGACTTATTACGATTATAACTTAAATATCTGGTTATAGTTACTATGAAAAAAGAAAATTATGACAAATAAGTTTTAGTTACATATGCTTAAAAAAAGTAGCATTATTATTTTCCTCTCTTTCTTTATGTACATATAATTACTAAAAATGATACAAAAAATAAAAATTCATTTGGGCAACATTGTCATCTACTTCTTTGTATTTTCTTTTCTTTACATGCTTATAAATTACTAATAAAAAAACTATTATTTAGCCTTAGTGTGCTTCTAAAAAATTATGAAGTACATGTAAAAATATATACATTTTGTAAGATGATGACAATCCCAATGTCATGCTTCCACTTTTGAACAAATATCTAATCATTCTTTTCTAAACTAAGGTTGGTCCCCATATGTCATGCTTCTTTTAATAGTATTTTTAAGTATATTAGTGTGATATCATGTTAACCCTCAGTCATATACTTATAGCTCCATTTGGTTTTTCAATTGAACTAATTTTAGTTCATCTCCAATAATCAAATAGAGCTATTAATTTAAGACAAAAGGAGTATATTAGTGTTTGTGTCTCCAATATTTTTATTTTTATAAAATATATATCATATATAAAAATTATATATCCATTACACTTTAACAAGGATATATATTATAAAAAAAATTTATATAGGTTTAGGCTCACGTACATGAGCTCGAAGCATCGTGGGCCATCAGATCGAGATCCAAGGACGCAAGAAGACATAAACTAATCTGCCTCATGAGTTATGTGTGTTGTTAGATCGTAATATGAGGATGCATGACATCGATGCTCACGCGGTCATAAGTGATACTTGACTCATATAAATGGGTCTCATATATCATATATGATACATAGTATTGGTATATATATGTGATTATATGTCGTTTTATATATTTCATTCGTCCTAGATTAATAGCTCAATTATATTTTTAAACATGAACTAATCAAATAGAGCTATATATTAATCTAGAATGGAGGGAGTATGTTATAAATATGTATTTAAATTAACAATTATGTTTATATAAAATATGTATATACATGTATTATTTATTATATATATTATTTATATATAATTTTAAAATTATATTCGAGTTCGAGTTTATTTGAGCCAAGCCGAGTCAAGCAAGGGTATGCTCGAACTCGAGTGGAACCTATTCGAGCTCGAATCGAGTTCGAGTCGAGCCAAGATAAGCCGGGCTGGGTCTGCTCAACGAGCCAACTTGGCTCATTAACAGCCTTTCCCACAAAAAAAAATTATTGGATTATAAAATACATAATTTTTTTAAAAAATAGGGCGTACAATTAAAATTGGGAAAATAATTTAAATAATAATTACCAAATTAACCTGCTTTGAGAAATATTTCCCAAAGTGGTGTTGGCTTTTGCCATGTAGGCACCAGCCAAGCGTTAGCGCCTACATGACTTTTTTAAAAAAAAATTAACTGTTTTCATCATTTAAAATGACTAAATCAAGTTTAAGGTGATTTTGTCATTCCAAATGACGAAATTGTTTGCTAAAGGACGAAATCACATTATTATTTTTTTTTAAAAAAGTGCATGGAGTTGTCGGTGCTCTGCGGGATAGACGTTTGCATGATCTCACTAATGTCGTCGGGCCGACGAGAGCGAGGATGTTGCAGTGAAAGAGCATCTCGACGACATTGATGCCCCCTCACGGGGGCGTCGGAGCTGTGGTCGAAGTCCCGACGGAGGATCTCATGTAAGGGGTTGCAGTTGTAGATGCGAAAGCTGCGGTCGGTGCTGACGGCGAAGCAGCCGTGGTCCTGGTTGAAGGAGAGGTGGACCAGGGTGGGGAGGGAAGAGGAGTTAGACTCAGAGTGGGGGGTAGAATTTTAGGGGGAATCTTGGAGGGGGTAAGGAGGGGAGGTGCGGATGGGAGGGGGGACTGAGAAACTCGAAAGCAAGGAATAGGAGTCCTCGTTGTTGGAGTCTGAAGGATTGAGCTGCGTCGGGTCAGAGAGGAAACTGTCTGGGTCCGGGTCGGGGTTGGTGGGATCGCGGCCAGGGCCGAGGACGGAGAGGGGTGAGGGGGAGGTGGGCATGGAGAGGGTGGTCATCATCCAATGCGGTGACAAGGGAAATGGGCGAAGCTAAACTTTACAAAGTTGGGTCTACCGCGAGTGCTGGTGTTAGAGACAGACATTCTCTCGGGAGTATAGCGATGTTGCTGCCTCGTCGCCATTAAAATCCAAAGCAAAAGCCAGTCCAAGTACCTTCCGATATCCTTCTTTTCACTCTTAAACCAGAGGTTTAATTGGAAGCATCCTTATAACCAGAGGTTTAGCAAAAGATGAGGGAATAATTGACTCGTTAACATGGTTGGGTGCTAGGTTTCTTAGGTATCGATGCTAAATTATGTTAATAATCAGGTGGTAGGTGGAAAGGGAGTGGGAGAATGGAACTGAATGATGAAAGGGTGCATGGGAGGGAGGGGCATTGGAATTTGAGAATGTGCATTGCGAGGCGGTGATTGTGATTTGAGTGTTTATAGCTTCTTTTTAGAGAACGGCAGCGAGGGAAGGGGTGTCTGAATAGAAAGAGACGAGAGAGGGGGCCCGCCTGACCATGAAAGAGTCTACTGCAAGTTTAGAATATGATACTTTCAGTCCGTGGATTGCAGTATCAGATGATACGTATGAGATTTTGGCCTCGCATTAGATTGGGAAAGATATATTTAGATGTTTAAAACTCATGCAAACGTCTATCCTGCATAGCACTGATATCTCTATGTACTTTTTCTCTTAAAAAAGTTAATATGATTTCGTCCTTCTAACATGATTTCATCCTTCTAAAATATGATATTATTTAATTTTTTTTACTTAAACTTGATTTTATCATTTCAAATGACAAAATCAGTTAAAATTTTAAAAAAAGCCACAAATGCAACAGTGCTTGGCTGGTGCCTACGTGACAAAAATCAACACCACTTGGGGAAATATTTCCCAAAGCTAATTAGTTTAGTAATTATTTTTATTTAATTATTATTTAAATAATTTATGGTAAAAAAATAAAAAGTTTTACTACTCAAAGTATGCTTATTAAGAACTTGTATTATACAAAGTGGGCAAACCAGAAAGATACATATTTTTTGAAATCCAGATACTTTTTATCAAGCGGAGAGAATATGATGGTGGTTGTTTAGAAGAGCTTCTTTATATTGACATGCCCCGCGAGGTCAAGTAGAATAGTCCTGGATTATGCAAATGTTGTGCAAGAAAATGTTTTTGACTTCTGAGCAACTACGTGTTGTTCGTCAAGGTCAGCTTATGCTGGTCTTCTCTTGAGATCTAAAGGCTTGAATACAATTGAAAATTTTTGTTTTAATTTTCTTTCTTTATGGTCCATTTGAGAGCATTTTTGTCCTCAGGATCTTGTATATTTTGGATTTTGTCTTAATTTTTAAAATTATTGTATTTCAAGTGTTGACATACTTGGCAAAATTGTACTAAATTTTAAAAAATATAGACCTATTTGGCAAAAATTTCAAGTTTAAAAAAGATTAAAATAGAAATTATTTTATATATATATATATATATATATATAAGGCAATAATATACTAGCCAAAACCCATGAAATATTTATCAACCTCAATACTCAAAACACAAAATCAATTAATAAAATAAACAATACTATCCCTTACAAATAGTATGACAATCATACATAGCCCCTATTAATATAATCTTCCTTACATTTGCAAAGCAATTATGAATCTGAGCTTTGAGTTGTTTTTATGTGGCATTCAATTGGAACTTTTTGTTAAATTCAGCTATCATTACGACCCAAGCTTTCCAACTTCCATCCACTTGACGCCCTTTTACCCACACCATGTTGGTCTACCAACATTTTAGTGAAAAAAATAATATGTGTTTGATCCAACTATAACTTGTCATTTGACCCCATACATCTAATGAGAAGATTGCATAGATTAGTAAGTATCCCCTTTTGATAAATATGCATGTCATATAAGTGAACCAACAATAAAAAAATCCAAAATTCCTCTAGATAGAAAATTTTAAGATTATAGATATGAACTCATACTCATCTTAACAAGTCAAAGCATAAATAGGCAAGTTCAGACAAGAGATACGAAAATTAAAGAACAGTTTTAAAACAACACAAGAGAAGTTTGATGTTCGATTCCGTGCACCTCCATTTTCCCACCATTTTTTCCTGCCATTCAACTCCTTTTTGTCTATTATCTCTATACATGCTAGTGATGAAGAGAGTATGTCCTGTTTACCCATGTAAGTATATTTGTTGATCTAATTGTGTAATACCACAACCCTATTTTGATATATCTTCAAATTAAGTCACCATATTCAAACCCCACTCAACATATATACATCAAAAGAATTTGAACCCATCAAGCAACATCCCATAAATAAATTATATATATATGAATCACTTATGTATAAAACAAGGAAAGAAATATGCAGATCCTAACTATAATATCGCCAACATATTTAGAACAATTAACCGGCTTAACTTGCAGGTTTACAAGTAAAATTGCTCACACGCATCCTTCATCAGACAATAGATGATTGCATCTTTATGCATATGTTTTCAACTAACACGCCTTCACATAAACCAGATCAATGTTATACAAATGAAAATCATAAGAAATAATTCAAATATACAAACATTATTGTAGTTCAACATCTAGTACATGTATGCGTACTAAGACTTAAACTCAGACTAAACATAATACCTATTTGTGCATTTAAATCAAGTACCCACAATTTCAATCATCAATCAGATCATAGGTGTTACGCCCTGGCATTGCCCGACCCGAGCCGAACCCGGTCCAAGGGCTGGTCAAGCACACGGGGGCGATAAGGGAAAATTAAAAGACGGTTTAGCGGAAGATTTATGCCCTAATCACGGGCGATCTAACAAAAATACGGATTATACACACCACTTTGAGCAAAAGTAAATAAGTAGAAATAAAAGAGTTACTTTAACTCTAAGATAAACAAAAGTCTCAAACCCATATGCTTAGTTAAACCATAGCCCACTTTAGGCTCCAAAATAGGTCTTAAGCAACACAAATGTATAATATAGTATAAACCAAAATAAGAACCACACACAAAGGCTCTAATCATAAAAGCATAAACAATGAAACAGATCACATAAGGGGTCTCCACGATCCCTCCCAAGTCGTCTCCGACCTTTCCTCATAGAGGAGATCTTGTCCATCTACGTGTCACGCCATGCAGCCCCAAAGCAAAAACACAAGAAAGATGAGTGAGTTTAATAAACTCAGCAATGGTTTTTAATATAAATATCATTATCGGAAACACGATGGCATAGCAATATAATCATTCAGATCAAAGATTGACAAGATGTATCATTTTCTGATCACACATACCCATCACCTAAACCCAGTGTTTTAAAAACCGAACCGGCAGGTCCGACCGGTTTCGACCGGACCCGGCATAAAAAACGGGCCGGTTCGAGAGAAAATCCGAGTTGGTTTAACCCGGCCGGGTCAGAGTGAACCGGCCGGTTAAACTGCAAACCCGGCCTACCGGTCCGGTCCGGTTTTTCAAAAACAAAAAAAAAACAAAACAAAGCTGAGTCGCGGAGTCGGGCGAAGTGCACAATGTTCATCTTCTCATCGCGATTTCGCGTTGTGCACAGTGCGACTGGTCCGGCCTTGGGGCACCGTCGCCATTAATAGAGGCGACCTCCTCTTCTCCGGTCGTCCGGTGGTCTCAGAGCCGATTCCGTCCAAAGCTTGATTCCACAGCCGCTTGAATCACACAGTCGCGGCCGGCGGGCAAATGTGGTCGATTTGGATCGGCGGCGTCCTCTCCTTCTAAAATCTGTCTCCGGCGAAGATCTCCCTCCGTCGAAAACCCATTTCCGGTAAAAAGCCCTCATTTTCTTCTCGTCCATTCTCTGCCTCATCTGCAATTTTTTTTTTCAAATCTTCCTCACCGCATTGCCATATTCAGTCGGTTCCGATATTGGCTATTCCGTCCGGTAAATGGCTGCAACATTGTGGAGTTGAAGAGTTCAATTGTACAGGACTTGTGGTGGAGGAAAAGAATTTGAAAATACTAATCTTGAACCTGGCGTCAGGTGTTTCGAGGTCGACTGGCTGACCTCCACTATGAGATCGATCCTACCCGTCAGGTGTTCCATGACCGAGCGCCCCATCCAGTTCGAGGTTGAGTGGCAGTCCGTTGAAGCATCACCCATCCTATCTCGTTCCTTGCCCAAAGAAGCTCCTCAGCATCCTCCAAGTCCACGACTCCACCGTTCGCAGCATCCTCGCCCAAGGTTATTGGTTCTCTCCATGTCTCCCTGTCTCGATTCGCTAAGACTATGATGCTTTGTTTTTTTCTCGTTTTTTTTTGCTTATTACAGTGACCATGGTCATATGTTTGGAATGGTTGCTGCAAGGTTTTTGTTTCTCTCTGTCTTGATTCTTGAAGGCAATTTTTTTCTTGTTTTATGCTTATTACGGTGACCAGGGTCATATGGTCGGAATAGATTTTGCTGCAAGGTTCTTGTTTCTATCTATGTATCACTGTTTAATTGATTTTGAGAAGTAGGAACTCGTTAATTTGTATTAGTTAATTATGAAGAGCACCTGAAAGTTGTTCCACATGGAAATATTTTTTACTTAGTCTCATCTTGGAGGACTGATTGACTAAAATAAAACACCTCCGTGTTTCTTGTTTTTGAAACTCTGATACTTAATTATTTTTCATGTTTTACCGACTTGTTGATTTAACCACCTCACATTCATGTTTCTGGTGCATTCCAGCTCTGTCCTGCACTTCTTTATTCTTATAAGTGCTAGAGGATTCCTTGCTAGTATCTTGTTTAAACTATGAATATTTGTTTGTGTTTCTAATTATGATAGAAGTATGAGTTTGAATGAGTAGTTTAGGTTTAGATGTGGTTGGAATGAATAATAGTTTGAATGGTTAAATAGGTTTAAATAAGATTTTGAAGCAGGTTTAACTAAATTTTTTTAGTGTTACGGGGAAACTCTTGCAAATTTTTTTATTATGATGACGTCATCACTCGGGTCAACCCGAGTCGACCCATGGTTCAACCGGGTCGACCCAGCCTAGCCACTAATTCGGGTTGGGGTCCGGGCCGGGTTTTAAAACATTGCCTAAACCTGCATCATAGTGTATAATTCACATAGTGCCATTTACATCATATAAACCTGCATGAAGTGTATCTCTAACATACACTTCAGAATATGCATCAACATCATATAAACATGCATTAGATGTATCTCTAACATACATTTCAGATCATGCATCAACATTATATCAACCTACATAAGATGTATATCTATGCATCAACATTATATCAACCTGCATAAGATGTATATATAACATACATTTCAAATCATGCATCAACATCATATCAAGAATGCCTCCATCAAGGAGTAATCACAATTAGTGTCACAAAGACGGGAACACAGACAAGGCCACAAAGGCGTGTCATTGTCCAAATTCTACACAAGAATTTAAGAAGTTCGGGGTTGTCAATCCCTAAAGCTGCTCGCCGTAAACGATCCTGGCCAAGGATGTCACATTCTCACGAAGAGAATCTAGAGCAGGGGTGTTCGCCCTTGGACATCTCCTGTGATGGGGAAGAGCCCGAGTTCCCACATAGGAAACCTTAGAACACATGGTAGCTGGTGTACAAAGCATAACATACTAGATTCTCAGGGTCCAAAAGACAATAATAATATCAAATCGCAAGACAAGTACATAACTCGTCCCCCACATAATTCCATTTAACTAGACTCAACCCGAGGAGTGCACATGTTTCACGAAGGAACTCAAATCAAAACATGTCCTTTCGAACCAATCAAGTTTCGATTAAGCCACAATCGATTAATCTGGCACGCAATTTCACCACATTGCATCCAATCGATCAAATTCGATTAATCTCAATAAAGCCTCAATTGGAAATCCAATTTCAGGATGCATGCAGCATGGTACGTATGTGGGCAAGGCATACATGAATCCTCATTCATGATAAGTGCTCTCATCAGCCTCTCATGCATCATTCATAATCATAATATCAATGCTCATCATCATCATTAAACCCACATGTGCGCGTGTTTACCTAGTAGAAGCACTTCACTCAATGCATATAAACATGCTTGTAATTCACTCACCATCACACTACACATGTGCATTAACATCTAATCATAAATTCCAGCTGAAATCATAGGAGAAAAATTATTAAAATCATATCTCAAGGCAAAGCCTATCCACAAGCTAAACATATATAAGATCATTCAATTCATACTTGAGTTATGACATTCACTAACATTCACACATCAATTAACCACATCCAAACATGACATATTAGTCCGTTAGTATGTTGTAGCTCTACAAAAAATATACTTAACCATAGAGAATCAACCATTCATAACTTCAAGATGACAATTCCAACATCATATATCCAATCACAAGCCATTCCACATAACTCTAAATATATACCACAACTTCATAACCTCAATGGTATACCCTTCCAGTAGCATACTATAGCTCAAAATACTTCACATACATATGAAAATGATATATCAAAGTAAAATCACCGAAATAAACATCATGCAAATAATACAAAATCTGTTGTGTAGCCATTTAAACGCCCAGTAGGGCTGTTCGATTGGCTAAACGGGAAATCTGTCGAACTGACAGTGTTGCCGTTCAAATGCTCAGGAGGGCCGTTTGAACGCCAACAAGGCAGATCGACCTTCTTCTCCATTTCAAAATTTTAACCCGAAACTTCATTAATGAAACTTAAAATCTCCATCTAACAACCTAAATGTCATTAAAATTCCACCATAACTTCTAAAAAGCTAATCTACATCATAACAAGATAAAACCCTATGAAATCGGGATTAAGGTTTATCATTTACTAATCACACCATTAAAACACTAAATCAAGTAAATTCACTAAAAATAAACCACAAAATCAAGAGTTTTACCATAGGAAGACTAAAATTTCAAAAATCCATTACCTTACCCCTTGATTAGGCTTGGATTTGATGGTCACCCTTCTTGAAAACCTTACAAAGACATAGAGTTTAAATTAAACTCCATTAAAACCAATTTAACATAGAAAACCATAATGAAAAACTTAGATCTAGGGTTTGTTGAACATAAAAATTGGATTTCTAGATCTAGGGTTTGAAGTAGAGATACAAATCAGTAGTTTTGATATTTAAAAACAAATCAAAACAAAGAGGAAATGGTAGATTTAGAGAGGATTAGGAAAAAATCTAAGATTTAAGGCTTAATTACAAGAGACTTACCTTAAACTCCTTCTAATTCGGGCCTAATTGGGGAATTAGGCCTAACCTCCCTTTCCCAGCCTATTCCTAAAATGGAAATGGCTCAGTTCATTATATTTATAGTAAGGTTTGGGGTGTGTATGGGTAATTAGTGGGGTATGAATAGAAAAATAGGTTAAAAATAGGTATTTTGGCTATTTGAGCACTAATTAAACCTGAGAAAATTATGAAAATTTTTTTAAAGGCTTGTGTTGATGTCTGGGTTAGTTTGGTCTTAAAACCCAAATTTTGACGGTGGGGCCCATAGGGGGTCCCGCCAAACGCTAACTTTCGAAAAATTAGTGAAAAATCAATAAAATCTCAAAATTTCAGATTTGACTCAAAATCACTTAAAACTAATAATTATAAAGATTATTTTGATTAAAACCCTAAGAAATGTCATTTATTTACGAAACCACCGAATTAATAAGAAAATGAATTAACCACGCAATAACCGATAATTAAAATGAAACGAAAACCGATTTAGAAATGAGAGTCCTTACAATAGGAAACAGAGGTACCAACACATCTGGGTGAGGATTTCTCACTCTGTAATACCCATGAATTTTTAAAATTTTCTATACTTAGCCACGTAGATATAAGTGAGTTTAACCATTAAGTTTTCTTAGTATAATAACTTCTTTACTACATGGAATTTGGATATGAAATTTTATTATTAAAAAATAGACATAAATAGCTTTGAAGAGCAACCAAGAGCGTGCAAATAGAAACTCAAATGAGAAAGTTACGATAGATATAACATTAATGAAATTTTGGAGTATTTGTAGAAAATAATGAATTTGATCTTTAGGCTTTCTCAGTGAAATAATTTGTCTTGTGGATTGGGTTTAAGCATAAAAGATAGAAACTAGATAGTCATAGCTTTGAGATGACACTAAGAATGTATAAATTGGAGTTTAGATGAAGGAGTTATGATTATCTAAAGTTTAACATGAGGTGCTTTCAATTACTTGTTGGCGCCTACTAATCTGACCCGTATATTCTTAATAGCATAAATTTTTTTGTATATGGATTTTGTCATGAGATTTTGGTATGATAAAGTAGACAAAAATATATTTATAACTCTATGAAGAATGCGTAAACCAGAGTTTATATGAGGAAGTTATGGCCTTCCAATGTTGGGACATAGGTATTGTGGCAAAACATCTACATGTTGATGGACGCACCAATGAAAAAATACAGTTATTATTGGCAGACCACGGACACGGTGACCACTTGCCGATGGTTTTGGGTAGTTATGCAGTTTTGCTCAAAAATCACCCCGCTTGATGGTATTATACTAAAATTTTGTCTCATTTCCTTAAAAGTGCCATTTGAGGCCCTTGAACTCTATTTTCCTTAGAAAAAATTCTCAAAATGAAGAGGAAGAAGATCAAGGGCTCTCTAATTTAAGAAAAATTAAGGGATAAAATAAATTTCTACAGGGTTTGGTCATTATTGTATATGAGAAAAATAATTATATCGTGAAATAGGTTGGATTGCTAACCTTGAACCCTCTATGGTTTTGAAACTTAGAAAATGCATGATTTTAGGAATTATGAGTTTCTCAAATCATTAAGTATTCATGAGTTTATATCAGATTGTTAACCTTGACATTATGTTTTTGGTTTTGAAGTGATTGTATAAGTTGAATTATGATTAATTATTGATATGAAAACATGTTAGATAATGATTTATGATATTTATGTCTTAAAAGATATTTGAAATCTTATTTTTCCTACTTTATAATGATCATGAGATAGATTAACCATCATTAGTCACACTGTAGGAAGGGTGTGTATGAGGAGAATTGCATAATGACATTTTCAAGTGAAATTGGAAACTAGATACAATCTATGTTGTTTCTTCAAAATCATCGGAATGACCACTGACACGTCGGTGAAATAAGAGAGATGACAACACTCACTTATATGCATCAGTGTGTCGCTCAGAGTCAACTAGTTAATCATCAGCAGTGTGATTGACATGTTGGTATGGAGCACTGATGAGGTAGGCCGATCCATGCTACCCCACTGTTAGTGAGGATTTGACATGTCAGTGGTTGCCAACATGTCTGTGAATATACCGACAGTGAATCAGTATTGAGTAATTTTTCAAAATAAGTTATGATATGAATATGTTATTATTTATGAGTATTATAATGACATGAGTTATGTGCTTAAAAAATGCATTTATATGTGATGAGCTTGATGATACATGAGTATATGTGTTTGACTTTGTGTATGAATCCTTTTACTGGATCATACCTTGGATTGGTGGTAGATAACACATACGGTTGGAGATTCCTAGTGTCATGTCAACTCATCGAGTGAGTCTTTTAGCCATATAAATAGAATTGTATGGTATAAAAAATAATCATGCTCTTTCGGCTCTCCAAGGGTGAGAGTTATGTAGAGCCGCTCCCCTAACATATGAGTTAGGTTCAACTGGGCTAGAACATTAAAATATGACTAGTTTCACTCAATGCAATGTAGGAGATTTCGACGATTATGGTAGTTGATAGCTCGACTACCTTTGTAAGATCCTTAAGCTTGAACCGGTTTACATTATTCTATTTAATTACATTTATATGGTTTAATGTTAACTCGGATCGGTTTTGAGCTATTTTCGAAATTTAAGTGGTTAACAAAGGTTTTAACCAAAATATTCTTCACATTTCAAGTTTTTAAGTTAATTTAAGTCATTTGGTATTTTTTTTAAATTTTTAGATTTTTTACTATTTTCCCCGAAAAAAATTAGGGTTTGGCGGGACCCACATTGGGCCCCACGACCAAAATTTGAATTTTTAACCAAAAATATTTCTAACATCAAAATAAGACATTGAGAAATTATTTCAGAATTTTTCATATTTTAATTTGGGTAGTAATTGCAAAATTATCTATTTTTAGTAGTAAATTCTATTTGTACCTCATTATTTTTTTTGTCCAACCCAACTCTTTCTATATAAGGAATGACACAGCCACTTTCCCAATTGGGAAAGGGTTGAAACTTGGAGCATTTGGGCTTATCCCAAATTTCCTAAGGGAGAAGGGAGATTAAGGTGAGATTTTGCTTAATCTTTCATAAATCCATTAGGGTTTTCTTAAGTCTTTTCAAATTTCTTCTTCTCCTATGGTTTACTATCAATTTCAAAGCATAAAGCTACTGATTTGAGGCCTTATTTCAAGATCTAATGTTTGGAATTTCATTTTTGGGTTTATTGGACCCTATATCTAAGGTTGTTTCAAAAGGTTTAGATGTTCTAAATCGATTTTATGAAGGTATTGATAAAGATCATATTTTGGGTAGGTTTTGGAGGAGTTTAAGGAACCATTTCGAATCAAGAACTTGCTGGGAGGTAAGGATTTTTGTATCTTAAACTTGTTGTGATTTTCGGATCTAAGATTTGAGGAATGTTGAAATGGGTTGCATGCATGTGTGCTATAATGGTGATGTGATAAAAGTTTCATCTTTGGTGTTATTTTCTTAGGGATTTACTTAATAATGATTAGATTCAATGTTCTAGAAGCTTTGATTTGATTATGATAGAGTTTGGGGTTTTGGTTTGATGTATCAAGTTAGATTGATGGAGGTTCGGGTTGGTTTTTAACATAGAAAAGACGACCCAGAGAAACTGTTTTTATGCTGATTGAACTGCCTTACAGGGCGATCGAATGGCATAACAGGTTTTCAGGCTGAAATTTAGTTCAGCCGTTCGAATGTCCCTGCAGGGCGATCGAACGGCTATACTGCAAAATTTGGCAATTTTATACATGTTGCTTATTTCGATATTCTACTCCTAAATATCATTTTTATGTTTATGTAGAGTGATTTGAGCTAGAATAAACTACTGAAAGAGCATGTTATTGATGTTTAGAATTTATGGTATATATTTAAAGTCTATGTGAAATGACATGTAGTTGGATATACATGTTAGAATTGCTATCTTGAAGACATGAGTGAATGATTCCCTATGGTTTAAATATGATTTCAGTAGAATTACAGAATGCTAATGAACTGATATGTCATTATATGATGTGGTTAAATTATGGGTGAATGATATTGTTATGCCTAGACTCAAATGTGAGGTGAATGTGCTTACATATGTTTAGCATGTGGTTACACTTGACTTAATTGATGATTTTCGATGATTTTTACCAATGATTTCTAATGGAATCCATGATTAGATGTTGAGGTGCATGTGTAGTGTGTTGGTGAGTTAATTGCAAGGCACGTTAATATGCTTAGAACGAGATGTTTCTATCATGTATACACACATGTGGGGGAAATAATTATGATGATGCTTAGTATTATGATTATAAATGATGCATGAGCGGTTAATGAAAGCACTTATCATGAATTAGGATTCATGTATGCCTTGCCCACGTATGTACTATGTTGCATGCATCATGAAATGGATTTCCGGTTAAGACTTTATCGAGATTAGCCGAGTTTGATCAATTGGATGCAATGTTGTGAAATTGCGTGCCAGATTAATTGATCGTTGGCTTAATTGGAACTTGATTGGTCCGAAAGGACATGATTTCGATTTGAGTTCCTATGAGGAACATGTATACTCCCCGGGTTGAATCTATTTGAGTCGCGACAAGTTGAGTCGATTTGAATTATTAATGCGGTTGAGATTTGTTTATTGTGACAGTCAAACCTGGACCTTGAGAATTCAGAGTGGTATGCCTTCCTACACCGGCTACCACATGTTCTAGGTTTCCCTGAGGAAATCAGACTCTTCCACCGCAGAGATGTCCAAAGTGAACACACTACACTAGTTAATTCGGACTTCCCGTGTGGATAGTCCAGAGTGAGCAAAGGGGCTGACTACCCCTACACCCTAGTTTTCCTTATGGAATTTGAACCGTGTCCAGAGCGAGCAATGCCCTAGGTTTCCGGTTAGGGAATGGGACTACGTCCAGAGTGGGTGATATGGTATGATTGTATTCCTGATACTACCCCTACACCTTAGTTTTCCGTATGGAATTTGGACTATGTCTAGAGCGGGCAATGCCCTAGGTTTCTAGTTAGGAAATCAGATTACGTCCAAAGCGGGTGATTGATATGATATGATTGCAATCATCTCCTTCATGGAGACATTTACCATTTGATGATAATGCATGTGTATGAAATAATATTATACCCAGATTACACGGGTTGTGTAGGGATATTTAGACTATGTGACACATGTGGATGCGATTGATTATGCATGATTTAAAATAGTGTGATTGAGACACTTATCGTGAAGGATGAATGATTTATGAATGAATTATATGGATTTGCATTATATGATTATGTGTGAATGAGATACTACTATGCAGGTTGAGGTGATATGAACACACAATTTGATTAGTTGTGATTAAGACATTATTACATAGGATTATGTGATGAATGTGCATTAACTGAAAGGTGTGTTAGAGACTCTCCTCATGCATGTTATTATGCTTGATTTTGAATGGATGAAGATCATTTCTTATGCATGATGGATGCTAAGTTATGATACTAGTAGTTACGCTTGACTTTGATAGGTGTCATGTGCATTATAGCTCTTACGTTATTAATATTAGGTGTTTAGCAAGAGAATGATTAGAAGAAGGGTACATCATGTAAATTTTGAATCTGAATTTATAAATTGCCATGCCATAATGTTTTTTTTGTCACCGTATGCAAACCTTGTTGAGTTTTTACTCACCCCTTTTTTTGTGCTTTTATTTTGGGGTTGCATTGCGTGATGTGCAGACGCGCAGGACCCTTTGTATGAGGAAAAGTCGGGGGAAGCATGAGATTAGGCGTGGAGGCCTCTAGACTTTATTATGCTTGTCTGATTTACTTTATTTTGAGTTTAGAACATCATGTATGATTATTCTTGTTTCGGACTTATGTACGTCTTATGAGTTTAGATCTGTTTAAGACCTTTGGTTCGAGTCATATGTGTTAGCTCAGGATTTTAAGTATGTGGGTTTGAGACTTGTGGACTAGATTAGAGTTAAAGTCCTCTTTTATCCTTATTTACTTTTGCTCAAAGGTTTTTGTGGTGCGTAACTCCGCTAGTTAGACTGCCCATATGTGGGGCTAAGTCTTCTGCTATTCCTGTTAACCCCTTTCAATTCTGTCGCCCCCGCGCGCTACAACTACCACCATTGGTGGATTAAAATTTTAATTTTCTATATCATTATTGGTGTAACCAAACAATGAATTTTTTTAAAAAAAATTCCTAGTTTCTTTTTCACCCATTTACTTTTTCTTTTTTTTCCCTTTCTCCCGGTTTCTACCAATCCAAACAGACCCTTAGGCTATTTGTGGGGAAAATTATTTGGTGCACCTTTTAGCCAACCCCTTTCCCGATTTCTCAGCAAAAGGAAAGTCATTTGGCAACACCTTATGAATCTCTTTCCTCTTTTTTAACAAATTGTTTTGTCACAATTGATATAACTTTTTGCAACATAATATTCGTTTAGTCACAAAAATAATTATTAATTTTCGAGCACATAAGCTCTATTGCGACAAAAATAAAAATAATCGTACAAAGCCATGATAAGCGACATATGTGTATTTATTGTAAAAAGTTCATCTCAAAAAGTCCATCTTTTAGCAACAAAAGAAACAAATTGTTGCAAAAACCTTTACGCTTTCAAAAAGTTACTATTAGTAGCAAAATTATTTTCATTTCAAAAGGTTATTTTTGTTCTAGTACATAAAGGCAAAACAATGCATGTGCTAAAAAAGGTCTAAAATGCCTTTGTGAAAAAATATCATGAGGAGGAGATTTTCTCTCAAAGAGCCATATAAAAGGTGTATTAATGTAGTGCCCCGACTTTTTAAATTACTTTAAAGGTCGGAGTTGTCAAGCCCTGGCACCGCCCGACCCGAGCCGAACCCGGTCCGAGGGCCGGTCAAGTGCATGGGGGCGACGGAATTGAAAATGATTAATGAATAGTGGAAGACTTATGCCCCTCCTATGGGCGGTCTAACTAGCGGAGTCACACACCATATAACCTTTGAGTAAAAGTAAATAAGGATAAAAGAGGATAAAAATAAATGACATAATCATCCTCATCACACACAAAACCCACATAAACGACTCATCAAGCCCATACATGGCTTAAAGTCTAAAAAAGTTAGAGGCATCTAGCCACAATAAGTAAGCTCTAGCAACAAACATGATCCACCAAATAGAGTTCTCAAGGTCTAAAAAGATGAAAATGAGGAAATAAAACGCCATCAGGACATGTCGAAAACTAATCCCATGAGAAGTCATATCGATCTTCGTATAATGTATCCTGCGTGTCTGTGCATCATGCCACGCAGCCCCAAAACAAAACAAGGAAAGTGGGGTGAGTACGAAACTCAGTAATAGTTTGAGTATGAAGACAATAATTAGAAAAACATAACGACATGGCAATATAGCAATTCAGATTCATAATTGACATGATATACCATTTTCTAATCATTCCCTAGCTAAACTCTTATTTATCCATAAACATATGACACACCTATCAAAGTTAAGTCATAAATATTCAAGTTATAACCTAACATCCATCCTGCATTGGTAATAATTCACATCTACTCAAATCAAGCATGATAACAATGTAAATTACTTAAGAAGTGTCTTTCACACACTTTCTGATCATGCAACCATATCACATAAACATGCATAATAGTGTCTTATTCACATGATTTTAGATCATGCATTCATACCATATAAACCTCCATAATAGTGTCTCATTCACACGATTTCATATCATGTATTCATACCACATAAACCTACATAATAGTGTCTCATTCACACGATTTTAGATCATGGATTCATACCACATAAACCTATATAATAGTGTCTCAATCACACAATTTAGATTATGCATTCTTATCACATCCTCATTCACCCTGCACAACAAATGTGTCAAACACATGATACACAATCATGCATAATAACTCATAATAACATGTGTAAAATTATTCCTACACCATTCGTGCAATCCTGGGCATAACATTCATAATATACATGCATCATCACAAAAGGAGAATGCCTCTATCAAGGAGCAAATACAAGCATTGCCACACAGGTGGGACACAGTCAAGGCCACGAAGGCGTGACATGGTTTAATTCCTACACAGGAAATCTAAACTATCGGGGTGGTTAGCCCCTAAATCTGCTCGTCGAGGACGATCTTGGCTAAGGATGTTCGATTCTCTCACAGAGAACCTAGAGCAGGTGTATTCACTTAGGGACATCTCCTGCAGTGGGGGAGAGCCCGAATACCCACACAGGGAACCCTAGAACACGTTGTAGCTGGAGCACAAAGTGTACCACTTTGGATTCTCAGGGTCCAAATGACAATCTCAATAATCTCATCTACAATACAAGTACACAACTCGTCCCTACATATTTAAATTTAACTAGACTCAACCCGGGGAGTATACATGTTCCACACAGGAATTTAAATCGAAATCATGTTCTTTTGGACCAACCAAGTTCTGAATAATTCACCGATCGATTAATCTGGCACACAATCTCACATCATTACATACAATCGATCTATTTCAGTTAAACATCGGTAAAACCTCGTTCATGAAGTCCAATCCATGATGCATGATATTATGATACATCCATGAGCATGATCTACGTGGGTTCCAACACATTGAACATGCTCCCATCAGTCCCCTCATGCATCATAGTCAAATCATAATTAACTACGATTTCATAGTAGATTCCTCATACGTGTGTGTGTTCATGCATATCCTAAGCACATGACCAATGCTTTAACATAAGCTCATAGGGCAATATACGCATACTTAAACACATTCAAAAACATGATTACTAGCTGAAATCAAAGCGAAATCTACCATAAAGCTTAAATCCATTCATGTGAAATCGAATGCTCAACTCCTACCAGCATTATTATTCTACACATGAAGTCATAACATGATAACATCAATTACCAACAAACCATTCTCATTATAAGATGACACATCTCATCATTTGCCATGTAATGTCCCTGCTGGAAACATGCTTTAATCATAAGAATTCCAACATTCAAAGATTCAAGATAATTCAATGTTAACATTTATAATTGTCAACATATAATACCACATAACAAATACTTAACCATACTTCATAAGCCTCCATCATCAATTTCACATCATTCCAGTAGCTAAATTTCGACATAAAACAATTCCCATAACTATTAGGGTTTGTTTGGATTGGTGGAAAGTGGGGGAAAGGAAATGAATCTTCTTAAAATCTCCCAGTTTCCACTGTTTGGTGCAACGGGGAAAGAGAAACTAGAGTGAAAAGTGAGAGAAAGTTGATGAAAATTTGGCCCCAAAATTTTCCACCCATCAACCCATGGATTTTAAGAGAAAATCATTGTACTAAACACTTATGTCTTACTACTACCACTACCACCACTACTGGCATCGCCGCTGCCACCACCAGTGCTACCGCCGCCACCATCGCCACTACCACCACCGCCGTCACCACCATCTCTTCCACCACCTCGGCCACCGTCACCACCACCATCGCCACCACCGCCACTGCCACCACCGCCGCCGCCTCCGCCATCACCACCACCACCGCCTCTGCCATCACCACCACCACCACTGCCGCCGCCGCCGCCACCACCACCATCGCCGCCGCCACCACCACCACCGCCACTACCACCACCACTACTACCACCACCGTCGCTACCACCACTGTCAGTGTCAACTTTCTCTAATATCATTTGTGTAACCAAACAATGGAAAATAATTAGGAATCTCCTAGTTTCTCTTTCACCTGAATTCACTTTCTCTTTCTCTTTCCCTTTCTCCTCATTTCCACCAATCCAAACAGACCCTTAGAATCATCAAATAGAGTAAAAACACTGAAGTGAGCATCAAAATGAAAAATGGTAGAACTGCCGTTTAGCCGATCGATCGGCCTGGTAGGCCGTTCGAATGGCCTATCGATTGACCAGTTGGCCCGATTGATTGCCAATGAACAATTCAAGCTTTCTTCTTCATTTCGAAATTCAAAACTGAAACACCATTAAAGAACCTCAAAATCATCATCCCAAGCCTCATACACCATCAGAACTCCCTCAAACATTCAAGAACACTAATTTAACCCATTCCAAGGTAAAACCCTAAGAAATCAAACCAAGAGATTAACATTTCATAAACCTACCATTAAAGCCCTAATCAAGTAAACTCATTCAAATAAAATCATAAAAATTGAGATTTTTACCACAACAAGGCTGAGATTTGAAAACACATTACCTCTCCACTTGATTTGGGTCAAATTAACCCTTCAATCACTTCCAAAACCTTCTAAAAGCACAATTTTTATGCTAATACACATCTAAACTCAATTTAACCTTGAAAATCATAAAGCAAACCCTAGATCTAAAGCTTTGGAAGCATAAAAATAAATTTTTGAAGGATAGGGTTTAAAAAAGATAAGTAAAACAGTGATTTAATGCTTTCAAAATGGATTAGATCGATGGGGGAAGACAAGATTAAGAGGATTTTAACCCTAAAGCTTATGCAAGGATTAAGCAAAACTCACCTCTAATCGTTTCCTTTTTTGGCCTAATTGGGGATTAGGCTCCAAATCTCCTGGCTCAGCCTATTCCCAATTTAAAAATGGCTCAAACCATTTCCATTTATAAGAAGGGTTTAGCTATACTTAATTGAAATTTGGGGTGAAAATAAAATTTTTAACTAGAATTAGGAAATTTGGTAATTTAACCCAAAATTTGGACTAGGAAAATTTGGAAATTTTTATAATAACTTCCTTTGATGTTTGGGATGTTTTGGACCAAAAACCCTAAATTCGCCGGTGGGGCCCACAGGAAGTCTCGTCACACCCTAATTTTCGGAAAATATTAGAAAAATCCAAAATTTTTCAAAAATTCATAATTGACCCAAAATCACTTTAAACTCATAAATATGATGTTGATTTTGATTAAAGCATTTGTAAACCCCATTTATTTTCAAAAATCATCAAATTTAATCAAAAAAGGCTTAAACTACACGATAACCGTTAAATAATAAATTAAATTAAATTAAATTCAACGTAGACCAGTTTAAGATGAGAGTCCTTACAGGAGTGCTACGAATTCATAGTTAAAAGCAAGTCAAGATCAACCATGTAGAGAGGAGTAATATTTCAGTAATTTACGTAATTACAAACACTTTACAAAAGAAGACTTATCATGCCTTAGCAAAATCAAAGTCGTGCATATCCAAAATAAATACATAACAAAATAACGTGATAAGGTAAATAAAAAATGTAGATCTTTAGAAGTTCTAAAGGCAATCTTTATTTACATCAACTTATTCATTTAGACTTGGAGCATCTAGGTGTGGGTGAGTATAATTATACTCAGTAGATAGAGTTAAATTCTATTAGCATGCTAAAGCATAAAATGTAAACAAAGATGTATAAAATATTTTTATAATAATTTGTATTCAAAAGTTGACTCAAAATAATATTATCGGCTAACCAAATCCAACGTACTTCTTATACGGAAAGTGAGATAAAATAGTTCTTCACAAAACCCGGTAAACTTAGATCATTCATTCGTAACCAGAATCCGATAAATACTTCAAAATCGGATAAAACAACATTCACATAATGTCACCGATACTGGAGCGACATACACCTGTGCTCGTGGGGCAATGAGATCAAAATGAAGAGGACCTTCCCTTGATATCCAACTTCATGGGCGCACCATATGCCATAATAGGCGGTACCTAGGTGTCATAACTCCGATAGTTTTTGGGCTTTATACCAAATAGCTGCCCTTCAAAACCGATCGTAGTTTGTTGGCTTTATACCAAATAACTACCCTTTAAATCCGTTCATAATCATTCGTAAATTTAATTTAAATAACAATAATATCATAAAGTATATATCATAATAAAATCCATCTTAGAGGTGTACGATACGATATTATCTAAGCGTTGGCCTGACCTCTAAAAAATATCATCTTTTTTCAAAATAATATTTTATTTAAAAGATGAATAAATTATAAAATAAAACACCTAGTCAAAGCACAGAATTAGAGCTTAAAACCACCTACCATTCATTCTTGAAAGTGACTAGAGTAACGGCCGACGATTGGAGCTTTGTCTCGTTCGCAGACTTAGGAGGGTGGAACCTCTCCTCGCATTGAGACAAGATCTCCTTTTAGGCTCGGAAGTGGTGGACAAAGTCTCCCCTTGCGCCGAGACAATTCCTCCTTCCGACTCGAAAGTAGCGGACAAAGTGTCCTCTTGCATTAGGACAAATTCATCCTCCTGGCCTGAAAATGGCGAACAAAGCCTCCCCTTACCCCGGGTCATTTCCTCCATTTACAGTAGCTAACTCGAAAAAGGAGCCCTCTACGACGTAGAATACTCTCGAATTAGCTATGAACAATTTTTGAACGGAATAAATCGGACGAGAAATGGCTTAAAAACGGGCGGTTAGAGTTTTGAAACGAGCATAGCTCAAAGGAGAAGAATGGGGGTGAGTTGAAACCTCCCCCCTCCTCTTTTTATAGCCATAATGAGTCGTTGGATGCACGACACATATTACACATCCAATGGTTATAGAAGCATGGCAGCCTATGCTCCTGCAACATGGTTGGCTAGCCTGTGCAAAGCACAAATGAACCTGTTGTGGCAAATGTGCGTCAGCACATGCTGACGCCAAAGCTGGCGTTAGCATGTTGAGGCAACAAAAAATTTTATTGTATTTTATTTTTTTAAATTTTGTTTTTAAACAAAAACATAATTCAAAATTTTAAACGAGCGTAATTCATTACCCCGAAATCGGAATCATAAGTTCTTGGTACTGTTGGACGCGTATCGCTGAGCTCTTTGAAACAAGACTACATAAGGGTATGTTTTCTCGCTAAATTAAAGTGGATCCCGCCCACGATACACTTTTCGAAGCCATAGCGTATTATCCCAGTGTATGTTTGATACATTCTTAGGCTCGATACGTTCGTCTCTCCGAGCCCTATCAAATATCTTAAGACTCATACGAATAAAACAAGCTAAAAAATAGTCTAATTTTTAGAAATACTATTATTGGGCCTTTAATGGGCCAAATCGATCAAATTTTAAAACATTGAAATTTTGGGGTGTTACAATTTTTTTTCTTCAAAACTAATGCATTCAAGCTAAGACACATTTTCTTCCTGGGCAAATTAGGTGTTACTAAACTGCCCTTAAATGATAGCCTAAGGTTAATCTACCAAAATGTAAGTATGAAGGCACGTCCAACATGAGACTTGTTAAAGATTTAACTTGAAATCCAACATAGGATATTTGGATGTGCATTTGCTTATTTACATGAGTACAAAAAATAGTCATGTAGAACAAGGGATTTTGAGCCAACCATTTTTATATGGACTTCCATTTGAAGGATACAGGAAGAATGAAACTGGAGTAACACTGTAACAGGAAAAGGGAGTTGGAGATTAATAAGAAAAATATAAGAGAAGTCAATTTTTTGTTGGTGCCACGGGGCAGCTGGTTCAAATGGTCGTTGGAGCTTAAATTGTTATAGATGGCAAGTGGACTTTGCCAAGGACAGTTGCTGAATAGATGAAGAGAGAAGTGGTTATAACTTGTTGTAGACGACTCTACAACCTCGTTACAGAAGGTGGATGATTTCTGCAGCGAGCACAAAATGTCGGGCTCTTAGATATATATAAGTATAATTTTCTTTAAAAAATTATTGATTTCCCTTAGATAAATCCTAGTTGCTAATAGGTTACACAATAAACTTCATCTCAGGATAAAACAGAGCTTTTGATAATATGCAACCAATAAAGTAGAAGAATTATCTAAACTCTCTCTAAGATTGTATAAGAATATAACTAAAGTTCGTTTTAAAAAACGAACGAAGATATATTCATTTCTTGGAAAATAAAACACAAAACTCAAAGAGAACAATACAAGAAGGGGGAGGAAATTGGTGTAGTGCAAGTGAATTGCAGTGCATCAAGTACCTAGCTAGGCTTGAGTCTCTATTTATAAACTTCTACATGGTGCAGGGTGAAAAGATGTGTTCATTCATAAAGAGGTACCACGTTACAACCTAAGAGACGCAGCAATTTCCAAAACATTTCAAAAATATCAACATTTTTTTGTGTAAAAGAGGTGATGATACTTTTTTGAAAGGCTAAGTACTTGAAGCATGAAACGAAATACAAAAAGTTTGAAGATTTTGCATGTATACCACAACTGTGATGAGCCACATGTGGACTGTGAGAATACATGGGCAGTAATTAACTCACGGCCTTGTTAACCCCTTACTTTAGGATTGGTATTCAACTAGATTATGGACTAAGAAACATAAATGACAAGCACCATTGGTGATTGCCCAACGAATAATTGCTTATATATATATCGCTGCACAAGGTTCCTTTAATTTACGCGTGAAGGGGGCTGATTCCTATGATCTGTGTTTTCTTCAGTAATCTACTAATCTGATTTCCGACGACATGACTAGAAGAGCAAAAGAAGATGATGCTGCTTGCTTGTTGCTGGCTACAGATCATACAATCGAGATGATGGTTTAGGTATTAAAGCCTTAGAGTTAGATATATAAATATGATTTTGAGCACTTAAAATGGAATTAATAATAATTTTTTATGGGTACAGATCATCGATTTCATTACTAGATCAGAACAATTTGTCGATCATTCTCTTCGCGAAATCATAAATTTTCAAGAGTAGATGAATCAATTTCTTGAGCATCCTCCGCTTCTCATTGGCGACTATGTGGATGATTATTTTTGGGTACAATGTGTGGAAGATTAGGAATTATGAACTTCTAGCTCTTTGGAGAAGATTAAGAGGCGGTGGTCACATGGAAAGCGTGAAGCAGATCTTCTAGAAGATTTACTAGCTAGCACCCGTGTGTTAATGGTATGATCCTGTCTAATTGATCAGAACGTAGTCCTACATGCTTCTTTCTTACATTAATTTTAAAAAACAGTTCTTAAACAGGCTTATGATGCTTAAAGAAGATGTTCATTTTAATTTGCTCATCTTTTGAGAAATACAAGTTTGAATTCAAGAATGATCCCAACATCGCTTTAAAAGGCCCCAACATCAACACAAACAATATTCAAAATCTTAAGAATGGGCGTTTTTAATATTACTAATAATACGCAAAGCCCAAAACATGCACACAAATTACCATTTGCAAAAGCACTGGGTGGTAAGGGAAAAAGTAAATAAGAATAAGTACAAAAAAGAAGTTCATGTAATTTTTGATAATTACGAAATAATTTCTTAACCATGCATGCTGCTGATGACTAGGGCTGCATTTTGGGCTGCCTAGGGTTGGGTACTCGAGTAGGGTGGGGTATGTTACTTGCGATAAAATCCGTAATTCTTATACCTGACCCTTCCCAAAATAAAACTCACAATATCAATACCCAACTTAACCTGAGATATAACCTGACCTTACCTGAGCACTCGAGATAAAACTTGGGTCAAAGTAATCTTTTACTAAACGTGACAATTCAAATAACAAATCTACAATTACATAGTACCATTAAATATTTTATTTTTAAAAAAAATAAAATTTACTACTTATAATAAACTACTATTCATTAATTACAATTATATTAGGCATGTTAGAAACTTAGCCACATCGTGATGTATAATCTAAAGTATTTAGAGTAATGGGTCGGTTTCACCTGACTCGGGTTGGGTCCCGGTTTTTTTGTGCACTAGACCTTAGTGCTGACACATTGCCTCGTTGGAGAAAAGTCAACTCTTTTGCCTCGTTGGTGAAAAGTCAACTCTTTCTTTCTTCTCCCTATTCCTCAAGATGGGAAGTACCCGATGTTCTGACTCCCTTGATTAATTTGGCTAACATCAAGCCACCCATTCATTTCTTAATCAATTGAATTGAGGAGGCGACCTCTGTTCAAATTTTATTTCTTTCTGACTTCCTCTAAACCTGTCTAACTTGCAAACACAATTCTGAAACGATTTGGGCAATCTGGTTCATAGAGTTTCATGATAAAGTTGAAATACAACATCTTCGCCAATGAATTATTTTCTACGTTCTCTATGGATAATGCCTTAGTATGAGGAATGTATGGGAATCCTTCATGATAGCATATATATTAATATATATTAGTATTAATGATGTGTACATTAGCGTATGCACTGTCCATCTCAATATTAAAGGGTTTTATGCATTCCTTTTATACTGGGCACATTAGTGGTGGGAATATTAAAAATACTTCCCTTTACTTAAATAAATACTCTCTTCTCAACGTTCCAATATAGGGTAACTTGGGTTTTATGCTGTCAATCAAACGAAAACCGTATCAAAACACCTGGCCTCAAGCAGGAACCGATCACGGCTCATGGGTAAGAATTTCGCCCAAAACCTAAGTTCTGCGTATCTGTGGATAAGATAGAACTTTGAAGCGGGAGGTCAATGGTACTAAACTCGTTTGAAGACGTTACCACATTCCTACGCTACATCAGGCGTCCACAGGCCAAACT
The DNA here is from genome assembly GCA_035235625.1 of Saururus chinensis. Classification (NCBI taxonomy): domain Eukaryota; kingdom Viridiplantae; phylum Streptophyta; class Magnoliopsida; order Piperales; family Saururaceae; genus Saururus; species Saururus chinensis. The sequence goes on along the minus strand of CP141140.1, from coordinate 12,258,054 downwards.
GCTCTCAGTAAACAATGAGAAGTTGAGAATGTCGTCAGATGAAGGCGAAAGCCGTGTATGTTTTTTTTTGTTTGCAGCAAAATCTAGCATTATTACTATTTTTTATGCAACTGCGTGTCACTAATAACTTGATTATTAATTGTAAAATGAAAGGATAATCTATATCGAATAATCGAGAAGGTGAGTGGATATACCATGCTCATGACGATTATACGATATCCTTCAAGGTCAGCCCCAAACATCAACTAAAAAAATTCCACTACAAAAAGAAGAAAAAAGAAAACACACACACAAAACAAAAAAATTTACTCCCTCCTCTTTTAAGTGTCTCACTTAAGAAATAACTTTATTTATATGAGCTCAACCTCACATGATTAAGTGTGAGCTTATATAAGCCTCGTACACACTGTCTAATTAATTTTGATCTGATGGCATACATAACTCAGGGATAAATTAGTTTCTACCCTCTTGTGCCATTGGACCTCTATTCAACAGCTCATGATGTCCGGGCTTCTCTGTCTTATGCAAACTTTTTCTTTAAAAACACATAATTTATTTTTAAATAAATGTCATATTTGTTTAATTAGTTGTCAACCACTTTTCCATCTTTTATCTAGTTTTTATACTGTACATTAAACATTTTAACATGTTTGTTGCACTTCCATAAACCTTAATCAAAAGTCCTCTTGGGTTCTTACTCTTTAACATTGGCTCACATACAGTGATGCAGGTGGGACACAATTTTAATGAAATTCGATAACCTTGATCTGAACGGGTTTAGGTCACACAGGCATGGCTCTAACAGGAAGTGAATCGGGACGTGGACAACTCAACCAGATAGTCGACTTATCACTTAAAAAAATTTTGGACGGCAAATCCTGTGATTGCAGAAGTGTGGACTATTCTATATTCTATTTATTTTATATTAATAGTTATTTTTAAAGAATGATAATTTTTATTGAATAGTGAAACTTACGTTTAAGAGAAGGAAAAATCAGCTTAATATGAAACAAATTTTTTGACTAAATAAAACTATTAATTTAGAACACCGGAGTATGAATCTTCTGTCACTGCCAGATCCCCGTTTCTGTGTGTATAAGCGAACAGATTCTCAAGTCAACTGTTAATCAGATCAATTTTTAATGTCTAGTTATCATGTTTCGTACATTCGTATAATGACTAAGGCTCGCTAAAATTTTTGAATAACCCACAACTTGAGCTGAAACAAAAGTCTTCCCCGATGGGGGCCACAACGAAGACTTGGATTGTTTCCATGGGACCCATCTCACACGGGCTTGAGGGAGGAATTCCAAATACCAAGCTTCCCCTCCGTAAACAAATTAAATCATTAGCAGCTTACATACTACCATTATGCGTTGCCCTAACCTACCTTACCTAATATCCTCTCATTTAAATAAAAAAAAACAATTATGCAACTTCTACATCATTTTGTCAACTTTGAATCACCCTGCCACAAAAAATTAAAAACAGCCGTACTCTTAACACTGGAAATCATTAAAAAAACGCAATTATGCAACTTATGCATCGTTCAGTCGGCTTTGAATCACTGTACAAAAAAAAAATATCCTAAACAGTCGTTGCCGAGGACCACGAGCCATGTTCCAATTTCCACGTTTTAGCAGTAGACGAGCTATGAAGCGTGTTAACGGTGGGCCAGTGGCCCCGTGAGTTGAGGGCACTCCACAAAACTCACATAAGCAGCAGTTCGACGTGGATAGTGATATTACCACACAATAGAAATACCTACAAAAACCTACACAAGGACTTCACAAATAGGCCTAATATCAAGTTAACATAAGCTCATTTATCTAGATTAATCAAATTTTATCTATAAATTTTTATGTATATTTTTAATGTAAAAATATCATCTTTCTTTTGACACCCCTATATGAAGGCTGGCCTCATGCATAAATTGCTCAGGTTTTTCTTCTCTCGCATAACTTTCGGGGACCCCAACCGCTTTTCACGTACAGCATCTTTTCTTCTTCTTCTTCTGTCTTTCTTTCTTTCTTGTGCTTTCTCTCTCTCTCATTCTCACTGATCAATCCCACCCCATCTTCTCCATTCAGTGTAACCATATTAATTAGGTTTAATTGTGGTGCAGGGAGGCCAAGATGGTGACCAACAGCAGCTCTTGCCCGCCGCCAATGAAGGCCACGTCGAATGGGTCATGGCAGGGAGACAATCCCCTCGATTATGCACTCCCTCTGATTATTTTGCAGATTCTTCTGGTCGTAGCTTTTACCAGGTTCCTCGCCTTCCTTCTGCGCCCGCTTCGGCAGCCTCGGGTCATTGCAGAAATTATTGTATGTAACTCCGCCTTCTTCATCTTCAAAGTTTACAGGCTTACATTTCTTTCTCAATCCATCAAACATAAGTCTTACATCATATCCTTATATATGTAATTTTTATCCTTTTTTCTTTTACGGAACTGATGGACTCTAGAGAGTGATACAAGCACTCCATTTCTTTGACAATATTTTCCCTTTTTCTCAAAAAAGAAAAAAAGTTTAACAGTCTTTTCGGTCACCATGGAAATGTTGCGCTATACAGAATCGGGGGCCAGTGATTCAGCATGGGAAGAGTTTTTTATGCTAAATACCTTATCAGTATTTTATGTTCATTCAAAGTCAATAACTTGTTTCTTTATCAATGTAACTAATTGACGAGAATATCATCCAAAGAAGACTAATTACACAGAATTCTATTGTTGAATACGTATACACAAACAAAAGAATAAGATTAATTATTTCACTCTTCCATTTATCCACAAAGGTACATGTGTTTTTAGTATTAAGGAATAAAAAATAAGCCAGATAATGGCGTTTTTTATAGAGTAAAATCTTCCTGAATGATAGTAATTCTTTTTTTTGTCGTAATTTGATTCGTAATTAACTCATGGGTGCGTTCTTTTACTACTAAAATTAATTAATGGCTGATTAGAGTTAAAAAATTGCTCCGTTGGCAGGGCGGGATACTTCTCGGCCCATCAGCACTAGGGCGGAATAAGAAGTTTCTGCACTCGGTGTTTCCGGCAAGGAGCTTGACGGTGCTGGACACCCTGGCTAACATAGGCCTCCTCTTCTTCCTTTTCCTAGTGGGGCTGGAGCTGGACCTAAGGGCCATCAAGCGCACGGGAAAGAAGGCCCTGGCCATCGCCCTGGCCGGCATCACCCTCCCCTTCGCCCTGGGCATCGGCACCTCCATCGTCCTCCGCTCCACCATCTCCAAGGGCGTCTCCCAGGCGCCCTTCCTCGTCTTCATGGGCGTTGCCCTCTCCATCACCGCCTTCCCCGTTCTCGCCCGCATCCTTGCCGAGCTGAAGCTCCTCACCACCGACATCGGACGCATGGCCATGTCCGCTGCCGCAGTCAACGACGTCGCCGCCTGGATCCTCCTCGCCCTCGCCATCGCCCTCTCCGGCAACCACAGCTCTCCGCTCGTCTCCCTCTGGGTCCTCCTCTCCGGCGCCGCCTTCGTAGCCTTCGCCACACTCGTCATCCGGCCGGGCCTCTCCTGGATAGCCCGGCGTTCCCCAGAGGGCGAGCCCGTGAAGGAGGCTTATATCTGCGGGGCGCTCGGGGTGGTGCTGGCGGCGGGGTTCGTGACGGACACGATCGGCATCCATGCCCTGTTCGGAGCCTTCATCGTAGGGATAGTGGTGCCCAAGGAGGGGCCCTTTGCCGGGGTCCTCATCGAGAAGATAGAGGACCTCGTTTCTGGCCTCTTCCTCCCTCTCTACTTCGTCTCCAGCGGCCTCAAGACCAACGTTGCCACCATCAGCGGCAGCCAGTCCTGGGGCCTGCTTGTGCTTGTCATCGTCACAGCCTGCGCCGGCAAGATTGGAGGCACCGTGGTGGCGTCCCGCCTGTGCAAGGTGACCAGCAACGAGGCCCTCGCCCTCGGCTTCCTCATGAACACGAAGGGCCTCGTCGAGCTCATCGTCCTTAACATCGGCAAGGACCGAAAGGTAATATTCACTTCGCTGCTACTTAATTACCGCACGTCGCATGGGACGCTCCAGCCTAGGCTACATACTGTAGGAGTCTTAATATGTACATGGAAGGTTAAGATGTTACATAACGACATTTCGGCCTTACCATGCTTAAGGTCCTTAGGCACGTTAGGAAAGCTTCTTACCGTCGTAAATAGATTCGAGAGTAAACCTTCAAAAGAATCAAAACCATTTTAGGCCAACATGTGATTGTGGCCATACGAAGTTCCCTACTCACGTTAGGAAAATATTTTACCGTTGTGAATATATATACCAGCGTAAAACTTTAAAATCATTTTTTATTTACTCAATCCAAATGTTATCCTCCTTTCATTTGATTTTTCAAATTGAATTAAAATAAAAATTTTCATATTTAACTTAAATAAAAATCATTATCTATCTTATTCTTTTTCCTTGCCCCACATCACCAGACTTTTCAAGCCCCACGACATCAGACTTTGATCTCTTCCTTGCCCAAGATTAAACTCTCCCGCCATGCTCATAGGAATGCAACCAAGTAGAGTTGGGGTTGGGTTTTGTCAAACTCAAACCCAGTATCATTTATAACTTGAACCCGGTCCTAATAATTATTCGAGTTAAATTTGACAATCCAACTCAACCCATTGGGGTTGAGTTTAGAGGCAGCTGAAGCCTTAGGCAAGTTAGGCCCCCTACCTAAAGTTAAGGCCCCCATATATTATTATTATTATTATTATTATTATTATTAGTTAATAAAATTTTAGGGCATTGATGAGAAATAGTATTTTTTTTTATGTCTCATCCCCTTAATTAATGTACTTCTTTCTTTACTTCATATCATATGAAAACTAGACTTAAATAGGCTTGAGAAATCACAAATTCATCCACCATAGTCACTTGTTATAATTAATGAGCTTGAATATTCCATTCCAAGTCTCAAAAGAAACCACATATACCCAATAGTTATTTGCTTTAATTTATTACCATAGAATATTAAATTTCCAAGGCCCAAAGGAAACTAAGTATAGTCTTCCACTTTTGCTTCTCATTTATTCCATATTCATGGAGCCATAATTTATTTCATAGCCTATACGAGCCATTGAGCCAACAATTCTTTTGTGTGTATATTATTAAGCCAAACTCCTCTCACCTCTCACCCATTTTGATTTTAAATCTATCTAAAATTTCAATTGTCAAGAGCAAACTCTCATCTTATCTTTTGTGCTCTCTCATCTCTTGTAAATTTGGAGATTACTGGTCACATCAATATTTTCTTAATATTTTAAATTTTAGTTTATATTACCTTTTAAGCTATATTGCTCTTTTCTTATAATTTTATCATAGTTTTATATTTGAAGGCCTTTTTTTGTTTGCAAATATATATAATAAATATGTCTATTAGAAAATACAAATTGGAATATGAAAAACTAAAAAAAAAAGAGTAGATAAATTAATTCAATCTCAAAAAAGGAGCCCTTGATAAATTTGTAACAAGTAATAAACAATATTTAATGGGAAGCTTAAGCGACAATTTAGTAATTCAAATTCTTAAAGAATTAGAAGATAATGAATTAGCAAATAAAAATGATACCAATGAGCATAATAAACCATCAAGTTCTATTCCTAATGAGGAAAATAAAAAAAATTAGATGAAAGTGAAAATTTTACTGAAATAGATAAACAAGATGAAGATTTTAATAAAATATCTCATTCTATTCCTATTAACATTGACAATCCAGGACAATGGGTAAATATTAATACAAAATTAAGAAATTTATTAGTAGAAAGAGGCCAATTAGAGAAAAAGAAATAAATTTTCCTAAAGATAAATACTAAGCATTTTTCAACTACATATTAAATTCGTAAATTATTGAGTGGAGAAAAATATGATAGAAAATGGCTAGTGTATTCAAAAGGTTTAGATAAAATATATTATTTTGTTGTAAGTTGTTTAATTAATAATCTAGCACAAGTCAAGTAGTTAATTAGTCAATGAACAAAAGATTTGAAAAATATTAGCATTAAGCTTAAAAGTCATGAGATAACTAATGAACACATAACTAACATGAATACTGGGTAGATTTAGAAATAAGATTATTAAAAAATAAAATAATTGATAAGGGCATCCAAGAACAAATTAATAAAGAGAAAAACTTTGAAAAGAATATATTATTAAGAATTATTGTTATAGTTAAGAATCTTGCAAAAAAAAACTTGGTATTAGATATTTAATTAATATATTAATATTATATTAAATACTAAAAATTAATATTAGATATTTTGCCTAAAGCCCTCAATTACATTGAGGTTGCCCTAGTTGAGTTAGGTTACGTTTTATAAAAATACAAAGAATTTATTTAACTTTAATTACGTTAGATCACTTGAAACTTAAAATCAACCCAAATAATTATTCAAATTAAATTTATAAATTCAAACCTGATTTATTAAGATTGTGTTGAGTCTGATTTTGTAATAGACCCACCCCGGGCGGCATCCCTATTTGCGCGCCTCCTCACCATCGACTTCCTATTCTTTCTTACTTCTATTCCTCTTCTTTCTCCTCGAGAGATAAATAAAAGCAACACAAGCCGATCAATGCCTGCCCCTGTTCCACCTATTGATGGGAAAAAAAATAAGAGAAGTAGGTAATGTGTTAGGGAAACACGTAAGAGAATTCGGTGAGGGATACAAGGGACGATACAAAGTTAAAAAATAGACCGTTTCTGCCCTGATTACTACCATGCTCTATGACTATGACCGATGTGTGTGACCATTTTACATGGCCCTAACGTGGTACATAAAGACAAATATAAGCCTTATGTGCCATATTAGATTGAGTTAGCCTCTAACATAGTACATTGATTGCAAAAAGCGCAAGAGTTGTACGTGATTCTCTACTTTAAGAACCATATCCGGAAATCATATGACAGATTGTAAATGGTATACAAAATAAAGAACTAAAATTCTGAAAGAACATGGGGGGTGTTGCGGCATTGCAATTACAGGTGCTGAATGACCAGACATTTGCCATTATGGTGCTGATGGCACTGTTCACCACCTTCATTACGACCCCGCTGGTAACAGCCATCTACCGCCCGGCCAGGAGGGTGGCTCCGTACAAGCATCGGGCCATACAGCCGAGCAGCCCGGACGCGGAGTTGCGGGTGTTGGCCTGCTTTCACAGTAGCCGCAGCATCCCCACCATCATCAACCTCATCGAGTCCTCCCGTGGGACCCGGCGCCGTGGCCTGACCGTCTACGCCATGCACCTGGTGGAGCTCTCGGAGAGGTCTTCTGCCATCTCCATGGTGCACAAGGCCCGCCGCAACGGCCTCCCCTTTTGGAACAAGAAACGCCATGACGCCGATCACATCGTCGTCGCCTTCGAGGCCTACCAGCAGCTCAGCAGCGTCTCCGTCCGGCCCATGACCGCCATCTCCCACCTCTCTACCATCCACGAAGACATCTGCGCCAGCGCCCAGCAGAAGCGAGTGGCGATCATCCTCCTCCCCTTCCACAAGCACCCCCGCTTCGACGGCACCCTCGAGTCTCTTGGCCGCGACTTCCACCGTGTCAACCAGTTCGTCATTCAGTACGCCCCCTGCTCTGTCGGCTTAGTCATCGACCGTGGCCTTGGTGGCACCACTCAGGTCTCCGCTAGTGACGTTTCATTCTTCGTCGTCGTCCTCTTCTTTGGTGGCCGCGACGACCGCGAGGCCCTCGCCTATGGCTTGCGCATTGCCGAGCACCCGGGTATTGCCCTTACCGTCGTCCGCTTCCTCCCCGAGCCCGGCAAGTCCTTCACCTGGGGTGCCGAAGAGCGCATCTCCATTTCAGGTATGATTGCACTCGATCGTCAATAATCGATGAGTCTGCTTACTCTACTAAACTCTTTTATTAATTACTACTAATGAATCCTTCTTAATTAGAAGAAGGAAGCATAAGCTCTGAGGCAGAGGCCGACGAGCAGTACTTGGAGGAGCTGAAGATGAAGACCGAACTGCCCAACCGGACGGTGACTTTAGAAGAGAAGGTGGTGGGAAGCAAGGAGCAGGTCATCTCCCGGATCAAGGAGGTGAACCGCTGCAACCTCTTCTTGGTAGGCCGGTCCCCACCGGCGGGTCCTCTGGTCAGCAAGACAGACTGTCCGGAGCTGGGCCCTGTCGGGAGCTTCTTAACCTCGCCAGAGTTCTCCACCACCGCCTCCTCCATCGTCATCCAGCAGTACGACCCTTCAGCGGAGCACAAGTTGGTGGTGGAGGAGGTGGACGAGCTCCATGACGTTCCGGACATGCCGGGACCCACCCCGCCCGCCGAGGACTCGATCAACTGAAAGCTGCGAACAAGTGGGACGTATTTGATAGCTCGTCTTCAGGAGGACTATCTATCTTTTCCAAACGGCAAGTGAACCAACCTAACTTACGGGTGGTTTGGGTAGTGAATTAATTTAGTAGTGAATTAATTCAAAAAATTTATGGCTGAAATTGAATTACGTTTGGATAAAGAGTTTGTTAGAATAAATTAAGATGTCGCGTCAAATTTAATTTTAAAATTTTAAACTAATATAACTTTCTTTATCGAACTCAGATATGCATGTTCTTCGTACCATTACACTTCTAAATTCAAGCTCTATTAAACAAGATCCCATAAGGGCAAGTAATTTTGAATTTTTAAAGTGGGCCCTACCTATATGACACATTTATCAAGGCTCAAATCGATATGAACGATAACCATTGAAAAATATAAAATCTGTAATTTTTAAAACGGTGATTAGGAGACTGAATCTATTGAATCACCTCATGATGTGATTCAGTGATTCAGGCCGATTCAGGCTTGAAACGACCTGAATCTAACTTCAGTACTGAATTTTTAATTCAGCGCAGCTTCTGTACACAAATAAGATTCTAAAAATTCAATGCTGAATTGACTGAATCTTATTACGATTCAGTACCCAAACAACCCCTTAATTTGAAATAGTGGCGGTGGTGCGAACCGTTAAACTGTGATGGTGATGATGAGGGATAAATGGAACAGGTGCTATGTTCATATGCATAGCGTGAGCACCTAATAGGCTCATAGGGTGTTACAAGATACGCCTCCATGCGCTTTTTTTTTTAATTATTTACATATTTGATGCTTCAACTTTAGTTGGAGCAAAACAGTTTACAAAATAAGTAATTTATGCATATGGGAGACTTGTTTTTACTGATAAGTATTCTGTGTCCGATATTTAAGTAGTTTTTATTAAAAGGTAAAATTCATATTTAAAAAAATAAAAATAAGCTTATAATATTATTTTTTAAGTATCTAACTACTTAAATTGTACAAAATGAATATATTAATATGAAACTTTTTTTTTTGCCAAATGAAGCTATTAATTTAGGACGGAGGGACTATATATTTTTTTAACTGCACCATCAAAATTTGATGTAGGAGCCCAATGCACAGGCTCACATAATTCCCATAAGCCCAGGTTCATATAAATGAGTTTATTTTTTAATGATTAATTTTATATGAGTATGAGCTCATGCACATTAGTGTGAATCTAGTCATCACAAGCCATTGGATCAAAACCCAACAGAGCAAGAGAGCATAAACTAGTATGTTCCTTAAGTTTTATTGACCACGCTCAATGCCTAAGCTAAGGCAGTTGCATAAGCCCGGTTTAATATAAACAGTTCTCTTTTTCAACCCAACCGAAAATTGTTTTTATGTTGTAAGGTTGGTAACCCACATAATCTTCAAATGGAATACTCTTATATGATACCATTCCTATATCAACTCTTTATCAATTTGGTTTGTGGGAAGTATGAAATCTTAACTAATGTTGCTTCTAGATTCCTCTTTGTAAATTGCAATTGCCTTGAATGAACCCTTCAATGTATACCTACACATATAGGATGAGCAGGAAATTAGAAGTGAAGATCGAGTCTAGCTTGGCTATTTCCTTAAGACAGATATGTCCTCCCCCACAGGTACTTTGGGACAAACGAACTTTTATTCTCTTAGGATGAAACGATTTATTGATGCATGTTGGAAGTACTCCAACATCAACTTACGATGAAAATAACTATGTTTTTACTCTCTAGACATAAAATCAACTTATGCAAAAAAAATCAGTATTAAGTACATGTAAAAGATCATCTTATATACACTGTGAAAAAATGAGACCAAGACCCAATGAGACACCATGTATCGACCAAGGAGACACCATGCACAGACAACAAAAGGGCATCTCGAGAAGACTATCTATATAAGATCCTTTCACCCATCAATGGTCCATCTTTATCTAATTCCAAAAGGATAAGAATGATATTTAGCCAGTTGCGCAAGTGAACCGAGCCGAGCAACGCAAGCAGGCCGGCTGTGGTGCACGCGTGTAAGTTAACCTACCAAGATTCAAAGGTTCAACATGTATCTCTCTTACAAAAGTTGGGTGGCCCAAGGGCTTATCACTAAAGTCCAAACTTGAGTCTTATATACTCACTTTAGGAAAGTTTCTATTCCTATGTAAGACTATTCTAAATGTCATTCCATTACAATGCATAAATTTTATTCACTCACTCGTGGCTTTGGGTTTAAATAGACTTAACCCACTAAACACATCATAAATAATAAAAGCACTAAGCCATATTGTTACGCCTCGACACCCGCCTGACCCTAGCCGAACTCGGTTCAGGGGACGGTCGAAGCACACGGGGGCGACAGTTGTTGGTTTAACGTTACGAAAGACTTTACCCCTCAAGTGGGTGAATTACATACACGGAGTCATGCACCTTAAATTATTTAAGCAAGAGAAATAAGTAAAATAAAATAGGATAATAACTTTGAAATAAGTCATCAATCTCAACGCACATACATAGCATCCTGAGCTGACTTGTGGCTCGAAATCAAAAAGTCTTAAACATGCCTAAAAACATAAGATATACTTGAGTCTGAAACAAGAAATATCATGCATGATGTTCTATATTCATAACAGCATAAATCATTAAACATAACACAGTCCAAAGGCATCAATGCCTACTCCCATGCTCTCCCTGATCATTCCTCATACAAAGGATCCTGGTTAACTTCATGTCATGCCATGCAGCCCCAAACAAAACACAGAAAAATGGGTTAGTAAAACTCAGTAAGGTTTTAAATATAGTAACGTTAATTAGAAAGCAACCACGACCCATAAAACATAGTATTTCATATCCACATCATATAACATCTCAATTCTAATTTATTTCCTTACCAAACATGGTAAATAAGCCTTAGTGTGTGTGAATTCTTATAATGGATAGTCACCCCTTAACCGTTGTATTTGACACTCAAGGATAAATGATCTTAATGTTTGGTTGGCTCCAAAAGTGGGTCATATTGGCCACTAGACTGAAAAGTATGATATGAAAGATGATCATGGTCTTCCAACTCTCCAAAAGTTAGAGTTTGCATGTAGAACTACTCCTTTGGCTTAGGAGTTAGGTTTGAATTAATCATAGTATTAAAAGATAAATGATCCAGTGCACCATAATACATGAGGATTTGATGATCATGGAAGTCGAGATCTCGACCACTTGGGCCATGACCCCTTACTTCATGACATGCAGAAAAACGTTGAAATCAAGTTGTGGTAGATTATTATTTAGTGAGGCTAGTTGTACTCCTAGATGTGACTACTGAGTCGTAGAGACCTTGTGTATCATATATTTGAGAGAGGGCAAATGGAGTCATGTGTTGTATGATGTTAAAGTGATTGTTTAGTTTTATTTTCATATATTTGATGATTGCTTATTATTCTACTACCATTGCATATAGATTTTGTTTAGTAAAACTTTTTTGTTTTGATATGTTCTTGTTTTGTAAAACTATCTAGGTGACCTTGTATTCCTTCTTCTCAACTTAGTAAAATAATCCCTAGACTTGTTTATTGATCTCTATTATTGTACTTTTATCTGTTTGCATATTCTTCACTTAAAACCTAATATTTTACCACTTATACAATCAAATTATGTAACTCTAGATTTGGTCAAACCTTTGTTGTCTACAAATATTTACAAACAAGGCATCACATAATAATAATAATAGTAATAATAATAATTATTATTATTATCAGTAATTTTTAACTAATCATAAGGTTAGTAAAAAATTTATTACTAATCGTTAAAATTTTTACTTGAGGGTGACTAAAACACATTTGCTTCCATGTCCAATTTTCAAAACAATTCACTTATGCCACCACATTTTCCCCACGACCCTCTTCCCCCACCTCTCCTCCCTCCACCACTCTACACCCCTCTACCATTGCCAAATTTGGTAGTTGTTTGTGGCCAAACTTGGCCTCCAAGCCATCATTACTAAATAAAAAGGTACTTTTAAATTAAACTTGAATGGAATGGTGAAACATAAGGGTATTTTTGTTAAAAAAATATTATTATGTGCGTTTGTGTATTTAAAGAATCACATTATTAATCACAAAAAAAAGTGCCAAGGACTAAACATCAATTTTCTCTAATAATAATAATAATTATTATAATAGTAGTAGTACTAAGGGTTCATTTGTTTGGTCTAATTCAGACCAGAACTGAATAATCTACTAAAAAGTTACTTAAAAGTCGGTTTTTAAGTGCATTTGTTTACACTAAATTCAGTCACTTAATCAATCCTGAAATTAGACTTAAGTTATAAAATGAGGTCTACAAATCAAAGGTATTTCGTGCACTGAATGCCTTTGAACCTAACCCAACTTCTTACCTCCCAGCCACCCGTCCCAGCTCGTCTCCTCTCATCCCCTCCCTCGTTCACTAGGCTCCGTCCATCAACTATCCATACCTTCTCTTTGACCTCGCCGCCGGCCATCGGGTTCACCCTGACTTCGCCGCCGCCGTTGCACCTCGCTCTCAAGTCCCTCTCCCTTTTCTCATCTCCTCTCTCAACCCCAGCTGCAACCTCTGCCTCTCTCCTCCGACCCCGGCCTCTCCTTCCCCTCGGCCTCCATCCACTCCTTCTCCCATTCGCTTTCCCTCTATTCATCTCCCTTATCCCTCTCCTCTCACTACCTTCACTGTTCCTCGGAATTGGCCTCTCAAAGTCCATTGCCTCGGCCCTAATATCGCCATCGGGTGCAAGCAGCTTGTCCCATCACCGTTTGCCATTGTGGTCAACGCACCCGGACGCCCCCTTTAGGCAGCCATCAACGACAACCAACCCTTGTTTGCCGTCTTTACCATCATGGTATGTCACTTCAGTTTGTAGTCTTGATTATTGTTTGCGTTAATTTTTATTTTCACTGAATTGAAAAGAAATGTTCAACCAAATCATACTACTGAAAACTGGTTTAAATTTCAAATAAACAAAAAAAATTTAAATCTGATTGGAAAGCATTATTTTGTCATTGTAGACTCACCAATTGTGTTCTGAACTATGTTAACTGAATTTATCTCACATGTGCAGTTTGTTCTTCTTTGTATCGAGGAGGGTTGTGTTCGAGTAAACAAATTATACTATTGCAACTTGAATTCGCTTCCTAATGGCTTTGAAAGTTTCCGAGATGACAACAATTTGCTCTCATTGTTAAGCTTGTAGAGAAATTTGAAGCTCAATATATGGTTACGGCAAACAATGGATCCCAATTCACTTTTCTGACCAATAAAGATTCTCCAAGGTACAAATTAGTCAGAGTTGATCTTGAAAACCCCTCTACATGGCTTCTGCTTTGAATCATTGGTGTCCCAATATTTTTAAAGTATAATCAGCTGTTATTATTTGAATTGTAAGCTGAACTTTGTGAAGTCTGTAGCTTTCTTTCTCAGCCTGTTAAGCTGTAGCAGGTAGCAATTTATCAGATTTTGTTGGAAAATAGTCTGGCAGGAAGGTTACTTGGGTACTAGTGCAAGCAAATTATGACCATGTTTGGCAATGCTTTAAAAATACAAAGGAAAGGCCCTTCTTAACAACTTTTTTACGAGGAGAATTGTTTTTGAAAGTAACTTTTCCTGTTTGTAAACGTGCCCTATGTAGGTTGTGTCGTAAATTAATCATGTCTTAGATTCTTTTTTCGGACCTTTTGCCATATACCCCATAAAAAGCTTGAGTTAGATAGTGTTGGATAGTGTAAATTATTTAATAGTAACTAAATATTTAATAAAATAAATAAATAAATAATTTTTATTTGGTTTGAGTGTCAACTGCAAACACTCTATACATATGATATTTACTACAATAAAGTTTTTTAGTACAAATTAAAAAATTATTAATTTTTTTAAAATTAAACGTATTCAACTCATATTTAAATTCAAATTCAGATTCAGATCTAATTTAAATTTAAATTCAGATTCAGATCTAATTTAGATTCAAATTCAGTATAAAATTTAGATTATGGGCTTTTCAGAATTTTCAATAGGCTTTTCAGATTCAGATTTAGACCAAATAAATGGCCATAAGTAGGACATGAGGCATCGTCTCCGAACACTAGAAATTTGAACAGAACATTAATCCAATGCGAGAATGATAGTTTTGCTAGAAATCATGTTCATGTAGGAAGATTTATTTGCGGTTCTTGCAAAAAATAGCTCTTATAAAAAATTAAATAATAAGCCCGAAATGAGTCCACTAATGGGGCGAAGATACGTGGGAAGCCAAATATAGGCGATTGAGGACCTACTTTTTTATCGGTTAATATCTTTCTACCAACTACTAACGCTTCACAGTTCCCCATGGGCAGGCTAGACTTGGGCCTAGTCCTAAGCCCACCAACCATATCTATGCCTAGCCCAACCCTAACGGAAAAGGTTAGGCTGTAGACTTTATTTATTTTAGGCTATTTTTTTGTTTATACTATTTTCTAAAAATATTTTTTTAATAAAAAAGTATTATTTTAAGGTGGGATCCTTCCTAACCAATTGTGATTGACATATAAGCCTGAAATCTCCCAAATTTCCGTAAAATACAGAACCCACTTCCTTCCTCTTTTTATTCTTTTTTCTTCTTTTTCATCATTCTTTTCATTCTTCTTTTCTCAAATATATAATAATATTTTTTTTATAATTAAGGCTATGTTAATTGGGCCTATGTCATTTTTACGTCTCAACCCTAATCAACCCTGATTAGGTGCCCTAACTAATATTTTTATGGGTTTGAGTAGGCCCAAGCCGATGATCCAACCCATAAAAGTTTCATCCACACATGCCATGCCCCCGCCCCCCAAAAATGAATTCTCATTTGGACAGTTTCTGCCTGGCCCATAAAAGTTCATTTCCACTCATTGTTTTACAAAGCAACAAAAAATATTATATTCGATTTTTTTTCCCGGTTGTGTTACTGACCCTCGTGTCCAAATGCTAGAAGTTCAGAGTTCCACGAGAACTTCCCAAGACCAATGGTCCTTAGAATTTGGTTCATTTTGTTTATAGGCTTCATAAAACTCGACATTTGATGGGCCCAATGCCGATGAAGAAGTAGATTGCACCAGGGTTTATAAAACGAGGCCTTTAGGTTGCACATTTGCGCTTTTGGATGGGGATATGATGGTTTTTGCGTCCGGAAGCATTTTTTATGCTTCACTGTAGTAATAAGTTGAGCATAAGAAATGCCTTTGAAGCGTCTATTTTTTAGATC
This sequence comes from Saururus chinensis, assembly GCA_035235625.1. NCBI lineage: Eukaryota > Viridiplantae > Streptophyta > Magnoliopsida > Piperales > Saururaceae > Saururus > Saururus chinensis. Next base: position 12,242,462 of record CP141140.1, on the reverse strand, counting down.
GATGGTACAGAGCATGTGCATCATCGATCTTGAAAATGGAAACTTCACGGGCATTTCTTATGCATAATTATATCCAAATTAAGTCTCAATATGATAGAAATCAGAGTGATATAAATACTTTTACCCATTACCAAATATATGATGTACAAACCTAGCATTCCAAACTAGAGATACCAAAATAATACCTCGTCAAGCCGGTATACAAGGACATGACCAACCTGGACTCCAACTCCAAAATTCTGAGCAATATAATCATCTCAATCATCTCAACCTGAGGAGGCAAAAACTTGTCCTTTCGGACAAGAAACCCTACTATTTCAGATACAAAACCCAGCCCTTTCGGACAGAAAACCGATTCGATAAACCTCCAATATGGCTAATCCAACAACCATAAAAAAACTTTGGCTAACTACAATTAATTCATAATTTACAAATCATTTTCACGATACAATAAATTATAAATATATTTACATGTACAACCCTAAGTAATCATACTATCTTATGTAAGACATGATTCACTAGATAAAATCATATCTACTAAGACATGCATGAAACATTAATTTGCTAAACTAACCTTATATATATCATTAATAAAGTTAAACATACTAAAATTACTAAAGTAGCACAGTCAACAATATTTTATTTATTCTCATACTAACTTAGTATATGTTTTAGCATAATCAAAACATGTAACTTATACATTTTAGGAAAAATGTCAAATAAACTTTAATCAAAGTGAAATTTGCATAAAGCTACATCATAGTCTTAATTATAATATAAATAATAATAATAAATAAGTAATAATAATTTTTTTCAATTAATTCGAGACTGTGCAGTTCTGCCAGAAATGTTAATTAACAAATTTACAACTGTGCCATTGACTTATCGTGCTCCAAACGACTTTAAATTTTTATATAATGCTCATAACATGTATATCAATCCATCATAAAAATAAGGACCCAAAAATTATACTTTTTTCATCCCCAAACATGCTTCTAAACACGGAAACAAATAACTATTTTATTCTACAATATATATTTCAAGAAAATTAATAAATGCGTATTATTTTGAAAAAATTTAAAAAAATTAAGAGAACGATCTAGACATGATAATATACTTTAATAAAAAAAATTGAGATTAAAAGTCACAGTAAAAATATCTAAAACATAGTCATGAATCTAAAACAGTGACTAAAAATAATTTAAATCATATTCATTCTTTAAGAACATAATTTTACTAACAAATATGGTGTTAATATAAGTAAAACTTAATAAAAAAACCTCATTACCTCTAGGACAATAAACTCCTCAAATCTTTATAAATCAAAGAATCACTACTCAATAAAATTATGATTTTTCATTAGATCTAGGCATGAAATAAGGAAAATTTAGGGGGTTTAATATAGAAATACATGAGATAGGTGATTAGATATGTTAGACTATCAATTTCCCATCAAATCTCAAGAAATTAAGAAGAATAATTTAAATTTACTCACCTTCAAGGCCATAACACCCAAAATATCAGTCACTTCAAAAAAAAACTAAAAAACTCTTTAATTCAGGCTATTATGAAGTATTTATATGTAATGAGAATTAGAGTTTACCCAAATTGGCTCTCAGATCACTATTCCCAAAGCACAACTTCAATGGGCCTAAAAGGCTAAGTAAAAGGCCCAAATTTAAGTCTTATTTAGGTAATCGGATTCGGTGGATCTAGTACAACTTTAACCAGTCATATTTTACTCATTCGAACTCTTATTTGCGTATTCTTGGTAGCATTTCAAATTTCTATCTATCTAGTTTCTGACCACACAAGTTTCAACCCTGAATTCAACCTATTCATAGAGTTATTCGACTCATAAAGTAAAAAGTCACACTCCTTGAATTTTAATGTCATTAGAAAATTTGGAAATTTTTGAATATTATAGTAATAGTATATGGTTCTAAAATGAACTAATTTTGGAGCACTTGTATCGTTTGATACGATCTTCCATGGTTTTATTATGCTCTAAAAGAAGTAATATAATAATATATTATTAGTTATAATATTTTTTTATTTATATCAAAGGGTTTACACCTATTTCGGTATATACCAAGCGTATCATCGATGCGTACCCATATCAATTATAATTGATATTGTCATTCATATCTATTGTTTTAAAAATTAACGTAATTTTTAGTTTATTACTCCTTATGTCCCTATATTAATAGCTCTATTTAATTTTTTTAAGATTTATTTATTTTAAAAAAATAAATAAAATTATTAATATAGGACTGAAGGATTGTTATTCTTTTATTTTTAGGGGTGGGTGTTGTCATTGTTAAGTTTTTATTTTTATATAAAATAAAAAAAAGATAGCATTATTCATGCAAGTCATATATACAATAATAAAGAGGACAAGTTTTTTTTACTAGTGATAGGGATGCCACTCAGGTCGGGTATATGGTAAAACCCGACCCAACCTAATGGGTTGGGTTCAGGTTTTCGAATTCAACCCAAATAGCTATTCAGGTTAGATTCGGGTTTATCATTTCTTAAATGGTATCAGGTTCGGGTTTGGCAAAACCAAACCCGAATAAGGTTATAAATATAATTTTTTTATATATTTTTTGTATTTTGATAAAACCCGACCCAACCCTAATGAGTTAGGTTTGGATTTCCAAATTCAACTTGAATAACTATTCGGTTTGGATTCAGGTTAGTCATTTCTTAAATAGTATCGGGTTCAGATTTGACAAAAAAACCCGACCCTATGACATCCCTAACTAGAGAAGGAGAGGCCCACCCTATTCACAACAAAAGTTATAATTATATTTCATTTATTAACTAGTTTAACTAAATTACTCTTTATAAAACAAACACTTAGACGAAAAACTCAACAATACTCTCAACAATGTGGCACACGGCCATATCATGAAGGATCATTCCATAATTTGACTTGATTAGTTATGAGGCTAGCTGGTTCTTTCTGCATGGTGTTTTCCGGTGCACTATCGAGCAAAGGAAGTTGAATCCGCCCTTAAGAGTAGAGGTGATGGAAGATGCTGGGAATCTTCACGTTCTTGTTGCTCTTCTTTCTGGCAGTTCCTGTAAGAGACTAGACAGGTTTGCTAGCAGCTTTAAAGAATTGAACTCTCAGTGGTGTATCAAGTATCAATCATGCATCTCTACTTTTATTTAATATGTCCGATTCTGTTTGTTGTTGTCACTTAGTATTTTTCCGTTGGCTTCTTGAGCATTGATTGTGGTCTAGCGAATGGCTCCGACTACCAAGACGTCAGGCACAAATCGAGTACACTTCAAATGTCAGAAAGAAGAACAAAGACGAGGAGAAAAGAAAGAGACGACCTAAATGGCAGACTAAGAAGAGAGGGAAGAAGAAGAAGAAGAAGAAGAAGAAGAAGAAGAAGAAGAAGAAACAAGGAGTGGTGACAGCTCCAATGTCGGCATGGGAAAGGAGGAATAGAGTGAGCGCATGAGATACATTTGTTTAACAGAAAAAGGAATGGTGTAGTGGGGTTGAGACATTTTATAATATATTTTTTTATCTTATATTAATATTTATATTTGAAAAAATAATATTTTTTATTTACTGGTAAAATGGAAAAATAAGTTTAAAGTACTCTTTTTCAAGTACCAACTACTTAAATTTAACAAAATAAAATTGTTAATATGGAATAAACTTTTTTACTAAATGGAGCAATTAACTTAGGATGGAAGAAGGAGTATTTAATTAAAAAAAATGGTAATGGGGGAAGTGGTTGAAGGTAGGGGTTGGGAGGTGGATATTGGTGTAGACCTGGGGGGTCTACACAGGGAAATCAAGAGAAATCAAGGAGAAAAAATAGAAAAGAAGAAGATTAAAGCATAAAGATTTAAAAATTAAACTATTGAATTCCGTATATGTTCTTATAATGGGCTGAAGCCTACAATTTATAGATAAACCAACTAACAATCCTACTGAAGGTAAACAAACTAATCCTAATCAAATTAGGATATAGACTATGCTCGGACTTTAAAGTAAAGATAATGCTAATCCTAATTAAAGCAGGAATATAACATTCCACCACGCTTCGCATTGCCTAGTCCTCAAGGCGACCAGTCGGGATATCGCTTAAGGAATTCATCCTCCTGAATCCAAGTAGCATCTTTCGGAGAATGATGCTGCCAAGTGATAAGAACCTCAGATATAACACGTCCATGACAGCAAACATGTCGACGTTCTAAAATAGCATGAGGCATTGGATGGCCTGAAGCTAATGAAATCTGTAGCGGAATTGATGGTGGAAGAGAGGTAGGATCTCCAATAAACTTCTGAAGACGAGAAACATGAAACACCAGACGAATCTGGGACTCTGAGGGCAACTGGAGACGATAAGCAACCTTGCCAATTCGCTCCATAATTGGATAAGGACCATGAAAACGGTGAGCCAGTTTCTCATTAGATGGCTTATGAACTGATGTCTGATGATAAGGCTGATGGCAAAGATACACAAGATCACCAACTTCAAACTCGCGATCCACATGATGTTTATCATAAACCTGATGCATACGGTTCTGCAAAGCAGCCGGGTTAAGACGAAGCTGGCGCAAAACCTCATCACGAGTTTGAAGAGTAGTATCTACAGCATCGACAGAAGCATGAAGTGGCACATAATGAAGCAAGGTAGAAGGTGGGCGACCATAGACAAGCTGAAAGGGGGTATAACATGCTGCAGTATGATAAGCAGTGTTATAAGACCATTCTGCCCAAGAAAGGAATGAGAGCCATGTCCGAGGCCGATCACCTGAAAAACATCGGAGATATTGCTCAAGGCAACGATTGACCACTTCGGTTTGCCCATCTGTCTGAGGATGATAGGCTGAACTCATGCGAAAGGAGGTGCCTTGGAGTCGAAAAAACTCCTGCCAAAATGCAGATAAGAAAACCTTATCTCGATCACAAACAATAGTCTTAGGCATTCCATGAAGACATGCAATATCACGCATGAAAACCTCCGCAACAGTAATGGCAATATATGGGTGAGAGAGAGCCGAAAAATGGGCATACTTAGATAGTCGATCCACCACAATAAAGATGATGGATTTACCTTGAACCTTAGGTAATCCTTCTATGAAATCCATGCTAATATCCTCCCAAATTCGTTCAGGAATTGGGAGTGGCTGGAGAAGACTAGAGGGAGTGGTAGAATTGCTCTTAGCACGCTGACAAATATCACATTGTGCCACAAACTGGTGGATAGCCCGTTTAAGACCACTATAGGCAAAGCTCTGAGTAACCCTTTTATATGTACGAAATATTCTCTCATGACCGAAAGTAGGCGTAGAGTGACAAAGATGTAGAATAGCCCTACGCAACTCGCCATAGTTAGGTATCCAAAGACGGCCGCACCATAGCAGGAAACCATCACGTAAAGTAAAATCCGGAGAGGTGGAAGGATCAACGCATAACCGCATAACAAGGGCACATGTAGCAAAATCATTCTCATAAGTAGCCTGTAAGTCTTTAAGAAAAGGAAAGACAGGTGTAGAAATAGCCTGAAGTGAGGCATCCTCATGTAACTGGGATAAGGCATCAACAACACGATTCTCAAAGCCACACTTATAGACCAACTCATAATCATAGCCCAACAATTTTGAGACCCAACATTGCAGAGCAGGGGTTGCCACACGCTGATCCATGAAGTATTTGAGAGCCTAATGATCTGTCCGAATGATAAAGTGACGGCCTAAAAGGTAGGGCCACCATTTAGTGACAGCATGGATGATAGCCAACATCTCTCACTCATAAGCAGATAACAATAGAGAATGACCAGACAAAGCTTTGCTATAAAAAGCAATAGGGCGATCATCTTGCATAGGGACTGCACCAAGACCAACATCTGAAGCATCACTCTCAACAATAAATGTCTTGGCAAAGTCAGGAATAACAAGAACTGGGGCGGAAGTGAGGGCCGCTTTGAGTGCAAGAAAAGCACGTTCGGCTGAATCAGACCATACGAAAGCACCCTTTTTCAACAAAGCCGTTAAGGGTGCAGCAATAATGTCATAGGAAGAGATGAAACGTCTATAATAACCAGCAAGACCAAGAAACCCTCGGAGTGCACGTGAAGTAGAAGGTTGAGGCCAATGCTGAACAGTAGAAATCTTGTGTGGGTCAGTGGTGGGCTGAAATAATGTGGCTTAAATACTCAACCTGTTGGCAACCAAAAGAGTACTTGGACCGCTTCAAGAAGAGTCGCTACTCATGGAGTAGTGTGAAAACAGAATGCAAATGCCATAAGTGGTCCTCCCAAGTAGGGCTATAAATCAGGATATCATCAAAGAAAACCAAAACAAAGTGTCGTAGATATTACTGAAAGACATCGTTCATTAAGCACTGGAAAGTGGCAGGGGCATTAGTAAGTCCAAAGGGCATGACTAAGAACTCATAATGCCCATCATGTGTACGAAAAGCCGTCTTGGAAATATCGTCAAGATGCATACGAATCTGATGATAACTGGAACGGAGGTCCAACTTCGAAAAGAATTGTGCGCCAGATAATTCGTCAAGTAACTCCTCAATGACAGGAATTGGGTACTTATCCTTCAAAGTAATAAGGTTAAGAGCCCTATAGTTCACACAAAAGTGCCAGGAACCATCCTTCTTGCAGACAAGGAGGACAGGAGAGGAGTACGAAGACTGACTAGGCCGTATAATACCGGAAGTTAACATCTCGCAAACCAGATGTTCAATTTCAGCCTTCTAGACATGTGGATAGCGATATGGGCGGACATTAGCGGGAGGAACACCAAGTTGAATAGGAATCCGATGGTCATATGAACGGACCGGTGGTAAGACCTGAGGTTCCTCGAAGATGGACTGATGCTCATCCAAAAGAGTAGCCAAAGCGGGTGAAGGATCAACAGGCTGGGGAACGTCAACGGAAGGGCAGTGCTATAGCAAGAGGCCATGACAATGATAATGAGAAAGAGCTTCCAATCCTTCGACAGACTGAAGGCAACCCGGTGGATGAGCAGTAATACGCACTGGCTTACCCTTATAAGTAAAGTCCATAGTCATAAGACGGAAATCCCAAGAAACAAGACTTAAGTCCTCAAGCCATTAAACACTAAGAACAATATCATTTCCCTTAGTAGGAAGGAGAAATAGATCCATAGTATATGCCTGACCCTGCAATAATAATTCCACCATGGTGCAAACTCCAGAACTCTTGAGACGAGTTCCATCGCCAATCAACACATCAAATGTCTCAGAGTCCTTAATGGAGCAGCCAAGGCGATGAGCTACTCAATCATTAACGAAATTATGAGTACTCCCACTATCAATTAAAACAGAAACCGGTTGCTTCTTAATCAAGCCCTTAACACGTATAGTACGTGGAGTATAAGTGCCTAAAAATGCTTGTAGGGTAATCTCCATATCACACGCCTCGAAAGTCTTAGAGGAAAGCTCATCAGATTCGGCATCAATTTTTTTGATGAAGTCCTCGTCAAAACACTCGTCAATCATAAATAATTTCCGAGTCGTGCAGTGATGTCCAGGGGTATATTTCTCATCACAATTATAACATAAACCCTTGGAACGACGATCGGCCATCTGAACTAGTAAGAGGAGGAGTAGATGCAGAAGGACCCGGAGAACGGCTGCCACGGGGCGGGATGGAAGAAGCCGATGGGCATGAGAAAGTAGAGTGACTGAGCTGGATTAACTTCTCCTCACAAACACGAGCCATACGCATCGTTTCTGTCAAAGGTGTGCGTGGAAAAGTCTGCAATTCAGCCTTAACATGGGGCTTAAGACCGGCTTCAAAGACTCCGATAAAGGCATGCTCAGGCCATCCGTGTACGCAGTTCACCAAGCGCTCAAACTCATCCTGATAGTCCTGGACGGATCCCCATTAGCGAACCTGAGGCAACAAACTGTTAAAATTATGATAAGGAGTCTTGCCAAAACGGAGGAGGAGAGCATTCTTGAATTCAGGCCAAGTAACGTCAGGATGTTGAGCAAGGAACTAGTCGACCCAATGCAAAGCATGGCCCTCCATATGAAATGAAGCTAATTCGCACTGTTCCTGAGCCGGAGTGCGATGGAAGTGGAAGAAATGCTTCGCCCGAGAAACCCATTCCTTGGGATCATTGCCGGTAAAGACCGGAAAAGTGACACGAATTGGCCGAGCATGAATAGTAGGGTTCGGGTCAAGACGATTAGCTCTATGGGGGTAGTCAATGTGGCCTCGCCTATGACCACGCGGGTAGCCGAGACGGTCATAGTAATCTATCTCCTCGATAAAAGTTGTGTCATCGTCTACATGATTAATAAGTGGAGGAGCTGGTGCACAATGAGATGGCCCCCACGTGTGCATAGGAGGAAGTGGCAGTTGATCTGTGTGCTCAAAAGGAGGTGCAGGTGGGACCATCGGGGTAAACTGATGCTCGAAGAGAGGATTAGCCATAAGGTTAATCCCTGGTCAAACCGGCATAGGTTGTATAGGTCTATCCCGAACTGAAGGCATACCAGAAACTATGTGTCATAAAATTTAAATTACATAAAAAATAATTATCCTCATTTGATATACGAGAAGATTTATTATAAAACCTGTCCAAGTGTTTGCTTGGTCTATATGACTGTATTAGTAGGTGCAGATAAAGTCATCTGTATTAATACGACCTTAATTGGTCTTAAAAGTACATTCTGCATCAGGATGTACAAATGATCAGTCTGGAGATTGAGGAGGAATGACTCATTCAAGTCTCTCAAGTGCATCACATTATCAGTCGTCAATGCATGCAATGGTCCAGCAAATTTAGGATGACTCCTTCAATCCTGCAAATTTAGGTTTGCTCTTTGAAAGCACCACAAATTCATTTACAAACGAGACGTTGTACGAAAATAAAATAAAAAAATTATAAAAAAAGTCACAAAACAAAGATTTTCCGCATCTAGAGACCAATTTATTTTGCCACGGTTGACGCGTATCTCATTCCACACTATTGCATTGACTCCGTCCATGTTCAGCGCTTTCAATTATATGGCCAGCCCGCCGCCGTCACATCAATCCCGGGCGTAAGCGTAGGACCAAGATTGTCAGGCGAGTGCAGTGTGCGGACATGTAAAGCATTGTGCATTCTTTCTCGACGGAATCGTCCCCAGCCGGTAATAAACCATGCGAACAAACGACAAAAATGGTAGGTTTTTCTTGTTTGTCTAATCCTCCACGCCTAGAGTTTTCCCTCAATTTTAATTCACTTGCATTTTGTTTAGTGTATCTAAACCTCTGCAAAGTGTCTACTATAATGAATTTTACAATCTATTTGGTGGCAATCAAAGAGTATTTTAGTATGGTGGATCAGGCTGCCAATTAATCTAAATGTATCATGTTTGGCGGCTCATTGCATGCATTATTCAATCAACATTGTCCATTGCAAAGGACTGGACGGCATATGTAGACGCACCTCAATCATTTGGCCACACTGCCTAAGCATGTGGCAATCAATTCGTATCCCCACCGTTCAGAGTTGCTCAGCGGCGAAGTTCATAGGCTTGTGTTCCAAGTCGAGTATTGTATCCTGCTTACTAAACAATTCTACGTATATAATTGCAGGTTATGATCAATTCCAAAGATATACTTTAATTAGCGTTGAAGTCGAGCTGAATCATGAACGGCCAATCATTACGTATTAATTTAGCTATAACATCTTCTTGGTTAAGTTAGTTGCATCATCCTTAACGTCAACTTGGGGACCCTCCTAAAATTGAATTTATGATACGTTTCCTGATAAAATAATACTAATACGATAGCAACAACAGAAACAAATCTGTGAACACATGCAGTTAACTAGCCCCTTCTACTGGGCTCTTAACCAGTGTCGAAAAAATTTGTATGAGATTGGACATTATGACCGTCGGATTGAAATCTAATGATGAAAAGAACAGAACGAGACTCATTCTTGAATACACATTAGAAATGGTTTGAATAATTACTATGATGATTATGATTTTCTTATCCAAAATTTGACTTTGTTTTCCTATATATATCGCTTATAACCGTAGCCTTTTTCACGTTAAGGTAGCATCTTGCCAAAATTATGATATCGTAACAAATTATACAATTTTGCACGGGCAGCGGTGTGGATGAAGGAAGGTTAGATGCATTTATTTGGTAGAAAATTTAGCCGTCTGGTCGAAAATTCGAAAGTATTTGGCAATAATGAAACGAAAAAGTAGAGAGAAAGGGATAAGGATGGGTGTTGGTTGTGAGTAGATACAGCTGGGTGGGGGAAATGTTTCTAAATTATTATAAGGCCAAAAAGTCCTTGTCCGAATGGCCTAGTGGACACAATAATCCAAAGGCATGTCACTTTCAAACACGCTTGCAACCGTTGCCTACCTGCAAACGGATCGAAGTTACTTACGAAGGGAAAAAGGAACGTTTGCACAGATACAAGCAAATTATTCTCCATTTATTATTTACCGACAAAGCAGCCGCTCAGTTCTTTATCAGAACACTAGGTATCTAACAATACGTACGTATAACCGGTGAAGCAAATCAAGATGTAGTGTGGGAATTGTAGAGCCCATGTGGGTGAATTTGTATTTATCCTTTAAAGGGAAGTATTTTTTATATTCCGCATTCGTTGTAAGCTGAGATATAGAACGTGTGCGAGACATTCATTTTCAAGATCGACCCTAGTCACTGAAATTGAGATATGAAGCGACAATGTTCACAATACGAGAAATGAAAATTAGGGGAAGAGACCCATTTGCCCGAACCATAATGAGTTGTAACTCTTTAAAAAAAATTCTATGTGAAAATTTATGCTAAATTTATATTAATTTTTCGAGTGGTGTCAATAGATTCAGCACTCCTACTATAATAGGTGGGTGTGCTTAGAACTGATCTGAAGTGGATTAAGTGGGAGCCTAGAGTAGACAAGTAGATGCATGGGCAATATTGGAAGTTTCGAATGGATGGGCTGGCAGGTTCACAAGCGAAGAGATGGATTGGATTTGGAGTTTTAAGAAACGATAAAACAGGTCACCTGTCAAGATTAAACTTTTTGGTTAAGCACTTTTTTGGTCCGAGTACGTGAAAACGTGTGGTGAGTGAGGTGTGAGCACAAAAGCGTCGAGTCGGAGAAAGGTGAAAATCACGTACTGGCGTCATGCTTAGCTTATCGATGACGTCACGCTTACCCCGACCCCACATTTGTGAAGCACGGGGCGGCAGAGGCTTCACGAATTTAATGGGAAGCTCGGGGCCGCTTCGCTTGTCCCAATGGGTCCCACGCTTCATCTGCTCCTACCTAGACAGCCGAACATGCCCCCACCGCGAACCTCGCTGCCTCTGTTCCATATCCAAATCTGAGGACCTAATCTCGACTCTTTTTTATAATAATCTTATGGAGTAATTTAGTTAGTAAATTAACCCGTACTAGTAAAATATGTTAGAATAAATAAGATTTGTTTTTTATAACGGTTTGAGTTTTTAGAAAATTGGGAATCGCGCGTACATGGTATTAAAACTCTTTGAGGCCCTAAGTTTTGTTAAAGGCATTTATACTTTAACTATGTTCTACATGTCTTATTTGATAAACATCTACACCTAAAAGAGGTTTTTAAATATAAAAAAATAATAATAGAATTTCTCCTTCCTAATTGCTTGAGCATTTGGAAAACATAGTTATTATGAGATGGTGTGTTAGTGTTAGAATATAAAATAAGCAAATAAGATTTTGCTTCCTAATGGCTCAAACTTTTGTAAAACTTAGTTATCTCACAAAATAAAGACTTAAGAGTTAAGGCAGAATTAAGGATCTAAAATTTTGCCCTAACTTAATTATACCCATACACTCTATCTGCCTTCTATACTTGTAGCTACAAAATGCAATACTTTGTGGTGATTGTCATTTTGGGTAGTAGTAAGCTTCTCTCCCCAAAGGGATGATATAACTGTATTTCCCTCCCATGGAGATTATCGTTGAAGCTAGGTCATCCTTTGGGAGCTCTTGGAGATCTACTTCTACCACCACGATGCTATAACATTGGTCAACCCATCAGTTTTTCATTAAGAGTAGAGTTTAAAGCCTTCAACAATGAGAGCGTTCGGCCACTTGTGCTTATCGTTGACACAGCCGATCTTGCTGGTTCTCACAAGAGGTTTGATGTATTGAAAGCAAATTTCAGGATAATATTTTCCTGACCAACTCCGTATTCGTAAGAAATTCTTCAATTTCTTCCAAATCTTCTTTGGTATAATTAGGAACTTTCTAATACATCTTGATTATTTTTATTTATTTCCTTTTTATTGGACAAGAGTGCCCTAATCATACCAGGGCTCCAAACATGGTACATAAAAGGCAATTATATAAAGATGGTGAGTTGCCCTCTATGTACCCTATTTGGAACCCTATGTGGCATGGTCATGGGGCTGGTTAGGCTAGAAGCATCCCTGATTCTACGATTGTTAATATTTTTTTATGAAAAATTAATAATAAAATGTGGCAAAAATTTCTTAAAATTTTCAAGCATGTGCTACATTTGGAGAAGGGTGGATGGGATTGGAGGAAGGAGGGGGAGGATGATAGAGAGAGAAGGGGAAAATGTGACTCATTTGAAGAAAAAAATGTAGACTCAAATGACAATTAGATATCATGCACTGTGGCTGACTAATGATATGTTGGGTGCAACTTTTGAATACAATCCAATATTTGACATACTTTTCCTAGGAAGGAAGATTCCAAAGAGAGGACTTTTGTAAAAGATGTTGATAACCCTATACCACTTTCTGTCCAATGAAACTTTACACTCGGTTTTGATTAGCTAAAAAAAAGTGGGTATCACATGACAATAAGATCTATTTTTTGTGTTTAATCAAAACTTGATGTATACATTCCATTACATTATAAAATAAATAAATAATAAGGCTTCATATGAGAGAGAGAGAGAGAGAATAAGAAGGAGGCTTAGGAAGCCAAGTACTTATCGTGTATTGAAAAGAAAAAGGTACTTCTCCAGGGCAAAAATAACAAGTGAATCAGCCAGCTGCAAGTCCCCCTTTGTTTCTTAAAGATATTTTGTATCAATACCATCTTGGTTGTACCATTTGTATCACATCATACTTCTATATAAAGCACCAATGGTGGCTATAGATTTTTGCCAAGTTTTCTATTACCCTCACAATTTTATAGTTGCCCCTGAATATAAGTTTGAAATTGTATGTGGTTCGAATATATTTTAATAATAACTTTTACTTGGACTTCAAGAAGGATGAGTAACTTCCCATTTCTATGAAATTCTTTAGATGATTGCTACATGTTACGGTTGTTGATACAACATGAGCCCAATAGTTTACATTGTGTTATTTTTAACATTACAAAATTATATCTTGCACACAAACTCGAATTCATATATTTTTAGTTTTGTTGAAAAGCTCTAAAAAAACACCTATATGAGGATATTTTCTCAAACTTTCTTATGGGTTACACACATATAACATATATGAATTCCCACATTCTTGACACCATTGGAAAACTCTCGACAAACTCTATCAAATGGGATCTACTGCCAAACTAGTCATCGCTATAAAGAGCGTGATTCACGAACCGAAGTCTTTCAACACTATTGTTCTTTCCAATCTTTGAACTAATATTAAGCTCATGGGATTTAGACTTGCAATTGCATAATGCAAGTGTATTTAGATTGGTATAGTGCAAAAATATATAGTTAACCTTGTGTTTTATATATTATTATGATTTTTATTTATTTATTTTAAATAATTTGTATTTACATGTGAAATGTGCATGCATTCTTATTAGTAAATATTAATATAGCTCCCTCTATTGGCAAAAAAAATCAGCCACATAGTTATAGCTTATAAGTGTATATGACAAAACAATCTTAACAAGAAAAATAACTTGACTTTGGTACAAAAAAAATATATAACAAGTCACATACTCCTATTTATTAGGGGAGAAGGGAAACAAAGTCCAAAAAATTGAGAATACTTTTGTTGTATTTAACAAGTCTTTTTCTTAAAAAAAAAAAAGTTAAGATGCACTGAGTCACACTGGGATTAACATGCGCCATGTGCATCACATGCCATTAGATTGAGATCCGATGGTGCATGTGTATAATGGAGTAGGAAGGTGGATCAAAACTCACCTATGCCCATGAATAATATTGTGCCAATAAACATTCACACACACACACACAAATGTGCAATAGGTGCATATAAATGAGACTTTTTTAGCGCAATAGACCAAAGTAGATTTCGAGATATATCGATATAGGCTTTCCCATATTTAAGAAGTAGAGTTCCAAGCATGTGTATCTCGAAACATGCAACTAAAAATGATACCTTACCTTCACGATAAAAGGTTTATTTTTGTAGAGAACTTTCTCCCCTTTAAATCTGACTCTAGCTCTCTACCTCCATCTCCCCTCCACCTCCTCCAACCTTAGTTGCATCTTCCTAAGATGTCCCCAATATTTTCAAAACTATTTTATTTCTTGAAAAACCATATAATAAATAAATCATGTGTAGTAAGGATTTTTCAAGTCTTTGTAAAACTATGACAAGATAAAAAGACATCGGGGCCACGATTACTAGTTTGTCACCATAGTGTATAATGTTCCTAATATCAACATTGAAATTAAATAAACACATGGTCATGTTGTTGGACACTCATTTATCATTACAAATCCAAACTATAGTCATAAATAAAATAACAGTCTCACCTACATTTAAAATTCTAAAGAAGAAGAAGAAACCTATTCAACTAGAAGATGGAGCTTCTATGGCCTTCATGATCCCAAAGTTTGTAAGTATTTCACGCTTGCAACACAAACAATGTGCATTACAAAGGATGCTGAGTATATTTAGTATACTGAGTGGGTTAAGTAAATATTTAATTAACATGATATTAAACAAATAACAATATTAACAATTAACATAATTAATGCTCTTCTACTTGATATGTCATTAATTCTCATATCACCTCAAGTCCTATCATAGGTCACAAATGGATAGACATTCTAATAGTTGCATCAGCATCAAGGAGGTTTATTTGACTCATCGAAATGTATACTACTCCATGAAAAACCTTTAGACTTTTCTTTAAGATTATTGTCTGTCATCCATACCATAATGGACCTAAGTAGTCAAAACTCTCAGCCAACTATGATTACTAAGACCCCATTGCGCATTGCTTTATGATCGTTTGAAGATTTGAATTAACTCCTAGGCCTAGGGAGCAGCTCAACAAGCAAATAAACTCTCGAGCTTGGGGAAGCTAGAAACTCATCATCCCTTTTAATACCATGAACTTTCTCTACATGGCTAAACGAATCCATTCTTACAGCCCACACCAACACTTAGTCTTCATGACTTTAAGTTTATTTCATCATCATTTGGTCAAGGTCACTACACTCTTTGGCATGCCTAAAATTATTATATTACCTTCTTTTCTTATGTCTTTTATCATGTATTCTAGTGTTTATTTATGTTCACTATGTAATTTAAGTTTGTTAAAACATTTATCATTCAAAAACAAATGACCACTGTAAAAGACTATTTAAAAAACTCAAACTGAACTACCGTTGGTCACACCTTCGATGTGCCAGTGTCAGTGCCATTGACACCTCCATTGATAGTCAATCCTGGATGATATCGAAGGCTACTATAAACCATGTTCGTTTATGTCTCCATTGACACGTCAAACCTAAGTGTGTTAAAAACAAGCTTGTAAGCTTAATTTGACTCACGCTTAAGATCGAACTCGAAATTAGTCAAGCCAAGCTCAATCATACCTATGTTCGTTTGACTTAGCTCAAAGTTCGAAAAAAAACTTTCATTCATAGTATCTATATGTAGATTTCATGTCTTCTACATTTCAACTCCTTTCATAATATTTATCATTTTTTACTATTTTCATGTATGAAATAAGTAAAACATGCCACATAGAGAATTAGGGTCATTTTGGACTTTTATAAATTCAAACTAATCGAAACATACATATTATACTCTTTCCATCTTGTGTTAATAGTGAGATTAGAAAATCAAAATCAACTAAAATTAGTTTATCTGATTTTCAATCCATACCTTGAATATAAGCAAGGTATGCATTGGGTTGATGTGTTAGGAGCCACAATATTTACATCTCTCTATTAATATAATATATTATATAATGATATTATAGACTTTGATTGCAAAATCAAGCTAGCTCACAAGCTAAAGTGAATTGATTTGACTCAAACTCGAAGTTGAATTTTTAAGCTTAAAACAAATCATTATCAACCTAAAGCTCGACTCGGCTCGTTAGCAGCCCTAGTTGGACCATCAATACCCATTATTTCCTTCAATGACGTGTGTGAAACGTGTCTCCCACACATTGATGTGGGGAATAATTTACTTTCTCTAGACCATAGACGCCCCATCAATACATCGATAATAACATCATATTAGGTGCATAAGAATAAACCAATTCCCTTAATGAAACTAGTCTATCATACATTAAAATAAGATGTTTGAAAATCCTTTTTTACACATAGTGAGGTTACTTCTAGCGTGAAAAATTCTAAATTTACACAAACCATGAACACATAAATCTTGAACATGGATTCCCAAAGAATGGTGTCATGTAGTGCATTATATCATATCTTCGTATAAAACATACATACTTATATTTTGAGCATGTACATCTTTAAAACTTTTACATAAAGATTAGTTCATCCTACCTCTAGATGAGAGATCAATTGTTGAATCCTTTGAATCCATTGTTTCCCTACATTGAACTCTTGTACGAACTCTATCAGCATCCTTCACGTTAACTACTTCCTTTAGTTGTACTCGATTTTGGACTCCCCTCCCCAAACTCTTTGGATTCTTCAAGATCGAAGGGAATCCTCCTTACAAAGGCAATCACCTCTTTGAAAAGAATGTGACTAACCAAATCCACTAGAAACTACATAACTACCTACGATTTTTGACATATATATTTTTTGTGTGTATCATTGACGTGCATGGTCAGTGACATGTCCATGTCTTGCCAATGGTCCTATTTTTGAAAATTTTCATTAGTAAAAATTATTGGGTGTTACACTTCCCACCTCCTCGATCTCCTTCCCTTCCTCCTTGCTTCCTTTTTTGTGTCCTTGTTTCCTCTTCCTTCACTTCCCTCCCATCTTCCTCAAGTGTCTCCTCCTATTTCTTCTTTGCCCCCTTTTCTCCTTACTCTTTCTCCTTCTTCGAATTCGGCAAGAATGCTTGTGAATGTCATGCAACTATGTAAAACTATGATTTTAAAAAAAAGTTGAACTACTAAACACCATCAACTACTAGAAAATTAGAATGAGTTTATTTTTATTTAATTATGAGCTTCAAACCATCAAATTGCAAAAGTTTAAAATTGCATACAAGAAAAGTATAAAATTGTCACTTTTCACAACGAGCTCCTTCTCCTGTTACAACAACCTCATTCTTCTTCTACATTAGCATCCTACTATGGGAAATAACTTATAGTTTGGTAGTTTTAAACTCATTTTAATTTGTAGTTTGGTAGTTTGAAGTTTAGAATGGAGTAAAAATAAAATTTATTTTTCTTTACAAGTATTAATGGTGTGATTGGAGCTTATAAAAGAAAAAAATGAGACTAAATGACTCTTATTGAATTCTAAGAAGGAAAAAGAGGAGGTGAGAGATATAGAAAAAGGAAGATGAAGCTCTTGAGAAGGAGGAGGAGGGAGATGGAGGAAGAGGGGATAAAGACATAGAGAAAGAGGCAAGAAGGAAGAGAAAAGGAGAGGAGAGGTAGAAGACATAAGAAAGAAAAAGGAAGAAGGAAAGAAAAAGGAAGAAGGAAAGAAAAAAAAGTCAAAGAGAACGAGGAAAGCGAGGAAGACAGAAGAATAGAGGAGTAACAAGTCAATGACGAGCTGGGAAATTTTATGACAAAATAAACCTTATGCCGTTGGAAAACGTGAGTCTTCATCACACGTGTGAAGATAAGCATATTAAAAGTTTACTTCGATAAATATCACAATTAAAATTTTTTTGTCACAAAATAAATAGATGGATGGAGCTGAGGTCTAAGCACGAGTCTTTAAGCAGGGGCTAAAAGGGACTTTGGCGGTTAAAAACTCCTCTCTCCTTTCTGATCTTCTCTCTCTACATTTATTACACAACATCCCCCCTCACCTTGTATTCCACGTCAGCCTCCCCATAATATCCAACCACCGCTCGCCGGCCCGCCAGCTGAGCTGTCACCCACTCCCTCCCCCTTCCCCGTCGGTAGCAAGCCCCCCCGCTCTCCTCCCAAGCCCACCTTCTCCCCTCCTTCCGCTCTCTCTCTCTAGTCTAGTCTAGTCTAGAGAGACTCCGTCACGACTCTTATAAGTTTTTCCTTTCTCTCTCTAGAACTGCGACGGCTGCGTACTAGTCCCGGCTTTTGCAGCCATGCCGGCCTGGTGGAGCAGAAAGCCCAGCTCCTCCAGGAAGACCGAAGAGCAGCACCCGGATCGGCCCGCCGCCAGAGAGCCCGCCGGCAAGGCCAAGGAGAAGGCCAGGAGCTTTGACGATATCTTCAACCGAAACGGTGTCAAGGCTTCTGCTCTTTCCGGGCATGCCTCCTCTTCCTCCGGTTTCGATTCCGATGGGGTCATCCAGAAGCGCGGCCACCCTCTCCCCCGCCCCTCATTCTTCTCCGCCGCCGCTCTTGCCCACCACGACCGTGCTCCGGGCTCTGGCTCTGTTTCCAGTGTCAGCTCCTCCGGATCTTCCGACGACCCACCTGACCCCGGATTCACTAGTCCCTACAGGTAGCTCATCGCCCCCTAGCTCAGCTTAAGCTTAGCTAGCAAACACGCACCCAAACATAAAAGGATCGTCTTTTTTCGTTTTTAAGAACAATTGTTCCACGATCATTTGCCAAGAGTTTTTTCGTTTCTTTTCGTTGTGCTTCACTAATTCTGCCTGTCAAACTTTCAATTGTTTGTTTCTATTAACATCAATTATGAATATTGGACGCCTTTCATGAATCATGTTTTACGGATTAGGACTCTGAGGTGGAGCAATTTATGGCCTATGGGATTAGTTTGTTCTTTAACGAAGGACGTGGTGAATTTCATACTTAAGTTCACAATTTAGGGAGTTAGATCGGTGATTGGTGGTAAGTTCTTAATAGCTTAAAAATTGAGTCTAGTTAATGTCGTGAAATTTTCTGTATTACATAATTGATGGCAATCGGTACTTCTTTTCAGAAATTTGTTAGTGAAAGTGTTATAATACGAGGATTTTATGTAACACAATTTGATTTACCTAGACTCAATTCAACAAATTGATTATTTGTTTCTTATTTGAGTCAATCTTTTAGTAATTTCAAATATTTTATTATCAGTTCTGAACTTCGATGCTTCAATTGTGTTTCCTCACCGTGTGGAATATAATCGCTATTTACTAGCAACTTGTTTTTTAAACCTATAATTCACATTGCATTTTTCTTCTGTATCCTAATTTCTATTATAAAACAGATACGCTGAGTCTATGAACACACCTAGAGCTAGAAATTCCCCGAGCCATCAGCAACAGATGATAGACAATATGCAGCAACTTTCCATAACTCCATTTTCAGGCCATCCAAGAAATTCGGACCTTTCTACTTCTCCAAAGGGCGACTTTCTGTTGAATGGTTCTGTGCCTCCTGGTACTTCAGAGACCAGGTATAAATCCAGATCAAGAAGCCCGGGACCCACTTCAAGTCCCCACAGTCTTTTATCATCACCGTTGCATCCGCGGCTATCTGGGTTCAATCTGGATTCTCCAACGGATAGGCAAGAGGACGGAAAAATTCCATGTCATCCGCTACCACTTCCTCCTGGTTCTCCTACTCCTTCTTCCCCTTCACATGCCTTCAGATGTAATGGAGCGAATGAGACTGGACAGTCTCTGCGTTCAAAATGGAAAAAAGGAAAGCTCTTAGGAAGAGGGACATTTGGGCATGTATATGTTGGATTCAACAGGTACAATTTCTACCACCTGTTAACTAAACTGGCTTATGGGAAGTGTACATGCTTTCCTCTTGTATATTGGGGAACCCTTTATTCATTTATAGATCCAATTTATGTTGCATTGACTATTGACAGTGAAAATGGGCATATGTGTGCAATAAAAGAAGTTCGAGTCATTTCTGATGATCAAAATTCAAGAGAGTCCCTCAGACAACTTAATCAGGTAGTCAAGTTCATTTGTTTGTTACTAACTAATCCATATATTATGATTTTGGTTATTTAGGTCACATCTTCTATATGCTTCATTGCATGATTAAAAATTAACTGAAGACAAGTAATTCATTTTGTAAAACAGGAGATCGTTTTGCTTAGTCAGCTTTCGCATCCGAACATTGTTCAGTACTATGGGAGTGAACTGGTATGAAAGACAAAGTCTTCATATTTTTTTTTATATAGACAAAGTTGTCATCTTGAACTTTAAGGAATTCTGGATCCCTAAGATATTGAGAATGTCTTCACATGACTTTAAGTATTAAATTCTGGATTTAGACGGTTAACGTAAACCTCTGTGTACTTCTTTTCAGCTTCTTCCACAGGAATAAAACATGAATGTGCACTTTAATCCTTTTACAGATTATCATGCAAAAAAAAATCTCTTTCATTTCTCAATTGTAGTTTTACAATGACCACATCATCTTATTGCAAATTGAAGAAGCTTCATATGTTAGAAGATATAGAGTAGGCTTTTTTGTTCAGAAACTGTTTATGAAGTGATTCTTGTGTTATCTTCAGCAGGCTGAAGAGTCACTCTCAGTATATTTAGAGTATGTCTCTGGTGGCTCAATTCATAAGTTGCTTCAGGAGTATGGACCTTTTAGAGAACCTGTTATTCGAAGTTATGCTGGGCAAATCCTTTCTGGTCTTGCCTACTTACATGAAAGAAATACCGTGCACAGGTAATTTATGTCCTTGTGGTCATTAATGCTCTTTCCATCTAGGCACTGAAGCTGCTGTTGATGATGATATTAAGGATTTCCTTTTTTTAAATTTTTTTTGGCAGGGATATTAAAGGAGCAAACATACTTGTAGATCCTAATGGTGAAGTCAAGCTAGCTGACTTCGGAATGGCCAAACATGTATACATCTTGTTTAACCTAGTTGTCATCCATAATTATAGAGATTGAATCTAATTACAGCATTACATGTTATAGTTCATTTAAGCTGAATGAGCTGCTTAACTTGTTAACTATAAAACGTGAATTCACATCATGAGATTTTTTTGTTTGTATTTTTTAATTTATGGTGTCAAGTATGAGTTATTCACTCTTCCCATATTGATGTGGCGGCAGAATTTGCTAAAACCTCAGCCAAATTAGCTTGATCTTTTTTGACATTTTATCAGAAAATGTGCACATGGGGTTATTCTTATAATGAACAATAACCCCATCATTTGTGTTTGTATATGCGTATGTGTGTGGACAGATTCTGAGCAAATTTTCTGTAACTATAATTCTTACAATTCATGTGATTGTCTTTTACCCTATCCGTACCATATTAATTGTCTACATTTGTAAAAATGAAAGATTTAAGGAATCCAATTTATTAACCTTTTCACTCCATCCACTAACCCTTTTTATGCACTAATTAGTATGAGAAGGATAACATGAAATAAAACAATTAATATCGAACAATATTTTTTTTCAAATCTAGTCAATTAAATGAGATGGAGGGAGTATATTTAAAACCTTTTGTTCTATCTACTCAATTTCACAAAATCTCCTTTTTAACTCTAGGAACTATAAGGAAAAAGATTTCAGTGCATGCACTTACACAATACTAGCCAATAGTTCTGATGCCAACTAGACATGCCATTGCTTTTACCCTATGTAGGGATTCATGATTTTTGCTTCTTGCACCAGATCAATTCTTGTACGAATGTGTTGTCTTTCAAAGGAAGCCCTTACTGGATGGCTCCTGAGGTATGAATTTTTGTAATACTTTATGTATTATCCTGATCGTTTTCTAGTTCATAGTACTTACAACATTTTTATACTATTTATATTCAGGTTATAATGAATACTAATGGTTACAACCTAGCAGTTGATATTTGGAGTCTTGGATGTACAATTCTAGAAATGGCAACATCAAAGCCACCTTGGAGTCGATATGAGGGGGTATATATCATGTCATCCTTAGTCATTTTAAAGACTGATATTATGTGAATTATTTCATCATATAAAAGTGAAAACTGAGTTAGGTATAAATTATTACGTTAGTGATCACAACTGCATTGGATGGGAGCAAATCATGGATGAGCCACGTCTATTACCTACCAGGATGATGATCTTAGCCAGTGAATCTAGTGCATGCTAAACTGAATATGAAAGTATTCAATGTCATTCTGGTTGCAGATGGAAAGCTTTAAGCTCATTTGAGTACAACAGAATTTTATATACGTGGTGAAACTCAATTAAGTTTGTGATTGGCCAATCTTATGACTGTTAATAGAAGCCAATCACACAGTTCTTCAAAATTTTCGTGTTAGAGCTGTATGAATGATGTAGCTGGAGTCAGTCGTAATCAAATTTTTATTTGTGTGAATTTTGGGTTGAATAGGTTGCTGCTATTTTTAAAATTGGGAACAGCAAAGACATTCCAGAAATTCCTGAACATATATCTGATGATGGAAAAAACTTTCTAAAGTTATGCCTTCAGCGAGATCCATCAGCACGACCCACAGCAGCACGGTTGCTGGAACACCCATTTGTTAGAGATCATGCTGCTGCAAAAGTTGCCAAGATAAATATAATGAAAGAGCTGCATCCTTTGGGTGATACAGGCCTTTCACCGGTATAATCTCTTGAAATTCTTTGTACAGCATTTTGGTTTCTCTGGATGACGTTCTATTAGGAAGTTGGTTTCTCTGGATAACCGTTGTTTTGCTATCAAATTTCAGTCACAGAGAGAAAATCCTCAATCACGTGATGACCGGGTTGCATATCCAACTGCTTTTATGCTGTCAAGGTACTTCCTCATCCTTTTTTCCTCTTGGATCTTTTTGGTGCAAATGTTTACTTGAGCGGAAATTATTAATTCCACGCTGTTCTGGTACAGTGATGAGGTGCCTGCGAGAGTTAATATGTCTTTGCCCGTTTCCCCGTGTTCAAGTCCTCTGAGGCAATTTGGAGCTGCCGCCCACAGAAATTTTTTTCTCTCCCCTCCTCATCCAGCATATGTCACTGCTGGTTTTGGTTTTGACACCTATCCTAATTATCCTCCCAAGAACACAGTCAGTCAAGCGAGACGGCCAAATGGAACCTACCCAGACATTTCCCTGTTTAAATCACAGACGCCCAATGGATCACCTAGAGCCAGAGATGTGCGAAGTATGTGTTTGTAACCACGTTCCTCGAATGAGCTGTAGTCATCTTAAGAATTCTGGCCAGCACCACCCGGCCACGGAAGCTCATTTTTGAAGAGTTGCGGTATCTTCATAAGTTATGAACCACATCAAGCATAGACTATGCGGCTAAGTCGCAACTTCTGTACAACATTATGAAATCGAGGTACGGCTTTTAGTCTGGTATGTGGAACAGACTGATTATCCCCTCCATTTAACATCTCTCTCTCTCTCTCTCTCGCTCTCCTCGAAATGATCATTGTAATTCAGTGCTACACATTTTTTTTATACTTACAGTCTACAAGTTTATGTACAAAGTTTAGATAGTAAATATATCAGTGATATATACATTACTTTCCGAGGATTCTTAACCACTATCAATGCTTGTTCGAGGCAAAAATATGCGCGGTAAGGGTACTTGGACAGGGGGTCACAATTTGTTTCGTTTTGCAGAGAGACAGCAGGTATTGTCTTGTGCTAATAAAAGTTGAGGGATCATTTAGGCCAACATGTATGGATGTTCTCCAAGCACGGTAAGCATGCTTGAGCCCATACTGCATACAATTATCCCACACATTGGGCGCCTCAGAACCGAGCAATTATCCCACACATTGGGTGCCTCAGAATTGAGAAAGTAAACACTTAAACTAAAACTCATGTCTTAATTTACTCAGTGTTAAACACGTATAAATTGATTAAATGTATCACCTATTAAAAAGATATATTTACCACGTGGCTTGGAGAACGTATAAATTGATTAAATGTATCACCTATTAAAAAGATATATTTACTATCGTGGCTTGGAGAACGGTTCTACTGAATAATTTTTCGTCGGAACCGTATGATTTTAACTACCTGTTATACGTAACAGGGTACAAGTGGGCATTTATTATCTCACCTACCTGCAAATCATACCTGGGTGCATATTAACTAGATCTTTTCATGACATGCCTGAATACTTGCCTAGAGGCAACGTGACCTTTTTTGGAAATTTTGACTCTCTTTCCTAGGCATCATTGCGGGTTCATCCACGTTCGGTAAAATAGAACTTCGCATATTTAAATCACCATATATATCCAACCTAAAGAACAGTGGGCAATATGGGAGGCAAGATGTGAGACAGCCTTCAACATCCGCTAATGATAAAATCCAAAATGGAGGTGGAAACGAGAGAAAATTGGATGTTTGTGAGGGATCAAACTCTTCTTTTCTAAGGGGTGAGAAATTTAGAGTGACATTAGTCACGGATGGTTAGTATGATTTCACCTGACTGTTACTGAAGTCAAAGTTTAGATACGGTTTATCTTTCTGGTTGATAACTTGTATTGAAGGAGTTATAATTGTTACAACCATTGTTGTTAATCATGTGTTGTTACTCACTTTTTTTTGGGCAATTTTTATTTCAGGCAGTGAGGAGGGGAATTTTTATTTTGCATACGAAAGAGAACATTGTATATGAAAAAGAACTCGATCTGAACAATTGGGGCGATTTTACCCGGTTTTGGTTGTGCCACCCTAAAATATAAAAAATGCTACACCAAGAATTTTTATATATTTATTTTATGAAGAGCACCAAGAAAAGTTGAAACAAACGATTGTAAAGAGAAAATTGTTTTCTTTATCAAATTACATGACCATTTGATAAATAGAAGGGAAAAAAAAGTTGTATCTAGTTCCAAATTTGCTCTCCCCACATTTCATTTCTTTCTAGGGACATAGGCCGTTTATAGCATAAAAAAGAGACAAGGAAATGAAGTAGACAAACATAGGAGCACGACCATGTTTAGCTCATTTAAAACAAAGTTTTAAAAAGTGAAAACATCATCAAACACAAAGCCGACAAAACAAATCCAACGGAGTAATTGATTCTGATGTCATCTAAGCCCCACATTATGAAATCCAAGACGAAATTCACAGAAAGAGGAAAGAGGTAAGATGATTTGTGAATAGAGGGCATTAATTACACGGTTCACGATGATAACGCGCAGCCGGTCCGGGAGAAGCCCAGCCGCGACTCGTCCCGGTCGAAGACCAGCAAAAACCCCTGCTGCATCAGATTTCCTATCACCGCAAACCCCTCCCCCCCTTTGACCGCCTGCAGCGCCACGCACTTCACCCCCTCCCCGGCCTCTATGAAGTAGTTACTTGCCGGCGGCGCGAACGCCCTCCCTCCCAACATTTTGAACGTCAGCCGCGGCAGCTTTATCCCCGCCGCCCTCCCGTCGCCAGACACGTTGTAGCAGAGGTCCAATCCCGGCGCCGGGCCTTCCACCCTCGGCAGGCGGACCTTCGCCCTGAACGCCTTCAGTATCTCCCTGTAGGCCGGCTCCGGGAGGAAGGTGAGCGTAGTTCCCGAGTCGATGACGGTCCCGCCGTTGCCCTCGCCGTCGAGGGCCCACACGGAGGGGTCCACCTTGAGCGGTACCCCGTCCACGGCGGCGGCCTCGATGCCGACGTAGTAGAAGGTCGGGGAGAGGGGGTTTGTGAGAAGCGGCGTGAAGCTGAGTGGCCGGGGAGTCGGCGGAAGCTGGGGCCCGCCGATGAGGAGGTAGCTGGTGGGCGGCGGGGAGAGGGTGTAGTCCAGGAGACAGTAAGCGAACTTGTTGCCGAATCGCCGCCCTACCTGGGAGGCGAAAGATAGGGGACCCCGTCCCAGGCCCAGCACGCCGCGGGCCCTGCTCAGGCTAGGCCCCACCACCCGAAATCCGCACCCGAAGTTGAGGCCGGGCAGCCTCACCTCCCGGCCGGAGATGGCATTGAGGGTCACCTGGTCGTGAGAGAAGAACCCGGTCGTGGACGACCCGTCCGTGTAGTCGTACTGGTACCGGCACGAGCTGTGTAGGCGGCTGCGGCGGCAGGGAGGCGGCTTCGGTGGGGGCGGTGCGCCCCGGCACGCCGAGCTGTAGCAGTGAAAGGGGGCGAACGTGTTTGAGTACCGGGCGAGGAATGCTGATCTGGACGGGCGGCGGGAGCAGTTCCGGCAGGCAGAACAGCGGACCCAGACAAGATCGCTGCCGGTGTCGGCGACGAGCTGGAGCTTCTGGGGCGGGTTGCCCAGACGGAGGTCGACTAGGTACTGGCCGGAACCAGTGGAGGCGGCGGAAACAACCCGGGAGCGTAAGGCGGAGAGCCTCTGGAAGTCCGCGGCCAGGGTATCGCGGGTGGAGGCAGATGAGTTATTGTGGACGAGGGGGAGCTTTAGGTATGCAACATTGAGGGCGTCGTGTTGGGCTTCATTGGGAGTGGGCAGGGAAGTAAATGCAGGTAGGAAGAGGAAGAAGAGGAGAAGTGGTAGTCGATCGGGGAAGGGAAGGTGATGGACCATGACGGCCAATACGAACCAGCAGCAGTATTCTCTTTGCCCTTTTGGAGCCTCTCAGCAGTCTGTTCCTCGTAGTCCGCCTCCCTACTGAGTCACTTACTACTGTGCGCGGAGGAGAGAGAGAGAGGTCAGGACTCAGGAGAGGTAGTGTCGTATAAAACTGCTATAGAAAATGTTCACAGAAGTGGCTCTGGTAGTCTGGTCGGGTGGTCGTATTCGCGTTTGCCTCGCATGGAGGATTCGTACTGCAAGAGGCAAATATTTACTTGAAAATGTCCCCGGCCGTTTGTGCCATGACATGACATCAGAGCTCTTCCAAGTTCATCATCACCTATCTCCATTACGAGTTTGGAGTGGACCGGTGCCAGTGGAGGGGAATGGACGACAGGGAAGGCGACAAGGTAGTGAGGGTCCTGGGGAAGGCCGTAGGTCCCGCAGTGTGTATGAGACCAGATCGAGACTCCAGTTGCTTCTGGACAAATTTGGTAGCCCACCCTGCAAACCGCCATTCGTCACGTGACTGAGCATGCGAGTTAGGCAGTCGGTGAAAATTGTCAATTCTTATTGCCAAATGTGATAATTTTATTTTATTTATTATTTTTTATGTTTATACTGCTGCTGAATCTGAGTTCTACTTCCCAGATAATATGCTTTCGGTGTTCACTTGCCTTTGTGGTATCGGATAGCTCGTTCAGATAAGAGTCCCCGCTCACTATAAGAAATGCATGTGAAGCATTACTTTTTACTAGCTTGGAAGTAAAAACATACAAAGGATTTCATAAAAAAACAAAGGATCTTTCTAAGGGGTTGCACCTAATTGATGGACGACATGGGACTGTACATATTTCTAAGACATTGACGCGTACAATTCAGCAAGAACTAGACACACCACATTAATGGTAGTGCAGTACCTACAAAAGCAAGGAAAAATGAGTTCTCATGACTAGATGAACGGCATGTCTCTTATCCGGAAAGATATCTCATTTATGCTGCAGGCTTGCAGGTGCTCAAACGGGGTACATGATATTCGTGAAATATGCAACAAACCAAGCTGAAGACATGGAGCAAGCAAATTGTGAAGTCGTATGGTGCCAACTGACGGCAAATAACTGGTGTAAATGTATAATTCACTTATTGTGCTCAACGGAAAGGCTGCGGAATTAAGTTCATCTTGACAACGGTGTGAGGTTCTAAAACTTGGTTGATCGCTTGGAACAGCGAAATATGGGGCTCGTAGTCAGCAAAATAAGAATGGTTTATCGGACGCAATAGAATCATTTGCAAAATAATTGAACGAAGCAGTGCAATCCAAACTATCCGTAGTTGTCATTGTTCTGGTCCATGGTTTCAAACGACAAGCGCATGGCCTTTCTTAGATGAACAAAGCAAAGGCCATTGCATTCCCGAGATTAAATCCTGAAGGTTTATATATATAGCCGCGTGCAGACGACATGGGCCCAGGAACAGAAACAATAGTCCTCGACGCTAAGAGGTGGGTCCTCCTGAGACTTCATTTCTTTGGGCGTGGCAATGTGATTTGGGCTCGAAACGTAAAGGTGCAGGCCTGCAGGGGGGAAAGGCATTATGGGAAACTGTGCTTGTTGACACAGCAGGATGAGCACAGCTGGGGAAGAAGAAAAGACCAGCAGGAAGGGGCAGAATGGGCCGCCACCCAGCAGCCAGCTGTTGTCCGTGGACAAGGGCAAAAAGGCGAGCTTCAATAATGTCCCTCACATGGAACATGATACGAAGCCCTACAGCTCACCCACTTCTTCCTCCTCGATCTTTAATGCCTTGTGGCCCTCTTCTATCCACTCAGCTCCACTCTCAAAGTACCACCATTAGGGAACCATTCCACTTCTCATAGGAATCTTTAGGTCTTAAAATTTCAACCTGAAACCTAGTAGGAAAAAGGTAAAATGAGTCCAAAGTTTAGGCATTATCTTTAATAGCTAATTGAGAGTTTTTATTGGGTAGATTCGATGTGTGAATATTATTATCTTTTATCTAGTTCTTTAAACGGAGAATAAATGAGATCACCTTTCAAGTGCAAACTATGTTTGCTTTATATTATACTATTATTAAAAGCGAGAAGCATAGTTCACGGTAGGATATATTTTTACCAAACTTCCAATAATGGCTCTAAGTCAATGCTCAATTTTAGTGATCCTTAATTACAAATTTATATTTGGTTGAGTAGATATAATTAGATCAATGGGGCCAAACATGGATTCTCTGTCTTTAAAGTCCAAATACATTTACCTTAGTTTTAAGGATTCTAATCATTAATTAGAAATTTACAATTGATTGAGTGAAAAATTACATAGATATGGTCCGTAGAAGTTATGGGCCATTTGGATGTGTGGGACCGACTAATCACGTTAGTTCAAAATTTCAACCCTAAAATAATAGCTGAAAATTGATGAAGTTAAGATAGGCTATACATATTGGAATGACCCAAAATTTGTTAAAACCCTCAACATCAAAATAGATATTTAAATCTTAATTGGCCCAACACTATCACGGGGAACCGAAGCATATTAATTGTGACACATACTAGGGCACACACATATATAGAAGTGTTGTATACTAAGTATGCATGTGTTACAGAAAATGCCCGTAACGTTGTATACCATGTACGCAGGCATTGCAGGGAAGGCCCATTACTAGGGGTGGTAATAAGTCGAGACGGCTCATGGAGTAAGGGTGCCTCGATTCAACTCAATTCAACTTAAATATGGCTCGACTCGAAGCAGCTCGGATTGAACTCGAGTCAAGCTTAAGCATACCTTGGCTCAACTCAACTCGAATTGCAATGTTATACACCCTATATGCATGTGTTGCAAGAAAGGCCAGGGTGTTAACGAGTCAAGCTAGATAGTCAAGCAAGGGTGCTTCGACTCGATTTAACTTAAATATGGCTCGACTTGAACAGTTCAGATTGAACTTAAGTCAAACTAGAATATATTTGAGTCGAGCTTGAGCATACCTTAGCTTAACTCGACTTGACTCGAATAAAACTCAAACTCATCTCCAACTCGACTCGTTCTTCACTCGAACTAAAAATATTTTATAATATACATAAAAAAACATATCAACCTATTTATAAATATGCACAATTATCAATCCCAAAGTATATATACAACAAATTTATATTTTACACATCAACTTTTGTTTTTTCATTTCCCAACTAGTGCAACAATGGGATTGACAGCATGTTGTAACCTATGAACCAGATTGGTTGGGCCCAAAAAATGATTAGATCCAAGTCAAACTGGTTAACCTAGTCGGGTTTAAAAACATTGTTTCAAACCCCAATAATATTTTGAATTTTAATCATTTGACAAAGGAAAGGAGGTCTCACCTATCATTGAATTTATTACTAGTAATTTAGGAATTTGATGCATATCGGAGTTTTGTTATATTTTTGGAAGTTTGTTAAATTTGAAGTTATTAATGATTTTATTTTTATGTAATTGATTAATTTTATTTATGCATATTTGAATATATAATATCAAAATCTATACTAGGCTTTGGTTTTTAATCCAAAATTGTTATGGTGACATCCTTACTATATTCCTGAACTCTCATAAAACTTTTGTCTTGATCAAAGATCAGAACGTAAGTCGATTTTTGAATTACCATTATCGATTATGGGGTAGTTTGGAAAACCTAAAGACCTTGTAACTGGACGAAATAATTTTTCACATATCTTACATAGGGTGTAAGCGTCATGGAGCTTAAATATATTTAATTTTTGAAGTATTTGTGAATTATTATATTTCACTTGTTACATGATTTTTACAAAATATAGAAATTCTCATAAACTAATGGTTCTAATTCAATAAAAACCTGTCATTTCCTGAAAATTTTTACTTACTATGAGTATGACTTAGGAAAATTATGTTTTTTATTATGCTCATTTAAGTCTTTTTACGATTTTCTCATTATTTCTCCTAGTTGGCAGAAATCACTACTTTTGGCAAAAAAAATTACTATTTTAATTTATAAAAGACTGCAATTATTTCTACTTACAGTAGCATGTTTTACAAGCTAGGAATTGAGTATTTTTTTTAAAAGTTGATTCATCATTAGAATGGATATGTGGCGCATACATATATATTGTCACCTTTGAAAATAGGAAAAAGTTTATATGAGCCTTGGCTCATATACACCTACGTGAGCCCGGGCTCTATGGGCCGTCGGATTTACATTCGGCGGTTCATAATACTCATGGACATTTAAATCCATGAGTATTATGGGCCGCCAGATGTAAATTCGACGGCCCATAGAGCCAGGGCTCACGTAGTCGCATATGAGCCCGAGCTCATATAAACGGGTCTCTTGAAAATACCATATTTGTATACTCGGTTGGATCTTTATATGTTTAAGGTTACTAATAGGATTACTGAAAACTAAGGAAAATTTAATGAACTTGTTAGACACTAGTAAGAAAACATGGTTAGTGCCAAAAAAACAATGACAACCGTGCTTGTTTTCTACGTTGTAGGATGAGGATTACCCTAAAGGAATACATTTTGTTTGAATCCCCGGGCGAGGTTCTTTGATATTCGTTTCGAGAATTATGCTGATATAGGCCAGCATCATTTTTATTTGGAACTCTATGAGATCTCTGACTGTATGCACAGAGTCGGGCTAGACAAGGGAGGGATATGTTCGTTCGTTTGTTTAACATTAAGGGGAAACCTTAACATGTACTCATACAATTCGAACAATAGGTTTGAAAGTTTGATTTGATATGAGGCACTGTCTAATTTGCTATATGTCTGATATTTGTTATGGAAATCTATTTGATATTTTGTTATTGTTAAGAATACATGTTTGAGCAATTTCTTTGAGGATTATTTCGTAGTGATTCACGTTAGAGTAAATGTTATTTCTTACTAAGCGTAAGTTCACTCCCTTTTTAGAATCCCCATTGAATGGGGAATCCACAGCATTGTTTTCAACAAGCAAGTTCGCAGGATGAGTTGTTTGTAGCATAATGCAATAACTAAAGCTTAAAGTAGGGTTGTTGTTTTGTTGGGGAACATGCTTTGTTTTAGTTACAATTTTTCATAAAGCCTTAATAGAAGAGACCTACTTCTAATTTAATGATTTGATTGTAGATCTAAGGCCTTGTAATAATTTATTTTAAGTTTAGTAAAGAGAAGTAGTTACCTTACATAATATTGTAATATTTTCCACGGCTCTCAATATCTGTTGGTGTACTTTGTTGATCAATTGTCGCATCTCCAAGCCGGTTCGGGTCAGAGAGCGTGACAAAGGGCCTTATAAATATGTGGATAACAAAAATTTTCTTCAAGCTCGAGGTAGGTTACACACTATGTTGCCCATTGCTCATAGGGAAGATCCTAATATGACCGTTTCTTTTCTAATGTTGGCCTAGTTGGTACATCCTTCGATTGGAACAAACCATTTGATTCTGATTGAGTGACATTTGAATATGTAGACATTGTGCGTTTATCAAAATTCTAATTGATTGATTTGAGTTTTTATAAAAAATGGATCATAGATGCCTTAACGCTTGTGTTAGTGTTGCTTTATTAATCGTTTCGTAAGGCATTTTCTGCTCTCAAAGTTGAAGGGGCTATAAACTGAAGCCTCTTGGCAGAAGTTAGAACACGTCATGGCTCATGCACTCAGCAGGTTCAACGCCTTGAAGAAAATTTCAGCATTTCATCGATCTCAGCTCAATAGCACAAGACGTTCTCATTAACAGAAAATCTAAAACGCTTACATTTATGCCAACATGTATGGATGTCAAATAATGC
Source organism: Saururus chinensis (assembly GCA_035235625.1). Taxonomy (NCBI): domain Eukaryota; kingdom Viridiplantae; phylum Streptophyta; class Magnoliopsida; order Piperales; family Saururaceae; genus Saururus; species Saururus chinensis. The sequence continues at coordinate 12,209,940 of CP141140.1, read as the reverse complement.
ATTTTACCATGTTTCAACCCATACTTGATATAATCGTGTAACATATTCATCTGAAAACCTTTTTTTCCAAAATATCAAAGGAAATAACTTAAACTAAAATGAGTACTCCTTTAAGTCCGAATTTGCATCCTCAAAGTCTATATCATTAAGGCATTCTTCAGCCGTGAGTGGAGGAAGTTGCCTTGTCTTCCTCTTTAAGTTATGCTTATGCCACTCGCTTTTGAAATGCTCTCTGTACTGTTTCGTATCTCCAACATCTGCATTGCAAGTGTTGCATTTGTTTTGCTTTACCTGCTGTTCTTCACCAACCTCCTTCCCCTTTGACATGGTCTGTCGCTGCATTGTCTCACTCAATTCAACCACCACGTTGGATGACTCCCGAGGAATGGATGGGGTTTCTTCGTAATCTTCATATTGGACAACATCGGTATCCCCTTCCACATGAGCAGACACGGCAAGTATCTCCAGTCTTCCTTGTAAATCCCTTATTGTTGAATTACATTCACGAAAAAAACCAGGATCTATTTCAGAAATCTGCAAGAAAGTTATACAGGTTCTCATTATTGCTTTAAAAAATCAAAGACACTCCAAAGCAAGAAACAAAGACGTTTAAATTTTAAAAAACCTTACAAGTAAATACAAATGTAGAACTCACGTAATTGTAGCATTGCAGAAAAACAACCAAAATTCATAGAATATAAGCTGCTTTCAGAAGGGATTGTGGCCTTCATAAAATACAACCAGAATATATAGAGAACTGCCTATTTCAGTTCAACCAAAGGAAAACAGACAACACTTGAACTTTCCACGCCACTGCTATCACACTAAAAATAATAGTAGACAATGATAGTAATTACCAAGAATATTTGACTTCCAATCTCATCTTGGGACACAATTGTCCCATTCCAAGCCGAGATCTTCTCTACAAGAGATGATAACTGATTTTCAGGGACAATTAACCTGAGTCTCATTGGAGCCCGTTTAATGGGAAAGTGCTTCTGAAGTTCCCGAATAACTTCCAATGCCTTCACGAGTAAATAAAAAGGAGGTAAATTTCACAAGTGATAATAGAATTATCAGGATAAGAGAAGTAACAAATTTAAATACTAAATAAGGGAACAATATACTCTCCATGTTACTAGGAGCACTAACTGCTTCTAATGTGGATCACTTGAAAACCAGCAGGATCATGCATCACACACTTTACAAAAGTCATGAAATGTACACATGAATTATGCAGGTAAGTGCCTATACATTCACATAGTAAATTTTAAAAAAGCAAGCCACATGAAAGTATAGTAACAATTATGGAGGTATGTGGAACATCCAGAAAGCAGCTCAAAGTACGAGGAAGAGTTTGACACAAAAGAGCCTGTTAATATAAAATTTTAGACTAAAGTAATTAATTACTATAGCAGTACAGGTAGACACCCATGGCCTAAATAAATGATACAAAGTAGAAAACAAGCATCAAAAGAAGTATCCATCAAATTACGAAAATCTAAAAGAAATTTACTTGTAAAAGGTGGCAGCTATGCTAGTGTTCAATTCTCATGAAATCAGTTCCATCAGTAGCCAACTAGAATTTCTAATCCTCAACTAACCACGATAATGCTTATTCACAAGAAAAGAACCTTCATCTTACAGCCACAGATATTCAGGTTTTGTTGGTATGCATAAACTCATGTAGAAGACAAAAAAATGTCACCTGCTTCTTGGAGTTATTATGAATATCTACAGCAAAGTGTATTTCATGCATAAGCCGCTCAATCATGCTAATAGTATAAGGGCGTTGAGTCTCTGGATTGATAGTCTTCTGCATAACGATGGTGGCAATATCCCGAAACTGACTTGACAGTTGAGATTCTCGCTCCTTCCCAGCAACTTGCAGCTCTCCTTTCTCCAATATCTAGAAAATAACATTAGCTGTAATACAACTCATAGAGATTGCATATCTTAAATTACTCAAATGAATTAAACAGAGAGTTAAAAATTAGAACGACCTTGGACAAGCCAGGGACCCATTCCTTGTTTTGATTGTCCAACCAACTACAATTGGTTCAATTAAATTTGGAACAAAGTCGCTGTGACATGAAGTAAACTGTAGAAAGCCAGGAAATAATATATTTGTTTCATCTATGAGACTACTTCAGTTGATATTCTAGTAGTAATTCAAAAATGGAGTTCTTATCTTTAATAAAAACATAGAAAATGAGGGACAATTGGCAAAATTAACCCAGGAAAAGAAACGTAAGCAAGAAGTGAGTATGGTTTCCAGGTCGGCAAACAACTTAATTGTTCATATATTCTTACAATTTAAGCTAAAGTCAAATCTGGATATATATATATATATAACAAAAGAGCTAAATTAAGGAACTCTTTAGGAAAAAAATCTCAGTAACAACAATCAGAAAGCACACCCTAAACAAGTTTTTTTCTTAACCTTTTCTGAAGGTTCAGTTTGATAGTAGCATACGTTACCAAGTGGCAATTTTGTATGAGTTTCTAAATACCCTTTTTTGGGTAAACAATGTCATGGAAATTAGCCATCAAATTGAGGACCTTCAGGTAAAGGTTAATCAACAACATGCAAAGCAGCATACCACTTCTCCAATTAGACCTCCCAAAGGAAGCTTTATACAGAGTTACCATCACGAAGGAGTCAACACGCAACCACAAGTTAGAAAACAACCTGACCAATTATTTCACACTAAGCTAGAAAAAGAAAAAAGAGTGTGCGCAGATATTCACAATGTAATATGGCTTAAGTGAGGCTGTGCCATATTCACACGCTTATGATTTACATAAACACATGTCCAAATAAAAGTCAGCATGAGTTCTTGCCAAACTCTAATATTTTGAGAAAACATAAATAGCCAAAGTCCAAATAAGAAGCATGTACTAGAATGTTTTCTTCCATAACCTGTCTAATAACAATCACTTATTATGTTAACTAAAAGCACATAAGCACAGGTAATAAAGGAAACTGACCTCCAAGCATATTTTTAATTGATCATCATGACCAAATGCCTGCTCCAACTCCTTTGATTTGGCAAGAACTCCTTTTGACACATTTGAATAAACTACTTGTGATTGTAGAACTTCATCCAGATCTTTCTCTCTGTATCAAAGAAAAAAACCAATTCATAGTGTTTCTTCAAACAGAAAAAGTTTCATGATTCTTCTTTAAATGAGTGATCAATTAAAATACTACCAGAGCTATGTAGTAAAACCTATAGGTTCCTTACTACAAGGAAAACAAGTCATAACCAAGGAACAGTGGAACTGCTTAAGAAAATGCCATCAGACAAACTATTTTTGCTTTTTGTGCAAGAACGAAGGCATAGATAATATACTGTAGCAACCACTTGAGTGAGTTATTCTTGCATGGAGCAGGACATTATTCCATATTTCCATTTATAATGAAAAAATACAACTTCTTATCTGCCAATCTGTTGTAATAAATGCAAGGAATAATATATGTGTTCATCTAGGGTATGTAAAAAATTTGACTTATCAACATTACAAATTCCTCTATAAATTCCAATTTATCATGACGTACCATTAAACATTCTTCTTTTATCATTCTTCAAATTTATGTATAATTTTTCCAAACCTCCAAGAAAACTCCTTTCCCTTTTTAAGAACTCTCAATTAAGGCTTGTCACCAAGCAATTAATTCATACTTCTTGTACCATGCATTTACATGGCTGGTCTTGCTGCCATCAAAGACAACTCTCTCTACAACAGCAACAAAGCAGTCATGAATTTTAAGGTGTCATTCCAACTTAATCATTCATTTTGTTATTGTATCAACAGCACCATCATTTTACCTATCTTGGATCAATATCACACTGAGTTATTTAAGTTGGGTCTCGTGATTGTTCAATGAAGCCATTAAATCATCTATATATGCTCTTGTACGAATTTTACTTCTGTACTTCTACTAAATGTTTGTCACTTCAGACAAAATAGTGCCTCTAGGGCTCTAGTTTCACAGTTATAACCCTCTCTTACTGCGAAGTACTGAGAGAATATCAAAAGATATAGATCTAGAGCACGTCCTCTGAAATAGCCGCACATTATTCATTCATGATAGTACGAAAAGTGTAAAATCTCCATGATAATAGTCCACCTGCTAGCTAGAACATACACATTCAATTCCTGTACAATGAACAGAAGGCTAATTAAAACAATATTAGTGGGAATACTTGCAACTCTTTTTGTAAGAGTGACAGTTAACATAAGTCAAATTCAACTCATCCTGCTCATCAGAGTTGACTGTTATGCTAGTTATCAGCATTAGGCTGCTATGTTAATTTCATATGACAACTGTAATTCAATTCAAAATTTAAATTTTGAATGTACCCTGAACTGTATATAAAATAGAAGATCCATCTCAGTCTCATCCAGAGCCGAGATCATTCTCCTTAAAAAATTCAGTCACTTTTGCTTAAAACTCCTCCGCCATGATATCAGTAATACTCCTCCGTCCCACATTAATAGTCCCATAAAACTGGCAGGGAGTATGACATATGATGTGGTTCCAAGAAAACCACAAAGGAATTGCAGAGAAAGGTTGATTGAAAAGGGAGAAGAAAGAGTGAAAGGTGAGAAGTACGAACGAAGAGGGGAAGGGAGAGAGACGAGAGATAACTAACTCAACTAATATTTCTCAATTTGATCAATTGGCAAAGCCATTACATAAATTTAGAGGCATAAGCCTTTCTATTGACTCCTAACTAATCATGGAAAGTAATTAACATACGTATTCTACCTTTAATAAAACATAAGATAGTGATAAAATTTAATTAAACTATGAAGTATAATATGAAATTCTAACCCTAATTATTATTTTCCAAAGAAAGAAGGAGAATGTGGCTGAGTTTAAGGGGGCCACCTAGTGGTGGCCTGATTTGGTCATAACAAAATACCGGTAGCAAAACCTTCCACACATAAAACCGTTACTGCTTATCAAAGACCCATGTGCTTCGCTGCCAAATCTTCTCACGAAAGTATCCCCCAGCTTCACAATAAAAAAACCGTAGACTTCTCAATGTCATTCTTGTTCTCATATAAAGCTACTAGCCTACTTCTTATCCACTAAATGCAAATTTGTTGAGATTGATACTTCCAGTCTTCCAGAATAATCTAGTAAACTAAGAGGATAAAATGCTCCACCTAAAGATTGGCACGTTTAATCAAAATGTGAAGTTTTAACAAATATAAGTAGCCCATATGGTTCTCAATGCAATCAAGTTTAATTATAAAAAAAAAAACTGACTATACTTATTACATAGGTTTAAGGATTGGCTATGCCTGACTATGAAGCTAATGGTAGCTTGTTCCATAGAAATCAACGTTATTGCAATGTAAGCCGATACTTAAAAGGCACTGGAAAGACACGTTCCGCAAGGCGTAAAATAGTATAACTAAAAGAAAAGGATCACTTTCTTCTACAGCTGGACGGATGAGGCATTGATCACTTATAAGCGAGTTGAATATTGAAACATACCGAAACAATGAAAAATGGAACTTTAGGGCATCGTAGAAAAAGATAAAATAATACAAACTGCTTACTTAGGAATCGAAAGCCTAAGCTAACAACAATTTAAGCCTCTATTAACAAACAAAACAAAGGGGACAAATTAACTAATTCGCATTGAGGTATTTCCAAAAGACTGTCTTACACTCCAGAACGCCATGAAAGGACCTTGTTCTTGTAGCACGCGATCTCGAACCGCATTCCACGTTTCTTCAGCCGAACCACGGCCACGTTGGTCAACCGCTTCTGCCCCACTGGCTGCACCAGCGACTTCGACATCTCTCACACCTCTGGTTTACGCCGGCGATGGCTGCCTTTTCCGCACTCTTAACTTCCTGCAACTCCCACTTGCTGCATCAAAGAGGGAGGAGACGACTTATTTACCCGGCCGCCCAACCCAAAGTTTGTAGGCAGGCAGGTAGTTTACAAGGAAAAATATCTTAAAAATAAGGAAAATATCGTAAAAAGTAGGGAGAAATAATAAAAATATCTTCAAATTATAACCCAAAATATTATGTAACCCAAAATATTATATAATATTATATTTTAATACTTTAAGATAAAATATAATATTATATATTAATTTCAAGGAAGAAAATATCTTATAATCCTTGAAAATACTACATAATATTATATTTTAATATTTTAAGTTACATAATATTATAATAATATAAGATATTTTCTTCCTTGAAATTATAGTATTATGTCTATAGGCAAAAGTTACTAATGAGCCTGGTCTCATGTAAATGGGATCCTATTATGTAACTTAAAATATTATATTTTTTTAGAATATGCCCATTTTCAAAGAATATATTACTCTAGTCACAATTTTGACACAAAAATTAAGAGGAATTTGTATGACCTTGTTGATTTTTTTACTGAATTATGGAAAAAAGTTAATCCTTTTTAATTCTCAGTCTTGGGTAGTTGCTGAAAGTGTGATATAGATTTCATCAAGATTGCATTACATGTATTCTATATGCAATTACCTCTCAATTCAAAATTTTAAGGCAATAATTTTTTATTAAAATTTGATAGCAAAGAAGACTCAAACTTAAGGAGCATCAATCAAACAAAAGCTAGTTCAGTCACAAGCATCAATCAGACAAAAGCAACTTAAGGAAGAAATTAGATCATTCAATATACAACATAACTCACAAACGAATTAGTAGTTGTTGTGGACAGGTGTCCACAACGGCCTGGCTAACCGATAACGGAAAGGGAGTGGCGCAGGGAGGCCGGGAAAGGGGAGAAGAGATGGCATGGCCGCTGGACAGGGAGGAGAGGCAGGGGAGAAGAGAAGATAATAATTCATTCATTCCATAATCCAATTACGGCATAGCCCTTACACTTAAATAAATAATCCTAATGGGCTCGCTAACAAATATCTAAAGCCTAATAACATAATTAAAAGAAATCAACAATACCCTAATTAACTTAATTATCTAAATGCCCTTATTACATAATTACCTAATTACCCTAGCTCGTGGCCTCATTGGCAGACCCTAGGACATTCACAACAGTAGCCTGGGAGAACCGAAGGGGGAGTGTAGTCATCTTTGTCAACTCTGTCTCCTTCTAGAACTTAATTCAGCCACCGAAACTTAAAAGAGGCTCACAAATGGGGAGATAGAAGACCAAAGGGGGGAGAGAGCCAATAGCCGGTTCCCGTCAGTGACTCAGCTGGTGTCAAGTCCTTCTCGAATAGCAAGGGAGATCAGATGGATGACGAAGGGAGAGCTTCAATAGCCGGTGCCAGTGTCAAGCCCTTCTAGAACAAAACGTGAATTGGTAAAGGGCCTAAAGGCTTGGGCAGAGGTAGTTGGGCTTCATTGGCTGGGTTGTGGAATTATGGAAGTGGGCTTTGTGGGCTTAATCGAAATGTGTTTGTATGCGTATTAAAGTGTTAATACACTTTTTAAAAATGCATATAGAATGTCATATATTGCACTGGGAGGGAAAAAACGAGAAGTACACTTATTATATGCATTTTGTCCCCCTACTTTGTCACCTATCATTGGTTTATCATCCGACGGTCACAAACATTTCCCCTGAGGGTGTTAACGAGCTGAGCTGAGTATTGGCCTTATTAAATTAAAATTTTCAACTCAAGCTTGAACTACAATAAGTGCATCGTGAACATAGGCTCGAATTGGGCTCAAACTAAAAAATTAGTAAAATATATCTAAATCTAAAAAATATGAAGTATTATACATAGTAAAATGCTTACAATATTAAATAATAATAAATATGCTTCAATAATTATTATGACTGCACCTCAAACAACCAACTATAGTCACTAGAAAATAAGAGAATTGTGACAAATGAGTTTTAGTTACATATGCTCTAAAAATGCAGTATTACCATTTTTCTCTCTTTATGTGTATATAATTATTAAAAAAATGCAAAAAATAGAAACTTGGTTAGGCTGCATTACCATCTACTTCCTCATATCACATTTTCTTTACTTACTTATAAATCACTTATAAAAAAACTATTTTTCAGCCTTAGTACACCTACAAAGTTCTACATGAAAAAAACTATATATAAACTGAGGTTGATCCCTCAATGTCAAGTTTTAGTTTTTAAAAGAATATTCTAATTATTCTTTTGTAAACTGAGGCTGGTCCCCTAGTGTCATACTTTTTTTAGAAGAGTTATTGGGTATCTCAGTGTGATATCATATTAACCTTTCATCCTACATTAATAGCTTCATTTGATTTTTAAATTGAATTAATTTTAGTTTATCTTGAATAACTAAATGGAGCTATTAATTTGGGACGAAAGGAGAATATTAGTGTGTGTCTCCAAAATTTTTATTTTGAAGAAACATATATCATACATAGAAATGATATATCCATTACAATTTAATGAGGATATATATCATAGAAAAATTTTATAAGCGTTCGGGCTCATGCACATCAGTGTAAGCCTATGCATTATAGGTTGTCAGATCAAGATCCGAGGTCACAAGGGGACAAAAAACCAATATGCCCCCTGAGTTATGTGCATTGTCGGATTAAAATTCAAGGGCGCATGGTGTTTGGGCTCATATAAATGGGTCTTATAAATCATATATGATATATGGTATTGATACATATATGTAATTATATATTATTCTGTATATATTATATATATTATTTATATATAATTTAAAATCATATTCCCGGTTCGAGTTTGAGCTCGAGTTCGAGTCAAGTTCAAGTTTCAATAGAGTCGAGTAGGGGTGTGGTTGAACTCAGCTCGAACCTATTCGCGCTCGAATTGAGTTTGAGTCAAACCTAGTTCGAGCCGACCTGCACCGAACTGGGCCTACTCGACAAGCCGATTCAGCTTGTTAACAATCCTATCCCTGATTAATGAATTAAACCTCCCACTAGAGGCCGGCCTTAAGGGGAGGGGTGGTATAGAAGAATGTTTTCATGGCCATGTACTATGACAAATGCATTGCCCATGGATATGTGAAGGGGGGACCTTGGGAATGATTGGATCTAGTTCCTAAGTTTCTATCTCACTATTTTCTTGATGATGTGGCAGCCTCTCATTGTTGGTCACCAAGCCTTTGTCATAAAAACTTGTCATATTAGACAAGTCTGATAACCTATGTTAGGGAAGGTGGATGATAGGGAAAGGAGACTAGAGTTAGGGGAGGTTGGGGCTAGGGTTGGATGTCGAAGTTGTTCGGGGTGAGGAAGACCAGGATGGAACTGATGCCAGAAAACACTCAAGCCCATGACTTGTAGGGGGAGACCGAATCAACAAGAGGGAGATGTTGTAGGTGGGTATGTTGGGGTTGCTAGTGCGAATAGAGCTACACACCAAGGCAAACTGTCACGGGGGTACCCGGGAAACGCCTATTGTGCAGCACTCGCAAGGTTAAATAGCCAATGAGTAAGCCTTTCTCGTCAAGGTCATGACTTCGTGTCATTCAACCAAGCGTCTATCCCACGAAGCCAAGCAACGAACTCATCCCAAGGCAGACGTGTGAACATACCGAGACATTTCCCAAACGAGCTAGCTGGAGGGGGACACCTCCTTGCGATGCATATATCAAACTTAGGCAACTTGGACATCCGAACATTCCATCTTAGCCAAGTGGTCATACTATCCAACAAGACCATAAGGTTGGACGGCTGCCCCGTAGGACGAGAACCCCATCTCCTAGCGGACGGGGCTCCTAGCATGATAGTTAACAACACAACAAGCCTTCCTTATCATCCGAGATAGTTGGTTGCATGGCTATGCATTATACCAATAGCTTAACATTTCAGCTCACTATGTCCCCCCTTATATAGCATAAGAGATTTTTTTTCCATTTTGTTGGAGTGGCAGCTACAGTAGCTGTACAGGCATGGTTCATCCAAAATTTGTCAAATGACCCCAAAACACTCCACAAGACTCTCCAACACTATTTAGGGGGGAGGGGACATCTTAAGACTCTAAATATGTGCTAGCCGACTATATATCCCAACATAGCTAACTATGTGTGCGCATCGTTGTGTGCATTTTGCGTAATGTTGTACACACATGTTACGCAATATTGCGGGTCTTCCCCGTAACGCCTGCATACATGCTGTGCAATATTACGAGCAATTTTCACAATGCATGCATACTTAGTATATAACACATTTATATGTGTGTGTACCCAGTACGTGTCACAAATAATCCACTTCACTACCCCATGATAAAACTGCTAGCTCCTAAAAAGGGAGAGGGAGAGAGATTGGGTTGGGGGAAGGTTGGGATTAGGGCAGAGGCCACGAACACACAAGGGAAGGGGGTGGGGCAAGTTACAAGGTCAGGATTCGGGTTGCAGCTACCCATTCTTCGTCACCTAGCCTCGGCCGTGGTCAGTATGCGCTATCATATACCGAAGTTGGCGTTCTACTTAAACTGTTCCATCTGTTGCGATTTGGGCTTTTATTAGCGTGGCTTCAGTTCCGGCTTCCTCCCCTTAAGCTCTTTTTTGAATAATTTGACAGAGCCTGACCGCCGCACGCATCCTATTTGGCTTATACTGTTATCTGTAGATCGCTGGCCTCTTGATTTCCTGCCAATTTGCTTGCTGAAGCTGATTGTTTATTTTATCGACACATTGATTTTGGAAAGAACAAGGTAAGTCAAATTACAGTATAGATTCATCCAGTTCATCCTGACTGCAAAAATGATGGCGCATCCTTGTCTCCGCCGCATCCCATCATTGCTGATCAGCTCCCTGTTCTTTTTATCTACCTTCCGCCAATCCTCACCCGCCACGTTGCCCGCGATACAACTCCCCCGATGCAGTCTTACCCTCTCTGTTGCTGACTTCGGCGCCACCGGCGACGGCGAGCACTACGACACCGAGTACATCCAGGCGGCCGTGGACGCCTGCGCGGAGGCGGGTGGCGGCCGGGTGCTGTTCCCCCCGGGCGGGACCTACCTAACGGGAACGATCTTCCTGAGATCGGGCGTGGTGCTGGAGGTCGCCGAGGGAGCGACGGTGCAGGGTTCGGCGGAGGAGAATCACTACCCGATGGAGCGGAGCAGGTGGTACGTGGTGCTGGCAGAGAACGCGACGGACGTGGGGATCACGGGGCCGGGACGTATCGACGGCCAGGGGCGGGCGTTCGTGGAGCGGCTGGACCCGCGGAAGAACGTGATGAAGAGCTGGAACCGGACGGGGGAGTGCCTCGGGGACGAGTGCCGGCCCCGCCTGCTAGGGTTCGTCGATTCGGCCAACGTCCGCGTCTGGAACATCAACCTTGTGGACCCCGCGTACTGGTGGTGAGTCTCAACGACCTTATTATCCCTCTATCCAATTATCCATATCATAAATTGACTATTCTGCCCATCTTTTCTTGTGCTTTTGAATAAAATCAATTCTGCTCACCATGTGGATCATTGTGTTGCATAGCTTGCACTTGAGTAGGTGCAATGGGGTACTAATCGAGGATGTATCGATCAAAGGCGACTTCAATACGCCCAACAACGACGGTATCGACGTCGAGGACTCGAATAATACGCTGATCACGCGCTGCAACATCGACACGGGTGACGATGCGATCTGCCCCAAGTCCTTGACTGGGCCAGTGCACAACTTGACGGCCACCGACTGCACCATCCGAACCAAGTCCTCTGCGATCAAGCTGGGGAGTGCGAGCTGGTACGAGTTCAGGAACCTGGTCTTCGACAACATTACCATTGTCGATTCGCACAGAGGGCTGGCACTTCAAATCCGTGATGGAGGTATAAAACCCATTCAATTGCTCCTGTGATTCTTTTCGATCTGATTCTAGCATTGCTTCAAGGGAGCTGTTTATGTGCAGGAAATGTAAGCGACATTACCTTCTCGAACGTAAACATTAGAACGAGGTACTATGACCCTTCCTGGTGGGGGCGAGCGGAGCCGATCTACGTTACGAGTTGCCGGAGGGGCTCCAGCTCCGGAGCAGGGTCTATTTCCAATCTGCGTTTCATCAACATCACATCCGTGTCTGAGAATGGCGTATTCTTATCAGGATGCAAGGGAGGTTTGCTCAGGGACTTGAAGTTTGTTAACGTGAACCTGACTTACACACGATGGACTAGGTATTCAGGCGGGCTAGTTGATTACAGGCCGGGTTGCCGTGGCCTTGTGAGTCACCGAACGGCTGGATTCATAATGGAGCATGTTTCAGGGTTGGAAGCGGAGAATGTGCACATGAGATGGTCTGAAAGTGGCTCGAGAGGTTGGAATAATCCATTAGACTTCAGGCCCTCCACTGTGGACAAGATATCTCTGCTTGATTTTCATTCTGATACTTATTATAACTAGCATGTTTCACGCTGTTAAATTGTTAATCAACGTCAAGTAACACGTGTTCGTAATTATTTCCTTCAAATAATGCAACTCTATTGTGCTGTATCAAATTTTGTCTTGAATCTTTGTCAAGTACAAAGTCATTTCCTGCTCAATATATTCAGCATCATTTCCTGCTCGTATAAGTTATAAGTATACGATAGGAATTGTTGCTTGTGCAACATTTAAAACTTTTTCTTTTCAGTAAAAGTTGTATCAGACATAAGGAACTTGGAAACTAAATGTGTAATAATCAACCTCAAGAATCAAAATGGATTGAAATAAATGAAAGTTAAGTAATGAATTTCCAATCTTCCGTGAGAGCAGTAAAGTTGTAATGGCCTTAATTAGGGGTGCCAAGAGGTAGTGTATGAGTTAGGTAAGGCTTACCCATATCCATACCCACTTGCTTCCAAAAAAAATTACTCGTACCTTACCTATTAGCCATTGCTCATTTCCTTATTTATTATTTATACCCAACTTTGGGCAGGTAATGGATAAACGGTCAAGAGATCAATAAACAATAAATAATAACAAGTGATACAAAATAAATTATTGTAAATTATTTATATTTTTTAAAAGTCTATCGAATGTATCTTAAGTTCAATCAAATAAGGGTATGAACAATATTGCATACACAAACCTCACAGTTTATACAAAAAAAAAATTTGACCCCTTATATAAATTTATATATAAATAATAAAGACTTGAAAGTAATTTCACAACTCCAAAGTCCCTCGATCATTATACCAAAATGCTACAAGATATATAATTAATCTTATTATATATACAAACCTTACTTTTTCAATCCGCTATAACAAAGTAAAAATTAGGTGCTTATCAAAACCAAAAAACATGACATCAAAAACTAAAAAATAAAACTCTCACTACTCACTCAATACAAAATCTCTTCATTTATCATTCACTTTCATAATACGATTCATCGAGAATAAAACTTATATTTGCTCTTTAAGATACACAATTCATGCAATAAATATAATTTAAGAAGATACAAAATATTGACCGTGTTCTCTTTAGTTTTTTCTATCATAAGTTTGCATTGTAAATTTATATATATTTCTTAAAAACCTATATAATGTATCATAATAAAAATACAAAATGTTCTATATGCAAGTTATTCTCTTTAGACAACATATGCAACTATGTTTTTATATATAATTTGGGTAATGGGTAGTGGGTAGAAACAAGGGGTTACTTATATGTACCCTACCTGCATAATAAATAGGTGGGTAAAATTACCTACTATTTTTACCCGTTACCCATTTATCAATTACTCGCCCATAAATTTTAGATTGGGCAAGCGAGTAAGGAGGATAAACAATTACCCATTGACAACCCTATCCTCAATTCTATCTACTTGGGATATGATAATGATGATGATGCTTGGGATAAGATATAATAATAATGATGCCAATGTTTCATGTTGTATAAATTTTGATTAGAATAAAATTTTAATTACCAGGATTACTTGACTCAAACTGAATATTTAATTTCGAATTACATGTTAAGGAAATGATGTTCATCTTACTGAAAAGAGCAAAAATCCTCAAAGATATTAGATGAAAAATGTACTCTGCATGAAGGCCTGCTGGCAGATTTATTATATCAGATTATATTTGCCCAAATACGACTGTGGATGACACATCTAACTTCAAATAGGAACACCTTCCACGTGGATTGGCTCATACATGGGCTTAAAAATTCGAAATGAATAGCTCACAAGGGCGTGATAAAATGACCAGATTATTCTCTTTCATTTCTTAGATTTGGGCTCCATTAGCCATACGTATTCAATTTAACTGGCGACTCTCTAGAGTTTAGTGTTATTGTTACCACGGGACCCAACCAACTCAATACGTAATTCATCGTACTAGTGATCTCTTGACGACACCATTATGATATAACTTGAAGGTAATTAGGGCCATACCGCCATAGATGTAGCTAATAAATGCATCAGCTATTCAGTTGGGGCTGTTAAGAAGGTCAACTATTTTGAACTGATGTAAAAGAGTATATTATTTATTTTTTAATTAAAAAACATCTGATTTAATTAAAGTGCCTACTTAACTTAAGAGAGTTGACATCTAAACCTGTCTTCCACGTGACAGCTGAAATCCTCTCCCATAGGCACATTTTCAGCGGGTTGAAAAGAGAATTTTTCACATTTTAGATCCAGAGGTCCCGGAACAACATCAAAAGAATCTTATCAAGTTAATCCTGTTTACTTTTTCAAAATGAATTAAAATTAATTCACTTTAAAAAATAAAATAGAGTTATTAATTCTGTTTAGTTTTTTAAAATGAATTAAAATTAATTTACTTTAAAAAAATAAAATAAAGTTATTAATGTAAAACGGAGGAGTGTAACCTATGAAACGAAAGTAAAAATCACATATTCTTTTCACGACACACCAAAAAACACTGACATTTATCATTGGCTATAATTCTACCAGGATTAATTGCACCATCACAAGAGTGATTGCACCCCGCATGTAGAAGTAATTTCACCTTTTGCTAGGAAAAGGAACCAAGGATAATTAAGATTAAACTATGGTTAATGCTACTAGTTCAACTTTTTCTGTCTAGAATGATGATCGATTTAGCAATTTATAATGAGTTTAAACGTGTTCATTTTTGAAGAGGGCATACAGAAGAATTTGTCTTTTTTTTTTTTAAGTGCACATATGATAAAAGCTTTAAAGAGAAACAGACTTTGCGCGCAATTTGCGTGGCAGACACAGAAAGATTGATGACTGGACAACGACTAATTGCTTGCAAAGGTGGCGAAAACTGGTCTCAAAGATCATCTATGTCAAATCCTACTATATGTGCTCCTTTGCGTTCTTGGGACCTAATTCTAGTCGCATAGACACGTTAGGTTCAGGAGCACTTTAATTGTTTGCTTTGTAAATTCCCCAGGGTAGTCGCCAAAAAAGTTGGCAATCGCGTTGAACATGTCACATTGCCTAGGGAGCACCATTAATGGGAAACGCGCTTGCAGTAGCAAATTCAAATGGTCGGACAAAACTCGTTTCAGTGGCCGGTGTGTCGTGCACTTAATTGTCGTCAACTTACCATTTAGCAGGAGATGCCTACAAAAGATTTAGTTTAAGCCACCCCTTCTTTTACCTGTCTACCCCTTTTTAATATGGTTGGTGACTATGTGTATATATATCCATATGGTAGATATTTAACGACTTTATACAGGCAGAAAATGCTGGCTAAAACAGGAGTGACAGACTTTCATCCTTAGTTTAAGAATCATGGTCATTTGCGTATCATTATACACTTTTATCATTTAAATATGGCTCAAACAATGCACACACTCTATCTTATATTAATAGTTATATTTAAAAATAATAATTTTTATATAAACTTATGATAATTTTTTTAAGTATTCAATCATTTAAATTTAACAAAATAAAACTATTAATATAGAATAAACTTTTTTGTTAAATAGTGCTATTAATTTAATTTAAGACAAAAGAAGTACATGAATGCAGGAAAAGAGCAAAGCTATGGTCCACACCCACATAAGGTTATTAACTTAAAATTTTTGATGAGTGAACGTAGAATGGTAGATGGACCGAATTCAATCCCAGCTCCCAAAGAGAACGCCATCACCAAGGGAAAAGGACGTCTAATATTCTGCAGTGTATATGCACTGGACTGTAGCCCACGGAGTGCGTAAAAGAATTTTTATTATTATTATGAAACGTCAAAGAGTTGAAGTGAACCAGATACATTCATCAAAGATTCCGAGTAGAAGCCAGGTCAAATTCTAACCAAACCTAGTGGCTTTCCACATCAATAGCTCTGCTTGGGCCATGGATTTATGAGCAGTGATCTTCAGAAGCACATAGCCTTCGTTGACACTTTCTTCTCATGTTAGGCAAGGGGAGGCAAGTGGGGGTCAGCGCCTAAAACTTCAAACCTGGCGACCTCTCTTGTGCCAAATGCCAACAAAAATACCAAACAAGCCTCCATCCAAAGACCTTATTTCCCACCCTGTACAAAAATTTAAGTATATCAGGAATATAATTGTATTCACATTTCTTAATGGATTACTATATAAAAAATTCTATTTTATTAGTCTAACCAAACTAATCTTTTGTTAGGTAATGAATAAGGCATGATCAGGTTTAAAGTTCCTTCCAAAATGTTTTTTTATTCTATTAAAATAAATTTAATTATCTAATAAAATTTACTTATGTTATTGACACATATTATATATTATTTGAGTAACTAGTAAAAATGTACATACACTCTAAATATTTAGACTCTTATTATCATATGTAAATTGAACTTCAAATTTACTAATTTTACATGGTCTATAAATGAGTGTTTATTAATTATATTTTAAGCATATTAAGGATAATTTAAGACTTTTATGATAAAAATTTATGTCCCTATTCCCATTTTAGTAATGATATAAATTTAAAATTTTATATAAATTATTAGAAAACGAGAATAAAAAATTTCTAAAATAAAAAAATATTAATTATAACTTATTTATCAAAAAATTATCTTATTTAAGTCGGGTCAGATGTAAAACCCAAACCTGACCTGATCTTATTATAAAAGTTCACCGTCGAAACTTAGTCTATTATTATATAAAAAATTAAACCAAATTCATTAGAGTTTGAGTGACATCTGCAGGGACAAAGGCACCGGCGCACCGGCCGGAATAAACAAGTGCATTGCACATGGCAGTGCAACTCTCCCTTAGAGATGAAGAGCGTCCTTACCTTACTCAACATTGCCTTTTCGTGATAGGGATCGCGCGTCGTCCCTTTCCGTCTCGCAAAGTTTCGTTATTGAGGTTCGCTTCATTCTTCATTTTATTAATCACTTTCCAAATTAAGATCGCCCTTCCCCGGTATGGCCAGGCCCAGGGGCATGCCGAGGAAAGGGTCGCGTGAAAACGATTTTTGGCATATTCTGTTATTGTTGTTTATAGGAGTTTTTTACTTTAGTCGAGGAAAATTTCACGCCCCGTTGGTCTTCTCGCCCGTGTAGGTAGGCGGGACCCACGGGGTTGGGGGGGAGCGCGCATGTTAGTGCTGCGGAAGGCGTGGTCCTCGTCGCCAGGGCGGGACTGCGGCCATCCGAGCCGACTCAGCCGATGGCCACTTCCCTTCCCTTCCCTTCCTCCCTCCCCTGTCCGAGCACTCTCTGTCTTCTTGTCCAAAGCTCGTTTCCTTTGCGCTTGTTTTAAATACACCAGTTTCCTAATTCCTTCCACCTCCCTCCGCAAGTCCCAAGTACCTCCGCCCGAAAATATCTCCAATTCAAAAGCATTTCTCCAGCCTCCGCCCCCGCCCTGCTCTTACCAATTCTCATCTGACAATCCCACTCCGCAAAAATCATTGCCCCTCAAAATAATCTTTGATCGCCTCGTCTTGTGGTGTTTTCTCCTCTGAAGAATTTGGATGTGATCTTCTCCGCTCAGTTTCGGGTTATGTGGTTCAGGTGAGCTGCTAATTTCGTTTTTGTGTTTTCTTCTTTCAGCTTCCTCGTCTATTTTGTATGATCGCTCTCCTTCCCGGACTGTTAACTCAGTTTGTGAGAGCCGTCTGCGCTATGTTATTGACCCGAGCATGGCGTTCTACTTCAACTGTTCCCTCTGTTGTGATTTGGGCATTTATTAGCGTGGCTTCAGGTCATGCTTTCTACCCTTCGGCTCACGTTTGAATAATTTGACAGAGCCTAACTACCGCACACATCCTATTTGGCTTATACTGTCATCTGTAGCTGACTGGCTTCTTGATTTCCTGCCAGTTTGCTTGCTGTAGCTGATTCAGTGTTTCTGACCAAATTTGGTGAAGCAAAAAATGCTGTCTTTGCTAGATTTCTTGTTCTCTCACCATTCCATGTTAGTTTTTTTATCCGGGATATTTTAATTAATTATTTTTCCATCAATATCAGCTGATAGCGGACCAACTCTGGAACTTCACACCTCGCTGTTGGAGCTGTCTGTCTTAAGGATTCTCGGCCGGCATCTCTTTAGAACTGGTCGTTTGACATGGACACAACTGCTGTTACCCTTCATGGAGAGAGAAATAGCTTGCTTCCTCGCGAGCAAAATGGACTGCTCTCTCAGGTTTCAAGTCCCAAAAGTGGTGGAAGAGAAATAGTTAGCAGGTGAGTAACTTGCGAGAACGTTTCACCTTATAGTAGTATGATTATTTTTGGAAATGGTTCATTCGATTGTTGATTGTTTAATCTGAACTTACTGAAAATTACTGTGTACTTTTCACTTTTATAGATCAAAGTCTCATGTGGATGATCCGATTGACTTGGAAAGTGGCAAAGAAGAAAAGGAGAGGGAGAAAAACATTCATGGGACGAAGCACTTTAAAATACAGAATCAAGCCTTATTATCTGGCATTGCATACTGTATGTCGTCATGTAGTATGATACTGGTCAATAAGTTTGTTCTATCAAGCTATAACTTCAATGCGGGAATCTCATTGATGGTTTATCAGGTGATTGTTACTAGTTGGCTTTTTGTATATTGTTGCATTCACGTACTTATCAGCAGTTTTAATTCCTAATTCCAACCTTATTGGGCTTTGAAACATGGTAGAAGCCTGATTATAACCGCATAGAAGTCCTGTGTTGTAGCTGTTAAAAGTCATATTTTAAAACCAATAAAAGCGGTCTGGGTCTTCTACATTATAGAATGGTTCATGCCGCTTAAATGACTATCATTCTTTACTTTTCTCTTAGTATTCACGTTTAAGTTGAGCTGATTGGCCCCATGTTTTTTAACTCCTTGCAGAATTTTGTGTCAGTTGTAGTTGTATCAATTTTGAGCGGTTTGGGGATTATTTCAACTGAACCACTCACACGAAGATTGGTTCAGGTCTGGTTGCCTGTGAACGTCATATTTGTTGGGATGCTTATTACAAGCATGTTTAGGTATGATAATCCTTTTTGTTAGAACCAATTCCTTTTGCTACTCGTTAAACAGATCTCTACATTGCATGCTGAGTTAGATTTCCAACAAATTTTGAATATGTTATTTCATCGTCTTTGTAGATCATCCTTCATGAAAGTGTTTTCTGCAGGAGGAATTTTCTAATGTAATATGATTTCACACTGTTTTTTTTTTTAAATGCTCTATTCATTGATTTATATGCATCTAATGTCTGTACATGTAGCCTATAAATTACAATTGGTGAAAGTTAATATTAACAGTAGGTAGATTTCAAGCTAAATTGCTGATCAACACGTGATATTTCTTTCTGAGAACATGCTCTGCGAATTTCTGTTGTGTAGGGAATGTATTACATGCCATGTGAACCTGCATTTTTTTATATTATTAGGCATCAGTTTGCATTTCCTTACATTTAAGATTACATTGTGCAGCCTGAAGTACATAAATGTTGCTATGGTTACGGTCCTGAAGAACGTTACCAATGTTATCACTGCCATTGGTGAAATGTACCTCTTCAACAAGCATCATGACAGCAAAGTCTGGACTGCTCTCATGTTAATGGTAGTCTACTCCTTTCTGCGTCTCATGTTTTTAAGCTGTTATACTTTATCTTTGTGGAAACATATCAATGATATTTAATTACAGTGATGACAGACGTACATCATTTCATTTATAAACTTGCATTTGCTTTTAAATATCCTGCTAGTGGAGTTTATAGAATTGGAGAAATCAACTGTTGCAGCTTATGTTTGAAAAAACCGCATTAAGAATAAATTTATTATCCTATTATTGATTAACTTATGTTATCCTTTAAACTACGTAATGCAAAAGCAGAAGAAAATTACTATCAGATTTCTTTTTCCGACTATGACCTCTGTAGCTGACGTCAATCATTATTGTAGCATTCTATTCTTTATAGTCTTTTGTTGTTTGGCTGTGAATGAGCTTCTTCTTCCCTTGTTATTTATAGTATCCGTTATGTGATTTTATTCAATTCATTTAATAAATCTGCAGATAGTTTCAGCAGTTTCTGGAGGAATCACAGATCTCTCTTTTCATGCTGTTGGCTATACGTGGCAAGTTCTAAATTGCTTTCTAACAGCATCTTATTCGGTAATTGTCCTAATTTGATCTCCATATCAGTATTTAGTGTGCTGGTTATGTCAGACTTTTGACCCTTTAAGTAATAGCATCAGAAGCCTATATCAACTCAGATCGTCATTATGTTGCCAATTTCAGTTGACATTGAGAAGAGTGATGGATACAGCAAAGCAGGTCACAAAATCTGGGAATCTGAATGAATTCACGATGGTCTTGCTAAATAACATTCTTTCACTGCCTCTAGGAGTTCTACTTATATTTGTATTCAATGAGGTGGACTACTTAGCTCATACGTGAGTTTTCTTTTTCACAAGTTTGTTAATTCTTTTTTCTGTTTGCAATCATTTTCTAACATTTCAGTTTGGATAGTGATATTCCTACACCCTATTTCTCTTCACCGTAGGCCTTACACCACTTATGATTGGATAGGGAAAAGTGATTCTCATGTTGTCAAGTAGGACCCACCTTCCCTATCCAATCAAAGGTGGTGTAAGGTCTATAGTGTAGAGAAATAGGGTGTAGGAATATCATTTTCCTTTCAGTTTATCTTAATTTCTCTTCATGGAAAGCATTGCCTTTTGCTTTGTTAACTATGCTATATTTGATTGGACATATCATGCAAATACATGATAGGTAGACATTTATTAAACATATTGTTAGTCGGGAATATTGCCTAGGCAAAGGGATAAAGCACATTAGAGTAGGTAAATGAGGTACAACTTCCATTTTGATGACTTCCTTGTGTAATAATTTTTTAAAATTGTTCTGAACCATTTCTACAACTTCTTTGTGTAAGTTCATTATTTCTGAATTCAGCCTGTAAAGTGCTTGCTGTTCATTTGATTGTAATAGTTAATGCTTTGAGTGCGTTGCAATCTTCACTTCAATTAGGCCCTTTGTTTCCCAATTACGGAGAGAATGTATGGACCTGTATGATATCTGTTGTTTTTCGTTTCAATTTTTTTGAATTAGTTTGTGTGTATTGGCAAATTGAAAGACCATTGTTACAAGTATAGAATGTGGTCGTTGTTTTTTCTTAGTTGGCCTCAATCTTAACATGAATTTGCAGGCCACTTTTGAGGATGCCTACCTTCTGGCTGGTGATGACACTAAGTGGGTTCTTGGGGCTTTCCATAAGCTTTACTTCGATGTGGTTTCTTCATCAAACTGGGGCCACTACATACAGGTGTTGCTCTATTTATTTAGCAAGAGTCATGTTTTAGGGCAGTTGTGGGAAAATCTGACCATCTTTAAACATTTCTGATTTTGAATGTTGAACCTGTAGGCAGCAACAGTCCTTTTAAGTTATATGTCGTCCATTCCTTTTCAATCTGATTTTTTTAGGAATAAATAATTTACCAACTTTTTGCCCGCAGCCTTGTAGGGTCTCTGAATAAGATCCCTCTTTCCGTTGCTGGAATCCTGCTATTCAAAGTTCCAACCAGCCTTGAGAATTTTCTAAGCATCACATTTGGTATGTTTCTTTTTTGTGATGAAGCTTGAGATGGGTCTTTTTCATAATTAGCATGAGATAGCTAACTATTTAACTTGAAATCCTACAGGTCTTTTGGCAGGTATTTTTTTCGCCAAAGCAAAAATGATGCAGAAATCTTGATCATGATGCCAGCACTGCAAGTCCAAGTCATTTTCTGGGTTTCTGGAGAAATGTCCCAACACTTGTGCATGTTCTGCTTTAGAGACAGGTCTTCCCAAAAAGGAAATAAAGTAGGCTCGAGGAAAAACTCATCACGATACTGTGAACTTCTAAATTTTGCTGTATAGAGAGGACTTGCGGGTGGCTCCATGTGTGGGTTTAGGCGAAGTTCATTAATTTAGCTTCAATGTACATGGGACAAGGCTGTTTTATACCCAATTTGCCCTTGTCCTAGCTCTCTCCTTTTTTGTTAAAATTTTTTATGTTGTTTCGTGTAGCAGAATTAACAGTTTTGTATCTCTTGTAACAGTAATTACCTGTGGCTCTTATTAGTATTAGCCGTGACAAATGTAATTCTCGTGAAGAGTTCACCAAGATAGTTTTGCCAACATTTTTAATCTACAAGGTCTTGCTTTTAGCTCGGAGATATACCAGCCTGAAGATCTTCTGTAGAAGATGAGTGCAAGTGTTTAGAAACAATGCTAGCAGAAAAAGTGTTTAAAAACAAATTTGTGCAAGTCAAATGACAAGTCCTCACGTTCAGCCGAGTCACCTGATTACTACGGGTGTCAACGTGCATTGTATTTTAGATCATTTATCAGGAAAATGTATTAGTTCAGCCTATGCTATTCTGAGCGTTTTTATGAAATTTGATGAATTGGCTTTTGGGTTTTCTGCTCAGAAAATGCTCTCCCTAATGGCACTTCAATGTCAGAGAACTATTCGCTTATTGATTGGGAGTTATATGATTTCCTAGTCTTTTCTATATAAAATTAGTCATGAAATCTATTGAATACTAAATTATCTTTTTAAATGGTGTATGGAGAAACAAGAGTTCACGTAGAACGGTCAGTTCGCAGGCAAAATAGTTTTCAATGTTCATTTTGGGATAAGAAGGGTCAAGCTTCAATTTGTGAAATTGTATCAAATTCGATGCTATGATTGACGCAGTTAATGCAGAAACTTACAACGGCCATTTAATTGTATCTGTCATTTACATGTTTTTTACTCCTATGTAGGGATAATTGTATATATTCTGTAGGATTTGCAGTTTTTATTCCGAAACATTGAGGTCGCATATGGGAACTCAAGGCTGTGTAGGGCTGCCAATGGACCGGTTGGTGTGGGTAAAGACTTATTCTGCCACCATGACCGTTTCATTATCCAAATTGTACAACTTATTTCGTAACCATTTCACTGCCGGTTAACCATTTTGTCCCCCCATTAATTGATGTTTCTGTCTTCTATTCACCTAAGCTATTAAAAATCCAGTTCAATATTGGCAAATGATAATTGTCTTATAAGAAGTGTTTGCCCCTCATCTACCTCTTTTCAAACACAATTTAGACTCCTTTGCAATAAAATTTAGCCAAAAACACTTGAAAAGAACCTATCGACCTATTTTAAGAGGGTTCATATACAATATAACTACCAAAAAAAAAGTTGGAGTTAAAAAAGACTTTCACAAAATTTGAAGCAATCACTATGTTTACTAATAATGTACAATCAAAGGTTAGTCACAGTATAACTAGCAAACTAGAATTTTAATTTGAGCTCAACTCTGGTTGTGCTTTAAATATATAACCCTTCAGAAGCTAAGAAGTAAGGAGCACATGAAATTTTTACTATCTATAGTTTTATCAAACGGGTAATAGGTAATAGTTAACGGTTATAGAAACCATTTTTCCATACCGTTCCACTTATGAAACAGTCAGGTAGGTAAAGTTACCCGTTTGCTTTACCAGTGGGCAGCCATTTAGAGGCGAGAAACTTCAACTAGTCCAGAAAGTACTCAGAAGTCTAAGCAAAAAGTTGGTCGTTCTCTCTTTGTTTTTCCTTTATTTTATTTCCCTACGGTCACAGTCCAATAGTAATCTTGTGTAGGGGAAGTAATAATAATCTTTGGAGCCGTGAGCATCTTTTCCTGCGTACACCCCTTGGCCAAACTTCTTCCTTCAAGTGCTCGCCCTCCTTCTACCCTCTCCCCAGCTCTAGTTGGCCATTTCTAAGTGACAGTTCGGGTTTTAGACCCTTTTTATATGCGAACATAATATTTTTTTCTGGCTGTATTATTTGCTTAATAATTATATTTTTTAATAATACATATATTTCTTATTTAATATAAATGGTTCTCATTTGATATATATTTTTTGTATAATACACATTCTTCACGTTTATTTTAGGTTGCATATACTCATAGGTACTTCTACTCTAAAAAAATTATTTTTTTATATTTTATTCATTAATTGTTTTTTATTTTTTGCTGTTTTTATCCATGCCTTACCTCTAACTGTACTTTCTCACTTAAGGCCATTATCGATAAGTTCCTGCTACTCTGCCAATTTTTGGATCGGCGACTTGAGCAAACCTTTGGTTGGGGTGGCAAAAAGTTTGTTGTGTACTCTCTGCCCTCTTTTTAGGGTCGACGTTGAGCTCTTCTTAGAGAGTGTAGGTGGTCTATGTAGGCGTGTTGGATGGTCACCTGTCGAGCTTCTCATTAGCTTTATTTATTTTAAAATTATCCAGTGAAACCGTTGTACGAGACATGTAGATGTAAGTGACAGATTTGATAAATTTATATTTAATAAATTTATACATGTTTAAAACTGAGTAAACTAATATATAAATTTTAGATTAAGTATCTAAAGATAAATAGACATATCTACATACATGTGGTAGAGTAGATGTGGTAAAGCGGTTCCACGGGATACTTTCTCCTATTTATCCCCCTCTACCCTCTAACTCTTCTGTCGGTCGATAGGATTCCATTTACATCTCTCGTCTTCCGGTGAAAATCATAGGTTCACTTGACAAATCCAACTTATTGCATCGTCAATACCATCATATTTAGGAAACTACTATTTAATGTGACTAGAGGTTCTAGAGAAAGCTTGAAACTGAATAGATTCATCCGCCGGTTCTAGAAAGAGTCGGCTTCTTGGACGACGATGACTCATTCTTCGACAACGACCAACACCGGATCGTGCTTCCAGAACAGCCCTGTTGACATGCTTTTTCTCACACTAACCATTCCGGCTGTCAAAGCATAATTGCTTTGAAACAACAAAAAAATTATTGGCGACCGTTGTACTAAGGGAATTCGCCTGCAAACCAGCGATTTGTTTTTCTGTTTTGCTAGGAGCACAGTTGGATCCCACCGGTGGGCTATCATCTTCAATAGGTTCAGGTTCAACCTGGCCCATTTGATCTTCCCTGACCTCAGCTACCAAATTGGTAGGAACCCTCTTCCTTAATTTACCTCTCTTATTTGGTTTGTAAAGAACAAATAATTAAATAGAAATTTTCATAGAACGTGTCTATTTCTCCATAAAATATTATTAATTTCTATACTTTAGTAGTTGTTGTGAGTCGTGACGAAGGAAAATTACACAAAGTCAAAAATTAGATTGAATTAAGCATCACACATTATGTCTTTAAGATAGAATTAGAACCTCTTTACTAGTGCTTAGGAATAACTTGAACGTCTGTCACCTAAGATAACCTAAGATAAGACGATCTACTATACATTTTAAAATCACTTTCACACAACACATGCAACAAATCATTGTTATGTGACACTCTTACACAAGACAGTAATGAAATCCAATAAAGGATGATTTAGGAAAATAATTTTTAGTATTTTATAAGAAATTCTATTTAAGAAGATAATATGTCTCATTCAAATAGATGCGTGTGCCCGTTAACAAACACATTTGGGTTAAAGAAAACTAGACCCGTTTTAGGTTAAAATAAATTCAAAATTGTCCTAAAAATCATTATCTTGTTGATTCAACCCAACATAACCCGACCTTACCTGACTAGCTTGCAGCGCATGTTAATAGAACCGAACCAAGCTAGCCGAATGGGCAACGACAACGCTACATGTGCATATGGGTTAGCTCACCTAGGTGCATTGGTTCAACATATATCTCCCCTACAAAAGTAAGGTGGCCAAGGGCCCAACTTGAAAAACCAAACTTATGCCTTATATACCAACACCATTACCATTTCCTAGGCGCTATGTGACTGTTTATAACTTTTAACTAATTCATATGTGTGTTCTCATTCACATGAAAGTGAGTTTTAACCCACTCTCTAATAATCCATCATTAACTATGTATGTTTGTTTAGAGGATTTTCAAGGTACTGTTGCACCTCAAAGAGTAAATACATACCCACTTGTAGATTTTGAATCTTTTGTATAAGATATTCAGTTTGCATCATATTAACTCTCTAGTACTATTGGATACCTTATATAACGCAATCCATAGTTTAAGGTATATCTTAGATATTCCAATAGTTTTCCCTTAAATTGATATTATATCTACTCAGTTTCCTTATTGAGTATATTACGTCTAGTCTCGTACAATTTATTATGTAATTTAGACTATCAATAATTTAGGAGTATTGTAATTGTGATATACTCTTACCAGTATTTTTTTATTTAAGTGCAATATCACATCATATGTGTTCTCTATGATTTTTTTAATATAATAAGATTGAGACAATGCATATCTATAAGATGTTATAGTGATTCTCATTGCTAGTATAACATCTATAATACCCATATCTTTCATGTTAAACTAACATCCTCTTAGTAGCTTTAATAATTTTATTATTGATTCCAATAATGAGCATATCATGTTCATATAAGCATACTATGATATAGTCACTAAGTCTTTCTTTGACATAAAACACATTTTGTCATATTTTAGTCACTACTTTAGTCTTTATTTAAGCTCATATAGGGATTTAACAAGTCTACATACTTACTTTTCTTGATTTGGTATAACAAACACTTTATGTTATTATATATATATATATATATATATATATATATATATATATATATGAAGTCACCATTTAAGAATGTATTTTTCACATCTATTTAATGTATTTTCAGATTATACAAAACAACAATAACCATTAACATCCTAATGGAAGTTATCCTTATAACTGGTGAATATGTATCAAATTAATTTTGACCTTCATTTTTCTTGTATCATTTAATAACAAGTCTAACTTTATATTTTTAAATTAATATATCAGCCTTAATCTTCTTCTTAAATATCCACTTGTTTCTTAGAGGTCTACTTCTTGGCGGAAGATCCACCAGCTCTAAAATATGATTTTGCATAATGGATTCAATTTTACTATTTATAGCTTCTTTCCAATATTGCACTTTAGGAGAGGATATGAATTTCTTAAAGCTTTGAGACTCATTTTTCAACAAATAAGTCAAAAAATTTAAACCAATGTTTTTTATGTTCTAGCATGTTTGTTGCATCTAGGTTAATCATCTTCTCACTCTTGATTTTGTGTAGAATTATAAAAAAAAACATGTTTAAAAAATGAATCATTCCTATATTCAATCATAGTATTGACATTTACTTCAAGAATCTCAAATTTATGAATAAGAAAGTGATATGCACTATTATTATTGGTATATCCAATGAATGCACAATTAATAGTATTTGGTCATATCTTAATCCTATTGGGATTAGAGACTACTACTTTTACCAAACACTCCTACGCCTTTAAGAATTTGTAGGAAGATTTTCGTCTTTTCTACAATTTATATGGTGTCTTCAAGGTTTTCATATGAGGTATATAATTTGCTAAAATAAAGCTTTCTTATACATGTTTAGGGGTAATCTATAGCATATTAATATGACATTCATCATCTCTTTTAAGTTCTATTTTTTTATTTAGTAACTTCATTTTTATGAGGAGAATATAGTTGTAGGTTGGTGTATAATACCATATTATAAACATAATTCACCAAAAGGTGATTTATATTCCCCACCTCTATCATTCCTTAGAACTTTTATTTTCTTGCCAAGTTGATTCTCAACCTCTCTTTTGTATAGTACAAACATGTTTATAGTCTCATCCTTACTTCTCAGCAAGTATACATAACAATATTAAGTACAATTATCAATGAATGCAATAAAATACTTTTCACCTCCTCCTTTTTGAATAAGTTTTAAGTCACAAATATCGCAGTGAATTAACTCAAAAGGTTCAATACTTCTCTCAATGCCTTGAAATGATTTCCTTGTCAATTTTAATTCCACATGTCTCACATTTATGATTAGAGTCAATAATAAATTTAAGCAGATATTCTATATTAATCAATTTTCATATAGCGTCATAATTAACATGTCCTAATCTACCACGTTATACATCACATGCCTCAATCATTTATGAAGAAGTACTGACATTCTTAATATTAACAACAACTGACAATAGTCAACACATTGAGCTTAGAAAACCCCTCATTAAGATATCATTCTCCCACATACATCCCACATTTAAGCAATATAAACTTATTCGATTCAAACACCAATTTAAACTCATTCTTGCTTAGCAATGATTATGACATTAAATTCTTTCAAATTTCTGGCGTATACAAGACATTGTTGGATATCTTATACAAAAAAGTCAAAATCTACAAGTTGGTATATCTTTACTCTTAGAGGTGCAATAATGTTTTAAAAATTTTATAAACAAACATGTATAGTAAGATCTACAATAGAATCTGAATTTATTGCAAGCAAAGAGGCTGAGTGACTTCGTCATTTTTAGAAGATATTCTAATGTAGGGGAATTTGTGCACTTATTTGCATCCATTGTGATAGCCAATCGGCTATAACAAAAGTACACAGTAACTGGTATAATAGTAAGTCTTGACATATACATCAAATGCATAATACCATAAAATAATTGCTCTCTTATGAAGTCATTTTCATTGAGTATGTAAAACAATATTGCGGATCTGCTTACCAAGGGTTTATCCAAAGAACAAGTGAGCAGCTCATCAAAGAGAATGGGCTTGAAGCCTATGCATTAAAAGCCACCATAATGACAACCTAACCTAGTTGACTGGAGATCCTAAGAGCTAAGTTCAAAAGGACAAGCGAATTATAGGGGATTTAAGGGGAATTACTATTGAGATAATATCTCGTCTTCATTCCTATGATAAGATAGTGATGTTTGCAGAATGAATTAAGATAAGTTTTACTTTTAATAGTTCTTATAACTTAAATTAATTTAAGTAGGGTATGATCAAATACTCATAATAAGAATCACCTATGTGAGTATGAAGATGTTAATTTTATGAGGATTTTAAGGCTGAATCTTCTAGAGCAATAATGAA
This sequence comes from Saururus chinensis, assembly GCA_035235625.1. Classification (NCBI taxonomy): domain Eukaryota; kingdom Viridiplantae; phylum Streptophyta; class Magnoliopsida; order Piperales; family Saururaceae; genus Saururus; species Saururus chinensis. Next base: position 12,180,698 of record CP141140.1, on the reverse strand, counting down.
AATTAGGTTTGTTCAGGGCCGAAATGAACACAATCATGAGAAACATGTTGTGCCTGATAAGTGTCTGTGTGAATTCTATTATCTTGGTTTACACAAATATCTGAACAGTTCAAAACATCACATTCACTGATTAGTCAATAGACCCAATAGTTTTTATAAGAGAAGGTTCAAATCCAAAAGTTACATTTTCCGTCATGCAGAAACTTTTCAATATTTTGCTCTCACATTTTATCTTCATTGTTTTGCATAGTTATCTAGCAAATTCTCATTCATGTGGGGTATTCTTTTATTGCAACAATTACTAAGGTACAAAAATTAATAATCTTAAGACAGAATTACGCTCTCCCTACTAGTGCTTTGGAATCACTTGGGCTTCTTTGGGTCTTCACATCTTCGAGCTGCTTCATCTCCTCTGCTTCTTTTCTCTGGTCTTCAGTTTTTCAGGATTTACGTTTTCTAATTTTTTAGTTTTCCAGTTTGACAGTATGTCAGTTTTCTCGTTTTCCCTTTAACAAATGGATTATCTAGCCGATGCATATATATATATATATATATATATATATATATATATATATATATATATATATATAGGGTTCCTCCCATTTTTCTTCCTATGTTGTAAAAACCTTTTTAGGGTTTTTGTTCATATATTATTTCCAAAATTATCTAGTTTTCAATTATCCAATTTTTCAGTTTTATAGTTATTCAGTTTTATAGTTTTCCAGTTTTTTAGAAATGTTACATCTATATGATATGAAACAAGAGCCATATGCTATCACAAAAAATAACTAATATAACCACTGACCCTAATTCACAAAAACATCCACCGAGCCCAATGTGAGTAAGATTCAATTCTCACATGGATAAATTTAGTTAGGTAAATCTTTGAAACTTCCCCACATTTTGGTTATACGACCAAACTAGGAGTCTCGCAACATGAAGCAGCAAAATTTATTTTAGGTTTTAAAATTTGTAACTTGCAAATGATCAGTTATCCAGTTTTATAGTTAACTAGTAAATTTACTTGTTGGGTTAAGAACCATACATTCCACTCAATTTATTTCCTGATAAGTCTTTTTTTTTTCATACAAAAAACTATGAACTGTCAACTGAATAACTATCAATAGGATAACTATGAAGTGGATAAGTGTCAATTGAATCTTGTGAAGCTTAGGTACATAGTAATGTGCTTCTAGATACTACTTGTGCATGACTGCAAGGATGCATTGGATAAATGGATTACATTTAAACATGAACATGACAAGCTAACAGTTCTAGAATCATTGAAGAGCTTGTTGAGTGTGAATGAAACACCATTTTCAGAATTTTGAGCTCATCACTTCCCACTCTATATTAACAATAATCATTGGATTTTGGTTGTGCTCCAAATATGGGAATGCCATATTTTAATTGTGATGACTGTAGGGTTTATGGTGCTTATACATGTGGTATTTGTCACACCACTATACTTTTGACTTCACAGGTGAGGACGTGCGCTGGCTAAGGAAATTAATAGCTTACCAGTTATTGATAAAAAAAATTTTATGGTATAAATTTATATGTTGTGCATGATAGGATGACTTAGTCACTGATCATATGTTTTCTTTTCATATCACTTAATTGGAGTCATAATTAATAGAGCTATTGAATCTTTTTTTTTCCAGAGGATAACAATGCCCTTCCGAAACAGGAAAAACGAGCCTAATAAATCAAGGATGTCATGTGTTGAAGATTGATGAAGGGTGGGCATGATGCAGTTTGATTAGGAAGTGAGATGACAATAGATCTAAATTTGGCAGTGATACGTCAAATTCTAGAGATGTAGTAGGGAACCTACGTGACGATAATCAGGGAATTATTGTTAAATTACTATTGTTTTATTTACTCACACATTTATTATTTTTTTCTAAAAGAATTATCTCATATTTTGGCACAAATGAGCAATTTCGGGAATGGTGAGAAGAAAAATCATAGTTCACAACATAAGAAGAAAAATGGGAGGAACCCTATATATATGCCTGCATCGACTAGAATAATCCATGTGTTAAAGGAAAAATTGGAAAACTGACATACTGTCAAACTGGAAAATTGACATACTGTTAAACTGGAAAATTGGAAAGCTGGAAAACTAAAAAACTAGAAAACGTAAATCCTAAAAAACCGAAATGAAAAACTTGAAAGGTGATTAAATTAGTTTTGTTTCCGCATTGTCAAAATTATATTTCCTACCACTTTCATCCCAATGGACGTCCCAAACACATAACAAACATTTTGTGTCCCTTTTCATACTCTTCTCATATCATATCAGTAACCCAGTTTTCTACTTTTCCAGTATTTTAATGATCCAGTGTTCCAATGTTCCAGTTTCCAGTTTTCCAGCTACCCAGAAAATCTTAATAGCAAAAACTACGTAATGTCCAAAATATAACCAACCAAAAATAATATTTTCATCAGATAACATCTTTTTCATCATCTGAAATAACTTAAACCAATCTACTTGGTAGAAGGGAAATAAACCAATAGGTCTTTAGAGCTGAAAGATGTGAAGACCCAGAGAAAAGAAGTAGAAAAGATGAAGCAAACTGGGCTGCCCATTTCTCTAACTCTGGTAGCTTGCCATGTTCATGTTTAAATGTAATCTATTTATCCAATGCATCCTTGCAGTCATGCATAAGTAGTATCTACAAACACATTACTATGTACCTCAGCTTCACAAGATTCAATTAACACTTATCCACTTCATAGTTATCTTATTGATAGTTATTCAGTTGACAGTTCATAGTTTTTTGTATAAAAAAAATAAAACTTATCAGGAAATAAATTGAGTGGAATGTATTGTCCTCATCCAAGCGAGTAAATTTACTAGTTAACTATAAAACTGGATAACTGGTCATTTGCAAGTTACAAATTTTAAAATCTAAAGTAAATTTTACTATTTCATGTTGCGAGACTCCTAGTTTGGTCGTAGAACCAAAATGTGGGGAAGTTTCAAAGATTTACCTTACTAAACTTATCCATGTGAGAATTGAATCTTATATTCGCTTGTTTCTAGTGGGGTACTCACATTGGGCTCAGTGGATGTTTTTGTGAATTAGGGTTGGTGATTAGATTAGTTATTTTTTGTGATAGCATATGACTCTTGTTTCATATCCTATAGATGTAACATTTCTAAAAAACTGGAGAACTAAAAAATTGAAAAACTATAAATCTGAATAACTATAAAACTGAAAAACCAGATAATTAAAAACTAGATAATTTTGGAAACAATATATGAACAAAAACCTTAAAAAGGCCTAAATTAGCTTCACAACATAGGAAGAAAAATGGGAGGAACCCTATATATATATGCCTGCATCGGCTAGAATAATCCATTTGTTAAAGGGAAAACAGGAAAACTGACATACTGTTAAACTGGAAAACTAAAAAACTAGAAAACGTAAATCCTGAAAAATTGAAGACCCAGATAAAAGAAACAGAGGAGATGAAGCAGCTCGAAGATGTGAAGGCTCAAAGAAAAGAAACAGAGAAGATGAAGCAGCTCGAAGATGTGAAGACCCGGAGAAAAGAATCATAGAAGATGAAGCAAACTAGAAAAACGAAAATATGAAGAAGAAGAACTTACCCAGGAGGAGGAAAAATTACTGTGAGTTGAAGTCTTACAGGAGAAGAAGAAGAAGAAATCTTTTTCCTGGGCTGAGTAATCGATCTGGCATAGTTTTCCCGTCGGCTTGTCATATAATGAAGAAGAAGGTAGTTAAGTAAAATTCCTTTACATGCTTACAAGTTCCCACGTGAGCAAGTCTACTTTAGTAAAAAGTAGAAACTTGTTCACATTTCAGTTATTTGACCAAAGTAGGAATCTACTTTGGTCAATTCCTCTTTTATCTATTGATTGACTTTATTCCAACCTTTTGGAGAGTGCCCAAGGTGCTAGCTGCTAAGGTTTGAGGTCAGGTACATTGGATTTGGGTTCTAAGTCGTATATTTGTCATTGGTAAATTTGCATACCTTATGATGTTGTGCTTTGTGAATGGTTTATATGATTTAATTTGGAGGTTCTTGTTCATCTATGTGAACTTCATATGTCATCAATAGCCTTGTAAATATTTCTTCAGTCTTAAATTAATAGTTATATGTGGCAAAAAAATATTTTATTTTAATAACTTTATTTTGTTCAATTTAAATAATTAAAAACTTAAAAATAAATATTATAAACATACTTTTCTGTCTCTTAGATGTATATTTCACCATTAAGTAAAACTCACTATTCTTTTAAATATAATTATTAATATGAAATGGAAGGAGTAAGGTTCTAAATGTATAACTCCCTTTGTACCAGCCCATGTTTTAATGCTTGTATTTTAGAAGCCCTCTCTTAGGAGGCGGCCTTCCTTTGTGTTTGTACTTGTTGGCTATGCTTTGCTTCCCTAGGCAATAGGGTCATGCCCATCAACACATAACGCTCTATTTAAAGATTTGAATGCTTTTTAAGTACTCTCTTTGTTCTAAATTAATAATTTATTTAGCAAAAAAAATTATTCTATAGTTTTATTTTATTAAATTTAAATAATTAAGTGCCTAAAAAAGAGTATAATAAACTTATTTTTCTTTTTCTTTAATGTGAGTTGTTCTGTTTAATAAAAACCACCACAGGCTCATATAAAAGGTCTTTTTTCCAAATATAGTCGTATATGGGATGGAGCGTGTATTCCTTTGTTCTTTTGATGTGATGTGAGCAAAACCACTCATAACTTCACAATAACAAAGTCAACGCCCACAGTATTAATGATGACGCATCGATGTGAATTATTTGGAATAGACAAATTAGAAATCAGCAACTTAACTAATTCAAAAGCATACATAGTGTTATTAGTATCTCGGTCAAAGACAAATACAACTACAGATCTAAATCCATTTACATCTTACAAATAGATCAGGAGAAAAGTACTAAGAAATAGTCTTCCAGCGTCCTCACTGAAGCACATCCTCATTCCTCTCCAATTAGATAGTAAAATTGCAGTACTTGACCAAACGAAAAAACAAAAAAGAACAATTGCAGTACATGCCGACGATGATAATCGAGGCTATGATTATATACAAACAACGGCAAAGTTTTAGCAATATAATGCAATCAACAAAACTTATCTCCACGCAGAAGCGACAATCAGGATCTTGCCCTCCCACCCGAAATGAAGGGCCCCACCTTCCTCCTTGACTTTGTACCTGTCACAGTATGATTGCAACAGAGACCTAATGCTTTGAATAACACTTGAATTCAATGGATAAGCAGTAAATCCAGCCATGGTCATTCTAGCCCTCCATTTGCCTGCCACTTCGTATCTCTCAATCCTGTCTGCCCCTTCACATGCCACAATATTCACAATGTCCCGAGCAAGACACTGCCTCTCCACGTTCATCCTGTCCGGGCTTTCCCGTGGCAGAGTCGCATCAAGTGACTCGAAAACAGCAGAGTAATAATTATACGCTTCAACAAACCTTGGGAAGAAAGGAGATGTGTTCGTATTCACATCTTGCTCAACAATTGTAACAAGTTTTGGCTCTAAGCTTTTCACCATGCGGAGAAGCTGGTCCCGCTGATTCACAGTAGAGACGCTTTCATCAGGCATGTGATGAAGTTGGAATGCAAAGTTCACCACAAGTGCTTCATTAGGCCTACAACCAAATATTGATGGGGTCACATCCCCTGTCTTGGCAGCTATCGCTCGGAACTCAAATGGAACACCTTTTTCCTCAGCAAGTTTCCCAAGCCTTTGACCAATGACATTAAGCCCCCCAACAGCTCGTTGAACAGACTCAGGGTCGTCCACTCCAGTTATTCTCAACAAGGGGGGTCTACCAGGCCGAGATGAAAAGGCCTGTATAAGTGTTATATATTGACTTCCCTGGTTAATATCAAAGTCTATAATGTGGACCTGCTCATCATCTTTAACTGCCTCCATTATGGCTCCGTTGGCCGCCACGAAACCAAATTTAAAACACGGGCAGATTTCAAATAAGATTTGCATGGCCGAGAGGCGGTCAGAAGCGGGTGGTTCTTTGCATCTGAGAGCTTTGTATAGGCCTTGACCAGAAGCAGCCATCCGAGCAGCCAGACCCTCCACCATGTACGCTGCAATCCTCTGAGGTGGGTCTCCCTGAATAGAGACCATTTGACGGAGCTCGCCGATTAATGTTGAAGCTTCTTCCATGTTGCCTTCAGATATAGCAGCAGCACAGTCGAAGAGCAACTGCTTTGGAGTACGAGGTAATACTCTACTGCTTAAGCTACTTACATTTGAATCTGAGGATGATGATTCTTTGGGGGAGTTTGGTACCAAGAGGTCCTTAATAGGGTCAGCCCATTCCCCATCAATAACCATCCCTTCGTCTGAATCAAACATTTCTTCTATATTATCATCTAAGAGAACCCTCTCCAGCTCTTGTAGCTTCAATCTAATATCCTCATCTTCGTAATACATTCCCTGGTCTGGGCTTTCCATGTCTAACTCTGACACTGAATTGCACTGATCAAATTGTGAATTTCGATTTACCGGATATAAAGCATGATATGGACTTTGAGCAGCGATGGAAGATTCAGATGTATATAACTGCCGATAGGGCAATGAACCTTTAGACTGACATATGGGTCCTGGGATAGGAAGGTTCATTGAAGGATGGAGAAGCTTGACCTGGCCTTCGGAGGAAGAGATTGAATGCTGCTGGTCATAGAATGATCCAGAAACATATTTGCTTTTCCTCTTATCAGAGGTAAATATTTGAGAGGATGAAATGGTATTAGAGTCACCATACGAGGTGGATGATGAGTCAATAGATCTGACTAGAGACATGATAGATTATTCAAGCATAAGACCTGTTTCAGGAAAAATAAAGGGTGGTAGTAGTTAGTTACAGTTGAAGGGATGACTCCCTCTATCTACATTGGATGCACGCTTATAGAGTCTGGCAACTGAGCCCTCCAAATGACCATGTTGACCTCAAACAAGTAAACCTCTGAATGAGAAAATAAAATGCATAACTAAGACTGCTCGCCACAGTCATAAAGGAATACAAAAATAGAAAGCAAGGATATTTACAGAGATTAATCACATGCTGTCCCACTTAGATATTAATGTCAGTTATAGAAACCTAGCATTGTTCAGGATCTAACTTAAAGGAAATACCAGTAGTTGGTTTGGAGTTCTTCGTGTAAAAAATGATCTTAACTAATAGCAAAACAGTATTTACATGAGCAACAAAATTCATGTTAGCATAAATGTGAATATTTGAACAATAATATGTCAATCATATAAATAAGAACAAAACAACAACTAAAACTTGTCTCTTATGTAATCATTGCGATGCAATAACTCAAAAGCCTACAGTACATCTCAAAGTGTTAATATTGACCACAGAGAAATTGGAAGCTGACTGCAAATGATCATTTTATGCAGGAAAGCAAAACAGAGTAGATATCTACCACTTAGTATCCTTGTGCAGTTTTCATCTTTTTTTCCCTTATAGTGCCACCTACATTTGATGGTCCTACCAGTCTATCACGAAAAGGAGCTTTACTCAAATAGATTTATAAGAGGAAAAATTCATGAAATTAGATCGACCATTTGATAAAAGACTAGATTGCAAACACAGCAAGATTCGTGATATGGTAAATGTACGGATTTGTCCTTAGCCCCACGTCAATTCATATCACTAGATTATAGCCCCAAGCAAATCCCCAAAAGATCAACATACCACTATATAAGCAGCATGGCGGCGTCTTCAGGAAAATGTCCACCAAGTTTTGTCAGAAGGGAGTGACGTTTCCTTACCAACCAAGTTGTTTGATTCCAGTCAGCCTAAAATCCAAGAATTGCATTAAGAACCTATTTTTCGCCTAAAGAAACAGGATAAAAAGATGCTCTAACAGTCTCATCCTATTCAATCTAAAGTGAAATACCTTTTTTATGCTGTCTCTTACAATATTGTTCAGAATTATAATGATGATCCCATTCAATTAAAACACGAGGATGGAATATTATTACAATCCAAATACATAATACTCTCTTTTTTTGGTAAGAAATACATAAGACTCTCAAGTATAAACATCTTTCTACCATGAAATTAAAAAGAGAAAACAAAAAGTTTAACACATTAGCTTTAGCTAAATAAACAACGAGGTACTCAAATTATAGAAAAGATTTTTCGGATTCAGTTAACTGTGTAGGAAAGAGGCAGGTTTGATATAGGAGACGAATAGAACTGTGAAAGATAACAGCAGACAGAAAAGGCATTTTAAGCAAAATAAAGAGATATGAGAACGATCCGGCACAATCCAATGTCTGGAACAGTAACAGATCACTGGATCTGCTTATTTCGTAATAGGAATGGATCATTCTTTCGGGCCTAACAAGGTCTAGAAAAGAAAACATCAATTATTCAGTAATCGACATCAATTACAACCAAACAGATCAAGATAAGACATACCCGTTTAAGAATTATCAAGATCTTCCATCAAACAGAGGAAAACGAAGGAAGTAAATAGAGATCCAGGCGGATGAAGCCCTCAGAGAGGAGTAGAGCAAAACAGAAAGGTCTCCACATCGTCGAACGAGTTTCAACTAAATAGCGAAAAGGAAAAAGAATTTGACATTTCTGCGCGTCTTTTCGTTAAAATATTGCAATAAGTGGGAGGTTTGGTTTGGTGGAGAAGCAACAGACAAGAATAAAAAAACATCGTACAAATTAGATTTACGAAGAGACCAAATCTAGAGAACATATTAAACTACAGCCGGAATATGAAGAAAGCAAATATTCAATAACCATGTAAAAAGGACGAAAATTTTCACCTTCAAAATAGCTACTTCTAGGGCCAGGAATTCTAAGAGATCACACTTGAGGAATCTTCAGAGACTGGTGTCAGAGGCCATGTAAAACGGCAGAAGACTGCAACCTTGATTCCTCAGGAAGAAGAAAAAATGAACAAAAGCAATGTGAAATGCATAAAAAAAAAAGAATTTTCCTCACTTTGTGAAGTAGTTGGAGAAATGGCACACAAATCTGAAATGGAAGGTTCCTTCATGACTTATCTGTTTCTGAACCTGCATCATGTTTCTGCTTTTTTACTCCTTCCACTATTTACTTACCAGAAGCTGAAGCTTTGCACCACTGGCTTTGACTTTATGACGGCAGAATCTGCAATTCCCTGCTCCGGCACGTGATCCATGAGATAGTTTGCTTTGAGATGCCAATCAGAAACACCGAGGAGCACTGATAAGTCGATCAAACTATCTTTTTTCATAAAATAATTGTAGCATCACTTCTTTTTTTTGACATAAAATCAGTTCCAGTTAAAAAAGGAATCCTCTAAAATAATCGGTAAAAAAGACAAAAATCAAGATGAAATCTTTTTAATGTTGTGTAAAAAAAAATCTTTTCTTTTTGCTTCAGTGAAAAAAACTTTCAACTGTGAGGAGGTTTTTTAAGCTTTCTTGTGTTTGTACTTTGTAGTTGCTCTCTCTTAATTTATTGCTTATGTTTATTACATCCGAGAATTATCAGAACCCAAATTTAATCAATAGTACCCACACCTTACTGTAATGCAGGCCGCCCATCCTGGCTCCAAGACAATTTGTAGGGCCCCTAATTTGTCAGCAGTTTGCAAAGGACCCATTATGTGCCTAACCTAACACACAACAAAATTTTTGGTGTAATTGTGTTACACCAGTCAAGATAAGACACATCGACATCTAATAATAGAATGGGCTACATCCACATAATAACAGTCAATGTCCATGGTGTCCCATATACTATGCTAATACGTCATTTCATGAGTGGTGTAATGCACGGGCAACAACACGGCGTGTTACATACACCTAAATTTTTTTCCTAACTCCGCAATAATTACTTTTGTTGTTACATTATTTTCTTACAAGTACAAAAAGACTCGACGATAACGACAAAAATTACGTAATACAATATGATTCCAGTGAATCACACCGCGGTTTGAATTTGGTAAATTATGTGTCATATCCACCCTCTAAATTTTAATCTTTTTAGTATTTTGGTTGTCTAATTTAATTCTACTTTTGGCTTAGAAGTGGTATCACAAAATCGCTTTATTGTTTTGTAGTCTTTAATTGAGATATGTCAAGGAAGACGTTTGAAGTGCTTAGAGCATCTCCAATAAGAGTCTTCAAAAATAGTTGTTGGGGGTCTTCAAATGTCATCTCCATTTACTTATGTGGCAAAATAGAGGCTCATAAATTTCAACTATATATAGATGTCATTTTTAAGTAAGAAAGGTCAAAATTTTGATAAATATAATAAAAAATATTAAAGTAAGCATTTGAAGTCTCAACATAGGACTTTAAAATTGAAGTCCCTAAGTGAGGGACGCCATTTCCACATAGGAAATGACATCTAGGTTGGAGCTCGATGAGCTCCAATTCTGTCCATGACAGATGCCACTAGGATCTGGCGTATGTCGTTGGAGATGCTCTTAGTATTTGATAGTTGGTGAAAACTCTTTGCTTGTCCAAGGTGCTACTAGCCCAGTTGCTCATAAGTGGTGTATCACATCACCCAATATGTGTGCCTCTATTTGTATCATCAAAAACTCCTCCCCACCTACATACCTAGCGGATTTTACTTAAAAAAGATAAATTTTCTTTTATTTATTTTATATAATTAGTGAAAAAATACGGTTTGAAATACCCTACAAAACGTGGTGCTTGAGCATGAGTACCCCGAGGGAAAAATTAAGAAAGTTGATATTCTTATTGCATTTTCTCCACATCAAAAGTGATAGGAAAGGTGAGTTATCTAACAAGACAGAGATTCCTTTCTCTTAGTCCAATTAAAGGCAAAGTAAACTTTTGGTATAAAGAAAGTAGAGTAGAAATATTACTTTATAAAAAATAATATTATTTGTTAAACTATATAAATAAATATAATTTTGGAGGCCCCTACAAAATTTTTTGGTGGGGGGGGGGGGGGTAATATAAGTGGCCGAACTTTTAAAGCATAAAATGTCCCATGAATCTTCAATGTTGAAGAGAATGTCTCTAAGTACAAATATGCTTGTGTCCTATACTTGAAAGGAACCAAACTTTTAAAGCATAAAATGTCTAGTAAATTTTCAATATTGAAGAGAATGTCTCTAATTACAAATATACTTGTGCCCTATACTTGAGGAAAGTGAAGTTGCGATTCAAAGGTTTGCCTATAAATACGATATGCCTATATGCTTTGGAATACCATATGCCTGTATGCTTTGGAATGAGACTCATTTATAAGTCTAGGCTTATGCGTGACCACATGAGGCCAAGCTCTTAGTACTGTCAGATTTAAATCCAACGGCCCATGTTATTTAGAAGGCATTTGCTCCCTAAGTAACGTGGGCAGTCACATCTAAATCTGACTGTCATAAGAGTCTAGGCTCACGCAATTGTACATGATCCAAGGCTCTTATAAACTTTTGCCTTTTGAAATATAATAGGTCAAAAAAATTAATATCAAAATTTCCCTAGTAATGCAACTCTGGCTAACTTTCCTTGTATAATAATGACCTGAAAAGCAATTTGATACTCCATTCCACTTAAAGATTTACTTTTTTAAAATAAACTAAAAAAATAATTTATTTTTAAAAATTAAATTAAACTATTAATATAGAACTAAAGGAATATTATTTACTTAGTAAAAAATAAAACTTTTGGAGTACCTTTTTTATTTTTTTGCTCTTTAACTTAGTAAGCAGATTTGTGAAGTTGACTGAGCTCAGAAACTCTAAGAGACTTCTCACTGCAATAACCGATGAGAAACGTGGGACATTGCCCTCATCCGAGTGCGGTGACACTTTATTTCCAAGTCAAAGTTTCATTCCCTGAATTGGTCCAAACTCCATTCCATATTATCTAATTAAATAATCCGGCAAAAAAAAGATATAATTACATATGAGATAAATAAAAAGGAAAAAACAAGTCCATACTCCAAAATCCCCCTACTCATTTTTTTCTCTAATTGCATGAGTTTAACTGGAAACAATTTTGGTAAGAATAACAGAGAAGGAAGAGAAAAGAGTGCACTTTTGTTGTTGAAGGATCTCAATCCAAATAGAAAAGCTCCAACAAATACGTCTCGTAATACTTACTCTACCTAGTTCATTTTAAAACACTAAATTAAGTTATTAAAGTAGGATAGAGAGAGTAATATATATTCCGGTCAAACCTAACGTGGGACTTATCCATAAGTCAAGGAATAGAAATCCCAAGCTAAAAATAGGTAAGGGGTAATATTTTTAGTTTGCAATTTGGAATACTTTATTGTTGTTGAAGGTATACCAAGTTTAGTATTTTCTTCGTCTTATATTAATAGTTATAATTAAAAAATAATAATAATTTTTATTAAACGGTGAAACCTACATCTATTAGAAAGAAAAATAAGCTTATGATACTCCTTTTGAAGTACCTAATTACTTAAATTAAACAAAATAAAGTTATTAATATAAAATAATTTTTTTATCAAATAAATTAATAATTTGGGATATAGGAAGTAATTCAGTTTGAAAAACCAAATTGATCTATTAATGTGTGACGGAGAGAGTAAAAAATACTACTAAAAAGTAATTACAATATTGATTCTTGTTTGGAGTATTCATCTGGTCTGGGAATATATTTAGGTATGTGTCTAAATGCAGTTGGATCTTGATGTGACAAATAAAAAAATCATGCTTAAAAATTTCAACTAATCATCGTGTCCTTTCTTTTCTCTCCTTTCATGTGAGTTCATTGATTCTGTTCATGGCTACGACCATGTCATTATCAGTTCTTACGAACAAAGGTGGTCTGTTAGATAATAATTGTAATTGTTATCTGCTAGTGGCCATAAGTCTAATGATATAATAAACATGTAAGTAACGTTGTTAGCCTTTCGTAAAATTAATGCGTCTCTTTCTCGGTTTGAGGCAATTGACTGCCGAGTAAAATTTGTGTGTCGTGTATAGCTTTTTTGGGATTGTTTGTTTGCAAAGGTCTGAAAAGGATGAAATAGAAAAATATAACGCTAGTTAGAAGTAGACATAGAAGGCTAGTCGATTTGGGTGCTTATTGATTGATACATATCTCTATCGATAGTACTGATATTGTATAAAGAGTGGTACACCCTATGAAGAACCAATATATATATATATATATATAAAATAATTTTTTATTTTTTAAAAAATACTTTTAAAACTCAACCTATTGTGAAGTTTAAATATGATAATGTTTTTGTTATAATAAAAATATTTTTTAAAATTATATGATATTAATATAGCTGTGTCGATACAATTTACATAAAATAAATTTTAAATATAGTGCTCCACAATTATGCATTTACTTACACATTTAACTTAGGGGCTTCTCAATATTATTTCTTTGACTTATATTAAATATCTTATTTAGTTGAAAATAAACTAATTTTAGAGTACTTAATAGAGGACAGAGGGAGTAATACTTTGTATGAGCCATAGTTTTAATACGCAATTATGATGAGCCTAATGCACTATACAAAAAGTTGGCCCATATTTGAGTTTATTTAAAACATCGACTCATCTCATCTAAAAAACTTATGAGGTGATTTTCATTTAAAAATCACATACTCAACCCCCATCCCAGTCAATGTGTATTGCGAATGTTGGTGTGATGAATATATTATCAATTTTAATAATTTTTAATATATAAGAGGTTTGTAGCCGTTTCTACATATTACCCCATATCCATAGTCACCGATACTCTTATTGATACCAATAAAGCGTAGATCAAAGGTTTTGATCTTTAACTTGCTGAAGATAGTAATTAACCCTTTCACATAATAAAATACCTCCTTAGCAAACTCGACAGTGTAGGTAGCCCTCTTTCTCTATTTTTTACCTATTTGACTATGCAGAAAGTCACAAAGTCAACACATTATCCACAGAGGATCCCTAGCTGCTCGACTATTGTTTGCACCTGCATAATTAAAACTAGCTATCTACAAAACAACTAGGTGTTAAGTCTCATGATCTAAAAAGTATGAACCCCAATACAACTAGGTATTTTTATTATAGCATTCCACTCTTCTCGACCTAAAAAGTATGAACCCAACCTTTTAGTATAGAAAACATTGTCATTTCAAACATAAAACCCTGCCCTTTTGAAAGGAAAATCGATTTATTCAAATCCCCAATACAGCTAATCTAGAAAACTACAAAATATCACAGCTAATCACTATTAAACATGGTTTAGAAAACTATTTTCATGATGTATGTGATATGAGTCCTACATAAATAATGCTAAATACATGCAATCATAAGTATTTATACCAATAGACAACCCTAGCATACATGTGATGTTGTTCATGCATGGATAATAAGGTCATATAAGCATATAAGCATGCAAACATAAGTAGTCATGTTCATAGATAGTCTAAAGTACATGGAACATGGTTTATACATGCACTACAACAAAAATGACTATTAGCAACACTTATAAGCGTCGCTAGTAACTATTAGTGACGCTTATAAACCGTCGCTACTTGCGTCGTTAAAAAACGAGTCGCAATTGATCATTAGCGACGCTTAGGTAAAGCATCGCTAATAGTGCACATTAGCGATATTTATATATACGTCGTAAATTAAATTTAGTATTAGCGATGCATACAAAAGCGTCTCTAATAGTAAATTATTAGTGACGCATTATAATAAAACGTCACTAATAGTTAATTATTAGCGACGCTTTTCTATATGTCGCTAATATAAGAATTATTTAAAAAAATAAATAACAACATATTAGCGACGCTTCTAAAGCGTCGCTAATAAAAATTTTAATTTTTTTTAAAACCTCGTTAATAAAAAAACATATTTTTTTTTAAAAAATATTTTTATGTATTAGCGACGCTTAACAAAGCGTCACTAATACTTTGTAAAATAAAAAAAGTCTTTAGGAAGATTTTAAAAAACTGACACCGGAATCCGGCGGAAGTGCCGAATCCGGCACCGGTTGGAGGTTGGGGCACAGGGGGTGTTGTGACTGGGGAGACGAGGGGGGGACACCGGGAGAGGGAGGAGGTGGGGTGGGTGGCTGGATTCCGGAATCCAGTCTGCGCCCCTCTCTCTGTTGAGTGCAAGGAGGGGGGGGGGGGGAGTGGGAGTAGGAGGGTGGCCGGCCACCCCCTCTCTTCCCCGGGTCTGCCCACCTCTGGTGAGAAGGGGGAGTGGGAGGGGGGGGGGAGGGCGGGCCCCCATAGTCCCGGCCTCCCTCTCCCGCTGCCCCATCTCCACTGGAACCTCCCCCCTCCTCTGAAACAGAGAAGGGGAAGGGAGGAGGACCTGGGGAGAGAAGATGGGGGGGAGGAGGGAGGTGGTGGGGGACTGGAGGGAGGGAGCGGGGCTAGGGCGGACTGGGGGGGGGGGGAAGGGAGGGGGTGAAGTTGGGGGCAGGGGAGGGATGGGGGACCGTGGGGGCCAACAGAGGAAGGGGAAGGGGACCGGGCAGCGGCGGGCGGCGTAATGGAGCGGGGGGCAATTGGGGTAGGGGGAGGGGGGACGGGGCAGGGGCGGGGCAGGGGCGGGGGAGGGTGGAGGGAGGGGGGATTGCGAGGGGCCAACAGGGGGAGGGGAAGGGGGCGGAGAGGGAGGGGACCGGACGGTGGCGTGCGGCGGGAAGACGTGGCGGCCGGAGCAAGTGGGGGACCGGAGTAGAGGGAGAGAGAAAACGGGGAAGGGGAGGGGGCCGGAGGACGGAGTGGTGGGGGAGAGTGGCCAAGGAGGAGGCGGGGCGGCGGCGGACGACGTGGAGCGAAGCGGAACGAAGGGGGTCGGGGGGGGGGGGGGTCGAACCAGAGGACAGAGCGGCAGGAGCGAGTGGCCGAGGAGAAGGCGGGGCGGAGAGGAGGCGGTGTAGCGAGGAGGCAGGCGGCGAGGTGCGGGAAAATGGGGAAGGGGAGATTTATAGGAGCGGGAAAAATTTTGCCCCCGCGGGAAATTTTGCTAGCGCGGGTGGAATTTCGCTCGGGATATTTTTTAAAAAAAAAGACATTAGCGACGCTCACAGCATAAGTACTTCGTCGCTAATACAACATCATATTAGCGACATATAAGCCTATACGTTGCTAATACTGTGTCGTATTAGCGACATATAGTATATACGTCGCTAATACTCCGATTTAAAAAAAATATATATCCCCTCTACTCTCTCTCTCTCTCTCTTCCCTCTCCCTCTTCCTCTCCCTTCTCTCTCTACCCTTTCTCTCTCCCTTCTGTCCCCTCTCTCTCTCTTCCCTCTCCTCTCGCGATCTCCCTATCTCCTCTCTCCTCCCTATCTCTGTTCTATCTCACCTCTCTCTCTTCTCCCTTCTCCCCTCACTCTCTCTCTATCTCCTCTCTCTATTTTATATTTTTTATTTAAAAATAAAAGAAATATATATATATATATATATATATATATATATATATTAGCGACGTATAATTGTAAGCGTCGTTACTACCTTTTTTTATTTTTTATTCATTTTTCAAATAAAAATTTTAAAAAATTTCAAAAAATTTCAAAAAATTTAAAAATATTACTCTTAATCTCCTCCCTCTCTCTCACTCTCTCCCTCCTCCCCCCTCTCTCTCCGTCACCTCTTTTTCCCTCTCTCTCTCTCTCTCCCTCTCCTCTCTTTCCCCCTCCTCTCTCTCTCTCCCTCTCCTCTCTTTCCCCCTCCCCTCTCTCTCTCCCTCTCCTCTCTTTCCCTCTCTCTCTCTCCTCTCTTTCCCTCCCTCTCTCCCCTCTCTCTCTCCTCTAATTTTTTTTCTATAATTTTTTTTAAAATTTAAAATTAATTTTGAAAATAAAAAAAGTAAATACTAATAGCGACGTATATTTTTATACGTCGCTATTACTAATTTATTTTAATTATTTTTTTTATTTTAACAAATAATAAAAAATTTTAAAAAATTAAAATAAAATTCCTCTCTCTCTCCCCTCCCCTCTCTTTCCCCCTCCTCTCTTTTTCTCTCTCCCCCTCTCCTCTCTCTCTCTCTCCTTACCCTCTCTGTCCTCCATCTCACTCTTCCCTTTCTCTCTCTCTCTTCGATCCCTCTCATCTTTCTCTCTTTTATTATAAATTATATTTTAAAATTTATAAGAAAATTTAAGAAATAAAATATATTATATCTAAATAGTGAAGGTTTAATCTATTATTAACACTACTTTTTATTAAAAATTTAATATTTATTTATTATATATACAAATAGTGAATATTGAATAAAATATATATATTATTTATAATTTTTTTAAAATTATTTATTAAATAAAATTAATTAATAAATCTATTCGCAACGCTTATAATTAACCGTTGCTATTACAAATACTATTTATAATGCTTATTTAAAGAGGAGAGGGAGAGAGGGACATAAAATAATTATAAAATTTTTAAGATTTTTTTAGAAATTATTTTATTTTAAAAATAAAAAATAAAAAATAAAAATAAAATAAAGACTATTAGCGACGTATACTTTTATACGTCACTACTACATGTACTAATAGCGACGTATATCACTATACATTGCTATTAGTATTGTATTTTAATTTTATTTTTTTATTTTAAAAATAAAAAAATTAATAAATTTTTTTAAAAATCAAAATAAAATTTCTCTCTCTTCCCTCCCCTCTCTTTCTTCCCTCCCCTCTCCCTCCTCTCTCTTCCCTCCCCTCCCTCTCTCTTCCCTCCTCTCTCTCTCTTCCCTCCCGTCTCTCCTATCTACCTACACACTATCTCTCCTCTAATTTCAAATTTTTAATATTTTTTATTCTTTAAAATTAATTTTTAAAATTTAAAAAATATTTAAATAAATATACTACTAGCAACGTATACATGCATACGTCGCTATTAGTACACTTAGTAGCGACGTATACATATATACGTCGCTATTACTATTTTATTTTAATTATTTTTTATTTTAAAAAATAAAAAAATTAATTTTTTTAAAAAAATTAAAATAAATTTTTAATAAAAATAGGTATTAGCGACGCATGTAACTATGCGTTGCTACTAACGAGGGTAATAGTGATGCACAGTTCAATACGTCGCTAATACTATCCAGTAATAGCGACGCATAATCATGTGTCGCTATTAGTTCTTAATTTTTATTTTTTTTATTTAAAATTGGTAACTATTAACGATGTTTGTTTATAAACGTCGCTATGGTTTAAACTATTAGCGATGTTTGAAAAAATACGTCGTTAATGGCTTTAAATTTTTTTTAAAAAAAATTAATAGATATACCTTTTAGGGACGCTTATATAAGCGTCGCTAGTGACCTAAGTATTAGCGACGCATATTTGTAAGCGTCGCTAAAAGCATAGGTAGTAGCGACGTTTTAATTTATGCGTCGCTAATAGACTACCATTAGCGACTCTTAAGATTATGCGTCACTAATAGCAGTTTTTTTTGAGACGTTTTTTTATATGTCGTTATTATCACTTTATAGCGACGCATATTATTGCGACGCTTAGATAAGCGTTGCTAATAGCCAATTTTGTTGTAGTGATGGATAATATTAAATGTGTGTAAGCATTTATTTGGCTTATCTTAAATGAAGCTTTCCCTTCTAGAGAGAGGGTAGAGCACAATAAATCCTTCAAAAATCTCAGCCACCCTCAAATGAAGGAATGACCAAAGTGGTTATTTATACAAATAGGTAAGTAAGTGGGTTTGCATGGGCCCAACAAATGAATAAATAAAACCAACATCAAGAAATTAGCTAAAATGAATGTGAGAAGGTTCAAGCTCATCTAATATTTTAAATGAAGGTTGGCAGCCCAAAAAGTTGGCGCGATGATGACAAGGATGGTTGTGGGTCCTAGAGTGGCCCACTTTCTTAATACAAGGAAATATATAGAAATTGTAACAATTTGTGTGGTAACGTGGTGGTTTATGCTAGGTATTAATGTTTTCCACAATTGAAACTAGACTAAGGAAAATCATAATTAAATAAAACTATCACACAATCAAAGTAAATAATATTATACTTCCTCTATCATATATTAATAGCTACATTTGAAAAAGAGTAATTTTTATTGAAGGGTGAAAACTACATATAAGAAAAAGAAAAATAAGCTTATGATACTCTTTTTTAAGTACTCAACAACTTAAATATAACAAAATAGAGCTATTAATATGGAACAAACTTTTTTTTCAAATAAAGCTATTAATTTAGGATGGAGGGAGTAAATTTTTTAAGATCTTACATTGTGCATCTATTATATACAATACACACTTGTAGGAAGCGCTTAATTTTGGAAACTATTTATTATATAGAATTATGCCTTCTTGAAGCAGATATTGTGATGATTTGAAATTTTCAGGTATATTTTAATTTTTGTGTAGGAATTGTTAAAGGTGAAATTTTAACTATCACCAAGATCTTGCTATTTGGCATGGATGGGTGTACCAATATTGGTGCGTGTTGATTGATATACATGTATCGGTGCTTACTAATACGGTATTGGGGTTGGTCCAACCCCCACAAGAAAATTTGATATATTTTCATAATATTTTTCATACCATATCTATAAAACCGATACATATCGATGTGCAGTTAATTTTGGCCCCTTTTTATAAAAAAAATGTCCAAAAAAGGCTAGGTCATTAATGAAAACTAACTTTTTCATAGGTTTAGAGTTGACTAATCGATTAGACAACATTGTATATAAACATTGACGAGGTATAAAAAATTTTAAAAATATTTTTTTGGCAATTACATAAGATCAATAGTGCTAAAAATAGTGCTTCACACCTATTCATTTACTTACATATCTAATATATGGGCTTCTACAATATATTTCTCCTTCTCATATTAAATAACTTATTTATTTTCAAATTGAACTAATTTTAAAACTATTAATATGGGAACAATCCCCTTCTAATCTCTTCTGTCAGGTCTTCTGAGGCCATGGATATACATTCTGATATTGCTCATGTTTCTGATCTCATTGATCAAAATCTTAATCAATGGAAAGCTAATATGTTATTGTCGATTTGGTCTCCTGATAGGGTTCAAAACATTTGCCACATCCTTATTAAAATCACCCTGTTTGGACTGATACTAGTACGGGGAACTTAACAGTTGCCTCTGTGGTTTGAATGTTAACTCCTCCAATGATGCTGGGTTTCCTCATTCCTTTTCCTTTTGGCTGAAATTTTGGAAGCTGCCTCTGCCTCAACGTATGAGGCTTTTGCCAGGGCTGTTCCGATGTTGTTTGTACTGAAGAATTATTTGCAGTCTGTCTTCATATTGATCCTGGAGTCTCGTGCCTTTGTGAATCCTCTACTGAAATAATTGCTCATTTATTCTAACAAATTACAATGTAATTTCTTTCGAGTGGTATGGTTTCCCCATGTTGGAGGTGATTTTCCTCATGATTTCACTTGCCCTAGGGATTGGATTAGTTACCTGTTTACGACCCTTCTTTCTCAAAGTTCTTTGGTCCTATTTGGTTATCATGTGTGCCATATGGAGACGAAGGAATGCGGTCAAGTTCAACAAGAAGAGAGTCTTCTTGCTTCAACTCATCAAGGAAATTTCTGGTATTATTGACGATCTTCAGGATGCTTCGTTGATTGCCCTCTCGAATGCTTCTAAAAGCTGCTCTAAATCTATACTAATTGCTTGGCAACCTCCTTGGGATTAGGTGGTCGAGCCTCTTCCTCTGAGGCTATTGCTCTTCTTCGTGACCATGATGGTCAGTTCCTTGCTGCCACTGCTGTTACTCTTGGATCTCAATCTACTGTTTTTACTGAAGCTTTGACATGTTTCTATGACATTTTGATGGCTAATCATAGGGGGATTTAGAATCTCTGGATCCAAGATGATCCTCTTATTATTATTAAGTGCATCTCTGGTTCAGATGATTCTGTTCTATGGAAGTCTAGACTGCCTTATTTTTACAAGGTTCAAATTTCTTATGTATTATGGAGAGGCGAACGCAGTAATTACTACTGCACCTGGTTAGATAGTCCCACCGGGACCTGATTGCTTGTTCTAGGAATTTTAATATAGCTCCCTTCTTAAGAGGGATTTCAGGAGAGGGGGGGGGGGGGAGTTTGCAGCAAAAAATTAGAAGAACTGAAAAGGAGAGGAGCAAGCAGGCCAACAAAGTTGGGTTTTCCAATGATCAACAGAAAGATGATTTTAAAGACACTTCCCTGACATAGTTGAAATCCTCGGAAAAGTCACAAGTAACTCAATCCAATTCAACCATCTATATTCCCCTTGGTATAGTGGTAAGAGTTTCTAAGCCATTCATTCATTGCCCATGGTGGTGCCCCTATAAAATATCCCACAGTAGTTACATACACACACTCGTGAACGTGGAAAACCAGATTCAGCTTCTGTTTTTTGTATTTTTATCTTCTTACGGTTTTATTTTATCTGGGAATTGAACCGAAAAACTCCCGTGACCACAAAAAGATAAGCAGCATGCAGTGGCAGAAAATCATGCAAACGCTAGGCTGAATTGACTACTCTCCTCCATACTCTAACTAGCATTATTTTTATTTTTATTTAGCCAAAGCTCATCACCATTTGACTCCATTACAGCCGTGCATTGTTTCACATATTCAGTTGTCCACATGAATATGGCTGGTTATTTAGGTGCAGGAAGAATACTCACTTGTCTCGTAGTCAATTTGGATCCAGGAAATCATGTTCATTAACACAAAAAATCTATTTACAGCTCCTCCTACCCCAACCTTCACTGAAGATGAGCTGCGAGTTTTGCTTACTTAATTATATATTAATCACCCATTAAGTACACGTAAATAGTGGTCAAGTTTGTCTGTTTCTCTCGAATTAATGTGCATCTCATTCACTCGCAGGGTTTTGTAGTAGATAATTAGGATTTGAATGAATTAAATCTGCACGGTTGTGTACCAACATGTGAGTCCATGTTAGACAAAATGCATGTTGCGTTTAGCTAATCAGTGCTGCATATATATTTCATAAAATACACAAAAATTTGCCGAGTTCTTGGATCAAACAATGGCCATTAGTGTTCTTGGGCCATCACGTATAATATATATCCCACCGACGTTGACCACCTAATATGACCAATTAGAGTGCAAACGAGACAATTATCAATAACATGGGACAACTAAGAACAACCAAATATCCAATTAGGAAGAACCAAAGTGAATTCTAATTACCAATATTTGGGAAATCAGTCATAAAACGTGAGCCACAAATATTAGAGGCTGGTGGGGGAGAGCTGTAGAAACAGCAACTTTCACGGGTCTACAAACTGCTGACTTGATCCAGTTGGTCACAAATGACGAGAGATCACGGGTTGAAATTCGAATGCCAACAAAAACTAGCCCAGAACGTGCCATCTCAGCAGAGCCTATCAGTAAGCCACACCCGCTTCATGTTGCATAAGATATTACTTCCTGTCACGTCCCCAATACTCAAAAGTAAGAAAAAAACTTTGTACTGTGTAAACATCATCAATTAATCTTGCGAAAAGGATTACAAAGTGTGTGATGGCTATTTGACGGCACTCGTCAAAATATAAGAGCCACAAAGGAGTGAGATGATTTAAGCCAGAATCTTTTAAGGGGCAAACAGAGAAAGTGGGGGACCCTACCAAGCCAGTTCTTGAGGCCGGCACATTTCCAAAACTGTACGTGCCTTGTTCTGCTTGCAATCTTCTGTCCAGGGACATCCCACGTAAGAATAATACACATCCAAGAGAAGAGTAGAGTGAGATGGTTGGTAGAAGTGCTGGAGCTACTACTCTAATGAAGAAGAGAGGGGGGAGCGAGATTGAAGCCAGAGAAATCAACTACACAATCTGTACTCCCAAGAGCTCATATCCCTACCGATTCAAGATATGGAGCAGAGAAGAAGAGGATGAGGACAAAGCAAAAGTTGTAGAAGATGGAGAAAGAAGAGAAACTGCTGAATATTCAGTAGTAGAAGAGGCAGCGCCGCCTAGCAAACGGGGAACTCGGCAAGTGCTGAAGAATGTCTGCTGCAGAGCAAGGCCATGGGAGATCATGGCCATCGTTGGACCCAGCGGGGCTGGGAAGTCGACCCTCTTGGAGATCCTGGCCGGCAAGCTGGAGCCGGATGCCCCCTCCATCGTTTTGGTCGATGGAAAGCCCATGGAGAAAGCCAAGTTCAAAAAGATCTCAGGCTACGTGACCCAGAAGGACACCCTCTTCCCTCTCCTCACCGTGTATGAGACTCTCATGTTCAGCGCCAAGCTCCGCCTCCGACTCCCTGACTCCGAGCTGAGCGCCCGAGTAGACGCACTCCTCCAGGAGCTCGGCCTCAGCCACGTTGCGGGCACCCGGGTTGGGGACGAACGGGTGAGAGGCATCTCCGGTGGAGAGAGGAGGCGGGTGTCGATCGGGGTGGACGTGATCCATGACCCCAGGGTGCTGATCTTGGACGAACCCACGTCCGGCCTCGACAGCACCTCTGCCCTCCAGATCCTGGGCATGCTCAAGGTCATGGCTGAGTTCCGGGGCCGTACCATCATCCTCAGCATCCATCAGCCGGGCTTCCGGATCGTGAAGCTCCTCAACTCGGTCCTCTTGCTGGCCGACGGTTCGGTCCTGCACCACGGCACCACCGATCAGCTGCATGCTCAAATGACATCCTTTGGCCTCCACCTTCCCCTCCATGTCAATGTTGTTGAGTTTGCCATGGACGCCATTGACCTCCTCAAGCAGCACCAGCAACAGACAGAGCGGCGCAGGAAAATCGAATCTAAGAGCAATGATGAAAATAGGTGCACTTTGCAACAGCTATTTCAGCTGTCAAAGGTGGCCGATGATCATCAGGAAGAGGTGTCTTCAGTCACTCGATGTTGTAGGGGATTTGTCAACTCGAGGTTCTGCGAGACGGTAATACTAGCCCACAGATTTTCCAAGATCGTACTAAGAACCAAGGAGTTGTTCGCGCTGAGAACACTTCAAATGCTGGTGGCAGGGGTGGTACTGGGCACCATCTTTTATAACCTCAAAGACGACCAAGTTGGGGCTGAAGAGAGAGTAGGCTTGTTTGCCTTCATTCTTACATTCCTCCTATCTTGCACTACAGAGGCCCTGCCCATCTTCCTCCAGGAAAGAGAGATTCTGATGAAAGAGACTTCATGTGGAAGCTACAGGGTCTCTTCTTATGTCATAGCCAACTCCCTCGTCTTTCTTCCATTCTTGCTGATCCTGGCGGTGTTGTTTGCTGTTCCCCTCTACTGGTTGGTCGGTCTCCATCCATGCCTTTTCCCCTTCATGTACTTCCTGCTCTTGATTTGGCTTATACTGTACACGGCAAACTCCGTGGTTGTGTGCTTCAGCGCTTTGGTCCCGAATTTTATAGTGGGGAACTCACTCATCTCGGGCGTGATGGGGTCCTTCTTTTTATTCTCCGGCTACTTCATATCGAAGAATGGGATACCCAAGTACTGGATATTCATGCATTACTTGTCCCTCTTCAAGTACCCGTTTGAGGGGTTCTTGATCAATGAGTTCTCCGGCAAGTGTTTGGTATACCAGAATGAGATGTGCATGGTGACCGGGGAGGATGTGCTCAGAGAAGAAGGGTTTGGAGAGGAGAGCAGGTGGAGGAATATCATGATCATGGTTGGCATCATCGTGGCTTACCGCTTCTGTTCCTACCTCATTCTGAGATGCAGGTGCTCACAAAGGAATTTCAAGAAAGCCCTTGCTTAGATCATTTTGGTCGGATTTACCTTACTCTAGCAAGTCAAAGAAACAGAAAAAAGATCAATGATCAGAACTCTCTCTCTCTCTCTCTCATACACAATAATAGCCAACAGTGCAGCCTATGTCAAACGCCAGTAACCATGTACAAGCTTTTCAACTTTATCTAAGTTTTTTTGGTACTCTTTTTATCCAAGTTCATTAAAAATTGGGCGATCAATTATACACATGTTCGCATATTTGTTCTCTTAAAGCTTGGACGAGGAGGATGGAATGTAGCGAGACGCTATCGACAGCCTATCGTGCTCCACTGCCTCTCTTGGTTTAACAGTTGTCTCGTTTGGCTTTGGCGAAAACAATCTACAGTAATTAACATTGGCGGGCGAAGGTTAACGTAAACCATTGAGAATCCATTTCATTCTTACAAATTCTATAGGCGTGACCTAGACACAATTATAGATTGTTCTCCTGGTTTTTCCTAAGAATATATTCGTGTCAAAAAGCAACCGATTGACTGCACTATCGAGGACGACTTGGACAAATAGAGTCTAATTCCAAGATCAGTTCTACATATACCAACCGGCCAGTTTTAGCCCTGCCAGCACCAGATTCAAGATAAGTGGGCTGATTAAACTTTCAAGCTGTTTAAACGCTCGAAGCTAGCCAATGAAGAATTTTCAATGGAGCGCTGTATGAACTCATATCTCATACTCTGGATTCTCCTTCTATGACCTCAAATGTTGGCCCAAAGGGGTCCATTGTAGATAGATCCACATTGAAGGAACTCACATATTGTCAGTGGACATATGAGGCCCTAAGTTTGGACCCCATCAAGTTAGTGAGACCCAAACCATCTAACTAGTGGTAGAACGCCCAACTTTGGGTCCCTTTTTTTACAGCACATTACAATGAGTCCTCCTATTATTCATTATACAACAATATTAACTTCAAAAATCGAAACAAAACTAGTGCTCGACTACCGGTGATGGCGCCAACAAAAAGTGATGCCTGAAGGGGCATGGTTGTAATGAGTTGCAAGTTTTGTTCTCGCCCAACAACCCAATTTAACCAGTAAGATTATATAGACCTAATAGATTTGAAGTTTAAGATAAGGAAATCGTACCAGGTTACCTACTTCGTACTAAAAAAAAGTAGATTGCTACGCATATTTCTATAATGATCTTAGATATTTTCATCTTATTGATGAACTTGTCCCCACGAGTGTTACAAAGCACAACTAAGCCCCCAGCTATCAAGGACCGATATCTATACAAACCAAATTAAAGAGAAAGAAAGAATAAGAATAACTGAGAGACAACTTTAATTAATCTAAACTTCTTAATTTATTTTTTTGAATGTCTAATCTTATGTGAATTACAAAATATACAGAAAAAATCTAAACTAATTTAATGGGATAAGGAAATTATCCTTAATCCAATTCTAACTAAATAAGAATTTTAACTATTAAATTAATATAGGAATCAGAACTAAAGTAAAAATCTAAATATAATTTATGGTCACAATATTTCACCAATATTTTCGCATCGACTTGTCCTCAAGACAACTATTTTTCTAAGCTTGAAATGTAGGATAAATATTATTGACTAACATAGCTAGATCAGCATCGAATCCAGTTGGTACATCTACAATGTACATATGGACATTTTTTTGGTGGGCATCCATTTTAGCTTGCATAAACCTCTTGACTAGAATAGCTCGAGGTGAGCAGTTAGGAGCAATTGAGTTAGAAGATGAACAAGAGAATGAAGTACGACATTGTTGTGTTAATTTTTTCTTACATACATGAGTCATATGCATCATTTATGTCAAGGAGATCCAAGAAAAAACTTAGTAGCCAAAGTAGAGAAGAAAAACATCTTCAAACTCGTTCCACTTAGCTCGAAGATGACAAGCAAGAAATTGGTCAACTCAATGCATAACACGACCCACCATATGGAAAGAAACTAATTCACAATAATGGGTCGGAGTACAATTAAAGTAGAAGAAACGCTTGGCTAGTGAAATCCTGCATTCGGGATTGTCACCTTGAATATGGGAAACGTGACGCAAATCGAGCGAGCTTGAATAGTGAGGTATAGATACTAGGGAGCACAGCCACATCCACGAGGACGGCCTCCACTATCACGGTAGTCATAGTGTCAAGAAATTTATCATCATATTTGTAGTGATCCTCCGGATAAGCATAACCAAGTGGAGAAGGGGTAGATGCATCCGGATAAGGGCCACATGCGGAACAAGGGTGACATGTTTGTTGATCTAGTTGCGCATGGTAGGGTATGGATGGGGCCACATGGGCAAACTTGCCATGCGGGTAATGGAGAGACCCGTTTAAATAGGGTTCTATTAAATCCGAAGTATTCCGCTGTGCATGAACAATTAGAAAAAGTATTCACTAGAACCGTTCTCGGGCTACGTGGTAGATATGTCCACATAATAAGTGACACGTTTAAGTTAATTTATACGTGTTTGAAAGTGAATAAATTGAGGCATGAGCTTGAACTTATATGTGAAAACCTCAAGCACAACCACGTGGTAAAACGGTTCCACTAGATACCTTCTCAAACAATTGGGCGGAAAGCAAACTGCTGGGGTAAAAGGGAAGAAGGCAGCAGAGGCCGGGCGGCGGTGGAGGGTGCATGGCCAGAGACGATGCAGGCACGAGCAAGCAATCTGCTGACAGTGCAACACGATCAGCCGGAGGGGGTTCAACACATGCCAAACTAGAGGCTACACTGGAGTCGATGAGCGTAGAGGGAGGGAGGATGATAGGGAGCCAAGCACGGAGGGAAACTCTATTGAAGACGTCACACGGTCCTGGGGTGGTGTGCTGGCCGTCAGCGAGGCACCCAAATGTGGCCGAGGAAAATGGCTGTCTTTATATCGCCTTTGAAGGAGTGGATTGGGGAACGACCGGCTGCCAAAAAAGGAGTCCCCGAGGTAGAGGCAGTCACCAGAGCTAGTTGCAGCCACCGATTGGAGCCGTTGGTGGCCGGAAGCACAAGTGCGGAAGGTCTATGCGATGGAAGAACAGTCTGGGACTATAATGATGTGACTGGGAAGCTACCATCGGCAAAGACGTAACATGAGCCAAGGAAGCAACGCCGGAAGAACGACTAGCATGGCGGCTGTGGATGCATGGCAAGCAGCACATGATCCCTCGAAATAGCAACCGCTCTTGTCTATGTTCTCATCAACATCAAGCAGACGAGTCATCTCCGATTGGTTGGTGACAAAGACAATTTTCAATTCAATAAGCTTTGAAACTAACGTTTCTATCTGTCTGTTAATCTAATTGTTGCATGTGGACATGGTGGTGAAGTTCCCAATGGGCACGTCTTGTTAGTCCGCGGGATCCTCCACCGCGAGGTGCACTATAACAAAAAGCACTTTTTGCAACTCTTTTATTAGCGACGTCCAAAAAACATGTCACTAAAAATGAGTAATTACGGCGAAGGGACTGCAGATCATATTCTATAGACCTCTCTTATTTCATCATTAGGGAAAATAAAAATGAATGAAACCAAGGATTTTTATCGCACCAGGGCCATTTTGACAAAGCTCTTTGTTTTTCCTTCAGCTTCTCTACCTCAGAATCCAGCTTTTCGGGGTCTCATTGTAGCCCCAAACTTAGTATTTTCTATGGAAGTGAATCAAATGGTACAGGCCAAAATGTGACATTTACCACAGAAAAGCAATAGTAACTTTTAAATAATTTACGCGAAGTTGTGTATTGAAAGTACACCATCCCAATCCTGCACGGGCCCTCGGTCTTTCAAAACAGCTGGGATTCTTCCCTTGCCTGGCCTTTTTCTCAGCGTTGAACAAGAATGAGAAGGTGAAAGTACACGAGCTAACAAATGCAACTGAGAAAACTTATCATATTTCTTACGAAGTCTCCTCGGGCATTCTTTTGCTACCCTTAGACTGCACGGGTTGAA
The DNA here is from genome assembly GCA_035235625.1 of Saururus chinensis. Taxonomy (NCBI): domain Eukaryota; kingdom Viridiplantae; phylum Streptophyta; class Magnoliopsida; order Piperales; family Saururaceae; genus Saururus; species Saururus chinensis. The sequence goes on along the minus strand of CP141140.1, from coordinate 12,152,019 downwards.
CGAATGCTGAAATTTCACTAAATATGGCGCACCCACATTGCATGCCGAGCTTTCTTCAAGAGAATGGTAGAAAGATGAGGGAGTTGGTATCCAACTTTTACCCTTTTTCCAAGATAGGAATGATTCTTGAAGGTTGGAAGGGACCTGCATAGACACAAAAAATTAAAATTAACCTAGACGTTGCAAACGTCATAGACAATGGTCTAATACACTCCGCTCACATTAGTATTTCACATAATTTGAAACCAACAGGAACTAAAATCTCCTAATAACATCAGGATAAATTGAAAGTTGCAATGGTATTCGATAATGGCATGTTTTAAGGGTTCCCTGAGTGGAATATTTCTTAAGCCAAAAAATTAAAGACCATATGAAAATAAAGAGAAATTAGGCCGCTAAGTGAAATGCTAAAAGTTAAGGAACTCTATCACAGATCTGGAGCATAACAACAAAAAAATCAACACTGCCAAAGAACTCACCACTGAAGAAACGCTAGCAGAAGCAAATGACAATGAACAAGCAGAAAAGGGAGACTTAGCAGGCTTGCTTGCTTCCTTGTCATTTTTTTTGGAGTCTTGTTTACCTTCCCCTTCAGAAACCGAGCCAAAACTTGTAGGTGCATCTTCGTCCTGCTCTTCTTCGTCTTGTTCTTCATCTAAATCGAAATCAATTTGACGAGAAGAATTTGAGAGGTCATCCTCACCAGTCTGCTCCATCACCGTTTTTTTCTCCTCTTCTTTCTGCTTCTCTTTAAGGTCATTTTCCAGATCTTCCATGGCTTCTTCCAGACATATTTGGGCCTCTACAAACTCCAGCTCTTGTTCTATCATCTTCAGTTTTATTTCACCGTTTTTCCTTTGCTCCTCAGTCCAGTTTTTCAGCTTTTCAAATATAGGATTCAACACATTTTCCACTGCTGTAACTAGTTTCTTCAATTTGCTCTCCTCTGGTGACTGCATTGTTTGACCATAGAACTCATCAAAACCAAGTGGCAGGAATTCAGCTTTGTCAGGGTCAACATCCTCCCCTTCTTTTAGCTCGGGCTGCCAAAATAAGCGTACTCCATATTCATCATCATCAACATAATTTATCAGCCGCCCTGTCCGTGTGTGGAGAATGAGAGGATCTTCTGTATGTATAAGCTTTGAAGGATCTTCTGGATCTGGCTCCGGATCCTTGTTAACTAGAACAAACTCAGGCGTCTCATCTGAGAAGTATGCAAGGCCACAGATAAACAACTACAACCCAAAGGACCAATTTTTGAAGCCAGAGAAGAGAGAGGGAGGGGAGAGGAGGTAATGGGAAGGAGAGAGTTTCACACCATTTTCCCACCAATATTCAAGCTCAGCTGGCATAGGAATCCTGAGTGGTGATTTGTAGAACGAATTAAGCCACATTTCTCTTTCCTGGTCCACATCTTTTGCATATCTTTTCCAGTAATCAGGAACCTGCAATAGCTCTTGCTTGATTACCAAAAGACAAACAAAAACCATGCCCAGCTAACCACAACCAAATGAAGTTTATCCTTACTTCATAAAATTTGTTGATGAACCCTGGAGCCATCCACACATCATCTTCCTCATACAAGTAGGGATGTTGAGGGTCATTGAAAGGCCCTCTGGCTTCTCTTATCACTATCAAGGAGATTAAAAAAAAAATCAGAAACCCGTGAACATTAACTTTGTTTCTAGATTAAATAATTAGCCTTGAGAAAAAAATTGATTTTGGTACAAAATAAAAAATCATGTAATATAACTACTCCTGAAATTAATTATGAGGGAGAAAATAATGCAAAAGTACATGTATTTGACAGCTAGCACTTGCTACTTGAAATTATATCTAAAGTATGAAATGACGGTAAAATGTTCTGCTGCCAAATTGCTGAACTACAGTACTGCATATGCATCAATATAGTGAAAAAGCTTTGGCATGAGAGAGAGAGTGTTTCGATGTACATTGTGCTACTGTGAAATTGCACTTAGATCTAACATAACAACACCTAGAAAAGGGTGATGCTAATAGTTCATCAAACTTCACAGTTTGGCAGAAGAAAAAAATGGCATGATTACTAGAGTTACAACGCAAAATTTAAGTAATTGCAAAAAACGAGTTTTCCAAACAGAGAAATTACTTGGAGCACATTTTTGACGGGCATATGCAACTAACAAAAGTTGTACTCAACTAAATACCGCATTAGGAGATTTCTATTCATGTAGCTGTAATATTTAAAGAGGAATGAAAACATCCTGTTTTTATTAAGGATGAGAAGTCTCCCACCCCCATTAACACAATCGGTACATATCTACCATCTGTGTATATGTGCAGTGGGCTGGCTAAAACATGGGGTGGCAGACTCCTCATCCTTTTATTAAAGTCAAGCAGTATTTTACATAATCTTATTGTCATGATAGTTCCTATCTATTTACATAAAGTAAAATTAAAATAGCAAAGAGCAAGGTATGTACTTCCATCAGGCTTGTTGACAAACATACGAGCCTTAGCAGCAGCCACTTCTGCAATACCAGCATGTAGCTGGAACCAACATTATGCAGAATCATCATATGTATTTTTACAGGCCTTAATGATGTCCAATTAAAATATATATACCGTACCGCACAGACGTTGGCATCACAACCAGTGGAATCTTCCAAAAGTTCTCCAAAGTAAAATCTACCCTGGGTATGAGAGACAATATTGAGATTAGCAGTGGACAAATAATCAATCATATAGAATCTTTGAAACATAGTCTCTCGCTACTGTCACATTATAAATGGGTCAACCAACAAAAGTCGTATAAAAATTTTTCCAAATAAAGAAACAGAAATAATTAAACAAAATCTCAGAATAAAAGCAAATCAGATTTTCAAAGCCTATCGATTCTCTGTAGTCACTTTTTCCATATGGAAAAAAGTGAACACATTACTCATTCCTGGTGTGAAGCACATCCATTCAGGCAGCAATTTCAAAGGTTCATTGCAGGTGAACCATACCAAAATGTGAAAACTGATAAATAATTCTGGCAATTTAATCAAGTCAACAAAAGATTGACTGCAGCATACATAATAAACATCCCCTATTTAATGTATTGCTGATAATTAAAATCATGAAAAATGCAAACTGCAAGAAGTCAAATCTACAATTTAACTTCAAAATAGCACATGCAGTAGCCTCCACACAGGGCCTTTACAGAACTTACTCTTCAACTAAAAAGACTTCACGCCAATTATGATATATCTGAGCAAGACCATAACTAAGATAGTATAAGTGAAAGGAAGATTAGATAACATATGCAAGTTGCTTACATATATAATTTTTTCGTTAACTTCATATACTCCACAGCCATGCATTCGGCTATGCTTCCACTGGCCAGCGTACTTGTACCGCCCTTTCTCCCTACCAAAGAAAGATAACATTTGAATGTGGTAAAGCCCGACAAGTCTTGAGTATTGCTTTATAACAAAATTGAATTACTCACGGTTTCTTCCCAAACAAACGGATCCATTCATCGCTTTCATCCCATGGGATCTCATATCTCCCACCAGCCAAGAGGACATGATCTTCGATATCCATTTCAAGCCATTCTCTATCCTCAGGGGACATGTAATCCCTCGCAATTATTTTTCCTTCTGCTCGCATTTTCTCCTCCAGTCTTTTCATAATACACAGTCAATTAAAATCTTTCAGAATGACGATACTAAAACCAAGCAATAGCTATAAATAAACTATGTCAAAATTGTGCTCCATTTCATTTCCACTTTTTTGTTCCATAAAGTGCATGTAAATCGATTGACGGAAACATACTTGGACCCTGGAATAGGCTCTCTACCCGGGATATCAACTTCAATAACTCCATGGCCTTCCATATTATTGCGAAGCCATTCTCCCTCATATCTATTTATACCAGAAGAAGTGTAAAAGCATTAAACTTTCTTAAACAAGAACAAAAACTTTTGCTCATAGTAATCCTATTCTGAAATCGAAATTACCATTTTAAAATTAATTTCTAATCCAATACCAACCCAAAGGCTATTATCAACAAGCATAGCAAGCATTGTGTGAATCTAAAACATTCAGATATGTTTTACGAGAACTATCAGTTTAAAGCTGAATAAACAAACCTGACGAGCCCTTGATCAGCAACATATACTCCTTTGCCTTGTGCAACATCATCCCATACAGTGCCTTCGTATCTAAAGAAGATGAAGTATAGGGACATTAGCATTCATGTGCACCATCATCATAACAATTTTTCTTCAATTTACTTGAATAGAATAAATAGAACAAATAATTGGTACACCTAAACCCACTTTTTTTCAGATAAAGATGAAAGACACAAACTACAGACCAAAAATCTATCAGTGTTATCCCAGGACAATGTTCATTGACATTACATATTATGCCAGCCAAACTAGAGAGAGAGAGAGATGACAACCAAAATTCAAATACGTCAGAATACAAGGATGAAACCGGCTTAAACACCACATCAATCAGAAATGCCAAACACAATCTCATCCGCCTTCATCACAACAGAACTCTTATTTTCTCTAAGAAATAGGATACATCAAAGCCACCGCTGCAAGAACTAGAAAACTATTCATCTTATCTGATTAAACATTCATGACAGATAGAACATCAAACAAAATAATAAGATGGCGAAAGAGAGTGAGAAGATCAGAAAATAAAATTAGCTGACAATGAATGCAGACCCAACTAGCAAATTTCCGGAAAACTACAAAAATAGTTAAGGACTACATTATGAGGAGGAAGACACCCACGAGCTGCCGTCAGCGAAGATATAGCTGACCCAAGTGAGGAACTCCTCAATCCGGTCCAACTCCTCAATCACCGACTTCGGGGTCGAGATGTCGAAGTGGTCATCGGGAATGGCCGGGTACGGCCTCCGAAACGGGACGTAGAAAGGGGCAATGGGCAGGTCCTTGCCGGCCTTGATCTCCTCGCGCACAATGTCGCAGTCCTCGTCGTCGGCCCAGACGGGGTCCCAGCCGATTTTGGTCATCTCGAGTGGGCCATCGGCCCACAGCTCCTGGAGGTCCTCCTCCCGCCAGTTCTCCGGGTCCTTGGGGAAGTCGAAGAGGTCCTCGTGGTAAACGACCTCCTTCTCCTCTTTGTCCAGCATCTTCACGTAGTCCCGGCTGTTGAACACATCGTTGAACTTCCGCACGGTCGTCTCCGCAGACTCGTCGTTCTCGTCGTCGCTCCATAAGTTATCCGCGTAGGTCACGTCGTCGGAGTCGTATTCCGAGTCGTACTCGGAGCCTTCGTCCGACGAAGACCTCTCTTCTTCTCCGGCGGCTGTCGATTCTTCGTCTTCAGAGGTTGGCTCCGGTTCGTTCTCGCCCGGCATCTTTTCTGCAGAGGGCGGGGATTGAGAGGGCAATGGGGATAAGGTGGGCGAGTGAGCAGCTGAACTGAGGCGGCAGCAAATGAAAATTTTTCAAGAGACCGAACCTGAAGGAAGGTTTTCAGGGATCTGGAATTTTGGGCTGGGCCTCAGAATGTTCTTCAAGCCCATTTCCAAGAAGATCCATTGCCAAAATGTTATCATGAAGGCCCACGAAACCATAGAAAACGTCTCTCTCTCTCATTAGTTGTCTAAGAGCATCTCCCGGGAGATGTTAAATGAGCTATTGGAGATGTTTCTTTAGCCTAAATTGACATCTCCATTCATCTATGTGGTAATTTGAAGTAAAAGGCGTTTTATAATAGGACCTTAAATTTGAAGTCTTTAAGTGAGTCGCCCCGGTTGGAGTCCAAAGACTGTAATATGAGACTCCAATTTGATCTACGATTAGAGCTGCTCTAAGTCTTTTTTAGCCTCTCAATCTCTATTGACCACCCGTTTAATGCTCGTTTGCTAGACCTTATGATATCTACGGATTCACGACTCTGGATGCTTTCTAAAAATGTAAGACGATGGTAAAAGGCTCTGTGACCATGAAAGAGATACACACCGAAAATATATATTAAAAATTATTAAAATTATCATAATAAATTTTTAAAGGTATAATAATAATAATAATAAAGTAAATATATAACACCAACATTAGTAATACATATTGGTTAAGAGGAAGGTTAAATATGTTATTCTTAGATGAGAAACATCTTATAAGATTCTTAGATGAGATAAGCCTATATTAAAAATAAACTAAAATGTGGTTAAACTTTTTGTGTAGTGTATTAGGCTCATCATAAATATGTATTAAAATGATAAATTATATAAATTATAGGTTTTACAAATTATTATGCCTTCCGTCTTATATGAAGTGTTCTAAAATTAGTCCATTTTAGAATTAAATAAGACAATATGATTCAAAAGAATATTATAAAAAAATTCTTAAATTAAATATGTAAGTAAATACATGTGGGGCACTATATTTTAAAAAATTTATGTAAATTATATGAACCCACCCAGATCGTATATAATTATAAAAAATACTTTTAATATAAAAAAAATCATCAACTTCAAACCTCCGAGAGGTTAGATTTAAATTGTATTTTCTTTAATAATTTATTAATAAAATTTTAAAAATAAAAAATGAAAATTTTAGGTTAATATCTAACAGCCAATACATATCCACCTTCTGCATGGCGGTGCATCGCTCACCACGCTCGTGTGACGCACGAAGGATAACACAACTCTTCCAATCAAGATGGACATATGCCAAACAAATACTGTTGAGGATGGTCAAATCAAACCAAAGCAGTTTGCAAAAGTGCCCCTCTAGCTGCACAACAATTTCTCCATTAATCACTTTTTGCTAAAGAACGAAGTTAAATGAATGTGTCATGTCGATCTTTTCTTTGGGGAGGATAATAACAATTGTGGTATCATTTCTATCACTTCACATTAAAGATAGTGATATATATCCAATAATTTTACCAAATAATTCTTTTTTATTAGGTTTTAGTTGGGAATAATATATAAGCATCATACAAAGTTTACTTGGGCTTAGTCCAACGAAATCCGAGTTAAAAAGGTTTGTTAGATAAATTTGTTAAATAAATATTATTTTCTAAGTAAGTAAGGTTTGTTCGATAACTTTATACTAAAATATGTTCAACAAAATCCTACGCTGGTGGAGTGTACTTTTCTATATCGAATTAAATTAGATGTTAAATTTTGGCATAGGAAGTTAATCATTATGACAATGTGAAATCATTCGAGTTTGGCTCAGTATCACATGTCCATATGTTACATGGTACATAAACTTGTGTTCAAGTGGGTCCTGCAGAACTTAGTTCTGGCTAATTATCAGACTGCCATCCCAGCGTGATTATTTTCTTGTTCAGTTCTCTACCTGCCTAACTTGATTGGACCTGCCATTCTAATATGAAGAAGATAAGCTCAACATAGCAACAACTACTGACCTTTCACATTTGTGGTGGGACCTAATCAATGATGGATCACATGGCCCACATCGTTTGTCTCAACACGTGAGGATTAATGCTCTTACTAATAGAAGATAAAATTTGTTAAGTCCCTTTATAACCCTAGAGCTATTAGCTAAGTCAGTCACTTGATGAGAGCATCTCCAATTGGCGTATGCTGTGGATCAAATTGGGATTCTGATGATGATATAGCGCACCTCACTTGGACTTCAAATTTGAAAGTCCCACTTTGGAGAAGCCTTTTGTTTTTTTGTTTTTGTCTTTTTATCATTTTTTAAGGATTTTGGCTTCCCTTATTTTGTATTTGACATTCATGGTTGGAGTTTACCTTTTGTCAAATTGCCACATAGGTAAATAATAATGTCATTTTTGCCACTTAAACATCTCAAACAGATCAATTTGACATCTAACGATGGAGATGTTCTGATGCATTATTCTGTTGGACTTGATTGACACAAGTGGCAACACAAAAGTGAAGGTCCCAACTTTTATCAGAATCTTATGAGTCGTCAAACCCGTTTAACTCAATTCTGTTAAGTGCAGTTATGTTAGCCTTTTCATGCTTCATAGGTGGATTGGAAGTTCATTCACTTAGTTAGTGCAAGCATTTGGATTTCTTTTATCCTAAATTGGCAAAGGGAAAATCATATTTACACATAATAAACATATATCAAAATCTCACACGTAAGTTTTAATTAGACTGGAAAAGTTAGCCCGTCGTATGAACTTTGCGTAAAGCCCACTTGTTAAATCCAGCCAAAACTCATGTGTCTTCTAGGTATGTTTTTGTTATATAAATATCACTATCATTGGTAAAGTGGGTAATTAGATTATTAATAAGTCCTTTCAGTGGCATATGAAGAACAAATTCAGAGACTTTGGGGAGAATCAACTGATCTTGTGATGCTAAATCAGTCATCTTTTACCATCCATGTCAATTGAACAGTGATTATTTTCATGTGCTTTAGGATAACGTTCATTCAAGAGGTTGAAAAGAATATGGTTAAGAGCTTGTTTGGGCAAAATAACTTTTCTTATGAGTTAAATCAAAGTGTAAAATATCACATTACAAACAAAAAAAATTGATAAAGAAGTAAAGCCAAACAGGCCTAAGATCAAGAGCAAATATCAATCAGTTTAATCATTTCATCTTATTATCGTCATGACTTTATACCAGAAGCAAAGGCAGATGTCAAAGATCATGCCATATTGCAACTAAATCTAGGCACTAAAAAAGATTTAGGGAAATATAGGGAAAGGACTGGGGAGAGTTCTCATGTAAGCTAGGGCTAAGAATCGAGTCGGGTTGGCCTTGACCCGTACTTAAATCGGGTTAGGTTATGACCTGACCCTATATATTAATCGGGTTAGGTTGGGTATGCGGGTAACCTTATTTTTTTAAATAACTTTTTAACTTAATCTTTTATTTGTTATATTTGCATGGGCCTAACATAAAAAATTTAGATACATTGTAACATTATAAATAAATATTAAATATTCTTTATATTATTTGAGAAAATTAAAGTTGGAAAGATAACATTACAACATTATTAGATATCTGTCCAAAATTATAAAAATCTCATAAAAAAATCTTAATTAACTATTAAATAAAATAAAAATATAAACAAAAAAATTATAAGAAAAATTCTTTCTAATCTCTTTACCTTAAATCATTACATTGATTATGAAATAATTGGGTCAGGTTGGGTTATACGGGTAAAACCTGACCTAACCCCACTTTTAAAATGGGTAAAATTTTAAAACTCTAATTCTAACTAACTATATTCGGGCCGGGTCTGAGTGCAGAGTTAGGCGAGTTGGGTTTGGGTAAATAGGTTGTGTTAAATTTTCCTAGCTTAATGTATACAGTGAATATGTTGTTTTTTTTAATTGGGTTTGGATAAAAGCCAAAAACGTAGAGAAGTTCCAAGTTTTCTCTAAATACTCGGCCTATTATGATTATTTGACTTGTTATAGTTCCATCTTGGTAAAACTAACATGGGCAATGACTATGAGCAAACCTTCTAAAGGATTTAGGCCTCGGGAATAAGGACTTTTCCTAGTTATATATTACTTACTGTTAAATCACTTGTAGTAATGGATTAACAGCTCTCACGTCTGTGAGGTCATGCTTGAGATCAGATTTCACAGGTCCGGACCTCCCAACATCATTTGCTTCAATTAACAGTCAATAAAATATCACATGAGATCATATCCCCCGTTCCCCCGAACCCCAACAAATTCCGTTTTTGTCTTGTGAAACCCCCTTCCGTTATGTGACTAGCCGCCACCATGACCCAACTCGATCTTTCCATTACTCATCATGAAGAGCACCTTCTCTCTCTTCTTATCTATCTCTGCATCTCCTGTGGAATTTTTATCATGTATACTATATATACTGGACCAAGGTCACACCATAGTCCATCCGCACCCAAGAAAACTTAATCGGCTACGCACCTTGTTTTTCCCATTATCGTTTCTATCTCTGTTCTTCTTCCTCTTTAAGTTCCAGGCCTAGAGATGGGATCAAATGGTGATCTCCGTCTTCCCCCAGGCTTCCGATTCTATCCTACCGATGAGGAGCTTGTCGTTCATTTCCTCCACCGGAGAGCCTCCCTCTTGCCTGCCAACCCGGACGTAATCCCCGATCTCGACATAAGCCAATTCGATCCATGGGAGCTTCAAGGTTTGATTGCCTTGTTTAGATATGATCAAAAACATTTTTGTTGTGGCTCTGCCTGATTGGCAACTTCCTACTGTTGTGTGCACTGTGCAGGTAAGGCTTTAACGGGCAAAAACAACCAGTGGTACTTCTTCAGCCAGCCCAGCCAGAGCCACTCCTCTCCCAGTGGTTATTGGGTTCCATTTGGCGCTGATGAACTCATCACATGCAGCAACAGGCCGGTGGGTGCTAAGAAGTCCCTGGCTTTCTACATAGGTGAATCTCCAGCAGGGGCCAAAACCAATTGGCTGATGCACGAGTACCACCTCCTGGATTGCAGAACAAGAAGCGCTCGGTCTTCCAAGAGGAAATCAACTCGGAAGACAGTACGTGTTCATTACTGCTACTCCGCAATATCACTACATAGAAAAAGCTCATTATTTGTCATGCTGATTAACATATGTATTTGATGGTTGTTTAGGCAGTGATCACTGAGTGGGTTATCTGCCGAGTGTATGATCGGAATTCATGCGGCGAGGGGAGCGTCCACGAGGAGGGAACGGAGCTCTCTTGCTTGGATGAGGCGTTCTTGTCCTTGGACGATCTTGATGAGATAAGCATGCCCAATTGAATGAAGAAATAGAGACGAGAAACAGGGGCAGCCTCCTCAAATGCATATGCAATTAGACATCTTATCAATCACTAGCAGCTTCAAAATTTTCTGATGCAACAAACACCATGTGAAGTTCCATTGAGAACATGTACAAACATATGCAAATTTCTATTTAACGAACTGGGTTGGACTGATATGATATTTGGGGTTCACGTGTATGAGGCGTATTACTGATTGGAAATGAAGTGGCATAATAATATAGAGGGTTGTGGCGGTGTGGGACCTACGTAGCACTGTGAGGATGGTGTTTTTTTTTTCTTTTTTTGTGGGTAGGTGTTTTGATTCAGCTTTTGCTCATCTTGGTGGCCATCTTCGCGTCATTAGTTACGGTTCGCAGTAGCAAAAATAAGTCTCCTAGAATGGGTGGCTGCTTATGTAAGCATGCCATCAGGCATGTCGTCAAGAGAGGGGCCAGAGGGCTAGGCACGAGTGTGGGACAAAACAACAGCTGCACATGTGTCGCAAAACAAACATGTGCCCAGGTCCCACATCATTCTAATCTAAGTAGATGATATGTCCATACTCCTATTAAGATTAGATTGAAATTATATTTTAAATTTCTTAGATTAGATTTCCTTTCTAGAGTAAGTAGGATTTGTTATTTTAATTTAATTATAATTTATAATTAGAATAAGATTATTTTTTCTTATGTTAGTAGGATTAATTCCTAATTATTTTATAAATGATAGTACACAGCTTTGTGCTAGGAAATCAATGAAAATTTCTACCATTTATCTAGTTAATTAGTTGCTCTCCATATCCTTCTTCTCTCTTTTTTTCTCTTTTCCCTTATATTTTTTCTGTGTAGACTGTGGTCTACATCACTGGCATTTGAGCATTCCCTCTTGTGCCCTTTGCCCTCCCACCCTCCCTCTTGACGCTATGACCGGCCCATGACGGAAGAGCCCCGAGACAACGGTTGCGCCCTCCTTTGCCGCATTGGACCCATCTGCACTCCGAGACGTACCCATCTCAGAGTCCTCTTCCGTCTGACTTCACACTCGTATTACTCAACTCGAGAAAGGTATTAATGATGCGGGTCAGAAACTTATCGAGGTTCACCGATCATTATCGTTTGCTTGGCCAACAATCCGAGTCTTTTGATTGTCGCTTTGAGTTCCTCGACCTCCGCTTTGACCAACTCTTATTGGACGTCCAGCAAGCGCATTTCTGGCCTCCCGCTTCGAACTCTCCACCTCTACCACCGACGACCAGCTTCTCCCTAGAGCTGCGACACCCTACCAACAATTCCTCTTCCGACAACCCAAGGTTGTAGCTTGCATCCACCCACCCAGCAGGGATCCTTCCGCTCCCAGTCGCTTCGGCATGTTCCGGATCACTGTTGACACGTGAATTCGAGTTGGCACCGTTTGTTGTCTCTACACCTCTTCTGCCAGATGCCTCTGCTCACTCGCTCTCTCTGGCCTCTGAATTCGGTGGTGTGCCACCGTCGCCTTTTTCTCCGGCCATACCACTTCCAAAGGAACACATAACCCAAGTCACTTCTGCCACCCTAATCGTCAATGTCTAGTTCCCTTCACATAGCTCTCCGGGATCTCACCGGCTCACGGTCGTCAAGGCCCTCACTTTCCCATACGACCATATGCTATATGAGCACCTCGACCCATCGACCGCCACTACACTCTACTGGCCTCTGTTCCGGCCGATCTTCTTCCCCCGATCATGCAATTTGTTGATCCTACATTGCATGTTGTGAGTGGCCCTGATCCGGCACCGCCTCTACTCGAATATGCTATCGGGGAGATGCGTCATGGTACCTCTGCCTCATTGTCGACCTCTCCTGGACAAGATCGCCCTTCGGCCTTCCGACTAGACGTTGTCCAATCGCCACATCACCTTGATCATTTGGCCTCTTGGTCACATCTTCTTCTGCATCACCCTCAGCCGCCTACCATGAATCCCCCTGCTCCGACCTACCTGCCACCTCACCGGCTATCGTCCTTTGCTTCCTCTGCCGCCAAAAGTCCTCTTCCACTGGGGCAAGATGAAGTCGGGTTTGGGCAAGCTGGTCCGCCTTTAATTCCACCTCCAACGGAATTTACTTCGAACTTCAGTCTAGTCCCATTCCCTACTTGAACCCATCCTTCTTGGTTGCAGGCTAGTCATTATGTGGGTCCTGTTCTTGACCCCTTCCACCCGTATCCAGCTCCACCAATGGCCCCACCGCTTCTCCGGCCCCACCGCTTCTCCAGCATGAGGATCCACTACCACTCTCTTCCAGGCCATTCAATTGCTCATGCCCATGGGCCCTATTAGGTTGTGCGCATTTCCTTTCCCCCTGGCTATGACTATATGGATGATTCGTACGAAGCCTTCCATGCTAACCGTGATTATGATTACCGTAGCGATCGTCATCACGACCGTGGGAATGGATGTCCCCAACCATGTGTGTGTCCACTTGGTTATGCTGTCAATGCCCATAACTATGAGGTCGCTGTTCAACCTCGTCGAGTTTGACTCACTTTTCTGATCTTCAAAGGTGATGAACCGGAGGAATGGGTATCCCGCGCTCGACAAAATTTTCACTTTCACCGGACTCCGGCTCCCAAGCGTATTGATCTTGCTTCCTTTCACATGGAAGGTCGTGTGTTGCAATGGTTCGAGCACTTTCTTTCTCATATGCCATATGCTATGTGGGATGATGTGGAAATAGCTCTCCTTGTTCGCTTTGGACCAACTGATTACAAATATCATAATCTCCGTCTTTCACGTGTTCGCCAAACTACCACCTTCGAAGCTTATCAGGATGAATTTGAAAAGTTGTTTAATTGGGTTTCTAATTGGTAAGAAGCTACTTTTATCAGCACTTTCTTTGGTGGTTTACGATCTAACTTGCAAGCTTCCGTGCGCATTTTCAAGCCTTGTACCTTGACAAAGACAATTTGTATCGCCCGTATGTGTCAAGAGCAACTTCAGCATCAACAACGTGTTCCACGGGCTCCACCGTCTTCTTCTGCTAATGGACCCCTCACCACTACGGAGCATACACCTCCTACTTCGCCCACTATGATTCCTCTTAAGAGGTTATCCTAGGCTTAAATGGAGGCTCGCCACTCAAAGGGCTTATGTTATAATTGTGACGAAAAGTGTGCCCTTGGCCACTACTGCAAGACCCTTCATGCTTATGTGGTTAACAATGCGCCTGACCCAGTGGATTCTCCAGACCCTGTGGATGAGTTTGACCCTGCCCTAGCCGCTTTGGTCAATGATGTCGACCCCTATCTGTTCTTTCATGCCTAGGTGATAATGCTCCCAATATTATGCGCATTAATGGTCAAGTGGAGAAACAACATGTCATGGTTTTGATTGAAGCAAGCAGCACCCATACTTTCATTAATGAAGTTGTTGCTAAAGAATTAGGCTTGCAGATATCTGAAATGTCCTACTTTTGATGTCATGATTGGCGATGGTGTAAATCTTCATAGTGTGGGGGTTTGTCGTAAGGCGTGCTTGCTTGCTCAAGGTCTTACTATCACATTTGTTTTATATATTTTACCTATAAAGGAGTTGATATCGTTCTTGACATGGATTAGTTATGCACTTTGATAAAGGTTGGATGAGACTTTGAACGTATGCATATGAGCTTCAAGATTGATAGAGTCAAGCGTCTCCTTACCACTCAACCTCCAGATAAGTTGCACTTTATTCAACGACCGCAACCGAAGTATACTTGGGTTCTACAACCATTTGCAGTTAACGAGAGTATTGACACTTCCCAGCCATGAGGACAAGGCCTAGCGGAAGTAATAATAGAATGATATGTCCATCTCCTATTAGGATTAGATTGAAATTATATTTCAGATTTCCTAGATTAGATTTTCTTTCCTAGAGTAAGTAGGATTTGCTATTTTAATTTAATTACAATTCACAAATAGATTAGGATTATCTTTCCAGTAGGATTAATTCCTAATTGTTCTATAAATTATAGTGCATAGCCTTATGCTAGGAAATCAATGAAAAATTCAGCCATTAATCTAGTTAATTAGTTGTTCTCCCTATCCTTCTTCCTCTTTTCACATTTTCCCGTATATTTTTCTGAGTAAATTGTGGTCTATATCAGTAGACTCCAAGATGGGAAAAAAACTTCTAACATTGCTTAAGGAGGAACATTTGCACATGCAATGTCATCAAGGGTTGTGGTTAATTCTCACCCCTCATTATTCGTGGGATCATTAACATCTATGATGCACGAATTAAACTATAATTTAATTAAATTATTAATTAGCCTCTGATGTCAGCATGACGAAGAGCCAAATTTGCTTGTGAACCCACATTCTTGCAAAGTCGGGCGAGATCAAAAGAGCAATCCTGACCATCCGATCAGCAATCGTAGGGCCAAGTTTCATTTCATTTTATCTCATTTTTTTCTCTTCTTTATGTTTTTCTTCCCGTATTGCGTGAGGCTAACATGGCATTGACGTCATGAGGTTCTATTGGGTCGACCCAAGCTTCTCATGCAGTATTGTAACAGTGCAATTTGTACGGTATCCAATTATCAGCCCTGGAGTTCAGTGATTATGGTCGAAAATTGTCATAAAATATTATCTAAAATCATGTCCCATGAGCCATGCTCTTGTTAATTTATTCATTGCTTCATATGGTCGTAACTAGTGGCCAATCTAATCATCTTTACCAAACAAAAGCTAGCCCCAAATTCAGGGCCCATGCCAAGTATATGCATGGGGAAGTGCCTCTCTGCCGTTTCATAGTGATGAGCCGTGACCAAAGCAAAAGCAAAATAGTGCGTTTAGGCATATATTCGTTGAGTTCAGCATTGCAAGCCGTAATGATTGCCGTATGGCACTATAACAACTTGTTCACAAAGCTTAGATCACATGGACACTATTGAAGACGGCTAGAGTAAGACACCCACCCACCCACATAACTTATCTATTGAGCCCTAGAATGAATTGCTACATAATGATTAATTCTTGTTAACATCAATGAAGTCACATCCTCGGAAAGCAACTTCAAGTGGAGTCAGCGACCAGTTAACAACAGAACTGCATGTTCGAATAAGGATGCTGCTCTATTCGATTAACTATTATGCAGAGAAAGAGATGAAACTGAGAAATAATACTAAATGACAAATTTTCTAGCTGTTGATTACAAAACAAGCTATCAATTTTAGCATAGGAAATGGTTAACTGCTAATTTTACTTCTAACGGTCTAAATGTGACGAACTGGTATGTGACAATATTGTTACACTTTATGCTCTTGCTTGGATTTGAAGTTCAAAAATTTTGTGCCTGTTATTTCATAATGATTATTAAATTCTGATTTCTAAAAATGCCTGTTTTTCATGTTAAGGATTCACATGGCCCATTGCAGAAGCTCTAGCCTTCATCGGCTTTTAAGCTTCTTTGGGACTTTGCCCCATATTTCGCATAATTGCATATTCGCAGCATCTTCCCTTAAAATCTACAAGCGATAATAGCACAAATTGTTAATCTATGAATTATTGATATTGTTAAAGATGGGAGATTAAAATGCCTAAGAGGAAGAAGCGATCAATCGCTAGTGTAGTGGTATCGATGGTTCGATGTACTTGAAACAACGAACATATGAAATGATCACTTGATCAATCAAGGTATTGAAAAGTTGGCTACATGAGAAAAATTGACAAGGGATTGATTGCCTAATGGTCAGCCTAAGATTTCACTTCAATTTAGACTCTTTCTTATTGGTTATTTTATAAAAAAATTTAAAAAAATTTATATTATTTTACACTCCCTCTATCCCATATTAATAGATTTATTTAAAAAATAATAATTTTTATTGAATAATAAAACCCACAACTAAGAGAATAAAAATTAAGCTTCGAAAGTGCTTTTTTAAGCGTTCAACCATTTAAATTGATCCAATTGAAACTATTAATATAAAACACATAATTTTTTTAAATGAAGCTAGTAATATACTCCCTCCGTCCTATATTAATAGCTCTACTTGGCAAAAAAAATTATTCTATATTAATAGCTCAATTTTATCATAAAAGTTCTAAATTATCCCTAATATACTAAAAATATTTTTTATGAACTTTTATTTATGGATCGGGTAAGATAACTGAACTTAAAGTGAGATGAGGGCATAGATTTTTGCTATGCTATATATCATATATGTATTATCCTTTCAAAAAAATTTTAATTAATTTAGAATTAAAGTGTCTGAAATTATTATAATAATTTTTCTAATAAATATAACCTTGCAGCCACGTATAAAATTTATAGACTTAATTAATTTTAAATTTATTAATTAAAAAGGGGACAAAGATTTTTTGTTACAGAAATAAAAGGTACACTATGAATCTATGAATTTATTTTGGTTTAGAAATCTATGAATGGCAACAACAACAACACGTGCATTATGCATGTACTTCTACTAGTTTTCTTAAATATAAATATAGTAAGGACCACTGGTGCGCTCGTAAAAACTCGATGTGTACAGCACCCACGTGAAGTTGACACAACGTCTTGGTGGGGTTGCCTGGCATCTTCCGATAATGGTGAGACCCCATAATATCCCATCCTGCCATAAATTCACCGGAAGGCAGCTTGCTCACGCAAGTCCAGTAACATCCAATACTCCCAGTCTTCAGGCCCACTATAAATACGTATGAGGCACAATACACACCTTTATACCAAAATAAAAAATAAAAAAATGCACACTTTTGGATCCATATCAAACCGTCCACTGTGTCATCCAACGGACACGCTTGTGCGAGCCATATAAAAAAGGTTCTGCGAACCTATAAAAAGAAATATCCTGCGGGACCCACGTGACTGAGCCGTTGATACTTGTCGCCTCAACCGCCGTTATCACTTCAAACATGGCGGTCGATGCGCAACCAAGTTCAGCTCCAACATGATTTCTCATCCGATGTTACCTGCTTTTATCGTTTCATGTGCACTATAATCGCAATCGCAGGTCCTGTTTTTGGCTAGCCAAATCCAATGCTGCTGTCCTGCGGATGATGGTGCTAGCTCAATCAGAGGTGTCAACTCCGTACTTATCCTTCAATTATTTTTCTGCATAAATTCCAGCAAAAGTTTTACACGGAATTGGGAGAACTCCTCGTCTGTCTTTGAAATAGTTCCTTCTGTTCCTGCTCCGACCATTTGTTTCCAAGACTGCATCTGGGTTTTCCCCGTATTGCTGGTTGTACTAGAGCGTTCATGGCAGTGATGTGGAGAAGATCAAAGCTGGCCCAGCATCTGCTGAAGCGCCTGTGTGCGTCGCAAATCTCAAGGCTTTCATCCTTCGGCTACCGGCATCTTCCGCCTATGCCGACAAATTACTCTGGCACGTCCCCGGTTTTGAGTCGCTCCGTGGCCCCTTCTTCTTTCGTAAGATGTTTCAGTTCGACCAAAGCGCAAGCACATGATTCATTGCCGTGTGATCATGACGACAATCAGGTGATTCTGCTTTCTCAAGTGCTGGTGACTGTGCCTACTTTTTTTTTTCAATGATTAACCGGGCAAACTGAAATTGGGTCTGTTTGTTTCAGACATATACAATGTGCGTTGAATAGAATTTCCTTCTTAATTGACGGATTGCCCCTGTTTTCCTTTTTGCTTCTGCATGTGTGTTTCCAACTTGGAAGCGATCGACATTCTGTACGAAATCTAAGTACCGGGATAAGTTTCTAATTTTTAGCAATGTGTTCAAATTATCAAGATGGATTTTCTTATCCTCGTCTTATCTTGGTAATATGATATGTCCTCTGACTGCCCTGTCCCTCCAGTCCAGTTGTTGATTCGAGCAATATTGATAAGATATCCTTTGCATCTAAGAGTGAAGTACAAAAAATTGATTTGTCTACCTGCATAGTCGGAATGGTGCCCCTTGATGCCCTAGAAAATATACTGTATTACTCTTCTGTGTTACAAAGTGTTGTACTACAATCCGTGTACCTTCATGTTCGTTTATGATGGCAGGTGTTAGCTTTTCCTGGAGGGAGTGTTTTAATCACCGCCGAGATGAAATTTATATCCGAGTCCCCCGAGAAGAGGGTTTCCTGCTATCGCATTCTTGATGACAATGGGCAACCAATTGCCAAAAATTGCTCCCAGATAGTAAGCTTCTCTTTGTTATATGCCTTTTAAACGTCAAGCTTTTCTAGCCTGCTCTCCACTTTGCATAGGGTATGTTTGGATCAGTATTAGTTCCGGAGAAATTAACTGTAGATCACTAACTTTACATTTGCGTATTACATCCATTCTTCCTTTCTGAAAATTAATCAGTTACAGAACTCCACCAGTTATTTGAAACTTACTTTGTGATGATGATAGGTAAGCAAAGAAATTGCTCTAAAAATGTACCGACACATGACTACGCTTCAGATTATGGACACCATTTTCTATGAAGTACAGAGGCAAGGACGAATATCCTTTTACCTCACCTCAAATGGGGAGGAAGCCATCAATATTGCGTCTGCTGCAGCATTGACCAGTGAGGATGTCATTTTTCCTCAGGTTATTAATTTATCAAGGAAAGTAGGAAGGACTTCTTTCCAACAAATAGCGATGGAAATAGATAAATCTAAATACCCTGTCTCCTCAAATGCAGTATCGAGAACCTGGAGTTCTTCTGTGGCGTGGCTTCACTCTCCAAGAATTTGCAAATCAGTGCTTTAGTAATGAGGCAGATTATGGAAAGGGAAGGCAAATGCCTATCCATTATGGATCCAATAAGCTGAATTACTTTACTGTGTCATCACCCATTGCGTAAGTTGCTATGACTTCTTATAGAAGTCCATTTTCCATTGTAAATTTACTTCCATCAGTGATTTGTATCAATAAGAGGAAGTTTGAACTAGAAAAAGTTGTTGCTGTATAGAAAGATTCTTCTTCTTACAAGATCTAATTTGAATTTTCAGGACACAACTACCCCAGGCAGTTGGGGCTGCTTATTCATTGAAAATGGACAAAAAAAATGCGTGTGCAGTTACTTACTTTGGCGATGGTGGCACAAGTGAGGTATCTACAATCGAGTGTACTTTATTCCTAAAAATCAAAATGACGTGCTTCTTCTCTGGCCTGATGTCCTGATGGTTGTGGTAGGGAGATTTCCATGCAGCCTTGAATTTTGCAGCTGTTATGGAGGCTCCAGTGATCTTTATATGTCGCAACAATGGGTGGGCAATTAGCACCCCTACATCAGAACAGTTTCGAAGTATTCAACCATATACAATTGCTGATATTTTGTTTACGAGTCTTTTCTTTTAACAAAAATCAAGTGCATCCACGAATTGCTGCTTAACCATGCCGGAACCAACAGGTGATGGTGCAGTAGCCAAAGGTCCGGCCTATGGGATCCGAAGTATTCGTGTTGATGGGAATGATGCTTTGGCAATCTACAGTGCAGTCAAGGCTGCTCGCGAAATGGCGATAGCTGAACATAAACCAATCTTGGTGGAGGTACAATTATTTCTAACAGTTGTAGTTCTTTGATCTTCTTTAATGGTCCTTGCTGAGTTTCTTGCCTTATCCACTTCCTTTTGTATGCGGCTTTTTACCCATTTAGGCACTTACGTATCGAGCTGGGCATCACTCAACGTCAGATGATTCCACCAAGTATCGACCTGTGGATGAAATTGAGCACTGGAGGACAACGAGGGACCCAGTGACTAGATTTCGGAAATGGATAGAGGGCAACGGATGGTGGAGTGATGACCCTGAAAAGGACTTTCGAAGTGACGTGAGAAAAAAGGTTTCATTTACTGAGCTTCAAGCACTACTCTCTCTTTCTCTGCGCACCATACATGCTGATTAGTGATTACTTTTTTTTACACTGGTTACCTGTTGGTGCAGATATTACATTCAATTCAGGTAGCAGAGAAAGCTAAAAAGCCTCCACTGAGGGATCTATTCACGGATGTTTACGCCGAGATTCCACAAAATCTTCGTGAACAGGAAAGATCACTTCGAGAGACAATTGCAAAACATCCTCAAGAATACCCTTCCGATATCCCTCTTTAGATTTTCTTGTTTATGGCAAAAATGGACTATTATTCTGTAACTTCAATTACCCTTAATTTCTCAAATACACCTCGATGCAGCTGAAATTTCCAATCTTCTCTTTAACAGTAGAGATGTCAAAACAAAGGTTTATCCGGTCCGACATTCACATTATTAGGTGTACAGTTTATACCGCTGAAAATGTGCATTTGACATATCTACTATTAAAGATAGCTACATTTAGAAAAATCGCTTATGCTGTCTAATATTAATAATTACATAGTGATTTTTATTGAAGGTTGAAACTTATATATAAGAGAGGGAAAGTAAGCTTATGATACTCTTTTTTAAGTACTTAATTACTTAAATCGAATTAAATATAGTTATTAATATAGAATAAAATTTTTTTGTTAAATGAAACTATTAATTTAGGAGGGAGGGAGTACAAATTGCCCTAGTCTGTAGTAACTGATTTTTGGCGAAAAATGAAACTCATAAATTTTAAAATCAGCAACATCATAAGTATTTTGAAAGATGAATTTGTGTGGCACTCCCTTGATTGCTGCATCAAGGGATGTTTGTTGCCATTTGACATTCGATAGCTAAAGACAAATAAAACTCTTATGAAGAAAGTATAAATTATGAAAATGATTGGAAAAAAGAAAAGAGTTTACTAACGAGCTTATTAGCTGAGGAAGATGAGCCCTATTTAAAGTAAAAATTTACCAATTCCTATGTCCCACCATAGGGCTTACAAATGACAGCATTTCCAACCACGGCTCGGTTACAAATTATGCATCCAAAGTATCAAGATGCAATTTTCCGATGGAAGTCCAAACCACTTAATACAAGCACATGTTTCCACGAGATTGCTGATCACAAAGATGAACCTGACTCTGATTCTTTTATTGCTGCTTTCACGGCATTCAGCAACGAAGGCATTAGTTTCTGATTGGTCACGATAATTCCTGTTTCCAGATCCAAAAATTTACCCTTGGAGAAATCCAAAGGTTTCCCTGATGCATCTGTCACAATGCCCCCAGCTTCTGAAATCCCAGAGTCATGAAAAGAAAAACTAGAGCATTCAGATACACATCAACATCATTATTAGCAAAGTGAGCTCAAGTGAATAATGACAGATTCTACAAACTTGACATGTTCATGTCTACTGATCCAAAGGAGAGTAGGAATATTCTGTATGTCAGGCTCAGAATATGCTCCTGAGAGCAATTAGTATCAAATCCTAATATTAGGTTGAAGCCACTTTCAAAATAAATTGACATATTGCAATTGAACATAAGAATTTGAGACTTTTCAGACAAAGCATGGAAGCACTCATAGTGAGTATGACCCTCATGTTTATTTTAGTGTACTTCCTGATGGTTCTTTTATATATGAAAATGGGTAGTAAGACTCTACTTTTCAATCACTTACCCAATTTCTAACATTTTCCTAATATTGGTTATCATCCCCCACCTCACCTCATCGTTTCTGTCAGCTTAACTTCTTTTTTTTTACTTTGTTTTTATAAATTCAACCCCCTCCCTCCTTCTAGAGCATTGGAAGTTGCTTCATTCTTTTATGTACTTTTCCATTAACACATAAACATGCTCAACAACTAGGTTGGTCTAGGATATGCTACCTGTGACAACAATGCAACCAGCTGCGTGGTCCCAAATCTTCTCACGGTAACCTTTATGAGGGAAGCGCAAGTATATTGCTCCATCTCCTCTTGAAAGGGCACCATATTTAGCTTGGCTGTCTATCCGAACAGGTGGTGCTTGAACGCCAAGTTTCTAGACCAAATGAAACAAAAGATGAGATCCCACATTAAATACTCACAGTTACAAAGGGTTACATTATTAAGAGTTCTTACATGATCCATGACATGCATTTAGGAATCAATACTAGCGGTCATCATGGCAATAAACACTCCCATGCTTTTTACTTTTTCCTTTCAATCATTTACAAAGTGGTCTTAGCAAACACCTAGGTGAATGTGCAAAAGGAAAGGCCTTCCTAGGAAAATAGAAAAAAGAATATAAACCATTTGTCTGCCAAACCTTTGCAATAGAGCTGGACAAATCATGTAAAGAATGAGCAGCTTCAAATGATTCAAAAAATGATGCTTCAGCGGGATTGTCAATGGTACTGACAGTCACCTGAAGGGAAGTTCATTTAATCATTAACAACTTTCATAAGCATCCCAAAATAATCATAAATATAGAAGATTATTAACCTTGGTAACCGAAGATGAATCATCGAATAACTGCATATGAGTTCCAGCACCAATGGCAGCATAGAAAAGACAACCTACTTGATTCGCAGAGGAATTTTGATTATTATGAGCAACAGAGTGCCAAGGAAGATTTGGACAGGCCAATACACCCAATACAACCTTTCCTTCATCCAAGAGTGCTAAAGCTATAGCATATTGATCACCTCTCAGAAACCTATAATTTGAAAAGTCAGCACAGACTGAAGATCAAATGTCAGTTTAGATGGATACGTCATAGAGGGACTGGAGACATGTCTAACTTAGCTTTTTCCCTAGAGCTTGGCAACAATGTTTTCAGGAATAGCTGCTAGTTTGAATGCTACGATAGCAAGATGCCAATAATCTCAACAAATCAAAAAGAAATTTTGATTAAAAATGACTACAGCCTGGGTGGTCATGTAAAAGGTCCACTTCTCGACCATTAATTACATGAGATAAGTCTTGCAAGACAGAAATTTACAAAGCTGAATTAAGATGTTGACCTAAGGCTTCACTTTTTCAGTTAATATACGTCCAGCTGCAAAACAAAGGGGGTACTGTTGAGGAACTAAGAGTGAAACCACACAGATAAAAAACACAGCTGTAAAAGGATTTCAAGATTGACACAAGACATCAGAGACAAAAGTATCAAAAGACAGCATAAAAGTGAAATGAGGAGTAACTATCAAGTGAGATAAGTAGTTTGAGCTGGTACAGGTATGCACAAAAAGACCAAGAATGGAAAGATGAGGACATTCAGCAGGACTACTTGAAAAGAAAAAAGATGACGAGCAAGTGATTAATTTGGTGACAACAGACTTGAAGATTTTCTCATCAAATAATAAAAAATGGCAAATAGTTAAGTTGAATAATGTGTAAATCTGTAATGATGAGAAACAAATCAAATAAAAGTTTAAATTTATTGTGCTCACCCTTTAGTACCATCAATAGGATCAAGTACCCAGTGACGACCATTTGGACCCCCTTCTGATTTGCCACTATCAATTGCTGCCAGCACATCTTCGGTCAATAAAGGGGAGATATTATATGTTCCATCACTGCAGATAGTCTCATTTACGAGTTTTGTGATGCGTTTTAATGTTTCTTGGGACTCTTCCTTGCGTAAATCACCAGAATCCTAAGAAAGCTTTTAAAAAGTTAAAACAATCATAATAGATCTGGATTATTTTGTCACAATATGCTCAGGACAACATCACCTAGATGTTCAACAAAACCTGGAGAAATCAGGCATGTACTAGACTATTACCTCCTCAGCCACCAGTGAGAAGGATTCAGATGGCATTTCCTTCTGAAGGACGAAGCTCACTAATGCCTGTGAGCCTAACAAAAGCAAGACATGGAAGAGTCACATTTAATTTTATACCCATGCACAAGAGGTAACTTTTTTTGGCATGGAAAAGTCACATTTAATCTTATGCCCATGTGTAAGAGGTAACTTTTTTGGGTCCTAATACTCGATCTTGGCACAGAATTTCTTGTGAATATATTCATTGCTTTTCTGGTAATATGAGCAACCTTAATGAATGCTGTGTTCAATAAATGCCTTGGATGTTTGTAAAATGATATGAATGTTGCAGTCCATTCGGGCTGTCACATTTCTTATTAAATTTGATTTAATTTATGCCACTTTTCAATCTAAAATTTCTACTGCTGCCTCCAACAACATAATCACCTCGAATTACCTAGATGCCACATAGAAATATTGATAATAAGCTCTCTTTCTCTCTATGCATGAAGAATGTATTAATTTTATCAACGTTCAGCTTGGTTTATGGGACCCCATGTACATGAAAAAACTGCAATCTGACATACAAATAAAAAAGGAAAAAGAAGATGTTATTCTATAGAATATCCCAACAGTGAGTTAATTTCATCTGTTTCAGGATATAAAAAAGCAACCTACATAAAGGCAAGAATCTTCATACTTACCCTCCTTGCCCCATTCCATTTCCACCAAGAATTTTATTTACCAATTTCCTTTTAATTACGAAGGACCTACCTTTTGTTCATTCATTAGCTATGAGGTAGATCATCCTTCCAAACAGAGACATCAATATAGAAACTGACATACACACGGCCTCGATTTTTCCAACAAAGAAAAAGAAAAAAAGAAAGATAAAAGCAATGAAAGCGAGAGAGAAAGGTACCATAATCAGCTACAGTAACAGGACTCTTATCAGACTTGGAGTGCACGTCTGATTGCAAAAGCGCCTTCTGGACTTTCTGGAGGAACAACCATGATTGCATAAGTATTATTATTTCAGTATACATATACTCTACTAACAAGAGACAGAAGAAGCACATATAAAGGTTCCAGCATTTTTCCATCACTACACATGGTAATCATCGTTTTCTCAATCAAGTACTGAAAGTAAAAAAAAAAAATAAATCCTGATTCCTATGAGTTATGCAATTTGGCATCATGTTTACAAATAAGAAAGTTAGTGCTAATTAATTCACTGAAGCATGTGTAATTAACTAATGGTTCCCTGCAAACTAATACCATGATTGAAGGTTAATGAATTTTTTTATACTATTTTCTTATGGCATTCAAAAGAACACACAATAGCACAATCTGTTCTTTGAGATATACGATAGTCTAAATTTAAGAGAAAAACCATAACTGGCAGAGGGAAAAGATGCTTTCAGTTTAGAAACAAATGTGACATTGCAGACAACCAAATGAAAGACGTGAATTTTGAGTCCTAGCAAATTAATCAATCGCTCGATTACTCAATTTTAGAAAATATTCAGCACTGCACATAGGTCTTATTCTAGCTAACTTATTAATGTGCAATGATATAAACAAAAAAGAAAAGGACATAACTGTCCGCGGCAAAGTTGTTTTTAATTTCACTTTAAATACAAAAAAGACATTGCAGACAACCAAATGGAAGACTTGAGCTCCGATTCCTCAGAAATGAATCCGAGCACTTGATACACAAAAACTCGGTAGTGCACATAGGTAGGTCCCAGCCAAGTCCAAGCGCGCCACATTTCAGAGACCGATCGTTGATATCTAACTTTCCCAGCTTTTAAAATAGAAATGCCGATGGTTATCAGCCAAAAACCAAGCGTTTCCCTTAATTATTTCAATGGTCATCAAAAAATGAATAGAAACAAATGGCAAGAATTTTATAAACTAGAACGAGCAGCTAGAACGCATTGACACATACTCTGAATCACGCATAATACTGAAGAAAAAAAGTAGAAGGGGAAGGGAGAGGGTAGGTGTGACCTGACAGAGGCGAGCAGCAAGGGAGGCCGCTTTCTTTGCGACGGCCAGCTCCCTCTCGTAGGCCATGACGACCAAATTGCGCCTTCCCTTGCCGGCGGTGGCTGAGAGGGAGTGAAGACAGGTAGTGGGGAGGAGGAGGAAGTGCGAGGGAAGGAGAATGGTGGGCTTACAAGGCCGGAAATGGAAGGCGAGGTTGTGTAGACAGGGAGGCCCTGGCGCGGCCATTACTGGGTTAGGTGCCCAAACCGCCTTAGTTTTGGTTTGGTTTTTTTTCCTCAGCTGTACGAACTTCAAACCATGTCTCTGCCCCGCACGATGAACCAGGCCTTCCTGCTACGGTTGGTTCAGCACGAGTGGGCCCCACCTAACGGATACCATGCGACTCTCGTGCTTTCTCTCTCATGGGTGCAAAGCATGCCCACGACATAGGTGTCATGATATATACTGCCATTAATCTGGATGCTGGTAGGGACTTCCTGAATTTGGAACTTAGAGGTGGTGCTTTTCAGTAATCAATAACACGTTCCAAAGTCGAGCGCAAGTTACGTTGGATGGCACCCAACTTATACTCAGGCTCCCTATTCTTTTTACACCCCAACAAAATTAAGACGTTACTCAAATGTACCCCTCTCCGCCCGCCCCCCGACCCCCCACCAGCTTCAGTCTCTTTGTCGGACCCCTACCATCTTTGATCGCCTCATTAGACCAATTGCATTCATCTCTAGATGAATTTATTTTAGCTTGATTCAGTTTCATTTCTAGTCAATCATCTTCGGTTTGGTCCAGTCATCAACTTTGTATTAGAAGTTGGTATTATATTAAATGGGTTTAAGTCATATCTTTTAAATGGGCATGATAATATTTATGTGGGTAAAAGCTATATAACTCAAGTGGGTTAAGCCTATACGGTAGAAAAAGCTTAAACCCACTTTATGTTAAATGAAAATCACACGTGTAAATTGGTTGAATGAGTAAATAGTCTCACATTGCCTATAAGAAGTTAATGATGTTGATATATAAGACATTAATTTGGCATTTCAAGTTAGGCCATTGAGTCAACCTACTTTTATGGGGGAGAGATAGGTTAAACAGATGCAACTAGGTGGGCTAACCCACATGTGTGGCCGGCCAAGTTGGGTTGGGTCAACAAGATAATAATTTTAGGAAAAATTCATTTTGTTTAGTTTTTTATTTATTTAATTTAATTTTCTATTAATTAAAATAGGTCCAATTTATTGTCTTTAATGAGATTTCTTATAAAATTATTAAAATTTCATTCGTTTCAATTTATGTGAGAGCATATATACTATAATTCACTGTATGTATTATATTAAAGGTATTCTTAAAGTACGTGATTGATCATTTTATATTGAAAGGCAGATGCCCAAGAGTCTTAAACACTGTTAAGGAAGGCGAATTCGGTAAGGACAGAGCGGCTCATACACCTCTCACGAAAATAACATGTGTGATTCTCTAGATTTCCCATCATAATCTTTCCATTAAGATTTCCGGTAAGAATTCTCTCTTTAAGTATTCTGTCTCTCTAGATGTCTCCGGTCCGCAAAGCTGAAATTGGAATCCGCACTCTATGAATTGACTCTGACATATGCTTCCCGTATCACGGCTATTGCGAGCATCAAATGTGCCCAAATGAATTCTCTCCCTTCCCCTTTTTATGATTGGTTCTCGTGCTGTTTGATCGATGTCATTTTGCCCCTTTACCCATGATACCATTTTACGTTGGACTGAGATGTCTGTGTGAAGATACTTTGTAAGTGTATTGTCGCTTATCTTTCGGATTGGAGCTCCGTTGTGTTGTATAAGTCTGTGTTTGTAATTGTTTCTGTTGGTTCAGAAAATTGTTTTTTGGGTTTAGCGCTTTTATCGTTTAATAGTTTGGAATTCAAGTCAGTTTGGTAGGAGTGGATTATCATGTTCTCTTTTCTTGTTTGAAGAGCAATTCTGGTCAGAATTTTGTTACACTTTTTGATAGAATTATGATGCCCTTTTAAGCTTTCGAATCGGGGGATTTAAAAGTTTAGTTATCCAAAGGAAATCTCCTGCTTTTGAGTAAGTGATTGAGGAGTTAAAACCAGAAAACGATACGATGAAGAAGTATAAATTTCTATATTTCCTTATGCTGGAATGGGTTGTCTGGACTTCAAACTTCACACCCAAAAAAATGGCGTGCAGTAGGAGATGAAGTATTATTTTTTATTTGTTGGGGTGCCCACCGGAAAATAAGTGGGTGGGGTTGGAGGGTATTGAGAAATAAAAAAATACTATTTTTTTTTCTTTTTGGAGGGCCCTGAGTATAAGTTGGGGTAGAAATAGACGCCTTCTTAGCAATGTCATCGTCCCGTCATCTACACTAAATTAAATACTTAAAACATTATAATCGTCTTTATCTTAAAAAATACTTTTTTCACGTTATATTAATAGTGGTTTTTCAAAGCAAATTAAAATTATTTTATTTTAAAAAATTAAATAAAATTATTAATGCCGGACATGGGAGTATGTCTATTGTGTAGACCTGAGACGTCTTTTTTAATACTCCATCTTTGTTTTCTACAACTTACTACTTTCCTCCCTATCAAACCCTCAACAAAAGATAAATATTGTGAATAAATTGTAAACTAATTAGTCTTTCAATAAAATAGGTGAATGTATCTTTGGTTTTACTATAGAATGTGTCCATATGCAACCTCAATAAAATAGGTGAATATATCCTATTTTTCTTTTAAAATTTCCATTATTTTTTACTCTTTAAGACCCCAAACACTTAATTAATTCTCTCTTTTCTTACTTCACCTCAATAAAATTTCACACCTCCCACTATTTTAATTCTGGTGACAGCGGCAACTTCGGTCACCCTTCTTACCCTCTCCTTCTCAAGTGGCT
The DNA here is from genome assembly GCA_035235625.1 of Saururus chinensis. Taxonomy (NCBI): domain Eukaryota; kingdom Viridiplantae; phylum Streptophyta; class Magnoliopsida; order Piperales; family Saururaceae; genus Saururus; species Saururus chinensis. Next base: position 12,122,879 of record CP141140.1, on the reverse strand, counting down.
AGTGCTTCTGGCCATGACTAGAAGCTTGAGGCCAAGAGATTTGGCCAAGGTTGTAAACTTTAGGGTATGACTAGCAATGGGAGGAGGTCTTCGATACATTGATGGTCGTGGCACACTGCTCGAGAAAAAGAGGGAGATAAAGGTAGGGTCCAAGTAAAAAAAATTATAGTATAGGGTACACATAAGAATTTAAAAAAAATAGAAATGGTAAATACGAAATGGGGTATTAAGAAGATTAATAGGGTGCAAATAGATACATTCTTTACTATATTGGCTAAGTAATTTTTTGAAAATGTGAAGCATTTTTTTGAAAAAGTTTAAAGAGCTTCTACTTCTTTAATGTGCTCACAGCAAAGTAAAAAACGACTGTCAAATTTGTTCTAGGGTAAATTACACTTACAGTCCCTAACCTTTATTAAACTTTAAAAAAACCCTTAAATCTTTGGCATTAATAAAGACATCAGTGGATGTTCACAAGAATACAAATGCCCCTGTTTAACCGAGTCACGTTAGATTTTACTAACGCATTATTCACTTAAATAGAATACAAAACACAAGTTTTTCTTTGTCAAAGTAAACCTTTTAGCTTATTATTACTAACAACTAGCAGCGTTCGTTGCCTTGTGCTCATCAAATAAGTTCACAACATTTTCGTCTTTTGTAAACAGCTAATAATGGCTAAACTCTAGCTAAGTCCAAATCAAGAGATGTAAATGACATTTTCGTCTTTTGTAAACAGCTAATAATGGCTCAACCCTAAGTCTAAGTCAAGAGATGTAAATGTGATTTACATTTTATTCTTTTCTCATGAGTAAGGATCATGAGACTCGGCTCCTGAATATTTTTCTGTGGCACTTTCTGGCAGCAAATTCTAGTTGTTCAGCCCATCCCTGGCTCTACTGATTCAGCACAAGTGAGTGATACCGTGCACTATAGATGACGATATATTGCTTCTTAATTTTTTATTGACCAGACTGATATCCCTTGCTGGATGCAAAGTAAGAAACGATTACCATATCAATAGATGGACCCATCTGCATAGATACGGGAGAGGCGATGATGGGTCAGGAAGCAAATTGAAGGCTATGTTCCTTTACTTTTTTTCCCATCAAAAGAACGTCTATGGCATCACATGAGCACTGTAAATCACCAGCCATATCTTTTTACCCCTCTATCAACATCCACCAAAAGAATCCCAAAAGAAGGGAAGCGTCGAACATATCATGCTTTTCCTCATATCAAAGTGAACTGATGTGGAAAGCTTTGCTAATGTATCTTGTTGAGAGCTTTATCATCCAATAGCTAGATATTTTAGAATGATTCTGGTCCATCTCGCCAAGTGATAAAAGTTTAACTAAATATTCCATTGCAAACTTTACGAAAGAGAAATCCAAAAACATTGGTTTATCAAGTTCGTGTGTGACTGTTTGTTCTCTCTTCATTTCCAGCCCCATATTTTGATGATGATCACAAAGGTTTTTTTATTTTTTCCAACAAAAGGAGAAGAAGATGCTCATAGGCTTCTAGTCCATTGCATGAGAGAGAGTGAGAGGTTGACAGGGGGCTGATAGAGCATTAGGCCACTTAGGCCCTTGCCTAAGGCCCCACAAAGAAGACAAGCCCCCCTAATAGATATACTTAAGCTATGGTACTATGTTAAAATTTTGTTTATTTGACAAAGAGCCAAAGAGCTATTAAGATTGTTTATGTCACCATAATTATTCTACGTACAATTATTATGGAGCCTTATTGGACCATATTAAAAATATGCAAGATGACATAAAAATATTATTTTTAAGATGTTATAATATATTTTATTACATCTTGCATATATTCTTCTTTATTTAATATTTTAGAAATTTCTTTATGCTATTCTTAATTATTTCTTAACATAGTCTCAATTATGACAGTCTTCGAATGTATTCAAATAATTTTATAATTTGAAAGAAACTTTTCAATCAAAAAATTATTGTGTGCCCGACACATCTAGCCAAGCATGACATGCAAATAATTCAAATATGCCTGCTCTTTGAATAACAAAGATCATTGGATCAAAATTTAAAGAAACGTTATATGCTTGGTGCAAGCTCAGCTAGATGCATTTATATACTAATAGAACTTATTCAAATATTATCTTTTAAAAATGATAAACTATCATAGGGACATCAAGCCCATGCTGCAATTGCAATATGGTTAATGTGTTGTAGCCCTAACTATATATAAACTAATTACAAGTAGTGCTAATAGTGCATGAGACAAAACCCCTAACCTTAATTTGGTAGCCACGGGGGCTACTAATGTAGGGGAATGAGCCCCTAACCATGTTCTAATTATGAGATAAGATGCACTAGCCTGCCAGCTAAATATCTCTTATTACTAAAATGTGTATAATAACTTAATTAATAATTTTGAATCTCAAAATGTAAAAAGAATATATTTTAAATAAATTAATTTAATTAATGTATTAATATTTTTATTAAATATAAAAATAAGACATTAAAATGTTGCCTTATGCCTCCATTTGTCTCAAGCCGGCCCTGGAGGTTGGTATCGGCATTTGAGATCGCTAACCAAAAAAGCTTAACTGAAAATCTTACAACAATCACTGTGCGAGTACAGTACTGTTGGTGGCAGATTTTCTTGTATAATGACTACTTTTTTTTCGTAGTTGTTGCCCTTTTCATCCTAACATAGTAACTGCAATGGTTAATGCTCAAGTCCTACAACAACTCTACCATCTACTTCTCGTTCCATCTCTACCTGTATGGTTCATGTTGTTATTGCAGTTAAAAAACGTGAGATTTGACCTTAAAAAAACTAATTCTTTTATTGTAAGTAGCAATAATGCATATGCTGAGTAAATATTTCGATGGGGATATCAATCACTAAAAAAAACAAGAACTTATATTATGGAGAGAAACTTAGGAATTGATCCAACAATTCCATGCTTCCCCCCGTTCACACGTGTCCACTAGTCATTAAATATGGTTATGCAATCTCTTCAGAAAAATATTTATTATTATAATTTAAATAGTTTTATTCATACCCCAAGTTTTTCTAGTATTCCCCCAAAAAAGTGAAAAGAGGTTTTTTTTTTACTTAATTGTTCTATATTTCTCCTCATTTTGCTCATACTCCCCCTAGTATATTAAACCTCATCTATTTTTTTCGACAATAGCTCAGACTTGGCTCTTGTGACAACTCCAACTCCAAGATTCGGCTACACAGGTTGGATCTGGCCCGTGTAGGCCGGATCTAGCTTGTGCAAGTCAGATCCGGCTGTAGTCCGCTTAATTGCCATGGCACGCTAGCCGAATAATGCGGCCATGACCCAAGTAATAGCGCTGATATTAGACTGTAAGTGTCAATACCAACACTGGTGACCAAACTTCCACAAGAAAAAAAGAGAGAAGTAGGGTAAATAAATTTATTATTTTTTAAATATAGAGAATAAATTAAAAAAAATAATAAAAGAGAGTGAAGTAAAAAAGAAATAAGAGACACATAAAAAAATACGAGGTTTAAATAGCCACATTCTATAAATTATTAATAAGTTAATATATACAAACTGCCGGATCGAGATTTAACAACGATATCGATACGTTTTACTCAAAAGTTATCCGCCCCTAACTAACACGTGCTATTGTATCGCTATACCGGGGCTCATCCAGTCGCTTGCGAAGTCTTATAAATTACATTTACAAAAGTTTCTTAATCATTCTGTTGATACAATATGAAAAGAGAAGTTACCGTAAGTCATTTCAAAATCAAATACATGGTGGGATTTTAAATTATCAAAGGTAGTGGAGCGTGAACGGGAGTTGATTTCTAAAAATTAGAACTTACGGTGATTAAAAATTGTAGAAGGGCATTCTTTCCAGAAAACAGTGAATCTAATGATAGCCGGCTACAGGCATATGATGCATCATACACGTCAAAGGGCAACAACAGGTTTAGCATAATGCGCATGATGTGTCACCACATCACTTACTTAAACAAGCAAACCTACTTTTGTTGAAAGACTGTAACATGCATGATATACACACACAAAAAAGGAACAGCACTACATAATGGTAGGATTGGAGAACGCCAAACAAGAGAGAGGCAGAGACAGAGACGAGACGAAAGGTGAAGACGACGACAAGAAGGGGTGAGGAGGATTGTGCGGTGCAAAGCGCAACTGGACCCATTTTGGAATCCCCGCAACTTGCATGCAATTGCAACATCACTTATCAAAAGCATAATTTAGAGTTATCAAAAATACATGTAGAAGCTCCAGTTTATACAGTGGGAGCTCAGACTTTTGTCGCATGAGGGGAAAGCCTATGCAGAATCCTTCATCAACTTTGCCTGTGTTTGGACTTCTGGATGCGTGTTTTTTTAGTAGGAGAAAGCAAATTTTAAGTCAACTAGGAAATGAAGTACACGTAGTTGTCCATCTGCAGCCAGCCCACCACCATTCAATAATTGCCGCATCAGTACATAACAATAAAAAACGGTTTGATGTTCAGTTTAATTAAGAATGCTGGTAATTTATTTGGAAGGGGTGGTGATTATGGGTGCCAACAAGGACTAGTGCTTGCAGGTAGGGGTGGGGCTCCCAAATCACTATGATTTGTAGGAATGAAGAGTTGTTTTCTGCATTTAGTGTCGGGTTGTTTGTGTCATTTCAAACACTCAAAAGGCCGGAAGAGCCAACCAACAGAAGAATCTCTCTGCACTTCATAAATCGTAGGACATTCGTCCGATTACCACCACCACACCACCGAAAAGCTGCTTCCAACAAGTTTACTTCTCCAAAAACACATCCTTCTTTATCACTGCTCTGCCGGCAAGAAGAAGAAGAAGACGGAGAAGAATCAATACTCAGCAGCCCGCGGTCTCAGAGATGAAATCCTTCTACAGTTCGCGAAAAATTCTTTCATTCCATCTGGTGCGTGTGCTTGTTCTTAGTGAAGGACAATTTCTAGCTGTCAATCAGATCTATCTCGTTGTTAGTGGGCATTTTTACAAGTTTGTGTGAGGTAATGTTACTAGAGGAATATTCGTCATTATTGTTTTTTGTGTTTTTTTGGTTGGCTTTAGCTCTTATATTCAAAGTCTATCTAACTCAGCGGATTTATAAACCGTTTCCTGAATTTCTCCCACTTCAATCTTCCTCAAGCAACATTTTTAGACCAAACTCGGTTTCATGGCTCCCCAGTATTTTGGGCCCTGCCTCTCTGGAATTTGGATTTTGCTAGAGACGAATAAGGCAACCCGATAAATCATTTCATTTTCATATCAAGGAGAGATTTTATCTTTACTTATTATATGCCCAACGGACGTTTGTTGCTTGTGATTCATGTTACCCTGTCTTAAGGCTTAAGGTGAGGGCAATGGAGTAATTATGTTTTTATCTTACGATCATTGACTCGGTCATTTGTATGAAATGCAGGATCGCTCCATAACGTAGACATACGTGTACAGTGTGTACTCAACGGATACATGTGATGTGAAAGCCAATAAATAAATAAAAAAAAGGGATCGGAGAAGTATTTCTGAGGTACTTAATTCATATCTCTTTACATATTAGTTGATAGGCAAGTATCTTGAGTAGTTCTGTACCCAAAAAAAATGTCTTGAGTAGTTCCTAATTATTTTTAAAAGAAAAAATCTTAAGTACTAATCGCAGGCCCGCCTTCCTCTGCTTGTTACTTTGTCTTTGTTTAGTCTAATGCTTCGCTTGCTGCCATCAAACATGTATTGATCCCACATGATGGCTTAACTCAAGTGGGGGGTGGAATTGTGGCACTTAAAAAGGCATCGACATAGGAGCCACTTGAGGATACTGAGCGTGATTTTCCCCCGATACTGTTACAACAGTTGATAGAATTGGAGTCATGTAGCCTTTTCTTTTTCCTTCTCGAATGGATGAAGATGGATCTTTTGGGCTTGCAACCGAGAGGGGTGATTCCTCAATGCGCCACCTTTATATGGTGTGCCCCATTCGCATCTACTTTTTAGAATTTTGCTACCCTCACCTAGTTGGAAACATTTTTAACGTTCTCCAATTACAATACGCCGAGCTTAAAGAATTTATAAGAGCTCTTAATATTTAAGATTAATTTATATTAAACTTTTGTATTAATATTGCTAATATATGCAACTTCGATTATGGGTGAGGGACTCTCATAAATTTTTTAAACAGGGCGCTTTATGGAAACATAGAAAATACTTTCCCCGGCCGCTAGTCATAGCGCTTCCAGCACAAGTGTCTATAAGTCATGAAGTGAACCACGAGCATGGAAAGTGAACCACGAGCATCAGGGACCCACAAATTTACGGTCCAAACGAACGAGAGAGACAGCAGCTTAACTGGGCTGTCTTTTTTCAAATGAGGGATTGACGGCCGTTGAATGATTATTCCACGGCCATCTTAATAACTAATTAGGCTCGGAAATAGATCGGCGGTTACACGCTGGTTTGTGTTTTTTTTCTAAAACGCAAAGCTCGTTTTAATTGAGTACAAACGCTGGTGATCAGCGGAAATTTTGATCCGAAAGCGTGAGAAGGAAGAAGGAAAGGGCCGTCAGTGGGGTGGGGCCGCGAGAATGAGCCTGAATGAGGTGTTGTTGTAGGAGCCATTTTCCGGAAACATGAGGATCGTAGCCGACGACTCACAGCAATAGGAATGGCGGCGGACAACCATGTGTTGAGTCATGAATGGCAGAGAGCAGGGCACATCAGGCCGGAGGCCAGGCGGGGGGCGCGACGAATCTTCCCGTTTTTTTCTGTTATGGATTTTGTATAGTATTTTCAATACAAGAAGAGTCCAATGGTGACATAATAGCTGGGGTAAAGTGTAGACGATGATTTCCTAGTTGACGATGATGTATAGTATTTTCATTGCAATCATTTTCTGTCAATGTGTAGTTTTAGAATTTGTACTCTTCTGTGCACCTGAGCTTGCTGAGCCTCAACATTTATTATGACCTTGTAGATTAAAGAATCTTCATGTATATATTTATTAAAATTTCCCTCAAGATAACTTCCTTGAGAAATATGGGTAAATTTGTTGTTCTACCTAGACGTTTAGCGAGTTCTTATTGCCATTATTTTTGTTCTGTCAAATTTTAGGGTTATTCTTGAAGTGAGTCTGAGTAGAAGAGTTTTAGTTTTGACAGTCTGAATGTATCAATTTATTTCCATAACTTGAAGTACATCTCTTGAAGAGCAGGAAGACATTGAAGCCTCTGAATGGAGAGGACATACTGGCCTTACTTTGATCCTGAATACGAGAATTTGAGCCAGAGAATAAACCCCCCAAGGTATACTTTAATTTAATTGCATCTTATCGCGTTCTTACCTTTCCTATAAAACTGTGTAGATGAAGAAAAATTCTTAAGCAATAAAACTTTTCTTTAATTATTATATTCAGAAATATAATTCTTTTGTTAGGCTGATTATTATTCCATGCTTGTAGATTTTCCTTTATATAACGATCATTTTGAATCACATAGTGTCCTTCACAATGCCAATTTAAGAATAGAGCATTGCTCTGTCAACGGCAAAATAATGTGTCTGCACGTCCCTCTCCTAGCCATTAGTTTGGTGAAGCAACAAAGAATGCCGTCCACATAATGGCTATATCCACCAGTCAAGTTCCCAGTACCTGAGCTGGTTGGGTACAAAGTCGCTCTTGCCATCTTTATACGTACAAGTTTGCAGACTAAGGATACAGAAGTACCCTAAAAGAAAATGTCATAGATCAGCAGCAATCCGGACTATTTCTTTTTCTTTTTGCTTTGACCTAGTGAAGTGTGTTCTAGTGGGTGTCTTTTCTTTCAGCAACAGATAAAACAAAAGGACGCGGCCTCTTATTATTGTTGGCTAATGGTTTCAGAGAAAAAATCACCCCAGTAGATTCGTGATCCCAAACTGCTCTTCGAAATTTAAGGACGCTATCTTGGTTTCTACTGGATCATTATTTATGAGAGCATATTCCTTTAATATATTTATGAGAGTCGCTAGTTTTTAGTTTTACATTCATAATGTATCAGATTAAGTCCAAAACATTTTTTACTCCATTTAGTTCTCTCATCAACTTGAGAGGATGTAAATGATTAACAAAAAAACATCTATTTGTAACTAAAAGGGGGCATTTTGTTATGGAAAAAGTGTGTATCATCTTGGGCTCGTGTGTGAGTGTGAGCCCGGGCGTCATGAGCCGTCAAATTGTGATTCGATGGCAGAGGGGCCAAAAAAACTAATATGCCCTTTGAATAATATCCATTTTAATCCGACAACTAATGATTTCCGAACTCACGCCGCATGTGAGCTCGAGCTCGTCCAAAAGGAACTCTTTTGTTACACTTCTTCATTTTTCTTATCGTAATGCAGGGTTTCTATCGATAATACTACCTGCAAAGAATGCACTCTTGTAAAGGTAAGCGCCGCAGTGCCTCACATGTTCGTTCAGTTTAAATTTTGGTTTTCTTGTTTCATCTTAGAGCCTTTGTTCTGTGGGAATAAACTTGATCTACTTTCGACTAAGAAAACTAAAAAGGAATGGCTCCTTGTTAAGGAGGCGACACATTGGTGAGGTAGAGAGCTGGAAGTTTTCATGTGCATGAAACCCACACGGCACACCCAGCTAATTTAAAGCAGTATGGTTTATGTGGCAATGACACCAACACACCAAGCCACCAACCATAGTGAAGAAGTCTTGTCTAGAATACAGCTGCTATCTTTAGCTTCTGTCTGGTCCTAGTTTGGCATGCATTTGTTTCTTCCCTGCCGTCATCGCCCATTTGCTTTGCTGTGAAGCACTTATGGCACGAAGTCCTATCATCATCACCAACCTATAGAGTAGAAATTCATTCCTGTAGACTTACTGCATATTTCTCATATGTGTACATACTCCGCAACAGATGACTGCAAGTGTTGCGATCAGGAGTAACAAAGGAAGCATAATCCCACCATTAGAGTAATATAGATTGTTCAAACTATTATTTATTGTTTCAGTCTTACAAGCCCACTAACAAATAAGAATTCTTAATCTTCTGATTGATGTGTTGGGCCATTTGCCTACCGTATATATGAATCCAATAACAACTGGGGAAATTGGTGGTGGGTGAAGGTGGACAGTGTCAACAGGCATGGCATACTCTTGGAGGTGGTTCAAGTACTCATCGATCTGAATCTCACCATCTTAAAGGCTTATATTTCTTCTGATGGAGGATGGTTCATGGATGGTAGGTACCAACTCTCTCATCTCTCTCTGTCAGTCCGTCTAGTGTGTCAGCTTCTTGCCTATACAGTGAAAGTGCAATAACGCTCGTAGTTGAGCTGACGGGCTTCTACACTTTGTGCTCATGGCAGTCTTCCATGTGACCGACCAAGAAGGCAACAAGGTCACTGATCCGGAGACCATCGATCATATTGAAAAGGTACGTCAATCAAGCTCTGTAAAACCCATTCTCTTGAGCTACGACAAATTTCGTGGCATTGAGCAGGCACTGGGTCCCAAGAGCTACAAGGTGAAAGGAGATCAAGGAAGGACATTGGGTGACGGCAAGAGAGTAGGGGTCCACTCAATTGGAGATTACACAACAATCGAGCTGGTTGGCACAGATCGGCCGGGCCTACTCTCCGAGGTCTCGGCCGTCCTCGCCAACCTCCATTGCAACGTGCTGGGGGCCGAGATGTGGACCCACAACACCCGCGTGGCCTGCGTCGTGTACGTCAACGACGACACCACCTGCCGGGCGGTCGATGATCCGGCAAGGCTGTCGGCTATGGAGGAGCAGTTAAGAAATGTCCTGCGCGGGGATGGGGACGATAGTAGAGGGTCTCGCACTCATATCTCTGCGGGGTCTACACATCCAGACCGTCGGCTGCACCAGATGATGTTTGCGGACCGGGACTACGAGGGAGGAGGCGGGGAGGCCCAGGAAGGGGACGAGCCTATGTCTTTGAAGGCGACTGTCAGCATTGACTGCTGCGAGGATAAGAGGTACTCGTTGGTGAATGTCCGGTGCAAGGACCGGCCCAAGCTCTTGTTTGATATCGTTTGCACCCTTACGGACATGCAGTACGTGGTGTTTCATGCCTCTGTCTCATCAAATGGACCCATGGCACTCCAGGTACCTCATTGATACATTATATATATATATATATATATATATATATATATATATATATATATATATATATATATATATATATATATATATATATATATATATATATATATATATATATATATATATACCACGAAACATAGAGGAATGAGACATAGAGGAATGAGACTTGGATTCGATTTTCTTGGCATAATTATTTCTTCTTGAATGACAGGAGTATTACATTCGTCACATGGATGGATACACCTTAGAAACAGAAGGGGAAAAAGAGAGAGTCATCAAGTGTCTGGAAGCCGCAATTCGACGACGAGTGTCTGAGGTATGGTGTACAAGAGCCAGCAATACTAATAAACTATTGACTAACAAGCCGTAATCAACTATGAGATATGATGATTTGGTGTAAACAACTAAGATAGTCGAGTTTTTCAGTGTATTTTCTGCGTAAAGTACTAAACGGGTTCTGTATGGAACTTAAATGGCAGGGAGTAAGCTTGGAGCTGTGTGCAACGGATAGGGTGGGGCTGCTATCGGAGGTGACAAGGATCCTCCGCGAGAATGGCTTATCTGTAACGAGGGCGGGCGTCACCACGGTGGGAGATCGAGCAGTGAACGAGTTTTATGTGAGTGATGCTTCCGGGAATCCGGTGGACATGAAAACCATCGAAGTTCTTCGCCAGGAGATTGGCAACACCGTCAGACTCAACGTGAAGAAGGTGCCCTCCACCATTACTAAGCCCCCTCAGCCCAGTGGTTGGATCAAGACCAAGTTCTCCTTCTCCTTAGGGAGTCTCATCGACCGTTTTTTAGCTTAATGCATGAAAGACTGTTCATTTCAAGCGTAAAACTAGCTCATGAAATGGACAGTTTGCAACACTATTCAATAAAACGGAGAGACTTGGCGCCGCCCATGTACTACAGTTCTAGTACGTATGTCAAGTTTGTGATATATGTCAAGTTTATGATATATATGCTTAATTGACGTGGTAAGTGTCTTCATGTGCAGCATGGGTTTCATTTTCAGTTAGAAGATGAGCATGATCCAGATCGACTGGAACTTGTGTGGGACACTGGCCAGCTGAACTTTGCTGGTGTTAAATAGTCAAGTTACCGAGCAGTGCTATAGTGCAGACGCGATTCTCACATAAAAATTCGCGCGTTAATGTGGCCTTAAAGTCTTTCTGTCACGTCATCGCCCCATCTCTTCCACTTTTGCCCCGAGCCACTGGCTATCGCCCCCCACTTCGCTGTCCAGCCGTTTCTCCTCAACCTCTAAATCACCCTCCCTCCTTTGTTTCATCTCCAACCTCCGGTCCAGACCTCGCTAGCGCTTGCACCGCCAACCCCACTACCGGCGCTTTCTCCTTGTGAGACCACTTGCTCAAGATTATCTCCACCTCCTCTCAGTGGCAGCTGCTACCCTAATCCCCACCATAGTCCGTTTATGCGCCTGGGCCGGGCCCTCCCTCATCACCCTGCAAGTATAAGTATTACATAATATTGACTACCAGTACCCCACCTTTGTCGCCTCGTAATACAGCCCCACGGATAAGCCGATCCAATAACAGCCAAAATCACCCTACCTACTAACAGAACTAAATCCTTACCCTATCCTATTTTTTCCTTTCTTACTCACAATATGATTCTATCTAATATTCTATGAAGATACAACATTCATTGTAATATTCTTAAGGGATTCACCCCAGATTTGTCTCCTAGGGTATTCCCTATAAATCCTATACAAATACCATTATCGGCTGGTCATGAATGTCCATTGTCCGATGTCTAGTCCATGTCCAGCCGAATTCTTTTGTTCGCTAATTTTTGGACATAACTATGGATAAAGACCTTGTCCGGCCATTTGTCCGAGGTCCGGTTAACTTTTAAATACAATATGCAAGGACAATTTTTATTTCTCCTTTAATTATTCTTAAACATTATTTTCTTATATTTAAATCTTTAACAATTTAAATACAATCATGTTAATGTTGTATTTGAGTTCTTCTTTAAAATTAGTTATTAAATATATCTTTTGTCTCACATTAATAACTCTATTTGGCTTTTCAAAATGAACTAATTTATCTAATAATAATACTACAAATAAAAAATATGACATATATAAGTTTAAAAATTATTATTATATGCTAAATTATTTAATCTAGAGATCTTGACCCGAGCCCTACTTAGTTAAAGTTGTTAATATCGCTCTCATTCTCTCCAGCCACTTCAACCCTCATCCAATTGCCTAAGAGGCTATGTCCATGGACAATGGCCGTGTCCGCTGAAAAAGAATATTTGTCTGTGAACCAAACGCCGACGGACAAATTGTTAACGGACATAAACATGGACAAGCCTTGTCTGCCGACTATTTGGCTGAGGACCAACCCTAATCACAATTATTGAAAATCTCTTCCTCTTCATGGTATCGAGAGCCAGTGGCTAAAGCCCTTCCTCTTCCCAAGGTACTGTGACCACTCCTCTCCCACGAGTCACCCTCTGTCCCATTGGAACTCTCCCTGTTCCTTCCCATCACTTTCTTCCGGTTCCCACTATACTTTATGCCCCTCACATCTGTAGCCTCGAGCCCACCACTCTGCGTCTCTACTATTCATCATCTCCAATTCACAGAGCACTCCTCCTCCTTGCTCCTTGCAGCCGCTCGCCCAGTCGCCGGCCACCGGCCACCACCCCCTGCTCCATCTCGTTGCTCTCTGGTTCATGATCTCCCACCTCTGATTGCTCTTCATCCCCTGCTCCTCGCCACCAGTAACTCTCTCCAATTGGTTTCCCGTCACCCTCTTCATCATCTCCGGTCAGTCGTTCCCATCATCTCACATCTCACCTCGTTCCTCCACTCCCTCCAGCTAGTCGCCTCCTCCCCTTCACTCTCTCGGTCCTCCTGCGATCAGCCTCCTTCTCTCTTGTCCGTCTCCTTCCCCCAGTGATCAATCCCCCCCCCTCTCTGGCCAAGATCCAGTCTTTCTCTTCCCCTCCCATTCTTCGTTTGTCCCCTCACTCCCCATGGATTCCTCTGCCTCTCCAGCACCCACCATCTCCTCCACCTCCTCTGATCACTCACTGCCTGCCATTCCCCCCACTGCAGCCGGTTTCCTCGAGACAATCCCCACTTCCATCAAGTTCCTCATTTCCAACCTCACCAACCTCATCACCATCCGTCTTGACGAATCCAACTTCCTGATCTGGCGCACAACCACTGCCTCTGTTCTGGATACCTATCACCACCTACCCTACGTTGACGGTTCTCTGCCTTGTCCCTCGCCAGCGGATTCTTTTGCCTGACCCTCTTATTCCGATTAGATCGCCACGGACCACCACCTGCTTGTGTTCCTTCGGGCCACCATTGATCTGACTCTCGTCTGCCACTTCCTCACCTACACCACCATCGCCACTCTTTGGACTGCTGTGGCCGCCTGCTATCTATCTACCTCTCTCGTCACAGTCATCCACCTCATGGGTGAGCTCTGCCGCTGCAGCTTCGGCCCAACCGGCATGGCGGCCTACCTCAACCAGATCCATCAGTTGGTCGACCAGCTAGCGGCCGTCGGTGTAAGATCCATGATCTTAAACCGGTTTATTTTAATTATTATTTATCGGTTATTATGTGGTTAATGCATTTTCTTATTAATTCGGTTGTTTCGAAAATCAATGGCGTTTCTTATGGTTTTAATCAAAATCAACTTTACAATTATTAGTTTTAAGTGATTTTGGGTCAAATCTAAATTCTTGGGATTTTTCTGATTATTCACTAATTTTCTAAAAATTAGGGTTTGGCGGGACCCCCTGTGGGCCCAACCGGTAAAATTTAGGTTTTTGGACCAAATTAACATAGACATCAACACAAGCTTTTATAAAAAAATTTAGAATTTTCCCAGGCTTAATTAGTGTTCAAATAGTCAAAATACTCATTTTTAGCCCAAATTTCTATTCATACCCTATTAGTTAATTATGTACACCCCAAGCTCTACTATAAATAGAAAGACCTGAGCCATTTCCATTTTGGGAATAGGCTGGGAGAGGGAGATTAATGCCTAATTCCCCAATTAGACCCGAATTAGAAGGAGTTTAAGGTATGTTTTCTTTAATTAAGCCTAAATCCTAGATTTTCTACTAATCTGTTCTAGATCCATCATTTCCCCTTTGTTTTGATTCGTTTTCAATCATCAAAACTACTGATTTGCTTCTTTAATCCAAACCCTAATCTAAAAATTCATTTTTTATGCTTAGAAAACCCTAGATCTAAGTTTTTCATTAAGGTTTTCTATGTTAAATCGATTTTAATGAAGTTTAATTTAAACTCTATGTCTTTAGAAGGTTTTCAAGAAGGGTGACCGTCAAATCAAAGCCTAATCAAGTGATAAGGTAATGGATCTTCGAAATTTCAGTCTTCCTATGGTTAAAAATCTCGATTTTATGGTTTATTTGGAATGAATTTTCTTGATTTAGTGCTTTAATGACAAGATTAGTAAATGATAATCTTTTATCCTGATTTCTTAAGGTTTTATCTTGTTATGATGTAAATTAGCTTTCTGGAAGGTATGGTGGAATTTTAATTGTATTTGGGTTGTTAGATGGAGATTTTAAGTTTCATGAATGGAGTTTCGATTTGAAAATTTGAAATGAAAAAGATGACCAAAACTGCTTTGTTGGCGTTAGAACGGTCTTGCAGGGCGTTTGAATGGCAACACTACAGTTTTGGCATATGTTTTGTGTAGCCAATCGAACGGCCCTGCAGGGAGTTCGAACGACAACACTACAATTTTGGCATTTTTCCTGTTTAGCTGATCGAACGTCCCTACAGGGTGTTTGAATGGCTACACTGTAGAATTTGACCATTTTATGTATGTTGCTTATTTCGACATATCTACTCCAAAATATCATTTTTATGTTTATGTGGAGTGTTTTGATCTATAATAAGCTACTTGAAGAACATTCTATTTATGTTTAGGAGTTGTGGTGTATATTTAAAGTTATGTGAAATGACTTGTAGTTGGATATATTTGTTGGAGTTGCTATCTTCAAGATGAGTAGTTGATTCCCTATGGTTTAAGCATATTTTCAGTAGAGTTACAACATGCTAATGGACTGATATGTCACTATAGGGTGTGGTTAAATGATGTGTGAATGTTGGTGTTATGTCTTGACTCAAGTATGAAGTGAATGAGCTTACATATGTTTAGCATGTGGTTAGGTTTTGACTTGAGTTATGATTTTAATGGTTCTTCTCCTATGATTTCTGCTAGAATCCATGATTAGATGTTAATGCACATGTGTAGTGTGATGGTGAGTTAATTACGAAGCATGTTGATATACATCGAGTGAGGTGCTTCTACCATGTACACACACATGTGGGGATAATGATTATGATGACACTTAATATTATGATTATGAATGATGCATGAGGGGCTGATGAAAGCATTTATCATGAATTAGGATTCATGTATGCCTTGCCCACGTATGTATCATGTTTCATACATCATGAAAATGGATTTCTAATTGAGGCTTTATCGAGATTAACCGAGTTTGATTGATTAGATGCAATGTGGTGAAATTGCGTGCCGAATTAATCGATCGTTGGCTTAATCGAAACTTGATTGGTTCGAATGGACATGTTTTGATTTGAGTTCCTGTGTGTGGAACATATGCACTCCCCGGGTTGAGTCGAATCAAATTGAGTTGTTCTAAATTGTTAATGCGGTTGAGATTTATTTATTGAGATAGTCAAACATGGACCTTGAGAATCCAGTGTGGTATGCTTTTGTGCACTGGCTACCACGTGTTCTAGGTTTCCCTGAGGAAATCGGACTCTTCTTGCCGATGAGATGTCTAGAGTGAACACGCTGCTCTAGTTAATTCAGACATCCCTAGCCCGGACTGTCTAGAGCGAGCAGACCTGCTCTAGTTTTCCTTATGGAATTCGGATTTCCCGTGTGGATAGTCTAGAGCGAGCAGAGGGGCTGACTACCCCTACACCCTAGTTTTCCTTATGGAATTAGGACCGTGTCCAGAGTGGGTAATGCTCTAGGTTTCTAAATACGAAATCGGACTACGTCTAGAACAGGTGATATGATATGATATGATTGTATTCTTGATACTACCCCTACACCTTAGTTTTCCTTATGGAATTCGGACAGTGTCCAGAGCGGGCAATGCACTATGTTTCCGGTTAGGAAATTGGACTACCTCTAGAGCGGGTGATAGGATATGATATGATTGTATTCTTGATACTACCCCTACACCTTAGTTTTCCTTATGGAATTCGGACTGTGTCCAGAGCGGGCAATGCCTTATGTTTCCGGTTAGGAAATCGGACTACGTCTAGAGCGGGTGATAGGATATGCTATAATATGATTGCATTCCTCTCATGAATGGAGATATTTACCCTTTGATGATAATGCATATATATGATGTATGCCATGCATGATTGTGTACCATGGGATTTGACACGTTTGTCGTGTAGAATGAATGAGATGTGCCATGAATGCATGATTTGAAGATTGTGATTGAAACACTATACGCAGGGTTGCATGATTTGAAATGTTTGTTAGAGATACATCTCATGCAGGTTTATATGATGTTGATGTATGATCTGAAATGTATGTTAGAGATACATCTCATGCAGGTTTATATGATGTTGATGCATGATCTGAAATGTATGTTAGAGATACATCTAATGCAGGTTTATATGATGTTGAATTGCACTATGCGATTTAGACACTATGATGCAGGTTTTGGTGATTTGTATGTGTGATCAAAAAATGATATATCTTGTCAATCTTTGATCTGAATTGTTATATTACTATGCCGTTGTGTTTCTAATGATTATAGTTATGTCAAAAACCATTGCTGAGTTTGTTAAACTCGCCCCTCTTTCTTGTGCTTTTGCTTTGGGGTTGCGTGGCGTGACACGCAGATGGACAGGATCCTCTCTATGAGGAAAGGTTGGAGATGACTTGGGAGTAGACATGGAGACCTCTCATGTGGCTTGTTTCCTTGTTTTGCTATTATGTTAGAACTTATGTATGTAGTTCTCATTTTGGATTGTGCTACTTTATACATTTGGGTTGTTTGAGACATACTTTGGAGCCTAGTGTGGGCCATGGATTAATTTAGTATGTGAGTTTAAGATTTTAGTTTATCTTAGAATTAAAGCAACTATTTTAATTCTACTTATTTACTCTTACTCAAAGTAGTGCATATACTCCGTAATTTTGTTAGATCGCCCGTGATTAGGGCATAAGTCTTCCGCTAAATCATTTTTCAATCTCCTTGTCGCCCCCATGTGCTTGACCGGCCCTTGGACTGGGTTCGGCTTGGGTCGGGCAGTGCCAGGGCGTGACAGTCGGAGTATTGGTCAATGATGCCGATTTACTGCACCAAATTCTTGCCGGCCTTCCTCCTGACTATGCCACCTTCGCCGCCGGCATTCGTGCTTGTGGTGCCATCGTCCCTCTCGCAGAAGTGTGGAACCTTCTCTTAGCCGAAGAAGCTGCACTCAAACTTCAACACGTTGTTCCCGTCGGACCGCCGCTAGCCCATCCCATGACCCTTCATGCCGCCATGGGTAGCTCTCCCTCCGCCTCTAGCCCACAGGCCCTTCTGGGTCCCCTCACAGAGGCCCTGAGCCAACTTCTCCTTGGCCCCCCCTCGGGTGTCCCACCGGCCGTCATTTCCCCCTCACAGACTGCTGTCATTGCTTTTGCAGCCCCAGGACTCCTTCCCACTCCCCCTGTAACGCACTATCGACCCCTGCCCCAACTTTCGTCGCGGGGGTGGGGGTAACCCACGATACGCCATGCTACGGTCGTGGGCGTGGTGGATTCTGTCCCTCATGCCCCGTCTGCCAAGTCTGTGGCTCCTTTGACCACAGTGCCCTTAAATGCGGTGCCCGTTACAATGCTTCTTACATGGGTCCCATCGGAAACTGTGCCCTGACCATGAGTGCTCAAGGAGGGGTCCAACGCCCCTTTGATTGGCTCCTAGATTCTGGTGCAAGTGAACACATTACCCCGGACATGAGCCACCTCACCTCTATCTCTCCCCACCCTGGCCCCCCTTATGTCAACATAGGTAATTGTCAATCCCTTCCAGTCTCCTCCACTGGTAGCACCTCCCTCCCCCTTCCTTACTCTACCCTCCACCTCCCTACTATCCTTCACACACCCTCTATCGCTCACAACCTTCTCTCCGTTCACAAAATTGCACGTGACAATGATTGCTCTCTAACCTCATCTGCCTTTGATGTGTCTATCAAGGATAACAAGACCGGTCACCTCCTCTATCGTGGTCCGAGTCTGAATGGCGTCTACCCACTCTCTCCCACCCCCCCAAGTGCCCTCACTGCCACTACCTCCTCCTCTACCACCTGGCATCAATGACTTGGCCATCCTGCCTTTGCCACCTTCAACACTATCATTTCTTCTTTTCCTTTCCATGTTTCAAAAATAAAGCACTTAGAGTGTAATAGTTGTCATGTTAGCAAATCTCATAAATTACCCTTCTCCTTATCCCATCACTCTACTACTCGCCCCTTAGAACTCATCCACTCTGACCTCTGGGGACCCTCTCCGGTCACCTCCTTCCTCGGCTACCAATATTACATTATCTTTGTAGACGACTACTCTAGCTATACTTAGCTCTATCCCCTAAAACTTAAGTCGGAAGCTTTTGACACCTTTCTTACCTTTCAATCCATGGTCAAAAATACATTTCCCTACTGTATCACCAATTTGTTCTGACAATGGCTGCAAATTTGTTAACTCCCGCTTCACCTCACACTTCCACACCCGCGGCATCACTCACCAATTCTCCTGTCCTCATACCCCCGAACAAAATGGCGTTGCTAAACGCAAACACCACCACATCATTGAAACCTCTCTTACCCTACTTACCACCGCCTACATGCCTTCCACCTATTGGGTTGATGATGCATACACTGCCACCTACCTCATCAACCGGCTTCCATCCCCCACCCTCCACCATATCTCCCCTTACCAACTCCTTCACAATACCCCTCCGACTTACTCCCACCTACGTGTCTTCGGCTATCGCTGCTATCCATGGACCCGCCCTTACTCACAACATAAACTCGACATCCGGTCTGTACCCTGCATCTTCATCGGCTATTGACCCACCACCAAAGGCTATCAGTGTCTCGACCCCTCAAGTCATCGAGTCTACATCTCTCGCCATGTCTGCTTTCTTGAACATGACTTTCCCTTTCACACCCATTCCTCATAAGCACCACCCATTCCCCCCCTTCTATCGCTCCTACCCCTACCCCCTGCCTCTTCTTCCCACCCCCCACAACCTCCCTCCCCTTCGCCTTTCTCCCCTCTCCCTCCTTTCTCCCTCTCCCCTTCCCTTGCCTCCCCTTGCCTCCCGCCTTCTCCACCCCCTCCCCTTCGCCACTCCGCCCTCTCCCTTCTCCTCACCCTACTCCTCTACCTACCCATCACATGATTACCCGCAGCAAAGCCAACATCTATCGTCCTTGTATTCCCCTTTCCCTCACCGCCCAAACCCCTTCGCCACTCCGCCCTCTCCGTCAAGGCAACTGGACCCTAGTCCCACCCCCACCCAACTCCAACATCATCGGATGTAGGTGGACCTATAAAATCAAGTGTGGCCCTAAGGGCACCATCTCTAGGTACAAGGCACACCTGGTTGCCAAAGGCTTCACCCAGGAAGAAGGCTATGACTACCATGAAACCTTCAGCCCCGTGGTCAAGCCTTACACCATCCGCATTGTCCTCAGCCTCGCTCTTTCCAATGCTTGGGCCATCAAACAACTTGATGTCTCTAATTCCTTTCTTCATGGAACCATTGAGGAGGAACTCAACATGGCCCAACCCCCCGGTTTCATTGATCCCTCCCACCCTAACCATGTATGTCGCCTCCACAAAGCCCTCTACGGCCTCAAACAAGCCCCCGCCAATGGTACGCCAAACTTTCATCTTACTTAACCCACCTTGGCTTTCGGTCTTGCCATGCCGACACCTCCCTCTTCCTTCACCAACAAGGCTCCTAAGCCACCATCCTCGTTGTCTATGTCGATGACATCCTTATAACCAGCTCCCATGCTCCTTTCGTTGCACATGTCATTTCTCTTCTTAGTCGTGCCTTTGCCGTCAAAGACTTGGGTCTTCTTCACCACTTCCTTGGTATTGAGTTCACTACTACCCCTAACGATCTCTTCCTCTCTCAAGCCCACTATGCTCTAGACATCCTCCATCGCGCCCACATAGACCACTGCAAATCCATCCCTACTCCCACCAGCCACAAACGACCCCCCTCCTCCCCCACTCACCCCCTCTTCCCTGACCCATCCCACTACAAAAGCATCGTCGGTGCTCTCCAATACCTCACCCACACTCGCCCAGACATTGCCTATTCCGTGAACTATGTTTGCCAACATATGCATAACCCCGCCATTACCCACTATGCACCCATCAAGTGGATCCTCCGGTATCTTCAAGGCACTCTCTCTCATGGAATTCTCTTACAACCAGGGCCATGTACCCTCACTGCCTACTCTGACTCCAACTAGGCCGGTGACCCTATTGACCGCCGATCTGTCACTAGGTACTGCATCTTCTTGGGCCCTAATCTCATCATTTGGAAGTCTAAAAAGCAAGTAAATGTTGCCCGTTCATCCATTGAAGCCGAGTACCATGCGCTCTCCTCCACGGCCACAGAAATTGTCTGGGTCTCCATGGTTCTCAAATTCCTTGGCATCTCCTACACCGCTACACCCACACTACTATGCGACAATCAGTTTGCCATGGCTCTCACAGCCAACCCGGTCTTCCATGCTCGCACCAAACACATTGAGATTGATCATCACTACATTCGGGAGCAAGTTCTAGCGGGTCATATGCAGGTTCGTCATGTCTCTTCCAAAGACCAACTTGCCGACATACTAACAAAGCCGCTGCCCATTGCTCAGTTTCAGGCTCTCACTACCAAACTCATGGCTACTCACCCGCCCTGAGTTTGCAGGGGCATATTAAGGGAACCACATCCTTGCCCTATCCAATTTTTTCCTTTCTTACTCACACCGTGATTCTATGTAATATTCTCTAAAGATACAACATCCATTGTAATATTCTTAAGGGATTCACCCCGGATTTGTCTCTTAGGGTATTCCCTATAAATCTTGTACAAACACCATTATCACAATTATTGAAAATCTCTTCCTCTTCACTACCCATGTTGTCAGCTTTAAAATGGATTGCTCCCGCGAGGATCCCTGCTGCCCGCTTTGTCTCTTCTCTTCCCCCAGCTGGCCTACGTAGTGGAGCACGACCTCGAAAGGCATCTCTTCCCTGCTAAAATTGTGGCGACCGTCAAAAAATAATCTACGCCATAATTCGCGAAATTATTATCTCGCTCAGCACGTGTTACATCGCACGTGAAACCGAACGTGACGGTCCACCGTACGGATCAAAATAATAAGTCGACATAAAACATAGGAATTTTGGAGTTGACGTACAGCTAAAATATTACATATAACGTAGCAGAAAATTAGGATCTAGTCCAGAATACACTGCATGTAGAGCAGTCATATTACAAAATTACAAAATACAAGCCAAGTCTTTTATAAAAACCATAATATTTCAGAGATTAAAAATATTTAAAGAGACTAAACAGATAATTCCTCGGTTGACACCTCAGGGTTGGTCTTATTACCTGCAGAGTCTGAGGGTGGGTGAGTATTTTTATACTCAGTAGGTGGAATTAAAATCTAATTTAATGTTAAGTAACAGATAGTAATAATTTTTGCAGAACTGATTCAGAAACAAATTCAAAAAACACCAGTTCGTCCGATGACAAGAAATCCAGAGTCATGATACCGAACGACGTTCCTCCGATGCTCATGGGGCAACCGGAAGCTCAGAAGGCAGGAGTTTTCCCATGATACTCCATACCTATGTGCACGTGCCTAATACCGATATTTTCTTCGGTAGGTATCCATAAATATTGTTCTAGGTACCCTAGAATTCTTCAGAAATCACACATACCATGTCATAAAAATAAAACATGATGTACATAAAGCATTTTTTTTTAAACCCTAAGAAAAGGCATACGATTGACTAAAAACGGTCCATAAAAATAAGGCATACTCGCAAAGCATAAATTTAGAGTTAAAAACCCCCTACCTTAAAGTTGGAGTAGAAAATTCTTAATTGTAGAGAGCTTGTACGGAAAATCCGGCCCCGTCACAGTGTCCGGCACCTTTGATTTAATTAAGAACGCCTTTGAAACGGGTTGAATCGGACTTAAAACGGCTCAGAACGGAGGGTCAGAAGATTTGACTAGAAGTGAAAGTGAATAGTAAAAGTGAATCTGAAGCATATTTATATGAGTGGTGGAAGGTTCAACGCGCGACGCGTGTCCACCATGCGTCGCGTGGTAAAACTGCGCACTGCATGGTTGCGCCATGCGGAACAGCGCTTGTCGAGTGGTTACCGCGCGGTAACACAGAACCCGGCACGCGGGTTCCGTGTGTCGCGCGGACCCGTGATCGGCACGTGGCCCGCGTCGCGGGCCAAGAAGTACACCGCGCGGCGCAGACCCGCACGTGGGTCGCGGGCCCGCTGCGCGGGCAAACTACGTGATGCCACATCGCGCGGTCAATCCGCGCGACATCGCGCGTCGCGCGGTTTAATTTCGGCTGACGCAATTCTTGGGTCAGCCATCAATAAAATATTTTTTTTTCTTTCTTTTTTTCAAAACTTTAAATAGCTCTAACTTTTTACCTATATTTCGGAATTATACGTTCTTGGTACCGACGGACTCATATTGACGAGCCCTTCAAAACAAGACCACTCAAGGGTAGGTTTTACAGTAGTTTTACCGTGGGCCCGCTTATGATGCGCACTCCCACGATCTCTACATACGGCCACTACCTCCGATTCAAATGATTCAAAAACCTTTATATTCGGTTTTTATAGTTCTACAATAACTCTTTAAGTAACAAATCTAAAATAGTGCTCTATTAATTTATAAAAATTAAAATGTACCAAAAATCTGGCCAACATCACCACCAGTAGGCGGCTAGCATATGTTTCATGATATTCTATATACTTTACGTCGACTATCTGAGGGACCAAGACCACTTGAGCACGATGATGAAGGCCTCTTCAAAGCAGACGATTGAACACCTTGGACAGCATGGGGACAAGGCGGAGACAACATGCAACTCCTTCCTCTACTATAACCTGGCCCCTTATAAAGCAACGAGAGGAGTGGAGGTCTAAAATGGTGGGGCGGTGGGCTGGTGGTAAGGTCGAGGTCCGGAGGTGATGCTGGGATGGTCGGATGAAGAACGATGCTTTGTTGGTTGGAAATAGAAAAGGCTTTGTTGGTTATGAAAAATTATCCAGTGGAACCATTCTATCGGGCCACGTGGTAGATACGCCTTGTTGATGAATGACACCTTTAATGAATTTATAGGTGTTCAAATTTGAGTAAGATGAGGCACAAATTTTAGATTACATGTTTAAATATGAAATGACATATGCACAACCACGTGGTAGAGCGGTTCCATTGGATAGGAATAGAAAATAGAAAGGAATAGGGAAGACGAAGGGTGACAACGTGTTGTCAGTGCCACGTGAATGCATGATTTTCTCCGTAAAAAATAAGCAGGAGAAAGAGTATTTTCCCTCCCTTAATTGGTTGAATTTAAGGCTAAGATTAATATAGTTAAAAATTATACATAAAGAGCTTTGAAATAATATTAAGAATGTGTAAATTAGAGTTCACATAAATGATTTATGTACTAGATGAACCGGATCTGATTACTCTAATTAAACCTAAATTTTAATATTTTATTTAGCCATCTAAGCTCATTTAAAGTAAGTTACATAAATAGTAATTTGAGGGCTAATTTTAGTGGCTCAAAAGAGGTTTAGTTGCCTAAATCGTTGTAACGCTCGGGGTTTTCATACAATTTCCTCAAAATTCACGGAAAATTTTTGCAATATAACTACTATCAAAGAAAATGACGAATACAAAACCTGATAAAACAATTTTATAATTTAAAACATAACACATCACTTTTCTCATCCAAAGTTTTAATCATTCGATTAACCATCGTACGGCCAAAGCAAATATCCTCAGGCGCTACTCGAAAACAACCGTACGAATAAATTGCTATGATCATAGACTTTAAATACAAATCCCTCCTAGGCATCCCTGAGTGCGAGTCCCATAACAATCCACAAACTAATCCAAATAAAAGTCCAGAATACACAACAGCTTAAATCTCATCTCACCCAATACATTAGATTGTGGCTCAAATAAACTCGCAGTGAGTTAAGCATATACCTGAGTCAACGGGAATCAATCCACCGCTGAAATGAGCATCCATCTCTAGGAGCTCTCCATCACAAACCTGCAAATGCCTCCCCAACAACGGGGCTAAAAAAAGTAGGGTAATGAGTATTTTCATACTCAGTTGGAAAATACCCAGTAGGGGAATTCTAACCAGTGAAAATAAGTTCATAAAATACATGCGTTCATGCAACTCAAACATGAAGCACTCAAGCATATAAATATCATGCTCATATGCATATAGTCATACCAAATGCACCATCGTGCCAAAAATCATACCAGATGCACCATCGTGCCAAAACCATACCAAATGCACCATCGTGCCAAAATCACACCAAATGCACCATCGTGCCAAAGTTATACCCTCAAACAAAACATACACAAACACCCTTACCAGGGTCTTACAAACTTACTCGTACCATTGTATGCATACTCATACAACTTACACATACTTGTACGACCTTACTCGTACAAGCATACATTTACTTGTACGACCTTACTCGTACAGTTGAGGTTTTGTAAGCTCCGAATGACCGAAGAGTGGTTATGGCCACTTACGTTTTGATTAGTGAAAAATCTGTCAGACGTATTCTTCCTAATTGGTCAGCTTGTGACCTAGATGCAGTACAATTTTGTGACCTTTGTTGTCGGAAGGATTTGAAATCCCTTTTGCTAGAGGCAAGGGTGTATGTAAGTGGTAGAGTATGAGACTCTTTTCACCTCCTTCTGGAGATTTGTGGTTAAGACCGGTTTAAAGGAAGATTCCGAGCGTCCAAGATTGTGGATGGCCTTTGAGGTAACTACTTTCACTAGTGAGTGTGGTAGTTATCACTTAAGATTTTTGGGAAGGAGGGTGTATTTTCGGTGTGGATTTGTTGATTGGTTGACCGCTCAAAGAGTAGTGGTAGATCGTCATAAGAAACAAATGATGTTTGTGTGCCCTGAGGGATCGAATGTTGTATCCAGGGTGTTTGAAAATGGTCAGCCCTATGCTTTGTGTGAACCGTTAAGGCCAGGTGATGCACGACTAAAGGTTGTAGAGCCTTTTGGTGAGTTGTTTGAGAAGCAATCTCAGGGTTTGGTCTAGAAGAGCTAGACATTGTCTGGAATTTCCCAACATGTTCCTTGATGACTTACCGGTTTTTCGCCTAAGAGAATGGTGGAGTTCATCAAGTAAGTGCTTAAGTGCACTCTACCTCTAGGGCATTGTGCGGGATGACCTGCTAGAGTTGAATGAACTCAAGGATGGGTTGGCAAAATTTATGGTTAAGAGGTTTGTTAGACCAAGAGTATGATCTTGGGGATACGTTGGATTTGTCGGTGAAGAAGTAGGTTGTATCCCTACGTTTATGCATTGACGCCGTATGTGTAACTGAGCGACTTTTAAGAATAAGTCTCTTGCTCATGTTGGTTGACTCTTGAGGGGTCTTGTATGAAAGGACATTTTGTTTCGCCGACATGTTGGGCTGAGGTAAGTGAGCTGCAGATGCTCAATTATGAATTGTTCGGCACTATGTGGACAGGTTGAATTTAGCCAAGCAAGGGCTTCAGACAGCTCAAAACTGATAAGAGAGTTATGCTAATTGGAGGCGAAGTGATCTCCAATTGAGTTGTGAGCACTTTCAGATAAATCCTTTGATGGACAAGGTAAGTTGTGGATGACAAAGGTCATTCCTGTGGCGAAGATATTGTATGACAAATATCATACTCCCGAGATGGCGACTTGGGATGTTCAGGCGGGGTATCCCTCTCTCATAAAGTCCTAGCATGCTGCTATTCATTCAAAGCATGCTATCATGAAATTACGAGTTTAAAGCTCCCCTACCTTGTAATCATGACGTTTGATGGCGAGCACACGACGGCGGCGGCGGCGGCGGCGGAGTTGGTGGTCAAAACTGTTGCCTAGTTGAGAGAGCTACTGTCTCGAGGATTTAGGAAGCGCCAGAACTACTCACAGCCAAATAGGGTGTCAGAAGTCGATGCGGCAAAATTCGCGATCCACGGCTGCACACTAGGGGCGGCCGGGAGAAAACTCGTGCCAACAAGAATGGCGGTGCGACCAGAAACCGAAGGTGAACTTACTAACGGTCGGTCGGTGGCTGAGAAGTACTTGACCGGTCGCAAGACGTCGAAATCGGCCGTGGACTTTACCCCATGGCTGCAATTTTGCGTCAACAAGGGCCCACATAAGGGCGGAGGGCATGGGGCGACTCCCAATGACAGTGGAGAGGTGGAGGAGGACTCTAATGTCAACTCCACTTAGTGGCAGAGCCAACCAATGGTTAGGCGACACAAAAGCGGCACCTAAGCCCAAAAATACACACGTGGCCACATGCACACGTGGCCAAACAGTGACACTATAGGGGGAGATGGGTCGGACGGTGGTGAACCAAGGCCCACATAAGGGCGGTCGAGCTAAGGCGAAGACATGGTGGCCGATCAAAGCGGCGACATCACCGATCGCCACCCACAACCAACACATTTGGTGCAGGTAACTGTGCATCTTGCACGGTATAGGGCAGGGCAAGCGGCCCATTCTGAGCAGAGTGTATAATCGGGCCAAGTGCGTCTGACCCTCACTGTCGCCGAGCCGGGGTAGAGCCCACGATGGCCAAATGGCCCACGGCTCGCCGATGCTAATGACCCGAGACGCACCCAAAGCATCTAATCGGGCGGAGCAAGGCAATAGGGTGAAGCGGGGTTGGGCACGGTAACCCCCTATCGACACTGGGTCGAGGTAGGCTAGACGGAGTCCTACCGGTGGCCGAACAATGACTGGCAACACACCGGCATCCAAAAATGCTCCGGATAGTGAAAAGGGAACAGTAACTAGTAACTAAAACCCGACCAAAAAGATCGGTAGCTCACAGCGGAGCGCAGAAAGCATGGAGGTGGCTCTAGCCAGCGCCTATGGGTTCCTAGTGGCCAAATAAACATAAGTCTAGTTGAGGGTGGCCGCAAACGATGTCAAAATCGCACCCCCGCAGCTCAAAAACGGGATTTAGAGGAGAAATAACCTGAAAAATGTTCGGTACCTTTAGAGGAGCGAAGAGGCCATGGCGGCGGTCATAGCCGGTACCTACGGACTCGTGGTGGTGAGGCAAAATGGATCTTGACAAGAATCGAAGAAATCCAATGACGAATGAGGGAGAACGGAGCAACCGAAAATGGGCTCGGGTTTTCTCTTATCTCTGGACGTCAAAACTTTCTTTTGTAAGTTACTGGAATGAAACTTACGGGATTGGCTTTTAAGCCCTTATTTTACTATTCATTTTTTTTTTACATTCATGTCCCTAATGCGCGTTAACTCATTGGTTACACGTTATACCTCCAAAATTTGCGCCGTAAGCGCGCAGCGAGGCCTGCGGCCTGGGACTAAGCCCCACACCCGGTTCTACGGGTATAAATATGGGGGAAAAATACACAAATATGAATATGTCGAAGCGTTACATTTTCCGGCCAAAAATGACAAGAAAAATAGCAAAAAAATCCAAGAAAATCGTATAAAAATCAAGACATTACAATCGTAATCCGTATCACCTACAAATATTTTATAAGGGTCTTAATGAGAGAGTTTTTAAAGCTATTGGAAATGAATGAGATTTTTTTATGCCTTAGCCTCTCTCAAGATAAGTTAATTTAATTGTTTTTCCTTAATCCCATGAGTTTTGATAGGGAATTGAAGGTCTTTCATGCTTAATCATAATTTTTATGTATATTTATATTAAAAATATTCAAAATCCTCTTATTTCATGTAATTTGTAGAACCATAGAATTTTATTTTAATGTAAAACTTTGTGCTTCATACTTAGAAGTCATTAGACTCAAGGAAGTACTTTACATTACATATTTACCATAGTTACAAGCCTCTAATTGGTATAAATCATGTTCTATACTTAGATCTAATAGAAAATCTTAATTTTTAAAATATTGATCTTTTGATTTAGGAAGATTAAAAATATGTCTCTACCCTAAAGGTAAGGAGTTTTCATTTTAAGAGTAATTTATTGCATTAGGACCATGTTTGATGATGTTGATCATTTTTTTAATAAAGAATAAATATATATTCTCTTTGAGAGATTTTAATATTATTTGTGCATGATTTTGCATGGATTTTATAGGATTTTTCATAATTTATAGTTTAGAATTGATTCAATGAAAAATTATGATACTTTGATGGTTGATCGCAATAATTTTGAGCCAAAAATCATAATTTCTACTATTCTGTTAGGGTGATTGATATGCTACAACCATATCATGTTGTCTATTGATCCACACACTAGGTAATCAAATAGCTACATTGTCACGATCGACAATAATGTTGTTGATCGATCCCCAAAATAATATAATTGAATTTAAATTATTTTTGTTTCTTTTGAGCAAATTAATTTGTCTAAGGGATTTGATCAATGGGCATTGGTATGAATAGATTATATGTATATTTTAGAGATCCATCCTCATATTTTTAACATTCTTTTACATGTAGTAGACTAAGGTTTGTTGAGGCACATTAAAGTTTCTTATGTATGCATATGTTAGAGGTTAATTTATTAATTATATGTTACATGCATGTCTTAGTGTATATGATCTTATTTACTGAATTATGTCTTACATGAGGCAATATAATTACTTAGGGTTGCACTTGTAACTATATTTATATTTCATGCATCTTGAAAATGAACTGTAAACTATGGTTAATCGTAGTTTGCTGAGGTTTTCTATGATTTCTAGATTAGTTGTATTGGGTTTTGAATAAATCTGTTTTACATCTGAAATGACGAGGTTTTACACTTGAAAGGATAAGGTTTTACGTCTGAAAGGACAGGTTCTCCCCCTATGCTGAGATGATTAATACTATTTATTTATTGAAAACTTATGGAGTTTGTTCCAGACTAGTCAAGTCCATTGTACATTTGCTTGACCAAGTATTTTCGATATTTAGAATGTTAGGCGACAAGTTGCATGCAACAGGTAACAAATTTTTGTGATTTTATTGACTGGTGATATATTCTTCATATTCGTTTACTCTAGATAGTTGTGTAAGATTTTGGATTATTTATGAAATTTATTTATGCTTGGCTTGTTGTAAGAATTTTGCTTTGAATATTAAAACATATGTTAGGGTGTTAATGTAAATATTTTTTAAAGCCTTAATGAGTTTATATATATTTTACCTTTGTTTGGTTTTAGGAATCCTTAAGGATCCTTATGTGTGATGGTGTCATACAAGTGTTTAAGGCGACTTGCACTAACTAAATGATAATTAGTATAAAATAAATGAAAAATATTAAAAAATTTCATATTATTTTAATAGTATTTTATTTTTAATAGGTAGATTTCTTTTATTAATTTGAGACATATGCTTATGTCATTGTATAGTGACTTTGGTAGATAAATGCTCAATTCTATTTATAATAAAAAATAATTATTTTTTTAATATTTATTCTCTAAATTATTTTTTGAACAAAACGACGATTTAGCTTCAGATCTAATCCATGGTTAGATTAAAAGTTATTGTGTGATCTTGCTGATTTTAAGTCAAGGGCGTGACACGAAATCTTAACCCATGGACATAATATAAATGAAAATACACCAGGATCTTAAAATGTGTGCCCCAAAACACAAATGAGAAGAAAATTGATCCTTGCAGATTTTGAACCAAAGTAGTTGGCTCTCGTACTATGTTAAATAAATAAATTTTTTAAAAACTCAAAAGCTTAACACAACTCAAAACTGGTTCTCCGGGCAAGGGGCAGAGACAGGACATTTGCTTACTCAATGTCTGAATGACATACTCAAAACTCTTACAACCGAAGGATTTGATTATAGAAGGCCAATGACATTAAAAAACCGTGAAGGATATATATATATATATAACCAATCTTATCAATAACACAGGGCCAACCTTTTTGGACGTGCGCATGCTTCATATTTTCTACTACTACAATTAATATATAATGCCTGCCTAATTGCGTTAATTGACTTACGCAAGCAAAGACCATTAAGCGTCTGAATTCGAACGATTAAGATCAGAGACGAGCAGTTGTCTGAATACTCATGACGGTCAGACAATAAATCCAAGTTCGATGGATTAAAAAAGGGAACATGCACCCACATCACTATGTGCATGTGCCAAGTGCGGGGAAAACGAAAGAAGAATGAGGACAACAAAAGTTGTCACCAGCCATCACTTTCACGGTTGAATCTGATAGAGGGAAACGCTGACCGCAGCCCCACAGGACGCTGTAAAGAGATGACGAACTTGATGAGTTTAACAACAAGAGAGCTTACCCAAAACGACTAAATTGATAGGCGTATACTAGTCCATTGCATTTCAATGTAAAGCAGTCGCCTTCAGCTGGTTGGTTTGGTACCCACTCGGGAAGAAAGTTGTTCTTCCCCATCTACAAGGCATTCAGATCATTTGGGAAGTTGAGTGTGACCCGACTCATTTTTTTATCTCCAAGATCGATAAAAATTAAGAAGTGATTTTTTTAAATTAATTCTAAAAATTCTACTTCTATTTTAAAAAAAAATTAATACCCAAGATCGATGTCCAATTGAAACTCAGCCGAAGGTTTTTAACGTGATCTTGAAGGGTTTCGGTTGAGTTACTTGAGTAGACCAATGTTTGATCAGAACTAATTGCAACTGCTCTTGCACAGTGGTGGGCTCCTGCACCAGACAAAACCGACAAAATTGACCCATTTGCTACGTCATAATAAATGTCACTCTCATGGATCCCGCGAGTGCGATAACTCTCCTTCCTCTCCGTTCAGGTACATCCAGTAGAAAGTGGTACCCGTGGGGATCAGTTTGACTGGATACTTTCGAGTCAGAAAAACTCTCTATAGCTGCTCATCATCCGTCACTTCGGTCGTAGTGAGTACCGAGGCAAGATCAAGGCCATTCATTCCAACCTCTTCTCTCGTGTTTGAGATGACATCCAATTCTCTCCTCTTGCCTTTTCCATTATCATGTGCGTTGCATTACACCCGTTGTTAGCTCACCGCCAGTGAGGCAGTGACCGTTTCATATTTTGCTCTTCCTCTTTCCAGCCAAATGTTCTCTGTTTGTGTTTCAAATGACAGTTCATGTTAAAGCTGCTCGTCTCTGATGCTCAAAATATAAATAAAGATTTTTCCATAGGGTTTTCAGATATCAGTTTTCTGTTGTTCTCCAGTTGATGACACAATTCTTGTTCAATATTAATCTTATACTGGTTGAGATATATGCCGAGATCTTCCTTTGGGATAATGGTTAGTTAATGATTTCTTTCTTGTTCCTCTTAATTGTCACATTACCCTTCATTTCATTTAGGAGGCTGTCTCAGATTGATGCTGAAATTAGCTCTCTTCCTTCACTTTTTATTTCTAGTTCCCTGGATCCACGTCAAGCGAGAGACGAACGGCATATGCTTCATCTTCTCAAGGGGTTATTCGTGATTTCGTTCTTTACGCTAATGAATTTCCAATTTATTTTGTTGTAACTGCTTTCGCTTTGGTTGCCTAGCTTGCTTTGGTTTCTTTTATTTTGCCCTTTTTTTTTTAAGGAAAAAAAGATTTAAGATCTTTTGTACTCTGTAATCTGATTCCTGGTCATTTGGCTCCTTTTGCATGCTTTGGCAGGAAGCCGATCAGAGTCAGATGAACATTCCTCACTTGTTCAGATGTCCAATCAGTCTAGATATTTTTACTGACCCAGTTACACTTAGTACGGGCCAAACGTATGATAGATCTAGCATTGAGAAATGGCTAGCAGACGGAAATCTAACGTGTCCAGTAACAATGCAGAAGCTCCAAGATCTCTCCATGGTACCCAACCACACTCTCAGAGAGCTGATCAATCAATGGGTAAATGTGGGTCCAAAACGCGATCCAAACTCTGTATCCACGGTAGCCGCACTTGAGTCGCTGACCACAATGAAGATCAATTTTCAACGTCCCGACTCCCCCGTAGCACTGAGGCTTGAAACACTTCGAAGAATCAAAACTCTTTCTGCAGAATCAGACTCGCCATGGCGGGCTTGTCTGATTGAATCTGGCTTTTATTCCCTGCTAGTCGAGTTCATATTTTGCAATGCACAGATAGAGAGCCATACCAGAGTGGATATGTCAGCCCTAGTAGAAGAAGCTCTGGATTGTGTTCTGCACTTATCAGCATGTGCAGAGGTGGGTTCAACACTCAATATGCTCAAGGAAGCATCCAAATTCTCCTCTCTGTGCAGTTTGTTTGGTCGGGGAAATATGAAAATCAAGATAAGCTTATGCTATTTGGCAGAGACCATATCATCATCCATAGACACCCGGGAACTCACATTTATGCTTGGACAGACTCCGTCAATCCTCAAATGCCTGGTCTCCCTATTGGAGCGAAGAGCTGACGCAAGTGCTTCTGATGCTGCACTGGCAGCTATTTCAGGCTTATGTGCGTTAGACCCGAATCGACAGAATGTCGTGCGAGAAGGTGGGGCGGAGGGCCTCGTAATATACCTCGAGAATCCAGACAGGCGTTTTGCATCAAAAGCTTTGGCCACTCTCGAACTTCTCGCAGGTTTAGAAAGTGGCAGAAGAGCTTTGTTGAACAATCCAAAGGCCATTCCTGTATTGGTGAAGATGGTGTTTCGAGTGCCAGATCTTCAAGCGAGTGAAAGTGCGGCGGAATTGCTCTTAATTCTTTGTTCTGATTCCTTTACTTCCCGGCAGGTAGCTATCAGTGCAGGGGCTGTGACACAGCTGCTGCTTCTGCTTCAGAGCCAATGTAGTGGAAAGGCCAAGGATAAAGCCAGGATGTTGTTGAAGCTGCTTAGGACGACGTGGGCTGCAATTTGAATTATCAAGTGGTTGATTCGTAGAGGATGGTGCTTCAGTGGTAAAGGTCTAGCTTCTGTGTCCGACTACCTTTTCTGTGATGCCTCCTTAGTCCTTCCCACATCTCAGTCTGATCGCTGTCGCCACAGTTTGATGTGCATATGTATAGAGTTAATTGTCAAATAATCGTTGTAACTTCTGGTACATCTCGGTCAGAAAACAAATCCAGATTCCTTTTCTGGAACTGTGAATAGTCATAGATTCATCTTAACATCATCATATGTGTAGCATATTTTTCTTTTGGCAATAGGTGTGTTCCTTGTTATCAGACAGGCTTCAATCAAGTTTTTATCTAAGGTAAAGATTCAAATTATTTCAAGTGCAAGATCACCCAGTTATCGCAAAGACAAAAAATAAAAAATAAAAACCTAAGATGGTCATGCTATAGCAAAGACCAAAAAAAGAGGAAAATGGCCAGGTTATTGCGTGGATGGCGCAAATCCAGGTGCCTTAGCAGTCAAACTACTAATAACTGACAACAACTACAAGAGATCCATTCTGCCGAGAAAAATTATATTATCGTTGTCATAATCTAGGTTTTCTTTTGAATCAAAGGGGGTGCATAAAATTATGAGAAAAATACCAGCTCTGACGTGAGCACCACGGTGAAAACATCGTGTTAACAGCCAACAGCAGCACATTAAGGCCATATAAGTTGGGCCAAATCAATGGGTCAAAATTGGGAAGAACCCACTCCATGGGGCAAAATTTCTGAAACTAATCTTCTCCACTCAGCTTTTGATTAAATTCACCCATTTCATCAGTGGTGGGTCTTCTCTTTATTTTCATTTTCTATTCCTCTTCGTTCCATTTTTGCCACTTTTAAAGTTCTTCCCATGCTTGTGTTTGCCACCTTTACTCTTCAAGTAAGAAATTTGGGTGGCCTTTTGCTGCCTCTGCTTCCGCACCTGCTCAGGATCTTTGAGTTCTGAACGCACATTAGCATTAAGTACTGTTCGGTACTTCTTTCCTCCCTTTGCGTTTCGGTTTCTCCAATGTTCCCCTGCAAAACAGGTAAAACAACATAAGAATTACTCTATATAAAAATGAGTAAGAGAGCGCGAGAGATTTTACCTCTAGATCCCGTAGGAGCCTCTGCTTCGCAATCAGCAGATATCCCTTTGTGTGAACGTTCTTTCCATCTCTTATATATCCCTGTCTTGTTAGCCTTAACCTTTTTGCCGCCCTCTGTCTTGATCTATTATAAGGAGGAAAAAAACAGAACAGAGGATTCTTATAAAAAATGTGAGCACGGCATTTGTTCACATAATAACGATTTGAGGGGTTCTTTTCTGTATTAGGAAAAGTACACAACATAACCAAAATGAAAGATGTCACATGGCCGTATACATAGGGATGCCACTCGTTCGGGTATATGGTAAAACCCGACCCTAATGGGTCGGGATTGAGTTTTCGAATTCAACCCAAATAGCTATTCGGGTCGGATTCGGGTTTACTATTTCTTAAATAGTATCGGGTTCGGGTTTGGCAAAACCTGACCCGAATAAGGTTATAAATATAATTTTTTTATATTTTTCTTTGTATATTGATAAAACCCGACCGGACCGGACCCTAATGGGTCAGATTTGGGTTTATCATTTCTTAAATGTTATTGGGTTCGGTTTTGGCAAAACCCGACCCGAGCCCAAGCAGGTGGCATCCCTACATATACAAGGTAGTTCAACTCAGTGAAAAACCTTACGATTCAACCATGTAAGCAAGATTCGCATACCTTATTATTTAAGAGGGCCAATTTCTTGTGGAAAAAGAATAAGTAAAAATGTAAAAGAAATTCCTAAACTCTGCAGCCATAAAAAATGATTTGATACATTCGTCAAAACCTAAAATTTTAACCATACTACTAACATCAACAACAAAAATGCTGTAAAACAATACCTTCCCCGATGCCGTCACACGTTCCCCATTGTTGAGTTTAATGTACTTTTTACTCCTCTGCCAAACAGGAAACCTTAGATCTTTATGAAACATCGAACAAAAAAAATCCTCAAAACTCTTGTGGATGGTGAGCATTACCTTATCCCAATGATAAACAGCCTTTTGTTTTTGCATGCCAACAGTGTCATCTGCAACTAAATCCATGACAGCAGCTTCCAATCTGTCAAAATTAGGCCAAGTGCCAATAAAAGATGGTACTGAGAGTCTACAAACGTAAATATACAGGCAATAAAGAAAAAAAATCAAAGTCAAAATATTAGAGATGATACAATAATTGCATGCAGCAAATATACATCTCTTCAAGTGTCAGTCACTAAAGCAAGTTTATAAAATATGTATAAAAAAAAATTCACTAAATTTTGCCATGTTTCTCTCGTTGCATTGATTTACTCTCTGGTGGTGATTCAAATATACTTCTCTTCAAATGTCCGACACTAAAGCAAGACTCCAAAATATATAGAAAAATAGAATTTCAATAAAATTGCCGTGTTTCTCTCATTGCATTTATTTGATCTCTGGTAGTTATTTAGGCTCAAAACTTAGCACATAAAAAAGAACTCCCAAGTCTCCTTATCAGCATCCACAACCACCATTATGAGTTCGTATGTAACCATACTTTATTGTGAATCAAACAACATTTAAGGAATGACATCAAATTACAAAACAGATAAATTTAGAAAATGCATTTAAAGCTATCAGTAACCAAAACAACACAAGGTACAAAAACTTAATGATGCCGAGTAATGCTATTCCATAAAATCTACAAAATAGGGAAAGAGAATTGTATATACCTGCTCGATCCAAAACCCTGGTCAGACTTAACTAATAACCCTGCCTCCAAATGCTGTCAAAGTGGAGAACAATATCCTTATCACTAATCTTGGGAAAAAAGGCAAAATATATTTTTGCAACAAAAACATGCAAAATATGCTCACTTGATTTGTGGGTATGGAACTAATGTAGTATTCTTCATCCTTAAAACTCTTTGCCGTTCTTTTTACACCACGAACTTCTGCAATGGTAAGAATTTTATTACCAATTAATTAGGAAAAATAAGAGGTTATTCATCAAACTTCGATATCAAGACTGCTTAATCTATCAAATTAGACAGTAATTGACCAGGTTAAAATTCACCCGAAAATTCTAAACTGAACTAGCAATAAATGGACAATAAAAAACAGATTTTTGAAGTAGCTATTTTGGCAAGACCAGAGTTGAATAGATAAGGCAAAACCTTTTCCTTTTGTCTCAATTGGAGCTTTACTTTCTGACTCTATCACCTGTAATCAGATAAAGTAAAAAAACTATTAGATCAACAGGAAAAACAGATCAAAATAGTATTAATGAACAGCTAAAATTAAGTGGAACGCATTTATGATTTCTTCGTATCCGTTTTTAAGCTTATAAGACAGACTATGGGGTTGCCCACAGAGAGCCTATTCAAAAAAATGACATCATCGATCAGTTTGTCCAACAATTTTAAGCAGTTAATTTTCATGGACAAAAATGAAGTGACCTAAAGCAGGAGATTTACATAATTTATTCTACAACTGATGAAAATACCATAATTCCAAACTGCATGAAGCTTGGTTATCACCCAATTTTTCTCTCATGCCCTATTTATCACACAACCTGATGCAACTAGTAAGGGCCCCCCTCCCCTCATTCTCTCTCTGTGTACCTTGCCAAAAACCTTCTTTGCCACCAATCTATGACATTAAATTGCCAATAAAGAGACATTTCAAATGGAGAATGAGAATTACTCTACATTCTTCCCAAACTTCTCCTATAATTAACAGAACCCTTTTTTTGTGAAGGTAAGAACTGACGTACCTTCACACAATTTATAGTTCACATTTACAGTTCCTAATAGCAAAACTATACCAAACAACAAGGCAAAAACTTAAAAGAACCTGTCATCTGCTTAAAATTGTCTACAGATCAACTACGAGAAATAAAAGGATAAAACTATGGTCTTAGTAAAGCATACAACCTTTTCCACTTGATTTTGGGATTGCTTTTGATGAACCAAGTTAATAACTTCTTCATGGACTGCCCTTTTCTTCTTCATGACATCAACCCATTGACTAGATGAACCCTGAAACCAGGATCACATTTTAAGAAACCTGTCAAAAGAGCAGAAGTAACGTCTACATCTGGTGCATGTCTTCTCCAAAAACATTATGCTTGCAACTCAAGTTAGGCACAAAGCACTTATACTGAAATGCTATAACCAGAGTAAAATCCCATAAGCTTCTTCAAAACAAGTAAACCTCCAACAAAAGGAATTACACCAGAAACAAAATACAAAGTACCTCAATATATGTCTAGCCAACAGGTTTACACTATCAACACCTTCAATTTTCATAAGGAATCCGTATAGTTTTTTGGAGAAAATAAACAAATGTTCAAAGCAATGTAATCAGGTCCAGAAGATGCCATTATCTTTTAAGTCTATAATATTTCCAGATGATAGGAGCTACTCTCACAGAAAATCATGTTAAAAAGATGTAACAAAGAATCAATCTCACACTCTATACACAACTAGAAGTCCAAGGCTATAAATACTGAAAAAATTCTGAACTAAAAGCATTGTTCCTTAATACTCAGCTAAACATGCTTCAATAGAGGACAAAGAGATTACATTCGAATGCTTTGATTTAGCAGCTTCCCCCTCAGCCTCCAATATTGTCTGCTTCGGCCTAAGAATATTCCAAATGTAAATGAAGGAACAATCAGCTCAATCAGGATGCACTTTTTTTTCCTAATTTGAGAGAGAGAGAGAGAGAGAGAGAGAGAGGTTTAGAGAGATCAGTCTAACCTGAAGGCTTTTAAGCGTTCAGAAAACGCCATCGCAGTTAACTCAGTTGAGGCTACTTCATTCCTGAAAACAGGATGCAGACCCTCCCGGGGCAAACCTTTTGACCTTCTTATTGACTCCCTTGAAGGTGCCGGCTTAGTCTGTGAATATCTCCTAAATGCGTTAGTGCAGGTTTTCTGTAATGAAGTTAGGTCCGCAGAGCCATTAATAATCTCACGAACTCTATCTGAGACCAGATCTAATACAGTTTGAGGGAACCTCCCATACACCGTTTCCCCATTTTCCATGGCCTCATCAATCTTTGACAGCACCCCATCCATATTATGCAGAACCTCATCTTCAGTTGGAGCAGGCCTAATGGGTTTTGAGAGAAATAGATGCAAATCCAAAAGGTATGGTATATCCTCCGATGTGAGGAATGAGTAGGCAGTACCAGTTCGTCCTGCTCGAGCAGCACGGCCCACTCTGTGAACAAAGATTTTGGGTTTTGGAGGAAAATCCCAGTTAATAACATTATCAAGTAAAGGGATATCAATCCCTCTCGCAGCCACATCTGTCACGATAAGCGACATTGTCTTCCTTGCTCTAAATTTTGCTATGTG
This sequence comes from Saururus chinensis, assembly GCA_035235625.1. Classification (NCBI taxonomy): domain Eukaryota; kingdom Viridiplantae; phylum Streptophyta; class Magnoliopsida; order Piperales; family Saururaceae; genus Saururus; species Saururus chinensis. Next base: position 12,084,151 of record CP141140.1, on the reverse strand, counting down.
GATTTTTCGAGCATCCTGGTCCATATCACCATAACATACTGATGGTTCAATACCCTCTTCTCTAAATAGAGCATTAAGAAACTCTACATGATGTTTGGTTGAGACGAAAATTAAATTTTGTTGATCAGAGCTAATCTGCTCCCTCACTAAATATAGTAATGCTGCATACTTCTCCTCCTGTCGCAAGGTGAAAAATGTTAGCTTAAGGTCTGGGCTAATTCGGCTCTCCAAGTCGAGGCGAACAAGCTGTGGATCTCTTAAGCCAGCCTTTGCAAACTCGGCAAGAGCACTAGGCAAAGTTGCGCTGAAAAGAAGGGTTTGCCTTGTCTCGCTCAACTGCGTAAGGATTTTATGTAACTGTTCAGCAAAGCCCATACTAAAAAGGCAGTCCGCTTCGTCAAAAACTACATACTCTACAGAGCGCAGAGACATTTCTTCAATCTCAGCCAAGAGATGCATGAGTCGTCCAGGGGTTGCAATGATGATATCAGGGTTCTGCGCTAACTCCTCGAATTGGCTCTCCATGCTATCACCACCGACTAACAAACTAGTCTGAAGATCTGAGCATCGAAAAAGTAATGAAGATAAATAAAAACAAGCAATCTAGCTTTAACAATCTCCGAAATTTAGACGTTCGACTGAATCGCAGGCTTCAAAGTAGCATTCTCAGAATTAGAAAAGCTAAGCGATACCTCTAACTGCAAGTAATAGCCTCAGAAGCTACAATGAACAATCAGAAACTGGAAACCGACCTGTAAACCTGCCGAGCTCCTTGGCGAATTTGAGAGTCTGAAGTGCCAAGTCCCGAGTAGGCGAGAGGATGAGAGCCCGGACGGCGCCCTGGGGGGCGTGCTGCTTGAGGCGCTCGAGCATGGGGATGAGGAAGGCGGCGGTCTTTCCGGAGCCGGTTCGGGCCATGGCAACGACGTCGATGCCGGCCAGGATGAGGGGCATGGTCTTGCGCTGGATAGGGGTGGGGACCGTGTAGCCCTTCCGCTTGACCCCCCTGAAGACATTAGAGCTCAAATTCATGGACTCGAATCCCCCGGACTTGGCTTTCTTCCTCAGCTTACCCCGGCGTTTCAGCTCCGCCTTCGAGCCCGCTCCGATGGCCGCCATCAGGTCCGATGCCGCTGACACACACTCTCTCTCCCTGAATCGGCAGAGTCGAGCGCGCGGGGATGGGGGAGGGGGCGAGGGGTCGAGCAGGGAGGTCTCGGTTTACAGGCCCTAGTCTTAATTGGCTTCTCTCATATTGCTGTGGGCCCCTTGCTTTATGGTGTCCCGCCCGACGTCGTCGAGATTTAAAGTTATTTATAACCGGTTCGTGAGTGAGGCCAGCATTCCTCGGCTAAGAATGGCCGACGCGGCGACGCTGATGCGGCTCGTCTCGGCGGGTGAGCTCTCCTCGTGGTCGTCCTGGACTTCCTCCTTTGCGACCTCCTCTCCGGCTGCGAACAGGAGGCGCATGATCGTGGTCCGTGCAGGTGGAAGGCGCCTGCTTTTTTCCTCTCTTTCCGTCTCATCGATCCTTCTCCTCGCCACCAGCCCCCTGTTTTCTGCGCCGGCTCCTCAATTCAACCCCGTGACCCCCACCGAGAAGGACGCCAGCCTTGCTCTTTCCCGCAGGGTTTCCACAGCCATTGAGTTGCTCGAGAAAGGAAAAGAATTACAGGTGCAAGGAGATTTCGTCCAAGCCCTTCGTTGCTTTACCCAGGTTTGTTCTTCTTACTATGAAAGCCTTACTTCTTTCAAGAATGGGATTTAGGAATGATTTTGGCAACCGTTGACGGGAGAAGTTTATCACTGGTATATCTGCTTCTTGGTTCCTACTGTGCTTAGTGAAATAAACAAAAAAAATTGAGTCTACGTTGCATGCAATCTACTGCAAGCTCAAGAGTTGTACTTGGTATTATTCCTAATTTATTTCAGTTGGTGTTATTCCAATCGTTTGGGTTTCTGAATGGATTCTTATTCTTTGGCTCATTATACGAATAACAGTGACGATGTTGGGGTTCTTCACAAGTTCCTTTTTTATTCGCTTTTTGTTATGATTGATCAGTTCCTCTGCATTAATTGGTAGAGTAGGATTGACATTGCTTGTCTGTTTTTATTAACGGAGAAAAAATGTAACCAGTTCATTGTTCCTAATGTGTGATTCTTAAAGGGATTTGTTTTGGCTAATATGGGTTGCCACTAGATGATATGTTTCACTTTTCAGTGCCAAAAATTTAATAGTTACTATGACTTAAATTCAGAACTTGGATTTTTGACAGACTAAAAGGATGCTGATGGGTATATATTCGAGTTAGTGTCATAGTCAATGGAGGCCCTAGGCCAATCAGATAAAATAATTGAAAAAATGTGTTCATGGTTTCAGTTTTCACAATGCATTGCCAGAATCTAACCCATCGTAATCAGTTTACTGCTTGGATACAAAGCACGTATTCATACTTTTTGTATGAGAAAAATGGACAAACCTGAATTATACCCTCCTCACATAAATTGGATATATGAACGCTCTTTATTTATCACAATGATATTATAGTTTTACACCCTCTGTCTTCACTTGAACTGGTTGCTTACTTCTTGTTCTTTTTAGTGAACAAATAGTTGCCATGGAAGTATATGTAAAAGAGGTTTGGAGGGAAGTACGTAAATTTGGGTTTAGGTTCCTGCAAATGGGGTTTTTAGGGATGGTAACAATGTTTGAAAAGGTTTGAGTGGAGCCTCAAGTCATTGCACTTCCGAAAAACGCGAGGCGGAAGCCTTGAGTAGTGAGTATCAATTTTAAATGTTTAATATTGTAAAAAGAGAATAGAATAGTGAAAAATATAAAAAACTAATAAATGACATGAAAGCATGAAGAAAAAATATTTTTGAAGGAGACAAAGTAAAAAAGTAGTATAAAAAACATATTTAAAATAAAGGAACATAAGAAAAAGGGGAAAACTGTGTTTGCGTTAGGGCTTGAGGTGCCTTTTGGAATGAGGCTTGAATGAGGTGCATCCCTCAAGGGAATTGCGCCTCAGCACCAACACCCTGAAGATTTCTCAAATGCTTCACCCTTGGGCCCAAGGAATCCTTTTTAAATCAGAAAGTGGTAATTTTATTGTTTTTCTCTCTCTAAATAGCTTTGCCTTCTGTCTCATTGTTGTTGTCTAAAGTAGTTTTTCTGGTTCATGTGTTTTCCACACTTCATCCCATTCATTACATAGATCACCAGTTATAATGAACATTTCCGGTTCCATTAAAAAGAAAATTCATCTGCATGTAGACTTTGGACTGTAGCAACTATGCTTCATCCCATTCATTACTTTATCTCTAAATATGCTTGAGGCATGCACGTCATGTTTGAGGCTTGCATGAGGTGCATGCCTCAAGGGAATTGTGCCTCAGCACCAATGCCCTGAACGTTTCTCAAATGCCTCACCCTTGAGGTGGGCCTAATGAACCTTTTTTTAATTAGAGAATGGTAATTTTATTGCTTTGCAATCTCTAAATATGTTTGTCCTCTGTCTAATTTTTGTTGTCTAAAGCGGTTTTTCTGGTTCATGTGTTTTTCCACACTTAATCCCATTCATATCCTAGATCACCAATTATGATGAACATTTCTGGTTCCATTAAAAAAAAGGATCATCTACCTTTACACTTTGGACAGTAATAACTATGATCAAGAGGGCATAGATTAGGCCTTGCTAGATTTCCTTAGCTTGGCACAATTTTTTTCTACCATAGTTACTATGCGCTATATTCAATCCCCACCACTAACAACTACGCCATTCAAGGTAGAGTAACCTAAGTGTTCTGATTATTTGCAGTTGATAACAGAACTCCTAATCTTCCTTGCATCTTGCAAAGATAATCTGACCATTTTTGCAGTACTAATTTCTTACTGTTTATGTCAAGTTTTCTGGGTTAAATGTTTACCTACCACCATTTACGAACAAAGATCAGAAGCTTTTGAACAAATTAGTAGCTATTGTGGAAACTTAAAATATATTTTGTGGATTTAGTTACTGATTTTTCCATACAAATGAATCTTTGAAGTATTTTTCATTACTGTCCTTCGTACTGGTTGTTTCAGGTTGTTGAAGATTACAAAGATTTTGCATTTTCAGAATATGCACGAGTAGGGAGGGCTCTTGCCTTGTATGAAGTTGGGGATAGAGAAGAAGCGATTGCTGAGATGGAGGATGTTTCCATATCTTTGAAAGGATATCCAGGTCAGATAAATAATTCTCTTTTAAACATGACATTTTAGAGAGAAATATTATTATGGACATGACGAAGGGAACATTACATCAAGATTTCATCCGATAAACTATACTACTAAGTCCTTTAAGGCATTCAATAGCAGATGGTAAGTCCTGTAAGGCATTCAATAGCAGATGGTATTTTCCTCCAATAGAAGTTTTTTTATAAATTATGTTATTTTCATATTAGCTGCCCACGGTTTCTGTGCAGAGGTTCATGCCGCTCTAGCTGCAGCTTTGTACGTGGATAAACATGCTCCTTTGCTAGCTGAGAACCAGTTCACAATTGCCACTTTGCTTGATCCTCACTATACGGATATCTCCTATGTAAAGTATACGAAGCATTGGCCTCCGAGTCTTGTTAGCTCTTTGCAACTCTTTATCACCCTTTCTTGAGATTACGTGTATTTGCTAAGTTGTAATTAAGTCTTCATGATTGCAACGTGTGTATATATTGTTTTGGAACGAATTTAGTATCATATTCGTTAAGCTCATTTTGCGCCTATCACGCCAGGAGCTGTGAAAGGTCAAGCGAAACAGAGAACAGAAGAAACAATTGCATTTCCTGAAAAGACAAAAACAAAACGTGACTATTTGGATTGGATATACAAAATCGCCTTTTGCCTCAAGCTGATCATGAGCGTGACCTGAAATTTTTATTGAATGGTAGGACCCATAGTTAAAAGAATGAAGAATTAGCTTTTAAGATTTTTTTTATGTACTCCAAATAGAGTTAATAATATAGGACGCTTGGATTTTTATTTTTTTTTCAAATGGAACTAGAGCAATGGTACTCGGCGGGGCAAGCAATGAATGCCGTCTGTCTCCCCATCTAGGCTGTGGCAGACATTCACAACCTCATTCCTCAACTACTACCTGGCGTGAATACAACTATTCACATTGTTGAAGGAGACAGAGAAGTGTGCACAGTCAGTTAAACAAATTTTACCCCAGATCGTTGCCTACATATGTGGCTCTCAAAACTGGACCCGACCCGTTGGTCCCGACATAATCAGATCCAACTTGACCTTATTAATGCAAGTTAAGATTTTTAAAATTAAACCTTATTAATATAAGGGTCGGGGGCCGGGTAATTATTTGACTAATTCACTTAAACCTGTTATACCTATTTATATGATGTGCGATCTTTTTCTTTTTAGCTTGTTGTGACCCTAAATTAGATTAGATTCATGTTTTAGTCTAATTCCGGTTGATATCAACTAGGTGGGAATGCGGTCTAATTCTTAATAGTTAGGTTCCTTCTTTAGTTAGAATTAGATTAATGATAGTTTTTTAATTTTATTAAGATTAATTTAAATTTTTTATATATATTCTATAATTTAGAGAAGATTAAACATTAAGAGGAATCGGGTTCAGAAGTTAGATTATTTTAATTTAGTTTAATTATTTTTCTTTTTTTCTCTCTCTAATTTGTCTTGTAAGCATCGATCTATACCACCACTGGTATCAAAACATTTGATTTTGGACCTCTTGCCACCGTGAATGCACCATGTCGGAAATGTCAGTAGCCCAAAACCAACACTGGTATCGGAGCATTTGTCTGGAATCCCCCCGACAGCAGATTCCTCGCCTCCGTAACGTTCCGGTCACACAGCATCTCAAATATCAATTAAAAGCCGCAGTTTCGGAGCTTACTGAATTGAAGCCCGCACTTGCCTCCAACCAAGCTATGGCGTCCCATCGTTTCGATGAGCATAGCGGTCTATTCACCGAGCATAGAAAAGAGACCATACGCCATTTCCACGAGCATAGAGAAGAAAACGGTCAGTGCTTCGATGAGGTTCTGCGATCCATCTCCTCGCTCGTGCTCGCCGTTCACTTGCACCAGTCGCATTCGTCAAAGCCTTCTGATGGCTCTTCCTCTGCTGCAATCGCCGACCAAACTGCCCTTTTCCGCCACCGGTTGTGTCCTAACTGCCGCCTGCCGCTTCTGTGCCACCGCTAGCCACCCAGCCACTGGATCCGCTCACCTTTTCTCCTCCGGGACTGTCTAGAGCATTGCTCGGTTTTGCACTGGTCCCTTCCTCCCCTTGCTACCTCTCCGCCACCCGGCCAAGTCACCGCCTTCCTATCTTCTCTTCCGTTGGCGTAGTCCGCAGCTACATCCGCCTCTAGATTGGCCTCCCCGTTGTCGATTCTGATGCCCATTGCATCCTCTGGGCCAGTCGTTGTGTTTGCACAGATCCGGGAACACCCCGTCGGCCAGCAACCGACCGCCTCTGCTGTCAACCCGTCCGTCGGTTCCCTCTTTCCGGCAGGTCGTCGATCCAGACGCCCTTCTTCCGCTCTCTCTCTACGCCTTAGAATGCCCACCCTGCATCTCGCGTTTCAGGCGTCCTTGAGGGTGACAGACCTATTTATGGTCCGATTTCACTTGGACATGGCCCTCAGGGTCACTATTTCCATGGGTTCCAGCCATCCAGTTCATCCGGATCATACGCCACACCCCTTTTCCGCACACGTGGCCCCTATCTTCTCAGTTACTCCAAGCTCGAAGAACAAATTGAAGATGACGATGCCTTTTATTTTACGGGAAGTACTATCACGAGCGTTCTTCCTGCTCTTAAGCCGAGCATAAGGATTACACACGTTACTGTATACTTACGCTAATATATGTTAACATATGCGCATTCTACATTGAAGGTCGACGCTCCCCTTGTTATGCTCGGCTTACAGTGGCCTAGGAGCATAAAAAATGCTTCTAAAAAATGTGCAAGTCATCTTATAGTCGTGGTTATGACCGTGCCGACTACCCTTTTAATGACATACATCCGAACTCTCATTTCTTCTCTCTCTATTTTTAATAAAATTTTAAAAATAAAATATATTATATATAATTAGTGTCTATTATTGAAATTATATTTTATTTAAAATTTATTTATTATATATATAAATAAGTAAATATTTAATAAAATATATTATATTTTATAAGTTTATTTTTATTTTTATTTATTATATAATTATTTATTAAATAAAATTAATTAATAAAAGTAATAGCGACGTTTGTAGACAAGCGTCACTATTATCAATGCTATTTGTAATACTTATTTACATGCATCACTAATAGTTATACAAATTTATAATTTTTTTATTTAAAATTTATTACTATTAGTGACACTTTTATTAAATGTCGCTAATAGTATAAGTATTAGTGACGCTTGTATAAAGCGTCATTATTGTTAAAACAATTAGTGACGCTTAATAAAAAACGTTGTTAATAGTTATAATTTTTTTTTAAAATATATAACTTTTAACGACAGTTATTGCAAGCGTTACTAATAGCGTAACTATTAGTGATGCTTATTAAAAAATGTCACTAATATGTTAAATAAAAGTCACTAATATATGACTAGTAGCAACGCATATTATTTTGTGTTGCTATTAGTTAAGTTTTTTGCAACGATTTTGTATGCGTGGACACTTGTGTTTGCGTCGCTAATAAATATGTCGCTAATAGTACATTTTGTTTTAGTAATCCCACAAGGGTAGGTATTTTTAACTCTTAAAGTAGTCCCTACCTATTCGACATGCTTCTTGGGGCTCCAATCGATATAAAAAGTAATTGATGAAAAATAACAAAATATGTAATTTCGAAATAGGGGCTTAGAATTAGAATTAATAAAATCACATAAAAAGGTAATTCGGTGATTCCGGCCGATTCTAACTCGAAATGGCTTAGAATCAATTTTCAGGCAAAAATTTTAATTCCGCCTACTTTTTACATACAAATATGATTTCATATTCCCATAATTTAAACCGAAGTTAGGGTAGAATTAATAAAAATTAGCGACAAAAGTGAAATACTCCCTCCGTCCTATATTAATAGCTTTAATAAAAAAATTTAATTATTCCGCATTAATTGCTGTATTTCACTTAATCTATGCCATTAGATGTTCTAAAATGCCTCTTAACACAATTTTTTCCTCATCCAAGTCTCATTGTCGCGCAGCAGCATGTAGTAAAATACAAACTCTTCAACTGCGGCGAGCGACCACCGGTCGCGTTGCAGATCCACGCGAGTCACCTCGCCCAAGGCTACAACCTGTTGGATCCGAATGCCGTCATGGTCCTGATTCTCTTGTCCGCCATTGCTATTACCGGCACCCATAGTACCTCAACTCTGAACTGGATCGTCTCCCTGGTCAGCACCATTCTCATTGTCTTCGTCGTCGTCACTAGATTTGTCTGCGGCAATCCGGCGAACATAGCCCCTTTTCTACCCTTTGGGGTCAAGGGTGTCTTCCAGGCGGGAAGTGGTCATACACCAAGTTCAACTTGATCGCCGCCATGGCCGAGGAGACAAAGAACCCGGCGAAAAACATACCATTAGGCCTCGTCAGCTCCATGAGCGTCATCACCGTCTTTGTGGAAGCGGACCGTGAAGCATCTGATGAGGAGGTCGAGCACCTCGAGCCGGGTCAGTCTCCTCATCCCCGCTGGAATCTTGTCGGAGAAAGCATTGTGGGGGAGCACCAACACCCGCAGCTCGGTCAAGTTCCTGAACGCAGCAGGGAGAGCTCCAGAAATCAGGGAGGACTCCCCAAGTGGTACGATGCCCTGCCCGCAGGTGAGGTTCAGAGCCATGACCCTGTCATAAACTCCATCGCAGGCGATGCCGTACCAACTGCAGTCAGAGAGGGTCCTAACCAGAAAGGAGCCCCGGCGGGCTGACAGAGACTGAGTTCTTGAAGCTCAGCAGTGCCGCCAGGAACTACAGTAACGGCTGAGCCAGAGGAGAACCAAAAGAAAAGAGAGACGAGGAGGGCGGCCATTTCTGCCACGTCGGGGTGGGAGGAGAGGGCTGACCCGAATGGAAAAGACCGGGGGACATGTGACTGCAAGATTTTGTGAGGAAAAAGCAGGTTGAATCGGGTGACGTCGGGGGAGTATTAGACGCGGACGAGAGATGCGTGATAAAAACAACAAAAATGAGAAATAGAGCTGTTAATATAGGACGGAGGGAGGATGTATTTTTAGAACTCTAGGCGTATCCTATTGCACTCTGATCGTCATCATCTGTGCTTTCTCTGGCTAACATATTGTCGCTTGAATTCTGTTCAGGACTACTGTTAATATACATTTTTGCATTGAAAGAGTCACAAATATAACTTGTTTTTTCTAGGTGAGCGTGGGGGCCTGCCCCGGATTCATTCCTTTTTTCTTTTTCTTTTTTGTAACCGGATTCATTCATTAACTTAATTGAAAAATACAAAGGGGGGAAATATATACATGAGAAGTTACAAAATCCATCTCAAACGCAGATGAGGAAGGATGATTATACATTTGAAGCTCAATTGAGAGGCGAGGACAAGAATACGAAACTCCTTTTCAATGAGCGTAAGATGAGCCCAAATAGAAAAGTTTTCTGTTATAAGTAGAATTGATTCAAAGGTTTTGGAATTCCAGCTTAACTCCATCATCTGGTCTTGGATGAGGAAGATAATTGATCTTTGCGTCGGGGTTAAGCAGCTTCCACCTTCAAGTGCAACATACAACTTCATCACACCGCCTTATATTTCGATTAACATAGTTTTGCTTATATAGTCTATCGAAAGGTGCTACAGTGAGGATAGGGCTGATTCTTACTTGTAGCCGAGGGTCAGATGATGAAGGAAGATCGACAGTTGGATCCTTACCAGCATGTTCCCTGCGCAAATTCTAGGCCCCCCACCAAAGACCTGATATGTCCCAGGTTTAGGAGATTGCTGAAAGAATTACCAAGCATATATCAAAGAATTTTATTTAAAAAAAAAAAACTAACCATATGGGATGCATAAGAGAGAAGAAAATGCATTCAATACTTCAAACTTACGTTCCATCGTTCAGGATTAAAATTGAAGGGGTCATCGAAGTTGTTTGGATCCATGTGTAGGTGACGGACCCATACAAGCACTTTCCAGTCTTTGGGAATTATATATCCTGCAATCACATGCTCCAAGTTAATTCTCTTCTCATACTTTTCTGTTTTTAGTTTTCAATGTTATAGCAAATTCTAGCAGCAAATTCTAATTGGTAGATCGATGCCGGGGGCCGCCATCCTCCCCTAAGTCGAGCCGAGTATCTATGGCTTGTTGATTCATGTGTATTTTAAATAAGAATTTAGTATAGTCATATGCAGCTCAACGAGCTCCTTATGTCCCCCCTTTCTTACCTACTCTAAATAAAATACTTCAAATCTTTCACATGTACCCTACATCTGAAATCTATGAACTGTATAATTTTTTCTCCCTGCATAAATTGCTCTCTTAAACCCCGTCATAAAACTACAGTAAAAATGTTTTCATTGTAAAATATTTTCCTGACCTCAATGGATATGTGGAGAAGGGGGATCACAGAGACTCTTGGATCAGTTCCTAAATTTCTCTCTCCTTATTTTTGGGTGATGTAAGACCTTCCCATAAAAAGTAATCAGGCTAGACAAAACCTTTTTCATTTTGGCTATGGCCACCCACTGTCAGAAAAGTAACACTCCGGCCTCATTTCTAGAGTGGTGGGTGAATAGTATAATTTTTTTTACAATATAATTCTCGCAAGACATGCCACTGTAATATTTTAACAGTAGCACATGGCCTTACTTGGCGGCCACCGTAAAATTTTTACAATATGGCAAAACCGGACAAGCCAATGTAAATTTTTTTATAATCTATTGGTCACCGGAATTGCTTTTGGCCGCCGCCAACGGGCAATACTCTTGTTGTCTACGACTACACACATTGAAGTAAACGGGGAAGAAGAGGGAGAAAATAAGAAAGGTCACGGGTTATTTTCATCTGTCTAAATTTTGGGGGAAGAAAAAAACATTATGGAAGATCAATGAGCTGGTGGAGTAACAAAAAAATGAACGAGTCTATATGCACCCCACTAATCTCTTCAGTACCCCATTTTATAGGGTTACTGTAGGAGTTTATTGAGGTGCAAATGTGTCAAATGACCACGTTAATTAAAAAATAAATACCCTTATAGGTTTATTATTACCTTGATAATTGACATCTTTCTTAGCCAGACGAAATAAAAAGGGCACAAGATTTCCCATCCTCAAAGTTTCTTCCACCAACTACAAGGGAAGCAAGAAAGGAAGATTGCTTCAGTTTTTTTGTCTGAAAACAAAACAAAAAACATTAACATAGTTTGCTGCCCAAAACAGTCAAAAGATTAAACCTATTGAGTTAGCTACCTTGGAAGTGTACTCCATTTTAGAAATATCCTTCAACGTGAGCAGCTCTCCTTCCTTTTGCTTGAAAATCATTTTCTGCTCCTCCTGGATTGGGTATGCCGATCAGAGACGTTTCATGAAGAAAAGAGTACACATTCCACCAACTTCAAGGTGTAAGGAAAGCATTCATGCGGCAGACTTACTCGAAGACGTTGGAGCACATTAGGGAATTTGGCTAGATAATACAAAACCCACATGATCGATAGGCCAGTGGACTCATAGCCAGCGACGATGAGAGAAACGATGTTGTCGACCACTTCTTCGTTACTCAGTTGATTCCCTTGCTCATCCTTAATCTGCATCAGCCCTTCCATCAGATCCTGTCTTTGGCACGTCTCCGATCCTCTTCTCTGCTTCCTTCTCTCTAGTTCATTCTTGAACACCTCTGTCAATCGTCGTCGGCACTGTTCAAGAAAAATCCATCAACAACAGTCAGCCCATCATTTGAGAATCGAGATTGATCAAAGGATGACGGTACTGCATTAAACCTTGAGGGCATGATGATATGTGGTGCCCGGGATGTTAATAGGGTGTGCCCTCAAGCCTGCAACTATGCCTCTGAAGCACTGATCTAGTTCCTGCAGAAGTGGGCCGGGCTCGAAACTAGAAAACATCATGCAAATGTTCTCGAATGTAACCTGAATTACAAGTGTAAGGTAAGAGTTGATTCAGTTGAAGATGTCTCAAAGCAAAAAACGAGACGGAAATGGAAGGCTCTGTGCATGGTGAGCTCACCTTCTTGGTATCTTCATAAGCGACGATAATGCCCTGCTGAGCCCACTGGCGGAGGGCGGCAATGAGGCGGGGCTGGACAATGAGAGTGATGTCCTTGAGTGCTTCGGGCTGGTTGACGGCATTCATTACAAATGCCCTCACCCTAGCGTGAAATGGCCCAGTCACTGCCACTATGGACTTGAAGCCTACCAGCTCTGGTGATGGCCACCTGACGTCGAAGAGGTCGCTGGACTGCAATACAAATTTGTTGGCAGCAGGGGTGCATGTAATGATGGTAGGAGAACCCAAAAAATGGCTCCTGTACAGTCCCACCCCCTCTCCGTACCTGTTAAGTGTTAATATTCATATGAAAAAACAGTCAATGTGATAAAAAGAAGGGAGATAAGATTACATATCATCACTCACTTGCATATCTTGGTTTTAATGAATTCATCGGGGCGCTTGACGACCTTGAAGTACCAGAGGAAGCTGGGCATTTCACCGATGACCGGCAGACCCATGTGGCCTGGAGGGATCTTTGCATCATTCTTGCAGCGAAGTTTGGCGGGGATTAGGAATCTGAGCTCGTTCCAGGACCAGATGAGCCACAAGAGAAGCGGCACACCGGCCAGCGCCAAGGTTAACACCCATGTGCCCGTCACTTCCATCTCTTTTTTTTCTCCGATTTTCTTTCAAGCTATTCACTCCCTTCTGCGTCTTCATATAGGGCGAAAATGATGCCATTGCTCTGATTCCCGGTTGAGAGTTTTGCATGTCGACAATTTCTTTCTCTCTCTGGTTGCCGGTATCTAGGTCTGAGAAGTGCTAATAATACGGGCAAACGACAGAACGGACGACAGAACTCCCTATAACTCAATATGGAGTATAATTTTTACTTACCATGCAAAAGTCTGTTTGCCGTGGGTTTAGCCGTCAACTTTGATGTTCTCATTCCTAAGATGCATGCCATGGTCCATGATTAAGTAGCTTAGCCTTCTAAACAATATATATATGATTAAGTTGCTGAGTAGATTTGGAGTATTAGGTAGAAAATCGTTCTCATCACTATTGCGCTATAACACTTACATGCCATTTTCATTTTGGGCCCAAGGGTTTGTTGTACATGGGATGAGGATTTTTCTACATTAAAACCTGTAAAACAAAATCTTAAAACATTATTTTGAATGGATGGAAATAAGCTGGCTTTTTATTGTGGGGTGAGATGTTTTTTCTTTGTCCAACCAATCAAAACCAGGTGTAAGATTTTAGTGTACATATTCTAAGTATAGGGTTATCAACACCCTTTCACGTGTCCATCACCCATTAATGATGAGCACGATTTTCATGTATTTATAAACATATCTATTTTTTAATTTATAAATGTATATATATACCTCAATAATTCCTTCAGTATATTAAAATTTTTAAATACTTATTCTTTTTTATTTGTTATTGGAAGAACCCTATTCATCACCTAAAATAACCTTACATCTCATTTTCAAACTTTGGCAGCGGTAGAGCTTTAGCTCCAACAACAACAGAAGCAGCCCCAATTACTCCTTATTTTTTTCTTCTCCTTACTTCTTTGTAGCCGACATCGCAACAACTAAAAGAAGGTGGTTGCAGCAGCCGCAAGCCTTTTTTACCTTAGCAGCTATGATACCACTCACTTGGGACTTCAACATTTTGTGATATCTTTTATTCACATATTTTTATTATCATTTCTCAGGGTCCCCCTTCCTTATATTTGTCATTTATTATTATAGTTTACTTATTATCAAATTATCATGTAGGCAAATAGAGATGTCAAGTTGAGAGATTTGAGCATGTTCAACAGCTCAATTTGATGTTTCCTAGATATATAAAAATGATCAGTCCTTTCCCATTCTCCCGTCTATATTGACCATATACGGCGGATGACAGATCGAGTTAAAATAGTTCTCTTATATTCTTTCGCCTGCAGTATATGGACGAAAGCATATTCTTCCTTCGACATGCATATGCATTTAGAGGGACCCAAATAGTAAAAAATGTAATGCTACGTATAGAAGTGGCTGACAGGAACGCCAAACATCGCTCTGCTTAAGAGTTGCGATGAACTTATAATTGCATAAATACATTGATTTCTTGTTGGCACATGACGTTCTTTTACTCTTCACTTTTTGCTTGTCCATGGAAAGACAAATTAGTTGGCCTTAGGGCCGGCTGGACCTTTAGGCAGCTTAGGTTGCTGCCTAAGGCCCCACCGGAAGATGAGGCCCTGAATTTCTTTTAACCATTATAGCTAAGGTTATGCAGGAGAACATGAGGTTATTTTAAAATTAATTTATATGGCAAAGAATATAGGATCATAACTGTCTTAAACTTCCAAGTATAACTTTTTTAAAATCTCAAAAATTAATCACGAGACAAGGAAAAAATCACTTACTATAAGTTGCTTTGTTTTAACTTGACATATTCTATACCCAAACCCAATGATACCTAATAAATATAGTTTCTTGTCCTACATTCTATGTATCATACCTTCAGATTAAACTAAATTTTTTTGGCACTACAAACTAAATGTGTAAACTAATCTCCTTCCACACAACTCTCTCATGTTTCTCTCCATTTTTAATAATTAAAATATCACTCTCACCTCTCTTACTTCTAGAGATCGTACTGTACTCTTTTTAGTATTTTAAATTTTAATTTATATTTTTTAAATTTAAATTTTTATGTAATATTATTTTGATATCTTAGCATAATTTTAATTTTAAAGGTTTTTTTACAAATAATAATAATAATTTGAAAGAAGTTTTTTAAATAGGAAAAAGTTAATGTACACCTGACACATCTGCCCGCATGTGCATTGAGTAGCATCAGATCTCAAACATGTTAAACAAAGGGGTGAGTGGGTAATTAAAATATGCTTACCCCCTGAGTATCATTGTTGGATTGAGATATGAGGGCATGTGATACTCTTGATGCATGAATTTCTAGATGCATTGGGCATACTAACTTGAATCTTTCAAATATGAGACTAATTTCTATGAGACGAGTCTCACATGGGTCAACATGAGCCTAAATATAATTGGTCATCGGATTTCAATCCGTCAACAAAGACATTACTTAGGGGGTAGATTGGTTTCTTGCCCCCTTGTGATGTCCGATCTCAATCTAATAGCACATGGTTCTTGAGCTCACGCTGACATGCTTGAGCCTGGGTTTATACTAACATTTTCTTTCAAATATTATTTTGAAAAAGATATATTAGTAAGAGGAAACTAAACTCACATTGTAGTTGCTGATGCGCTAGAGCATTGTAGCCCTGACAATGATATGGTGGGGAGGGGGCCTACTATTGTGTTGGGCTATTAATGTAGCCCTTGACCATGATCTAACTACTTGGGGGTACAAAACACTAACCTTGCTAAATTTATCTTATTAACAAAACTTAAGTATAAAAACTAATTAATAGTTTTACATCTTAAATAGCAAAACGAATACTTTTAAATAAAGTTATTAAATTAACATGTTAACATTATATTGAACATAAAAAATAAAAATTTTAAAATTGCCTTAGGCCTCCAACTTTCTCAAGTCAAGCCGGCCCTGGTTGGCCTAGCTTGTTTGGAATAAAATACATATGACTTCCTTCTTGCTTTCTAATTGCTTATATTTGAATCATATCATTTTCTATACAACATATTATTTGTTTATATATTTTTGCTAGTAGATAGCGTACTTCTGTTTTTGGTATCAGTCAAAAACTAAAATTGTTCTATGTTTACAAAGAATGATCTTGAAGGATGTGCTCAATGTATGAAATATTCTCATGTATACATACTTTGGATTGCTTACACAAAGTCGCTTCAAACATAAGTGATGGAATTAACATGATGCTGTATGAGTTTTATGTTTTCAAATTTATGATTGATGGTTTTAGATAGAAATTGTTATTTTCGTACTTTAGTAAGTACTACGATGAAAAAACTCACAAAAAAAAAGAAAAAAAAAGATGATCGAATTAAGCGTATACGTTCTGTCCTCAATACATAATTTATTTTCCCTACTAGTGCTTTGGAATTACTTGAGCGTCTAGCTCTCATGATAAGACGAGCCCTCGTACACTGTAGAAACACCTTCACATAGTGCATATAGCGAACTAACATTATCGAATTACTCTCACGAAGATAGAGACGAAATTCAGTTTAGGAGAATACAGAAAAATAATTTGTTGTGTTTTATAAGAAAAACAAGATGTTTGAAGCTTGGATGCAAAAGGATGACTAAGATGCTTGTGAAGAAGAGAAATAGATCATTTAGCCAGAAATGCTAAAGGTGTAGAGGTGGTTGAAAACACTGGACAAAGGCCATTTTTACTGGGCCCCTGGAAAAGGATATGCTTCGAAAGTCAATCCTGAATGGACAGACCATCAGAGTTAAAAAGAAGGTTATAGTTGTTGTCTCTAGCAAATCGATGAACATAAAGTAAATTGGTTAAAAATTGAGGAACATGAAGAACATGATCCAAGTGAAAAGTAGTATAGGAGTAGGCAAATACCATTACCAACGTTTTGAATAGGAACTGTTTGTCCATTGCCTACAATCACACTGTCTTGACCATTGTATGGAGTGTAAGTCTGACAATTATTGAGACACACCAGTATTAGCAATCCAAGAAGAAGCTCCTGGTTGAGCCGAGGTAGCCAACAATGCCAGTTGAACACGAGAACTAGTCCGAGCAGTGGATTGTTGTGGTGCCTGATAAGAGTGATCAAATCTGTAGAAGCAGCGAAGAGCCTTATGATTATTTCTGCCACAGATTTGGCACGCAGTAGAAGAAGAGGACATAGTAGAAATATTGTACGGAAAGCCAAAAGTACATAGTAGAAATATTGTTAGGAAGCCAAAAGTGGTCTGTTGCAGAGGCATCTGAAGATTATTCTAATAATATGGATGACCACGACCACGATTAATACCTCATCCTCAATTAAAAGTGCCACGATTAGCATACATAGCATTTACTTGATTAGAGCTAGTACCAGATGCAGAGCAGCAGGCGATGAAAGAGCTTGATCTGCACTCTTTGCTTTTTCTTGATTAATTTCTTCAACTGACAGCATAAAATGTAATTCTTCCATAGTAATAGGAGCAGATCGAGTTTGAATAGAAGTGTGGAAAGATGTATAAGTCGATGCCAGTAAAGAGAATTAAATTTTCTTCATCAAGTGTTGCTGAAGATGCAGCTAACTGATCAGCTAAGACTTTATTTTGTTGCAGATAATCCATCATAGAAGAATTCCCTTTTGAAATATTATGCAGTTGAGTTTCTATTGCATAACATGAGACCAAGAGAGTGACATATATCATCGTTAAGTGATTTCCAACAATAAGATGTTGAGTGAAGTCCAATAACATAGCTCGTACAGAAGAGGATATGGTGGCATGTAAACAACTAAGAAGATGACTGTCGGAAACATTCCATTGAATAAAATCAGGATTAGCTATATACTTTCCTGAGTCATATTGCACAGTCGGAGAGAGTTTTGCAGAATCTGGTTCTAGAAATTTCAGGAGTTGATGAGCTCGAAACAAATTGTATACCTGTGTTCGTCAGATGAGATAATTCTGGGAATCCAGTTTAAGATTCACCAGAGAAGTAATATGAGAAATCAAAAAGTTCACTTCCGGTGAAAAAGAGGGAAGTCTGAATTTTGTGGAAGATGATGAAGATGAATCCATCGATGATGTAGCTTCAACAAAGATTTTTTATATGAACAAGAAGAAACCAAAACAGAGACGATGTTGATGCTGGTTCGGCTGTGGCGAAAATCATGGAAGAAGATGAAGAGAAAATGCATTGTTTATGTCCGAATTATAGAGCTCCGACACAATTAAACCCGATTGAACAAAATCTTGGATGAAATCGCACCAGTCTATACTGGGGTTTATTACTCTTTTTTTAACTTACTGTTTTATTTTAAAGAACGCGTCTATTTCCTCCCAAAATATACTTACGACCCATTCTTTTTACACCCCAATAATAATTAAAAAATTACTCACCATTTACACCCGTAGGCTCTTTCTCCGGTGCCTGTTGTATCGATTTCCGGCACTGACGGGCCGGACCAGCTTTCGGCACCGGCGAGACTAACCCTTTGCTCCTAGCGGCCAACTCCAAATCTGACTTGAAATGTGGGTCATAGATTAATGCGTCAAAAGGGTCTCGAAGCCAGCCCAGATTATCAAATTTGAGGTAGTTGGGGTGGCTGAGATAGAATATCTTGCGGCAGAGGTAGGCGTCGAAGACGTACTTCTTGTGGACCATTTTCGCCTAGGCAACGGAGTTCTCCACTGAGCTCGCTGCCTCATCGAGATTCCGGCCGGAGGCCTTTACTGGAGCTATTAATGGCTTTGCGATGTCGTGGATGGATTTTGCTACTGCTTCAAACAATTCGGCAAACAGATTCGGCGTGAGTTCTCTTGACAACAAATAATCCGATTCAGTTGACAAACTCTCGTCCATCTTATTTGCAAGTTCTCCATTCCTTCACTCAATTTCTTCCAACTCATGCTTTGTTTTAATCTCGCAACACCTCTCTAACTTGAGTAAAAACAGAGTACACTATTTATACGATATTATTACATAGAGTTCAAAATAAATACAATTATAATAGTGTACAGCTGGCTGAATAATTATCATAACTAACTGCTGCTGACTTGGAGAGGCGGCCGACATCAATTTTGAGAATTTTGACTTTCAGGATTGGTCAACAGAGAGTGATTTGTCCTTACACAAACACAATGGATATCAAGATCAAACACAGCCAAATTAACAAATTATCCAAGAGTTGTTTCATAGGTCTTGGAATTCTAGCTTAGTTCCATCAACTGGTTTCGGATGAGGAAGGTAATCGAATTTGGCATCGGGGTTGAGCAGCTTCCACCTTATGAGCAACACATAGCACCATCACACTCTTATTAGATTTCGATTATTTTTCATCAAAAAATAAAGATTTTGCTTATCTTGCTTGCATAGTCCTTGAAAGAGTGCTACAGTGAATGGATAGAGAGGATTCTTACTTGTAGCCGAGGGTCAGATGATGTAGGAAGATTGATAGTTGCATCCTTACCAGCATGTTCCCTGCACAGGTCCTGGGCCCCCCACCAAAGACCTGATATGCTCCAGGTTTAGCAGAATCCTGGAATAACGAAAGGGCAGATGAGCAGAACATGACTTGAAAATTACATGTACAAAAAATATATATATATCCAACCATATAGGATGCAAATGAGAGATTGGAATAGCCTCGAACTTACATTCCATCGGTCAGGCTTAAAAGTGAAGGGGTCGTCGAAGTTGTTTGGATCCGTGTGGAGGTGGCGGAACCATACAATTACCTGCCAATCTTTGGGAATTCTATATCCTGCAACCGTATGCATGCTCGAAGTTAGCTCTCCATACTCGTTTTTCTTGTTTCTAGTTTTTCAATGTTATTTCAGATCAGCAGTTTCCAATGGGTAGATGCGGTGGAAGCCATTGCAACCCCAGTCGAGACTGTCGAGTGGAGTGTAAAAGACCCGCCATGGCCTCTTTATTGTTTTTCTTTTCTTTTGTTGTCTTGTTAAGAAAATAGGAACAAAATTAGTACCTCGATAATCTACATCTTCTTTAGCTCGTCGAAATACAAAGGGAGAAATATTAGCCATCCTTAGAGTTTCTTCCACCACCTAGAACCGAGAAAAGTCCGATTGCTTAAGAATGAAAAAATGTAATTTGTCTCCTAAAAACTAGCCCTGTTCAAGTTAGCTACCTTCGCAGTGTACTTCATTTTAGAAATATCCTTCTGCGAGAGCAGCTCTCCTTCCTTTTGCTCGAAAATCATTTTCTGCTCCTCCTGGATTGGCAGTGCCAAAAAGAGATGTTTAAATGTTAATAAAAGCAAATATTTTGCATTCATTACGCTCAAGGTGCTAAGCATTGCAACTGAAGAGAGAGAGGCTTGCCCGAAGACGGTGGAGAACATCAGGGTATTTGGAGAGGTAATACAGAACCCACATGGTAGACAGCGCAGTGGACTGATAGCCTCCGATGATGAGAGAAACGATGTTGTCGACCACTTCTTCGTCACTCAGTTGCTTCCCTTGCTCATCCTTAATCTGCATCAACCCTTCCATTAGATCATTTCTTTCGCGAGTCCCCGACCCTCTTCTCTGCTTCCTCGTCTCTAGTTCAGCCTTGAACACTTCTGTCAATCTTCGTCGACACTGCTCAAGAAAAATCCACCCTCAACATTCAGCCATCACTACTTGAAACGTTGGTAGCATGTAATTGATCGTAGTGCATCGAACCTTGAGGGCATGGTGATATGCGGTGCCCGGAATATTTAGTGGCTGTGCTCTCATGCCTGCAAGTGTGCCCTGGATGCACTGATCAAGTTCATGCAGAAGTGGGCCCGGCTCAAAACTAGAAAACATCTTACAAATATTCTCGAATGTTACCTGAATTATGTATATGTAATGTAAGGTGAGCATAGAACATGTATCAATTCAAAGTTGATTAGCCAAAAAAAAATAACGATAGAAAAAAAGTAGCAGTTTGAAAAATTGTAGGAAGGCTTTGTGAAGAGTCAGGGCGTAAGGCTACCTTCTTGGCTTCGTCAAATGCAACGACTATGCGCTGCTGAGCCCACTGGCGGAAGGCGGCTATGATGCGGGGCTGGACGGTGAGAGCGATCTGCTTGAGTGCTTCGGGCTGGTTGATGGCTTTCACCACAAATGCCCTCACCCTATCGTGGGGTGGCCCATTCACTACCACTAGGGACGTGCAGCCCATCAGCTCTGGTTCTGGCCAGGAAATGTCGAAGAGGTTGCTGGATCGGAATACAAAATTGTTGACAGCGAGGGAGCATGTAATGATACTGGGAGAACCAAAGAGATGGCTCCTGTACAGTCCCACCCCTTCTCCGTACCTGTTAATATTCATATGAAAAACCGAATATCTCTTACTTTTAGTGGAAATTTTAAGGTTTTTTTTTTTTGCTAGTGAATCTCTCTACGTCACTGCTTCTGGTTGCATTATCATGTAAGAGAAGGGAGATAGGATTGGATATCCTCACACTCACTCGAGTATCTTGGTTTTAATGAAATCATCGGGGCGCTTAACGACCTTGAAGTACCAGAGAAAGCTGAACAATTCTCCGATGAAGGGCAGACCCATGTGGCCTGGGGGCATCTTTGCACCATTCTTGCGGTAGAGTGTGAGGGGAATTAGGAACCTGAGCTCGTTCCAGGACCAGATGAACCACACGAGAAGCGGCAAACCGGCAAGCGCCAACGTCACTTCCATCTGTTTCTCTGTGATCTCTTTACAGTTGGGTGAGAGACGGACCAACTTAAATGTCTTCATATAGGGTGAAAAGATGCCATTGGTCCGATTCTTGGTTCAGTCATTTGCAAAGTAGACAAGTAGATATTTCTCACTCTTGTCTTTCTCTCTATCTGGTTGTGGGCTTGAGGTAACGACAATACTGAAGACATGTGGAATCTTCTTAAAACAGGAAAGGACAGCTTAATCGATACTTTTTTTATTTTGCTAAATGGTTCACAGTTCACACGATATTCCTGTGATGTTTTTAGCCATTTTTGGACAGTAGAGTTGTATTAATGGAGGAAATTAATTATTCGATAGTTCAAGTTAGGAGAAATTTTTGGCGTGCTTTGCACACCCTGTTATCTCTGTATTTCACCACTTACGAAATGACCCATTAGCGTGTTATAATTATAAGTGCGTAGTGTTTCATAGTCAGCTAACAGGTATACATGGCCGTACGACTCGCGCTGAAATTTTTTTCGAAGTTATGGTGTCTATGGTCAAATTCTATTGCCGTCATACGGCGAATGATAGAAGTTAGATAGTTCTATTTAACTGAAAAGTTCATAATTACTGAATACTTAAGAGGTATAAGAGTAATGATAAGACGCTTGAAGTTTGGAATACATTAGTTCATAACACGCAGGCAACGATGGGAGGGTCCTTATATGTAGGCTATTTGTGTTATATTTTATTTTTAAATAGTTGATGGTGTTTATGAGTTAAAAATAAAAATTTAATGGCTTTATGATTAACCAGCCAAATTTTAAAGAGAAGGTAGAGTAAGTAGGGGATGAGAAGGCACTTAAAGAAGAGGGGGGAGTGGAGGCGGATGAGGTGGGGGTAAGATGAGGCAGAGAAGGTGATTACAAGGAGGGGGAGACAAAGGAGAAGGAGAAGAAAGAGGAGGGTCCCGAGCTTGAATGGGGAGGTAAGATTGAGCTACTCTCTCAATGAGATGGGTCGCATAGAAGAAACATTGTTTCCAGTATCCTATACTTGAGGGAAATGAAAAAGAGAAATGATTTTCATACCCTAAATCTGTTCAACAAAACCTTTCAAAATCAAATCAAATGCCAGTTTGAGGCCACGCCTTTCATGTATTATATGTTGAATTGATATAGATTTCTTTAAGTGCAAAATTGTATTTACTGCTTCAACTATTTTCAGTTGAGTACGAGAAGGATAAAAATGAAATATCAAGCTTATGACTTGATAGTGTCAATTCTCATAGCAATTCTCCCTCCCAAAATACAATCTCTCTCAAGTCTCAATAAAACAAGATTAGCTAGGCTTCTTAGTGCAGGTTTCGCAACCCATTTATGGACGAAGCCAATAACCATTTGGCGTAATGCCATTTTTGAATGGGTGGTAATCATTGTGCCTTGAAATGTGCATGACACACATTTCTAGGCCATTTGTGGAAAACATGTACTCTTTAGGATAATCTTTCACAAATATCGTTCAAGGTTTTTTTAACACAACTCCACGTGTTTCAGTACATTTGTGAGGCTTTTATGGACAGTAAGAAGATTTGTAGAGTATTTGCCGGCTAAACAGAATTTCATTCATGTCATTTGCATAAAAATTAAATAAAACATGAAAAATTGCATCCAACCATAATTAAACCTAAATGAACCACAAATAGGCCCCCAATGGTCCACAAATTTGTTTCCAGAGAGGCCCTCTCCAAAAGATTTTTATCCTAACATATATTATTTTCTCAAGCAAACTTCTCACCTAGCAGAACCTTCCGGTATCGATTGTGACAATAGCACGGAAATACAAGATATACTTGTTGTTAAAATGATCCAATAAGTTTTACAAAGTTGGGCGACCTACATCCTCATAAATGCAGATTTCACCATCTTGTCCTCAGTTCCTCTCTCTCAAAGCTCAAACAAGCCCTCATTTTCTCAAGCTTCTGGGAGTTCAAAAACTTATTCTCAAATAGCCCAAACATGTGCCCAAGATTGTACTTGAATCATGTGTACGCTTATGAAATCTCCAAAGTAATGTACTTGCGCAGATTCCTTTTTTTTAACAGGAGCATTGTAATCTTCTTGATGAAATTTGTCTTTAGAGCCTTAATTGCATTTTTTTCTCTATCTTCACCAAATAACAGAACACACAACTGAACAGAGGAATAGTTAACACCTATACGGAATTCCTTGCATCACTAAGGCACAGTATCAACGAAATATTCGAATAGCTGAGCAATAAGTGAATGCTGATAACAATACAAAGTGCTATCATAATATACGCACAAGGGAAGATTAGATATCTCTACCAAATCCTCGTATTCTGAAACTTTAGGCTGGACCAAAAACTTCTTCTCAAAACCCCCAAATGTGTACCCAAGATTGTGCTGATAAAATGTCGAAAATTACTTCTATTGATGTGAATTGCAACCTGTGCACAGTTAGACAATCTCCAAAGTAATGTACTTATGCGCATTCAATTACATTTTTCACCCGAGCAATGTATTCTTTATGAAATTTATCGTGTTAAGGGGGAGTAGAGCCTCAATTGCAGTTTTTTTTCCCTATCTTCACCAAACAACAGAAACCAGAGCTGAACAGAGGAATAGTGAGCGGATTTCCTAGCATCAGTAAGGCACAGCATCAATGCAAAATTGAATAGCTAAGGATTCGAATTGACTGCAGAAAAAAAGAAGTAATTGGCAATAGCAAACAACATAATTGGTATCATTTGTCAAGTGTATCTTGATGACATTAATACCATGTACAAGGGAGAATGACTTATCAATTTATTCAAAGCAAGCAAAATTTTTTGTATTCATTGCTATATCACTTAATCTGCGAGAAGAGGTACCACACGAAAGCAATTTTCTATAAACAGAATCTGGTTTCAGGGTTATCTAAACGCCACAAGAATGAGCGCATGTACATACCTAAATATAGATGATATTCGTGTACAACAACATGAAGACTCAAATAATTTCAGACATAAATTTGCTCCAGCTGAACCGATCTGTCCTTGAGAGGGACATACTCTCCCAGGTACACCTCCAGGTGGTCCGCCAGGCACGACTTGTCCACATTCTCGTGGTGATAGGACTTGCAGACGAAGTAGATGATGGTCTGGATCACGAGCCCGAACAGGATCAGCATGGACAGGGCGAGAAACAAGATAAGCCCAAGACCAATCCGAGCCCCAACCCCCAGTGACCCGCGATGGACCACGAACTCCGAGAAGAGGAAGTTGATGGCCATGAGGAGCAGGTTGAGCTTGAGGAAGATGATGCCGGCGATGAAGGCTTTGCCCCGGATGAGGGCCTTGCTCTTATGCATCGCCTGGATGCCGTACGACTCCTCCAGCACGGAAACGACGCTGGCCAGGTGCCAGACGACGCTAATGTAGACAAGCCCAAAGAGGTAGGCGAGGCCGACAAGGATGAGGAGGAACAGACCCAGTACACCGGAGCCGAGCAGGAGGAGGATGAAAACGACGAGGAGGAAGGAGAGGGTGTTGTAGCCGACCATGATGATGAAGTTCCAGAGGAAGGTGACCAAGAGGCGCTTCCAGACCTTGGGGACGACGCTGAGGACCTTGCGGAAGGAGAACTCCTTGGCGGTGTAGATGCAGGCGATGGAGTAGACGACGGCGGAGGTGGAGAGGAGGGAGAGGACGAGGACGATGAGGAGGTAGAGGGCCTTGAAGAGGAAGTAGGCGGTCCACTCAGAGGAGAGTCGGTCCATGATCCGGTCCTCAGAGGGGCTCCCGACCTGGGTCCGCTCCAGGGCATCCTCGTTGCGGGTGATCTTGGCGAAGAGGAGGTCGGTTACCTCGATGTGGGCCAGGAAAATGCCGGCCAGGGGGAGGATGAGGGAGAGGGCGATCTGGGAGAAGATCTTCCGCCATGACTGGATGATCTTGCACGACTCCCTGTAGATCCCGAAGAACCCAAGGAACTGGAGCTCCTCCGGCTCTCTGTCCATGGCGGTTTTTTGGATTAGTCCTTCACAGCCTAGTCGTCTGTGATGGGCAGGAAGAAAGGGATTAGGCGGAGCAGGTATATATATAACGGCGTTAGTTGTTGACGGTGGACTTGACTACCCGTCAAGTACCCCTGGTCTTGCACTTTATTACCAAACAGTGAAAAGCATTTTTGGGAGTGGCATTTTGGTAGTTAGGTTGAGATGCGGGGTTACGAAGAGCCGAGCCGACATGGCTGGAAGCTTCGGCACAAAAAGGGTTGATTTTCGAACGGGTCGTCGTCTTCAACGCGGCTTCGTCGGGTTGCTGGCGTCATCATGCGGACCGAGCTCGAAGACTACTTAAGGCTTAAGCTGTCGTGCTCACTGGGCTGGGCCACGAAGCGGGAGAGGGCCGCGTACCACGACGTGGGCCTTGCACAACTGGGAGGGACTTTCAGCGTGATTTACAATGGGCGTCGTTAGCCTTTAGCTAGCTTAGCTGCTGTTAAACGCATGTTCCTTTTGAATTAGTATATAATGGAATTATCAAGCCGTCTGGCGTCTGTGTACCTTTGCATAAAGTTTCAATATGGAGTTAGTTGGTCGGAGATTCCGAAGGGAATGATCGCCTCTTATTGTTTTTTATCACCACTAAAATGGGATTATCGAGAGTTGGGAGTTCCGAGCATAGTCCCTCATTCTCTTACTTTTATTGAGAAGTCTTTTTCACACTCTCTCTTCAACGTGAGCTGAACATAAAAAATACCTAGGAAGTATTTATTTTTAAGATCGACAATACATATGTTAACGTATGTTAAAATATATATTACTTACGCTAATGTGTGTTAGTGTGTGTATTGTTGATCTAAAAAATAAACACTCCTAAGGCGTTCCTTACACTCAGTTTACTCAAAAAGCGGCACATAAAAAATGCTTCTATTGGGCTTTATTTCTTTCCTCCCTTTGGCAACACCTTAGATTAGAAGACTCTTACCTCTTATATTTTTGTATAAATAAGTTTTAGCTTTATTTTATGTAATATCAATTGTTGCCAAGGGCAGATATTCTATATAACAAACTCAAGATCTTGTTTCAAAAATGTTGTTTTTACTTGCATGATTATGAATCGGCTAGTCATCTTTCTTAAACAAAATGAATTTTGTGTTGACTCTATGGTGAGTTTGTAGGATGTTAAACTTTTAATACCATTTTGTGTAACACTCGAGAATTTTTAATTAGTTTTTCTATATTACCTGGCTGAAGAACACAATATTCCATATTCCCTGAATTCTAAACATAAATGCCATATTACTTGCTTATAGACGAAATTACCCTTTGATTTTAAATAAATACACTACTCAACATACTACAATAAATAAACACAAGAACAATGTTGTGCCGTTCTAATGTGCTGGGATTCATCACGGCCAACGAAAGTCGCCGACATGAGGTGACCATCAGTGACCCATCGGCAAGTGCTGTTGTTCAATAAAAAATTATTTTTATACATCCATAAGCTGTTAAGGGTTCGAAAGGCTTCATTTCGCATATTCAATCACCCTTTTACACCCATTATGAATAAAATTGGTATTTACATATTTAAATAGTACAAGCATACAAAGAGGTTGTTTGACAATAACTTTAATCCAAAAGAATAGGTGGAAAAAATATCCCATCAAGCTTTATTTCTGTTTTTCTTTGAAAACAAAGATGTCTCCAAACCTTCCCTAAGAG
The DNA here is from genome assembly GCA_035235625.1 of Saururus chinensis. Classification (NCBI taxonomy): domain Eukaryota; kingdom Viridiplantae; phylum Streptophyta; class Magnoliopsida; order Piperales; family Saururaceae; genus Saururus; species Saururus chinensis. The sequence continues at coordinate 12,056,914 of CP141140.1, read as the reverse complement.
TGCCACTACCATTACAAATATTAAGTAATAACGATAATAATAATGATAATATTTACTAGAAAATAGAAGATACAAAAAACAAGTGTATTCGGTGGTTTCCGACGAGTTAGAAATTCCTTGCTTTCACTACAGACTTGTGTGGTGCTTGACTTGTTATCAACTGCACTAGGACCCTGACAATCATAGAAACAAGTTTCTTATAAAATTAAACAAGATTCAATTTTTTCATATGAACAAATTCTCTTGATTATAAAAAGATCAAACGAAATAAGTGACTGACGTAACACATCATACATAGCAATTAAAAACAATTGTTCAAAACCATAGAAGGCACAAAAATCTATGATCAACTTGGCTACCATATGTAGTAGTAAAATATGAACTGATATCTATCTGCGGGGACTTTTTCCAACCATATAGGATCAGTGATGGTGCATAACTTACACTAACATTTATTTATGTGTGCGCTCTTATTTTTAGAAGATAAAATTATAATTTTTTTAAAAAAATATAAATACTCCTTATTTACAAATGATACTAAATACCTTAAACCACTTACAGTTTTCCGCTACCCCAATGGCATCTAATGAAGCTTAAGGTGAGAAGTCTATGGGTAACGCGAATACTATTTTATGCACTAAATGCTAATCCGAAAATATCTCCCCCATTTGTACCCGGGTCATTGCATCGCCATGCCGAAGATGGCAAAAGGACTTAAAACCACACCCAGTCCAGTTTTTGCTACATCCAAATCATGTGATAAAGAGCAATGTGAGAAGCCTTCGGGCTATGGCCTATGGTTCATGCTACTATTTTTTCGCATTTAATGCGGTTCCAAAAACAACTTCACCTATCTGTACCCGGACCACTGTCTCCACACCAATGTTTTAAAACCCTCTCTAACTCAGCTGGTTTGACTGGGTTGACACGAAATGGGTCTGGTTTATCGGGCTAGTTCGTCCTAACTAGTCGAATCGGGCTAGTTTGTCCTAGCTAGTCAAATCGGTGACCCATCGAGGGCCAGTCCTCTAATTCGGATTCTAGATGGGGTGAACACCACAAAAAAAATTTGACTGAAAAGAAATTCGAACTTGAGTAGTGGGCTTCTGATCCGAGCTGGTCCGTGCCAAACTTAATTTCTTACCCTAACCCTACTTTTTAGGCAGGCTTTTAAAAGTATGCCTAGCTTAGTCCTAAGCGTGCAAGAGCGAGGTTGCTTAATTTTTTTTTTTTGTCTTTTCCATCTTTATAAAGTAATTTTAATTAAAAAAATTATAATTTTTAGGTGTGGTCCTGCTAGTTGACCTTATAAGATAAAATATAATATATATTTGGCCTTGAGGTGGGTCATTCATAACTAATTATAATAACTTGCAAGCTTAAAATCTCTAAATTTCTTTAAAATATGCATCTTCTTCTCTTTCTCCTTCCCCTTCCCCTTCCCCTTCCCCTTCCCCTTCCGTATGTTGAACTATTAGAAAAATATTAAATAATTATTTTAATACACAATAGTAGGCCAAATATGCAACTGAGCCTTTGCCCCTCAAGGCCTAACTTGACCCTATTTAAGGTGAGCTAAAAATTTTAAGGCTTTGCCCTAAGATTGAAACCAAATTTTTTGGACACTAAAATATTTTTTTACGGGCATGAGAGGACTAAGTCGGTGGGCCGACCCTTAAAATTTTGACCCCTTATAAAAAAGGGCAAATAGGGAGACAACCAACATACAAGAAGAGTTTCATGCTCAGCGTAAGCTATGCACGAGAGCTCTTTATTTAGGAGATCGACAAAACACACTCTAGTGCACATTAGCATTAGTATCCTTGACTAACTTGTGCTAGCGTGCACGTCTTCAATTTTAAATATCTGGCTTATGCTAGGCTCATTGTGAATACGGAGCATGAAAAACTCTTCCCTAGACAAGAGCCACCCTATCGAACTCTGACTTAAAAATCATCCTAAGTTAGCTCGAGGAGCTTGTGCGGGTACCCTTGTTCTTTTGCTATTTTTCTATTGCTATCAGTTGGCTATGAAATGAATGACAACTTGATGTCGGCTACGACCCACTCTTTGTGGCCAGCAAGCACTGCACTCTTGATGTCCAACTGGCTTTCTTATCTAGGTACCGAACACCCCCCCCCCCCCCCCCCCCCTCCCCAAAAAAAAACCTGTAATACCCAAGGAATTAACAACGGTTTGGCGGCCAAATCCATTTCCTTTCAGGAGTTGTCGCATCGGTTTCCCAGGCGAATAGTGCCAAACCTGCCACCACTAAGGACATTGAGTCGTCGTTCTCAGAGACAGTTAGGGATGAGGGCTAGCCTACACATGCTCGAGGTCCGACATATCAGACCCATGGATCGTGCATGGCCTACTCAGGATTGGGCTAGCTTGTCCGTACCACAAGCCTTAATTCGGCTTGGCACGGCCCGTTGCTAACTCTACTTGTCAATTACATATCTAGATACTTATATTTTCTTGTAAAGTTTCACAAGTTCAAATCAATTAAGACTTTAAATTTAATATTTATTTTATGTGATCATAGGGTTAATATAGTATACAAATGAGGTTTCACAAGTTCTAAACTAATTAGGATTATGAAATCTATATATTTTGTGTGGCTTCAAGGTAAAACATATTAGTGAACTTATTGCAATATTTTAGTTCTTTTCAATTCTAAATTAATCAAGAGTTTGTGGCTACAAGGTAAAATGTAATGGAGAACTTATTGCATTTATTTCATTCTCTAGTGTTTGAAATTAATTCACAATTTTTTTGAAAGGACAATGTAGGTATAATCACAAAAATCTCCGGTCCTTTTTCACTTTAATAATAATATGCAAATGTAGATATGGATATAGATATAAATTGGAAAACATTAGTAAGAGTTTCAAGGGTCTAAAGTTGCATCCTAAAAAATGTGTTGCACGGATAGCAGTTTTCAGTGGATTTCAGTGTCCTCCATTGGAGGACCTTGCAGCAAGCACAAGAGATTGGAGCAACGAGAGGAAACCAAAGAATAACAAACTTCTTAAACCCGAGATCTTAGAAGCATATCAGAAGCTACCTAGTCCGTTTAAAGTGGGGCCAAAATAGACACTTAACATGAGGACAAATGTTTTTTTGCAAATTGGACACTTAATATGCTTCGGATTTTCTTGGTTAGACTGGACATAAAGCCATATTAACACAACAAAACCCCACCCTGACTTAACTGAGTAGAACCTGGATTTGACCAGTAAATGGCCTCGCCAAAAAGTTAAACCGGTCTAATTAAACCCGGTCCAACTAGTTGGGGTTAGCTATTTTTGGGGTAAGGGAAGGGAAGCATTTTCTATGCTCCACTCTAACAATGCACCGAGCGTAAGGAATGCCTGGGAGCAATTGAATTTCAAGATGAGTGGTGCATACGCTAGCGCAACATGTGCTAGCGTATGCACCACCCATCTTGAACCCAGGCGTTCCTTATGCTCGGCACACATTAATGAGGGAGCATTAAAAATGTTTCCCAAGGGAAGAGGCTGATTTTTAAAACTATAAACAAAACTTGCACAAGGCCAAAATACCTGAGGTTCTGGAAGCTTTATCCTTTCCATTTTTTCTGGCGCTCTTGTATTTCTGCAGAGATGTCCATTACCTAAAATACAAGTCACTATTAAGTAATTTGAATAACTAAATTTGATTTCTAGCAATTAATTGATGGGGCATGAAAAACAAAGTAGGATGCTGAGTGCATTAGAGATTTAATCTCGAATACAAGGAAGCAAAAAGAAAAACATGAAAATTTATGCATTCTTATTCTTTCTTATTTCATTTGTTGGTTGTTTTATGTTATGACCTATACGGGCTACCACTTGAGGGCCCCACTTTAAGCACCACTAAATTGTTCTTCTTTCCTAAGTGAGTTTGGAGTTTTAAGTTTCCTGGTTTACACTTATAATAATTCAAAAATTAGTTTAATTTAGTTCTCTCTCTTATTTCTCTTGCTCTATCTCCCCTTAGCAAACTCCGACATCAACTTCATTTGGCATGCGAAACCTTATAAAAAGACATGGAGCAATAACACACCAAATTTTAAGAACATATTCTTAGTACAACTAATTAGACAAGAGAACAAACCATGAAAACACAAAAACCAAACCTGGCCCCAATCTTGCTTATGAGTTACTTGCTTCAGCTCTCCGTCTATGGTATTTATCATGCAATCAATTGTCTATACAAAATGCAACATATTTAAATAAATGATGATAAATTATTATAAGTAAAAAAATGCTATAAACATTCTAAAAAACAAACTTTGTAAGTGGAGGATGGCAAACATTTTGAGGAATTTAGACATCATATAACATCAAAATAAAATTTCATCATTGAATTTTAAACGACTAAAAGTAAGAGATATGGCTTAAAATTACCTGAAATTTAGACATAATATCCTTAAATTTCTTCTTTGAAAAACTGCAAATACATAATATCACTTGAATTTTATAAGATCTAGTAAGTTTCAAATTTTCAACATAAGCATAATGAAATTTGTAAACCAATACTATGAATATCACATCTATTAATAAACAAAGATAATCTTGACCAAGTCCTGTAGATAGACAAATGTTAAGACAATGCATGAAGATTTAGAGAATATTTGGAGATGGTTTTACTTAGAAAAGGGCATCTGATTTCCTATACAAATGATATGTCTTTCCTCCTTACAAAAACACAATGCATGTCTGCATACCCACAAATTTTGAACTTCAGCTCAACCTAACCTAATCCTATTGTCAACCAAATCATAATCCATTCAAAATTTCTATCTTGAACTAAAGTTGAACTAACAAAATTTACAATATAATATGCTTGGTAAGATTAATTACAACTTTGGGATTGGGATTGCAAAAAACATCAACATTAGCAAAATCTAATTTGGAATTTGGGTTCGAATTTTTTATATCTAACCTAAACAAATGCTAAAAAACCTCACAATAACCAAAAAATTATTGAATTGTGTTAGCTTTACTCAAATTTTGTTAGAATTAAATACCTCAGTGATGAGACTACACATCATTATTCAATATTTTTCTTATTTACATCATCATCCAACATTTTGATTATTTCATACCAATGAGTTACTAAACTTTAGATGCCGAAAAAGATTACTTGGTTGTTGAGGTCCTTACCAGTCAACTCTCGTTCCTACTGCACATCCATGCTCTTGCTTGTTGCCCAAAATCTGCAAATATTAAGAGAAGATATAATGTTTGTGTTGAATGTTGATACCTCCCAACAAATAAACAATGCAAGTAAAAACAAAAAATACATTTTTTTTCAATTCTTCAATCTGTTCTTTCAGATTTTGTTCAACTTTCCCCACTTCACTGATGTCTTTCCCAATGTATTGCTTTATTGCTGCATAGAATTGAGAAATTAAATAACTTATTAGTTCCCAATAAAAAGCAATATCATTAACATTAAACAGTTATGAAATATTTTTCCTTATTCATATAAATGGAAAAAAAAAATTTACATGTTCAATTGACAAGAATGCACTTAACAATAGAAAGTGATTTGATAAAAACCAACTAATTATGGAATAGTTAGCATAGATCATTGACATCTAGTTGATTGTTGATTTTAGTGGATAGAATGGATCAAACTCCTTTACCTAGCTACTCAAATTGCTAATGTCAAATTAACTTTATAATATTATAAATGTCACACCAGGATAAGCTTGCAATAAGAATACCTTTATTCTTATCATTTTTTTGTGCAATAAATAGTAAGCTTAGTTGTTGCACTCATCACTAGTAACAAGTCTTTTACAACTTTTACATAAGAGCTTTGACCCACCATCAACGCTTGTGATAAGTTCAAATGATGATGATTGATATTTGACACGCACAATAGGTGCATTAAGAAATTATGGGTTAGTTGTTGCTTAACATTGCAACAATTGCCAACCAAGTATTAAAATGGTCCATATCAATTAGAAAGAACTTATTCATATGTACTAGTGATGTAAACCCTATGGTTTACAGGGAGATTTATTATTGAATTTAGATGAAGGGAGAGTAGGGAACCTTGCTGGTATGTTGAAAACCAGTAGGCGATGGAAAGGGGAGAGCTTGAGACGACAGGGGAGAAGGAAAACGGGATTAGACTTAGATTAATTCCATAACCCTCCATTAGGGTGGAGAAACCCTTACATAATATGCCCTTAATGGGCCTGGGCCTTATTATCTAATCCTACTTAAGCCTTAACTAATACTACTTAAGGCCTTAACACATAATAACTAATGCCTATTAGCCCAACAAACCCATGGATAAAAGAAATCCTACGATCCATAACAACTATCAAGGTAGCTACTAAAACATTGTCCAAACCTAAGTTCACCGATATATTAGGTCATCCATAAAATCTACTTTGGCTCATGAAGTAAAACCTGAATTTATCTACCAAATCTCGTAGGCTTTGATTGTTAATAACTAGAGTTCCAAAATTATTAGAGGAAATCATCACAATCACATTTAGCAAATAATATTGGTTAACAACTACTTTTTAGTAGACAATTCTTAAGAATAGATTTAGGAATGAACCAATTTATACTTCATGAATTTTGGCTTCAAGATGAGTATGCAGGGAAACACCTATTTTTAGTCTTCATTGTTTCCAATATTCTAAAAAGATTATGCTATTGCTCATTGATGTTAGTAATAGATGATGTTGGTTTGTTGAACCATTTGTTATAGTTCTTAACATAATAACAGTACCAAAAAGATGAATGTGTACATTTGAAACCCTAAACATGAAGTAATGGCTCACCTTCTATTGCAGAAGGGTTAAAAACCTTTGACTCCTCATTTGCTTCCTGCACATCATTATAAATATTATTTAAGTCTTGTTGACAATTAGTAATTTTTTCAAAGTTTTGGAAACATTCTTATTAGAAACCAAGTTCCTTCAAAAGCTCAAGTGGTCAAGGAACGGCCCAACAATGCATATCAAGCCTAAATTGACCCAAATAAACACATACAGACATATTATCCAATAATTATTATCCAAATTTTCCTAAAATAATTTAACAATACTTTAAAAGATGAAAATATCATAAAAGATTTAGGGTGTCAATTAAGACGGATAATCTATGATTATTCGATAACTTATCGGCAAAAACTTACATTTAGTTTCTTTATTTGCTTGGAGAGCCTATCAATTAGCATTTCAATCTCTTGGGCAACTGAGACCTTAATTCTGACTTGGTTGTAATCAATAGAAAAATCTACCTCTTCGGAAAAAGCTTCCAACCCAAGATATGAAGAATCTGTTGGAGCTTGGCTTCCCATTTCAATGTCTCTCATCCTTAAAGTTTGACCTCTATGTGTGTCAAATGAGTCATGAAAAAAATAATAATTCAAACAACAAAATTCAATCTCCTGTATATCTAAGAAATCATAAAGAAATAGTCTCTATATATGGAGGGTGTGTCATACACAATTAAACTAAAATGACTAGAATTAAGTAAATAATGCACATAAGATGAATGTAAGACCTTGAATGACTAAGTTAAAAATGCCAACCATTAATACTTTACAACCACTTAAAAGACAACATGTATTGAAATTGATGGAGATGGAAGAATCTTTGCTTAAATAGCATTAAACAATTTTGAAGCCAATGTTTTGAACTTTTCCTTCAAAATTCATTTTGGAAAAACTACTTGACCAAGATTTATTTTTCTTCCATAAATATATATCCCAGATGTTCTCATTATATCATTATCATAACAACATTTATAAAATGTAAGCATTGTCAAGGCCCCTCAGTCATGTACAAATAAATTAACAATTTAAAATAACATACATGAAAAATCAGTAAATCTCTCAAGCTTTTGTCTTTTCAAGCTAACCTTGCATATAAAAAAAATGCACGAGTATTATAATAATCAAATATAAAAACCACTTATGCAACATTACAAAAACTGAAAAGGAACCATAGAAACTGATACTACTAAATGATAGAGGTCACATGACAACATAACCATACTAATATTAGCATCTATAAGATGTCACAAGAGTGAATATCATGTTTAGTTGAAGGAAACGAACTCCAACTCTAAGAGCATAATCGACTCTTCCACAAAGAGTAACTAAACTTTGGTGCTAAGAAACTAATTCCATGACTAAGAGTAAACAGACTCCAACATTAAGAGGAAACTGATTCAAGTATTAGGAGTAAAATGACTCTAACTTTCACTAGGAAATTAATTCCACATCTTGAAGTAAACACTCCTGCTCAAAGGAGTAGGATGCCAAACTGAGCAGGAGATCCACTAGGACCGGCCAAGCTAAAGATGTGGGTACCATCGTGCTTATAGACATCGATGGTTGGATCAAGGTAGATGGGTCTTTCATGATGCCCATAAACCTAGGTGCCTACATAATGCTTCGAAAAGGCTAGGGACCAAAGCCTCAAAAATGCTAAGACCACAAAGACCTGTGAGGCTGTAACCACTTGAGTAGTGCCTCAATAAGTATTATCAATGAGAATACAATGACTCTTTTATATTGTTCCAACCCAAAGGGAAGTGAATTTAACTAGACTTATGAAACTCTATGCTTAGAGATCAACTATGGATACTTTTGACTTTTCACATAAGGAACCAATGGTACTAAAGTCTATATGCCAAGTAACAATAAAGAGTACAACTGAATTCCCACTAGATGTAACTCAAAACATTGAACTCGCAAGACAACATTTAATCTTTTCCTGGATCACTTGGGAAACCTATATTTGAATGGTTTGCTATAATATTTTCCAATTTGGTATGATAATATAAAGTCTCTAATATCATTACCCTATTTAAAAGATTTTGTGTCGTAATTAGTTTAAGTATCAAAGGTTTTAACTAAAAGCCGACCTGATTGAAATTAAAGTATGAAATTCATCCACAAAAATCACCCAAATCATTCCATAATTATTTTATACTATCATTGTATTCAATAATGATTTAAAACGCCATTTAGGCCCAACACTAAGCTAATTATGTTTTAGGGGCATAATTGTAATTGTACCCCCTAGTAACCTTTAAATTTGCCAAACTCTTGGTATGAATTATTTAACATTATTATTTGTAATTATTCTTAAATTTCATATTTTATAATGATCTTTTTCCAAGGGCAAAATTGTAATTGTACACATAACTTAAAGGATCCATTTGCTTCGAATTCGATCAGGTCGAGACCTTCGAAACCTTTATTAGATTTTTTATTTTTTATTTTTTATTTTTGGAGAACCAGGTTAGAGAAGACTGAACCGGAGGTTCCAGGTCGCGAGAGGGTAAGGCAGCCGGAGGACTGCCGAGAATGCCCCTCCGATTCCATCCGGCGACAACCAGATTGTCCACGACCTTTTGTTCCGGCGCTTGAAGGGAACCCAACTGGTTCTGCTGCTGACCACCGTGATTGACACACTGACGATGCCTTTTCTTTTAATTTTCTTCAAAACATAACAAAATTGGATGGATTTTGGGTTCACTATGGTTATAAAAGAACTCTCTAATTCTAAGCAATTGCATGCATAGTTAATGATTAAAATCTAAAAATTGAACTTAAAATCACCACCTAAAGCATGTATCTATGAAGGCTTCTCGGCTATGTAAAAGGACTGATACAACATGGACGCCAGAACGTGAAGCCATGCAATCATAGGTGAGAATACCAGTACGTGAAGGACAACAAATAGTCTTGAATCAAAGCGTTTTTAAGAGGAACAATCAAACATACATATATATATAGATAGGTGCTGCTCATATATGTGTAAAAATCATCTTAAGAGGAAGCAGGTTGGGCAGCGGAGAATCACTCCAGCAAGGGCATAAGTGACAAGCAGTTCACTCAACAAAGTACAGCATGAATATAGATGTAAAAACTGGTCCTACCCGATGACTTCAACCCTTCGCCCCTGACTTGTCCAACCCGTTGGCTGCCTCCGACCTTGCTTCCGCTGCCCGTAGTTGGTCACGTCTGGAGGACTTGTAGCAGCACGTTAGAGAGAAAGCACAAGACAGGGAAAAGTGGTTATGGCTAAACCTTAAAACCTAGGTGAACCAGTTCCCCTGATTCACAGGGATTCTATACTATCCACAAACCTACTGCCATTCACAACTAAATTCCTGAACTGCCCTTGACGTGCTTTGCTTCCACAAAACTAGAGTTTGAGGACTCCTATAATGATAAAACGAAGAACTACCTACAAACCTCCTGCCGTTCACAACGAAATTCCTCTAGAGTTTAACGTTTGTTGTTCTTCTGTGTTCTTCTATAATGGCTTTATCACCAATCCAATTTTGTTGCAACTACTATTATTAGAGATGAAGAGAGCTTATTACTTAATAGAACGTGGCTATTTGAACCCCAATTTTTTCTTTGTATCCCCTAAACAAAAGTAAAAAGTTTAATTTTTTTTTTACTTTTATACCCTATTTTCCCCCCACTAACTTGCTCTTTAGTCCCTCATTTATCTTTTTCTTTTTTCCCCCACGAGTTAGCTTAAAGAATGTGATTTTTTTTAGACTTTCTTCTCCTCCTCCAGACTGAATATTGTGGCTGCCGGTGAGTACTGTAACTCTAGCGTACACTATAGATCCGGCGACGATTAATAATGATGACACAAAGTACATGGTCATGCTGCCAAAATTATAGTACTTGGGAATTGGGATGCGATTATGTGTCTGTGGCGCTAGCCAATAGGAAGCCTCTTCTTTTATCTTTTGTTCTTACTGTGGGCTTATGCCATATTTTAAAACCCAAACTAGACTGGCCGGTTTGACCGGGTTAAACTGGACCCGGTCTATAATCCGAGCTAGTTCGGTCCGATTAGTGTTGTTTTTTGTAAAATAAATTGTGTAGTATGCAGGATTTGAAATGATCACACCCAATAAACACCCAACGACTTATGCAAGGGTGCTAACCATCTCTCTCACTTTGATTTTCTAGCATTTGTAATACAAATTAATATATTTAATACAATGTTAATTAAGAATATGACTAAATTTTTTGTGCAAAAACCAAGATTCGAAGTGGGAACGTAAGGCAACGACTTACGAGGGGGTGTTGACCATCTCTTCTCACAATTTTTGTTGTCGTAATGCATTACCAATTAATATATTTGATATATGTTTTAAGAATTACTGTCGACATCATCAACCGGTCCAACCTGGGTTAACTAGCGGTTGGACCATGACCCAGCCCGGCCACTCATCGGGGTCAACGGCCGGGCTGGGTTTTAAAACACTCGGTTTATGCAGTTACTATTCTAAGTGTAGTATTTTTTTTATTTACTTTAATTGTTGACTATAGTTAACTTTGCTAACTTACTACCTCGTTTAGTTGGGTTTGGGTTGGGTTGGGTCATTGTTTTAAAACTCAATCCAACCACTAATTCGAATTGCTGGTTGACCTGTTGATATAAAAACATCACCTCCCCTCCCTTCCCCCAACCCCAACTCTAACCTCCTTTGTCCTTCCCCTCTCCCTCTGGTTTTGTGGCTGGTGGCCACCCCGGCCCTCTCCTCCCTGACTTGGCTCCTAGCTGCCACCTTAGCCTTTTCCTCCCTTGCCTTGCTCCCAGCCGCCACCCCCTCTCCTCCTTGGTCCCAACCCCAGTTGCCACCTTCACTTGTCATGCCCCTTCCCTCTCTTTTTCACAAATCAGAAGTTACAGATCCAATTCCGATACGGCACATGCCACTCTGAGCTGAACCTCGTCCAAGGGGTAAGCGGCTTACGGCGTGACCAAGTGGAGTTTGATTTGCGGAAGACTTCATAGGTAAAACACACTACAGAGTGATGCACAAACACTTTGTACAAAGGTAAAATGTGTAAATAAAGAACTACTTAATCAAAGTATTAGTCTACTCATACCCACATACCATAGTCTTAACATAGCCCACACATGACAAATATAAATCTAAGCCATCAATGGCTAATAAAGTGTGAAGCGGAGTCTAAAATATAATCTCAACATAAAATGTTATCAACTGAAATAACCAGATCATCTCTATAACCCATCCCCTCAATGATCAACACCATCCACATGCTCCTCATAGAGCCAATCCAAATAACTTGCATGGAACGACATGCAGCCCCAAAACAAAACAAAAAACAAAGAGGGGTTAGCCAAAGCTTAGTAAAGGTTTTAATACGAAAAGTAAACTCATACCAACAATACATGTATAATCACATAATACACACCACATAATCATTCACTATGCCCATTCCCATGGGACAATCACATATACTTGTGCATTCATGTCATAATTTACAACCCATAAGTGTCTACATATGCCACATGCATGTCATGCAGTCCATAATATATCTCATTGTCGCATAGTCATGCTACCTGCATATCATGCAACATGTAACATATCTAATCAACACATGGCATCCCACTAGCATATTATGCTATACATACTATATCTCATCAACACATAGTCATGTCACATGTATATCATGCTCTAACCCTCATTCTATAAGTATATATCATACCACTTGTACATCATGGGTTCATTTATAGCTTATACTACATATACCTCATGTGTAAACATATGAAACTCATTATCATAATCACATCCTGCATGAATCATTTCTCAACATAAACATATAATGTGTAATCATTTCTTAATAAAATATTCACCCTGCAACATCAAGAGTATCAACTACATACCCTGTGTAAATGATACCCACATATCCATGTAAATTATACCATAATCACATGTATAACATAAGCTTTATTGTTGATACACAACCTGTGTAAATGAGTATTATCTTCCATACATATACAACAATTAATAGTGAATGTCTTACAATTGAGAAAACAACTATCCCGCTCACCCTAGCCGAAGCCTAAGCAGACCTACTGCTTACCCTAGCCATCACCTAAGCAGACCTACTCACCATGTCTATAGCCTAAGAAAACCTACTCACCCTGGCTATAGCTTAATCAATTCCTAGTAAGCTAGTGCACATGGACAAACTAGCCTAGATTCTCAGGGTCTAAATAAACTTAACAATAACTTCTTATATCATTCTGCTCTTCTCACCCAGGGAGGATACTCGTCCTCAAAGGAACGTAAAACCCTATCCATTGGACGTAAAACCCCATTTTTTCAGACTTAAAACCGTTGAAATAAGCCTTCGAGTGACTAATTTGGTATCCAATGACATCAAATTACATCCAATTGATCAAACACAATTAATCTCATTTATAAATCGTTTTGATGATGCATGTAACATGGTGCATACATGAGCGAATGATAAATGAGTCAAGTGTAGGTAAACATGCTTAAATTAGTCCATGCGTGCATTAAACATGGTTCATTTGTGTTTAATAGAATTATAAACATCTACGCAAGTGTACATAAGTGGTACACTACAACAAAATGTATCATTAACAATGCTTTTATTAGCGACGCAAATAGAAGCGTTGCTAAAAACTAATAATTGTGACACATAACTAAGTGTTGAAAAAAATTAAATATTAGCGACGCTTTTTATTTTGCGTCACTAATAGTTACATAATAGCGATGCTTATTATAAAGCATTGCTATTACTACAATTATTCACAAAGCTTAATATAAAGCGTTGCTAATTATATCACTATTAGTGACGTATAAAATAAGTATCGCTAAAAGCTATTTATTTAAAGAAAAAGAAAAAAATCATAACTATTAGCAACGCTTTTTCAAAAGCGTCGCTAATATGTATAATAATAGCGATGTTTATCAAGCAGATGCTCTTGCAGCACTAGCCACCTCTATGACAATATTAGAAGGATAAAATATTGGGGTTTCCATATGTGAGAAAAGATTGCTAGCCAAGGAATTTGAACTACTAAGTGAATGTAACGACATAGAGCTCACTAGCCTTATGATGGGATTTTATGAAGGTGTTTGTCACAAAAAGAAGCTCAAAAAGTGATCCAAAAAACCCATGATGGCGTTTGTGGAGCTCACCAGCCTGGTCCAAAATTGCAGGATAGGATAAAAAGGTTGGCATATTACTGGCCTACCATGATAAAAGATTGTATGGAATATGCTAAGAAATGTCAAGCATGCCAATATCATGCAAACTTTATACATCAAGCATCTGAATTCTTACACCTTACAACTGCTTCTTGACCTTTTGAAATGTAGGGAATGGATATCATAGGTCCAATTACCCCTAGCTCATCTAAAGGTCATAGGTTTATAATCACGGTCACTGACTATTTCTCAAAATGGGCAGAGGCTACAACACTTCGTGAAACAAAAAACAAAAGATGTATTAAAAGTCTTGAAGACTCATATTATTTATAGGTTTAGAGCCCCGAGAAAGTTTGTGCATGACAATGGACCTCAATTTGCAAAATATAAAATTTACCAATTCTATGCAAAGTAGGCATTGAGAGTGTAGCTTTAACTGCATACAATCCTGCTGCCAATGGGCTTGCTGAAGCTTTCAACAAGACTATATGTAAACTCTTAAAGAAAGTCATTTCAAAGAACAAAAGGGATTGACACGAAAAGTTGCTATAAGTATTGTGGGCTTATCGCACCACAGTTCGAAATGCAACTCAAGCGACACCATTCTCCCTTGTTTATGGATGTGAAGTGGTTTTACCCTTAGAAATTCAAATCCTATTATTAAGAGTGGCTTTGGCAAATCAATTAACAAATGATGAGAATATCAAGTTACGCCTACAAGAACTAGAAACTCTTGACCAAAAAAGGCTATAAGCCCAGCAAACTACAGAGTTGTATCAGGCAAGGATGATTGGGGTTTTAATAAAAAAGTTAAACAAAGATATTTCAAGAAGGGTGATTTGGTATTTGCCATCAAATGACCTATGGTTTTCACACATAAGTCAAAAGGCAAGTTTGAACCTAAATGGGAAGGGCCATACGTTGTTGAAACTGTCTATTCAAATGGAGTTTATCTGTCATGCCCCGGCATTGCCCGACTCGAGCCGAACTCGGTCAAGGGGCCGGTCAAGCGCAAGGGGGCGACAAGGAGATTGGAAAACGATTTAGCAGAAGACTTATGCCCTATTCACGGGCGATCTAACAAAATTACGGAATATACGCACCACTTTGAGCAAGAGTAAATAAGTAGGATTTAAAAGAGTTACTTTAACTCTAAAATAAATAAAAATATCAAACCCACATGTTAAGTTAATCCATAGCCCACTCTAAGCTCCAAAATAGGTCTTAAACAATCCAAAATAACAATGTAGCACAAACCAAAATGAGAACTCCACACATAGGTTCTACATAATAGCAAAATCAAAGAAAAACAAGCTACACAAGAGAGGTCTCCACGTCTACTCCCAAGTCATCTCCGACCTTTTCTCATAGAGAGGATCCTATCCATCTGCGTGTCATGCCACGCAGCCCCAAAGCAAAAGCACAAGAAAAAGGAGTGAGTTTAACAAACTCAGCAATGGTTTTTAACATAACTATAATTATTAGAAACACGACGATATAACAATATGACAATTCAGATTAATGATTAACAAGATATATCATTTTCTGATCACACAGACACATCACCAAAAACTGCATCATAGTGTCTAAATCACATAGTGCGATTCAACATCATATAAACTTACATGAGATGTATCTCTAATATACCTTTCAGATCATGCATCAACATCATATAAACCTACATAAGATATATCTCTAACATACATTTCAGATCATGCAACAACATCATATAAACCTGCATGAGATGTATCTCTAACATACATTTCAAATCATGCAACCCTGCGAATAGTATTTCAATCACAATCTTCAAATCAAGCATTTATGACACATCTCATTCATTTTACACAACAAACGTGTCAAATCCCATGGTACACAATCATGCATGGCATACATCATATACATGCATTATCATCAAAGGGTAAATATCTTCATTCACAAGAGGAATGCAATCATATCATATCATATCCTATCACCCGCTCTGGACGTAATCCGATTCCTAACCGAAAACCTAGGGCATTGCTCGCTCTGGACACGGTCCGAATTCCATAAAGAAAACTAAGGTGTAGGGGTAGTATCAAGAATACAATCATATCATATCATATCACCCGTTCTAGACGTAGTCCGATTTCCTATTCGAAAACCTAGGGCATTACCCGCTCTGGACACGGATTGAATTCCATAAGGAAAACTAGGGTGTAGAGGTAGTTAGCACCTCTGCTCGCGCTAGACTATCCACACGGGAAATCCGAATTCCATAAGGAAAACTAGAGCAGGTCTACTCGCTCTAGACAGTCCGGGCCAGGGACATCCGAGATTTTTACCATTCCAAATAAATCAAGTAAATCTATTCCAAATAAACTATAAATTCGAGATTTTGACCATAGGAAGACTAAAATTTCGAAGACCCATTACCTTATCACTTGATTAGGCTTTGATTTGACGGTCACCCTTCTTGAAAACCTTAAACTCCTTTTAATCCGGGCCTAATTGGGGATTAGGCCTTAATCTCCCTCTCCCAGCCTATTCACAAAATGAAAATAGCTTAGCTCTTACTATTTATAGTAGGGCTTCGGGTGTATATAACTAACTAATGGGGTATTAATAGAAATTTAGGCCAAAAATGAGTATTTTGACTATTTAAGCACTAATTAAACCTGGGAAAATTATGAAAATTTTTATAAAGGCTTGTGTTGATGTCTGGGTTGATTTAGTCTAAAAACCTAAATTTTGCCGGTGGGGCTCACAGAGGGTCCAATTAAACCTTAATTTTTTGAAAATTAGTAAAAATTTAAAAAATCCTAAAAATTCAGATTTGACCTAAAAACACTTAAAATCAATAATTGTAAAGTTGGTTTTGATTGAAACCATAAGAAATCCCATTTATTTTCTAAATCACCGAATAAATCAGAAAACGCTATAACCACGCAGCAACCGATAAATAATAATTAAAATAAACCGGTTTATGATAAGGGATCTTACATTATTGACTCTTGACACAAGAAAGTGATTGGTGTTTTCTACCAATCAATGGGAAATTTTTGAAAAAGTACTACCCCTAAAGTGTTGTAGCAAAACCTACTTTAATGTTTTAAAAAAATGTGTACATGATGATTGAATTTTTTCTTTTTGAGCTATTTGAAGTAATTGTTCTTCACAAAGTCCAAGTCATAAAAAAAAAATAGTTGTTGGTTTAGGATCAAAACATCATTGGTGATGTTATTCCATTTTGCAACTAATTAGGCCTTCGTGATGTAATACACATCATGAAAGAAGTAAGTGTTACTTCAACCATGTTTGATTTTAAAAGTTATGTTTAGAGTCCCCTCTTAAAAAAAAAACCCTTAAAGGCAAAAAAATATTCAAAAGAAGTAAGTCTAAAATTCTCAATCCCCTCGGAAAGAGACATAATTAAACTTATAAAAGAAATCAAAATAAAAATAAAAGAGAGCAAACCTAAAATTTTTAATCCACTTTGAAAGAGACATAATAAAACTTCTATCTCTCTTCTGAAAAAAGCGATTTTTTTTTCTTCAAAAAAAGCAAATCTAAAGTTCTTAATCCCTTCGGAAAGGCACATAATAAGACTTGCAAAATAAATCGAAATCAAAGAGAGCAAGTCTAAAGTTCTCAATCCCCTCGAAAAGAGACATAATGAGACTTGTATATCTCTTTAAAAAAAAATCTCAAAAGAAACAAGTCTAAAGTTTTTAATACCCTAAGAAAGAGACATAATGAGGCTTACAAAATAAATCAAAATCAAAATAAAAAAGTGCAAGCTTAAAATTCTTAATCCCTCTAGAAAGAGACATAATAAGACTTACATATCTCTTTGAAAAAAAATTCTTAAAAAAAGCAAGTCTAAAGTTCTCAATCCCCTTAGAAGGAAATATAATGAGACTTGCAAAACAAATCATAATTAAAATCAAATAGAGTAAGCCTAAAGTTCTCCATAATAAGACTTACATCTCTCTTTTAAAAAAAACTAAAAAAAAAACTGAAAAGAAGTAAGTCTAAAGTTCTCAATCCCATCAGAAAGAGACATAATTAGACTTATAAAATAAATCAAAATCAAAGATAGTAAACATAAAGTTCTCAATCCCTTCGGAAATAAACATAATGAGATTTGCATCTCTTTAAAAAAAATGAAAAAAAAATCTCGAAAGAAGTAAGTCTAAAGTTCTCAATCCCCTCAGAAAGAAATATAATAAGACTTGTAAAGCAAATCAAAATCAAAATCAAAATCTAAGAGAACAACCCTAAAGTTCTCAATCCCCTCGGAAAGAGACATAATGAGACTTCCATCTTTTTTTGTTTTAAAAAAAAAATTTTCAAAAGAAATAACTCTAAAATTCTTAATCCCACAAAATAAATCAAAATTAAAAGAGAGCATGCATAAAATTCTCAATCTCCTCAGAAAGAGACACAATGAGACTTACATCTCTTTTAAAAAAAATAAAAATAAAATTCTGGGAAAAAAAGTAGTTTAAAAGTTCTCAATCTCCTTATAAAGAAATATAACGAGACTTGTATCTCTCTTTAGAAAAGAAAAAAAGTAAAAAAATAAATTTTTTTTAAAAAAATAACAAGCATAAAGTTCTAAATCTCCTCAAAAAGAAATATAATGAGACTTAAGTAAGCCTAAAGTTCTCAATCATCTTAGAAAAAGACATAATGAGACTTACATCTCTCTTTTGAACGAAAAAAAAATTAGTAAAAAAATTAAAATTAGAGAAAAGAAGCCTAAAGTTCTCAATTACCTCATAAAGAGACATAATGAAATTTGAGTAAGCATAAAGTTCTCAATCACCTTAGAAAGAGATATAATGAGACTTAAGTAAGCCTAAAGTTCTCAATCTTATTGACAAGAGACATAATGATATTTATATTTCTCCTTAAATTTTTTTTTTCAAAAGAAGGTAGTCAAAGTCCTTAATTTGACATAATGAAACTTACAAAACAAAAAAAAAAAAAAAAGTTTAAGATTCTCAACCCTTTCGAAAAATAAATTAGAATTGCAACAATTTTTATATGTCATTGTGTACGTTATAAAGTTAAATTTTAAGTCCTTGGATGTGATAAGTATAATTTATGCGTTATTTTACCCTTAATTATTTTACTATCTAGCCTCATTTAAGTGTTAATATAGGTTAAATTATTAGATATTAAATTTAATTAGGTTAGAAAAAGCTTCCATGGTGTTTTTAATTAAATTGACTTATTTTGTAGATTCTTCATTGGCGATCGAACGGCCTCACTAACCGATCGATCGGTTACACGTAAATTTGAAGAGAATTCAGTTCAAGCGTTCGAACGGGCATCAGGGCGATCGATCGGCATAACGCGCAGATTGGCTTCTTCTCCATCTTAAGGACCTTCTTAGGAGGTGTCCTCATCATGCTGTCCCTAAGTGGCAATTAGTGTAACGTTTTTATGAGGGTCTTACTGAACAAAACCGTCATCTTATTGATGCAAGTTGTGGGGGTACCTTTTTACTAAAAAATGAAAATGTGGCATGGAAACTTTTTGAGGACTTGAGTGAAAATTCTCTTCAACATGCTGCGTTGAATAGAAATGAGAGTGACCTATCTACCTTAAACAATGCCCCCTCTAGGGGTGGCTTGTATGAAGTCAAAAATCCATCCGTCCCTGAGGTTCGACAACCCTTAAATACTTATCCTAGTACAATTACCTTGTACACTTGCAAATGGTTTAATTATAAACGATCAGGATGTCTATAAATTATACCTATATAATAGGCAGAAAAAAAATGATCTGGCTCAAATATCAAAATAGTCTTGAACCCGTAAGTAAATAAAAAAGGGTAGACGGTTAGCCTTAATAAAAGAAAAATTGGTGGCGACTCCAGCTGAGCCGAGCCGAGCTAAAGCCAGGCCAAACTTGAGCCAAGCCAATAATAAAAAATACTACTAAGCCGCGCTGAGCTAAAACTGAGCCGAGCCAAGCCCAGCCAGACTCAAGCTAAGCCAATTTTTTTAAAAAAATTCAATCATGAACCATAGCCGTCTATTTTCCTGGCTGAATCATGGCCATAAAAAAATTAAATGTTTTTTAAAAAACTACAGCCGTTGATTTCCATGGATAAATCATGGCCGTTGGCGTAAAATCCTTAATACCCTTCCTCCGTTCCATTCCAATCCCGCCGCTCTCTTCTCTATCTCCGTTCACCTCACCTCCGCGCCGCCGACGGTCGGATAATCTCCTCGCCGCGGTTTACGTCGCCGGCCGCCTCCATCTTTTACTCCCAACCACCACCTCCCTCTTAACTCCGTTTTCATCCCTCTATTCTTCTGAGATCAGCCAGATCGCCACACCTCTCTCGCCGGATCGCATCTCCCTCCGAACTTCCGGCAAGCTCGACAAGATCAAGAGCTCCTTCGAGCTGGCTCTGACCCGCGACCGTCCTAACGTCCCTAAGCAAACACCCAAGCTGAAGACCGCCCCGAAGTCCATTCCGCCGTTCTCTTCTCCCTCTTTGTTCACCTCTGCTACTCCGCCTCTCTCGTCGGATCGCCACCCCTTTCATCTTCCGTTTTCCACCGCCGCACCTCCATCCCTCCTTGCTGGCTTCTCGATCCCAGTTTCGTCCCTCCGTCACAAACCCCCCAAGCCGCCACCTTTCTCATACCTCATCTGTCCCGACCACCCTCACCCTCCATTCAATCGCTCCCATGTCCAAAAAGGTCGCAAAATCGGTCCGGCAATGAGTTTGTTATTTATCCTCTTGCTTCGAGATGGTCCTTCCGGATCTGGACGCCGGTGCGGTTACTGAGAACAGGGGTGGCATTCGAGAGAAAGACAGTGCCCGTAGAAGCACGGATCACCGACCCGGATCAGTGCCTTAACCAAGTATGATAACAACAACAAAGAAAAAAAAAACGTCGGACGACCCCGCGACTGTCAAGCCCCACCCATGCAACGTGCCGGCCAATAACCGACCCTGCTACTATGAAGACGGCTGGGTCTGGACCACCACCCACGGGAGACCTGCCGCCACCAACCACTTCCAATCTTTGCCCAATATTAAAATCCACCACCCAATCCTCTCTTCAACCAGACAGTAAAAAAAAAGAGGAAAAAAAAAATAAAAGCAAGCTTTAGTAATTTCCAAAAGCGCGTCCTCACAAATCAACGGAGATAGAGTAGAAATTCAAAGGAGGAAGAACAGCGCGATCTTCCTCAAAGGAGAGAGAAGAGTTGAGTCTTCACCGGAGGAAGAATGACCTCAATCAGTGAAGAAAGGTCAGAAGATTGAGCGCTTTAAATAGAATGAATTCCAAGTTAACGTTGGATTCTCTAACGGGGTATTAGTTATTATGTATTTTAAATTGATGTATTTTAGATTTTTGATTTCAAAATCAGACTAAAATTCTATAGATTAGTTGCTCAATTTTATATTACATACCATACCAGAATCTTAGGTTTTTAAAATATATGGTAAAATACATAATATAATTTAACTATTATTTAAATATAAGATATAAAAAATAAAAAAGTCGGAGCACCTAACCCGTGGGCTAGTGACACTTGTGAAATTGTGTCGCTAGTATCATAGTAGCAATAACGCATATACATTTGTGTTGCTGCTACTCAGGGTAGTAGGAACATAAGGTAATAAGCGTTGCTAATATATTTTATTTTAATTTTTTATTTTTAAAATATAATAATATAATAAAAAATCTGAAAAAAATATAAATTAATTTCTTCCTCCCTCTGTCCACTCTCTTCTTTCTTTCTCTCTCTTCTCTCTCCCTCCGCTCTTTGTCTCCACTTATTTCTCTCTTCTCTCCCCCTCTCCCCTCTCTCTCCTCTCTCTTCACTATAAGATCTCAATTTTTAATAGGTTTTAAATTTTATTTAATTATATAATGTTGTGTAGTTCAATTGTATTATTATGTTTTAATAGCAAATTTAATTTATCTAATTTTTATGGATTTTATGGGATTTATAGTAATTTTTCCTTAATACCCAACTGTGGGCCACACGTCCACGTTGGACGGCGTGTGACCCACATGACCCCTAAATATCAATTATTTTATATTATTTATTTTTGGAATAATTAAATTTATTTTAATATTAAAATAACTCTAATTAGCCACTTAGGCATTTTTACCCTATTTTACAGCATAACAGTTTATTTTTATAGCCCAAACACTACTATTTAAGGAAAAACCTAGCCAAATCTTAAATGGGGAAGGGCCGTGCTAGGAGACAAGGAGGAGCTCTAGCCCCATTTCCCAAAGAGGAAAATACAACTTAGGTAAGATTTTAACCCTAATCAAGCTTAATCTATCAATTTTGCTCTTAATCCTCCTAGTCTTCATTTTTCCCAAATAGAATCTTGACTTCTTTTATTAAAAATCTTATTTTAATTTCTATTTGAAACCTTAAATGGGTGATTTATTTCTTAACCAAAGGATTTTATAGATCTACCTATTTTTAAGTTCATTTAAGCCTATTAGTTGATTTTAATTAAGTTTTAACATGGTTCATATATAATTAATGTGACTTGAGCAAATATTTATAATTCATCATAGTTATAATCTACTAGAATCATGGATTAAATATGAAGAAATCATCAAAATCACACTTAAAATTACACATATACTTATTTATCCCATACTAGCTTAAGCAGATGGTTTAATATAATCACAACATGTAACTTGTATATTTTATGAAAAATAGAATATAAACTCCAATCAACGAAACTTTACAGAGACCAACATCATAAACTTAATTAACATATAAATAAATATCATATAAACATAAGTACAAAAATAATTTTCTTGATTTAATTAATGAGACTGTGTAGTTCTGCCAAAATCGTCGACCTTCAAATTTATGACTATGCTATTAACTTATCGTGCTCTAAACAACTTGACATTTTTTATAGCATGCTCATAACACATATATCAATCCATTATAAAATGAAGGAACCAAAAATCATATTTTTTCCATCCCTAAACATGCTTCTAAACACAGAAACAGAGAGTTGTTTTAGTGTACATATATTCCAAACAATTATAATAAATGCATATTATTCTAAAAAAATATGAAATTTTTTTAGTATAATCTAGACATGATAATCTATTCAAAGGAAAAAATTGAGAGCAAAACTGAAAGTAAAAGTCTTATGGCCCACTTGAATGGTTGCTCATTCGAATAGTCTATCTCATTCAAATGGCCTGTCATCTTGTTTGAATGACTGGCCATTTGATTAACCAACAAGCGAATGAATAGCAAGGACAAAAGTGTCAAAACAATCATCTTCTACCTTACGAAACCAAACCAAAATTATTCTAAAAATCAATAAAATTTCCTAAATCTTCATGAAACTTTATATAATTATTACTCAAGTCTAAAATATGATAGAACTAACAATTTTAATGCTTAAACATACAAAAATAATCATAAATCATATATTTTTAATAAATCACCATTACACATCAAGAAAAATCCAAAGCTCAAAGAAACCTACAATAATGGTATTTAAAGGAAGAAAACCTCTTAGAAATAAAACTTCTTACCTCAATTAAGCTTTTGAATCCCTTAAACGAGCTTCAACCTCAAGAAATCCTACCCAAAAATTAGGCCTTTTAGTTCATCCGAATCAAAACTAACTAATAAACTCAAATCAACATAGGAAATAATAGATAAAAAACCTCCTTAGGTTTAAAAAAAAAATAATATAATAAATCAGAATTAAAAACATGATTATGATGTAAGAAAACTCAGAATCTAAATAGGTGAAGTGAAGATAGAGATGATTAATACAAGAATCGGAAAATTAAGGGTGATTAAGGGGGGAAACCTTACCTTAAGAAGGGTTTCTCCTTTGGAAAATGGCTAAGGTTTTTATATTTATATGAAGACTTATGGGCTAAAAATAAAATTATTGGGATAAAAAATAGGTAAAAAAGCCCTAAGTGACTATTCAAGTTCACTTAAGACTCAAAAATGAATTTAATTATAACTAATCCCACTTAGACAAATCAATAGAAGGTCGGAGGTAAAAAATGGGTAGCACATCATCCCACATGAATGTGGATTCCATGGTGGGCCCTACTCCATTTACTAAGTAAAATAAAAAGAAAACACCTTTAAATTGGTAGAAATTTGGGTAAACCAAGCTTGACACTAATACTCTAAACTAAAGTAAAATTAAACCTTAAAAAATTTATAAACAACCTAACTCATTACTCCAAAAAAATCAAATCAAATTGACAAACAACTAATTTACATAATTAAAAAGGAAATAAACTAGAAATCTTACATAAAGCGTTCCAAAACCATCAAATTGCCTCGTTTCTAAAATAACTGATGCACGATCATCGGTAGGATGTCGAAGTATTGATGTTTACCGACTTTAGCATTACACTATTTCATTGGTTGGGAACCCACATGTTGTTAGCATGCCGATGTACAAAAAAAAACTTTTTTTAAATAAAAAGAACGAATTCATTATGTCACACATAACATAAACACAACATAATTTAGAGATAAACTACAACATGCTTTCATGCTCATCAATAACCAAATAAACATGTCAAAACATCACTTTGAAGCCATTAATTTCTGTAGATGGCTAGTTAAGTAATTACTTATCCTACTAGTAGAAAAAATAATAATTACTTATCCCTTACTATAACATGGTTAACTTTATTTTTTTGCGGTCAATATAAACATAGGTCACTCGTACCATTTGAATTTGATATCTATTATTAATTGTAAGAGGCTGTGATTTATTTCCATTGTCAGGACATATGCATTCTTTAGCATATTTTGTCGTTGTTGAGGTTCTTGTGTGCACCTAATTTTCATTCACAAAGAACCTTTTATAATCATTTAAATAGAAAAACATCAAACTATTTTCTTCTATAACTTCTCTACAAGAACTAGAAATAAAGTTAAAATGGTACTCAGGGGATGTCTTTCAGTACATTATACTTGGGCAACTTTATGATGTTCAATTAAATTGCATGGATTATAGCCAATAATTGTGCTATTTGCCAAAACCGTGTCATGGATCAAAGCGAGTATTGCTATATATTTTGGTGATTAATTTTAACATTGGCTCTGCCTGAAGTCAGAAGATAAGATCCCAATTTAAGTAATTTTCTTTGTATTACTGGAATTCATGCTTCTCGGACATCAAATAAATAGTTCACAATATTCTACGTGTGTTCATATTTTTTTTAGGCATTGAATGTCAGTCAAATTAGGCTAGCACGACAAGTGCACCATTGCTTGGGGTGAGTTTTTTTTTTCTTTTTCACTTTTTAAGCACTGGATCTTTGGTGAAGAAATCTGCATGTAGAATGACAACTTTCTCACAATTTCCTGTCTTAGGATTTTATTTTCTGAATTGATTTTGTGACGATTAAAAAGCCATTTACGGGATTTCTCGGTCTGCACTCTATTAGCAGGGGACTATAATGAAGCTTATAGTTTGTGGATTTACATACTAATGAATTTGCACAGGATGGGCATGTGAAAAAAAGGGAATATCAACATGTAATAATACATTATATGAGAAAAAAAGTAAATATCAACATGTAATAATGCATTATTATTATTCTTCTACTACTACTACTATTACTACTATATTTGTTTAATCATTTTTTAAGGTACTTAAGTGAAAGGCTTCCTTAAGATGTGTTGTCAAAATTCAAAGCATGAATTTTGTTTGTGCACTTTTATTTTTGTTTGTTGCGCACTTGCATCTATATGGCACTTATTTGGTAGGACTCCTCACCCCTCTCTCCGTCATCTATGTTTTTGTCTGTCGTCTATGTTTCTGTCTTTTTGTGGACTAATTGAAGCTAATAGTTTTGGGTTTTACATACTAAGTAATTTGCATATAATGGGCATAGGGCTATTAATGAACCGAGCTGACTCGTTAAGCAGGCCCAACTTGGCTCGGCTCGGTTCGAATTAAGCTCAACTCAAATCAAGCTTAACTCAAACTCAATTAGAGCTCGAATAGATTCGAGCCGAGTTCAAACAGACCCTTGCGCAACTCAATTTGGCTCGAATAAAACTCGAACTCGACGCTATTAGGCTCGAACTCTAATATAATTTTAAAATTATATATAAATATTATATATAATAAATAATACACATATATGTATATATTTATAACATACTCCCTCCATTCTAGATTAATAGCTCTATTTGATTAGTTCATTTTGAAAAATCTAATTGAGCTATTAATCTAGGATGAATAGAATATATAAAACTACATATAATCACATATTTATATACTAATACTATGTATCATATTGATATATGAGACCCATTTACACGAGTCAAGGCTCAATCACGACTGCGTAAGTATCGATGTCATGCATCCTCATATTACGATCTAACAATACACATAATTCAGGAGGCAGATTAGTTTATGCCTTCTTGTACCCTTGGATCTTGATTTGATGACTCATGACGCTTTGGTTCACGCTGACGTAAGAGAGCCTAAACTCATATAAAATTTTGTCATGATATATATCCTTGTTAAATTGTAATAGATATATAATTTTTACATATAATATATATTTTATAAAAATAAAAATAACGGACGCACAAATACTAATATAATCCTTCTGTCCCGTATTAATAGCTCTATTTGATTCTTGAAGATGAACTAAAATTAGTTCAATTGAAAAACCAAATGGAGCTATAAGTATATGACGGAGGGTCAACATGATATCACACTAATATACTTAAACATACTTCTAAAAGAATAATGACATTTGGGGACCAGCCTTAGTTTAGAAAAGAATGATTAGATATTCTTTTAAAAGTTGAATCATGACGCTGGGACCAACCTCATCTTACAAAATATATTATTTTTTTACATGTACTTTAGTATTTTTTAGAGGCATACTAAGGCTAAAGAATAGTTTTTTAATTAGTAATTTATAAGCATATAAAGAAAATAAAACACAAAGAAGTAGATTAAAATGTTGCCTAAATAATTTTTTATTTTTTACATCTTTCTTAGTGATTATATGTACATAAAGAGAGGAAAATAATAGTGTTGTAATTTTTTAGCATATGTAACTAAAACTTATTTGTCATAGTTTTCTTCTTTCATAATGACTATAATAAGATGTTCATGGTATAGTTGTAATACTTGTTGAAGTATATTTATTAATATTTAATACTAAAAGTATATTAGTATGTGTGATACTTCATATACTTCAAATTTATATATAGATTATTTTTATTTTTTTAGTTCGAACCCCGTTCGAGCCTAGGCTTATGATTCACTCATTCAAGTTCGAGCTCGAGCCAAGCTTTAAATTTCTAATTTGATCTGAGCTCGAGCTGAAAGTTTCGAGCTTATTTGAGCTTCGAACCGAGCTTTAGCAATTTGAGCTTGAGCCATAACAGCCTAATACTTGACTCAGCTCGGCTCGTTAATACCCTTAAATAGGCATGTAAAAACAAAGAATATTAACATATAATAATACATTAATCTACTACTATTACAATTGTTTAATCAATTTTTGGGGTACTTAAGTGAAATGCTTCTTAAGATGTGTTGTTAAAATTTAAAGCATGAATTTTGTTTGTGCACTTGCATATACGAATATGGCAATAAGTTGGTACGATTGCTCGCCCCTCTCTCTGTCGTCAATATTTCTGTTTGTCATCTATGTTCCCATCTGTTATATGTTTTTGTCTTTTTGTGAATTGCATTTTGCATCTATGTCTTTTATATATTGTTTTATTTCAAACAAAAGTCATTTTTGTTGTCTGTAGTTGTTTTCCCTGAGAATAGGGTATATAGTAGCTGGTGCTAAATTTGGTAAACAAAGTAAGATCATATTGACACAACTGCAATTTTTTAAATTTTTTAGAAACCAATAACTTATGATTAGTGGTGCATTGTTTCAGGACCATATTAAGTGCATAGAGATGGACCTCAAGAGCTTGACTGCTTTTTAGAATTCCGATAATCCATAGGAGCTCTTCTCATGTGATTTGATAGCTTGAACTTTTTTTAGGTTATATTCATTTTTATCATTTCTACTTTATATGAGCTTTTGCATAAGATATACTATAAAGATTCTTGTGAGCTTTTGCATTTTGAATTATATGGTGTCACGTTGTAGCTTAGCTATAATGATTTGAGTTTTTAAAAATTTAATAAAATCTCCTCGTGAATTTGTAGGCATGTCTCTAAAAAAATAAGATGTTTTTAAGTTACTTACGGAGGCTTGTGTGGAATAAATTAATTAACGGGGTAGATGTAGTGGTAATTTAAGGCTCTACTCTTGGAATAGAGTGATACGAAAGTTAAAAGATAGTGAGTTTAATATAGAAATGGGGTAAAAGAATTTAAAGAATTTATGGGATTATAATAAGAAGTACAAGACTTGGACTAATATGGTCAACAAATCAGGTCATGGATATAATCATGAAACTAACACCATTGACTAACTAGAAAGCGTATGGGATGACTTCATTAAGGTATTATAGGGTAGTTCACTTTATCTATAGAGTTAGGATAATTTATTTTATCTATATATTCATATGCTTTATTTGAATGAAAACAAAAAAAATCATGAAGCGAGAAAATTAAAAAAAGGTGGAGTCCAATACTAGAAACTGTTTTAGATCATATGATTACTTTAATGTGATTTAGATATTTTACTATTGTAGTTATGATATTTATCATGAATCATAGTTTGTAAAACTGAGAATGTTGTGTCCCCAATGTCATTTGATTATTTGCACATCGCATGACAAATGGTTATCCCGCTCCATCTCACACACAACTTTATAGCATGTTTTTTCAAAAAGAAAATTTAAAATGTGCATGTGTAAAATTGGGTGTTTGACACCCCAGGTTCTCCTCCACTTTCAGCCTCCTCTATCTCCCCTGACTTGGTGCCTGCTTTTGTGGTAGATGAACAACGAATATGCCAGTCAAGATGCATTAATATCATAAAGGTCTTGCTGGCATAGCATGACCGCCCACTTGAGGATGCCATATGGGAGCCCGAGTATGATTTCTTTCTTCGCTTTCTGTCAGGACAAGTCGTAAGTAGAGCATGGTGGAGTTTTGTGTACCAACAAAACTCAGCTCATTACATGACACATAGGAAGGTATAATAGATCTTTTATTTAGTTTTATTTCCTTGATTGTAAGATAGTTGTAGGGTTTATTTATGATAAATAAGGGCAAAGATCATATAATGGTGTGGGTCATGGGACCCTGCCAAGGGCGGGTGGTGTTATGTCCAAACCAAGACTATGAAGTAGTCTAATTTGGATTTATTTTTTACTTGTCAACTATAGTAAACAAGATCGATCCACAGGGAAAGCCTTGTGTGACAAAGTAAACTATTACGAAGAGAATAAAATAGAAAAGGAAGGTAAAATAGAGAATAAGAGACAATCAAAGAGAAAGTGCTAAGGCATAAGAAATCCACTTGTAATAAATCTCTAATGTATATTTGATTCAAATGAAAACTCAATTAAGATCAAATGAAAATTTATCTCAATCGAAAAATTTATCTCTTAAAGAACTTTGAAATAGAACAATAGTAATCGATTGTTTACTACGTGAAAGCATTAAGTATATAATTACAGGGAATTATAAGCATTTGACGTGCCTTTCGTCAACTCCGAATCAAATAATTATATAAATTATAAACTCCTTAAATATGAAACATCAATTTAAAATGATAAAGGACTTACTTAAATTAAAGTAGCCATTAAACATCAAGTACAAACTTCATCCTTAGCATTAGCTTGAGAGCTTAGAAAGCCATTACAATAAAACTAAAAATAAAAATACAAAAGAAGAGAAGAAAAGAAAAATAGGAGAAGAGAGCTCTAAAGAGGAGGAGATTATACATCTTTCACATCCGCCCCTCTATTTATAGGAGTAGAAGGGGAAAGTCAAATCATATCTTTAAATTGCATCCTAATTGATTGCTTCTTTAGAAATGATTAGATTCTAAATTAATGAAATAAATTAATAATTTATTTAGCAAATAAGTATCTTTGAGTCTTCCTTTAGTTATTCAATTAGCCTCATTGTCTTTCCTTATGTATATCAATCACAACCAATGAAATGATTCTCCATGTGCTAGCCTCGGGTTAGTTAACTAGTTGTCCCTTTGCATGCCGAATTTGACCCATATAGCTTCGGAATTATGAATTTCTCTATTGTAGCCACGGAAGTCTTCTTTCTAATGCCACCAGAATCGTATCAATCCAAATTATACATGGAAAGATATGGTCGAAATACTAAGGCTGTGTCAATCTATCCAAATCAGCTTCTTCCCGAATTTAGTTCTCTTGATGTAAATCTCAAATCCAACGGGTCCAAAAAGTTGTGTTCGGCCATTTCATGCATGTTTAGACCATTAGGAGCCCGTTCTTTACTTTTAAATAACTTTAGGTAGTTGAGCTTCACTTTTTCTTCTATTTGGATCCTGTTATAGTCCATTTAAACATGTAAACACAACTAAGGTCCAACTAACCTATTCAAAACATAAATAGCCCAAATAAGTAATGAATTAACACAAAATAAGATTCCAATTTGAAATTTGAAAACATTTAATTGAACATTATTTTAGTGCATCAAATACCCCAAGTAGCATATTGCTAGTCTCTAGCAATTTATACGAAAATAATTAAAAAGAAAACAAGAAAACATGTCACTTTCATAGGCCATCATGTAATGTCTCTGATTTTTCGACGATTTTCTTGCTATTTTTCCGATCATTTTTGGCGAAAAAATCTGACACCTTAGCATATTCGTATTTATATATTTTCCCTCGTATTTATACCTGTAGAGTCAGGTGTGGGGCTTAGTTGCAGGCCGCGGGCCTCGCTGCGCGCTTACGACGCAAATTTTGGAGGTTCGACGCGTAACCAGTGAGTTAACGCATGTTGGGGATATGATTGGAAAAAAAAAAGAGAAACAAAAATCAGAAAAGGCTCGGGCTCGGCCGAGCCGGATCTAGAATTGTTTGGAAGACAGCCACTCTGCCCCATTCGTTGTCTCTTCTCCGGTGACTGGTGGCATCCAGTGGGACGCCGGGCCACCACCGCCGAGGGATGCCTGGGAGGGATTTGTATATAAAGTCTATGATCATAGCAATTTATTCGTACGGTTGTTTTTGAGTAGCGCTTGAGGATATTTGCTTTGGCTGTACGATGGTTAATCGAATGAGTAAAACTTTGGATGAGAAAAACTGATGTGTTATGTTTTAAATTATACAACTGTTTTATCAGGTTTCATATTCGTCATTTTCTCCGATTTATAGCAGTTATATTGCAAAAATTTTCCTTGAATTTTGAGGAAAATGTATGAAAAATCTTAGGCGTTACACATCACGACTACATTTAGCACATGTAGCAAGCCGTTAAACCCCTAACTTGTGCTCGAGTTGTGTCTTGTGAGGGTTTGCAGAGAATATACCCACAAAATTCAAAAAAAAACTCATGGGTTGCCTCCCAAGTAGCGCTAAGTTTTGTGTCTTCAGCCATACAAAGCTAAGAAGAAAAAGAATATAAGTTACAATGCTAACAAGTTGTCTTGAGGAAGTAAATACTAAGATAATAATTGTAAAGTAAGACCAATGAACCCCTTGATCCTCACTAAGCAAACAACAAACTTTACAATTATCTCCAAAATACTCAAGCACTAGTTTTCATTAATTAAATATAAAAGTCTTAACTGTTAAATTTCTATGTAGGGGAACTTTTGAAACAATGTTTAAGTGAGTCCAAGTAAAATTTTGACAAGATAATTAGAGGATCAGCCTCCTAAAGTAGTATGTTCTTCTACTCACCAAGAGATGTTTAGATAGCCAAAAGAACTAATTCAAAACTGAGCAACCTGTCCGAGATAACAAGCGGTTTGGATGTTCAATTTAATACCTCATGGGCTTTATTTGTGATATTCCAGCATGCTTGCATTGTTACAACGATGGCTTCACCCTATCTTACAAAATGAAACATTATTTAACAACTTTTTATATATGATGTCCATCACTTTTTTTTTATTTTTTTTCCTTTAGTTTTTTTTTTTCATAGGCAGCCCTTTTCGAAGTACTCAGTCTAATTCATTAGTTGCTTTCCATAACGATAGTAATCCAAAAAAAAATTTCCTTCTTTCCCAGCCAACTAAGTGAACAAGGAGGTCAAAGCTCATTAGATTTGGTGTCTCTCAACATTCTGGGTGAGTATTAGAGCAACACAACATAATTCGACTTCAACTCTAAAAATTCATCGTGAGAATGAAATTTTGAAAACCAACATTAATTTCAAAGATCCTCTTCATGAAAGTTAATTGTAAAGACTCATCACAAAAATGAATGTTTTAATAAAATATCCAAGTGCCATAATTATCTAGATATCAAAGTAAAAGGAAGCATACCTAGAAAGGATGAAGGCTATCACAGTCAATACTATTAACAAAAATTATCAAAACTTGCCCCCCAACCCAAATGAGACATTGTCCTCAATGTTTGAAAAAAAAGATTTTTTTTTATTTTTATGACTTTGTGTATTTAAAATTTTTTTGGGTAAAAATCATGAAAATAAAATCAACCTTCTTAGTTTGGATTTTCAAGAGATGTGGACTCAACTTCAGGGACAAAATGGTCTAAAAATGGTTTCAAACGTTGTCCATTAACTTTGAAGATATCATTATTATTTGGGTTTTAAATTTCAACAGTTCCATAAGGAAAAACAATTTTTACAATGAAATGACATGCCTGACGTGATCTTAATTTTCCTGGAAAGATATGAAGCCTAGAGTTGTATAATAATACTTTTTGAAATGGCTGAAAAGTTTTTCGTAAAATGTGTTTATCATGAAAAGCCTTCATTCTCTCTTGGCAAATTTTTGAACTCTCATAAGCATCACGTTGAATTTTCTCTAACTCATTTATTTGTAATTTTCTATTTAAGCCAACTTTGTCAAAATTAGAATTTAAAGCTTTGATTGCCCAATACGCCCTATGTTCCAATTTCATAGGCAAGTGATAAGTTTTTCCAAAAATCAAATGGTAAGGAGACATTCCAATTAGGGTCTTAAAAGTGGTACGGTAAGCCCAAAGAGCATCGATTAGCCATAAAGACCAATCTTTACCATTTGGATTTACCATTTTTTGTAAAATATATTTAATTTCCAGATTAGAAATCTCAACTTGTCCACTTGTTTGTGGGTGATAGGGTGTGACTGATAAGTATAATTTATGCGTTATTTTACCCTTAATTATTTTACTATCTAGTCTCATTTAAGTGTTAATATAGGTTAAATTATTAGATATTAAATTTAATTAGGTTAGAAAAAGCTTCCATGGTGTTTTGAATTAAATTGGCTTATTTTGCAGATTCTTCATTGGCGATCGAACGGGGTCACTAACCGATCGATCGGTTACACGTAAATTTGAAGAAAATTCAGTTCAAGCGTTCGAACGGGCTTGCAGGCGATCGATCGGCATAACGCGCAGATTCCTTATTTCACCCAATTTTGAGTCCTTCTCATATACAACTATTTTCTTACGGATCTAATGTCTATATAAAGACTTATTTGGCACGAAATTGAGGGAGAACAAGTAGATTTTCTGAAGAGAAGAAGGAAGAAGAAGATGAAGAAGAAGCCAAAGCTTTCAATGGAGATTCAATTACTTTCTTCTACCATGGAAGGCTAAACTATTCTTTTACTTAGGAGTTGATGAAGCTATAGATAAGTTTCAGTTTCTTTTCTTTTTAATTTAGATCTCAGTTGTGAATTATGACAATTGTATGATAAGGATTTCCTTTTTAATGAAAGAGCTTTTAATGTTTATTCAATTCTATGTTGATTTATTGTCTTGTAGATGATAGATTGATGTGGTTTTGATATTTACATCAATTCTAATTTCTGTGATTTAGATGAGATGGTCATACAATAGTTTTAATGTTCAGATAATTAAGGACTTGGATGAGTTATACTAAAATTAGACGGGTCATGCCTATAGCTATTTAGTGTAGATGATTCGTGCTATTGTTGAAGATAGTTCATGCCATGGAAATTAATTAATGATTCTTTCTGAAGTAATTCTAGCTTGTAGCTGAGAATACTTGTTCATATTCACACTAGATTTAGATTAAAAGTTAAGAAATTGTTATGGTTCTATAGTGGATTCGATTTCCTAAGTAAAATCTATCATATTAATCTCTTGTTTTTAAACTAGTTGTTTTCTTTTCCTTTACTTAATTTAAGTTTATGTTCTTTTTAGTTTTCAATCAGTAAATTCCTTTTTATATTTAGTAATTATTCATCCGTCCCTGAGGTTCGACAACCCTTAAATACTCATCCTAGTACAATTACCTTGTACACTTGCAAAGGGTTTAATTATAAACGATCAAGTTTTTGGCGCCATTGCCGGGGACGGTGTTGATTTGTTACTAAATTAGCTTTAGGATAATTCTAGATACTTTAGTTTCAGTTTACTTATTTTTTTTAGTTTAATTCTTAGTTTCTTACCTTCTTTTAATTTTATCTTGTAGGTTGGGTTGAAGGTGCTCTCTACACTCGTGGCCACAAGTGGACATTGACAAGCTTCTCTTCGGTTTGCAAGATCCTTTTTCATTTTTTATTCTTTTTCCTTAGTTATTTTTGCTTCATCTTTCTCTTTTTATACTTTAAATTGTGTGGTGTGGTTGTTGTGTATGCGTGGTCGTCGCTCCTTACTCCCCCGATTAGTGCCATTTGACCCTGAGCCTGAGCGGACATCTAGGAGAGTTGAGTTGCCCTCGACCTACATACCTACACCCCCTAACTCTCCCACCAATTCCTCCACCCATACTACCTCTACCATCATCATGGCTGAACATCAGTTAGATGCACCACTCAAAGCTCTAAGGGAGTATTACACTCCCAATGAGTACACTTCCCCTTCATGCATTAGGTTGCCAGCGGTTGCTGCTCAAAATTATGAAATTAAGCCCAATGTTATTCAAATGCTTCCATCTTTTTATGGACTTAATAATGAAAACCCGTATAGGCACTTAGATGACTTCTTAGAAATATGCACAACTTTTAAACTCTCAAATTTAACCGATGAAGCTGTTAAACTTCGCCTTTTTCCTTTCACATTAAAAGATAAGGCTAAGGAATGACTTCACTCTTTAGAGCCAGACACTATCACAACTTGGGCCCAAATGCAACAAGAATTCCTTAAAAAGTACTTCCCCATAGGTAAGACCA
Organism: Saururus chinensis; assembly: GCA_035235625.1. Taxonomy (NCBI): domain Eukaryota; kingdom Viridiplantae; phylum Streptophyta; class Magnoliopsida; order Piperales; family Saururaceae; genus Saururus; species Saururus chinensis. The sequence continues at coordinate 12,021,658 of CP141140.1, read as the reverse complement.
ACCAAATGAGAAAGGCCATAACCACCTTTGCCCAACTTCCCACCGAATGCAGTTCCATGAGAGTTGGGATAGACTTAAGGACCTTCTTAGGAGGTGTCCTCATCATGCTGTCCCTAAGTGGCAATTAGTGCAACGTTTTTATTAGGGTCTTACTAAACAAAACCGTCATCTTGTTGATGCAAGTTGTGGGGGTACCTTTTTACTAAAAAATGAAAATGAGGCATGAAAACTTTTTGAGGACTTGAGTGAAAATTCTCTTCAACATGCTGCGTTGAATAGAAATGAGAGTGGTCTATCTACCTTAAACAATGCCCCCTCTAGGGGTGGCTTGTATGAAGTTAAAAATCCATTAGACATCTCCTCTAAAGTTGATACTTTAAGTAGGAAGCTTGACCTCCTTATGACTTCAACACATCAGCCCACTCCTTTCACTCAAGATGTATGCACAATATGCCTTAGCCCAGCCCATACTATTATAGAGTGCCCCTCTGCCTCTCAATTTCCTGAGCTTGTCCAAGACCATGTGAATGCTACCCAATCCTTCCCTAGGGCTGAGAATAATCCATTTTCAAACACATATAACCCTGGGTGGAGGAATCATCCTAACTTTTCCTGGCGGGCACAAAACCAAGGGGTTATGGGTAACCAAGTTCATAGGCAACCATTCCAAGTCCCACCAGCCCATATCCACCAACCTCAAGTCCAACATCCATATGTCCAACCTAATAGGAGTCTAAGCTTTGAAGAAAAGGTCTTGAGTGCCCTCGAAGGCATTCAATCACAATCCCAACTCCTTCACTCTCACACACAATCTATAACAAAGTTAGAAGCCCAAATTGGACAACTAGCCAATGCTATAAATAAGAGAGAGACAGAAACATTGTCGAGTCAGCCCCAACAAAACCCTAAAGGTCAATGTGAAGTAGAGATAGTCCCTTCCTCTAATGAACAAGTTCAGTCCATAACTACCCTTAGGAGTGGTCGACACATTGATAATCAAGTTGGAGAGGAGTCCTTAGGTACTACAAATGAAAGGTTAGATAATTCAGCCCCTAATGAGCCTCAAGTAGAAGTTAGTGCACCACATGAGAAGAAGTTTGTATCTCCTTCCTCTTCCTCAGAGCCACAGCCTAAGACCACTTCAGAGGGATCTTACATCCCTAAGGCACCTTTTCCTCAGTGTCTTGACATGGCCCCAACATTTCGGAAGAACACATCTAAGATGGATGATATTCTTCAGACTTTTAAACAAGTCAAAATTAATCTCCCCCTCTTAGATGCCATTAAACAAGTCCCTGCTTATGCTAAGTTCCTTAAAGACTTATGTACTCAAAAGTGTAAATCTAAGACCCATGTGTCTAAGAAGGTCTTTCTCACCGAGCAAGTTAGCTCCCTTTTGAAGTTTGACACCCCACCTAAGTATAAGGACCCTGGAGTGCCTATTATTTCTTGTGTCATAGGCGATCACTCTATTAATAGAGCCCTCCTTGATCTTGGTGCGAGTGTTAATCTACTCCCTTACTCGGTGTATGAGCAATTAGGGTTAGGTGAATTGCAGCCTACATCAGTTACCTTACAGCTAGCCGACCGTTCTGTGCGTAAGCCTCGAGGAGTCATTGAGGATGTCTTAGTGAAAGTTGACCGGTTCTTCTTCCCTGTTGACTTTCTTGTCTTAGATATGGAACCGGTCTGTAATACCACACATCAAATTCTCGTCATTCTAGGTCGCCCCTTCCTTGCCACTGCTAATGCTTGTATCAATTGTCGAATGGGAGTGATGGAGATATCCTTTGGGAATATGAATGTGAGGCTGAATGTGTTCCATGCATCTAACCAACCACCTGTTGAGTGTGACTTTGAGTGCTTAATGGTTGACCATTTAGATGACCTAGTTAATGAAGCCCTTCCCCTTACCCTAATGAGAGATGTTCTTGAATTAACTTTACTACACCCAGGGTTAGAGGAGTCCCTTATTGATCCATCTTTGGAGGAGGCCTATAGCCAACTAGCGGCTGCTAGTGTTCCCGAGTCTTCCTCTTGGAAGTTTCAGGTAGAGCCCTTACCTATATTAGCCTCCACACCTCTTAAACCCTCCATAGAGTCACCACCTCAGCTTGAATTGAAAAAATTACCCAGTTCTCTTAAGTATGCCTTCTTAGGACCTAAGGACACTCTTCCAGTCATTATTTCCTCTAGTTTGACTAGTGACCAAGAGAGTAGATTGCTTACCGTCCTTGTCACACATAGGAGAGCCATAGGATGGACGGTAGCTGACCTTAGGGGGATTGACCCATCCATTTGTATGCATAGGATCCATTTAGAAGATAATGCCAAACCCTCGAGAGAAGGACAACGAAGGTTGAACCCTAACATGCGGGAGGTAGTCATGAAGGAGGTGGTTAAGCTTTTAGATGCAGGTATCATATACCCTATCTCTGATAGTGAGTGGGTGAGTCCTACCCAGGTTGTTCCAAAGAAGTCTGGATTTACTGTTAAGTCAAATTCATTAGGAGAGTTAGTCCCTATTAGGGAAACCACAGGGTGGAGAGTGTGTATAGACTACCGGAAGCTAAATTCCATGACCCGAAAGGACCATTTTCCCTTGCCATTTATTGACCAGATCTTAGAGAAACTAGCAGGTCAGGACTTCTATTGTTTTCTAGATGGCTACTCAGGGTATAATCAGGTACCTGTGTTTCCGGGTGATCAGGAGAAGACCACCTTCACTTGTCCGTTTGGTACATTTGCTTATAGACGTATGCCATTTGGTTTGTGTAATGCACCTGCTACATTTTAGCGTTGTATGATGTCCATATTTTCTGACATGATTAATAAATTTTTAGAAGTTTTTATGGATGATTTTTCTGTTTTTGGTGCTTCGTTTGATGAGTGTCTCCTTAATTTATCTCTTGTGCTTAAACGTTGTGAGGAGACTAATTTGGTTTTGAGTTGGGAAAAGAGTCATTTTATGGTTCAAGAGGGCATTGTTTTAGGTCATATTGTTTCTAAACGTGGTATAGAAGTAGACAAGGCCAAAGTTGACCTTATAGCTAACCTGCCTCCCCCCACTACAGTGAGACAGGTTCGTTCCTTTCTTGGCCATGCCGGTTTCTATAGGCGATTCATTAAGGACTTTAGTAAGATTTCTCAGCCATTGTGTCATTTGTTGGCTCATGATGTATCTTTTGATTTTGATGATGCTTGTATGAAATCTTTTACAAGGCTTCGTACACTCCTCTCTACCACACCTATCATTCAGCCCCCTGACTACTCCCTACCCTTTGAGATTATGTGTGATGCCTCTGACTATGTTGTGGGTGCAGTCCTTGGCCAAAGAGTGAACAAAGTCCCCCATGTCATTTATTATGCTAGTAAGACCCTTTCTGATGCCCAATTGAATTATACCACCACAGAAAAGGAATTGCTAGCTGTTGTCTATGCCTTAGATAAATTCCGATCTTACCTTTTAGGGTCCAAAATCATTATCTTTTCTGACCATGCAGCCTTACGCTACCTTCTTTCTAAGAAGGATACTAAGCCTAGGCTCATCCGATGGATTTTGCTCCTTCAAGAGTTTGATTATGAAATTAAAGACAAGAAAGGTGTTGAGAATGTTGTGGCTGATCATTTGTCTAGGATCTTACTTGAGGAACCTTCTCACCCTGAACCACTTCATGACTCTTTCCCCGATGAGCAACTCTTTGTTGTCTCTACCCATACACCCCCCTGGTTTGCTCATATTGTTAATTATCTTGCTGTGGGTCGCATTCCCTCTAATTGGACTAAACAAGACAAGGATTTATTCTTTTCTCATGTTAAGCACTATTATTGGGATGACCCTGATCTTTTTAAGTTTTGTTCTGACCAGATTATTCGTCGATGTGTGCCTGATAGTGAATTCCATAGTATTCTCACATTTTGTCACTCTCACGCATGTGGCGGTCATTTTGGGGGAAAGAAAACAGCTGCTAAGGTTCTTCAAAGTGGATTCTACTGGCCCACCTTGTTTAAGGATGCTCATGAGTTTTGTAAGTCTTGTGATAGATGTCAGCGACTAGGGGCCCTTTCTCGGAGAGACATGATGCCTCTCCAACCTATCCTCATTGTAGAGATTTTTGATGTTTGGGGAATCGATTTTATGGGACCATTCCCACCCTCCTTTGGCTACACTTATATTTTGGTCGCCGTCGATTATGTCTCCAAATGGATTGAAGCCATAGCGACGAAAACCAATGACCATAAGGTTGTGGTGGCATTTATCAAGGAACATATTTTTTGTCAATTTGGTACACCTAGAGCAATTATTAGTGATGGGGGTAGCCACTTTTGTAACCGTTCTTTTGACTCTCTTCTTCGAAGATATTCTGTCACACATAAAGTTGTCACCCCCTACCATCCTCAGACTAGTGGTCAAGTAGAGGTGTCCAATCGTGAGATTAAGAGAATCCTTGAGAAAACTGTACGCCCTGATCGAAAAGATTGGTCCATGCGTCTTAATGATGCCTTATGGGCATATCGGACCGCATATAAAGCCCCCATTGGCATGTCTCCTTACCGTCTTGTTTATGGTAAGGCGTGTCACTTACCCGTTGAGTTGGAGCACCGTGCTTTTTGGGCCATTAAATCATTTAATTTTGACATGGACAAAGCCGGTACCCACCACAAACTCCAACTTAATGAATTGGAAGAGATGCGTCATGAAGCTTATGAGAGTGCCAAATTATATAAACAAAGGACTAAGGCTTTACATGATCGCTTAATCCATCGAAAATCCTTTGAACTTAACCAGAAAGTTTGGCTCTTTAATTCTAAATTACGCCTCTTTCCAGGTAAGCTTAGATCTCGCTGGGATGGCCCCTATGTTGTTACTCAGGTTTTTCCTCATGGAACAATTGAAATTTCTGACCCACGAGATAATCGAGTTTTTAAAGTTAATGGTCAGAGACTTAAGCCTGTCATTGAGAGAGATATTGAGAGGGGTGACATTGACTCCATTGATTTGATTGCTCCATTAATACATTAAGGGAGTACACACTGTCTGGCTGAAGACGATAAACTTAGCGCTTTTAGGGAGGCAACCCTTGTTTTATTCGGTTTGTTTTTATGTTTATTTTCTCTCTTTTTCTCTAGTTTTAGTTAAATTTCTTTTATTTAATTCATGTAGTGATATTTTTTTTGATTCAGTAGTTTTAGTTGATTAATTAGATTTTTATTTTTCTATTTTTATTGTAAAAAAAAAATAAAAAAATGATGTGTTTACCCGTTCGATCGGCCGTATACCCGATCGATCAGCCCGTTTGATCGGTAAGTAGCCCGTTCGAACGGTCGAGTTGTCACTTTCACCTCGCGTCGGCCAGTTCGGTTCCGCCGTGTTTCCACCGCCGCGCGCCGAGTTTTTCCTCCGCCGTCTTCCGTACCTTTTCCGGCGAGATTTTTGTCCGAAAATCATCCCTCTTCTCCGATTTTTCGTGTAGAATCCATTTCCAAAGTCCTTTTGAGCCGAATCGCCCTCTATTTCACACAGTTCCTCTGTTTCTCCGGTAAGTCCCAGATTCGATTTTTGAAATTTTCTTTCGATTTTTGACCAAATCAGGTGCAATTTGTTGTAGAAATTTGTTAGAAACATCTTGTCTATGTTAGGTTGATGATTTGGTTCAGTTTTATTGACTGATTACTGCATAAATCAGGGTGGATTTCGAATTTTTCAGTCCGCACTGTTTTTGTCAAAATTTTCAATTTTTGATGCTTTAATGAACCAATTTATATATACTTGCTTTACGAAAAATGCTTAATTTTTACTTGTGCATATCATATTTTAATTTGGGACATTTCTGATCTTTTTTTTATATAGGGGTATTTTCATAATTTGACATTATTGGGCTGTGCAGAATTTTTTTTACTTCCTTTTAGTCGCTTCACTATCACTATTAGCACTTCTGTTTGAGCTTTTTGCAGACCTATGGCGCACGGTTCACGTTCTAAAGTTCCGAAGAAGAGGAAGGGCGCCCCCTCTACTTCGCGTGCTTCATCTTCCACGACCGCTGCTGTTGATCGACCTCTTCGTGCTATTTGTTATGAGCGACAAGTGGAGTTTGTCCCCACCATTACTACTGCCCAGTCATGGCTAATGGAGCGAGATGATTGGCGTTTATTTTTCTCAGAGATTGCTGCCCCTGATGCTCGCGTACATCATGAGCAGGTCCGATCTTTTTATGCATCCGCTTTTCTTAATGAGAGTGGATATATTATCAGCACCATTGGAGGTATTACGATCACTGTCACACCAGATCTCATAGCTTCAGTGATGGGTCTCATGCGCTCTAGCTTCACCTATCCGTCTTTTGGTGATTTCGCTTTTCCTGATGAGTATACTCTCACGGGAACTCTTATCGGGCAGGAGCGAGGCCCATCCCTCACATATGGATTGCCAGCTTCTCTCATGACTCGGGACTATCGTTTTGCACATCTGATATTAGAGTATGACATATGGTTCCGCCGTCATGAGAAGGTTGACTACACTTTAGCTCACCTTCTTTATGTTCTGGGTCGTGCGGAGCGGATTCACATCGATTTTCCCTCCTTTGTCTTCGCACGGATGGCAGATATAGTCTCTGGACCAGTGGATGCTCGATTAGCTTTTCCTTTCCTTTTGGAGCGGATTTTTGTTCACTTTCAGTTGGATTTTCCTTCATATGCACCCACGAGCCGAGGTTTAGGGGTCATTTCCCAGGCGACCCTAAACCGTATGATTACACATTGTCCTCCTCCACCAGCATTAGATGAGGAGAATGAGGAGGAGCCAGCCACAGAGGGTGTACCAGATGTTGCAGCTGAGCAGCACATTCCAGCACATGTTACTGCCTCTTTCCTTGAGATGGAGCATCGTCTTAGAGCATATATCGATTCTTCTCAGGCACAGCTTCAGACAAGGCTTACTGCACATATAGATGCTCAGATGACTGAGATGAGAGGACTTATACAGGGACTGGCTGATTTGATTCGTAGCCAATCAGCTCTGGCAGATGCGGATGATAGTGACTAGAGTTCTACTGATGCAGATGATTCTGATATTTAGCTATGCAGGGGCTACTTTTCTCTTTTCTTTTCTTTGTTTATTTTTATTTTTATTTTTGTTTTGTTATCTCTTTTCTGGGAGCTTGATATTTTAGGTTTGGGAAATTGTTCTTGATATGTATGTTTCTCTTGTTTTCTCAATCCTATGTACTTCAATTTTCAGATTAGTGGATTAGTTATGCTTTCAGGTGATATCTTTCTTTTCCTCTCTTACTTATTCTTGTCATTATAATATATATTTTCTTTTACATTGAGGACAATGTTCAGTTTAGGTTTGGGGGTATAGAAAGATATTTTTCTTTCTTATTTTTCTTTTAGGATGTTTTAGAGTATTTTTTTTTATTTTCTTTTGTTTTCTTTTATGTGGTTTTTATTGCTTATTTTCTTTTAAAAACATATGTCTGTTTTTAAAGAGATCAATTTCATGAAGAAAGTTCAAGTAATTAATTAAGTGATGAAAATGATTAAGTGAGTAATTTCTATTTTATATTCTTTATCTTGGATAATTGTGCTTATATTTTTAAATCACATTTCACACACTTGAAACTTGTAGGAATACAATTTTATAATTTATTACTTGTAATCTTAGTGGGATATCTTTAACTAGGTATATTTTTGAAAACTTGGCAATTGAGTAATTTTTAATGTTTTATGATAGATCTTTATGCTTGTCCATTATTTGAAAAAATGGGATAAGTGTGTGATAAAAAAAAAAAAAGTTTATGAAAAAAAAAAGTTGAAAAAAATAAAAATAGATTGATTGAAAAAAAAAAGAGTAAAGGTTTGTTTCTCTTTTTACTAAGTAACCGGACCTTGTGCCTAGGCAAGTATAAGGGATCGCGTCAAAAGGTGAAAAGTTGAGATAAATTCTTTTATGACTTACTTGGTTCTGTAGCCTTTATAGTTCGAGTTATTAAGCCTGAGGGGTGTTTCAACACTTAGTGCCTTAAGCCAACTGGATTAGGGATACTGGCCTAACGCTTGCTACATGGACTATTTAGAAAGCTTAATAGAACTAAGTATTGCACAAGTCATATTTTGAGGTATATTATGATCTTATTCCCTGAATTTAATTTAAATTTGATGGCTATTACATGAGGGTTTATTATGAGATGTTAAAGATGAAATATTGTCATTGTTATATTTTTGAGTTAGTGAACTTTAATGAGCTTGGTTAATGGGGCACATAAGATATGCTTGTTAATAGAGAGTGAAATTGTATTACTATAAAGTTTCTACACTTTATGTTTTCGAAATGTATATATGTAGTTGCACAATTAGTTCTATGATGAGGTTATAGAATGGATGATTCCTTACTTGAAAGTGATCAGATCGATATTATTTACTTGTGTCAAGTATTTGTGGTTGGTTCTTTTTAAAAATAGTTGTGTGTTTTTAAGAGAAGATTGTTTTTAGAATTTTTGTTTTCTTGTTTTGTTTTATTTCTTTTCTTAGGTTTAGATGTTTGTGGGTATCATTGCTGCAAACCCTCACGAGACACAACTCGTCCAACTAGGGACACCTAGGGGTTTAAAGGCTTGTTGCATATGCTAAATGCAATCGTGATTCCCTACGAAAGTGGCTTTTATTTATTTATTTTAGATTAGTTGTTTTGTTTTGTTTTGCTTGAGGACTAGCAAAATATAGGTTTGGGGGCATTTGATAAGTATAATTTATGCGTTATTTTACCCTTAATTATTTTACTATCTAGTCTCATTTAAGTGTTAATATAGGTTAAATTATTAGATATTAAATTTAATTAGGTTAGAAAAAGCTTCCATGGTGTTTTGAATTAAATTGGCTTATTTTGCAGATTCTTCATTGGCGATCGAACGGGGTCACTAACCGATCGATCGATTACACGTAAATTTGAAGAAAATTCAGTTCAAGCGTTCGAACGGGCTTGCAGGCGATCGATCGGCATAACGCGCAGATTCCTTATTTCACCCAATTTTGAGTCCTTCTCATATACAACTATTTTCTTACGGATCTAATGTCTATATAAAGACTTATTTGGCACGAAATTGTGGGAGAACAAGTAGATTTTCTGAAGAGAAGAAGGAAGAAGAAGATGGAGAAGAAGCCAAAGCTTTCAATGGAGATTCAATTACTTTCTTCTACCATGGAAGGCTAAACTATTCTTTTACTTAGGAGTTGATGAAGCTATAGATAAGTTTCAGTTTCTTTTCTTTTTAATTTAGATCTCAGTTGTGAATTATGACAATTGTATGATAAGGATTTCCTTTTTAATGGAAGAGCTTTTAATGTTTATTCAATTCTATGTTGATTTATTGTCTTGTAGATGATAGATTGATGTGGTTTTGATATTTACATCAATTCTAATTTCTGTGATTTAGATGAGATGGTCATACAATAGTTTTAATGTTCAGATAATTAAGGACTTGGATGAGTTATACTAAGATTAGACGGGTCATGCCTATAGCTATTTAGTGTAGATGATTCGTGCTATTGTCGAAGATAGTTCATGCCATGGAAATTAATTAATGATTCTTTCTGAAGTAATTCTAGCTTGTAGCTGAGAATACTTGTTCATATTCACACTAGATTTAGATTAAAAGTTAAGAAATTGTTATGGTTCTATAGTGGATTCGATTTCCTAAGTAAAATCTATCATATTAATCTCTTGTTTTTAAACTAGTTGTTTTCTTTTCCTTTACTTAATTTAAGTTTATGTTCTTTTTAGTTTTCAATCAGTAAATTCCTTTTTATATTTAGTAATTATTCATCCGTCCCTGAGGTTCGACAACCCTTAAATACTCATCCTAGTACAATTACCTTGTACACTTGCAAAGGGTTTAATTGTAAACGATCAGTGACTACTTTATGGGTAATCCCAAAATTCCTCATCAAAGCCTCAAAAGGCTTGTTGCAAAAAAGTGACCCCCCATCACTTATGATGGCTCGAGGTGTTCCAAACCTTGAAAATATATTTTCTTTTAAAAAGCGCATAATGACTTAGTGGTAATTGGTTTTGCTTTGAACCACCTCAATCCACTTGGAAACATAATCGATGGCAACTAAAATGTAAACATAGCCAAAAGAAGGAGGAAAAGGTCCCATGAAATCGATGTCTCAACAATCAAAAATCTCAATAACTGAATATGGGGTTAAGAGGCATAATATTTCGACAACATATAGCTCCTAACTTTTGACACCGTTCACAAGTTTTGCAAAATTCATGAACATCTTTGAAAAGAGTCGGCCAATAAAAACCACATTGCAAAATTTTAGCGGTAGTCTTTTTAGAGGAGAAGTGACCATTACATGCTTCAAAATGATAAAAAGAGATGATACTTGTTCAGAATCAGGCACACATCTCCTTATTATTTGATCCGGACAATAGTTAAAGAGATAGGGGTCGTCCCAAAAGAAATGCTTTACCTCGGTGAAGAATCTCTTTTTATCTTAATGAGACCAATGATGGGGAACTTTACCTGTCACCAAGATTGACAATGTCGGCATACCATGGAGGATGTGAGATGGCAAAAAGTTGCTCATTGGGGAATGTGAAATGGTATGCAAGAGATATGTTGATGATCTTATATGTATTAGATGAGTAGTCATGCACATGTTATGCTACTATATCATGATGAATGTATGTGATTTATGTGATGAATTCTAAGTAATATATGTGTAATGATTTTGGATTTACTCTCTTTCGACATATAAAACCTTACTGAGTTTTACTCACCCCTCTTTTTGCGTTTTGTTTTGGGGCAGCATGGCGTGACATGCAGCTAATTAAGATCCTCTGTATGAGGAATGGTCGGGGAGAGCATGGGATTAGGTATGGATGCCTCTGGACTTTCTTATTTTTTCTTATTTATGCTGTTATGATAATAGAACATCATCTATGGTAGTTCTTGTTTCAGACTCATGTATATCTTATATTTTTTAGATCTGTTTTAGACATTCTAATTAGAGTCATGTGTGTTGGCTCAAGATTTTAAGTATGTGAGTATGTGACTTGTGGATTAGTTCAGTGTTAAAGTCCTCTTTTATTTCTCCTTATTTCTCTTGCACAAAGGTTTGAAGGTGCGCACTCTATATATAAAATTCACCCGATCAAAGGGTTAAAGTCTTCCACTATGTTAAACAAACCAAATTTGTCACCCCGTGCACTCAGACTATCCCTCCGACTGGGTTTGGCTCGGATTAGTCGGGTGCTAGGGCATGACAGGTAAGGTCGCGTGCAAGTTCGGGTCGGGACAAGTTGAATTTTCCTAGCCCTAATGGTAGCAAAGCAGTCACAATCGATGGCGAGGGAGATTGCTAGATCAGGTATGGAGATAATAATTTATTTTTCCTCCGACATTGTCAGATGGGTTGTGCATAGGGCTGAAACTGGGCTAGGCCAGAGCAGGGCCTTCACCCTAGCCCGAACCCTATTTTGGTTAGGTCAAGTCGAGTATATAGGTAACCCTACATTTTTCGTCAATTCAATTTTTTTTCTTAACTTAATATTTTATACGTTATCTTTGCATGGGCCAAACATAAAGAATTTAGATACATTGCAATATTATGAATAAATGGCAAGTATTTTCTATTTCATTTGAGAAAGTGAGAGTTGGAGAGAGAGCATTGTTTGTGGCATTATTAGATACAAGTCCAAAACTACAAAAAACACAAAAAAATTAATTAATTATCAAATAAAATAAAAATATAAGATAAAATACAATTTTAAGAGGATTTCTTTCTATTCTCTCCCCTTAGGACATGACATCGTCAAATAATGGGGTTAGGTTGGGTTGTAGCGGGTTATGCGGGTAAATGCTGATTGACCCTACTTTTAAAACGAGTAAATTTTAAAACCCTAACCCTATTTTAAATCGGGTTGGTGCTAGTAAAGCATGCCAGGTCACATGCGGGCGGGTTCGGGTCGAGTATTCAGGTCATATTGAAATTTCCTAGCCCTACTTGTAGTAGAGTTGTCATGCCCTAGCATTGCCGGACTCGAGCTAAACCCAGTCCAAGGGCCAGTCCAGCGCACGGGGGCGACAAAATTGAGAAATGATTAAAGAAATAGCGGAAGACTTATGCCCCACCGACGAGCAGTCTAAATTGAGGAGTTACGCACTACTTTGAGCAAGAGTAAATAAGTAGAACAAAAGAGTACTTTAACTTTAAATTAATCCACAAGTATTAAACCCACATATTAATAATCCTGAGCCAACACACTTAGCTCAAAATAAGGTCTCAAACAAATCTAAAGACATAATATAACACAAATCTGAAACAAGAACCACTCCATAAGGTGTTTTAACATCATAACAAAATAATCAGAAAACATGCAAAGTCTAGAGGCCTCCACGCCTAATCCCAAGCTCTCCCCGACCTTTCCTCATACAGAGGATCTTGTCCGACTGCATGTCACGCCATGCAGCCCCAAAACAAAACAAGGAAAGTGGGGTGAGTATAAAAACTCAATAATGGTTTGAATACAACTATAATAATCAGAAAACACAACGACATGGCAATGTAGCAATTCAGATCCAAAATTAGCATGCTATACTACTTTCTGATCATTTACTAGCTAAAATCCCTATTTAACTATAAACATAAGAGCTAGCATGCATAAGACATACCTATCAAGTCAAGTCATAAATATTCAAGTTATCACATAACATTCATCCTGCATAGGTAATAGTTTATATCTACACAAATCAAACATAATAGCATGCATAAACCGCATGAGAAGTATTTCTATCATACTTTCTTATTATGTAACCATGTCCCATAAACCCGCATAATAGTGTCTCAATTACACACTTTCTGATCATGCATTCATGTCACATAAACCTGCATAATAGTGTCTTAATCACCCACTTTCTGATCATGCATTCATATCATATACACCTACATTATAATGTCTCAATCACGCACTTTCTGATCATGCATTCATATCAAATAAACCTGCATAATAGTGTCTCATTCACACTCTTTCTGATCATGCATTCATATCAAATAAACCTGCATAATAGTGTCTCATTCACACTCTTTCTGATCATGAAACCATATCACATAAATTTGCATAATAGTGCCTCAATCACACATAATCACATAATGTAAATTCATATAATTCATTCATAAATCATTCACCCTACACGATAAGTGTCTCAATCACACTATTCTAAATCATGCATCATAAACCACATATACATGTGTCACATAATCTCAAATATCCCTACACAACCTGTGCAATCTGAGCATAATATCATCACATACACATGCATTATCATTAAATGGTGAATATCTCCATCAAGGAGAAGAATACAATCATATCCTATCACCCACTCTAGACGTAGTCCGATTTCCTAAATGGAAACCTAGGGCATTGCCCGCTCTGGACACTGTTTGAATTCTATAAGGAAAACTAGGGTGTAGGGATAGTATCAGGAAATACAATCATATCATATCACCTGCTCTGGATGTAATCCAATTTCCTATTCGGAAACCTAGAGCATTGCTCACTTTGGACACAGTCCAAATTCCATACAGAAAACTAGGGTGTAGGGGTAGTCAGCCCCTCTGCTCACTCTGGACAATCCACACGGGAAGTCCGAATTAACTAGAGCAGTGTGTTCACTCTGGACATCTCAGCAGGAAGGGAGAGTCCAATTTCCTCAAAGAAACCTAGAACACATGGTAGCCGGTGCACAAAAGCATACCACACTGGATTCTCAGGGTCCAGGTTCAACTGTCTCAATAAATAAATCTCAACGGCATTAACAATTCAAACCAACTCAATTTGACTCGACTCAACCCGGGGAGTATACATGTTCCACATAGGAGCCTTAATTTGAAAACATGTCTTTTCGGACCAACCAAGTTTCGATTAATACATCGACCAATTAATCCGGCACGCAATCTCAATTATTGCATACAATTGATCAATTCCGGTTAAACAAAACCTCATTCATGAAGTCCGATACATGATGCATGATACATCCGTGAGCAAAAGTCTACGTGGGTTCCAACACATAGAATGTGCTCCCAATCAGTTCCCTCATGCATCATAATCAAAGCATAATTAACTACAGTTTCATAGTAGATTCCCCATACGTGTGTGTATTCATGCATATTTTAAGCACATGACCAATGCTTGACATAAACTCATAAAACAATATACACATGCTTAAATACATTCAAAACAATGATTCCCAACTGAAATTAAAGCAAAATCTACCACAAAGCTTAAATCCATCCATGTGAAATCGAACACTCACTCTTACAAGTATGATTTTTTTCCACACATTAAGCCATAACTTGATCACATCAATTACCCATAAACCATTTTCATTATAAGAGAACACATTTCATCATTTTCTATATAATATCCCTGCAAGAAACATATTCTAATCACAAGAATTCCAACATTCAAAAGTTCAAAGTACTTCAACATCAACATGCATAATTATCAACATATAATATAATACCACATGACAACACTTAAACATAATCCATAAACTTCCATCATCAATTCCACACCTCCAGTAGCCTAATTTCAACATAACACACCTCCCATAACCATTAAAATCATTAAATAGAGTAAAACATTAAAATTAGGATAAATTTCAAAAATAGCACAACTGTTGTGTAGCTGATCGATCGGCTAGCCCATAAATCTGCCAAACATGTAGTGTAGGCCGTTTGATCGCCTACAAAGTAGTTTTTAGCCTTCTTCTCCATTTGGAAAATCAAAACTGAGACACCATAAAACTTTCATCCATGGTCTCAAACACTATAAAAAACCCATCAAACCTTCCAGAACACTAATTTAAACCATTCTAAGATAAAGCCCTAAGAAATCGGAACAAAAGATTAACATTTATTAATCCTACCATTAGAGGTCAAATTAAGCAAAATCCATTCAAATAAACATCATAAAACCGAGATTTTTAACCACCAAAGATGAGATTTGAAAGTTTCATTACCTTTCCTTGTTGATTTGGGTCAAAATGAACCTTCAATCTCCTCCAACACCTTCCAAAAACCCGATTTCTATGTTAATACACAACTAATCTCGATTTTGCTTTGAAAATCAAAAGTATTTGGAAGCATAAAAATGAGATTTTGAGAAGTAGGGTTTGAAATAAGGGAGTAAATCAGTGATTTTAATGCTTGAAATCGAATCAATTCAAAGGGGAAAAGATAGATTAAGAATGAATTAAAAGAAAACCTAGGGTTTAGGCTTAATTAGAGAAGAACATACCTTAATCTCTTTCTAATTTGGGCTTAATTGGAGAATTAGGCCTTAATCACCCTCTCCCAGCCTATTCCCAAATTGGGAATGGCTCAGCCCTTTCTATTTATAATAGGGCTTGGGGTATACCTAATTAACTAGTGAGTATAAATAGAAATTCTAGCTAAAAATAAGTATTTTGATAATTTGAGCACTAATTAAATCCATAAAATTTCTAAATTTTTTTTATAAGCTTGTTTTAATTCCTAGGTCAATTTGGTCCAAAAACCTCAATTTCGTCCGTGGGGCCCATAGGGGGGTCCCGCCAAACCCTAATTCTTGCAAAATTGGTGAAAAATCAGAAAAATTCCAAAAATTCAGGTTTGACCTAAAATCACTTAAAACTAATAATTGTGAAGTTTGTTTTTTATTACAACCTTCAAAAACCCATTTATTTTTGAAAACCACTAAATTTAATCAGAAAACGCTTAAACCACACAATAACCGATAAATAATTATAAACAAATAAACCGGTTCAAGATCAGGGATCTTACAAGAGGAATCACAATCGATCATAAGGGAGATCGCCATATCAGGTATGAAGATAATAATTTATTTTCCCTCCAACATTGTCAAATGGGTTGTGGATAGGGCTGAAACTAGGCCAGGCCAGAGCAGGGGCTTTGACCCTAGCTTGCCATCATATTTCTCGACCTTGGCACAATCCTAAGATGAAACCCCCAAAATTTGGCCTTAATCCACTTTTTTATGGTGCAGATAGGGCTAGGCTAGCAGACTGGATAGGGCCAAGCTATTAGGTCGATACTTAAAAGTTTCACCCCAAGTTGTTCAGAGTTGTTCATTGGGCTTGGGGTAAGGTAGGTAATTAAGCTAAAATATTGGTGAATAAAATATTTTTAGGATGAGCTCATTTTTCTTAAAATATGGGTACAATAATTGTTGTGTGTGGAAGACTAGAGTTGATTGTTGGTTGGTTGATATAATCTGGCCATAACGGGACAAAGCCCCAAGGGAAAATTTTGTCTATGCAACGGTTGGGTAATTTGCCCCAAATTCTATGCAACTCACTATAGGATTAATAGCCTGTTAATCATTTGCCTACCCTTGTACCATCCCCGTTTACCTAACGGCCATTAATTAGGCAGGAAAATAGGTAAATTGCAAGTGAAATAAATAATGTAATTATACAAATATCGTATCATTATAATTAGAACATCACTACATGCACTCTAATAATGACGTAAGTACCTTATTTTTTATTTAGCTCGTATAAAAATCTCTAAAATCTCTCATGTATACTCCATAATATATACTTTTTTTCCTCCTTTATCCCAATCTACTCTTTCGGCAATTGCACTTATTGTAGCCTCACCTCACATCACGACGACATCGGTCTTGCTGTAGCTCTCGTGTGTCACATCTCCCTCCTCCTTTGCAGTCGGCTAACTGGTAGGTTGAAAGAACTTCAGTCACAACCAAGTCTAGTTACAGTCTAGTCTGGCCAAATCTAGTCATGTTGTGTCCCAACTTCTAAGACAGGACACAAGCTACTAGGGATCGTAGGATGAAGAAGAAAAGTTTAGAAGAAAGAGGAGAAGAGTAAAAGTTTTGTTCTTTGATAATCCTCAAAGTGGTCTCAACCATATACTTATATACCCTCCCCTTGACTTGGTAGTGGCCATTGATGCACTGAAATAATGTTCAATTAAATAGAATTGCAATACTATTTTGTGTTAATTCATTACTTATTTGGGCTATTTATGTTTTGAATAGGTTAGTTGGACCTTAGCTGTGTTTACATGTTTAAATGGGCTTCAACAGGATCCAAGTAGAAGAAGAAGTGAAGCCCAACTACCCAAAGTTATTTAAAAGTCAAGATTAGGCTCCTAATGGTCTCATAGAATGGTCGAACACAACCTTTTAGACCCATTGGATTTGAGATTTGCATCAAGAGAACTAAATTCGGGAAGAAGCTGATTTGGATAGATTGACACAGCCTTAGTATTTCGACTATATCTGTCCATGTATAATTTCGATTGATACGATTCTGGTGGCATTGGAAAGATGACTTCCGTGGCTACAAGAAAGAAATTCATAATTCCGAAGCTATATGGGTCAAATTCGGCATGCAAAGGGACAACTAGTTAACTAACCCGAGGCCAGCACATGGAGAATCATTTCATTGGTTGTGATTGATATACATAAGGAAAGACAATGAGGCTAATTGGATAACTAAAAGAAGACTCAAAGATACTTATTTGCTAAATAAAGTATTAATTTATTTAATTAATTTAGAATCTAATCATTTCCAAAGAAGTAACCAATCAAGTAATCAATTAGGATGCAATCTAAAGATATGATTTGACTTTCCCCTTTAAAGCAACCCTTTCTACTCCTATAAATGGAGGGGTGGACGTGATAGATGCATCATCTCCTCCTCTTTGGAGCTTTCTTCTCCTATTTTTCTTCTATTCTCTTCTTTTGTATTTTTATTTTTAGTTTTATTGTAATGGCTTTCTAAGCTCTCAAGCTAATGCTAAGGATGAAGTTTGTACTTGATATTTAATGGCTACTTTGATTCAAGTAAGTTATTTATCATTTTAAATTAATGTTTCATATTTAAGGAGTTTATAATTTATATAATTATTTGATTCGGAGTTGACGAAAGGCACGCCGAATGCTTATAATTCCCCGTGATTATATACTTAATGCTTTCACGTAGTAAACAATCAATTACTATTGTTCTATTTCAAAGTTCTTTAAGAGATAAATTTTCTGATTGAGATGAATTTTTATTTGATCTTAATTGAGTTTTCATTTGAATCAAATATACATTAGAGATTTATTACAAGTGGATTTATGATGCCTCATCTAAATTGGTGCAAAATGGTGACATTCTTGAAATTTTCAAACAAGTGAAGATTAACATTCCTCTCTTAGATGTCATTAAACAAATTTCATCTTATGCTAAATTTTTAAAAGACCATTATACAATCAAGTGTAAGCTAAATGTACAAAAGAAGGCATTCTTAACAAAACAAGTAAGTGTAATTTTGCAACAAAATACCCCACCCAAATATAAAGATCATGGTTGTCCAACCATATCTTGTATAATTGAAAATTATAGAATTGAAAAGGCTTTACTTGATCTTAGGGTAAGTGTTAATCTCTTACCTTATTCTGTTTATGAACAATTGGGACTTGGTGAATTGAAGCCCACAAGCATTACACTTCAACTTGCAGATCGCTTAGTTAAAACACCAAGAGGAATTGTTGAGGATGTGCTAGTACAAGTAGAAAAGTTTTACTTTCTTGGTTATTTTATTGTTTTGGACACACAACCAGTTTTGAATGCATATACTCAAATTCCTGTCATATTAGGCCGCCCATTTCTTGCTACTTCTAATGCTCTTATTAATTGTAGAAATGATGTTATGAAGCTTTCTTTTGGAAATATGACTTTGGAATTTAACATTTTTAATATTTGCATGTAACTAGGAGATGATAATGAGGATGTGCATGAAGTGAATCTTTTAGAAAGTCTTGTTAATGATATGGCTACTATTTCTTCATTTTCTAATCCTCTTGAAGCATGTCTTTCTTATTTTAACTTTGGTGATGATGCTATGATTAATGATGTAAATGCCTTGTTGGAGTCAACTCCATTATTGGATACCAATAGGTGGAAGGCTTGCTTTGAGGAGTTACCTCCTTCTAATAGTGTTCCTCTCCCCTCAAATGTCCAACCACCCAAGTTAGACTTGAAACCCCTCCCTGCTAAACTTAAATATGCTTATCTTGGTGAGGGAGAGACATTTCTTGTGGTTGTCTCTTGAAAGTTGGATAATAAGCAAAAGCACAGGTTGCTCAAAGTCCTTAGAAATCACAAGAATGTCTTTGGCTGGACCATTGATAATATCAAGGGGATTAGTCCCCTGATTTGCACACATAAGATCTTCATGGAAGAAAATGCAAAACCTGCGAGACAAATACAAAGGAGGTTAAATCCCAATATGAAAGAGGTAGTGCGAGTAGAGGTCTTAAAATTATTGGATGTGGGTATCATTTACCCAATTTTTGATAGTCCATGGGTGAGTCCCACCCAGGTTGTCCCCAAAAGGTCTGGAGTGAAGGTAGTAAAGAATGTTAATGATGAGTTAATTCCCACTAGAGTCACCACCGGTTGGCGGATGTGAATAGATTATAGAAAATTGAATTCTGTCACTAGGAAAGACCACTTCCCTTTGCTATTCATGGACCAAATCCTAGAGAGTGTGGCAGGTCATCGATTTTATTTTTTTTAGATGGTTATTCAGGATACAACCGAATTGAGATTGCACTTGAAGATCAAGAAAAAACAACCTTTACATGTCCGTTTGGTACCTTTGCATATCGAAGGATGCCGTTTAGATTATGTAATGCTCCTGCCACATTCCAAAGGTGCATGATGAGCATCTTTAGTGACATGGTAGAGTGGTTTTTGGAAGTTTTTATGGATGACGTCTCTGTTTTTTGTGATTCTTTTGATTACTGTCTTGATAACTTAGAAAAAGTTTTTGTGAGATGTGAAGAGAAAAATCTAGTTTTAAATTGGGAAAAGTGTCATTTTATGGTTACTACTGGAATAATACTTTGTCACATTGTTTCTGTGCAGGGAATTCAAGTGGATAAGGCAAAAATTGAATTGATTATTAATTGGCCTAGTCCAAAGTCCATAAAAGATGTTAGATCATTTTTAGGGCATGCCAGTTTTTATAGAAGATTTATCAAGAATTTTAGTGTGATATCTAGACCATTGTGTAATCTTCTATCTAAAGAACATTCTTTTGAGTGGTCGGACGCATGTGAAGAAGCTTTAACAAAGCTTAAGAACATGTTAGTATCCACACCATCATGCAGCCCTAGGATTGGACCCTTCATTTTGAAATTATGTGTGATGCAAGTGATTATGCCGTTGGGGCTGTTTTAGGGCAAAGGAAAGATAAGAAACCTTGTGTAATTCATTATGCAAGTAGAACTTTATAGTGCCAAAATGAACTGCTCTACCACTGAAAAAGAACTTCTTGTTGAAGTATTTGCATTTGATAAATTTAGATCCTATTTGATTGGTTCTCAGATTATCATTTTTACTGACCTTGCAGCTTTGAAGTTCCTTTTGAGCAAACAAGATACAAAGCCAAGATTGCTCCGGTGGATACACCTACTCCAAGTGTTCGATCTCACAATCAAAGACAAGAAGGGAGTAGAGAATGTGGTGGCAGATCATCTTTCAAGATTGGAATTTCCTGATTATTCAAAAAACATTCCAATCCAGGACATCTTAATGCATTCATTCATCTTGCATACTATTTCACATAGTATAACACATTATCATCTCATTCATGATCCATCATCATCGCATACATTCACCCTGTAACGACCCATTTTTTGGTTACGCTTAACTCGGGAGGGTTAAGGGTAATTCGGTAATTTAAGATTAATGTTAAGGGGTTTCATGAGATGAAATACCCGTAACCAGGAAGAGCTTGGCATAACGAGCGTAACAATTCAAAGAAAGGGCGAAACGGAGGTCGGGACCGGAAGTTACGACCTCGACGAGTATAGAAAATAGGCGGGACCCACTTGGAAATAGTGTCGATACGAGTCCAACAGTACCTAGAACGCGCGAATCCAAATCCGGGGTAGGGAGATACGCGCATTTGAAGGCTTAAGAATAAAAAATAATAATAAAAATAAAAAGAAATGGGGTGAGCCGGCGCGCGGCGCAGCGCGAGCCGGCGCGGCGCGATTTCGTGCACGCCGCGGTTCCGCGCGGGCCGCGGGTTCGCACGGTCGCGACCCGCGTAACGCCGGGTGCGAGCCACGTGCGTGACAGCGGGCGCCGCCGCCCGAAACCAGCGGCGCAGCTGCAGTTTCGGCGCGGCTCGGGGGTTATAAATACCCCCATTTCTCCTCTTTTCGAACCAATTTTCTCTCCCCCCGTTTCTGACCGTTCTGAGGCCGATTAAGGCCGTTCAAGACCCGTTTCCTACTAAATTGAGCGTGCTCTACGCGATGGAGGGGTCCTTTCTTCGAGTCGGAGTCCGTATAAGGAGGAAACACCCCGAGACAAGGAGAGGTTCTGCCCGTTGTCCTCGAGCACCGACAAACTTCTTTCTCCCCATTCTTAAGCATCCTAACTCCGATTTAGTCCATCCAAGAGGCGTTCTTGACTAAATTAGTATGTTCTATGCGATGGAGAGGTTCGTTCTTTAATTCGACAACTGTATAAGGAGGAAATGCCCCGAGACAAGGAGAGGCTCTGCCCGTTATCCTCGAGCACCGAACAAGAAATAGGGGCCCGAAGCAAAACGAGGTTCTGTCCAAAGTTATTGAGCTACATCAAGAGAAGTAATTTGAAGCATGGGAGGTTCTGTCCGCCGCTCACGGGCGCAAAAAATGAGAAGAGTCTCCGGCAAGGAGAATGTTATACATAGTACAAGATGAAGAACGTATGGAGGCTAGAGGTTTCGGATCTGAAGGAGAGGATGCTCATATGAGCAACTCCGAATACCGCTACCTTACGAGACATGAGGGCATTAAGCTTTTCTGATCTCCCCTTTTAATTATAGAACGACATGTGTGCTATGCTTTGATCCATATGCTTGATGTGTGCTCATATGCCATAATGTGTACTTATATGCCATGATGTGTGTTGTCTTGCTCTAGGGTAGAACAAGACGTGTGTGTGTGTTCGGTCTCGGCTCAGTGATAGAACGAGCCGGTTGATGTGCTCAGTCTCGATTCAGTAATGGAGCGAGATATGCGTATGTGATTTTGATCCCGCTCTGTGGTAGAGCGAGATGTATGATTCTGTTAATTTATTAACTTCCGCTTGACTCCGATATATAACGAATTTTTGTATACTCCGATTAAATATTTGGAGATACATATGTTATACGTATATGATTTTGTGATGCTTGTTGTATGTAGTAGCCATTAGGCAGAACTACGTTCGGATCCGATCGTATTGGAATAATATCCAATACGTACGTAGGCAACCAACGGCAAGGCAACGTTGGCCCGATCCAAATCATTATAAATAAAAAAATTTTTTGCCTGCTTTGGACACAATCCGAATTCTATACAGATAACTAGGACATTTGGGGTAGTGAGCTCCTCTGATCACCCCTGGAGCAGTGTGTTTTCCCTAGACATTTCCTCTGGTAGGAAGAGTCCGATTTCTACGAAAGAAACCTAGAACACATGGTAGCCGGTGCACGAAAACATACCACTCTGGATTCTCAGGGTCCAAGTGACTCAATAAATAAATGTCAACTACATCAAAATGACTCAACTCAACCCGGAGAAGATCCATGTTCCAATTAGGAACTCAAATAGAAATAATGTCCTTTTGGACCAACCAATTTCCGATATGCCAACAATCGATTAAACCGGCACGCAATTTCACACCATTGCATCCAATCGATCAACCACGACTAATCTCAATCAAGTCTCATTCGTAAATTCATTTCATGATACATGCAACATGGTACATATGTGAGCAATACACACATGAATTTTAATTGATAAAACGTGCTCCCATCAGCCCCTCATGCATCATTTATATTCATAACATTAACCATTACCATAATCATCCCCCACATGTGTGTGTGTACATGGTAGAAACATTTAATTCTTAGCATATGGATATGCCTTGTAAATAACTCACCATTATACCACACATGTGCTCTTTAACAATTAATTATGTTTCCTTACTAAAATCATGAGTGGAAACCATAGGAAAACACAAAATCAAATCAAGTGTAACCTCATGTTAGACCTATGTAAGCATATTCATACCACACTTGAAGCTAGACATGGCACTATCATTCAGCCATATTTTAATCATGATACGTGAAGGCATATAATTCTATTCTCATGCTATAATCTTTCTGGAATCATTCTTAAATATAATGCATCATTCAATCATGGATTCAAGACAAGGATTTATAACATGCTCAACTGAATAACATAAAATCCAATTAACACTTAAGCATTCATCATAGCCTCCAACTTCTCATTCATACCCTTCCAGTTGCTTATCAAAGCATATATTACTCATCAAAGTCATAAGAAATGGTACTCAAGAGTAAAAACACAAAAATGAGCAAAATAAACAAAAATAGTTAAACTGCAGTGTTGGCGTTCGAATGCCCTATAGGGCCATTTGAATGCCTGGCCATTCGATCGGCTACTTGGTTGTTCAATCGACTGCTTGGCCGTTCAGTCGCCATAACAAACTTTTCTTGTTCGTCGTCCCTACTTCAAATCCAAAACTGAAACTTCACATAAACATCATAAACCTTCAAATCTCACTCTCAATCATCATAACAATGAAATCCATGGAATAGTAAATCTAGTCATTTACAACTAAGAACACAAAGAGATCATAAGAAAGATTAAGCTTTACTAAATTCGCCATTAAAGCTAAAATCCATGGAAACCAACTTCAATCTCCATCAAAACTCAAGTCTGAAATCACAGACACATTTAGGACGAAATCACTTACCTTCAACAAGCTTCTTAACTTAAAATCAATCTTCCAACACCTTCAAATCCTAACCAAAATAGGGCTTTTGTTAATACTTTCATAAATCCAATTTAAAATACCTAAATCTCTTGAAAACTGGTAGATCAGGGTTTATTGAGTCCAAAAATGAAATTTTAGGTTCAAATAAGTAGCTTTATGGGTAAAAATTGAGATTAAACCTTGTCAAAAGAAGGGATTTGAAAAGTTTAGGAGAAACCACTGCCTTTTAGGCTAATCTTTACCTTAATCACATTTTCTTTTTGGGAAATGAGAATTAGGGCTCCTAAGCTCCAGATTTCCAGCCATTCCCAATTGAAAAAGTGGCTCAGCCTTTCTATGTAAAAGCTTTGGGGTAGACCTAATAGATATGTAGGGTATAAATACAGTTTTACACTAAAGATAGAAAACATGCTTATATTAAGCCCAAATCGATGTCTAAAAATTTTAAAATATTTAAATATTATCTTAAGAAGTTGTTAGGATCATTTGGGACCTATAATCTCAATTTTGCATGTGGGGCCCACGGTGGGACCCACCCCCTAATTTTTCGGGTAAAATAGTCCAAAATTCCAAAAAATTCCTATTGGCTTATATTAACATAAAGACCATCTTTGTGAAGAAAATTTGATCCAAAACCGTTGTTAACCACTTTAATTTTGCAAATAAGTCAAAACCGATCAAAATTAACATTAAACCACACAATAATTATTAAATTAAATAAATGAACCAGTTAGAGTTTAGAGATCTTACATTACCCAGCACCTGACCCAATTTAAAAAAGGGTTAGGGTTTTAAAATTTACCTATTTTAAAGGTAGAGTCATGTCAGAATTTACCCGCAAAAACTTAAGAACCCAGCCTAACCCCATTATTTAATGATGTCATGTCCTAAGGGGGAGAGAATAAAAAAAATCCTCTTAAAATTCTATTTTCTCTTATATTTTTATTTTATTTAATAATTAATTTTTTTTGTGTGATTTTTGTAGTTTTGGACGTATATCTAATAATGCCATGAATTCAATGATCTCTCTCCAACTCTCACTTTCTCAAATGAAATAGAAAATATTTATTATTTATTTATAATGTTGTAATGTATCTAAATTCTTTATGTTTGGCCCATGCAAAGATAACATATAAAATATTAAATTAAGAAAAAAATTGAATTGACTAAAAAATGTTGGGTTACCTGTATACCCGACTTGACACAACCAAAATAGGGTTAGGGTTTCAACCTAATTAATAAATAGGGTCGGGTCATGACCCGACCTGATTTAATTGTGGTCAAGGCCGACCCAACCTGATTTAACCTGACTCGATTCCCTTCAATGTGCCCAATTTTGCTTTATGGATCATACTCTTGCAATGTTTAGGATCGTACATGATATAAACTAAGCACTAATAGAGAGTACTATTTTGTTGCTGGTATAGTATGTGAAGCTCAAGAAGAACCGGTATTCTATTTTGGCAAAGATCATCGCTGCAAGTTGTTGTAAGTTATTTACAAAGCAAGTGGAGCTTGTATTATTTTGGGAATGCGTAGGATTTGTTTGCTGCAGAGCTAGTGATTTACATAGACTAATGACATTTGACGATTATTTAGTGTATTTATGTTGCAATTTATCCCAATTAAAATCTTTTAAAATCAATAAATTTCAACCAAACAGATTAATAAGTTACATACCCCAACTTCCAAAAATGGGATGAAATTTTAAACGAACCACATTTTGGAGACAAAAATGCCTCAAAAGAAAAGATGCCCCTAGACAGGGTATATATCTGTAAACCCATGTTTTATTTTTGGCCAGAACTCGGTCAGGAACTCAGACCCGACGGGATTTTTGTTCTGGGAGCGTCAGGGGAGAGAAGGTCTCTCTCCCCCTAGCCCTAGCCGCTCCAAGGAGAGGATAAATTCTCCGCTCCCAGCAACTCTCCCTCTTCCTCCCTACGTCTCTTCCTCCCTGCGTCTCTCTCTCAGACCACCTCTCCATCTCTCCCAGCGAGATCTCTCTCCCTACGTCCTCTCTCTCACACAGCCCATCTCTCCCTTCCCCTCCTTGCATAGAACTCGCCCCATTCTCCCTCTTCCTCACTTTCCCGCGGGCAACGGGTTGAGGAGGTTTCTAGTGGCCGACGAAGGCATTGGGGGTGAAGCTTTAGTGGCGAGAGGGCTGGGCTGCAAAGGGAAAGCAAGAAAGGTAGTTCTTTTTGTGAATTTTAGTCTTCTTCCCTGATTTGGATCAACCCCTTCCACCCCCAATTTTGAATTCACTATTCACAATGAATGGGGTCACACAAAATTGTCTAAAATACATCTTCTTCCTTCTCTTGTGTTAATTACACGTTTCTAGCCACTAATTAGAGTTTGGTTGTGGTTTTTCATTAGAAATTTGAGAAGAGCATAAATATTTGGGACATTTTGTGCTTCAAATTAGGCTAAGGTGAGATCCCTCAATGAGATCATGAATTGTCTTTTCAGCATAATTTGTTTTGTGATTGTATTGTGGTGGATGAATTTCTAATTCCATGTTTACTTTCGAATTTTAATCTCATGGGTATGATATGCCTTGATTAAGTGTATGTTTTCCAACGTTGATATGTAATACTCTGATTCAATTTTCACACAATATTATTATGTTTTTAGCATGATTGATCTGGTTAAAGTAATGCAACTTGGGTAGTCCTTATACTCTGTTTAGCATTGATTTAATTTATTATGACTGCTGAGTTGATTTTGTTCCATGATATTTCAACACCAAATATTAAATGTTAAAGCAATGCATGCCCGAGTTGTTACATGAATTATATTGTCCAATAATTGAATGTTAGTAATGAATTGGGAATTATTATGTAAAATGCTGCAAATTATATATCAGGTGTAGGTTACTAGCATATAGTGTATGTGTGATCACAATGGACTGATTATGTATATAAATTAAGGATTTAAGAAATTCATGCATGAGAATGGTTATAGTTTGTAGAGAATTGTGTTATAAAAATGTTGTTTTGCTACAGGAATATGTAACTATATATGCTAGTGTGTTGATGTATTTAAGCTTTCGAATCGTTGAACTTGAATTAAATTTATATGCCATGCTCCAACGTGAATTCATGCTCTGATTTAAGTTTTGAAAGGTTGAACTATTTATGTAACTGACACAGGTTATATGTAGGATGTAAATTTACTTGCATCTAATATCTATGAGTTATAAGGGATGGATGGTGTTCTGCAGTTCACGTTATACTCTATTACTGATATGATTGAACTATATGCAAGCATGGCTATATTACTGAGTAAATTATGGTTTTGGCTTTTCCTTTAAATTGTTTATGAAATATGATTAGTTTTCTATTTTATGGGTATGTGAGAGGAATACATTGCCTAATTGGTAGGTCAGGTATTAAGAACCCACCTAAGAGTGATGGGTTGACAAGGGTAGTTAAGGTTTGTGTTGGGTGACTCAATTTCAAGATTCAAGATAATAAGACTACCCAGGTGCCACGATGAGGGTGGACCCCAGCCTTTGGCAGTTCCCTCCCGGTTTCATGGGTCATTACGAGTGCACGCGTATGACCACCCACGACGCATTCGCACCGGCACAAATCACGGATCGCATAGCTAATTCTCTGGGTGTTATAAGGAATGAGCTGTGTAGAATATGAGTTATGAAATACGATACATATGGTGATTATGTATGATGATTGATTAAGTTTAAATGAGATGCATGTATGTGAATATATTTAATAGTTATGTTTAAACGTATTATTGTAGAAATTGATCGATTATTTGTTGTGGTGTGAACGATGATTGCTAAGATTTCAATGTATGTTCTATTTGAGACCCACTAAGCTTTTATCTCACTTTTGGAATGTCTATTCTATCAGACGTATTTTGCATGCAGGTTTATTTGAGGATTTGGATGTGTAGGGACGTTAAGAAAGGATAGAGTTAACGGTTACAAGGATAACGAAGGGAATTAGAATTTAGTTTGTTTTCTGTTGAGCATTAGTAGTTATATTGTAGTTGCATATGAACACCCCTTAGGTGAAACTCATTTTATTTGATTTAATAAAAATTTAATAGGAAGTTTATTCATATTTCAGATTAAATTCTTTATCCTTTACAAAATACATTATTATTTTGTCACAACTTGAGTTATGTGCACTCTGATGGTATTTGGTCTCTATTCAAAGCTTGGGTCGTGACAATATCATACTTACTTCAAAGTTCAAAGTCCCTTATACAATCTATTACGCCAATTACCGGTTTCCGTATTCCCATATATCTCATGGGATACCCACTAGTGGGGAATTTTTCATAATGCAATATTTTTGAAGGATAAAATATCCCATCAAGCTTTATTTCTGCTTTTCTTTGAAAACGAAGATGTCCCCAAACCATCCCTAAGAGTGCCACTACCATTACAAATATTACATATATCCAAACAAACGAAAAAAGATTACAATTACTAGAAAGATGAGATGAAAGATACAACATAAATTCCGAATCCAAATAGTTAGAAGTGCATCATCTTCACTGATGAAGTCTTCGTCTTCACTGATGAAGTCTTCACTGATGAAGACTTGTGTAGTGGTTGACTTGTTATCAACTGAACAAGGACCCTGACAATCATAGAAACAAGTTTCTTATAAAATTATTCACATTTTTTTATAAGAACAATATTCACAAATTCTCTTGATTATTAAAAGATCAAACGAAATGAGTGAATGCGTAACACATCATACATAGCAATTAAAAAAATTGCTTAAGACCATAAAAGGCACAAAAATCTATGTCCATCCCCCCTGTACAATTTGGCTACCATATGTAGCAGTAAAATATGAACTGATATCCAAATTACAAAATGCATGCAATGGGATCACCCCTTACATGCCATTGATAGAACTGAAAAGGGGTTTTACATGATCAAATTGCATTCTTTTGAAACTAAAATGAAAAATGTAGGGACCATTTGGTGTCTGTATTTGCCGGATATTTTCAACCATGTAGGAACCAGCGATCATGAGGATCGATGGTGCACATATTAGTACATGTGTGCTAGTGCATCACTTACACTAACATTCATTTTTGTGTGTGCCACTAATTCACATGACTAATGACACTCCTATTCGTGGAAGATAAAATTATAAATTTTTTAAAAGTATAAATACTCCCTCTATCCCATATTAAGTGTTATATTTGCAAAAGATACTACCCTAAACCACTACAGCTTTTCGATACACCAATGGTGCATCTAATGAAGCTTAATGTGAGAAGCCTATTGGACACGCTAATACTATTTTATGCACTAAATGCTAATCCGAAAATATCTCCCCCATTTGCACCCGGGTCATTGCATCTCCATGCCGAAGATGGAAAATGACTTAAACCACAATCAGTTTTTGCTACATCCAAATCATGTGATAAAGAGCAATGTGAGAAGCCTTCGTGCTGTTACTATTTTTTTTGCATTTAATGTGGTTCCAAAAACATTTTCACCTATTTGTACCCAGACCACTGTGTCTCCACAACAGTGTTTTAAAACCCTCACTAACTCATCTGGTTTGACTGGGTTGACACAAAATGGGATAATTTATCTGGTTTATCGGACCAGTTTGTCCCAACTAGTCGAATCGGGCTAGTTTGTCCTAGCTAGTCAATTCGGTAACCCATCGAGGGCTAGTCCTCCAATTTGGACCCTGCATGCGGTGAATGCCACAAAAACGTTTTTGACTGAAAAGGAATTCGAACTTGAGTAGTCGGCTTCCAACAAGGATGGTTACTCTAGTATGGTGCTCATCTACACTCTTCCCAACATACGTTGCAGAGGTACTGTTGACCAAGCTGGCCGTGCCCGAGCTAAGACCAAGACCAGACCTTAACCTTAGCCCTAACCCTAACCCTAACCTTTTAACTCATTTCTTACTTTAACCCTACTTTGACTTAAGGTAGGCTTTCAAAAGTCTATCCTAGCCCGGTCCTAAGTGGGCGGAAGCCAGGTTGTTTTTTGTTTTTGTTTTTATATTTTCTATCTTAATAAAGTATTTTTAATTTAAAAAGTTATAATTTTTAGGTGTGGTCCCACTAGTTGCCCTCGTAAAATAAAAGATAATATACATTTGGCCTTTAGGTGGGGTCATTCACAACTAATTATAATAACTTGCACGCTTAAAATCGCTTAAATTTCTTTAAAATATGCATCTTCCTCTCTTTCTCCTTCTCCTTTGGCCTATCTAGAACTATTAAAAAATATAAAAAAATTATTTTAATACACAATAGCAGGCCAGGCAAATGAGCATTTTCTCCTCAGCCCTAACCTGATCCTATTTAAAGTGGGCTAAAAAATATAAGGCATGTCCCTAAGATCAAAGCCAAATTTTTTTGACACTAACATGTTTTTTAACGGGCAAGAGAGGGCTAAGCCGGTGGGCTGACCCTTAAAAGCCCCCTATAAAAAAAGGGCAAACAAGGAGATAACCAATATACTAGAAGAGTTTCATGCTTAGCATTAGCTACGAACGGGAGTACTTTATCGACAAGATCAACAAGACAACAATGAACACTCAAGTGCACGTTAGCATTAGTATCCTTCACTAACATGCTCTAGCGTGTGCGCTATTGATCTTAAATATGAGGGGATCCCATATGTGGCTTATGCTAGGCTCATTGTGAGTAAGGAGCATAAAAAACTCTTCCACTGACCAAAGCCACCCTATTGAACTTTGACTTAAAAATCATCCAAAGTTGGCTCGAGGAGCTTGTGCGGGTATATCCTTAGTCTTCTGCTATTTTTCCGTTGTTATCAGCTGGCTATGAAATGGATGTCAACTCAATGTGAGCAAGGACCCACTCTATGTGGCCAGGAAGCATTGCACTTTTGATGTCCAACTGGCATTCTTATCCGAGTCCACCATCTTACACCTCCTTATGAGTCAGGACCCACTTTTGCTCAAACCCCCCGCATCATAATACCCAAGGAATTAATGGTTTGTTTGGTGGCCAAACTCATTTCCTTTTAGGAGTCGTTGCATCGGTTTCCAATCCAACAGTTGGTCACTGTCGAACCTGCCACCACCACTTAGGACATTGAGTCATTGTTCCCAGATACTACTAGGGGCGAGGGCCAGCCTGTGCTTGCTCGAGGCCCCACACATTAGACCTACGGATCATGCTTGGCCTGCTTAGGATTGGGTCAACTCGTCCGTATCACAAGCCATAATTTGGCATGGCACAACCTGTTGCCACCTCTACTTGCCAATTGCATATCTGGATACTTATATTTTCTTGTGAAGTTTGATAAGTTTCAAATCAATTAAGACTTTAAATTTAATATTTATTTTATGCGGTCATAGGGTTAATATAGTATACAAATGAGGTTTGACAAGTTCTAAACTAATTAGGATTATAAGATCTATATATTTTGTGTAGCTTTAAGGTAAAACATATTGGAAAACTTCTTGCAATATTTTAGGTCTCCTTAGTTCTAGATTAATTAAGAGTTTGTAGCTGCAAGGTAAAATGCAATAGAGAACTTATTGCATTTATGTTAGGTCTCTAGAGTTTGAAATTATTTAAGAATTTCTTTGAAAGGACAATATAGCCATAACATGACAAAAATCTCCTACCCCTTTCTCACTTTAATAATTATATATACATATAAATATTAATATTAATATAGATATAGATTGGAGAACATCAACAAGCGTTTCAAGAATCTAAAGTTACATCCTAAAAATGTGCTGCATTGGATACATCCTAAAAGTTACATACTTAGGATTGGGCTGACTCATTCGTATCACGAGCCTTAATTCAGCCTGTCACAGCCCATTGCCACCTCTACTTGCCAATTGAAACCTCTACTTGCCAATTGCATATCTAGATACTTATATTTTCTTGTGAAGCTTCACAAGTTTCAAATCATTTAGGCCTTTGAATTTAGTTTTTATTTTATGTGGTCATCGGGTTAATATAATATAAAAATACGATTTGACAAGTTCTAAACTAATTAAGATTATGAAATCTATATATTTTGTGTGGCTTCAAGGTAATACATATTGTGAACTTATTGCAATATTTTATGTCTCTTGACTTCTAAATTAATTAAAAACTTGTAGCTACAAGGTAAAATGTAATGGAGAACTTATTGCATTTATTTAAGGTCTCTTCAGTTTGAAGTTTATTAAGAATTTTTTGAAAGGAAAATATAGGCATGATATGACAAAAATCTCCAACTCCCTTCTCACTTTTATAATAATAAATAAATATAAATATTAATATTGATATAGATTGGAGAACATTAGCAAGAATTTCAAGGTCGAGAGTTACATCCTAAAAAAAATGTGCTACATCAAATAGCAGTTTTCAGTGGATTTCAAGTGTCCTCCAGTGGAGGAGCCGCTTGCAGCAAGCAGAAGAGCTTGGAGCAATGAGAGGGAACCAAACAAACTTTTTAAACCGAGATCTTAGAAGCATATCAGAAGCTACCTAGTCCGTTTAAAGTGGGGCCAAAATAGACACTTAACATGGGGACAAATATTTTTTTGCAAATTGGACACTTAATACGAGAATGAGTAAACTCGCTATTTTTAAAATTGACCGGTGGCTAGGTTCAGATTTTCTTAGTTAACTGGACATAAAGCCATATTAACACAGCAAGACCCCACCCCGATTTGACTTAGAAACCCTATATGACTGGCCTCACCAAAAAGTCAAACCAGTCTAATTGAACCTGGTCCAACTAGCTGGGGTTAGCCATTTTTGGGGCAACGGAAGAGGCCGGTTTTCAAAACTATAAGTAGAACTTGCACGAGGCCAAAATACATGAGGTTCTGGAAGTTTTATCCTCTCCATTTTTTTCTGGCACTTATGTATTTCTGAAGAGATGCCCATTACCTAAAATATAAGTCACTATTAAATAATTTGAACGACTAAATTTGATTTTTAGCAATTAATGGATAGAGCATGAAAAACAAAGTTAGACGCTGAGTGCATTAAAGATTTAATCTCGAATACAAGGAAGTGAAAAGAAAAACAATATCAACATTTAAGCATTGTTCTTCTTTCTTATTTCATTTGTTGGTTGTTTTATGTTATGACCTATACAGGCTATCACTTGGGGGCCCCGCTTTAAGCACCATTAAGTGTTCTTCTTTCCTAAGTCAGTTTTCAATTTAAGTTTCCTAGTTTACACATAAGAATTCAAAAATTAGTTTAATTTAGTTCTCTCTCTTATTTCTCTTGCTCTCTCTCCCCTTAGCTAACTTCTATGTCAACTTCATGTGGCATGCAAAGACCTTATAAAAAGATATGAAGCAATAACACACTAAATTCTAAGAACATATTCTTAGTACAACTAATTAGAAAAGAAAACAAACCATGAAAACACAAAAACCAAACCTGGCCCCAATCTTGTTCATGAATTGCTCGCTCGAGCTCTTCATCCCTAGTATTCATCAAGCAATCAATTGTCTATACAAAATGCAACATATTTAAACAAATGATGATATATTATTATAAGTAGAAAAATGTTATAAACATTCTAAAAACAAACTATGTAAGTCGGGGATGAAATCATTTTGTGGAATTTAGACATCATATAACATCAAAATGAAATTCCTTTATTGAATTTCAAACGATCAAAAGTAAGATATATGACTTAAAATTACCTGAAATTCAGACATAATACCCTTAAATTTCTTCTTCAAAACACTGCAAATACATAATATCACTTGAATTTTATAAGATCCATTAGTTTCAAATTTTCAACGTCAGCATACTGAAATTTGTAAACATATACTATGAATACCACATCTATTAATAAACAAATATAATCCGGAGCAAGTCCCTAGATTGACAAGTTTTAAGACTACACATGAAGATTTTTGGAGATGGTTTTACTTATAAAAGTACAACTAGTTTCCTATACAAATTATGTCTTTCCTCCTTACAAACCAATACTATGAATACCACATCTATTAATAAACAAAGATAATCCGGAGCAAGTTTTTAAGACTATGCATGAAGATTTTTGGAGATGGTTTTACTTATAAAAGTACAACTAGTTTCCTATACAAATTATATGTCTTTCCTCCTTACAAAAACACAATGCATGTCTCAAACTCAAACTAACTTAATCCTATTGTCAACCAAATCATAATCCATTCAAAATTTCTATCTTGAACTGAAGTTGAAATAACAAATTTTATAAAATAATTTGCTTGGTAAGATTTAGGGCTTTGGGATTCGAATTGCAAAACAACATCAGCATTAGCAAAATTTAATTTGGAATTTGGGTTAGAATTTTTTATATCTAACCTAGCCAAATGCTTAAAAACCTTACAATGACCAAAAAATTATTGAATTGTATCAGCTTTACTCAAATTTTGTTAGAATTAAATACCTCAATGATGAGACTACACATCATTATCCAAGATTTTTCTTATTTACATCACCATCCAACATTTTTATTATCTCATACCAATGAGTTACTAAACTTTAGTTGCCAAAAAAGATTTCTTGGTTGCTAAAGTCCTTACCAGTCCACTCTTGTTCCTATTGCACATCCATGCTCTTGTTTGTTGGCCAAGTTCTGCAAATATTAAGAGAAGACATAATATTTGTGTTGAATGTTGATATCTCCCAACAAATGAACAATTCAAGTAAAATGAAAAGTACATATTTTTTCAATTCTTCAATCTCTTCTTTCATAATTTGTTCAACTTTTCCCACTTCACTGATGTCATTCCTAATGTGTTGCTTTATTGCTGCATAGAATCGAGAAATTAAATAACTAATTAGTTCCCAATAAAAAGCAATAGCATTAACATTAAACAATTATAAAATATTTTTCCTTATTCATATAAATGGAAAAAATAAAATTTTACATGTTCAATTAACAAGAATGCACTCAACAATAGAAAGTGATTTGATAAAAAACCAACCAGTTGCAAAACTAGTTAGCATAGATAATTAACATTTAGTTGATTGTTGATTTTAGTGGATAGAATGGATCAAACTCCTTTACCTAGCTATGGAAGTTGCTAATGTCAAATTAACTTTATAATATAACCAATGTCAAACCAGCACAAGCTCACATTAAGAAAACCTTTATTCTTATGGTTTTTTGTGCAATAAATAGTAAGCTTAGTTGTTACACTCATCACCAGTAACAAGTCTTTTACATAAGTGCTTTGACCCACGATCAAAACTTGTGATAAGTTCAAATAATGATGATTGATACTTTCATATAGTGCTCGGACACAGGAAGAAATTTGACACTCACAATTGGTGCATTAGGAAATTATGGGTTAGTTGTTGCTTAACATTGCATCAATTGTCAACCAAGTATTAAAATGGTCCATATCAATTAGAATGAACTTATTCATATGAACTAACAAGGTAGCTACTAAAACATTGTCCAAACCTAAGTTCACTGATATATTAGGTCATCCATAAAATCTACTTTGGCTCATGAAGTATGTCCCAAATTTATCTACCAAATCTGAGAGGCTTTGATTGTTAAAAACTAGAGTTCCAAAATTATTAGAAGAAATCATCACAATCACATTTAGCAAATGATATTGGTTAACAACTACTTTTTTAGTAGACGATTCTTAAGAATAGATTCAAGAATGAACCAATTTATACTTCATGAATTTTGGCTTCAAGGTGAGTATGCAGGGAAACACCTATTTTCAGTCTTCCACATTTCCAATATTCTAAAAAGATTATGCTATTCCTCTTTGATGTTAGTATTAGATGATGTTGTTTTGTTGAACCGTTTGTTATAGTTCTTAACACAATAATAGGACCAAAAAGATGAATGTATACATATGAAATACTAAACATGAAGTAATGAATCACCTTCTACTGCAGCAGAGTTAGAAACAACCTTTGACTCCTCATTTGCTTCCTGCACGTAATTATAAATATTATTTAAGTCTTGTTGATAATTACTATTTTTTTAAAAAAATTATAAACATTCTTATTAGAAACTAAGTTCCCTCAAAAGCTCAAGTTGTTAAGGAATGGACCAACAATGCACATCAAGCCTAAATTGACCCAAAGAAACACATATGGACAAATTATCCAATAATTCTTATCCATTTTTTGTAAAATAATTGAACAATACTTTAAAAGATAAAAATATCACAAAAGATTTAAGATGTCAATTAAGATGGATGATCTATAATCATTCTATAACTTATCAGCAAAAACTTACCTTTAGTTTTTTCAATTGCTTGGAGAGCCTATCAATTAGCATTTCAATCTCTTGGGCTTGACATAAAATTGAGACCTTAATTTTGACTTGGTTGCAATCAACAGGAAAATCTACCTCTTCGGAAAAACCTTCCAACCCAAGATCTGAAGAATCTATTGGAGCTTGGCTTCCCATTTCAATGTCTCTCATCCTTAAAGTTTGACCTCTATGTAGTCAAATGAGTCATGTAAAAAAAATAATTCAGACAACAAAATTCAATCTCATGTATATCTAAGCAATCACAAAGAAATAGTCTCTATATAAGGAGGGTGTGTCACACACAATTAAACTAAAATGGCTAGAATTAAGTAAATAATGCACATAAGATGAATTTAAGACCTTGCATGACTAAGTTAAAATTGCCACCCATTAATACTTTACAACCACTTAAAGACAACATTTATTGGAAAAAATAAATTGATGGAGATGGAAGAATCTTTACTTAAATAGCATTTAACAATTTTCAAGGCAAAATTTTGAACTTTTCATTCAAAATTCATTTTGGAAAAAGTACATGATCATGATTTATTTTTCTTTCATAAACATCCCATATGTTCTCATTATATCATTATCATAACAACATTTATAAAATGTAAGCATTGTCAAGGCCCCTCAGTCGTGCAAATAAATTAACAATTTAAAATAACATATATGAAAAATCAGTAAATCTCTCAAGCTTATGTCTTTCCAAGCTAACCTTGTCTCACAAGAATACACGAATATTATAATACTCAAATCAAATGTAAAAACCACTTATGCAGCATTACAAAACTAAAAAGGAACTATTGAAACTGATACTATTGAATAATAGAGGTCACAAGACAACGTAACTATACTAATATTAGCATCTATAAGATGTCACAACACTGAATATCATGTTTAATTGAAGGAACGAACTCCAACTCTAGGAGCATAACCGACTCTGCCACAAGGAGTAACTAAACTTTGGTGCTAGGAAACTAATTTCACGAATAAGATTAAACAGACTCCACATCTTGGAAGTAAATAGACTCTTGTTCAAAGGAGTAGACTACCAAAATGAGCAGCAGATCCCAACTCTTCTAGAGATCCACTAGGATCGCCCAAGCTAAAGATGTGGGTACCATCATGCTTATAGACATTGATGGTTGGATCAAGGTAGATGGGCATTTCATGATGCCCATAAACTTGGGTGTGCGCATAGTGCCTCAAAAGGACTGGGGACCAAAGCCTCGAAAATGTGAAGACCACGAAGACTTGTGACCACTCGGGCAGTGCCTCCATG
Organism: Saururus chinensis; assembly: GCA_035235625.1. Classification (NCBI taxonomy): domain Eukaryota; kingdom Viridiplantae; phylum Streptophyta; class Magnoliopsida; order Piperales; family Saururaceae; genus Saururus; species Saururus chinensis. Next base: position 11,984,268 of record CP141140.1, on the reverse strand, counting down.
ACTATTATCAATGAGAATACAATGACTCTTTTATATTGTTCCAACCCAAGGGGAAGTGAGTTTAACTAGAATTATGAGACTCTATGCTTAGAGATCAACTATGGATACTTTTGACTTTCCATATATTGAACCAATGCTACTAAATTCTATATGCCAAGTAAAAATAAAGAGTACAAGTGGACTCCCACTAGATGTAACTCAAAACATTGAACTCACAATACAACATTTAATCCTTTCCTGCATCACATTATATACCTATATTTGAACGGTTTGCAATAATATTTTCCAATTTGGTATGATAATGTAAAGTCTCTAATATCATTACCCTATTTAAAAGGTTTTGTGTAGTAATTAGTTTTAGTATCAAAGGTTTTAATTAAAGCAGATAGAAATCTAGTAAAATAGTAATTTCACCACGTATGAAATTCATCCACAAAAACCACCCGCATCATTCCATAATTATTTTACAATATCATTGTATTCAATAATAATTTACAACACCATTTAGGCCCAAAATTAAGCTAATTATGTTTTAGGGGCATAATTGTAATTGTATCCCACGAGTAACCTTTAAATTTACGAAACTCTTGGTATGAATTATTTAACATTATTATTTGTAATTATTTTTAAATTATCATATTTTATACAGTAATGTAGGTTGTAAACCCAAAATAAATCTATACGGTTGATCTTGCACTAAGGGCGAAATTGTAATTGTACACATAGCTTAAAAGAACCTTTTTTTTTTTAAATTAGTGAACCAGATTGGAGAAGACTGAAGCGGACCAGCTCTGGTCCACCAGTCGTCTTCAACCTGGGCTCAGGAAGCAGGGGAAACTATCCACGGTTCTTAAGCAGGCAACGCCAACCAGGTCGCCAGAGGGTAAGGCAGCCGCAGGACTGCCGAGAATGCACCCCCGATTCCATCCGGCGACAACCAGAATGTCCACAACCTTTTTTCCGGCGCTTGAAGGGAAGCCAACTGGTTCTGCTGCTGACCACCGTGATTGACACACTGACGATGCCTTTTCTTTTAATTTTCTTCAAAACATAACAAAATTGGATGGATTTTGGGTTCACTATGGTTATAAAAGAACTCTCTAACTCTAAGCAATTGCATGCATAGGCAATTATTAAAATCTAAAAATTGAACTTAAAATCACCACCTAAAGCATGTATCTATGAAGGCTTCTCTGCTATGTAAAAGGACTGATACAACATGGACGCCAGAACGTGAAGCCATGCAATCATAAGGTGAGAATACCAGTACGTGAAGGACAACAAATAGTCTTGAATCAAAGCGTTTTTAAGAGGAACAATCAAACATACATATATATATATAGATAGGTGCTGCTCATATATGTGTAAAAATCATCTTAAGAGGAAGCAGGTTGGGCAGCGGAGAATCACTCCAGCAAGGGCATAAGTGACAAGCAGTTCACTCAACAAAGTACAGCATGAATATAGATGTAAAAACTGGTCCTACCCGATGACTTCAACCCTTCGCCCCTGACCTGTCCACCCGTTGGCTGCCTCCGACCTTGCTTCCGCTGCCCGTAGTTGGTCACGTCTGGAGGACTTGTAGCAGCACGTTAGAGAGAAAGCATAAGACAGGGAAAAGTGGTTATGGCTAAACCTTAAAACCTAGGTGAACCAGTTTCCCTGATTCACAGGGATTCTATACTATCCACAAACCTACTGCCATTCACAACTAAATTCCTGAACTGCCCTTGACGTGCTTTGCTTCCACAAAACTAGAGTTTGAGGACTCCTATAATGATAAAACGAAGAACTACCTACAAACCTCCTGCCGTTCACAACGAAATTCCTCTAGAGTTTAACGTATGTTGTTCTTCTATAATGGCTTTATCACCAATCCAATTTTGTTGCAACTACTGTTATTAGAGATGAAGAGAGCTTATTACTTAATAGAACGTGGCTATTTGAACCCTTATTTTTTCCTTGTATCCCTCAAACAAAAGCAAAAAGTTTAATTTTTTTCTACTTTTATACCCCATTCCCCCCCCCCCCCTCTAACTTGCTCTTTAGTCCCTCATTTATCTTTTTCTATTTTCCCCACGAGTTAGCCTAAAGAATATGATTTTTTTTTCAGACTTTCTTCTCCTCCTCCAGGCTGAGTATTGTAGTCGCCAGCGAGTACTGTAACTCCGGCGTACACTATAGATCTGGTGACGATTAAAAAGCTCCAGTGGCGTCTAAAAAAGCTCCAACGACCAAAAAATTGAACCTTATAGTATTATTTATTCATCAATGGTGTCTTCTAGAGACATTTTCAGCCAAAATGTTATCGGAAGCAAGAAAGCTTCTATTAATTTTTTATTGGGGGGTAGCCCCTGCCACATTGTTCTTCACTTCATGGGGACGACCCCCTGCCACGTATTAACTAGGTGGGGAGCACCCCCTACCTATTTTCAAAGAACCAGACGGGGTCGAAGACACCCCACCACTTCATACACAATTGGGCGGGGGGCACCCCCCGCCAAATCCAAGACAATAACTTCTTAAAGTTAGTATATGTTTCGTGGCGGGGGGCACCCCCTGCCATTTTTCAAAGAACTAGACAAGGTCGAAGACCTCTCGCCACTTCATGCACAATTGGGCAAGGGGCACCCCCCGCCAAATCCAAGACAGTAACTTCTTAAAGTTACTGTCTGTTTCATGGTAGGGGGCACTGTCACACCCCGACAATGCCCGACCCGAGCCAAACCCGGCCCAGGGGCCGGTCAGGCGCACGGGGGTGACAAGGAGATTGAAAACGATTAGCGGAAGACTTATGCCCTAATCACAGACGATCTAAAATTTATGGAGTAAACGTACCACTTTGAGCAAGAGTAAATAGGTAGAATCAAAAGTGTTACTTTAACACTAAAATAAACCACAATCTCAAACCCACATACTAATTAATCCATAGCCCACACTAGGCTCCACAACTATGTCTCAAATAATCTAAAGGTAAAATGTCGCGCAAATCTAAAACGAGAACTACACCATATGAGTTCTAACATTATAGCAAAAATCAAAGAAACATGCCACATAAAAGTCTCCATGTCTACTCCCAAGTCCTCTCCGACCTTTCCTCATAGAGAGGATCCTGTCCGTCTGCGTGTCACGCCACGCAGCCCCAAAGCAAAAGCACAAGAAAGAGGGGTGAGTATGATAAACTCAATAATAGTTTTTAATATAAATATAATCATCAAAAACACGATGGTATAGTAATATAACAATTCAAATCAATGATTGACAAGATGTATCATTTTCTGATCACACATACACATCACCAAAACCTACATCATAGTGCCTAAATTGCATAGTGCAATTCAACATCGCATAAACTTGCATGAGATATATCTCCAACATACATTTCAAATCATGCATCAACATCATATAAACCTGCATGAGATGTATATCTAACATACATTTCAGATCATACATCAACATCATATAAACCTGCATGAGATGTATCTCTAACATACATTTTAGATCATGCAACCCTGCATATAATGTCTCAATCTCAATCTTCAAATCAGGCATTCATAACATATCTCATCCATTCTGCACAACAAACGTGTACAATTACATGTTACACAAACATGCATAGCATACATCATATACATGCATCAACATAAATAGAGAATGCCTCCATCAAGGAGTAAACACAATCATTGCCGCAAGGCTGGACGTGGTTCAACTTTCCTAACTGGAAACCTAGGGCATTGCCCGCTCAGAACACAGTCTGAATTCCATAAGAGAAACCAAGATGTAAGGGTAGTTAGCCTCTCTTCTCGCCAAGGATAAATCCACACGGGAAATCCAAATTCCCCAAAGGGAACCTAGAGCAGGTCTGCTCGCCAAGGACAATTCTGGCCAAGAACGTCCAAATTCCACGTAGGGAACCTAGAGCAGGGTGTTCGCTAAGGACATCTCTGCAGTGGGGAGAGTCCAAATTCCCGCATAGGGAACCTAAAACACGTGGTAGCCGGTGCACGAAGGCATACCACTCTGGGTGCTCAATGTTAAGATGTGTCAATTCTCAATAAATATATCTCAACCGCAACAAGTATACGACTCGTCCTCATATAATCTCATTTTGACGTGACTCAACCTGGGGAGTATCCATGTTCCACATAGGAACTCAAATCGAAAACATATCCTTTCGGACCAATCAAGTTCTGATTAAGCCAATGACCTATTAATTTGACACGCAATTTCACAACATTGCATCCAATCGATCAAACTCGGCTAACCTCAATAAAGTCTTAATCGGAAATTTATTTCATGATGCAAGCAACATGGTACATGCGTGGGCAAGACATACATGAGTCCTAACTCATGATAAGTATTCTCATCAACCCCTCATGCATCATTTATAATCATAATACTACTCATCATCATAATCATAATTATTAACCCCACGTGTGTGTATACATGGTATAAACACTTCATTCGATGTATATCAACATGCTTTGTACTTAACTTGTCATCACACTACACATGCGCATTATCATCTAATCATTGATTCCAGCGAAAATTATGGGTGAAGAACCACTAAAAACCATCAAATAAGTCAAAACATAACCACATGCTAAACATGTGTAAGCACATTCACCTCATACTTGAGTCTAGGCATAACACTAACATTCACTCATCCTTTAACCACATCCTGTAATAACATATCAGTCCATTAGCATGCTGTAATTCTACTTAAAACATGCTTAAACCATAGGAAATCATCCATTCATATCTTCAAGATAGCAAACTCTAACATGTGCATCCAACTACAAGCCATTTCACATAAACTTTAAATGTACACCGCAAATTCTAAATATCAATAGTATGCTCTTCAAGTAGCTTACTATAGTTCAAAACACTCCACATAAACATAAAAATGATATTTTGGAGTAAATATGTCGAAATAAGCAACATACATAAAATGGTCAAATTCTGCAGTGTATCCGTTCGAACGCCCTGTAGGTCCGTTCGATCAGCTAAACAGAAAAAATGTCAAAACTATAGTGTTGCCGTTCGAACGCCCTGCAGGGCCATTCGAACGCCCTGCAGGGCCGTTCGAACGCCAACAAAGCAGTTTTGACCTTCTTCTTTATTTAGAATTTCAAAACCGAGACTTCATTAAAACAACTTAAAACCTTCATCTATCAACCCAAACACCATTAAAACTTCATCAAACTTTCCAGAATGCTAATCTACACCATTTTAAGACAAAACCCTAAGAAATCAGGACAAGAAATTAACATATACTAATCTCACCATTAGAGCACTAAATCAAGCAAATTCATTCCAAATAAACCATAAAAATCGAGTTTTTACCATAGGAAAACTGAGATTTCGAAAACCCATTACCTTATCACTTGATTAGGTTCGGATTTGACCATCACCCTTCTTAAAAACCTTCCAAAGACATAGAGTTTAAGTTAAACTCCATTAAAAATTGATTTAACATTGAAAACCTTAATGAAATCTTAGATCTAGGGTTTGTTAAGCATAAAAAACGAATTTTGAGATGTAGGGTTTGAAGTAAGGAAGCAAATAAGTGGTTTTGATGTTTAAAATCGAGTCAAAGCAAAGGGTAAATGATGGATTAAGAACGGATTAGGAGAAAACCTAGGATTTAGGCTTGATTAAAGAAAACATACTTTAATCTCCTTCTAATTCGGGCCTAATTGGGGAACTAGGCCTTAATCACCCTCTCCCAGCCTATTCCCAAAATGGAAATTGCTCAGCTCTTTTTATTTATAGTAGGGCTTGTGGTGTACATAAATAACTAGTGGGGTATGAATAGAATTTTGGGCTAAAAATGGGTATTTTGACCATTTGAGCACTAATTAAACCTGGGAAAATTATGAAAATTTTGATAAAAGCTTATGTTGATGTCTGGGTTAATTTGGTCCAAAAACCTCAATTTTGCCGGTGGGGCCCACAGGGGGTCCCGCCAAACCCTAATTTTTGGAAAAATTAGTGAAAATCAAAAAAATCTCATAAATTCAGGTTTGACCTAAAAACACTTAAAACCAATACTTGTAAAGTTGATTTTAATTAAAACCATAAGAAACATAATTTATTTTTTAAACCGGTTTAAGATCAGGGATCTTACAAGCATGGCCCCCACCATTTTTTGAAGAACTAGACGGGGTCAAAGACCCTCCTACCACTTCATGCACAATTGGGTGGGGGGACACCCTCAGCCAAATCCAAGATAGAAACTTCTTAGAGTTACTATCCGTTTCGTGGCGGGTGGCACCCCCCTCCCCCCGTCAAATCCAAGACAGTAACTTCTTAAAGTTACTGTCTATTTCCTGGCAAGGGGCATCCTATGGCACTTGTAAATATTCATTTTGTTGTAAAACAATGCATATCCAAATTAACATAAAAACAACACAAAAGATGCAGCTTAAAGTACCGTCTACTAAGCCCCCTACATAAATCTTGATCACATAAAACTTGGTCACATAAAACCAAATACATATCCACACATTAAAGCACCATTAAAGCACAAGCTATTCTGCGTTTTGACAATAATTTTCCTGTCTAAGACTCCAACATAATTTTCCTGTCCAAGACTCCAACATGGTTTTTGCATTTTGACAATAATGTTTCTGGTAGCAGAAAATATACAAACTCTTCAAAATATACAAACTCTTCAAAATATACAAAACTCTTCAAAATATAGATGTCTCAACTTGAGTTTGTATATTTTGAGGCTATTTAGAAACTCTTCAAAATATAAATGTCAAAATATACAAAACTCTTCAAAATATACAAAACTCTAATTTTGAGGCTATTAAGAAACCTGCTTTCCCTTTCCTTTCACTGATTTTGTTTTAACTTGAGTTGCCCTTCTTTTTCCAGTGTCATTGATACTTTGACCAAGTTCATCGTAAAGGAGCTCTTCAAATACTTGGACCAATTTTCACTCGAGTTGCCCTTCTTTTGCTAACCAGTAAAAGGTACAAATACTTATGTGATCCAGGATCACATTTAAAAAGAACACCACGTTTAATAGGAACACCAGAATTTAAGAGAATAGTAAGCTGCACCACGTTTATATGGTTCAACTAAAAGAACGGCCCCAATCAAACTCAATGCATAAGGTGGGAGACCATTAAGTGTTTCTCGAAGGCAACTTTCATATGGCTGTTGGGGTTTGAAAATAGTGGCATGAGGCAGCTTGGACTTTTTCCAGTACTCCTCTAGTGGTGAACCACAAAGCTTAAAGATTTTGTGCAATTGCTCAACCTATAGGCAGAGGAAAGCTGGTCAAAAATTTCAGAGCATACACTGTCAATACAAATATGAAACAATACCATACTATAATAGCACAGTGTCTTAAGATATAGATAGTAGTGCAGCACAAGCCACACAAATAAGAAATTAACTAGCTAAATCTATGCCAATAAGAAGAAGGATGCTTTCAGAGCAAAATTAAGCTCTCAGATAATATAAAATAATGTAAAATTAGAGCAGAGAGCTTTAGATAGTGAAAGATTCTTTACACTACATACTACTGGTAGGTCAAGAAACAAGCAACTAACCTATGGCACCAGAAGTCTCATATGAAGATAATCGCAGTATATGAACAGAAACGAGGATTTGACTAAAAATTGTCCTAATAATCTAATTGCAATGTAGTGCTAGAGGAGCACTTGAAAACGATTTACATTTATTCTGCATATAAACATCATATTGCTGGATGGAAATATTTATATTAGCTCTTAAAACAACAATGTGAATTGTCTATCATTAATATCAACCTTTTAGCATGCTTCTATCAGCTGTAATAGCTTAATAAGTATCAAGCTTCTCTTTTTCTTTTTCTGGAAATTGGTGACAAGGGAAACAGGAAAATACATAGAAACTATCAAAGCCTACAGGGGGGGTTCAAACTCACAACCTCTCAAGGGGAAACTGTGTTGTCCAGCAGTAACCATGAGGGCAAAGTCATATTAGAATGCAAACTGGAAGATAAATGTACGTACTGCTTAACAAGTAACCAAACCAAAAGGTTAAATTTTCATTTGACCATATATTAAGCAAAATGCCTATTTTTCTTAAGTCGTACCTTTGCTGTCCCAGGTGATTCCACACTGTGCGCAATGAACCATATCAAATGATAATGCCGGATATGGAAGTTGCCTTGAAATGAAATTGCCAATTAATTCTAGAAGACCCCTCTCAAGAGCCAACTGTGCTTATCTCATATGCCGCAATACATACTGGCATCAGATTTAGTGACAATAAATGAGCTCCAAAACTACTAAATCCACATCCAATGTCTAATACAGTATGAACCTGTGGCCATAAAAATCACAATAAAATAGTGACTATCATATATGTGAAGTGATCTCATAAGTTGCAAAAGATTCACGACTTAAAAGCAACTACAGAAAATTATGAGCTATATAAACTAAGGATATATAGAACTCGACATGGTGAAGAATTGCATACGATAGGTATGGAAGTGCACTTTTTGCACTTAGGATTTGCAATAGTTTGCATAAGAGTATCTGCCATCTCCTGATTGTAGGGGCCAAGCCTCATACATAAATATCAACTATGTACAGAGCTTATAATCTTGCTAAATCAAATTGGCAGTAAACAACTTCAAGTCTGATTTTTCCATGCTAAACAAATTGACATGAAACGCTTCAAACAAACTCAACTCAATTTTTTTTAAATAATCAAACCAACCCACATTAGATTTTAACAATTTATATGAAAAGACTCATCAAACTTACAAGTTTTTGTTCCTTTGCACCGTTCTCCTTGTGTTTTTCCTCGAGATAGGCCTTCTATTTTTCCTCTTTGTCACTGATGTTGCCTTGCCCAACTGGAATTCGCTTTTAAGTTTTAAGTTTTTTTATTAATTTTAAAATATAATATATAATAAAATCCTCTTCCTCTCTACTCTCTCTCCTCTCTTTTTTTCTCTCTCCCTCCTCTCCCCTCTCTCTCACTATTTTCTCTCTTCCTCCTCTCTACCCTATGTCCTCTCTCTCACTCCTATCTCCCCTCTTCTCTCCTCTCTCGCACTATTCTTTCCCTCTTTACCTCTCTCTTCCTCCCCTCACTCTCTCCTCTCTCTACCCTTTGTCACCTCTCCCCCTCTCTCTTCTCTCTCTACCTCTCTCTTCCCCTTCTCTCTTTCTCTCTCCCCATCTCTCTTATATTATCTATTATATTTTAAAATTAATAAAAAAAATTAAAAAATGTAGTAGCAACTAGCGACGCACAGAAATATGTGTTGTTACTACCCTATGTAGTAGTGACACATTCTTCTCTGAGTCGCTATTATATTTTTAAAAAAAATTTATTAATAATTTATTAGCGATGGTAATAGTGACGCATTTTGCAAAGCATTGTCAATATATTTATTAAATTTTTTATTAATTTAAATATAAAATATAATAAAAAATTATCAAAAAATCTAAATTAAAATTTTCCCCTCTATATCTCCTCACTCTCTCTCCTCTCTCTACCTTTGTCCCCTCTCCCTTCTCTCTCTACCTCTCTCTTCCCCTTCTCTCTCCCCCTCTATTTTATTATCTATTATATTTTAAAATTAATAAAAAAAATTAAAAAATGTAGTAGCAACTAGCAACACAAAGAAATATGTATTGTTACTAACCTATATAGTAGTGACGCATTCTTCTTTGCATCACTACTATATTTTAAATTTTTTTTATTAATTTAAAAATATAATATATAATAAAATCCTCTCTCTCTCTCCTCTCTCCTCTCTCCCCTCTCTCTTCTCTCTCTATACCTTTCTTCCCCTTCTCTCTCTTTTATTATATATTATATTTTACAATTAATAAAAATTTATTAACAATAGTAATAGTGACACATTTTGTAAAGCGTCGCTAATATATTTATTAAATTTATATTAATATAAAATATAATAAAAAAATTATCAAAAAAATTTAAATTAAAATTTTCCCTCTAATCTTTATATCTCTTCTCTCTCTTCTCCCTCTCCACTCTCTTTTCTCTCACTCTATCCTCTCTCTTCTCTCTCTCTTTCTCTCCTCTCTCTCATCTCTTCAGCTCTAAGGAGGAGTAGGGACAAAATAGGGGAATTTTATTTTTTTTATTTTTATTTATTTATTATATATAAAAATAATAAATATTAAATATAATATAATATATTTGTAAAGGTTTTAAAAAAATAAAATTTTAAAATAAAATAATAAAACTATTAGAGAAGCTTTTTAAAAAGTGTCGCAAATGGTAATATTATTAGCAATGCTTTTACAAAGCATCTTTAATAGTCTAAAATATTTTTTATAAAATAACTTTATTTTATTTATGCTGAATTTTTTTAAGCGTCCCTAATAGTGTAACTATTAACGATGTTTTAATAAAATTGTCTATATTAATAATAATATTTAAGACACTTTTATAAAAGCGCTGCAAATAGTTCTAATTTTTTTATTTATTTAAAAAAAATTATAAGTATTAGCGACACTTTTTAAAAAGCGTCATAAATAGGGGTACTATGATCGACGCTTTTTAAAAAGTGTTGCTAATAGATGTACTATTTGTGATACTTTGTAAAAAAAGGTCGTTAATAGTTATAAATTTTACGACACTTTTATATGCTCACAAATAGTTATTTTTAGCGATGCTTTGTAAAGCGTCACTAGTAATCTTTTTTGTTGTAGTGAGGCCAATGCTGGTGTAGCCGAGTTCGCTGATGGGCCCACAGTCACACTTGTCAAGGGTGAGGAAGTTGCCCGCCTTACCTGATCTTGGTGGGCAATGTAGGTAACAAAAGATATTTCGACGAGGGTCTCTATGACAACCCTCTTGCTGAGGAAGTTGGTGGTACAAGCGCGAATGACCCCCCTCTGCAGACGACCACCCAAGCCACTTCTGCTGCTCCTCGTTCTTCAGCATGGATTGGAGGCCCGGACTACTTGAATAAGAGGGTCGCCTCTATTGTCATCTCACACAATACTGTTGGAGGTGTATTGCATTACTCAAGGCACGACCAATCAGGTATTTATAACGGCCTAGTGCCCTCAAGTTCAAGTTGTTTTGTAAATAATGAATTACACAACCAGCAAGAAATTTTTTTCCAAACCTCCCGAACGACGTAAGGGTTTTTCTTTGCATAAGGATTGGCCTAGTCGTCTACTGACCGGGGCTTGTAACTTGGGCTGACTTGGCACAGATTTTTTATTGGGCCCAGTTAAGTCTAGCCAAGCCGGCCGGGCTGGTTTAGGTTTTAAAACACAACTATTAAACTGGATAACATGTCTATGATAATTCTATCATCTATATCCAACCATCCAATCAAGATTCAATGAGCAGCAAAATTATGTGCTTCCACTTAATAAAAATTAAGCAGATAACATACCCTTTCTACAGTAAAAAAATTTTCTTCACCAACCCACGTTGCCAAAGCTACTGCTTTGTTGTTGGGTCCGATATGCTTGCTCATCGAGCTGCCTATTGGGGTTCGACGTTTTAGGATTTAAGTGAGTTGCTTAGTCATTGGTTTGCCTGCTAGAGTGCGACATTGCAGGTTTTGTAGACAGGTCGGTTAGTGTTGAAGGCGAAGGCTTCTGGATGGGGAGGTTGTAGGTGACGGCCGGCCAAGGGCTTGTGGATGAGGAGGCCGAATTTGAAGGCAAATGCTCTTGGATGAGGAGGCCAAACGTGAAAGCTAAGGCTCGTGGATGGAGAGGCCAAAGGTGAAGGCGAGCCACGATAGAGGGAGCAACTAGAGGTGATGTGGATCTCGCATCTAGGAAGGGCCAAGGTGGAGGATGCGTCTCAAATGGCATGTTGTGGATCTGCATCCTTGGAGCGCAGAGGTAGAGGCCACGTTTGGGATAGCCCTATGCGGAGGCTGCGTCTAGGGAAGGCTTAATTGATGTGGCGGTTGAAGCCGGAAGATATTTAGATACGCCTAACTGCAATGATCCTAAAATGTAAGGGTGCATCTCAAGTCGAGTTTGGTCTGCAGGTCTCGAGATAGCAATTGAATTTTTTAGACCCTACCCGACTTAAGATAGAAATTAAATTTCTTTGATCTCACGCAATTGAAGATACAAACCGAAAATGTTGAAAATTAAAATTAGAACTGAAATTCTATCTTAGGTTAGGTCGGTTATTATAATTCAAAGGGAAGCAACACAATATTGGGTTGGTTCTATTTATAAAAAATTACAAAAAAAACATACTACCCAGGTTAGATATTTTATAAGTTAATAGTAACTTAGGTCAAGTCTAAATTTTGAACGTAATTCTACCAAAGAACCTCCTATTGCAGGTAGACATATGGCAATTAAAACCAACAGTAACCGGTTACCTTACAAGGATGATTGGCTGCCAACATATAAGAGGGGGCTCATTTTAAAGTTATTAGAGGCGCCCTTATTTTAAAATCTTCCCACTGTAAGACAAGGGAGGTGGGATGGTCAAAAAAGTCGTGGCACAGAAGGTTTTAGCGTGGGTTAATGCAAACGAAATGGAAGTCGTAGGATCCGATCCAAGGCTTAGCCTAACTTTTCTAAGAAATGCTACACCCACTCGCATTTACCCACTTTTCGGCTTGCTCACTTATAAGACGAAAGAATGCGACTATTTATACCCTTACATCCCCCATTAATAACAAGGCATGTGTGATGTCAATTTGTTATAGATAGTGATATTCACACAATAAAAAATACCCATAAAACTCTTAATAAGCTTTGATCGGACCCACTTGTTAAGTCCAAACAAAACTCGTGTGGAAGTGTTTGTTGCGTATTTTTGTTATGTAAATATAATTTCTCTTATATTATACTCTATTGTATCATATGATTATGTAACTTGCCCTTGGTCATGGGCCTAATTTAAATGTGTTGAGTAAACTTACTATGATATGTATAGTTTAGTACACCATATGTTGGAAATGGCTATCACCGCCCAAGGTTTCTTTTAGACAATGTTTAAAGTTTATTAAGTCAGCCATAGAAAGGGCTATGCTCTGCCAACCCATAATCTTTTTTTCTAATAAAATTAAATAAAAAATTTTGTAACCTTCCCCAGAATAAAGGGATACTAAGATATGTGATAGGGTTCTTTCTTTTAGAAAAACGGTCCTTTCAAGATGTTCTACTTTGAGAAAAATGTCCAATAGTAAAAGAACTCTTCTATTATTAATCAACCAAACAAAGGCCTTTTTATATTGAGATAGCACATTGATGATCTTTTTAATAGAAGAGGCAAAAAATATTACAAAAAGTACAATATCATTATATGAGAAGAGGCTTTCACATCAAAATAATAATTTTTCTTCACCTCTATTTCATATTAAACAAAATATTACACTAGCTTTTAATTAGACTCAGAAAAGTGGGTCATTTTATTGTCATGTGAGCTAAGTGACAAAGTATGGGTACTATAATGGTACAAATAAGGGCACTTTACTCCACCTCTAATTGGATAGGGGAAAGTAAATATTTATGTTGTTAGGTGTGACCCACCTTCTCTATCCGATTAAAGGTAGAGTAAGGCTTTTAGTATAAAAAAAGTAGAGTAGGAATATTATTTTTTTAATAACTAATGCTAGAATTGCTCCGTAGAGAACCTCTTCTACTATTATCAAAATAGAGGGAGCTATTGGTCACTTTATTTTACTATACATTCAAAAAATAATAATAATAATAATAATATTAATAATAATATTAATAATAATAATAGGAGAGCCATTATGAAGATCATAGAACTTGCAATTGATAATTAACATTGAAATCAATATAATGAAGTTAGATGAGAAGTCAAACCTTTTTATAATGTAAAAAGGAAAGAAAAAAACTTTGAATGAGCTTATGATCATGGTTGTCTGATTGAGATTTGATGGTTAAGGGGGCAGGTAAGTTATTTGCCCTCTAAGTTATATTCGTGGAAGATGTCTTGGTTCCCATGGATGCTTATGAATCTTATCTCATAATTACATGGCTCAAAAAGAAAACCACTCTATGAAATAGTTCCAGTGTGCCATATCCAACTTAAACATGATTGTTAAAAAAAAATTATATGTAATATATAGGAATATCTATTCTTAGTTTACTTAAATACATTCTCTTTTTGCCTTTTAAAAATACAACTCTTAAACAAATAATCAGAAATGTGAAGAAAGTAAAAAAATATAAGAAAAACCAACTACTTCGGCTCCATAGGCTTGATGGTGAAACAAAGTTGACTTCAATTAAATAAATATTCCCTCTATTCAAAAAACTAAATAAAGCTAAAATGGGTTTCTATGTATCCTAATAATCCCATAAATATTATGTTTTATTTCTAAATTCATAAGGGTCTTATGGTCATTAGGTAGTGAGGGGATTCTTAAGGTGCATAGACCCATTCTAAAGTTATTAATGTGAGATCGAGGAGCACATATAAAGAAATCAACCTCAACTAAGAGCTGAACAAGACGCTTTCTTTCTAGGTTAGGCTTATGGGGAGCAGCTACTTATCCGAACCATAAATCAGTCGAAATTTGGACCCGACCGAACCAATACGAAAATGATTACTTCGCACCAAACTCTGTGAAGTGGCCCATCATAAGAATGACTTTGTTGTCGTGCTTTCTAAGGAGGTCAGAAACCAACAGGCAAGAACTCGTATCGGCTCTCTGCTCAACTCGATCCAGGTGAGCTGACGCACGCACTCGGCTTTCAGGCGTGCCTCTGCTCTGCTCCGTCAACTTCCCACTCTGATCATGTTCCCTTTTTGGCCTCTTCTTCTATCCAATGTTGTTGTCGTCTTCTGCAGTTCTTCTCACCTCCACTTCTCTTCTCCAGAGTGTCGTCAGAATATCCACACTAGCTAAGCACTGGACAGATTCATGTACACGCTAATCATCACGAATTGCAGCGAAACCATCTGTTTATAAAGCGTATGCGAGCCCAACATGATTATCGCCCTCTTTTTCCATATGTAAATAATACTTACACTGATATTACCGAATTCGAACTTTCAGCAACTAAATTTTTACGCTTTCAAGCATCTTTGCATGGAGAGAATAGAAAATCTACAACTTATGTAAATGAGCTACGTACTAACAATTATTGTAACGAATTTTCAAAGAGTTGATTCCTGGTGGATTGAAGGATTAAGTAGCTTTCCTTGTTAAAGTGGAATGAATTCTTTGTTGTTTTACTTTCTTTTTTAGCTATTTTTGCATGGTAGGATTAATTTAGTATAAGAAACATGTGTTGGATGGGACAGTGTTTTTTTTTAATGTCAGAAGACCGTCCTGGAAGGAAAATGTGCTCTTACTTTGTAAGAGGAGCAACGGGCCAACGGCATACTGGCTAATGCGTACGCATTAATGTGAACGATCTAGAGTCGGAACGCATTCTATTTGGTGGTTTGGGAATGCGCAATAACCACTCTTCCTATCTATATATTTTAGAGATTGATACTGAACCTGCTGGTACACATTAATGTAAGTATTATTAGTCTTAATATTTACTTTTGCATGTGTCGTCAATTTCAAAAATAAATATTTTATATATATTTCATATGCTTAGCTTATAATAAGCAGGGAGTGCAAAAAAATCGTCTCCCAAGGGTATTTGATGAATCATATATTTTTTTGGTCAATATAATGTAGTTTCTCAGGAAAAGCATTAAATAATACTCTCTCCGTTACATATTAATAGCTTCATTTCTCATTTCTATGATTTTTATCTATGATAATTCTCACGTTAAGTATCATCATAATAAAACTCCTGAGCATTTGCATCAAGAGAGTTCGGCAAAGACGTCAAATTGATCTAAGGGCATCGAAGAGGAGTACTGGGTTGTTGAGGTGGCCAAATACAAGAAGCTCCATCCCTAAGGAATTGGATTTCGTTGGATTGGTTTCAGGAGAGAGGATAGTCTCTACCTTCTGGACATCCATGGCAGATTGTCGGATAACATGTTGGAGGGTCAGTCGTCCTGCCTGGTTTCGAGGAGGCTGCCACCGAGCTCCTGCTAGCAAGAACCCATCTAGGTTTTCATGAATTGCAGTGTACCTCCCAGTGGCCAGCAGCACTGGGCTCTTGATAGCATCGCCGATGGTAGTTCGCGCCGCCAGGTTGGTGACAACTAAGGGTGCTAACGAGCCGAGTCGAACCGAGTTTTGAAGTTTTTGAACTCGAGCTCGATTTTAAAAACTCGGCTCGAGCTTGATCGAATAGCTCGAAGCCTAGCTCGAGCTCAGTTCGGTCAAGGAGTTCAAAACTCGATTCAAGCTCGAGCTCAAAAATACACCATTGTAGCTCGAATCTATGTTCGAATTGAGCTCGAATCCCAATTACAACCCAAATTATTTTTCCCTATAAAAAACCATATTAATTTAAAAAATCACATCAACATTACAAAAATAAAAAAGATTATAACAACTATAATTCCATTCTATTAAAGTTATAAATACATGCATACGTATATATGTATATATATATATACACACACAGATACATATATGTATGTGTGTGTGAGAGAGAGAAAAAATCAATTAGTGATCTAGTAGCTGCTAAAAGAAGTATAATTGTATGCACATAAGTAAAAAATACTAATATGATTAGTTAAATTAAGAATATGCAAGTAAAATTACTTATTTATATTTATTAAGATTTGAATAATTAAAGGTAGTATTTAAAATTTTAATAATATATATTATATAGATGAATAAGGGTATAATAGGAATAAAATAATTTTTCATACCTACATTCTCAATTTTATTAGTAGTAGGATTTATATTTATTTTAAATTTAATAGCATAATATGGATATTATATATAATAATATATAATATATTATATACTATATATTAATGTATAGAGAAATTTATTTAAATAATAATTTTTAAAAAAATATTTACCAATTTAGACTACTTTTCCAAAGTAGTGTTGTTTTTTACTACGTAAGCGCCACCTAAGCCTGCGTGGCTTTTTTTTAAAAAAATTTTTGATTTCGTCCTTTAGAATGACAAAATCAATACTGTGTACTGATTTCATCAATACTTCCCTCTCTCTCCTCTCTCTCTTCACTCTCAGTCTCTCTCCTCTCTCTCTCTCTCTTCACTCTCTCTCCTCTCTCTCTCTCTCTTCACTCTCTCTCCTCTTTCTCTCTCTATTCACTCTCTCTCCACTCTCTTCTCTCCTCTTTCTTTCTCTCTCTCTCTCCACTCTCTCTCCTCTTTCTATTTTCTCTCTCCTCTTTAAGACAATGAATAGAGAAAGAAAGAGGAGAGAGAGTGGAGTGAGAGAGGAGAGAGTGAAGAGAGAGAAAGAGGAGAGAGAGACAGTGAATAAAGAGAGAAAGAGGAGAGAAGAGAGAGAGATAGAAGAGAGAGTGTAGAAAAAAAGAGGAGAGAGAGTAGAGAGAGTGAGAGGAGAGTGAGATGAGAGAGAATGAAGAGAGTGGAGACAGAGAGAGGAGAGTGGAGAGAGAGATAGGAGGGGAGGGGAGAGAGGGAAGTACTGATTTCGTCCTTTAAAATGACGAAATCAGTACATAATTTTAATTTCGTCCTTTTAAAGGACGAAATCAAAAAAAAAATTCAAAAAAAACTATGCAGGTGCTAGCTGCTTGGTTGGTGCCTGCATGGCAAAAAATAACACCACTTTGGAAAATATTTCCCAAAGTGGTCTAAATTGATAAATATTTTTTTAAAAATAACTATTTAAATAAATTTCTCTAATATATATATAGTATATATTAGTACAAAATAACATAGAATATTATAAGTATATGAAAGGTGAAAGATAAAAAAATTATATAATATAGGTATAATATATTAATATATAAGAAGTAATATATAACAAATCGAGTCGAGTTCGAACCGAGCTTCGAGTCGAACCGATCAGGTTTCAAGTCAAGTCGATTCGAGCTCGACTCGTTTACTTTCGAGTTCTAACCGAGCTCAAGTTAAGCTCCATTCAAGCCGAGCCAACTTCGAGTCAAACCGAGCCGAACCAATTTAGTTGGCTTGGCTCGTTAACCGCCTTAGTGACAACGATGACAATAGCCAGCAGTCACTGGGCTCCTCCGCTGCTCCCGCTCCGACTCAGAGCCAAAGTAGAGGTATCCCAGTTGCATCTAGGCTGTCCATCTCTTCACTGGGTCTGGAACAAAGCACTTGCTTAGGAAATCCTTCCCTTGTTCTGTGACTTCCCATGGAATCTCTGGCAACTCTTCCCCGGACCCAATCCGGTAGAGTAGCCCAAAGACGTCCGGACACTACCACGCCAGCCTGCCGGCGATCAGCTCCAAGACCGTGCACCCTAGGGCCCACACGTCGGCCGGCGCCTCACACTCATTGACATGTATAGAGGTGTGCCGCATAGCTGGGAGGCCACCTCGTCGGCTCTTTTAGCCAGACCAAAGTCTGCAAACTTCACCTCCCTCGGAGAAGACAGCAGCAGGTTGTGAGGCTTGATGTCGCAGTGGACATAGCCACTGGCATGCAAAAAACAGAGCCCCCAAAGACCGACCCGGCAAGGCACCGAACCTGGCTCTCCGGGATCTACCCCCTGGACTTCCGGCGGAGATTGTTGAGAGAGCCACCAAACACGTACTCAAGGAAGTGATTATACACGACGCCGCCGACTTCCGCCGAGATATCATGGCCCAAGTAAGAGACTATCTGCTGGTACTCCTGGAGGCGTTCCAGAATTTGCTCCTCCCTCTGAATCGAGCGGGATTGGGAGAGGGGCACCGACTTGATGGCGACGACCTGGGCGGCGGTGGCAAAGCTACCTCGGCCAACGAGCTGGCCTCTCACCCACTCCATTTGGCGGCTGTGTCAGACCTCTTCTCCTGTCTGAAGTTTGCATCTCTACCGTCCATCTCTTCAATTCTCTCAGAACGAAGCCGAAAGTGGTAGATAATTTTTTTTCCTGAGAAGCATTATAGAGCTTTGAGGTTTAAATTGAGGTAAACTGAGCAATTAATATAGAATGTGATTTTTTTTCTTCTAATGGAGCTATATTAATAAGAGGGAGTAATAATAATTATCAGTATAATAATTTTAATAAATATAATGCATTTGGTATGATGGCCTATTTGATCTTTTTTTAGTTTGGACAAGGAACACAACCCTGCCTCATTATTTGGAATTTAACAAGGGAAAAACATTTCGACGACATTTACACTGCCGACAAAAATAATCCTTGCAAGCGTGGGCTTGTCACAGGCCCAATAATAATCGGTGATTGCCCATTTTCGTTTTTAACATGGGCTTCAACTCACGAAAACTTGTAGAGACTGAGAGCGGAATATTGTGGGCTCACTTTTTATTTTTATTTTGGCATTGCGAATACTCACTCCCGTAGACGATTCCAGTGTTTTCTGATCTCGTTCTGACTTTGTGACGTGTGGAGGTTATTTTCTTTCTTTCTTTTTCTTTGTGCCTCGGAAAAGGCTACAGCTTTATTAATCTAGACAAGTATATTTTGGATACATCATAATGCACTCAGTATTAGGACTGATCTAAAGCAAAATTATCTAATCTGTCCGCTACAACATTAGCCTCATGATACACATGTGACACCTTAAATTGGACTCAGAAGGGAAGACAACGGAGAATACTCTCTAGCAGCTCATGCAGCTTCCGAGGAGATTGTGATGATGCTTGATGGAGAGCCAAAGCAGACTATAATTTTCTTGGAGAAAACACGATCACACTCATGGTAAGAGATTAACGAATCCAACTAACGAATAAGTCAACAAATCCAGCTAAAAAAACGGTCATTGCAGTTTCAAATAGGGTTGTTAAAATTTGACCCGATTAGCATACTTACTGACCCTCTTTAAATCGCATTTAACTTGACCCTACTAATACAGATTAATAAAAAGATTCGGCAAGATAATTATCCGCATAACTAGGGGTACTAACATGTCTAGCTAGCTCGTCAAGTAAAACAAACTAACTCATCTTAAACATGGTTCAACGCAAATTAGGCTCTAATTGAATTTGAATGTTAAGTTTGAACACATCGTGGCTCGAATCAATTAGAATAAAGCTCAAATTAGTCTGTAGTTTAAAACTATTATATAAAATACATGCATTGTTATTATATAATGCAATGGCCATATATGCATATTGATATTATACGTACTTAATTATCAGTCTATTTACATAAAATATATCCTCATTTTGTAATCTTTAATGCATATATGTTCTATGCTTTGACGTATATCATGCATCATTTATATTTTTAGGAAGTGAAAAGTCTAAAAGCATATTTAGAGATATTGCTGAAATTAATATAAATGACATAAAACGTATGGTAATATGGAGAAGCACTTTTTTTAACAGGCTGGTCCAAACAAATTAAGAAAATAAAAGTAACAAATGAATATTAAAATAAAAAATCTGATTATTTGGATAAGCAACAATAATTTTTTTTGTCTTAAATCTTGAAAAGAGTTTTAGAGAACTAAAAGAAAGTTGGGGTTGGGGTCTATGGGGATGGGGTGTGGTGCCATATACACATATAAATGTATCTTAATATTTATTTATATTTCTATAAACATATACTCCTTTCGTCTTATATTAATAGCTCCATTTCTTAATTTCGTTATATTTATCGAGATGGTAATCCCGATCTCTCTTCTGCCTTTAATACAAAGCAATTTTCTGGTTAAAAATTACGAAACAAAACACTGAACTTCGGTTCTGGTAATTTGCTTACCCTTTGTCGTCCTCATGAATAGTTGCACCACCTCTGGGGTCCGGCCATCATCTGAGTAGAGCGTCTGGTCCGAGTTCAGGAAGCCCCACTGCACGAAGGAAAACAAATGGCGTAGATGGGAGGAGTCCTGCTAGAAACTGAAATAGAGTCTCGGTTTCACAAGAAAGAGCAGCTTCAAGGATCATCTCTAGTTGTGGTAACTGTCACCTTCTTCTAGTCGTCCTGCTCAGGAATGTCTTCTTAGAGCTTACTAATCACCGACGAGGAGGATTCTCATCGTCCTTCTTGCGAATCTCCAACGTCGATTGGGTGACCATCAACACATCTCCGACTCCAACCTCGCCGGCTCCTCTGTCCCTCCACTTCAAGGATTCCTTTGCGCTTCTGGGTTCAGTGATCGAGCTCGCCCCCTTCAATCCGGTTGCATCTTCTTTCCTTCCAGGCTCCTCGCTGTTCTTCTGTTCCAGGATCGCCAGATAACCACCCTAGCAAATTTGTTCATCACTTCCCCTATTTATCTTTACATATCCCTGAAGCTGCTATTTCTCTTGAAACCGAGACTCTGTTTCAATTTCTGGTCCGAGTAATGCATTTGATCCTTTGCAATGGGGAGTTCGCTTTCTGCCGGCCCCGCTGCAGTCTTGTCTATGGTGCAGAAATATTCAGTCAGAGAGGAGAAGTGCATTTCAGAGGGCAAGGTGTGGTGAAATATGAGGGCGGTGATGGAGAAGGTGAAGGGCGAGAAGAGACCATTTGTTTTGCAGCCCGGAGGGAGAAGCATATGATTTGCTCCGGAGAGAAGAATATGTTTTGCTCTGGGAGTAGCAGTGAAGAATATGAGGAATAGAAAGATGTTACAATCCCGGTGGCTGCATGGGAGACGGAAGCTCAGCAGGGCAGGGAGTGAGTTTCATAACATGAGAAGCATCTAACTCCTTAAATTGAGCCGAATGGAGCAATTAATGTAGAACCAAAAAAAAATTTCTATTGGAGCTATTAATATAGGACGGAGGGAGTATAAATTAAAGTATAATATATACTGGCGAAGTACATGTATGGTTTTGGTGACATACACCATTAAAATATACCTATAACACTTATGTTGCAACATATCTATTAAAATGGTAAAATTAAATCTAAAATATTCAACCTTTAACCTTTTATTTCTATTAAATTCAACAAATTTCTATTTTGTCCAATATGGCTGGATTAAAAAAAATTCCAACCTGTATACACATTGGGTTACTAAGACTGAACATTACCCTTTTCTCTAGCCATAGACATAGTGGGCCCATGGCACCCTCATGTTGTGCTCATCCATTTATACTATTTTGTCCATCATGTTATATGAAAAAAATTAGCCAAAGCAGTAGTAGCTATAGCTCTTGGCCGTTAGATCATGACCAGAATTATGATCCAATAGTCGAGGAGCTTAGTTGTAGCTTTAGCTATACATCCTCTAAATATATTTCTAGCAAAAAAGTGTTAGATCCAGCATCACATAGAACTAATACACACAGACATTTATACTGCATATTCATAAATGGATATCAATTGTTGCACATATGTTGATATACATATGAAGGGGATAAGCTGCTTTTGGGGGGGAAATATTGAAAGAATATGCGCTAATAGTTACTTTATGGCAATTATAATACATGCAAGCGGCAAGGAGAACAAGGGATGTGCATCACTTCGCGTGTTGAGAAAACTTAAGTTCTAGCCCTGTTTATGGTTTGTTTTTTAAAACTGGAACAAAACTATCTGTTGAGCCGATGAGCTGGGCTTGAGCCAGGACTGTGTCGTATAGCTTGAGTTCGTATGTAATGAACAGCGAATTCAAGCTCAAGTTTGAGATGGCCGGCTGCGAGCTTGGTCAGGCTCGAGCCTATGTCTAATGCCGCACCCCGGCTTCGTCCCTGCCAGTATGCATAACTCATATAAACCTCCACAACCGATTTACTTTTCTTTGTCGATTAGTCTTCAATTCGACTCTGGTATATTTCTAAATTTAGTGCCCATTAATGCTTGCAAGTCCTATTTATTTTTTAAAAAAATATATAAAAGAGATTGCCATGTTGTTGGACATCTGTTTTGTATATTTTGTTCGACTTTCTTAACTAGCGACATATAAGACTTTTATACCATTTTAAAATTTATAGAATTGTAATAGTATTGGACGTGTTTCTTGATATTTGGGGTTAGTAAAAGAGTGTGCATTTAATGTTTCATAACTCGAAGGAAAGATACACTCGAGCTTATTGAAAATGTGAATCATATGAAATTATTACTCTTTATTACTTGCATAGACCTGCCGATATATCCAACCCGACCCTTTTTCCAGCCTTAGTCCCGAACAAAATCCCCTGCAGCAAAGTTATTAAAACTCATCCGTTTAAAACATACTGTACCCAACCGTTTGGAGGAGCGGCCATTGGAAAAGGATTCTTATTTGGACTGAAGAGATTGAGAACCTTTGGCCATTGAAAAATCTCTTCTCTCGTTACTGCCAATTAAAGTTCCAATAATCAGTGTAAAATAAATTTAGAATTCTCAATTGTTTGTAGAAACTTCTTATGTATAGAAAATCGTGTTTCTTTAAGAATTCGCGTTCTGATGACATAGAGAATGTGAATTCTCAAAGCAATCCACTCAATCCCTACTAAATTAAACAAAGAACAAAACTTCACCAAGACAGCAATTGACTAGAATTACTACGACCTACGATTTTTTTTATAAAAAAAGTACCACTCACTTAAGCGATTGCAATCACTGACCCAAGCCTTGATCATAGAGTAGAAGCATATAATAAAAAAAAAAGGAAATGCAATTAATAAAAAAAAACTCACTTCATTAGATCACTTACAAAAACCAAAAAACTTCCACCAATAAAATCTGAGACAATTACAAAATTTTCATGGACATGCTTCGTCGTCCACTTACAGGCAACAGCATAGAGTTTAAAGGACGGAGCGATTAGAAGGCGACGGGAAATGAGGCACCACTATGGTTGCTGTCTAGCCTGCGGCTTCCTTCTCCTTCTCGTCCATCCCCTGGTAATCCTCGAACAAATTCACCTTCAAGGACGATCTTCTAACACCAAATTAATGAGGGGCATGCAGTATGAATAAACAGCACCCATCTTCGCCCCCTCGGTCTCTCCAACGACTTCTCAGACTCAGAGACAGAGACACAAGACTCAACTACTTGCTTTTCAGCAGATGGAAGAAGATATACACATGTAGTACATGACATGGCAAACGACACTGAAGGAAGAATCACGGCAAACGCCATCTCATAAGTCCTAAAACAGAGTAAGCTGCCAAATGTGTTGGGAATGCTTTAAGGTTATTTATGTAAACCAACATGGAGGGGATGTGGTCAAATTCTTCCGACTTGATCGGGCACTAGTGTTGACAATTAAGGTTGGCTTGGGGCGACGACAGGAAGGTGACGGCCTGAGGGGGAGACTTCCAGCGACCGAACGAGCCGAACACCATAGCTTCTAACCATTATTTCTCCGTTTTAAATTAATAGTTTTAAAAAATATTTTTTTATAGTAAAAATTTTATTTTTTAATTTAAATAGTTAAGTACTTTAAAAATAATCTTATAAATTTATATTCTTTTATCTTACATTTGATTTTACCTTTTAATAAAATTTATTATATTTTAAATATTACTAATATAGGACAAAAGTAATACTATTAAGGCCCTTTATCCTAACACCCATGAAAATTATAAAGCTTTAACTTGGGGGCACTTATTACTCTTAGAACATCTCTAAATATGCGACACTATTTTTTCTTGGCATTCTTTGAAGATAAAATAGTGCCCCAATCAGTCCAATTGGACACTATTTTTAACTTATTCATGATAACTACAGTTGTCGAAGGGTAGGGCCCTTTGGAGGCCTAACCCTTATGTCTAAGGGCAAGGCTCTCCCAGTCTCAACTAAAATATTTTAAAAAAAATTGGCTTATAAGGCCTAGCCTTGTAGATGCCCATAATATGGCATGTCCATTATGAGACGTTATGGCATGATCATAAGGCCTATAGCCTAACTTGCAAAGCTGATCAATCTACCTATAATCCCAAAGGCTGCATTGACGGGCCTCTACAGCGCCTCATTGGGACTCGGGCTAATCTCGACCCTGTCACCTGTAATGGCATTTCTAAATAGAGATACTTTTTATATAATAAAATAAATTATTAAATTAATATACTCCCCCATCCTATATTAATATCTCCGTTTCTCTTTTATTTTATTTTTATCTAAAACACAGCTATCTACACC
This sequence comes from Saururus chinensis, assembly GCA_035235625.1. Taxonomy (NCBI): domain Eukaryota; kingdom Viridiplantae; phylum Streptophyta; class Magnoliopsida; order Piperales; family Saururaceae; genus Saururus; species Saururus chinensis. The sequence continues at coordinate 11,959,256 of CP141140.1, read as the reverse complement.
GTAAAATATTCTTACCCCGTTTTAATGTAAAGTAATTTTATTTTATTTTACTACCCCTCTAAATTATTTACTATATACCCCTTATACCTCTGCCATTTATTTTGGGTTAAATCTCCTTTCCCATCACTGCCGATGGGAATCAAAGTTTAGGTCTGCATCATCATTCCCATCACTGCGCGCCGGTGGCTATCAAAGTTTAGGTCTACATCATCACTGCAAAGATCGGCCGTAGGGACCAAAGATAGCCAAAGAGCTCCAGGACCAAAGATAGTAAGTGTAAAGGGCATTTCATTGTCAAATTTTCATCGGGATTTTGATCAGAAGGTTAAATCAATTAAAAGAGAGATATTAGGCTCATGATTTAGGAGTACGCATAGGTAATAAGTAACTAACGAATTTATAGCTTAGCTGCCATTAAAGAAGAACCAGATAGCTCCGTTTCGCTCCACGGAGTTAAAATCGAGTGAAATGAAAACCCATTAAAGATATTACGTGTTTTGAGGTTAATGGATAAAGATTGGAGCTTGAGATGCAGAGTGGAAGAGATCGAAGGCCCTTTCGGATTCCCATTGCTATTGCCATTTTTAAAAACTATTCGCCAAGGACTATTTTGGTTGAAGCTTAGCATGTTGTTGCTAGAATCTATGGCAGTTTGTTAGAGGAACATGAAGGCTAAGTTTATCGACCATGTTGGAGATATGTTCTTTAGGAAGTAATGTGCAGGTTTCAATTGATCATGATCACTTTCGATGAGGCCAGGATTCCACCAACAATGGCCAATTTTATAGCGAGCAAAAGTTGGAGGAAGCCGCTAGGAGCTACAGAAACAATTTACAGAGTTCATGGGAAAGGTATGACATCCGAAAGCCCACACCTTTAATTAGGTTGGGGGTAATTTAGTATTTTAATAATAAAATATTTTGAATCGTTTAAGGAAAAAATACGTAAGTGTAATCATGGTTCGCCGTCTTGGATCTCGGTCTCGTCTCAGTGGCCCAAAGAGATGAGATCTCGGAGAGATCGTGTAAAAGAATTGCAAGCATTCATTGTAAAAAAATAGTTAATATATTTTTTAATATAGGTATATATTATTATAAGTCATAAGGTCTATACACAAGTCATAAGTACCTAACTCTATACAGAAATATCACACTTGTCATCTTCATCTAATAAAGTAACAACACTAAGGTTATAAAAAAATGATAAATAAAAAAATAAAAAATTGATAAATAATATTATAAAGAAAAATATGATGTCCTGCTTACCATATGAGATGTAGGGACATCACTATCAGATTCATGAAAAAACATCACTAGGCTACCGGGCCTTTTTCCAGAAAGCATGCTTGGTGCCCAGGCCAATGGGGAAGCCTTTACTGCCCAAGCCGCCGCCTTTGCCCTTCCTCCTCTTCAGCTGGCATCGCCTCAAGATCTGGCTGCCTCTTGCTCTGTCATTGCACAACAGATACCGCCATCTCTAGCCTCCCCAGCCCCCGCCACAAATCCCACTCGGATGAACCAGAAACGCAAACGGTGTCCACTATCGCATAAAGCTATTCACTTTGCAGTCAGCAGCTTCTCCACTTCCCTTGCTGGACGTCTCCATCACTTATCTAGATCCGCCGCCGATAATCCTCCATCCCGCAACCACCGACGATGCTGCCCTAGGCTACTCCGCCATCTCCGACTCTCACCACTTCACCTCCGGCACATTTCGTTCAGCTTCCCACAGCAACCTTTGTTGCCAAAAGACACATTTGCTTCAAATCACCCCGATCCAGATCACAAATCCGCCGCAAAAAAAGAACCCACCCTCCCAAATCTCCGATCGAGCTCTTCCCGACGAGAATCAAAGCCAATCTGACCGGGATGGGTTTGCCATTGCTTGAGTTTTTCACAATCAACCCCGGCGGAAATCCGTTGCTGGATCGAAGTGGATCGTCGTCTCGTCGGATCTCGGCTCTCTCGGCAAGATCTCGCCAGGATCTCGCCGAAATTTAAAATTTCATCTCTATTGGATCTCGCGGCTCGGTAGAGATGCCGAGAGAGAGATCTCGGCAAGATCTCGCCGAGACGGCGATCCATGAGTGTAATAGCCAAATTACTTCTTTAATTTGGAGTTAGCATCTAAAACCCTTTTATTTTAATAATAAATAAAAATAAATTTAGATAACACAAGACATTGAGTACCTAAGGCAAGGGTATTTTAGAAGACGAATAAGAAAAAAAAAAGGGGGCATAATTTTGCCAATGCCAGAAAATTTGGAGCAAGAGACAGAGTAAGGTTGAGGGAAACTGAATTAAGGCTCGGTTCAATAGCCAAAGATGTTGACGGTCCATTGTGTCTCACTTGTTTCAAATGGGTTTAAACTGTTAGTGCATAGTTTTATCTTATGCGCGAGCAAATCACTGACCGAGTAGTAGGGTGTACGATTTCTAGACTTTTCTTTTTAGGCTTTTTACGGTTTCTCTCGTTTCATTACAATTCATTTGCAGGCTTTTTACAATTTTTCTCGTTTCCTCGCAGAGTTACATGCTTCGGGTTCGAAAAGACTTGTATTGGTTTCATTTATTGAAGTAGGCAGAAGGAAATCGCCTTTTAATGTCAGGAGCCATTTATCTCGTTTTATCAGTCTTCGAAAAACGAAGGTTCATTTCAATTCCTTTCTGTCGGTGTTTAAGTGTGCGTCGAGCAAATCATTGACCGGTTAACAGGGTGTACGATTTCTGGACTTTGCAGATTTTTAACAGTTTCTCTCGTTTCATCAGAGTTACAACGTTGTATTGATTGTATTTATTTAGGGGGCGTTTGGCAAACAAATTTGAAGTAGAAAAAAAATGACTTTGTAAGAGAATTAATTTTTGATAAAAAAAAAAATAAAAGTATGATATGTTTGGTTATGGTTTTTTAGGATGATTTCAAAAAGAAATCAAATTTAAGTTCACTTTTGATTTTCATGTAAAAATAACAAAAATGCCCTTCAATATAATGGGTAAAACGGATTTGACTAATGGGCAAAACGTCTTTTCACACCTTTTCAAACTAGAAATCGATTTCTTTAAGAACTCACCTCAGGAGGTGCGTTCTTGAAGAAATCAGATTTTGGGTCAATTCGTTTTGAATTGACCCAAAAGTTGACTTTTAACAAGAAAAACGATTTTACCTTAAATTGTCCTTCTAAACGGTTTTACACCTAGAAAGTAATTTCCGCCCTCAACAAAGCGATTTCTGATGGTGGAAATCGCCTCCCAAACGGGCCCTTAAGTAGGCAGAAGGAAATTGCCTTTAAATGGAGCTAGCTGTCTCGTTTCATTAGTCACATACAAATCTCGGGTTTGAAAAGCAAAAGTTTCTCTCATTTTTTTCTTTGGTTCGTGTTTAAAAGTGTGCGTTAGTGTTCGTGTTCGTATTCGTGTTCGACAGAAAGATACTCTCGTCTCCAGTGCCTCGGGTTCGTATTCATGTCCAGATCTTTGTGTTCGAATTAAGTAATATGTTTTTTTATTATTTATATTCAAACATTTTTTATGTTCTTTATTCTTCATACATTGCATGCTATTTTTTTTTCTTTCATAAAAAAAAAATTTCCCCACTTTTTTTTTCTTTCTCCGACGCCAACATTACCTTTTCTTGCCATGGCCTCTGCAAGTAAAGGCCGGTTGCAGCGGCCGCCGCTGGTGACCACGACAAAAAAAAACGAATTGGTTTAAGGGGTTGCGTTTTAGTATTGTTATATTTTTTTTGTTTATGTGCAGGTTGTGACTGCTAAATTTACGGAGAGGATTACTGTGCTTTCGGTAGAGGTTTCCATTATAATAATGATAACAAGTTACATAGTTACATCGGATCTGAAATGATTGAAAAATAATATGTTTATGACAATAATGGTTGTTTCTGTCCGGGTCATAGATATAAGTTTTTATTTTATGGATAACTTCAAAAATGAGCTAGCTCCAATAAAAGCTCAAACGGGAGCGAACCTCGTTTTCCATTTTAACCATTTTATGTGGACGATGAAGTTTTTAAGTCTAATTCCTACAATCATCTTGAGTGTAGCAATAGCTTTCATAGGTTGGAAATATAAGATTATTAAACAAGTTGTATTAGTTTTGTTGTTGCCCTTTGTCATAAAAATGCAATATGGGGCCTTATAATTGCCCGTATTGCTTTATTAGTTGTATCCATTGGAGCACAAGTATTCTATAGGCGATGTGCTTATTAAGCGATAAAAAAGAGTTTGTTTAAGGGGTTGCATTTTAGTGCTACCTATATATATATATATATATATATATATATATATATATATATATATATATATATATATATATATATATATATATATATATATATATATATATATATATATATATATTATTTGTAGGTTATGGCTTTACTTACTAAATATATGGAGAGGATTAGTGTACTTGCGGTAGTCGTTGCCATTATTACAATGACATCCAGTTATATCGTTACATCTAACTTTAAGGGACTAAAAAATATTTTATTTATTACTATTATGGTTGTTTCTATTGGGGTTTGGTTTTTATTTTACAGAAAATTTCGAAAAAGAGCAAGTTGTAAGGGAAGCGAACCCCCTTGTCCGTTTTCACCATTTTGTATGGACGATGAAGATTTTGTTTAATTCAACTATGACAAACAAAATAATCCTCTCTACACATTGACAAAGTTCAACCATGACCTACAAGTAAACAAAATATAGCTATTAATGACGCTCATAAAAATATTATAAAAATTATTAATGACGTTATAAAAAGTAATAAAGTGCAATTATTAACAAAAAAAGTCTATTAACTATGTAATAAAGTCTATTAACTGCGTAATAAAGTCTTTATTCTTCTACATTTCATGCTATTTTTTTTTCTTTCATTAAAAAAAAAATTTCCCCATTTTTTTTTCTTTCTCCGGCGCCGGCATTACCTTTTCTCGCCGTGGCCTCTGCAAGTAAAGGCCGGTTGCAACGGCCGCCGCTGGTGGCTGCAGCAAAAAAAAAACGAATTGGTTTAAGGGGTTGCGTTTTAGTGCTGTCATATTTTTTTTGTTTATGTGTAGGTTGTGGCTGCTAAATTTACGGAGAGAATTACTGTGCTTTTGGTAGCGGCTTCCATTATAATAATGATAATTGGTTACATAGTTACATCGGATCTGAAATGATTGAAAAATAATATGTTTATGACGATAATGGTTGTTTCTGTCGGGGTCATAGATATGAGTTTTTATTTTACGGATAACTTCAAAAATGAGCCAGCTCCAATAAAAGTTCACAGGGGAGTGAACCCCGTTTTCCATTTTAACCATTTTATGTGGATAATGAAGTTTTTAAGTCTAATTCCTACAATCATCTTGGGCGTAGCAATAGCTTTCATGGGTTGGAAATATAAGATTATTAAACAAGTTGTATTAGTTTTGCTGTTGCCCTTGGTGATGGCATTGTGTATCATAGTCTTAGAAAAAATTAAGAGAATGGAAGTTGGTACCCGACTTGCTGTTGGTACAATTAAATTAATATTTAAAGTTTAGGTCCGTATCTTTTATCGTGAAAATACAATATGGGGCCTTATAATTGCCAATATTGCTTTATTAGCTGTATCCATTGGAGCACAAGTATTTTATAAGCGATGTGCTTATTAAGCGATAAAAAAGAGTTTGTTTAAGGGGTTGCATTTTAGTACTACCTTGATATATATATATATATATATATATATATATATATATATATATATATATATATATATATATATATATATATATATATATATATATATATATATATATATATATATATATATATATATATATATATATATATATATATATATATGCCATTATTACAATGACATCCGATTATATCATTACATCTAACTTTAAGGAACTAAAAAATATTTTATTTATTACTATTATGGTTGTTTCTATTGGGGTTTGGTTTTTATTTTAAAGAAAATTTCGAAAAGGAGCAAGCTCTAAGGGAAGCGAACCCCCTTGTCCGTTTTCACCATTTTATGTGGACGATAAAGATTTTGTTTAATTCAACTATGACAAACAAAATAATCCTCTCTACACATTGACGAAGTTCGACCATGACCTACAAGTAAACAAAATATAGTTATTAATGACGTTCATAAAAATATTATTAAAAATTATTAATGACGTTATAAAAAGTAATAAAGTGCGATTATTAACAAAAAAAAGTCTGTTAACTACGTAATAAAGTCTTTATTCTTCATACATTGCATGCTATTTTTTTTTCTTGCCTAAAAAAAAAAAATTTCCCCACTTTTTTTTTCTTTCTCAGGCGCCGGCATTACCTTTTCTCGTCGTGGCCTCTACAAGTAAAGGCCGGCTGCAGTGGCCGCCGCTGGTGGCCGTGGCAAAAAAAAAACGAATTGGTTTAAGGGGTTGCGTTTTAGTGCTGTTATATTTTTTTTGTTTATGTACAGGTTGTGGCCGCTAAATTTACGGAGAGGATTACTATGCTTTCGGTAGCGGCTTCCATTATAATAATGATAACTGGTTTCATAATTACATTAGATCTGAAATGATTGAAAAATAATATGTTTATGACGATAATGGTTGTTTCTGTCGGGGTCATAGATATGAGTTTTTGTTTTACGGATAACTTCAAAAATGAGCCAGCTCCAATAAAAGCTCAAAGGGGAGCGAACCCCGTTTTCCATTTTAAACATTTTATGTTGATGATGAAGTTTTTAAGTCTAATTCCTACAATCATCTTGGGTGTAGCAATAGCTTTCATGGGTTGGAAATATAAGATTATTAAACAAGTTATATTAGTTTTGCTGTTGCCCTTAGTGATGGCGTTGTGTATCATAGTCTTAGAAAAAATTAAGAGAATGGAAGTTGGTACCTGGCTTGCTGTTGGTACAATTAAATTAATATTTAAAGTTTAGGTCGGTATCTTTTATCTTGAAAATGCAATATGGGGCCTTATAATTGCCCATATTGCTTTATTAGCTGTATCCATTGGAGCACAAGTATTTTATAGGCGACGTGCTTATTGAGCGATAAAAAAGAGTTTGTTTAAGGGGTTGCATTTTAGTGCTACCTTTATATATATATATATATATATATATATATATATATATATATATATATATATATATATATATATATATATATATATATATATATATATATATATATATATATATATTATTTGTAGGTTATGGCTTTACTTGCTAAATATATGGAGAGGACTAGTGTGCTTGCGGTAGTCGTTGCCATTATTACAATGACATCAGGTTATATCGTTACATCAAACTTTAAGGGACTAAAAAATATTTTATTTATTACTATTATGGTTGTTTCTATTGGGGTTTAGTTTTTATTTTATAGAAAATTTCGAAAAGGAGCAAGCTCTAAGGGAAGCGAACCCCCTTGTCCATTTTCACCATTTTATGTGGACAATGAAGATTTTGTTTAATTTAACTATGACAAACAAAATAATCCTCTCTACACATTGACGAAGTTCGACCATGACCTACAAGTAAACAAAATATAGTTATTAATGACGCTCATAAAAATATTATAAAAATTATTAATGACGTTATAAAAAGTAATAAAGTGCATTATTAACAAAAAAAAGTCTATTAACTACGTAATATACTGCAATTATTAGTTAAAAAAAGTGTCAAAAAAAATCGATAATACTCCCACGTGAATACATAATAACAATGTTAAAAATGTTGTAAAAAGTACATATTAGCAATGTTTTTTTACATCTCGTTAATAACAATTTGCGACACTTATTTTTGTCGTTAATACCTATTTGCGACACAGTAATTTTTGCTTTTAATAATTATTTGTTACACTTTTTAAAACATCCTTAATAACTATTTATGACATTTTTATTGTTATCATTATTAACTATATTTATAAGAATTTTATTTCTTATTAATAAATATTTACGACGCTTATAAAAATGTCATTAATAATTATTTGAAACACTTTTATATCCAATGCTATTGCTAGTGTAGCTGAGTTCGCTGATGGGCCCATAAGTTGCCCGCCTTACCTCATCTTGGTGGGCAATGTACGTAACAGAAGATTTTTCGACGAGGGTCTCTGCGACAACCCTCTTGCTGAGAAAGTCGGCGGTACTAGCGCGAATGACCCCCTTCTGCAGACCACCACCCAGACCACTTCTGCTGCTCCTCGTTCTTCATCATGGATTGGAGGCCCGGACTACTTGAATAAGAGGGTCGCCTCTATTGTCGTTGGATGGGCTGCTTCACCATCCCCGGTGCACCTCTTCACCATCCCTAGCGTACCTCTGCACGATCCTCCCTGTTTATTTCGGTGTGCATCTCACACAATACTGATCGAGGTGTATTGCATCACTCAAGGCACGACCAATCGGGTATTTATAACGGCCTAGTGCCCTCAAGTTCAAGTTGTTTTGTAAACGATGAATTACACAACCAGCAAGTAATTTTTTTCCAAACCTCCCGAACGACGTAAGGGTTTTTCTTTGCATAAGAATTGGCCTAGTCGTCTACTAACCGGGGCTTGTATCTTGGGCTGACTTGGCACAGAGTTTTTATTGGGCCCAGTTAAGTCTAGTCAAGCCGGCCGGGCTGGTTTAGGTTTTAAAACACAACTATTAAACTGGATAACATGTTTATGATAATTCTATCATCTATATCCAACCATCCAATCAAGATTCAAAGAGCAGCCCAAATCTAATCTCCATGTAATGTTTAACATTTTAAATAAATGCACTCACCCATTTTTCCTTTCTAATTCTTCGCTTCAGAGACTCGACCGACATGCACAGGCTACGTCAAAGCTCACCACGGCCTTACCCACTCGGCTACAATAAAAAATTTATGCATATTACTGTTTTTATCTTATTTGCCGTGCCAAAAATATTAAATCCGCTCTGCCAAAGCGATGACGGGTCTCGTCATCGTTCGGCAGCCGCCGCCTACTGTCGCCGCTGCTTCTTCATCTTGCATTTATTGTAGTAGTTGCATAAAGAAGGAGAGGAGGGGGACCAGCCCCGTTGCTTTTACCCAATGGATGGTCCGTCAACTTCCCAGATCATGTCCCCTTTTTGTCCTCTTCTTCTATCCATTGTTGCTGTCGTCTTCTGCAGTTCGTCTCTCCACTTATCTTCTCCAGAGTGTCGTCAGAATATCCACACTAGCTAAGCACTGGACAGATTCATGTACACACGAATCATCACGAATTGCAGCGAAACCATCTGTTTATAAAGCGTATGCGAGCCCAACATGATTATCGCCCTCTTTTTCCATATGTAAATAATACTTACACTGATATTACCGAATTCGAACTTTCAGCAACTAAATTATTACATAAGCTCTCAAGCATCTTTGCACGGAGAGAATAGAAAATCTACAACCTATGTAAATGAGCTACGTGCTAACAATTATTGTAACGAATTTTCAAAGAGTTGATTCCTGGAGGATTGAAAAAATAAGTAGCTTTCCTTGTTAAAGTGGAATGAATTCTTTGTTGTTTTACTTTCTTTTTTAGCTGATTTTGCATGGTAGGATTAATTTAATATAAAAAACATGTGTTGGATGGGTCAGTGCTTTTTTTTAATGTCAGAAGACCGTCCTGAAGGAAAATGCGCTAATGCGTACGCATTAATGTGAACCATCTAGAGTCGGAACGCATTCTATTTGGTGGTTTGGAAATGCCTAATAACCACTCTTCCTAAATATGTATTTTAGACCTAAATATATATTTTAGAGATTGATACTGGACCTGCTAGTATTAATGTAAGTATTATTAGTGTTAATATTTACTTTTGCATGTGTCGTCAATTTCAAAAATAAATACTTTATATATATTTCATACGCTTAACTTATAATAAGCAAAAAAGTGTAGCATCACATAGAATGATGATCCAATAGTCGAGGAGCTTAGTTGTAGCTTTAGCTATACATCCTCTAAATATATTTCTAGCAAAAAAGTGTTAGATCCAGCATCACATAGAACTAATACACACAGACATTTATACTGCATATTCATAAATGGATATCAATTGTTGCACATACGTTGATATACATATGAAGGGGATAAGCTGCTTTTGGGGGGGAAATATTGAAAGAATATGCGCTAATAGTTACTTTATGGCAATTATAACACAAGCGGCAAGGAGAACAAGGGATGTGCATCACTTCGCGTGTTGAGAAAAATTAAGTTCTAGCCCTGTTTATGGTTTGTTTTTTAAAACTGGAACAAAACTATCTGTTGAGCCGATGAGCTGGGCTTGAGCCAGGACTGTGTCGTATAGCTTGAGTTCGTATGTAATGAACAGCGAATTCAAGCTCAAGTTTGAGATGGCCGGCTGCGAGCTTGGTCAGGCTCGAACCTATGTCTAATGCCGCACCCCGGCTTCGTCCCTGCCAGTATGCATAACTCATATAAACCTCCACAACCGATTTACTTTCTTTGTCGATTAGTCTTCAATTCGACTCTGGTATATTTCTAAATTTAGTGCCCATTAATGCTTGCAAGTCCTATTTATTTTTTAAAAAAATATATAAAAGAGATTGCGATGTTGTTGGACATCTGTTTTGTATATTTTGTTCAACTTTCTTAACTACTTTTATACTAGTTTTAAAATATATTTTTTTATATTAAAAATTTTATTTTTTAATTTAAATAATTAAGTACTTAAAAAATAATCTTATAAAATTTTTTTATCTTACATTTGATTTCACCTTTTAATAAAATTTATTTTTTTTAAATATTATTAATATAAGACAAAAGTAATACTATTAAGGCCTTTTATCTTATCACCCATAAAAATTATAAAGCATTAACTTGGGGGCACTTATTACTCTTAGAGCATCTCTACACTCTAAATGTCACACCATGACATTCTTTAAAGACAAAATAGTCCCCATCAGTCCAATCGGATACTACTTTAAATTTACTTATAATGCCTAGAGTTGTCAAAGGGTAGGGCCCTTTTAGAAGTTTGTATGCGATTAGACATGTTAGGCCCAACCCTTATGTCTAAGGGCAAAGCTCTCCCAGTCCGGTCGTACTCAACCAAAATTGGTGTCCTCTATAAGGTCTAGCCCTATAGAGGCCCATAATATGATATGTCCATTATGAGACGTTATGCCATGATCATAAAGTCTACAGCCTAACTTGCAAAGCTGATGAATCTGCCTATAATCCCAAAGGCTGCATTGACGGGCCTCTACAGAGCCACGTTGGGACTCGGGCTAATCCCGACCCTGTCACCTTTAATGGCGTTTTTAAATTGAGATATTTTTTTATATAATAATATAAATTATTTAATTAATATACTCCCCCATCCCATACTAATATCTCCGTTTCTCTTTTATTTTATTTTTATTTAGAACACCGCTATCTACACCGTAAAATATTCCTCACTACCTTGTTGCTCCTTTACCTCGTTTTAATGTAAAGTAAATTTATTTTATTTTATTACCCTTCTAAATTATTTATTATATACCCCTTATACCTCTGCCATTTATTTTTGGCTAAATCTCCTTTCCTATCACCACTACCGATAGGAATCAAAGTTTAGGTCAGCATCATTATTCCCATCACTGCCCGTGGCTATCAAAGTTTAGGTTTGCATCACTACAAAGATCGGCCGTAGGGACCAAAGATAACTAAAGAGCTCCAGGACTAAAGATAGCAAGTGCATTTATATTTCAAAAACATGAGACATTCGTCACAATGATGCCAAAGCAGCCATTGCGGAAAAGGCATTTTATTGTCGAATTTTCATCGGGATTTTGTTCAGAGGTTAAATCAACTAAAAGGGAGATATTAGGCTCAGAATTTTGGAGTACGCATAAGTAATAAGTAACCAACGAATTTATAACTTAGCTACCATTAATGAAGAACCAGATAGCCGCAATTAATGAAGAACCAACTAAAAGGGACATATTAGGCTCTAGATTATTTACTATATACCCCTTATACCTGTGCCATTTATTTCAGGCTAAATCTCCTTTCCCATCACTGCCGGTGGGAATTAAAGTTTAAGTCTGCATCATCATTCCCATCACTGCCGGTGGCTATCAAAGTTTAGGTCTACATCATCACTACAAATATCGGCCCGTAGGGACCAAAGATAGCCGCTCCAGGACCAAAGATAGCCAGTGTATCAATATTTCAAAAACATGAGACCTTGGTCACAAAGACGCCAAATCAGCCGTTGCGGAAAGGGCATTTCATTGTCGAATTTTCATTGGGATTTTGTTCAGAAGGTTAAATCAAATATTAGGATCAGGATTTTGGAGTACGCATAGGTAATAAGTAACCAACGAATTTATAGCTTAGCTGCCATTAATGAAGAACAAAATAGCTCCGTCTCGCACCACGAAGTTAAAAATCGAGTGAAATGAAAACTCATTAAAGATATTACGTATTTTGAGGTTAATGGCTAAAAACTGGAGCTTGAGATGTAGAGAGGAAGAGATCGAAGACATCGGATTCCTATTTCTATTCGTTGCATTTATTGAAGTAGGCATAAGGAAATCGCCTCTAAATGTCAGGAGCCAGTTCTCTCGTTTCATTAGTCTTAGAAAAGCTAAGGTTCCTCTTATTTCTTTTCTTTCGATTCTGAGGGGGAGACTTCTAGCGACCGAACGAGCTGAACATCATAGCTTCCAACCATTATTTAATGTTCCCTTCGTCTAAAATAATAGTTTTAAAAAATATTTTTTTATATTAAAAATTTTATTTTTTAATTTAAATAATTGAGTACTTTAAAAATAATCTTATAAAATTTTTGTTATCTTACATTTGATTTTATCTTTTAATAAAATTTATTATTTTTTAAATATTATTAATATAGGACAAAAGTAATACTATTATAGCCTTTTATCCTAACACCCATGCAAATTATAAAGCATTAACTTGGGGGCACTTATTACTCTTAGTGCATCTCTAGACTTAAAATGCCACACCATGACATTCTTTAAAGACAAAATAGTCCCCATCAGTCCAATCGGACACTATTTTTAACTTATTTATGACGCATAGAGTTGTCAAAGGGTAGGGCCCTTTTGGAAGTTTGTATGAGATTGGACATGTTAGGCCCAACCCTTATGTCTATGGGCAAAGCTCTCCCAGTCGGGTTATGCCCAACCAAAATTGGTGTCCTCTATAAGGTCTAGCCCTGTAGAGGCCCATAATATGACATGTACATTATGAGACGTTATGCCATGATCATAAAGTCTATAACCTAACTTGCAAAGGTGATGAATCTGCCTATAATCCCAAAGGCTGCATTGACGGGCCTCTACAGAGCCTCGTTGGGACTCGGGCTAATCCCGACCCTGTCACCTCTAATGGCATTTTTTAAATTGAGATATTTTTTTATATAATAATATAAATTATTTAATTAATATACTCCCCCATCCCATATTAATATCTCCGTTTCTCATTTATTTTATTTTTATTTAGAACACCGCTATCTACACCGTAAAATATTCCTCACTACCTCGTTGCTCCTTTACCTCGTTTTAATGTAAAGTAATTGAATTTTATTACCCTTCTAAATTATTTATTATATACCCCTTATACCTCTGCCATTTATTTTTAGCTAAATCTCCTTTCCCATCACCACTGCCGGTAGGAATCAAAGTTTAGGTCAGCATCATTATTCCCATCACTGCCCGTGGCTATCAAAGTTTAGGTTTGCATCACTGCAAAGATTAGCAGCAGGGACCAAAGATAGCTAAAGAGCTCAAGGACTAAAGATAGCAAGTGTATTTATATTTCAAAAACATGAGACCTTTGTCACAATGACGCCAAATCTGCCATTGCAGAAAAGGCATTTTATTGTCGAATTTTCATCGGGATTTTGTTCAGAGGTTAAATCAACTAAAAGGGAGATATTAGGCTTAGGATTTTGGAGTACGCATAAGTAATAAGTAACCAACGAATTTATAACTTAGTTACCATTAATGAAGAACCAGATAGCCGCCATTAAAGAAGAACCAACTAAAAGGGAGATATTAGTCTCTAGATTATTTACTATATTATACCTGTTCCATTTATTTCAGGCTAAATCTCCTTTCCCATCACTGCCGGTGGGAATCAAAGTTTAAGTCAGCATCATCATTCCCATCACTGCCGGTGGCTATCAAAGTTTAGGTTTGCATCATCACTTCAAATATCGGCCCGTAGGGACCAAAGATAGCCGCTCCAGGACTAAAGATAGCAAGTGTATTTATATTTCAAAAACATGAGACCTTGGTCACAAAGACGCCAAATCAGCCGTTGCGGAAAGGGCATTTCATTGTCGAATTTTCATCGGGATTTTGTTCAGAAGGATAAATTAAATATTAGGCTCGGGATTTTGGAGTACGCATAGGTAATAAGTAACCAACGAATTTATAGCTTAGCTGCCATTAATGAAGAACAAAATAGCTCCGTCTCGCACCACGAAGTTAAAAATCGAGTGAAATGAAAACTCATTAAAGATATTACGTGTTTTGAGGTTAATGGATAAAAACTGGAGCTCGAGATGTATAGAGGAAGAGATCCAAGGCATCGGATTCCCATTTCTATTCGTTGCATTTATTGAAGTACATAGAAGGAAATCACCTCTAAATGTCAGGAGCCAGTTCTCTCGTTTCATTAGTCTTCGAAAAGCTAAGGTTCCTCTTATTTCTTTTCTTTCGATTCTGAGGGGAGACTTCTAGCGACCGAACGAGCCGAACATCATAGCTTCCAACCATTATTTAATGTTCCCTCCTTCTAAATTTAATAGTTTTAAAAAAAAAATTTATATTAAAAATTTTATTTTTAATTTAAATAATTGAGTACTTTAAACATAATCTTATAAATTTTTTTTATCTTACATTTGATTTTACCTTTTAATAAAATTTATTATTTTTTACAAATTATTAATATAGGACAAAAGTAATACTATTAAGGCCTTTTATCCTAACACCCATGAAAATTAAAAAGCATTAACTTGGGGGCACTTATTACTCTTAGAGCATCTATAGACTCTAAATGCCACACCATGGAATTCTTTGAGGACAAAATAGTGAATCGGACACTATTTTTAACTTATTTATGACGCCTAGAGTTGTCAAAGGGTAGAGCCCTTTTGGAAGTTTGTTTGCGATTGGACATGTTAGGCCCAACCCTTATGTCTAAGGGCAAGGCTCTCTCAGTCGGGTCATGACAAACCAAAATTGGTGTCGTCTATAAGGTCTAGCCCTGTAGAGGCCCATAATATGACATGTCTATTATAAGACGTTATGGCATGATCATAAAGTCTATAGCCTAACTTGCAAAGCTGATGAATCTGCCTATAATCCCAAAGGCTGCATTGACGAGCCTCTATAGAGTCTCGTTGGGACTCGCGCTAATCCCGACCCTGTCACTTCTAATGGCGTTTTTAAATTGAGATATTTTTTTATATAATAATATAAATTATTTAATTAATATACTCCCCCATCCCATATTAATATCTCCCTTTTCTCTTTTATTTTATTTTTATTTGGAACACCGCTATCTACACCGTAAAATATTCCTCACTACCTCGTTGCTCCTTTACCTCGTTTTAATGTAAAGTAATTTTATTTTATTTTATTACCCTTCTAAATTATTTATTATATACCTCTTATACCTCTGCCATTTATTTTTGGCTAAATCTCCTTTCCCATCACCACTTCCAATAGCAATCAAAGTTTAGGTCAGCATCATTATTCCCATCACTGCCCGTCGCTATCAAAGTTTAGGTTTGCATCACTGCAAAGATCAGCCGTAGGGACCAAAGATAACTAAACAGCTCCAGGACTAAAGATAGCAAGTGTATTTATATTTCAAAAACATGAGACCTTCGTCACAATGACGCCAAATCAACCATTGCGGAAAAGACATTTTATTGTCGAATTTTCATCGGGATTTTGTTCAGAGGTTAAATCAACTAAAAGGGAGATATTAGGCTCAGAATTTTGGAGTACGCATAAGTAATAAGTAACCAACGAATTTATAACTTAGCTACCATTAATGAAGAACCAGATAGCCACAATTAATGAAGAACCAACTAAAAGGGACATATTAGGCTCTAGATTATTTACTATATACCCCTTATACCTGTGCCATTTATTTCAGGCTAAATCTCCTTTCCCATCACTCCTTTCCCATCACTGCCGGTGGGAATCAAAGTTTAAGTCTGCAACATCATTCCCATCACTGCCGGTGGCTATCAAAGTTTAGGTCTGCATCATCACTTCAAATATCGGCCCGTAGGGACCAAAGATAGCCGCTCCAGGACCAAAGATAGCCAGTGTATCAATATTTCAAAAACATGAGACCTTGGTCACAAAGACGCCAAATCAGCCGTTGCGGAAAGGGCATTTCATTGTCGAATTTTCATCGGGATTTTGTTCAGAAGGTTAAATCAAATATTAGGATCAGGATTTTGGAGTACGCATAGGTAATAAGTAACCAACGAATTTATAGCTTAGCTGCCATTAATGAAGAACAAAATAGCTCCGTCTCGCACCACGAAGTTAAAAATCGAGTGAAATGAAAACTCATTAAAGATATTACGTGTTTTGAGGTTAATGGATAAAAACTAGAGCTTGAGATGTAAAGAGGAAGAGATCCAAGACATTGGATTCCCATTTCTATTCGTTGCATTTATTGAAGTAGGCATAAGGAAATCGCCTCTAAATGTCAGGAGGCAGTTCTCTCGTTTCATTAGTCTTCGAAAAGCTAAGGTTCCTCTTATTTCTTTTCTTTCGATTCTGAGGGGGAGACTTCCAGCGACTGAACGAGCCGAACATCATAGCTTCCAACCATTATTTAATGTTCCCTCCATCTAAAATTAATAGTTTTAAAAAATATTTTTTATATTAAAAATTTATTTTTTAATTTAAATAATTGAGTACTTTAAAAATAATCTTATAAATTTTTTGTTATCTTACATTTGATTTTACCTTTTAATAAAATTTATTATTTTTTAAATATTGTTAATATAGGACAAAAGTAATACTATTATAGCCTTTTATCCTAACACCCATGAAAATTATAAAGCATTAACTTGGGGGCACTTATTACTCTTAGAGCATCTCTAGACTCTAAATGCCACACCATGGCATTCTTTAAGGACAAAATAGTCCCCATCAGTCCAATCGGACACTATTTTTAACTTATTTATGACGCCTAGAGTTGTCAAAGGATAGGGCCCTTTTGGAAGTTTGTATGCGATTAGACATGTTAGGCCCAACCCTTATGTCTAAGGGCAAAGCTCTCCCAGTCCGGTCGTACTCAACCAAAATTGGTGTCCTCTATAAGGTCTAGCCCTATAGAGGCCCATAATATGACATGTCCATTATGAGACGTTATGGCATGATCATAAAGTCTATAGCGTAACTTGCAAAGCTGATAAATCTGCCTATAATCCCAAAGGCTGCATTGATGGACCTCTACATAGCCTCGTTGGGACTCGGGCTAATCCCAACCCTGTCACCTCTAATGGTGTTTTTAAATTGAGATATTTTTTTAATATAATAATATAAATTATTTAATTAATATACACCCCCATCCCATATTAATATCTCCGTTTCTTATTTATTTTATTTTTATTTAGAACACCACTATCTACACCGTAAAATATTCCTCACTACCTCGTTGCTCCTTTACCTCGTTTTAATGTAAAGTAATTTAATTTAATTTTATTACCCTTCTAAATTATTTATTATATACCCGTTATACCTCTGCCATTTATTTTTGGCTAAATCTCCTTTTCCATCACCACTACCGGTAAGAATCAAAGTTTAGGTTAGCATCATTATTCCCATCACTGCCCGTGGCTATCAAAGTTTAGGTTTGAATCACTGCAATGATCGGCCGTAGGGACCAAAGATAGCTAAAGAGCTCCAGGACTAAAGATAGCAAGTGTATTTATATTTCAAAAACATGAGACCTTCGTCACAATGACGCCAAATCAGCCATTGCGGAAAAGGCATTTTATTGTCGAATTTTCATCGGGATTTTGTTCAGAAGGTTAAATCAACTAAAAGGGAGATATTAGGCTTAGGATTTTGGAGTATGCATAAGTAATAAGTAACCAACGAATTGATAACTTAGCTACCATTAATGAAGAACTAGATAGCCGCCATTAATGAAGAACCAACTAAAAGGGAGATATTAGGCTCTAGATTATTTACTATATACCCCTTATACCTGTGCCATTTAATTCAGGCTAAATCTCCTTTCCCATCACTGCCGGTGGGAATTAAAGTTTAAGTCTGCATCATCATTCCCATCATTGCCGGTGGCTATCAAAGTTTAGGTATGCATCATCACTGCAAATATCGGCCCGTAGGGACCAAAGATAGCCGCTCCAGGACCAAAGATAGCCAGTGTATCAATATTTCAAAAACATGAGACCTTGGTCACAAAGACGCCAAATCCGCCGTTGCAGAAAGGGCATTTCATTGTCGAATTTTCATCAGGATTTTGTTTAGAAGGTTAAATCAAATATTAGGCTCAGGATTTTGGAGTACGCATAGGTAATAAGTAAAACGAATTTATAGCTTAGCTGCCATTAATGAAGAACAAAATAGCTCCGTCTCGCACCACGAAGTTAAAAATCGAGTGAAATGAAAACTCATTAAAGATATTACGTGTTTTGAGGTTAATGGATAAAAACTGGAGCTTGAGATGTAGAGAGGAAGAGATCTAAGGCATCGGATTCCCATTTCTATTGGCTGCATTTATTGAAGTAGGCAGAAGGAAATCGCGTCTAAATGTCAAGAGTCAATTCTCTCGTTTCATTTGTCTTCGAAAAGCTAAGGTTCCTCTTATTTCTTTTCTTTCGATTCCTGTTCAAATCAGTGATCGGGTTACAGGGTGTACGATTTTTGGACTTTTTTTGCAGGCTTTTTAACAGTTCTTCTCGTTTTATCACAGTTCTTTTACAGGCTTTTAACCGGTTCTCTCGTTTCATCAGTTACAACGTTGTATTGGTTGCATTTATTGAAGTTGGCAGAAGGAAATCGCTTTTAAATATTAGGAGCCAGCTCCGTCGGTTCATTACTCACATACGAACCTCGGGTTCGAAAAGCCAAGGTTCATCTCATTTCTTTTCTTTTGGTTCGTGATCAAGTGGTTACGTTCATCTTCGACAGAAGATACTCTCTTCTCCGGTGCCGATACTCTCTTCTCCGGTGGCTCCAGTTCGTGTACACGTCGAGAACTTCAAGTTTGAAATAGATAATTTTTTTTCATTATTTATATTTAAAAGTTTTTTTTTCTGTTCTTTGTTCTCATATAATGCTTACCACTTTTTTTTGCTTGCATATGTAAAAAATTTTCTTCCCCACTTCTTTTTTATCGCCGCCGCTAGTCGTGATTGCTGGCCTCAGCCGCCGGCTGCAGCCTGCTGCGGCGATAAAAAAATTTTGTTTAAGAGGATGCGTTTTAGTGTTGTTTATGTGCAGGTTATAGTTGATTGCTAAATTTACGGAAAAAGATTAAATAAATTAATTTTTAATCCCTTCAGATCCGATGTAACTGGTTGCCATTGTACGATGACAACCGGTTACATCGTATATCGGATCTGAAAGGATTAAAAATTAATTTATTTATAACAATTATGATTTTACGGAAAACTTGAAAAATGAGCAGCTTTAAGGGACGCTCCAATGGAAGCTCAAAGGGTGCGGAACCCCCTTTTCCGTTTTAGGTCTAATTCCTAAAATCATCTTAGGTGTAGCAATAGCTTTCATGGTGTGGAAAGATAAGATTATTTAACAAGTTGTATTAGTTTTGCTTTAATAGAATAGAAGTTGGTACCCGGCTTTCATTTGGTATAATTAAATTAATATTTGATGTTTGGGTCGGTATCTTTTATCCTGAAAATGCAATATGGGGCCTTATAATTGCCCATATTGCTTTATTAGTCATATTTATGGGAGCACAAGTATTCTATAGGCGACATGCAGTAGAAGCCTATCTTTGTCAGCAGCAAGAGCTGCAGTATGCAGCCCACCCTTAAACAGAGCACGCGGATTGTGATGACAATAGGGAGGAGCATGATGACGTAGGGTTGAGGAGCAGCCCCCTACTCGCCGGACAAAGGTGATAATTTAGTTTGAGTTATATTGGTCATTTGCATGTGTTAAACATATAGGTTTTATCGATCCAAAACATATAAGTTTAATTGATCCTCTCTTCCTTTCTTTTTATTAATGTAAGTTATGAGTCATGGCTGAGTGTAGACTGAAATCTTGAAAAAAAGATATTACAATGAAGTAAGAAGTAGATTGTAGTCAAATAAGAAAAACAAGTGCGAAGTACACGAAATTGTGTGTCATTTGCAGGATTCCATGAGCAAAACTATTATATTATCATCCCAAATATGAAAGGGAGTCTAGTCAATTCTATTTGATTAAGTCTAGTTCATTAGTGATTGCAACAAACTTGTAAATCATGTGAAAAATTATTCTAAAATCTAGTTAGTTTTTCATAACCATCCTCATTTTCATAATCAAATCATTGTTTTTTTTTTTTAAAAAAAAGACTAGTGTTGGAATAAATAAATAAATAAATAGATTTCTGTGGTACAATGTTTGTATTGAAGAAAAATCTGATTTGATTCGGTTTCCTTTTCAAAGGAAAAGAAGAGCTCAAGTGGACGTGGACGTGTTGAGAGATGAGACAATAAGGGGGCAGATCCCTCCTCTTAGCCCTGAGCTCGTCGGATTTAGTTCATTTTAGTTGCTTAATTAGATTAGACTATCTTGTTTAATGTTGGTTGTAATTGTCAAATTTTGTTGCCTGTTGATGAAGCTTAATGATTTGGTTGTAAATTGCTTATTATATTCTACATGCAGTAAGGATTTATGGATCTGTGTTCTCAAATGGATGATGTGGTTTATCATATTTATAGAAATTCATACTATTTCAGTTATATGGTCATTTGGGAATTAATCATTATTTGAAAAGTTGATGTCTTTACATTTCTATTTTGAAGTAATTATTTTGCTTGAGGAGGTTCCTTTCTATAGAGGTATTTATGATGTTTCACCGGTCTAAGCAACAGCAGCATTCTAATTGGACTTGCTGCTAAATTGGGCATCTAAGTTTTACCTGTACATAATTTGTGTAAGATAAATGTCAATTTTGCATGATGTTCTGGCAACAACTGAGCTGATTCTTATGCAGTTCAGTTCAGTCGAGTGTGGGTCACCAGTTAAATGAGCCGCTTGATTATGTCAGATATATTAGGAATTGAAGTCCGCACTACCGAATAAGCATAGAGAGGGAGGAGAAGTCACTAGCTATTCCAATTTTAGCTAATACCGAGTGCCCCCCTAGCAAGCTGGATCTCGGCTTGAAACAAGAAAGAATAAATAATGAGCTGGAGTACAATTAAAAGATGACACGGAGAAGGGAGAATATTGCACAGGCTGAGATCATATATATTGCCCATTATCCAGAAATTACACTGCAACACAGAGATTACGCTGGCACTCAGCGGGTATTTTGACAACAGTTTTTATCTACTCTTCCTTATCATGAGTTCTACAGTTAGGGTTGAAACTGGGGCGTATTTTATTTACTCTTCACTAAGAGTGAGCTTAGCATGAAAAATGGATGGACGACCTTTATTTAAAAAATGGACAGTGTACAATGATGTTAACAGGCACTAGTGTGTGCACCTTAATTTTAAATATTAAGGGCTCTCGTGAATTCATCTTAATTTTAAATATTAACGGCTCTCATGCATTCAATTCGCTAGGTGTACTACTAGTAAGGGCATAGAAAATATTTCTCTAACGTTGAGCCAGAGCCGGGAATTAGCCCTTTCACTGGTCTATTTATCGGCCCTAGGCCTTAGGCAAGTTTTCAAAAAGTCCAGCCTTAGCATAGCCCTAAATTGGCTCGGGTGAGGGCTTTTTTGTCTTTTATATTTAAGAAATATTTAAAACAACTATAATCTTTGAGTGAGTTTCAATTAGTTAACCCCATAAAACATAAGATATAATGTATTTGGCTTTTAGTTAGCGTTAATCACGAAGACTTGCAAGCGTAAAATTTCCAAAACTTCTCTAATATAAGCAACACCCTCCCTTTTGCCCTACATTGAACTATCGAAAAATATAAAAATAATTCTTTTAAAATTTAAGAGCGGCCTGAACCAGTATATGGGTTTTTCCCCTTGGCCTTAGCCTAGTCTTATTTAAAGCGGGCTAGATATTAAAGACCTAGCTCAAAGTTCATATCCAAAAAATTTGACCTAAGCCATATTTATATGGGCTAGGTCGAGCCGGCCCTTAAAAGTTTCACCTCTATATGGAACACAAAGATTACGCAGCCAATTTGAGGGTATTTTTGCACCCCTTTTTTTATATATCCACCATACATTATTATGTCATGTCCATGTGGATAGGGTAGCTTGATAACAAAAAGGGGTTTAAAAATACTTATCCTTATCAAAAACTTTTGCCAACCCTCCACAAATGAACGCATATACCCCTCATCATAATTCAAAATTTTTCCTTACATGATTTACTTAACTGCGGAAAGATTAGCATTAGTGGTTGTCACCTTTGCATCTCATTTCAAGCATGTCTAATCTGAATTAAGCTTTATAATGAAATTGTAATCCCTAAAGATATTGAAACTATAACGTATAAAGTTTAGAGGATTTTTCCAAAATAACCCTAAGATATAGCGCATTATACAAAACGAAAATGATATCTATACTCCGCATCTTTACACCTTTTCATACACCGTTCACGTGCCTTCTCGTTTTACTCCCTCTCGTTGTTGGCGCGCGAACGAAAAACCAAAGGAGGCGCGAACGAAAAACTCGAGGAGACTGGAAAGCCTGCCTGCTAGCCCGCCCGAACCTTCTCGGACTCATCCTCAGGGAGAGCCTACCCCGCTTTCCCGGACCCCATCTGCATCGAGAAAAACTCGAGGAGATTGGAAACGTTGAGATGATCGGCTATGAGGAACCGGAAATGGGACGAGTCGAGGTTGGTGCCGGAGCCAATGACCCGGTTGGGGGGGAAACCTAACAGCTTCTAGGCAACATACGTGAGGATGTCCACCGGGTTGGAGACGATGAGCATGATTGAGCATGGGGAGTGGCGGGCCAGCTCCGGGATGATGGTGGAGAAGATGGACACGTATCGGTGGAGCAGGTTGAGCCGGGACTCACCCGGGTTCTGGCAGGCGCCAGCGGCGACGATGCAAAGGTCGGATCTGGCAGAGACGACGTAGTTGACAGAGGCGAGGATGTGGGTATGGGGGAGGAAGGCGGCGGCTTGCTGGAGGTCGAGCATCTCGCCGCGGAGCTTGTCGGCCTGGGCGTTAACGAGGACGAGCTTGTCTGCCAGGTCATGTGTGAGGATTGTCTGGGCGATGGCCATTCCCACTTTGCCCGTGCCTACGATGCAAACCTTGGTGTGGCACTTGGTCAGGGACGACGGGGCTGCCTCCCTGATGGGCTTGAAGAAGGCTCGGGCTATGTCCAGACCAAGGCTCAGGCTAGAGGAGGAAGATTGGCGCAAGGAAGGTGCTGGGGTGGCCTTGCTGAGTTCCATGAAAGTTGGGTTTCCTTTGCTCTCTTCTTCTGCACGGCTTAGACCCTTAGCAAGCTGTGGGCTTATGGCCACTCAAAGCGATCTGCACACTGGGAGAGGAGATCACACACAGAAACTCACTAAGGGGGAGAAGAGGGAGAGGAGGAGAGGAGGGTGGGTAGGGAGGAAGAAAGAGCAGGAGGAATGGAAGCTCAGGAAGAAGAGGGGGACTTTTTATCTCAAATTTGAAATGCCTTGACATGTTTTTTTTCAGAGTAAGATCTGATGTGGTAATCTGTGATTGGAGACACCCTGGTGGTGCAGGGATGATGTATAATATATCGAGTAGGGATATCAGCATCCTATACAAAATGTCTCGTTTTCTCATGTAATGCACAAAAATAGTTCTATGCACAAGTAAATCTCTACATATGGGGCATGAATTGTCTCGAGAAGAACTAGTATTCTATTTTGGCAAAGATCATCGCTGCAAGTTGTTATAAGTTATTTGCAAAGCAAGTGGAGCTTGTTTGTTTTATTTTGTGAATGTGTAGGATTTGTTTGTTACAGAGCTAGTGATTTACATAGACTAATGACATTTGACCAATATTTAGTGTATTATGTTGCAATTTATGCCAAATATGTGTTTGTAATATCTTTTAAAATTAATAAATTTCAACCAAACAGATTAATATGTTACATACCCTAACTTCCAAAAATGGGATGAAATTTTAAAACGAATTACATTTTGGAGACAAAAATGCCTCAAAAGAAAAGACGCTCCCAGACTGGGTATATAGCATACTTACTTCAAAGTTCAAAGTCCCTTACGCAATCTGTTGCGCTAATTACCGGATTCCGTATTCTCATATATCTCATGGGATACCCTCTAGTGGGGAATTTTTCATAATGCAATATTTTTAAAAACATCAGGTTTTCAGTAAACGTTCACTTCACATCCGATTTCTATATCCTTAATTAGTAACCCGGCATCATCTTTTTATCAATAATGAGACTAGAGCTATCCAAAAAATGGAATTTTGTGTTGGAATCCATATTTCTTTCTATACCACACGTATATATATGGGAAGGAGGGAGTATAAAATAAGGGAGACACAAGAATTGGAAACAAGGATAGTGGTATGGAATCTCTCTACTCCCATCTGCACTATACTATTATGTTACAGAAGCATTGGCGATGAATGGTAACCACTATTTTTTAACATACGGCATATTTCTTTATCATTATTATATTTTTTCCAGGTGAGCCTATGGCTTAAATATTACAACTTCCGTCTTATATTAATATCTTTATTTTTAATTTTTATTATTTTTATCAAAACGGTAATCACATATTCACATGCGTCTAGCAAATAAGTAAATATTTTTTCAAGCTCAGTAAGAAATATACGATGAGATTACAAACAATAGAAAAGAAGAAAAGCAGGTTCCTGTACAATTCAAGCTCCTCAAGCGGCATCCTTCACCTTCCTCTGCAGGTGCCCGCCATACTCTCGCGCAATACGAACCAGTCGTACCCATCCAATATTGTACATTTCATCAGCGGGGACAGTAGTGCGGTGGGGGGAAGAGGGCCCAGGCCAGGAACATAGAGAGCCGCAGAGCGCAAGTCCAGGAGCTCAGCTCCCAGGCTGGGCAGCTTCTGCTGTAGGGTCGGGAGGTGGAGCATGAGGGTGAGGAGGGTAGCGCTGGAGGTGAAATAGAGGTAGGTGGAGATGCCGAGCTCCGACCCCACCTCGTCGGCCAGGGTGGTGGTGAAGAGGTCGTCGAGGAGAGCAACGACTCGGGTGGGGGTGATAGATCTAAATACAGGGATTAGGCATACTTGTAGCCATTGTAATTGAAAAACCTCTTCAAGTAAGCTTGATCTTCAGCTAATCCACTTCAGAATCAACTAATCTTCTTCAGAATCACAATAGTATTTCTGGTTTAGAATTTGGCTGAGAGTAATCTCGCTTAAGACACCGTATTAGGATGGCTAATGGTGTATTTATAACTAAACCAGGACACCATTGTTAAGAACCCTAGAATCCTGACCGTCCATCCATAGGTCATCCAATGGTTCAGATTCGTCACTTAAAACCACAACTTAATGGGTATTCTGACTCAAGCCCATTACCCAAACAGTTTTATAAAAGCCCAAAACAGTGTCAATTGAGATAGTTGGGCCACTTTATGTTTTAAACCAAAACAAAGCCCAACATTCTCCCACTTGGCACAACTTCTCAATTGAGCCATAAAAAGAATAAAATCTCCCACTTAGCTCAATTAAACTAAATTTAAGAAAAATATTTTAGTTAAAAAATACCCAAGTGGGTAATGGGAAACTTTAAAATGACTTTCGTATGCGCATACAATGTTTGAAAAAATAATACCCTTCGAACTGTATGTGGTAACTGTATACCCTTACAAAATGTCATAATCGCATGAATCAAGGCGGTTATGTCCTCAAAGGAGAACATTCTCTTCCATGTATCACAATGCAACTAATTCATTCTGTTTGAGTGTTATATGTGGCAAAATATATTTATGAGTGAAGGCATGCTCCCACTTATTTTGCAAATATTGTCTCATACTTAAGTGCACCGAAAATGAGACACAACGAGAAAAGAAACTGTAACTGCCATGATAAATGAATAAAGTCCAAAAGTACATAAGCAAAATCAAATGCACAATGAGCTAATAAGACCCATACGATCCACATGACTCTTAAATAGAGAAGGGGGTAAGCCCTTAGTCATTGGATCAGCAACCATAAGTACCTATATGCTAAGCTCAGTACCTATATGCTCAATAACAACTGTCCCTGCTTTAACACGATCCCGAACAACAAGATACTTGATGTCGATGTGCTTACTCCGACTTCCACTCGTGTTGTTCTTCGTGAAGAACACAGTAGCACTATTATCACAGAACATCTTTAACGGCCTAAATATGGAATCCATAATAGTAAGTCCTGTGACAAAGTTCATTATCCAAGTAGCATGTGACGTGCCCTCATAACAAGCAACAAACTCTGCCTCTATAGTCGACGACGCTGTAAGGGTTTGCTTAATACTTTTCCAAGAGACAGCACCGCCTGCCAAAAGAAAAATATAACCCGACATCGACTTGTTCGAGTCAACACAACCAGCAAAGTCTGCATCTGTGTATCCAACCAGTTCCAAATGATCAGAATGTCTGTATGTAAGCATGTAATCCTTCGTTCCTTGCAGATACCTCATAACCTTCTTTACAGCTCTCCAATAATCCATCTCTGGATTTTTCTGATATCTTCCCAACATTTCCATAACAAAGGCAATATCAGGTCTTGTACAGACCTCCAAGTACATCATACTACCAACTGCCGATGCATAGGGAATTTCCTTCATACTTTCCAACTCCAAAGAATTCTTTGGACACTGGAACAATCCAAATTTGTCACCCTTCACAATAGGAGCTGCACTAGGTAAGCAGTTTTCCATGTTAAACCTTTGCATAACTTTATTAATATAGGCCTGTTGAGACAACCCAAGGATCCTTCTGGATCTATCACGATAGATCTCAATCCCTATGACACAGGATGCCTCTCCTAAATCTTTCATGTCAAAGTTCTAAGAAAGAAACTGTTTAGTCTTGTGCAACATCCCTAAGTCACTGTTTGCAAGTAGAATATCATCAACATACAAGACCAGAAATGTGTAACGGCTCCCACTAACCTTAAGGTATATGCATTGATTAACAATGTTCTCCTTAAAACCAAATGAAGTAATAACATCGTTGAACTTCAAATACCACTGTCGGGAGGCCTGTTTCAGTCCATATATTGACTTCTTGAGTCTACAAACCAGATTACTTCCTGTATGTGAAGTGAAACCTTCAGGCTGAGTAATATACACCTCCTCCTCAAGATCCCCATTCAAGAACGCCGTCTTGACATCCATTTGATGTAACTCCAAGTCAAAATGAGCTACTAAGGCCAAAATAACTCTCAATGAATCCTTCATAGAAACTAGAGAGAAGGTTTCATTATAGTCAACACCATCTTTCTAAAGAAATCCTTTGGCTACAAGTCGGGCCTTATATCTGCTAATGTTACCAGATGGGTCTAATTTAGTCCTATAAACCCATTTGCAGCCAAGAGTCCTGGCGCCCTGCGGTAACTCTATTAGATCCCAGACTTGATTATCAGCCATAGATTTCATCTCATCCTGCATGGCATCGTACCTTTTGTCAAAGTTAGCTCCAGACATTGCCTGTGAATACATAATAATATCTTAAATGAGTCCAACATTCTCGTCAGACTCTTAGAAGTATACAACATAGTCAGAAGGGAGTGTAGGTTTTCTTACTCTTGAGGACCTTCGAAATCCTATTTCATCAACAGGCCGAGGTGTCTGTGCAATAGGAACTTCAGCAACTTGTTCCTGAGGGGATAATGAAGGAAGCAGAGGCTGCTCTGGAATCACTATAGGCGATTCATCATGTGATCCTCCACCGGATACGGGTATAATAACTGGAACCCGTATTTCCTCAAACACAATGTGTTTAGGGGAAATACTCCCACTAAAGTTGCCATGCTCAAGAAAATGTGCATTTCGTGCTTCGACTACTGTAGGGGTGTGAGATGGACAATAAAACCTATAACCAGACCTTTCTGCATAGCCAATGAAAAATCCACTAACAGTCTTAGGATCAAGCTTCTTCTCAAGTGGATTGTACACCCTAACCTCAACAGGACAACCCCAGATGTGTACATGATTTAAACTAGGTTTTCATCCATTCTATAACTCAAAGGGTGTTTTAGGAACAGCTTTCGATGGAACTCGATTTAAAATGTACACGGCTGTCTTTAAGGCTTCACTCCACATATTGAGAGGAAGAGAGGAGTTACTTATCATACTCCTCACCATATCCATCAAAGTGCGGTTCCTCCTTTCAGCAACACCATTTTGTTGTGGTGTGCCTAGTACTGTATATTAAGCAACAATACCATTTTCCTTCAGGAACTGCACAAATGGTCCAGGTTTTTGTCCACTTTTTGTGTACCTGCCATAGTATTCCCCTCCTCTGTCTGATCTAACAATTTTGATACTCAGACCAGATTGCTTCTCTACCTCTACCTTATAAGTTTTGAAAGCATCAAATGCTTCAGACTTTTCATTTAAGAGATAAAGATACATGTATCGGGTATGATCATCTATAAAGGTAATGAAATACCTTTGACCATTCAGACAGGGAGTACTAAATGGTCCACAGATATCAGTGTGTATGGTTTCTAATTTTTCATCATGCCTCCTAGCACCCTTAGAAGTCTTGTTAGTCTGCTTTCCTTTTATGCAGTCTATACATGTCTCAAGATCAGTAAAGTCAAGAGTTTTTAAAACTCCTTCTCTTACTAATCGCTTTAAGCGGTTAATGGAGATATGCCCTAAACGCCTGTGCCATAACATAGAGGAGTTTTTTTTAATAACACTTACTTACACAGACATCATAGATTGTTCAAAAGAAACATGCAAAGAAAGACAATATAATCCATCAATCAAAGAACCAGAACCAATGGTGACTGAATCTTTAATAATCAGAAATGAAGAATTCATAAACTGAAAATTAAAGCCATAAGGCACTAGTCTTGATACAGAAACTAAGTTTTTAGAAAAACTTATAATATAGAAAGCTCTCTCTAAATGTAAGGTGTATCCTGTATGTAGAACAAGTCTATATGTCCCCACACCTTCAACCTTCGAACACATCTTATTTCTAGAATAGATGTTGTGCTCCCCATCATTTGGTTTCCTTAGACTGAGAAACCCCTGCATGACAGTGGAAACATGGATTGTAGAACCAGAGTCAATCCACCATGTATTATTATGATGAGAATCTATATAATTAGATTCATAACACACTAAAGATATGAAATTACCTCCTTTCTTAGCAAGCCACTTCTGATACTTAGGGCAATCTTTCTTCATGTGTCCTTTCTTCTTGCAGAAAAAGTATTTGGTTTCCTTGGTGATACGAGTAGACTTCATTGGCACCCCTTTACCAGCTTTCTTCTTTGGAGCACCATGATTACCCTTCTTTTGTCCTTTATGAGAAACTAGATGGGCACTTTCTAGTTTCTCTTACTTAAGTCTCCCCTCTTCTTGTATACACATACTCAGAAGGTCATTAACTGACCACTGAGTGTTATGTGTGTTATAAGAGATCTTAAATGGCCCATAAGCAGCAGGCAGGGAGTTCAGAATGAAGTGGACTAAAAAGGTGTCATCAATCTTTATTTTCATGTTGTTTAACTGATTAGCAATATCACGCATCTGCATGATATGCTCTCTCACCCCTTTGTCATCTGTTAGCCTTATGGATGACAATTTAGACATTAAGGTGTTGGTCATAGCTTTATCAAAACTCTTAAATTGAGCTTCAATAACTTTCAAAAGTTCTTGGACTGTAGCGCATTTTGGGATGGATCCCCTAATGCTTTTATTGATATGAGACCTCATGAGCATCATGCTTAAGCGGTTAGACCGCTCCCACTTTTCATAAGATGCTACCTCACTTGGCGTACTTTTTTCCGTAGGAGTGGTGGGTGCATCCATATGAAATGCCAAATCTAAGTCCATGCACCCTAACAGTAAAAGAACTTTTTCCTTCCAATCCGTAAAATTGTCCCCAGACAATAATGGAAGGGATTGATTTGGGTCAGAAATGAAAGACAGGTAAGCTGCAATAAAAGAATAAATACATGCAAACATTAAAGAGGGCAAGAAACATTAACATAAGTATGAAATAGCCAATGCTAAAATCATTTAGTAAAATTGTAAACCTCCCTTTGGGCAAAGGTTGCAAACTGCATCAAAATTACTAAGCCATATAGAAACAAAGATTTATTTTGTCTCATGATAAGGCTAGTGGGTTATACATAAAACATTACAGGAAAAACCCACACCTTTGGGCATAGGGATTCACCCATGTTAAAATATATAACCCTCCACCCTATCCTAATTATGTAACGCTGACTACCACCTCCCTTTGGGGCCGAATGACAATCTTTGTCACATAATCAAAATTTAATGACAACACAATAATTTATGTATGTGAATCTATGCACCCCATGGTAGCATTCTATATAATTCACACGTTGAATATGTGCTAATCACCTTTTCAAATAAGAAAATAAATGCAATTAACTATCAAACAATCATAATCATATCCATATACAAAATTGACAAGGGCATTAATGTCAATTTTGTCATCAGGCTCTTGGGACTCGGCCAGGGGTTCCATCACCACACACCACAAGTAAAAAATATAGTCCAAAGTCCTTATACAGTCCCTTTAAAAAGAAAAAATGGTACAAGTTGGAAGCTATAAGCCCCTGAAAAAATATACATTAATTCTCTATGACTGCATCCGCCTCCAGACGTGGTCCTTGAATTCTGGGGTCGCTTACAATAGGTATAATGTACACTCTCTCTCAAAGTTACAAAAGTAGTGCGTTCAACAATTTTAATAAAATTGATAAAACATACGATTGCAATATAACCCCTTGGCCGGCCCATAACAATAATAAAGCCTTAATTATGATAATTAAATACACACATCCAATCATACATGTAATCACAACTTTATTAAAAAATTTCAAGAAAGGAAATTTAAATAATAAAAAAAATTTCTGATTTTTTTTTACCCGGATTTGGGTCAAACCGGGTCAACAGACCCAGTTTGCACCGCGCGGGTCAGTAGTGACCCGCGGCTCGGGTCAGCTGTGACCCGCGCGAGCGGGTCTGGGCCGACCCGCGACGGGCGGGTCTGAAGACGACCTGCCTGCGGGTCGTCTTCAACCTCTCGCCGCGGCGAGAGGTCTCAGACCCGCCCGTGAGGAGGCTGCCGCACACCCGCCGTCGAAACCCGCCGGCAGTCCGGAAGACTGGGAACACGCCCGTCCAATGACGGCGATTCCAGATCCGGCCATGAAAACCGGAGTGCGGCGGCCGGTGGCGGCAATTCAAAAAAAACGCACAGTGAGATTGAAATCCCGACAACTGCGAACGAGAGCCCGTCGGCAGCCCAGGGGGGCCAGAAAAAGCTCCGCCCGACGGCGGAGGGCCCAAATCTAGTCCCTATGATCAACGTCAACGGCTGCCGGCGGCGGATCTAAATCGACACAGTACAGCGGCCGAAAAAAGAAAATTCGAGAAAAGCGCAGCAACAGGGCCGACCAACACCCAGACAACGGTGAGGAGGTGGCGGTGGCCGGCGCCAGACAGGACCGAAAGCAGGGTGACGGCCGGAGACCTACAGCGGCTGAACAACACGAAAATCGCCCCACGGTGGCGAGAAAAAATCAAAAATTTTTTTTATGCCGCCACCGGACTGTGTGTTCGAAAAATGAACCGCCGGCGTAGCAGCGTCACCGGCTAGAGCCCAACGCCTAACGACGGCGGTTCTGGCCGGCGCGTCTGCTCCGGCATGCAGTCCGGCGGCTACCTGGCAGCCGCCCTTTGAACAGTGAATAGAAATTGCAACAACGGACAGTTAAAAAAAAATTTTACTACAGTAAACATAAAGTCTAAAAAAAAATTCTATCCGGCAACTTAATCATGCAATTTAAAACCTGTTCGATACCAATTGATAGATCTAAATATAGGGATTAGGCATACCTGTAGCCATTGTAATTGAAAAACCTCTTCAAGTAAGCTTGATCTTCAGCTAATCCACTTCAGAATCAACTAATCTTCTTCAGAATCACAATAGTATTTCTAGTTTAGAATTTGGCTGAGAGTAATCTCGCTTAAGACACCGTATTAGGATGGCTAATGGTGTATTTATAACTAAACCAGGACACCACTGTTAAGAACCCTAGAATCCTGACCGTCCATCCATAGGTCATCCAATGGTTCAGATTCGCCACTTAAAACTACAACTTAATAGGTATTCTGACTCAGGCCCATTACCCAGACAGTTTTATAAAAGCCCAAAACAGTGTCAATTGAGATAGTTTGGCCACTTTATGTTTTAAACCAAAACAAAGCCCAATAGGGGGAAGAATTGACGGTATCTCGGACGTGGATGCTAAGAAAGGCCTCCGGGAAGTGGCGGCCTAGGGAGCGTGGGTCGACATGTTAAGCTTGGTTAAGATCTTCAATCGGAGTAGATTAAGATGTCATTCACCGAACATTAATCGAATATGAAAGAAGCCCATCTGCACTCCTCTGCCACAGACCACGGAGAAAGAACGCCGAAAGCTTGGTTAAGATGAAAGTGTAGATAACAGACAAAACTCCTCCAACTGGAATGGTGACTGCCCAGGAGGCCACAATCTCCTTTACAGTCTCAGTCCTCACACAGTTAAGCCCTCTTGCAAAACCCACGCCCATGACAGCACCCACGACCGTGGGTGTCGCCGAAATGGGCAGCCCCAGCCTTGAAGCCCCAAACAGTACCACAGAAGCAGCTGCAAACTCAGCAGCAAATCCCCTAGTAGGAGTCAGCTCTGTGATTTTCTTACATATGGTGGCCATAACTCTGTAACCCCACATCGTCAGCCCTGCAACTATGCCAAATCCACCCCATGCAAGAACGTCAGTGGGGATGACAATCTCTGCACCACAGGAGCTGCCCTGGAGAAGGGAGAGTGCTGCTGCGAGTGGTCTGAAGCGTTTGAGACGTCATTTCCGCCGTGGGCGAATCACATGAAGCAGGCAGAGAGGACCTGCATGTAGCCAAAGACTCCATAGACGATCTCCAGCTCAGTCCCCGTTGGGCCTGCCATATCAGAGAGGAAGTCGAGGTTTTGAGGTTCGGTGGTCTGTTGCTGTTTGGTGCTTCCTACTTCCGGCATTAGCAGGTGGCCCAGCTGCATGCTTCCGAATCGATCTGCTGACTAGAAATGCCCCGACAGCCCCGGAGGCTAACGCCTCAAGAGGGCTATGGAGAAGGTCTTCCAAAGGGGGAGGGGGAGGATACGGATGTAGTCGAGGCCGGATAAGGAGGAAGAGAAGGAAGAGGAAGGATGGCCCGGGAAAGCGGGCGGGATGGAGAGGATGGTGATGGAGAAGAGGTTGTCACGCGATCGGCCATTTTGGTGACGATCTTCAACGTCTCTGCAGCTGAGATGAGACTGAAGTCACTGAACGAGGAAACTAGACTTATCCGTCTTTGTATCACACACGTTTGGGAAGCGTGAGAAGCATCATAGACCTTTTTAATGGCTTAAATTAAGCGAGTAATTAATATAGAACAACATTTTTTTTCTATTAAAGAGTAACTTTATCTAAAAGCTTTGGTGGCTAAAATATCCCATCTAGCTTTATTTATGCTTTTCTTTGAAAACAAAGATGTCCCCAAAGGGTACCAACGGGCATGCGTGTCAAAGTCAGGATTTAAGATATTATTTTTTTATTAAATAAATTATTTTTAAAGAGTTAACTAAAAAATGTGTGAATAAGATAGTCTTTTATTAGTGATAAGCACCGCCACAATGGTACTTATTCATACCTAATATTTTCTCTTAAGAGAACCATTATCATTATAAATATTAAGCATTTCTAAGCATAGAACTAATAATAATAATTACTAGAAAAAAGAGGATAAAGATAGCAAGTAAATTATGTTCCCTATGAGTTAGAAATTCCTTGCTTTCAGTGAAGATGAGGTAATGTGAAGTTGGTTCTTTCGTCACCGTTTGAGCGTTCTCCACTTTGCAACGTGCCGCTCCTTGATTCGTGGTTCATATTGGGCTCATTGAATCAAGAACATATAAAAGTATAAAACACTTCCCTTGACTTGTTATCA
This sequence comes from Saururus chinensis, assembly GCA_035235625.1. Taxonomy (NCBI): domain Eukaryota; kingdom Viridiplantae; phylum Streptophyta; class Magnoliopsida; order Piperales; family Saururaceae; genus Saururus; species Saururus chinensis. The sequence goes on along the minus strand of CP141140.1, from coordinate 11,924,895 downwards.
ACTGCTCTTGGACTCTCACAATCATAGAAACAACTTTCTTATAAAATCAAACAATATGCAATTTTTTTATAAGAATAATATTCACAAATTCTCTTGAATATACAAATATCAAATGAAATGAGTGACTTACGTAACACATCATACATAGTAATTTTTTTAAAAAAAAATGGGTCTATATGTACCTAATAATCCCCTCACTACCCCAATAACCTTATAAACCTCCTCATAAATTTATGAAAAATTAGGGTACTAAGAGAATTATTAGGGTGCATATAAACCCATTCTAAAAAAAATTTGTTCAAGACCGTAGAAGGTACAAAAACCTATGTAGTAGTAAAATATGAAGTGATATCCAAATTATAAAATGCATGCAATGGGATTCCCCCTTACATGCCATTGATAGAACTGAAAATGGGTTTTACATGATCAAATTGCATTCTTTTGAAACTAAAATGAAAAATGTAGGGATCATTTAGGGTCTGTATCTACCTGGATATTTTTAACCATGTAGGAACTAGTGATCACGAGGATCAGTGGTGCGCATATTAGTACATGTGTGCTAGTACATCAATTACACTAACATTCATTTATGTGTGTGCTATTAGTTCACATGGATGATTGATGACTCCTATTCTTGGAGGATATAGCTATAAAAATTTTAAAAATTTAAATATTCCTTCTATCCCATATTAAGTGTTTTATTTACAAAAGATACTAAATACCTTAAACCACTACAATTTTTCGCTACACCAATAGCATCTAATGAAGCTTAATGTGAGAAGCCTATGGGACACGCTAATACTATGTTATGTACTAAACGCTAATCCGAAAATATCTCCCCCATTCGTGCTCGGGTCATAGCTTCTCAACGCCGAATATGGAAAATGACTTAAACTATAACCAGTTTTTGCTACATCCACATCATAATATGATAAAGAGCAATGTGAGAAGCCTATGACCTATGGTTCGTGCTAATACTATTTTTTCGCATTTATTGCAGTTCCAAAAACATCTTCACCTATTTGTACCCGGACCACTGTGTCTCCACACCAATGTTTTAAAACCCTCACTAACTCAGCTGGTTTGACTGGGTTGACACAAAATGGGCCAGTTTATCTGGTTTATCGGGCTAGTTTGTCCGATCTAATCGAATTGGGCTAGTTTGTCCTACCAAGTCAAATAGGTAACCCATCGAGGGCCAGTCCTCCAATTCGGACCCTACATGGGGTTATGACCACAAAAAAGTTTTGACAAAAGGAATTCGAACTTAGAGTATTGGGCTTCCAACAAGGATGGCTACTCCAGTATAGTGCTCATTTACGCTCATCCCAACGTACGTTGCAGGGGTAGTGTTGGAAACTGAGCCGAGCTGGTCGTGCTAGAGCTAAGTCCTGATCCTAGCCCTAATCTAATTAGTTACCTACCCTAACCCTATTTTGACTTTTGGTAGGTTTCTAAAAATTTACCCTGGCCCTGTCCTAAGCCGGTATGAGCTAGGTTGCTTGTTTTGTCTTTTCCATCTTTATAAAATATTTTTAATTAAAAAAATTTATAATCTTTAGGTCTAATCTCACTATTTAACCTCGTAAGACAAGATATATTTGACCTTTAGGTCAAGTTATTCACAATTAATTATAATAACTTTCAAGCTCTAAATATCTTAAATTCCAAATATGCATCGTCCACTATTTTTCTCTTTATTTTTTCAATGGTGTTACTTTTTGTTATGCAGGTGCTAGCCAAGCAGTTGGTGCCTGCGTGACTTTTTTTAAAAATTTAAACTAATTTCGTCATTCTAAAAGATGAAATCAACTTAAAGTTAATTTCGTCCTTTAGAAGAATAAAATTGCTTAAAAAAAATTTAAGTGAATTCGTCGTTTAAAATGACGAAATCACTTGTTTAAGGTGATTTCGTTGTTTGAAATGACGAAGTCACAAGAGGGAGGTTTAAGGCGATTTCGTCGGAACGACGAATTCATCACCCGTGAAGGACGTCATTGCATGGGAAACACGTCATTGTAGCGAGGTCCCAAAACTCACCATCAACCCGGCCCGAGATGACAAGGGCCCAGACCTGGGCATCCTCCATGCTAATGACGTCCTGCTATAGCAGCCTCTCACACGCCGCCAACTCCAGTCACTTGGACCCGCAGGAGCTCTTCCATTTGTCCCTCCAAATCGCCATGGAAGCCATTTCCAAAGCTTCGCAACTCATTACAAACCTGGGAGGTGAGCTTCTTCTCGACAGGATGTCTCTGGCAACAATGTGTGACTACCAGGCACTACAACAAAAAAGTCTATTAGCGACACTTATAAACGTCGCTAATAATAATATAAGTGTCGCTAATGACTATTAACGACACTTATAAACCGTCGCTAAAAAACGAGTCGCTATTGGACATTAGCGATGCTTATAGAAAGTGTCGCTAATAGTGCACATTAGCGACAGTTATACATAGGTTACTAATAATTTTAGTATTAGCGACGCATACGAAAGCATCGCTAATAGTAAAAATATTAGCGACGCATAATAATAAAGCATCGCTAATACTTAATTATTAGCGACGCTTTCCTATACCTTGCTAATATAAAAAATTATTTTTAAAAAATAAATTACAACTTATTAGCGACGCTTTGTAAGCGTCGCTAATAAAAAATTTTAATTTTTTTAGAAACATCATTAATAAAAAAACATATTTAAAAAAAACATTTTTATGTATTAGCTATGCTAATACTTTGTAAAATTTTTTAAAAAATAAAAAAAGTTTTTAGCAACACTTTTATAAGCGTCACTAATAGCTTTAGAAAAATTAAAAAAAAACCTGCATCGGAATCCGGCGGAAGTGCCGTATCCGGCGCCGATGGGAGGTTGGGGCATGGGGGGGTGTGGTGACCGGGGAGACGAGAGGGGGACCCTGGGAGAGGGAGGAGGTGGGGTGGGTGGCTGCCCTCTCCCTTTGTTGAGTGCGGGGGGGGGGTGGGAGGGCCGACCACCCCCTCTCTCCCCCGGGTCTGCCCACCTTTGGTGAGAAGGGGGAGTGGGAGGGAGGGGGATGGACGGCTGCCCCCTCTCTCTCCCCTTGGTCTGCCCCCTCCTCTAGTTTCCAGAGGAGGGGAAGGAGGTGGGTGGACCCGGGGGAGAGAGGGGAAAGAGGAGGCCGGAGAGAGAGGGCCGCATTCCGGGTCCCCGCCGGAATCTAGCCCCCCATAGTCCCGGCCTCCCCATCTGCACCGGAACCGCCCCCCTCCTTTGAAACAGAGAAGGGGAAGGGAGGAGGACCCGGGGAGGGGGGGACTCTGAACTAGGACGGCGAGGCGGAGTGGAATGTGGCTCGGGGGATTCCGGGGTAAAGAGGGGACCTTTAAGGGGGAGGAGTGGGGAAGCGGAGCCGGAGCTAGGCCGGGGGGCGGGGGTGGGGTTCCAGGGTAAAGAGGGAACCTTTAAGGGGGAGGGAGGAGGATCCGGCGCGAGGGGGAGGCTGCGGGGTGGAGCGGAGGAGGAGGCGACAGGGCGGAGCTGAAGGTGGCCGGGGGGGAGGGATAACATAAATAGGGGGGGAACGGGATAACGCGCGGGTAAATGAAAAAAAAAGTGGGGTAATTTTAGCAACGCATATTATGCGTTGCTAAAATAAGCTATTTTACGACGTTTTCCTCACAACGTCGCAACAGTTAATGTATTGCGACACGTGTATCTAAGCGTTGCAAATAAAGTTTAAATTTACGACGTTTCACTTATTCTGTAGCAATTAAGGCATATAATTGCGACGCTTACTTATAAGCGTTGCAAATACTATTTTTTTTAAAATAAAATCCCTCTCCTCTCTCTCTCCTCCCCCTCTCTCTCCTCCCTCTCCTCTCTCTCTCATCTCCCTCTCCCCTCTCTCTCTCCTCTCCCTCTCCCCTCTCCTCTCCTCTCCTCCCTTTCTGTCTCTTCCTTCTCTCTCCTCCCTCTCTCCTCTCCCTCTCCTCTCTAGCTTTCTCCTCCTTTCCCCTCTCTCTCTCCCTTATCTCTCCTCTCTCTCTCTATCCTCTCTCACCTCCCCCTCTCTCCTTTCTCTCTCCTCCTCTCTCTCTCCTCCCTTTCTCTCTCACCTCTCCCGCTCTCTTCGATCCCTCTCCTCACTCTCACTCTCTTAATGCACACTCTCTTTTATTATAAATTATATTTTAAAATTAATAATAAAATTTAACAAATAAAATATATTATATATAAATAGTGAATTATTAACACTAATTTTTATGGAAAACTTAATATTTATTTATTGTATATACAAATAGTAAATATTGAATAAAATATATTATATTTAGAAAGTTTATTATAAATTTTTTAATATTTATTTATTAAATAAAATCAATTAATAAATCTATTAGCGGCACTTGTGAACAAACGTCGCTATTAGATATAGTATTTGTGACGCTTATTTAAAAGCGCCGCTACTAATTTAAAATTTGTATTTTTTTATTTTTAATTTAATACTATTAGTGACACTTTTGTAAGCGTCGCTAATAGCAGCACTATTAGCGACATTTAGTTATATGTGTCGCTATTAAGAAAGCTATTAGCGACGCTTATGAAAAACGTCTCTAATAGTTATACTTTTTTTTCTATTTTTAAAAAATATGTATCTTTTAACGACAGTTATATAAAGTGTCGCAATAGAGAAACTATTAGCGACATTTATTATAAAGCGTCACTAATATATAACTATTAGTAATACATATGAAAATGCATCGCTAATAGTTTTATTTTTTGCGACATTTAGTTATACGTTGCAAATAGTTATTTTTTTAACGACCAATAAGCGTCGATAATGCTCTATCTTATTGTAGTGAGGAGCTTCTTGACATGGCTGTTGGACCACATCAACGGATCGTCCTCCACAGACATCACGTCTGCATAAAGGGTAGACGACCTAAAAACTTAGTTATGATGGCTCCCACTATATTTACAATCTACCGAGAAGGATGATCAGCAGCCTGCACCTAGACCTTGCACAGAGAATCCAGTATGATATAGAGGAGATATATATCCAGCCAAAGATACTTTTTAAAAGCATCCAATATATAACTCATCAGAGCATATACTATTCTGCATGTCTGTTCTTTTTTGTTAGATAAGACTTGTACCTAACCATGCACATATGCACTGAAAAATTAATCGCGAGAAAAACATCTCGCCTTCGTGCACGCCTGCCTCTGTTCTACCTACTCCAAGCGCCTCTCCGGCCTCTTCAAGAAATCCGCCGACGCTTCTGTCCTCACGGGAGCCTCCCTCACCATCCTCCTCTTCTCCCCCTCCGGCCGCCCCTTCTCTTTCTTTTCTTCATCCTCCTCGTCCTTGGATCACCTCCTCGATGCCTTCCTCTCAGGCGCTAGTGACGACGGGTGGCTGCTGACCACCACCAGAAGCAGCCGTCCCCAGAAGTCCAGCGCCACACCCACAAGATTTTCCAATTTGAGCGCCGGATCGCTGTCAAGCGGGCTGCCAAGAAAATCAAGAAATCAAAGCAAAAGGATCCCGGCTGGTCGCAGTAGTCGGAGGCAAGTCTAACGACGGCGGGATCATCCGTAGCGGAGTTGAGGACTGTGGAGATGCAGCTGGAGGAGACCGGCTCAAAGTTCTGGCCCCATGATGATTAATTCCTCCATGCATGCAATTGGATTCATCCACGCATGCAGTTGGAAACGAATGGAAGCAAGCTGTCGGCATCTGCTGAACCATTCAATCCCAGTGCCATTGATGGCACATGCATTTGGATCCATTGGAACGGTAGGTTCTTATGACCATGAAAAAGTTCAACCTCAGCAGCTGGGATTCCTCTACCCCAGCCAGTAGCTGGTAGAGTTCCATGCGGGCCCCGATCGCCCTTGTACTATCGGAGTGGTCACTCGTTCAGAGTGACACCGGGAGGTCCGGGACACCTCACCAATCAAAATCCTACGACGGAGAGAAACAACTCAAGTCCGCCTAAAGCCATGAATCCCAACGCGGCAAAGTTTGTTCTGCATAGAGCTCTTCCACAAACCTGCGATTCCGGGCCAGACGCTCTGACCAGTAATCAGCCGACTAGAGAGAAAAAGTTTTATGCAAGAACACTTAGTGAAGGAAAAGATGCTGGGGGCAGAGACATCGTTAGTAAAACTGATAATGAGGAGCTTGCGAGGTAGATATTACTTAGTTTCATCGTGAAATCAGTGCAGAGTAACACGGACTCATCGAGTGAAACCGGCGAGAAGCAGGGGAGGAAGGGTCCAGTTTCGGAGCAGTTGGCCAACCGAGAAACTGCTCCGAAAGAAACCAATGGAAGTGAACAGTGTTCGTTGTCCAAGTTGTCAAAGGGGGGGATAAGTTGGGTAATAATTTAAACGTACAACGATTTTGTCAAGGACGAAATATTTCGTCCTTTTTAAAGGATGAAATTATAAATAGCCGTAATTTCGTCATTTTACACGATAAAATTACTTTAAATTTATTTTTTTAAATAATTTTATTATTTTAAAGGATAAAATTATTTAAATTTTAAAAAAAAGTCATGCAAGCGTCAGCTGCTTGGATGGCACCTGCTTGGCTGGTCCGAATTAGTAAATATTTTTTTTTAAATTATTATTTAAATAATTTTCCCTTAAAAAAATATATAAATAATTATTTTAACACACTACAAAATGAGTCTTTTGCCCTTCAGCCCTAACTCAACCATATTTAAGGTGCCCTAAAAAATTTAAGGCGTAGCCCTAAGATTGAAACTAAATTTTTTTCAACACTAACATGTTCTTTTACGGGCAGGAGATGATGACTAAACCGGTGGGCCGACCCTTAAAAATTTGACCCCTGTAAAAAAAGGGCAAACATGGAGACAACCAACATACCAGAAGAGTTTCATGCTCAGTGTAAGCTACGCACGGGAGCCTTTTATCTACGAAATTAACAATGCACACTGTAGCACATGTTAACATTAGTATCTCTAACTAATATGCACTAGCGTGTGTGTAATAGATCTTAAATATCAAAGGCTCCAATGTGTGGCTTATACTAGGCACATTGTGAGTAAGGAGCATGAAAAACTCTTCCCCTTACCAGAGCCATCCTATTGAACTTTGACTTAAAAATCATCCTAAGTTGGCTTGAGGAGCTTGTGCTGGTATCCTTGGTCTTCTGCTGTTTTGCTGTTATTATCGGCTAGATGTGAAACAAGTGATGACTCAATGTTGGCAAGGACCCGTTCTCCATGGCCAGCAAGCACTGCACTCTCGATGTCTAGCTGGCTTTCTTATTCGGGTCCACCATCTTACATGCCCTTAGGAGTCAGGATCTGCTTTTGCCCGAATCCCCCAACATCATAATACCCAAGGAACTAATAGTGGTTTGGTGGCCAAACCCATTTCCTTTTGGGAGTCGTCGCATCGGTTTCCAGTCCAACAATGATCGTAGAGACTAACCACAACCAAACTTGCCACCACCACTAAGGACATTGAGTCGTTGTTCTCATAGATTGCTAGGGATGGATTGTGCTTGGCCTACTTAGGAATGGGCCGGCTCCTCTGTAACACGAGCCTTAATTCAGCTTTTCACGGCCCGTTGCCACCTCTACTTGCCAATTGCATATCTAAATACTTGTATTTTCTTGTAAAGCCTCACAAGTTTCAAATCATTTAGGACTTTAAATTTAATATTTATTTTATGTGGTCATAGGGTTAATATAATATAAAAATACAATTTGACAAGTTCTAAACTAATTAGGATTATGAAATCTATATATTTTGCTGGCTTTAAGGTAATGTACATATTGAGACCTTATTGCAATATTTTAGGTCTCTTGACTTCTAAATTAATTAAAAGTTTGTGGCTATAAGGTACAATGTAACAAATAACTTATTGCATTTATTTAAGGTCTCTTCAGTTTAAAATTAAATAATTTTTTTTTTAAAAGATAATATAGGCATGACATGACAAAAATATCGGACCCCCTTATCACTTTAATATATTAATATTAATATTGATATAGATATAGATTAGAGAACATTGGCAAGAATTTCAAGGTCGAAAGTTACATCCTAAAAAAATGTGCTACATCATATAGTAGTTTTCAGCGGATTTCAAGTGTCCTCCAATGGAGGAGCCGCTTGCAGCAAGCAGAAGAGCTTGGAGCAACGAGAGGGAACCAAAGAACAACAAACTTTTTAAACCCAAGATCTTAGAAGCATATCAGAAGCTACCTAGTCCGTTTAAAGTGGGGCCAAAATAGACACTTAACATGGGGGCAAATGATTTTTTTGCAAATTGGACACTTAATACGAGAACGAGTAAACTCACTATTTTTAAAATTGATCGGTGGCCAGGTTCAGATTTTCTTGGTTAGACTTGACATAAAGCCATATTAACATAGCAAAACCCCACCCCGATTTGACCAAGTAGAAACCCTATTCGACCAGAAAATGGCCTCGCCAAAAAGTTAAACCGGTCTAATTAAACCTGGTCCAACTAGTTGGGTTTTTGGGACAAGGGAACAGGCAGGTTTTAAAACTATATAAGTAGAACTTGCACAAGGCCATATTACCTGAGGTTCTGGAAGCTTTATCATTTCCATTTTTTTCTGGCGTTCTTGTATTTCTGCAGAGATGTCCAATACCTAAAATACAAGTCACTATATTAAGTAATTTGAACAGCTAAATTTGATTTCTAGCAATTAATTGATAGAGCATGAAAAACAAAGTAGGATGCTGAGTGTATTACAGATTAAATCTTGAATACAAGGAAGTGAAAAGAAAAACAACATCAACATTTAAGCATTCTTTTTCTTGCTTATTTCATTTGTTGGTTGTATTATGTTATGACCTATACGGGCTACCACTTGGGGGCCCCACTTTAAGCACCATTAAACTGTTCTTCTTTCCTAAGTTTGGAGTTTAAGTTTCCTAGTTTACACATAAGAATTCAAATATTAGTTTAATTTAGTTCTCTCTCTTATTTCTCTTGCTCTCTCTCCCCTTAGCTAACTCCAACGTCAACTTGATTTGGCATGCAAAGACCTTATAAAAAGATATGGAGCAATAATACACCAAATCTAGTAACACATTCTTAGTACAACTAATTAGAAAAGAGAACAAACCATGAAAACACAAAAACCAAACTTGGCCCCAATCTTGCACATGAATTGCTCGCTTGAGCTCTCCATCTCTTGTATTTATTAAGCAATCAATTGTCTATACAAAAGCAACATATTTGAACAAATGATGATATATTATTACAAGTAAAAAAAATGCTATAAACATTCTAAAAACAAATTATGTAAGTGGAGGAAGGCAAACATTTTGAGGAATTTAGACATCATATAATATCAAAATGAAATTCCTTCATTGAATTTCAAACAACTAAAAACCAGAGATGACATAATATCCTTAGATTTCTTCTTCAAAGCACTACAAATGCATAATATCACTTGAATTTTTGAAGATCCAATAAGCTTCAAATTTTCAACATACACATAATGAAATATGTAAACCAATACTATGAATGCTGCATCTATTACTAAACAAAGATAATCCCAAGCAAGTCCTGTAGATGGACATGTTTTAAGACTACGCATGAAGATTTAGTGAAAATTTGGAGATGGTTTTACTTATAAAAGTGCAATTAGTTTTCTGGACAAATGATATATCTTTCCTCCTTACAAAAACACAATGCATGTCTGCAGACCCACAAATTTCGAACTTAAGCTCAACCTAACCTAATCCTATTATCAACCAAATTATAATCAATTCAAAATTTCTCTCTTGAACTGAAGTTGAACTAACAAATTTTGCAATATAATTTGTTTGTTAAGATTTTGGCCTTTGGGATTCGGATTGAAAAAAAATCAACAATAGCAAAATCTAATTTGGAATTTAGGTTCAATTTTTTTTTAACTAACCTAACCAAACGCTAAAAAACCTCAAAATAACCAAAAAATTATTGAATTGTGTTAACTTTACTCAAATTTTGTTAGAATTAAATTCCTCAGTGATGAGACTACACATCATTATCCAAGATTTTTCTTATTTACATCATCATCCAACACTTTGATTATCTCATACCAATGAGTTACTAAACTTTAGATGCCAAAAAATATTACTTAGTTGTTGAATTTCTTACAAGTCCACTCTCATTTTTATTGCACATCCATGCTTCTGTGGCCAAGCTTTGCAAATATTAAGAGAAGACATATGTTTGTGTTGAATGTTGATAACTCCCAACAAATGAACAATGCAAGTAAAACAAAAACTACATCTTTTTCAATTCTTCAATCTGTTCTTTTAGATTTTGCTCAACTTTTCCCACTTGATCGATGTCTTTCCCAATGTGTTGCTTTATTGCTGCATAGAATTGAGATATTAAATAACTAATTAGTTCCCAATAAAAAGCAATAACATTAACATTAAACAGTTATAAAATATTTTTCCTTATTCATATAAATGGAAAAAATAAAATTTTACATGTTCAATTGACAAGAATGTACTAAACAATAGAAAGTGATTTAATAAAAACCAACTGGTTACGGAACTAGTTAGCATAGATCATTGAAATCTAGTTGATTGTTGATTTTAGTGGATAGAATTGATCAAACTCCTTCACATAGCTACTCAAGTTGCTAATGTTAAATTAACTTTATAATATTACTAATGTTAAACCAGGATAAGCTCGCAATAAGTGAACCTTTATTCTTATGGTTTTTTGTGCAATAAATAGTAAGCTTGGTTGTTGGACTCATCACCAATAACAAGTCTTTTACAACTTTTACACAAGAGCTTTGATCCACCATCAAAACTTTTGATAAGTTCAAATGATGATGACTTATACTTTCATATAGTGCTAGGGCACGGAAAAATATTTGACACTAACAGTAGGTGCATTAGGAAATTATGGGTTAGTTGTTTCTTAACATTGCAACAATTGCCAACTGTAACATCCCCGATTTTTATTATATTTTGTTTTCACGCCGTAAACGCGCATCCAGGCTCGTGGTCTACGAGTGAGCCCCTCACTCGACTCTACGGGTATAAATACCGAAGCTAAATACGTCGAAGCATCATATTTATTGTCGAAAAGGATTAGAAATTAGCAGAAAAATTACAAGAAATAGTAGGAAAAATCAGGGGCATTAAATGTCATGATTACTAGGTAAGGGAGCTTTGAACTCGTAATTTCATAATACCATGCTTTGAATAAATAGTAGAATGCTAGGATTGCATGATGTGCATGTAAGCATGATTATATGGTATGTTTAGATACAAATGGCAATGAATGTAACTGCAACACCCGAGATTTTTTATCACATTTTCTTAAAATTCATGGAATTATTTTTTTAATATAACAACTATAAATCAGGGGAAAATAACAAAATACAAAAACCCTGTGAAAACAATTTATAATTCAAAACACTAAACATCAATTTTCCCATAAAAATTTTTCATCATTCGATCAAACATCGTACAACCAAACCAAATATCCTGAGGCGCTACTCGAAAATAAACGTACGAATAAATTACCATGATCATGGATTTTTAAATACAAATAACTCATAGACATCCCTGAGTACAAGTCCCATAACAGTCTACATTCTGATCCAAATTAAAAGTCCAGAATACACAAACATCTTACTTCTCATCTCACCCAATACATTAGATTGTGGCACAGAAATATACTCACATTAGGTCAAAATTTTACCCGAGTTAAAGGGACACAATCCATCGTAGAAACGAACATCCATCTCTAGGAGCTCTCCATCACATACATGCAAAAGCCTCCCGGACAACAGGGCTAAAAAAATAGGGTAATGAGTATTTTCATAATCAGTAGGAAAATACCCAGTAGGGGAAATAAATCAATAAACTTCGTAAGTTCACACATAGATGCATTCATGCAATCACACATGAAGCAAGAAGTACATGCAACATAAATAAAGTATCTTATACACATACAGTCGAACTGGCTGAACTTATACATACTCTTGTAGCATACTCTTACAGTTATGCTTACGCTTACACTTACACTTACCGTCTGGATCAAAGTCTCACCAACTTACTCGTACTGTCACGCCCCGGCACTGCCCGACCCGAGCTGAACCCGGTCCAGGGGCCGGTCAAGCACATAGGGGCAACAAGGAGATTGAAAATGATTAGCAGAAGACTTATGCCCTAATCACGGGCGATCTAAAAATTTACGGAGTAAACGCACTACTTTGAGCAAGAGTAAATATGTAGAATCAAAAGAGTTACTTTAACTCTAAAATAAACCACAATCTCAAACCCACATACTAATTAATCCATACCCTACACTAGGCTCCAAATTTATATCTCAAACAATCTAAAGGTATAATGTAACACAAATCCAAAATGAGAACTACACCACATGGGTTCTAACATCATAACAAAAATAAAAAAAACATGCCACATAAGAGATCTCCACGTCTACTCTCAAGTCCTCTCCGACCTTTCCTCATTGAAAGGATCATGTTCGTTTACGTGTCAGGCCACACAACCCCAAAGGAAAAACACAAGAAAGAGGGGTGAGTATAACAAACTCAGTAATGGTTTTACTATATCTATAAACATCAGAAACACGACGGTATAGTAATATAACAATTCATATCAATAATTGACAAGATATATCATTTTCTGATCACACATACACATCACCTAAACTCTCATCATAGTGTTTAAACCACACTTTCAGATCACATAACCCTACATATAGAGTCTCAATTACAATTTTCTAATCAGGCATTCATAACACATCTCATTCATTCTGCACGACAAACGTGTCAAATCCCATGTTACACAATCATGCATGACATACATCATATACATGCATCATCATCAAAGGGTAAATGTCTCCATCCATGAGAGGAATGCAATCATATCATATCATATCACCCGCTCTGGACGTAGTCCGATTTCCTATCCAAAAACCTAGGGTATTACCCACTCTGGACACGGTATGAATTCCATATGGAAAACTAAGGTGTAGGGGTAGTCAACCCCTTTGCTCACTCTGGACAATCCACACAGGAAGTCTGAATTAACTAGAGAAGGTATGCTCGCTCTGGATAGTCTGGGCTAGGGACGTCCGAATTAACTAGAGTAATGTGTTCACTTTGGACATCTCAGCAGCAAGGAGAGTCTGATTTCCTCAGGGAAACCTAGAACACATGGGAGCCGGTGCACAAAAGCATACCACACTGGATTCTCAGGGTCCAGGTTTGACTATCTCAATAAATAAATCTCGACCGCATTAACAATTCAGAACAACCCAATTTGACTCGACTCAACCCAGGGAGTATCCATGTTCCACATAGGAACTCAAATCGAAAACATGTCCATTCGGACCAATCAAGTTTCGATTAAGCTAACGACCAAATAATTCGACACCCAATTTCACAACATTGCATCCAATTGATCAAACTTAGCTAACCAAGATAAAGTCTCAATCGGAAATCCATTTTATGATGCATACAACATGGTATATACGTGGGCAAGGCATACATAAATCCTAATTCATGATAAGTGCTCTCATCAACCCCTCGTGCATAATTTATAATCATAATAATACGCATCATCATAATCATTAACCCCACATGTGTGTGTACATGGCAGACACAATATAAATAAATAAATAAATATATATATATATATATATATATATATATATATATATATATATATATATATATATATATATATATATATATATATATATATATCAACATGCATTGTACTTAACTCGTCATCACACTACACATGCACATTAACATCTAATCATAGATTCCAGCGGAAATCATGGGTGAAGAACCACTAAAAACCATCAAATAAGTCAAAACATAACCACATGCTAAACATGTGTAAGCACATTCACCTCATACTTGAGTCTAGGCATAGCACTAACATTCACCCATCATTTAACCACATCCTATAATGACATATCAGTCCATTAACATGCTGTAATTCTACTAAAAATATACTAAACCATAGGGAATTAATCAACCACTCATATCTTCAAGATAGTAATTTCTAACAAATATATCCAACTACAAACCATTTCACATAACTTTAAATATATACCACAACTTCTAAACATCAATAGTATGCTCTTCCAATAGCTTACTTTGGCTCAAAACACTCCACATAAACATAAAAATGATATTTCAGAGTAGATACATTGAAATAAGCAACATACATACATTAGTCAATTCTGCAATGTAGCCGTTCGAACGCCCTACAGGGCCATTCGATCGGCTAAATAGGAAAAATGCCAAAACTGCAGTGTTGCCATTCGAACGCCCTGACCAACAAAGCAGATTCTACCTTCTTCTTCATTTCAAATTTCAAAATCGAAACTCCATTAAATCAACTTAAAACCTTCATCTATCAACCTAAACACCATTAAAATTCCATCAAACTTTCCAGAATGCTAATCTACACCATCTTAAAATAAAACCCTAAGAAATCGGAACAAGAAATTAACATATACTAATCCCACTATTAGAGCACTAAATCAAGTAAACTCATTCCAAATAAACCATAAAATTGAGATTTTATTATAAGAAAACTGAGATTTCGAAGACCCATTACCTTGTCACTTGATTAGGTTCGGATTTGATTGTCACCGTTCTTGGAAACCTTCCAAAAATATAGAGTTTTAGTTATCGGTTTAACATTGAAAACCTTAAAGAAATCTTAGATCTAGGGTTTGTTAAGCATAAAAAACGAATTTTGAGAAGTAGGGTTTAAAATAAGGAAGCAAATCAGTGATTTTGATGCTTGAAATCAAATCAAATCAAAGGGAAAATGATGGATTAAGAATGGATTAGAAGAAAACCTAGGATTTAGGCTTGATTAAAGAGAACATACCTTAATCTCCTTCTAATTCAGGCCTAATTGGGGAACTAGGCCTTAATCACCTTCTCCCAGCCTATTCCCAAAATGGAAATGGCTCTGCCCTTTATATTTATAGTAGGTCTTGAGGTGAAATTTGAGTTAAAAATGGGTATTTTGACCATTTAAGCACTAATTAAACCTTAAAAAATTTTGAAATTTTTTATAAAAGCTTGCGTTGATGCCTAGATTAATTTTGTCCAAAAACCTCAATTTCGCCAGTAGGGCCCATAGGGGTCCCGCCAAACCCTAATTTTTGGAAAATGAGTAAAAAATTAGAAAAATCTAAAAAATTCAGGTTTGACCCAAAACCAATAATTATAAAGTTGGTTTTGATTAAAATCATAAGAAACACCATTTATTTTTAAAAATCACCGAATTAATCAAAAAATGCTTAAACCACATGATAACCGATAAATAATCATTAAAATAAACCGATTCAAGATTAGGGATCTTACACGTACAATCTTACTCATACTCATAAACTTACTCTTACTGTCTTCTTTAGAAGCTCACACTTGCTATGGATCTTACACATACAACTTACTTACAATATGAAACATACAACTTACTCTTACTATCGTACACATACTACTGACAACTGAAACTCATTACAATTAATAAGCTCCAGCGTCATAAAGGAAGGAAATGTCACTGGGGCGTCACCTTAACATTTAAGGAGCAACTAGACACCATGAACTTTTCCAAAGGCAAGGCACACCTATGCTCATGGGGCACAAGATCAAACAGGTAAGAGCAAATCCATAATACTACTTACTTGAGCACGTAAATGCCCACTCTCTAGGGCCATACAGTGCCAACTAAGGGCAGAAAACATACGGTGCCACTCTTGGGTAGGAATCTTACAATGCCAATCTTGGGCGGAACATACAATGCCATGTAGGCAGAAATACATATAGTGCCCACAAAGGGCGGAAACTTATAGCGCTCTCAACAGAGCATCAAACGTCTAGGCTGAAATACAACACCAAGACCAAATCGAAAACATACCTCGCTCTCAACAGAGCATTAGACGTCTGGTGCTCTATACAACACACAAGCAATATTTGGTAGGATAAACACCATGACAAGATATGAGAAATGCTCAGCCGACTCATTATCAGCTAGCTTAAACACAGAACTTAATCTGTCGAACCCTTAGGTCTCAAACTCACAACGCTATCATTAACTTTGCTTATAATTCAAGTTTGAATTAAGTAAATTATGCAGTACAATTATGCCACACAAACTCACACTGTTCGACTGATCAAACCGAAGTTGAGCACGATCTGAAACCCTAGTTTGTCAGGGCAGCAAACTTCACTTACCCCATCCATATCATGATCAAAACTCATTGTACATCAATTCCTTTCTTCTCGTTTTTGTTCTCCCGCGTCTCGTCCGATTTTCGAGCCAAAATTTTTTTGGGATGCGTCCAGGCCCATGACCCACGACTAAACACTACTCCCGACTCTTACGGTCATGAATATTACAAATACAGATACACCGAAGTGTCAAATTTCTTCATTGAAAATACGAGCAGAAACTGTAGAATATTGCAAAAAATTACAGAAAATAGCAAAAATATACAGAAAAATTACAAAAAAATCGGGGATGTTACACCAGCCAAGTATTAAAATGGTCAATATCAAGTAGAATGAACTTATTCATATTAACTAACAAGGTAGCTACTAAAACATTGTCCAAACCTAAGTTCACCGATTTGGTAGGTCATCCATAAAATCTACTTTGGCTAGCGAAGTATAACCCAAATTTATCTACCAAATCTCAGAGGCTTTGATTGTTAAGAACTAGAGTTCCAAAATTATTAGAGGAAATCACAATCACATTTAGCAAAAGATATTGGTAAACAATTGCTTTTTTAGTAGACAATTGTTACGAATAGAGAATGAACCAATTTTGACTTCATGAATTTTGGCTTCAAGGTGAGTATGCAGGGAAACACCTATTTTCAGTCTTCCTCATTTCCAATATTCTAAAAAGATTATGTTATTCCTCATTGATGTTAGTAATAGATGATGTTGTTTTGTTGAACCATTTGTTATAGTTCTTAACATAATAACAAGACCAAAAAGACGAATATATACATTTGAAACACTAAACATGAAGTAATGGATCACCTTCTATTGCAACAGGGTTAGAAACAACCTTTGACTCCTCATTTACTTCCTACACCTCATTATAAATATTATTTAAGTCTTGTTCACAATTAGTAATTTTTAAAAATTTTGGAAACATTCTTATTAGAAACCAAATTCCCTCAAAAGCTCAAGTTGTCAAGGAATAGACCAACAATGCATATCAAGCCTAAATTGACCCAAACAAACACATACATACAAATTATCCAATAATTCTTATCCATTTTTTTGTAAAATAATTCAACAATACTTTAAAAGATGAACATATCACAAAAGATTTAGGGTGTCAATTAAGATGGATGATCTTTAATCATTCTATAACTTATCTACAAAAACTTACCTTTGGTTTCTTCAATTGCTTGGAGAGCATATCAATTAGCATTTCAATATCTTGGGCCTGACATAAAATTGAGACCTTAGTTTTGACTTGGTTGCAACCAACAAGAAAATCTACCTCTCTAGAAAAACTTTCCTTCTGTCCCAAGATCTGAAGAATATGTTGGAGCTTGGCTTCCTGTTTCAATGTCTCTCATCCATAAAGTTTGACCTCTATGTATGTCAAATGAGTCATGTAAAAAAATAATAATTTAGACAACAAAATTCAATCTCATGTATATCTAAGCAATCACAAAGAAATAGTCTCCATATAAGGAGGGTGTGTCATACACAATTAAACTAAAATGGCTAGAATTAAGTAAGTAATGCATATAAGATAAATTTAAGACCTTGCATGACTAAGTAAAAAATGCTACCCAATAATACTTTACAACCACTTAAAGACAATATTTATTGGAAAAAAAAAATGATGGAGATGGAAGAAAAATTACTTAAATAGCATTAAACAATTTTTAAGGCAACATTTTGAACTTTTCCTTCAAATTTCATTTTGGAAAAACTATCCGACCAAGATTTATTTTTCTTTCATAAGCATCCTAGATGGTCTCATTATATCATTATCATAACGACATTTATAAAATTTAAGCATTGTCAAGGCCCCTCAGTCATGTTCAAATAAATTAACAATTTAAAATAACATATATGAAAAAACAAGTAAATCTCTCAAGCTTATGCCTTTCCAAGCTAACCTTGCATCACAAAAATGCACAAGTATTATAATAATCAAATGTAAAAACCACTTATACTCATGTAACATTAAAAAACTGAAAAGGAACCATAGAAATTGATACTACTGAATGATAGAGGTCACAAGACAACATAACCATATTAATATTAGCATATGTAAGGTGTCAGAAGACTGAATCATGTTTAGTTGAAGGAGATGAACTCCAACTCTATGAGCATAACTGACTCTGCCATAAGGAGTAACTAAACTTTGGTGCTATGAAACTAATTTCACGACTAAGAGTAAATAGACTCCAACATCAAGAGGAAACTGGTTTAAGTATTAGGAGTAAAATGACTCCAACTTTCACTAGGAAACTAATTCCACATCTTGAAGAAATAGGCTCTTAGTCAAGCCAAATTGAGCAGCAAATCCCAACTCCTCTAGAGATCCACTAGGATTAGCCAAGCCAAAGATGCAAGTATCATCGTGCTTATAGACATTGATGGCTAGATTGAGGTAGATGCGCCTTTCATGATGCCCATAAACCTCAGTGAGCACATAGAGTATTGAAAGGGCTGGGGACCAAAGCCCCAAAAATGGGGAGATCACAAAGGTCTGTGACCACTCAGGAGTGCCTCCATAACTAGTATCCAAAGTAAAATAGTGATTTCACCACGTATGAAATTCATCCACAAAAATCACCCAAATAATTCCATATTTATTTTACAATATTATTATATTCAGTAATAATTTACAACACCATTTAGGCCCAAAACTAAGCTAATTATGTTTTAGGGGCATAATTGTAATTGTACCCCACTAGTAACCTTTAAATTTGCAAAACTATTGGTATGAATTATTTAACATTATTATTTGTAATTTATCTTAAATTATCATGTTTTATACAGTAATGTAGGTTGTAAACCAGAAATAAATCTATTGGGTTGATCTTGCGCTAAGAGCAAAATTGTAATTGCATGCATAGCTTATAGGATCAATTTGCTTTGAAATCGAACAGGTCCAGGCCTTTGAAACCTCTATTAGATTTATTTTCTTTATTTTTGGAAGATAAAAACCCTTGTGAACCGGGACTAGTTGAAAGAACCATTTTTTTATTATTAGAGAACCAGGTTGGAGAAGACTAAAGCGGACCAGCTTTGGTCCACCAGTCGTCTTCAAGCTAGGCTCAGGAAGCAGGGGAAGCTATGCACGGCTGTTGAGCAGGCAACGCCGACCAGGTCGCGAGAGGGTAAGGCAGCCATAGGACGACCGAGAATTCCCCTCTGAATCCATCCGGCGACAACCAGATTGTCCACAACCTTTTTTCCGGCGCTTAAAGGGAACTCAACTAGTTCTGCTGCTGACCACCGCGATTGACACACTGACAATGCTCTTTCTTTTAATTTTCTTCAAAACATGACAAAATTGAATGGATTTTGGGTTGAATATGATTATGATAGAACTCTCTAAGCATTTGCATGCAATGGCTTCTTTGCATGAGGAAATCGGTGGGTTGGTGTCTAAAGGACTAAAAAGCAAAATAGGTCTTGCATCAACAATGCTAGAACAAACAGGGTGTTTGAATTAACAGACAAGACGTACGTGTAAGATTTTAACTTGTCCTAAAAAATCTTGTGGGGAAACTGAAGAGAATAATTTTACTTCAACTGAGTGATGTTGCTTGGGACAGAAGAGCATGGTCAGGAAAGCAATTGATTTAATGATATTTTACCTAAGTGCTATGTCTTATTTTTATGCACTTTGGGTTGCTAGGGATGGATCTATCCAAAAGCATGTGAGGTGTTGGAGAAAAAGTATATGCCATTTTGGCCCCTTCTTGCTGGCAACTTATTCATGAAGCTTGGTCCTACCTATTGTGCTTGTATGCTGGTATTAATTTCATTTTTCTGTTGTTGGGAGTATAGAATTGTGGTGCATGGTTCAGGTCTAGAATATTGTGCTTATAAAATGTTTGTTGATTGATTTGATGAGCTAGTTTAAGACTCATAGGATCTTTATATTTGTAAATCCTAAATGAAGTGATTTTTCTTTGTTAGATTTAGATTGGAAAGTTAGTTTTTTCCAATAGCATTGGGCACACAGTGTAATGTCTGAAAAAAATTTAAATTTATGAAGTCGACCATGTGGAAATTAAGGTGTTGGACCCTTAAAATTCTCATGAGAATAACTTGATAATTGGTTAGAATTTGTGGATGAGACTTATATGGATGAAAATTAGATAGAAAGAGCTTTAAAACGCCACCAAGAATGCACAAATTAAAGTTCGGATAAGGAAGACACAGTTGTTCGAAGTTGAACATAATGCGTAGGCCCGTTTACCTTAATTGGACGAGTGAATTGTCCATTTGTTACTATACAAACCCGATTAATTAATATTACAAAATTAAGTTTTAGAGGCCCAATTAGATGGCTTAAGTGATGAGGTTTGACCCAACTTTTAAGGGGATTGGGAACCCTAATCCTCATGCCTATAAAAAGGATAATTAGGACTAATGGAGTAGGGGTTAGCTTTGGCCATTAAAGGAAGGATGAGGAGTTGCTTATGGAATTTACTAGCGAAGGCAGTCGGCGACGGAGTTGAAGAAGAGTGAGTTCGAAGCTCTGGAGGTAGTGGATCGATGGCAAACCAGCACTTGAGGTATGATCGCTTAATGATATGGTAGGATGCATGATTAGGTGCTTTAATACGCGTAATTTAATTAAATTCACCGTATTTCCGATTAGATCCGGCCAATGTACTAGTTGGCAACCGGCTAGCCAGCGGCGGATTCTGGCATTCGGTGTCTTTGGGTCAAGAGGGTTAGTGCCACCGCGATGGTCCTAGCCCCAATAGCCAACCACCCACAGCGCATTCCGGTGACTAATGGTCACCACTGCCATCAAGAAGCCCTCTATCGGCTTCTGTGGTGCAGATGTAGAGGGATTCGTTGGAAGGGGCTAATGGCTGGCAGAGGAACCTCGGCCCTTCGCCTTCGATTTTTTACTGTGCAGACAAGGTCCCGCCACTGGATGGCCTGGTGTAGCCATGCAGGACCTTTGTCTCTCGTGATCGCCCACCTCCAGCAGAAGTTCTGTTGGAGGAAGTGGAAGCTACCAAATCTGCGGCTTGGCCGCAATCACGTCTTCCTCTGCCCCCGACATCTGGCATCCGATGGAGGAAATCCTCTCTACCCCCGGTGGCCATCTAGGCATCAGAGGACTAGCTGGAGCTTTGTCTCCAGCAGAGTACTTGCCATAGCCTCGAGACCTATTGTATCCGTGAAGGAGACGATGTTGAACAAGACCACCCGTTCAACTATATTAAAAGAAGTGAGCAAAGTTACTGAAACGAGTCTGGTTCAGGAGGGTTTAGATATTAGTAAAATTTTAAAAAAATAAAGAACGACTGAGAGTGCATGTTGAGTGACTGGACCAAGTTTCAGACTGGAGAAAAATCTCAAATTGTATAAAATAACTATTTTACCCTTAGAGGTGAACCATAGTAATATATAATTACCCGTCTCAGACTCCGGTTTAGGGTGGTTTAGATGTTAGAAAATTTTAAAAAAATATATAATGACTGGAGGAGCATGACAAGTGACCTGACCAAGTTCCATCCGAGTGAAAAATCCCATAGACTATAAAATGACCCTTTTACCCATTGTAGTTAAATTATTGTGTGATATATACCCACCCGACTTTGGGGCTTCAATTTAGGGGCCTATGAGGGGGCTTAAAAATTTTAAAAAAATTTCAGTGAGATTTTAATGTGCACCCTAAATATAGACCAAACTGCATAGTAAGAAAAATCTCAATGAGTAGATAATTGACTATTTCTCCCCTAGGGTTAAGGGTAAACCATTTAGTCAATCAAAGTTGGTTCAAGGGCTTCCCGACCCCGTCTTAAGCCAAAAAAATTACACTGAGTCCATGATGTCAAGTAGTACCCTTGATCCTAATTTTGGTCCCATTAGATGTCAGGAGGGCTTTAAACAAAATGATAGAAATACCCCTATAAGTCAATCACCCACATTCATGTGAATAGAAGCATAAGTCAATTGAGAGAGAAAATTTGGGAGAGGGCAATGACTTAAAATCAATAGAAGGACAGTGAGATGACCAGAATGACCCAAAGGAGGTTACAATATCCTAAGTGGTAGAATTACCCTAATACCCTTAAGGGAACTACTCTGTTTTTGTCAAAATGGATAACCTAGTTAACCAAGAGTTAAGGTACCATAGAATGATATTAATGGCTGCAAATGGAAGGGGTGTGACTAGTAAGTGACGAGAATATCTTTACAGATCACAGTGTCACAGGATACAAGGGAAAAACCTTAATTCTCAGGGATTAAGGCAGCACATTACACGTGTCTACAACGTAGTACATCAATCCACTAGGGTATTATATACTTAACTCGTGTGACACATTAGAGTTATTTACATTCTCAGGCTTGAATTCACTGAGCCTTAGCCTTGTAAATCAGTGTAATGGGCTTTCGTTTATTATTTATGTACTTGTGTGATTGCATGTTATTTATGTTGCTTAATCTGATTCATGCTTTTATTATTGATGCATTTAATTATAATGATAACTTAAGATTAATAAAGTTTAATTAAGAGATATTGGTTGTCATTAGACTGGAGGAGAACACCTAATCAAGATAAAGACTAAAATACCCTCAATATAGTTTTGGACCGGTTACATCGAGTGAACTGGGCCTTGACATAGTGTATACCTTGGTTAGTAAACCGATGGTAGTTATGCGAGTTTATCCTAGTTTTATGGAGACTATTAGGGTTTGAGATGTTCTTTGAGTCATAGCTCAGTTGATGAGCTATTTATTGGGCTGATTTACAATGTGAAGAGGAACCAAATGGTTGGGCAAATATTTAACTAGATAAAAATAATCTAGTCTCAGTTTCATATGGTTGGGGGAGTCAGTGGTCATAAGGACCCTAGGCTTTTATGGATTATATATTATTTATGTCTTTGCAAACATTGCTCCCAGAGTTGGGATGGTGGAGATGACGATACATTTTTTTCACTGCCACGATGGTTTGGGTATTAGCCAGCGAGGTCTCTACTGCAGGTTTCCCACAGGTCTTCACAGGACCATATAGTGCGTACAAAAAATGGAGTTGTATGAGCAACATGGAAGGCTTGTACTTCTCACAAATTTGTGTCCATCAATACAGTTGAGATCCTCTTCTCCAAATTTGTGGCAGGCTATTGAGAGCCCTGAGGATTTGGGTCAAGCTATTGTTAAGAAGTCTACTCCAATGTTGGAGTTCTATATTTGGGGATTTTTTCGAGAGTTGAATTATCTATGAGGTTGTGACTACATATTTGATAGTATTAATTATTGAACAAGAGTTATGAGATAATTAATAATATTGTTTAATATTACTTGTTTAATTAGAAGAAGTGAAATGATTAAAGGACACACATAAAATGTAGGTTGATTGAATGTACTTAAGAATTGCATCTGTGATGCTATGCTTCTTAGGATAGTATAGTTTTTAGGCAGAACTACGTTTGGATCCGATCTTGTTGGAAACATTGGAGATGTTATCTAATGAGTACGTAGGCAACTAACATCGGGTGATGTTAGCTCAATCCGAAAAACATTAATAATGCCTTTTGTTCCTTTAGAAACTCTTCTCTTAAAGGTAGAGAGGTTTCATTGTTGTTGTTGTTTGGTTGTTTGGCTTGGTTGGTTGTAGGTTCTCTAGGCGATGACAAGTGAGACTAGGATTGATGAGCACATGATGTAGTTCCTCGTTTCTTCAATTTTGATACATAAGTGTATCTTTGGCGTGAGAGTTAACTTAGTTATTTATTTTAAGACGGACAACGGATTTGTACTTAGATGGATAGGATGTTCTTTATTGATTTTTTGAGACATAATAATATAATATAATTTAATATTCGTATTTGTGAACCCCAATTATCATGACCTGGATATTTAATCAAATAGTTTGTTTTTTATTAAAGAAAAAAAAATTCCTCACAACTTACCGTCAAAACTATGTAAAAAGGCTTTTAAAATTCCGGGTCGTAACACCTAGCCAGTTTTAAATTTATTCATCTAAAAAATTGATATCACCTTGCACATGTCTCAATTTGAAAATCTGCTGCTAAGTTACTGAAATGAACCTTTGCGAGAATCATACACAGCTCAATGGAAAGTGTTCCTAGTTAGCATTCTTCTTGTTGTAGATGTTTTTGTCTGTGTATGCAATTGCTTTTCACGGTTTTAGTTGACTTTAAATTTATTTGGCTTTTGTTAGTGTGAACTTATTGTATTTTTTGAAGTCATTTGCAGATAGAATGATCTAAAGTTGAAAATATTTTCCAAGTATCCTTAGTTGTTCAGTGAGGATATCTTTTCTGATGGATTGGCCTTCCTACTCGTTTTGATGTTGATTCTTAAAACAACATAAAGTGTCGTACTTTGTGCAGAAGCCAGAGTCTCAAAACTAGGATGTATTAAAGAATGCCAACTAATCTGATATGGTTCTTGTGCTTCTGCAGCTTAAATAATGGCCATGCTACATTGCGCTTATGGTATCAGCATCCGTTGTCATCATACTCTTTTATACAATTATTTCAGCTAGCATCTTTATGGTCATAGTTATATAACATTTGCAAGTGTCTAACATAGGCACATTCTTCTTTTTTCATGGATGTTTAGTAGAATTTATTCATTTCTCATCCATGTGGCATTGAGGTGTTAAATTGTAATTTTCGAGGAGGAAATATTGTCTACAATTGGTTTTACACTCTTAACACAGGTTTGGTTACTGACAATGTAAGGGGAGCACTTGTCCCATTGGGCAGACATGCTTAATCATAGCTCATTGTGCGTATATTAGTAAACATATACATATTTTTTTAGAAAAAAAACCTAGGCATGCCTTAAAACGTTGATTTTTCCATGTCTTACATAAATTATAACAATTCAGTTTCAGATACTATACTGTAAATTCATCACAGAGCATGCTTGTGACAATCCTCCCAAGAGATTTGCCACTTCTATAAAAGCATGCATTTTTGTCGTGTCTTAGTAAAATTATAGCATTTCGCTTAAAATACAATGTGCGACTCTAGTAATCATTCAATATGAGTTTCTAATTTTTTAGGGTTATTTTTTACTTTCTATGCTAGCCTTCTTATATGAGATAAAGTGTTTTGTCCCTCGCATTTTAGTGTAAATGTTATCTTCATCAAATGTCGCATTGCTTATTTTTTGGTAGAGGCCTTTTTAGACTGTATAAAAAAACATATTCAGAAGTTAAGATAAACCACAAATAAAATATACGAATGAAAAAAATCGTTAAAAAACATTGTGAATATACTCTTACACGTGCTCTCAAATAAGATTAGAACACTCAAATCTTCTTCTTCTTCATTTGAATTTGTTTTTATTTTTTAGGCCAAACATGTCCCTTGCCTTTCCATCTTCGCCTCTGTAATCCACAAAAATCAAAGAAAAAGGAAGAAGGAACATGGTGGGTGTTAGGTGAGTATTTTTAAATCTGATTATTTAAAATTTGTATACAAATTGGACATTCATATTTGGTTAATTAATTTATTTACAAATTTTAAAATAAATTACCATTGCTTTATTTTATCTCTTTCTCTTTTTTGCATGATTTTTTTATGTAACCCTATTATTTTTACAAGTTAATTATCATACAAGTTTTTATGTACTTTTGCACATGCTCTATTCCTAGTTCTTGTAAATGGGTGGTGTTCCCCCTTCTTAGGGATGTTAATGAGCCGAGCTGAGCCGAGTATTAGGCTGTTTTGGCTCGAGCTCGAATTGCTAAAGCTCAGCTCGAGCTCAGTTCGAAGCTCGAATAAACTCGAACCTTTTAGCTCGAGCTCGGCTCGAATTCAAAATCCAAAGCTTGGCTCGAACTCGAGCTCGAACCTGAATAAGTGAATCATAAGCCTTGGTTCGAACTGGGCTTGAACTAAAAAAATAAAAATAATCTATATATAAATATAAAGTATATGAAGTCTCACATATACTAATATACTTTTAGTATTAAATATTAATAAATATACTTCAACAAGTATTACGACTACACCGTGAACATTTGATTATAGTCACTATGAAAGAAGAAAACTATGACAAATAAGTTTTAGTTACATATGCTAAAAAAATACAACATTATTATTTTTCTCTCTTTATGTACATATAATCACTAAAAAAGATGTAAAAAATAAAAAAAAATTATTTAGGCAACATTGTCATATACTTTTTTGTGTTTTCTTTTCTTTACATGCTTATAAATCACTAATAAAAAAGTTATTCTATAATCTTAGTGTGCCTCTAAAAAATTTTGAAGTACATGTAAAAAGATATATATTTTGTAAGATGAGGATGGTCCCAATGTCATGCTTCAACTTTTAAAAGAATATCTAATCCTTCTTTTCTAAACTAAGATTGGTCCACAAATGTCATGCTTCTTTTAGAATTATTTTTAAGTATATTAGTATGATATCATGTTGACCATCTGTCATATACTTATAGCTTCATTTGGTTTTTCAATTGAACTAATTTTATTTCATCTTCAAGAATCAAATAGCCCTATTAATTTGGGACAAAAGGAGTATATTAGTGTTTGCATCTCCAATATTTTTATTTTTATAAAATATATATTATATATAAAAATTATATATCCGTTATAATTTAACAAGGATATATATCATGAAATTTTTTTATATGAGTTTAGACTCTCGTACGTCAGTATGAGCAAAGACATCATAGGCCATCAGATCGAGATCCAAATGCGCAAGAAGACATAAACTAATCTACCTCCAGTTCGAGCTCGAGGTCGAGCCGAGTAGTATCGAGTTCGAGTTTTATTCGAGTCGGGCCGAGTCGAGCAGGGGTCTGCTCAAATTCAACTCGAACTTATTCGAGCTCGAATCGAGTTCGAGTCGAGCCTGAATCGAGTCGAGTTTAACTCGAGCCTAGCCTAGCCGAGCCGAGTCTGCTCACGAGCCAGCTCGGCTCATTTACAACCCTACCCCTTCTGTACCTTCACGTACCTGTATCAACCTATACATCCTTCTATGCTCTCACCCTCCTATGCACTGGTCGGTGGCAAGTGTTTCGGGTAAGCTGCGGAGGAGGTTCCCATAGCCCGATGGCCGGTGTCACTAGCCCCAATTTCAAGCTCGCAGCGGATACAACATATATACTTGCATATGATATACAGACTGGAATTCGCTGCAGCCATTAATAAGTTTTGTATTTCTTGTAATTTGAGATATTAGAAAAAAAGATATATACTTAAAATTAATTGAAGTAATTCTGTCATGTAAATCATAAAGGGCAACCGTGGATGAGATTTCCTTGAGACCATTTGGCCACACAACCTGGACTTGTTTGGGTCCACATGAAGCAGTTTGCTTCCGTCCTGTGGTGTCCCTTCTGAAAATATTTGAACTCTAATACTCAAGTACGACAGGTCTACCCAATCCAAGAATCGAATTGCATTTTGAGCCCAAAAGGATAAGATGCTAACATCGTCATGTGTGTGCTTCAGTCAATGGCTTATAGATGAGGTTGCATATTCCACCAACAATGACCAGGTAGTCAAACCTTCTCACGACGGGTGGCAAAACTTAAGACTTAATTAAAGGGAGCGAGGGATCTTTGGCGGATAGATGGAAGAAGGTACCCAATCATTGTGCTTCCACGAAATGCTTTAGAGTTACTCAGTGGCTGCTTGACGATTTAGCACAGACTCCACAGAGTTCCAAACTCTTAGATTGGATTAGACTGTAATTAAGTAAGGTTTTGTTTTTATTGCAGACTCTAAGAAACATGGTGTCATGCCCAATTAACATCAACCTGCAGCTGCAACTGTTTAAAGTTTTGGAGAAACAACCTGCGGGTTTATTTTAACTTGGAAGTCCATGTTGTGGGTTTAAAGTGGTTATGACTTTTAATCTCATGGCAGGGCATAATAGCGGTTTCTTGTTGAATAACCTGTTGCTAACTAAAATACTCGTGATTCACCTCAATCGGCTAGTCTAATCCGCTAGTTCTGTGAGGTCAAATTTCACTATATGATATACAGTATCGCGCTGAAGGGATGTTGAAGATGAGTCACATTTTACCAGTTTCACTTTTGGTGAAAGATTTGTACACGATCACGTCATGAGCAACTGTGCTTCTTGCAAAAGCACTGTTGCAGAATATATTGAAAAAATATGTGGAAATGTTTCTGTCAGTTTGGTGCAGAATTATTCAGTGTTCAATGAATGCATCAGCTTATATATGTCCCAATCCTTGACCGTGTCTCAAACCGCTCATGATGGTGCAGTTGATTATAGGAAATTAAATATGCTCTACAAGTACAAATTTGCTTCTCTTAATTCCAGGCAAAGCCAATTTTCTGTCTCACATTTTTAACTTCTGCTGATTATTATTTGTGTCCTTTCTTTGAAAGTGGATTAACTTTATTTGGCAGTGAATAGATGAAAAGTATCTATCCCATATTCCGACTTCTTGTAGAATACTCTCTCCATCTCCGTGTATTTTTTTCCTTCTTTTTCAAGTTTGATAACTTCAAACTGTATCTAATGACGAATGCAGACACTAGTGTAAACATCAAAACAGCGGGAAATGATAACATATCTGTTGATCAAAAAGTGCACGTGCAACGCATGTTGCTCTTAAGAGAGCTCACACGACATAATGAGTAATTTTAGGCATTGTTTAACGTTATAAAACTTCCATTAATTCCCAGGTTTAATGCAAAATTTAGCTTAGGCTAATAAATTATGGTAAATTTTCAAATGAATGTTCTTCCCATAGGATTTGTGGACGTATAATTTCGTTTTTAAATGCTAGGAATTCAGAATCTTCAATCAATTAATATCTTTCTTAATAAACCAAGCCCATCAAAGAACTTAAGTTTCCAACTTATGAATTTCGTATATAGAAATCTTCAGATAATAGAGTACAATGCCAAATTCTGTCTTTATTGTCCTTGTAGTTTCTTGTATATACTTTCTCGAAGCAATTTTATGTAAGTAGTTCTTTTAAGAGTTAGGGGTTTTCTTTTGGCTCTGTAGTTTCTTTGAATGAATGGCACTATAATTGGTGGTTCTCTTTGTCTGTAAAGATTTTCGCTTTTGGAAGAAATTATATTCTTACTTTTGAATGTAGGGGATGAAAATTAAGGGTCTGTAATCGGTTCATGTATCTGAAGTTGGAACTCACTGTGTTTGGTCATCACAGAACATTAAGAACAACTCACAATGACTCAGCATTTTCTGAAGTCAAGACGAGCTTTTTACTTGGAATCTTACCAAGCAATGAGATTTGTAGAAGGGGTTCTTATTTTGCAAGTGACAGAATCAATGAAGAAATATTTTATTTCCTGACCAAGTATGCGGCATTGCTGTGCTGCAAGCACCCTTATTTGCATACCAACGATTTATATATACAAGTTCTCCGTTCTACTAAAAACAACGTGTCTTCTCGTGTAACTTATCTTCTAGCCAACCAACTTTTTAAGCTAAAGGTCTGTAGTTGAATCCCATGGTGGAAAGCACCTTACGGAAATATCATAATAGTTCATGAATTATGACAGAAACGATCATATGAAATTGGTGAAAATCACATTTCAATCTGCAAGAATCTTATATTCATGTCCACAAAAACGCCAATACATCACAAAACTTCAAATTTCAATGAACATTTAGAAATGAGTATTACTGCAGCTTCCATCTTCACGGAAACAACCGGTATAACTTAATGGTTATATAATATAACTTCTGTTTCAAGAACGAGACGCAAAAGCTCAATCCCTTTGATAATTGTCAAGATAAATGGCAATGTTACCAAGCCATTCATATAAACAAACAGACTTTGTGACTCATAACGTCGATCATTAGGACGAACAAATTGACAATTAGGAAGTTTATGTTAATCAAGATTCAGGAAATGCCCACACCAAGAAAATCTATGAAGGGAACACTATTTTGCCTGAACGAGTCATCATGATCTTCTTGCTGATTACTGAATCGAGAGGCTGAGAATATGGAAGAATTATCACCACAACCCGGAAACTCATTCTTAATCACGGACTCACTCCCACAAGCTTCACCCAGGTTCGGGTACCCAAGTGGATGAGGAGAAATTCTACTGTAACTTATCTGACCTTGTTCATTAACTTTCCTGTAGCCTCCAAACATGGAAGAACTACCAGGACCATATTGGAAAAGAGTTTGAGTATGATCAGCACTCCTAGAGCTCTCTAGAATGCAGTAGTTCGAGCTGGAGGAGCCCATATTGTAATCACTTCTGGCAAGACCAAAACTCTCCCACGAAGGTGTGGCTGTTGAACTGGCCGATCCAGTGAATGCCCAACTAGGAGAAGATTTTGACGTTGATAGGGAAAATATACCTTCTTTGCTACCGCTTTGGAAATTAAACAACTTGGAAGTATCGAACTGGTAGTGGTTGAAGTCGCTATTTTCTTGTTGGGCTGTGGAAGACCTGGTGAAAAAGCTGCTGGAAGTTGGGTCTATGGTACCAAAGACAGGAAGGTGGCAGCTTCTCTTACCAAAGAGACGGGCTCGTTCTCTATGCTTTCTGGCCATGATTACATGCCAGTGGTTCTTCACAGCGTTATCGGTTCTCCCAGGGAAAAGCCGAGCAATTAGAGCCCACTTGTTTCCATGGACTCTATGAGCAGCTAGGAGCCTGTCTTCCTCTTCTTCTGTAAATGGCCTTCGGTTGATTCTCGGATCAAGTTGGTTAAACCATCTCAATCTGCAGCTCTTTCCTGCCAATTAAAACAAACCAGCATAAGAGACTCGAATTTTTGCTTCCTTATGACCCAATATGAATATGTACCGAGATATATAAAATAGATACAAATCTCAAACTGACCTGATCTTCCCTGGAGTTTCTCGGCTATGGAGTTCCAGTTCTGTGGACCGTACTGCTCAACCAGCTGCCTGAGTTTTTCATCCTCACCTGGCCTCCAGTGCCCCCGAGGGCAACACTTGACCTCCTGATCATCAGAACCCGCACCTGACTCTTCCATCTCGTTCATCTAGCAGTATTGGGGAGAAAGGGGTGGAGAAAGGCGAGGGGTCAATATAGGATTAGGGTTCGGGGTTATGTTTATAGATGAGAAGTCACTTTTGTCGGTTTTACACGATAGAACGAACCCATTTCTTTATAAACTGTGTAGTGGAGCACTTCTCTTCACCGTTTGCGTGTTTGTCCGCAGCACCAAAACCTTCCCTTTCAACTTCCACCCATTTTCCTAACTTCCTTAACAATAATATTGTTACTCTCCCCATCTCCTTTCTCATTCACGATTACATATGAATCAGCCTCAAGTGCTCAAACACTTATATTCCTTTGTCCAAACCGTTTTGTCTAACAGCTGGACAAGTCCTACAGTACTTTAACTACTCTGAGAAGACCTGCATTTAATTCATCCTCTAGGTTGGGAAAGCCTGAAGCTTCTATTAGCCAAGTTCTTGAAAGCACCACAACCGTAGGGAAGTTTCGGAAATAACACTTCAATTTCTTGACATTCACCACTCGTAAGGTGGTGTGGTCCACTTCCCGTTCAGGATTGGCTTGTGCAGTGCTGTGGTCCAAGCTGCATGTTCTTCCAACTCTTAATTTAAACCATAGAATCGCCTTTATGTATACTCGGTAGACCTACCGGCACGCAAACAGTTTCCAAAATATGGGTTGTATCAAAGTGTAAATGCATGTGAAATTGTCGTCGTTGTATTTTAAAGAAAAGGATAGAGCAGCTTGAGAATTGGCACTTTTCCTGTATTTCTTTCTTTCTTTTAAATTTTTTTCTTTTAGCGATACTTTTCTTGTATATACTGCATAATGCTAATAGTGACTCTACCAAAGACAGGAGAAATTAAGTACATATAACACAAGTCCCAGTGGATCTACCTACATGCCGTGAAAGTATGGCGAAAATTTAATACTAAGCATCAGCCTGACCTGGATCGTTTCCAAGTCTCTGTTTGTTCACCCTCATGCGGATAGCCAGTCAGAGAAGATATGAAAAAGAAATCATATAGGTAGTCCCAGTTGTATACTAACCCTGAATTTAGATTCCAACGCCCCTTCCGTAATCATACTCTTCAACTACAGATTAAAAAATAGTCTCATGCAAGCATCTACATGAAGTTTGATACATATATTTAGTTATGCTGACATATATAAGCTCAAGACATGAAATTCGTTGGATTTATACTGTTCCAACATCTAAGATGCCACCATACTGGTCATGGATGAAGTTCTATTGTGGGGCCATCGTATATCCACGTGTTTATGGATTCTCTTGTCAAATATTGAGCAATATTAATACTTAAGACGTGATCGAGCATTTAGATCATCCCAGTCAAGGGAAAACGATACTTACCTATTCTTTTCGGTAAACAATCCCGTCAATTTGGTTGGTCAATCAGGAGCCGCCTTTGAAATGGGTCCTCATCTTCAAGATGCAATTTCACCCTGTGACTTGGTAAAAAGGCTCTGGACCCTTGACGCCAATTTAAAGATACATGCTCCATCGACCAAAATAATATCTCCCGAGGAAGTTCATAATATTCCCCAAGTCATGAGTGGTGATTGGGTATTGATCCATTAATATCATATATCAGCGAAAGGTCTAATCAGTATGGTTATCCCATTGATTTAAGTACCAAACACTAATATAGTATCAGTATAAAACGTTACTTGCAGCTCCTGCAATTTGACGACGGCAAGAAAATCTCCAAAACTACGTGTTAACTATGAAAAAGTTTGGTTTCCAATCAGAAGCTTCTTGCTCGGCCTGATACATACTCTACCAAGTTTTAGCTATAATTAACTTTGGAGTGGTGGTCCTTACCATCAAATTGGCTGATATTCGAAGAACTATCTAATTTGGTTTTGTTTCGAAAATGACCCAGAACAAACTTCCCTACTTCATAGCTACGGACTAATGTTTGTGTTCACTTTTGTCTCCAAGCATCTAAGCTGTTGTGGCCTATAAGATATTTTCATCAGGCATCAAGTGATTATCAAGAATATAGCACGCCACCAAAATCTGACTCCTTCAGCACCACTAGAGCAAGCTGGCATTGAAGAGAACAAGGTGTTGGGTTCGGTTAGCTACGTACAATTCTAGCTAAAACGCATAAATATGATGCATCAATCATGCCATGCATTTCCATGGGCCAACCAACATTCTTTTTCAAGATCAGAGACATCAGCAAACATGAGTCTATTTATGGAGTCTAATTTCCATAAAGTATATATAACGGGGTTAGAGACACCACCAGTCCACTGCCCTTTTTTTTTTGGTACAGAGTCCACTGCCTTACATATGCATGGAATAGTCCGTCCACATGCATGCGTGAGATGAAGTATGGCCACCTACCCATCTTGCCTTAGATAACACGAATTAAATTCATCGGAGTGTTCGGTTCGATGTAATCTCCCCCCGCATTAGACTTCCCCTCCTAATTGTGGGTAAACCGTCGTCTACTTGATGTTATAAATTTATTGTACACGAAGTTGAAGGCTCTCCTGTCTTACTATTGTTGTCATAGTGCATATGCAAACTGTGCTTCAACAGGCCCATCCACCATTATTGCTCTCTTCGAAAATTAGAAATATACCGTTAGGAGTAAGAAGACCAGATGCCCCCTCATCTCTCTCTCTCCCCAAGAAACCCACCAAAATGGAACTTTTCTGAGGCAGTTGCTCTTGTGAAGATCCACAAGATCAACCTTTATCGTACTTATATCTTTCTCTCTCTAGATGAGAACATGAATAGCAAAGTATGATGTACCTTTCATATGGTAAAAATAAAAGCACTAGAATTACTTGAACAGATGCTCATATTCAGATTTCCCCCCGGGTCCCCACTCCACGCAAGCAACTATTGAAACAATAAATAGACCCACCATTGAGATCTCCACTTAGCAAAAGGATTCTGAAAAACAAACATGACCACTTCTAATAACCATCTCATCCAACTATCTCTATTTCAAGCTAAACCATCTTTTCCCAACTACAGTAATTTAGACATCAACAAACATTGAAAACATACATGGAACTAATCGACTCACGCTCCAAAGATAGACATGGGATCACATCACACAGCGCACAAACCCCAACGGCTGACCTTCTTCCAGACGACAACCACATCTTAATCACTCTCTACTACGATCCCCAGCGCAAGTTCCACGCAGTCTCAAGCGCTCCTATACTCAAATAAGCTAATGGCGTTGCCGATGACCCTACCCAACTTTGCACTTGACCATTTTTCTTATTGCTGGGTAAATACCTCTTTTCCTTTTATTCGTCAAATAGTGTACGTTGATGTCTTCTAGTTCCTTGACAAATATCCCCTCTCGGGACTCCTTTTACCAAAAAAAAAGGAAAAAATTCCAATTGCACCCTTTTCATTTGATACATTTATATCTCGTGAGAAGGTAGTTTAAGTGTTTTCTATCGGCAGTAACTTGCCAACAATCTATGAGGAGATAATTATGCAATGTATTACACCTATTTTTCCTAATTATTAATCAGTATTGGTGTTAGAAACATATAGAGTGGTGGTGGTGGTCTTGGGTGGATGGCCTATTCAATCTGTTTGGAGACATGAGAGCTCTGGCGCCCAGCTTTATTAAGAAATATATGATACCTTATTCTTATTAATGTTACATGTGCCTTAATTATTTATAGATTGCATTCAATTTGATTTCGATGCTTTATCTTAATTATTACACTTGGATCTACTCCCACTGAACCTGGACATTTAATTTTGGAGATTTTTATCTTTTAAAAATGGGTATAACACCAAGAATCGAACAAGTAATTTAGGCAGTAATTTGGCTATTCTTAGCTTCCTTCTTTTGGTTTTTTAGTGATCTTTTTTTTCAATCTTTGTAGAGGATTAGATTAATTTTTGTTGTTTTTACTCTTGGATTGGGGTAGGTTTTAATCTTGGGTTTTCCCATCTCTTGTTCCTACTTCGAGCTTGTAATGAAATTAATTTTTATTGATT
Source organism: Saururus chinensis (assembly GCA_035235625.1). NCBI lineage: Eukaryota > Viridiplantae > Streptophyta > Magnoliopsida > Piperales > Saururaceae > Saururus > Saururus chinensis. The sequence continues at coordinate 11,889,678 of CP141140.1, read as the reverse complement.
AAAAAAAGCCTGCAAAACTGAGCGTCTTGTATATCATTTTATAAGTTATTTAATTTGTTAATTTTTTTGTTTGGAGATTTTATTATATATTTTCTTAACACTTCGCTACTCTACATACGAAACATATGGATTGATCGGTATCCTCCTTTCTCTTGTGGCAGAAAATGATGCCAAAAAAAACACAGAGAACACAAGGGAAACTTGAATTAAAAAAGAGATGTTAGCATTCTATCAAGGGTCTTAATAAGTCTTTTGGCAAAAAAAAAAGGTTTGAACAAGTCATTGACTTGTCAGGCAAACCATCTGAATTCCCAGATTATGGGGTACTCAATTACTAAAGTCTACATTTATGAGGACTCAGAACACCTACTTACTAAGATCAATTTGCTAATTACTGGATGAACGCTGCTACCCCTCCCCGGCCCAAACCCACTAATTATGTCTCATTTCATCTAACATCTCACTACAAGAAAATTAACTAAAAGCGTCATTAATACTCATCAAAGTGTCGCAAATAGGTATTTGCAACACTTTTAACATGTCACCCTAACCGTCACTAGTAAACCGCAAATAGTAAATTACGACGGAAAATTAAAAGTGTTGTTAATAGTGATTATTTGAGACATTTGTTTTACGTCGGAAATATATATTTGCTATGTCGCAAATTGGTATTTGCGCCATTTTATAAATGTCGTTAATAGTTATAGTGATGCATTATCATGTGTTGCTAATAATCACATAGATTAACAACGCTTTAGTTAGTGTCACTAATAATTGGATATTAGCAATGTTTAGTACTAGGTCGCTAATGTTTAGCGACATTTTTGTTGAAACGTCGCTAATAAGCATGCTATGAAAACAGAGCTAATAATTACGAATTTTCCCAAACTACATACAAACAACGCAAATGCTTATTATATTAACTTATGTCTAAATAGAGTATGCTATTTGCGACATTTAGATCTAAACGTTGCAAATTGTAAGCTGCATAGAATAAAGAACAGTTATTCATGACAATTAATCTAAATGTCGCAAATGTCAGTTGTTTGTAACATCATTATGTGTAAAATAGTTTACATTGGGACGCTTACATACACTAAGCATCGCAAATAGCCTATACTTTTTCGATGCATACTAATAAGTGTCATAAATACCTTATCATAAGTAGCGAGTTTTATAGAAAAATGGTTCAAATAGGTTAAGAGGCGGTGGCGGGTAAATTATTGGTGACGTTTATAATTAAGTATCGCAAATAGTTATACTATTTTCAAATCATAATCCTAATCAAGTAGTGCATTTTCCCAACAATTTGCGGTTGGCGACATGGATCTTATGCCTCCAAGCCTATTTTGTGCCAACTCTTTTGTAAGATATAGGATAGTCATATTCTTCCTTATTAATTTCATCCAAGTTCTCTTAGGCCTCCCTCTCCCTCTCCCTCTCCCTCTTAATATTTTTTAAGTAAAACTCTTCTAACCTTCTTATTGGGGTATCCATTGGTCTTCTTTATGCATGCCCATACCAATGCAACCTACACTCTCTAAGTTTCTCCCCTAAAGGTGCTACCCCTAAGTTCTCACACATATACTCATTTCTAATTCTATATTTCCTCGTTATTCCACACATCCACCTTAACAACCTCATTTCAGCTACATTTATACTATTTAAGACGTATTTTAAAATATGTTGCTAAAAGTAAATTTTTTAATGGCATTTCCTATATTGTCATAACAAGCCTTTATTAGTGACGCTTTCATACGAGTTGCCAATAAAAGCGTAGCAAAAGCCCTATTAGTTATTGTGTCTTTTACATTTTTACTTTTTTTTATTACTCTCTTCCCCATATTTCCCCCTTTATTCTATTCCTATTGCCCCATGTATCCAATCTCTCCTTCTTCTTACATCTGTAGCCACGCCTCCAACAACGGTGTCAGTGCCTAGATTGCCACTGACCAAGCTTTCACTCCTTATTTAGTCAATTTTTTAGAAGAGTAGGACAAGGAAGAAGAAGAAGAGGATATGGTTGTGGGTGGTTGCGCTAACCACAGCTCGGCTAGATCTGGGCATGCCATTGAAAACTCACGTGAGTAATTTTCATGGTGTGTGCTATCATTGGGCATTCACATGGGAGTGCACTTACAACGGATCTGAACTCGAGTTAAAATTGAAAATTGGTTCACCCAAAGATATCGTCCACTTAATACATTTTACTAAACCATGATCATCATGATTGACAGATGCACATACTAGCACACCTCAACATTACAAAGGCGTGCAGTAACATGTGTTAAGCATATGTGCCATCAATCCTAATGATGGAGTGCCTATCCAAGAGGATGTAAGTGGAAGGACAAAAATTCTTCCCAAATTTTTTTTTGGATTCGAAAGTGATCATAACATTAAGATATGAAGGCTTCTTATTCCACAAGCCAATCCATAATGATGTACCTACAAATGTGGGGAAAACGTTTAAGTGTTAAAATATAGTTAGAAGTTTTTTCCATATTACCTGGCCAAAGATGCCAAAATTCCATATTCCTTGCTTCTTAACATTAAATGTCATATTACCTACTTTAGGATAAAACTGCCCTTAGATTTAAATAAACCCAATCCCCATACAGAACCTCATAAATGTACAGTGTGGCACCATTCTGGTGGAGAGGAATGATCAACAGCAAGGCCGAGTTCACCGGCAGGAGATGACCAGCGGCGACTCATCGGCAAGTTGCCAGAGACAATAAAAGTCCATTTTTCCCATTATAGAAGTTGTTTCGAATGAAAAAGGCTTTATTTCGGTCGATCTAATCACCCTCCAACATAATGGAGATGATTAGTATATGCATCTATTACAATAGAGAGGTAGGCAATGATGGCATGTATGTATGTGAAAAGGCGCAGTTGATGAACATTGATTCCTAGATGAGGTTCGACAAGCTGCGGGTTCAAATCAAAGAAATGCTTGTCATCAATGGTAATGTGACTTTTAAGCATTTGTCTTTATCTTCGTAATTATCTATTCTGTATGAATTAGAATATGATGAGACCTGCAATAAGTGTTTTCTATTCATAAGAAGGAAAATAAAGTATTATCATTGTATGCGGAGATGAAAAAGCCTAATAACAGTAACAAATCACCATCAGTAAAAAGGAACCAGACTGTGAACAAAGACAAATCACCAATAGTATTGGCTCACCCTAGCTTGAATGGTGGGTTATAGATGGGAGTCAATGATACACAATTCACTTATGAAACAGTCAGATAACAATGAATTTTAGATTACACAACATTATACTTTATCGTTACTTTATTATGTACTCGAACACATGATATTTAGAATATTGTGTTCAGCAAAACATAATATTTATAATATCCCATAACTAATGATACAAAATACAAAAGTTATATCTCACAAATTCTTATTAGCGTAGATACAATAACATGACTTGTATGAATATCATCCTATCAATTACACGATAAAATTTGTAAGCGTGTAACCGAATACATGATGTTGAGTTATATCACATATTAATTAACACGTTAATATCCATTGTAGATTGGGAGAACTGGGAGATTTCAACTCAATAAATCTATGTCACACATCATACAACATTCTCATGCCTACAATACATGTTACATAAGTCATTCATATTGTATTTGAAGAAATGTTGCCAACAATGGGTGCAATAAGGACTTCAATTGATAACTATGATCTTACCCTGGAAATTATGACAACCGAGAATTTGAAGAAGTGTGGGGTGATGACCTATGAAACGAAAATGATATAATTAACATGGCAAGTATGTCTGGCCATAAAGAATTCGAATACACCAAGGTACCCAGTAATATTAACATTGAGGCCAAGGCAGAGTGGGAGACAGTCGATGATCTCAACTTATTAGAACCAAATATTGGTGAGGGCGAAATAATGACTAGTAGTTTGCAAGCAAATGACTACTAGAATCTACTCCAACTGGGTGCACGTTTCCAAAGCCTGGTACATTTCAAGAGGGTTTTGGTCGAGTTTGAAATAAAGGCGAATTTCACATATCGGGTTGTGGATGAGAATAAAAATACATATTCCACAAAAAACTCCGACCAGTCTTGTAAGTGGTACATAAGGACATCAAACATAGGGGATCATATGACTATGACAAGGTTAGTCCCAACCATGCATGTGGAGCACAAAGGACGTCAACTGGCCATCCTTTAGCATCACACCTTTGGATTGCGAGAAAATATTAAGAGTTGTTTAAAGATTCAACAGACAATACATTGAAAAGCATAACAAGATATATTTCGAAGCATTGAGGTATAAATGTAAACTACAAGAAATGATGGGTGCAGTTGAGGGCAGACTTATGATATATACAGAGTCATGTTTACAAAAACATGACTTGTTAACATGATGTGTTATCTAAGAGTTTAATGTTTGTCTAATCAACCTAGCGGATCACTAAATTGCTCTTAAAACAATTAGTTTCAACAAGTAAGAAATAAGAGTTCTAGCTTCTATGCGCATAATTTTTTATTAAGCAAAATTATTAAAACCTAATATTCACTCACACTTCACTCTCAAAATATCAATCAATAAACCGTAAATCAATCCACACATGAACACAATAATTTATGTAGAAACCCCCAACTAGGGTAACAAATTATAGTAGTTCCAAAGGAAACAAATCAATGCATTAGAAAACTAACTTTTATATGGACACAAGCAAATTACCAACCTAGTTAGACTTTAACACAAGCTCCTCTTGTTTAGATCGTTGTTACCGACTATCAAGTCTTCTCCAAGCACTTGAAACTTTCTCCTCCTTGCCTTATCTCTATCTCCTTCTAGTCTTCAATAAACACATTTTATTGTCTTGACTTTGGCCTTAAGAAAATCTTCAATCTACCATTAAAGACGTACTGCAACTCTTCTATGAATACTTTGTGTATTAGCTTCTTTAATTGTGGATTTTCTTCGTCCATTCACTATAGATCTTCAATAAAAAGCTCAAGTGAATTCTCCTTTGGAAAACAATAAGCAAAGGTGTAAGCCCTCTTTCTCTTTTCTCCTTTAGGTTTTTCTCACTGAAATTTTTTGATTTCATAACTCTTATATAACTCATTAAGTTAGTTTAGGGCTTGTACTTGAATAAGGAATGAAATAGAAATCAGAAGGTCTTAATTTAGGTAAATTGTTCTTTATAAAACGATTAATTATTCTAAATAGTGATATATCGGTCACTGCTTCTAATGTGCACAATTCTTAAATTGATTGATCGATTGCGAGAACGACCAATCGATAACTCTTAGGTTTATTTTACACAAGGCTAAATCAACAAGCGATCAATCGTTCTCTTCTTCAAAATTTGTAATGATCGATTGTTCTACCTATTTTTTGACATTTTACCATTTTCCCCTAAAATCCTTATGAAACCACTATAATCACTTTTTAACCTTTTCCAAGTGATTAATGCATGCCAATGTGATCTGGATAAGCTTCAAAACCCTTCATATTTTTTAATCTTTCACCTTGATCAACAAGAACATGTTTACTCCTATTTTTTAAGTTTGTTAATTTCAAATCTGACTCGACCACAACAACCTCAAATCAGACTTTAACACTCATTACATATATATAGTTTCTTGACATAATTTTGACAAAGAAATAAGTCAATAAACTAGATATATGACTTATATGTTCTTACATTATCGGCCACACGAGGCTTATAAAGTTGCATTTTTCTAAACACAACTTGTTAACCTATCGTGTTACCATGAACATGTTGCTTATAAAGTCCAGTTTTACGGATGACGACTAGTAATATTTTTGTATTCTTAGGAACACAACTTGTGAAGCTGTTGTTTAATCATTTTCAATGTTGACTACATAAAATCATATTGTGCATGTAAAGCACTGTGTGATTTAATAGATGGGGACCTAGATGAATCCTATTGCATACTTCTGCATATGGAATTTAGATAGAAAGGATTAATCTAGGCAGTGTAGTAGTTCCATTCAGATCATGTGATAATCCTCGACTTATAGGGGATACAATTTAATTTAAAAGAGTATTTTGGATGTTTAGGCCAGCTGCAAGAGCTTTTAGAACAACATTTGCTCATAAATACATCGAAAGCATAAGAAAAGAAGCAAGGCATGTGCATGTATTGTCCATATTAATGTATGATTTTCATATTAACTCGCTATATCACCAGGTAAAATGTAAATAATGTCGTGTGTAAGGTTATACGTTATCCACAATAACGTGTATGTGTATGTGTTCAAATAACACGATAGTTGTGATTATATGTCTTATGCTGATGGGTCGTATTTTCCACAACACTATAATGTCATTTATCGTGTTCTCATTAACACGATATTCCTTTAACAAGATGTAGTGAATATGGTCAAAAGTAGCTACACATGCAAAAAGTTTCAGCATATGGGGCTACCATGTAAACATCTAATTGCAGCAATTGAAGTGTCTGATTATTGTGAAAAATGGTACTCTGCATACACATATAAAATGACATATCAAGAGTCATTATTCTCAACGACAAACAGACACGAATGGGCACCGAATGGAGTTCTTCCTACATTCAACCCACCAATCCCACTCAAGCAAAGGGGGTGTCCAAGGAAAATCCAAATAGAGTTACAACCCAAGGTTAAAGCCCTACGCAAATGTGGACCATGCGGGCAGTTGGGTCACAATCGCAAATGTTACGCCAATGCATAAGATGGCCCTCCAAATGTGGCTACTAGTCCAAGTACAAGCTAAAGAAGGGTGAACAAAAGAGTAGGAAAGTAACGTAAGGACAGGGAACATCGATCAAGGTTGCCTTATCCACCCCTGTTATTTACTTGAATGGAAGAAATGTCATTCCTTTAATTTTGTAGCCGTGTTCTTAGAAACATGCTATTTTCTTAGTGTCATGGTTTCATACACAGTAATATTTGCATATCGTGTTATCGATAACATGACCTAGCTGGAGTTCATGTTGTCGATAACAGGATATGTTGAGCTCCGCATATTTGATGTATACATATTGTGGAATCGAAAATACGATCAAAGAGATTATGTGTTACCAATTACATGATAAAGACACTACTTACAAAGAATGTAGCATGAACTTTTTGTAACTACAGAAAAAAAATTTAAGAGAGAAATGTTGTGCATAAGCACTGCAAAAAAAATTGTCATATTACATACTAGTACAAATATTAATACAAAATTATCATATTACATACTGAAAAAATATCATAACTCATCTAAAAAAGCATCGAACTTGTGGTCAATTTTCCCACATTGAATATACACACATATATGTGGCCTGACCAACATGGTGATCATTGCTTGTATAAAGTCTAGCTAAAGGACTCTTGCGATAAGCTTCACAACATAATACATCAAGAAGACTTTATAGTATTCATTCGTCTCTTTATAAGGACATCTAGAGATCTTCGAAAGTGGCCACTTTGTTGCACCCTTTATCCTTAAGATCCTCTCCATGCCTATGGCAATATGGAGTCTAATCTTATCAACCTTAGAAAAATGGTAATTGTTGATTCCCTTTAGTAGATTATACCACCTGAATCTTTTCTCCCTACATCAGGTAATGAGAAGACAAAAATGGCTAACGACGTATATCAGAATGAAGGTACTCTCGGAGTTTGCATTCATATGCCTCATGAGGCTGTTGATGATTTTGGGATGAACCTCCACCTTGTCATGATGCATCCCTATGTTGTAATTGTCGCGCCCCGGCACTGCCCGACCCGAGCAGAACCTAGTCCAGGGGCCGGTCAAGCGCACAGGGGTGACAAGGAGATTAAAAATGATTAGTGGAAGGCTTATGCCCTAATCATGGGTGATCTAAAAATTTACGGAGTAAACGCATCACTTTGAGCAAGAGTAAATAAGTAGAACCAAAAGAGTTACTTTAACTCTGAAATAAACCACAATCTCAAACCCACATACTAATTAATCTATAGCCCACACTAAGCTCTAAAAACTAAGTCTCAATCAATCTAAAGATATAATGTAGCACAAATCCAAAATGAGAACTACACCACATGGGTTCTAACATCATAATAAAAACCAAAGAAACATGTCACATAAGAGATCTCCACGTCTACTCCCAAGTCCTCTCCGACCTTTCCTCATAGAGAGGATCCTGTCCGTCTGCATGTCACGCTATGCAGCCCCAAAGCAAAAGCACAAGAAAAAGGGGTGAGTATAACAAACTCAGTAATTGTTTTTAATATAACTATAATCATAAAAAACACGACGGTATAGTAATATAACAATTCAGATCAATGATTAATAAGATGTATCATTTTTTTATCACACATACACATCACCAAAACCTGCATCATAGTGTCTAAACCACACTTTCATATCACTTAACCTTGCATATAGTGTCTCAATCATAATCTTCAAATCAAGCATTCATAACATAACTCATCCATTCTGCACAACAAACGTGTCAAATTACATGTTACACAATCATGCATAGCATACATCATATACATGCATCATCATCAAAGGGTAAAGGTCTCCATTGATGAGAGGAATGCAATCATATCCTATCACTACACATGCACATTAACATCTAATCATGGATTCCAGTGAAAATCATGGGTGAAGAACCACTAAAAACCATCAAATAAGTCAAAACATAACCACATGCTAAACATGTGTAAGCACATTCACCTCATACTTGAGTCTAGGCATAGCACTAACATTCACCCATCATTTAACCACATCCTATAATGACATATCAGTCCATTAGCATGTTGTAATCCTACTGAAAATATGCTTAAATTATATGGAATCAACCACTCATATCTTCAAGATAATAATTCCTAACAAATATATCCAACTACAAGCCATTTCACATAAACTTTAAATATACACCACAACTTATAAACATCAATACTATGCTCTTCCAGTAGCTTACTCTGGCTCAAAACACTCCACATAAACATAAAAATGATATTTCAGAGTAGAGACATCGAAATAAGCAACATACATACAATGGTCAATTCTGCAGTGTAGTCATTCGAACACCCTGCAGTGTCGTTCGATTGGCTAAATAGAAAAAATGCCAAAATGGCAGTATTGCCTTTCGAACGCCCTGCAGGGCTGTTCGAACACCAACAAAGCAAATTCTACCTTCTTCTTCATTTCGAATTTCAAAACCGAAACTCCATTTATGCAACTTAAAACCTTCATCTATCAACCCAAACGCCATAAAAAGCCACCAAACCTTCCAAAATGCTAATCTACACCATCTTAAGACAAAACCCTAAGAAATCGGGACAATAAATTAACATATATTAATCCCACAATTAGAGCACTAAATCAAGTAAACTCATTCCAAATAAACCATAAAAATTGAGATTTTTACCATAGGAAAACTGAGATTTCAAAAACCCATTACCTTGTCACTTGATTAGGTTCAGATTTGACCTTCACCGTTCTTAGAAACCTTCCAAAAATATAGAGTTTAAGTTAAACTCCATTAAAATCGGTTTAACATTGAAAACCTTAAAGAAATCTTAGATCTAAGGTCTGTTAAGCATAAAAAACGAATTTTGAGAAGTAGGGTTTGAAGTAAGGGAGTAAATAAGTGATTTTGATGTTTGAAATTAAATCAAATCAAAGGGGAAATGATGGATTAAGAATGGATTAGAAAAAAACTTAGGGTTTAGGCTTGATTAAAGAGAACATACCTTAATCTCCTTCTAATTCTGGCTTAATTGGGGAACTAGGCCTTAATCACCTCCTCCCAGCCTATTCCCAAAATAGAAATGACTCTGCCCTTTGTATTTATAGTAGGGTTTGAGGTATATATAATTAACTAGTGGGGTATGAATTATGAAATTTGGGCTAAAAATGGGTATTTTGACCATTTTAGCACTAATTAAACCTGAAAAAATTATGAAATTTTTTATAAAAACTTGTGTTGATGTCTGGGTTAATTTGGTCTAAAAACCTCAATTTCGCCGGTGGGGCCCATAAGGGGTCCCGTCAAACCCTAATTTTTAGAAAATTAGTGAAAAATCAAAAAAATTCTAAAAATTCAGATTTGACCTAAAAACACTTAAAACCAATAATTATAAAGTTAATTTTGATTAAAACCATAAGAAATACCATTTATTTTCGAAACCACCGAATTAATTAGAAAACGCTTAAATCACACGATAATCGATAAATAATCATTAAAATAAACGGGTTTCAGATCAGGGATCTTACAGTAATAGTGTTGGATGACAAATTTTCTGAAGAAGTAGTTTGGATACACTATGAGATTTCTCAAGTTATGTTCATCAAGTAGCTGGCAGAACACATCTATAACCTAATATCATTAAAAAAAATTATTGTGTTAGTGAAAACACAACAGACGATAAGTCGTGTAAATGAAAACATAATACTCTAATTCATTGTTTGTCTAAGAAACCTAAATGTTGTCTATTGTGTTATTGATAACACAATTAAGGAACATGACCATCTCGTGAATTCACATCTCGTGTTATTAACAACAAGATAAATATCTTTCGTGTTTTCAATAACAACCAATAACATGAACTTATTCATACTTCATTTGTTTTGCACTCTTGATGAAGCAGAGATGCATAGTCGGTATGAAGAAGCGTCACCATAGGCCATTGTTGGTGTGCATTGGTCATAAACTCCTTTATTGTCTCCTAATCTTCACCACCTAAGACCTCTATGTAGAACTTGTGTTGGAGGTCAAGGTAGTTCTTTGCCTCCACTACTGCCTTCTCCTTTTCCTTTTGCTTCTGCTCATGCTTCTCTACATGCTCCTCAACGTCTATAATGCTTCTTATACTCTGTAGTAGTTCCTGATCAACTGGATAAGGAGTATCTGATATGCTGTCCGAGCTAGAACAAGCAATTGACTTCTCAACGGGCGGGGTAGGAGACTTTGCAACATTCTCCTCATCTAGGATAGGAACAACGTATGTGGCTAGGACGATTGCCAAGTGAACTTCATCCCCCAGCGTCCCCTCCTCCTGCTCCTTTGCCTTACTGAGCTTCATGGCCAGGTAGTTGCTTTGTAGCTTTGGATGAACCGGACACTCCCTTGGTTGCCTCGTCCACGATAGCCTCCTCCTTAGTTGCCTCCTCCTTGGCTGCCTTTGCTAGTGGATTAGCCACTATGTACCTCATCCACCTAGGTACGGGTGGTAGAAAGCATGCGATGGGACCTACATCAAAAGCTTTTCTTTTTTCAATATTCCACTTCAATTGCTTTGGTGGCTTCAGTGGCTCATCTCAGGCTTGCACCACTTACTCATTACATTTCTTGAGAAATCTGGTGATAACGGTGTGTTCAACCTAGGGATCCCTTTTATTTTTCTTTGGGGAGTCAGTCCCTTTTTCATGCAAAAATCATGTAATAAGTCATATTAGTATGTATACGACAATCATACAATGTGTGTTATTGATAACACGACAACTCTAAAAGTTGTTTTGACGATAATACAATAATATAATATGTCGTGTTATCAATGACACAATGTTTCACCTCAGCGTTTTCACAAAAATACAAAAAGAATATTTGTCGTGTTATCAATAATACACCAATTCACTATAGGTCGTATTAATAACACAACATTATAACTTGATGATAAAAAACTAAGGGAACTACTTACAAAAAATAGAATCTTCATCTCAAGATTGAGGAACATGAACAAATTGATAAACATCTTCACTTCATTTTGAAGCTCGAGCCTTCACCCTCATCGATTTCACTGCTTCAGTTATTGGCAAAGGGGGTGCTTCTTGACGTTTTTCTAGTTGAAGGACTTTGTGTGTTGGAGGAGTTGGTGCTTCTCAACGGGTTTGTGGTTGAGGAATTTCTTCATGTGGAGGTTGCATCAATTTGATTAACCCTGTGGCCACCTCGATTGAGTTTTTAATTCTATGTAGTGCAACTTCCACACTTTCAGTACTCCAACCCCGCTATCCGTACATGGCAGCCTTCTCCAAGACGATGTTAACAATCATGGACATAACATTTAGTTGCATGAGAAAGCTTTCAATGACGTCTGTGCCAGGTTGATATTGTCTTGAAGTCTGGCCCCCATGTATTTGAACAAGATATGTTCTCCTATGTATAGTTGAATGTGTGGTCGTCTTCTTTGCCTTCTCGGTCGTTGGCCTCTTTGGCAATTGGAGTTATTTGCGATACAACTTTAGAATCGACCTTTAGACGAGCAAGCACCTCCCCGTACCACTTTCTCATCCTGTGATGAGTCAACAACTTCTTCCTTGACTTTTTGTATGTTAGATCAAATTTAGCAGCCTTCTCCACATCAGCAAGTAATTAGGTAAACCCAGGCTACCTCTTGCACCTCGGACTACATGGATGATAACTTGGTGCCCATATAGATGTGTGTTAAAAAAACCACACCTACATTAACAAAATGATCATGATAATAGTAATCCAATATCATGTATGTAGATGAATCAATAACACGCTTATTAAACTAATCATGTCATTGATTACACGAAAGTTGCATCGTGATATTGAAAATCCATGATACGAAAATCTATCGTGTTATCGAAAACATGATAACCGAACTAGCGTGTGATCAAAAACATGCAAATCAAATTCGTGTGTTATCTAAAACACGCTAATCTAAATAGTGTGTTATTGACAACACTATATTCCTAAAATACTAATATGTGGTCGTGTTATCAAATCTACGCTAATATATGTGATCATGTTATCACTAATACGAAATTTTACTTGTAGCACGAATGAAGCCCTAATTAGAATACAGGTTGTGGTGGAGCGCTCATCTTATTTGCTCCTAATGTCACGGTGGGTTGAGGATATGCCGAGACAGAGCATGTCATGAACTGCTTCTGTCCAATTGTACCTCCCTACAATAGCCAGGTCATCGAGAAAGTCACACAGAGATGGGAAGATAGATTTGTTGCTCTGTGTAAATAATACGAAGGTCCCAATGTGTAATATGGCCCAACATGTTAAGTCTTCGTTGGAGACAATATGTCTATTTTCTAATACTTCAAAATTTCTTCAATTAGATTCTTCTCCGGCCTCTTCCCCGCGAAGAAGCTTTTGAAAAATTACCCATTGCCTTAGGCAGTCTTCCCATTGCCACTGTCCAACTTCAACGTTTTCATTTCACTCTCAAACCCATGATCAATGTAACGTCTTCCTCCGTGAGGCTGGGGTACCATTTTCCTCTAGATGTTAAACACCTCTTATGAGTCATCCCAGCACTCACCCATTTGAACATCCAATAGCGACCCGGAGATGATGATTTGCTCGCAATCGTATACTGGGTAGAATTGAGTCTCCTCCAATATTGACTTGCATCCTGGCCTCAATTCAACAAGGTACTTTGATAGTCACAGTCCACCAGGGAAACTGTTTGTTCCCAGCCCTAGTCTTCTCCCATAAATCTCTTCCTTCCCTTCTAAGGCCTTCACTGATTCTGCCATTTAACTGTATTCTTGTAGCATACGTCTGTCTAAGATGTTATATATATATAACAACAATGGGTCGTGACCAAAATCAAAGTCATATTCATTCATATTATGTAATGATACAAATAATGGTTAAATACACGTGAAGTTCATATATTTTGTTTTCATTAACACGATAAGATGTCTTCCCATACACAATATCACAACTTTTCAATGACGTATATCATATTATTGATAGCACGATATATATGCCTTCCCATACACGATATCACGACTTATCAATGTCGTATATCGTATTATCGATAACACGATATTTTATGTAATGTATTATTGATAACACGACTATGTATTGTGAGTGTGTATGCAAGTATAGACTATATTGTGCTCTAGAACATGACATACGAAAAAAAAAACTAGAGTTTGAAGATGATGTCATTACCACGGAAGTCACCGACTAGTTGATGTTCCTCACCTTCGCTGCAAAATTACTTCTTTAAGTGTGTGAATAGAACCTTAGGCCGAACCTCACTTCATAGCCGGAATCGCTTTTGACGGGTTGGATTTTGGAAATGTAGGGTTAGAAATTAGACCTCCCAGTGTGTTTTCGCTTCTCACTGGTCGAACTTTAGAAATTGCAAGTCAGAAATCAAAACTCGCACTCCACGGTCAATTGTTTCTAGGTATTTGCGGCATTTTGCCCAGTTTATACAATATAAAACCCTAAACCTTCACATAGGGGTATTTCAGTCCAATTTTTCTTAAATATCATATAAGTCTAAGTTTTGTGGCATTTGCGGCCTGGTAATGTGAAATATTTGACTCTTTGGCGAGGTAATATGGAAAAACCTCCGTAGTTAGTATGTACACATCAATTACAAAACAACATTCTTGCAAAGTAAAAAGTATCATATTCCAAATGTCATCATTATTGTTGGAAGCTAAATGAACTGTCATTCAAACAATCCAACGACTTCTTTGTAAAAAGGCAGGGGTGAAACTTTTAAAGGCTGACACATAAAAATGAGGTTTAAGGCCGAAATTTTTTGGGCACGATGTTAGAGTCAAGCCTTGAAATTTTTAGCTCATCTTAAATAGGGCATGGCTAGGGCCTTTGAGCACCAAGGGGCAAAAGGCCCATAGGCCCGCCCTCAAGTATTAAAATGATTATCTTCACGTATTTTTAATGTTCGGCATAGTATGAAAGGGATAGAAAAACAAAGGAGCTTCCCTATTTTAAGGAAGTTTAGAAAATTTTAAGTTTGCAAGTCATCATGGTTAATTGTAATGACCTTATCTAAATGTCTTCATCTTGTATCTTATAGGGTTAACCAATGGGACCCTGTCTAAAGATTATAGATTTTTCTATTAAAAATATATAAAAAAACAAAAAAATAATTTTAGAAAGCCAACCTAGCGATAGAGCAAGGGTTCTGCGTTACATTATGTTTGGAATATATAAAAGTGGGCCTGTAATGGCTTTTGACCTTTAAAAGTGTGGGCCTGCTGGTTTTGAAGGGACAATATTATAGGAAGATTTGTAATATGGGAGGGTGATGAATTTTGTAATACAGTGAGACATTTATCTTGTAGAGCTTCAGTTGGTCTCGATTCGTGGATCTAGAGGTGGCAAAGGACCTGCCTGGATCCCGACCGGCATGGCCCTGATCTCCAAAGGCAAGCCCGACACATGAGCTCTTTAAAAAAAAATGATTCCAAAAGCCCATCAGGCCGCATGGGCATGCCCATAAGGCTCATAAAGCCGTATGGACATGTTGAGGGCCCAACGGGACGGCCAGGCATGTTGGATCCTGACCCGGCCCTATGCCTAATTAGGCCTAAGGCCCTGAATTTGAGGTCGGCCATTCCCGGTTCGCATATGGACCCTAGCCTAACTTGGCCCTATTGTGAAGCCCGGCTTTTTGCCACCTTTACATAGATCTCAGAGTTCATTGCTGAGAATTCAATACTAATGATTGTCTCAAATTTCATTGGATTCTGGATATATATGTTCCAATCCTCGATGAAGGGTTTTTTTTTAGACAGTAGCCAAACAATTTTTTGTTCTGTTGAGTCGCGTTGCATCAGCATCCCAGAGATCAAGGCCCACCAAAATTGGTCCAATTAAGACGTAAAACATGTAAAGTTTCAGCTATTTCGGATTCTAGTGATAGATGAGATTCGACTTTACGCCGCAATGGAGAGGGCCTATATGTCCAAATGCTACCTAAGAGTATCTGCAAGGGCAACGCCCCATCCTTTACCCACGCTGGCTTCATCTTGCTCAGCTGGCATACCAGATCATCATCCGATGGATCCATACACCGTGATACACGTCAGGAAAGTAGCACAGCCTTCAATGTGCTACTTCCTCCTGGTTCCTACCCTGTAGGCTGTAGCGGGCCAGCACCGCCCGGCCGCCCACTCCTCCCTTCTGGCCGGCCGCCACCACCACCCTCGCATAAGGTGGCATCTTCAATTCCCCAAGCCACTAGTTCAAGGAGCCCTAGTACGTGGCCCCAATTAGAGATGCTGACTCCTAAAGTTTTCACGGATTCAGTTCTCTATGCAAATACAATTGGCATATAATCGGATTGGACTTTTCCATTGGATTGGATATGGCCAAATAATTTTAACAGATATAGAAGGCTGACCTATCCTTTGAAAATGGAAAGAATTGATTGGAATTTAGACGGTGAAAACGAAAGGAGTGCCCGGCGAGAACCCACTTAACGGAGGTGCTACGTAGGTCGAGTGGCCAGTGGGGACTCAACGGGGGGCTTACTTCAAGCCACGGATGATGATGCTGGGGCGTCTTCAATTTCTTTGGGACGCCAGAAGGTCTTTTGGACACACAAAATCCCCTCTTTCTCCTTCGTGTAGGTCAATCTAATCTCCCATTGTAGAGATTTTACCATGCCCTCCAACTCGTTGATAATTTTAACTTCATCACGCACGATAAGTTTCCCTTCAGGCCTTAAGATTCTGTCAACCTCCGCAATCACAGAGGTCAGCTTGCACCTGTATCAAACATAAAAAGTTGCAAATGATTTTTACAACAAATTAAAAACCTGAAGCAAAGGATGAAAATTAGTTCTAAAACGTTAGAAACAAATACACCAGTGATCAAGAATCAATAACTTAAGACGCTTTACCACGCATGTTGGTGGCATCCAATAAGAGGAACTTAATACTAATGACGGACAATTCAAGCAGTGGTTTAGCATCAGTCCATATCTGGCAAGGGATAAAGAAGGATGGCTTCATAGTCATGATCCGTAGATAATCTCCAACTTGCATTAAGGAATATAATATTCATACTCCATTTTCTCTATATTATAGGCCTTACACCACCTTTTGATTGGACAGAGAAGGTGGGTCTCACCTAACAAGAGATTCCATATCTAATCATAAAAGTGGTCGAAGGCCTATGGGTGTAGGAATATATCCTTAGTATTAAGTGAGTCAAATCCCACTTGCACAACATAGGTTTTTTGCCCTTTTCTCATTCCATGCCAGAAGACCACTGACAAACTTAACTGAGCGTACATGTGCTTTTATAACTCACCGCTTCTGGAGTTTGGAGAAGAGATGATCAGCATGGAGAAGGTCGTATGTCCTTGGGTAGGTACTAAATGACTCACACCAGTCATGATATATTCCGAATAGACCCCTTTCATATATAATTGGAAGTGTGTCAGGTGCATCAATGGAGACAATATTCATTACCCACACATTCATGTCTCTCAAAGCAGCAGCAAACCTGCAATTGAACAGTCAAAGAGATATGATCAATGGCAACAAAAATAGGAAAAATTGACAACAATCTAATTAGCACTCAGCCTAATACGAACCCTCCATAGACAGATCTCATGTCCATGACATTTCTCACGTTGGACCAGGTGATTCCCATGCCTTTTAAATAAGACTTGCTCACTACACGTTTCCAGTGCTCATAATCAGACTTAAAATCTGCAGGGGCTGGCCTTCCATAAACCCCAACCTGTGATTCCTTCAACCAATAAGGTGTTTTGTGCAACCTCTGTGGCCACAGTTCTGGCCATTGAGTCCCACGCTCTCCTGCTTCTGGCACTTGGTGCATGCATGCTTGCAACGGCACATTCCTGCAGAAAAAAGAGCACTTATACATTTACCAATAGGCTAAATATTTTGATAACATTCACACAAATAGAGAAATATAGAACCACATACTGACATACCAAGCTGCATTTGGATCATCAGTTGCAGGGCAGAGGGGAGGATTATTTTTAGATCTTCCCAGGTAGCAATTGTTTGAAGAGGGTTTCTTATATATGGCTGCTCCCACTTGGTTCACCACATCCCTTTTAATTGATATTAACTCCCAGCATAATGTTTTAGTTAGCTTAGACATGGCTGAGCACAAGTGGTCCACAAATCTACAATTAGCAATCACTCAAAATAACAGCAAATAAACCATGAATTTCAAGCAAAAAATAAGTGTGCAATGGACCTCTTTCTACCTTTCCATATTTCAGCATCATCTTTCAGTTTCTGATAAACTGGGGTAGCAGACCACACAAAGTAGCCACCAGGTCTGAGCACACGATTCAGCTCCAACAGAAGTTTACCACCTGCAAGTTTCTAAAAATTTTATAAATTGTGCACTAATTATGCATATGTAAAAGGAGTTGATATCATATAAAAAGAGAACCTTCAATGTGCCAGGGGACCCGACAACGAGCACAGTGGACAATGTCAAAGACCATGCTTGGGAAAGGTAACCGTTTGGTTCCCATAACTGCAGATATGGCAGGTATTCCTCTTTCAAGTGCAAACTGAACTTGAGCTTCATGTTCATCTTTGGGGGCAAATGACATTGCGAGAACATCCCTATCAAAAAGATAGCCACCAAAGCTGGCAACTCCACAACCAACATCCAATATTACACGACTGCGTTTTCCCCAAGCAATATCAGGCACAGCCTGCACATGTATCAATATAAAAGTTATAAACTTTATCATCGTAAGGAAAAAAACATTCCCTTCAAAATACAGAAGTAGGAATGTTCCAAATACCCACCTCCTGAATAAAATCAATGTAATGCAGAGCACCGTGCTTAAATTGTGTACCACCACCGGGAAAATTTAGGTACTCTCCATTGACCTTCACCCAATTCTGATGCCCCTTCACTACTGCGAGTTTTGTGTGAGGAACGTTATAGTACCATATCTGCGACATTAACAGCACTTAATAACTATCATGAGTCATGAGTTTGAACCAAGCCAAACATATGGAGATAAGTACTTCACACGATTCTTGAGAGGGTTAAGCAAAGAATATACCTTGTTCCTGCTGTTTGGCCACTTGATTGGTCGTTTGTATCCATCTGGAAGGGAAACTAGACAGGTTGGGCCTTCATCAGGGCAGTGCCTTTCACGATGTTCATAGTGCCCAGTGCTTGGAAGTTTCCTGATTGCTTCCTCATTATCAAGGCAAGGGATGTAATCATGCCCTGCAGTAACATTGCATAGTTTCCAACTATAGCCATATGAGGTAGCAGACTTCCCATCATTATCTTTTAAAGCTTTCTGTGCTTCCTTTTCGTTCTTTGATTCCACAGCTTGTGTTGAAAAGGCCCCATTTTCAGTTGTTGTTTCATTTAAGATTTCAGACTGGGCTCCAGCAGGAAATACCTCATCCTTGCTTTGCTCCTCTTCCTTGTCCCCATGTTGAACCTTTTCTTCTTCTCTAGATTCTTTAGAGCTCTCATCTGACTTATATTTTTTCTCATCAGACTGCTCACCTTCAGACTCTCTTTCCATTTCGGACTCATTTGCATCACCATCTCCACTTTCACGGTTCTCCTCCCCACCATCGGAATCAACCATCACTTGCACATCATGCTCCTGGTCAACTTTAGATGAATCATCTGAAATGTTCTTGCCATCTTCAGTCTCTTTTTCAGGGCTATCCTCCTGCAATTTCTCAACTTTGTTCTTCGATACTTTTTCCGGCTGATTTTGATTTTCCACCCTCTCGAATTCAGTCTCCATGTCTTCTTTTATCAAATCATCAGGCAGATCTCCTGAACTGTCTTCAAATTGCCTAGACTTATCACTGACACCTTGCTGCTTCATATCAGAATTAGCTTCAGAAGAGACATCATCATTTTGCAATGGGGCCGCCACTGATGATGTCATCATCCATATCCCAACCAAGCAAAGACCAACAAACACAACAATTGTGATAGTGGAGCAGTAGGATAACGATCGCCTAGTGTCCATTCGCAGATTTTTCCCAAATGCCATTACTGGGACATGCAAATGGCTTTCAAGAGGTTAATATCTGCACAGAACAAAGTATGCAAAATCAATGATTTTCGACACTTCCTGTCAATGACTTAGTCGCAGCTAAACAGAGCAAAGAATGCATAATTAGGAGCTAAAAAGAAGTAAAACCAGTTAGTTGGCACCAAGCTCCATGTGACAAAAAATAAGAGAGAAACAGAAGAATTGTATTGATTACAGCAAGTGGGGAAAAAATATCAGAACTCATCAATCAGGAAATATAAAGAATTCCCTGCAGTGAGGTAACAAGATTTAGTAAGCGAAGGTTCTATAAATGCCCCCTCCCCATAAAAAGAAAACAAGAAAATAAGATAAGTTAAACGTAGGAACCAGTAAAGGGTCCAAGCAAAATTTAATGGAAGCGCACGGAATGTGATTTGGAAAATTAATAAATGCTAGTTTAAGATTGAAACAACTAAAGGGAAGCAGTCTCCATATTGTATCCTGAAGCAGGAGTTTCATGAATATTTGATTCTCTCCCTGTACGCTGTAGCAGGGATCGGCTCATACAGACTCCCTATTGAAGCAATCTCCACGTAGAATGCTTCCTATAATTTTATTTGTTTCGTAACTTTCAATAGCCAGAAAGAAATCGGACAAGGATAGAAAATACTAGAACAGCCATCGATTTGAAACAAGGCTAAAGGAAGTTAAGAAATCAAACAAGTAACATGTGAACTAAGCAGTCTACAATTTTGATGATAAACATCAACCCGTACAACAATGGAGAGATTACAGTCAATCAAAGCAGCTCAAGTACATGAAAGCAACAAATTTACCTAAAATGGCAAAGGGGGAAATTGAAACCAGCAGGCCTTTTCCCCAGGAAAGCAGAAGGAAACTGAACACACCCAACCAGATCTACACAGAAATAGTAGCTGCAGCTACACCAACAAAAGCAAAAGAATAACAACTGAAATCAAATGAACGTCAGACTCCCATCCTAAGATCTACAACACCGATGTCGGAACTAGAGGCTGAAAAATTAAACCTCGAGCAAACATTCCACCAAACCGAACACTCGGCGCAAGCGTAACACCAAACAGATAATCGCTAACCTGATGGCAAAATCATAGGACTTAAATCTAGAAGAAGAAGAAGAAGAAGAAGAAGAAGAAGAAGAAGAAGCATAATCACACCAGAAGCGAAGGGAGACACAGAGCGGAAGGGAGAGTGCAGTGCGCGCACCTGACGGAGGCTGAAAGTGTCGGTGACACACCTGACGTGAGGAAACCAAAATGGTGGTTGAGCGACGGGCTGCTGTCTCATCACTCACTCCACTTCTCTCTCTCTCTCTCTCTCGATATGTTTGTTTCGGATTTTATCGTGGCCTGCTTACATGTCAGTTTAACAAGTTTTCACTCGGCGCGTACAGCGTTCTTGCTGGAGACGTACCGAGAGAAAGGGAGTGGAAGGGAGGACAGTGGAGTGGTGGAGAGTGGTGAGAGGGCTGGTGAGCCTTCAGCTGCCAAAAATACCCTTTGCGAGCAGCCAAGCAAACCGTTTTTAGGTTTTGGTTTTAGGGCCAAGTGGGGGTAGTTTGGATAACCCAACCGAGCGTTCGTGAAAACGCAAACGCGCCAACGCGGGTAATTTAATGACCCGAGAGGCCCGGACAAGAGCTACAGAAAGGAAGAAAGTAGGCGCGTCGGTGGTAGACGTTTTAGGGCGGATTAGATGTTAGAATTTTGAGAAAAATTATTTAATTAATAATTAAAATTTTTTATTTACTAATTTATTTTATTTTTAAAGTGATATTCTTTTTTGCTACGTAGACATCAGCCAAGTAGCTGGCGCCTACACAACTTTTTAAAAAAAAATTTATATGAAATCAAGGTTTAACATTTTAAAAGACTTGATCTAATTTTGTCATTTAAAATGATTTCGTCCTTTACATCTTAATTTATCTGACGCCTTTGCCTCCAGTCATTTTTTGTTCATGCTTAATCGCTCCTCTTCCAGACGTTTCTGCCTCCGGTTCCCATTGTCCGCCCCGCTACCGTGTCCGATGGTTGTCTGATTTGAGTGCCGCCACGCCGCCTTGTCCGCTAATCTCATCTTCCACCCTAGATTTCGGGTATTTCCCTTGCCCTAATTTTAGTTTAGGGATTTGATACATTGGGGTTTTAGATTGGTTAAAGGTATAAATATTTTTAAGAGTGTTTTCTATGACATATGATTCTTAGTTCAATTAATGTATGCTTTTATTATGCTTTCTGTAATCAAATTTGGTGTGTTAGGACTAGCTTTTGTAAGTAAAATTTTTATTCATGTGCTTTCTGCAAGAAGGTTCACTTGCCTTGAATATATTGTATAAATATTATTTTTAAATACTTCTTTCATCCTACATTAATAGGTACATTTAACTTTTCAAAATGAACGAATTTGGTATAGAGGGAAATTTTGTTTGATAGGAGCTCACTATAACTATAATGACTCTTATAATTATGAAACAATTAATTCTCTTCTAATGATATGGAAAGATGCTTGTGTTAAAAGGAACGCAACCATAGCGTGTGTTTAGTTTGTGATGAGATCAGTTCCTGTGGGGCTATAAGTGGTTTTACGGCTCCCATTTTTAATGATGTGTTGTAATTTATTTTCCTTGAGAAATATGGAAGTAGATATGACATACAAATTTCCATTTTCTCACATATGAGCTTCTGACATATGAGATTGTTAGTAATAGTTTAATATCTTTATTAATAAGGTAGATGTAATATTTGAAGAAGTGTACGAGAATATTTGTTGTCTTCTTTAAAGTAAGGGGTCCCATCATCTACCGTTGAGTTTGTCCATCGCATCACTCGACAGGGCCGCCACATTATCGACTCGACTTTACATCATGCGTCATATATCGCTCGATGGAAGGATAGGAGAGCTACTGTTATCAGAGGGGAGATGGCTACGACATCGCGAGATGTGCGTAGCGCATATATGCAGTGGTATTTATCAATTATACAACGATATATTTTATCGTACAATGATATAGAGGAAATGACATATCAACCTAGGGGAGCGTCTGAGGTAACTTTGGTAAGTATAACTTTGTTAATTAAGGCACATATTATTTTCTTATTTCTTATTAATTATTTATTTATTTTTTAATTTATTTTTTTATAACTTCGTGTAATTTGACGTATATGTATATTTTTAATTTTACTCAGGGGACTTTTCACCACATGCTCCCTTCTATGAAAGTGCAAAAGTCCCATGGGCACACAGATGGGAAGGGGCGGGCATACACAACGTTGCACATTGCTAAATTTTGTTTAAAAAGTATATATTAAAAAGAACGATATTTTTTGTGCTCATGACTATTTGTCATTTAATTCACGCTCACCAAAATGAACAAATTTTAAGAATATTGGATGAAATACCTTTTTTTATAGAACAAAAGAGATTTTATAATATTTAGGAAGAGATGAGGATGAAAATTAAGCTTGTGGTTGTGGGGCTGAGATTAAGTATAATTTATTCACAAAATACTAAATGAATAGTTAAGCAGGCAGATGACAATCTACCGGCTAGGGGGCAAATGGGTTTTATGCCCCATATTACTGTAGTGTGCAGGGCGGCGCAATGCGTCCGACATACGTTAATGGGACTCAATTACTAATATTTTACCATAACATAATTTATATGACATAAATAAATGTAATTTCCTTATTAAATTTAAATGGTAATGTATTTTTGGGTATAATAGAACATTACTTAATATATTTTTTGAAAATTAAGTTCTTAAACAAATTACTTATATTGGAATATTAAACATATGGAAAAATAAAAATATCAATAAGAAACATAGATTTCTCTAACTGCAATCCATAAATAAATAATATTGTGTGTTGTTTTGATTGGGCTACTCACAAATACGTTACCACAATTAAACTTAACTAGCTAGACTTTCTCTCCCTCTTTCCCATTGGATTTTTTTCCATAGAAAAAATTATTTAGTGTGGAATTTACCTCAAAGTAAGTTTCGCATTTCGGTTTGCCTTTTCTGTTTCCAGCTGTTTCTATTTACCAAACTAGTACGTTCGCTAGAGAAATGCTAGTAGTTTTCATTAGCATTTTAACAGCCGGTCTGTTGTTTCAACAAACGATAAAAGGGTCCTCCGTCTGCAAGTAGCGGCAGAAACTATAATTGGGACAACAAAATTGCATGAGTGATCTAACTTAGATTCAGCCAGCACTGCTGTTTAGAAACCGATCACTGTTAAACATATTAAAATCATTACTTCAATAAATCATCATGCCTGCTCCTTGCAGCTTATAAGTTTTTTACAGCCACAGTCGTACGACTTGTAAAAAAATGCATCTCATGATGCGCATTATGTGTGTTCATCCGGCTGCTTGTTGGGACACCAAAGATGAGGCTTCTTGTCATCTCAAAACAAACCGGACAACCAGTGGACGTACATAGCGTTCATCCAGCTACAGCCTAATCTATATTTACTCCTATGCTGGTGAAGTGAACAAGGATCGATGGCAAAAGATGTACAAGTGTCATACATCAAAGTTGACCTCGACAAGCGCAGAATGTTACAATATCAGAAATACTCGTTTAAATTTCTGATTATTTACACTTTCAACAAAGAAGGAAAAATTACTGATATAAACTAGTTAGTCTATTGCAGCTGTGTCTTTGCAGCCTACGTTTGTGATTGTCCATCTGCCACCAGTTAATTCTCTCAAAACTTGTCCCGATTACCTCAGTCAAGCAACTAAGCTCAACCTCACCCGCCATCTCCTCCCCATGAACGGGGATGATGGTGGGTTCTCATAACCTCTGAGAACGATAGAGAAGCCGAGTTTGTACCTCTGGAAGGCGACGATGGAGGAGAGGAAGCACGCTTTGGTAACATCTGGTCCCAATAGTAGTGAGGGTGGGGCACCCTGGTGGCTTCTGAAAGAACAAGAAAAAGGAGCAAGCTGAAGATGCTTACTAGCAACTCTCTCTGCCACCATGACTGCATTCTGACCTCCAGCTCCGACGAAAGCTAGCACAAACCACCTCAATCTTCAAAGTTCATGGCAAACCCCTTTTATGCACATGAACAAAAGCTGTTGGAAGATTACATTAATGTTATTCCAGCAGCCTTTGTTTAGTCCAAAGGTGTATATCTTTGTGGGGTTCTGGGGGACAAGTTGCTTGCTTTACGTAAAACTTTCGTTATGATATTGAAGGAATTGGTTATCGAACTGTATACTGCTTGTTGGTCTCATTAGTGGCAAAGCTCTCTGGAGCATCTGAGCAACTTATACAACGAATGATGTTCTCAACTACTTTTAATTAATAGTCTACATGCTAATTATTAAATACGAGAGTTCTTCACAACTTACACTACAAATGAACTCTCGTTATATATACTACAAATGATGTTCTCTATAAGAAAGATATTCCCAAATGGCTCTTCTCAATTACTTTTAATACTGATCGTGTGATCAATTAAATAAGAGAGGTTCTATGAAAAGAAGTAGATATCATATCGGATACTAGTAAGACTTGGGATGAGGTTGTTCTTTATACTTCCATGAGTTCAAAAGAATGTTCCCTAAAAAAATGTATTTATGTTGGGTTTGTATGAAACAATGAATGTCTCGTTAACTGGTGGGGGTCCCTTCC
Organism: Saururus chinensis; assembly: GCA_035235625.1. Taxonomy (NCBI): domain Eukaryota; kingdom Viridiplantae; phylum Streptophyta; class Magnoliopsida; order Piperales; family Saururaceae; genus Saururus; species Saururus chinensis. Next base: position 11,864,235 of record CP141140.1, on the reverse strand, counting down.
CAAAATACGGCTTTTACAAAATCTATTAGCCAAAAAAGATGCGAAGTACGAACTCATTTGCCATCCTTCCGACTACCCGTTCAAAGATTAGCAGCTCTAATGAGCAGATAAAAACTCGCTACTTAATCATGGCCGGCAATTGTTTTATTTTTATACAGGTGTGTTTCTTGCTAGGAATGAGTAACATCAAAAGTTGATAGCTAAACCCACCTCTGGCAAACCTTTTCTTGGCAAGTAAAAAATCATACGGAGTCTTAAGCCTAAGAGAGTGAGAGTACGTACAACTAAATGTAAAAATATATAATAAAAATCCTATTTATAGAAGTAATTTTTTTAATAAAAGATAACATAAGCTAGGGCTGCATTTCGGGTTGGGTATTGTAATACTAGACCTAACCCAAGATAGAACATGTGATACCTAAACCCGACTTGATATGGGACCCTAGAATTTACAGCCCCACCCGAGATGGAACCCAATCTACCCGAGAACCCGAAATTTATCTTGGGTTGGGTCGGTTCCAACACCCAAACAAAACCAAAAATGAAATTCAACCCAATCTTTGGTTGGATTGAAATAGTAGGTTTTTTCTTTGGGGTCGGGTTAAGTTTTTTAGTGGAAAAATGTTTGGTAGGGTCAAATTTTTTTGTACTTAAATTATTGGGTCAGGTCTTGGGTATTTGATAGGCTAAACCCAACCCTTCTCGAGAATTACTCAGGTTTTCCCCCCTATACCTGTAATACTTGAGAATTTTCAACACATTTTATTAAAAATTCATGAATTTTTTTTGCAATATAACTCTTGAAAATCAAGAAAAATGAAAAATATGAAACCTATGAAAATAGCTCTATAATTTAAAAAATCACACGTCAATTTTTCTCATATAATTTTTTTTTCCAATTAAACATCATATAGCCAAACAAAATATTCTCATGCACTACTTGAAAACATACATATGAAATAAACTACCATGATGTTAGGCTTTAAATACAAATCTATCTCAGGCATCCCTGAGTACAAGTCCCATATACAATCCAGAATCTAATCCAATATATAAGTCCAGAAGGTAAAAATATTTTAATTTTCATCTCACCCAATACATAAGATCACGACAAAAATAATGAACTCATAATGAGTCAGAAATATACCTAAGCCAATTGAAATCAATCCGCCCACGAAAATAAACTTCTATCACCAGGAGCTCTCTGTCACAAACCGGCAAAAGTCTCTCGAGCATCGGGGCTAAAAAGAGGGAAAATAAGTATTTTCATACTTACTAGAAAATACTCAGCATAAGAACATAAGTATCCTTATGTTATATATTGTTTTATTGTTGTTATCAAAATAATGTCATAAAATTTGTACTTTGAGTCAATTTATAGTCTGCACATGGATTTCTGAAGGTGGAACGAAAAGAAGACTTAAATCCATGTTTTTGACAAGTAAAAGCACCCACACATATCACATTTACACACTTTAAGAGAAAAATAAACCTTACATGAAAGAATGGTAATTTTGGAGTTTTATATAGAGAAAAATTATTTTTTTGGAAATTTGACAGAACGATCGATTGGTTCATAGAACCGATCGACCGTTACTTGAAATCGCTATGTGTAAAACAAAGCCTAGAGTTATTGATCGATCATTTGAAGAGTCGTGTTAAAAAATACAGGGAACGATTGATTACCCTATGGAAATGATCAATTGTTTAAGAGGTTGGTTGCCAAATTTAAGATTTTTCAGTTTAATTACAATTCCAAATTAGATACCTTTTTCATTTTAGGGTTTGTAAGTCTATAAAAAGACATTGGAATGTGATGGAGAAAGGAGAAGACCTAGAAAAAGTTTGAGAGCTTGTGTGGGGTCTGGAGTTTTGAGAAAGTGTCTTCTAAAGTGTAAAAATATCTACCATAAATCAATAAGAGTGATTAGATATGATATTAGAGAACAAAACATTGTGTGTTTGCTAAAGTTTGTTGCTGAGAAGATCAAGTGAATATAAGATTCATTCGAATGATAAGATGAAAGATCTATATTGATCAAAATAGCACAAATGAGAAGAATATCTAGTTATAAACGGTGAACAATCAAAGAGTGGTTAATTAAAAATTCAAGAGCGGTGTGAAGATCCAGCCGGTTTGAAGGGCTAATTTAATTGCAAATTTATCATTAGAACACATTAGATTTAGGAATGCTGAACTTGCTAAATTCTAGGTTTATTTTGTTTAAAGGGGTTAAATAAATCTTGTAACTTAATTGCAAGTTAGATGCACTTTATTTTCTCGGTTTTTCTATGTCACACACATAGTCCAACAAACCAACACTCATTAGGGGAGTTCTAATTAGTGAACTTTATAAGTCAATACATAGATGCATTTATGAAACTCAAACATGAAGCATAAAAACATATAAATACATCAAAGTCGCATAATATAACAATCATGCACAACCACATACTATCATATCATTCTTACACTTGCTTTTACACTTACAGTCTTACTCAAATCCTTACTCTAACAGTCTTACTTGTACCATCTTACTCCTAGAGTCTTACTCGTACTATTTTACTCAAATTCTTACTCTTACAGTCTTGCTCAGAAACACAAGCTTACATTTTTTTCTCATAAACTTACTCTTATAGTCTTACTCAAAAACTTACTCTTACAGTCTTACTCAGAATCTTACACTTACAATTTTGCTCAAAATCTTACGAACTTACTCAGAAACTTACTTATTTAGTCATACACAAACTATCGACTACTGAAGCTCATTACAAATAATAAGCTCTAATGTCGAAATGAAAATGAATGTTATTGAGGCATCACCTTAACCTCCGGAGAGTAACTAGAAGCTATGAATTTTTTTCAAAGGCAAAGTGCACTTATACTCATGGCGCACCAGATCAAACAAGTAAAAGTAGATCCATGATACTACTTACCTAAGCACGCAAACGCTCACACTCTAGGGGCTACATAGTACCAACTAAGGGAAAAAATCATAAAAGGCCACTCTTGGGTCGAATTTTACAATGCCACATATGAGTTGAATCATACAGTGCCGACTAAGGGCAGAAACATATAGTGCTCTCAACAGAGCATCAAACGTCTGGGCTTAATTTAGCACCAAAACAAAATAAAAAACATACACCTCTATCAACAAAGCATCAAACATCTAGACACCTAGCTCAAGCTTGGTTCGGTCAAGAAACTTTAAACTTGACTTAAGCTTGAGCTCAAAAATATACTATAGTAGTTCGAACCTATGTTCAAATTGAGCTCAAATCCCATTTACAACCCAAACTATTTTTTCACATAAAAATCCATATTAATTTAGAGAATCACATCAATATTACAAAAATAAAACATTATAACAACCATAGTTCTATTCTAATAAAGTTGTAAATATCACTTCATAATCTATAGTTAAAATAAGTCAATAAATTACGCAACAAAAAACTTTCAGTGGTCACCAAAAATTTAACTAATGCTATTCAAATCTCTCATATAATAAACCACCAAAAACTGAACTAGTCACCAAAGTCATGCAATTCCTATTTATAGATTTCATATCTTATTACTCTACTGACCATAAAAAAGTTCATGATGAGAGCACTATTTGGACCTCAATAGTAACATATTTCAGGGTGTGTGCATTGCCTGCAAAAATAAATTAATATAATGGGATCTCAGCACTAAAATCTAGACTTGGTTCAATAGATCTCTAATTCTAAACCAATATGATTGGTTGAATTAAGAATGTTTATTATGCAGATAGAACTACATAATTATATTTGTTAGGATTAGAATGATTAAAGGTAGTATTTAAAAATTATATAATATTCTATAGATGAATAAGGGTAGAATAGGAATATAATAATTTATCATACCTACATTCTCACTTTTGTTAGTAGTAGATTTATATTTGTTTGAAATATAATAACATAATATGGGTATTTTATACCATATGATATAGCATATTATGTATTAATATATATAGTATATATATTTTACTAAAATAACATAGAATATAATGGGTACATGAAATGTGAAAGTTAAGAAATTTATATAATATGGGTATAATATGTAAGAAGTGATATATAACAAATCAAGTCAAGTCCGAGCCGAGCTTTGAGTCGAACTTGTTAGGTTTTGAGTCGAGTCAATTTGAGTTGGCCCCTGTTGGAGATCGACTCGTTTACTTTCGAGTTCAAACTGAGCTCAAGTTGAGCTTCTTTCTAGCCGAGCTAAGCCAGTCTAGCTCAACTCGTTACCAGCCTTACTACCCATGTGGGGTCTAGTTTTGTAGGACTTGTTGATACAAGCCCAATGGTACTAAGAACACTTGAATTGGAGTTCGGGAGAGAAAGTTACGCGCGTTTAAAGTTTAAAATTTGTTTTAAAAAATAGTAAATTAAAACTTATTTACTATGTCAGGTTGGCATCAGCAGTGCTGAAATCGGTCGAGATGAGCAGCAGGACCCCACGCAACACATGCAGGCCCACGACGCGTGTTGGGTAGTAATGTGCATCACGTGTGTCACGTGGGCCGGACCCAGCTGACCCCGTGCGGAGCGCACTGTACGCGACCCCTATGCCTGACCCTATCACGATGTGCACGAGCCACGCAGCCCACGCTATGGTAGTTCGAAACCGCCACAAAACAGCTATAAATAGTCCTGTGGGGTTCAATTTTTCCACTTTTTCTCTCTCACACTCCTTAAACTTTATTTCTCTCATTCTAAGTTGTTTTATGTCCGATTCAAGTCATTGAAGAGGCGTTCTTAGCTAATTCAAGGGTGCTCTAAGTAATGGAAGGGTACATTCCTTGAGTTTGCAACTCTATAAGGGGGAAATGACACAAGGTAAGAGGAGGCTCTATCTGATGTCCTCGAGCCCAAAGAAAGAGAGAAGCGGCCCGGAGTAAGAGGAGGCTTCGTCCTCTACCAACAGACCATATATATATATATATATATATATATAGAGAGAGAGAGAGAGAGAGAGAGAAATGTCCCTAGGTAAGGGGAGGTTTTGTCCGCCACCTACGTGTGCATAAAGTGTTAAATATTTCCCGGGAAGAAGAGGTTTTGCCTGTCGCCAACAAGCGCAGAAAGAGAGAAATGTACCCAGGTAAAGGGAGGTTATGTCCACCATCAACGAGCATGTCGGATGTTGTGGCGGAGTTATTTTCTGGTTAGAGAGCTCTAAAGCCCGAAAAATTGACGTCCAAGTTCGTGGAGTCTAGTGTGTCGCCTTTGAACTCGTACAGAGAGCGGGGTTGGGTTTTTATTCTGTCTTAATGCATGAATGTTTACTTTGGTTGTATTTTAAACTTAATATACATATGACTCTAACATGCTACGTGTTAGAGTTAATTTCAAGCTATAATTTATGGTTTTCACATAGTTTGGTTTGTCGAATGATTATCTGTTGGAGTAGGATATAAATTATATATCATATGTGTTATGATTCATTCATATTTGTGATTTTTATGACTGCCTCGTATATTTGTTTTATTGAATGGTTTAACCTTAGATTTCGATTATAAATTTGGCAAGTGGAATCATGTGAGTTAGAGAAAATCTAGCCTCGCCACTGTTTTAATTAAGAATGACTAAAGTATGTTTGAAAAGCGGTTTTTGAAAATCATTCCTTGTAGAAGGACAATTCTCAAATATAGTTTATAAAATACGTACAAACATGGTGATCAATTTATTGAAATGGGATGAAGAAAGGGTAACTGTCTCATTGGAACGACCGACCAACCCTATCTTTGTAGCCATTAATAGTGACACTCTCATGGCTTGTAGAGGCGAGTCTAGGGTTTTGAAATGATAAACATTAGAATGAAATGTTTTGAAAGAAAATTTGTCATTTTATGAGTGTGGGAACTCATGATATATTTGTTTGTCTGGAGCCCCTAAGGAAGGGCGGGAAGGGTGGTTAGCCCCTAACGAAGGACATAAATATTTTATAATGCTATGCGTGCTAGGATAGAGAGTATCATAAAAAGACTCTCTACTCTCATGATCCCAACACCCTATGAGCATTGGTGTATCTTCTCTCCACAAGCATGACGTGTTTTGCGATATTCGTGTAGGAATAAGAGGATGTTGCTTCATACTCGTAGAAAAGTCCATAAGATGGAGTAGGTGTCTTAGCTACTTTTAGCAAGCCATGAGAGCTTGCAAACCCTGGGAGCATCTTCAATGCGTAGGAAGAAGCTCTAGGGTTGGTTTTGGGTGAGAGACATACCCTATTTTTATAAAAAGTAGTATATATATTATATATTTTGAAATATCTATGTGTTACTTCATGTATGATAGTATAAACTCTCCTACTAAGTATTTTAAAATACTCACCACCCCCCAGTCCTTGCAGGAATTGTCGAAGCTTAGTCTGCGGGTGAAGGGCCTACTTGGGAATTTTCGAGATGATTTCAAAGATTTCAAAACTGCAACATAAATCTAAGTAAGAACTTTATTATTTTTTAGCTTGTGTTTTTGTACATCGACGGTAGTTCTTGGGGAATTACTATTTTATACTATACTTATGGTTCCAGTCGTAGGCCTCGGCAAACTCTGATATTTTTATTAACTTTTATATATGCTTCCAAAATCCTAGGGCATGACAACTTCATAATATGTATGTTATGTTTGTACAATTATGTTGCACGCTTACTATATGACAATCCCCCATAAGGCTCTAAACCTAAGTTTGCTTACTTACTGAACCCCTAACGTATGCTCCAAACCAAACAAAAAGGGGAGAGGGAGGGGGCTGGATAGAGGTGGCCCAAGGCCCAAAAAGGGCAACCAGGAGGTGGTGGCCATCAAAGTGACAACACCGCCAATCACCACTCATGACCAAACAATTGGTGTAGGAGGTTGTGCATCTCGCACAACAAAGGGAGAAGGGGTGTCTCGGAGTTGAGCCCGGGTAGAGCGAAGGCCACGGGGACATCGTTGTGCCAAGGCCAAAGCCAAAGATGGTCGGCCCGAGGCCATCCAATCGGTGGCTGTAGTAGAAGACGTAGAAATGGGCTCAATGGTTTGGGCCAGGTGAAAAATAGAACCAAGGGGGTGGTGTATAGGTGAGGCATAGCTAGCTAGGGGAAATGCTGATTGGGCTAGGTCGGAGTGTTCCTATAATATCCTGAATTTTCCTAACTTTCAAAAATTAAATGCGTGGAAAATAAGGTGTTTAACCCTTTGACCTTCTTAAGAGAATAACTTCCTCCCTAGATGGAATTTGTAGTTGAAACCTATATCTTAGAAAGTCGACAGATAGAGCTTCGAAATGCCACCAAGATCGCACAAATCAGAGTTTGGATGAGGGAGATACGACTGTTCGAAGTTGAACATATCGTATAGGGCTTGTTTACCCAATTTAAACGTGTTTTTGGGCCGTTTAAGTCGTTTGCGGGCCTGGTTAATTAAAAGTTACGAAATTAATTGTTAGAGGCTTAATTAGAGGACCTAAGTGAGGAGGATTGACCCAACTTCTAGGGGGATTAGGAACCCTAATCCCCATGCCTATAAAAAGACATTCTTAGGGCACAATGTGGGGGTTTGCCCGATGCCCGATGGAAGGAGAGGATTTGGTGATTGGCAAAGCTCTGGCAAGGCTCCGGCGGCGGTGGATCGACAACAAACTGACGATTAAGGTAGGGTCAATATCGTTACCTTCGAGTGTAGATTAATAAAGATTTTATTAAATAAATTTGAGTGTATAATATGATATTTGCAATCCTGTTTTGCTGTATTTTTTGTAAGAACAGTAGTTCATAGTTCTGTAATTTCATTGACTGTAATTTCTTATTTTGGCTGGACGGCCGTTGAACGGCCGCCGGTCGGCTGCTAATTGGCCATCGGCCTTAATCCGGCCAGAAACCCCAGTCGCTGGGCGAAAGCGACCAGGGGGCCAACCTGCCGGTGGCAGATTCCGCCGCATTTGCGCGAGTTATAAAAAAAAATGAATGACAGGCGGCGGCGTGGTGCAGACCGGCCGGAGGCGAGACCGGGGGTCACGGAATCGCCAGAAGACGGCGATCCTGTCGATCCTGTTCCTTTTTCCAGTCGTGGCTTCCTGCCGCCGCGTCACCACGAACTGATTGCAGCACTCAGAGAAAAGGGGAAAAAAATAATCTTTGGCCACGGCCGGCCGCCGAGCAGTGGTGAGTCCAGGCCCACCGGAATCGCCGACAGGCGGAGATCCGATGAGGCCTAGCCTTGCCCCGCCGGGCCAGAGGCTTTCCAGCCTCTGGCCGGACATGAAGGAGATGACCCGCGCATCGCAGGTCGTCGGGCGCGGGTTCGGGTCAGGCGACCCGTGGCCAGGACCGGACCCGAATAGGTCTAACCCTATCTGGTCTAGTCTAAAAAAAAATGTTATTGAACCAGTTTTGGTTCACCAGCTTAAAGACTAGAAAAAAATTTGTAAAAATTACCAAGTATCCATAGAAGTATTTCAAGGGTCCTGACCAAGTTTCAGACTGGGGAAAAATCCCAGAGCCTCTGAAATGACTAATTTACCCTTGTGAGTGTAGCATAAAATAAATCATTAATAATCGAATTTAGGGCCTCCAGTTCAGGGGCCTATAAGTTGATTTAAAAAATGAGAAAAATCTCAGGGAGATTCCAGTGAGTATCCTAAATTTGGACCAAGCCATAAGCTAGGTAAAAATCCCAGTAAATAGATATTTAACTATTTTACCCCTAGGGTTAAGGTAAGATAGTTAATTAAACCAGGGTCGGTTCAAGGGGTTTACGACTCCGTTAAATGGAAAGAAAATTACCTCGGGTTCACAATGTCAAGGTGTACCCCTAGGATTAGTTTTGAACCTGTCAAGGTTCAGGGAAGCCCTAAACAAAAGACAAAAATACCCTTGTGTAGATTGGTCGTATTCGTGTGGATGGAATTAATGGGTCAATGTGATACTGAAACCTTTTGAGAGGTTTAAGACTTACGCGAGAGCAGAGAGAACCATATCCAATGTTGGATAATTACTTTAATGCCCTTAGGTGCACTACAACCGGTTTTCATAAAGATTTATTAAGAAAACCCAAGGAGGGTTAGGGCATGATAGCTCGAATAATTCTTATATTATTAATGAATTTTATTATTGATATTATGATTTGCTTGGACCTGTGTGGTTTTGATTGTTTATGTTGTTCATTGTTTCTATATTTGATATTGATGTTGTGATAAGAATTTATCATCTGCTTAAGATTATTGAAAGATAAATCAATGGGGCTTGATAGCTTTGGATTGGGCGAGAACACCTAATCAAGATAAAGACTAACATACCTCTGAGGGGTCTGAGACTAGTTCATAGAGTGAACAAAGCCTTTGACCTGACGATTTGCCTTGGTTGATGAACTGATGGCAGTCTCGAGTTTTAAACCCTAGTCTAGAAGGGACTAATAGGGTTTGGGATAGTCATTCGAAATCTTGGCTTATAGATGAGCAAGATAGGGTTCAAAATGGTTTCTTAAGTTTTTAGCTCTTTTGAGGAGCCATTGATTTGACCGTGTAGTTGCACTTCCCCATTGGAGGGAGTTGTGCGTGAGCCGGGCTCACTTTCAATCTATTGAGGATATTTTAGTGTGCACGCATTTCGATTAACTGACATTCCTGCTTAGTTGGCTTTTCCCGCCACTTCTGTTTAGGTGCAGTTGTGGGTCATGCCCTTCCACTCCGGTCAGGTCCTTCATAGGCTAGGAGGGGTGATGGTACTTCCTGGTGGATTCCAGGGTGTTTCGTTGTCATTTGTCACTAAGGTTGACATTTGATGAGTCTGTCTGTCTTTGGGATTAGACGGGGATATTAATTATCGAACAATGGTTCAAGAAATAATTAATAACATTGATTGATATTGCTTGTTTAATTAGAACAAGTGGAACGATTAAAGGACTTGCATAAAATGTAGGTTGCTTTAAAATACTTAAGCATTGCATGTGTGTTGCTATGCTTCTTAGGATAGTGTAGTATTAGGCAGAACTACGTCTGGATCCGATCTTGTTGGAAACATTGGAGATGTTATCTGATGAGTACGTAGCAACTAATATCGGGTGATGTTGGCCCGATCCGAAAAATATAAATTAAACCTTTTGTCCTTTGGAAGCTCTCTTCCTAAAGGCGAAGATGCTCCATTGTGGTTGTGGTTGTTGTTTGGTTTGCTTTGTTGCAGGTTTTCCAGGCGACAACGAGTAAGACCAAGATTAACGCATATAGGATGAAGTTTCTTCGTGTCTGCAACTCTGGTACGTATGTGTACCTTTAGCGTGAGAGTCAACTTATTATTTATTTTCAGACGGATGATGGACTTATACTTAGATGGATGAGTTGGTCTTTATAAATTTTCAGACGTTAAATAATATCATATGATTTGATATTCGTATTTGTGAACCCCAGTTATCATGACCTGGATATTTAATCGAATGGTGTATTTTGTATTTAAAGAAAGAAAAAAAATTCTCTACTTACCGTTTGTGCTATTTAAAAATGCTTTTGAAAATTCGGGTCGTGACAGTTCCTACCCTCGTTGTTGTTCTAAGACAGAGCCGGGCAAGCTCTGGCAGGCCCTTGCCAGCCACAGTGGCAGCAGACAAAGAGAAACAGAGGAGTGCAGTTGCTTCTATAATATCCGTAGTTTTAATAAAAAAATTTATAATTTTCTATGGAAAAAGTTAGGTGTATTAAATAAAGCTTGGTGAGACGAGTGTAACGAACCTAAGAAAACTCAAAACAGAGATCGGGAGTGAAAGTTATGACCTCGAAAAATGTATCATATGGCCGGAACCCACTTTAAAAGTGTGAGGTAACCTATCCATGTAGGGTCTAGTTTTGAAGGGCTCGTCGATACGAGTCCATCGGTACTAAGAACACATGATTCCGGCTTCGGGGTAGAAAGATATCAAATTTTAAAGTTTGAAAAACAAAAATATATATTTATAAATAAAATGCCACGTGGCAACGTTAGAGAGCTGATGAGCGTCAGAGGCATGCATCAAAAATCCGACGCGTGTCTAACATGTGTCATTCCTCTCCTCTTATAAATAGCCTTATGTTTTCTAATTCAAATCATTTTGAAACTTCTTTTATTCGTTTCTTCCTCATTTTGAGTCCGATTTGAATCGTTTAAGAGGTGTAACTACCTAAATCGAGCGTGTTGGACATTGTGGTGGGATTATTTTTCTGTTTTGAGATCTCTACGGCCTAGAAACCCGACATCTAATTTCGGGGTATCCGACATATTGTTTATTTTATCGCGCGGGAAGCAAGGTAGGGGCTTTTATCCTCTTTTAAGACATAAATACTTACATTGGTTGTCTTTAAAAGTTTATATAGATAATTCTAGTTAATTTCCATGTATGTTTTGGGATTACCTCATATACTTGATTTATTAAGTGTTTATCTTTTGAATTTAATTAGGAATTATGCTTTATGTTATATGTGATATAAAGAAAATCTAGCTTCGCCATTATTTTAATTAGAGTCCCATTTATATGAGCACGGGCTCATACACCCCTACATGAGCCCAGGCTCTATGGGCTGTCGGATTTACATCCGGCGGCCCATAATACTCATGGGTTTAAATGCCCATGAGTATTATGGGCCGCTCGATGTAAATCCGACGGCCAATAGAGCCCAAGCTCACGTAGGCGTATATGAGCCCGGGCTCATATAAACTTTTTCCTTTTAATTATACCTGAGTATGGTAAGATTGAAAAACGGTTTTTATGGAATTGTTTCTCTATCAAAACGATTTTAGAAAATACGTACAATCATGACCACCTAGTTGTTGAGATGAGATAGAGAAGGGGTAACTGTCTCGTTGGAACGAGCGACTAACCCTAACTTTATAATTGTTGTCAGTAACACGACCATGACTTGTAAAGGTGAGGCTAGGATTTTGAAAGGTTGATCTTGGTGGAAGATTGTTTAAAGTAAAGAAAAAAGAGAAGGAAATTCCCGTTTGAGTCGGGCAAATAAGAGATTCAATTGTCTGGAGCTCAAATTGGTAGATGTACCGATAGAGTTCTATAATTGAGAGTACACATGTAAATCCGGTTTAGAATTGGATACACGGTACGCACATTAGCCTGGTGAGCCCCTAACAAAGGGCAAGACCCCTGATTCCCCCCTAACGAAGGGCAACTATCAAGGCTACGCGTGCTAGGGTAGAGAGTATCACAGGAAAACTCTCTGCTCTCTAGATCCCAATGCCCCATGAGCACGGGTGGCTCTTCCCTCTACAAGCACGGAGTGTTTTACGGAAAATCTGAAGAGGAAGGAGTAAGAGGTTGCTGCTTTGTACCCACAGCAAATTATTTATAATATAATAAGTGTCTAGGACACTAGTAGTAAGTCATGAGAGCTTACAAACCCTAGAAGCATATTCGATACGTAGGAAGAAGCCCTGGGGAAGTTTTTGGGTGAGAGGCACACCCTTACTGCTTCTTCAAAAAGTATTATTTATTTACTTGATTATGTGATTTATAAACTGCCAGATGTTATATTTATGTCTAATAGGATAAGTACTCTTACTGAGTATTTTAAAATACTCACCACCCCCCAGACCTTGCAGGGCCCAGTGCGGAATAGACGTGGGTAAAAGAGCACAATAAAGGCACTTTTGGGAGCTTCAAATGGTGACTAAGGAGTCTACAATTGCACAAGTAGTTTCCTAAGCACAATTTTTATCTTTTGGCTTAAGAAGATTTGTTTATGTCTTTACTTATGTGTTTGTACACATATAGTATATTTCCTGGGAAATAAAGTATATTAGGTTATGGTTATATGTTTCCAGGTTACAACTCGAGCAAGCTCTGATTATACTTTTTAACTCTTTATATGTTTTATAAAATCCCAGGTCATGACAGCTTCAGCGGAAAAACAGAGAAGGGGGCAGAGGATAGGAGTAAGGAGGGGTGTCGGCGACTATGGCCGGCTCCTTTGTCACCCTAGAGGCCTAGCTGAGCTGAATCCAGTGGAGGGTTGCGGGAACGACGGCGGCAGACCTCTGGCAGCCCAAAACAAAGCCCTGAAAACAAAATAGGGGAGGAGGGAGGGGCGGCCCATTTTTGGCGGAGAAGTAATGTTAGACCGGGAGGAGCAACCATCAATCATCGTCGGGCCAGGATGGAGCCAGACTTGGGCCTGATGGCCAGTAGCGGTGGTTGAACTCAAAACAAACCGAATGATGGGAACTATCAAACTAAATGATGGGAGGGTGACACTATGAGAGTTGGGCAGAGGGGAGGCCAAGTGGGGCTGGGAGGGACGACCTCTTGCCATCGCCAGGCCAAGGCGGAGCCTGCGGTGGCCGGCTTGACCTTGCCGGGACATGACGGTGATGGAAAAAAAAACACAAAACATAGAGGAGAAGGGGCTGACCAGGAAGAGGCATAGCTAGTTGGGGCCAGCGATTTGGCTCGGGCAGCGTTGGGGAGGCAGCCTCGCCATCGCCAAGCTAAGGCTGGTTGCCTCCAACTCAACCAGACAAGTGAGAGGAGTTCTTGGAGTTTTTTGGAACTGGCTCAACCAAGCCCAATTTTTTTAATTCCGGTTTTTTTCTTCACTTTCTTTTCATTTTTCTCTTCCTCTCTTCTCTTTCTTTTTCACTTTCTCTCTTTTCTTTTTCTCTCTTTCTAGCGCTAATTCCTTTGTGGCACAACAAGCCTACGGCCCGTAAGTAAGGCCGACACTAGGCTCTACAAATATAGTACTGAAGAAAAATACAAAAAATTCAATATGCCAAAGTGTCATATTTCTCTATCGAAAAATAAGTAGAAAGATCATAAAAAATCACAGAAAAAATCAAGGATGTTACAATACCCAATCCTACCCGAGAAATAACCCAACTCAACCCAAACCCGAGTTGGGTTTTTTAGTGCAACCCTAATATAAGCTAGGTCATCACAAGCTATAAAATCAAGATTTGACAATGCATGTTACTCAAGGGATGTATACCCCTAAATAACAAGTGTCGTCAGATTAAAATCCAACATATTGAGATGCACTGGCTCATGTAGTGGCGCATGATGTTGAATTCATATTACTAACCCTCATTCTAAAAAGGAGTTTTAGATCGGTAGAAAACAAGAAAATTAATATGCACTTAGGCCAAATGTGTACCAGTAGGATTTAAATTTGATAGCGCACATACCTTATTAGAGGGCGTGGGCAAGTGATAAAATTCTTGCATGCCCCTTGTAATTGTAGTTTATGTCGTGCAATAAAAATTGCACAATTACCTTGATGATGGACACACACCCATTGTTGACGACCACAATCTTATGCATGCTTAATAAGTTCTTAAAAAATAGGCATTCAAAAAATTCATTAAGACACCAATAAAATAAGTCACCTAGACCACGAGATCCTCCAACGCATACACATAAAATGCACAATTCTTCCAAACTAACGATTGACCCTTTAAAAGTGAAACATAAGAGCCTAAGCGTCCAAGCCAATACAAGTCTCATTCTCAAGCCCAAAGCCTCTCGAAAGCAATGTTGGTGCTCCCGAAATTATGTGTTAAAAGTGTATCTTCGTACCTTTGCCTGGTTTTTGATAAGAAATCTTACTAAAAGAAGTATGACCGAATCAAGTAATTCACTCTGTCCTTAAGACAGAATTCGCCCTCCCTTATAAGTGCTTAGGATCTCGTAGGCGTCTGTCTCCCAGGATAAGACGGTCAACCATACACCGTAGGAGCACTTCCAAGACGGTATATGCAGCGAACTACAGCGAGAGTGCTAACACAGACACAGAGAATGACAATGACGGTAAATCCCAAAATCGGATTTATGCAGAAATCTATTTTCGTGATTTTATAGGAAAGCCCGTTGAAGAAGACAACCATTCCCGTCCAAACAGATGCGTCCATCCGTGAAGGACACAACCTATAGTGAAAACAAAACGGACCCAAACCAATAGACCAAATGAATTTGTCCCAAAATAATAATATCATGTTGACCCAACCCAACCTGACCCGGCCCGGCTGGCCGCGCGTGAACCAAACCAAACCGAACCAAACCAAACCGAACCGAACCGAACCGAGCCGAGCCGAGCCGGCCGGACGGCGGCGGCGGTGCGCGCGTGTGGGTTAGCCCACCTAGGTGCATTGGTCCAACATCTCTCTCCCCCACAAAAGTGGGTTGGCCCAAGGGCTTAACATGTAAGGCCAAACTAATGCCTTATATACCAACACCATCAACTTCACCTAGGCGATGTGGGACTATTCACTCCTTCAACCAATTCCCATGTGTTATTCTCATTCAATCTGAAGTGGGCTTGGGCTCTCTCTCTCTACCAAATGGGCTTGACCCACTTGAACAATATGGGCTTGACCCACATATCCATTATCATGCCCATCTAACAAAATGGGCTTAACCCATTTCTTAATGCCCACTTCTAACAATCCCCCACATGAATGAGAATTGGCTGGATAACCATGCAAAACAATGCAGACAAATCGTGAAAGCAACATAGAAAAGATCATGTATGGGGGTGAGGTAGCTTTTGGCTTTGAACCTTCCCTTGTGAAAACTATCGGGTCTACTGGCTAATCAGTGAACGTGATGTCTTGAACTGTTCAACCGTTTGTGTAAACCGAGATAATAGATGTAAACCGAGATAATAGAATTCACGCAATCACTTCTCAGACACACTGTAGTTCTCATTATTGTGTTCATTTCGGCCCTGAACAAACCTGGTTTCATGAGTGCTTTAGAAGATTTAGCCTTAAAATCCTCATAGAAGCGGCCCCTTCACACTCATATAGGTGATTCTCATTAAGAGTATCCTGCAATACCCCACTTAAATTAATTCAAGCTATGAGAACCATTAAAAGCAAAGCTTATCCTGATTCACTCTGCAGGCATCACTATCTCATCATAGGAATGGGGACGAGATTTTATCTCAATAGTGATTCCCCTTAAATCCCCCACAATTCGGTTGTCCCTTTGAACCTAGATCTTGGGATCTCCAGTCAACAAGGTTGGGTTGCCATTATGGTGATTCTTAATGTATAGGCTTCAAGCCCATTCCCCTCGATGAACTGCTCACTTGTTCTTTGGTCAAACCCTTAGTAAGCGGATCCGCAATATTTTCTTTTGACCTAACATACTCAATGGAAATTATTCCATTAGAGAGCAATTGTTTTATAGTATTGTGCCTCCGACGTATATGTCGAGACTTACCATTATACAAGTTACTTTATGTACTTCCTATAGCCGATTAGCTATCACAATGTATGTAAATAGGTGGCACATGTTTCCCCCACATTGGAATATCCTCTAAGAAATTACGAAGCCACTCAGCCTCTTCGCCTGCTCTATCAAGCGCTATAAATTCAGATTCCATGGTAGATCTTGCTATACATGTTTGTTTCGAGGATTTCCAAGACACTGCTGCACCTCCAAGAGTAAAGACATATCCACTAGTGGATTTCGAGTCTTTTGTATCAGATATCCGGTTGCATCACGGTAACCCTCGAGTATTTGGATACCTTGTATAATGCAGCCCATAGTTCAAGGTATATCTCAGATATCTAAGAACCCTGACTACAGCCTTCCAGTGGTCTGCCCCTGGGTTGCTATTAAATCTACTCAGTTTACTCACTGAGTACGCTATGTCGGGTCTCGTACAATTCATAATGTAATTGAGACTGCCAATAATTTGAGAATATTGAAGTTGTGATATGCTCTCTCCCGTGTTTTTGCTTAAATGCAATGTCACATCCACAGGTGTTCTCGCTAGACGATTATCATTCTGATTAAATTTTTCTAAGATTTTCTCAATGTAATGAGATTGTGATAATACATATCCATCAGATGTTCTAGTGATTTTCATCCCTAGTATGACATCTGCAACACCCATATCTTTCATGTCAAACTGTTTGTTCAACATCTTCTTTGTAGCTTTAATTATATTATCATTGCTACCAATAATTAGCATATCATCCACATAAAGACATACAATGACATAGCCTTCAGGTCTATCTTTCACATAAACACATTTGTCACATTCATTAATTTTGAATCCATTTGACATCATCATTTTGTCAAATTTTTCATGCCATTGCTTAGGTGCTTGTTTAAGTCCATAAAGAGATTTAACAAGTCTGCACACTTTATTTTCTTAACCCGGTACAACAAACCCTTCAGGTTGTTGCATATAAATTTCCTCATTCAAGTCACCATTCAAGAATGCGGTTTTCACATCCATTTGATGTATTTCAAGATTATTCAAAGCAGCAATAGCGATTAACATCCTAATGGAAGTTATCCTTGTGACGGGTGAATATGTATCAAAATAATCTTGACCTTCTTTTTGCTTACATCCTTTGATAACAAGTCGAGCTTTATATTTGTCAATTGATCCATCAGCCTTCATCTTCCTCTTAAATATCCACTTGTATCCTAGAGGTTTACTCCCTGGCGGTAAATCTACCAACTCCCAAGTATGATTTTGCATAATGGATTCAATTTCACTGTTTACTGCCTCCTTCCAATATTGTGCTTCAGGAGAAGACATGGCTGCCTTAAAGCTTTGAGGCTCATTTTCCAACAAATAAGTTAGAAAGTCTGGACCAAAGGATTTTGATGTTCTAGCACGTTTGCTACGTCTAGGTTCATCATCCTCTCCCTCTCGGTCTTCACTATTGTCCTTTTCAACATCCAAAGTTCTTTTAAAAGAACTTTCCTTTTGTGTAGAATCTAACGGGAAAATATTTTCAAAAAACGAAGCATTCCTGGATTCAATCACAGTATTGACATTTACATCAGGAATATCCGATTTATGAACAAGAAAACGATATGCACTGCTATTATTGGCATAACCAATGAATACACAATCAATGGTCTTTGGTCCAATTTTTATCCTCTTCGGATTAGGGACCGCCACTTTTGCCAAACACCCCTACACTTTTAAGAATTTGTAAGAAGGCTTTCGACCTTTCCATAATTCATATGGTGTTTGCAAGGTTTTCTTATGAGGTATTTTGTTGAGAATATAATTTGCTGAAAGCAGAGCTTCCCCCCACATGTTCTGAGGTAACCCAGAACTTATTAACATGGCATTTATCATTTCTTTTAAAGTTCTATTTTTCCGTTCAGCAACTCCATTTTGCTGAGGTGAATAGGGTGCCGTTGTTTGGTGTATAATACCGTGTCGTGAACAAAAATCACCAAAAGGTGATTCATATTCCCCACCTCTATCACTTCTTAGAATCTTGATTTTCTTGCCAAGTTGATTCTCAACTTCTGTTTTATATAAAATAAACATGTCAATGGCCTCATCTTTACTTCTCAGCAAGTAGACATAACAAAAGCGAGTGCAATCATCTATAAATGTAATAAAATACTTTTTACCTCCTCTTGTTTGAACAAGTTTTAAATCACATACATCGCTGTGAATTAACTCAAGAGGTTCAGTACATCTTGAAATACTTTGGAAAGATTTCCTTGTTAATTTTGATTCCACACAAGTTTCGCATTTATGACTTGAGTCAATAGTAAACTTAGGCAAATAATCCATATTAATCAATCTTCGTAAAGCATCATAATTAACATGGCCTAATCTAGCGTGCCACACATCGCATGACTCAATCATATACGAGGAAGAAGCATTTGCATTCTTAATAACAGAAATCGGTACAATGGTGAGTACATTGAGCTTGAAAAGCCCTTCATTTAGGTACCCTTTACCCACATACAACCCTCCCTTGGTTAATACAAATTTATCGGACTCAAAAACCAACTTGAAGCCATTCTTGCTCAGCAAGGATCCGGACACCAAATTCTTTCGAATTTCCGGCACATGTAGCACATTATTGAGTGTGAGCTCTTCTTCTGAAGTCATCTTCAGCACGACCTTGCCAAGTCCTTCAACCTTCGCCGTAGAGGAGTTGCCCATAAACAGCTGTTCACCATTCTCCACGGGCTGATAAGTGGAGAACATCTTCTTATTAGAGCAAACATGTCGAGTAGCCCCGGTGTCGACCCACCATTCACGAGCGTTCGTGACCATGTTCACTTCCGAAACAACAGCGGAAAGGTTGATGTCATTCACATCAGAGGAGAAAGTCTCCACTTCAGTCATGTGGGCTTGTGCATTCTTCTTCTTGGAATCATCTTGTTTCTTCCGTTTCCGACAATCCTTAGCCTTGTGGCCCATTTTGTCACAGACATAGCACTTGCCCTTGAATTTGGCTTTGTTGGAGTCATTGTTCGACTGTCCAGCATGATGCTTCCTCTTCTTGTTGTTGAAGCTATTGTTTTTGTGGCCTTGTTCCATAACGTTGACTTTGGCTTCCATGCCATAACCCCCGGTTTTCTTTTCAGAAGCACGGTTGTCCTCTTCAATCCTTAACCTCACAATCAAGTCTTCCATGTTCATCTCCTTTCTCTTATGCTTTAAGTAATTCTTGAAATCCTTCCAGGATGGTGGTTATTTTTCTATTATAGCTGCCACCTGGAAAGACTCACTTAAAGTCATTCCCTCTGCATGAATATCATGCAGGATAACTTGGAGGTCTTGAACTTGAGTGATCACGATTTTAGAGTCCACCATTTTGAAGTCAAGAAATTTGCCGACCACGAACTTCTTCGTTCCGGCATCCTCGATCTTGTACTTCTTGTCTAAGGACTCCCACGGTGCCTTAGCACTTTTCATCGAACTGTACACATTGTATAATGTGTTCTCCAACCCATTAAGGATATAATTACGGCATAGAAAATCCGCATGTTTCCATGCATCAACAACATAGCATGTACCGTCTTGTCTTCCTTTTTCTCCTCAGTGAGAATAGGGACTTCCTCTTGAAGGAAGCGGGCTAAGTTCAGGGTGGTGAGATAGAAGAGCATTTTCTGCTGCCATCGTTTAAAATCCTCCCCATTGAACTTCTCTGGTTTCTCCCCTTTAATTTGAAGAGGAGCAGTCACCGAAGTGGGCATAAGTACCGATGTCAAGTGGGTACCTTCAACATCCATTTATGTTCCAAAGAACAGAAGATTAACTCAGTTTTATAAAATCATTGAAATTTCAGAAACAATAAACGTCCAAAATTTATGAACAGTAAACTATATGATGAAGTAAATTTCCGAAATTTTTGAATAGTTTTTTTTTTTTTTTTCAAATTTTTGAACAGTAACCTTCTGGAAAAACCTTAAATAGTAAAGTTCAAAAATAAATGAACAGTAAATACGAAATTTGTGAACAGTGAATTTTCAGAAATTCTTAAACAGTAACCTTCAGAAAATAATCAACAGGAAACTTCGGAAAATTTTTGAACAGTAACGTCGAATAAATATATTTTTTATTTTATTTTATTTTATTTTATTTTTTTTAAACAGTAAACTGTAAAAATAATGAACAGTAACTTCAAAATTTTTGAACAGTTAACTGAAATTTTTCGGAACAGTAAACTTCAGAAAAAGTTACGTACTGTATAATATAACGATGAACAGTAAAGTTCTGAATAATGAACAGTAAAACTTTCAGAAAAGTTCAAACAGTAAACTATAAAATTTCTAAACAGTGGACGTCCAAAGTGATGAACAGTAAAAATTTTACTTTCTAAACAGTAAAAATTCAAACTTTACGCACAAAAGAGTCAAAAGATGAATATTTACGCACAAAGTGTTAGAAATCGAAAATTTTGTGCATTGGATAGTCCAATTTCGAAAATATTCCACGTAGAATAGTAACATTTGAAAAGAGTCACGTCGAGAATGAAATTTTGTGAAAAATTGCATGCACAGTAAAATACGCACAGTGTGAAAAAATTTCAAATTTCACACGGAGATACACTTTTAACAATCTTAAGACAGAATTCGCCCTCCCTTATAAGTGCTTAGGATCTCGTAGGCGTCTGTCTCCCAGGATAAGACGGTCAACCATACACCGTAGGAGCACTTCCAAGACGGTATATGCAGCAAACTACAGCGAGAGTGCTAACACAGACACAGAGAATGACAATGACGGTAAATCCCAAAATCGGATTTATGCAGAAATCTGTTTTCGTGATTTTATAGGAAAGCCCGTTGAAGAAGACAACCATTCCCGTCCAAACAGATGCGTCCATCCGTGAAGGACACAACCTGTAGTGAAAACAAACCGGACCCAAACCAATAGACCAAATGAATTTGTCCCAAAATAATAATATCATGTTGACCCAACCCAACCCGGCCGGCCGCGCGTGAACCAAACCAAACCAAACCAAACCGAACCGAACCGAACCGAACCGAGCCGGCCGGACGGCGGCGGCGGTGCGCGCGTGTGGGTTAGCCCACCTAGGTGCATTGGTCCAACATCTCTCTCCCCCACAAAAGTGGGTTGGCCCAAGGGCTTAACATGTAAGGCCAAACTAATGTCTTATATACCAACACCATCAACTTCACCTAGGCGATGTGGGACTATTCACTCCTTCAACCAATTCCCATGTGTTATTCTCATTCAATCTGAAGTGGGCTTGGGCTCTCTCTCTCTACCAAATGGGCTTGACCCACTTGAACAATATGGGCTTGACCCACATATCCATTATCATGCCCATCTAACAAAATGGGCTTAACCCATTTCTTAATGCCCACTTCTAACATTATGAACCTAACATAAGCCTCCGTTATAGGTGCCACATGACTTTGTCATTAACTTTGGATAGGAAGAGCTTTTTCTGCTCTTTGCACAATGAGCTGTAAACTATGCATGGAAGCCCTTCATGGAATAGATATTGCATACATTAGTACATATGTGCAGGTGTGTGTCGTCAATCTTAAATATCAAAAGCTCTCATGTGTGACTTACGTTAGGCTCATTATCCATAGGGAGCATAAAATATTCTTCCCATTTTATGTCGAATAAAACTATATACTAAGTTTTGATTAAAGAGAGAAATATGAGTCTCACTTTACAATAGAAAGATTTGCCTTTTTTACATCAAAACATGATATAAGGGTTTGTCAAAAAGCAATGTAAGAAAATTATTACTCCCTCCGTCCTATATTAATAACTATATTTGGAAAAATAGTTATTTTTAATTGGTGAAACCCACATCTAAGAAAAGAAAAATAAGCTTACGATACTCTTTTTTAAGTACCCAACCCCTTAAACTTAACAAAATGAAGCTATTAATATGGAACAATTTTTCCCCCAAATGGAACTATTAATTTAGGACAAATGAAGTATCTTTTAACTTTTATATTTTTTACTCGTTGTTGTCAGTTGTAGTTGTAGCCCCTACAAGAGGCACCAAAATGAGTAATGTTATCACTATGTTAAAACAATGACGAGATTTGCTACGGCCTCCCTAGATGGCCATTCAGTGAGGACCACATTTTTAATATATTTATGAATTAAAGCCTGTAGGCTATCTTCTACTCCCTCCATCCTATATTAATAGGTATATTTAGAAAAATAGTAGTTTTTATTTAATGGTGAAACCCACTTCTAAGAGAAAGAAAAATAAGCTCATGAAACTCCTTTTCAAGTACCTAATCACTTAAATTGAACAAAATGGAGCTATTAATAAGAAAGATTTTTTTTAGCAAATGGGGCTATTAATGTATGACGGAGGGAGTATATAATAACATGTGTGAATAGCATTTTTCCACCAAAATATTTACCATGCCTCTCCTATATAGGGGTACTATTAACGAGCCAAGCTACGTCGAGCTTTAAATTGTTTCGGCTTAGGCTCAAAACTTTAATTTCTACCCCAAGTCAAGTTGAGTTGTTTTAGCTAGTGATCATTTATTAGTTTTGTAATTCGTGGGTCGGAGGTATTTAGAGAAAAAATCACTAATACGAACATGAGTGGTTCAATGTGTTAGAATTAGAAAGCCAAATGAACTATAAAAAATAGTTATGGTTCTCATAAAAGATAGTCCCTTTATCCCATATTAATAGCCACATTTGGAAAAATAGTAATTTTTGTTAAGAGATGAAACCCACGTCTAAGAGAATAGAAAATAAGCTTACCATACTCTTTTTAAGTATTTAACCACTTAAATTTAACAAAATAGACTTATTAATATGAAATAAACTTTTTTGCCAAATAGAGCTATTAGACTAAGGACAGAGCGAGTATTATTTATTTTATCTAATAAAAACTATAAGATATTTGGATATAAAAAGTACAAATAATATATTTAATAAAATAAGTTAAAACTTACTAGACATTTAATATATATATATATATATATATATATATATATATATATATATATATATATATATATATATATATATATATATAGATGCACGATAATTTAAAAAATTAATTCAAGCCAAACCGAATGAAAACATATTAAGCTTGACTACTCGACCAAATTCAGCCGAGTTTGAGCTTGAACGCGAAGTGGTCAAATTTTCGAGCCTCCTTTAACACCGGACCTTCATCAATTACGCTTTTACCGCCTGCCGCGAAAAACAAATAAATTGCACTGGATTGGATAACGGACTGGAAATGACCTCTCTTACACGCCAAGATTGCTCTCTAGAAGAACAGCTGTTCAAAAATTCTATAATCGCTCGCGCCCAAAAAACCGCTTACCCGACGCACGCGACATTGACCATGAGGCCTTGACATGGAGGCCGCTCATCCTGGTTCATAAGAATGCGTACAGCGAGTGCTCCTGAGCGCTCACGTTGGTAGCATGAGTACTCAACAGCTATTACCAGAAGCCACGCCGCCGCCGCCTCCGCCGAGGCAGCATGATTTATGTGGACGTGACATTTGATATCTCTATCTCCCCCACCCGAAACCTCCGGATCCTCCTCGATAAGATCCGTAATTTTAAGGTGAGCTCTCCTTACCTCCTTTTTTATTTCTTTGTCTCTTCTCTGCGAGTTTCCTTTCTTTGTCTGTTAACGAGGATCGGCCTTCGAGCTCATGATGCCTCCTAGCATAGTCAACCCCATGCAAATTTGCAATCATGCTTTCAATCCGACCAGTCGTGTTTCTTGAAAGAAACCTTCATTCTGCTTATGTGGACGTGGATCATGATTAATTGTTGAGTTTTTTCTGTGGCTTGTTACGGGGAGTCCAAACGCTGAAGAAGCGTAGCTGACCAATCTGACGCTATAACAATTCTCCATATCAAACAGATCTCCGTCCCAATTATTGGTCAGAATCTAAACCGATGATGTTTCTCTGTCTTCCTGAAGGGGGGTATTGTTATTGTAAAAGGTTCAATTATGCTGACCTGATCCAGACAAGTTAGGGGCATTAATTGCGGTCCACTTTCTGCGGAAAGCTCAACTGAGCTGACGTTGATAGAGCAACCGTTTTTATGCTCCACGCTTACTGTGAGCCGAGTCTTCGGGTCCTTATGTATTGTATTTTTTAGCTTTTTTAATTGCTCGTAGACATAAATGTGCACTCGAATTTTCTTAATTTAGCAAATGTATTTCATCTCGTCTCTTAACGGGAATCATTCTTGATTTTTCCTCTGCAGCTCGCTATGATGGCCTTGCCATAATATACTTCCAACTATGGGGAATATCGAATCCAACGAGTACTCTACTGAAGGATATGCCAATCATCCAACCTCCTATGGAGAAAGTTCCATCGAACCTAGACTTCAGAGCGGGCTACACCCTTCACATCATCACCACCACCACCAACAACAACAGCAGCAGCAGCAGCCCATCCCTACTAACCAGCAACACCCTTCACATATCACTGATAATTTTTGTTCCCTGGATCAGGTGTCTAACTGCACAATATAGTTTTTCTCCCATTAAAAGCTTCCGGATTAAGTTCAATACTAATGTGCAATTGTACAGAATGCTTCTTTGCATAACTTTTATGAACTATTTGTACATGAACTAACTTGTAAGCTATATATTACTGTATAACAGTAATATTTCTGCTCACAATTTCTTTATGATCCAAAAGACAATTAATGACAGGAGACAAGGTGTATCGACTACTATAAAATATTACTAATAATTGAGTTTAATTTAGGTTTATCTGTTAGAAATCTGGACTTGTAGGGAGTCTCCGGGATTTGTATACATTCTGTTGAAAAGAAACAGTAGCTTTAATATACAATTCAAGATATGGAAATAAATAGAAGTCTTGAAACTCAAGGTGTATATATAATTTAGAAGTTATAAAAGGGTTTTTCTTGATCTAGTATATGTGGTTGAAACTTTTAATCTTGATGTGATAAGAAAAAGAATGACTCTTTACATAAGTAAAAACATAGTCATAGGATACACACTATCCTTGCCCTTTCTTATGTTTTTTTCTTCTTTATTTCTATACTACCGTCTATAGTAAAGTTAAGTCAAGCTGGCATATGGAAATGTCAATGTTGTTCGAAGAAATGTTATGGGTAACACTGATGATAATAATCAAATTATTTGGTGGCACAAATCAAACTGAGTAACACTTTCGCAAAATGATATGATTTTTTTCAAGATCTAGCAAGTTGGCCACATATATTCATCTTATGTAATGCTTTGCTAATTCTGAAATTTTAGCAATAAATTCCTGTATCTTAGGTCATATCTTCACTGAGAGATTCTGGGCTTGAATCATCAAACTTGATTCTGGGCATTGATTTCACAAAAAGCAACGAATGGACAGGTGATGAAAGTGATTCCTTTGTGTTGTATTAAAATATTAGTAGATGTTAATCTCGTCTGTTGGCATGTGATTAGGTTACTATTGAAATAGTTCCATTACCTTTTTATGATTGTAGGCAAGTATTCATTTCATAGGAGAAGTCTTCATGCAATAGGCGGTACACCTAATCCATATGAGCAAGCTATTTCTATAATTGGGCGCACTTTATCTCCCTTTGATGAGGACAATTTGATACCTTGCTTTGGATTTGGTGATGGTCTGTGTAATATATGTTGTATAACTATTTGTATTATTAGTTAGTCTATAAATTTAAGTCATAATTTATGTTTACTTGCTTTCTTTCTGTTTTGACAGTTTCTACGCACGATCAATATGTGTTCAGCTTTTACCCTGATCACAGATATTGTCATGGTTTTGAAGAAGCTCTTGCACGATACAAAGAGATTGTTCCTCATTTAAACCTGTCTGGTTCGTAATTCTTTTTCGTTCCATTTCCAGTTCAAGTTTTCTAAATCATTGACATTTTGTATGTGGTTGCCGTTTCTGTTTGGTGTTTTGGAATATAAAAGGAACTGTTCCATGGCTCCTTAGAAAT
Source organism: Saururus chinensis (assembly GCA_035235625.1). Lineage (NCBI taxonomy): Eukaryota > Viridiplantae > Streptophyta > Magnoliopsida > Piperales > Saururaceae > Saururus > Saururus chinensis. The sequence continues at coordinate 11,838,039 of CP141140.1, read as the reverse complement.
ACAGCTACTTAACAGAAGAAACAAACAAGAATGAAATAGCTGTATTGTGAATCAAGATCAGAGTCCTGATCTTTGCATACCTATGGATGCTATTTTTCCTTCAGGTCCTTAAAATTTTTGAATATACAGAGTTAATAGTTAAAAGAAATTTTCCATAGAATATACAGAGTTAATAGTTAAAAGAAATTTTCCATAGAATATACAGAGTTAATAGTTAAAAGAAATTTTCCATAATAGTCTATAAACATGATCTACTGTCTTTCTTTTCAAATTGCAAATGACTAAATTTATAACTTCCTCTCATCTAAAAATGATAGATTGCTTTTGAGCCATCTGGTTAGGCCTAATAACAAGCTGAAATCAAGTTTAGACTGTTTTTTTCTAGGTTACAACCATTATGACCTCAGCATTTGTTGGCTTTGTCTTTTTGACAGTTCAAAATGAAACTCAGCTCAATTCAGCCCTATCTTATGCATGTTTGACATATTCAAATGATGTATTATGTATGATACATGTTGTGACGCTCTGGGTATTAGATGGTTGGATAAATAATTGCACATTTTTCAGTTTATGTTTGATCATAACAATATAATGGATAAATTCTAAGACATGAGGTTATCAGCAAAGCTAAACTCAAGCTGGTCTGATGTCCACACATTTTTGGTTGAGCCCTAGCTCTAGCGTCAAGCACTTGATGAAGTAAATTACAGCTCAAGTTTAGCTGAATTGAGACAACCCTGTATAGCTCCAAGCTTGAATGGCAAGTTAGGATGCTGAACTTGGCCGCATTTATCCTTTTATCAGGAGAGACCAGGTCAACCTATAACATGAAGATATTACCTTACGTGATGTGTTCAGTGTCTCCATGTTTTGGGTATTTTAGTGTGGTTGTTATTACAATGTAAGGAAAAAACTGTCACTTCAAATGGATTTTCTTTTTTGCCTGCCATTATGGAAGCATTGTATTAGGAATTTTACCAAAACTCAAGGGTCATGTGATGATGTGATTCTTATGCTGATTTTATGGATAGTAGATATATTAGGGGATATTATATTTCTCATGTGATGATGTGCCATGATTTTCTTAATCGTCAGTGGAGCCCCTTATTTACTATTTATTTGAACCTAAAGATATTACAATTATAGTAATGGGCCTAATGGCTCAGATTTATGTTATTGGTTTATGAGTGCTCAATTTTACATTACATTAATACTTCATCCACTTGCATGATCCTATTTTTCACAATCCATTAATACCAACCTATTAGTACTTCAAAAAATTTCTTGTTCGCCCAATCCCAAAGAATGTACATACATAGTTATGCTTATTCCTGCTTGTTATGGCCTAGAAAGAATCCAATGGAATTCTCTGTTCTCCTAATTTTCAAATGTTTTTGCTTTCTTGCCAGGTCCCACATCTTTTGCTCCACTCATTGACGCAGCCATTGACATCGTGGAAAGAAGCAACGGGCAGTATCATGTTCTTGTCATTATTGCTGATGGTCAGGTTCGGAGAGTAACTTCTTAACACTTTTAAGGAAATCCAAATTCTTTTTCTTTCAGACTTTTTCTTTGTTTTATGTTCAAACAATTAGGTTACCAGAAACCCTGATGTCCGACCTGGAAGTTACAGTCCACAGGAAGAGGCAACTATAAATGCTATTGTTACTGCAAGGTGGGTTTTGAATTTTGTAGCCTGTTGTATATATATTTTCATTTGATATTTATTGCATACTTTTATCTATCTGAAATTGTTGTGTTGGACAGTCAATATCCTCTGTCGATTATTTTAGTTGGTGTGGGAGATGGACCCTGGGATGCTATGCAGCAATTTGATGATAATATCCCTCAAAGATACTTCGATAATTTTCAGGTTAGCTCCCTTACACTCAAGTTTATGTATGTTTTATTTTTCTGTTATATTTTATTTTTTACTTTCAGATTTAGAGTAAAAGCCTACCCTATATAATTATTTTGAAGTTCTTTAGAAATTCTCAATAGTTGCTGGCATGACATAAAACATGGCCTTATCTGATTAATTCCCCGGCACGCTACATGAACATTCCAATTTCCTCATGTACATAATATATTAGTCAAGGTCTGCATTTGTCTATGCGATCAATGTCCAAGATGGATTTTTTTGGGTCGTTCTGGTCTGTTTAGTGGAGTCACACTAAAGGTTACACCACAGGAATGTTGTAATCATGATTGTATCCCTTGTATATTTTCTGTCTGCTTGTTTCTAGTCAGCATTTTTCATGCTACGTATTTCTCAGATTTCAAGTTAAATCTTTCCATTTATTGCCTCTTTTCTTCATAAAAATGAAGTAATTCATTTTGATCGTTTGCTTGTAGCTAACTTATTGCATGCTTACAAATTGTGTGTGCAGTTCGTAAATTTCACGAAAATTATGTCAGAAAACAAAGATATGTCCAAAAAAGAAGCTGCATTTGCTCTTGCAGCCCTCATGGAAATACCATTTCAGTACAGGGCCACCCAGGACCCTAAGTTTCAGAGGTAAGCCTGCACTTACGTTTTCATTGAGAAAAGGAAAGAGTAAAAATATATTTCTAAGGGGACTGAATAATATAGGTTGCAAAAGCATAGAGTGCCAGGACGAAGACCTCTTCCTCCCCCACATGAAGTCATTAATCACGATAATATTATTCAATCTATTCCGCATATGACGAACTCCCGCCCCCAGTCTTGTGGCGCTAGTGATCCCGTAGAGCAGGTAAATGCTTCTTGACTCTTTTACATCTACTTCCAGGGCAACAGTATTTATGTACTCTAATCTGCTTGAAGGTTTGCTCGATTTGCTTGACTAATCCAAAAGACATGGCGTTTGGGTGTGGTCATCTGGTAAGTGCTTCCAAATGACTCTTTAATTAAAATGATATGAGCTCTCAAGGGATAACCATAACTCCGATTTCCAAAAATTGAGAAATATTACTGCATAGGCTTTGCAATAAGTGATTATTTGATAAATATTGCATATTAATGAACATAAATGAAATTTTTTTTATATAGTTTGTCCTCTCTCGTCCCTAATGTATATGCAACCAATCCGACATAAAAAGTTCGCTGTGTGTGCCTACATATCAGCGTCACAAAGTCAAACAGTGTGAAACAAAAAATCTGACACATTATCAACGCCATTTATCTACCAAATCAAATATTCTAAATGATTGCGATTTATGCTAAATCCTGGAATAACTGGCATATGGTTTTTTTGCTTGTTACAAAGACCTGCAAGGATTGCGGTGCTTCATTGTCCACATGTCCTATGTGCCGGGCCCCAATAACAACACGCTTGAGAATCTACTCTTAAGGCGAAATGTGCTCTTCCACAGCACCAGGTTCATGAAAAGCATGCAAATCTCTTCAATGATAAATTGACGATGCCAAGATTTGTTTCTTCAGTATTGAAACTTCATCAGTCAAAGGACCTCCCGGCCACGGCCACTTAATTCCGTAGTGAGGTCAACAAAGATGCAGTTTGTTGGGAAAATGGGAAATTATAACCCTTCAGCCTAGATGTAAATAGAGCTTGCATTACGTGGATCTATCCGCCTTGTTTAGTGCTCTAGGAGGTAATAGCAAACCATTACCAGTTTTAATGTGAGCACATTGCTATTGGAATTGTGGCAGCTACTATATTGTTTCATATAGTGAATAAATAAGGGCTGCAGCAAATTTGTAAAGCCTAAAAGTTGTTCAGTGGACTTGCATTTGATGGCGTCTGACTGTGCGAAATGTTTAGCAACTGTTTTTATTTTTCATCTAGCAGATTTGAAGTTTTCATACGGTTAATCTAACTAGTTGATTGGAATAAGACCTTTTTGTAACTGTGAAACCCTAAATAGCTACAAGTACGATGGATTGTGTACATTTGTAGGTGGGTGGGGTGTGTGAGGAGGGAGGGAGTGGGCGGCAGCAAATTATCTGTATGCTTAGATAGATTTGGTCATCTTCATTCCGTATGATTCATGAAAGTCAAGCTGCTGTTTGTAACTGAGTTTTTAGGGCTCGTTTGGCTCTGCATGATCATGTCCGAGATTATTGCAACAAATACAGATGAGCAGTGTCACCAAGATACCTCTTGTTGGCAAACACCGCTAAGTTACCCATGTGACAGTAGGCATGAGTTCCAATGAGCTGAACTTTCAAGTCACAGAAGCAATTAATCCTTGCATTCGGCGATACCATCTTAGAAAAGGCAAATATGATCGGTGAACCATGCGGAAATGTCAAGATTTTGATTAAATTTACTCCAATTTCATTTAGGAACGTACGATCCTTTCTTCAACAAAAAACAAAGTAATTAAGGCAGCAGCCGGAATTATTAAACATTCTATTCTTCATCTTTGAAAAATAATCATTAAAAAAAACTGTACACATAAACCTGCATTATGAGCACTAATAACTAGCTTGCCAGTGAAAGAGCTGCATAAGCAGCTTTATATAATTTAAACTGAGCCTACCAATACTTCACTTCAACCATGCAAATGCAACTCACTTTCTTGAGACCAATTGCAACCAACCCCGATGTAGGAAGTTCATCCTGTCCTTTTACCATTTAAAAATGGAGGTCCTATCTTCATATCTGGTTGTAACTCTTAAGAGTAGTATATTTACTCTTTTCTATATTTATTTAAGTCTTTAATAGTATTCTAAGTACTAGGGATAGTTCAAATTATTTATGTTTATTCTCATTTTGTAGGTTGGTGACCCCAAAGCCATAATTGGACAATTCTTATGCTAATGCAATTCTGAGATTTCTTCTCCTCCAAAAACCCTAGTTCTTCATTTAATCTCTGAGTAACATTATTTAACCTACACACAAAACAAAGAGAATGCTCGAAACTTGGTGAGACCTGCAGCACTGCACACAATGTTTATGTCAAATAATGTTTTGGCCTACCAACTTATCTTTGGAAATGCACATATTTAAATCATCATTCAAGCTTTATCCTCATCACAGCAAGGATTCTCTATCATCAATTGACCGTGTTAAGCCAAAATGATGACAAAGAATTTAAATGAAAAACAGTGTCAACTGGCAAGGGATCATGCTGAATGCCTTCATTGATCTAACCTTTTGACGAGGGAATAATAAGATAAAGATCATCTTCGTCAAACGTCTTCTGAGCTATTGGGGTCACCTGGCAAGGGATCATGCAAAACAAATGTATTTTCTTTTTGCTCAGTAGCAGAGAACAAAGATTACTAAGGTCATCTTCCTACACAAAGCTGGCACCTAAATAATTAGTTCTCCTTTAACACAGAAGCATACGTACTTACAGAAATCTTATGGCTCATAGGCTTTTTGGTGAGAATAATATACAACAATGGCTCAATACAACAACCTTTCATGTAAATACGCATATTAACTTGACTCAGAAAAAAAAAACAGATGTTTGAGAAATGAGAAAAAAATAAAAATAACAGGATGGGGGACACCTAAAGGTGCAAACTACTAGTAATAAGCAGCAGCACAGCTATTTGCAGGCGGGAAAAAACATGTCACCTCAGAAAGATCTCAAAACTCCCACCGTTCCAACTGTAATTTAGCCTCAGCCATGTCCTTCTGGGCCTTTTTCCTCCGGTAGAATATCGGACAATCCCGGCTGCAAGAAAGACATATTCACAGAACTTAAATATGTTGGTGCTATTGGATATGTTGATCTATTGGTCTATGTAGGAAGATGTAACAATTTTACATGGCTGGATGAAAAATGACCTTGTACAAAGGACATCTTGATGAAGAGAGCCTTGACATTCCTGGCACTGTGTCCACAACTTCCCAAAAAGCATTTCCAACTCAGAAACTGCCAATTAATAGCAATCACACGATATTCATTAGAGTAATACACCAGAACGAGAAATGCTTCTTTGTCACAAGCCCCCATCAACTTTCCCAAATAATAACAATAACTGAGCTCGAAATCATTGTGGGAGAATTGGGCATTACACGTGCAATAATTCCACAGAACTACAGATGCTCAGACTGGTCAGGAACTTTCTTGAAACATTAATTCTGATAAGAAGAAATAAAAAAGTTGGCATACCATTAGCTACAGTTTTGCAATACAGTTCAGCTTCTCTTCCCTTGCAGTGAGAGCAAAGTGCTTGATCTGCGTTACTGGTTTGATGGCATCAAGGGAAAAGGGTTTGAAGTTCAGCATTTACATTTGATCTTGATAGATATGGAAAACTATCTTATGTACTGAGGAACGAAATGATTGAAGCCATAAGCTGCATTGTTCTAAGTAAAATATTGACTACTGATCAAACGGGAATCGTTTTTCTAGAATCAAAGTCTGTTTAGCGTATTTAATACTCTCCAGAGAAATAATTGGCAAACAAAGTCCTGGCAGAAAGATATACAGACTACAAGCCTTTTGCAGACACAGCTACACCTTTTCAGGGTAGTTAAAGCAAATTTAAGTCATAACTGGAAAACAATAACAATAGTTCTCATTCAAGGGGCAAAAAAGAAAAAAAAAGAAAGACATTAAGTACCTAATTATAGCTTTGCAACCAATACAACTAAGCTGCTTCTTAGCAAATTTCATTATGCCACTGTTTGAGGGGGTTGAGATTGATACTGCTCGAGTGTGACTCCCGTGAAGAAGCTCCCTCTTTGCGTTCTTCAAGATTGGCTCAAATATTCTCAGAAGTGGCTGTTTATGGACAGCAAAAAAAAGAAGACAGGATAAGATGAGCAGCCAAAACCAAGCGACCATACTGACAACATATAGTGAGAAAAATACAAACCTTGCTGATCTGATTATCAAGATAATATTGAGGGTCAATTGGAATATTGTTCTCCAACACATAGATTGGATCCTCCGACTTTTCATAAGCCTACTTGCAATAACAGAGTACATTAAATACTATGAGAATTGTGCTAGATTTTCAAGGGGAGATGCAGTGGCTATTGCACTTCATCAACGTTAATGATGAAGCTGCTATTCTAATCAAGATCATATTTTCATCTTACACTACTTTTACTTGGAATGAAAGGAACTGCTGGATTTTTTAGAATAACAAGAAAGAACCTCATGTTCTTGCATCCATCATCATAAGGCAAGGTCATCTCATCTTGGATGCATTTTGCCTCGAGAAAAAAATGTTGGATAGCTGCCATTGTTTGCATGACTTCTGGGAGGATGGTTAATGCTTGTAGAATGTTCTCTCCTTTTTTGTATTGCCTCTTGGAGCTTCTTTTTAGTTTTACTGCTTAGGGGGTTATTTTTTGTTTGCTTTTCTTGGAAAGGGCTTTTAAGAGCTCCATCATTTGTACCCTTCCTTGATTTTGTTTGATAAAATTTTCAATAAAAAAAAAACAGAGTACATTAAACAAAACAAAGAACAGGAAATTAGAGATGCCACAATTTACAAATACCTTGGCACCTTTTGCAGCTTTGATTATGACATAAGGGACACGATCACCAACATTTGGAGCAGTGGCAGCATCTCTCTGTTTGTCAAAACAGTAATTAAACAAAATGACCACTGACGGCATAATACACCGGCATGTAATGGTATCTAGTTTCTTAATATAGTCAAAGGAACAAGTAACCCAATACTTAATTTCTCATAGTTAAATTATTCTGAAAGAATTTTAGTTCAAACAAGACAGTATAAAGCTAGCCACGCTGCAGCTAGTATGTTGCAGCCCCCCCTGGCTGTCAGATCAGGGCCAGGGGCCCACAGCGTACTCGCCTGGCAGCCTCAACATAAAAAAAATACTAGAAAAGAGGAAAGTGATTCGAGTGCAGTAGAAAAAAAGACCTATTCTTAAATGATCAACAAAGATCAAGTGATAGAAAGAATCTAACACAAATCTCAACAATAGCTTAAGTGCTGCTTCAACTGGAAATGAACCCAAAACTTTCTGGTGTTCCATGTTCATTGTGTAGTCACAGAAATACTATACAAGAACAAAGAAATTTTAAAACTCCATGCATTATAGTAATGTGACTTGAGAAAATAACACATGATTTGATATCGTATTGAGCTGTACAAACTGTGACAACATAAGATATTCATAATTTGCATGGCCTGGTCAACCAACTGACTAGGACAACGACCCGGTCAAATATAATACTTCTGATAAATCACCTCAATTATTAACCATTAATCAGGGATTTAGAGTTCAATTGATCTATTTAGGGCCGAATTAGGGCTCACACAAACCCAATATGGTGAAAATTAGGGAGATTGAATCGTAACAGGGATCAATTCATTCAACTAGGGTTTAGTGAATAAACACAGTTTAAGGGATAACAAGCACTTTGAAGTAACCTCCTCCTAAGACTGTCCAGCAAGAGATTTTGAGGAGAAAGTGATAAATGTAATTTTCATTCATTAACCACACCATGTAACATAAAAAAAAGGGCCTATGGCTGCTTAAACATAACATCTAATTAGTTTTAGGTAATAGAAAACAATGTAAAAGGAACTCACGGGCATAACTGCCCTAATTAATCCGTCCTCTAACAACTTGCCTGATAAATCAGGAAAGCTTATTTCTTCATATTTTAGTGTAAGTGTATAATTAACATATATGAAAAATTCAATGTTAAGCTAAATAACTAATTCAAGGTTTAAATTATTTACATTTTGAATCAGCTTAGATGCTTAATTTCCTTTTTCAGAATGATGTTGTATTATAACCTGGCCTAACCCAGTTTGGCCAGGAAGGCAATGTGATTCCTGGTCTAGAGGGTCATAGATAAAACTTGTCTAAAACGAGTCTTAATTCTTAAAGTGACCCAGTGACCACAAATCTCCTGCCATGATTGACTTGGAAAATTTCCTAGTTGACTTTCCATGGCTGATTATCAATTAATAAATATTAAAAAGAAGTGCCAAAACATCTTATGCTTTCTCTTTGTATTAGCCAAAACTCCCATTTGCAAGGAAACCTTAAAAAGTACCTTGGACTTAATGAATACCAAAAGAATTACCTTACGCATCCTTTCAGCAAGCTCGACATGTGCTGCCTTTACTGCATAATCATCTCCTGTCTTGGTCAATCCCTATTGATTTCAACAAAACAGTCTATAAGTTTGTGACATGCAATCAACAAATTGTATTAGATATGAGCTTAAGTTCCAGCCCTGGCAAGGAACTGATTTTACCTTTGTTATAACTAAGAGTGACAAATCCATCCGGTTCATGAGGAGATCTGAAATAGTGTTCTTGACATACTGAACAGCACCAGGTATGTCTTGATCAATTAGTATTTTGTGCAGACACTCCGTTACTAGGTTTTTCACAAGAAGACAATTGTCTCTTCTAACCGTCTCAATGCCTACATTTCATCAGAACAATTAAGATCAAAAAAGACAAAGGCTTGATAAAAAATAACTGGCACCAACTAGCAGGAAAGGTTTTGTAGAACTTACCTTTTGTGTCCATTTTGTCAAACTTTTCCGGGTTTGTCCACAAGAGGCCTGCATATCTCTTCTTACTAATTAACAGGTAAGGATAATAAACCTTCTCAAATTCCAATTTGATGGGCTTCACACATGCATAATCACATATAACAGCTTCAGTATAACAATTTACTTTCATTTCATTTTAATGAGAAGAATTTATATTAGAACTAAATAGATTTAGGCACATAATTGAACATCTAATGTACCTTTATAAAAGTACCGCTAATGTAATCTGCTGCTTCTCGTCCTAAATTCATTGCAGCTTCAACATGGGACACACCAAACTGAACCATAACAGAATCAGTATCCCCATAAACCACCTACAGGAAAACAAATACACGTGTTATTTATTTGATGCAAAAATGGTTGATTCGTATAGAACATAACAGTCAGATAACCATCCTTATTGCTAAAGCCCACATTAAAATTTTGTGCCAGCCTAATAAATTGGACTTACTCTCAGTTGCAAGCAAAATCAAGGAAATGGAAAAGCTGACCTCAGCATCATGTTCATAGCCATTCAGTGTTGTAAATTTCTCTTCCACAAGTTTCTTTGTATGCTCAATCATCTGTCTACCTGGAAGATGCAAGTTTTGCATGATCATGTAAAAACAAATCAAAGTCCAGCTTAGAAAACCCATTAGTAAAACAAAAAAAGCAGAATATGTCCAATAAAAAACTATCAGTTACCATAGCTTGTTACACTGGAAGATATCTCCAAACATGGCAATTGAGCCACAGTAGCCCCAGTAAATCCATAGACAGAATTGGCACTTATCTGAAAAACATAAGATATCACCGTGAACAAAATTCGAGATACCAAAAATCTGGCTCTGCATTTAATCAACACATGCACTTTTGTCCATTTCAGCATTCAAAAAATAAAACAAAAGGCAAAACGAAGAAAACATGTAGGACAAATATAAGGATCAATGAGAGGATTTACTTTCAAAGCCAACTGGCGCCCATCCAATACTGCCTTTTCAAATGGATCTTTAGCTTCCTGAAATTAGGAAAAAAGTAAAAAATAAAGCTATTTGCTTGACAATTCACTGGCAATAATAATAGTGTGCACCATATGCACAGCAAATACATTTTTAATACTCATTCAAAAGCTAGGTTAAACCCTTCTCTTTCATCTCGGGCTAGACAAATGGCTTCCAAAGAGTGGGATCCAAGCCAGACCAGTGTAATCTCCAAATTAGATCCGTATTTCATCACAAAAACCACGTCCAGCTACAAATATTCAGTAAGGGCAACCAGTAATCCCAAGCATTAATACTATTTATTATTTTGTCCATTGCTGGAGGATGTAAAGCCTTCATTATATATAAGAAATAACATATTCAACTGCACAAATACAAATCAGGAAACAATTCAACAAAGAATTAAGAATTATGATATTCTTTTTTTTAATGTGTTTGTTCATTCTTACTTTTTAATATATGAATACTCTAATTCCCTGCAGTTCATTCTCTAATGAATCTTTTCAACTGGTGATGTAAAATTTTATTTTAGAGAGAGTTGTCCGTTCATGCCCCTCTGTGCCTAGGGGTGGAAGCCATGCGATCAACAGTGTGGCTCCCATAATTCAGGGGAGCAACCTACCTGGTGCCCCTCTTCCGGCACCATTGTATAAGAATTCAATTGTGCAATATGTGTGCGTGTAGGGATCTTCATTATGGGATCACACCAAGGTTCGTAATCTCGGATCTCGGTCTTGTCTCAGTCAACCAAATAGAAAAAATCTCGGAGAAAACTCAAAGAGATCATTTAAAATATTCTCGCCATCTTAGTCATTTCAAGAAAGGTTTTTTACATATAATTTTGACAATCTAAATACATATCTACATATACAAACACTAACATCATACATTAAGTAGAAAGTTTGAGAAGATATACCTAAATAAAGCATAGAAGTGGAAAAAAGACACCAATAGTAGCTAGAGTAACGTGGGGTAACCCTATCTTCTTGAACATGATATGAGTGACTGTTGTCACATTGTAAGGGACTAAAAGAAGGAGGGAACTTTACATTGTAAGGGACTGAAATGCTGCTCCAATAGTCCAATGTGAGAGGAAGGGAGTGGGAAATAAATAATGACCCCAACTTTGATGCTCCAATGTAATAATTCAAAGGGAATAATTGAGTAGAAACCATTGTCTTTTGTTTTACACACTTTCAGAAGTGAGAAATTGAAGAAAATGGCAAGTATGGGCGAGAAATGACAAAGTTCAGCTAGAATTATCAAGACCTCGCCGAGACCATGTAAAAAGGCAAAATAGCCTAATTACATAATCTCTAGCCTCAATATCTCTACGGAGACCGAGATCTCGCGAGATTGTGAACCTTGGTTCACACATACCAACTTTTTCCTTATAATAAAGGATCCAAGTGCAAGTTGCAAATACAGATGAACTAGACATGGATCCAATTAGCTTCAACTAGATCTCAGTCCCTTGATAGCCCTAGATTGGTACAAGGTATGAATAAGCAACAGGTAAATCTAATAAAATGCTTCACAAAGAGGCCACAAAGAATGCCTATGATGCATAGAATGCTGACTCAACAAGATCCTACTAAGATCATGGAGAGGCATGGCAAGGAGATATTTTTCAAAACAAAAGATCTTCTAGAAAGTTTTTTTCCTGTGGATTTCTGTGTTGTAGAGATTTCAGCAATATCTCGTAAATTCTCATCCCAACAGGAGGAATTTGTTTTGGATCCTAAGTCTCGTCTCGTCTTGTCTTTTTCCCTTTTCCCTTCTCCCCCTTCTTCCTTTTTTCTTGATCGTCTTACTTCCTCATTTTCCTCCCCCTTCTTTCCCTCCTGCTTCTTCTTTCTCCTCGCTTCCTTTTTTGTTTCTTCTTTGCTTCCAAGACTGCTTGCTGCACAGCATCAATGAGCATTGGAGAAGGAACGGCATCTGTTGTTCGATATGGTTGGTATCTTATGTTCTCTAGATCTAGCTAATGTGCACTTCCATGTGAGTTGTTCTATACTTTTCTAGCTTATTTCCACAGTACTTTATAGAGGGCTCCATTAGCTAACTAACAATCATGGAAGGTCATATCGGTATCGATAAGAGTATCGATGACCATGGATACGAGTTCACGCCAAAACTGCTACGAACCTCTAATATATATTAAAAATTGTTAAAATTAATAAAATATTATCGTCACAATCTTTATATTTTCCTCTATCAATGGAGATAATCATGAACTTTATTTTTCTTGACCATCATTTAGAATTTTCTCTTTCAATTTAGCAATTTTTTTGCAAAAATTAACATATTTATACCATTTGGTAATTGTTTTATGGCAGTGTTAGTGTACATATGTGCTAATATACATATACAACAATGTTACATGTGAAATTACCATTTCCTCATAATTGAAATCACATTCACAGCCGAGGTCTCTTATTTTCAGCTGCCTGAATGAGACCAAACTAAGATGGCAATCTATGATCTCATGTAAAAGCACATCATCAACATGAATCTTGCTTCGAGCTATTATTGAAGGAAAAAATATATCTCTTCAACAAAAGGAGACTAAATATCATTAAATAATGCCAAAGGGAGAAATCCATGTGCTTAAATTTTAAAAATTGAGACTTATGTCTTGAAAAGAACTGAGGATAATGATTGCATCAAATGTCAAAGAAAATTACCTTCAAATCTGCCTTGGCCCTTCTACGAGCAGCCAATAACTCTTCTAAAATTTCTGGAAGAATGCCCTGAAAGCAAAAGGAAGAGATCTTTATAATATGAGTTCATAAACTTGTAGCAATAGATACAAAAATGTTTATGTGCTCACCTTTTGTAAAGTTGGCTTAACAAATGTTTCTCCAGAAGGAGTCCTATTGACACACTCAGGTGGCAAATTCAGTTTCCGGACATCCTCAGGTGTTACCTTAATTCGTAATACAAAAAGGAGCTTTCAGTAACTCCCATATGAAATATGTTAAATTTGCTAGGTGTATAATGGGAAGTATATCTCACCAAAGTGCAATAACATAAATTATATGCCATCATGATGGATGGATATAAAGATGCAAAATCAAGTGTCGCAATAGGCTTTTCATAAAATCCTACTTTGGCCTCCAACACCTGCACATATATAATCCTAAAGGTGAAAACTGACATTATGCTTTTCAAAAGAATGTCAGAAACCAGCACCAGGAAAACACTATCAAAAAAGGCCAATCCCACACTGGGTCAGGAAATAAACTAGTTTCATTCGTAAACCATCAAAATCTTATACAAGTAATCTCTATCAACATTCATTGACAGACCGGAATGTACCACTAGTTTGCAACCAGACCTAGAAGGTAAATTGATTAAGACCCACCGATAGAAATTAATGTTTATCTATGTTCAGTGAATATGTTACACAATATAGGTAATTTTATTTATTTTGAAGCATATAAAGATCATGATAATTTGAAGTGTGTGCTTTTTCCAGGATTATTATCTTACAAATAATATATTTTAAGAAAACCAACATCATTAAATAGGGCCACTAATCACTACAGTAAAAGCTAATTCATTATGCCACATTAAGGAAGTGTTTCATAACAAAATCAGTATGGTGGTCATCTAATATGAGCCAGAATTCAGATAAACAATTTTCACAGAGTATTCTTGCTTCTATTAATGGACAACGTAAGTTTAAAAGAGAAGTTTCACAAAGATAAAGGAGAATGAAAATTGGTAACAACATATACAAAAAGGTTCCTTTACGCAAGTTATAGCTATAAAATTCTCAGAAAGATTAAAAAATGATGTTCCTATGTTATCACAAGCAACTATCCAAAAAAAAAAGAGAAAAGTCAATGAAAGGGATCTTATTTAGGATGAAAATAAAAACAATGGCGGGCTTGGAAGACAATAGCCATCGCTTGTTTTCATATATTATGTAAAGTTACAGGAAAGACGAGATGACAAGTGCAAGACAAGATTCTTGGATGCATCTCTAGAGCTCATATTTAATTCTCTTTTCATTATCAGAATCAAGGACAAACAGAATTCATAAGTGCAAGATAAGATTTTTGGATGCATCTCGAGAGCTCATATTTAATTAGCAAGAAATGGGAAGTGAACACACTAGCATCAGATTTTGGTATTGCTTAATCATAAATGAGTAGGATTAGTATACCAATTTACAATTCACATCATAAATGAATTTACTTTCTCTTCGGTGCTATCATGAGACATGACATTCAAAACCTTTATTTTTATAAAATTTAAAATCAATAATTAAGGGAAACTTATAACTTACTGAATAAAATATCAAATCAACAACCTCTTACTGCGAAAGTGAAAGCAAAAAGTAGTCTTACAGTTGCCCCTTCAAATGTTTCTTGCCCAGAACCTTGCCCTTTAACATTTGGAATTACGAGGTTCTTCTGTCTTGCTTTTCTGAGAAGCTGAGAAAGAACCTGCAATCACCAGATCAAGAAAAGAACATCTCAGAGGTTAGAACTGAAGGAACTAACACCGCAACCCTATAGATACACCCATTGAAAGTTTATACTCTGGACAAATAAAATTTGCATGAACTAGAGCACACACCTAAGCATTCATAGTCGAGATATAATACTTCAATAATCTTCACTTTCAAATTTAATCAACTTAATCATTACAATAAATGATGTGGATAAAGTCCACGCACACCTTAATACTTTGCCCTCTTGCCAGCAGAAAAGAGATAGGAACTCCTGTAACTCTGGCCATCTCCACATAATTATATATAAACATCAATTTATCGAGAAGTCGCTGCGGAAGGTAAGCATCCTGCACAAACCAAATGCAAAAGCTAATGCAAGTTGCTATAGGTGCGCAGCGATCACTAGTTGTATGCATATAGTTAACAATCTAAGCAATGGAAATGGGTATACACAATACACTACATAAAGACAGCAGATATGTTGTAAATATATATAGTGCCAATTTCCATGTTTAAGCAAACTACATTTCATCATTACCAGCCTTGCGGTGGAAGATAGACAATATATCAGTGCTTCTCAAGCAAGGTTTACCATCTCCGATATTGGTTGTATCCTGGTCAGCCAAAAAAAAAAACAAGAGAGATCGAAAAGATTGGGTATCTAGACCAAGAACTCGGGAAACAGTAATTTTCAAGGACTTATGATAGACACATGGTATTAAATCTAAATTTTATATATATAGGAAAAAGGTAAGCTCAGGTCAAGTTGATTTTCAAAATATAGTCCTTACTAATATTTGTTGAGGGTGGGACCAAGGGATATAGAAAAATCATCATAAAAAATGGGGGGCCTTAAATTTTGGGCCATTTGGACATATGGGGCCGCCCCTTCATCATGGCACTTCAATCTCACCATCAAATCTACAGTTGAGATTACATTTTCTAATTTGATTCCTTAGAGTTGTAAGATAGGTGCATAACTAATTGGGATTTAAAGATCTTCTTTGAAGATGGGGGTCTACCAAATTTGGGGAAAATCCAATGTGAGGCTCATCTATTTAACCTATCCATTTTAGGCAGTTGATTTGGAGTTGAAACTTTAACCGACATTGATGAGTGTCCCACTCATCAAAATGAACCCAAAATGCACCAATCTCATTTCCCCATGATTTGCCACTCATGCCCCTTCGTCCCACACCCCTATTTGATGGTGGACCACAAAAATGGGCCCTCTAAAAAATCAACCTAAGAAAGAGTTTATCAGGTTGACCTAAGAGTACCACTGAATTTGCAGAAGGAACAAGATGTGTTTGTCCCTAGAATCAAATAGCCAACTTGTAGGTAGAGTAAAGACACAAGGACTTCACTTATAAAACAATCAAATTCACTCTTCAAAATAATTTTATTCCCTTAAAAAATGCAATGTCAATCTTATTATATTCATAAATATAGCAAATTCATAGCTATTATGCATCAGTTGTGAGCTCATCATTGAAAGAATGTGTACTAATATGTATTTACTAGCTGAAATATCAATGTTGAGAACCCAAGTCAGTTACCCCCATCAAGAATGATAAAAGAAAAAGACAAAAATAATAAAAACTATTGTACACCCACATGAAGCTGACTAGATGGCCGCTTCTGCTATACAGGCTAGAATTCTAGTGTCCTCTCTAAGCAAGTACTTGACAATTGATGTTTATGATGGGATAGGAAAGGAATGTGGGATTTCACTTTACTCAATTATTGGGAGATTTAATCATGGTTTTGCTTCAAGCACGATCTCAACCATTGCTTCAAGCATGAACTCAAGCAATGCTTCAAGCACAAGCAATGGGTACACACACAAAGAGAAAGAGAGACAGCACTTTCACTTCCACATTCGGACAACTATGCTTTACTAGCAAGAATACACACGCAATATGTGTGTAAATACAGATTAAATACAAAAAAATAAAACAAATTAGATATAAAGTACGTATTGAACAAAGACCTTCTTTGCATGCTATAATTACAAAACATACTTTCAGGATCATAATGATCATAAATTATATTATATGCACTATACTAATCCATATACACCTGTATACACCTGTAGTAGGCAACTGCGAGTCCAAATCTCATAGGCTTAATATTTGGTCATAAGTCGGCAAAGACAATAGTGTCGAAGAACTTCAAGTCATGGAGCGCACTATTCAAATTCATGAGTAGTTTGGTTGTGGGTCTCATTTGATAGAGCTTATCGGGAATTTTCCAACGGCATCAAAAATGCCCGAATCCGAACATGTGCAATATAGGTAAAAATACAAAAATTTATTATCAAAAGTGTGTTGTGTGGGACCCACAAAAAATTTCAAGAAAATATACTCATGTGGATCTCATTTGATAGTGCTCATCGAGAGCTTTTCAACAATACCAAGAACATGCAAATCCAAGTTCATGAGTGCAAAATATAACCTTACAAAATTAAACCAACACAATGTAAAAGGTAGAGCCCATGTTGTATTAGCAACCACTATTAAGTTGACATGTGGCAGCCATCTAAAAGACTCCAAGTAAATAGTTTTACTAAAAAAACTCTCATATCACGTATAATTCAAAATTGTATTAAAGGGCATTATAGGAAAATTAGGGCAATACTGGAAGTTTGGCAAAAATCTTTCATCACCCTTGGTGCTTTATATAGTAGTATGATTTGAATTAAACGACACAGTTCTCTTTCCCCCTCTTGACACAATACATTGTTAATGCTTCATCTTGGGAACATTAAACCAAATTGATACTTATCTTAGAACAGGTACAATTTTTCTCTAGAAAATGGTTCATCTATTACAATTAGCTCTAATTTAATCCAACCGAGAAGCAGTATGATCAAGTATCACTTACAAATATCGTCACTGCAAAAAAGTGACAAAAACCTCACTAGATGAGGTGGACAAAATTGCTCCTCTTCCTTTTTCTATCTCTTAATTCTTCCTCCTTCCTTCTTCCTCTCTTTCTTCTTCCTTTTGCTCTCTCCTCCCCACCTCCTCCACCTGCCACCATCTTCTTAGGCCACCGCCTTCTCCCCCATCTCTGCCTCATTTTCCCGGCACTAACCCCGATCCACCATCCTCCTAGCCTCTGCCTTCTGCTCTTCTCGAAGGCCAGGAGGGCTGGCCATGACACATCCAGCTACGCTGTGGAGGTCATTAGAGAAAATAGTGCAATTATTTTAACCCTAAAACTAAACCTGGTAGGGAAGGGTGAACCCTAGGGATATTTTTGTCCAGACACACAAAAAGCGTGTCTGAAAATACTTTAGACGTAGTGTCAAGAAAGTTCCCCTTCCTGCATCTTGTGCCAATTTTCTCTAATAAATATAACATAGTTGCAAATAGACAATATTTTCTGTACCTTCAAGCAGTAAACAGCAAGACGCCTTCGAGTCTCAGCATTTCCATTTTGAAGATCAGATATAATTGAATGATGAACATCTTCTTTCTGATCCCAACAAAAAAATTTTAAATGCTGAAGATTCATGTAACAATAAAATAAAATGCTAAAGTTTCATGTACCAATAAAAAAGAGAGTTATAGAATCCAAGAAAAATAAAAAATCCCCAAACTGAGAAGACATGAGAACAATAACTATTGAATATGTACACTAGAACCTTGAGCAAATACTGACTGATAAAAAACTAAGTATGTGCAAAACTGATGATATTAAGAAACAGATAAATAAACTATTATATGAACATGCAACCAAGAATAGTGCTAGCATCGCTTGCAGAGATTACTAGCATTGATGATGCAGGCCTTAAATGGGCCCGCACTATCAATGCTCCTCATGTGGGCATCAAACTGAGAGCAACCATGGCATTTCACTGCAAGCAAAGGTGGACCAAGCTATGGTGGTAATATTTTTAAAAGATTCAGGTAAGCATGGTAAATTACTGGTGTCACAGCACACATGATGGAGATGAATGAATTAAACATGTCTGTAAAAATTCACCTGTTCAGCAAGGAAATGTGCTGAAACAGAATTCAGTGAATATGAACTTAGTTTATAGTCTCTTTGCATAGCCTGCAATAAAAGGGAAAAGTAAATGATGGGACTATTGATGCTTATGGCAAGTAAACGTTAAGGAAATAATGTAC
The DNA here is from genome assembly GCA_035235625.1 of Saururus chinensis. Taxonomy (NCBI): domain Eukaryota; kingdom Viridiplantae; phylum Streptophyta; class Magnoliopsida; order Piperales; family Saururaceae; genus Saururus; species Saururus chinensis. The sequence continues at coordinate 11,818,996 of CP141140.1, read as the reverse complement.
AAAACATCTTCAGAGTGAACCTGAAGTAAATCAAATTGAACTCTCCCTTCAATTGTAACTTCTTTACTTTCTCGCATTCCATACTGCCTGTGGGGAATTTCAAACTGTCAAAATCTGCATCTTGAGTTTCACATCAAAGTTACAGTGAAAAATGGAAACTATGGAGGAAAATGGCAGGGGAAATTGTGTCTTTAATAAAACGGTCAATCATGAACAGAAAATCAAAGTATAATCATGTTAAAAGTATTGGTGGCCTAAATAGTAGCATAAATCTGCCGAAATAAAAGCTAACCTTGAAGAAAAGGTTGTGTCTTTAATGCGAACCTTACTATTTCTTATCCTGCCAAGGATTGGAAATTCTCCTATTTTCAAGGCCTCGGCTCTCTTTGATTACACAATAGAAGCCCCCATTAGTATGTGATAGTAAGAAAATGTAAATAATTATACATTAACAAAACTTAAACAGCATGTGAAAATGGCAAATAATATAAAATTCAAGCAGATGAAGAGAAAAGGCATACCTCAATTAGATATGGCAGGTCAAACTTGCATATATTATATCCAATAATTATATCAGGGTCAACTTCTCGAATGAAATCCTGAAAGTTAGCATATAAAGCAATAGCTATTGTAACTAAAACAAGGTAAACAGCAAAAAGATTCACATAATTTGCTCAATATTGATAGGCAAGGCCACAAGCACATCAGATAGTATCATAGTCCAGTTTCAAAAAACAACGGACGGAAAAAAATACTAAATCTTTCGCTATCAATTCATAAAAATTTCTTTTTTGTAACAAAACCATATTTTCTGAGAGACATGCGAATGGATTTACCCTCCAAGCAAGAAGGACATCCCTTTCAGTGTCAAATGACATGACATCAACACCAACTATGGGAGAACATGATTTTAGAGTCAAGACATTGCGTATAAAAGGATGATCCTCTCCCTGTAAAGTAACTAGATTTGCCACCTGAAAAAAATATATAATAAGAAACAAACTTCAATCTATTTCCTTCACACAAAAAATGAGATTCTTGTTAACTTAGATGAAACTCAACCTGGATAACAGGATCATGGTTGGGCTCCGGAAAAACTCCTTTCCGGCCAGCACACTCAATATCAAAACTCAATATGCGGAAAGGAGCCATTTTAGAAAATTCTCCTTCTGGAACATGGCTGATTAAGTGGGAATTCCTGATGAAAATGTAAAGGAAAACTATTTCCAGAAAAGGAGACCAATACTGAAAAAGCACTTGCTAATGTATGAGGATACAAACAGTCGAGTTCAAGTTGGCAATAGGAGATACTCCTTGTTGCCTTCCTATATTTTCCAGCAGGAATTTCAATCCAATTACCACCGACAATATTACAATCTATCATAAAACGTAGAGCAAATAGGACATTGCTTTCATATGTAAGGAAATTCTTAGAGCCTATCCCATCAATCTGTACTCCCCTCTCTAGAATGCCTGAAAATGGATGGAGAGTTCAGAGGAAAAAGAACCATGGAAAACTGTAGCACTCATTATGCTTATAAATATGCTTGTGTTTGTGTGGTATATAAAACATAAGATTTAAATAAGACGGGTATCTATATATTTGGATACAGGAAGCCTAATTACCACCTCCCTTGTGTTTGGTACCAAAACTGTAATCATGTAAATTCATATTATTCTGAGAACTCAAAACAAAGTTTCCACTTTTACAATGAGCATTCATCAAATAAGATAAATGGTCTGCTAATTTTATGTTATAGTTGGAGTATTTCTATAAACAAATGTAAATGAAATTAATTATGCAGGTAGTTCTTAAAAAAAATCAATGCACCAACATTTACAGCATGATCACCATATGGATAAAATAAAAGAGAACAAAATAGAACATAAAAAACAAGAATAGCCAATGGAAATGTCAAGTAACAAATTTGTTATAAAAAGCTTCACCTCTACAACTGGCAACCATCGTTGGCAATGCAACAACGATCTTAAGAAAAGGCTGTGAGTCGGGTGGCTGGAAAAACATAATGCTCCTCTTTTGAACGATCTCAATCCTACGGATGAAAGCGGGTACCTTACTGTTCCTGTTTGCTTCTTTCATTCTTGTCTTAATTTACATAGAACGACCAGGCAACTCAAATTAAAGAAAGAAAATGCCAAGCCGACATGCAAAGGAATGCGCATACAACAAAATGAAGTGAGAAGAGAAGAGAAAAGAAACCTCAAGATTTTGATGGAAAGAGGAGATATCGTCAGGACCCATCCCTGAGGGACACGCGACATAAAAATACGGCTCAAAGCCGTGAACATGGCAGCAAACGCTGTGACCTGGTCAGCAACAAACATTAATGAATTCATCAATCAATCGCTAAATTTACATTACCCTCAGTGCACTGACACCAAATCTTCACATCTTGCAAGGGCACCGGAGTTAGGGGGGCAAGGTGACTGCGTAAGCCTCCATTCCTCGACACTGTATTAAAAAAAATATTCAAAAAATAAAGAGGAGAAGATGAACTAACCTTCCTTGGTGACACCGAATATTCTGAGAATGGCAGCAGGACCTGAGGAGTTAGGGAGCAGCTCCTTGTTGCTTTCCCCAATAATATAATCAATTTCCAGCTGCTGGAATACTGAAATTAAATAAGCACACCAATGATTTAATAAAAATATAAAAAAATTTCAAATCAACATCCCTGATTGAGAGGGAAGAGTACGAGAATGAAAATGTGCGAACTTACTTATGTTTTGCGAGCAAGAAAGGTAGGCTTGTGAAAGGGGAGGGCGCTTCCATCGATCGAGACGGGTGGCAAGGGCACCGAAAACTTCCGAGTTCCAGAGGAGCATCTCCTCTTCGTCGTGGTCTCGCAGGAGGGTCTCTTCCAAGAACACGTCCTCGTCCATTTCCTCCTCCTCCACGAGCACCTGCGTCTGCAACTTCTTCGGCGGATTCGCCGGCGCCGGGCCGGACGGAGCTCGTCGCTTTCCGTTGTACATGGCGCCAGGAAAGAGAGCAAAGAGTAGAGTGGCTTCCCGCCTGTTTTGGTGGCCCGATGGAGGGAAGGAACTCGGGTTTTATAGCGATCGGGGAGGGGTGGCGACGTGGCGTTAACGAAGGTAAAGTCGACAGTGAGCCCGCATGCGGTCTCCGCATCTTGGCCGCGCTTTCTTGAGGGGTTTATGGATAACCGTTGATTATACGGCCCATATGTTTTGCGTATCATTTTCGCTGCAGGAGATTTTCAAGGAAAGAAAAAACCTTTAATGACTTTGTAAGCTCTATGCGTGATCTCACCGTTCAAAAACACAATGATTTGTACCGCCTATTTTTTGAAACGTTACTAATCAATGGTGTTGAGAAGATGAAAGCATTACTCATAAGAAATATATATTCTTGATTCCAAAGTGCAACCACGAATATCACCTAGTTTCACACTACCAGACCATGCAATGTGATCGTTTAGCCTGTGGAACATGATCTACAAGATTGTCTCAAAGATCATCTCTCGTAGTCATTCATGGTAAACGGGCATGGAACGCTAGGCCATATGATAATAAATTTCAGCATTAGTAAAACTTAGTGTTGTCACGGAGTCAGGTTTTGATAAACCCAAACCCACTATCATTTAGAAAACTCCAACTCATACTCTAGTCAACCCATTTTGGATTGGGTTAGGTCACGTTTTGAATCGAACAAGATCATATTGAATCAAATTGGCTTTAATTAAGTTTCTTCTAACGTAATTTTTTTATGTTATTAAAAATAAATCTATCATATAATAAAATCTACTTATGGTACTAACATATACTATATCTCATTTGAGTAACCTAATATTTTTTTACATAAACCTTCCATAAATAAAAATTGCACATAAATTTTAGTGGAATAGAAACATTAATTATAACTAATTATCTATCTAAAAAAGTTATACCCGATTCGAGTCAGGTTCGTGTTCGGGTCTTCTTGACAAGTAAAACCCTAACCCAATCCAACCTTATCTTTTGTTAAGGGAATAAAACCCAAACCCAATTCATTACCATATAAGTGAAACAAAACCTCCTGGCTCGTTCAGGTCATGTTGGGGCGGATACCAAAAAACAACGCAAGTGACATCCCTTGTAAAACTTATGAGATGGTGTGCAGGGAGTTTTTTAGAAGCTGATGCTCAAAATGAGTATTTGTGAAGGATGGGTGAAGCTCATGATGAATTTTATCTCTTCTATGGGTTACTGTGTCATAATATATGGTTGGGTTGTAGGAGAAGTAACACCGCCTAGAGGTTGAGGCAAGTCTAAAGGTAAATTCATGTTTTAGTAAATTTCACAACAAAAGCATTCATACAAAATTGTGATGGATCCATCTTGTTCCTTAGATTAGTTAGGGCTGATTTAAGGGTTCAAGTTGAGCTTAAGAGGCTTTTGAATATGTTGAAGAGGTCAATTCTTTCATCAAAAGTCAAACTACATATGAATTTGATCTAAAGGCACATGTGATCTATGAAACATTCTATCTTTCTACATCCTATTCTACTTATCCATGATATCAGAAAGAGTAAGAGTGTACTGCAACCTTATTTTTTTCCAAGTCAACATGTTATTTGCAACTCATACCAAGTCAAATCTCGATTGATCTACTTCTTAGTATAACAGTCTACTCAAGTGGATCGATTGGCAATTCAATCTACCTTACAATTTCTTAATTTTGTATCCAATCTGGGTTAAACTTCTAAATTGAATTACCCTACCTATTATATAGTATTTATTAGAAACATTTGGGGGCGGGGAGAGAGACTTGCTTTAGTTTAAAAACACCCTAGTTTTTCTATATATGTGATTTTTATCCTTTGCTATTGATTATCTCTAACTTCTTGATTCAAATGTCATTCTTGTGATTACTTCTTAACTTACCTTTGAGTCACACAAGCTTTCTGAAGTTATGTTTATTCAATTTCAAGTTTGTTTCATGAGATTGTCCTAAACTAAGGGTAGCATATGTGCAGGCCACTAGTGGGCCCCAGGCTTCAGGCCAGCCGATAAATGGGTGGGCTGGGCCAACCCTACCCACAGAGAGCGTGCCTAGTTGAGCCCTCCTTTTTGGGCGGGGGTCACGTGGCCCGTTGGAACATAAAGTCGGGCCAAGCCCCCAGCTTTTAGATTATATAGTATTTATTAGAAACATTTGGGGGAGGGGAGAGAGACTTGCTTTAGTTTAAAAACACCCTAGTTTTTCTATATATGTGATTTTTATCCTTTGCTATTGATTATCTCTAACTCCTTGATTCAAATGTCATTCTTGTGATTACTTCTTACCTTACCTTTGAGTCACACAAACTTTCTAGAGTTATATTTATTTAATTTCAAGTTTGTTTCATGAGATTGTCTTAAACTAAGGGTAGCATATGTGCAGGCCACCTGTGGGCCTATATCAGCAGGCCAGCCGATAAATGGGCGGCCCGGGCCAACCCTGCCCACAGAGAGCGTGCCTAGTTGAGCCCTCCTTTTTGGGCGGGGGTCACGTGGCTCGTTGGAACATAAAGTCGGGCCAAGCCCCCAGCTTTTAGATTAAGTTGTTGCCCCCCTCCCCCTCCCCCTCCCCTCCCCTCCCCTCCCCTCCCCCACAATGGCTATTAAAAAAAAATTATTTGAGAGGGGAAATTACAAAATGTCACCCACTCAAAAGTCATTTTCAACCTCATTAACATTCAAACAACTATCATTTTCAATGGTATGAGGGTAATTGTCACATTTAAAAAACTATAAATAAGGGGGGAGTTTAACATTCTCTTCACCCCTTCCTCCACTCTCTAAGAATCTCTTTCTCCTCTCCTCCATACTTTCAAACTCTCAATCACTTTAATTTTTATTTTTAATTAAATTTAATATTAAGCTCTCGCACTTTCAAACCTCAAGATTCAAGAACAAGTTCTCAATTCTCAAGCTTCTTCCTCCTCAATTAAGTGGGTAACTCAAGCATCAAGGTCCAAGGTAAGTAATCTCAATTTTATAATTTAATGTTTACTTAAATTTGCCTCATTTTTCTCTTGTTAATTTACTTTTTTTGGTTTACAAAACATGACATCCCACTCTTACAAAGTCTTTTCCTCCTTGGTCACCCCAACCAACAATTTTCCAGAATGAGGAATTCTAAAAATGGATGAAGTCAACTATGAAGTATTTCACCAATGCCTTTGGCGGCTGGAGGGGAGCGACAACCCTCCATCACGTGGAACTATATAAAAAAAGTTAGGGTGGAAGACCCCAACAAGCCCAAAATGTTCCTCATAAGAGCTTAATACAATTATAGTAAAACAATTCTAAGTGTGGGAATCGGGGGTGCCAAATATCTTATAAAATAGCTAGAGCATGCTCCACTAAGCATGGATTGAAGGACCCAAAACAAGTACAACTAAGTGTCATGAGTGCCTCTTCTAACTCTCTTGGTACTTTAAATTTTAACTAGGATACCAATCAGAAGGAGCTCGTGAAGTATGTTGTGCACGCCAAGCAACCCTTCTTCTTTGCTAATAACGAATTGTTGAGACTTATGCGAGGCAAGCTCTCAGCTTGACTTTTCACAAAATCTCGTGTAGCACTTTAAATAAATATTTTTTCAAACTATGCAGGGAGCACAATGTACAATTTATGAATACCCTATTTACAATTCCATGTAATATTTCTTTAACTTTTGATATTTGGACCAGTACCCAAGATATAAGATATCCATGTGTTACAACTTATTTTATGGATAAAGCATGGAGATTAAATAAGATAAATATTTACTTTAACATGATAAAATATCCTCATTTTGCCTCAATTTTAAAAAAATCATAGATTTATGTTTTAAATGATTAATTACAACATTAAAGATAAAATTATGTCATTACTTTAGATAATGCCTCTAATAATAATTTAATAGTAGAACTTTTAGAATCTCATTGTGATAATATTGGTACACTAGAGTTCCTTATATTTCATATTAGATGTGCATGTCACATAATTAATTTATTTGTTCAAGATAGTTTAAATATAGTTAAACCTCATATCCAATTAATTAAAAATATTTTCTTACATATCACTTCTTTACCTCTCTAATATGAGAATTTAGACTCTTGTGTAAATTACACGGTAAGAAATATAGAAAATTTCAATTAGATGTCCGTCATAAGTGGAATGACACATATTTAATGTTAAAATCTTGCAACGGATTATAAGTTTAATCATAAGTTGGGTACAGAAAAGATACCTAATCTAGGCCTTAATGAAGGTCATTTTGTCATTTTAATTTGTTTCTATAATGCAACTAAAAATTTATATAGAGTTGACTATACTACATGTTCAATTCTAACCCACTTGTATGATATAACCGATGCATTTAAAAGTTATTAATATAATGAAACTTTTGCACATCTTGTGATAGAAATGAAAATAAAATCCAATAAATATTCATTTTTTATCCCTTTAATGTATTGTTTAGGAGTTGTAATTGATCATTGGGTTAAATTAGAGGTGCATAAATATTGATAAATGATATACGTACAAAATGAGCCCCTATGTTGATAATATTGATACTTTTATAAAACTGTAGAAACCACTTTGCGATCTTTATATAATGTATATGAAATAACCTATGGGTTAAAATGAAATGAATCAACTTCTTCTTCTCCTACTGTTATTCATCTTCCTCCATAGGAGACTACATCTTGGATGTTACGTCAAAAAAATAAACAAAAAGATACTTCTAATACTATTGAATTAGTTATATATTTACAAAATATTTTTGCATATTTTATTGTCAAGGAAGAACTTAGTAATTTTAATGTTTTAACTTAGTGGCAAACACATGGAAAGTATTATCCTGTGTTATATGCTTCAGCTCGTGATTTATTAACCCTTTGATATCCATAGTAGCATCGAAATCTATTTTTAGAGCAGGAGGTAAGGTGTTAAATGATATGCGAAGTCGACCAATGCTTAATGCGGTGGAGGCATGCATTTGCTTGAATGATTGGTTGGATGTAGAAAAAAGGGCACAAACTCTCAAGCTTGAAGAGGAAATGGGAGAAGATTTACAAGACTTGACAATCAATATGTTAATAACGTAATTTATATTTATTTGTATATTTGAGGTCTTAGATTATAATTGTAAATGATAGATAGGTGAGTGGATGTTAACCTAGTTGAGATGCACTCATTCTATAGTGATGCAATATCATGCCCGAGATTTTTTATACACTTTCTCAAAATTTTACAAAAAGTTTTTATAATATAACGGCTATAAATTGAGAAAAATGACAAAATGTGAAATTTGTGAAAACAATTTTTATAACATTAAAACATCATCATCAATTTTCCCACATATATTTTTTCCAAATCGACATACATCCAAACCAAATATTCTCATGCGTGAATAAAAATATATACAAAACAAACCACCATGACCATAAGCTTAATCACAAATCCAACCCAGATACCTTTGAATACAAACCCCACAAACAGTCTGATGCCTAATCCAATATACAAATTTAGAAAGTACAAACATCTTAAATTTTCATCTCACTCAACACATCATATCCATAATTGGTACAACAAGTTGTAGAAAAATAATAAAGACTCATAACGGGTCAAATATATACCTTAATCAAGGAAAATTGGTCTACCAACAGAACAAGAATTCATCCAAATGAACTCTTAACTAATAACCTGCAAAAGCCTCCAAAATATATGGGGCTAAAAAAAAGGTAAAATGAGTATTTTCACACTCGGTAGGAGAGTTGATTAAACTATGTAAGTCCATTCATATATGCGTTCATAAAACTTCATAACATAAAGGAAAAAGGCACACAAACACCTCAAAGTCGCAGAATAAAATAATCATGCGCAAACACATACTATATTGTCATTCTTATACTTACAACCTTACTAGTACCATTTTACTTAAATTCTTACACTTACATACTTGCTCATAATCTTACACTTACACTCTTGCTCAAAATCTTATGAACTTACTCAAACACTTACATACTCATATAGTCGTACACATACTATCGACAACTAAAGTTCATTACAATTAATCAGCACCAACATCGAAATAGAAATGAATGTTACTAGGGTATCACCTTAACCTTTAAGGAGCAACTAGACACCATGGATTTTTTCGAAGGCAAAACACACATATGCTCATAAGGCACAAGATCAAACAAGTAATAGCGGATCCATAATACTACTTACACGAATGTGCAAATGCCCACACTCGAGGCCATACAATGCCAACTAAGGGCAGAAATCATACCGTGCCTCTTGTAGAAAAAAATCTTACAGTGCCACAATGGCCGGAATCATACAGTGCTGACTAAGGGCATAAACATACATCGGTCTTAATAGAGCATCAAATGTTTGAGCTTAAATACAACACCAAGATAATAATGACCAAACATATTGCGCTATCAATATGGCATCAGACATCTACATGATAAATGTTGAATGATTTACTAGCTAGCTCAAACACGGAACATAATTTATTAAAACCCTCAAGTCTCAAACTCGCAACGTTATCACATTAGTTTTTCTTACAATTCAAATTCAATTTACATAAATTACGTGGGTACAATTATGCCAATAAATCTTTTTGAAGCAAAGCCCCTTCTAAAAGTCTAGTCCACTAGGGAAACCTACTTCGTTTAACCCATCATTCTCAAGACCGTAACTCATCATGCATGCCAACTTATTGATTTTACTACTCTTAACATAGTCATACATTCCACTCCATCCTCCTTATGGGCAAAACGACTTACTCAAAAATTACTAGATGAAACCCCTCTGATCTAACTTCAGTTATCAAACTCTTACTAATACCTTACTTATTATTCTTATGCTTCAATTCATAATACATACATTATGATTGTACAAATATATTGTGCACTCTTACTATATGACAATCATTATAAAGGCTCCAAACCACATTTCATGGATGGGGTGGGTCTAGGAAATTTAGTTTACTAAATCAACCTAGGGTATGAGGGAATATCCAAAGACAAAAAAGGAGTTTCTTGATTCCCTAATTGTTTGTACTTTTTCCACCCTTATGAAATGACACGAGAAGATTGAGCATACCTAAATGATAGTGAATGTCAATTAAGATATTACCTAAATTTATTATTAAGTTATAGGTATAGACAAATATAATTAACATCCTTATAGTACAAGTTATTTGCAGGAGTAGGAGCTATGATGTGATGTGCATAGCAAGGACAAGAAAGTATAGACCACAATTAATTTGTAGGATTTCTTTTGTCTTTGTGAGACATTCATTATGGATAATTGTAGATAAGTGAGTGTAATTTTTATTTATGATTTTGTGTATTTATGATTAAAATTTCGTAGAAATGTATTTAAAAAACTTGGGGTGTGATATTAACAATTTGGTAGTTAGCACTTTGGCAGTTTGACAATTTAGCTTTAAATTCAGTTTGGAAATTGATAGCTTGACTGACTGGCAATTTGGTAGTTGAAAGCTCTAAATCAAATAAAAGTAAAAATCATTCTTTTAAGTAGTTGGAACTATTTATGAGTTTATTTTTTGATATGAGAGCTTATAAAGAAAAAATAGATTTTTAAATAGCTTCATGGTTAGTTCACATCCACTCTCACTATATTTTGGGGAGTATACGAAGAAAGAATATATTAAAGCCTAATAATACCTTAAGTCTCCTTGATATGTCCCAATGCATATCAGGTGTGGCCCTGTAGGATGTAGGGGGGCAGATAGCATATCAAGTGTGGCCCTATAGGATGTAGGTGGGGCAAGCCATGAGATTCTCATCCCGTGGATGATACGGCGTGTCTCAACTATTCCGTAATACCTTTCTATTTTTACTGTAAATATAAATCATTTTAAAATATTATAAATATTATTACATGATGCAAGATAGTGGTAAATCCACAACACAGTGGGCTCACAACATAGAGGGCCCATAGTAGACCTACAATGAACTCATAGGCCACAATACATGGGCCCACAACATGATAGATCGACAATACTTGGGGCCCACAATGGCAGATCCGCAGAATGGGGTCACATTGTGGATGAGCCCATAGTGGGTGTATCTCCAATCTCATCCTGTAAATTACTAGAAAAATAAGGCTGTACGTCGGCGATTCATAAAACCCACTCTTCATCAAAGACGCTTTTCTCCCCTCTCCAGCCACCACTCTTCCGGAAGAGCTTCCAAAGTTCTCCATGGCCCACATTTCATTTTTACTTCAGTGACGGAGTACTCCACACTCACCCTGACCCACAGAACAAAAAAAAAATCTAAGCTACTTACAAGTCAGTCACCACCAAAGGCGTAATCCATCCCTTCGCAGCTCCCACTCTTCGACACCGCAGCAGTCGCCAAGTCGCCGCCGGAGCCCGGACACTAGACACATGCGGCCCATTGATGATTTGAATTTGGATTGAAAGTCCCGTGTCTATATCATATATGGGCCTTTGTTGACTGATTGCCATCTCATATACGTGCTCTTCCATCAGGGAAACTCTGCATTTCCGCCCCCGTTATTCAACAGACCCAAGTCATCACCGTTGAATATATAAACACGTACGGTTGTGATGGATGTGGGATCCACGCGATGGGGCCCCTGAGGACGACGATGCACGTATCTCTAGAGCAGTAGGACAAAAGGTAGGAATGGGACAAACAACTGGATCATTTTTGTGTTCCTCTGTCACAAGGAAAGAATAAACCAAAACTAAAATAAACAAATAATATATGTAGTAATACGATAGAATTGAGGGGAAGAGGTAGAGGACAAGGGAGAAAGGAATGGGACTGTGTGGGATGCAATGCGGGTGACCTCACGATTTTGAAGGACATGTTGTTTTACTTGCAATTTGGCCCTCTGTAGAGGAGTGCAATTCCCAAGATTGAAAGCAACACTCAAACACGCAAAATGACAGAATCCCTCTCTCCCCTTGCCCAATCTCATACAAAACACAGGCGGCCCTACATACACTCCCATTTGTAGCTTGTGCACATCAAACATATACGAGTAATTTGTTTAGGTGAGGCAAAAGAATATCAGACCAAACATTGCGGTCCCAGCGATGAGCCAAAGCAAGAGAAGAGCCAAGTCTGCACACGTGTAGTGTAAGATGCTTCCTATCAAAGGAATCCCCCCATGTTATGCCAGACACGCGTACGTTTTGGAAGTTGTTAACATTTGCCTACTGTGTGTCTTAATGCACTTAATACAGCGTATGCATTAATGCACGCTCTTAATTAGATTCAGATCCTACGCCCACAACAGTACCCCTTCTAATTAATTTAATTTTAAAAATTAAATAAAACTATTAATTTAAGAAGGTAATCAAATTATGTCATATCTTAAAGTTTTGTAAATGGATAATACTTCAATAAAAAAAAGATGTACAAGGCCAATATATCCAAAGCTAAGGGCTGCTGGTAAATTTAGTTTTAATGTGTCCACCCCAATAAGCTTGTGACAAGTGTCCTGGTACATCAAATCTTCTGCATGCCCTACCGGTTGACTACACGTGCGTGTCCAGATAGCAGATTGAACAATAATTATCATGTCTGGTAACTAATACGATCAGAACAATAATTAGAGCACTTTAAGTAAAAAAGGCTACGTCTTATCATTTTGTACACGAAGAGAAGAAGAAAAAGAAAAAAGAAAAAAGAAAGATTATGGAATATGTATATGATGTTTGTGATGGACAGAGCTAATTAGGTTGTTGGGACAGAAGCCACTTAGTGAAGTTTTGAAGGGTATTCATGTCTGCTCTGTAGTGTTTCTGGGTGAACTCCAGCAACGCAGACCATGTGAAATCCGGGTACTTCCTGGGACCATCCCTGACAAGGAGATCCTGTGGGGGCCTCACCACTTTGTCTTCTCTGGGACACAGGAAAAAGGCCAAGGATATCCTCTCCCTCTGACTGTTCACCACCGCTCTGTGCAAGCAGCTCTTGTATATTCCATTCGACAATGCCTAAACACAACGGATCGACGCACACCCACACGATCAGAAATATCAAAAAGATCAAAAAAAACATGGATTTATTCATAATGTTGCATATCAATATTACACGAGTTGATCATTCGTCTACATCGCTGATGATGACCAAGGATTTACCGTGAAGGTGTCGCCTATGTTGACGACCATGGCGTCGGGTCTGGGTCGAATGGAGTACCACCTGTTGTTGGTGAACACTTCAAGCCCTTCTACTTCGTCTTGATGAAGGATGGTGAGGGAGGTCGGATCGCAGTGGGGGCCCGTCCCGAAGGTCAGACCCGGCTCCTGGCACGGTGGGTAGAAGTTGCATCTCATGATGGAGCTGCTCTCTTGGAAGAATCTCTTGTAGTACAATCGGTCCACGCCCAGGCTGATGGCTAGCAGCTCCATGATCATCAGTGACAGCTCCATCATGGCTTCGCAGTAGCTTTGGTAAATCAACCTGCACAAGGATCAACATCCACCACCCGTATTATTCAGCGGATGATCGTCAAAATATGGCTGATAAGTGCCTTCTTGTTCATGAGCCATGTACGTCGCATACTGTAATGTGTCATTTCAAGTTCAGTCAAGGCAAAAAACAAAGGCTTTTATAGCTTACACCTACCCTTCTTCCACAAAGTGTGGCCCCAAGGCCGACGTGAAGTAGTCCACAACGGAGGAGTGGGAGTCGTCGTCTCGGTAGCCGAAGGAGAAGGTTTCCTTCCATGGCAGTTTGGAGGAGAACCGGTCGGCGTGGCCCCCAGTATAGCCCCACATGCTACTGGGCCTTCTGTGAGCCCTCAGCTTGTGGGGGAGGGACAGCTTGAAGAAGGCCTCGATGCGGCTACGAGCGGAGCGGATGAGATCCGGGTTCAATCCGTGGTTGGTCACCTGGAAGAAGCCGTGGGCCAGGCAGGCGGCCCGGACGGCCTTGGCCGCCCTGGTTGTGGCCTCCGGATCGCCATTCCGGAAGCCGAGCAGGTCGACCAATGGCTCTTGGAGCTCCCCAACGGGGTCCGCCCTGTCTGACATTGGCCAGATGAACTGGGGGGGTATGGAGGGCTGCTTCTGGATGCAGGAGGCGTCGAACTGCATGGGGGGAGGGGAGAGGAGAGTGGTGCTTGAATGATTCATTCCTTGGAGGGAGGAGGGACTTTAAACGCTTGAAATAGTATGGAGGGCAACGCAGCGAGAGGGGTGCGAGGGTACATATAGGGGGGTGAAAAGCCACGGTCTGATTGGGGGTGGGAAAAGACAAGAAGTTTTTATAGAAAAAACAATGCAGGGAGGAACACAACAAAACAAATCACAATGTAGGGAATGCTAGGCGAGAAGCTGTCTCATTGAGATGGGAGAGATAAGCTCGGGTTTGGCTCCCTTTACTGCCCCACATGTTTCCAAATCCTTCCTTCACGTTGGGTCCCTCTTTAAGCCATGTCGATAATTAGAGATGACATCGGTCAATTAAACCTAATAGGTTGGGTTTGAATTTTTGAATTCAACTTAATAATGATTTAAGTTAAATTAAAATTTATTATTTATTAAATGGTATCTGCAGGTTTGGTAAAACCCAAGGTCATAAATATATATTTTTTATTTTTTTTATATTTTAATAAAACCCAACTCGATCTGACTCTAATAGTCAGATTTGGACTTCCAAATTTAACCTAAATAACTATTGATGTCGGATTTGAGTTCACTGTTTTTTTTTAAATGATACCGAGTTCAAATTTAACAAAACCGGACCCAATAACATCCCACAAAGGGCATGAACTCAATTTTGGTCGATCATCTTTCACGTACGCTAGTGTAATATAATTAGGCATCTCATGTTATTAATGAGTGCATGAAGAGATTAAGGGCGAGGAATAGTAAATTGAAGAGACATAATAGGAATTAAAGGAAAGTGAGGGAAAGAGCCATGGAGGGGAAGCTAAGCTAGTGGGGGGAGAGGCCAAAAAGGCCGTCCCATTGGGAAGGTCGAAGAGGAAGGGGGTTGGGTTCACAGCTAAAAACGGCACATGAGACAAGTAGACGCCCATTTTAACCCCGCTGTCATTTTCCCATCCAAGCAACAGCCAACAGTCATCCCCATGCAAAACCAAATTTTCCCATTTCTCCTACAGCCTCTCACTGTCGTCCATTTGCTTGCTGGTTCCAAGGCGCCCACTGGCCACCTTCATGTTGAAAGAAAAATGGAAGTAAGCTCGGTGTTCAGTCGTTGCTTATTTGCTTTGGACAGTCGACACAACTACGCATGCATGCTATAGGGTAGCTCCCCTTTGGCTTGATGTATGTCAGTGGCCTATGATCTTCCGTATGAGCCATTTCCAGCAGAATTCAGGACATGCAGACAAAATTTCCCAAACTCCCATCTGAGTCATTTGTTTTTCCTCTTGTATATCTCGCAGTTTCAACCTTTCGACGGTTCTTCTCTTTGGTTTTTGGATGAGGCAAGGAGCTAAAATGGCTCAGTCATCTCTTCTAGAGGCGCAGCGGCCGGTTGAAACAATGATAAGTCATGCTACTGCAACTTGCAGCGGCCAGACGATGAAGTTGATGATTGATAAGCTGGAGATCATGAAGGTCGGCAGATGATGATAAACAAACAGTTCCCCAGGAGAATTGAAGCCAAGCAAGAAGACAAGACAGCATCTAGCGTTTTGCTTGAGTGTTGGAAATCGCCCAGGAAGATTTCTGCTCTATACACCGGGCTTTTGCTTTTGGTTTTGGCTTCCCGAAACAATAACAGATAATCGCTGCGATAGGCTAATGGCTGCCGCAAAAAGCATGTGAACTTCTCAATCATGGCAAAGCTTATTCCGACGTGAAATCTTATCTTTTCCTGTGGGCATTCCGATATGTTTGGGATAAAACTGTTTATTTTATCAAACTACACTTCACGACCACCAATTTCGTTTGTATTATTTTATAACCCTGTTGTTTATATTAATTATGCATTATTTTAATTGCAATCAAGAAATCAAAACGCATCGCTACAGACAACCGAGATTTATCTATTTAAATATTGTATTCTTACACCAATCACATGGTCTAAATATACGACTGGCACGTTCCTGAGGAACAACACTACAAAGTACAAACAGTCCTTTGCGGCTTTCGCAATCATCATATATATTAGTGAAATAATAAACAATGCTTTAGACTCTTAAACTTTAATTGTTTGTGAAGAGATGGATTAATGAAAGCGATTGGATTGGTCTTGAAAGTGACTCACAACTAATCCCGCCCAGTGCCGGACACGGATGATCAGTTATGGGACCCATAGTCCAGCGTAAGTTTGTAATTTATGTTGGTCATTATCTGTTGTAGATGTTTTCTTTTGGTTAATAATCAAAGCAACGAGCCAAAGCAGCTTATATCCATTTATACTGTGTCAATTTATAAACAGTTTGCGCAATTTGATCATGAATGGTATGAAACGCTAGTTAGTAGTATACTTATAGAAATTGGCAGTCTGTCATGTGTGCAATTTAAAGTGGCAATGGTAGGTGGTGAGAGAGGGGAGATGAGGCCCACCTTGTTTTATGGTTTACAAGTTTCATCCATGGCGGCTAATACAAGTTTTAAAACTGAGGGCGTAATGGGTTGGATGCTTTGATTCATGGCAAGCCACCATGGGGAGGGGATCTGGTCCCCCAAGTGAAGCGAGTGGACCATAGGCTGCTTGAAATCATCCAAGAAGGAGGAAATCCGCTGCTGTATCTTCTCTCGGCCAGTTTAATTTGGATCTGGAAGGCGTTGTCCAAAACGCACAAGAGACAGACATGTTCACGTGGAAGGATGGTGTCTTAGCCAAGACAGATATTATTCCTTGGTAGGACACTTTCAAAAGCGGACTCACTTTCCTTCTGGTTTGGGGCGTCTCATCTACTCTAATTTGTCTACTTTCGTCATACACGACAACTGGGGACCTATTTGTACCACGCATCCGCTACCATACATCAAAAGGCAACGGTTCTTTCCTTGCGGGTCCCGGAACGCCCAGCCTGTATACCGTTCTGACTTCC
Organism: Saururus chinensis; assembly: GCA_035235625.1. NCBI lineage: Eukaryota > Viridiplantae > Streptophyta > Magnoliopsida > Piperales > Saururaceae > Saururus > Saururus chinensis. Next base: position 11,801,950 of record CP141140.1, on the reverse strand, counting down.
AATTGGAAAAAAAAATCAAACCGATGGCCAAATGTCCAGCCCAGTAAGTGTAAGCCCCTCATCCTCATGCATGATGCGACAGCAGTTGCCTGCTTCCTAGCTAGTTTTTAAGTTACAGCCCATTAATGAGAATTCGAAAACCAGTAAATCCTCCCTTTCAGCCCATCGCTGATGAAGATATTGAACCCTGCCTGGGTGGTGCTTCTTTCCTAAAGATCAGCCGTTCACCATCAATTTCTTACCATTTTGTCCACCATCTACATTCAAACGTCTCATCTGATACTCATATAATGTCGGGAGAACAAGAGTACGTAGTAGTATATATGGCTCAAAATCACTGAAGGCCTTTTTCTTGTCACCAAATCCTCTGGTCAGTAATCCAAAAGAAAACAAATATATACACACAAAAAGGAACAACAAATGCAGTCATGTTGTTATGTCATACAAGTTTCAAGTGTCTACCTGATGTGATCAATTTCAAGGCCCCTGAATTTAGTCCCTAATAGGAGCGTTCATATAAATGCTGAAGAAGCCGACAAAGGGGCGTGAGATTTTTTTCTTTTGTGATTTTTTTTGGCAAGACATTTTAAATAGAACTAGAAACTGATTGTTAAAAAGAAAGGATTTTACGGAGATTTTCATTTGAAGCTCATTAATGAGGTTTGATTATAAATTTATAATTATTATACCTTCGGTAGCGAGCACCAAGAAACTCATATTCTAAAACTGAACTTTTAAGAATTGAAAGATTTTGATATTTTTAGCCAGAATCTAATTCTTCTTGCAATCAGATTGTAATTAGAATGTTTTTACCAGATACTCTCTACGTCCATTAGATTTGAAAAATTAAATGAAATTATTAATGTGAGACAAACTGACGGAGGGAGTACCTAAGATTTCACCAAGAGCTTAAATTATTCTGAAAATCTCTAACGAGTTTTGAGAAAGGCTAATTAACCAAACCAAATGAATGGGTTTTGCGGCTTTTGCCAACAAAAGTCATAAACAAATGAACGGATTCGGGGGAAATTTTGGGAGAAGTTCTGCCAGAATCCTCTGTCCAAACAAAACCGGGCCGAATTTTCCAGCCAAATCAGCTTCTTGAACGGGTAGTTAGTTGGGTGGGATGGGATGGGATGAAGTCATAAAGAGGGAAAGTGTTGTGAAGCATTTGTCAGTTAAACTGTCGCGCCTTGCAGTCCAGGGCAGCAATATGTTGATGTTTGGGACCAGAGTGACACCCAACATGAATGTGTCTCGACAAGGCACATTTGCTCACCTGGCGCATGCCCCAAGTTCCCCTCTAGGACACGTGCGAACCCACGTGGCTCATGGCCCCACTTGAGATGCAGCTCTTCCCCGTCCTGCCAGGTTCGCGTCACCTGATTGAGCACTGTCACGTCAGTTTAAGTTCTAACAAAGAGTAATTAAATGTTGTTAAGAGTCTCGTTGGTATAATCCTAGGCTTATACTAGTCAGCATCACTCCACACATTGTTGGCTGTCGGTTTTCGATTTGACGATGTATGTTACTCAGGAGGCAAGCGGATTTGAATCATTTGCCCACCCATTTATTAACACATGTTATCAAATCTAGATCCGATTATTTGCCATGCCCGAGCTCACGTGCACCAAGGTGAGCCAGAGACTCATGTTAATTTTATCTTAGTTGTTATGTTATTGGTAATACAGATATTTAAAGCAAGCTTCATTCAGCTCTGTAATTAAGGTGAGCTGGCATTGTACGAAGTGGGCCTTCGCAGCACTGCCATATCTTTCTTTTTCTTCTAAAAGCCAATTATAAGCATTGACAAACTTGCTTATGTGCCCGAAAATATCAACTTTTCGATGACGTATGATCTGATGATAAGTGGGCCGGGGAGCGCGGCACATTTTCCTGGTATTAAAACAAATAAATGCAGCGGATTAAACAAACTAATGTAACCATCGGTCGTCTGGGTATGAGTTATAACCATAAAAATCGCATGTTAATCCCCCATATGATATTTCTTACACACGATTATCATGCGCCTTAATGCAAGGAGACGAGCCACTTGAAAACAAAACTTTCCGATTCAACTAAAGCTGTCAAAGGGAGATAATTAAGCAGATCTGTGAACGATTTCCATGCTAACTCAGGCATTCATCATATATAATCCATGAACTTGTGTAATCTGACGGCTCTAATGATTTTCGATAAGGGTGGTAACCCTAAGAAGATAAAAGAGAAGCATCATCAACAAATATAAATTGAAACAAGGTGGTACTTGTTGGGGTTACTACTAAATTACAGTGTATATTGAATACAAATCACAATAACATACAAATCATCACACATAAATATAATCTCAAATATATATATATATATATATATATATATATATATATATATATAATAAAAAATCAGAAAGAAGGGAATTTTATGAACCAGGTTCGAGGTGCGATACTCGCTGACCTTACGCTGCTCTCCGTGCACAGGCGTTCCAGAGCGTTCCGTTCCCGAGATACAACGAACCACACAGCCCGTCTGAAGGTGCACTTCCACTCAGACAGGCAAGATCTCAATCGGGGTAGACTCTACTGCTTAGTGAAGAACTTAGAAATTCAGAGTGAATAGAGGGAGAGATTCTCAGAAATTTTCTCTCAGAAAAACAGAGAAAGGATAGGTGAAATAGAGGAAGAGGGCTCTCTGTTTTCGTCTCTGTAAAAATCTCGTTATGTTCAGCGTTAAACGAAGCCGAGACGGCTCTCCAATATATCCCGTGGCATAAATCATCACGACTAAAATTTATCCGTTAGGCCGTTTGAACGGGGCAACACCCGTTCAAACGGGGCGATCGATCGGGCGACAATGTGTTCGAACGGCTTAACCTGAAACTTCTTTTATATCGCGTCAAAACCAACAACCCCACCATGACAAGATATAAAACACGTCCACAAACATAAAATTTTTAAAACATAAAATTAGACACTGAGCAATAGTACTCCAAGTTTTCTGCGATAGGTACCTTGCGGGTTTGAACCTACACCTAGTTTGGTAAGCCGCCACTCTCACAAGTTCGAAGTGAACTAAGTCTTAAACTTGAACCTTAAAGCAAGAGTTTTGACAAACCTAACTCTTAGAATAATTCCCTTTTCGAGATTATTCGGGGTAGCGCTTTACGGCCATGCGCCTCGTATCTTTTCATTAGTTGCACATTAGAGAACAAGCCCTCGTTCTCTTTAACTGCGACCTCAGTGGCACTCATATAGGTGACAGTCTCTAAGGGTAATATGCATAACAATACCATGCTTTATAAGCCTTGACTACATTAAGACTTTCGTCAACTTGTTTTATATGCATTAAGAGCACTCTCATCATAACCCAGGAATGATCATACTAATTTTAATAGTGTTCTCTCAAAGTCACACATCGACTTGTTTTTACCCATTGAATCTTCGTAGTGGAATTTTCACATAGAGAGATTAGGTTGCTACTAACGATGACTTAATTATAGGCTTTCAGCCCCATTCCCCTAGACGAGTTAAGGATTTGCCTTGTCGACAACCCTTTTTTAAACGAATCAGCCAAATTCTCCGCTTATCGTTTAAAACTTAAGGTAATAACTCCTAAGGTAGTCAACTTGCGCAAGATTTTATACCTTAATTCAATGTGCCTAGAGGACCTCTTATTATGATTTTTACTCTTAACCGTATCAAGAGTTGATTAGTTATCACAGTGAATCAATATTCCAGAAATTGGCTTATTCAACCAGGGTATATCTATCAAAAGATCCCTAAGTCATTCTCCCATTCTACCAGTTTTATCAAGAGCTACCAACTCTGCATCCATGGTAGACCTTGTTATCACTGTTTGTTTAGAAGATTTCTATGCAACCGCCCCACCACATAGTGTAAACACATAACCACTAGTAGTCTTAGTTTCATCAGAATCTAATATCCAATTTGCATCATTGCATCCTTCCAATACAGCAGGGAACCCGGAATAATGTAAACCGTGGTTTACACTTCCCTTCAAATATCTGAAAACTCTCTCAATTGCATTCCAATGAGATTCATTAGGGTTCTTAGTATATCTACTCAGTCTTCCCACAACATAGGATATATCTGGTCTACTGCAGTTAGCCATATAACTCAAACTTCCTATTAGCTGTGAATATCTAAGTTGTGATACACTTTCCCCACAATTTTTCTTAAGTCTTACACTTGCATCATATGGCATATTGACAGGTTTTCTATCGAAGTGTCCATACTTCTTTAAAATTTTCTCCACATAGTGTGATTGACTCACAACTATTCCTTGAGAAGTCCTATCAATCTTCAAGCGCAATATAACCTTTGCAAGACCTAAATCTTTCATATCAAAATTCTCATTAAGGAAGCCCTTAACTTTATTGATATGATCCACATTATCACCAAACAATAATATATCATCCACATACAAGTATAACATAACATAAGAGTGATTAAATGACTTCAAATACAAGCATTTATCAAAAGTACAAACAACAAAGTTATGAGAAAGAAGAACATCATCAAACTTTTGGTGTCATTGTTTAGGAGCCTGTTTTAAACCATAGAGAGATTTTACTAACTTACATACCTTTCTTTCTTGACCAGGAACTATAAAACCTTCAGGCTGCTCTATATAAATTTCCTCCTCTAATTCACCATTTAAAAATGTTGTTTTGATATTCATTTGATGAATTTTGAGGTAATAATAAGCTGCCAATGCAAGAAGCACTCGAATTATAGTTATTATGGACACAAAAGAATATGTGTCAAAGAAATCTTGACCTTCCTTTTGACTATATCTTTTAGCCACTAGTCTAGCTTTGTATTTTTCAATGGATCTATCAGGATAATATTTTCTTTTAAATATCCACTTGCATCTAATTGGTTTAAACCCTGGAGGTAGATTCATTAGAACCCACGTCCCATGTGCAAGTATTAAATCTATCTCACTCTGTACCGCTTCCTTCCATAAAGGAGCTTCACTAGATGACATAGCTTCATTAAAAGTTAAAGGATCTTCATTCCCCACCATGAAAGTATAAAAGTCATCTCCAAAGTTATTCTCTATCCTAGTTCTCTTAGATCTCCTAACATCCATATTAGTTCCCGAATCTTCCATTCTAGGAGTTGTAGAGGATGTAACATCTTCTTTATGCACTACAGCCTTATTTTTTTCCTTCATAGGAAATACATTCTCAAATAATGTTGCATCATCGAACTCTTTAATAGTATTGGGAGTATAATCCTGCCGATCAGACCCAATTACTAAAAACCGATAAGCTCTGGTATTTTGTGCATAACCAATGAACACTACATCATAAGTTTTAGAACCTAATTTGTCCATTTTCACATTAGGGATTTTAACTTTAGCAAGACATCCTCAAACCTTAATAAACTTTAAACTTAATTTTCTTCCTTTCATTAATTCATAAGGGGTTACAATTTGTCCTTTATGAGGCAGACGGTTTAGGATTATACATGCCGAAAGAATTGCTTCTACCCATAGATTTTTAGGTAAACCCGAAGAGGAAAGCGTAGAATTTATCATATCTATAAAAGTTCTATTCTTTCTTTCAGCCACACCATTAGATTGAGGAGAGTAAGGGGCTGTGGTTTCATGTATTATTCCTTGATCTTCACAAAATTTGCAAAATTCAAGAGAATAATACTCCCCACCACGATCAGACCTTAGTCTCTTGATCCGCCTCTCAGTTTGATTTTATACCTCCATCTTATAAATCTTAAACTTCTCAAAAGCCTCATCTTTAGACTTAAGCAAGTATACATTACAATATTTTGAGTAATCATCAATAAAAGTAATGAAATATCTCATACCACCCCTAGTCAATAATCCATTCAACTCACAAATATCAGAGTGAATTAAATCAAGCAAGCATATAGATCTATAAATAGATTTATATGGTTTCCTAGGCTATTTTGCTTGTACACAAACTTCACATTTATCAAGAGATTCAACATGCAATTTAGGAATCAAATCAAAATTCATCATTCTCTTTATAATTTGAAAATTCACATGACTTAGCCTTATATGTCACATATTAAAAGAATCAACATGACAAATAAAGAGTCATCTAATTGAAATAAAGAGTTATTACAAGAAATCAAATTTAATTTAAAGAGACCATCACACACATAGCCTTTACTAACAAAAGTACCATGTCTAGTTATTACAACATTATTTAACTCAAACACTAATTTATATCCTTAACTACTAAGAAGCACACCACTAACAAGGTTCTTCCTCACACTTGGTACATGCAACACATTATGGAGAGTTAATGTGTTCCCCGATGTAAACCGGATGTCCACACTTCCAACTCCATGAACTCTAGCCACAGAGGAGTTCCCCATCGTCACTGTCCTATCCTTTACTTCCTAATAGAAAGAAAAAGAAGAAACATCAACACCGATGTAAACAGTAGCTCCTTTATCAACCCACCAATCAGTAGGTTCACATGCCAAGTTAATTTTAGAATTAATTATTACTAACCTGTCATCTGAAGTAACCACATTAGCCTGAGTAGAAAATGCAGCCCCACCATGACTCTGGTCCAGACCTTTCTTCTCCTTGTACTTGTTTGCAAAATGTCCAGGTTTCCCACAGACCCAGCAAACTTTCACTTTCTTGTCCTTTTGGATATTTGAACTAGGTTTGAGAGGCTGATTTTTAGACTTTTTGTTCTTCTTCTTATTACCAAAAAACTTGGGTTTCCCTTCCACAACATTTGCTTGAGCACTCTTATTGGTCACAAAAGAAGTACCTTGTAAGACTTTCATCTTACCCCTGTGCTTCTCTTCAATTTGAATAGCCACTATCAAGTCATCAACAGACATAGCGTCCCTCTTGTGCTTCAAGGTAATTTGGAAATCCTGCCATGAGGGTAGTAGTTTGTCAATGAGAGCAGGAACTTGGAGCCTCTCGTCAACGGGAATGCCTTTCCCAATGATCTTATCTACCAAATTCTATATTTTAACTATTTGGTCTCTAACAGATTTGTTATCAACCATCTTATAGTCAAAATATTCTCCCACAACATACTTTTCTTCCCCTTCATGCTCTTTTCCAAACTTCTTATCTAGGGTATCCCATAATTCTTTAGCAGTTTTTGTGTTCACATGCAAATCATACAGTTCATTGCTCAAAACACTAAAAATTTGACCTTGACATAGTTCATCATCTTGTTTAAATTTCTCACTTTCCTGAGTCTTATCAATTCCAATTTCAGACGAGCTAGCTGTCTTGTCAGATTCAGAAGAAACAGTCTTATCAACAATTACATCAGAAACCACATAAAATATGTTTAATTGCGTCAGCCAAAACTTCATTTTGGTCTGCCATCTGACGAAATTTTCCCCATCAAACTTTTCAGGTTTTAATGATTTGTCAACACCCATTGCAGTATTCAATCAACACAATCAACCGTATCTGTTTCAAGATTGTTGGGGTTACTACTAAATTACAGTGTAGATTGAATACAAATCACAATAACATGCAAATCATCACACATAAATATAATCTCAAATATATATATATATATAAAACCAGAAAGAAGGGAATTTTATGAACCAAGTTCGAGGCACGATACTCGTTGACCTTGAAACAGATACGCCGCCCTCCGTGCACAGGCGTTTCAAAGCGTTCCGTTCCCGAGATATAACGAACCACATAGCCTGTCTGAAGGTGCACTTCCACTCAGACATGCAGGATCTCAATCGGGGTAGACTCTACTGCTTAGTGAAGAACTCAGAAATTCAGAGTAAATAGAGGGAGAGATTCTCAGAAATTTCCTCTCAGAAAAACAGAGAAAGGATAGGTGAAATTGAGGAAGAGGGCTCTCTGTTTTCGTCTCTGTAAAAATCCCGTTATGTTCAGCGTTAAACGAAGCCGAGACGCTCTCCAATATATCCCGTCGCGTAAATCATCGCGACTAAAATTTATCTGTTAGGCCGTTTGAACGGGGCAACACCCGTTCAAATGGGGCGATCGATCGGGCGACAATGCGTTTGAACGGCTTAACCTGAAACTTCTTTTATATCGCGTCAAAACCAACAGTACTTTCTTTTGCTCATGAGATTAGCAAGTAACACAATCATATAGATTTGAAGAAAAAAAAAAGATTTGATACAAATAGGTCTGAGGTTTATCATAGTCAGAAAAAATATGTGCACATTTTAAGTAATGTTTATGTTAGACGTGCATAGATGTGAATGTGCATGTGCATGTGTACCAAAAAAAGATGCTAATGCCTTTGTCTTCACCTTCATCACTAAAATATTAGACTTGCCAAAAAAGGGCTTAGCCCAACCTTTGCCTCCTAACCCGACCCTTCCCAGCTCGGCTCACCCTCATCATCAACCCCTCCTCCTCTTCTCATTTGCTTCTTTCTTTTTTTCTCCTCTTTCTCGATACCAAGACTCACTGCAAACTAATTGTAGGACTATTTAAAATTTTATTTTTTTTCTTTACAAGTGTCATTCTTAAAAAATAGGACCATAAACATCTTTAACTACTAAAAATCACCTAAATTTTAATTTTAGGTTATTCTAAACTTTCTCCAATAAAGTAAATCAGGATTATCCTGGCCTTTCTGTTTCCCTTTCTCCTCCTCTTTATTCTCCTTCACCTCACTCTAATTGTTACCCAACTAACACCAAGACTTAGCTAGAAGCTTTCAGCCAGGGTAGGGTTATCATTACATAATACAAGGTGCAAGGTCTAGTCAACATTAATAGAAGTCCAAGTTTTGCTCGTTGCTAAAGGAAGCTTAAGTTTTGTTTATTTTTTAAGATTCAAGTTTCTAAAGAAAGAAAAATTAAAATTACAAATGACTCTCACAACCCATTTGTGGCCATTCCTAGGTGGAGTAAGTGGAAGAGAATGAAGAAAGTGGAGGAGGATGAGGCATAAGGGAGGAGGAGGAGGAGGAAAAGGGATAGGAGATGAAGGAGGAGTTGGAGGCGAGGCCGAGCCCCTTTTTTTTTTCTTCTAGTAGGTCTGATTTTTGTGATGAGGTTGAAAAAAGGGCATTGATATCCATTTGTGGCCATTCCTAGGTGGAGGAAGTGGAAGAGAAGAAGAATGTGGAGGAGGATGGGGCATAAGGGAGGAGGAGGAGGAGGAGGAAAAGGGATAGGAGATGAAGGAGGAGTTAGAGGTGAGGCTGAGCCCCCCTTTTGTTTTCCAATAGGTCTGATTTTTGTGATGAGGTTGAAAAAAGGGAATTTATATCTTTTCCTAGCACACAAGCGGACATTCATGAGTGGAGATTTAATTTTGATGTTATCTTGAACATTCACGAGTGGAGGTTTAATTTTGACGTTATCTTGAACATGTGCACATTTCTCTCATTACAATTCACCAAAGGCCTATTTATGTCAAATTTTAAAAAAAACATCTAAATAGATATTAGAATAGAACAAGCAAATCAAATTTGAAACCAAATCCATGAAAATAGAACAAAGAATAAGAGAAAGGGCACAAAATTACAAGGTTAGGCAATAGTCTACATCCTGGACAACCACAAAATCAAATCCACATTTCCATAGATGAATTCTTATGAAACCTCCCCTCTCCTATCTTGCCTTGGGATATCATTCCTCCGCCACCACACTGAAGCTTTGGAACACCAACATATGACGATGTATGGTTTGGTCGATCTAGTTCCCTAACTAAATAGTGGAACATTTGGTTTGATTTTACACATTGGGTCATGAACAAGATAGATGTATCCTATATTTGTTTATTTCAATAATATTGTTATATTGATTCATCGATATTATTGTATTAATTCAACAATCTTATTGTATTGATTCAACAACATTGTTACATTGATTAAACCATATTGCGATACTAATTCAAATGAATTGAAATATTGATTGAAATAAAATCTTGTATTGATTCCACCAAATTGCTATATTGATTCAATCCTATTGATATAGTGATTTAACAACATTGTTAGTGCCATATTGCCATATTCATTCAACCCTATAGTTAGTGCATTGATTTAACTATACTGTTGTATTAATTCATACATATTACTTCATTCATTAGATAATATTATTGTAAATAGAAAATGACGAATAAAGATATTATACCAATTAGCCTACATTACAACTCTACATTACTTCATTGGTAGTACATTGAAAAAATATTTAAAATGATGAAATTTAATAGAAAGATAAATTAGTCACATTTTTTTAGATCAGTATGATAAAGACTCGATTATGAACTAAAGGATGCAAAGGATGTGGTGATATTAATTGCCCAATAAGGAGGATACACAAATATCATATGAGCTAACCAATGATAAAGATCTCCAGCTGGTTATAACTAAGTGCAAGTTGGGACTCTCCCAGGAGGACAGGGAGTGATGTGGGTTGTGGGGAGAAAGAGTTAACGATAAAATCAAAGAAGACCTCGTGGTCCATAAGACAAAAGAATCAACTGTTTCATCAGAACTAAGCTATGATTATTGAACCATACACCTTCAGGAAAAAGCAAAGATGACATACACGTCTCCTAGCCCTAAATTTACAGCTAGAAGCATTACAACTTGGTTTACAAAATTACAGGCATTTTAAATTTTATCCCCCCCATGTTCAATGGAGAATGCTCAAATGCAGGGGCGTTAGCATAGCGATCTCATCACTCACTGGATTCTGATTAATGCACCCATTGAAGGAGCACAGAAACAAAGGGCCGTACGAGTGAAGTTCACCGTTTTTTATGATTAGTATCACTATTTAGAGCCCAATGCAAATCGAAAGCCTCCCCTTGGTCTCCATTCAAGGCTCTTCTTTCCAAACAGCATGCTGTCAACTGTCTCAACAACTTCTCTAATTGCGAATGCTTTGAATCTCTAGTTTCCCCTACAATAGGATTTGTTGATAGTATCGCGATGTTGACTGCATCAGCAGCAGCCTCTCGCTGGGCTACATCTAGGAGATGACCTACAGGTGATTTTTGGGGCTGTTCATAGGCCAGTAAAGCAATGCAGTCCTGTTAAGATAAATCAATCTGAAAGTTAAAACATGTTAACACATGACGGCTACCAAATTTTTAATTGCATGCAAATTTTATGATATTAACCATATCAAGTCACCAAAGTAACCTATCTCTATAATTGCAACAGAGACATTAAAAGGTTACATACAAGTAAGCCGTTGTTCCATTGACAGAAAAGTGTTAATCTTTATCGACAAAGTAGATTAATATTTTATAAGTTGTACATGATTTCATCCTTCAAACGTATACTACAGTCCTTATGGGCTCAATACTCATAATGCGCTTAAAACAACATATATATCTATTATACTAATAAATGCACAATTGGTAAAGAAGAGAGCAATGCCACGTACAAGGACCAGGTGTAGGTGATTTCCTTTAGCATGGAACATCTGCTTAATCTAATTAATCAGAAAAAGTGCAGTTGGTCGTAAGCTAGTTCAAAGTAGGCTGTAACTCTGCAGCAGAAACAGTTTAAACTAAGAAAAAAAATAGTTTTACTTTCTTTGTCCTCTTCCCAACAGTTTAAAATAAGAAAAAAATAGCTTTACTTTCTTTGTCCTCTTTCCCATCCTCTCCTTAGACTTCTTATTTCTCACAGCCTCTACTTCCTTTTCTTCATGTACAAGTCCTCTACTATTGCTTCTAATTCTTCTCTCTCAACTCTAGAATTTCCTACCAATTCAAGTTAGTCTTGTTAATCTCTCTGCTCGTTCCCCCTTACCTCACATATACAAAATTGAGGCTTACCCCTTCACTTCTTGCTTTTCTCCTTTCTTCTGCCAGACCACATACTTCTCATGATTACTTGTATCCGCAGCATTTTTTTATATATACAGTCACTCGACTGAAATGCAAACTCTTGACCATTCAAGCAATACAACATCTCCCACTTAATTTTCCAGAGCTGCTAACATTAATCGCTGAACACATACAGCCCATTGATTATCTAATTAATTCAAGTCATCGCTCACTACAATCCAACAAAACCTTCAGTCCAGCAGCTTGACTTGTTTGCAATGCTCACTATGAATCTAAGATTAACCAATTCACAATCTCAATTGCTCACAGTACATTCCTCCCATGATTTTCCAATGGCTATTCATCAATTTCAATCCCTCCACTGAAGCTTTAAACTCTTTGAGAAAATGACAAGATGACTCCTTCATTAGGAGGTGAAGCATCATCTTATACATTAGTATTGAAAAAGGAGACAATAGCAACTACTAAATCAAGTTTTTTGAACATGAGAAAAAAGGAAGTTGAAAAAAAAGTTCAAAGTAGGTTTCAGTCAGCACCTGAAGGCCTGCCAAACGAGAATCATCAAAAAATCTTGCCAATGTAGCCCGAGCATAATACACAGCAGCTTCTAAATCTCCAACCTAAAATCAATTCTAGATATATCTCGTCAAACAATAAAAAAATTATTACAGCACGTTATATTTACCTATATCTTTTTATATACAGACCAAAAAATGTATACAACAAAGACAAAGAGATAAATAACCATAGCTAAGAAGCAGACAGGGACACCACCAGATAACAAACAACATATGTAGATACACAAAATTGCAAATACCATCATTAATATAGTTTTCCCATTGTCTTCCACCTTTTGCAAAATGATCAGTTTATGATAAGGACCATGGTGCAGACACCATACCTATGCAAGTCTATGCACGCCGCCAAAAGAAAACACATGCTGTCAAGTAATTTTGGGGATTTTATTTGGGTCTTTATTTAGAGTATTTGTTTTAGAAATCCTTTATTAGGTAATTACTTGTTTTAGGAATCTTCTTGTTTTAGGAGTTTCTTGTTTTAGGAATCTTCTTGTTTTAGGAGTTTCTTATTTTAGGAATCTTCTAGTCTTATGCTACTTCTTGTTTTAGGAGCCTTTCCATTGATTGTAAGTTTCTTATTTAAGACTTAATGTATGCCTATATAATGGCTTATGCTTTCATCAATGGATACCCTATGATTTCATGAAAAAAATAAAGACTCAGCAGTTTTCCCGTCAGTGTTGATTCTGGTCATATTCTGGTGCTGATTCCATACCACCAGTGCTGAATCTGGTGGTGAAAACTCTTCTATTCCTTTTTCTTTACTGAATGCTGAAGTCCCTCCTTCATTAATCCTGAGCCTTTGAAGGAAGATTGCTGATGAAAATAATTTCAAGTTGTTGCCTTGCTGTCTGATCTGGGAACTAAAGGAGAACTAAAAAGAAGACCTAACCAGGACAAATAGCATTGTTGCAGGAAATTTTCAGCCAACCTAATTTCAGCCCAGCTTATTGGTATTCTGTTTCCATCATAATAAGATAAGTTGGCCCACTTTTCTCTGTTAGCAATTATTTAGCCTTCTTCTGTAGCTTCAAACCTATCTTTAGTTGTATGTGGGGGTTAGTGGTGGATTTATGTTTTCTTAAGCCCAGTAGGCCATTAATTGTTTACACTTCATAACCCATATTATATTATTACTGCCTAGCCACTAGAAATTTCTCAATTTCCTAATCCTGTGCTATTACTGTTGTCTAGCTCTATAAAGATTGTGCACATAATCTGCTGATATTATCACTTGCTAATTAAATGCTTTATCTCATCCTACTTTAATTGGTTTAGAATTTATATTTTCAGTATTTGCCCAATTAGTTGTTGGATCTCAATTAGGGTTTTATTAGTTGTTTTTAGAGGGGCTAGGTGACAAGGACCACTACCATTGGCAAGCCACTAAGCATCCACCCGCAATATCAAACAATCGCTACAATTCTCTTTCTTTGATAATGCCTGTTAGATATACTAAGTGCAGAAGCTCCTGAGAGACTCAAGATTAGCAATCTGAGCAAGAAAATTTTACCATTCTAAAGGAATAACATAACTTAGTAGTTAAGCCTGTAAAGCAAAGATTCAAAGAAACAGAAAGCAACTACTTTATGGTCCAGCAGCCTTCATGCTAGTCCCTTCTTCACGTAGTATTTCTAACAAGCATTATAAAAAAAAAAGAGAATTGCTGTAATTGTTTGATATTGCGAGAAGCTCCTAAGGGACTAAATATTAGCAATCTGGGCAAGAAAATCTTACCAATCCAAAGTAATAAAGTAACTTAGTGGTTATATTTAAGCAAAACTAATTCAAAAGGTTCAAAGAAACAGGAAGCAACTACTTTTATTTCTAACAAGCATTATAAAAAGAAGAGAATTGCAGTAATTATTTGATATTGCGAGAAGCTCCTAAGGGTCTAAAGATTAGCAATCTGGGCAAGAAAATCTTACCAATCCAAAGGAATAAAGTAACTTAGTGGTTAAATTTAAGCAAAACTAATTCAAAAGGTTCAAAGAAACAGGAAGAAACTACTTTTATGGTCCAGCAGCCTTCACGCTAGTAGTTATTGAAGGATGTCTTAAGGTGTCCAAGTCTCACACCAATAAGTTTTCTTAAATGTTAATACTAATTACTAATCAATACTGATCACAATAAATTTTGGGGAGAAGCTTAATTTTTCTATGATATTGCTACCATTACTACTTCATCTCACAGATCCATTCTACCCTTGCATATACAGCCACACAGAGGGGGGTTGATGTAGGACAGCGTGTCCTAGCAGTGAAGGAAGCGGGGAGATTGAGGGAACACCAGAAAGAGGGCGGAGGAGGAGGATGGAGGATAAATCTATGGAATCAGCACCAGAGAGCCACTGGCATAAGCAACAATGGATTGTTCAGCATCAGCACCGAACAAGGAATTCTCAACAGCAAGAGAACTGGGTAATTTTTTCTTCAAAATCAAAGGCTACATTCATTGAAGATTTTAGGCTCCTCAAGTAGGTTTTACAATCCAAGTTCAGCTAAGTCATAAAAGAAAACGTAAATAAAAACATATCTTTCCTAATTAATCTCAAATTTAATTTAAGCAATACTTAAGAAATAAATTCCAATAAGAATAAATCTCCAAATCAAAGTGAAAGTCCTAAATGACTAAAGAAAATTCAAGGCCCATATTGACATCTAAAGCCCATTTTGGCATCCGCATCAGAGGCCCCAACCATGAGGCTAGCACAAATAAAGAGGAGCTTGGATCTGTCACTCTAACCCTTAAAATTAGACAGCTAAACGAAATTGCATCAGCAGGTGAAATTAAGGGACCTAAAAGTGTTCATCAAATAAAATGCAGATCCATGATGGTGAGTCCCCTCTACGAGGCTGGAGCATATGTAGCATGGGTCTGATTAATGATGATGGTAACAAAATTCAAAATTTCTCCAATAATATGAAACTGATTGAATATCTACTCTATCAGATTGGAAATGCTGGTGGGCTTCCTAACACAACATTCCGACAACATAAAATGTTTCACAAGCACAAGTGATGGTTGCAGGAGCCCAATTTATGTTCTAATATTCCACCCCAAGCACGCATCAACATAAACAGCAGGCTGCATATGCAAAAGAATGTCGCAAGTAAAACCGAAAGAAAGTTTAAAACTTTACCCGAACAAGCTCAATAAACTTTTGACAGTGAAGCATAAAGCAAATGGTCCCACTGTCGTTCTGCAAAACAGGAAAATGTGAACCAGAATTCAACAGTGCAATTTTCTACCAATGAAAAGGAGAAGTCATTCAGTATGAAGCATACAAGTATAAGTAGATCAACAATTTCTACAAGAAACCACAACAAATATTGGCACAAAACTTGAAAGGCTAATTATTATTTGACCGTCTCGATGGCTGAGAAGCAGAAAATAGGACAATAGCCAAAAGCTATTGAAGATATTGAGCTGTCAAGTAGTTCATACAGGGAAACATTAAGATATATAGTAAACCATTTATCACAACGAAAAATCAATTACCAAGATTATATCACCTACCTGCAAGAGCTGCGGGTACCATTCTCGAAGTTTATCAAATGCAGAATCAATGTCCCCATTCCTAATGAGCTTTAGACAAATAATGACAGTTAGTCAGAATATTATTGGCAGGACCATATAAAAAAGTCAATGTCTTTCCATGGGTTGGCACTTGGCAGGGAAACAGAGCAGACATGGTGCAAATACATAACTAAATTCATGTCATCAACCCCAACGACTTAGAGAACAGAAATTGACAAATCTGCAAATATACTCAAACAAAATCAATCAATCAATAATCATGTAGCACCTTTTCCAACAACTTAGGGTTTGCGACGTGGATGTTACGCATCCATTCTAGCCTTTATAGTTCTAACTCTTTTGTAAGAGATAACATAGTAATATCCTTCCTTATTAATTTCATCTAAGTTCTCTTAGGTCTCCCTCTCCCTTTTTTGACATCATTGACGTAAAACCCTTCCAACCTTACTGGGGCATCTCTTCTTTGTACGTGCCCATACCAACGCAACCTAACTCTCTGAACTTCTCCCCTAGAGGTGCTACACCTAAGTTCTCACATATATACTCATTTTTAATCCTATCTTTCCTAGTTATTTCATACATCCACCTTAACATCCTCATTTCAGCTACATTTAGTTTATCTATATAAATTTTCTTTAGTGCCCAACATTCTCCTCTGCAGAGTCTTGCAGGCTTAATAGCTGTCCTATAGAACTTACCTTTAAGCCTATTTGGGCCTCGCCTATTTTGTCCGATAGAAATTGATAAATGATGACGGAAGAAATGATGTGTTTCTCTAATTAATTTTAATTACTCCAGCTACATGCACTTTTGTATCTGTTTTATATGAGACAACACACAAACACAAGATCCCCTAACATAGAATAGAACTCTACTTCATTCTTGTTCTTCCTTCAAAACAGATAAGTTTACAGCACTCTCCATGAGAGGTAACTATACTCAAACTGTCTCTTTCTCACCTGACGCATAATCTTTCTGTGATTAAGAGCATATGTCTCTCCTAGTTCTGTAAAGCCATTTTCTTGAACTACAGGAGTAGAAGTCAATGTAGTTCTGCTTGCTGCATCAAACGAATTGAGCGTTTCTTGATATCCATAATGTAGCAAATAAGAACGAACAATTCTGATCACAAAAAAAATACCATTAGTGACTTTGCAAAGGAAAAATAAAAGCAATGTCATGTGCAAACATATGAATTGATTGAGAAAATACTCCAATGCACACAATTATAGCCAAATACAGGGATGGCATGCTGGACCTGCGCCAACTTAACTCCATTGACATGTGGCAGTTTAAAAAAGGGCCTTCAAGATGAGATCAAAAAGAAGAAAACAACATACTTCATAATCCAAATTAATATACAGCAACAGTTACATTGAGTCCTCATTAACAGAAAGGTCATCTAAATAAAGTTTGAGTGGAACGCTAACAATTAAATAAATTGCAAAAATAGAGTATCAGGTGCATACCATAATTAGATGTAAGACCAATTTACAATTAAACAAATAAAGAACAAATATTACCTCGTATTTTCACATAGCATAAAAACCATTTATATCAAGCACATAGATGTCCAAAACTGAATTAGAAAATCCCCACTCTCATGATTGTATAGCCTTTTGAAAACCACAAGCAATTCAATTCTCAACTATATATATATATAGTTAAAACATCCAACTCCGAGCTTTTCCTCGAACTTCCCAAAAATAAAACAACAGCATATCAACCTATACATTACTAACTTAAAAAATATAAAATCCAGTCATTGAAAACTTACGAATGACTAAGATTAAGTGGCAAAGATTCTCTACCAATCAACATTTGTTGTTTTTGCCTCTCTTCCATGACAAACCCCTGACAGTAGCAAAACAATATCTTTAGCCAAAATAAAGATAATAATAGTAATTCTAATCGAGCACCAGACTAGCTTCAATTCAAATGTAACTAAGTTTGCTGCTTGCAATACCAACAGTCGATTAGGTGGAGTGGGCATGTTCAAGAAAACCAGGGTTTAAAACATTTGTCTTGCAAAATAGATATAAAAAAGATAGACTCTTCATTTCCAAGGGAAAATACAGTGAATATCAAAATGAACGAATGAAATAAACAAACGAAGGCAAAAAGGCTGACGCTAGGTGGATAATAACTTCCTAAGTCAATGCAAAAATCAAGACAACTGAGCCTATCCATTAAAGAAATTAAAAAAGAAAATAAAGAATTCCACAATACCACAATCTTTGCAATCTGATAATTCTACATAATTCCCTGAACTAACAAAAACTCCCTCCCACAAATAATTTACACTGTTCATACACTCTTTGCTGGCCCATTCATTGGCACCCACTACCTTCTTCTCTTCTTGCCCTGCCTTTCTGCGCACTCACCACCACCACCATCTGCTTCCTTCTCTATACGCCCCTGCTTTTCCACAGGTATGCATGTGTCTCCTAGCCCTTTTCCCGCCTCACCCACTACCCTCCTTTAGATGCTTAGTTGGTAGAAGCCTCTCCTCTTCGCCTAATCACACTCAATATAATCTTTAAAAATGCAGGATAAAAGAGTAATAATTGTCATTGTTAATAAATATCAATCATCTAGGGGAAGAAAAGGAAATTACATCAAATTGTCAAAAAATACAGGGGAGACAAGCATACATCGAAATTAAATGTAACATAACCTTAAATATATAATATGAAATTAACAATTGAAAGGTGGGATCCTTAATTTCTTAAATATATTATGGAGATAAACAGACTAAAGCTCCAGAATCATGATCTTTAAATGAGAGCTCCAAATCAAATACACGATAAATGTCGGCATCCTAAGTTTTTAATTGGCCTGATTTTATTCACGTTGTTTGATTAAATGAAGGCACTTCATCCATAGGACAAGGCACCATCTGAACATGTAAGAGACTCACAATGAAGAGAGCAACATACCTCGATGTCAAAAACAAAAGGTTGCTGCCCAAAGTTGACTATTACCCTGAAAAAAACTGGAATCAATTATCCAACTGCATATGCCATTCTATAATAATACAGGAATGTATAGCACCATTCTAAGAATAATATAACGTACACAGCATAATGTTGAAATTAAGCACACTACAAGAACATTCTATGGAAGAAACTGATAAACCTCAAACAACTAGCCTATAAGTTGCTAACTACATATGAAATTAAAAAATTCAAGCAATTTTCCATTGCTTGCTAATCAGAATTCTGTGGTAGCTTGACTAAGACCCATTAGATTGCTAAATTAGGTGTTCAATGGAAGAACCACAGGAATCTAAAGTTGTCTTTAATAGAGACTCATTCAACAACCTAGTTCTGACAAATTATTGTCCAGTATATGTTGGCTAAAATTCAGTCATGCCCCGAAAGACCAAAAAAATTTATTTCCATCCATGTAGCCACTAACAAGTGAGGACATTCATTGTAGACACATTTTTGCCTGTTTCATCACCCTTTTATCTGCAAAATTGTTCTTACTTATTCCTAACTTTTCCTTGAACTATCACATCAAACTCAACAGAAAATTTGACATTTAGCTACAATAGCAACACATTCTGATTATTCAAGATTGAGCCCAAGCTCAAACCTAAGTCCAATTAGCCTGTACAAACAAAAGTACATCCCAATCACTAAATAGTTCAGATTTAGCTCATTTTCATTCCATATGGACTATTCACTAAAATATATATGCAGATGAATAAGTAAAAGTACTCGAATTTATACTTACAATAACTAATATAATCAATTATAATACAATTTATATTGTAGTATAATTTATATTGCAAGAAAATAGAAATTATGCTGTTATTATCAACTAATATATAAATAAATACAATCTCATTGTATCACTTCTATTCTGGATATCACCTTTTTTTCCAATATAATATACACAAGCAAAAAACTAGGAATAAAGACCAAAGGAAACACTTTCTTTCTTAGGTATATACAGTTAGATTATAAAAGAATATAAAAGATTTCCCCTTTCCTAACAGCTCGAGCTTTTGGGAAACTTAGTTATCTTACATGGTATCGGAGCTCCAGGTTAGAGGAGGTCCTAGGTTAAAGTCTCGTTGGAGGCATTTATACTCCATTTATGTTCCACGTGCCGCACTTGGTGGACGCTTGCACATGAGGGGGGGGGGTGTTAGATTATAAAAAAAAAATATAAAAGATTTCCCCTTTACTAACAGCTCGAGCTTTTGAGAAACTTGGTTATCTTACATATACATGGTTTGCAATATCTCCGATATATCTATATCTTTAGGCTACTGATATTCAATATGGGAGAAAGACATATCCCTTAGATCTCGGTGATATCAGCCCTCTCCGCCAATTGTTCCCGGATCCGTCAAAGGAACTCCGGGCAGCAACAACAGCGATTTCCTGCAGCAGTTTTTTCATCCACAGCAGTTGATGCTTATTGACTGCCCAGCAACTGGCAGCAATTGCTTATCTGTTGGTTATATATATATATATAGATAGATAGATAGATAGATAGCTTCACTGTTGGTTATCGAGCATAACTTGAATAGCATTCCCATGGGCAGTATATCATAATAAAAAATCAAACTTGTATAGCATTATCTTTAAGCTCAATCTTCTTTATCATTAATTATAATGTTTTGTACTTAATAAGCATAATTTATACTCCCTCCGTCCCAAATTAATAGCACCATTTGGAAAAAAAAGTTTGTCCCATATTAATAGCTCCATTTGGCTCAATTAAAGGAGTTGGATACTTTAAAAAGTATCTCAAAAGCTATTTTCTATCCTTTTAGCTATGAGTTCCATCATTCAATAAAAATCACTATTTTTCCAAATGAAGCTATTAAATATGGGACAGAGGGAGTACTATAAGTGTATCCACAGGTGTTATGGTTGTTTGAGATTTGCATTATGTTGTAATCCCTTAGAATAACTAAGGAACTACAACGAAATATGTAAAAGAATGACGGAAGAAAGGGGGAAAGTAATAGAGAGAAAGGGGAGAATAATCAGATGACGGGGAGAAGGAGAGACAGAGAAACTCAACCTCTGCTCTGGAAGTTACTGTTCACGTATTGTTCATTGCAAAGGGCTAAGGCCTATTTATAGAGTTTAAATAAACCTTATCTAACTACAATAAGTAAATACTAATCTAACTAGGAATAACTTAAATAATGGTTGGAAATAACCTAACATAAGTAGATTCTACCTAAACTAGGAAACACAAGTTCTAATATAAATAAAATTTAACTAATCAAGCAAATCCCAACTCCAATTAGGATGTATAGGCCACTGCTAAACGGGAAAGGGCCATAACATATTAGTGCTTCTAGATGTTAATGTTAATATATTCCTTGATTGTCAAGAAACATGTGATAATTTTATTTTTGATCATCAATATCTTTTTCCCAGATATCTCCGATAGCCAATATTGAGAAATATGTAAAATAACAGGCCTAGATCACACTCACCTTAGCCTAGACCAGGACAGCCACTTGCCCTAAAAGATTACATCCTACACCTCTTTCCATTGTGGGTCAGAACAGTGGTTATGCTAGCAAAAAAGTATTAATATTTGACAGAACACATCATTTCAGTCCATGACATCTGAAACACAATCCGAACATGCTGCTCAACATCATCTTTTGGATCGTTAGAAATTTTAAATATTTTAAGCAACATGAAAAGAGAAATAGATCACGTATCCATCAAGCACAACAGCATCTACACTCTGCTAACATGAGAAATGGCTAGAATTCCTTCTAAAATTATGTTTAGCCCATTTGAGTTTCTATATTATTTGATTATAATATCTAATCTTTAACCAAAAGAGTTCTCTGTGTCTGTCAATTGTATATTTTGTATATTAACTGGCTGCATACTTGGCACATTTCTGTTGGAAGGGGAATAAAGAATCAAGCAAACTGCACCTCTTTTCTCATATTCCCTTTAGAAACAAATAAGGTAATTTAAGTCATCCAGATGAATTACTTAGGTTGTCTAGTCCTTCATTAATAATACTAAGTGAAATCGAAATGACATCAACTCCAAGTCTGCTCCGATACAGGTTGCAAAGGTTTATAAATCTGTTTGGTATAGAACATTTCAAGACGAGGGCGCCTTATTGAGACACCTTGTATTAATAGAGAACAAACAAAAATCATATGCAAAAGGGACAATGCATTTACATTAAACACAAATAGTATAAATAAAAGTGCTTCAACATAATAATATTCTAAGTAGAAGTAGATCGTACTCTTCATTTTGGCTATGTACAGCAATGGTCGGGAACAGAGGGCTCTTCACATCCTTGGGTACTGTACCAACCAGCTTACCATTTTTACTGCCAAATTGCCAATCAGCATGGAGATTTTTAACTTGAATGGAAATTTTGAAAAAACAAATCTAATAGAAAAAGAGCTATTGAAAACCATTTTGGATGGCCAATTTGTCTTGAATTTAGAATAGGACATGCTAAAAATATACACATGTAGCTGTCATACGTGAAAAAAACCTCTTGTGTAGCATAGTTTATACCGCCACCTATAGTATCACCCGATGTAAATGTCGGTCCAAAAGCTTCTCCCCTTCCTTGCCCGCGGTAAAGATATCCATCATCCCCGTGGTAGCCGTAGCTGTTAAGTTCCCAGCTGCCAAAGGCGAAAAGGTGTGTTACGTATTCAAATATCTAACATTGTGTAACACAAAATCAAAGGCCATTCATATGGAGTCACTAATCACTTAAGTAAGCAACAACGACTCCAAGCAATTCAAAGGGAGAAAACTTGTAATGCCGAGTTGACCAGCATTAGGTCGCCGTGTAGAGAAATAATAATGACAGTTAAGTCACTGATTCTCACCCAGGCTGCCGCCGCATCTTGAAATTCTCACAGGTGAACCCGATGGCGATCTGGCCCTTCTGCCCCTCGTTCTTGACAAAAATCTCGAAGTAGTAAGCAAGCTTCTTCACAGGGGCAGGGCAATTGGCCTGGACAACCCCGACGTCGTGCCCGTGCAGCTGGATGTTCGTGTAGCGGACAGACAACTTATCGGTGGACACGACGTGGAAGCCCCCGGAGCTGTTGTTGGGGTTCAGGTGGGTGGGCACCTCCTCCACCATGTCCACGTCCTCGTCCATGTCCGTGCTCAGCGCCGATAGAAGCAAGCAATTGCTGACCGGCGCTCTGTCATTCACCATTTCTCCAAACGACGAGACCGGAGGATCGACAGTAAAAAACGAAACCCTAGGCCAAGCTTCGGCTTCGTCGTCACGTTTCGTTCTTCGACAAGAATCACCTAACCGTTACTTGGAACGAAAGAATAAGGCGAGAATCTGAGGCAAAACGCAGTGCCCCTTTCTTTTCTTTTTTAACCCCGGAAATGACTGGCGAGCGGAGAAATCAGCTTCCTCTGAGCGCGAGGTACGCCGCACGCGCCGAAATCCGAATCAAAAGTATTGTTGCCTACGACTGTGAGAGGGGGAAATTATTTGGTCCCACGCGTTTCGATCTCGAGACGATCGACGGCGTATGCGACAGCATACGTAGCGACTCCCCCCTTCATTACCATCTGTATCGTTGATTTTTAAGATTTTATTTCTACTTAATATACATTAACATGTACTCCTATATCGTTTATTTTTAAGATCGTGGAAACTATAAAGTGGGAATAAAACCCATGTACTACTTCCGACGTACCCAAATAATTTTTTGATTAATGTGATGCAAACTCGACTTTAGGTCAAGCTAGAAGTGCCCATGTACATGCATGGTGATTCAATTGTTACTTGTTTCTATAATACATTAGTACCTCTTACCCATTCCTCATCGGGTATTTAATAAATAGGTAGTAGGTAATGCGATAATGGAGATCCATTTGAGTATACAATTCCTAATATTGATAAGTAACATATCAATAATGAAAAATGAATTGAAGAAGTAAGAAGCATGCCTTATATCAAAGCCCAAAGAGAACACCTAAACTAGTCGGGATCTCAAATACCATTTTTGTTTTCCACCTAGAACATCCCAACAAACAAAAAAATTCCATCAGGGAGGGAATACGAGGGGGCATAGAGAGGGATTCTTCTTTATCAATTTTACTAAAGGGAAGAAGGCAAATAGGAATTTAGGTCAAGTGAACAAGTGGGTGGGTAAATGGTTACCATTGAAGGCCCTAATTAAACTCTAAATGTCCGCAACCTTAGCATTTTCTTACTTATTTTTGCACCCTTTATTGTCCCACAACCCCATTTCAAGATTTTTTCCCCACCTGTTCTTTATCCTCCATAACCCCTCTTTATTGCCCCAGCCTCTACTTCCTGTATTTATTTTTCTTTGATTTAATTATTTCTTTTAAAAAATATATAAAAATAGTTTAACTTTAGTCATTTTTTAAGTTTTTAAATTTTTTATTGATTTGTTTGTAACTAATAATAATTATACTCTAACATTTCAAGCAAGATGTAAGTCACATTACTATAATTTTTTAAAATAAAAGATTAATATTATTTTCATACAAAATGATAATTATTTGAGTGTTGTTTACCATCTCAATAAACTTTCATTGGAATTTTCTTCAAAATTAATCACCGTTTTCCTTTACAACTTAGTCATCATGGCTTGAATTTTCTTATTCACCTTTTGTGTTTCAACCACCTTATCGACCACATTAGAGCTTATGGAAAGATTAGCAATCCACCTGCTTGTATTTTCCAAAGCTAATTCCGATTTGAGCTCATTGACCTCTTCATATAAAAGTAATTATTACACATGAACACAAGTTACTGAAGTGGCTAATTTTCTATTTAAAACATCTGTCACCACATTAGCACTTTTAGTATGATAGAGAATGGTGAAGTCATAATCCTTAAGAAATTCCAACCATCTTATTTGCCTCATGTTCATGAGTATTTGAGTGAAAAATACTTTAAACTCTTATAGTATGTGAATACATCAAACTTCTCACCATAAATGTAGCATCTCTAAATCTTCAATATAAAGATCATTGTCATTAACTCTCTATAAGTTGACAAGAAATATAAGATATCACTTTTTCATATTACATCAACATATAACCCAAACCTCTTAACGAAGCATCGTTATTGATCACAAATCCTCTACTCTATGAAGGTAGGGCTACGACCGGTGCTGAGGTTAACTTTTTCACTAACTCTTAAAAATATTCATCGCATGTTTGACTTTATTTAATTTTTTAACTCTTTTTTGTCAACTTGATTATAAGAGTAACAATACAAAAAAAAACCAACGGAGGTTTACCTATGCATATGGTCATTCTATATATTATATAAAAATATAAGATATTTTATATAATACATTATATCCTAAGGCCATTTTTACAAATAATTAGCACATTTTTTATCCTTAGATTGTTTCGTGCAGACACAATATTGTCTAACGCGTAAAAAAATTACCGTGTACAAGAGAATTTGTCGTGTCATGCAAAGTTATTTGGGGAATGAAAACCCCTCCGAGAAAAAGGTAGAAATAATTACGAAGGTTTTGGGCGTACGAGGGAATGGTCAATTTTCTTCTTGTAGTTCGCTCAAAATTCAAATTTGAGAATAGGAGTTCGTTGCCCTGTTGAATCTTCCCAGCATCTATAATGTCAGTAGACCCGGCATTGGTATTTCGGAAGACTCAAGAGCAATCAGACACAACGTTGTAGTAAAAATATCAACTCAGGCGACCACAGTGGGAGTCGAACCCACGACCTTTTGATCCGAAGTCAAACGCGCTAATCCACTGCGCTATGCGGTCTTGCGTGTCTATTGTATTTATCCTTATATCATTAGAAAATGAATGATTGCGTATCACTCCACCATAGACTAAAATATAAATTCGTAACCACTAATATTAATGCTGGACACAAGTTTGTTTCTTATTCAATTTTTACCATATTATAATTATTATTATCATTATAATATAAAATAAATTAGTGTATTATAACATTTTTAAAATTAGACAATTTAACCTATATTTTATACTACTAATCCCTATTTTACTCTTATTTGAATTTAAGGTCTTAAAATTTTTATCCTTATTTTTAAGTTATATTAATTTTAATTTTATAAAATTATATCTTATACTCCCAAATTAGGATTCTCGTGTTCCTGGTACCGTTAAAAAGCTCTTTAAGAACTCTATTAAATGAGATCTTGCATGATTATATATATTTTGATTTTTTTTGTAGGGCCCACATATATACCACATTTTTTAATTTTTTAATTCTCAAAGTAATGTATCATAACTATAACATGCAAAAGAAATCTTTATTTAATATATTTTTTTTATTTTAAATTTATTTATTTTATCTTATTTAATATGTATATACATTGCTCTTTTTTTAACTAGGATTTAACTTGGTTTTTATTTCCCTTGTTCCAATTTAATAGTTCACATTAAAAAAACACTAAAATTAATTTATTTTTGGCTTTCTAATATGGAATATTAAAGTAAAACTAAAGGAGTACTAATTAGGTGTCGTTAATGGTGATGATTTGATGGGTGTTATATTTGATATGATTTGCAATGCCAACGATTGACATTTAAGTTCTTCCAATTGTACTTGGCGAAAATGAAATGCATCCATTTGGCGTTCATCCACTTGCAAGAGATGATCCCCATTGGATGTGATTGCAGCTTATTTTTTCTTCTTCTTTTTTATTCAATGGCTTTATGATAGTAAAGTCCTAAGGCATACTACAAGTTATTAAGTTTTATAAATAATTAGCAACGCTTAATCAATCAAGAACTAGTCTAATAAGATGAAATTTGTTCCTTATGATGTATACACCGTTAAATAAGTGTTGGATAGAACCCAACATAAAAATCTTCCTAACTTTGAGCCTACCATGCAATATTGGCTCTCGCCTTAGTGGGTTCATTAGATTCAAGCGAAGTAAATGAGAATAGTCTAAGTTGTAGAGGAATGGAAAGTGAATAATTTTATATTAAAAATAAAAAGGAAATTACATGGGTGGGCCACTTCATTTTTGTGGGGGAGAAACATGTTGAACTTATGTACCTTTATAGGCTAATTTGGGTATGTCACTACTGGGTCTATTTGGTTCATATGCATGACGAGGAATGAACTCATTTTTGGACTAATTTATTTGTATTTAATTATTTTTTTATTAATTAAAAATATTATAATAATGCATAATTATTTTGTATCCTTTTGTATATTGTATGAGTGCAATCTTGTCTTATTGTTGTCAAACCCTTTACGGTGTACGGTTATCAGATGACCTACATACCATCTTCAAATATTGTCTAGTACTATTTGTATACGCTTTTACATATTTTGTATGGAATTTTTTGCATCATTAAGTATGCATCAAGGAGACTAAAGTACAGTTCTCTGGTTCGTCAAGTGCACTGTTTGCAGTATTTTTACAATGTGCGCATGTGATTATTATATCAGAAGCAAATGTCCAATTGATCATAAGTATCGAGAGGAGAACGAAAATCTGTTTTAAAGACACGTTGTTAAATACTGGCCTTGATCTTTTTGTCGTACAATTCATTTTTGTTGTACAATAAGTTTGATTTTCATGAACAAATAAGCTTTCCGACATATACTTCGGAAGCCACATTTTCATGAATCACCGAAGTCTAGTTGATCTTTACGGGGTTCTTTTATACAAAAATGATTCAAATGCACGGACTAGAAACTTGGAATATTTGGAAATCATGAAAACTTCACTTTACTGTTATATACTCCATCCGCCTTATATTATTTGCTACATTTA
The DNA here is from genome assembly GCA_035235625.1 of Saururus chinensis. Classification (NCBI taxonomy): domain Eukaryota; kingdom Viridiplantae; phylum Streptophyta; class Magnoliopsida; order Piperales; family Saururaceae; genus Saururus; species Saururus chinensis. The sequence goes on along the minus strand of CP141140.1, from coordinate 11,774,258 downwards.
AAAAATAATATTTTTTTATTAAATACTACAACCAACATATAAGAGAAAAGAGAAAATAAATTTATGATATATTTTGTTAAGTACTCAACTATTAAATTAAATAAAATAAAATTATTAATATAAAATAATTTTTTTTGCAATAGAACTCTTAATATAAAATGGAGGGAATATCACGTATGCATTGCCCTTTCAAGTAAGCTGTCATCGAGTATAGGTCATGAACGCTTAGCCCACATGTTCCGGCCTTTCACGCCATCAATATAAGTTAGTTTACGCTGTCAGAACGATATTGATCCTTCTTTACTAGCATCCATGAGTGATAACCCAAATACAGATCTGGAGCATATATATATAGATTTGACATTGGAAGATGTTCAAATTTAAATGAGATTTTGACCTCGAGGTTTCCGTTTTTAAATCTAATTATACTGGTTTGATCCGACTATTGGTTGAACTTGAATCAACGTCAGGCTCGTCTTTGATTGTTTTCCTTTCAGCTTTGCATATGATATGAGATGCCCTCATGAACGTGAAGGGTTTCTTCTAACACCTTAATCAGCCCTCTCATTATGAGGCACGCCGAACTTAGCCTAATGTGAGCATGCGCGTTACTCTACCGGATGCGACTCGACTTGAGGTAAGTTTGCAGCTGGTGGGAAGAGTTTTATATGTTTCTCACTAACAATGAACCTAGAGTAAGTTATGCATGAGAGTTATTCATCCACAAAATTGATATGCACACACTAGTTGTTCATTGAAGCTAACATGTATGCCGTCAATTTTAAATATCAACAACTCCGTATGCATAACTTACATTGGGCTCATTGTTAAATGAGAGCATGAAAAACTCTTCATAACTGGTGATGTACTTCCGATATATGTTGATGTCAATTGTTAGCATGCCTGCATGGAGGGTTTGGTCGTTTGGGACACTTAACAGTGCATATGGCACATGTTAAACGTTGTGGGCTCACGCTCATGCCTACATGAGACCCAGTGAGTGTCATAATTTCGGAAGAGTTTTTCACACTCCCCTCTGACAATGAGCCAAACATAAGGAACTCATAGAAATCTTTAATCCATGAGATCGACAACGCACAAGAGCACTAGTACCACTCATGTTAACATGCACTAATATATGTACTATCAATCTCAAATATTAAGGGATCCCATGTGTTCTTTATGTTGGGCTCATTATCAAGAGGGGAACATTAAAAATGCTTCATGCATGAGTTTGCATTTTTAAACCTATTTTACACCCTTTTTTTCATCCTCACACCTCATTCGTATAAATACACCTTAAAAAAAATCTTTACGCACTCCTATGTTAAGACTTTTCTCTCTCTTTAAGATGGGACATAGCCCCAAATCATTTGTTAATCATAAGGACATTATACATTTTAAGAATTTTTTGCCCACCGCTCATCCTCTTCTATGGCATCTACCTCTCTTGACTCTTTATCCTCTTTATTATCTTTCCTCCTTTTCTCCTCCTATTTATTATGTTTTTATTTTATTTTTTTATTTAAAATGCTATTTTTTAGAGTGGTTTACCATGTTCAATTGTTTTTCTCAAGAAAAAAAACCATCATCAAAATTGTTCAATATGAGGGGAGAAACCACTTTATAAGAAGCAAAAACGAAGAGGACTATGAGTATAAAGTGGGTTGTATAAAGAGTATTTTAACAATCTCCTCTGACTACCCTTTTTTGTACATATAGCCCCACTCATGTTACTTTTTATCACACAACTCCATTAACAAATTTTCAATTATCAAATAAGGATAAAAACATCACATTTTTATATAATATTAAAAATTGACAAAAAAGTCTCTAAGGTTCACCCACTCTTTGGGGTTTACTTTTGGAGTTTAACAAAATACAATTCTAACACCCCAAGCCCTGGGCGCCTTAACTCAACGGCCAAACTCAACCCAGGGGTATAAAAATATCGTAATATTTTTTTTTCATTCTTCTTCTTCTAGGAGAATCTTCTATGTACGAGAGATGTAACATTCTTCCGCTCTATAGAGCTTCAACACTTCATTGTATGCTCACCAAAATAAAACTATTATTTATTAGTAATTGGATCAGGCCAACATTGCCATAACGTTAGTTGACTATGTATTTATTTAATAATATCTCTAATGTTATTCTAATAGGATCAGATCCCAACATAGTTCTGCCTAGTTGCTAATACATTCATCATACATCAAAAAATTAGATATTTTATTTACTTATAATCTGATAAATCATTCATTTTTGGAATCAAGTAAATAATTCAGAGTAAGACATATCATTCTTTCGCAGAACATAGCATAGCAGAGTAGATCAGGGCAGAGCAGAGCATATTAAAGCATAGCAAATTATCTCATTCTTTCACATAGCATAGCCGTGATACCTAATGACTTAATCCTGCAGTCATGAGGCCACATAAGCGAGAAGGATATGAATTACCCATGATATACCAAATCCCGTTCACGCTAGAGCTAATTGTGGTAGGTATTTTTTTAAGCCATGATACCAAACAACCTACTCCCACACGCTCAGGGGCCACATAAGCCAGATGGATAGAAATTACCCATAATATTCCACATTTTGTGTGAGGCAAGGCCAAATATGATATGTATCCAAAGAGTCTAAAGACCCAAACCATCAAAATTCCATAAAACATTCGAAATATCAACAGATAAATCATTCTTTTATCAAAATAGAAAGTCTTTTTCAAAATAATAAATAATATCTTATAAAATGAGTCCTTAGGAATCCTCCTAATGACACCACTTTAAAGACATAAATGTGGGTTTAGCCCTAAAAGAATTCCTTAAAAACCGAACAATATGATCACTTAATAAAAAATAAAGACTTCTTACGGTCTTTCTTAAGAGTTTTGGTCGTAAGCGGAGTCTTCCCTCGTCCACAAAGCCCAATCGAGCTGAGCTTCTCCTCATCACGGATCCAATCAAGCGAAGTCTTCCCTCGTACAGGGTCCAGTTAAGTGGAGCCTCTCCTCGTTCTAGTAGCTCAACTCATAAAATTGACCCTTTCACTGCATAGAATGTGCTCGAATTAGCTAGAAATACCTCTTGAATGGACAAAATTGAACTTAAAATGAAACTAAAAAGTCTAAAAGAAGCAGGAAGAATGGGAAAACAAGTCAAAATCCCCTAAAAACCTTCTCGTACCCTTTTAAAGGTGGCGTGGTTCGCAATGGCGAACCCAATCTGAGAGTTTAATATCCAACTAAACAGCGATAGTGGATCACAAGATTGCTCTTCAAACTTGTACTTTGTAGAAGTAAGAATCAAGAGTTTTGACCTCTATACGCAATACTTTATCTAAACAATGAAAACAAACTATCTACACACAAAATACCAATCTACCAAGTAATCAATCAATCCAAGCTTACAAACTATACAATAACATAGAGATTTAATGTAGAAAACCCAACTTTGGTATAAAAAAAAACCACGACAACTTCAATAAGGCCAAACCAATGCACTAGTACCCTATAGGACACAAGAACAACCAACTAACCTCTAGACTTGACACAAACGAAAACTCCTCTTTTGTTAAATCTTCTTCATTATTGGCCTTTAATTCTTCCTCTTTAGAATCCTTGAAGCTTCCCTCTTCGTATTCTATTTTTCTTCTTCTTTTAGCAACTCAATCAAAGACTCCTTTTATGATTGTTGATTTACCTTTGAGATTTTTCAACCCCCTTGAAGAATTTGTTGTGCCTCTTTTTTTGTTTGTTGAGTGAGAATCTTCTATTTCAGTTGTGCATCTTTATGAATCCACCATTAATATGTGTTTGAAACTTTTTGTGGACTTTCTAGGAAAACAATGACGAATGACCTCTCATTTCTTCCCTAATATTTGTTAGGTTTTCATCTCTTCAAATTTGTGACACTTTAGCCTTTAAATAGGTCTTTAAGTTAATTTTAGACTTTAACTCTAAATAGGAATAAAATCTCATCTAGAAAGGCTTAAATTAGGTAATTAGAACTTCTAGCTATCTATCATTCCAAACATCATTTGATTGTTCACTGTTTCCTTAGGGCACAATAGTTTGAGTGATTGATCTCTTGATATAACGATCGATTAATAAACTCTTAGTTTTGTTTCACAAAGGGCTATTTCATGTGCCGATCGATCGTTTGCTAAAGCGATCGATCGATTCAATTCTTCCATGCTATAGTTCATAATTGATCGATCGATATGGTCAGTGTATGTTGCAATTCATTTACAATTTTACTATTTTTACACTAAATCGGTTTGAAACTTCTAAAATCACTTCTGAAACTTTTCAAAGTAACTTTTGCATGAGAATGTAAGTTAAATAAATAACTTCAACACTCTTTAGTCTTTAGCTTTAATCCATAAGAACATAACTGCTCATATTTTTTAAGTCTATCAATTCCAAACCTGACTCGACCACAACTACATCTAGTCAGATTCCTAAAACGAATTACATACTTTGAGTTTTGACATAGTTTTAATCAACAAAAATGATAAATAACATTTTATATGACACATATGTTATTTCACAATCGAGCGGAGCCTCTCCTCGTCATGGATCCAATCAAACGGAGTCTTTCCTCATTCACAGTCTAGTTAAGCAGAGCTTATCCTTGTCAAGGGTCAAGGTAAGCAGAGCCTCTCCTCGTTGTAGGACTTTTCCTTCAAAGCTATCTCTCTTCCTTTCAAAGTTCTCTCTCTTTCCCCAAGGTTTTTCCATCTCTAGGTTGCTCAACTCATTAGCTAAAAACGCATCTTTAATGGATGAAATCAGACTTAAAATAAGCCCAAAAAATCTGAAAAAAGCTGGAAGACGAGAAAACTAGTCAAAATTCCCCCAAAAAACCTTCTTGCACCCTTTCATGCCGCCTTAAAGGCGGCACGATCCGCATCAGTGTGCCCAATGCGCACCTGCCATGCAGCTCGCACTCGCCGCCACGTGACACCCTTCTATTTTTTATTATTTTCTTTTATTTCGTTTAATTTTAAACTTCAAAACGCAATAACTTTCTATCTCGAACTCGAAATCATGCGTTCATAATACTGTTGAGCTCATATCGACGAACCCTATAAAACTATATCCCACATGAGTAGGTTATCTTGCACTTTTTAAGTAGGACCCGCCCATATGACACACTTTCTGAGGTTGTAATTTTTACTCATGACCTCCGTTTCTAGCATTCTTTGAGTCATTGCGCTCATTTTTTTGAGCTCTATCCATGTAGGAGAGTTTCACCCCTCCATTCTCTCCAAAAATTAATAAATGTTATTATTCCCTCAAGTTAAACTTAATCATAAAAATGGGCTGTTACAACAACTTCCTCCTCCAATGGCCATTGTAGCAAAGTTGGGACTAGAGGTGGTGGCTACATAGAAAGTGGTTGAGGAGTGGAGGTGTAGTTTCAAAAATAGAAAACTATTTTTTGGCAATGCCTCCTATAATAGTAGGAAAAAAAAGAGGAATAAGATTTTTTAGTGCTAGGGGATATTGGGGTAGAATGATAAGAAATGAGAGTCTAAAAACACCCATATGAGGGTTTGGCTTACCACTCATGAATCAAAATGAGCCTTTCATACCTTAAACATGTTATGGAAAAAACAAAAAGTTATGGACTCTAGCACATTGATGTAAGTGTACCTTGCATTACTCTAGGGAAAACTGTTTTGCCCGAGAATTAACCCCCAACTTAGAGTCTTGATGCCATTTTAGTTACTATTTCTAAAGCATTAATAAATCATTAATATTCCTAAAATTACCACTAACTCCCGAATTTGGATAACTTGTTGTTCCCAAAGCTCACCCTATAAATCATTCTTTCAAAATATATCGACATCATGAGGTACCTGCAACATCACTTTTCAAGTTATCGTCCATGGGTGAAAGTCATAAGGTGCTCATACATCAACCTTAAATCGGGGTAGATCATACGAGCACTAATAAAGTATCACACTTTCTTGCTAATTAATCTCATCACACACAAAATATCTAATATAATCCGGTAGTAACATACAAGGCACCGTAATTGTAGGATCAGACTGGTACAAACACACATACAGCGATACACACACGCACGATATCCTGGTATATATATAGCTTCAAGGAGGCACTCTTAGCTGCTGGAGACGAGAAAATCAATTAACGACGAGAATCTTACAACACTCCTTTGTCGACACTTAAGGGGTAGTTATACCTGCAATTAACCTTCATATTAGTCAGCTTCAATGTAATATTGGATCAACTACAGCTCTTTTTTTTAGCTAATGATATACAGCAGTTCTTATGCTTCTATTGATAAGTATTGAATGTAAATGATGTAATTAGGTAGAGAGAGGTCTCACTGCCGCATTTGAAGTGGCGGGGGATAGCCCTTCCGCAGCCTTGTGCTATCCTAACAGCCCGATTTACATCAATAAACGCAGCCATATGAGGTGTGATTAACGGGCAGACACAGCCAGTCTGGGTGACTCTCACCCGCTGGCAGCAGTACGCCGAAGGGGGGCTCCCATAAATCACAGGCTTACATGCGTTCACCAGCATACGCTTCTCTGCCTCGCACTGGCTCGAGCTTGCACTCACGGCACGCACCACTCCCGCCTGTGAGGTGCTTCCGGCCACAATCACCAGCAAGAGCAACAAACAGGGCCGAGTAGCGCTCATCTTCTCTCCCATTCCCTCGAACAATTTGTGTCTGTCCCTTTATCTTCACTCCAGTTGTTCATTTATAGTCGGTGGGCGACGAAACTTCCTGGTCTTCCCCAGTAAACAGTGGTCTAAGCGTCTGTGTCACTTAGTGGGAAAGGTCGATCGTCTGATCTCCAGACCACCGGGTGGGTGCTCTGTCTCGAACTGTAGTTCTTGTGGGAAATTTTGCCGGAACGCTGGACGCGCTTGCTGATTTGATCACAACCGTGCATTTGATTAAAAAGAATGAGTTCGTTAAACCTATGTTTATGGACATATTTGTGTACGCGGTTGGTGAGTCTAGATGTTAGTCAACTGCTCCTATGATGTCGCTGCACTTTTCGTATCCTGGACTTTCGTGGCCGAAGGGTAAGAGGGCAGCCTGTGGCTGTATGTCCTCTACCGCGTGAACCTACACTGGAGATCAAAAGAGAATTCGCTGTGCCCGCAAAGTTTGACGTTTGGGGAATAGGTTATAGAAATTGCTTCCAAAGGATTTGGTGAATCATAGAATGCCAGATTTTCCTCCTGTAATTGCGAAAAAATAATTACTTTTTGGGAACTCTTTTTGACTTCTTGATGCCACATTGTCACAAGGAAGAACATCTGCTGAAATATCTGACTTCTTTTATATTGAAATACTTTTTAATAGCTTCATTTAATTTTTTAAAATAAACTAAAACTAAGGGAGTATTAGATTTTTTTTAAATGATGCTCAAATAGATTATATAATTTGTACTAAGATCTCATTTGATAGAACTTGTTAAGAGCTTTTCAACGATACCAAGAGTAAAAAAATTTGAGTTTGAGAATACAAGATCTAATATTATAAAATTAAAATTAACATAACTTAAAAAATAGGGAATAATATTTTTTTTTTACTTTTTGGGGTTTAGAATAGGTCAAATATGGATAAAACATGGAATAAAGATATAAAACATGGGTTAAATCCCCCGATTTAAAAGTTATATAGTGCAACTATTTACTTTATTTTATATGACGTAGGATTCTTCTTTGAGGCTTTTGCCAAAAATGGCCCTATAATAAAATGTATTACACATATTGTCACATATTCTTATATAATACACAAAATGACCTTATGCACATGTAAACCTTTACAAAGAAGACATGAATTATCTAAAATACTCACTTCCTATTTTTATCCTTGTGACTAAGGCTGCTAACGAGCTGAGCCAGCTCGTCGAGCTGAACATGCTCGGCTCGGCTCGGCTCGAAGTGAGCTTGACTCGAGCTCGGTTCAAACTCGAAATCAAACGAGCCGATCTCGAACATGGGCTAACTCAAATCGACTCGACTCAAAACCTGATTAGTTCAACTCGAAATCGGCTCGAACTCGACTCGATTTGTTATATATCACTTTTTACATATTATACCCATATTATATAAATTTCTTAACTTTTACCTTTCATGTACCCAGAATATGTTATATTATTTTATAAAATATATATACTATATATACATTAATATATGGTATATTATATACTATATAATATGATATATAATTCTTATATTATACTATTATATTTCAAACAAATATAAATCCTACTACTAATAAAATTGAAAATGTAGGTATGATACATTATTTTATTTCTATTCTACCCTTATTCATCCATATAATATTATTTAAATTTTAAATACTACCTTTAATTATTCTAATCCTAACAAATATAAATATGTAATTCTACTTGCAAATAAATATTCTTAATTCAACCAATCATATTAGTTTAGAATTAGAGATTTAGTGGACTATATCTAGATTTTGCCTATAAATATATCTAGTGAACCAAATCTAGATTTTACTATTGAATTTTAATTATATTAATTTTTTTTTTACAGGCAATCCACACATCATGAAATATGTAATTGTTGAAGTCCAAATAATTCTCTTATTATGAATATTTTTGTAGTCATTAGAGAATAATTAGATATGAAATATGTGAAAAATAGTTGTCATAACTTTGGTGACTAGTTCAATTTTTTGTTGCTTATTATATGAGAAATTTTATATAACTATCAAAATAATGGAGAGAGAAAAATATTTACTAATATGGTATTCTTTTTCGTTGACTAGGCGCTGACACCTACATGGTTTTTTTTCTTCATAATTTCATGTTTTAGAAGGACGAAATGAGTACACTTAAATTAATACAATGTACTAACTTTATCTTTCCAAATGATGAAATCAATAATGAACTGATTTTTTTCTTTTTTTTCTCTCTCATCTCCTCTCTTCTAAAGGACAAAATCATAAAAAATTTAAAAAAATATTAATTTCCTCATTCAAAAATACATTATATTTTATTTTAAATTTAATATTTTAATATATAATATATAAATAAGAAAAAATTAAATTAAAATTTTTTACTTTCTCCCCACTTCTCATAGCTAGGGCTCACGTCACGCACATGAGAGAGAGAGGGAGAAAGTAAAAGAGAGAAGAGAGGACAGAGAGAAGAGAAAGTGTAGAGAGAGTGAAGAGAGAAAATAAGAGAGATAACAGAAAGAGAGAGGAGAGAGATTGAATAGAAATATAGAGAGGAGAGAGTGAATAGAGAGTGTGAAGAGAGAGAAAGAGGAGAGAGATTTAATAGAAATATAAAGAGGAGAGAGTGTGTGAAGAGAGAGAGGAGAGAGAGAGAATGAAGAGAGAGGAGAAAGAGAAGAGAGGACAAAATTATTTCATTATTAATTTTATCCTTCTAAATGACGAAATAAGTACATTGCATTGATTTTATCTTTTAAAATGACGAAATCAGTACATTATATTGATTTCGTCATTTAAATGACAAAATCAATACATTATATTAAAATTTTCCTCTTTAAGTATGAAATTATAAAAAAAATTACATATGTGTTGGCGAAAAGGAACACCATATTGGTAAATATTTGTTTCTCTATGTTATTTTGATAATTATTATTTTTTTAATATTATTTATATAATTATATTTATTATATGAGATATTTGAATAACATTAGATAAATTTTTGGTGACAAATGAAATTTTTTTGTGGGGTATTTATTGACTCTTATTTTAACCATAGATTTTGAAATAATATTTACAACTTTAATAGAATATAATTATGTTTGTTATAATTTTTAAAATTTTTGTAATGTTGGTGAGATTCTTTGAATTAATATGGATTTTTATAGAAAAAAATAGTTTGGGTTGTAAATGGGATTCGAGCTCAATTCGAACATAGGTTCGAGTTACTATAGTATGTTTTCGAGCTTGAGCTGGAGTCGAGTTTCGAGTTTCTTAGCCGAACCGAGTTCAAGCTGGAGCTGAGCTTTTAGAAATCGAGCTCAAGTAAAAAAACCTGAAAACTTGGTTCGACTCAGCTTGTTAGCACCCTTACTTGTAACTTCACCAACCTACTCCTCAGTTCCAGCAGCTCTAGCTTCGACTTCGGCACCAACTCCACCAGGACCACCACCTTCGCCATGACTGCCGCCTCTGTCACCTACTATCGGCTCCACTTCATCAAACTTCATCTTCATCTCCTCATTCACCATCACATTCTCCTCCTCTGTTATGATCTACAGTTGCTTTAGTTACTTTGTTAGTTATGATAATAAGTGCACGTAGGCACCCATGTTAGAGTGCACGTTGTTGCTTTATTTCAATATTAGTCAGTTTAGTTAATAGCTGGTTTAGCCTATGTAGTTAGATGGATGTTTCTATGTAGCCTGTTGGGCAATAGCCTTAAGTAGGCTGACTCATTGTAATTAGGTTTATGAAGAATGAATTAATCTTTTTCCTTCCCCTGTTCGTCTCTCTCTCTCTTCGACTCTTCTTCTCTGAATCTCTGTCCTCCACTTCTCTGGATAGATCGCACTTGCAATCTGCAAGTACGTATCATCCTCTCTCTCCTAAGATCATAGTTTTACAATTCAGGGTCATAACAAGATACTCTTCTTCTCTGAATCTCTGTCCTCCACTTCTCTAGATAAATCGCACTTGCAATCTGCAAGTGCGTATCATCCTCTCTCTCCTAAGATCACAGTACTACAATTCAGGGTCATAACATCCTCCCCCCCTTCTGCCACCACCTCCACTTCCTCTTCCTTTCCTCCTCCCTCCTCTCCTTCTCTCTCTCCCCCTATCCTCTATGTCCTCCTCCTCCTCTCTATCCTCCTCCCCTTTTCCTCCTTAGTATCTCCTCTCCTCTCCTCTCTCCCAAAATCTAACAAGACCTATCACAAAACTAGCTAGTGGAGCTATTAAGAATTCAGTTTTTTCTAGGGTTGCACAAAAAAAACCCGAACCGAATTGAAATGGGTAGAACCCAACCGCAATTGGTCGGTTTAGTTCAGTTCTAAATTCGGTTCAGCTTCGGTTCCTTACGTTAAGGAATTGATGTATTTTTGGTTTGGTTCAGTTCCAACTTATAAAAATTTGGAACTGAACTGAACCAAATATCTTTTTTTATTTTCTATTTCTAATCTAATCTCAACCGTTCATTTGAATGAACGGTCGAGATGAACTCTCCTCTTATTAACCCTAACCTCCCATCCATTCCCTGCTCCCTCCCCTCCCGTCTCCATTTTTAACCTTCTGCTCCACCGCTATGCCCTCCAAAAATGCTCCCATCAGCCGCCTCTCTGCCCTTCATCCCCACCTACCAACCAGCCCCTACGGCGCTACCCCAACCATGCACTTCCTCTTCTTCCTCCATCCCATTCCAATCTCGTTGATCCTCTCCTCTCGTTCTTCTCCTCCTCCATCCAAACCACCTTTCCCTCTCCATTCACCTTGCCTCGCTCCACTAGTTGTCGCCCCTCGCCCATGGTTGTCACCCCTTCTCCGCCTCTTGTTGATGTTACCACTTGCCGATCACCAGATTTTCTCCCTTTCGACACGACTCCACCACTCTCCCTCTCATCTACCCCTCACTGCCACCTTACAACCACCTTGCCGCCGTCGGGGCTTCAAACTTCTTCACCAAGCCGTCACCTTTTTTCCCACCTCCATCTTCATCTCCGTGCACTGCACTCTCCCTCTCTTCCTCATCGTCTCACCCTCGTCTTTGCCCACCGTCAACGACCCTCCCTCTCACCTACTATTCCCACCACTGATGGTACTCTGCCTTTGACCGGTGTCTCGCCTCCCACCCCTTCTCCCTCTTCTTCACTCACAACCACAAAGTCACTTGGATCCAGTGCCCCGTCTGCCATGTCGGTTCAGAATCTGCTCTCGGTTCAGTTCCTATTCCATGTCAGTTCTGGTTCGGTTCTAACAAAAGCGGTTCCTTATTCGGTTCCGGTTCAATTCCGGTTTCGGTTTGGTTCTTATAGCAACCGGCTAGAACCAAACCGAATCTTAAAAAATAAACCTATAAATATGTTAAGCTATTCTAAACTAAGAGTGAGTATTATTTTTACTTGATTATGAGTTTTTTTTCTAATGCTAAGCAAATCCTCGTATTGACGGTTGATAATTGATAGTCGACAATCAAATTTATTACAATAAAGGAGAAATAAGACAACATTATGAGTGACAATATCTCCTTAAGTAATTATATTGAACTATCTTCACAAACTAAATAGATAAAATAAAAAATAAATCAAATTTTAAACATGCAATTGTCGACTATCGGTTGTCGAATACCCCGACTGCCAACTGTCACACATCAATATAAGGTTGTCGGTGTCGGAGAAGAAGATTCTTACTTCAAGTGCCGAAGAAGAAGGTGGTATCCAGTACCATATGTTATGGCAGTTGATAATTGGGACATTCGACAACTGATAGTTGACAATCGAGACAACCGACAGTCGCATATTTAAATTTTATTTTATTTTTCATTTTATCAATGTAGTTGTTAATATAGTTTATTATACATATGTGGGAGACATTTTCACTCATAATATTGTCTTATATCCCTTTTATTGCAACAAATCTGATTGTCGATTGTTCACCATTGACGGTCAGCTATCGAATGTCCTGACTATCAATGTCATAATGTCTAGGGCCAAAGACCACCTTATTCTCCAGCTCCAGTAGTGAGAATATTCTTCTCCAGCACTGACAATATTTTACTAATACCTGACAGTTAACAGTTGGGACATTCTACAATCAAAAGTCAACAGTTGGTACAGCCGACAGTCGCATGTTTAAATTTGCTTTATTTTTTATTTTATCAATGTAGTTAAGGTAGTTCGTTTACATACTTAGGGAGACATTGTCACTTATAATGTTGTATTATATCTACTTTATTACAACAAATTTGACCATTGACCATTGACTGTCAGCACGAAATTTGGGTTAGAATTAGAGAAAGCTCGTAATCAAGTACAAATAAAATGCAATCTTGGTTTTGAGTAGTTTAACATGTTTATGGGTTTGTTTTTGAAGATTTGTGCTTGTAGATAAAAAAATCAAAATTTTAATAGCTCCACCAACTAGTTATAATCGGTCTTTTTAGATTTCAATAGGGAGGAAGAGGAGGCAACCGAGAAGGAAAAGCAGAGATGGTGGAAGAGGAAATGGAGCCGTGGTGAAGACGACGAAGTTGGCAGTGGAGGTGGTGGAGCTAAAGCCGAAGCTGGAGTTGGTGGAAATGTGAAACAATGAATTGATGAAGTTAAAATGAAAGAAATGAGACACTAGTATTTTAGACAACTCACACCACATATGTGGAGGTACATGTGCATAGGGTAATTTTTGTGTATTACATAAACACAAGAGACATTTTGTGTAATACATTGTATTTAAGGACTATTTTGACACATTCCACTTTTTCTTAGCATAATTGTAACATCTTCTAATTTATTACCTTTTTGATTTGTGTAAAATTATTTGTTTCGGTTTGATTTAAATTTTTTGGGGTAATGGGTTAGTTTAGTTATAAATTTCTTAAGGTTTAATTTTATTTTAGTGTCAAGCTTGGTCCACCAAATTTTCACGTATTCAAGGGTGTTTTTTGTAACGACTATGAATTTTTGGTACGATTCTATGCCTATAATAAAACTATTTTTTAGTTCTTAATAATTTTAAATTATTTATAGGTGTTTATTTAGTGGGCTTTCTTAAGGGTATGATAGAGATCGTAAAAACGAGCATAACGAGTCTTGAACTGTGCAAATCAGACACTGGGGTCAGAAGTTAGTGCCTCGGAAAGCATGTTATATGGGCGAGACCCACTTAAAAAGTGGGGGATAACATACCCATGTGTAGTCTAGTTTTGTAGGGCTCGTCGATAAGAGCCCAATAGTACTAAGAACGCTTAAATTGGAGCTCAAGAGAGAAAGTTACACACACTTGGAGTTTTTGAGTCTTTTGAATAAGAAAAAATTAGTGTTGCGTTGGCGTCAGCCGTGACGCAGAAACTCGTGTCATCTCCCTCCATGTAGCCCTGCCGCATCACGTGCTATGTGCATGATGCATAGTGTGCATGAACCACCTCACGTGCCTATTTAAAGGTGCATTGGTGTTCAAATTTTCTAGTTCTTCTCTCCTACACAACTCAAATTTCATTTATTTTGTTCCAAGTCATTTTCAGTCCAATTTGAGACATTTAAGATGCGTTCTTAGCTAATCCTAGGGTGCTCTATGCAATAGAAGGATCAATTCCTCATGTTAACCATTTTAGAAGGGGGAAACGACCTAGGCTAAGAAGAGCCTCTGTCCAATGCACTCGGGCCTAAAGAGAGAGAAGCGTGGCTCTGTCCTCTGCTGACAGGCCACAGAGAAAGAGAGAGAGAGAGACAAACAAACAGACAAAGAGAGAGAGAGAGAGAAGCATCCCCAGGTAAGGGGAGGTTCTATCCATGGTAATCGAGCATGTTGGAAGTCATGACGAGGTTAATTTTTCTATTAGAGAGCTATAAAGCCCAAAAAATTGACGTCCAATTTTATGGAGTTTGGTGTATCATATTCGAACTTGCGCTGAGAGTGATGCAAGATTTTTATCCTATCTAAAGGCATGAATGTTTATTTGCTTGTCTTTTAAACTTACTATACGTATGAATCTAGCATGATAAGTGTTAGATTTAGTTTCAAACTATGATTTATTATTTTTGCACATATTATTTGGTTTGCTTAATGATTATCCGTTAGAGTAGGATATAAATTATATACTATATATTTTATGATATGATCATATATGTGGTTTTTATGATTGTCTCGTATAATCATTTTATCGAATGTTTATCTGTGAAATTTGATTATGAATTAGGCTCGTAGAATTGTGTGAGTTAGAAAAAATATAGCTTTGCCAATGTTTTAATTAAGAATTACTAAAGTGGATTTAAAAAACGGTTTTAGAAAATCATTCCTTATAGGAGGAAGATTCTTAAGAATATTTTTAAAAGTATGTACAACCATGGTGATCGAGTTACTTGAACAGGATAAAGAGAGGGCAACTGTCTCGTTGAAACGAGCGACCAACCCTATCTTTGTAGCTGTTAATAATGACGCTGTCATGGCTTGTAGAGGCCAGGCTAGGGTTTTTTGAAATGATAAACATTAGAATAGAATGTTTTGAAAGAAAAACTACCCTTTATGAGTATGAGAACTCATGATTGATTTGTTTGTCCGGAGCTATTGTTGGGCGCCCTAATAGAGCTCCGTCAATTAGATGAGGGCATAGTTATAATCCGGTTTGGAATCGGATGTATGTTACCCATTTTAGCTAGGTGAGCCCCTAACGAAGGGCAAGACCACTTAAGAAGGTTACACACGCTAGGTTAGAGAGTATCATAGGAAGACTCTTTATTCTCATGATCTCGGTGCCCTACGAGCACGGGTGTCTCTTCTCTCCACAAGCACAAGGTGTTTTGCGATGATCTAGAGAGGAGTAAGAGGAGGATGCTTTGTACCTACAACAAAGTCCATTTTTGATACGCTAAAAGAAGCTCTAGAGGTTGTTTTGGGTGAGAGGCACACCCTGTTTTTATGAAAAATAGTATATATATTATGTGCTTTGAAACTTCAATGTGTTACTTCATTCATGATAGTATAAACTCTTTTACTGAGTATTTTAAAATACTCACCACCCCCCAGACCTTGCAGGATATGACAAAGTTTAGTATGCAGGTAGAAAGGCCTCATTGGGAGTTTTCGAGATGATTTCAAGGATTTCAAATCACGCCAAAAATCTTAGAAAGAACTTTATTATTTTTCTCTTTGTATTTGTATACGAATGGTAATTACTCAAAAATTACTATTTTATACCATGCTTATGGTGAGTAGCTCGAGCTGGGGCTTATTAAAACTTTAATATATGCTTCCAAAATTTTGAGGCGCAACATTTTTTCTATTTTCCTTGATCAAAGAAGCGGGCCCCACCATGGGATCCACGTTAGTATCGGATGGCGTGCTACCCTTTTCTGTCGCTAATTTTTATTGATTTGTCTAAGTGGGTTTAGGTGTGATTAAATTAATTTCTAGAGTCAAATATGCACTTATATGGTCACTTAGGATCTATTCACCTATTTTCTATCCTATTAGTCACTTACTATGGTGTCGTTTGGATGGTGCTTCCTACCAGCTTTTTGCCCGCTTTTAGCAGTTTTGCAAGTAAATCTTGTTTGGTTGGACAATTTAAATTAAAAGTTTTACTTTGTTTGAAAAACGCCTTTAACCTCGCTTTTGGCTTATTTTTGCTTTCTACCCGCTTTTTGTCTAACTCTCCTCCGGAGGAGGGTTAGGCTAAAAGCATGTCAACAAAAGGTAAAAAGAAATTTATTGACATTTTTGCCCTTCTCCCATATCATGCCACAACTCAATCCCGCAATCTATTCATTCTCTCTTGCGCCATTTCCTTTTCTGTAACACTCTTCCCCTTTCTCCTCCCTTCATCGTTTATATCCTCTCCGGGCCCAATTTCTTCCACTTTCTCCTTCCGCCATCGCTTATATCCTCTCTGAGCCCAATTACAAATCAGACCAGCATTTCATCTTCCTCTCTAGGCCATGAGTGCATAACTCAGATGTATGAAATGTAATGGCCATCCAAACAAGATTTCTGGAACTTTGTTCGAAAAGCTGATTTTTTATAATATACATCTAAACATGACCCGCTTTTGCATTGTTTTTAAAAAAATGATTTCAACGAAAGTAGCTTTTCGGATAACACAAAGCGTTATCCAAACGATGCCTATGTAAGATCCTTGAACTTGAACCAGTTTATTTTATTCTATTTAATTACTTTTGTGTGGTTTAATGTCAATTTTGATCGGTTTTGGATTATTTTCAAATTTTAAGTATTTAACAAAGGTTTTAACCAAAATTTTATTCATATTTTAATTTTTAAGTTAATTTAAGTCATTTAGAATTTTAATAAAATTTTCAAAATTTTCACTATTTTCCCCAAAAATTAGGGTTGGCGGGACCCATCGTGGGTCCCACGGGTGAAATTGGAATTTTTAGCCCTAAGTGTCCCTAACATCAACCTAAGCCCCTGGGTAATTATTTCAGAATTTGTAGACATCAAAGTGGGTTTCAAATAAGCAAGTTTTACTACTTTTAATATAAAACTCTATTTATACCCCACAAATTAACTAGGTCTACCCCATCCCTAACTATAAAAGGAAAGAGTCAACCACTTTCTCAATTGGGAAAGAGCTGAGACCTAGAGCATTAGAGCTTAATCCTCATTTTCCTAAACGAGAAATGAGATTAAGGTAAAATTTTGCTTAATATTTTATTAATCTATTAGGTTTTTGCTTAAATCTTTCAAATCTCTTCCTTTTATTTGAATAAATCTCGATTTTCACCCAAAAACTACTGATTTGGGTTTCTATTTCAAAACCTAATGTTTGAAATTTCATTTTTTGGTCTCTTGAACCCTAGATCTACTTGTTCTTGAAGGTCTTAGGTGTTTTAAAATTATATTTGAGAAGTATTAATAAAAATTATATTTTTGGGTAGGTTTTGAAGGAGTTTAAGGAGTTATTTCGAATCAAGAACTTGCTGGAAGGTAAGGGTTTTAGTCTCAAATATTGTTGTGATTCGGATTTAAGTTTTGATGTGGTATTGAAATGGGTTCTATGATTATGAGCTTTAATTGTGGTTGGAGAAAGGTTTGATTTTTAATGAAATTTCTTTGGGTTTATGTTTAGTAATAGCTAGATTTGATGTTCTAGAAGGATGAATTTGATTATCATGAAGTTTGGGGATAAGATTTGATGTTTTATGAAGTATATGTGAAGTTTCGGTTTTGAATTTGAATGATGTAAGACGAACCAAAATATGTTGTTATGTCGATCGAATGGCCAAACAACATTGTAGGCCGATTGTAAGGCCAGCCGTTGGAACAACCTTGCAGGCCGATCGAACGACAATACTACAGTTTGGCCACTTTTGTTCCTTTGCTTATTTTGATGTTTTTATTCTTCAATACTATTTCATATATCCATGTTGAGTAGTTTGGGCAATAACGAGCTACTGGAAGGATATATTATTGATGTTGGAAATTATGAAGAATATTTGAGTAATATGGAAAATTGCATGTTGTTGGCTACACATGTTAGAATTGCTATCTTGATTCTATAATTGAATAATTCCTTATGTTTTAATATGATTCTAGCAAGATTATAGCATGTGAATGAATTGATATGTCTTTATGTAACGTGATTAGATTATGGGTGATTGATGATGCTATGTCTAGATTTAAGTGTAGTGTGAATATGCTTGCATAGGTTTAACATGAAGACACACTTGACTTGATTGATGGTTTTTGATCGTTTTCACCCATGATTTCCGTTGGAACTATGATTAGATGATAATGTGCATGTGTGATATGATGATGAGTTAATTATAAGGCATGTTCATATGCTTAGAGTTAAATGTTTCTACCATGTACACACACGTGTGGGAGATGATTATGATGATGTTTGATATTATGATTATAAATAATGCATGAGGGGGCTGATGAGAGCACTTATCATAAATTAGGTTCATGTATGCCTTGCTCACGTATGTGCCATGTTGCATGCATCATGAAACGGATTTTCGATTTAGACTTTTTGAGATTAGCCGTGTTTGATCAATTGGATGCAATGATGTGAGATTGCATGCCAGATTAGTCAATTGTTGGCTTATCGAAAATTGGTTGGTGGGAAAGGACATGATTTCAATTTGAGTTGTTGTGTGGAACGTGAATACTCCCAGGTTGAGTCGATATGAATTGAGTTGAGTTGAATGTGGACAAGTTGTGTACTTGTCTTGCAGTTGAGATTTATTGAGATAGTCATCTAGACCCTGAGAATCCAGAGTGGTATGCCTTTGTGCACTGGCTACCACATGTTCTAGGTTTCCTGTGTGGAATTCAGACTATTCCCACCGCAGAAGATGTTCCAGGGCAAACACACATGCTTTAGGTTCTCTGTGTGAGATTCGAACATTCCTTGGTTAGGATGATCCAGGGCGAGCAAACTTAGGGGCTAACTACCCCGAACACTTTATGTTTCCTGTATGGAAACTAGACTATGTGTCCAGCCTGTGTGACTTGATTGTATTTCTCTCCATGATGGAGACATTCACCACTTGTTGTGATGCATGTGTATGAGATAATGTTATGCCTAGGGTTACACAGGTTGTGTAGGGATAATTGAGATTATGTGACACATGTGATTATGATTTATTATGCAATATTTAATATCATGTAATTGAGATTCTTATCGTGCAAGGTGAAGATCTATAGATGAATGTTATAAATATTCATTATGTCATTACGTGTTGAGCACACGTGTTATGCAGGTTGAATGCTATGAAGAAGATTGGCTTAATATACATGATTGTGAATGTGATTGTGTGAGAATCACTTATTATGCAGGATGAGTTATGTCATAATGTGGTTATGCATACTATAATTAGTATGAATGAGATACTTGTATGCAGGTTGGTTATTTATGGAATTATGGGTATGGTAAGGGGATTAATCAGAAAGGGGGATATTATGTGATATGTTGATCTGAATTACCATGTTGATGTGTTGTGGTTGTTTTCTGATTAATGTTACAGTATTTTAAACCTTACTAAATTTTACTCACCCCTCTTTTTGTGTTTTGTTTGGGGCTGCATGGTACGACATGCAGTTGATTAGGATTCCCTGTATAAGGGACGTCCGAGACATGCATGGGATTAAGCATGGATGCTACCGAATGTTATTTTGTCTTCTGATTTATGTTATTATGATCATAGAACACCTTATGTGGGTTACTATGTTTCTGACTTGTGTGTATCTTCTACTTTTAGACTTGTCTCAGATTTTAAGATTTGAGCCACGTGTCGGCTCAGGATTATTATGTTTGTGGGTTGTGTGTGAGGATTTACTTTAGAGTTATTATCCTCTTTCCTTTTACCTTATTACTCTTGCTCAAAGGATGAAAGGTGTGTGACTCCATGTTTGTGTTAAATACCCGATTAAGGGGTTAAAGTCTTCCGCAATGCAATTCAGTCGCCCCTGTGTGTTTCGACCAACTCCTAGACTAGGTTTGGCTCAGGTCAGGCGGGCGCCGGGGCATGACATACTAGAAAAGGAAAAATCCAAGGCCCATT
Source organism: Saururus chinensis (assembly GCA_035235625.1). Classification (NCBI taxonomy): domain Eukaryota; kingdom Viridiplantae; phylum Streptophyta; class Magnoliopsida; order Piperales; family Saururaceae; genus Saururus; species Saururus chinensis. The sequence goes on along the minus strand of CP141140.1, from coordinate 11,754,034 downwards.
TTGAAATGGGGAAGAGCTAAGATTATGAGGGAGGTTAGGGCTCTACCCCCATTTTCCAAAGGAGAAAGTCATCATAAGGTAAGATTTTCTCCTAATCATACCTTAATCCTATCTATTTTTATCTTAATCATCTCATCCTTCACTTCCCCTATTTGGATTTATAGTTTATTTTCATTAAGATTATCTTTTTAATTCCGATTTTGAACTCTAATCTATGTGATTTTCGTTTTTAACATAAGGAAGTCTTGAATCTATCATTCTCATGTTGATTTGAGTCTATTGGCTAGGTTTTCATTAGGCTAACCAAAAGCCCTAATTTTTTGGTAGGATTTCTTAAGGTTGCAGTTTATTTAAGGGATTCACAAGTTGAATAGAGGTAAAGGGTTTTCACCTTTAGTGGTTTTTCTTGCTTGTAATACTATGATTGTGAGTTTATTTAAGCTTTTGAAACATCTTGATGGGTCATGGTGTAGCGCCCGAGATTTTTGCAATATAACGGCTGTAAATCGGGAAAAATAACGAATACAAAACCTGATAAAACAATTCAATAATTTAAAACATCACACACACGGTTTTCCCATACAAATTTTTACTCATTCGATTAACCATTGTATGGCCAAAGCAAATATCCTCAGGCGCTATTCGAAAACAACCGTACGAATAAATTGCTATGATCATAGACTTTAAATACAAATCCCTCCCAGGCATCCTTGAGTGCAAATCCCATAACAGTCGACAGTCTAATTCAAACTAAAGTCCAGAATACATAACAACTTAATTCTCATCTCACCCAATACATTAGATCGTGGCACAAATAAACTCGTAGTGAGTCAAGCATATACATGAGTCAACAGGAATCAATCCACTGCTGAAATGAGCATCCATCTCCAGGAGCTCTCCGTCACAAACCTACAAAAGCCTCCCGAACAACGGGACTAAAAAGTAGGGTAACGAGTATTTTCATACTCAGTAGGAAAATACCCAATAGGGGAATTCTAAACAGTGAACTCAGTAAATCCATACATAGATGCGTTCATACAATTCAAACATGAAGCAAACAGACATATAAATATCATGCTCATATGCATATAGTCATACCAAATGCACCATCGTGCCAAAATCATACCAAATGCACCATCGTGCCAAAAATCATACCAAATGCACCATCGTGCCAAAAATCATACCAAATGCACCATCGTGCCAAAATCATACCAAATGCACCATCAAATTAACTTACACAAACACCCTTATCCAGGGTCTTACAAACTTACTTGTACCATCATACGCATACTCATATAACTTACACATACTTGTACGACCTCACTCGTACATCTTACTCTTACTCGTATGACCTTACTCGTACATCTTACACTTCCTGTCTTACTCAGAAACATACTCTTACAGTCTTACTCATACTCATACTCTTACAATCATACACATACTCATACTCTTACAGTCTTGTTCATACTCATACTCTTAATCGTCATGCTCATACTCATACAATCGTACTCATACTCATAATCGTATAGTCATACTCATAATCTTATAGTTGTACACATACTCATACTATCGACCACTGAAGCTCATTACAACTAATAAGCTCCAGCGTCGAAAAGGAAAAGAATGCCACTTGGGCATCACCTTAACCTCCGGGGAGTGACTAGACGCTATGGACTTTTCTGAATATAAGGCACACCAGTGCTCATGGGGCACATGATCAAACAGGTAAGAGCAGGTCCATGATACTACTTACCTGAGTGCGCAAACATAAACACCCACACATAAGGGGTCATACAATTCCCCACCATAATGGGTCTTATAGTGCCATAGAATTGCCCACCATAATGGGTCTTATAGTGCCAATGCCACTCTTGGGCAGAATCATACAATGCCACTTGGGCAGAAACATACAGTGCTGCTCGTGGGCGGAAATCATATAGCGCTCTCAATAGAGCATCAAACGTCTGGACTTAATACAACACACAGACCAAATCGAAAGCAAACATCGCTCTCAATAGAGCATCAAACGTTTGGGCTTATACAGCACACAGACCAAATCGAAAATAAACATTGCTCTCAACAGAGCAACAAACGTCTGGTGCTCTATACAGCACATAGATAACATCCCGCAGGATAAACACCATAGCAAGACATGAGAAATGCTCATCCGACTCATTATCAACTAGCTCAAACACGAAACTTAATCAGCTGAACCCTCAAGTCTCAAACTCACAACGCTATCATTAGCTTTCTTATAATTCAAGTTTGAATTAAGTAAATTATGCGGTACAATTATGCCACACAAGCACTCAAACGTACCATGCTCCACTGATCAAACCGAAGCTGAGCCCGATCTGAAACCCTAGTTCGTCAGGGCAGCATACTTCACTTAACTCATCCATATCACAACAAAACTCATAGTACAACAAAATCTTACAGTCTTACATACTCTACCATCCCCTTATGGCCAAATCATCTTAAACTAACATAATCAAATTAAGCTCCTCAGAGCCAAACCCAGTTGTCACCCTTTTACTTATACCTCACATATTGAGCTTATTTTTCACTTCATAATCTATATGTTATGCTTGTACAATTATGCACACTCTTACTGTCTGACCATTCCCCCAAACATACGCTCTGATCCAAACCAAACCAACTACTTCAATCCTTGCCCATCAAACTTACATCGTCTGTCTTCCATCATATGTTTACGCATCCACATCCATATCCAAATCCAGACAAAAGCTTTGTCATCTCTTACTGTCCATCGCCCATACTTTTGCCCACATACACTTACATAGATCCATAGCATAGGCCATTAGCCATCATACATACGTATGTCTATCACACATACGTATAACATATACGTACTATCATACATACGTAACTTACAAACATGTTCGCTAGCCATCACTAGCGCATACATACATATCTCCACACATAGTTTACCAACAAACTCGCTAGCCATCACTAGCGCAAATATACACATCCATACTCACTAGCCGTCACTAGCACAAACATAAACATCCATACTCACTAGCCGTCACTAGCACATACATACACCTACGAAGCTTACCAACAAACATACTAGCCATTACTAGCAAATACATCATACATATACATAGCTTACAAACGTACACGCTAGCCATCACTAGCACATACTCAAACCAGCTTACCAACAAACACGCTAGCCATCACAAGCACATACAAATTCCACATACGTCATACATACTTACAACTCACATGCATGTTATATGCATATCAACATGGCATAATATATCATCTTACATCATGCAAACGGATCGTAATTTAACATCCAAAGCATTACATCATACAATCCTAGACTGCTGCTACTCATTCAAAGCATGCTATCATGAAATTACGAGTTCAAAGCTCCCTACCTCATAATCATGATGTTTGATGGCAAGCACATGGCGGCGGCGGAGTTAGCAGCCAAAGGCATTGCCTAGCTGAGAGAGTTATCGTCCTGAGGGTTTAGAAAGCGCCAGAACTACTCACGGCCAAATAGTGTGTCAGAAATCGATGCGGCGAAATCCGCGATCTACAGCGGCACACTAGGGGCGGGTGGGAGAAATATCGTACCAACATAAGTGGCGGTGCGACCATAAGTCGAGGGTGTACTCACTGAAGGTTGGCCGGAGGCTGGGAAATACTCGGTCGGCTTCAAGACGTCGAAATCGGCCATGGACAGCACCCACCAGCGGCGATTCCTCGTCAACAAAGGCCCACATAAGGGCGGAGGGCATGAGGGGACACTCGAGGACAGAGGAGAGGTGGAGGAGGCTCTAGTGGTCAACTCAAATGGTGACGGAGCCATCCGCCGGTCAAGCGGCACAATATATGGCGCCTAAACCTAGAAACGCACGCGTGGCCACACGCACACGCGGCCAAAAAGTTCCACTCTAGGGGGAGATGGATCGGATAGTGGCGGCCAAAGGCCCACAAAGGGGCAACGGAGTTAGGGCCAAGAAATGGTGGCTGATTGAAATGGTGACATCGCCGATTGCCACCCACAACCAACACCATGGTGTGGGCGGCTGTGCATCTCGCATGGTATAGGGCAATGGCAAGCGGCTCGTTTCGAGCAGAGTGTAAAATCAGGCCAAGCGGGGCTGGCCCTCACTGTTGCCGAGCTGGGGCAGAGCCCACGATGGCCAAATGGCCCACGGCTCGCCGATGCCAACGACCCGAGACGCACCCAAAGCATCTAATCGGGCGGAGCAAGGCAATAGGGGCGAGGCAGGGTCGGAAACGGTAACCCCCAATCGACACTGGGTTGAAGTAGGCTGGACGGGTCCGACCGGAGTCCGTCCGGTGGCCAGACGACGACCGGAAACACCGGCGTCTCAAAAAAATCCCACGGACAGTGAAATGGAAAATGTAAACAAAACCCGACCAAAGTGCCGGTAGCTTACCATGGAGCGAAGAAAGTATGGCGGTGGCTCTAGCCAGCGCCTATGGCTTCCTAACGGCTAAACAAACATAAGTCTAGTTGAGGGTGGCCGCAAACAACATCAAAATCGCACCCCCACAGCTCAAAAACGGGATTTGAAGGAGGAAAAACCTGAAGAAAAGTTTGATACCTCGTGGAAGAGCGAAGAGGCCATGGCAGCGGTCATAGTCGGTACCGACGGACTCATGGCGGTGAGGTAAAGAGGATCCTGACAAGAACTGACGGAATCCGACAACGGATGAGGGAGAACGGAGCGACCGGAATCAAGCTCGGGTTCTCACAAAAGTCACTGGACGTGAAAGAAAACTTACTAGATGTCGGTTCTGGAATCCAATGGATGGATCCAGAACTTATATAATCTTTTTAATTTTTTCATCCATGTTCCTAATACGCGTTCACCACCCGGTTACATGTTGTTCCTCCAAAACTCGCGTTGTAAGCATGTGGCAAAGCCTATGGCCCGCGACTAAGCCCCACACCCAACTCTACGGGTATAAATATAGGGAAAATACATAAATATAAATATGCCGAAGCGTCACATTTTCCCACCGAAAATGACCAAAAAAATAGCAAGAAAATCACATAAAATTGTAGAAAATTTAGGGACATTACACATGGTGATCTTATAATATGTAATTTATTATTATTTTTGTATGTTTAAGTATGAAAAATGTTAGATCTATCATGTTTTAGGCATAGGTATTAATTATATGATGTTTTAGGAATTTATACAAAATTTTATAATAATATTGGTTCAATTTTCGAGATGAAGAAAACGAACCAGAAAAGTGAATTGCCTCGATCGTTAGAACGGGTTGACAGACCGTTCGAACAGCCATACTGTATTTGGATACATGGCCATTTTTAGTGAATTTTTGGCCATTTCTTTTTATTTTCTCATGATTCCAATTTACTATGACTGTGGTGAGCTAGGAATAATTATATTTGTCACCTTAATTGCATATAAACTTTTTTTGGATGTGTTTTAGCTTAAGTATGAATATCACTATACTTGTTTATGCTTAGTAAGATGTTCTACTTTATATAAATCCGTATTTCAGCTATTTCTTCTTCTTTATTTCATGACTCTAGTAGCTTATGATCATGATAGGATATGAATGTTTGCATGTGTCAGTTAATTACATTGAGTCATGTTTCAATTGTTTTTAGGACAATTAAGAATGTATTCATGAATGTATCTCTTACCCATGCTTATATGATTTTTATTTTTCACAAATGGATTATATTTCATAATTTAAAAATAATTAGGGTATGTTTACTTATGTTTGCATCCATTAAACATTACTCACGTATGTATCATGTCACATGCGTCATGAGAATGACTTGTAAAGTGAAGATTACACATGTTTAACCATGATTAATTAATTTGATGTCGTAGTTTTCTTGATTAGCCGCATAAGGAGTTTATCAAATCATTTTATGTTTATTTGATGACGTTCCTTTGATGATGAGTTTCCTCCCCAAGTAAAAATAACATAATTCTATAATGAGTTAAATTGATGAGGTTTTCTGGATATGAGAATCTAGGCTGATTCATCTATGTACCGGCTTCCCAAGGGTAATTTCCCCATTAGAAATTTACCTAAACTGCTCCAGTTTTTTTTTTAGGAATTCATATTTCTTTTAGGATTTTTAGGGTGAGCGTGTCTTCTTGTGCCATAATTGTTTTCTCTATTGTGAGACATTCACCATATTCTTTATGTATGTATATGGATTATAATACTCATTGACACAGGTTGTATAGAGACAATGATGCTTATGTTTACACAATATGCATACAACATTATTACACTTGAATATGCAGGATGGAATGTGGTTTGATACACTTGATTATGCAGGGTGAATGTAAATGTTGATACTTGATTCATGTAAGATATAAATGGGTCATAAACTTAAATTATTGCACACGTTGTGCATGTGTGTTATGAAATATGAAGGAGCATGTGATGCACTTGTGGTGTGAATATGAATATGAAATGTGATTTAACTCATGATGCACATACATAAATAATGGATATGTGATGCATATTTAAATTGATTTCTATAAAAAGAATACATGTGGTGTTATTATAAGCTTATGTTTCATTCTAAAACCCTTACTGAGCTAAGCTCACCTCTCTTTGTTTTGTGGTTTTGTTTTAGGGATGTATGTTGCATCATGCAGGTACTCTGGATGGATTATATATCCAGCTTGAGGATGGGTATGCGCCATGAGAGGGGGATAAATGCTTGGGTAATTTTAGACTTGTGTCATGTATTATGTTGATGTTAAGACTGAACTTTATTTCAATACTTTGGATAGCCTTGTGAGGGCTTAGACTTGTGGTTGTGTTGGCTTTAGACTTGATGGAGCCTTAGGGCTTATAACTACTTGCTTTATGTGTTGACATGGGTGTGATTATGACTAAGTGATACTTAATAATTAATCCTTTTTTTCCTTCCATTATTTGCTTTTGCACAAAGGTCATGGGTTGTTTATTTCATAAGAACCCTTTTGGGTTAGTCTTCCTCTTTATCACGTTGTGTCTCACTACCCTACACTCGGTATGGGCAAAGGGGGGTGTGGTGGGGCGTAACAATAATGATACCCAAAGAGATTAAATAATTTATACTAAAGACATCCACTAAATAATACAAACAAGCCAACAAACGCACAAGCACAAAATTACCCTCAAGTGCTTCATTGAAAATCATCAAAGATTACAACAATAAGGAAGTACTTCCCCATGATTGTAAATGGGCAACAACCTCTGCAAAGTGGTTGGTCAACTATTGATTACATAATACAACAAAAAGGGCTGTTTGTGGCTCCCTCCAGCAATCTATGGGAATCCAAATTGGGTAAGAAAAAAATAAAAGACTAAGAGAATACACCACTAGCTCCTACAAGAGCCATCCATATACATATACATACATACATACATACATACATACTTATATATAGCACATTGGAGTCAAACTCAATACCTTTTGTTTCAAAGTCAAATGCCCAAATCCACTCCACCATGCGGTCCTTGTGCAATGTGTATTTTTAAATTAATTATTAAAAAAATTCCCTCAAATAACTCTATATGGAAAAATAGTGATTTTTATTAAATATTGAGACATATAACTAAGAGAATAGACATTAATAGCTTTTGAAAGGATTTTTTTAAAGTACTTATCCACTTAAATTTTGCTAAATTAAGCTATTATTATGGAACAAATTTTCCCCCCAAATGGAGCTATTAATATGGGGAAAGGAAGTATTTAAACTATTATTCTTTGGAAAATAATATTCCTATTCTACTTTTTCTACACCAAAAGCCTACTCCAACCTCTAATTGGAATGAAAAAATTAAATCGCCTTGTTGTGAGGTGTGTCTTACCTTCTCTATCTAATCAAAGGCTGGAGTAACTCTTTGCGTAGAGAAAGTGGAGTAGGAATATGAGCTTCCTCGTTCTGTTGTCAAGTTTGTTAAGGGCTCTAGTTAATTTTTTTGATGTAATGGGACCATCAACTATGCCTTCTTGAATATTGAAGCATAAGCTTCTGCTTAATGTTCAAGCTTGACAAAAGTTTGTTTGAATCTTATTTACTTAGCTTTTACTATTGAATAAATTATGGTAATAATGATGATTATCAAAGGAAATTTGTTGGATCATAGTATGCCATCTCGGCGATATCTCTATCTCAAGGGTTTCCCAATACTCGAGATAATGTAAAAATATTTTTATGTTGTATTGGCGAGATCTCATCGAGATCTATGCAAGAATGCCAAGATTTATGTAAGATACATGAGATGACATGATAAGATAGAAGACAAATGATACATGAATAAATCATTATATTTTATATTTATTCAATTCATGATCTTATTTTATTAGGTTTACTAATCCCCAGATATTGTATCTCAATAGGTTTTCTAAGATTGATTGTGCTCACTCTCATTATAATCATCATCATATATCAAATACTCTCTTATTTTACGTATGTAATTTATACTATATAACAAATTTCTAACTGTTTAATATTATTATTTAATTTTTGTAAATGATAATATATATACTTCTTCTAATCACCTAGATGACCGAGATTCTTTTACACGATCTCTTCAATATCTCTACGAGTTCTCTCCGAGATCTTGTCTCTTACGAGACCGAGATTTGAGACAATGAACTATGTGTTGATTACAATTTGCAATGTTATACAACTATTTTTTGATGGAATTGTTGAGATATAACTCTTTCTAATTGAATTTGTTAAGTTTTTTTTTACTATATTTTTTGCACTTTTGGATAAGTTGAAAGGATAGTGTGGGTAAAAATAAAATGGATGCATTTGACATTGGATGAGGAGTATGCTACCCCTTATTTTAGATGGCCCATGTTACCTATACCATTGTAAATATCCAATGTATAGATATATATAGAAGATGGATATCCATTGACCATGTTAAGGGGGTGGGCTAGCTAAAAAAGGGGGTGACTGAGTCCTTATCTTTAGATATTTATAGGACTAGAAGAGTTGATCCTAAATTATTCCTAGTTCAAAGATACTCTAGTAGTCAAAGGGGAAAGATACACCAATTTCATACAACATACTATAGCGTGGAATCTATTAGACAACATGAAATTCGTGCAACTTTAATTTTCTGTTTTTTATTATTATTTATTCAACATTAAGTCCTAGGGCATGGTGCAAGTGTTAAATTGTTTAAAGTTAAATATATAAACTATGACCTTGATATTTATAAATAATAAAGGTTAAGGATCTATTTTCATAAATTATAGAGGTCAATTGCCGCTGTACCACAATTCATTGATATCAAGTAAAAGTTACGTATAAAAAATTTAATATACCCTTTTGAAAAGTGTCGACATGTGTGGGGCTAGGCCACCTTATGAAAAGAGGGTAAAAGGGTCCAGTTGATTATAGAGTAACGAGATTGTCTATTAAAGGGAAGAAAGAGGTGAAAAAAGCTCCCAGTTTACAAAGGGAAAAAGGGAGGGGAACACACAAGGTCGCTATTGTTTTAGGATGAAGGCAACATAATCATATTCTTTTCTCTTTTTGGTACAACAACATAATCATTTTCATCGCGCAGGTCGCTGTGCCCTTTATGCGTTGGATAACTGGCCCACCCGAGAAGTTAAAATCAATTTGGCGGACGTGTTTCCACGATGGCATGGAGTAGGGCCCAAGGGGAGTTGGCAATTAGGTAATTAAGGAAGACAAAGCATATTATTATGTGATATGTGACGCCATCTCTTCCTCCATATGAAAAATGCGTTACACTGATTTTGAATCTACAATTAACTTTGACGTGGGCAGACCACTACCCCAAAAGTCGCACTTTTTTATTTGAATACAGAAGCTAGTGAAATAGTGATACGATCAGAATTAATGAGGCCCATAATATAAAAGCATGAAATGGGGAAGGTGGGTCATCTACCGTTTTGGACCGGAGCCCACCACCAGCATCAGGACCACGTTGGCTCATTCGATTGGACAGCGACTCTATTCATTTGTTTTGGACCTTTTGGTCCTCGTCCAGTCCCACGTGCTCAAAATCGGTTCAACCGCCGAAAATCGAGTCTTACATTTCCCATGGAAATTGGCCCAACGTATCGCGGGAAACAGAGATGTCGTCGGTCTTGTTTAGGCCGGGGTTTTGTCAAACTTGAATCTAAAAGAGTAACTATTTGAGTTGAAATAGCTTGAAATCTAGACCCCTGATCTATTAAAGTTAAGTTAAATTTTATTAAAATAAAAAAAATATTTAACGGGGGTCAAATTTGATAGGATTACATGAAAATCAAACCCGACCCCAACGAGTTAAATATAGAAGAAAGTAGAAACTTGACCCATTTTTGGGTCGAGTCGAGTGCACACAAGTGGGAGGGAGCCAAAGCCCATATAACAGTTCCCTAGACGACGTCATGTAACTAAAAAACGCACTCGTCGGATGTCCCATGTCCGGACTTTTGGACGCGAAGGACAGGGCACCATTTTAACCACCAGGAAAATGACGCCGGACGTTGCCGCGGACAGCAAATCGTTACGCTGAGACGAGCATTACAATCCACGGTGTGCAAAAGAGCTTGGTTCCGTGACCGGAGAGATCTGGAGCTGGGGGCGGGGGCTCACGCACTTCTCGCAGTAGCGGGATGGGAGGAGCATAGGGATTTGTTGCCGCTGGGTTCGAAGCCACGTAGAGGATCCCAGCCAGCCGGAAAACCGGCTGGGTCTGCCTGCGAATCTGTGTACATGCACGCGTCCATGCGTTCGGCGTGTGTGACTGAGTCGCGCATTAATTAGGACCAGACTTCGACTGTTACAGCCTGCCTCCCTCTTTCTCTCTCTAGACTTCACCCATCTCTCTCTCTGCTCGACTCGAGGGATAAGTCAGTAATCTAGACAGAGAAAGAGAGGGAAACTTCCCTCGCTTTGGTCCGTTTCAGTGGGGGGAGATGGGCAGTTGTTCGTGGTTCCCCGTATGCCTTGGCCGCCTGGTTCGAGATATGGAAACTTCCTGTAAATCTTATTTTTTAAGATGGTTGCCGGAAACAGGCTCGTCATCCAAGAAGACAGTCGGCTGCAAATGGCAACATGTTGGAGGAAACTAAGTTAAAATTAAACGGCCTTTCCTCTCTGTTGACTCTCTGCGTTTTCACATTATATCACACGGTGGTGGCGGCGGCAATGGAGGGCAACAAGCGCGGCAGGAGAAGGAAGAAGTCCAAATTCACGCTTCGAGTCCGCTATTAGTTTGTTGTGGCTGGCGTGGTGGAGGGGATTTGGGACCGTGAATGGGCTGTGGGGGTTCCAAGGTAGATCATCTGCCGCCGGTTGCTTGCTGCAAGGAACGGAAGCATCTGATCCGGGAGGCCTCCGAACAGAGGTACCGCCTCGCCTCCGCTCACCGCGCCTACTTCCGCAGCCTCCACTCCATTGGCGACGCCCTCCAGCGCTTCGTCGACGAGGAGGTCTCCGTCGGCCCCGCCCCTCCTTCCCCCGTCCTCACCATCCCATCCTCCGACGGCAAAAATCGCAAGAGCTCCGACTCCAACAACTCCCGCTCCCTTTCCCTCTCCGGCTCTGGTTCCGGTTCCGGTTCCGGCCACCTCCACCTCTCCTCGGACGATTCCCACGTCGTCGTCTCGGACTCCGACTCCGAATCCGAGCCTAATGTGAACGAAAGCCACCACTTTCATCCGCCGAGCTCTTCCCCACCCTCATTCCCAACGGCGCCTCCCAATTACTACTACCAAAATTACATGCGGTCCTCTTCCACTGCGATCCCCTCTGTGATCTACGAGCAGCCCCAGGGGTATTACTTCGGTGGGGTTCCCGAGGAGGAGCCGCGGCCGCCCACGCCAACCCCTCCGCCGCCGGAGGACTCGGTCTGGTCTTTTTTCAACCCCTTTGCTTCCTCGTACGGGGACCTTCATTCCGGCTATGGCTATGGCTACGGGTATTCTAGTTACGGAGCCGGCTCGGAGCTTAGCAGCCCGGATTCGAGTAAGGTGAGGGAGAGGGAGGGGATTCCGGATTTGGAGGACGAGACGGACACGGAGCTGGTGAAGGAACCCATTGCGACGGAGAAGAAATTTGGGAAAGAAGATAACTTGAGAGGCGAGGGTTCTACTTCTAGTGCGAGACCTGCAGGTGCAGACGTTGCTGATACGAAGAATAAGAGCAGTACCGAGGAAAGTAACTCGACGAGCGTGGTGATAGAAGAGCGGGCGGAGGAGGAAGAGGAAGAGAAGGTAGAAGAAGGGTTGAAGAGGAGGAGAAAGAAAGGGGTCAGTTTTGAGGTGGAAACGTCTCCAGGAGGAAGCATAGAGTCATTGCACACCAGTAGCCGGTCCACATTGTCGAGTATTCAGTCACGGGACATTCGTGAGGTAGTTGAGGAAATCAAGGACCAGTTTGTGGCGGCGTCGGAGCTTGGTAAGAAGGTCGGGATCGTGCTTGAAGTCGGCAAGGTTCGATATCGACCGAAGAATCCTATTCTCAAAGGTATGATATTTCCCCATTTCTTTTCATTTAATAGAAAATTGCGATCTTTTGGGTCTAGATGAAGCTTGCATTTGAGTTTAAGTGTTTTGGCAACTTACAAACGCCTTGCTGCAGCAATCTCTTGCAGGGTACTAGATGCTGTGTCTCCTTCTACATTGGCCCCGTCCCACCGACAAAATGCATCAAAGAATGCAATGCATATCCCACCTTATCCCGAAGAAGATGGTATGAAGTCCGGGAGTCTCTCATCGACCCTTGAAAAGCTCTATATTTGGGAGAAAAAACTTTATAACGAAGTTAAGGTAGAATTGTCATAGGATGGAAGTTTTGTTTTTTTATATTATTTAGCTGCTAAACTATCCTTCTTTCCGGGTAATATTGAAATTTGTTTCAGATGATGTCAACATCTATTGCACATTTATTTTGAACTTATGTAAGGACCCAAAAGACCCTTCGTATTATCCTATTATTAATTAAAACAAGTCTTTAACTAATTGAGCAAGCAAACAATCACATGATGGCCATTATGCTTCTTAACTATTTGAATAAGAAGTTTTAAGAACATAGTCTGCAAGTGCTTTGAATTATGAAAGTTGCTTTCTGCATATACAGACTTAAGCAAGAAATATAAAAGAACCATGAGTGAAATTATTGTTTTTTAATGACTATTTAACATGCTCAATACAGATATTCTGTAAGATGCATCTTATAATTATGGTGTATAGCACCCTTCTGTAAAATCAAAGTTTGAAGCACTTCCTAAACCTTTTCAATAAATGGTTGAAGAAACAATTAAATTGTTTCTTTCCTCTTATCAATTTTTTTGGGTGTTATTCGAATTAGGTAATTAAACAGGAATTTGACTTTGAGTTGCCTTTTGCATTTTATTATGTGTTTTTAATTGATCATTGATTTATACTTTTTGTCAATAGTGTTTTATTAACTTCATTGCATGTGAGCTGGTGAGTGTTGAATGTTATTATTACTCGGAATAAAGTGGTTACTAATTCAGTTATGTGGCTATGCTTATATTAGGACAAGGAGAAGCTGCGTCTTCTTTATGAAAAGCAGTGCAAGAGGCTTAGAATTTTGGATGATAGGGGAGCAGAGACTTCAAAGATTGATGCCACCCAAGCTTTAAAAAAGGACTTGGAAACCAAGCATAGCGTTGCTACTAAAGCTGTTGAATTCATATCTTGGAGAATTCACCAGCTAAGAGACGAAGAACTGCAACCACAAATAATAGAGTTGTTTCACAGGTACATAAACATTCCTTTTTCCTGGATTTTAAGTGCCACATGATTTTCTGGACATCAACAACTGATATGGTGGGGTAAATCAAATTTTCACATATATATATATATATATATATATATATATATATATATATATATATTCACCTTTGGCAGCATCTGTCTATTGACAAGCTTCCGAAATGTATATTCCATACAAATTTGTAGTGTCATTAGAATGCAATTTCAATTTGGAGCCTTTACACTTTTCTTCTATCAATTTATGAAAACTAAACTTTTAAAGAAAATAGAGGTCATAACTTGTTGATATAGTTATTTTCATGAAATAGCAATTTCTTTTTAAAAATGTCACTGTATTAGCACAAATGAATATAAAAGTGATTGGCATTTGTTGGTCATGTGATGCAGTTGATTAAATGTGATGTATTGGCCAGAGTTCTGTTCGTTATTTTGAAGTATGTAGTGGTTCTTGTTTCTTCTTTCTTTTATTATTGAAGCATTTTGCAGGTTATATGTGCATTATAATTTTCTGATTTTATATTTGCCGCTAAGATAGATATGTAGTTACTAGGTTTATTTCTAATAAAAAGTAAAGGAAAAATCTGAATTATTTTACTGGTTATTCTTTATTTTAGACAAAACTTTACCTCAAACTATAAGTTGTTGTAAAAGCTAGATGCCATATTGCCGAGTCGAGTACAGTTACAAAAAAAACAATGGTTATGTTGGATCTAAATTTGGTTTTAGTAAGAAAGGCCTGCAGATAGCAAAAATTGCAGTAATATAAAAGCTAAGAAATTTGAGCTGAAAGATACTAAATGCATCATATTACTTGGGCTTGCTGATCAGATCTTTAATACTCCGTATAAAAAATTTAGGAGAATATGGACTCTGTAACTTTTGTAATGCAGCAAAAACGTCAGTGGTATAAATATGGACATCGTGCTGAAAGTTAATCTTTGGACTAATTTGTAAAGTTCTTGCTACTGGGTGGCTGTATCTTGGTATTACATTAAGCTGATATGAAATGCTTTTGAATGGCACTTGATTTATTTCTTTTAGTTTGATTTGTACCATTTACTTTATATTTCAGTTTTGACAGATTTCATATTCATTGTCATTTTTTTTTTGAAAAGCAAACTGGTTATATTGATGCCAGCATTTATAAAAATGATGGACATATCTCTTGTAAATAATGAAGCAAACTAAGACATATGGGTAAGCTGTATTACAATGATGGGGGTGGTGAATCTTAATTATTCCATCATAAAAGGGTCTTATTAGGAGCTTACTACCATGTTCTTTCTATCACATGGATTTATGTCATCTTTGACTTTGAGAAACAGTACTGATGTGAAAATTATGTTGTCAATTTGAATGTAGATGGCAATGATGATATTGTCATTGATTTTTAGAAAATTTTACCAGCTTCTTTTTTCCTTTAACGCCAGAAAAAGCACATGCTATTTTTCTAACAATTTTGAAAGGGTAATGCACACATCACCACCTATCATTGAATTAGGGGGTTGGTGCTGCAGGGTCATGGTCGTCATTAACTGAAGAATACAGATGACAGTTCTGTTTGCCGCCAATTTAGGTGTTATATGTAAAAACATTAAAAGTAGGTGGATATATCCAAATAGCTCCAAAGATGGGACCTGGTAAACAAATTTCTTTAAAAAAAAAGCCAATAGCTGGATGGGCACATTTTATACAATAATATTATTAATCTTGCAAAGTTTGCAAATCATTCTCTGTACTTAGGTGCTCTGCATGCTCTCTTTTATAAGCATGATATAGTTTCATTCTTACCAATCAACTAAATATGTTCCTTTTTCCTTTTACAAATCAATTTTTTGTGCAGATCTATGAGTTTGTGGACAGGCATTATGAAGTGCCACAAAAAGCAGTTCCAGATTATTGTTGAAAGTAAGAGATCTAGCCTCATCAAAAAGACTGGCGTCCAAAGAAATTCAAGCTTAAGAGCCACTTGGGAACTGGAACAGGAGCTTCTGAATTGGTGTGTCTGTTTTCACAATTGGATTAACACGCAAAGGGCTTATGTGAAAGCTCTCAATGGATGGCTTCTTCAATGCCTTCTGGATGAACCAGAGGAAACACCTGATGGCGTTGCGCCTTTCTCCCCAAGCAGAATTGGGGCACCACCAATTTTCATTGTATCTAATGATTGGTGTGGGGTCCTGCAAAGGATCTCTGAGGTGCAAGTGACTAATGCAATACGAAATTTTGCAAATAGTGTGCATAAACTATGGGAGAGCCAAAATGAAGAGAGGAAGCAAAAGCTAAAATCCGAGTATATGTCAAGAGACTTTGAGCTGAAACTTAAATCATTGCAGGTTAATATGGATTCGGTAGACAAGAATACCATTTTACTGCCTAGTGGTGAAACCGGAGGCTTGGCATTGGATTCGATGAAAAGAAGGTTGGAAGAAGAGAGAGCCAAGTATGCAGAGTCAATCAGACAATTGCATGAGGCTATCTCTGGAAGCATAGAAATGGGCTTTATTCCAATTTTTGAAGCCATAGATAAATTCAGTAGGGATGTGGTCAAAGGCCTCGAAGGAGTCAGAATCAGAGGAGATGAAGGATCATCACAAAGATAGTGCAATAATAGCTTGCTTCTAATGGGATTGCATAGTTAGATGGGTTTTCATAGGTAAATGAAATGGAGGTATATGGGAAGGGATCCCTTGTGGGTAGGGGTGTTCATACGAATAGTTTTGAAGTTACATTTGAAGTAGGTTCAGATAGAGTAATGGGCGGGAAGTGGAGCCGGAGACATGGAATGTTGGGCATCTGAAAAAGACCCAAAGCTTAGGAGATATATAACATAATTATATGTACAGAAAAATTCGTTGATTGGTTGGGGGGTTTGGTCGCTAACAACTACCGCGCACACGTTTTATATTTCGTTGAGCAGTCTACATTTTAGCGGTTTAGGTGTTTTCTGAGAATTTTCTTTCTTCCATGGGGTAATTTTTTTTTCTCCTTTTACCTTGGAAGAATTTTTATTATGGCATTCTTTATTTATACGATAATATTCGCTTAAATTACTGAAATATTCTTTATTACTTGTTTGGTGGATGCCCAGGCACATTGGAGTGCAAGTTGAGGACTAGCGGCTTATACTTGCTAAACTTAGGTATGAGATCGAATAAGTCATAGAGATTTTAGTCTATCGGTCCGGTAATTTGTTATTTAAACAGTATTCCGTTTGCATTTTAAATCTTTAATTTTATTATTAAACATAAATATGATTCTAATCCGTTTTGCGTGAATTAATTCAGCTGGATCAACATTGTCATTCCATGTTGATTCACTCTCCAAACAACCCCTCAAAATGCGACTCTTGGCCAGCCAGGAGTGTTTTTTGATCTGTACTTTACCAGAAGGACGTTAATAATCTTCTTGAGCCACTTTCCATCTATAGAAACATTATAGTATAAGTTGAAAGGTGTAGAAGTTTTGTTAGGACAAAAAGTAGAATAGGGAAATTATAATCTTTACAAAAAAGACGTTTCTCATTTTAGTCTACATTTTTTTGCAATAAAACCCTACTCTTAACATTTGATTGGGGGGAGAAAAGTGGGTCTCACCTCACAATAAGGGGATCCACAAAGGCTTGTGTAAAGTATTGGTATAGAAAATTTTGAGTAGGAATACCATTTTCCTTACAAACAAGCCTTTCACTTACATTCTCTTATGTCTGATATGACTTATGGGCTCTCCAATGGAAAATGATTACTATTACCCAAGGACTGTCCAAATTAAAACCCAGTTAAAGAGTGTTGTTGGGCAGAAGTTCATTGGGTGTATATCAGCAAAAGTGAGTCACTTCCCATTTTAAAACTTTTGTACGGGATCAGCTTTTCCCAAGTATATTTACCAGTTAAAAAAGGTTTGTTTTCACAACAAATACACCCAATAAAAATTCTAAACTGAGTTTTGGGGGATAAAATAAGTGAACCTAAGTGAAGTTAGTTTGTATGAAGTCCACATATTTTTGCCCAACTAAAACCTAATTGAGAATTTTTGTTGAGTAAATTTGTTGTATAAATAACAGGGTCCATTAAAAAAGATCAATTTTATTAGGAATGTCAAAAGTTGGAGTCATGATTCGGGATGATACAAGCATAAGAGCAAGTAACAGGACTGACGCGAGGGTTGTAGAAGCTTAGGTCGTAGCAGCTATAAGGGAAATTGCTTGAGCTCTTGATTTGATTTGGGCCAAAAGAACACCATGTTGAAGGGTGACACAGTGGGGTTAATATATGCTCTTGAGGATATTAGAACCATAGGAGTAGCCTTTTATCCATGAAAAATAATATTTACACAGCAAAAACTCCCTCATGTGTTTTGGTTAGATTAAACAAGAAAGGCCTAATTGAAGTTCGTGAGACCCACTTGTTCGCTGCAACAAAAACTCATGTAACTTTTGGTTAGGTGTTTTTTTGTGTAAATATCAATATCTTTTATTCATTATTCATCTGCCATCGTGTCTGTATTTATACGAAATGGCAAAATTCTGATACTTTTTGTTGGACATGGATGCAGCCCATACGTTGGCAAAGGCTAGCAGCTGCCAGCTCTTTATTGTCCTCTGTTTTTTAAAAAATTTAAGATTGATAACAATAAAGTTTAGAAATAAAGCACATGACAATCTGTCCGAGCCAGGCACGTTGCTTGTTAAACTTTCTCGACTGATTCTATTTCATTAAAAGTACATCTATTATCCCTCATTTAGTAAGATAAAAATAACCCCTCACTTGAAAAGTAGGTAGCCACACATCAATTTTTTTTCGCCTCTTCCCCCTAATTAAAATGAAATCCTAAAAGTCTGTCTATGGCATTATTGATTTAAATTATTAAGACTTCTTTTAACTTGTGCTAGCATTAACACTAATATGCACTAATACGTGCACCATTGATCTTAAGGAGCTGTTTAGGTATTAAATTTGTAAAAAATTCGGTCGATTCAGTCTCAATTCAGTATTGAATTATTAAAATCCTGTTTATGTACTGAAATTGCGTTGAATTAAAATTTCAGCACTGACCTTCAGGCTATTTCAGGCCTAAATCGGCATGAATCACTGAATCAATTTAGTCTCCTAATCACTATTTTAAAAATTATAAATTCTATTATTTTTTAATAATTATCATTTATATACCTTAAAAAATATATTTATATAAATAAGGCCCACTTTGAAGTTTAGAAATTACCTATCCTTGTGAAATCTTATTTAATAAAATTTAAATTTAAAAATATAATAATACTAAAATCATATATATTCAAATTTGAGAAAAAAATTATATTAATTTAAAATTTTAAAACTAAGTTTGACATGACATTTAAATTTATTATAACAAATTTTCTACCCAAACGTAATTCATATTCAATGATAAATTTTTTAAATTAATTCACTACTAAATTAATTTAATACCCAAACTACCCCTAAATATCAAGGGCTCTTTGTCAGTAGTGAAAAATACTTCCCACTGCTTGTGCTGGGACTGGTGAGTTGGAATTAGGTTGTCAATGATCGGGACACAAATATGGACGCATGCTATGTCCATGAAGGATTTTATAAGTGCAGCAAGGGCCATTAATCATATCTGTCGAGTTGGGAATGGAGTTGCCCGTACATTAGATCGTCAGGAGAAATTTTGTTTAACTGCTGGACCCAGCCAAGTAGACCCTTCAAGAAATTGATTTCTAATGCCAGCCCTAAAGAGCGTGCATGTATGTGCGTGTGCCAGAGATGCCTTGGATTAGAAGGAAAAACAAAACCGTTTATCACTATTGAAAAGAAACATTTATTAGTGTTACCTAACAATAAAAAGTTAGGACTAAATAATACTCATTCTTATTCCTCTCAGCAGGGGGTCTTTTCCAGCCTATATATGTCTCCACTTGTCTCCAAATCCGTGTTTTACATGATTGCATTTCTACCAACTTTGAGATCTGAAAGAAAGCGGCCAAAATTAGAAGTCATTGTATTTGTAAGGGGTAAGATCCACGCTACCAACCCAAAATCGATGGGAAATAGCGCTACTTAATTATGATTTGTAAAAAGTGTTGTTAGCATGCACCGCAACACGCGCATATGGCAGTGCGCACTGGGTGCATCGCGATCCAACAGCACGTTTACACAGGGGCAGGCGGGTTTGAATCATCCACGTGTCCCCTTGAGTAACACATGCCTGTCAGATCGGCTCACAATATGCCCAGTGCACATGCAACATTTGTGCGCCATCATGCTAGGTGCCAGCTAACTTTTTTCATCTGTAAAGCACAATTCTGAATATAAAATATTAACCAAAGCTGCAAAAATGTCCCTCCCTACTGGCAGATGACATACAAATAAGATTACTAAGATCTATTACTTGCAGCAGATAGTTAAAGTTTGGGCCAATTATCTTATCTTCTCTCTCCTTCGCAGAAATATTATCAAACATTTGGAATCTTCAAATTAAAAAAAATAGATTCATCCTCTTATAGTAAATTTACACATAAGTTTACCATATATTTAGAGCTCATCCTTTACTGTTTCTGTTGTAGAAATGGCGGGTTCAGCTTCATCCTTTTTATTCTGAATATAATTTACAATGTCTTCTTTGGACCTATCACCATCATACTGCACCACTTCACCACTTGCAGATATAAAGTACAGAGTGGGATACCCTTTGACATCAAAGGTCTCAGTAGGATAATCATTTGCAGTGGCATCCTAGAAGATTGCAAAAGAAAACAATTAGAGACTTCAACAGCATGTGCCACTCCTCTCGCTTAAGTAGATCAGTAATGTGGCTATCAGTTAAGCACAAAGTAAAAAGGACAATTAGGCGCACAAAGAAATAAAGATATTACGCAGTCATTCATATATCAATCAAACATTGCCACAAAGCTTAAAAAATAAAAGGCCACGAGGGGGTGATGCTAATTGCAGCATGTAAGACATATAATTTGGAAATGCTAGATAAGTCTAATATACATCAAAGAATGCACCAGATTCATGTGAAAACACAAATTTAAAATCATGGCTGCCACATGAACAGTCTTTGAAGTGTAAAGTTGGCATGCCACATCCAATCAACAACAGTTTACAAATTTGAAGGACAGTCTATGAATTTCTAATACTAAAGCCATGCTCAAAACAGCAGTCCAACCAATAAACATTCAGGTTGGTTGTTACTCATAATACCATCCTTTTGTCATAAGCAACATATATTTGGAGTGGATGCATGACCGTCAAGCACTAAAAAATTGATGTTATGTGGCCTATCTGTTTAATGCTAACAAAACTAGCGACGGAGGCATATAGACGAGGAAAGCTTACTATCTTGGCAATTATCACATCCTTATCATTTTCAAATGAAACAGCCACTTCGTCCAAGATTGGTGCCAAATTCTTGCAATGTCCACACCAAGGTGCATAGAACTCAAGAAGAACTGCATACATTTGGCATGTAATAGTTTGTTACGCAATGAGTAGCAACAACATACAACATGGAAGAGCAATAACACAGATGAGAAGCAATATTCGCACAGAACAATGCTTACCATTCTTGCCAGAATTAAAAACCATGTCTTGTAAACTGTTGGCAACAACAACCTTGACAGGTTCATTGTTTGATTCAGGAATAGGTTCTGATTTTTTAAATATCTGCAACTTACCCTCCTGTCAAAGCAAAAAAAAACGATGCTAATTTCCTAAATCATCAAGACACTTTCAAAATCACGATGATCAAGAAATCATTGGCTTTCATAATGTATAAAAACAGCACCGTATAATCCTCCAACCAGGGAGCAATTTCTTCAGGCTCCAAATTCGGTTTAAGATATTTTGCACTCTCATCCTTTTGAATGATAATTACGGGTACCTGGTCGTCTTTAAGACCAAAATACTGTTCACACATACAGCAAATAGTAAGAATTACAGATCAAAACTTTTAGACATTTACTACCAGCAAAAGACAATAAAAAAATAAAATAAGATAATTGGGCTTGAAGGATAACAAAATAACCTGGAAAGCACCCTGGCTCACTTCAACATCACCCAGCAAAAAGCTGATGCCTTTTCCTTTTAAGTTGGAGGCAACATCATAATACTTTGACTTGAGAGCCTCAAGTTTTTCACTGCTAAAATTCAAAAATAGCATAGCCTTTGGAAATGCCAATCAAAGGAAAGTCAGAAAATAGGTCTAGTCAAAAACAATAAAAGTTACATAAAAAGAAATCTAGTTTAAACCCCATAGAACATTATACCTTGGCATTAGGACTATTGAAAAATTTTATGACAAGAGGGTGATTATCGGGATCTTTGTTAAATACAGTCACTAAAGGGGTGCTAGCTTCCTCCACAAACTTCTCCATGAAATCCACATGGAAATCCTAGAAAAGCATGACAATATGGGACATTATTAACTCCTAAACAAACCCAAGCAGCGGAAAGAGAAAAAACAATTGCTAATAACTAGGAAGAAGATATTAAGGGCACCTGAAAATCAACAAACATTTCATCGAATGGCTTTAACAGTCTGAGTACTGGTCCCTTCACCGTTGAGTCACCACGTGGAAGATGTTTAGCTTCCAATGTATGACCAAAATCATAGTCAGATCGCAATTTCTCGGCTAAAGCTGTGAAGTTTTCAAATTCCTCTCCAGAAAGTTGCGGGAAAATTCCAACCTATATGAAAACATAAATAAGGTGCACTGTCTGTTTTTTATTAACACTCCCCCTAAAAAATAGAAAATGAATACCCCCCCCCCCCCCCCCCCCCCAGTAGAAAATAAAATAAGCAGTAAGCAACTTCAAAATATATCAGACAACAAAATTACTCCAAAACAATTCATCTTATGGATAAACAAATAAGAAATATAGCAAAGCCTGGTGTAATTGTAAAAGAAACAGGTATATAAATGATATTGATGCAATAATAAGATCACATTACTTACAACAAAAACCTTCTTGTCACTGATAAGATTACCAGCATCCTCAGTCGTTTTGATTTCAGCAGATGCAGGGCCAGCTTGTTTTTTCAAATATTCAACTATACCTTCTGCCTCACGTGGACCCTTGTACTCCTGAACAGTCTTCCCTCCATTTCTTAGAATTTTAAGGGTGGGAAACCCCTTAACATCAAACTGTGAGGCAAGCTCTCTGTTTTTTTCGTCATTAGCATCAACCTTGGCAAGGACAACAGGAAGATCATGGGCTGACAATACAGATGCCGCTTTTTCATACTGCAATCATGAAAGCAATTTTAAGCACTTCAAGCAATCTGAGCATTACAGCCTAACCTTGGTTGCTAGGAGGAAAGTAAAAATTACCTCTGGAGCAAGATTCTTACAATGTCCACACCTGCTCAGGAAGAGAGGCAAATGCAATGATGATGAAGTTTAGATTCACATAAACGTGTAATTTTGGCTTTCTAAGATAGCAAGACAAAAAAACAGAGGATAATTCAGACAGAAAATTGATGTTAAAAATGTAACCACTCCATGAGAAACTGGTGCATCATATTCTGAAAAGAAAATATGCAGATTTGGAATAAACATTTCAATTGGATCATATCCAAGTGATGGGTCTCTTATTCATGGGTGATAGCAGTCAAAATGCTTCATCCGCTGAAACATACTAGGGTATACATTTCAGCGTAAAAATCATGTTAACAAAGGTTTTGTCCATATGGATCAAATAACAAAGAGTGAAAACAGGGCATAAATATTAAATTAACTTGAAAATGGTATACTTGAACGATTGATGAATTTTAAAGAAACGGTTCAAAACCCCCAACATAGACTCCATGGAAAAACATACGAAGGATTAATAAATCTTAGAAGTTTACATGAATTTCTTATCAATTTTTGGCGCATTTCGTATTCTTATTATTACCCAGCAGATCCAACAAAACAACTATAGCACTTCCTTTTCCTATATCCCATTAATTGCCACCTCCCAGTAAATGTCTCCTGGAAGTTGGAATTGTTTTAATCAGTCGATCCGGATTTTTCCTACAGAAAATAACTTGACCAGTTCATTCTGTTTTTCAAATCCCAATATCATTAATAAAAGGCCCGCCCTCAACAAACTCTTGTTTCAAATTTCTAAAACAAAGTTGATAATTGATAGATAAAAATGATTTACATGAAAGGTCCTCTAGCATAGAAGACTGGGAAAAAAAACAACAACGAACGGTCAACCAGAGAGCCAAATATGAGCAAATCAACCCATATTCTTATCCGCTTTATAAAACAACTTCAAACTAATGGCGTTCTACACGATTGCATAAACTAACCAACCTATATTAAAGATGAAATCATTTAGAAGTAACAATTACGATCGCTTCCGGTCGCCTAAACGGAAACCATAAAAAAGCCAATACAAACAAAGATTCAAGCATATCTACGTGAACAGGGATAAGGTGAAATGCAATTACCATGGGGCATAGAACTCGACGACGATGAAGGGCTGCTTGGCAACCGTTTCGGTGAAATTGGAAGCGTCGAGGGTGAGAACGTGCTCTCCTCCCTCCGCGTCGGAGGCGACGGCGGAGGAAGAAAGAAGGAAGAGGAGCAGAAGGGAGCAGATCGGAACCCTAGACATGGCTCTAGCGAGATCGAGGAGAATGAAATCAACGAACAAACGACCAAACGAACAGCTGTTTTAAGGAGGAAAACGAGAGAGAGAGAGGAGTCACGGGAGGACAGGACTCAAGTGGAGAGGGAGGATAGCTTGCGGCTTGCGCGCGGACTCTGGACGACCTAGATTTCTGCATTGACGTGGCCCGTGGGGTTTGAACGCTATTCAGAATCTCAGATGGATAATGGTATTCTTACACCCTTTTTTTACGTCATCGGTTTTACACCATTATTAGGAAGAGTGATTCGTGTTGTCAGGTGGGACTTATAACCCCTATCCAATCAAAGCTATTGTAAAGATTATAATGTAAAAATATAAGGTATAAAAGTATCATTTTCCTATTCGCAGGGCTTTCCCATACTTCTTACTTCTTTTTCATGAATTTGGTTATAAAGAGTCTAGACCATGCGTGGATATGAATGACTTGTTGTTATTGGATCCCACGACTGATTCAGCATTACAGGACCACTGTCCTTACATACATAACTTTTGACTATGTTATCTGGTTTTTATGTTTTTGGCAAACTCTTTTAAGATCAGTGGTTTCAATTAAAGCGAATGGGAGTCATTGCCAACTAAATCGTACCACCCCTCTTTAGTCTTTACCGGCTATCCCTTCTTCCCATGGAAATGGACGTATTGGATTGGAAGTCAAATAATGCAAGGAAATTAAAATGTGACAACAATTGATTCTTCCACTACTCCATGGTTCTTAAATTCCTTGTAGACTTTGTTGCCCCTTGTTTTGAAGCTTTCCACGCGATCAAATTTGTGCAGTTCGGATCTGCCAAGCACGAGTTAAGTACAACGGTAAAAATGGACTTTGTGAGACACAAATTTT
The DNA here is from genome assembly GCA_035235625.1 of Saururus chinensis. NCBI lineage: Eukaryota > Viridiplantae > Streptophyta > Magnoliopsida > Piperales > Saururaceae > Saururus > Saururus chinensis. Next base: position 11,728,773 of record CP141140.1, on the reverse strand, counting down.
GTATTGCAAGTTACAAACTGGAAAACGTTGTTTTGTTTCATTCTAATTATACACTGCTACGAGAGTTTTAGTACGAGTTCTGTCGTCCAAATTCCAATGCATGGAAGGCAAAAAGAGTACGTGCATATTTTTTTCTCCCTACAAAGAAGTACTGTGGGCTCGGAGGATCTTTAAGCTGGAAAAGACACTAGGGATAGTAAGGACTTGACCTCTCCTTGGCCCAGAATAATGCCAGTAAGGGTAGGCCCAAAGGCCTATGTACTTTCCACTTTCATTGGCCCAGAATATAGAGATGAGTTACGGCCATAAGTTCGCGTTACTTGTAAACGCTTGGGCTTGAAAGGTTTGCCCAAATTAATTGCTCAGAATCTCAGATATTTGCGTACCCACCAGCCTCACCTGAAAGCGGTCTGCCTGTCGGGTGAGAGGCCCAACTCAAATGTATATGATCTGTTGGGCCAACTGAGGGATCGACTTAATCGGGGCTCCGTTTAACTGTTGAACCTCCATTTGAAGTATTAGTGTATTACACAAGCATTTGTAAACATAAAGAGTTATATTTGTTACTTCCTGCTTCATAAATAGTTAGATAAATTATTTAATTGTTGAATATAAGACAATTAAAAACTTTAGTAGAAGAGATTGTTTGAAGAAAGATTTAGGAGGAAGTATATGATAAACTAAATATCTAATATTATCTCCATGTAGCTTGTAGGTTTTTTAATATCCTCTCCCCACCACCCACTATATTATACCACCACCCACTACATTATAATAATCCAGTTCTAAAACCATCTCTCCAATTATTCATGTACAGAGGTTATTATGGGCATATCACTTTTTTTTTGCCCCTTACAAAATCATACGTTTTCCACTCATATGCATAATCTGCATTGTACATTTTGTTCACTGTAATATTTCACAAAAAGTAAGAACAACCAAGTGTGTGAAAAAAAATGCTTAAGTACATGTTTTAGTTTTATCACGTGCAATTTATTTATTATATAATAGGGGGAAGATTATCTAGATCGGTTTGTAGGTACTAAATACTCTTTTGTCTCATATTAAGTGTCCTTTTTGGTTTTTCAAAATGAATTAAAAAATTTATAGGCCCTTACTATAGCATATACATATGAAGTTTTGCAAGTTTTAAATCAATTAAGATATCCCATAAGATATGGACAAAATATAGTTTTTGTAGGGAAATTAGATAAAATATAGAGAGAAGAGGTTGGTGACTTTGGTATTTATAGAGATAAAAATTGATTGTGGGTCTTATTAGTTAGGGTGGGAGAAGGTGGGACCTCTCTAAATAAGGTAATGCTTATACCGAAAAAACCGACTCCTAATTCTATTTTGTGTTGTGTTTACACTAAAAAAATACTAAAATAAAATCTTTGTATTGAGGGAAATTTATATCTTCTCTTAGCATCCTTAGGCAGGGCTTCTAAATAAACTTAAAACCCAATTAGGACAATAATTGAATATATTTGTGTAAATATTTGAGAGTTTGGAGTATCCTGCCAATTGCGTTTTGGATATTTATATTTTTTTGTGAAGTTTCACACGTTTTTAATCAATTAGGACTTTGAATTCCATATTTTTTATACGGCTATAAGATTAATATAATATACAAATGAGGTTTGATACGTTCTAAACCAATTAGGAGTATAAAATCCATATGTTTTACGTAGCTATAAGGTACAACATATTCAATAAACTATTGTAATATTTTAGGTTTCTTGAGTTTAAAATTAATGAAGAGTTCCTTTTGGAAGAGTATTTAATGCTCCCCACTCACTAGGGACTCGGCATAAGGAACGCTTGAAGATCAATCATCCATGAGATAGATGACACACATGCTAGTGTACGTTAACATCAGTAATATCGTGTGCATTGTCAATCTTAAAAATAAACAATCTGACGCTAACGTGTGCGCTGTCAATCTTAAAAATAAATAGTCTCCATGTGTTCCTTATGTTGGGCTCATGGTGAGCTGGCAGCATGAAAAACACTTTCAATTCTTTGAAAGGGTAATATAGACATAACATGACAAAAATTTATGTCTCCCTTCTAACTTTAATAATAGATTATATTGTGGAAAAAGTTTAAAAATGACCCAGCTCACGCGTGACTACATGAGCAAGGGTGTTGTATATATGATGGCCCACAGGGCCCCGATGTATTTTTAAACGGGATTCTCTCTCTCTCTCTCTCTCTCTCTCTCTCTCTCTCTATATATATATATATATATATATATATACATGAACGGATCAATTTATACAAGCACACACTATAAAGAGAACTTGATTCCCTCACTCTTAAGAAAATTTATATGTTGTTTGTAAATCTAATTCAAACATGTTTTAATTTTTTGAGATTTTTCCATATTACTTGGCCTAAGATGCAAATATTCCATATTCCTTGGTTTTGTAAAAAATATTTCATATAACCTAGGTTTACATAATATTTTTAAAAAATTAGACCAAAATACCCTTGGAGCAAGGGTTAGGGTTTAAAATTATGTAAACTAGTCGCGAAGACGCATAAGTAAAGAGGCAATCAAAGCTTAGTGGTGATTTGCGATTTTCACTCGGCGATTCCCATGTAAAGTGAACTTCGATTTCTGTATGGTGATTGTCGGCCTCCCTCACTTCATCGACGATCACTCTTCTCTTATTTTTGTCTATTAATTTCTAACCACATAAACTACTTATCCCTACAAAGGAGATCAGTTTGACACCTGCAACTCTAAAAATAAATCTTGGAGGACTATCCAGGAAAACAAAGCTATATAAGAATGGTGAAGGATGTGGATGTCAAGGAATGACACTCTAGAATAGCCATAATGGCCTCCTACCATACTGTGTAAATAGGGACTTTAGTATGTTTTTTGTATGTAAGTTTTATTGTGTGGAACATCTTATGCAAGCATTTACACGATCTTAGAGGCTTTCATCCCCGACTTAATGAGCACTTGTATCAATAACACATTGACAATTGTCATGATGTCGTGTTTTTAAATACACGTAAAAAACACGTCGTGTTATCTTATATACGATATGGAGCATATTGTATTATCAATAACATGTATTATTGACATGTTGTGTTATCGTATATGTAATATGAAGCATATCGTATTATGGGTTGCTGGCTCAAAGAACACACATATCGTGTTATCATTAACACTATACAGCAAATATCGTGTTATCATATATGTGATATGGAGTATAGCGTATTATGGGTCATTGACTCAAAGAACACATATCATGTTATCATTAATACGACATGACGAATATCGTGTTATCGTATATACGATATGGAGGATATCATATTATGGGTTATCAGTTCAAAGAGCACATATCATGTTATTGTTAACGATAACACGATATGATGAATATCGTGTTATCATATATGCGATATGGAGCATATCGTATTATTAATAACACATATTGTTGACATGTCGTGTTAGAATATATGCGATATGAAGCATATCATATTATCAATAATATGTATTATTGACATGCCATGTTATCGTATATGCGATATGAAACATATTGTATTATGGGTCATTGGTTCAAAGAACACACATATCGTATTATCATTAACTCTATATGGCGAATATCATGTTATCGTATATGCGATATGGAGCATATCATATTACGGGTTGTTGCCTCAATAACACATATCGTGTCATCGTTAACACGATATGGAAAATATTGTGTTACCGTATATGTGATATGGAGGATATCGTATTATAGGTTATCAGCTCAAAGAACACATATTGTGTTATCGTTAACATGATATGGTTAATATCGTATTATCGTATATGTGATATGTATATGCGATATGGAGCATATCGTATTATCATTAACACATATTATTGACATATTGTATTATCATATATGTAATAGGAACGGAATCATATTATGAGTCTCTAATGCAAATAACACGTACATTGTATTATCGTTAACGCAATATGACATATATCATATAATCAATAAAACGAATTATTGGCAAATTGTGTTATCATATGCAATATGAGCCACATCATATTATGAGTTATTTTGTCCATTATGTTGGAGGATGGGTCACAGGCGCTGAGAAATGACATTTTTTCAACCGGGAAAGCTTCTACGGAGGAAGAATAAAGAAATGAGGGTTTTACTACCTCCGCCACCCACCGGTGATTTGCCTCTGGTGAGCCATCATCGGTACCGATAACACCTCCCCACTAGAACGATGCTCCCCACCCCTTTCACTATTCATTAATGAGATAATAACTTAGGTATGGGTTCATTTATGACCTAAGGGTATAATTGTTATAAACTAGGTCATATGGGATTAAGTGTTAAAATTTAGGGAATATGGAATATTTGTATCTTGAGCCAAATAATTTGGAAAAATTCTAAATGTTTTGAAAAATGCTAAGTCCTGCATTGTAATCCCTATTGTGTCTTGACATACACTGATTTTATGTGACTTCCTCACACTCGAGAACTTTGTGGAAAGCCCATATCCTCACTTTTTTCCCTCTTAATGAAGCTTAATTGGGGAAGTTTTAAATTTCAAGTTAATATAAAAAGGTCATTTAGTTAGATTTGAAGTTTACGCAATTGTCCAAATTTTGGATTCCTTCATTTTAATAAGTACTTCCCAAAAGATATGATAAAAATTAGAAGAAAAAAAATTAGTGAGATTGGTAGCTTTTAGGCTAGTAGGGCTGATCCTTGGCCAAATAGATGGCGAACAAGACTTGTTCGTGTTTATGGATGTTAACAATTTGTCCATCGGCATTTTATCTATGGATAAACCCTCTTGTTTGGTAGACATGACCATTGTCCACAAACATAGCCACTTAGGCAAGTAGATAAAGGCTAAGGCAGTTAGAGAGAATGAGAGAGGCATCAACGACTATGACTAAGTAGGGTAGGTGGGGCGGGTAACTTTGGATTAAATAATTTAGTATATAATAATAGTTTAGATTTATTTGTGCCATATTTTTTATTTGTAGTAGTATTATTAATGAACTTTCTTTGCATATACTCCCACACATTCATTATGAACAACCAAATGGAGCTGTTGATGTAGGACAAATGAGTATTTAGTAATGAAGTTTGACAAAGAACTCAAATATAACGTTAACACAATTGTATTTAAATTGTTAAGAACTTAAGTATGAGAAAATGATGTTTAAGAATAGTTATAAAGAAACAAAAAATGTCATTTTATGCAAAAATATAAATTATATTTAAAATTAATGAGACCTTGGACAAGCGGCCGAATGAGGTCTTTGTTTGTTGCCATGTCTAAAAGTTGACACACAAATAAATTCGACTAGACGTAACCATGAACACCTCAGACACAGCCCAAACGTCAAACAACAGACGTTCACGACTAGCCCTACTAGCTAAATTAAGGGTCCCAGCTTGGTGCAGTAGGGTCTTTAACTGGGAGAGGCCAGGTTGGGCTAGAGGTGGGCCTTGGACCAGCTGTAACCCTAGGTAGAGTTCCAAAAGCCTCGCCCTAGCTCAACCCTAAGCAAGCTCAAGCAGACCTTTTATTCCTTTTTATGTTTTTTTATACTATTTTTGTAAAAAATATTTATTTAATAAAAAAGTTGATGACCTATAAGGAGGTTTAAGAACGTCCTTTGATTGAGATCCTTAGTAACCAACTATGATGGCTTGCAAGCTTGAAATCTTTTAAACTTTATTAAAATACACAACTTTCTATTTTCCTTCATCTCTTTCTAATTGATGTGGGACTATCTAAATAGGGGAAAAACTTATACTTATGGGTGGATCCATCAAACCTATGATCATTTTACTCTTCAACCATAGGGGCTTCTTATTTAAAGTGGGCAAAAAAATAAAACCCTAATCTGTACTTTAACATGGCTGACCCTTGAAATTTTCAACAGTACCTACATTTTTGGCCTAGACAATACTGATTTGTGGTAGCTTAACACCACAATCTTTGTTAATTTTGGAGCCAAGTACAAATTTGTTCTTGTTTTTTTTTTTTACAATGTATAGTAAATATTGCATAATGAAGCGTTGTGCAAGAGAAACCATTGGGATGGGTGCCCAACCCCAAATATTTTAATTAGGTGGGCCACTTGTTGCGTGGGGCTAGGGTTGGCAATAAGTCCATATGGTTATTATGGTCGAGTAAAGGGATGTTAGGGTGTGAAATTTAAAAAAAATAGAAATATAATTTTTTAGAATTAATTTCAATAATTTACCACAAAATAAGATTTATGGTTGCTAATAGAATTTTTTAGAATAAATTTGGATATCGCGTTAAACATATTTTTAAAACTTTAAATTAATATAATTCTCTTTCCGAAACTCGGATATATACGTTCTTGGTACTATTGCGCTTCTAAATTAAAGCCCTATCAAATAAGATACCACGTAAGGGGGTAAATTTAAAGTTTTAAAGTGTTTCCCATCTAACATGCTTCTTGAAGCTTAAATCAATAGGAGTAACAATTGAAAAATAATGAAATCTTTTATTCTAAAATAGTGGGCTGGGAGCTAAAATCAACAAAATCACCTTGCAAAGTGATTCAACTAAAAATGACCCAAAATCAACTTTTAAAATTTGCCCATTTTTTGCACATAACTATGATTCTGGTTATTCCGGACTATTGGGGTAGAATCGATAGAATCTTATACAAACTCTACACCCAAATAACTCCTAAGACCTTACCCTCCTTCATACTTGCTTCTTTAATTTTTATCATACCAGCTTCTTTACCCATTTCCTAAATTCTTACCTATTAGGCCAAGAAGTGGGTAGCGTGATAAATCACATCAAAAAAATTGTGTTCGTTTTTTCATAAAACCAAGTTAAGTTTCAAAGGAATGATACTTTTATATGATTTCCCTGTCTAAAATCACAAGGAATGGAAGGAGGCTTTTTGCATAAATAAATGAAGGTAAAACATACATAGAGTCAACTCACTCCACCACCACTAAAATCCTATTTGATCATTGTTAAAGTGAGCCTTACTCTTTTTAGATACCAAATGGTAAAAGGGAAAGAAACAAAGCAACATAATTTAACGGTGAAAATGGGAAAGAAAGAAAGAGAACAATCAACAAAATCAATGGCGTAAACTTGGAGCATCAAATTGACCAAAGAAAAAAAAAAGAGTTAAATTACCTTCTGCCGACAAGTCGTGGTGGATTCCTATCTTTATTACGAGAATTTGACAGAAATTGCCAAACAAGTTGGTCGAGACATGATTAGTGAACTTACATGAAAATCGCAACGTGAGTTTAAGTGAAACAGTAATATAAGGTAGAGTAATAAAGCAGTATAGAGTAAGTAAAACTTAAATTACTCACCCACTACAAGCTGTTAGTGCAGACGGGTGGGACTGGTAATTAATTAAGTAGTCCGAGGGTGAAGCCGTGGGCCCGTGAGGGGCCGCTATGAAAGGGGTAAATAAAAAGGTAGGCAGGAAGGACTATCGAAATAAGAATCTTGAAGCCAAAATTAACTACTGGGATGGACGCAAATCTTCCTGGGCCCTACCATCTAATTTCTAAATATGACGACCTCCCTGTGCGTTAGACATCAGAACGCCGAATCGGTCACCGGCAAGGGAGTTTCAACCTTAGATATTAATTTTTCTTGTAACAATTTCAAAGAAGACAAACTCGTGCTAACTGATTAATAATTCCATCATTGTTAGAAAGATGGAAAGTTGCTCTGGTCTAATGATCTCTTAATCATATGACGTCATCTATTACCTTTGGTACACAGTTTATATAATAGTAACATAAAAATCGACATGTCTAGAGCATGTCTCTAGCTTCTTTAGCTATGTCATCATGTCAAAATCTGCACCAACGGGCAGAGACTTATCTTATTACAAAACCTCAATAATTATAGTAGATTAAAATAGAACATATCTAGGGGCAACAACTCCGGTTTTCCACACACAGTACTGTTCATCTCCCATTTGCCACTTCTTATATATAACTTAGTATCCTTGCTAGTCACGCTATGTGACCGCTTGCTGTCTTTGGAACCTTCCTCTCAGCATCCCTTTTACCGCCGCCTTGTTCAGTGGGCTAACCCCATCCCTCAGCCCAGTGACCCTTCGGGGCTTTCCCGTAGCCAAAAAGTCCTTTCGATGGCCCAATTGGCCAACTCGCCAGCCAGCGAAGAACTGGGACCGAGGGGACCTCCGCCCCCAATTCCAGATATTGACCATTGACCGTTATGAGTCGGCTGTTCGAGGCATCCAGCGGAGAAAAAAGGTGGAGAGAGGAGAGCAACATTCAACAGGAGGTGGAGACACGAGTCAATCCGGCCAAATTGAAAACGTGCGGCGGGCACGTCGCAGGGGAGTGACGTGTCCGGCATGACTCACCACCCGCCTCCTCGTCACTTTTGTTCACGCTCGGGATAGAAGCGAGGGGGACCGTGCATGAACCGACCAGTTCTCCATCTGGGCCCGGTTCCTGATGACGAAGATAAGTCCAAAAAGCATGACCTAAGCAGTGACAGTATCGGGGCGGTAGGGAGTGGGCACCGGCACGTGTCATGCAGCCTCTGGTTCTTAAAGACGTCCGTAGTGGAGTCAACCTGGTCCAGTCGACTCAAAGGCAGGTCTCAACCCACGTGTAGTTCTAGACCACCGGACGCAGTCGGGACACGTGTAGGGAAGCCGACTTGGGGGCGGGCGTGGTTCCTTCTATAAAGCCGCTTACGACTTCCTGTTTCCAAGTTTCGACCTTGTTCATCGAACCGCATCGCCCGAGAAAAAGAGTGGGAAAGCGGTCGAGAGCTCAATTGAGAAGAAGCTTTCGCAGAGACAGAGGGCGGAGTAACTGAGCAGAGAGAATTTTAGGAAGTGGAATGGCGGGTGAATTGCAGTTGCCACCTGGGTTCCGATTCCACCCGACGGATGAGGAATTGGTGATGCACTACTTGTGCCGGAAATGCGCCTCGCAGACGATTGCCGTCCCCATCATCGCGGAGATTGACCTCTACCGACACGATCCATGGCTACTGCCTGGTAATTCTCGGGCTGAATCTCAGCAATTGAACTGCTTCTCCAACTTTTTTATTTTTGCAAAAAAAAAAAAAAAATCTGTTGAATTAATTGGTGTTGGTGTTTTGGACGAGCAGGGATGGCGCTCTACGGGGAGAAGGAGTGGTACTTTTTCTCGCCGCGGGACCGGAAGTACCCGAACGGGTCGCGGCCGAACCGGGCGGCCGGTTCAGGCTACTGGAAGGCGACGGGAGCGGACAAGCCGATCGGTAAACCGAAGACGATGGGGATAAAAAAGGCATTGGTGTTCTACACGGGGAAGGCCCCCAAGGGGGAGAAGACCAACTGGATCATGCACGAGTACCGGCTCGCCGATGTCGACCGATCGGTTCGCAAGAAGAACAACACTTTGAGGGTATGTATATGAACGCTCTCTTATCCTCTCAATTTTTTTTCCCAATTTAAAAAATAATAATTGTAAATTCTCTCTATTATATTTAATAAATGAGTTTTAAGACATACAGTAATAAATAGCTGGAGTGTAGGACCAGACTTGATTCATGGAACCTCAAAACCTGTACTTTGGCTGCTGAGTTGGAATTCCTGCCCACTTTTGTCGTTTTCTATTTGCTGGACCCTTCCAAAGGAGTGGCACTTTCCGGGAGGTTCCTAAGCGGGGTCCGCGGTTTTGTTTAAAAAAACGCGGCTCTTTTGCAGTCCATGTGACTGTGCATGATTGCATGAACGTCAATGTCAGTTTAGTTGGCATGACGGCTTATGAGCTTATCCCACTTACCTTCTGCCACGCATCGAAATGGGCTCACCATTCCACTTCCACACATCAACATGGGCCCACCATTCCGCTTCCACTTCTTTTTTTCTTTTTTCTAATGTCATACCCTGTAATCATGAATCAACTTTAAAATAAATAAAAATAGAAAAGATAAAAGAAACTTTAAGATAAACATGTAACAAAAATGCGTATTCCATTCTAATCGTGGTTTGTGAATTATTTCGTTGTCATTTACAGCTGGACGACTGGGTACTGTGTCGGATTTACAACAAGAAGGGCACCATTGAGAGAGGGCTCCGGTCAGTAGCACCGATGGCACTGGAAGACAAGATGGCGCTGCTGGAGGAGCCGATGGAATTGAGGGAGGAGAAGCCAGGGAAAGTGGCTGCGCAGGTGCGGGCGCCGCCTTCGATGAGCGACTTCACCTACCTCGACAACTCGGACTCGTTCCCAAGGATGCACACGAGCGACTCGAGCTGCTCGGAGGCCCATCCAGCGTCGCATTCGCAGGAGCGGAGGGGCGAGCGGGAGGTGCAGAGCGAGCCCAGGTGGAGGGAGTGGGACAAGACCCTGGAGATACCGCCCGTCCCCAGCATGGAAGCCTTCCTCGGCTTTGGCCCCGACGCTGCACCTGCTGCTGCCGTCAACAGTAACCTGATTTACAACTCAACGTCACAGTTCGAGTACCCGCAGCTGTCGCCCCTGTTCAACCCCTATCAAGACCCATTTTTTCTCTTGCAGAAGCCATTCTAAATATACTGGCCTCTGATCCGGTGGCCCGCCGTGGAGGCACCTGACATCATCGGGCTGACCTCCGAGTAAAGACGATTATTCTTTCCGGCACGCGTGCAAGTTGCAACTGCTCGCGTGCGTTAGTTTAGTTGTAGCACCCATGCATCGTTGAAGAGAGAGGTGTGTGGCGAGTGAATATAAGAAGCTTTAGGTTCCAGCTTATTAGCATGAGAGGGTATGAAGATGGTGGGTCTGTGGACGTGGGAGTTGCTAGCATGTGCAGGGGCATTGGCGACGCAGATGGTGACTGAAAGAATGAACCATTTCGGCCGAGAACTTGGTCATGTCAGAATTCCCCCCATACAATCTACCATATAGTGTCTGTAATCTCCAGTCTCTAGTCTCTACTCTGTTGTACATAAGAGGTTCCTCTGGTTTCTTCATCTATCTGTAGGTATTCATTTATACTTGTGTTAGTGGGAAACAGTGTACCAGAGGAAGGACCAATTGTGTGGTGGGGTGAAGATGACCTCCTAATTCCAATATTCTCAAAATATGTATATGAATTCTCTATAAACTACATTTAATTTCAGCAAAAGAAGAAAAAAAATCTTGTTCCTTACAAGAAAGGAATGGAAGTAGTTGTTGATGATCAATGTATATATGATAATTAAGGAATGTTAATATTGATATTCGGTTGGTCATCGAGTTTATCATGGCTCCCAACAACCCTCACTCTGACTTCTATACGTACATATTTGTTCTCAAACTTGGGATCTCCCCATTAATTTACCTGGAGAGCCTTACCCCACGTGCACATGATCCTTAAATAAGTTTCGGAGATCTGATTAATCAATCTAGAAAAGGAAATGGAATTCTCTGTCTGCAAGGTCAGACGGAGAACATCGAATTCATCGAGAATCATAATGAGCATTACGATGACTATTTATAAACCTGACCATTATGGCATCTGTTTTCTCACCAAATCCTCCGATCCTAGTGTTTATTCATTCCGGCAGGAGTAGAAAGGTGATAGCTAGTGAGGAAACTAGTACTCCTATATTCATTTATTATCCTTATTTAAGAGTGAACGTGAATAAAGTTGTCTATTGTGTTCCAAGTATTTCTTGTCATTCAAAGAAATTAATGGCTTTAACGTATGAATTAAAGGGGGCTGACTTACCGACAAATGGCTCTCCTCTCCCACATAGTGATTTCTCACTCCACATTTTTTGCACCTATAGGCCTTATATGACTTATAATTTGGTAACAAAAGTAAATTTCATGTTATTAGTTAGGACTTATTTTTCTTACCTAATTAAAGGTGGTATAAGGCTTGTAGTATAAAAAAAATAAAATGTGATGTTAAGACCGTGTTACAGAATAGAGAGAGATTGAGGGAGAAGAAGAGAAAGGTTTGTTCTTAATAATTTTCTGTTCTCCTTCCAGTTCTCCCAAATTCAGAAATAAGAATTGTGGGATCTACCCCATTAAAAATTATCTAGTGGCACTGTTGTAAGGGACACTTGGTAGATATGCGTTTTGAATGAGTAACACGTTTGATGAATCTTTACATATTTAAAATTGAGTAAGATGAGACACAAATTTTGGATTACGTGTTTAAAGATGAATAGACATATGTACAGATACGTGGTAAAGCGGTTCCACTGGATACTTTCTCCCCATCCACGCTACCCCACTACCCCCAATTACAATGTGCTTTCCCCCCTGTTTCTAGCAACTAACAACACTACTTACAACATCTATTTGGACCGGGTCCTTAGGTGTTAACTAAATAAGCAAACTAATGAAATGTATAAATAAACATAAGCTGTGGTTTAACATGTGAATATCATTTTCCCTCTCTATGTTCCCAAGTCCAAACAACCTTAATTGACTAGTTGAGTCCGAATTTTATGCCTTCATACCTATCCATTTTCATATTCCATGTTTCCTAACTCTCTCTCTCTCTTTTATTATTTTAGTGTACATCTCTTGCTCCTATTGGGACCTCAGTTTTTTTCGTCAATTCCGCAAGGCTGAATTACCCCACCTAAAACTCTTACAATCTCTCCTTACCTTACATTTTTCAAATAAAAAAAAATTGCTCTTCTTCCTTCCTCCTCACCTAGCCCACCTTGGCCTCTTCTTGTACCGCTGCGGCGTTTCTGACTATGTTGACCGCCCTCTAGCCACAATGAGTCTAGTCATGGAGGCTAGAAAGGACAGTTTTCAGGCCGCCATGGCCAGATCTCATTGCAGCGGCCAGAAAACAAACAATCTGGCTACAGTTGGTGCCGATGGCAAATTGGTAAGAGGAAGAGGAAAAATGAGGTATACAGGGATGGGGAATATACTAGGGGAAGAAATAAATAAATAAAATACAGTATTAATTTTTTTACTTTATGAGGGAAATGAGATAAAACAAGGTCTAATGGCAGCTTTCAAATATCTCAAGCAGAACTGCACGAGTTTATATTGCACATGGGACAATTGTCTTTTTTTATTTTATTTTTACAGAAGTGGGATAAATGATCACGTCGTCATGATGATGAAGCGTGACGCTCACTACACCCGAAGGAGAGTCGACTTCTATTAGGCTCAAGCACTACATTTTTAGGTCAGTCAAGAGTTGCAGTTTTCATGACTACTATATCAATCAGAAGTCTGCAAAGAAAAGTCACAAGCAATGTGTGGCCATGCAGTTTCCATCTAATCTTTGATCCATGAAAGAAGCCACTTTTGTTAGCAACAACAAAGAAAAAGGAAGAAGCCCCCTCGTCTTTGTCTCTCTTTTGTAACGGTTTCCATATATGAATCATATTTCATAGGCGAAAAGCCGCCATAGATATGAATGAAGCTACATTCTGAAAAGGTTAAGTAAAGAATGAAACTCTACAATCTATATGGATGCTGTTCAAGTGTGATGAAAGAATAAATAATCTCTGCTGGATTTGTTGGACCCAGTCCGACGGATGTCAAGCGCACGTTGCATCTACTAATAGTGATTTTGTTGTTCCTGGGCATGGATCACCACCAAATTTTCTGGTTGATAGTGACATAGAGCATCTCTCCTTGCCGACGCAAGCCTGAAACACGTAGTTTCCATGTTAGTGGCTCTTATAGAACAGTCCAATGTACAATAATCACACTGCACGGGTTTTGCATGCAAGACAACTATCTTTGAGCAAGTTCTACCTTTTCCACGACTTCTCTTGAATTTTCTGAATGACAACTGCCAACTGCATAGTTTCCACAATCCCCGCTAGGGTTTCCAAAACTTGCGAACTCTATGCTAGAGATTTTTTTGCCGGAAGGACATTTAAATTGCATGCGTGGTGAAATCTTCATCCTTTGACCCATTTGCTTCTGTAAAACCTTTGTTGGGAGATGGGAGTATGATAGGCGCCCACATGCTCTATTTGTTGAGATGGTGTTCAAGGAAATCTGAGTTGGGTCTCCGCCCATTTCCTCAAATAGAACCAGCTGGTTTCCTGTAGGCTGTAGAAAGTCTCGAGGAACGTGATACCTTCATATTTGGTTGCATAATAACCGATCAAACGTGAATATAAACAGTGTTCAATGAATAGATGATAGAATAGGTAGTAACTAGTATTTCCATCAGGGAATCAGATTCTCTTATTTTTTAATAAATTCTTAGCTATTTGTATTTATATGAGCCACTTACAACGTCTGTGAAGGATTTCCTTGAGGATCGAGTAATGAGACCCAGTACCGGCCAATGCTATTCCCATTGACCCAAGCTTCACCTTTTCCCATACTGCTGAGATCTAATACTAATGAATCGTCCCCAGCAGGAGCAGAGAAGTTTGCCTGTAAAATCACTTTAATTATTCTACCTCTACAGTGTTTTTTAAGAACTGCCTCCTGGAACTCACTCTTCTTTATACATGATGAGACAAATAAACGTAAATGTAGTACCTTGTACCACACTAGCCGTTGAAGAGTGACTTGAGAATCCAAACTTGTCCAAGAAACATTTGGTGAACCCTCGGAGAGTGACAAATTTTCTCCCACCAAGCCAACCTGAGTTTAGTTAGACAGTTCTTTCATATTCATGTTCTCCATTGACGTGATGTAAAGAAGATAATTTAACCTTAAGGGTTCAACTGAAGTGCATAAAAAATTTCCATTTGGTGAATGTTGTAACATATCAAGAAATCATCGATCTTAAACCTGATAGCCCCATGAACTCTGAGCTTTGCCAGGAATTTCAACACTAGATATTCCTGCACCCTTACGCTCCATGTATGCTCCAGAGTCCTTCAAGCAAAAATTATTAATAATGGCATCTCATCAGTACTGTTTTATTTTTATAGAGAAACAACCAATATTATTCCATCTGAGAGATAGGTTAGGATAGTACCGGCAAGCCAAACATCACACTCAGCAAAGAAATGTTGTTCATCCCGTTATTCAGTGGTATGGACTTCTCAAATACAAAGCTCTTATCACCATGTTTACCCTGTGCGCTGCCTGATAGACATACATTTTATTCCTTAAGGAAGGCACAGTTGGCACATATCAAACAAGCCTTATATAATTGTAGATCATCTAAGTCTCCTATGACAGAATATGCTACCAAAATTGCAATCTAGGAGCGATAATGCTTTTAGAATTTGGCAGTGGAGCTTATAAAAGATTAATGGCAATTTATTACCAGAATAGGCACCATTCACGAAAACATGGAGTACATGTGTAGTTGATTCAACATGAAGTAGGAGTTGATCTGTCTGCCCATTCATGTAGCTACATCGATGAAAAATTTGCAGAGTACGTTAGCAAAACAAGTATATATCCAATTTTACGAGAATATCATAATTCTAATAAATCATCTTTCAAAGAACCATTGCATTTTATCCGAAAAGAGTAGTGCTACGACCGCTTGCAGCATGCGATGGTGGTAGCATGCTGACATTGATGGCACGGACCCACAATGGCACAGGCAAGGGTCCCGCACCATCAAGGCAGCAACCTGCAAGCTTTGAGGGCTGCTAGCTGTCTTAGGATCTTCAACTTTATGAAGATCTATTGATTTCCCATAAACCATTTGAAATTAGAGGTAGCCCATTACTAATATCACATAAACTAGTTTACAAATGGCTATGATGAAATCAATTTCCCTGTGCGCCCTGTAGGTCAGTATTATATGCATTGAGAAAAATTTTCAGGATTCACCTGAAAGTGTACCAAAGATAGTCTGTATCATCTTTGGTCGTATTCATCTGGTCTAGTAACTCTGTTGCCTTCATAGAAGTTTCATCAAAGCTTGGGATGACCTCTTTATATTCTTCCCAACTTTCAGCGCCGAATTTTTGGCTTAAGCTTGTGGATCTTGAATTGTAAGGAGCGTTTACCTATTGAAGATAAAAGTTCCCATCTCAACACATACAATATTGAACTTAGTAAAAAAAAGAGAAAACATATGAATTTGAACACAACCTCTGCGGTGTTAAATCCCACATTCTTGCAATCTAGCAAGATACTAATGGACCTTCGCGGCAGTTCATATGACATTGAACGGAAGTTTACTGTAGAACTGCTTTTAAGGTCAGTATTTGAGAGAAATGCAACACAGTTTCCCAAATTATCTTCATAAACATAAGCCTGAAACAACAATAAATAAGGATGATACTGATATATGGATTAGATAGGAGCCTTATCATTTAAACTTTAATATGCATACCGCTTGCTCTTCACCTAAGGAAACTTCAGTTAAGTTTCCCGCAAGTAATGTTGCAGAGCAAGACTTTATCGCTGTGTGCAAGTCCTTCAGATGCCCCCACTTGGGTTGGCTAATCAGTCCTATATATTCAAATCTGAATGAGTTATTAATATCCTAATATCAGAAGTCAATTGATGACCAATGAAAGGTGTAGCAGAGACACAACTCATGAAGAGATTGTTGAGTTACTGTCCCGATCTAAAAAACCATTTCCATAACCGATGAAAGGTTAAGCGGAGCCCAACAACAGGAAACCCACCATATTCATCAAGAGGGGCATCATCATAATAGCTTGTCTTCACGTATGCAGAACCCCATCTACCAAAATTAGTGCCTCCATGATACTGTATCAAGAAATATAACAAGAAACGTGTGTCAAAATCATAGTTTTTGATATGATGTGCACTAATTGTAAAACCATGTACTCATGTCTCTTCTCTGAATAAACAAGTGTGATAATAAACCTAATTCTCAAAAAATTGAGATGAACTGTAGTTACATTGCTCATTTCTAAAAGATAAAGTGTAGATAGTGTATAGAACAAAGCTTGTCAACTGTCAAGGTAGGAAAATTAACATACACTATCTACACTTTATCTTAAGTTTTAAGTCATATGAATGGATGTTAAAACATTCGTTCCTGCTAAAACTCAAGCAGTAGGATCTTATCCTGAATCATAAAAAATTTAATCATAGAAGGGAAATGCTTCTATAAGTAATTTTTTTTAAAGGCATGTCTTTTTATTTCCTTCCCTGTTTCCCCTTTCCCTTACTACTTCCAGCATTCCAGTTTCCAAATCGTTTTTTGAGTGCCAGATCTCCCTTTCTCCTTGTTCCCTGATACTAAAGCGATGGAGGAAGGGAGCTAGGGGTCAGGCCTTAACACCCTCTACCTTGGATCCGATTGTGTGTGGTTCTAAATTTTTTGCTCAATAGACAATAGTAAAATAGTAAACTCTATGATCAACTAACAGGATTATGCCATAAAGATCCACACTTAATCATCAGGTGGTTCCAATCTATTTATTCATCCTATTGTGAGCTTCTAGCCCAAATAACGGCAGTGGTGGGTTATTCAATGTATACAGGTCACAGGTACATTTTGATTTTAACTTCAAGCTATTATAACTGGAAGCTTTCTGTCATCTATAGACAGATAAAATCACTTATAACATCTACTAGAGTAATTTCTATCCCTTAAAAAATCAATAGTAAGAATAAACAATTGGGTATAAAGGAAATAAATGTCTTACCATGTAATAATTTACAAAGCACCCTTTTTTTTTGGCAACAAAAAGGGCAACTGCAAAGGCAATGTCTTCAGGAGACCTTTTATGTGGTTTTTCACCAAATACTTCATATCTTTCAAAACAAAGAACTATATATTAGTAACTATATATTAGTTAATGATAATCGCGACGGAAATGAAGTAGTCTAATCACAGAAAAGAAGGGTAGAGGTTCGAAAGATAGGGATGTAATTGTAATATGACAGGGTATCTTCTTCAAGTTTGATTTTACTAACTGAAATATGAATTTGATAAATGGCAAACTATCAAGGTACCTACTATTAGAAATTAATTTTTTTGTTAAAGTGATGTACAGTACTCAGTCAATCCAAACGGAGAGTGGTTCAAATAGAGTACAAAAAAGTAGAAACCTTCATAGTTGATTTATATGCCAATTGGAATAAAAGGATATCTGTAACATTTTGCAGAAACAAAGATTGAGTTTGAAAAAAGCATACTGTTGTGTCCAATTCTCGGTCCATATGGCAGGTTTATTAGGTGAGTTTGGCCCTTGAAACGTTTCTCCACAATTCAGACCATTACAACTGTTAATCTGCATTAACAAAATTTTAGAAATCTAAAAGTAAGCAGCAAGTATTTAAAATAGAAGCAAGTTGCAGGTCAGTCCAATTACAAGTGTTAATCTGCATTAACAATTTTAGAAATCTCATAGTAAGTAGAATGCATTTATAACAGAAGCAGGTTGCAGGTTTGTGTTAAAGAAGAAAAGCGATCTGTAGATGAAATCAGAGCACTAACCAGATTGTCAAACAATACATGATCTTACTGGAAAGAAGAAATTTGACTGTATTTTAGATAAATGAGAAAATTCAGATGTTGCATTTGTTTAGTTCAAAATAAAAGGGACAATTGGCACGGGAATCCAATGGACAACCTGTGTTAGTTATATGGCTCTACTTCCACAAACAAAGCTCAACTTCCAAGTTCCAAGAGATTAATAGGTAGAAGGAAGAAGTCTAACCACTGGATCAGGAGCATCGTCCTGCTTGCACATGACCCATGGTACCCCTGTGTTGAGACCAACAGCCATTTCTGCAGCCCACTTAACATATATTGGCCCACCCTTGTGATACGCTGGTTCAACATTTTTATATTCATTCTCAATCTGCACCGAGTTACGAAGAATAATCTGAAATCAATAACAAGCAACATGCTAAAATCAGCATCGAATGTTGTTCAAATTTTACCTGTGATAGTATGATGGGCCCTCCTTGTGAAGCATACAAGTTTTCCGCCTTCATCATGTTTACTATCTTTGTAGTAAAGTTTTGCATGTAAAACTACATTTGAAGGAAACAAACTTAAATTAACCACCAGTATATTTGAACAGTACCCACCAACTCTCAGCAACAAAATGCCGTTGGCAGGTGCCTATATAAAGAGATATGCCACGCATGGAGACTATTACTTTATACTGGTCATTATCAGTGCGGAAGATGACGTCCTGGACATCGTGCAACCAGAATGGCAACCCACTGTATTGCCACAAAATCTTATGTCATATAAGAAAAAATAGCACTTAAAGTAATAACAAATTGAACAGAGAGCATGACCATGTGTATGGAAGGACTGAAAAAAACACTTGAAAAGTACACTTCACTTGTATACAGTCATATATCAACGGATTTAGGAATTAGGACACTGAAAGACTGACACATTTAGTGCAATACTCCGGAGTCCACAAGATCATGCATGAGACTAAAATAGGCAACTCCATGAAAAGTTAGAATGGTATGATCATTATTCGGTCCTATTGATATATCATCATGCACTTGGTGTACAGAGCAAACTCAGACCAATATTCAAATAACGACGTATCATTACATAATTACAACAAATGCGGTATAAAGTCAGAAAGAATGCAGTTGTTACCCATAGCGCCACTCGCTCTCGATGAAGGGACCGATCCGAAGGATCACGTAAAGACCTTGAGCATGAACCTCCTTGAGGAATGCCACCAAGTCGTATCTTCCTTCGAAATTATACTGTAGAGGTGCAGTCACATGCAAAAGAGGCCATTATAACTAGAAACTTGCAACATGAAGCCCGTTCGGCAAAAGCTCACGGTCACTGTTGGGCAGTGAAAGAAAGGGAGGTTGGAGGAGGTAGGACAAGGCTGTAAGTTTTCGCGGGCTGACCCGTCAGATCGGCCCGCCGGCCCGCAAAATAACAGGTTAGAGCCTGATTTCTTGGGCTGATGGGCTGGCCCGGCCTAAAAATATCAGGCCCGTATAACATATGGCAAAGACTGCCCAAAAACACCGGCCCAACCCGTCGAATTGTGATGCAAAGTATCCATATTTAACATAAATTATATATTTTTATTATTATTAGTAGAAGCGTACGTACATAATGCACATATTGCACTTTATAAATTTAGAGTCTTATATTACTATATATAAATTAAGTTTCAAGTTTAATTATCTTACCTAACTTATAAATAAGAGTTTATAAATAATATTTTGGTGTATTGAGGGTAATTTAAGACTTTTATGACAAAAATCTCGGCCCCCCCTTTTCACTTAAATAATAACATAGATATATATTAGGGCTAATTTAAAATTTCTACGACAAAAATTTTTACCATCTTTCTCATTGTAATAAATTCTAAATCAATTATCAAAAAATCATTGTAATATTTTAGGTCTCTTAAATTATAAATTAATTAAGAATTTTTTTAAAAGGTAATATAGGTATAGCATGAAAAAAATTAGTTCTAAACCAATTAGGACTATCAAATCCATACTTTTTTTGCGGCTGTTTAAGGTAATACTTATTGGAGAAATTATTGTAACATTTTAGGTCTCTTGAATTTAAAATTAATTAAGAGTTTCTTAGAGTGGGCAATATAGGTATAATATGGAAAAAATTGTTCTAAACCAATTAAGACTATGAAATTCATATGTTTTATGTGGCTACAATATTATAATTATTTAATGAATTATTATAATATTTTAGGTCTCTTGAATTCTAAATCAATTAATTTTTTTAAAGGTCATATAGATATAGCACGATAAAAATGACTTCTAAACCAATTATGACTAAGAAATCAATATTTTTTTGTGGTTACAAGGTTATATCTATTAAAAAAATTATTATAATATTTTAGGTCTTTTAAATTCTAAATTAATTATGAGTTTATTTGAAAGGGCAATATAAGTATATCATGACAAATATTGTTCTAAACCAATTAAGACTATGAAATCCATATTTTTTTTATGTGGCTACAAAATTATACCTTTTTGAGAAATCATTGTAATATTTTAGGACTCTCAAATTTTAAATTAATTAAGAATCTTTTGAAAGACCAATATAGGCATAACATTACAAAAATCATTTCTAAACAAATTAGGACTCTAGAATCCATATTTTTTTTATTGCTACAAGGTTAAACTTATTGAAAAAATCATTGTAATATTTTAGGTCTAAAATTAGAAACATTGTAATATTTAAGGCAATATAAGTATAGCAAGGCAAAAATCTCCAATTGATATATGTTCTAAACCAATTGGGATTATGAAATCCATATTTTTTTGTGACTACAAGAATATACTTATTAGAGAAATTATTATAATATTTTAATTCTCTTAAATTTTAAATTAATTAAAAATTTATTTGAAAGTGCAATTTAGGTATAATATGACAAAAGCCTATGACTGCTTCTTACTTTAATATATATATATAGAGAGAAAATATAGCTGTCCTTTACGACCGAGGCCCAAAGACCTAATTTGCATCCTAAGTCGAATCTAGTGGGTGAGGAAGGTGCTCATACGAAACACAAGAGGGGTAATGGGCTTAGGTGACAAAAGCCCATGACCTAGCCTAGGCCCGTATAGTTTTATGGTTGGGCCAGTTTCATAGTATGTAGGTAAGGGCCAGACTGGGCTTTATTTTTAGTTTCATCTTTAGGTCCCATAGGTCCAACCTATTTGCAACCCTAGATATAAAGGAATTGGAAGCTATTAACCATCTAAGTTCATACTTATGAGCCAGAGGGGCAAGGGCGGTTAGAGGTCTAGGCAACTTAGGTAGTTGCCTAAGACCCCAACATAAAAAGCCCCCTATATGTATATAATTATATGTATATAGGAGAAAATAAAAATAAGGCTAGTATAAACGTCACATGGGAGAAAATATTACAATATTCTTTATTGTCCAAAACTTGCATTTTTCATCTTATCATTCCTATAAATAAAAAGACAATATGAGTGATTATAATTAAATAATATTCTTCAAGGAACCAATAAGTGGGCATTTCTCTAGCCATAAACTAATATTACTAAATAAAAAACTACTATTACTTACCATGTTGGTTACAATTTTATTATTAGAATCTACTTACACCTATTAACTAAGCCTAGAGGCCTTTAACCAATTTTATACCACATAGGCACATACGAGTCAATTATCCAATGCAATTATTAACCAAACCTAAAGACCCCGAATCAACAAATTTATTTTATACCACACATGATATATGATTTACGCTCCCTAAACATTTTTTTGGTAAATTAATTCTCCAAACTTGAGTGGAAGACTCTCCCTCAATTCTCAAGGACACAAAAGTCTATAATATTTCTCTCTTATTAAAAATAAAAAGCTCATCTGGTTATATTGTATTAATTTTTATTTTTTGTTTATATTATTCCTAGTTATTTTATTATTAAAAGATAAAATTCACCAAGTCTTACTTCTTAGACAAAGCCAATATATATTATTGACTATACATGTAACTGTTGCTGATGTAAAATAAGACTTTTATTAAAAATAGTTTGTAACAAAATTTAACTAAAATTTAACCATATTAATATTATTTTTTATTATAGAAGGTATTGTTCAAAATCTTTGACTCATGCCTCTCATTGTCTTGAGCCCGCGCTCCTCAACTGATAAAAAAAAATGTTTCTCTCAAGGGTCTTAGCAAGGTATATACACGCTTAATATTGTATGTAGTTATTATATTTTTTTATGTAGTTATGCAAATGTTACACTTTTATGTACCAAAGTTTTGGGCTAGTCCCATGGAGCCTAATAAGACGCACAAATTGGATAGGCAAATGGAGAGAGGGGTACCTGGCCAGGCTGTGGCTCGTGCACATTCCAGAACGCATAAGTGTCGATGACGTCGAGTCCGCCTTGCTTGGCCTTGCCTATCAGAGACGGCCACATCTGAGGAAACACTCAAACTGTTATTATGAAATTTCATGCAATCTGTGTGTGGTAAACAGGGGTAGCGAACTACAATCTACGCCTAAATGGTCGTTTTTTTATCTTCTAAAAAAACAAAAAAAACACACTGGTCATGATGAGTCATGCAGCAGTGCAGGAGAGGCTTGTAGCACCGCGAAAATTGGAAGCCCTTATGATGATTGATTTGAGCTTGGGTCGAGAACGTCTGTGGCCCGGGCCATGTACTCGGTTCTGGGCTTAGTCTTGATGGTGTGCATAAAGTTATTGCGGGTCTGGAATGAGTCAAATAGGCAGTCCTATCAGACAGCAAGACAACCACAAGACCCGGCTGATACTTTTTGGCCAAACTTGCAGAGCCCGGTCCTAATGGGACAACGGTAGGTCCGAGTCTGAGTGGGTTCAGTCACTAGTCACCACTCGTATCATCTCAAACTCTTGGTTGACAGCTTTAATTGATAACGCAATATGCCCAATTGCAAACTTATTTCATGGACAAGAGGAGAGCTTAAATATTGACAAGCATGGGGCCGGTTTTCTTGGCAGTCATTGGAAACTCCCTTGTTCATTGTACCGCATCGTATACCTTCGATACGTTTTAAGACGAATAAAATCGCGAAAAATATTGCAGCATACTGCAAATTCCTAAATTACTTAATGACTGAATCGTCCCTTTCCCACCCATAGATCTACGTGGTTTTCTGTCTCATCTCTTTCCTTCAGCCACCATAATGATAATCTCTCTCCTCCCTCCCTCTTACCACATACCAACACAGGAAACAACAATGTACACGACCCTCTGACCCTCTACGGAATAATAGGTTGCATGTCCTGATAGCCTTAAGAATGAAGACCACAAACTGTACATGACCCAACAAATATCGTCTCGGCCATCTCTTCATCGTGACTGCTTTTACAACTTTAAAACCAATCATCCGATCTCTTAGTCCAGAGTGAAACAAATTGATCATTAAGGGATAGTGATAATGCGGGTCGTGTCACATATCTGAAGACGATATCGAGAGAAAGAGATGGAGAGTTCACCTGAGGCGTGCTGCGAGGATAATGAATAGAACCGGAGAAGAGAATGCTTCTGTTGCCATTGATGATCAGCGACCTTCCGTCGTACGTAACATCGCCTCCATGCACATATCCTACAAAAACCAGGGCCAACAATAGGAACCAACCCATCTCCATCTTTCCTCTCATCTCCTAATTCCTCTTCCCTGGTTGCTGCCCACGAAAAACGACTGTTCCTTACGTCAGTACTTCTCTATTTATTCGACTCTCGAAGGCTAGCCAATAATCTCACAAGGCCAACCGGACTTTCAATTTCAGACCCCTCAACATGCATGAATTCAATCCTCAATGGGACACCGGAGTTGATCGACTAGTCAGTATTCATAAACACCGAGCACGTCTCTCTGTAAAAGAAAAACGGAAAGAAAGGAAAGGAGGAGCACGGCAAAAATATGAGCGAACGCGGTGGAGATTTTTGTCTTGGTAAGAAGCTGGCGGAGACAACGAACCCTAACAAGCCTTGCCTGGGTAAGAAAGATTTCTATATCAGTAGTTCTGAATATCAACGTCGTTTGGTCTCTAGTAGCATCGGCCAACCCACGGTAGGAGGGAGTAGGAGGGGAATTGGGGGTGTAAACGGCAGGCGTAATATTTTTTTTTGTCCGTCAACCCTGTCCGTGTTCATAAGCGGTAAGCCGTCTTCTTCTGTCAATAAAATGTTTTAGAACGCGGCTATTTGCCCCGGATTTTACTCATACGGTCATACCCCGTACTTTACATAGAAAAAAATTTAATAAATTATTAAATACCCCCTATCTTTATTATTATTTTTAACTCTATTTTTGTTATTTCATCACTTTATTCACAATTTTCCTACTTTGGCATGAGCTCTTCTCTTTCCCTGTCATTTGTAACTCATCATCCCCGACCATTTTCCTTCTTCCCCCTCACTTATATTTCATTTTTTATGATCTTTTTCCCTCTTCCCCTTACCTTGTTGCTTGTATGAAAAATTTCTGGATGGTTTCTAACGGGGGGTGGTCACTGCCAAAATATGCAAAATTTAACAATAAATTAAGGTTTCTATCTAAATAATTTTTATTTAGCAGATGATATCTCGCATCAAAAAACCTCCAAAGGTTTTTTAAATTTATAAATAATTTCTGACAGGGAGAGGTTACCGCTACAATATACATACATTGATTGGGACCTTTGTTTACAGTACAATGCAGTTTTATTTATTAAAGGGTACCCCCGGCTATGAAACTTCTAGAAATTTTTTAAACTTATAGAAAATTTTTGACAGGGGGTAGTTACTACCATAATATGTAGAATTTGACGGTGACCTAATGCCTCTGTCCAAATCAATTTTATTTGACGAAGAGTACCACTCACCAAAAAACCTCTAAAAGTTTTAGAATGTTAGGGTGGCATAAGTAAAATTATAGAGGGGTATAGGGGGTACCAAGTTATTAAAAATTGTTAGTTATTTTTCTATAGTAGAGGCCTCTAAGCAATTTTTTTTGGGGAAATAGACGTGTTCTATGTTTTATTTTTATTATTATTATTATTTTTAATTAATGTTAAATTAATAACTTATATTACATAATTAATTTTTATAAAAAAATTATAAAAAATATATATTATACTCTAACATATCTTCTATAGCATTATTATTTATTTATTTTATAGATTAAGTATATTTTATTATTATTATAATCTTTTAATTATTTTTTATTAATTACACTTAATTTGAGGATAATGTTGTTTATATTAAAATTTTATCTTTATTTTGTCCGTGTCTACCTATTTCAATTGTGTCTGTCACAAATATTTGCATACGGACAAACACATGGCCTGTGAAAAAAAAGTTATAAATATGCCTTATCTGTATTTGTATTGTCCATTTACACCCCTCAAGGGGATTAGAACTAGTGTTTGTAGAAGATTGGTTAAAAGCGATTATGAGTCTTGGTTAGTTGAAATAATGAAACAAAATAACCAATTACCACATATTTATCAGGTTGAAAAGTAGAATGCGCCAACTTACTGAGGATTAAAATACCATGGCTGTTGTGTGGAAGAGAGATAAGTGTGGCATAAAATAGAATAAAAAAATGTTCTTTTTTCCTTCACATACTGCATTCATCGCCAAGGTGTTTTGACATGGTGAACCCCACAAATCAATGATGGACAATTCAATCCTTCAACGAAACCGTGAAATAAGAAAGGGGTCCTTCCCTTGAGCAAAGGAACCTACGTATAGGTCTTTTGTGTTATCCAATCAACCTAACACACCAGCATTATTGCTTCAGACCTGGAGTCCAATATCTTATCCAGGGCATAACGTTCGAGAACGCTTGATTTATTCGTGTCATTTTAATTTTTTATTATTTTTATAAGAGAATTCATGTCATTTTAATCATTTTAATTAGAGGACACTTGGGGTAAAATTGATTTTTAGTGGAGCAAGTTGGAAGCATACTTTATAAGTTGGGCCTAGTAACCTTGGTCGCTTTACTTGTGGTTGGGCCTGGACACGAATCTAGCCGGTAGCGTAGAGTAAATACCATGCGATGCTATAAATATTGCAAGTTTTTAGGGCCATCTCATATGGGGAAGAGTTTTACCGATAATGAGTTCAGCATACGTCATGTATGAGAGTCGTTCATCGATGAGATTGACACTACACACTAACACATGTTAATATCAACGCGATACTAATATGTACTAGCATGTACATCATCAATCTTAAATATCAATAGCTCCCTAGACGTAACGTAACTTACCAATTTTAAATATCTACAGCTCCCCAAGCATACCTTATGCTTGGTTCACTTGTAAAAAAGGAACATAAAAAATATGTGGGACTCATTGTAAGTGAGGAACGTGAAAAACTCTTCCCTCTTACAAATAGGGTCACACACCAAGATTGGCAGTTAGTCCTAAGGATGATGATGTTCACATTTTGCTCCCTTAGGTTGCGTAAAAATCAGGATTGGGTGGCTCGCACTTTGCTAATTTCATTACAAATGGAATGGTGAACCAAAAGATGCACAAGTGATACTTTCATACTGCACATAAAATACATCTTAAGAAAGGTCCTCTGCATATTGATTAGCCTGCGAGGGCCGAGGCACACGTGCGATCTTGAGGAAGGCCAAAAAAGAAACCACCTATTATTTGTGACCAAATACATAGTGATATGCCCACAACAAAAACTCACACAAGAGTTTTAATTGACCTTTACAAGTGGGAGCCAATATTTTAAAACCCGGCCCGGACCCCGACCCGGATTAGTGGCTGGGCTGGGTCGACCCAGTTGAACCGTGGGTCGACCCGGGTTAACCCGGTGATGACATCATCATCTTAAAAAAATTTACAATAATTTCCCTGTAATACTAAAAAAAAAATTAGTTAAACCAGTTTCAAAATCTCATTTAAACCTCTTTAACTATTCAAAATATTGTTTATTCCAACCACATCTAAACCTACACTACTCATTTAAACTCATACTTCTATCATAATTAGAAACATAAACAAACATTCATAGTTTTAAATATAAAAAAGCCATCTACTTTTTAGTTTTAACTTCTAAGTCCAAATTAAACAACAATTTATTGTCTACTCTAATTTCCACCAAACATAAGTAGATGGCTCAAATCACATCAAATTCCTTTAAATGAAAAATATAGTGTTCACATGATTTAATAAGTCAGCAACAAAACCTAACTTAATAAGAGATCAAATTGGACTGCAACACAAAGTGTTCACATGATTTCCGTACAATTAAGTCCATCTAAATTTGGTCTAGCATTCACTAAAAAGCCTTAGGGGAGTGATATATATAAATAGAATAGAAAAAAGGTGAAGAGGAATGAGAATAACATAAATCAAATGATTGTCTAACTAAATGGATATGAAAGCAAAAGGAAACAACGTGTGGAAGCCACAGAGTAGATACTTGTGCGTAATTCAAAAAACCAAGCAAGCCCCAGAGGATGACAGCGTTCTATGAAATGCAGAAGACTTATGAACAAGAGGATATAAATGCTGGTTTTTGTCTTATAAGGATCTTTATATTGACCCCTGTTAGCAATTTATTGTATATCAAATTTTAAGTGTGGAAATGCAGAAGACTCATGAACAATAACTTCAAATTTCAAGCAGTACAACGTTCCATTAAATGACGCATATTGCATAGAATAATATTTGCAACACACCTAAGATAAAAAAAAAAAAGAATTGCGAATTGTTCTCAAATTATGGTTCAGTAAGTAAAAACATTAACACCGCAAAAAATATCCTAATATGAAAATTGACAGAATACTTGAAACCCTTACTGTTTGTAAATTTAGAAGATATAGAAATGTCATCCGGAATGAATACTTAAGTTATAACTTACTGCTTGTAAATTTCAACAGGGGAAGATGAGAATGGCTGCCAAATTTTACTGCTCAGATCGAGCTGGAGTCGCTGGACCCCAGAAGCTTGCGCAGAACGGCAGTGGACATTCAGAAGCGGAAGAACTACCTACCCGGCTTGCCGGATCTATGGCCGGTGGAGAAGTGTCCCGAGCTCCTGTAAGGAGAAAAAAATGTTGCGGTGAGGCAGAAGGGAGAAAAAAAAAACGAAGACGAGGCAAAGCTGCAGAAGAGAAAGAAAGGAATGGATGAGAAGAGAAATGAGGGATTTTTACCGGAGATGGATTTTCGATGGAGAAAGATCTTCACCGGAGACGGATTTTCGCCGGGGAGGCAGCCGATCGCCCAAATTTCCTCCCTTTCAGGCCACGGACGGCGACTCTAAGAATCAATAGGCTATGAAATCACCAGACAGACGAAACGCAGATGAAATCACCAGACGGACGGAGATCGCCTCTGGCAGTGGCGCCCCAAATTTCTCTGATGGCCGCCAAGCTCTATACCAGATCGCCACTGATTTCACATTGTGCACAGTAAACCCTTCGCCCTACTCCCCGTCCGCGACTCGCCCCGAATTCAATTTTTTTTTTCAAAACCGGACCGGCCCGGAACGCCGAGTTTACGGTTTAACCGGCCGGGTCACGCTGACCCGGCCGGGTTAAACTCGCCCGGATTTTTACTCAAACCGGCCCATTTTTTATAACAAGTCCGATCAAACCCGATCGGACTGGTCCGGTTTTTAAAACACTGGTGGGCGCCATACTAAATTCACATGGGCTCATTCATCTTATCCGATGAAAACTCGTATAATTTTTTGTTGATGTAAAAATATCATTTTCCAATGGGAAATAGAAGTTTGCCACAAAGAGTCTATTTATAAAAGCAATATGTAGTGGACCGCCCATGACCCTTGTTATTCGCGGCCAAGAGGGGTTAATCAACCATCCGCCCCCTAATCCGACGCCCACAATCGAGTCGTGCCCGGTGCACATTACCTTTTTCTTTAAAAAATAAAAACAACGAAATCGAAGCCAGCCTACTTCACTAGTGGTTGGCAGATTCTTTTAGCAACATGTGTCACTCAGACAAGTGGACACCTCTTTTTGTACAGCTGGAGGAGACCATGAAAAGTGTTCCAAGTTGCCTGGAGGGGCACAACTGCCGTATTTCAAATTGCTTCTCCAGGTACAAAACCTCCCTGGAGGCAGCCACAGCCCACCAGAACGGAAAACCTGGAGATCAAATGCAAATACTATAAGCAACTTCCCACCAAACACCAAAAAATCCGCAATATCTTCACCGTCGAAGTTCTCAAGCATTCTGTACTATGCACACCGAATAATGTAACTCTTAGACTTCATATATTCAAGCTCATCTGTACATCCAAACTTTTACATCCAAAAGCCAAACAGAATGGCCAACGTCATTCATTCTAGAATTTGCCGGGAATCAGAGAAAGCTTCGAGTAGAGAACATCCCTAGTCTTTCAGTTTTGTGGCTTTTCGTCTTTCCCACATCCACCATCACTTAAAAACTAAAAGGCTGCAAGGATGGCAAACACTTGAGTTCCTTTAAAACATTACAGAATAAATGCTACACATACTTGCAGCCGGCTCGCTAGCAGGCACATGGGCATGTGACCTGAAAAAATGCCTACTGGCTCCCCACACATGGACCCCATGCCCATGTGCTTGAGTGCAGGGTGCGAATGGGCCACATCATGAGAGCGATAGCATTCCTCAACTAGAAAAACTGGCCAATGGACAATATTATCTCAGGAACAAACCATTGATACGATCATCAATGCCAGACCTAATGATAGGATGAATGAACAAAATTATACAATTCTACCCACCTACACGGAACTGGACATTCTTTGCACATATTTATTGGCTCTTTACACCCACTGTGCCGCAGAAGATACAGGACAGATAGATGTCCTTATGATGTCTATATGTGAAATAAAAACCTCAAGTCTGCTTCAGTTAGTCTCCCAAGAGCCTCAGCAGATCCACCCACCGTCCTGTTCAAACAATACTAATCAGCTAACTGCATCCATCATTGTTTAGGTAAACTGGCTTAAGAAAATGTCGCCAAAAAATAACTGGCTTATAGAACTACTCACCCTTCAAATACCAGCTGCTTCTTCTCCTGTAACCTCAGAATTCTTTCCTCAATTGAATCTTCAATCACAAATCTCACGGTTCTAGGAACAATGAAGCTGAAACGTGTCAGGGAATGCATATTGCAGCTACACAGGATTGACCAAGAAGAAAAAACACACCTTACGGGCTTATATTGTCCAATACGATGGATTCGGTCTTGAGCTTGTTGTTCCACAGCTGGATTCCACCATGGGTCCATCAGGAAAACCTAAAATTGACCAAGTAAATTAATAAAATGATCACATAATCGGAGAAGACAACAGCATGTCCGTATTCAGACCACATGAATGCCCAAAACAAACATAAAGCCCACAATAAAATAAAAGATTTTTTTGGCAGCAAAAAGAAAAAATTGTGCACAAAAAAAAATA
Source organism: Saururus chinensis (assembly GCA_035235625.1). Classification (NCBI taxonomy): domain Eukaryota; kingdom Viridiplantae; phylum Streptophyta; class Magnoliopsida; order Piperales; family Saururaceae; genus Saururus; species Saururus chinensis. The sequence continues at coordinate 11,698,008 of CP141140.1, read as the reverse complement.
GAGGTCAGTGGGGCTTACATATGAGGCCACTGTCAAATTAAGGGCCACACCACCAGCTTTCAAACTCATAAGAAATATTTTGCACTCATGGTCATTAGTAAATTTTTTTATGGCTTCATCTCTGGCAGAAATACTCATGCTCCCGACCAACTGAACACATTTTATGCCAGACTGCCAAATGTTGAAAGCATTAGTATCCATGTTTTTATTTCTCGCATTACTAACAGAAGACAACATACTACCTTTTCGAGGGAATAGCGAATCAGATCCAAAAATGAAGTGAATTGGCTGAACACAATTCCTTTGGCAGAACCATCATCTTCAAGCATAAATCTGATTTCTTCCCTCTTCATGAAAAAGAAAAACAACAAGAAAACTTAGCTATGAGATAGAAATACCGGCAGAGACAGCAAAAGAATATCTTGAGATACAAAACATAATTTGAAGAATCAAATAAATCACTGGCGAATTTTAAATACCAGAGCTTCAATTTTTGTACTTGTCTGAAAATCTTTGAGAGTAATTTTATTAAGGATACTTGAGCGCCGAAAACCTTTGACTTTTGTGATGGCAGCCTGGGCTCCTGAGCTTTTGCTTTCTGTAAAATCAACAGTCAAAGGTTTTGAACACGAAGGACAAGACACCTGTCCCAAGGCTGCTGAGTAATCCAACAGACAAGCTTTGCAGAAGTGATGTTCACAAGATGTTAACTAGAAAAAGATTAAAAAAAAAGCGATGTCAGATAGGGGAGGGAGGTGCATAAAATAGGCAATCTATAATATTGTACTCACAACTGGAACCTCCGTTGCCTCATGGCAGATACCGCAAACTTGCTCCACATCATCTGTTTTATCCATGCTATATCCAGAAGCCGTTGTAGAATATACAACCAGGTACGGATGATCAACAGCCTAGTATACGCTTCAAAGATAAGCAGAAATTACTCCAAAAAATGATGAAAATGCAGAAGCAAATTTCTTTCCCCAGATGAAGAGCAGAGACAAGAAAAGTGACACACCTGGCGAAGACGCGTCAGGAGGTCAAAGATATGAGCATAATTGTTCATCAGAGTACCCTTCTCAATATATCTGCACATTGAACATGACATTTATTGAACAAATTGAGAACCTTTTCAAGACTAGCAAGTACAAATACATATGCACAGCATCGATTCTGTGTTTTAATATCTGAACAGAAAGCTATATTCTATACACAAAATGTGGTCAGATTCCAATGGCAGAAACACATGCAAACAACAAAGACCTGAAGAAACTGGCTATGCTGCATCTCCAAATAACAACTTACGTATTAAATTGTGCCTGACTCTGACTGTATAGTGCCTCATAAAAATCTTCCTCATTCTTATCAAAGCTATCCCTCCGCACAGAAACCTAAAAAGAAAAGAAAAAGTTCAGAAATTAAGAAATTCAATAGAGAACATGTGTATTGAGACTAGCATAGTAATAAGCTTATGTATTCGACACTAAATCGAGAAAGCGCAAACAACACATACAATCCTTGGGGGAAGAGCAAGATCTGCAGCCCTGCCTGCCTTTGTACGTCTCAACACAACCCTTGGCAAGAGTTTCTTCTTTAGCAAGATCATAGCTCTCCTTCCCTCACCCCTGTATCCGTACTTCTGTATTGGGTTGGCTATGAACTACAATTAAGACACAGAAGCTTAGAAATATATTAATAAGTCATGATATAAAAGTCACTTCAAAAACTTTTCAATCTTTTTCCATTTATTTTGTGTATGTGGGGATGATATAATTTCATTTTACTTGAAAGCTCCTGAAGTTGAAAAACACAATGTCCAAAGATATAATTTAAAACAGGAGACTTGATCTACACTGGCATTAAACTAATAATAGGCCAAATCCTGGTCCACTAGCATGATCAACTCCATTGACAAAGTAATGCCAAGAGAACCACTTTTCAGTCAAAGCAAACAAAAACCATACCAAAAGCCAAACTGATGTCCGTTCAAGATGCAATTTCCAAAAAGTTATCCAACAGATGAATACATTTATTTCATAGTAAAAAATGATGCCAATGTTCCTTCAAACATATACTTAAAATTTTTCCATACCCCACAAGATATCAACAGTATCAGAAAACAAGATAGCTGAAGCAATCCCTATGTTCTTCTAAAGAATAGTGACAATAACTCACTCTATTCCACCAGCAAAAATGCCTAGTTGCTGCATGATTGCAATGCGGGCATTCCATGGAGCTACTGTTGCAATGCTTGCAGTAAGAAAAAGTCACAAGGTCAGAAACTGGTTGTTTATGTTAATACTAAAAGATACACAGGTTAAAAAAGTAATGTTATTTAAAATTTCCACAGATAAAGGCTATCACAATCTAAAGGCATTTCCCCATAAGCACACCACCCAGTATTCTTAGTCACTGTACATCGTACCCACTTATACACTGCAACATCCTTAATTGCAGAATCTTCAATTCACTGGTGTGCAGGTGGGTGAATTACCAAAGGTTGTAACACTTACCTAAGAGGTGAATTAAAACAAAAACTTAACTGCAGTTACTTGTCTATAAATTTTCCTGTGGGACAATGAGGACCATTGTAGGCATTAAAAGGCAAATATGCATAATCTCAAACTGGAAATAAGTAACATAAACTTTGCAAAAAATAAGGACTTAATCGTGAAGATTATTGCATTTTATCTGTAATGGGCAAAGATTATAAATTGTTTGAAACAATTTGTCCTTGGTTTGAGAATTGGTTAAGAATCAACACATCTTCCCATCAATGACACATAAACGAGGATCACTCACAGAAAACAATAAAAAGTACAGAGGCCAGTAGCCAACTGCACCTTATCTAAAGCATGAATGATGGTTACCTATAATCAAGTGCTTTGCAATCACAATTCTTACAGAAATAAAAAGAATATGGGACCACTTGTAGAAAGCGGATCTGCAAGTAACAAATACCAACACGTCAGTCCAGAGAAAAACATCATCTCACAAAACTTTTCAGGGTACACTAACCAGTGAGTAAAGCTCTCCCACACGATTTTGAAGGGGTGTACCACTTAAAGCCCATTTATATGTTGATTCCAAAGATAGAATAGCCCTTGCAGTATTACTCCGGCGTTCTTTTATATAATGAGCCTGTACAAACATGAAATTAACTAGATTTATTATTTATAGTATCAATCAACCAAAAATCTATAGGGATGTTCGGAATTTTTTTAGAGAATTAAAATAAATGTGTTTTCTGAAAAGGTAAACAATGTATTTTTTACATTCATGAATTTGAAATATTTGCTTCAAGGGCATCAGCATGGCTATGTAATGGCCAATATAAACATGCTTACTTACATTACACAAATGTAACAAATTGCACACATATCATAATAGCTGTACCATCTGCTTCTCAAACGGAGCAGAAAGCCACATAAAAAATGATAAAAATATGCATTATTCATTAATAACAATACCTCATCTAGTATGACACGTTCCCACTTGACTGAATGCAAAGCTGAGCATTTCTCTTGTGGGAGCTGACCAACACCTAATGAAATATCAGCAGGCACATCCATCATTTGTTTCTTCTTCTTTTTTCTTTGATTCTTACTCTTGTTCTTTGTTTTTATGATCTCGGTCTCACTATCATCCTTAGAAGTCGAGTCCATCTTCTTTCTATCCACTTTCAAACCAGCTTTCTTTTTTCTCGCTTGCTTTGCCTGCTTCTCAGTTTTAACAGCATTAGGCCCACAGAAGTAACGTAAATGAACCGTCATTTTCTCTGGTCGGAACAATTTCCCACACCACTTGCATTTCTCCTTTGGTGCCATTGTGTTCTTCCTGTAATCAGCTTCAACGGTCGAGTATGTTGTGATAATAAAATCATATTCACAAAAATGTTTGTGTCCAACCTTCTCTCGCTGAGGCCCATGGTAAACCAAAACCTTTACGCTCCCATTTACTGTATATCGTAATATCTCATTCACCCATTGCACTACAGCCACCACAGGGCATATTACAAGTGTGGCTTTTGCCTTGGGTACTTCAAGAGATGAGGAGGGTAAGGGGTCAGCAGTATTGTGGCGAATTGATCGAGCAGTAAGAACAAGAGAAATGGCTTGAATAGTCTTTCCCATGCCCATCTCGTCTGCAAGGATACCCCCTTTCACTTCTGATTCCTCCTGTTTCAAAGCCCAAGCTAACCATTCTTTTTGAAACCTCAAAAGCGGTAGAGTCACATCCAAAGATGGTTCCATTGTCTCGGGCAAGAATGTGCTGTCTTCAGAATCACAGTGCACATCTTCCTGTTCTTGAGCATTGAGCCAGTTTTCATTCTCCACCTCCCAAGCCTCCCAAAATAATGTTGAGGATTTCTTTTTACGTTTCCTAGTTCCCTTTCTATGTTCCATTTTTGATTGGCCACTCTTAGATTCTTTAGCCCTACGTGCTTTTACTTTTTCTTTCCTTCTCCTCCTCCTTCCTCTTGCATCATCATGTTCCATGATTTTAGGATCAACATCTGCATTTCCAATCCTTAAATCATCACACTTACCGTCAAAATCACTTGCATCAATCACCGGTGCATTTCCTTTCCCTTTTCGATCAATCTGGGGACCCTCCTCTGACAACATATTTAATTCGTGTGAAATTACAAAAGATAAATATGGTAAGAAGGTAGAAATCTTTAGAAAAACTCATAGCAAGGAAAAGTGCCCGACAAAACAATTATGGATCACATCGGATATAGGACACATGAACACTAATTTTGAATATGATTTGCAAGTAAACGGAGACAAACTTTTTAATAGAGGGAAATTGGCAAACATATTATATTTGAAAGAAACAAACCACAGGAAATGTAAAGCACTATAATATGTCTAATTGGTACAAGTAATCAGGTTCTAAAATACACAGAACAATTTTGGTTAAGATGAGATAGACTTGCTCGAGAGGAGAAACAATATTGTCCGGGGATTCCACAATGAGGACTTCTAGTTTTTCTAAAATAAAAAGAAAGGAATAATCAAACTATGATGATTGACGACTTGCAGTAGTAGAGAACTAAAATGTAGATTGTGGACACTCCTGGCCAAATAAACAATAATACAACAGAAGGTAAAACGAAAAGATAAACCCATTATTCAACTACTGAAATCCGTCAAAACAATGTATCAAAAAGTATCGCCCAATGAAAGAAAAAAAATGTGAATCATATGACAGTCAGCAATACCAACAGATGCATAGGTTCCGAAATATGTAAAATAAAGAAAGAAAAGAATAAAACTTTTCCATTAATTGTACTGATTGCCAAGCTTTAGAAATGAAAACATCGAGGCAAGGCGCAAATGAAAATGTAGAAAGAATGCACAACCATCGGTCAAATAGTCTGAAAGCGCAGACAAGTGAAAGGATTCATCCGATGAGGCGTCTTCGGTCCTTCGCCTTTTGCCTGAAACGATCGTTCAGTTCCAGGTTAGTGGAACGAAGGGTAAACAAGAAAAGAGAGAAGAGAACAATCGAGTATAAGGGACTTGCCATTAGAGGCGGTTCTTGAAGTTTTGTGGCAAGTCATGGCTAGAGTCTCGAGTCTCGTTGAGCAGGTGCAGAATTAGGCGTCTGCGTACAAGGGAAGTCACCAGATGAAAGGAGGCGAAACGGCGGGAAGGAGGCCGCAGAGTATATGTCACATGACCCTTTCTACAAAAGGAGTCAGCTTTCCATGGGAATTTACAAGACCTACCCCACTCTTGCAAGCGGCCAAATCGCGCGATGGAAATGGTATTAATTAATTAAGTCTGCTCAACAAGTCAAGCCAACTCGTGTTTAAAGGTTCGGCTTTAGATTAGATTGATTTGAAGTTCGGCTCGACCTCAACTTTGTTACTTCTTATATATTATATCTAAATTATATAAATTTTTTAACTTTTACTATATTTGTAATATTTTATTTATTTTATACAAAAATATATACTATATGTATATTAAATATGATATATAATACCTATATTATGTTATTATATTTCAAATAAACATATATCATGTAGGTGTGAAAATTTATTTATTCCTATTTTACCCTTATTTATCTATATAATATTATTTAATTTTAAATACTACTTTAATTATTCTAATTTTAACAAATATAAATATATAATTCTACTTGCATAATAAACATTATTTTTATTCTACCCCAATTAATTTATAAAATATTATTTAATTTTTAAATGCTACTTTTAATAATTCTAATTCTAACAAATATAAATATATAATTCTACTTACATAATAAATATTTTTAATCCAACCAATCATATTAGTTTAGAATTAGAGATCTAGTAAACTATATCTAGATTTTGCCTATAGATTTATCTATTGAACCAAGTCTAGATTTTACTGCTTAGGTCTTATTATATTGATTTTCATTTTTACATGCAAACATACACCTTGAAATATGTTACTACTGAGGTATAGATAGTGCTCTCATCATTAACTTTTTCACGGTCAAAAGAGTAATCAGATATGAAATATATAAATAGAAGTTGTCATGGCTTTGGTGACTAGTACAATTTTTGGTGGCTTATCATATGAGAGACTTGAATAGCATTAGTTAAATTGTTTGTGACCAATTAAAGTTTTTTTTGCGGTAATTTATTTACTCTTATTTTAACCATAGATTTTGAAGTGACATTTATAACTTTAATGTAATAAAATTGTGGTTGTTTTACTTTTTTTATATTTTTGAAATGTTGATGTGATTATCTAAATTAATATATTTTTTATAAAGAAAAATAAATTGGGTTGTAAATAGGATTCGAGCTCAATTTGAACATAGGTTTGAACTATTATAGTATATTTTTGAGTTCGAGTTTAAGTCGAGTTTTGAGTTTTTTTGCCGAACCGAGCTTAAGCTAGGCATCTAGATGTTTAATTAAGCTCAAGCCGAGTTTTCAGAAATTGAGCTTGAGACAAAAACCTCAAAACTCGGTTTGACTTGGCTTGTTAGCACCCTTAGTAGTGATAGTCCCACAACAAAAATACCCACATTATTCATAAAATTGTTTGGATTGGATTTTACAAGTGAGCCTTACACAAAGTTTACCCAAACTCACTTGTCTAAAGTCTAAACCACTCAAAACTCATGTGTAATTTTTTTATAAAAAAATATCATTTCTTTGGGGTGCATTCAATTTTTACTAATTATTTTGAATCCTTGTAAAATAAAATAAATTTGTTGGAATGGCCCTCATTAAAAAATTTACCAAAGTTTTCAACCTTGGATTTTTTTTAGATTCTACTTAATTTTTTAATTTATTTATAATTAATTTAAATAGGTTTTTGGGATAGGAGTTTTATTAATGTGTTAATTTTTGGGTTCATGGTACCAATTAAATTTATGGCAAGTTCCCCTCGGCTCCTTGAGTTTGCATAATTTTTTCTAAATTTTTCCATATTTTGTTTAAACCAAATTGAATTGATCCAAATCAAATTGAAGTTAAATCACAAACTTATTACTATGTTACATATAAGCATTAGGGGTTAATTGATTTGGTGTAATATTCCTAATTATAGATAAAAAAATTTCTTATATGTTATTATTATTATTATTTACTATTTAGTTTTGTGTTATGGAAAGTGAGAGCGTGTGTTAACAATCTTACCTTACTTTCAACTCTAAAAACTACTAAAAGAGCGTTAAAGGTCTAAACTAACCCTTGTTCTACCATTTTGGGTCACGATCTAATTTAACCTATAAAAACATGAAAAGTTACGATTAGCTCCATATACTGATTTTAATTATTCTTGAGTAGATTTTGGTCCAAAATAAAGGTTGGAGTAAAATGACAAATTGATCTCTAGAGTTAGACCAGGCTCGCTTGTCAATAAATACATTGGAAAGTAGTTTTAACAGAAACTTTTCAAAGTATATGTCATTAAATAACTTCATAATATTATAACAAGATAGAACAATAATTTACTAAGCCTATATGGTGTAGGTTTTTAATTGATATATAGAAAACTGGGTCTTGTTGTGTTAGTTTAACGCTTTAAGTTACATTTAGCTTAGTTTGCTTGGAGGATGTTTACCTCTGCGATTCTATTCATCATTGTCCCTATTGTAGCGGTTTAGTTGTACTCACCGTCGTTATTTGACATATAGACTTAGTTGCATTGGTTCTTTGTATTGAAAGTGGCTATGATTGATATTTAAACATAAAGTTTCGTGAGTCTAATTAGACTTGCTTTCCTTGAACTTTGGACAATATAGAAGAGTTATAGTTTGCTCATTGATAATAACTATGGCTAACCCGAGTGGTTACATGTCTTTATGGACTCCACATTCTCGGGGCTTTGGTCCCCAGCCCTTTCGAGGCACTACATGCACACCCAAGTTTATGGGCATCATAGAAGGCCCATCTACCTTCGGCTATCGTTGTTTATGAGCACCACGGTACCCACATATGTAGGCCCATTGTTGATCCTAGTGGATCTCTAGAGGAGTTGAGATATGTTTCCTAGTTTGCAGCCTACTCCTTGAGTAGGAGTCCGTTTACTTCAAAGTGTATAATTAGTTTCTTAGAGTTGGAGTCAATTTTTTACTAAAGCTAGAGTTATTTTACTCTTAGTGTTGGAATCACTTTCCTTTCTATGTTAGAGTACGTTTACTCCTAGTCGTGGAAGTAGTTCATAGCGATAAGTCTAGTTACTCCTTATGTCGGAGTCGGTTTTGCTCCTAGAGTAGTCCATTTATTTCCACAGAGTATGATATTCAGTTTCGCGATATCCTATGGTTATTATAATCGATGTGGTTATGTTATCTTGTGATATTTGTCATTTGGCAATAGTAGTTTTTATTTTCTTTTTTATTTGTAATATTGCGTGAATATAAGTAGTTTTTATATCTTATTGAATATTATAGTACGAATGCATCTTTGTGATGCAATGGTAGCTTAGAAAGACATAAGCTTGAGAGATCTATTACTTTACGTGATACATTATTTTAAATTGTTGTTTTATTTGTATATGGCTGGAGGCTATTGACAATGTTTACATTTTGTAAATATTATTATATTAATGATATAATAAAAATATATGAGATGTTTTTAAAACAAAAACAAACCTTGGCTGATTACTTTTCCAAAAATATTTAAAAAAAAATTGCAATGACAAATGTTTTAAAAACTCGGGATGTTACATTGAGGCCTCTAGACTACGGGCCTTAAGCTTAATTAATTTCTGAATAAGATCAAATTGAAACTTTGTGTTAGTCTTGGCTTCTACCAATTAAATCTGAAAGGCCAAGGGATGGCAATTGAGGTGGGTACCCCTACAAGTCACTTTATCTTTACAAGTCAAAAAGTGAACATTCGTTATCATACCTCAGTCTAAACCAAATTAGTTTATATTCTATGTCAACACTATGTTCATTTTTTTTCTGAAATACTTGATGTTATGATTTATATCTACACATGTACGTTCATAACGATGTTATAATTTGAAACTAGACATGTACAATCGTAAACTATGGAATAAATATAAACATAAGATATGGGATTTACAAGTTCATGAAGATGATTAATCCCTAGAAACTACAAATAAAAGACTGTCAAACTCACTCCAGATCCAAGACGATAATTCCGGCCCATAGTAAACGCTGTATCGGGCCCTTTTGAGTTTTTGGGCCTGGGAGTGGGCTCAATTGATTTCAGAAAAGGAACCCAGGGGCGTACGGATACGGGGGCTTGTGCGTTGGGCTGCTTCGCAATAAACCTTATGCGCGGTGCCGTTCAGCGTGGGGCAAGCCCACGTGGACCTGGACGTGCAGTGCTGGGTTGGTTGAGAGCACCGTCAAAATTCAGTGCAGCCAGCCGGCTACAGAGCGCGTGCCACTGCCACACACAACAAGGGCAAAGCCGCGTGCAAAGAGGACGATTGTGGGACCCCCGCAAAAATTGGATCACAGCAAGGACACAGCCAATCGCCGATCATGCTAATTTATTACATAAAGTATTATTTTATGCATTATTTTTTCTCTTATCCGTTCTCGGCTTCTCGTTTGTCAAAAAGTAAACAAACGGCGAGGTCACGAATAAGCTTGAAGAAAAGCGAAAAGGCTAAAAAGTGATTTAAGATATGGTGTGGGGCCCCTTTAAATCAGGAACTGCCATTAGTAACACGAACCAAGATAATGTCGGTGTGTCGGGTTTCCCTCCCTCCTCCCGGAATTGATGCCGCCAAAATTACCTCCCACGCGATAGCATGAGACCCAAACTTTCTTCTCCTGGAGTTGACGGTCATTACTTTCAACCATATGTACAGAAGTTAAAGTTGTTTTCCAGCCAAAAAACAGCTTAATGCTTATTTATTTCCTCCATCTCACATTAATATTAGTCTTGTTAATAAGCCGAGTATTATCAGCCATTGATGTGAGAGTAGGATCTCAATCCAAACCTATGTCACGAATTTCGTGCTCACACTGATGCAAGCATAAAACTTGTCTCATCCTAACGTTTTTTTAATTGTTTCATTTGATGTTTAAAATCAATTTAAATATTTATTTAAATAGTTAAATAGAGCTATTGCATGATCAAAATCACAAGTTAGCCTTATCGAGTCGCATTTAGCTCACCTCAGCCGCGTAAGTCATTGCAGTCTGATGAGAGTCTCATATTATCAGAGCTCGTGGCATAGTGGCTGGATAGTCTTTTCTGACGTCATCGACGATCAACAGCGTCCAACCCTGCGCCGTTGTGTCATAGCGTTTCACAGACGTCCCAAAGTAAACAACTCCAATTTTCTCAACTTAAAACTAAACTAACATTAAATCACACCTTAACGACTGACGTAGCAAATCAAGAGCACCTATAAAAAAGCTCAGCAGCCACTGGACTCATAAACGAGTGAAATGGCGCCAATGGCTTCGTCGCAGCTCCTCGCTCTTTCGCCCATCTTCTTCTCTCTTCTCTTCTCCGTTGCTTGTCTCGCCGGCAACGTCTCCTACGACCGCAGGTCCCTCATCATCGGCGGCCACCGCAGGCTCCTCATCTCCGCCTCCATTCACTATCCTCGCAGCGTCCCCGCCGTACGTTTCCTTTCTCTTCTCTTTTCGTTCTCACTTCCCTTTCAGTCTCTCTACTGACCCTGTGAGCTGATATCAGATGTGGCCGGGCCTGGTGGCGACCGCCAAGGAGGGCGGGGTGGACGTCATTGAGACCTACGTCTTCTGGAACGGTCACGAGCTTTCTCCTGGCAATGTATGTGTGCATTTCTGTTTTGTCTTTTTTTGCGATGGTCCCGTTTCTGTTTTCATTTGCCTGAAGAGTCGGATTCTATTCGGCCGCAGTACTCGTTCAGCGGACGATTCGATTTGGTTAAGTTTGTGAAGATTGTGCAACGAGCTGGAATGTATCTGATATTGCGAATCGGGCCGTTTGTAGCTGCAGAGTGGAATTTTGGGTAATTACACGTTTTTTGTATCATTTCTTAATTTGTTTACAAGTTCAACTTCAGAAGATGCACTTGTCAAGAATCATATAATCAGTATTCAGTCGTGTACATGTACATGGTGGTGCAGAGGAGTACCTGTTTGGCTGCATTACATGCCGAAGACGGTTTTCAGAACAGACAATGAACAATTCAAGGTGAAGACATATTATAGAATTCATCATCTATGTCCGAATGAATATTTAGTCTTCTCCGTAGTATGGATTCTTTTCTGCAAGAGCCGCGGCTGTTGGTTATGTATGGTTTGTTATGGTTTATAGCTATTTGATACAACTGTTTCTTGGTCTATAGAGTCACATGAAGAGCTTCACGACACTAATCGTGAATATGATGAAAACGGAGAAATTTTTTGCTTCACAGGGTGGTCCTATCATTTTGGCTCAGGCAAGTAACACAATCACAAGGTATTTATTGAATTTTGTTGTGGGATGTCATGAGTTGCAGCTAGTAATTCCGTTTGAGTTGGAGTAGCAGTTATTAGCTCCAAACTACTTATGATTTCCATCTTCTAGTCATACTGATCGCGGGTAAGGAGAATGAGTAAATTTTTGCTTTCTGTCCTGTCTTCTAAGCAGATAGAAAATGAATATGGCTATTACGAGCAAGCATATGGAGATGGAGGCAAACGGTATGCAATGTGGGCCGCCAATATGGCACTTTCTCAAAACATTGGTGTACCATGGATCATGTGCCAGCAGTATGATGCTCCTGATCCTGTGGTAAGGATCTAACATCTTATATTGGTTAAGCCAAATCGGGTGACTTCTTTCATCTTTGTGGAATTCATTTTTATTCATAGTAACAATTACGAGGAAAGAAGAATGAACCTAAAGTATTTCAATTAAAATTGGTTGGGTTTGTGTATAGCATAAATGCGATAATCTGTGTTGCTCACTTAGCCCTTTTTTATTACACCTTACATGCTTCGGTCCAGAAGAGGACTAAGGGTCAGACAATTACCAATAAGGACACTTTGTTTAGTCATTTGAATTAATAACTGGGATAGGTGAATGATGTTGATTGTAAAGACTATGATGCAGATACTGCTACTTCTGATGAAGATGATGATGATTTCATCATCATCACCATCATCACCACCACCACCATCATCATCATCATCTTCATCATCATCATCATCATCATCATCATCATCATCATCATCATCATCATCATCATCATCATCATCTCATTTCCCTCATTAAAGAATTGCATCAGTAAGAGGCACTTGGTGTAACCCAGCCTCTATGATTTCTCGTGCATACTCTACTAATGAAGATATGCAATCTCTTTTGTCAACCCTAAGTAGCTAGTCAAGTCATAGAAGATTATCGTGGAGATGTATTGCATAATGACTAGTTAAAAAGTAGTTTGTTGTCTGAGGTAATAAGAAGGAGTTACATAACTGATTCCTTGTAAGTATTTGTTTTTTGCAATATCCGTGTAAGTAGTTATTTATGTCAGACGTGTTGTTATTTTTTTGGTTTATACCCAGAAAATAACTCTATGTTATAGTTAAGGTGAGCATGAGTGCACCTTTGAGGAAGTTCTTAATCCTTGATCCTGTCCGAAATCTCTTCCGGCCTGAACTCTAGCATTTTAATTTCCAAGTAAATTAGTGGAATCACTCTGTATATTTATTTTAAGTCTGATATTCTTTTCTAACTGTTACTTTCCTGTGATTCTTCTGTCAGATCGATACTTGCAATTCATTTTATTGTGATCAATTCACTCCAAAAACTGCTAACAAGCCAAAGATTTGGACTGAGAACTGGCCAGGATGGTGACTATAATTTTTAACTTCGTTTGAGCAGCTTCTTACTACAATTCTAATGTAATAATTGATTTCATGTGATGATACTTCCTAATATAGAGAAAAGTGTTATGTAACAATATCTGCAGCCATATTCTCCTGGCTAAGATGATTTTTAAGTTGCTTTTCTCATCATATTAGAAATTGTCAAACAGAAAGAAGGAAAAAATGTTTGATCAGACTCATGAAGCTTGATTGCTTATTTCATTCATTTCCCTCTTTTTCAGGTTCAAAACTTTTGGCTCTAGAGATCCTCATAGGCCTCCCGAAGATGTTGCTTTCTCTGTTGCTCGTTTCTTCCAGAAAGGAGGCAGTGTTCAGAACTATTACATGGTATATCTTTCTCTTATCTGTTATTTATTCAATAATGAGTGCATATTCTAGAAACATATTTTGTTTGGAGAACCTTGATGCAGTAAAAAATTGGATGTTGTTAGTATCATGGCGGAACAAATTTTGGTCGCACTGCAGGTGGTCCATTTATTACGACAAGCTATGATTATGATGCTCCAATTGATGAATATGGTGTGTTTCTACCAATATTTTTGTAGTTTTTATGCCATATTCAATTTAGGAACCACATCTTTCTCATAGTTATTTTAAGCAAAAAAATATCCAGTCTCATCTCATGAAAAATTCCTCATACCTTCTCTAATGGACTGCAGGATTACCAAGGCTTCCAAAATGGGGACATCTTAGAGAACTACATAATGCAATCAAGCTCTGTGAGCACGTGCTGCTAAACAGTGAGCCAACACTGGTATCCCTTGGCCCTTTGCAGGAGGTACAATTCCAGTGTTCTATTATTCTACTCTCATGAAGCTCGTTAAAATAATAAGTTCTGAAAAAGATTTGTGTTACATAATAAAGGAGACTAACAAATAAAGTTGTCCTTTCATCAGACAGAAAAAAGTTTTTCATCATCTTTCCACTTCTCAATTAACATTGATCAATTTAGTTCCCTGTTATTAAAGAAATGTTGCCTAGCCTTGTTGCTCATTGCCAATGTTTACATCTTGAACACTATCTCTTTGCACATGGTCTACAGCTTAGATTTATTATCTGCCTTTCAGATTTGTCTGTTGAGATCTGCCTATGCATGATAAATGTGGCTTACATGGTCATATTTTAGTTTTAACAGAAGTCATTTCTTAAGATATTAATATCCAGTGTACTTTTCTCATGCAAACTGAAGCAATGGGCATGCCCTTTACAGGTTGACATGTACAGGGACTCTACCGGTGCCTGTGTTGCCTTCATGTCTAACATGGACGAAGAAGATGATAAGATATTAAGGTTTCAGAATATATCCTATCACCTTCCTGCTTGGTCCGTCAGCATTTTGCCAGATTGCAAGAATGTCGCATTCAACACTGCAAAGGTATCACCATTTGTAAGCTACATACATTTCAATACCTGCTGTATGGACTATTCAAGGAACTTAAAGAAGTTTGCATGCTTGATCATCACCTAAAAGTCAACTTCAACTTAAGATGAGGTATTGAAGTAAATGACATTAACATGATCTTTGGCATTCAAGAAATCTCTTATAACAATTCAGTTTTAGAATAAAATGTTGTCTTAGTACTCACTTCCCCGTTGCTCTTGCTTTATATCTTTTACAAAAAGTCCCTATGACAGGTTGGGACACAAACATCCATGGTAGAAATGGTGCCTGATAATCTACGATCGTGGAGTGTCCTGCCAGAAAAGGATACAAAGAACATAATATGGGATGTATTTACTGAGAAAGTTGGCATCTGGGGAGAATCTGACTTCGTCATAAATAGACTTGTGGATCATTTAAATACTACAAAAGATTCAACAGATTATTTATGGTACACAACAAGGTGCGTAGCAAAAAAAAAATCAATTCCCTATGCCTATTTACTTACTATTTTCTTAATAATTTCTGAGTTTACTGATATATTTTTCTTTCCCTGTTTAATAAATTGGAAAAAAATCACTTATCTTATACTACTTTTTGCATTCTACAATGGAAATCGTTATTTTAATGAAGTTGGCCACTTATGGATTGTTGAATATTAAAGCGATTTATATATGATATCAGCATCCAAGTTGATGAAAAAGAAGAGTTCTTGAGCAGTGGAAGCTATCCAATCCTCATGGTTGAATCGAAGGGCCATGCCGTCCATGCTTTTGTAAATCAGAAACTTGAAGGTTATTATGAAAACTCCGATCCAATGAGCCACCTTTTTCTTTTCTCAACACTTCTATGACTTCTGGTTTATCATAGAAAAATATGAAAACGCTGATCCAATGAGCCACCCTTTTCTTTTCTCAACACTTCTACGACTTCTGTTTATCATAGAAAAAATATGGGGAAGAAGAAGCTATTATACTAGATTTAGAGATATTATACTAGATGTGGAGTAGTGAATGGCTCTATTTAGTTGTTAAAGCTTTTGGTTACTTTTAGATATGTTGTTTGCTAGGGATTGGATTTTGTTATTTATATTCTAAAATGCTTTGTCCAACTGGAAGTACTCAACGAGGTAATTGCACATTCATTGGGATATACAAGCACAGCATTATTTATAGTAAAAATATATTTTCCTTTATACTGTTGTCCCTTATTGCTAGCGTTTTGCATAATTTTTAACATTTATATGTTTATTCTGATCTGAAGAGCAACAATAGTTTGGTTTAGATATATATTTCATTAAAATATAAAATGCTGGCAAGGACAGAATCTCTCTGCACTTAATGTATTTGACAGAAAAAGGACATATTTATTTATGTGTTTACTTTATGTTATAGTTAGCGCATCGGGAAATGGAGCCAATATAACCTTTGATTTTACAAGCCCAATTCCCCTTAAAGCAGGAAAGAACGAAATTGCTCTCCTAAGCATGACTGTTGGCTTACAAGTAAGGACTAAATTTATTTGTGTTGTCAGACCTCATGTTTTTATCTTCCTTAAAATTTCTCTCCTTTCTGAGATTAGTGTAACTGACACTTCAGAAAGATCAACTAATGCAAAGACATTTTTAAATGCTACATGTTATTTGGATATCGTTGTTAGTTCTAAAAAAAAAATGTATTTTCTAATTATTTTCTTACATAAGTAAAATGTTGCAGCTACTTAAATAAGATGCCTTTTCTTCAACTTCTGTTTTCCGATTTGGTTTCCTCTCTTTCGACCAGAATGCTGGCCCATTTTATGAATGGGTGGGTGCAGGGCTAACCTCTGTCAAAATAAGTGGATTCAATAATGGCACTCGAGATTTGTCTTCAAATCCTTGGGTCTATAAGGTAATATGTCTTGAACATATCTTCAAATTCTTTTCTTCTATCTACTCTGATAGTTCGCATGTGACTGAGTTTTTAATGGCCCTAATATCACAGCATGTGATTTAATAACGAATAGTAGGATGAGATTGTAAATGAGAACATAAAATCTATGGTTGTTTATTGCTAAGGAGGTGCATTCAGCTATAATTATTGATCTGCAGAGAACAATCTGAAGTCTGCCAAGGATGCTGAATTAGTTCGTAGGACTGTGGTAAGAATTGAATATGCAGTTTTAAGAGTTAATAACAATAGAGCAGAATCTTCTGCCGATTGAGCTGAGGAAATGATTACTGCTGGTTGCCTAGCAGTAGCATGGTTGTATACACAAGACGGTGTCTTAACAATGACAAACATGCGGTGTTATACAACTTGTTGCGTTTTGTTCTCATAGTTGACACCATTCGGATAATGGCATTAATATCTTTAGAATATATTCTGCAGCTTGGGGTGGAGGGGGAGCATCTGAACATTTATGAGCCGTATGGTGTAAGCAATGTGAAATGGACATCAACGTCTGACCCACCCAAGAACCAGCCTCTGACATGGTACAAGGTAATTGCTTCGTACCAGTATGCTGGTAAATGTCCACTTTATTGGAAAGGGACATCAAGTAATGCTGTTTATTCCCAGAAAATGTATATCGACTGCTGGAAAAAATGCAGGTTGTAGTAGATCCTCCATACGGGGACGATCCGATTGGACTGGACATGATAAATATGGGGAAGGGTCAAGCTTGGCTGAATGGGGAACCAATTGGAAGATATTGGCCTAGGACTAGTTCCATTCACGATGAATGTCCTCCCAGCTGTAACTACAGAGGCAAATTTACCCCAGATAAATGCGACTCGGGCTGTGGAGAGCCTACCCAGAGATGGTAAAAGTGCACACCTATCCTTCAAGAAATGTGCTTAGAGCACTATCTTTTTGCACATTCTTTCTGGGTTTTTCAGAAGATTTCTGATGGCTTTTTTATCTGATCACCGTTTGTATAACTTTTCCGCCCCTGAAACCACCTCCAGGTACCATGTCCCAAGATCGTGGTTTAAGAAATCAAAAAACGTTCTAGTGATCTTTGAAGAGAAAGGTGGGGACCCTACCAAAATTTCATTCTCAAGACGCGTTGTAACAGGTGTTTGCGGCCTGGTTTCGGAGGATCATTCGACCATGGATTTGGAGTCTTGGCCCAATATCTCCGAAAGTGAAGCATCACCGGCTGTTCGCCTAGCATGTCCAGGCAAAACTCAAATATCTGATGTGAAGTTTGCCAGCTTTGGCAACCCAAGTGGCAAATGTGGATCCTACGTCAGGGGAAGCTGTCATGATCCAAACTCCATTTCGGTAATTGAAAAGGTAAACAATCATATAAATGTGTAGCCAGACCTGTATTGGCACCTTAAGAGCCGCGTCTCCTAAACATTTGGTTTATACTCACTCGAATGGCACCGCTGTTAAAATTTGCTATCGTTCTTGTCGCACAGATTTGTCTACATAAAGCTGGCTGCATGGTACCCTTGTCCAAAGAGAACTTCGACAAGGATTTATGCCCAGGCGCCATCAGAAAACTTGCTGTTGAAGTAGCATGTTCCTGAGAGTAGTGTATTCGGCCAAGATTTTGGTCATGCGGGACCATTCTTTGGGGAGGCTTCCTTATAATGTAAGTGCTAGAATGGCTTCTCAGGCTACATGTGGTGACTGTGTTCCCTTTAATTGAAAAGCGAGTGTGAAACCGCTTCAGTTGATCACGTCATCCACAATGTTATTAAACTCTACTTAATTTGTAGAGTGTCTTTCATTTGTCCTATTAGCTTCATTTGGATAAATAATAATTTCTATTAAACATAGAGATTGACAGCTAAGAAAATAAAAAATAGAGCACGAGAAGTTGTTATTAAGTACCCAGCTACTTATATTGAGCCACATGGAGCTATTCATATGAATTTTTTTACCAAATAAAGCTATTAATATGGGATGGAGGGAATGTATCTATATTTATTTATATTATTATTAAAGTGAGAAGGGGGTGGAGATTTTTGTCATGTTATGTTTATATTACCCTTTTAAGAAAACTTTTAATTAATTTAAAATCCAAGAGACATGGAATATTACAATAAGTTCTCCAATATGTTATACTTTATAGCCACAAAAAAAAATGGATGTCATAGTCTTAATTGGTTTATAATTTGTCAAGCCTATTTTGTATATTTTATCAACCCTTTAGTCACAAAAAAAATATTGAATTTGAAGTCCTAAGTGATTTAAAATTTGTGAAATTTTATAAGAAAATATAAATATCCAAATATGTAATAAACAAGAGGTGGCAACGGGTTGTGTTGAGCCTAGACCAGGCCCGTGATAAGGATGGCCTAGCCAAGCCGAGCAAAGCAGGCTCGTAATTTTTTATATTGATATAATATGACATAAAATATAATTTATATTGATATTATTATTTATATTAATATATTGACTAGGCTTGTTGCAGGCCTAGGCCACAAAATGCAGCCCGACACAGCTCTTGCTTATTTGTGGTGGACTGACCTAACCTATTGTCACCTCTACATGCAAGAGACTCCAACTTTCAAGTTATTTATACAAATGTATAAATATTTATACAAATATATGTAATTCTTGTCCTAATTAAGTTCTAAATTTAGTTAAAAATCCTACCTAAAGATGATAAGAGAAGATAGAAATTTCTCTCAATAGAAAAACTTCTTTTTAAAACTTTCTCAGACTAAACACAACACAAAATGGAATTAACAGTTTGAGTTTTCCAATGTGAGCAAAACCTTATTTAGAGAGGTCTTACTTTCTCCCACCCCATCTCAGAATACTTGTAACTAATTTTGCCTTTATAAATACTAGAGCCACTTACCTCTTCTCCTTCTATATATATATATACAAGTAGGGGCTCAAAGGATTTTTAAAAATTAAATAGGACACATAATATGAGAGAGAGTATTTAGTAGCTGCTAATATGTCATCGTATATGATAAATATTTATCCTTTATTATATAATAGATAAGTTGCACGTTACAAATTGAAGAGGTGTATAAAAATGTTTTTATCATAGGCTTGGTTGTTTTCACTTTTTGAAAAATATTATAGCAAAGTAGAATGTATGGTGTGAGTAAATATGCATACGAGTGAAAAATGTATAATTTTATAAGAGGCAAAAAAAAATGAAGTGGCAAGCTCATTATTACCACTGTACACTTCCTCTTAAATCTTTTTTCAATAAACCTCTTGTAATACTTAATACTCTATTTAAGTTTCTAATTGTCTTCACCACGTGCATTTGGACGTACACTTTGACTAGTTATTTTGAAGTGCAGAGATCCATAACTTTAGAACTGAACATCAACGGTTGACCCGAAGCAAAAAACTTGATAACCCACCGGTGAGAATCCTCTTTCCATCCCATGCAAATTCATACAAACATCATGCCCGAATCACCTTCAGGTGTATGTTCTGAAAAGGGCATTGAAAGGAGTCTGTTCCCACTGCACTAGTTAGAGTTTCCACATACAAATGGTAACATGGTACAAGGATAACACTTCGACGTAGTATAATAATACAAAGCATAGAAATGAAATCTATGGCCAATGGACACGCCTCCGATTTCATGTATTGCCTCCAGAGAAGTTGTCACGGAGACAAATTTTTACTTGCTCGTACAAAAACCTAAGGATCTCAGATTTGGATGCTTGCAGTCACGTGATTTAACCGAGTGTAAAAACCACAGCAGTTTTAATGTACTGAATGCAGAGATTTGGATTATATTAATTGTATTTAGGAATACAATGCTCGCTTGAGCTGCTACTGCTGCAGGTTTAAGCCCATTGCATTAGTATCTTCTTTTAGGATTAATATCTTAAGACATGAATATTGATAAGTTGCCAAACACTATCGACAACCCCACTTGACAGAGCCAAGAAAGCTTTTTTTGCAGCAGTCCTACACGCATCCAATGCTTCAGCATTACCAAGGAGCTCCTTAAGAACTTCGAGGAGTTCCAACTTTCCAGAAACCTGTCAGGCACATGTGAGACAGCGCTTCATTAGAAAAGAAATAATAGACAGGGAGAGCAGAACCATATATTTAACTACATCATCATACAGGTTCAAATTCAGAAAATAGATAGAAATTTTCACTCGCTCATCCATGAACAGAAAAAGAAGGCTTCTGTGGTAGACCAACATTGGAGCAAGGGAAGGACGATGGCTATGGTGTGTAGCAGAAAGAGGGGTACAGACAAATAAAGTTTAGAGAGAGGGAAGGAGGAACTACTCTACTAATCACTACCTCTATTACTTCAATTCTCAGCTTGATGGGGAAACCCCTTATATCTTTTAGGCATTATCTTTTCAATTTCTAGTCTAATTAGGTGTACTAATAAATAAGAAACGTAGCTTTAATTACAATATCAAGGCAGAATAAGACTAATGACTTAAGTAAACTAATTTGAATAAATCTAGGAAACCCAAAGAGATGAATACGCCATTTAAACAGGAGGAAATCGGGCCTGCAAGGTGCGCTATTACAGGCTCATAACAGTTTCTCCGCTGTTCAACAATTAAACGTACCTTTGCTCAGCCACAATACTCTACCCAAAAGACTATCTAATGAAAGCTCAATATGGCCAAATTCAAGTGAAGATTTCAAATAAAATTCATTCCATGGTTCACATTCTAACTCATTTTATCTGCTCACAAGTACAATCCCCATCATATAATTTTTTTCACCTTTTTTGGGGATGTTGAGTCTATCATATCTCTGCAATGTTTTGAGTGGGGTAGCCTAGCCTTCCAACTCATCTATCTCAACACCCTTGTCTCACGATCTCAGCTATGATCATGCTGTATATCCAACTTTCCTTAACCCCCCAAACTTCGTCACCATCAGACAAAGGTTATCTAGAACGAATTGCACACTAAATTGTTAAAAGAATTACAAGTTCTGACAAATTATAACTTTGCTCGCAGGGGAGCTATTTGTAAAAGTTGGTGGATTATCATTGACAAGACTTTAATATGGGGTTGATGCTTCGCCATTTTATCCTACCATATACCATTTCCATTTTGAATTCATACCCTTGGAGATTCAATAATTTTAACTGCATCTTAAACTTACAAAATTTTTAAATGCCTTCCAGACACTTCTATGGTTTAGTACCAAAACTTTTCTCAACAAACTCAGGAGTGCCAGTTATCACATTTGACTTAAGATGATTATCAAAACTCTTCAGAGAGGATGCATACAAATTATCAACCACTGTATTCAAAGCTGAAACACACTTAGCCCCGCTTACAGTGTCCTTTACAAGGAAGTATTTGATCATGAAACCAACATGGAAGGAAGATCCCAAACACGGATCCTTCATAGGTTGCTTCAAGAGAAACATAAGGCCTTACCTGCTGAACTGCTAAACAATTAAATCGCTTCATTTCTACAACCATCTGAGAGAAATGTCCCACATAAGGTCCTGAAAGTCAATAAAAAGGGAACAATTAAAATTCAAGTATCAGAGAACAACTAGAATGTGTGAAACCTTGTTACCAGTCAAAACAGCACAACCAGCTGCAGCAGCCTCCGAGATGTTGTGACCTGCTAAACCAGGTAAGAAGGAACCTCCAATAACAGCAACAGGACTTAACCTGTACAAACTTCTTAGTTCACCTGAATGCAGGAAAAAAAAACTAAAATCAACCCCCGCACAAACTGATACTAGGGCAGACTGGTCATACAAAAGTCAGTCTTTGGTTGATTCTAAATTTTATGGCTGACTGGTCATACTAAAATTAGTCTTCAGTTGATTCTAGAATTTTATTTGTTGATGACTGTATAAATTATATTGTTGACAAGACTTGTGTGTGTGTGGGAGAGAGAGAGAGAGAGAGAGAGAGAGAGAGAGAGAGAGAGAGAGAGAGATTGGTCTCAAAATTCTGTAAGCTATTAGAGTGATTCCTTATTCGGCTGTTATAGATGAACCTCTTCACTGATATATTCTGAAGCCATGTGTTTATCCGAGCTGTAAAAATTAGACAAGTGACCTTTCATCCTCTGCCTCTCAATGGCAGTTTTGGCTGTGATTAACGAGCATATTGCTCACTGATATATTTCGAAGCAATGTGTTTATCCCAGCTGTACAAATTAGTCTACTGACTTTCCATCCTCAGCCTCTCCATAGGATATTAGACACTGGTTGAGAGCTGATAAGTATCAGATCCAGTCATTAAGATTTTTTAATACCTAAATAGAGAATAATGAACAAAGCTGTTGCTGATTTTTAGGTTATTAAGGCAATCATTTCAACCAATCTAATTACTTTTTGTCTAGGTCAAGGCATTCTTGTGCCTTAAAATGAGTGAGATCATATAACACCAGATTCTAGTCTTACAGTTTCCAGATTTTCTACCTTGTCACCCTGCAATAATCAACAAATCTAGCAGGTGTCCCTTCTAACTCCTCCATACTAAATGCAATTACCCAAAAAGAGATTTGAT
Source organism: Saururus chinensis (assembly GCA_035235625.1). Classification (NCBI taxonomy): domain Eukaryota; kingdom Viridiplantae; phylum Streptophyta; class Magnoliopsida; order Piperales; family Saururaceae; genus Saururus; species Saururus chinensis. The sequence goes on along the minus strand of CP141140.1, from coordinate 11,674,888 downwards.
GAAACCTAATGACACAAAAAACTCAGGAACTACTGGATAAAACCGTGTGTAAATTCAGGAATGACAAATGGGTCAGTAATAAAATCATATAAAATAGACACGTATGTGATGTGTACTACCCAAGAAAAGGAAGAACTAGTTCCTTTCGTATTTTTAGATAACAACCTAATGTATCCACAATGTAAATGCTTGTGCTTGAAGACATCTTTTCTTGGTGGGACCTTAATACAAAATTCAGCCCTTCTCTCTTCAATGCCTGTAATTTGATGACATAGGGAATTTTTAGTAAAAGCTTCTTCCATTGTGGCTACTAATTCTTGAACAAGAGGAAAAAAAACAGAATTGGGCGATATGTGATGCAAAACTATGGTATACACCCTATATCTCTAACTTATAAAGTTTAGAAATATTGTCATAATAATGTTATTTGATGTTTTCTTTCTAAAAATTTTAAATGAAATGTGTTTCCCTAGCAACCCCAACAAACTGCAATTTTGGATAGTTCCAGAATATGCACTTCCAGAGAAATGTGCATCAGTATGAAGCATGCATTTTCCATATCTAAACTTTATATGGTCAAGTCATTCATTTCTTAGCTTTTTATCAATCATCAGGATTAATATCTCTCAATGACTATATATATGTTCATACCATCTACCAGTTGGTATTTACAAGAATATGAAGCCAATTCTAAGGTTTAACTTTCATCCAACAAGACAAAAATAAAAAACAACTGTATACTAGAAGAAACATGTCATTTTCTAAGACCCCTTGTACAGTCTTCTGTTATTAATACAACCATACTATTCAAAAAGAAAAATACACATGACAAGGCAGGCTCACACAGGAAGGCAAGTTCTTAGCACTACTCTTTATTTTTAGCATAAAAAAATAAAAAAATTAACGGATTTAAAGATTTACTGACTCTAAATTTTCATGTTTATTTGCAATGAGATCTCAGTCAACATAGAGATGTATGATATTCGGTCAATAAATATTAAACACAGTCCCATGACACAGTGTCCAATCTAACACAAAAGTTACACACAACTTCACTCATTCTTCCACTTCCAAAATGTCTACAAAAAATCACAAATTCGTAAGCCCCACATAATTCAAACGACTATCTGGCTTAGATGGTCAATAGAGGATCCTTGAAATGAGACACCAATATAGTTTGACTCATATGTAAACTGTCACCTCGTTCATACATTATTCTTTTTTTTTAACCTTGTTCATAAGAAGCACTTTTCTAATGAATCAAACTTTCTACTTTATGCACGGTACATATCCCTGTGATGAGTTGTTTTCAGAACCCCAGCCAAGTGAGCAACTTAAGTTGTAAATTCCGATGCATAAAGCTCTCTGAGTTAGAGACGAACTGTACTTATAATGAGAAATAACAAAACAGCAGCACAAATTCCTTGTACAATCATGGAGAAAAGCATGGATCATACGAACGCAATTTGTTCTCCTTGCTCTGGATGGCGGGGTACTATAACAGTGACAATGTCAGGGTACACCTTTATAAGTTCTTTGTGGACCCAAAGTGCAACTGCAGTTCAAAACATTCTTCAACAATAAATGCTTACTTACAAAGATAGAGCATGCTTGTAGATAATAACTTACAGATTAACTATGTATAACTAAGGAAAAAAATTGACCTTTTTCTTCACCCTTATGTAAAGAAGAGATCATCCACACCAGCCTATTTTTAAAATATTGCTGCATATCCTCTACTATCCTGCTCTCTGTCTCTGTTATCTCAATATCCCCCACGGCTAGAAAAGGTGAAAACGCAAATGTTAAGGCATTATATGCAGACAAATAAACAATGTGCATCATAAACAGCGTAACAAGAGAACATAAGAAAATGGAGTCCTTTGAACTGAGGGCTCCATGACAATGAGTCGCTGCATAATTCTAGCCATAGTGATATACCACGTAAATGAACCAATTTCTAATGCAAACATCAATATCATTGACATATACCAGGATTCAACCAAGGGAATTTGGCACACGCATCAGTGAAAGAAGACTGTTCAAATGGAGATCCCAATGGGCAGGACCCATTTGAAGCTTTTTTGGATGTGTATAAACAAAATTGGTTCCAAAAGTAGAGTAGCTTACCATATTTCAGGTCACCAGCAAAGTGGATAACAGATGGAGGTGCTTGCAGCAACTGATAACGGATGGCTTCTACTGTGCTCTGTTGCATAAAGAATGACAAAGTCATATTGGTTCCAAGAAGTAAAATTCCAGAAGTCAGCCACTGATGCTTACTAATGGAGCAATCAAGGAAAACTTTGATAACATCAATGAAATCAAGGGTAGAACAGCTGATGTGGACCAATGTTTGTAGGATGTTGTAGAAATACGAGCATTTAATAGTGCCACTCTAATCTGCTTGTTGGATCATATAGAAAAAAAATGAGATCGAGTTATAGTAACAAGAATACTGGACAACAGCACAAATAACAAGTCAACAATTTGTTTCATTTTCAAAATATGTGGTATTTGTTACTATTATCACATTTCACTATCACAATCATCGCGGTCATCATCTTATACACTCAACTAAAAGGAGGTTATTACAAAGAGACGCCAGAGCGGACAGAGGACAGAAAATTCAGTTAATGAGGGTCAACCTATATCCACTCTGGCGAGGTCATTCACAGCCTTGGCAGCATGATCAGATCCTTTATCTTCTAATAATGGTTGGCCAGCTGCAGCAGCCCATTGTCTAAACGTTGTGCCCAAAAACAGCAGAAGAGGCACAAAAAGGGTGATAGAACAATGCCTGATGATTAGTAACAAGGATATGCACGTCAGCAGCCTTGCACAGTTGTCCCTAGCCCTAGAAGTAGAAGTGAAGAGTCAGGTTAAATGCAACAAAGGGCACTTCATTAAGGTAGATGGTTTTGCCCTCCCATGCATTTAAAGTTAGGGGAAAAGGCAACGATATAGATTTTTTTTTATCACAGTTTCCTCCTAACATCATTAATCATGAATGTGCTAAATGAGCAGGAAAAGAGCATCTTACTCCTCTTTGAGAAGCACATAAGACAAGGTTTGGCCATAGCTCACTTTCAATCAAGAAGACTGCCTTCGGGTCCCAGTACTGGAGGAAGGCATCCATTATTGCAGGAGTGTCAATGGGAGCAAACTGCAGCATACAAAAACTTCGTGAGTGACCAACAAACATCTGTGATAATGGAAGAGTTCTTCTTAAGATAGGAAAAGTATCGCAGTCAAACGTAGTTAATTCCTACATGATGTCAAAGACAACAAGGGAAATCATACATGCATTCGTAACTATTGTATTACCATTCACTAACATATTTGCTCTATTGCAGTTTCACAACAGCCAGAAAAAAATTTAGTACCTGGTATATAATACTATTCGGAAGTTTGTCCTTAATCACATTGCTGCAAGAAACAAATACGAGAATTGTAAATGTGTAAGAAAGTTCCAACTGTCTGTTAGTACATCTTTGGATAATGGAACTGCTAATCGAATTCCGTGCAAGAACCAAAAACAAACGTCATAGTTCAGTTTCAATCTAGAACAGGCAATAAAAATACTTCTCTAAGAGCTATTTGAAAAACCGTTAATCGAGGAAAATAGAATGTTTTGAAAAAGAAAGAAAAAATCTGTCTTGCAAACTAATATCAGAGGGGTCATATACATGTGTTTCATAAGTGCAAGTATTAAGACTATGTCTAGCTCTAAAACACCAGCGCTTGAGATGCAAAACTTCCCCTGGTGGATATACAAATGATTCTATCTTTCAAAAATTTTTAACAGCAGACGATCAGACTCCAAAAATAAGTATTTATACAATTTAGAAAACTAGAGAAGAGAAGCATCGTCATACAATGCCGAAACCGTCGTGGTAGTCATCAAAATGGTGACATTTGGCTGCTTTTGCAGGCAACGCTTGATAACCGGAATTGCAGCCATTCCTTCACCTGATTGCAGTGATCCACGCACATATTGGACAGTAATTACAACCATGTTTTAGACTTTTGAGTACAGAGTTAAGAGAGAGGGCATGGTGGAACCCACGCACACCTAAGGAGACGGCATGGAACCAGAGAAGAGGGCCCGGAGGGCGGGGGAAGGAGGGGTGGCCGAAGCGCTCCCGCCATCGAAGAGTGTGCTCGAGGCCGCGGAAGCGCCGCCAATGAAGGTGGAGGAACAAAAACGGAGAGAGTCCGGAGCTGAGCAGCCGGTACATGGCGTAGGCTACCTTCCCTTTCTCACCTGCCACCATGCCGCCGCCGGCCTTTACGCCAAAGTCGCCGGCCAAGCTCCGGTGGTACAGGTGCTTCCGTACTTCGAACTCGTAAACCCACCGTTATCGGAACGACCAAATATTCAGTACACGAAAATGTTTACCTGACCCGTCCCTGGGCTGAAACTGCGCCGGGTTGGGCTGGGCTTGCCCTAACTTGCTAGCCTACTTCACGCGAGTAATGTTAACGTCGCGGGAAGTTTCATACGTAAAACTCTATTTTAAAATTAAATTAAATTAAATAATTAGGGGATAATTCCTACTGAGACCCAGAGGCTAGAGGTCATCTATATTTACCATCTTGTGTACAACAAATTATATTATATATAATAATATAATTTTATTATTATCCACTTGTGATTATAGTAAAATATAGATAACTAATAGGTCTTAGCAAGAGATTAAGTCTAATAACTTTTTATTTATTATAATTTAGGCCTTTATGGTGGATATCGATGCACAAATTTATTTTTTTTATATTTTTATAGATAGAGAATTACTTTATAATCGGTCGGGAGGTTCTCGGAAGTCTTTGGGCTGTCTTACAGGTCACGATTTCACAAGAGAATTCATCGCAAGCGGACAATAGTAAAATTATATTATTATGCATAATATAATTTTATTGTGGACCTATTAGTAAATTAGTTGGGTTGTTTGTCCTTATTAGGAGGAACCCCTTTATTATTTTTACACTGAGTAGGGATCATAAGTTATATATGTTTAAACTTTATCTTATAATTTCCACATTATTAACGAGCGTTTATAAGCCCTAAAACAATAAAATAAAATTTTGACGTATAAAACTTCACGTTACTTAAAGTAGTTTTTATTTTACACCCCATACCTTAGGTAATCTTTCAAAAATCTAGCCTTAAGGGCCGGGGCTATTTTTTTCTTTTTTACATATATTTTATTTAAAAATATTATAATATTTGGGCGAGGTCTTACTAATTGACCCTATGAAAGTCAATATAACATTTTAGCTTTTAAATAGGGTCGTTTACAATTAATTATGATAGCTTGCATGCTTAAATTCTCCTATTTTTTTTAAAATATATATTACTCTCCATTTTACTTTCTTTTCATCCTATATGGAACACTAAAATCTGTAGAAATATAATACTCTTAGGCAAGCCGAACGGGCCTAAAATAATTTTCTCTTGGCCCTAACTCATCTTTATTTAATGTGGGCTAAAATTTTTAAGGCCTAGCTTGAATAGCATGCCCAATTTTTTTTGCCATAACCTACTTTTATTTAGCCCATAGTAGATCCAGACTACCATGCTTACCCTTAAAAGTTTCGTGAATTTTACGTAGTACATAGACCTCTATGTATATGTTGTAGACAAATGCCTCTAATATAGTACATGTATGATGCATATGCCTCATGTACTATGTTATGTAAAAACTTAAAATTTTAAATTTTGAATAATATAACATTTTTGGCCCATAACGAGTTTTCAAGCCTAGTAACCATTTTAATTGAATTTAAATCATTTTGAGGGACAAGTGTATGGAATCTAAGAACACGTTAATAAGATGCTGGTATCATAGGGTACAATCTCAATATGTGTATCATATGTGGGCCTTACTTTAAAACTATGAGATAATATACCTTTTGCATGGTCTTGTTTCATAGTATTTGTTGATACGAGCCCAACAATACCAATAATGTACAAATTTGAGTTTAGGGTAGGGTGGTGTGATAGTTTGAAATTTAAAATCGGTTTTAATTTAAAAAGAAAAAAAAATATTGCGTTAGCCGAAACCTATGCTAGTGAGTTGGATGATGTGTGTCGCCTTGGCCTATGTAGCATACTAATTGCGCCATGTGTGACCCATCGAACGACAAGCTCCCCCTATAAAAGAAGTTAGGGGGGTGGGGCATTCTAGTGTTTTTTCACTCTCATCTCTCTTCCTATGAGTTTTTATACTCCGTTTTGGAGCTATATTCAAACCATTTTCCCCTCCGTTTTGGAGCTATTTCAAACCCGTTTTAACCCTTCATAAGGCAAACATAGCTAGATTGAATGTGTTATACACTATAAAATGGTTAGTTTCGTGAGATAATTAACCCAAGAGGCTCTGCCCCGCTGGTTCAAGCTGCAGAGAAAGAAATGTCCTTGAAGATGAGAGGTTTTGTCCGCCGCTTCTAAGTTTGGAAATATAAATCGTCTCAGGGCATGAAGAGGCTATGCTTGTCAATACTCCCCAAAATTCTAAGGTTACATAACTTACATTTGAGAATGAGGATTCGGGGCATGTAATTTAAAAATAAGTGTGATTTAACCCAAATCTTATGTTTGGCAACTTAATATGAGGTGAGATTCTATTTTATCTCAAATCGCACCCCAAATCCCACAATTTGTTTTATAACTAGAAAGTCGATAAACGGAAATCATAGGGTCGACCCTATTTTTTTAGGGGCTATTTGGGTGTTGGATTTTAAAAAAAATGGAAGTAGAATCTTTTGGAATTAATTCTAAAAATTAATGAAATTTTTTAGAATAAATTCAAATATCACATCAAACTAAAATTTAAATTATAAACTAATATAACTCCCTCTTTTAAACTTATATTTACACATTCTTGGTATTATTACGCTCCTAAATTCGAGTTTTATCAAAAAAAATTTTACAAGGATAGATAATTTTGAACTTTTAAAGTGGGCTCTACCTATATGATACGTTTCTCAATGCTCAAATCGATATAAAAAGTAATAGTTATAAAATAACGGAATCTATAATTTTTAAAATGAGGCTTACGATTTGGAATCACGAAATCACCTTAGGAAGTAATTAGTAATTTTTGCCATTTTTAACTCAAAATGACTTAGAAATTAGCTTTTAATTCCGTCCACCTTCTATATATAAACATAATTTAGATAATTTAAGCCGAATGAATGGAATCTTACAGCAAAAGGAGGATAGCCCCTTATCTCACCGAGATAGATTCATACAATGTCTCTTTTCTTTCTCTTCCACTTCTGCTCTTCCTGGTCTTCTCCTCTCCCGGTTCTCATCATCCTCCCACGTCGTTCTGAAGGGCTGAACGTAGTCTCCATTTTGATGGGTGAGTATTTATACATATTTCTTTCTATAAGAAAGTATTAAGGGGCATGTCTCTACTATGTATCCGTACATATGTCTATTCATTTTTAAACACGTAATCTAAAATTTATACCTCATCTTATTTAATTTTAAATACTTATAAATTCATCAAATGTATCACTCATTTAAAAGACATATCTATAACGTGTCCCGTAGGACGGTTCCACTTGATAATTTTTCTCCTTTTACCATATACTTGTGTTGCCAACGTGCCGCAGGATGCCTTCGATTATTTTTTCTTTTGTTTGCTAGAAAGTTACGATCTTTAAGTGGGTTCTTAGAATTCGAAAGAGGGGCTTGCTTTTGCTTCCTCTACTCTCAGCAGGCGGAGGAGGGTTCTTGCCGGTATACCTTGGTGACGCATATTAGAACTTCAAGCTGTTTCCTCTGTTCACCACCTTCAAATCTGGTAATGTTCTTCTATATTCCAATTCTGGGTTTCTTTCTCTATGGGGAACCGTCCGCCTTTTCGATTTCATATGTGATTTTTGAAGGGGGTACTATGAAGGTGCATTTGTTTTTCTGTCCTGTTTTTGCTGAAGTCTAGTGTTTTTTCCATTCCTAAATTTCTGGCGTAGGCCTTCCAGTTGGTAAGCGAGATGAGACCACAGCCACGATGACCAAAGATGAAACAACTATCTGGTTTGCCATGTTATTTAGCTGAACTGCAAGTTAGTTGCTCAAGTAAATGGGCTGAATTTTGAACTGCTAACTCTTGCTTATGCTTGTGTGAGAGGATTGGACATATAATGGATGCTTCTTCTGGATACATGACATGCTATATGTTGGTTATATAATGTGATCTTACTATTAACTTAATATAGAACTGGCCAACTTCAATAGTGAATGTCAAATCCATTCTATGGGTATTGTAGACAGCATTTGATGTGGAAGTTAAATTTTTGAATCAATCTGTTCAACCAACAAGGGAAATTGAACAAGATATAGTATGGATTTTGTTGTGGTAGTGGGTCCTTTACATGACTATGTGACCTTTTCTAATTGGATATGCGATCTTCTATTAAGCACAAAAGAACCATTCCATGAACTCTTAGCCAAAATTTTCAACCGCTATTATACTTTACCGGTGAAAGGAAATTACTTGCCATTTAGCTTCCTCTAGTCCTATGGCACTTTTTAGGGTATCCTCTTTCAGAGTTGGATTTAGAAAGCCCCTGATTAGAAACTACCCAAAATTTTAAATAGAAAACACTAATTTAGAAGTTTGTTCGTTTGTTTACTAGCAAAGTACAATGAAAGTATTCTGTGACTTTTGTCAATGATCAATCTAGGGATGCTGACTTCTAATTGCTCATTGTCTGAACTCAAATTGTCAAAAATATTTTTCATTAAACTGACGCATTTTGCTCTTTCTTATTTGCTTTTGATGCATTAGTACACTCTTTGTTTCAGAGATTATTTAATTTGTGGAATTAGCTTTACATGGATGGACATACAGTGTTTTTGCACGTCAAGGATGGTGGTGGAGGCCATGGAGCAGGTGCAACGGTTCCTCCGGCGGGGAGCTCAACTACTAGAGGAGCTAATCTCTTATTGTGGAAGTAGAATCAACCACATTCGTATTTATTCTGCATATGAGTTAGAAATGGCGACAAAAAATTACAATGAGAAGCGAATATTAGGTCAGGGAAGTATATCTACTCCCTATATAAGGGAATAGAGAAAGACAGAACATTTGTTGTGAAAATAGCAAGAGCCAGTGGACGTGAGTGGAAATAGAAATATGTCATCAATGACACTGTCGTTAATGTAAATGATATACAATAATATTTTATTTTTAAATTTTATATGAATTGCAAAATGAAATCAAATCTCAAGCAAATTTTAAGTTCCCGAACAAGGGAATTCAAAATCTCACTCATAAAATTACACAGTTCCCAAACACTCAATTCTCAAATACAAATCTCACTTGTCCTATAATATACAATGACATGATTTAGGGGCTCTTTGAATGTTGGATGTTTTAAAAATTGAAGTAAAATTTTTTGGAACTAAATCTAAAAATTCATGGTCGAATGTGAATTACGGTTGGTAGTAAAAAAATTTAAAATAAATTTGGATGTCATGTCGAACCTAAATTTAAACTTTAAACTAATATAACTCTCTTTTCTAAACTCAGATATGCACGTTCTTACTATTATGTTTATAAATTCGAGGTCTATCAAACAAGATTCTACAAAGGTAGGTAATTTTGAATTTTTAAGTGGGCACTATTTATATGGTATGTTTCTCGAAGCTCAAATCGATATGAGAGGTAAGTGTTAAAAAATAATAGAATTTGTAATTTTTGACACGGGGGCTGGGAGTTGGAATTGACAAAATCACCTCATGAGGTGATTCGGTGATTCCGCCCATCTTCTACACACAAACATGTTTTCGATAATTCGAGTCAAAATTATGGCAAAATAAACGGAATCTTATAGAAATTTTATACACAAATAACCTCTTAACAATTGCACGTCTAAATTCAAATCAACGTTACCAAACACACCCTAAAGGTACGAGGTTAGGTGGTTCTAGCTTCTAATTTTATACTACAAGTAGGCCCTATGTTTTCGTAATTCTTTTGTATCATAAATAAAAATTCTACCTACTCAATATAAATATACTCACCCACTCTTAGATGTTCCAGGATTGAATGCAAGATTATATTTCAATAATGATACCCTGTAAAAATTCAAAGATCTTCGCTTTTGAATTTTTGTCGAGTTTTTTTTCTAATTATGTACATTTGTAGTGACTTTATGTTGTCGAACGTTTTGCCCTATTTTGTAACTTTTGTACTTATGTAAATTAATTGAAAGTTACTTCTCTATACACAATTGATATTGACCCCTTTTGTCTATTAATTAACGGGGTTCCAACTTTTGATTTGTGTAAGAAGTAAGGTAGTTACATGTTAAGTGCCCCATTTTGCTTTGGGGTGAAATTTTTTAAGCGTTAGCCTGCCAAACCAGTATGTAAGAATGAAAGTTTACAGTACCAAATTTGCATGTCTGTCTACCTTTTATACCTTTAATAGGGTTGGGCTGTAAGAAAAAAGGCCATAGGCCTATTTGCCTTACCCCTCAACTATAACAAAAAAGTTTTTTCACCTACATAGTTAGAGGAGGGGAGAGGAAGAAAAGAAATTGTGTATTTCAAGGAAGTTTAAAAGATTGGAAGTCATCATTGTTAGTTGTAAAGAACTCTACCTTTGTGTCTTAAGACTTTTAAATTATACAAAAAATGTGGCCCAGCCGAACATTTGGAAGCCAATTAAGACGAGACCTAGCTCCGTCCGGTGTTTCAGCTGTACATGTAAGCATGGTCACGCTTGTCGCGGATCCTGGTCAGTCTAAACACATCCATGAGTACTTGCGATACAACTTCTTGAAAGACTTGCTCGACACACTCCACAATAAACGGGCTTCATGCTCGGGTCGGGTCTACACCCAAACAAACGAGAAAATATTCGGTACGGATGCGGCACCAGGGTGGCGTGCCTAGCAGCAATCAGAACGAGCATATTATCTGATTGGGGTAAACTGCGTTTGTCGATGTCGTTAACATATAAAAGGGCGTTAGCGCCAAATTTTTTGTTTTTTCCCGCTTCCCTTATTAACCCGCTTCCTAACCTTAATCCACCCTTAACACCCTTCCCCATTTGGTCACTGCCTTGGTCTGGTCAATCTTCGATACCTTTCGGGTTTAACTAAACTTCTAGAGATTCTTCTGCTGCCTACTCGACGAGGAGCAATCTGAGTAATATTCTCGGGTATGGACCGTTCCGCACAGAAACTCCGCTGCATTTCGTTGACAGAATGTGAATGGCGGCTCCTCGACTGATTTGAGTGTCCGATCGGGAAACTAGAGGTGGTGCCGGTGGGTCCTCCAACACCGACACCATTGGTGGGAACCGCGGCACCCGGCAGCAAGTGAGCAAGCTTTCCTAGTAGGCGCAGGGCTCATCGAAGGAGAAGCACAGGTCGTCAGGAGGTTTCGCCCGGCGTCCAACAAGAACCTCGGGTCGGTATTCGCATGAGTGCCGGCTGAAGCCGTAGTTGGCAAACTCCGACTGTGTATCCCACAACCTTTAGGATAAGGATGTGATCTTCTATGCTTCTGTTGCGATGGCGGCTGAGGATTATCGTGGGCCTTATTCATCTTCTGCTTCCTCCGCCATTCTTGTAGCTTGCTGAAGACAAAGGACGATCGTCAGCTCGAGCTGAACACCAATCAAGAAGAACAATGGACGACAGTTCTGAATTTTTTGTCAGTCAGGGACATTGATATCTGATTTTGAAATTTTAATCTTCCTTATTGATTTTAAATTTGAATTACAATTTGAAACCTAACAAGCGTTACACTGTTTACCGGAGGAGTAGACGGCTAACGTCTCTGGCATGGGCAAGGCCGCAAGAGAGATGATATGTTGCACAATAATTGGTGCTAGGCACGCCACCCTGGTGCCATATCCGCGCGTAATATTTTCTCCAAACGTTAGGCCATAGCGGCTAGACCACAAAATCCCATTTTCTAAAGAAAGTCAAAACTACTGAAGACACGCTAGAAAACGTCTCATGCCAATTAATTTGACTTAAAAGGCAATTATTTCGGTCAGCTAATTTTCACATAATCCTAAATTCCTTCTGCTTAAGACCTAGCGTTACCTTGGCCCACGTATTAAGTAGGCCCCAATTTTCACATAATTCTAAATTCCTTCTGCTTAAGACCTAGCGTTACCTTGGCCCACGTATTAAGTAGGCCCCAGTTGTTCCAATGACGTGTTACGGTGGTAAAAATGACTAATCGGCAATTTAACAATGAAATCTTCACACTGACTTGTGTGTTAGAAAGGGAAAAGTACATCAATCCTCAATGGCACACGCGGAATGTGGCAGTGAAAAACCCTTGGTCCTAATTTGGGCCAACAAATATATGATTACATGCATCTTTACACTAGTCATGCATAAAACGAATCGGTATCAGAAGCGAAAAAAAACACCGCTCGTCCTTTCAGGCTTCTGCATGTGAACATACAATGCCCACCAAACTTCAACCAAAAAAAGAGAGAAAAAAAATTCATCCACAGGCTCAAGGTGCGAATCCGTCAAAACAATTAGTAATATATTGACCCTGTCTTACCCGTTAGCAAAATTTTGCGATCGGCCAAGTTCACCTCCTAGGGTCTGAGGAGAAGTGGAGCCAAGCACATAAAAAGTCCCGGGAAAACAGGTCCCAAGTGGCCCGTATAAATGCCTAGTTTTACCATCCTGCGTCCTCGCCATCCATATCCAAAGGCTGTAATGGAGCCTATACTCCTGCCCACTAAAATGGAGCCTATAAATGCTCGAAGCATTTCTTGAGTTGGTTCTACCATTGCAGAGAAATCGTATTTTTTGAATTTTAAAATTGTCAACCTCGAGTCCCCTGATAATGGCTCCGCAAAACAGAATTTTCTGTTCACTGAAACCAAATCATCTCCAATTTACACAACAATTTTTTTACCTCCAACTCCGGCATCCACCACACTCCCATTCACTAGGATCCCAGGATGGCTGTTCCATCCATGGTGAACAATGACTATGTATCTGTAGTTTGCATTTTACACATAATAGATCTGGGGCGGGCTCAGACTGCTGGCACTTCCAACAAGGAACCAAGCCGGACCCTTCCAAAGAACTATTAGGAGCTATAGCCTGATAACCAGCATCAGTATCAGCACAGGTTACCATTGTATTACTCCAATCATATGATGACTCTGTAGGTGCATCAACATCACATAAATTCCACTCTTGATCATCCTCAGAGGCCAACAATTCTTGAAAAGAAAAGTAAGTCTGAGGTTCAAACTCCATTTCGTTAAATTGTACTCCATCAAAGTCAACCAGCTCACCGCTGACATCCCACTCAGCTACAGGTAACGAGGCAGTCTCATTGTTTGCAGCATCATTATGGGTTGGATCCACATCTGAGCTTGCAGCAACCTGTTCTTGCTTTATATGCCGCCTAACAGGTAGCTTTTGCGGGCAGTGGTACAAAGGCATATCTGTACTCCATCCTGGTGATACTTCTACTGAGTTGTTTTCAAAAAATGGTTCAACATCTGAGCTTGCAGAGTCCTCTTCTTGCTTTATATGCCGCCTAACAGGTAGCTTTTGTGGGCACTCGTATAAGGGCATATCTGAAACCCATCCTGTTAAAATTTCTACTGAGTTGCTTTCAGAAAATGGTTCAACAATCTCCGCTGAAGATAAAAGAGATGCATCCTCATCTTCAACCATATCATTTTCTGTTGGCTCAGAGATTGTGTCTTTCATTTCACAATTTGTGTCATTAAATCCTAATGGTAAAGGTTTCATGCTGCATTTGTTATTTTCTGCATTCCCATGCTTCTTGTTATTTCTGACAAACAACTTCTTGCCAACTGATTTTGGGTCTAAGTAGGGACACACTGGTGAACCCTTTCTCCGGCATTTGCAGCACCTGAAGCCCACTAGGTCAAAAATCTGCGATTCTTTTAGCTGGACTGCATCCGCATGGTACCAATCTACATATTAAACAGTAACAAAAGAAAAACATTAATAGAAAAGAAGAATAGCAAACAAATGGGCGAGATAGCCTAACAACAATTAACTATGAAGGCCTACTTGAGCAAGTATGGCAACGGATGTACATGAGATCTGAATTGTAAGGCTGTTGACAAAGGATACAGATAGGTCCCTTCAAAGGGTCCATGTTGACACTGCATCTAAGAAGAATATTTTGGAGCCTGAAGCTTGAAGCATCATCATGTGTTTTTGCTTTTCCTTTCCTCCAGACAAGGCCGTAATTAGAGTTCACAACATTTTTGTTTTTCTTAGATAAATTGGGAATGGATTTGGTTTGCTGCATCTGTGGATGATTTCGTGCAATATTTTGATTACCTTCCTCCTGCAGAATCTCAGCAGCCAGATTATTACATTCCAACGATGACTTTACTTTCAAATGCTTTTGAGTATTTCTATTTAGCAAAGTGGATTCGGACGTAACTTTCAGTTGCTTATTACAATTCTCATTCAAAGCCGTGGATTCACAAATGAATTCCAACTGCTTCTTGGAAGATTCATTTGAAGAAGAAACTTCCCTATGGTAACATTTGTTACATAAAAAGTCAGATAGCGTGTCACCCTTAGCAGCTGTGGATGGTATTACACAATCTTTGTGGCATAAACCTGACAGTAAAATGACAGAATAAAAACAATCAGTTGACAATTAACAGATGACCAATAGTAAATCACTTCATTACATTTGAAAGCAGGAGACATAGTACCTTGACACAAATTGCATTTGACAGCTTGCCTGAAAACAAACAATAAAATCCATCAGTAGAGCAATAAATGGCTTTTAAGGAAATTATGAGTATTTCTGTAGCTGATCAGGTTTCATGTGATCAAAATACGATATTATTTAATATTATTATTAATCTTTAAATGAACACTAACATTTGTTCTTGCAGTGTTTTAACACCCTAAATTTCTGTCTCACTCAGAATCTCCGGATGGTTAGAATATCAAGTAGACAAAGCATAAGAAGAGCACAAATAACAAGAATAAACTAAAAAAATAGTAACAGAGAGAGATTAATAAACAAACATATCAGGGGTCCCTACTCTGATAGTCTTTTTCAAAAGCAAATAGAAATGAAACAGAAAATACCTGAGAAAAACCTCCATCTGGCAAGAAATGCAAGCGCTCTTGATGGGATTCCCTACCTTGTACATAAGATAAGAAAATGTATCACTTTTTTGGCATGCTTTTAACTGCCTGGTATGATGCTTTGCCAAATGACGTTGTGGTTTCTGAGGCAACGCTGAAGGTACATTTCCTGCCTTATTTTCATATTCTTTTATCAGATACAGAGGCACATGAGTTTCATAGAACCACATCTTCTCTTTTCCATTCTCCATTGGTTCTGTTTCTACAACATGCTTCATAAGGCGCAAGGGAAGATGGCTCTTATTAACAAATACCAATGCATAACTTGCCCTCCTTTCCATAACTTTCTTCCCACAGATAACGGCATTTCTAAATGCAGATACAGTTTCAACATCTGAACCCTTTCCTTCTTGGGAGATTTGTTCTGGATGGACAATGTCACTCCATCGAATGTGAGAATCTAGATACCTCACCTGATGCACATTTCAAGTTAGACCAAATTGACAGAAGTCCATACCACTACTTTCAGAAGAAATACATATACATATTTATTATACAAGAACAGAACAATTTTGAAAATCTGTAAACAAAGTTCCCATGTAAATGTTAGTTTACTCCAACTCATTGAAAGAGCAGAATAAAAAAGGATAAAAAGAATGACAAACAATCCAATCTGCACTAATCATCATATCATTTGCTGATGAGTACTAAAACTCTACTGTAATTTTCTACGACAGAATATACTTTGCAAATAATCGGACTATAGAGTAATGCTGCTTGCAGCCTAGGCACACCTGCAGCACATGTGCAACCATATATGGGCTCCATGCGCGCCCAGGCATGCGACCCCACCATGGGCCCACACATTGTTGCACATTTTCTGCAAGTATTCCAGTGCGCAAAAGCACATCAGTTTTATCTATATTGTATCTGCAATTAAATCATTTGAAAGTGGAAATGTTTGCAAATGAGAATTACATTCAGTTACAAAAAATTTACACAAAGTTCCACATGAATTAAGAATACACAACAAGGTTGACAATAAAATGATGTTAAATTCTCTGAGAACAATTTTCTACTTTACAACAACCATCAAAGAGAAACCAACATCTATGTTTTTATGCATTAAAAATCTCAAACGATAAACATAGCCAGGCATGACAAACTTATAGCAAAACTCTTCCTTTCTTCACCTTAACCTCCCTTCTAACCATCTTAGAACTATGATAAATCATTGCTATCACCCATATTCTACAAAAAGGTAGAAGGGTTTTTGTGTAGACAGACATATTTTGATTCTATTCCAAGGCAGGGGATAAAAATTTGACCACCTTGATGGAAAGTTGAGAAAACTTTTACACCTTATGCAGTTGTCACACCTCAGAGGTATTTTGTGAGGGCAAAATGCAGATAGAATTGTCATGCTTATAGATAATTTCAAGGTTTCTCATGAATGCCTTTTAAGGTATAACTGGAGAACGAGTAGAGCTGGTTAAGTGATTAAGGAGATAAGGTACAATTCAAAGTTTGTTTGCAGCTTTACACAAAGGTTTAGCAAAGCTCCTGCAATTCTTCAAAGGTTATAAAGGTGTTTGATGCCAGATAGTGTCCAAGTGGAGAGAAAAGGGGGAATGGGGAAATGAGGGGTAGGAGATATAGGCCTTGGAATCCACCAAGGTTTCTGCCGAATTCCACCCAACAGTGGGTTTACCGGAGTCTACCAGCAAGGGGTGGTCGGAATCCACCGAACACAAGCAAGCTCTCTAAAATAGACTCACAATAAAAAAACTCTATTCATCAGCTCCCCTATTAATGAAAGTTAATGCCTTTTTATAGGTACCGGAGTCCACTGGCAAGGGGTGGTCGGAATCCACCAAACACAGGCAAGCTCTCTAAAAGAGACTCACAATAAAAAAAACTCATTTCATCAACTCCCCTAGTAATGAAAGTTTATGCCTTTTTAAAGGCTTACATGAAATCTTTAATTGGAAATAAACTACTGTAAAAGAAACTCTAAATATGACCAAAAAATTCAAATCTAAAATCCTGAGTTGATTAGAATGTAATCTTCTAAATAAAACGCCTAAGTCATAAAAGCTCAAATATTAAGTCTCTTAATACTTATATCTTGCAGCCACATTAACAGGGGCACACTATAGCCTCCGGATCGGTACTTATAGGAACATGCATTTAAAAAAATGGAAATAAACAGGTAAAGGAGCAAGAAGAAGAAACAAGTATTAGGGCACTTAGAAATAACACAGTTTCACATCAAAGCTTGAAGAAGTTTATGCACAAATCTTCAAAAAATAAGCAACCAGCACAGGAAAGAGGTTTTAGAACTCCTTCCTACTGGTATAGTCAAAAGAATAATGAAGATCTTTTTGACCCCCTAAAGTACGAGGAAATTTCATCATGAAGATATTAAATTGTTCTTGATGAATAAAAAAAAGGCCACACAGACAGCCATGCTTTGGCAAGGCCTTCTTGCAATAAAGACCAAGAAAAGCTGAAAACAAACCTGAAGAGCCAGTTGTGATGCATTTCTGCTCATTTCCACAGCAGCTCTCCAAGCAAATTGCTGACTTCTTTTAGAAATTTCCTCAGCATAAGAAATGCCAGGAATTTTCTTGAAACCACCTGAGATGCTATATAAGTCACCTCCGAATGGAGCAAAAGGTTAATGAATAAAAGATCCTACCAGAAGAGTAAGTTTACCTTGACGACCGACTTTTTTAATAATAGAGCTAGGAATGACACCTTTCTGAAATATTAGCTTTGCAGTTTTACTTCCTCGCCACCAATCAGGACAAGGATTCATATTGTCCTCAGAAATTGCAGCCTGTTTCTTGCTTCGCCTCGTACATGAACCACGCTTTTGGGGTAGTCCAAAGACAGCAGAACCACTTTGTACAGAAGATATCTCCACAGGCCAATCATCAACCATCTTAGCCCATCCCGCAGAAAAAGCAAGTAGATGAATGCTCTCCTCAAGCTACAAGCAGGACAATCATTTAAGTTCGTTAAAATGAGTTCTCAAAAAACATGACATATACTATAATAGTATGAGTCACATGCAGGTTCATTGGAATATTGCTCTATGTTAATGGAGCATATATCAGATTCTAAAAAGAATGAGAGGGTATGTGATTGCATCTATAGGATGGCATCAAGTCACTAATTCTGTCCATATTCATAACACATCACGAGTCATTTTATCCATACACATTCCCAGTCTTTTAGATATTATTATCAATAATATCAGGAAAAAAACATAATTCTGAACATCTATTATACACAATTAGAACTTACTTCAAGCAGATGATATTTCAGGGACTTGCAACTTGATACTATCTCCAACTGCCTTCGCCATTGGCTCCGGTAGGCTCCACTAGACAGTGAACCTATTATAAGACCTTGTAAATTTTCCTCCATGTGTAAGATATATGCTGCAATAGCAGAAAGAGTTCCCTCTCCATTTTTCATAACACGAATAATGCCTAGGCCTCTTGCAGCACCTTTCAAGACATTTAAAGCTGCAGAATTCAATAAGCAACGCATTTTTCTGCTTGGTGGAACCTTGCAGCCAATACACCAGCCACATCTCTCTCTTGGGACATCTAATAGCCTTTTTTCAGCACTTGGCCATTGAAAATGCAAAGCTGCACCAGAAAATGCTTTTAGCTGGAGAGACACACTTTCAGCAGTTACTTTTCCAGAATTAGAAGAAACAATGATCTCGGCAGCTTTCCTATTTTCTGACATCAGAATTGCTAAATTTGCAGCAGCAGAGGCAGCAACATCACCATGCATGTACTGATTTATGTAACAATGTCGCTTAAAGGAAGTTCCCAAATGTGGGCTTTCAACATTAGCATATTCATTAAGTTTCCCAATTCCAGCATCTTCCTTGCAACCAACATCTACTATTGTTGATCTTTCACCTGACTTCTGAATGTTTAACTCAGAAGAGTCAGCAGGCATAACCGGTGGCACAGAAGCTATTGTGGTTTTAGATTCATAATGTTCAAGAAGCCCTGTTTTTGTGTTTGGCCACATTAATATATCTACATCATCAGATCCAACATCCTTTTTCATATCCGAAACATTAGATAGGCTTACTGAGTTCAAACTTGCCATGGTCTCTATGGCTTCATGGGAGCCACTCTCCTGACAAGGTTCTCCGTTTTTGCTCATGTTGCTTGTAGAAGTCGCAATGGCAGCAGCACTTGATGGAATGAGGGTCCTATTAACAGAATAAATGTCTCTAGCATCTCTGCCTCCATTAATCAACCCTGAGCTAGTTTCACGTTTTTGAGGATCTAAGAGCCTTAATTCTCCAGATGGGTGCCAATATTGTAATATACCCTTGCAGATCTCAGAGTAAACTGATTTGCTTTCAGATGTGTATAGCAATTTAAAAACACTTGGAACATCACTCAGACTGTAGTATCTGGAAACTGGTTCACCGTTCATGGACAAAGCAAGCCTGGAGGCATTCATCAAAAGGAAACACAATTATGTGGATCACTGGATTCAGCTTCAACTACACATGTTCCCTCAAATTTAAAAATTTTTCAGAACGTTTGAGGCTTAAACTGAAAGAGCAATTATTTTTATCAAGTAAATCCACTTTATAACTTAATTCGCTATAAAACTTCAGTATCACATCATAAAGTATGCATTTCCACAAATATGTGTCATGTTAGTCAAAATCGTGTATCCAGTCAATTGTCTTCTTAATTTAAACAATTAACGTAAATTAAAACAGAATCCACTGCATAATGTTATAAACTCCATTATGTAGATATTCTTTTACACCAATGTAGTGTGCTTGATTAAAAGATACTACAAAAAAATTGTTCACGATATCTGTCTACAGCATCATACTTAATTTAAATATACTTTACCCCTCACACTATAAAAAGTTGTTCATGATAACAGTGTGCAAGAAAATAAAAGCAAGACTAGGTTACAACAAGATTGCAAGAAGTAGAAAGCCTTACACAACCAAGTAATTGCATGTGCCCAGATACACTCGCTCATAAGGATCAATGCCAAAAACTTCAGCTCCTCTCAGTCCCATTCCTATTTTCGAACAAGCAGGATACATCCTATTGACAGAACATTCCGGACAAAACCACAGACCATTTGGTACATGTGCTTTACTTAGTCCAATGCATCTGGAGTGGTATGCTGACGGGCATCCATCACAGCAAAGTAAGGTTCCATCCATTCCACAAAGCCGGCACTCATCGCTGTTCCCATCATTAGCAACATCTGTTGCATCTGCCTCCTGCACCACAGTCTTAGAGCCCATAGAACTTCTTTGCTCTGATTCAACATAGTCTTCCAAAGTAGCTACATCTTTGCAAGCTGAGGTCTTGGTGTATCTCGGGTGAACTCTCTTTGGCCCACTTTCAGTACAGGGGTTGGCTGTCCCATCAGCATCTACTTCCATTTCCGCACTTTCCCGCATGTCAATTTCTGCTCGGAGCTCTGCAGAGTCGAGGACATCATCACACAAAATCTGTAAAACCCTAAGCTTCATTATCAAGGACAGATTGTAATATTCGCCACCTAAGACCTGGTTGTAAAACGCTCTCCAATCCTCCCCTTTAGTATAACCCATTATCAATAAATATTCCACCAGAAAAACAGGCCAAGTCAGTGTATCCAAAAAATCCCAATCAAGGCGTCTGCAAAGTTGACAACCATATTTCAGATTATCGATGGCAACATACATTAATGAGCATAAAAAGCAAAAAAATTGCTTATTTTACAAAAAGAAAAAGGCAGCAGAAAAGAAAACAATGCAGACCTCAGACACCTCAAAGCAAGCCGATTCCCATCAGAAGATAGTGTCTGGAGATGGCGCCTCAAAGCCCGCATAAGAGAGACATGAATGGAATCCAACAAAGAGTTCTGTAAGGTGCAATTGAGGGACCCCACGAAGCTATCAAGGCTGAAAGGACTCAAAAAGATCAAATGGCTAAACGACCTGAAAAAACTATAGACCGAAAACAGATGAGAAACGGCTTCCTCTGGAATTCCCAGGTCACCAGAAGAAGGAGGCAAAGGAAGCGGCAAAACAGGAACCAACGACTCCGGAGAGGGGGCAGACTCCTGCGGTTTAGATTCACCAATACTTCCCGATGAATCACCATCCTCGCCATCAGACTCGAGATCTGAACTCAATCCGCTGACAGCAACAGAAGAATCGTCGGTAGAACCAACAGGTTCCGGCTGCAACTTCCGCTTCTTCGCGGCCAGCAGATCGTCCAGCTTCTGCTTTCGGACACCAATCTGGTAGGATTCGGAATCGGCCTGCTCGGCTATCAGAATGTCTCGAATCTCCCAAAACTCCAAGTCCTCTGAATCGCCGTCCTCGTAGTGAACCCTGTAAAAGCCACGGTCGAACCTGACAACCTTCCCCAAGTAGACGCCCATCCCGGGAAACTCCTTCATCACGTAGCGCCCTTCCAAATCCCTCCCCCTCCCTGAGCCGCCCCCCCTCTTGCTCCCTCGACCATCGGTGGATTCGTCCAAGCACGTCTCCTTCCTCTTCCGATCTCCATTCGTCGCAGAATCCACGCCCCCATCCTCCATATAAAACAGGCGAATGCCCTTAAACACCAAGATCCCCCCGCCTGTCCTCGTTAGGGTTCCACTTCTCCCAAAAAAATGGCGAAAAATCGGGAGGAAAACAGAGAGGATTGACAAGGAACGAAGGCTAATTGCTAGTTAGGGTTTGAGAAGCAGAAAGGGGGTCGCCATTAATAAGGAGAGAAGTGGAATGGGGGAAGATGGACGTGGTTTAGGTACTTCGGAGATCTACCCTAGATGTGCCTGTGACCTGCGTTTGTGCGATACGAGAGACTGAAGCAAAGGCGAGAGACTCCTGCTCCGAATGGCAACGGCCTCTGCCCGTTCCACCACGAGCACGAGCAGGTGAATTACCGCCAAAACCCGTGGCTCCAAACATTCCGATTCCAGGGCCCCGTTCCAGTTCCACCCGAGCCGAGACCCGACCGAGTCGTATAATGCTCAATTATGTTCTTATAATTATAACTATTTTCTTAATTTTATATTTCCTTCGCCTTAAATTAATAATTATATTTATTTTTTAAAATAAATTAAAATTACTTTATTTTTAAAAACTAAATGCAACTATTAATATAGGATATAAGGAGTAATAGAAAAAAGTTAGCATGCACAAGGTCATGCACATTGGCGTGCATCCAACTCAATTGTGACACCTCGTTTTTCAATAAAAAAATTATTTTATTATTTTTAAAAAATTTATTTTTTTCACCAGCGAGTCATCAATATATCAGTGACTTATCGATAAAACAATGTAATGTTATTGTTGGTAAGCATCGACGCATTGACGACTTAGTAACTTACTAATAATAATTGTATACATCAATTATTTCAAAAAAATGAAGTTATTTTATAGTTTCCATATTCCATAAATAGTTAGCCCAGAATAAAAAAGAGTGAAAGACAAAAGTTGGGAGAGAAGGGAAGTCTCATATGAGTCCTATCACCGGTATGAGTGATTGGGAGCAGCTCAGAAGGAGATTTTGCATCGGAGAGGAAAAATACTGCATTGGTACATGTTGGATTGCAAAGTACTCTTTAAAATATAGAAAATTATTATATATTTATGATTTTCTTTTAGTTTTTGATGATCTTGAACATATGCATGTAATTTTCTTTCAGTTATGTCATGCATGATTATGCTTCAATGGTAATTTCATATTGTAATGGTGGAATGTTTGATTTATTACTCAAATGGTTCACAACTTTAGTTTGAAACAATTTATTTTAGTTTTTATTCAGTAAAATGTAATTGGAAATAATGTGGGTTGTATAATCATGTTTTTCCCGATTATCGATAAGGTCACTGATGTGTCAATGGCTGCACTAGTGAAAGGATAATGAACAATACCCTTACATACATGCAAAGTCATGCATGTGGACCGGTCATCGGCAGTGAGGCTGATGTGTCAGCATAGCATCGGTGAGGTGGGCTTTCCTAACCAACCCATTGTCAGTGAATGTTCAACACATTGATGGATCACTTATGGTCATCGGTGTTTTGGCGATATGTCGATGAGGTTACTGATGGTACCTCGTGGTAAAAGATTTACGTTGTGATTTATAGTAATGATTAAGCTACATAATAATTATACATAATTGCATATTTTACGAAAGATTTTGGTTACATGTTTGGATGATAAATAAGCATGTATTAAGTAGCGGCTAGCAAACTCTAATGCACATGAGACTTTGTAATATGATGATTAACTACCTAGAATTGATGTATTTGACACTTAAGGACAATAAAATCCTGGTGTTTGGTTGGCTCATGAAGGGAGTCATTTAGCCACATAGAACAAAAAAATATGTAATGAAACATGATCATGGTCTTTCGTCTCTCTAAGTGTGAGAGTTATATAGAACCACTCCTCTGACTTGAGAGTTAGGTTCGAATGGAGTATAACATTAAAAGATTATCGGTCCCTCACAATACAAGTTTTGACGATCATGACAATCAAAATCTCGACATGGTCCATGAGCTTTAGTGAGCCCTTTCATAATGGCGTAAATGGGGTAGGGTAGGCTTTAAGCAAAGATTGAGGTTGAGTTTGTGATAGTCCAATGTCTAGTACAGTGGGATATTCTAAATGAGGCTATCGCGTCTAGTGAACTATAAAGTGAAGTTCTATGTTGTAAGCATGTTTGACTTTAAAAGGTATGTATAATCTTGATTTCATAAATTTCAAATGGTTTTAGTAGTAAATTGTTATTTGATGATTTGATGTATTCATCAACTACTCATTTTTAATTGGTTTGCAATTCTACTAAGTATACATGTATACTAAGCATCATTTATAATGTAAGTTCTTCATGTAGAAGACTATTTAGAACTATTGGGAAAGTCGTAACTGTATGGCGGAGCCTATCGTTTTAGCTTGTTGACCTTTCATCTCTCTAAATTTACTTTCAGGCACGAGAGACTGTCACTTGTCATTATATTTAACTCATGCATGTGTAAGACTCAAGTACTCAACTGTAGATATTGTGACTATTTTAATTTACTTAGATATTTATATATTTAATTACTGTTTTATCACAACCAAGGTTTGTGAAATATGTGTCTCTTATGTCCCCAATTTATCTATTGAACGTTTTATAAACTCGTGAAATAGTTTTATTAGCTACATACTATAGAAGGTGTCGTGACATGGTTTTTCATTTGAGGAAAAATAATTTATGAATGGTTAAGTAAATTGGGGTGCAATAGCATCACACAATTTGTCTGCGCGTGTAACAAGGGGCAGGCAACCGAATTCAATACCTGCATGTCCCCTAGTCACATACGTCGTAACATGCATATATCTATGTGTACTAGGCACATATTATGGGAATATTTTATTGCATAATGTAGCTATAAGGGCGCCCAAAAATTCACCACCAAGTAAAAATTTTAATATCTTTCAATGTATACCGTATATTTAATATATATTTGTTCTATCATTTTACCTTGTACCTACCTCCATTTCCCCTTCTTCCTCCTATCCGATTCCTAGCTTGACCCCAACTTTTTCACCTGCAATTAATTATCTTTCATGGCCCCTCCTCCCCCTTCCCCCTCTCTGGTGCTTTTATATTTGCCCATTGAAAATAGTAGAAGCCCAATGTTTGGGTGAATAGGGGTTCGATCTAGAAGGTAAAAAAGGTCGGTGCCAAAAAGCCTTCCCGTTTCTTATACCACTTTGATTTGCATGAGCAAGAAGGGGGCATTGGGCAAGGAGCTCGGGTAATTGCTATATCCATGAGCTAGGTGAGCTGGTCGTTCAATTATTATCTGAGGGCTAAAAATAGGAAATTGGAGTATTTCAATCAATCCTCATATGAAATTAGAGCGGTCAAGATTCATACAACTCACTGTATCATTTTTCTATATGATATGGGGAACACGGGAGATTATTGAAGTCCATATAGTTGCATTATTTATTGTTTTTTTTTAAATAAATAGTAGGCACCTAATGAATGCATAAGTAA
The DNA here is from genome assembly GCA_035235625.1 of Saururus chinensis. Taxonomy (NCBI): domain Eukaryota; kingdom Viridiplantae; phylum Streptophyta; class Magnoliopsida; order Piperales; family Saururaceae; genus Saururus; species Saururus chinensis. Next base: position 11,649,706 of record CP141140.1, on the reverse strand, counting down.
GAACCAGAAATACATTTACAACCTTAAATATAATAGGTAGATTTCTGATTCCTTCAATCGCAAATTTAAATGTAGTTTGAGTCAAGATTGTTGCTTTTTTAATTTGTATTACTAAATTTATTTAATATACCTGAAACATATAGTGCGGCAATATGATTAAAAATGAGTGCAAAAGTGAGCCTGATGTTGTAAACCCGAGTCCACTCGGGAAATCTGGGTCAACCCGGCGATTGAAGGGCTAAGAAAGTGTTGTGCGTATGTACGTAGTAGAGGGAAGGAACCTCTCCTTCACCCATAGTGGTGTATCAATATTACCGTTGGAAAGTTGGATTTGGAGGGAAGATTGCAGCTTGACCCCCTTCCACATCGGCCCCTCCCGCCGCCATTTTGAAGATTTTTTCAAAGTGGCACATACAACGGTCAACTGACCGAAACCAGATATCTAGAGCGTGGTGTACAACACTGAGCTAAATGGGACCCACTTATGTTACGTTATACACAATTATGTTACACGAGGTCATCTTCATCTTCGTTAAGTATTTTTCATGCTCCCTCATGCGAGCAAAATGTAAGAAATATATATGAAACATTTATTTTTAAGATCAATATTGTACACGTTAATGCACATTAATATAAGTGGTATGTACGACTTTGATCTCGAAAATGAACATTTCACAATCGTTTCTTACGATCCGCTCATTATCATAGCAGAAAATGAAAAACGCTTCCCTTCGTGACCTATGCACGATACACTATGATAATTAACTTCTTAAATTTTTTTAAAGCAATAGTTAGCAAAAATAAAATATTTTTAAAATAAGGGTGTCTAGTGGGACTTGATTAAAAGGGGTAGGGCAACTAACCTCCTATCAGGAGTGGCAACGGCTGGACTGGCCCGATAGAGGAAAGGGGGAGCCCGGCCAAGCCCATGGCCCCTTAAGAGGGGTTGTGGGCTGGCCCGCAAGGCTCGCTCCTCCCCTATATTTTCCAAAAAAAAACTTAAAAAATAGTATAACTTTTTTAAAAAAAATTGCTAAAAATTTAAAAACTTACAAAATAGATGTTAGTATTGCATCACTATAAAATGAGTATATATAGGGTGTTAAAATAAGCTCGACTTGGCTCAAGTTTAAATTGGCTCGATTCTTGTTGGACCTCGAATTCGAAGTTGGTCAAGTCAAGCTCAAGTATAGAATAAAAACTTAAACTCACATTAAGTACATTATTTTTTTAAATATATACACATATATTACACATTATGTATAAATTTCATGTCTCCCAAGTTTTAACTCTCTCCATAAAATATATCATTTCTACTTTTTTATGTACAATTACATGATGTTTTTTGTTAGATGAATTATATAATATGTCTAATGAGATCCATAACCATTTCTTATAAAACTTACTCCCTCCGTCATGTATTAATTGTCTAAATTAGAAAATCAAAACCAGTAAATACTAGTTCATTTTATTTTCTAATCTAACATGTTGGACCACTTGCTAACCATGTTTGTTTTAGTGATTTTTCTCTAAATACATACGGGTCACTAATTATAAAACTAAGCAATAATCACAAGGAATAGTTACTTGACTCGCTCGAACTCGATTCGAGTTTGACTCGAACTCGAAATTGATGTTTCAAGCTCAAGCTTGAGCACTCTAAAGCTTGACGATACTCAGCTCGTTAACACCCCTAAGTATATCCTAACTAGGTTAGTGTCCACTCTCCTATCTATTATTTGTAATTATAATTTAAAACCTCAAAAATAAAATTATAAAAAAATTATTAACTAATTGATTGTAAAGTCTTCTTCCATTTATTCTTTAAAATTGGGAGCTTGTGTCATTTCTTTTACATCCAACAAATCCTTCAAGCAAATGCATGCCTATCATCTAACACCCTACCTTTTGCACTAGAAGCAAATTTCGATGCAACTGTGGACGTTGGGGGGGGGGGGGGGGGGGGTAGTAGTAAATCACGAGCTAAGGCAAACAACACATGATGGTTCTTTCCATGTGTTTGTCGCCAAGTTAAAACATCCAAATTATTAAATTCTTCCTTGATAATAAAATATGCAAAATCATTTTGTAGATAGTTAGATAATAATCCATTAATATTAGAACTATGCTTTTGTTTATTTTTTTGAAGTAACATCCAATACTTAGTTTTACGTGGAAGATGATGTAGTAATAGAAGATGAAGTTGATTAATCTTGTCTTGACCCATAGGTTATTTCATATATATAATATAAAGATCGCAAAATAGTTTTTACAATTTTATATAGAATAATAGCATTTTCATTAGCATAAGGACTCACGTTGCCATGTATACCATCTATTAAAATTTGTACAACTTCTAATATAACCCTAAGATCTGTTACAAACCATAAACAATAAATTAAAGGAATAAAATACCAATATTTATTGAATTTTATTTTCATTTCCACTACGAGATGTGCACAAGTTTCATTATCTCTATAACTTTTAAATGCATAAGTTATGTCATACAAGTGGTTTAAAATTGAACCAGAACTAGGATATTAGATAGAAAATGCATCAAATAAATAGAAATGACAAAAGGACCTTCAATAAGTTATAAATTAGGTAACTTTTTTGTACCTTTACTTATGATCAAACTTAATCATTTACAAGATTTCAACATTAATTATGTGTTATTCCACATGTGATGAACATCTAGTTGAAATTTTCTATATTTCTTACCACACAATTTACACAAGCCTCTAATTTATTGTATTACATAGAGTGAATAAGTGATATGTAACAAAATAATTTTAATAAATGGAGTATGAGGTTTAACTACATTTAAACTATATTGAACAAATACATAAATTATCTAATATGAAATGTAAAAGACTCCAATATACCAATGTTATCACAATGATTTTCTAAAAGTTATACTCGTAAATTATTATTAGAGGCATTATCTAAGGTAATAGACATAAATTTATATTTAATTATATCTTCATTTAAAACAGAAATCCATGATTTTTCAATAATTGAGGCAAAATATGGATATTTTGTTATGTTAAAATATATTATTTTCTTATTTAATCTCCCTGTTTCATCAATAAAATGAGTTGTAATACATGCATATCTTATATCTTGGCTACTAGTCTAAATATCAGAAGTTAAAGAAATCTTACTTGAAATTGTATGTAGGGTGTTCATAAGTTGTACTTTATACTCCTTGTGTAGCTTGAAAATATCTTTCTTCAAAGTGTTGCACAATATTTTATGGAAGGCCAGGGTTAAGAGTTTGACTCACATACATCTTGGACTGACACACCCTGAGATTTTCAAACCTATTTTTATAAAAAAAAGGCAGCGGAAACAAAATTTTCAAATTTTTTTGTCAATCATTTGACAATATAACTTGGGGTATGAGAAAACTATTTTTTTGAACATATGTGTACTAAATTAGAGTACAATATTAATCCAAGTCAAATCATGCCTTAAATTACAAAGGATATTCCCCGAGTACATGTTTGAATAACTTAATATGCATAAATACAAATAAATTGATACTCATGTGCCTAAAGTCATATACCTTAGAGTAAGAGGGCATTAAAGATGCCAAGTGGCATAACAACATTGTTCTTGTCGTACTTCGAAGTCCTAAAGTTACTTTAACTTTGCAAGGAACTTGCATCATACGGATGTCAAGTATACAAATATATCCAATGGGATAGCTAAACGAATACTACGTAATAACCATGCACATAATTATACCACGTCATTACAAAATCATCAACTATCCTATTCAATAGAAAACATCACCATCACCACAACACAAGTAGAATAAGCAAAACATTCACAAATGCATTTCTTATGATTTCATAAACATAACGTGACTCTCACTTAGAAGTCTACAACTTTGTAAGTGCAAGTCAAAGATTCTCTATAGCACGATAGACACGTCTAGGAGTTTAGCCTTGTTTCACTAGACTATGAACTACCTAGATTTGGACTTTATGTATTTTGAATTATTCCCGCCCCATTTACGCTATGAAGCTAAGGCCCATAGGAGCTCATAGATCCAAGTGGTTGAAATTCTGACTTCCATAATCATCGAAGCCTCATGTACTGCATTGCATGGGACCAGATATCTTTTAATACTTTGGCCCATTCGACTCCCAGGTCAGGGAAGCCATTTTACATAACTATCATTTTAGAGAACTAGAAAACTTTGGTCTTTTTTCATACGAACACCCTTATGTCTACATGGCTAGAAACTCATGTCATGAGCTAAGGCTGAGGGTTTCTCCGACCTCAATTGTCGAAAGACATCAGTCTTGGGGTGTGATCCATTACAAGGATATTCACACACAAATGTACATGCACCCAATCATAATTCATCACAAAATCATATATAATTGTAATTTTATGCATCAAATACACATGTTATTACTTCTCCTAATAATAGTCTTTCATAGCCATCCATGCTAAAAATACTCAAAACCGACTTATTGTCAGTGGACTCATCGACATGTCAACTAAGTCACCGATGACCATCGGTAACTCATTGACGCGTCGAACCCTTCGTCGATAGTGGGATGGCAAGGACAACCAACCTCATCGATGCCTCACCGATGAGTCGACCTCACTGTCGGTGACCTATCAGTTCCACACCAATGTGTCGATGCTCATCACCTAAAATCAACTTGCTGACAATGGACTCATTGACATGTTGGCCAAGTCACCGATAATAATCAGCTACTCATCGAGCGCCAAACCCCTTGCCGATGGTGGGATGGCAAGGACAATCGTCTTCATCGACGCCTCATTGACGCGTCAACCTCACTGTTAGTGACCCACCGGTAATACACCGACGCGTTAATGCACATCGATAGCAATATTGTCATCTCCTTTGTTACATCGGCGACATCATTGACGTGCCGATGGTCAGGAAGAAATAATAGAAACTATCCCAAATACCCAAAATTACTCCATATCATGACAAATCATAATCCTTCCCACACATAACCTTCTCACAATGACAAATAATTATTCTTATTATCAATTGATTATTAAACACGAGAAAAAATATATAATATCATAACATAATTATGACAAAATCTCATGAATTATCTTTTACATGCTTTCATGTCATGCAAGTAGTCATAACATATCTTATACAATCACTTCAAAACCAAGTTATATAATAAAGGTTTGTATTCCGATATAAAATCATGATTCCACAACATTACCATGACAAGAATTCACAAAGAATCTTATTTTCATGATTTCATATCTAATAGTTTTATAATTCAAATTATACATGCATATTCCATGTTAAATCACAATACAAGGTTTAACAATCCGGCCTATTTCACGATGTTAAAATCTCCCTCGCGTGCAATGCTAACCAATTCCCACATAAGTATAATCCATCCCTTTATTTCTCTTAATTTGGAGAGCCTTTATCTTTACCTTCTTCATTTGTAGATGTTTTTATATAAGAATTGGAGTCTAGATGCATTAAAAGTCACTTATAAGGAAAAAAGGATAGCATTCTCGTTTAAAATCGTCATTATGGGTAGTTTTGAGCCAAAACCGCAAAACTGCCCGAACCATCGGTAAGGTCATCAACATGTTGATGAGCTCGTCGATAGTAACTTCTAACTGCACGAAGTCCTAACTTCGGATGACCGTAACTTCCTCATATGAACTATGATTAATGCGTTTTAAACGTTACGAAAATATTTTTGTCTACTTTCTAAACTCAACTTCATATCAAAATTTATATTATAAGAAAAATTATAACCTTAAGAATGACCAAGGGTTAGATCATCAAGCATCTGCAAGTTATGACACCTCATGTATAATTTTAGATAATTATAACTCCTTCATCCAAACTCCCATTTATGCATTCTTAGATGAGTTTTGAAGCTATATTTGTCTACTTTCTATCTTTAAAGTTTTACACTGAAATTAAACCCGCAAAATAAGTTATTATACTCAGAATGACCACAAGTCAAATTCACTACTTTCCACATGTATGATAACTTCCTTGATATTTTATCTATGATAACTTCCTCGTATGAGCTTCGATTTATGCACTCATGGAAGATCAATGAAGCTCTTTATGTCTACTATTTAATAATAAAATTTTATATTTAAACTACATGTATAGAGGAAGTTATTATACTAAAGACCTAAAGGTCAAACTAACTTATTTTTGTGTGGCTAAGTATAAGGAGTTTAGAAAATTCTCAGGTGTTACATGAACAATTCATCATCGACAAAGGAGAAGAGTTGCTCATCATGCACAACGTACTTCACGAGCTCCCTCCAATTTGTATATTAGAAATGCTACAAATGCTCGCTTAGAGATGCTCGCTATGTTGCTACCAATGTAAATGAGACACGTATCAAAATTTACCAGGCTCACTGTGTCACGCCTCGACACTGCTTGACCCGAGCCGAACCCGGTCCAGGGGCCGGTCAAGTGCACGGGGATGACAAGGAGATTGAAAAATGATTAGCGGAAGACTTATGCCCTAATCACGGGCGATCAAAAATTTACGGAGTAAACGCACCACTTTGAGCAAGAGTAAATAGGGAAAAATAAGAGAGTTGCTTTAACTCTAAAATAAACCACAATTTCAAACCCACATAGTTATTTAATCCATAGCCCACACTAGGCTCCAACACTATGTCTCAAATAATCTAAAGGTAAAATGTAGCACAAAACCAAAACGAGAACTACACCACATGAGTTCTAACATCATAGCAAAAACCACATAAACATGTCACATAAGAGATCTCCACGTCTACTCTCAAGTCCTCTCCGACCTTTCCTCATAGAGAGGATCCTGTCCATCTACGTGTCACGCTACGTAGCCTCAAAGCAAAAGCACAAGAAAGAGGGGTGAGTATGATAAACTCAATAATGGTTTTTAATATAACTATAATCGTTAGAAACACGACGGTATAGTAATATAATAATTCAGATCAATATTTGACAAGATGTATCATTTTCTAATCACACATACACATCACCATAACCTGCATCATAGTGCGATTCAACATCATATCAACCTGCATAAAATGTATCTCAAACATACATTTCAGATTATGCATCAACATTGTATAAACCTACATGAGATGTATCTCTAACATACATTTCAGATCATACAACCCTGCATATAGTGTCTCTATCACAATCTTCAAATCAGGCATTCATAACATATCTCATCCATTCTGCACGACAAACGTGTCCACTTACATGTTACACAAACATGCATAGCATACATCATATACATACATCAACATAAATAAAGAATGCCTCCATAAAAGAGTAAACACAATTAGCGTCACACAGACGGGAACACAGACAAGGCCACAAGGCGCGTTATGGTCCAAATTCTACACAAAAATATAAGAAGGTCAGGGTTGTCAGTCCCTAAGCTACTTGCCCTAGACGATCCGGGCCAAGGATGTCCCATTCTCACATAGAGAACCTAGAGCAGGGGTGTTCGCCCAGGGACATCTCCTGCGGTGGGGGAGAGCCTGAGTTCCCACATAGGAAGCTATGGTGCACAAAGCGTACCACTATGGATTCTCAGGGTCCAGAAGACAATCATAATAATCTCAATCCACAAGACAAGTATATAACTCGTCCCCACATAATTCCATTTAACTAGACTCAACCCGGGGAGTGCACATATTCCACAAAGGAACTCAAATCAAAACATGTCCTTTTGGACCAATCAAGTTTCGATTAAGCCAACGACAGATTAATCCGGCACGCAATTTCACCACATTGCATCCAATCGATCAAACTCGGTTAATCTCAATAAAGCCTCAATTGGAAATTCATTTTCATGATGCATGCAACATGGTACATACGTGGGCAAGGCATACATGAATCCTAATTCATGATAAGTGCTCTCATCAGCCCCTCATGCATCATTCATAATCATAATATCAAGCCTCATCATAATCATTAACCCCATATGTGTGTGTGTACATACATGGTAGAAGCACCTCACTCGATGTATATTAACATGCTTTGTAATTAACTCACCATCACACTACACATGCGCATTAACATCTAATCATGGATTCCAGCGGAAATCATAGGAGAAGAACCATTAAAATCATAACTCAAGTCAAAACATAACCACATGCTAAACATATGCAAGCTCATTCACCTCATACTTTAGTCTAGGCATAACACTAACATTCACCCATCATTTAACCACATCCTATAATGACATATCAGTCCATTAGCATGTTGTAATTCTACTGAAAAATGCTTAAACCATAGGGAATCAACCACTCATATCTTCAAGATAGCAATTCCAACAAATATATACAATTACAAGCCATTTCACATAACTTTAAATATATACCACAACTTCTAAATATCGATAGTATGCTCTTCTAGTAGCTTACTCTGGCTCAAAACACTTCACATACACATAAAAATGATATTTCAGAGTAGGAACATCGAAATAAACAACATATATACAGTGGTTAATTTATGCAGTGTAGCCGTTCGAACGCCCTCCAGGGCCGTTCGATCGGCTAAATAGGAAATTTTCCAAAAATGCAGCGTTGTCGTTCGACCGCCCTGGTAGGCCATTCGAACGCCAACAAGGTAGATTTGACCTTCTTCTTCATTTCAAATTTTCAAACCGAAACTCCATTGATGAAACTTAAAATCTCCATCTAACAAATCAAATGTCATTAAAATTCCATCATACCTTCCAGAAAGTTAATCTACCTCATATTAAGACAAAACCCTAAGAAATCGGGATAAGAAATTACCATTTACTAATCTCACCATTAAAGCACTAAATTAAGTAAATCCATTCCAAATAAATCATAAAATCGAGATTTTTACCATAGGAAGACTGAGATTTTAAAGACCCATTACATTATCACTTGATTAGGTTTGGATTTGACCATCACCCTTCTTAAAAACCTTCCAAAGACATAGAGTTTAAGTTAAACTCCATTAAAAATCGATTTAACATTGAAAACCTTAATGAAATCTTAGATCTAGGGTTTGTTAAGCATAAAAAACAAATTTTTAAATGTAGGGTTTGAAGTAAAGAAACAAATCAGTGATTTTGATGCTTGAAATCAAATCAAATTAGAGGGGAAATGATGGATTAATAATGGATTAGAAGAAAATTTAGGATTTAGGCTTGATTAAAGAAAACATACCTTAATTTTCTTCTAATTCGGGCCTAATTGTGGAACTAGGCCTTAATTACTATCTCCCAGCCTATTCCCAAAATGTAAATGACTTAGCTCTTTCTATTTATAGTAGAGCTTGGGGTGTACATAATTAACTAGTGGGGTATGAATAGAAATTTGGGCTAAAAATTAGTATTTTGACTATTTGAGCACTAATTAAACCTGGAAAAATTATGAAATTTTTTATAAAAGCTTGTGTTGATTCCTGTGTTAATTTGGTCCAAAAACCTCAATTTCGCCGGTAGGCCCACATGGGGTCTCGCCAAACCTTAATTTTTGGAAAATTAGTGAAAAATTAGAAAAATCCCAAAAATTCAGGTTTGACCCAAAATTACTTAAAACAAATAATTGTAAAGTTGATTTTGATTAAAACCATAAGAAACAAAATTTATTTTCAAAACCACCGAATTATTTAGAAAACATGTTAACCACACGACAACCGATAATTAAAATGAAATGAAAACCGGTTCAAGAATGAGAGTCCTTACACACTACATTCCATTAGCCTTTTGTGTCAGCAAGTAATATTCTATATACCAAAAATGCCCCACACTTTTCATGGCAACATTTAATGCTCAACCCGCTAAAACTGATATTCCCATTAAACATTCTTGTATAGCCTAACCAATTTTCATGACTTGGGCTAGATAACCAATAATGGGAGGCTGCCACATCACCCAGAGATAGGGAGAGAGAAACTTGGGAATGGGATCTAACCGTTCCCATCTTTCTCCCCTCCACATGGCCATTGATCATGTAATATGGTCATGAAAACTGGTTAGGAAAATATTTCCCCAAATAAACAATCCATTGGTTCGTTCCTTTAGATGGGCTACTGCTTCGCCTAAACCCATAGCACCGGGTTGGCCACCTATTTTAGAGTTTGTGTGTGCTTGTTTGCTGTGCTAGAGACTTAGTTGAACCTTTAGACATTAGTAGACCTATCCCGTTGACTTTAGGGTTTCTGACCTTAGTTCTTTAAAAATAGTATATATCTTACTAAACATAGAGTTTTAACCTAAACCTTATTGGAATAGAAACTAGACTCAAAGACAAAGAGAACACACCCAAGAACACCTAAAACAAACTTCAGGTAGTGGTGTTATGACCATTTGAAGATTAAGGTATAGTATAGTTCCGAGCCTACACGAATTTTTGGGGGACTGACAACCTGACCAATCGGAAAGTGACGCACCATTTCCTCTCTCTTGGTGCCAATAAGTAGTTACATTTGATTTCTTTTAAATTCATTGACAAGTCTTTCAACCTCATAACAACTTGATCTTTGACACAAAAACTAACTCCTAAGCTTGCCCAATCAGATTCATTTTAATTGGTCTCTAAAACCACTTTTAGTTATAAAATATTTTTTTGTAAAAATACAATAAAATAGGCAAATAACCTCCCCTATCTCATGTCCCTTCCTCTCCTTTGTGGTGTGTGCCTCTCTCTCCCCCCCCCCCCCCCTCTCTCTCTCTCTCTCTCTCTTCACACCATCCTCTCTCACTTTTTTTCTCTCTTTTCAAACTCTTTTCAACTTCTTCCATTCTTTCTTCTAATTCAAGCAACATTGATTTAAACTTCTCCCTCTTACTAGATCTCTATCTCTCTCTCATTTTGAATTATTTTATACTATAAATCATTGCTTAGAAAGTTCTTTGGTTTTCGCAGGATACGAGTTTGAAAATCGAGGAAAGAAAATTGACTTATGAATCTAGATTTTTATGAATACTCGTTATCACTATTAATAACTATATGATTGTTATAATAGAGTTTTAAATTCTGGTATGAGGTGGATTTTTTGTTTATTTTTTTGTATGTTCGTAAATATTTATTTGGCATGATTTTTTGTCTTAGTATTAGAAAATCCATAAATCATTATATAATGTCTAAAAATCATGGAAATTTAATGATGATGCAATCATCAGTATATGATTTTTTTAATATTTTTGATCAATTTTAAAAGCCTAAGGGTAGATCAAAAGATGATATTACCCCTCTAATGTCTACTATTTTTATAATGCTTACATGATTGATTTCTAGGGTACAAATTTTTATATTGACTTATTATTATGTTATTAATGCTTATTAAAATTTTAATAATTTTGGATGTGTTTGTGATTTATTATGAATTTATCTGTAAAGACTACAATTTTATACTCTATGTATGAATTCTATAAATCAAGGAAAATAGAGTACATCTTCTTCTTTTATTTCTTAATAATGTGTGTTTGATGATATGATATTAGTAATTATAATGTATCTTATGTCCATATAAGATTAAGAGGTTTACTACTATTATGTGTGTATGTATGAGCATGTATGTACATAAAGAGATAGATGTCTTGTATTAAACAAATTAGTCCTTTACTTTGATGTGAATATAAAATTATGCATCCTCTGATATTATATGACATATCCATGCATAATTAGGAAGGGTTAAGGGATTATATGTAATTTACCTAACATGATTATAAAATAATTTGGGTAATAGATCATATGACGGACAACTTGATACTTTTCCATTTATGAATTAAAAATAAGGTGTGTGATGATTGATGATTGAATAGAAACAATACATTAATGAATATATGGTTCTCGTACCCCAAAAGTTTTAAAAGGATGGGGTCCAACCTAGGGTGCAAGACCCCAAATCCCTCCCTCAGTTTTTTCGCTAAGATTTCATAGTGGACTCAGCAAAACGTTGTAATTTCGTAATGAACACAACGGGTTATATTGACACCTAAGTTGAAAGAATTATTCAATTGAATGGGGTTTGATTGAGTTTTTTATCATTTCAAAATGATTTAATTGATTTTGAACGGAGTTCAATGCCCGTCACTTTAATATGGATTTGATATTTCATCATATATGGTTGAATGTTAAGTGTTACTGTGTGTTCATGGGTATTCACAATTGTTGTTGATGATGGTTAATTTCCTTATTGGGCATTGCTCACTCATTTTCTTTTGTTTGTATTGGGAAACTTTTTTTAGGATTTCTTTACATCTTTTATGTATGTATGTCTCACTTGAAAGAATTACGAGACATGGACAATTTTCGAGGCTATTTTACTTGTACTTTGACAGTTCCTAGATGGTTTTATAGTTGGGTTAAAGTCTTTGAGTCATGCCCTGATTTAAGGTGTAATTTATTATTATTAATTTATTTTTCTTGTGTTTTGAATTTTGGGGTTGTGACAGACCCGACATCCCTTCCATCCCATCCATTTTGTTTGTCGGCTCCAGCCCTTGCTACTTACTGTGAGCTAGGCATCATCTAGCGACACTGGCAGCTCCTTCGCCTGGCAATGCTTCTCATGCGGCAGCTATCCGTCATAGCCAGAATTCCAATGCAGCGATTAGTGATTGCCATGACGGTCGTGGACATGTTCACTAAATGTGGGCTCATTGATCACTCATGCAACATATTTAGGTGAATTCATAGCCCAACGGTAATCACCTACACCTACTTCATAGCTGGTGCGGCCAAATATGGTATTGGGAGGTTCTCTTGGGAGGTGTTGGAAGAGATGGTGAAGAGTGGATTCATGGTGAACGAGGTTACCTTCATGTCAGTCCTACATGCATGTAGCAACTTGGGCCTCATTAACGAGGGCCTTGGCCGCTTGAAAGCCATGCATACGGGCTACGATGTCACACCCGACAACATGCAGTACACTTGTGTGGTTAACAAGTTGGGTCGCGCTGGCTGCCTTGACGAGGCCCACTGTTTGGGACAAAGGCATCGCCATCTAGTTTGAGGAAGAGGGGGCATTCCTATGAGGTGTGTTTCTATCAACAAGCCCTTCACATTTGAGGAAATGGGAGAGCATGCATGGGCTATGAACGGAGATGAAGATATAAGGGATCAACAAGGAGCCAAGATGTCGTTGGGTTGAGAGGAAGGTCATAGTCTATGTGTTCTATAGAGAATATGGTGGTAGGCCCGGTGGAAAGGGGGACATGGGTGGGTGCTTGTGGAGGTGAAGGAGGAGCCTAGAAGAATGATGGTTGTGTACATAGCAAGAAGTTGGTGGTGGGTTTTGCTTTGATCAGCTTGCCTCAAGGGGTGACTATCTGAGTGGTGAAGCACCTGAGGATGTGTTGGGATTGTCACCATGCTTTAAGCTGGCGAGTGCGATCGTAAGGATGGAGTTTGCCGTGAGGGCTATGAATCGATTTCACCTATTTGGAGGCGACACTTGCACTTGTAAGAATTACTAGTAAGATTGATTAACTTTTGCTCGAGCCTTAGGGATAGAAATTGTCACGCGCTTCTTGATGCCAATTGGGTTGGACCTTTATCACAAATCCAATCGGATACAAGGAATGAGACCAACGACCCTTGTTCCGCCCTAAGGTAGCATCATCTCCTCTCCTGAAAGTTTGGAACCGGGTATGCCTCATTGAGGCTAACCTCCGCCCGAAACGGTCCCAGCTCCATCCCAAGCCTGCTGTCCATCTAGAGCATAGAATGAGATTCAGTAGTGTCCAAAGCGGCGGTTTGCGACCATGACCTCCATCGACGGGAGCTTGGAAGGAGATAAGAACGGCAACTCGGCAAGGAAGAATCAAGATGAATGAAGAAGAAAGCCCTTCACGTGGTTTTAACGCAGATGGAAAAAAACATCTTCATGTGGTTGAAGAGAAGGGTACCTTTGGAACAATAGAATATTTTAAATATAAAAGCATTTTCAATAAATCATGTAAAAACTTAACACATGGCTCATTTCCATTGGTAGTGACACAACGAGCTGCTTGAGAGCGCCCTTAGCATTTCTCTTTGTATATTGATTAAAATTAAAAGTACTTGAATAAGTAGGAGAGGCGCTCATGACACTTAGTTGTACTTGTTTGGGGTCCTTTGGTCCATATTTGGCGGAACATTCTCTAACATGCCGGAGAATATATCTGGTAATCCCTCCTCCCCCAGTTCCCATGTTTAGAATTGCTTTGCAATAATTGCATTCGGCTCTTAGAAGAAATATTTCGGGGTTATTGGGGTTGTCCACCTTAAATTTTTTTTATATGGTACCACACTATAGAGGGTTGTCATTTTTTTTCTCCTTGACTGTTGAAGACATTGATGAAATACTTTCTTCATAGTCGACTTTGTCTATTTTAGGAATTTCACATTTAAAAAAATTGTTGGTTAGGGCGACCAAGGACGAGGCATTGTAGTTGGAATAAGATGTCATATTCTTTAAAAAAATAAATTATTCAAAGAAAAATGAGGCATGTTAAAGTAAAAATTAAATTATTAAATTAAAATTACTTACCTTGGATCTTGATGGTTGAAACTTTAGTTGCTGACTTAATGGAGGAGGAAGTTTGAGAATTGAGAACTTTATTATTGAATCTTGAGAGTGTGAGAGTTTAATTTTAAATTAATTAAAAGTAAAAATAAAAATAATTAAGAGTTTGAAATATAGAGGAGAGGAAAAAGAGAGTACAGAAAAGAGTGAAGAGTAGGTTAAACTCCCCTTATTTATAGATTTTTAAATATAATAATTACCTCTACTATCTTTAAAAATGACCGTTCTTTCAATATTAATAAGGTTAAAATTTTCCTTTTAAGGGTAGTGGTAATTTTATAAATTCATCTACAAATTAGTTTAAAAAATAAAAATATAAGGAAAAAAAATGGGGGGAAGCCCTCAAAGATTATCCAATCGATGGGGGAGCCCCAACGACTTTATAGCCATTGAGGGCTTCCCTAACAGCTAGCTGAGCCGGAAAGCCATGGTATAAATCTTATGGGTGGCCAACGGAGTGGACGTTCAAACTTTGAACTTCTTGAGGCATGGTTGTACATGTTTCGCCAATACTCCATTTCTTCATTTTCCTCAAATATTTGTTTTAAAATTTTTGCAATACAAAGTGATAGCTATGTTGGTCATTGTCTCTATATCATAATGGTGGCAACTAAGGGAGCAAAATTGATTCAAACTCGTATCAAGTATATCTGACATTGAACATTCATTGACGAGTCATGACAATCAATTGAGTACCGTCATGATCTCAACTCCACGTTCATAATATAAATAGAAAATTGTTGGTACAAGTCTATAGAATTTATCAACTAATAGGGTGTTGGTGGAATTTCCATGACCTTGATTTCTAAACCCCACTCTTCTCACTTGGGATTATATCCCAACTTACTCATGCTTAATTGCTTATGATGGGTGAGCTTTGTCTATAGTACATACCCGAGGAGATTGACAACGGGATATTATGTTCTAAGAGGTTGGTTGCTCTAACCCTGGAGTCTAGTAATACGAATTGGTACGCCCCTCATTATAAAAAAGAAAGAAAAAAAAAAAAATCATTCCTTTCCCTACACACAATAGGCCCTCAATCTGTTTGCCTCTCACACACTTTGCCCGGATTCCCACTTATATGAACAAAACATATCAATTTAATTTTCATAGGCAAAAGCAATTAGATGAAAAACGGGCTGAAATATTTTTTTTATTATTAAAGCATGTTGAAACATTAAAACAGAATTCTCCACACATAGCATAATAATGTCGTCTTGATTGCAATTACGGTACAAATGTAACTTAAAAACCATATGGACTAGTGGATATTACAAACTTAATGGTGGATATTAATATGGTCATTATTTCACGAGAGATTAATATGCCTTAGGAGATAAATATTCCGATTGATTATGATGGAGGTGGTTTCCTGCTACACAGAGGTGGTGCTGTGACGGTCACCAAATCAATTTAATTTAATTAGTTGTTATGCGTGAATTGTTGTGATTTATTTACAATGTAGAGAGGTTAGCATGCAAGCGGAATTGAGCTTAGGGTTTAGGCCCAACAAAAGTTGAGAGGGTCCAAACAATTTAGACAGCCCAAAATGCGTGGGCCCAAGCAAATGGTAACCTCCTTATTGGGAGGCATGCCAAATTGCAAAGAGGATTTGATTTTAGGGAAAATTATTTAAATAATAACTTTAAAAAAATAATAATTACCAAACTAACTCGCTTTGGGAAATATTTACTAAAGCGGTGTTTATTTTCGCTATGTAGGCGCTAGCCAAACATTGACGCCTACGTGACTTTTTTTTTTAAAAAAAATCTAACTAATTTCGTCATTTGGAACAATGAAATCAAGTTGAAGTTGATTCCGTCATTCCTTATAAAATAAATTAAGAAACGACGAAATCACGGGAGGGACGAATTAAGGTGATATCGTATAAGGTAATTTCGTCGTTTCGAACAAATGCCCCTGTGAATTTACAGTGTTGTAAATATTGTAAGATTATTTTCTTGGGTTTCACCAATTCTAGATGTAGCTATTAATATAAGAACAGAGGGAAATATTTTTGTCGAATAATTATTTTATCTCGTGTTTTCTACTATCCTTATTTTTTTTAGTTCTACAACACTGTAAATTCACGAGGGCATTTTAATCATTTTTTCTAAACCTCAAGGCTTACTCAGTTTTGTTTTTTATTTGTTATTTCTTAAGATGACAAAAATAACACCTATTCCACCATAATAGTAAATAATTTAGAGAGCAATGACGTGAAATGTTATGCATCTGTATGCTTGTGGTAATGGGTCGGTGTTGCTAGTATGTTCATACTGCTACCATGATTCCTCTACACATACTCTGCCACTATGCTCCTTATGAGACCTCTCCAATTTCTCCATTCCTACAACCTCTTCACTTTTCTTTTTTGTCTCTTACAATATTTTCCTTCCACAGAGAGAGAGAGTAGGTGCTATAATTGGACTATATTTTGTGGACTTGTATTAGTTTTTTTAGTTATTTAACTATGTGTTATAGTACATGTTTATCTATGTACTATGAAGTAAAATTTTTTTATTAGATTATAAATTAATAATTTATTTTCACTTATCTAGCTAAGATTTTAGAGATCAATATGTTACATCTTGTGTTTAGATAAAAATTGAATTTTATCATGTATTCTATCTTGCATTCTAAAAATTAGGATTCTGGGATGCAATCTAAAATCTCGAGTTTGAAATGCAGGATTTTGGTTTGCAAATTAAAATCAAACATATGAAATGCACCAATCTAAAATATAGAACAACGAACACCCCATAAGTGTCCTTCCCAAATCCTACCGTTGTACGAATGTGAGCGGTCATATATGTGGGTGGACGGGCATTGGAGAACGTACACAGGTGGGAAAAATAAACCATTAGTCGTTAAGGTATGGGAAGTATAAAGATATTGCAATGGAGATGGTTTTGTGGTGCCTAGATAATGCATGCTAGGGCTTGATCCTTAGTGTGATTAGTGTGAATATTTGCTGATATGGTGAAAGGATTATACGTGACAAGGTATGTTGTTTAATGAAGCTTTCATTGTAATTATCATGGATGATGGTGGCACGTTATATTTGCGATTTGAACCTCTACGTCATGCATGAGACCAGCTACGACCTCACCCCATACATAACATTAAGTAGGAATCAGGTTGTCACTAGTACCCAGATTTGCCTTCTCTACCCGTATTTTTATAACATTATTCAATATTAGTACAAAATCACATATGTACACGAATTAACCGTATCTCTCGTTCTAAGAAAAAAACGTGCATTTAACATCCCACAGAATAATGGCAAAAGAAATATTTTAAGGATTGGTCAAGAAACAACCATTTACAAAGGTGATCAAGATGAGCAGCTTAACTCATATGTCTGTGAGTATGCCAAAAGATTGCAATGCATTTCATCATGTATAATATATTTGTAATGGGACTGAAAAAGGAAATCCAATATGCACAGTTTGATTTCCTTTTCACAATTTACTCCAGGCCACCGACTTCGTGCAGCAATCATGTTAGGTCCTTTTTGGCAATAACAAGCATAGTCACAAAGTTCGGTTCATTTCGGGTTTGTTTTGTTTTGTTTCGAGAAATTTTTGGAAAAGCTGTAACAGTGTAAAGAAAAATAATATAAAAATAAATATGTACTAAAAAATCTACATCTCATACAGTCATACGTAAACAACCAAATCACTAACATATATTCAATGATTCAAATAGGAAACACAAAGAAAAACCTGAAACCCAAACCAAAAGGAAGTAAGCCAAAGAAAAATCCATAGCCTAGTCCATACCGAAATAAACGAAGAAAAAAAAAACAAAACATGCGGAAAAAATGCCAAATTTTTTGTTTTCTTGGAATTTTTTTTGAAACTTTCGGTTTATGCTCAAAGCGACAAAAATAACAAAATTTTGCAAAATTTGTGAGTATGATAACAAGTCACGGACGAAGATTCAGACATCAGGCAGTTGTAGCAAACAAATGCAATTTGTGCAGTAAGTTAGAAGCATTGAGATTTAAGATCTTAACTGGAAAGCAAAATACCACTGAATCTAAACTGAGATCAAGAATGGTTAGTTTGCACATCTGAAAAAAAAACACGTGATACATAAAAGGATGATTAGTTCTCATTTTGTTGAGAGAGCCAAAAACAGAGGAAAGTTATCGTTCATCAAATAACACACGAGGATAATTTATTAGCTTAGAGAAGACTGGTCCTCCCCGTTGAAATACGTCACCTAGTTAGGACTAGGACAAATCTTATAAGACTATGATGCCAAGTCAGGATAAGCACCCTTTGCATCATTGGTAAAGGGTATGAAATATGTTTCCGGGTGTCTCAGGTTCAATTCCCAAATCACAAAATTGAAGCCTATTTTCTCTAGAATCACTTAGTCCTTGACCATAGTAATACACCTTTTTTTGAAAAAAAAATAAAGAAAAGAAAAAGAAAGAAGTGCAATTACTCCCAGGAATACGAATCAATAATTGAAGATAGGAGCAGAAGCCACTAGAATTGCTTTCAGAACTAAATTCAAGGGTAACATAACCATAGAACGAGGAGCTGAAGCACATAAGAAGAAGACATAAGCTAAAATCTTTCCAGATTACTAAAATATTGACAGGTTGCAAGGCGTAGGCACCAAAGCACAGTCGAAAGGACTTTTATTTTGATCGAAGCAATTTGATCTATAAACAAATCACATTTGTCTACCTTCGAGTTAGTAGCAACAAGCCGCAGTTTACAGCTAACGTTTTCTTTAGAATGTTACATAATTAAAATGTATCGGACATAAATTGACGAGAACAAGTTCAAACTAAAAACTGGCGAAAATACTACCAGTATGTACCCAATACAGCAAAGAAAAGCATTCTGACATTCAGAGTTGCAAATTGATCATAAAAAATGATACCTAAGAAGGTTGTCTTCCTTGACAAGCATTTAACTGACCTTCTGAGTAAAGGAGCATCAGTGCTGACGATATCAAACCAAGATAAAAAAAGTTTGGCCCCACAATTCGCAGTAGT
Source organism: Saururus chinensis (assembly GCA_035235625.1). Lineage (NCBI taxonomy): Eukaryota > Viridiplantae > Streptophyta > Magnoliopsida > Piperales > Saururaceae > Saururus > Saururus chinensis. The sequence goes on along the minus strand of CP141140.1, from coordinate 11,630,135 downwards.
CAGCTACACTTAGCATGGTTGCCATCAAGTAGTTTGCAGTGATGGGTTTTTACTGACCCAATTAAATAAAGTGAACACCAGCTGCAATGAGATTCATGATAGCTTCACACAAAGGGAAATATCATCTAAACACAAATTACCTGTGCCAATCCAGCATGTGGTACGCTGGTTCGACCTCTCCCTGTTGAAGGAGAGGGAGAGGGAGAGGTCTCGGGTCCAATCCCAGCTTTCTGGCATCAAGTGTATGGGTGTGTGAGTTTTACCAATTAAAAAAAAGCCTATAACAACAGGTAAATTGTGTATTTGTTGATCTTCTGGTGATTCAAAATCCATGTTTAAAAAGAAAGTTTAAACACATGAGCCCCATAATGACCGTGTTTCAATGTGGGTCTCATTCACTAACTGCACCCGTTATCAGCACTTAAATGAGAGAATGCACGAATTTAATGGAGGGCTCGCAAATTTGGCGGGTCTTCATTTAAATACAGTATTCTTTCTAACTAATCTCGTCCCATGGGAGTAGAACCCCACAGGGCTAACAACGGGCATACACACAAATAGTTCCATATGGTGTGCAGATTAGACTGTAATATGCCTATAGAGACAACCTCTGCCCAAACACATATATTCATATAATGCAACATGCCATAACCATAACAGGTTAAACTGTCATGATCTCTTTCACCTTGCAATGAAGTGCGATAACATGAACCACATTCGTGTCAGCATAGCCATAGCCAGTTACCATAATATAAATTGGCACCAGACCATGTTGCAATCACCAACATGTCTGAGGGATCTATCTGAGTTTTTAGATTTACAGTAGTTCAAAGTAACAATTAAAGCAGTACAGCTTTATTTACTCTGAAAAAAGAGAGATGAGCAAAAGTAGATAACAATAACTTTCATGAATAATATACCCATACACAGAGCTGTTGCTGGCCAATCAAGCATTTGATTTCGAATTTAATAATAGAAAGGTTTCAATATATTTAAGTATTACAAGTATACTATATTGTGTTACTGATGAGGATGAATATTCACCTCAGAAGGCTGTGAAATTCAGCCCTGGCGAAATATCCATTGCCGCAAACTAGCCATGAGATCAATTTGAAGGAAAAATCTATAGTTTGTAACAATATTTTAATTGGTTGGAAGCTGGATCTAGCAAGCACCCTTAGACAAAAGGAATGTAGACAGATGTATCATTCCATTGTTATGGATGATAGAAGAAGCTTGCTCCGCCAAGGAAAATGCCCTGCTTAATGCCCAAGTTGGTCTTGGCAAAATTTCCAGCCAGATACATATCCGCCAGCCCACATATTTCAGAGGAATCACCCGTTTGAACCTACGTACTCTTCCAAGTCTACACTTTCTGCTGCTTCCACAAAAGCCTTCGAATTAATTTCTCTGTGAACTCGGCATATGTAGTTCAGACCAACCAGAAGCTCCGTAATTGCTGCCTCCGTCTTGGCTTGGTTCGCAAAGTAAAGCGTCTGCAGTAGCAGCACATTCGTCTTTGAAACCACATGCTGCTGCTCGTAGCTCCTCTCCGACTGCCACCTTATCATGTTATGGGCGAGCGGCGCCAACCATTCTAATATCTTTGCCAACGCCTCATTCCACTCCGCTGCAAGTAACGTATCAGAAACCACAGAGCCAATGTTCTTGCTACAATACTTTAGCCTTGCTCTCAGCGCCGACCGAATGCTCATGGGCAGCATATTATATAGGTCGTCCCTGGCATCAGGAGCAATCAAATGAGGGCAAGTGACCATCTTCTCAATCACGATGATAACATTCGAGTAGTGCAGAGCCAGAGCTGAAGCTCCGAGTGTGGCAGAAGGAGCTCTCGACAACAATCTCTGTTTTGAATTAAATAGGGAAACAATGTCAGCTTCCTTCGTTCCACTGAGGGTTCCAGAGACGAGACCGTTACCGTTAGACCTTAAAACCCTAGAATCGACAGATCCATTATACTCACGGAAGACCGGAGGCCGCTCCCCCCCACCGCCCGTCATGCACCCTGCAAAAGCCGTGCTCTTTGGGACCGATTTCTTGGTTTTCGATCGCCAGCCACCTCCGACGAGCGGGCCCGATTGCATGAGAGGACCAGAGGCAAACCTGGAGGTGTTTCTGGACCTTCCCAACGGGCCGGAGGCAAACATCCCCGCGTTGTTCTCAGAAGGGTGGACGGACGAGTGGGCAGCGATCGTGGAAATGGAGAGGCTCCGAGGGAGGTGATCCAAAACCCTTGATTCGCCCACTGTTTCAACAACCACGGCGGGATAGATCCCGAAAACAGACTGGATCCTTGCAAAGACGGTGAATAGTGACCGTGCCATCAGACGAACCGTGTAGTCGTAGCTACGATTCCATAACGAATTCTCCTTCAAGTACTTCACCTCCTGCCTCTGCCAAACCACCTTCTTCTGGAACTCGATAAACGAGGACGAATTGGGATCGACTCCGTTAGCACGCATCCTCCGCAAGCCCTGCTCGACCTCCGACAGGACTTCCATCTCCTGATAGAGATTGGCGCTCGCGCCCACGAATTTTTCCATCTTTTTAACCTTGCGCTTCATCTTCGTCCCGGTGAACTGCCACTTGAGCGCCGTGGCGGTGGCGACCGGGTTGGAGGTTCTGGTCAGCTCATCGAAAACGTGGTCGAGTCCCTGTAGGACAGGGTCGGAGCAGCGGCGGCCAAGGCGGGCAACGGAGCGCGCGGCGGAGGCGAGGTTGTCGAGGATCTCAGCGAGCGCGAGGTTGAGGAGGTACTCGTCATCGTCGGAAACGAGCTTACGGACGCCGGGGAGGTGGAGGACTTCATCCCGGAGGCGGATGACCTGGTCGTCGGCGAGGCAGCGCCAGAGGTGGGCCACCTTGGACATGAGACTGGCGACCTCGAAGGCCAGCACGCCGATCTGCGCAGCCAACTTTGACTTATCCTTGGGCGGCGGGCGGGAACGGCGGCTCCAGAGGCTGTGGCCGACCCGGCTGAGCCAGGACTCGCTCACCATTTTCCCAAAGCGCAACAACAGAGAAAAACTCAACACTCAACCCTAATTCCTCCCGTCAGCAGCAGCAGCAACTTACCCTTCAGCGAGTCAGTCGAGGAAGAAGATCCCAAATTAAGCAGCTTTTTAGGTGGGGGAAATTATAGAGCATTCAGACCTCCAGAGCCGAGATCTGGGGGTGGGGGAAGAACTCCACGACGAACGAAGAGGAAAGCATGGAGACAAGCGTCGGACAAGAATGGGGAAGGTGCTGCTGAGGCAGTGGGGGCTACAGAGAGAGACAGAGGGCGAGCGGGAAGAGAGAGAGAGAGAGAGAGAGAGAATATCGGCGTCAACAAGCCACAGGCGGGAGAGTTTACATGTAGCAGTAATAAAGAAGAGGGAAGGGGCCGACTGCCAAACCCGAATGCGGGGCAGAAACAACGCTGACATTGACAATGACGAGCAGAGAGTAAGGCTATATAGCATTTGATCCCAGTGAAATTAAGTGGTCTTCTCCAGTCTTCCGGTCTCCCCCCACATGCTTTGACACTGGGGGATTGCCCTGGGCTTTGTTATTAGAGATTTTCGTTTAAGCCGAGAGAGGAAGGGGTGGGACTTGGGAGAACATGCTTTGATTGTGGCATATGCCCATTGTTGTTGCCACAGTAAATTGAACGAGGAGTGGCGACAAATGGATACCCTATTTAGCTGTTTCCCTTTCTCGTGATTTCTGAATATTCCAAATATTTTCGGTACAAAGTTTGGTGATTGATGAAGGTAACGTAAACCAAACCCGGCTTCTTTTCCTTTTTTTTTTTGGGCAGAAAGCCATAAACCCGGCTAAAATAATATACTACTCTACTAGTAATCCGAATCCCAATAGGAAAGTAACGGGGCCTATCAGTGGGAAGAGAACAAGGAACAAAGGCTGTTGCGCTTACGCCACGCGTGAATGAGTGGTCATCTTAACCCCGCGCATGATGGTCCTCTGCTGATGAGGCCTGGCGGGCGATTGGGGGTTTTGGGGTTGGCCAGCCCCATCTGCCGCGGAAGGCTGCCGCGGCAACATGTATGAATTGTACGTGTTGATTACTTTGTGATTCTGTTTATTAAACTAATCAGTAATCAGGCATGCCTGTTGACCTTGTTGTCCGCGGAGCCACCCTCGTGACGGTGGACCCATTCCCTTTGACTCGGATCAATCAAGCAGGCACTCCTTCGGGCTCTCAATCCGTTTCTTTTCCGTGCATAAAAGGATGAGATAAATGAAATAAAAGTGCTCACACCCGACACACAAAAAAAAGACGTTCTTAAAATCAAAGCGTACAGACTGGCAAAATGTTATTCGAGATACACTGGAAATTTTTTCCATGAACACGTAGATCGAGTTCATTCCAGTGATGACACCAGGTGCATGGACTAATGAGCAGTAAGTATACTGCATTGCGTCTCAAGTAGAGTAGTCAATTAACAATCAAATAGCAAAAAGCTAACTTAAACTCCCTTTTTGATCGCACTATGACCCTCCTGCAACATACTTTTGTTCCCCATTTCCACCATGAACTGAAGAAGAGGCTGTTATTTTCAAAAGTCTGTTTTCAAAAGTTTGCTTTTTTGTTGACCTGGCGCATTCCGACACACATAGGCGGAACATGGATTGAAAACCCACGCGTACAAGACATTACCAAATATCAGTCTTCATTAGGGACACGTACTGCGTAAAGGGCCCCTCCCTTCTCTTTAATCAATAATTTCAAGGAAATGATCCTGCACACAGCTTTTTCTAATGCATGGCACCTGACGACTGTTTAGGAAGCTAATAACACACAACGGATGGAAGTAGCATACGTGCTCCGAACAAATTACTCTTCATTCTATCATCTTTGTCTACGGCAGGCAAATAAAACAGAGCGATAAATGTTTTACTGCTGGCCTATAATGACGATGTACAGTATTTATATTGCCCCCAAAGGCCAATTTAACCAGAAATTTAGTATGAAACAGTTCAAGTTTAACAAGAGATTTCTCTCGCACGCCTTTCCATGACTCATGAGGAGCCCCATTATCAAAATGTCATTGCAATGCTAACATTGGAATGAAGCTAAATAAGAATTGAAATCATCGTATACAGAAGGAGAAGCTTTCCTTCTGATTTAAATTCACAGCTTAATTTTTAAATACCGCTACAAGGTCCTCGTCTCCAGTACGTTTTCACCTTCCAAGGCCTTTCAACATACGAGTGTACACTTGAATTTTGGCCACGGAAATTTACTCCGAAAAAGCCATTGTAGCATTCACCTCATCTTTGACTGTACGCTATAGCCTCTTCTCTCGACTCTCGAGCACACGCGATTACCCAGAAGTTTTCATCTCTTCTCCTAGCTATCTAATGCATCACCATTCTCACCAACAGCTGTGCATGCCCACGTCTAGTCCAAAACGCCCCGCCTCTTCCCTTCGCCCTCCTCTGACTCATAGTACGTCCTCTTCCTCTGACTCCACCAGGACTCGCTATCATCATTCTCATCATCTAATTAAGGTTATTGCATGATGCTGCCTATGCTTGGTCACAGTCTGTGGTCTCGATTCTGAATCTCGCCTCCATTTTTAAGAACTCCCACCCATCTTTTTCTAAGACATCATCCATGCTTGCTTTTGAAGTTGGACGACAGTTTAGGTTCGGTTTACTCTCAAATAGTACATCAGATTAATGGTGTCAAGCCATATCCTTTAACGTCATCGAAGGGGGAGTCTCAAAACGACGAAACCTGCCGCATTTTTATGTGATTTGAGGTGTGTACAGTGAAATAAGCATGAATATCAATATTCATCTGAGTATATTCATACTAATTTATTTTTAAGTTTTTTTCATATTGCCCGGCCAAAGATGACATATTCTCTGAATTTTAAACGGAAATACTATATGATTGGGAATAATACAATATAAGCTAAAATTTGGACTAAAATACCCTTAACCGGAGGTAGGTTTTATATCGTGTTAAACCCTCACAAAGTTGTGTTCTGATTAAAAACTCATTTCTGATTGGAGAGTCTTCTATTTGAACTAAGTCTAAGCGGCGTGTGAGAAGTTTTTGTGACCTATCCAACCAAAACATCGAAGATTAGGGCTTTTCTGTTCTGGAACGAGTTTGAGTTTGCGAATAACGAGTTTTGGAACGAAGGTTTCTCATAAGCTGAGTTTTGAAACTGTACGCCCCTAAGCTGGTTCTTGTTTGTAGTGCAGTGCGGGTTTGCGGCGATCCCTGAAAAGTAGCGGCATGTTATTCTGTCGTGTAAGCAATGAAGATATCATCGTGTAATTGTATCCCATTTTGGCATGTTATTCTGTCGTGTAATCGATACTACGCTACGCACATATATCGTGTATTTGTAACGCCGACTTATTACTTCAAATAACTTGGTCAACCGCATGTTATTGATCTTACGATAATGGTGTATGTCGTGTTATCAGTCGGACGATAATGTTGTATGTCGTGTTATCAATTGTACGATAATGGTGTATGTCGTGTTAATCCCCCTTACGATAATTGTGTAGGTCGTGTTATCGAGATCACGATAACGGTGTATGTCGTGTTATCGATCTTACGCTTATGGTGTATGTCGTGTTATCGATCTTACAATAATGGTGCATGTCGTGTTATCGGGCTTACGCTTATGGTGTATGTCGTGTTATCAATCTTACAATAATGGTATATGTCGTGTTATCGGGCTTACGATAATGGTGTATGTCGTGCTATTGAGCTTACGATAAGGGTGTGTGTCGTGTTATACACGAAGACATCTTTCCACCGGAAAAAAAACATATAACTGATATTAATATTTGTCTTTAATTTTAAAGGGCTTTCATTACATACAACAAATTAATATTTACAGATCAGTGTATAAATACAAATACAAAAACATTCTGAAGATAGTGAATCGTGCCCTCATCAGTTCAATTGTGATGGAACATTCGCGACATTGATATTACACCGGGTTAGTTAATCGCCCCCCTTCAGTGGCTAGTTAGTACCGTGCCTCTGAAGGGGGTCAATTAACCATCCGGTGCAATATCAATGTCCCAAAGGATTCGTCTCATGCTCCGCGAATATCAGTATGTGTGCGATCTCCATGCAGATTCACGAACCCATCACTTCAATTGTGACGGAACCTTCGCAACATTGAAATAACCCCTAGTAGTTAATCGGCCCCCCGTCAGAGGCTGGTTAGCACTGCGCGACTAAAGGGGGACGATACACCATCAGGCGCCATATCAATGTCCCAAAGGCTCCGTCTCGTGCTCTTCGCAACTTGGGTAAGCAAAGAGGGCACTTAGATATATATAGGTAGGTTGCGAGGGATACGAATCGTTAAATATTCCATATTTAATGTAATTGGGAATTGGAAATGACTCCTCGCGAATTGGTGATCCTAATTTAATTGAAATCCTGGAAATTGTGGTGACGCTTCTGGAATTGAGTGGTAAAATTAATGCAATTGTCGTGTGCTCGATGGCACGTCATGATTTATATCGTGTAATGGAGTACACGCTATGAACAATTATCACTATCACAGTCATCAACTCATTGTGTAACACGGTATACACGACAGTCGTTTGAAAAGAAAATACAAATTTGATCAAACGTCGTGTGGTCGGCAACACGATATACACACATATCGTGTTAATCCATACACACTTCAACAAGGATCATCCAAAAAGCTAATCTTTACAGAGGAGTGAAAAAATACAAAGTTAATAACAATTCGCCTAGGTGCTAGCGATCAGTTGGTGTGGTCGTGTTGGTGCTTCAAGCGGGATGAGAAGGTTACAGACCGCCAAGTATAAAAAAATGAAGGAATTTGTGCTTTGGGCATAACCCTTCAAGAAGATACGATTACGATCATGGAATTGTCGTGGGTTGGAACACACGTTATTACCAATATCGTGTAAGCAACCGACACTCTTGATTGCAAAATTAAAAATCGAATGATATTATCGTGTAATTAGCAACATGTACCCCATTTGGGTTGTGTTGTCGATTAAACGATATACATATACAATATACCCTATTTACATCATGTCATATTTCCCAATACACGTTAATTACATATTTTGTGTTGTTCATAACACGATGTATATTCAAAAAAATTTAGTTGAAGAACGGGGGTGGAAAAGGTAAGCCTGATCGATGCTTTCTTTCCTTACGCCATTTGCATGCGCTATTATTTGACCTCCTTCGGCTTGTTGTTGGTACATCTGCCACATTGGGGGACCCTCCATGTGCGCTGATACATCGTTTGCGATTGTGAACCAATTGGCCGCATGTTCCACATTTTCGTGGGGCTTTGAGATCAAGGACAATACCGACGAATCTTACGATCGTTACGTAAGACATATCAACTTACACGTTCAAGGACAATACCGTGTGTAACCTAACACGATATGAAGCCCTAACGTATAAACAAGCACAAGCTATGTACATCGCCGTATGAATGCAATGTACCTGGTGATGTAGCGAGTTAACCTGGAATTCATATAGTGACACAGGCAATACAATCACATTCCTAGCTTCTTCTCGCCTATTTTTGATGTGTTTTCAGGCAAATGGGGTTAACTCTTCCATCATATTATGTTCGTCCGTCCGCCGTTTTTCAAATAATGCCGTTGGATGCAATGGGATGGACCATTCAAGACATTGCTATAACGCCTGGTCGCGTACTTCCCCTACCGGATGCAGGTGAGGCCCTTATCCGACTGGGGGAAGATACACCATCAGGTGCAAAAGCAATCTCCGGAATAATCCGTCTCGGTGCCGGCCATATGTGAGTGAGCGTTATAAAACCCTAACCCTAATATATATATATATATATATATATATATATATATATATATATATATATATATATATAAGGGTGAAACTGATACGGACTGCCATGTAAATGAAGGCATTGATGCCTCTAGAATAATGCATCGGGAATTGGGTCAATACAATCCTATCCTTGTCGTGGGTTCGGACACACATTATTACCCATATCATGTAAGCAACAGAGATATTATCGTGTAATTGTATACCATTTTGGCACGTTATTCAATCGTGTAATCGCTAATATGTTACACACATAAATTGTGTAATCGCTAATACGTTACAACAAACTAATATCTATGGAAATTGCACGAAATAACCCATATCGTGTAATGGATTACACGATTTACACCCAGATCGTGTTAAGCCATAAACGCTTGAACAAGTATTATCCAAAAAGCTTATCTTTACAGAGGAGTGGAAAAATACAAAGATAATAACAATCCATCTTGGCGTGAGCGATCAGTTGGCATGGGATCGGACCCATCCATTCAAGAATAGGGCTTCGCCTAGCAAATAAGTATTGATGGATCATTCGAGTCATTGATATATCGCCATCTAGCGAGTCATGCCCACCGTCGGATATAGGTGAGGACCATATCCGAGGGAGGGATGACTCATTAGCTACCACTATATCAATCTCCCAAATGATCCGTCTCGATGAATAATAGTTGGCATGCAATCTCCTTGCGATTTCCACGGATCATTCGAGGCATTGATATATCGCCGGCCAACGAATCTTGCCCACCATCGGATATATGTGAGGACCCTATCAGAGGGAGGGCCGATTCGCCAGCCACCGATACAACAATCTCCTGACTGACCTGTCTCTGCGAAGAACCAATGAGTGAGCGTTTTGCAAACCATAACCCATATATATATATATATATATATATATATATATATATATATATATATATATATATATATAGGCAGGGTGAGACGGTTATGGACCGCCAGGTTATTGAATGTATTGATGCTTTGGGCATTATGCACCAGGAATCGGATCTTTACGATCATGTCATTGTCGTGCGTTCGAACACACGTTATTACCAATATCGTGTAAGCAACGGACACTCTTGACTGCAAAATTAATAATCGATTGATTGATTTCTATTTCAGGTTCTGTACTCACTGGATTGGTGAATGATGATTGACGTGGATTTGTTGAGGGCAAGTTTTCCGGTTCTCCCAATCTACATTGCACATTATCATGTTAAAAAAATGCAACATCAGCCGACATCGTGTATTCTGTTAACACGCAAAGATTTCAAGACGTGTTATCGAAACCACAACATAAGTACATGTCGTGTAATTATATCTACCATGCAACATATAATTGCTCTATCACATGTGTATATTGTGTAAACTAATACGATATATTATAGGTCGTGTTTATAACTTCGCACGCTATGATTTCTCGTAACACGATAAGTTCAACATCGCCGAAGCTCACCGACAGATGAATGCTCATTAACCGTGCCATTCCACCGATATACATGTCGTCATTGCCTACCTCTCCATTATAATGAATGCAAATACCGATTCTATCCATGATTGGTGTGAAAGAATGATCATTTATGCGAAATGCAGCTTTAGGAGCACTCACACAACGTCTGCGGTCTCAAAAATGATTTTTTTCTTGTCCATCGACTCTCGCCGGTGAGTCATCATTGGTCAGCTCTCGCCGGTAAGTTCTGTTCACCGCCGATGACTCCCAGCATACCGGAACAACATAGTACTATTCCAGTGTGCATTTATTACAAGATGAATATTTAAAACTTGATATAGTGAAACTTAAGGGTATTTTGGTCCACAACTAGGTTATCTGACATTTCCGTTTAAAATTTAAGGAATATAAAATATTCCACTATTTGGCCAGGTAATATGGAAAAAAACTCTTTACTCTTTTAGTGTGATGTTCTTTGTAACAAAAAGATGTATGTAAATTGTGTTGTCTAGGTTCATTGTAAGCAAATAATTTATTGGCGATCGTCATGTGAGCTTTCATCGGCTGACTTGTATTTTCTTACGTGTTTGTCATGGAACTGGTGCTCTTTTCTTTTTCGTTTTTTTTACTATGGGTTCACTGTATTAGGAGTAACAACATTCTTTGGTGCCCTTGTTTTGTACAGGTCATGCACTTGTCAAGTAGCACAAGTGGTAACCGAGGTCCTGGATGTGCTGCGTGTGCATGATTTTGTGTCTATAATTTATGTTACAACTTCAAAGTGACTAGCCGAGGATTCTCATAGTAATACTAAATTATTGTGCTACTTTAGCCTCATTGTGGTTTATATTTGTATTTACACTTAATTTAGCTTAATGTAGACTAAGTTTATCACCACCAAAAAAAAGTCTAACTCACAATAAACATGTGACTGCATGCACTCGCATGTCTATTGAGTCTAATAAAAAATACATTGCTGTTACGCACTCACAGCGGATCTGAACGCGGAAATATGTGCATGTAATTTTCATGTATGTAAGAGCAAAAGCAATTTTCATGCAATGCATATTCTAGTCGGACTCGATATTTTTTATATGCCCTCTTGTGTACAATGTTCGGGGCGGTCACGGAGTTAGGAGTATGGCCCAGGCCCATGGGCCGGGGAGAGCGTAGTCTAGCCGATCCAGATTGGTGTTTGAAGATGAACTGGAAAGCTCGCAAGACTGGCAGAGGATCCCCTACTCCGCGCATTTGGCGCCTTTTTCTTCCTCCCGCACCGCCAAAGCTTCATAACTCTGCTCTTTCACATTTGCCGCGCTGCGACCTGCGAGAGTCAGCCGATCGTCACCCCCAGCCCTCTCCCGCGGAGGTCAGCCTCTCCATCGTCCATCCCATGCCCTTCCACTCTCCTCTCTGCTCGGTTCCCTTTCCCTTCCGCCTAACACAGTAGACTCCGATGCCATTGCTGGCTCAAGAATCCACCCTTCCTTGAAATGCACACCGAGGGGATCCAGGCCTAGGGTTTCCCATTTGGAGAACTCTCTTCTGGTTTTCCAATATTGGATTTTATTTAGTTCTGAAATGGGAAGCAAAAGCAGAGGGGAGGAGATAGAGGCCGTTCGGGCCGTTCTTGGTCGGGAATTTTCCGATATGGATGTAATCCGTGCACTTCACATGGCCAATAACGACATCACTGCGGCCATTAACATACTGCTAGACGCCCCCCCACGAGCCTCCCCTCGGAAGCTCGCGCCCAGCCCCAGTTCCCTTCCCAAGGCTAACCCTTCGGGTCTCTCGAACGGCAACAATCTACCCTCTGTTCCGAAGCTGGAGCTCCGAGAAAATGGCAACCCTGTCCGTTCTCCGGATTCTGATGAAGTTGTTCAGATGAATGATCGTGGAGAGAGAAGTGGCTCTCCCGTTGATATCATTGATCCTGAAAGGAACTCTGCAGGTTCAGCGGACAGTGGGAATTGGTGGTTTGTGGCAAGCTCCGATCTTGCTGGCTTATCCACCTGCAAGGGTAGGAGGATTAAGGTTGGAGACCGGGTAGTCTTTACTTTCCCGAATGAGAAGAGCGCTAAATTTTCCTCTGGTGGGAAGCTTTTCGGTCGAGGGCGGCCGGCGGCTTCTTGCTCGGAGATTGTGAGGTTTTCTACAGAGGATTCTGGGGAGGTTTGTTTGTTTGTTTTTTTCATATGCATTTTATTAGTTGTCTTTCTTGTCTGAGCTTACTGTGTTCATAGATTGGCCGCATACCAAATGAATGGGCTCGCTGCCTTTTGCCGCTCGTAAGGGGAAAGAAGATCAGAATTGATGGGTACTGCAAATCCTGTCCGGATGTTCTGGGAATCATGGACACTATTTTTCTGGCTGTTAGGTATGTTGGAAAGTAATTGTGGAGAAAATCTGAAGTGGTTTCATTTAGGTGTCACGGTTTTGCCATTTACCTTTGTGGTGGGTGATAACGCTTTCTTCATCATGCAAATTTAGTGGTTCATTGGGCTTTCTGTGACATGAATTCCAATTAGAGGATCCGCCAGAAGTCTAGTCTTTTTAACCTGTACTGATTGGTTGCTTGTGGCTCATCGTCTCACAATGACGTATTGGTGTTCATCTCTTACCACAACTACATTGTTCCACTTGGGCTTCTCTATACAGTTTAAAGGTTTAATCTGTTCTTTGCGGTAATTATTTCATTTCCATGCTGCTGCAGTGTTTATATCAACAGTTCCATGTTCAGAAAACAACTCCAAACTACATTGAAGTTGTCTCGTGTATTTTCGGAAGAGTCGACAGTGCATCCTCTCCCAATTTTGTTCAGATTGTTAGGACTGAAGCCTTTTAAGAAGGTAAACTTAACTGCAATTTATGCCGTATACTTTTCCTCCCAGTCTAGTGGGTTTTGAACTGTTTGGTGCTTATTTTCATTTACACTTTTGGTGGTACTTCATAATGTTGTTTGAAAAGATTCCTACTAATTTCAACAGTCTAATGAGTTTCATAATTTGATATGACGGACTTGTTTATCAGGAAGCATACTGCATAAGCTAGTGTTCCCTGAGTCTAGTTTTGTCTCATCTTCAAATGATATTAAGTGTGCTACATCAAATTTTGCCATAGTTTTCAAAATGAACATTAATAAAAATATCAGGGAGAGGTTGGGCCTTAGTTTTCAAAATGAATATTACTATAATATTAGGGAAAGGTTGGGTCTTCGACTCCAACCCAATCTCCTTTTATTAGCCATAATACTGTTGTTGACTAGCTTGAATGGCCATTTTTTTCTTTTTTCTGTGGACCTTTTTTCCCTCGTAGTATAAAGGTTTATTTGTGACGTGCCACAAATTTTATTTTAATTGATTATTTATTTATTTATTATTTTCTATTGACATTAACTTTTCATTGGAACTCTTTTTAACTCTTTCTAAGTGTACGATCATTTTAAGATAAGACTCTACAGTTCTGGAATTGTTTCTATAAAATTAGGTATCTTTTACCATAAGACTTTTCGAGGTAAGTCTGCCTTTTTAGTGCAAATTTTTGTAATTTGTGGTTGATGTATTTGCGACCTATATATGAATCACTTGTTACGTGATTCTGACTGCCGTTTATCTTTCCTTTTGACTTATTCCACATTATATGGTTAATGCCAAGAAAGAATAAAGTTATTCACACCTATTAGTTACCGGCAGGATAGTCTGATGAGAGTAAACTCTCTTCTTGGATATTTAAATTTGGAAACGGGGTACTTTCTATATTATTCTGCAGAGATATATAGTGTTGTGCTCCCAGGATGCTAGTTATTCCTGAGAATGAAATTGTACTGTTTTACTTGGGGAACTTTTAGCTGTTCAGCATATTCATGTTTATAATAAGTTATTATATTTTATAATTAGGCAGAATTTACTCCAGAAGATTTCTATACTCGGAAGAGATCATTGGATCTGAAGGTACAAGGTCCAAACTCATTTATGTCTTTAAATAAGGTCATACTGGGTCATTCTTGGCTGTCATAGTTGAAAAATATTCTGAACAGGACAGATCAGAAGTTTGCATGCCAATGTTAGCCAGCGAGAAGTGCAGAAAGTCATATGTTAATGGCAGTAATGTAGAAAATGAGGACTCAGTTTTATCAGATCTGGATCTTGATAACATTGTGGGCATTGCTGATGGATCTGAACTTGAAGTATGTCTACCTTTCTTGTTTGTCTTAGTTATCTTGTTAGTATAAATTGCACGTTTTGACATATAACTTCTTTTAGGAATTGGATCCACCCAGTTCGCTGCAGTGTGAGCTGCGTCCATACCAGAAACAAGCTCTTCGTTGGATGATCCAGTTGGAGAAAGGGGGATGCCTTGAGGATGCTGCAACAACTCTTCATCCATGTTGGGATGCATATCGTCTGGCAGACAAGTGTGATAAAAAAAATTAAAAGATAATATAGAAATTTTGTTTTGGCTGTATAAAAAGTTTATTATAATGTTGAATTTGTGTCCAGGAGGGAGTTTATAATCTACTTGAATGCGTTTTCTGGAGATGCAACTACAGAATTTCCTAGCACCCTGCAGATGGCAAGAGGAGGGGTATGAGGCTGCTGTTTAACTTTCTCTTTCCATTTTTTTTTCGTATTCTGGGGCTGATTGAGTTGATGTTAACATGAGTCAAATATGTATAAAAACATTTCAAGGAATATACCTCTAGGCAAAACGTTGAGAAAAATTCATTGGCGTTGACTGGTGTGAGACACACAAACAAATGTCTATGAGGTTTATGAAAGGGAGTGTTTAGGCCTGAGGTGTGCCCTAAAGTGATGAGATCTACCTCCAGGCAATGAGATGACACTTTGGGTGGTCGTCATCACCACCACCACCACCGTTGCCATTGCCATTGCTATATCCATGGCCCAGCTAGTTATGGTTGGCAACATGGATCCTGTACCATCTTCTCACTCAATCATGGGCAATATTTCTTCTAAAACTAATTATCTTCATGCCTTCTTGAACACCATATTTGTTCTTCTTGATTTTTTTGTACCCACCTCTCATTTTCCACAAAGTTTTCTATGTTGATTGATGTTGTGGTAGGCCTCTGCACCACATGCTTAGACCACCTTAGGCAGCTTTCTGGAACAGTATTGTTCGTTGAGTCACCTTTTGGCTCTCTATGTATCACTTTTGGTATACTGACTTTTCTTTTCGTTCCATTAATCCTAACATTCTTATCACAGCCACATTTATCTTAAGTGACTCTTTTGTTGCCCAACATTTACCATCATGAAACGTGACTTGTCTAATAGATGTAATGTAGAATTTTCCCTTCAATTTTATGTATTCCATATGCTGCACTCCACTTCATTTAAACCACTGTGATTCTATGGTTTATACCCAATTTCTGTTTCCTTTTGTGTCTAATATTGGCACCCAAATATAGAAACTGATCTTGCTTTAAGTATCTCGATTGTCCAATTTTACCCATAGTCTTCTCATTGTGTCTCAGTGATATTATATAATATATATTCAGTTCTAGTCCTTTTTATCTGAAATTATTAGATTACAAAATATCCCTCTTACTTCTAATTTAGCATTTAATGCCTTGATAGTTTCATCTATCAAAACCAGGTCATCAACAAATAGTGTGCACCATGGAATTTCATCTCGAGTATCTACAGTTAACCCTTGATACATCTATGGCTATGGCAAAAAGACTTAAAGTGTACTCATGGGAAACTTTGTAGACATTTACCAATGGTTTCACACTTGTAGTTGTGGTCAACACTCGACACATCTATGACTAAGACAAAAAAATAAGAACTCAAAGTGGCTTCTTGATGCAAATCTATTGTCGTTGGAAAATTCTTCAACATTTACCAATGGCCTTACACTTGTCATAAACTCTTCATAAGTGCCTGCCATAGTGTCCATCATAGTGTCCAAATAACCATTGAGTGCTTATTCTTCTCCATTGTCTACCATTCGATATATTTTGCGATCTTTCATTTGCCTTCGGCTGCCTTTTTTCTTTCAGAATTGTTTGATTAAATGAAATGAAATTAATTTTTTGTTACCTAGTCGCATGGGTATTCTTCTTTCTACCACCCTCTCATAAAGCTTCATGGTATGACTCCTTCACTTATTACCCCTTTAATTTAAGGAACCCTAAATATGTTTTTCTAATATTTTACAAAGTGATATTACTAAACTTCTCCTCTACTTGTGGCATGTTCTTAGAAAAGGAATTTTTATTATTCATTTTTACATTAGTTATGTACAGGAACGATTGTATTATTAGGCATATGCCTTAGCTTTGGTTTTTGGGCCAATACGCCTTTTTTGTGCTCTTTAGCACATTGTGTGCTAAATATGAGTTGTCTACTATGAGCCTGCTATGACATGGTTTATAATAAATTAGCTCTTGTTGTTATTCATAATGTGTAGTTTTTGACATGGGTGCAATCTAGATCTTGGCAGATGCAATGGGCCTTGGAAAGACCATTATGACAATTGCTCTTCTCCTTGCTCGTTCTGATAAAGGTGGACTAAATCCTTACCCTGTGAGTCAGGCCTCTGGTGAAATCAGTGACTCTTCAGGAAAGTCTCATAATCTTTCAAATGAAGCCACAAGCGTCTGCAGCTTGGATAAGCTAATGAAAACAAGGACCATATGCGTTGGTGGTGGAAACCTGATTGTTTGTCCAATGACTCTTCTGGGTCAGTGGAAGGTGAAAATTTTTGTGCACAATCTTAATCTTATGGTTTTGGTCTATTTCTTCACTTGTGCGTAGAATCTTCTTTTGGTTTGCTAATTCTTATTTGTTAGTTGAGGGGTTAAGTACTCAATGTTAAGTAGATGGGTTGGCTATATTTTGAATGTCAATTTTCTTTTATCCCCATGGCATGAATGAAAGAGCTTCTGTGATCTAGCAGGCAGAGATAGAGGCTCATGTATGCTCAGGATCTCTTTCTCTTTATGTTCATTATGGACAAAGCAGAGCAAAAGATGCAAAGCATTTGGCACAGTACGATGTTGTTCTCACAACCTATGGTGTTTTAGCATCAGAGTTTTCAGGCGAGGTAGCTTTGGAAATTTGAAATGTAGAATTATTACTTACATTTATATAAGCATATGCAAATGATTCTTGCCCCAACATATGGTGTATTAATGTTGTCTGTTTATTGACATGAGTGTTGTATTTTAACTATGGGCATAAAAGCTGTAGATGTAATAAAAGAATGTGTTTTAGTAAGAATTGCAACATCACCATCTATATCATTAATGAAAAGTTGCATTTTAATGTTCCTACAACTACAATCAGGCAGCTTTTACTACTGAACTTATTTTATTTTTTATTTTTTTGTGTGTTTATTCTATACATGGAAAATGTTTTTATTTTCTCATGATGTGAAATGTGATGGCATCACTATGGCCTTATTAATGTGAACTTAAGCCTAATGTTTGATTGTTTAGAGTTTGGCTTCATTGGTCTCTTACTAGTTGTTACTTCATGTCAGACTTGTTCTATATCTTGGATACTGAAGCATGCTGGAAATGCACCTAAGCTACCATGTAATTGTTGAACAGAGGAACATCAATGTGGCTTTATATCTTTGTAATTCTCTGTTGCAGAGTGCAGAAGAAACTGGTGGACTTTATTCTGTACATTGGTTCAGGATTGTGCTTGATGAAGCACATACCATAAAATCTCCTAAAAGTCAAATTAGTGTAGCTGCTGCTGCTTTGATTGCTGATAGCCGGTGGTGTCTTACTGGTACTCCAATTCAGGTAAATTGTTGTTTTAGTTGTGAGTGTGAATCTTTTTAATTTATATTTGCTGGATGTTATCATAGGTTATATGAAAGGCCTGTGCAAATTAAATTGCTTTACACTGATTCAAGTTTTGTTATAATCATTGTTCATGAACCCAAAAATAAAACGTTGTATCACATGTAAAAAATATAATATTTGTTTCGCTGTTGCAAAAAGTGGAATAAGGGTTTGCATTGGCCCACCCAAAACTGGTGAATCTTGCTGATATAAACTGATTCAAGCGGATTCAAGTGCAATTATGAATCTGTCATAGAAATGGTCTGTGCATTTTGGGAAAATTATAAATAAACGTGGAAGAACGAAAAAAATTATGAGTGATAGATATTGTAAGAAAATCCAAAAAATTGGCAATAGGAGATAAGATTGAACCTGAAATTAAACTCAAATTGAAGCCCATTAGCAGTGCACCTTAGAATCTCCTAATTCAAGGGATTTCAAGCAAGAAGAGGAGGATCTGATGAACTTATGGGGAGGAGAGGACAGTGGAAAAGGTAGGATGTGAAGGGCTGCAGACATTCATTCTATGCATAGATCCGTAGAGGAGAAGATGCCGAGATGAGGGAGAAGGTGGACTTGGGGAGATGGTGGCTGGGGAAAAGAAAACGAAGGGAAAAGGGGCAGCTGGTCGTTCTTTCCCCTATGAAGCTTTAAATCCTAGACACTCAAAAGACTTTAATACCCTTACCTTATCACAACTAAGCCATTATAATAAGGGGTAATAAAAAAAGGACCAGATTGTATTCATGGAAGTGTCAAAATTGGTGCATAATCTTCTGTTTCAACTTTCAAGTTGAATTGACTGATTCAAACTGACTCAGTCCGATTTTTGCAACATTGATTTGTTCATTTTTTTTAATTGAAGATAGATCTATGTGTTTAAAGATTATTTTTGTGATGTTAGATACGTGGTTTAAGTATAGGTATCTTATAGTTTTTAATTTTCTAAATAATTCAGAAAAATAGAGTTTGGTTCAAACCAATCAACTTTAATACCCAGTAATTCGAACTGATTTAGACCATTTATGGCTGATATTAGGGTGATTTCGCATAAGATGATTTATAAACTGAAAGCAGTTTGCTTAGCGCCAATTTTAACTTGAGTCAGCGGATTCAGTGGTTTTAAGCAGTTTTTCCGAACCATCTTCATATACTTGTAGATACACGGTCAAGGAGCTGTGTTTACATCAATCTCTTAACTGAGTCTCCTTTGCCTTGGCAAGAGGAGAAACCATCTTCACTGGAGGACCTTGAAAAGACTGTTGGCAGGGGACTTTCTGACATTAATATCTATGCTATTCTGTGGTGTAAATATGCTGACAGACTTGCACTTCTCTCTCTCACTCACACCCAAACACACACACACTCACACCTGTATTGTGTTTCCCTAATTTATTGTTTTTTTTCATTAGTTTTTTTATGGAAAATACTTTTTCTCCCACTTATTTCTCACAGAGAAACTCACGCAGTGATGATAAAATGGGCGGTGACATCACTGCAAGACTTTAATGCCACATTAACGCGTGAATTTTTACATGAGAATCCCGTCTGCTATATAGCACTGCTCTTTTTTTATTGTTACTATCTGTTTCTTTTTTCGTATGTATGCATTATCTCGTGCTGCTGTGGTAAAAAAATGTTAATGACCCGTCAAGTAGATTTTTTGCTCTGTTTTTTTGGGTTAGTACCATTTCGACCAAAAAGCAGAACGATGGCAAGCTTTTTGCTCATTGTTTTTAAAGAGAACTTTTTTATCTGTTTTATTGTTTTATTTATTAGGTTAAAAACAAATTTTAGCTTCTGATTTTTTTAATCTGTTATGCTCTATTTCTGCCTCTGTAAGCAATACATATGTTTTGCATGTAATGCTCTTGGTGCTTGAAACTGTCATGGCAGAATAACTTGGAGGATATCTATAGTCTTCTGCGATTTTTGAGAATTGAGCCTTGGAGCAACTGGGGCCTGTAAGTTCGACACCGTTGTTTCTTTGTTGTAGGACATTATTTATTTCAAATGGTTCATAGTTACTAAATAGCATATATAGTGTGAGTCATGTGTATTTCTTTTGGCAGTACAAGCTTGAGGTCTTATTCGAACCTTGATGGCAGGGGCGGAACTAGGATTGGAATATTGGGTGGACAAGTAAATGAGGGAACCACAATACTGATCACTGGAACAGCCCTGTAGAGGCCAAGTATACATAGTAATTAGGAAAGTTTCAAGCTCACGAGTATGATCTATTGTTAACAAAATTTGGGAGGGCCGGGCTGCTCCTATCCCCTGCCACCCTCTGGTTCTACCTCTGCTTGATGAAGTTGATTGTTTTTCCTTTTTAGTATTAATTAAAAATAATGGCACAGAAGATTTGAGGTGCTGGATGCCGGTCTAAATAGCATTGATGGTCATCTGAGAATTTATCTTTTGATATAAGCTGTAATTTCTGTTGTCTGAAGAGGCTTATCTTAGTAGTTGATTGTTTATTGTATCTTTTTTAAGGTGGCATAAGCTAATTCAAAAGCCTTTTGAGGAGGGTGATGAACGTGGCCTGAAATTGGTCCAATCGATTTTGAAGTCAATAATGCTCCGAAGGACAAAATCCAGCACAGACAGAGATGGAAGGTAGGCTAACCAAAGGCTTGTATTGATACCTTTGGTTTGTAGAGAACCTTTGTTGCATCACAGGATCTGTTTTTTGCAGACCTATTCTTGTTCTTCCTGCAGCAGATGTGCAAATAATTTACTGTGAGCTCACAACAGCAGAGAAAGATTTCTATGATGCTTTGTTTAAAAGGTCCAAGGTAATTACGTGCAGTCTTAAGTAGGCTTATACAGCAGTTCTCTTCTCTGCTTTGTTAATTTTTACTGTAACTTCACTGTGTTTGGTTATCTTTTCAGGTCAAGTTTGATCAATTTGTTGAGCAAGGGCGGGTTCTTCATAATTATGCATCTATTTTGGAGTTGCTTCTACGGCTTCGCCAATGCTGTGATCATCCATTTCTTGTGATGAGGTACAAATTATTGTTGTGCTCCATCATTGGATAGATTTAACTGCTTGTGATTTAATTAATAAAATAGATGGGAAGAAGAACCAGTTATGGGAATATAAGATTATCATATATGGCTGAGTAAGGATATAAGCCCTGAGTTTTGACTTGATAATAGAAGGGCATTTTTGTTGATTTGCTATACGAGATGCATTTTTAAAGAAGATTTTAAATTGGATGTAGAGCCTTAAATTAGTTGTAGCCTATTCTTTTCCGTATGGTAATTTCAATGGTTTATTCTGTTACTTAAAGAGCACCATATATTAAAGTTACTCTAATATTTCATGGATAGTTAGACTTAAACATGTTCACATTTTTATATTATCTTTTGCGAGAAAATATGAATTGGGATATTGGAAACAAACTAGGTCTTCTTGATGCCCATCTGACTGATTGCCTTGTATAAAATGTATTGTTATCTTTTTTCCTTTCGGTGCATACAGTAGTATATATGTCTCTTACTTAGTTTTTTGGTTGGGCAAAAAGGAAAAAAAAGAAAGGAGAAAGAATGGGAAAGGAAAGGTATCTTAAATCTTTCCTTGGTTTAATTGGACCGAAGTTAATTTTTAATATGAGCATTTGTGCTTTCCTTCACTCTCTCCAGGTGTATATAGATAAAATTTTATGTAGCATTATCTTCACTTATATGCAACATTGCCATTTAATTACCCACTACACTACTCTTCCCCAAACGACCAACAGTGAAGTGTGTGGAGCCCACCACACTTCACCAAACAAAACCTTAATCTACTGGATTTAGGGATGCCACCCTGTTACCGAACCTGACCTGGCCTTTGTGGTTCGGGTCTGGGTTTGGGATTTGGAGATGGGTAACGGCATCGATGGAACCGACCAGTTAACCTGGTTTACCCTTCTCAAATAGACCTAATTTAAGATGTAATAATAAAATTTTATATTTTCTTATTTTTAGGATAATAACTTCTAAAATTTTCATTGTGGGTGAGAGTTAATCATTATTTAGACTAAATCACCATTTTAAAATTTGTAGTTTTCTTTATTTATTGAGATTTATTTACTTTAAACAAGAAATGAATTTTTTAAATGTAATCGGGTGGGTGCAGGTGGGTCTGGGTTTGGACTTGAGGTACCGGGTCCAGGTTTGGCAACATGCAAGCCAAATCCCAACCCGGTGGCAAAGCTAACTTGATTTATTTGTGACCTAGACTCCTCTATGCTTTACAATGGGAGGAGAAGATTTCTATATGCTTAAACTGCTGTTTGGTGATTTTTTGTGTATTTAAATCGCTTTTTGAATAAAAAATATTTAGGGAAGCAAGAACTTTTTTATTACTCCCTCTGGCCCAAATTAATGGCTACATTTTTGTTTTTAAAAATCAACTAAAATTTATTCTTTTTGAAAAACCAAATGTAGCTAGTAACATGGGACAGTGGGAGTACTAAAGTGTATTTTTTGTGTGCACTCTTAGTAGTGTGTGTTACAGTGAAAACTTGATAATTGAGACTGCTTAGTGGTTGCAGCCGGGGCGACACACAAGAATTTTCAGATTTGAACAAGCTTGCTAAGCGTTTCCTTAAGGGTGGCCATGATGTTGCTGAAGGGGAGACTGATAAACCATCCAAGGCATATATTCAAGAGGTCGTAGAGGAGCTGAAAAAGGGGGAGAAAGGGGAGTGCCCAATCTGCCTTGAAGCTTGTGAAGATGCTGTTTTAACGCCTTGTGCCCACCGTCTGTGTCGAGAATGTCTTTTGGCAAGCTGGAGAAGTGCCAACTCTGGTCTTTGTCCTGTTTGTCGGTATCTTCATTCTCTCTTTTAGCTTCAACTATATTGATATAGAGTTTCAGCTGGTCACGAGTACATACTGTGCTGAGCCTTTTGCCATGTTGTTTAAGTTTTGGAGGCAATCTCTAGTTTTTTTCTGCTTTCCTCTGGTTTTGAATGAACAATTCGAGACATTTAATTATTAAAAATGACATATATGTCAACAAGTGGAACGTTCATGGCCCCATACCTATAGGTCATATATAAAATATTCTTTGTAATTTATAAACTTTTCTCGTTGTATGGACTATGGAAGACTCGATTACCCGAGCTTTATTAATAATTCTTACTTTTGGCCAGGAAGTGTGTTAACAGACAAGAGCTCATTACTGCTCCAACTAATAGTCGATTCCAAGTTGATGTTGAGAAGAACTGGGTTGAATCCTCAAAAGTTTCTGCTCTACTGCAAGAACTGAAAGCTCTTCAGTCAACAGGCTCTAAAAGCATCATTTTCAGCCAGTGGACAGCCTTTCTCGACCTTTTGCAGATTCCTCTCTCTCAGTGATCCTCTTTGCTCCTTGATATTTTAGTTCTTCATACTTTTGTTTATTGTAGTGTTTGATAGTGCTTATTTTTCTGAACTTGTAAACAGAGAAAGATATAAGAAGAAAAGAAAATTTTGAAAAACAAGACGTTTGTGCTCTCAGCTCAAAAGAACCGTTCTATTAGTAGTTCAAGGCTACAGGTTTTTGGGGAAATTACAGACAGTGAATGTACCCAGACAAGGAATCAACTAAATATATTATGGGTTAGACTAACCAAACTAACTAGAGTATTAAAGTAAACAGCCAAGTCAACCATGCATAATTGCCCTGACACTCATACATATAGAAGTTTGAATGTCAAGTTTGGCGTTGCTCTGCATTTAACATATATGCTATTTTCGATGTATCTTTCTCCTTATCATTTGAGCCTGTAAAACTGCTGGTTGAATTTCAGTAATAATTGGAATAAACTGACAATTCTTAGCTGGATTTTTGATATAGCACTAGCAGTAGTAATAGAAGAGTTTTAAGCGTATAGGGGTTTTAGCTGGAATAGGCTGAAATTATATGTAAATTTGGATAATGCTGATTTGGAGTTCGTGGATACTCTCGGAAAGCATACAACTAAGCTGCAATTTCTCTTCTGATCACTACAATTTTTTTAAAGAAATAGGGGCTTCTATATTATAGGTGAATCATTTAAATTTTTTGGCTGGAAAGGTTTATATGTATTATGCATATGATTACCATTAGATTCTCTGCCATTTGCTCTCACTTGGACATTATGATGAAGGTGAAAGGGAACTTGTTTTGTTTGTTGTCATCGAACAAAGCATGATAATCTCCTGCATTATCCCATTATACATTTGGGGGCATATGTTCCAAATCTTATTTTAATGAAAACATAGATTGCTATCTCAGTTCTGCTCTCAATCTTGGTTGGCTGAAAACAAGAGATCTCACAAGATATCGAAGAGATCAGGAAAGTGGTAAGAGCGCCCCCGCCCTACTCAAGCCTCAGAGTTGTCTTTCTGGCCACCCCAAGTTCCTTCTTCTCCTCCTCTTCCACCACCACCTACCCAGCCATAGCGGCACTGATCTGCTCAGTGCCCGGGTGAGTTGTTCTCCCTTCTCAGATAGTCTGTCAACCATTTTTCTGCCCAGTTCATCTGCAACCGTTTCATTACCAACAGTGGTGATGTTACCACCACTCGTGCCCCAACACTAGCTACACTGTTGACACCAACTGCCTCCTCTCCACCGCCTATATTGTCTTTGCCATGCAGCTTGGCTTCCGTGTCATGCTCTACTGTTATGTTCTGCAGTAGTTAGACAGTTAGATAGGCAGTTATAGTATTGTGCACGTAGGTAGTTATGTTAGTGTGCACGTTGCTTTGTTTTAATTAGTTATTAGTTAATTTCAGTCTATGTAGTTAGTTTTTTCTATGTAGCCTGATGGCCTAGGTTAGCCTTAAATAGGCTTTATCGTTGTAATCAGAAATCAATGAAGAATTAGCCCTTTTCCCTTCTTCTCTCTGTCGAACTCTCTCCCGACTTAATCTCTACTTCCAGGATCGCACTTGCAAACTGCAAGTGCGTCCCACCCCTTCCTCAATTCCTTTCCCTTAATCTTCAGTTTTTCCCCTCTCCTTCATCTCTCCTGCACCATCAAAACTGGTACATAACAATTTGGTATCAGAGCATTACGATCCTCACCATGACGGGCAAAGTTTACGAGCGACGGAATCAGGCAACAGCCACTGAAGAGGAGTCGCCGGTGGACGCTCCAGCAGCCGCCAGTCCTTCTGCCGCTGCTGGGCCCCTGTCCGGCGGATGGGAGCTTGTCCTCGCCGCTCTCTCCACAATTCAAACCCAGACTGCAGATTCTCAGCGGGTTTTCCTCCAGGAATTACGGGCTGATCTTCGTTTGTCTGCCGATCGTCAACAAGTGACGCTGGACCAGATCCGCAAGGATCAAGCGGCATGCCTGGTCGCTTTCACCATGAGCCCGGCCCCAGGTCAGCCAATGATCGCCCCTCCTCCGGCCACTTATCGTCCCCATGGGAAGGGCATCCTTCAGCGCCCGTTTCCCTCAGGAGCAGGCTGCAGCACTCCCTCATTTATGCCGGCTTCCACCACCAGTGATGCCCGTAACCCACCTACTGCTGTTGCTGCTGGACCAAATCGCCCCTCCAATCTTACATCCAGTCAGGAGCCTCCCCCAAATCACTTATGGCAAGACAATGACTTGTACAGCGATGTAGCGGACGACAGATTATATGGGCCGGCTCCTAAAACCAGCACAGTTTGCCTCAATTTTCCAGAATACTCGGGTGAGGACAACCCCAACGAATGGGTCTCGCGTGCTGAGCGCTTCTCTTATCAGGGAACGCGCCCTGACCAGCGAGTGCTATTGGCATCCTTCCATCTCAAGGGGGATGCATTGGTGTGGTTACAACAACTTGAGCAGGAGGGCGTTATCACCTGAGAATATTTGGTAGCCGAGCTCTGTGCTTGCTTTGGGCCCAATGAATATGAGGACTTTGACTCTCGTCTTCTTAGCCTCCGCCAAACTGCTTCTATGAGAACCTATCAGACCGATTTTGCACGGCTAGCCACTCGAGTCGAATGGACCCCATCAGCTCTTCTTTCTAAATTTATTAGCATGCTACGAGAAGACATCCAGGCTGAAGTATGTCAGTTTGAACCGGCCAACCTCCGACAGGCTATCCGCCTAGCCCGCATTCAGGAGGAGCGACTCCAGCGCCTACGGAGGGGCAACCGATCCATACCAGGGGTTCGACCTGCTCCGGCTAATATTACATCCGCCCCTGGCCCTGTCTGATGCCTTACTCCTGCCCAGATGGAGGACCGTCGCTCTCGTAGACTTTGTTTTAACTGTGACGAAAAATTTGTTCCGGGTCATAAATGCAAGCGTCCAGGCTTTGTATTGATAATGGAAGAGGGACTAGACACAGGTGCTCGTTCAGTGTCCGATGAGCCAGAGAATGTTATGGAGATTTCTATGCATGCATTTGATGGATCTTATGAACCCCGCACCTTTCGAGTGGAGGGATCTATGAAACAGCAACCAGACTCCATTCTTATTGATAGCGGCAGCACACAATTTCATTAATGACCGGGTGGCTCGAAGATTGGGGTGCATCATTCAGCCCTCTACCTCCTTTGATGTACTTATCGGCGATGGGAGATATTTGCAGAGCAGCGGGGTATGTCTCTCTACTTTTTTGATGATCCAAGGCCATATATTTCATATAGATCTGTTCTTGCTTCCTACAAAGGGAGCAGATTTTGTGTTAGGGATTCAATGGCTCCAAGAACTTGGACCCATCACTGGGGATTTCAAGCAGCTGCACATGGATTTCCTTTATGGGGATGCACAAATTCAGCTATGTGGGCAACAACCAGGTACACTACATTTAGTACAGCCTATAAATTCCCTTTTTAAATTTGCTGCCAAGGGAATTCTCTTACAGTTGTGCACTGAATTGCCCCCCGAGCCCGCTAGTGTTCCGCAGGATTTGGGAGCTCTGCTGGCTGAGTATGATAGGATTTTTCAAACACCCACAATTTTACCTCCAGTTCGCCAACACGATCACCGAATTCATATTCAGCCAGGCTGTCCACCAGCTAATGTGCGTCCCTACCGGTACCCTCAGGTGCAGAAAGACGAGATTGAGAAGTGGGTCCAAGAGATGCTTACTTTCGGGCTCATTCGACCAAGCACCAGCCAATACTCTTCTCTAGTGCTGCTTGTCCGTAAAAAAGATGGATCATGGCGCTTTTATGTGGATTATTGTGCATTGAACGCTATTACTATTAAGGACAAGTACCCTATTCTTGTGATTAAAGAGCTGCTGGATGAATTAGTTGGGGCGATTGTCTTTACTAAGCCTGATCTTCGTTCAGGGTACCACCAAATTCGTATGCACCCACCAGACATCCATAAGACAGCATTTAGGACACATGACGGCCATTATGAATTTATGGTCATGCCCTTTGGTCTCTCGAATGCACCTTCCAGAGCCTCATGAATAATATTTTCCAGCCTTATCTGAGATAATTTGTATTGGTATTTTTTGATGATATTCTGATTTATAGTCGTTCATGGTCGGAGCATATGAAGCATATTCGTGTGGTTTTAGCTACCCTTCTTCGTCAGGATCTGTTTCTTAAAAAATGCAAGTGTGCATTTGACTTGTCGCAGGTTGATTATCTTGGCCATGTCATCTCAGCCTTAGAGGTGTCTATGGATCCTTCCAAGATTGAGGCCATTATTAAGTGGCCACCTCCCTCTACTATCCGGGCACTCCATGGTTTCTTGGGCTTGACAGGTTATTACAGGCGTTTTATTCAGGGTTATGGAACATTAATCGCCCCTCTCACTGCTCTCCTCAAGAAGGGGGCTTTCCATTGGACTCCAGAAGCACAAACCTCTTTTGATGCTCTGAAGCTAGCTATGTCATCCCCACTTGTGCTCGCAATTCCGGACTTCTCCCAACCATTTGTTATTGACAGTGATGCCTCCTCGCATGGATTGGGAGCGGTGCTTATGCAGGGTGCCAAACCCATTGCTTATTTTTCTAAAGTAATCTCTAGATGTACTGCACAGCTATTCACCTATGAGTTGGAAATGTTAGCCATCGTTTATGCAGTCACGAAGTGGCGGCCTTATCTTTTGGGGTCGAAATTCCTAATCCGGACTGATCATCACAGCTTGCGCTATTTTTTGGATCAAAGGGTGGCCTCTCCTCAGCAGCGATGGGTTTCGAAACTTCTCGGATATGATTATGAGTTGATTTATTGAAAAGGGAGTGACAACCAAGTTGCTGATGCACTTTCTCGCCAGTCAGAGGGATCTTATCTTGCTACTTTGTCCATGCCGACCTTCCCATTTATGATTGATATGCTTCATGCCTATGACCAAGACAGGGAGATAGCTTCACTAATTGTTAGGTTGCGTGATGACCCATTATGTTCACCATCTTTTGTTCTACAGGGTGATTTACTTCTTTGGAAGGATCGCTTATGGATTCCTACTGTTCTTCAACTACAGCGGCAATTTTTCCATTATTTTCACTCTTCCCTTATTGCTGGCCACGAGGGACAATTTCGAACATACAAGCGGATATTTCAGAGTTGTTATTAGAAGGGGCTCAAGAAAGCTGTCCATGATTTTGTCGCCTCTTGTGATGTATGTCAGCGAGCTAAGGCCCTTACTTCCTCTCCCGCAGGATTACTTCAGCCACTGCCTATTCTAGGGCACATTTG
Organism: Saururus chinensis; assembly: GCA_035235625.1. NCBI lineage: Eukaryota > Viridiplantae > Streptophyta > Magnoliopsida > Piperales > Saururaceae > Saururus > Saururus chinensis. Next base: position 11,601,373 of record CP141140.1, on the reverse strand, counting down.
GGAAGATATATCTATGGATTTCATTGAGGGTTTACCCCTAGTTCAGGGCAAAAGTGTCATTTTTGTTATCATTAATCGCTTATCCAAATATGTGCACTTTTAGTCCTTAGGTCATCCTTACATTGCTTGCCACGTGGCCGAAGTTTTCGTGCGAGATATTGCGTGGCTTCATGGCATGCCACGTTCCATTGTATCTGATCGCGACCCAGTGTTCCTATCCAAATTTTGGTGTTTCTTCTTTGAGCTACAGGGTACTTCTTTGAAGATGAGCACAACCTATCACCTTCAAACAGACGGTCAGATGGAGGTTCTTAACCGCTGCCTTGAGTAGTATTTGCGTTGTTTTACAGGAGATCATCCCTGCCGGTGGCTTACTCTTTTCCCTTGGGCTGAATGGTCATATAATACCGCTTACCACATGTCACTTGAGCGACGCAATTTCAGGTGGTTTATGGATGGCCTCCTCCTACTATTCTTTCCTATGTGCCACACCGTTTCGATGTGGAAGCTGTTGACCAATCGTTACAGGAGCGAGATGATGTCCTACGGACTCTCAAAAGCAACTTGAAATCAGCCCCAAATAGAATGAAACAGGTTTATGATCGTTCTCATACCGACAGGGAGTTTTGTGTGGATGATTGGGTTTATGTACGACTTCAGCCATATCGGCAAATGTCTGTACATTCTTCCAGGCACCACAAGCTGTTGCCCCATTTTTATGGTACATACTTAGTTTTGGAAAAGGTGGATCAAGTGGCGTATAAGCTCCCGTGTTCCATATCTCCGGTCTTCGTCGGTTCGTGGGAGATCCATCTGCTCTAACGCCCATTCCACCACCACCTGCTCCACATTTAGTTCCTACAACGACTTTGACCCCTATTTCTATTCAGGCCACTCGAAGAATTCGTCGTCGGGGTTGTCTCGTCACTGAAGTCCTTGTCGCTGGGAAAGATCAGCCTTTAGAGGATGCCACATGGCTTTTCGAAGAAGATTTTCTCAGCTAATTTCCTAATTGGTCGCCTTGAGGACAAGTCGTCTTTTATGGGTGGAGGGATGTTATGTTTTGCAGTAGTTAGACAGTTTGATAGGCAGTTATAGTATTATGCACGTAGGTAGTTATAGTATTATGCACGTAGGTAGTTATGTTAGTGTGCACATTGCTTTGTTTTAATTAGTTATTAGTTAATTTCAGTCTATGTAGTTAGTTAGTTTTTTCTATGTAGCCTGATGGCCTAGGTTAGCCTTAAATAGGCTTTATCGTTGTAATCAGAAATCAATGAAGAATTAGCCCTTTTCCCTTCTTCTCTCTGTCGAACTCTCTCCCGACTTAATCTCTAATTCCAGGATCGCACTTGCAAATCCCACCCCTTCTTCAATTCCTTTCCCTCAATCTTCAGTTTTTCCCCTCTCCTTCGTCTCTCCTGCGCCATCAAAACAGGTACATAACATCTACAGCTAGAGAAGAAACAAACGAAGAGATACCAAGGAAGTGGAGGAAGGAGGACGAGAGAGAAATTTATAAGGTGTTGGACTGTGATTCCAGTGAGATTTCCCCAAGAAAGTCTGTGTTGGCGAGATTTTTTGAAATTCAGCGAATTCTTGGAAAATCTCCCAGAAACAGAGAATCCAAAGGAAAAGGTCTTGATGAGACAGATTCCTGTAAAAAATATCTTTCTGTTTGGCTGAGATCTGAGGTCTTTCAAGATCTTGCCAAGAGGGCATCCCATGAGTGAGAATAAGTAGTTTTAGAGCCTTTGATTCTACTTCTCCTTCCCCTTTGTTTGATGTCATCTTTGTTAGAGTGAAGGAAAAGGCGATAATGCCCTCAGTTAAGTTAAGGGTTGACCAATACTAAAATAGGATTACACAAGAAAGAGTAAACTACCCCATAGAGTAGAAATACATTACTAAAGATTCAAACAAAAACATAAGCACGACAGCAATCTTTAATCTTCATTGTTAAGTGGAAGTGAAAGTCACCAATTTTCTCTGTAGAAGTGGAAGCCCAATCTTAGATTTAAAGGTCTTCTTGGTCTATTTTAAGCTGGCACACTTTGTAGTAATGTGCTTTTTTACTCGTGTTGGGTCCGTTGCTGTTGTCCATGGTACCTCTATGTAATTTCTTAAGTATTTTCTTGTTCTGCTGTATCTGGGGTTGTCTTTTCATTGTTCTACTGTGCCTGCATTCAGGAGTCATATTTCATTTGCGCGGTTGGATGGGACTCTGAACCAACAACAACGAGAAAAAGTCATTAAGCAATTTACAGAAGAGAGTGATATCTTGGTAAGTTGTAAATTTCTCTGGAAGCAACATGCTTTTTATGCCTGTAAGGCGGGCACTTTATCCCTTGATGTGCTCCATACATATTGCAGGTTTTGTTAATGTCCCTGAAAGCAGGAGGTGTTGGGATAAACCTTACTGCTGCATCTAATGCCTTTGTAATGGTATGTGATACAAATTTCTGTCCACTTTTGGTACAAAACATTGTTTCCTATTGCATGTCTCTAGATGAAAATTCTATAGGTACTCGCAGGATTTGCATTTTTCTCTTAAATGATGGTTTCCTTTTAATTATTTAGAGGAGAAATTTGAAGTTAGTAACCAATTTCATCAATGTTCTAGTGTTGAATTATCTAGGAGACAACTAATAAATTTGTTGAAATATGAAGTAAATACATTGATAATCCGTTTCCTAACAGCTTAAGCTATTAAGCTAATGTGAAACAAGGGTTATCTTACATGTTAGAAAACTGTTTATCAATGTTTACTTTACATTTCAACAAAATTGACTTATTTTTTCTTGTGTACTGCACTAGTTGCAAACTGACTTGGTAATCTAATTTATTGTTTGTCTAATTTTCATTATATTGTAGGATCCTTGGTGGAACCCAGCAGTCGAGGAACAAGCTGTCATGCGCATTCATCGAATTGGTCAGACAAAGGAAGTTTCAATTAAACGATTCATTGTTAAGGTATGTGTTCAAATCAAATTTATTTAGTTTTAGATTTATGATTTCAAGTTGTTTTTGTAAGTGTAAACATGGTGGTGTCAAAGGCTAATTTTAAATAATAGAATAGTAGAGACAACTAGGAGCTCATTTCTATGGGAAAGAGGAATATTGAACAATTAAAAAAGGTTCTTTTGACCATTTCTTGTTAATGTCAAGAAATTAAACTCCAAAGGAAGGGTTTACAATATGGAATTCACTAATTATGCTTGTTGTGCTCAAGAATATGCATGGAGGAATAATTAAATAAGTAGACAGACCAACAATTGAAGACACATGGCCTATTGACTTAATAACTTGATTAGTTACCTTTTCCCCAGTCCATCTGGCTTAGACCCTTGGCATCAGATTAAAGGGGCCGGTTCGATTCCCACGCTCCCGTGTAATTCATCTTGACCTTAAAAAAGTCAGTTCTGTATACAAAAAGGTAGCCCTCCAGCCAATGACTGGGACATGGCCTGAATATTTTTTTCTGTAAGTTCTAAAGGCCGTTTGATAAGACTTGGCAAGATTTTTCCTTCTCTGCTGTCTAATGTCTTTGTTAGATTTTTTTGTTTTTATGAACCAGGAAAGCATTATTGAAAATCAGGAAGTACAAGGGAGGACATGAAAACCTAAACTCTGAAAATTACAAGAGGAAACACTCTATCCCTAGGAATTTGCAAATTTACAAAAAAGGAACAAAATAAAACAAATAAGACTGAAGAAACTAAGGGTGATAGAAAAGGTTATTGAATACTGGGATTCCATAAACCACATGTATCAGATTTACAAATATAATGTTGGAAACTTCTATCCTTAGGAATTTGCATGAATCATCCTGAAAACTGATTGAGGCAAGCAAAATAGCCAACAAATTTGTAGCAAAACTGTTTTGTCAAGAAGTGTGCTGGAAAGTAATGTGATTTAGCCTTCTATATTCAGTAACATCCGCTAAAACATTTTGAAGATATCAAGGAATTTTGGATTTTCAATGAATCATCTCAATCAAGATTAAAGAATCAGCTCCAACAATGAGGGGCAGAAAATTAAAAGCAATTCATTAGTGAATTCCTTGAACTAGAGCATTAGCCTCATCACACATGTTGGAAGGAGATCCTTAGAATGATAGAAACCAAAACCAGTAATCCCTAAGTGAGTTTTAAAGAACCATATATTGTCTTTGGGCTGTGTGGGAGCTTATTCATTTTTTTTAACTAGTGCTGTATTGGAACTGCTGGGAGATTAATTATAAATTTTATTAGGCAATCTTTTATTTTGTGGGAATTATTTGTAATTTAAGAAAACTTGTTTACAAAAAGACTGACAACCTAATTTGTAAAATGTTATGAATCACAACTTAATTAGAAATTTAATCTATTATGTTATTTTGATGTTAGTAGGTTTGTTTTAAAAACTATTAGGCTGGCACATAAGGCCTTCTTTTGTTAATTGGTGGGCCCTTAAGGCTTTTAACTATTATTAGGCTTTGTTAGGACAAGTATGAATAAGGCCCAGGCCCATACGGGCTGACACACTTCATAAGAGGCGCAGCCTCCCTTTCAGAAATTAATCAGAGAATTGTTCCCTAACTCTTCTCCTCTCTCCTCTGTCGTCCGCCCCTCTTCCCTTTTTTCTCTTCTCAGCCTGGTTCAGCAGAACCAGCAAGAGGCCCTTTTCCTCCTTCATCCAACCTTCCCTCCTGTGATCTCCTTTGTAAACCCTAGGGTTTATAATGCTGCAAATGAATGAAGAACAGCAATGCTGCAGCAAACCAAAGAGAACCAATAAAATTCAAATAGAAAATACAGGGAGGAGAAATAGTAGTGTTCTATTAAAATTTCTGGAAGAACAAGGTATTACAAGCTTGAATCCACAAGCTAGAGACCTTCAAATCCATGAAGGAGTACAGAGGATTGAATCTACAATCCTAGCTCAAATCCATGAGCAGAGAAGAAATTTATGGAAAAAAATACATTCAAATTCGAAAATCCCCTTTTCCTCCCTTTTCTCCCATTACTTATCCCCTATGGAATAACCGTTTCTGACATTGTAACAAATTGTGACTCAAATGACAATACTACCCTTCCCACTTACACTAGCTGAGGATTGTCTAAAGACCTAGACAATAATGCTCCTTTCAACATCATCTCGAGCATGTTGTTATTTGACCCAAACAGAAACAATATTCTACTATACTAAACCGTGATAGGTTGAAAGGGGACTGAAATACCCCTCTACATCAGTCCCTCCCCCTTAAAAGAAGCTCGTCCTCGAGCAAAAAAGCTTGTGTACTAGCATTTTCCAAAGGGATTCAACCATAATAAGTGAACAGATTTGAGACATTAAATGTCTTGGATATGTTGTAATGAGCAAGGAGGTCGAGCAAATCTGAAATGGACCTATTTTCCGTGGTGTGAGCTTGTTGTGGTGGCCAGCAAAAAGTCTTTCTTTTCGTAGGAAAACCATAACATAGTTTCCCACTTGAAACAGTTTTTGCCTTCTCTTTTTATCAGCTGAAGCCTTGTATTGAGTTGTGTCGTCAAGTAAATGTTGCCGGATTGTTTGATGGACTGAAATCAGGTCTTGAACAGTTTTATAGATGGTGCTTGGTTCTCTTAATTGTTTAGGCAGCTGAACTAAATCCAATGTGTGGTGGGGAATGGCCCTATATAGGATTTCAAAAGGTACCTTGCCGGTGGACTTGTTGGGTGTGGAGTTAAAGGCAAATTTTGCTTGTGAGAGAACTAAGTCCCATTGTTTAGGAGCATCACCTGTGAGGCTTTTCAGCAGGTTACCCAAAGTGCGGTTGACCACTTTAGTTTGGCCATCACTTTGGGGGTGGCAAGTGCTACTGAATTGTAAAGAAGTGCCCACTCTCTTCTGTATCGACTGTCAAAAGTGACTTAAAAACTTGCTATCCCGATCTAATGTAATCGACTTTAGAAACTCATGAATTCTCACTGTTTCTTTGAAGAATAGGGCAGCCACATGTGAGGCATCGGATGCCTTTTTACATGGTACAAAATGAGCCATCTTCAAGAACCTATCCACTACCACAAAGATGGAATCTACCCTCCTTTGAGTACTAGGAAGCCCAAGGACAAAATTCATAGATATATCATCCCAAGGCCCATAGGGAATAGGTAAAGGAGTATAGAGCTCGGTATTTTGTAAGGTTCCCTTGGCTTGTTGGCATGTGTACTATTGCTTAATAAACAGCTAAACATCCCTTAAAAGAGTTGCTAATGATACATTTCTTTGAGAAGGGCAACAGTTTTATTTTTGCCAAAGTGGTCAGTTAGTCCCCCACTATGCAATTCTTTAATAAGTTGTTGGGTGATAGTCTTTGACCAGCTGGTTGCTTTGAGAACACAACCCTCAAATGTCTCTCAGCTCTTTGTCATCTATATAGAGCTCTTTTAAACAATTAAAACCCAAATTTTCAGTCCTCAAAGTAGTGAGAAAGGCCACCCTCCGACTCAAGGCATCAGCTGCCTTGTTCATTGTGTCGGACCTATGCTTGATAACAAAGGTATAATCTTATAGCTCACATATCTACCTTGCAAATGTGTCCACCTTTGTTTGACTTTGCAAATGCCTCAAGGAATCATGATCCATGTGCAAGACAAACTCTTTAAGTACAAAGTAATGCCTCTAATATTTCTAAGGCTTGGATCAAAACAAATAATTACAGCTTGTAGGCTGACCATTTCCTCCTTGCATCATTTAGCTTTGCACTAAAATAAGAGATTGGACTACCCTCTTGTGTTAAGACAACCCCTATGCCCACTCCGGATGCATCACATTCAACCTCAAAGGTCTATTAAAATTAAGGAGGGCAAGTACCGGAGCTTGAGTGAGTCTTTCTTTCAGCTGTTCAAAGCTATATTGAGCTGCTTGGGACCACACAAAGCGGTCATTTTTCATAAACTCAGTCAAAGGGCTATGGTGTTGAAATGCTTTAATAAATTAGCGGTAAAAGATAGCCAAACTATGAAAACTGTGCAGCTTGTTAATTTTGGTATGTGCTAGTTTTGTATGGATTCTATCTTTTGCTTTGGTCCACTTGAATACTTTCAGAATTGACTACAAAACCCAAGAACACTAGTTGGTTGGTGAAGGAGCTCTTTCAGATTTATGTATAAAGAATGATGTTGGAGCATTTCAAAAACTTTGGCCAGCTGTTGTGCATGTTTCCTCACCCTTCTATATACAAATTATATCATCAAAATAGACCACAACTAATTTGCCCAAAAATGATTTCAATACTTGGGTTATAAGCTTCGTGAACGTACTTGGCACATTAGATAAACCAAATGGCATCACTTACCATTCATAAAGACCTTCCATTGTCTTGAAGGCTATTTTCCACTCATCTACGGGCCTCAACGATATTCACATCGAAGATCAATATCGGAAAAAACGGTGGCACCGGTTACCATCCCTACAAATATGATAAAAAGTGACATGTAGCACAGCCAACTCCTTCCTGCCTTGATCAGTAATATGTCCCAGATGAAAAGGTTTAGTATTGAAGCTTTACAAGCTTGAATAATTATAGATAAAAAATCTCCTTCAAATATAACGTCTTGCAAGCCTTTGTCTGCAGTATAGGCCTCTGCTTCTTCCACCTGATCGACAGTATGTTCAACAGTACTAAGGCAGTCTACAATAGCTACATTTTTGTCTCCTATCTCCCAACTGCGGCCTCTGATTTTGATAGGTCTTTAAATGTTAGCTGAACAGTTGAACAGCTAGCTTTTTTTCGAGACATCTGGAGGTAGTCATTTGCCAAAGCTAAGAGATGACGTGGGTCTTTTCTTTTTTCCCGCCAACATTTATTACGATGCTGCCATATTTTCCAGGTTGTGCAAGACCTATCCAAGTCCAGATCCTGACTTTGGTTAACCGCCAATTCTGACAACTCCTTAGGGTAATTAAAGTGCAGATTTCTGAGAGTGGAACTTGCTCATCTTCTCTTCCATATCCCTTTTTGGCAAAGCTGCAACTCCAAAGCGCATGAATCACTCTCATTCATCCTTAAAACAGATTTTGCAAATGATATCCCTCAATATGCCTTTTTACTAATGAATATACTTGTCCCATAAGCTCTTGATGGATGGCTTTGAGCACATCTTGCTTACAGTTGAAACAGAACTATATTGAATCTAAGTCGCCATGTGGTCTACCTTTTCACAGGGAACTGTTGAAGAGAGAATGGAAGCTGTGCAAGCTCGTAAACAACGGTTGATAGCTGGTGCCCTCACTGATCAAGAAATGCGGAGTGCACGCATAGAGGAATTAAAATTGTTGTTCACGTGAATTCTGGTTTCTTTATTGATTTTCTGTTACTCCACATAGAATGGTGTTTCCCGAGCTGCATTTTACTGATCACTGGACCCAAGGAAGTTGGCATCCATGTGCGTGAAACTACTAAAGCTATGTATAAGCCTTTGTGCACTTGTATTTTATATTATTGTAAAAATTGAGCTATCTGCTTCATCGAGTGATACTTTTCTTCATTTTTTTTGTTTATAGAATTCTTGTGTAGCGCAACGCTAATTAAGTTAAAATGCATTTGGAGCAGATATGTCTCCGTTGTTAAGTTATAAACTTTAGCATCTTTCTCTTTAATTTTTTTGGTGTTTAGTCAGTAGGCTCTGAAAATAATGGTTTTAATTCATGTAGACAATTTTTTATGCTGTCTTCTGTTGATGAATTGGTCCAATAGCTTGGATCACTTGTCCGAAAATTAAATTGTTAATACAGATAAGTATACGTTTCATTGGATTAATAACAGTCGCTTGTGTTGTGAAATGTTACATTTCGGTGGATTATTTTGATCCGCATTTCCTCCAGACTTCCATAAGACATTAATTTAGGGAAGTTTGCAAGTTTCTTTTGTAGCAGTTTTTCAAAATTTTCTGATAACCCATAAAGCTGTTTTATGAAATTATTTCATGTAACAAGTTTCTTTTTTGTAAGTTATTCATAATCACGACAATTATGAAAAGCATTTTCTTATAATTTGGGGTATCTGACCCAATATGGATGTAGTTGAACCAAGATTGACCTCGGTTGGGTTGGGTTTTAACTCGGGTCCGGTCAAGTCCAAGAAAAAAAAAACTTGGATAGATTTAGGTCTAAGAAAGAAATACTCGGGTAAATTTCGGGTCGGGTTGAGGTGTGAAAAACCTAAGAACCAACTTGGCTTGGCCCAAGTCCCAAGATTACTTATAAAATCATATTGGACATAAGTTATATAAGTTTTGTAATTTTTTATAGATAAAATTGACTAGGGCTGTTAACGAGTCAAGCCGGCTTGTTGAGTAGGCCTAGCTCGGCTCGAACTAAGTTTAATTCGAATTAGGCTTAACTTGAACTCGATTTAAGCTCAAATACACTTGAGTCGAGTTTGAGCATGGCCCCTCTCGGCTCGGATTGACTCCAATAAAATTTGAATTCAACTTTACTCAGCTTGAGCTTGAGCTTGAGCTTGAACTCCAACTCGAACTTGAATATAATTTTAAAATTATATATAAATATTACATATATATGTATATTTTATGTAAATATAATTATTAATTTTAATATATATTTATGACATACTCCCTCCATCCTAGATTGATAGATTTATTTGATTAGTTCATTTTAAAAAATCAAATGGAGTAATTAATCTAGGACAGAGGGAGTATATAAAAATATATGCAATCACATATATATACCAAATTATGTATCATATATGATATATGAGACCCGTTTATAAAAGCCGAAGCTCATTCACAACTGTGTGCCCTAACATCATGCGCCATCGTATCTTGATCTAACAATACACATAACTTAGGGTTCAGATTGGTTTCTGTTCCTGTACACCCTTGAATCTTGAGCTGATGGCTCATGATATCTTGGCTCATACTAATGTGCGTGAGCCTAAACTCATATAAATTTTTTTCATGATATATATATATCTTTGTTAAATTGTAATGGATGTACAATTTCTATGTATGATATGTGTTTTTTAAAAATAAAATTATTAGAGACAAACACTAATATACTTCTTCAATCCCAAATTAATTGCTCTACCTGGTTTTTCTATATGACCTAAAATTAGTTCAATTGAAGAACCAAATGGAGCTATTAATATATGACAGATGATCAATATGCTATCACACTACTATACTTAAAAGCTCTTCTAAAATATGCATGACACTAGGGGGATAACCTGAGTTTACAAAAGAATGATTAGAATATTCTTTCAAAAGTTAAGGCATGACACAAAGACCAACATAAGCTTTCAGAATGTTTCTCATTTTACATGTACTTGAAAATTTTTAGATGCATACTAAGGCTAGAGAATAATTCTTTCATAAGTGATTTATAAGCATGAAAAAAAAAGATACAAAAAAGTAGATGGTAATGTTGCCAAAGTGAATTTCTTTTTTTTGCATCTTTTTTAGTGATTATAAGAACATAAATAGAGGAAAATGGTAATGCTACTTTTTAGCAGATGTAACTAAAACTCATTTATCATAATTTTCTTCTTTCCTAGTGACTATAGTCATATATTCAAGGTGTAGTTGTTATACTTGTTAAAGTGTATTTATTAATATTTAATACTGAATCATCTTATTATGTGTGATATTTCATATACTTTAGATTTATATATTTTTTATTTTAATTTTTTTTTATTCGAGCCGAGTTCGAGTCGTAGGCTCATGATTCACTTATTGCAGTTCCAGCTCTAGCCAAACTTTGGATTTCCAATTCGAGCCAAACTTGAGCTAAAAATTTTGCGCTTGTTCGAGCTTCAAGCTAAGCTTCAACAATTCAAGTTTAAGTTGAGCAAGCCCAATACTCAACTTAGCTTAGCTCGTTAGCACCCTAGAATTGACCCAAAATAATGTCAGATTGGTTTTAATTATTGGAACCTACTTCACCCATGATAGAATCTATGTTCCAATTTTGGGTTTTTCAATTCTCATCTCTGGTTAGGTAGGGTTTAAGAAATTTGGTTCCTAACGTGGGTCGTATTAGGTCAGGTCCAAGGAACTCAGTTCCTATTTTGGGTTGGGTCTAGTCCTCTAAAGCTTGACCCTAGATGCAGCCCTACACGAATGTATCGCTTCCAATCTAGTATCCATCCATTATTGTTATGCACTCTTATGTGTTTCCCACTATCTTGTGGTTTCAACAACTAGTAATCCTACTGACATTTGTACTTGCGTGTGTTGTTTCCTTTGGTATATTGCCTGAACAACTTAATTTATTGTTCCTAAGCTCACCTCCATTTTTTACCTTGTCTCTTATATATAGCCTATACAACTGTCATGAGCCCGTGTTACAGTTGTATTCAATTTTTCTATATAACTGTTAGAAAAATGCTTAAGTGATGTTAACTTTCACACGTCATAACTCTACTTCATCATTTCAACACCATTGATGAGTGGGGCCAACTATAGTTATCTATTATATAACCATTTTTATTTTGTCTCTCCTATATAGCCTATACAACTATCATAAGCCCTTGCTCCAATAATATTTAATTTTTCTATAAAACTACTAGAAAAATGCTTGAGCGAAGTTAACTTTCACATATCAAAACTCCACTTCATCATTTTGGCACTATTAATAAGTAAGGTTCGACATATCGGTGATAGTGTCAACCCATCTATTAGGTCACCGATAGATTCTGTTGGTAAGGTGCAACATGTCGGTGAACTCACTGATGGTCATCAGTGAGGAGGACACTGGCATGTCCATGAGGTTATTGATGAACCTCATAGTCACCGTCGGCAGGGTTCAACGTGTCGATGATTCCACCGATGGTCATCGATGGGTTAACCAACATGTCAGCAAAGTTGCTGATGGAACATGTGTTTTTGTATATTTCATTGTGAATATAACTAGGGTATGCTATAACAATTATTATTGGCATTGCATGGCTTTTGATGTGATATGTGATGTGGATGAATGATCAATTATGCACATATTACTAAGGGGCTAGTAAACCCTGATGCATGTGTATGAATATTGATTGTGATGGATAAGTATCCCAAAGACCATGCATATGACAGTTAAGGTTGTAGGATCCCTTAGTGCATTAGCTCTAAAAGTAGGTCGTTAGCCACATAGACGGAGGTTTGAAAAATGACGAAGGTCTTCCGGCTCTCTAAGCATGAGAGTTATGTAGAACTGCTTCTCTAGCTTGGGAGTCGGGTTGAATGGACTAGAGCATTAAAAGATGACTTGAGGAGAAACTGATCCAATTCGAAGTTCTAACCTCACACAGCGCAATACAGGAGGTTTCAATGATTATAAAAAGTCAAAATCTCAACACTAGGGTCCATGAGCCTAGTGAACTTTTACTTCATAGCGTGGATGAGGAGATACAGACTTCAGAGCAATTTGATGACCCAATATCTAGTAGAGTAGAGCTCCTATGTATGGTCGTCGTGTCTAGAGAACCCTTTAGGAAGGGTTTTACTTTTGAATAAAATGATTAATTTAAAATGTATGTATTCTTTTTATTGTGATGAATCAACTGATTTTCTAACGAGAATTCCATGGTGTGTTAGATCGAACCTTTGTGTTTCTTTAAAATTGTTATCCCACTCATTATTTATGTATACTCAACATCTATTGTGGTGTAGGTATTCATGTTGAGATTCAGACGTAATGTAAAGGTCATAGTTGTAGTGAAGTTATACTCTGCATTTATAGAGATTCTTCAGCTAGGTTTGACTAGGCATGTGAGTGTGCCATTTTTTTATTGGTTTAGATATTATTAACGGACAACGGTGAACTTATGGATCATGTGAATATTTTAATATAATAGCTACATAGATGTTTATTAAAGTCATTATTATGACATCAAATGATTGTAAAGGTATCAAATACTTATACCCCAAATTCTCTATTTCAATGATTTATTTTGTATGCTTTACTGCTACAACTAACAAGATGGATGCATGAAGATTTATGATATCTTCTTTTAAAAGAAAGAAAAAATATGTATTTCACAAAAAAATTATGTGGGAATTAGGGGTGTGACACTTATTGAGCTAAGCTCACTCCATTTGTCTTGTTTTGTTTTAGGTATTCCTTAGGGATCCTTTGTATGGTTGTGTCATACAGGTGCTCAAGATAATTTATTTTACAAGCATGAAGGCGATTAGGTGCACATGGAGTGAGGATAACTCTTATATGTAATGGGATAGTATTTTGATAATATGGTTGTAACCTAGTGACATAACTATTGATACTATATATATATATTGCAGGAGTGCCTTATTTCAATGGCATAGACTTCTTGTTTCATTTTTCAGCTTGAGACTCTTTATGTTTTTATGATATTTATGTGGGTATTGTGAATGACTAATAGACTTCAGTTAATTTCTTTTATCTTCTAGTAATTACTTTTGCACGAAGATGCATTTACATGAAGTAGGTGTTGTGTACTTTGATCCAACCTGAGTTGGGTTAAAAGTCACCTCGTCAAGGGAGCATGGTGAGGACATGACAAGTGTTCTACCCCTACTCCAACCTGAACCACTTCACCCTTAACTAAGAATTTGATTATAGTGGACAATTGTCGAATCATCCAAACATAGTACTAAAAATGTTGTAGATCAATGGATCTATGAGTGAAAATTTTGGGAAGTATTGAAAGAATAGGAGATTGAGAAGAGATGATAGGGACGGCGGGACGAGGAGGAAAATGAATTAGTTTTAGATGAGAAGATAGACGAAAGGGGAGGAATTAAGATTGACATATTAGGTTAGACGATGGGAAGAAGGATGATCAAACTAAGAGACTTCTAATTTATTCATTCACTAAGTGAAATTGGGGCATAACCCTTGCATTAAATAAACTCCTAAATGGGTCTAAATACTACCCTAAAGCCCATTAACTATAATTAAATAAAAATTATAATTAAATGCCAAATTACATATCTTAATCAATATTAAAGAAATTAAGGAGATCTACACCTAATAATCTATAACAGGTCATAACACTCCACCAATGCTTCTGCAACACCTTGTGATCAAGGTGATTTTTGTGTTGTGATAAGGTTGGTGTGAATAAGCGTGACTACATAACACAAGAAAACATGTTTTGAGCCCACCAGTGCTCCATTGCACAACTAGCATTGTCTGAGTTGGCTTTGATACCCACATTGTGGCACTTGAAAGTTCAAAAGGGCTCAGAGCCAAGGTTGCTCGATTGGGTGAAGTTGTTGAACGTGTAAAATGACTGGTCCAGATCAAGAAAAAAAAAGAAGTTGTCAATTGTTGACCTGACCCACATGGGAAATCCCAATTGTGCTAGCCAGAAATATGTTGAGCCTGACTAGATACCATGCATGCGAGTATTAGTCAAGGAAGGCAGTATCGACTAATAAGGGCATGAATCATTCAATATGTATCCATATCGGTCATCATGGGTAGGATACATAGGTTAGTACGTACTAATACGGGGTAGTAAAGTGTATTATTAGTGACACATGCTGGGGTGCATACACATATGGGTGTCTTGTATATTAAGTATTTATGTGTTGCAGGAACTGCTTGCAACATTGTACACCCTATATGATGTGTTACGAGGAAGGCACGCAACGTTGCATAACATGTATACACAATGTTGAGTAGAATGCACACAACGATGCACACACATAGTTGGCCATGTTGGGACACTTGGTATTAACATGTCTCCTCCCCCTACGATAGGGTTGGAGAGTCTCACGGAGCATTTCAAGGCCATTTGATAAACTTTGGAAGGACCATGCTAGTATAACCACTTTGGCTACTACTTTAGCAATATGCAAGAAATCTCTTATGCTATATAGGGGGAGGATGGGCTTGGTGAGTTCTAATGTATGCGTTGTTTGTATGATACCTAGCCTTGCAACTAGCTGCCACGGAACATAGTGAAGGCTTATTGAGTTGCTAGCTATCACGTCAAGAGCCTCTGTCGACTAGGAGATGGGGTTGGAGTCTTGTTGGAAAGAATGACCTTTACATGTACTTGGTTGAGATGAAGTGTTTTGATGCCCAAGTTGCCTAAGTTGGATATGCATCGCAAGGTTGCTTCCCCCTCCAATTAGCTCGCTTGGAAATTGTCTTGGCACGTCTGCCTTGAGACAAGTTTGTTACTTGGGTTTGTAGGCTAGACGCTCAATCGAATAGCGCAAGGCGATGACATTAACAAAGAAAGCTAACTCACTTGGCTATTTGGCCTTGAGAGTGTCGTATAGATGGTGGCTTCCCGGGCTCCTCCGTGACTATCTATATGGCTTCCCAAGCTCCTCCATGGCTACATTACAATCTTTATCAATATGATTGTTATGTATCGTCTGATACATATTGACACTCAAGAATATCAAACTTAAAATGATATGTGATGTTCTGTAAGTTTGTCTGGATGCTGTCTTAACCACTGTGCCAATTCGATCTGAGTGATTTGTGTTAAACGTCTTTTATTTAAGAACTGCCTAATTTGTTGGTCATAAGTTTTGTCTCCCTATATATGTATGTCCTACTCCTTTCACATATCAACATGGCTAAGCCCCTATTTATAGTTACAATGACTAACACAAATTGGGCACACTTTTAAAAATTATTTTTATGTTCATAAAGCAAAACTTTTTTTTAACAAACAACATTAAATATATATTAAATGTACAATGCTACTATTAGAAATTTTTTTTTTATTTTTCTTTTCTTCATATAATCTATAGTAGTGGGATGGCAATAATAAGTATGAGCATTCGCATAACTAGGGGTGGCCAAAGTGCGGACCGCACACCATGGGCCGGGCTGGGCAATTGTCTTCAATCAGAGCCAAAAACATATGCTGCGTGAAAACCATATCTTCACCTAGAGCCATGACTTCTCTCTACAAATAAATCACATAATGGACTACACAACAATAACCGGCAACAATCTCCATGAAAAGTTGTCTTTGGTGACTGTGACAAAGAGGCGGCGATGATCTTCCGAAGGCATAGTGGCAACTTAGGTTGAAGTGAAATTGTGATTGGCCCCCATTTGTCAGAGGTGGTTGATCTGGAAAGGCCATTGAAACCTCCGAAAATATCATATAGGTGACTTGGTCATGGTAGTTGTTTTTGAGTGCTGCATGGTGGACTCGATAGGGAATAATAGACTCCGTGTAGATCCTGTCATTGAAAAGCAATGAGGATAGTAGCATTGATGCCCAAATCATTCATGGCCCTCATTTTTTTTGCTTGATTGGACACTTTCTAAAAATTTGCGGATTGTCGGTTCTCTGATATCAATGTTGTACATCAATGGATAAACGAGTGAAAAATTGGGGAAGTATTAGAAGAATAGGGGTTTGTTTGGATTGGTGGAAAGTAGGGGAAATGATATGAATGTTTTAAAAATCTCCTAGTTTCTACTATTTGATGGAATGGGGAAAGAGAAACTAGAGTATAAATTGAGAGAAAATGGGCAAAAAATTAGCTTCAAAACTTTTTACTCTTCAACCCATGGATTTTAGAAAAAAATCTATATATCAAAGACTTGTGTCTTTTATATTTCTAGTGTTGACCTTATTGCCGCCACCCCACCATCGCCACCATTGCCACCTCCTCCACTACCACCGCCGCCACTGCCACTGCCACCTCCACCTCCACCACCGCCAGCACCACCATTGACACCACTACCACCACTGCCACCGACACCACGGTTGTCATCACTACTATAGCCGCTGCCAGTGCCACCCACACTACCATGGCTAACTTCATAATCACTACCACCATTGGTAGATTCAAGTTTTAATTTTCTATAACAACAATGGTACAACCAAACTCTGGAATTTTTTTAGGAATCTCCTGATTTCTCTTTCACTTGGATTCACTTTTTCTTTCCCTTTATCCCGATTTTCACCAATTCCTAACAGACCCTAGGGGATTGAGGAGAGACTATAGGGAAGGCTAGACAAAGAGGTGAAGGAATTAGGGTTTTAGAGGAAGAGATAGATGAATGGGGAGGAATCAAGACGATAGATTAGATTAGATTAGATAATGGGAATATAGATAATCAAACTAAGAGACTTCTAATTCATTCATTCACTAAGTGAAATTAGGGCATAGCCCTTACATTAAATAGAACTCCTAAACATGCCTAAATACTACCCTAAAGCCCATTAACACTAATTAAATAAAAATTACAGTTTACTTCCTAATTACATATCTAAATCAATATTAAAGGAAATTTACACCTAATTTGCCAGTCAACGATCATAACAAAAAATGACAAATATAAATGGTTTGAAGAAGCTATAAATGAAGCCTCATGAGGTGTTCGTTGTTGTTAAAATGACTCAAGTATTGTAAACTTTTTATCATGATTCACGAAATCACTTCAACCTTTATTTAGTCCTTCCAATTCACTCAAAATGACGAAATCAAGTAAAAATGAAAAAAAAAAAACGTCAATTGCCACGTTGGCAAATGCATGGCATGTCAAAACATCTGTTTGATAATTAAGTTTCTCTCTTTCATTTTGGTAAATAAATATTATTAATTTAATATTTTTTAAAAAATATTAAACAAATAATGTTACACCATCTAGTCATTGGTGGCCTCTAAGTTGGGCACAAGCCAAAAGCGTTACAAAACACATTAAATGGAAGCCCTCATAGATTATAAATATTTCAAAGGGTCTCATACATGTAGCAAAGGAACCACACACTTTGAACAAGGGGGCAGGCACATGAAATTTAATTAGAGCATCTCCAACACAAGACATCATTTCCAAATGGCATCCTACATGGCCAATTTGGGGTTGGGAAATGGCTCCCCTACCACTCCAACCGGGGTGCCATTTCCATGTTGGACATGGCACCCATATTTGGGATCCCATTTATAGCCCAATTGGAGTTGCTATTTCTACATTTTTTTTAAAATCATACTCACATTCTTTTCTTTATATCACAACTCGGATTTTTAAAAGCATTTTTAAATAGCATGAACGGTAAGTCCCGAGGATTTTTTCTTTTTCTTAAATACAAAATAAATTATTCGATTAAATATCCAAGTCATTATAACTGGGCTTCACAAATATCAAAGCATATGATATTATTACACGTCTAAAAAATTCACAAAGAATAGCCTATCCATCTAAATACAAGTCTGTCATTTGTCTAAAAATAAATAACAAGTTAATTCTCATGCTAAAGATACACTTACATACTAGAATTGCATAAACGAAGAACCACATCTCGTGCTCATCAATCCCAATCTCACTTGACATCGCCCGAAGAACCTGCAACCAACCGGACCAAACAACCACAACAACAACAACAATAGAACCTCTCCGCCCTTAGGAGAAGAGCTTCCAAAGGGGCAAAATGTTTAATTAATGTTTTTCGGATAGGGCCAACACCACCTGATGTTAGTTGCCTACGTACTCATAAGACAACATCTCCAATATTTCCAATAAGATCAGATCCATATGTAGTTCTGCCTAGAGACTACATTATCCTAAGAAACATAGCATCACACATGTAATGCTTAAGTATTTTCAACCAACCTACATTTTATGCAATTCTTTTAATCGTTCCACTTGTCTAATTAAACAAGCAATAACAAACAATATTATTAATTATCTCACAAACATTGTTCAATAATTAATACCCTTCATCGTTTAAACCCAACTCTAGGTTTAATATAATATATACTCATTTTGAGATAACTCGACTCTCGAAGAAACCCCCAAACATAGGACTCCAACATTGGAGTAAACTGCTTAACAACATCTTGACATAAATCCCTAGGGCTCTCAATAGCCTGCCATGAATATGGAGAAGAGGATCCCAACTGTGCTCATGGACACAGATTGGCAAGAAGCACAAGCCTTCAATGATGCTCATACAACTTAGCTTTTCGTACTTACTATATGGTCCTGGGAAGATCTGCGGGAAACCTGTGATAGAGACCTCTCTGGCCAATACCCAAACGGTTGTGGCAGTGAAGAAAATGGATCATAATCTCCACCGTCCCAATTCAGGGAGAAAATGTCTTCTAAGACATTACCAATGTATCCATAGAAGTCTCAAGTTGTTATGACCTATTTGGTCATTAACTCCCCCAAACATTCAAAACTTAAACTATATTAATATCATCTAGTCAAGTATTCGTCCAATCATTTTGGTCTCATTTACCTTGTGAATTGGCCCAATAAATAGCTTATCTACTAAGCTATGACTCAAAGAACATCCCATAACTACCCTCGGCTCATTAACCAAGGTAAAATTCTATGTTACGGCCTCATTCACTCCATGAATAGGTCCGAAACCCTATTGAGGGTATTTTAGTCTTTATGTTAATTATATATTCTCCCAATCCAACAGAAACCAATACCTCTTGATTAATCTTCATTAATCTTAAGTTACTATTATAAATCAATGCATCAATAATAAAAGCATGTATCAGAATAGTCAACATAAATAACATGTTGTCACACCAGTGCATAAATAATAAATGAAGGCCTATTGTACTCATTTGCAGGACTAGGGCTCAGTGAATTCAAGCCCGTAAATGTAAATAACTCTAACGCATCACGTGAATTATGTACATAATACCCTAGTGGATTTCTGCGCTACGTTAAGGACACATGTAATTCACTGCCTTAAACCCTGAAAATTAGGGTTATTCCCCTTGTTTCCCATGACATTATGACCTGACAAGGTCTTCATGTCACTTACTAGTCACACTCTTCTTTTTAAAGCCATTTAACATCACTATATCATATCCTAACACTTGGTAATTAGGTTCTTAGTTTCGGCAGAAACAAAACTTACTACCCCTAAGGACATTAGGGTAATTCTACCACCTAGGGTATGATACCCTCCCTTAGGTCATTTGGTCATCTTACTACCCTTTATTTATTTTAAGTCATTAACTTCTCAGGAGGCTCTACTCTCAAACTGACTCGCGCTTCCATTCACATTAATGTGGGCCGGTCTACTCAAAGGGTATTTTTATCATTTTGTTTGAAGCTTTATTAACATCCAATGGGTCCAAAATTAGGCTCAAGGGTACTACTTGACTTCATGGACTTGGTGTAATTTTCCTGGTGTGTGACGGGGTCTTGAACCGACCCAGATTTGCCTAATGGTTTACCCTAATCCCTATGGACAAAGCGGTCAATTATCCACTCACTAGGATTTTTTCTCACTATGGGTTTTTTTTCTTCTAAATTTAGGGTACATAAAGCTCTTATTGAAAATTTTTCTAATTTTTAAATCCACTCATACGCCCCCTGAACCGGAGCCCCTAGGTCGGGTAAGTAAATATCGTACAATAATTTAACTATAAGGGGTAAAAAGGTTATTTTATAATATCTGGGATTTTTTACGGGCCTTAAACTTGGTCAGAATACTCCCACACCTCTCAAGGTCCTTGAGCAATTTTTTAGAATTTCTTTGACTCTTTTAGCCCCCTGAACCAAACCCGGTTCACTTCCCTTTTTTTTACATCAGACCCAAACCGGGAAGAAAATAAGGTTTGGGTCGACGACTAGCAACGCGGGTCATCTTCTCCACATCCGGCCAAAGGCAGAAACGCCTCTGGCGGGGCTGCCCCTGGCTGCCATGGCAGGGCGGCGTGCTAGGCTCATTGGATCCTTGCCAAGCGGCAATCCTGTTGGGCCTGGGTCCGCTGCCTCTCAGTGGCCAGTCAGCGGCCAAAAATTCATCTTCCTTTTTTTTCTTGAGTTGGCGCTGCTCGTGCGACGGCTGGCAATCGCCACAGCTAGCGACGGGCCGAGCCTAACCGAATCGCTATCGTCCGGTGATCTATGGCCAATGACCGCCATCCACCGCACCACTCAGAGCCACTACATCCCTTTTTTTATGTGTGATGGCCCGATGGCTTGCACAGCGGTAACCAAATCTGCCACCGCCAAGGCCGCCAAAGCTAGGGCCAGTGCGGCCCCTTTCTACAACAATTCCGGTGATTGAAAAAATTAAATTAGTTAAAAAATCTATAATAATCTCAACTTGAAATCCTATCTCTGTGGCCGAGTTGATGTCGGTCCACCGCCGCTGAAGCCTCGTCGGAAAATTCCATCAACTGCCCTTCCCTCCATGCTCAAAGCTCTAATCCCCCCTTCCGTTAACCCTAATTATCCTTTTTATATGTATGAGGATTAAGGTTCCTAATCCCTAAAAGAGTTGGGTCAAACCTCTCCACTTAGGCCACTTAATTGGGCCCATAAAACATAATTTTGTAGCATTAATTAATCGGGCCCGTATAGTGACTTAAACGGTCAATTTATGCATCTAATTCGGGTAAACAGGTTATACGCATTATATATAACTTTGAGCAGTCATATCTCCCTTCTCCGAACTCCAATTCACGCATTATTAGTGACATTTTGAAACTCTTTTTATTTATTTTCCATCTATATAAGTTTCAGTCACTAGTTCTAACCGATGATCAAGTTATTCTCACAAGAAAGTTAAAGGGTCTAACACCCTAATTTCCCAAGGTTGACTTCATAAATTTAGAAAATTTCTGAGCTTTACACTTTATGCCCTCTCTTTTCACTTATTTATCTTTCTACCTCTTTTTTTAATATTAAAATAAAAAAATTAACATCTACATGGGTCTCCATTTTGCCGCATAGCTAAAAGAGATATCAAATTGGTCCACTTAAACATCTCCAATGGCTCAATTTAACATCTTCCACTAGAGAAGCTCTTAAAATTCAAATGTTAAAAATATTCTTTATTATAATATTCCCTCCATCATAAATGAATAGCTCTATTTTGTTAAATTTAAGTAATTAGGTGCTAAAAAAAATATTATAAACTTATTTTTCTTTCTCTTAAATATGAGTTTCATCATTCAATAAAAACTACTGTTTTTTCAAATGTAACTATTAATATAAAGAGAGAGTTAATTCCTAAAAAATGGCCAATATATTGAAGCTTCTTTTATATATTGCAAAATGTGTATACCAAAACAATTTTGCAGACTTATTTACAATCTAAAAATTGGCTTATTATATTTGGCTACAATATATAACCTATGAAAATCAAGTAACACTATGATAATTGAACGTTTTGGCTGTGGAGCAGCTCCACAGCGGCAACCACAATCCCCTTCCCCTCATTAGGAATGTCAAATTTTGGTTCTTCTATCTTTCTCCGAAGAAGCTTCTCTAGTTCGTCTCTCAATCTCTGCAAAATCAAACGGACATGTTAATAAATTTCTTTAGCGTACTTTATTAAATAATATATGTGAACATCGTTCATTGATATTCTCCTCTAATAAGAAGGAAAGTAAAAGAAACGTGTGGTAAAAATTAATCAGGATGTTCTACTTTCAAGACACGTGGATAATTCTGGACAGGGTGTAATCAATTTGTAGGTTTGTGAGCTGTCGGCTGGTTTGATGAATAAATGATATTTGAATCTTATCCCGAATGCAGGTGGTAACTGACTTGTAATTCCATGTACAGTATCAATCAGCAGACGATTTTTAGGGCATCTTTATATCAAAATTTGTCTGCAAAAGTCAAGAGAGCAAAGCTCTTGTGCCACCCCACCCCAACTCTCCTTCCCAATCCCAACCCCAAGCTATACTACTGAAGCAGACAAATTGTCATATTAAGAGGGAAAATGATAATTAAGATCATGGAGAAAACAGCCAGAAAGAAAATAAAAGAAAAGAAAGCCCGCCCTGACCTGAATAAGTAGCAACACCCTCTTCGGTGCTGAGAACTGAAGGTATCCTCCCAACATCTCAATGCCCTCTCCAGACTTGCTTGGAATGATGTTGCCTCCAAAGAGAAGCAGAGCATAGTCAGATATATTCGTGGAGTCTCTTATGTAAATGCTGGTGGTCTTGACCTTTTCACTGTAAACAATGTACGGCAAGGGGAAGTTGTGGACCCCGGAGTTGACAGAAGATGGATGGATGTCAACTTTTCCAACATCTTTACTGTACAGAGCTGATCTTTTTCCTCTTCTTTTGCACTGCACGACATTAGGGTAGAGGCCCGCACACAAGATGGCGCATACCATTTCCAAATCATCACTATAGTGGTTATAAGCCTGCAAAGCCAAAAGAGACAAGACTCAACAAAATATGCATTCATAGCTTCTGTAATGAGTTGAGACACTCATGCTTGAGAATGAACATCCACAAGCAAAAAATATCCCTACAGCTATCTCGCCCATTAATAAAATTTTCAAAACGTCATTCCATGAGTGCAATGAATCAATTTGAAAGTTGGAGTCACTTTTATATGCTCACTTTTCCCTCAATGCATGCCTATGTTCTTTGCAATTTAGAAGCTTCACTTACTTCTGGCCCGTTTGCTCTATTAATAAATCCAATGCCAGTAAGAAGATCAAGAAATTGTTTTCTCATGTCTTCCATCATCTGCAATGTCATTGGTGATAAGAAAAAATCCCAACAGAAAGCCCTTTCCCTGCCATTGTGCTTCGCTTCCTTCCATCCTTCAAATGCTTTGAGAAGTGCAATGTGATCACTGCAACAATTGTTATAAGATACCCATGAGGTGTCAATGTCTTCAAAAAAATATCACCGTCAATTAATACATTACAAATTAAGGCAAAATAACAATGGGGCATGTCTTAAATCAACCAGAATAAGATGGTCACCTGCAAGAATCTCCCGCAAACGATCTCTTTGCAGCATCAGCTTCTTCTTTTCTGTTTAATGGAAGTACAAATGGATCACGATGTGCCAAAGCAGCTGCAATAATTAATGCTGGGTCTAGGCACTGGAATATACATCCCATAAGAAGCATTTTTCCAATGTTTGGATCCAAAGGAAGAGTAGCAAGATGACGACCTGTTCAGTTCAAGCAATCAGTATTATGAAAGCTCCAACATCAGCAACCAAGGGGAAACACTACATACCTAGCGGAGTCAACTCCTCCATGTCATTAAAAGCTCCAATCGTTTTGAGAAGTTCAATTGCATTTTGAACTGAAAGAGGATCAGGTGCTTGTAGAGCCTTCGCCAAGAAGGATGCAATAGAACCAAGCCGTAGACTTTTTATATGAAGGCATAGCTCTTGCAAAGGGGTTCGGAGTATCTCCGGTAGTTGATATTGAGGCATTGCATCATGAATTATCTTAGGATAAAGCCTGTAGCAAACACCAGGCTGAACACGCCCTGCACGCCCTCTTCTCTACAGATAAAAGCCAGCTATTATCAGAAATTTGAAGCAATGAACACATACCTTCAGCAGGGAAGGTTAGCCTCTTCTTTTATAATTCAACTAAAACTTATATCACCTGATGAGCAGAAGCCTTTGATATCCATGATGGTAATAGACATGCCAACTTGTTCAGGGCATCATAACTCGTTTCTTTTGCTTTGCCACAATCTACTACGTATACAACATCATCTATGGTGATGCTACTCTCAGCAATATTTGTAGCTAGTACAATTTTCCTACATGAATATCCCCTACCAGATTTAATAGACAACAAATTTGATGCACGCGCACAGAGAAAGTATTCAAAGCCCATTAAGATGGTCAACAAAAAATACGAAGTTTAGAGCGTCACAGATTCATAGAGTGCAATCTCAAAAGTGTAGACATGTCAATGGCCTGTATTGTAGTCAAATAGTATAAAATTTTGGCAACCAAATGAGTTCAGTTCAATGAGTCCTCCTCCTTGGAGACATTATAAATTTCTTAATCAAACATTGAACATGTCTGTTACTCTTTCAAGTAATATGGTTCTTCTAAAAATTATTAAGAAAGTTAAAATTTTAAAAGCTACTTTGTAGAGGAAGCTTTGATCAGGTTGTTGTAGCAAAACTTGACCCAATGACTCAACACTGAACACAGCATTTTCTTTAAAAAAGGAGGAAAAGAAACAAATGAGTTGTATCTTTGTCTAAGTTGGAGTTTGGGTACATAATTTTTACTCCATGTTTTAGTAAAATACGTCTTTGTTTATATTAAGTATCATTTAAATATTTAAAAGAAAATCATTCTTTACTTCATATATTGAAAATAATTCATGACTAATAAACTATTCATTTTTTATTTAACTATGTTTTTACTTAAAATATTTGCCAGAACCAATTGGTTATGAATTCGGCCATTGACTTTATATGACCAGTACAATGAATGGTCTGAATTTAAAGTAACCACGGATTTAAATGTTGACCCAAGGCTTGTCCAACAAGATAAGACACCCATATTTCAAACAAAGAATTAATATCTCTCAGAGTCCCATTTCAGACATTTCATATGATTTCACTATTTTTTTCTTTTTTTCTCCCTTTCTATTCGTACATCATTACAAATGATTTAGAACTTTTCTAGGTAATGCTCAACCTACTTGTCTCTCAATTCACGTCACTTTATAGTGTATAGACTTTCTTCTCATGTACCTACTAATCTTAGTTTAAGGTACTATATTTAAAAACATTTGGCCTCTTTTGCTTAAATCTCCTCTCCGAACCTCAATTGTCATTACAAATTTTACCTGTGAATATTTATTCAATCTTCTAAAATAAAACACAAATTATATAAACGAACTTCACATGATTAACTCTGTCAACCATAAGCATCATTCCCATTCCTTTTGTTTAACTCTTATCTTCTTCTACCTCCTGTGCCATATTCTTATAGAGAAGGAAAATTCTTCTTCCTGTACCTCCTGTGTCATATTTTTATAAATAAGGAAAATTTCTTCAACACTTAAGATATAATTCAACAATTCCTTTCTACTCAGAGCTTGCGACAGACTTGTTAGAATAGAACTGCATATAAAGTAAAGCAAATCTCCAAAGAATCAAAGTCCAAGGAAAAATTCTACAACCCCTTAAGATATAATTCAATTCTTTTCTACTCAGAGCTTGTGGCAGAATTGGTAGAATAAAAGTGCAAATAAAATAAAGCAAATTTTCAAAGAATCAAAGACATTGACAAGTCAGTGATTCCGCAAAATACAAGAATGAGAAGAGGTTAGAAACACAAAAATAAAAAATGCCCAGAAGCCACTTACCGCACATTACTTGGTGGACGGTCAAATATCTCACGTTGATTAATGGTGGGCATTGAACCATGCAATGGAAGAGTCAAAAACTTGCTTGAATTACCAACGACGGTGTTCACTTTAAGTTTCTCGTGTAGCTTAGATATTTCTTCCCAACCAGTGAGGAATACAAGGATCGCTCCTTCTCCTTCGCATCGACATATATATTCAATAGTTGCTTCTACCTACAAGCTCACAAAGACGAAACAGAACATAAAAAAGCTACAGCAGGAAGAAAATGTAACCAAGATACCTACAGAAAATGTGAAGAAGAAAATAACAAAAGGTATAGGTTTCAAGGAGAGTTTCCATATACTGGTCCCTAGATACTAAGACTTCCTTAACTTTGTTCCTCATGTTTACTATATTGTTCCTCAGATTCTGACCACATACATTTTTATTTTCTTAAGGAGTGCTTAACTAAGACTGTTAAGCCAGATCCAAGTCTACATTGTTCATGTGCTAAGACATAAAAACTAACATATATCTCAACAAAATGGATCAAAAACCATTTTCTTTCACATTAGGTTATAAACTTCACTCAAAACATGTATAGCCACTTTTTTATGCGATTTCAAGGTGATGAACTGCATGTATTTTCACAGTGTGCGAGACTAAATTGTTCCCTTGGCGTTAATTTTATAGAAGAAATCGAATATGAAACAGGAAAAAACATGAAGGGAACACTTCTCCAATATGGTAAACACGTTGGCATAGATCTAAACATTGCCTACCTACGCATTATCCTGCTTAACTGTTTACAGTCAATTAGAGCTTAGTATTTCAATCTACAGCACCAGAAGCACGCTGTTAGACTCACCAAACCCAAATCAAGTTGGACACCGGACCAAGCCTCAAGTGAGCATCTGGTAGTTTTATTGTACTCCTTGTAATAAGAATCAATATCCACCCCCTGAAAATGTAATATAGTGAATAGAGAGAAGAGCTCAGTAGAATTGAATGTTATCTCGTACTTCAGAAGATTTAATACCTCATAAACCTCAACCAGAGGATCTTTCTTTGATTCTACCTGCCTCCTCCTCCTCCCATTTCCTTGGATGTGATCAAATTCAGACTTTATATTGTATTTAGTTTTTTCTAGCACATCTTCCAAAAATAGCTCTCTTACAGGAAAGGTAAATCCCTGTGTAGGGACAAAGAATTATAAGAGTTAGATACAAAAGATCTAGGAAAAATGAACAGTGAATAAATCTAAAGCAAATGAACAAAGGAAGTATCACTATATGTTAATTACTGGTATGTGGATGGTCGGTGCATTCCCAAAGTATCTAGAGAACATTTCCGCATTAATTGTAGCACTCATCAATATAAGGCGCAAATCAGGTCGCTGAGGGAGAAGATCACGCAGAATTATCAATAGAAAGTCCTCATTCATGCCTCTTTCATGAATTTCATCCACTAGTAAATGGCTAACACCAACTAAAACAGGATCCTGAACCTGTAATTTAAACAATAAAAATCCAAAATTTAACATCAATATCATATTATAAATAAATTCATAGTCATTCACCACTCATGCTTATAAACATTAGATTAACCATACTATCCAAAAGCTTAAGAATACCTATAATACAGGGCTTCGGTACTATTGAAACATGCAAATTTCCTCACTCAAGATCCTCAAAAATCTGCTAGAAAACCTCAAATTTGCTAAAGACTTAAATAAAATCAAAAGAAGGAATTTGGCGTTCCATATCTATATCTATGTAGTATAAAAAAAAGATAATAAGAAAAAGAAAAAAGAAAAATCATGAATCACCAAGGGCCAAACTTAGGGCTGCGTCAGCACAGCTATTATAGCAGCTTTCTGGCTTTGGGCAAGTGTAAAAAGCATTTGTGTAGATTATCCGTGGTTTATGCATAAAGCACTGACAGCTTAAGAGAAAGCCACATACTCATTTAACAAAAAAGTGAGGACAAGTCTGAAAGCTGACAAAAGCAGATTAAGGATGGGAGAGTAGGTCTTTCACTATTGAAAGATGATGGTTTAAAACCATCATCATTCACTTTTCCTAAGAAAGCCCAATTGGCGTATTATACCAAACACCTAAAAAACCCATGAGCAGCTTCTGTTGAAGCTCGCTGAGTTACCTGCTTCCCATTTAAACCACCAGGTCCATGAGCGATGCCAAACACAGTCTAAACTACATCAGAGAAATCTTATCAACTGGGTAAAGTATCCTTACGAGTTGCCTTAGTAGCACCCCAGTTGTACAAAACAAAAGACGAGTCCGTGCAGAACGTTTTGCTTCTAAACGGATCTGATAGCCAACTGATTCCCCAAGGCTTTCACCTCTTTCTGTTGAGATCCGAGCTGCAACAGATATAGCAGATATCCGGCGAGGTTGGGTGCAGATTATGTTGCACTGGGCCCCACGAAGACAAGAAATTTCTTCTTCTAATATGAACTGAGGCAACTGGGTAGTTTTGCCACATCCCGTTTCACCTGATACTACAACCACCTACACAATAAGATAATCGTGTGAGGACCGCCAGGCAGACATTAAGCATTATCACTGGCATACTTTGATGAGTACAACGAATTGATCTCCTAGGGCAATTTTTATGTCAATTAGCAAGCATATGCGGAAGTGTAAGTGCAAATCATCCTGAATGACAAAACCATGCATATATTGGAAGTTCCAAGAGTGACACAATGATGAGGAAGCGGCCTTTGCATAGGAATTTGTATAACATGAAACAACTCAAGATTGAAGACTTGAGCACACAAAAACACAGAAACAACAATGCAAAATAGCCCTTTATCCTGACCATGGAAGGCCTTGTCGGCCGGGTGTGTATCAGTCCCTACGGTAAAGGAGGTTGAGACTAATCCACAGAATAATTTGATACGTCTGTCATTTATGAGTTGTACGATACATGCAATACGTATTGACACATATGTAATGGATCAAAAAATTAACACGATGCTTTTTCCCAGATTCGAACCAAGAATTTCTTATAGCCTAGAGCGTTGTTCTAACCAGTTGCCCCACATCTTATGATGTCAGAATGTATTCCCTCTTCATTAATTTAGGTAATCTTCAACCACCCAAATATAACCTTTTTCTGATGTTAGAAACGGAGACCCATCCATGGGTTATCCGAACCATCATTTTATTGACCTTTTACGGGCTTTTGAATATGCTTAGATTAACATGATACTTATGAAAACATTTTTGGGTCACCGATATTTTTTTCATAATGTCTCCGACACTGATGTAACACTTTGGATACGGATGTAAAGGTGTATTCTGGTCATCTAACTAAGTCCCTTTAAGGCTAAATAATTGAAGACCTACTTTACGTAATTAGAATCCTTATATTGGATTTTATAGCTTGCTTCCGAGTTTAATTTTCTCCTGCTAATGAGCAGTCTGACTCAATTACATGCTAAATTCAGCAGTACACCACCAATGATCTCTTCTCTTCCTTCTTGTTCTACTCTCCTTTAATGAACTTTTAACAATTTGGACCCATGAACTAGAAAATTTACACTTATTAGATTCTCCATGATTGATTGAGGGTAAAAATTTAACATCAAAATGATTTTCTTGTGAGAGCATTCAAGCTAATAGACTCAAAAGCTGCACCTTTTTAATGTTCAAACAGCAGCGGATTGTAAAAAAACAGGAATTTATTTCGATTTCTGGATCTAATTCAAACACTGTATGGCTTGTTTAGAAGTTCTTTATGCAAGTGAAGAACCCCATAATATTAACAATGTCCCCGAAATCTGTTCCTCTTTTTATTAAGTATTTTCCTTAGACCAGCTTTCTAGTAAAGAAGGACGAATTGCATGATTGCTGGGTTTTGCAATTTTCTTTTCTAATTTCCTGCATTTTCATATCCTGGTGATCTTCTTTTATTTCTTTGATTGCGTTATGCCTTTGTGCAACAGCATTGAAGAACAAGGATAAAATACCTAGAAAATGCAAGCCAATCGCTAGGGTTCATATTAAGACAACAAGCCAATCTATCATGCAAGAAATCATATATGAGATCACTTAAATATTCACATCCTAACAAAAGAAAATTGTTTCATAAAAGAAGTCATGCATAGAAACTGTAAATGAAATTGCATCTAGCACTAAATTCACAAAAATAGAGAGAACCTGATTATTTGCCACAGTCCGCAAAAACTCCTCTTTCATTTTGTATGCAGGTAATTTTTCCCTGAAGGACTGCATTGATTGTGCACTTGCACTTGTCTGAAAATAGAACAAAGATAACAATCTAACTTAGCCTCATTCGTTCCAATCAAAATGAAATTAAAGCATATTTTTCATGGTAAACTTTTTCTAATTTAGGTTTTCTCACTTCCATTTACCCTGGTTTATCTCATTCCTTTTTCCAATTTGTAGTTATAAGATAATGCCAGGTTTTACTAGGTAGAACTTATGGGATTATCAAGCTTCATGATTAACCGCAGGGCATTTATTGTTAAATACAAATTCCTCCAATGTAGATTGAATTTTTTTGTCATCACCCCCTAATTTCACAGATCCCATTTCATCCACATAAAAGGTGTGTGGATCTGACTTTCAAGTCCTTAAATTTCACAATGCATGCACAAAATTTCAACTTCTAACTTCAAGAGTTGACAATTATGGGGTCTACACAATAAATGAGATGAAATCTTATTGGCACCCAATACAAGGGGCCCTTTTCTCACAGCCCTACAGAAACCTTCTATGGGGCTGAAATGAATACTTGAATAAAAGCAGTGGTGTACAGAGTTGTAAACAGGATCTAAAGTTGCACAACGGAAATTATACTCTAAAATTAGTAGCCCATTTGCATGTTTAGAGCTTCTTCTGACTATATTCCATGATAATTATTCTTAGTATCATAGGATATAAAAGTTTGCGAATACACTTGTCACATTAGTACCAAAATATACGGCAGATAAAGAGGGATAAACAGTAGATGAATAAAATTAATGCTTACAATGAAGGCTACAAACTTGACTACTTGCCAGAAAATTTCAAATAGGCCCATATATGATGCTGTAAATCTATAGTTTGCAATATATTTAAATTCTGTATATTTGAAAAGGAAAATATTCCTCACGTCATTTCAACCTCAACAAACAAAGAGGTATTGGCTAAGGAAATATGACTCTTCATTATCAGATTAACTATTTTAAAGGATTTTTGAATTGTTGGTTTTGCTGACCTTGACACGCACATTTTTTTATGGTGAAAATAACAATTCCAAACTAGTGTTACTTATAAAAAGATGGATGAATTTATGTCAAGAGATGTCAAATTCTTGATTAACAAGATTGTAATGACGCTTGCATTACTCTGTGAAAAGAATGGTATCCAGCTGAACACTGACATAACATTCTTAAGAATAAATGCATAAATTACATACCTTCAGTTTCTCCTGCCAAGCCTTAAGTTCCATGCTATATTTCTCGGTTGCAAGATTATCTACTGGTGGTGTGAGAACTTCATCCACAGATATAGTGGATTCAGAACGCACGCTTGCTTGAGTGGATGACTGAGGGGAATTATCAACAGAGACAGCCCCTTTAGAGCTAGCCAGAAGATTTTGCAGTCTTTTCTCAACCTCTGAAGACATGTGAATCTAAAACAGGAAGATTAGACAAATTATATACTGCCAAGGCATGATGTCAATCAACTTGATGAATATAGTATAACCTCAAGTTCTATACCCGACCTCCTTTTGCGTTGACCCATGTCGTTCGTCTAGATCAGCTCGATAATTTGGGAGAGGAATCTTGCTGACGACAAGTGTCTTTCCTTTGTTGTATGCATGACTTTGTTTCCCAGCATGTGAAATGAGCAAATATCATTGTCATATGGATGTTTTTTCTAAGGTTAGCTAAAAAGAGGATGGATAGAAAATAAATTCTAACAGCACAATGTGACACTAACCACAATGTACAATGAATAGAAGCAAAAAAGTTACAACTGAACTCAACCTATGTATTTCATAGAGAAATATTCAGAATAAATCAGAAATAAGGAGGATTAAATACAGTACACAAATGTAAATATCTACTTTTGAACTAGTGATAAAAATAGTAACCAATTTGTAAACATGATGACTATTAAAAAAAACAAAAATCAAACGGAATTCTGGAGATTATCAGTCAAATTGTTGTGTTAGTATTTAGTATGATATCGAGCTAAATAGAACCCAAAAGCATTTGAAATTTAAATAGAACCAGTTATAGTTTTAGACCCATCAGATCCCAAAATTCAATGACTGCTGCAACGGAGGGAATTCAGTTCAGGTCACTCGTGGTGAAGCAATTTTTCTATGGTGCGGTCGTGTAAAAATGTTGGCCCAATATCAGTATATCAAAGAACTTGAAAAACAAAACTCTATGACTAACACTTACAAATAAAGGCCTAATTGGTCGGCCATGTCAGCAAGAGTCTGTTGTCCATCCCGCCCATAATTTTTCTTCACAATCAACTCCTGCTCATTTCCCTCTTTCATATGCTGCATCTTTCTCCACCATTCATCCTCATTAAGCGTTTCTACCTTTGGGAATGGAAAAAAAGGAAAAGATCAAAAAAGAAGCTCAATTAAAAACGGAGGAACAATCAATAAGGACCTCTTAACAACAAATAATCGTTGTATACTGGGTGAAGGTGGCACTAAGCAGCCATAAAGGTTATAATGAAACCATATGAGACCAATCAGACAATTTCTATGTACACAAGTTCTTCAAATTAAAAAAGACAAACACCGTTTATTCGGAATAAGAAAGACGAATGTCTCGCCGAAAAAAAAACAGAAGAAAACTTGGGAAGGAGGATGACGCTCCAGGAAGCCAGTTCATATCATCACAAGCGTTGGCAGGAGTGAGCTCAAAACGAGAACGGGAATAAAAACAATACCTCTCCTTGCATTTGCCGCAAGCGCTCCGCCCGCCAGACGGGATCCCACCAGCGCTGCTCCCCACGCCCTCCACCGCGTCCGCCAGGGCGTGCACCGCGGCCTCCTCCACCACGACGGCCGCCGCCGCCTCCTCGAATTTGGGTACGACCGGACATGGAGGCGCAGTGATTCCTGACGATGGCTGTCGCAAAAGCAGGGCGAAGTGGACACTTGGGAGGAGCGGCTAGAGCAAAGGCAGCAGAGCTGCAGAGACGATGAAGTTGCATTTAGCCACTCAGGTCCGGCCCTGGTCGCGTCCCATTTAGCACTCAACGGTCGACACATGCTTCCCGCGAGCATGTAATGATCTGCTGCGCCAAACTAGGCCTTGGCTTGTGCCTCCGGGCCTTGGCTGCAGCCTGTGACTGTGAGCAGTGACCCCACATTCTATCGAAAGTACACGAGAAGTCCGGGACACTGATTTTCAAATTGGACCGCATCCTATTGTTACCAACCGGACCCGACTCGAGTAACTCTGTCAGTCCTATTGAACCCACCCAGACAAGACAAAATCCATTTGACCCGTTTCAAAAAGATAACAAATGAGTGGGTAGAACTGTGGTAGCCGGGTCAAGGTTTATTTTCATTTTAGGTTTGATGTCAGGTCGGGTCCTGGGTGTTTTGCATATTGAGCCTAACCCAACTCAAGAATCACACTTTTTTTTCTTTTGTACCCAACCCGTCCCAGACCCGATTTTGGCGGAACCTGGTCTTTTTTCTGGTCAGTTCCATCTAGGTTAGATCAGGTCCGGACCGGCCGGTTCTTCAGTGTAACCCTAATTTTCAGTAAAAGGCTTAACTAAAATGGCATTGGCATCTCATCCATATTTGGTCCAATCATAAAAATTTGGGTCCAATCTAGTAAATTACAATAATTGATATGCGAGTCTCATTGGTATGCACCGCATGCCAAGGCATGCGCTCTAGACGAACTCCAATTTGCCCATAATACTCAGGGGGTAGGTGGTACCCCCATCTAACACACATGGCCATTAGACATATTTTTCAATATGTGACCCGACACAAATAAACTTTTTTCTTTATATATTAGTCGCAATTATTTATATAATAGTATACTATTTGAGTGAGCAATGCCACATAATTAATATGTAAAGAAGGTCATAATTATTTATATTATGTAAAGAAGGTAGCTAGAACTTTTTCAAGAAAGAAAGTTCTTTCTTCTTCTAATTAAATCTCACTTTTAAACCCATTATATACACTATTGTGTTTTCTTATATGTTAGGCATGACAAATCAATGGTGGTGGTGCATAAACTATGGAATTTTTTAAGAGATATAAATATAGGAAAATTTATTTAAATAATAACTAAAAAATAATAATTACCAAACTAACCCGCTTTGGAAATTATTTCTCAAAATAGTATTAGTTTTTGCCACATAGGTGTCTGCGTGGCTTTTTTTAAGTTAATTACGTCTGTCCAAAAGATGAAATCTATGCTATTTCAATTGATTCGGTCGTTCCAACGGGGAGCTACTGGAGTTTAGGTTCCACGTGAAGGTCTTGCTCAGGGTGGCGAAAGTAGAGCACGTCTTCAGCTACATCGACAACCCTTGCAGCCCGAACTACCCACTGATGCATAAGTTGAGGCAAGCGCTAGTGAAGGAGAGGGCCATGCAAAATCCGAACAAAGAGAGGGACAAAAGGACGTCCATTATCAACAATATTAAGGATTGTAAGTTGTATACTCTGTACAAGTTCGTGAGGGAGGAGTTGAAGACAAGTTTGCTATCCGGGGCGAAGACTCTTGTCGCTAGGGGAGGAGTTTGACAAATGCAGTTATCAAAGATGGAAAACATGAAGTAGAAGAACATATGATTAAAGGAGTGATGATGTAGTCTGCAACATCGCCGCATGTACGCGTGAAATTTTATGTGAGAATCATGTCTACTGTATAGCGTATGCGAGAGAAGCGTCTGCATGCAAAGAATTAAGGAAGGATGGACGTAAGGTGATTTTGTCCTTCCACTGAAATTAAGGTTGAAGGACGAAATTAACAAACAATGATTTCATCCATTCAAATGACAGAATTAATTAAATTTTTTTAACAAAAGTTACACAGACGTCAGTGCTTGGCCGGCACCTAAGTGGCAAATTTCAATGCCACTTTGGGAAATATTTCCCAAAGTGGGTTATTTTGATAATTATTTCTTTTTAAATTATTATTTAAATAATTTTTCCTATAATATAACATTACTTTAGAAGGGATCATACCTGGGAAACTACTTCTTTTGTAAGTAAATTATCTATATCTATATTATTATTAAAGTGAGAAAGGGGGTGGAGATATTTGCCATTTTATGCCTATATTGTCCTTTTAAAGAAGCTATATGGATTTTATACTCCTAATTAGTTTAAAACTTATTAGGGTGAGAATAGGGTAGAGATTTGTGTTAAAAAAATTATAAATAAACCCCAACGGCCAATACACTAAAAATATTATTTATGAACTCTTACTTATTGATCGAGTAAGATAATTAAACTTGAAGTTTAATTTACATATGGCAATGTAAGACTTTAAATCTATAGAATGCAACACATTATATTTATAGTAATTAAAGTAGAATGTTTTTTGAGAGGTTGTGTTCTAATAAATCCACTTTAGATGCTAGGTAGCAACATGAAACAACATAACTTAGGAAATATTGCAATTAGATAAAAAAAATTGTAAATTTAATTTTTATTCCACCAATTCCTTCAATGAAAATGTTACTTTCACTCTAATACTTTAGCTGTACATTGCCTCAAGTAGGGTCCATGCATCTCCGTGAGCGCGTGGCATGGGTTTTTGTTTCAAGCTGATGAAGCATTATTCATTGAAGGCTTCAATTATGAATTATTTAAATGTGCGAGTTTGTACCTACTAAAGTTTCTACATAACATTATAGATTGGAGCTACTCATTTAAACACTGGAAAAATATATCCTCAAATATAGGGAAAAAAAGGAACTATTATTGAAAAATATATTGTATAAATGGGGTTTGCAAAAAGTTCAAGATACATAGTTATGTGAGATCTCATTCAATAAAGCTCGTTGAGAACTTTCTAACGACACGAATAATGCGTGATCTGCATTTGAAAAAACAAGATATAACATTACAAAGTTAAAATTAATATAACATAAAAAAAAGTCATGTTATATCAACTATTAATATTATGTTGACATGTAACAAGATGTCTAAAAGAAGTTAAGTAAATAATTTATAAAATATCCTTAAATAATACATCAATTCAAACTTGTATCAAAGAACATAAGAATATAAATAGGTAGATGTTGAGAATGGCTATGTGAGCCGTCGGATCTAAATCCAACAATGCATGTTACTCAGCGTTAAAATGCCCCTAGTATCCGACGACGTGATGCGTGAGCTGAGGCTCATGTCAACTGCCTCATATAAATATATAGGTCAAATAATAATTATTAATAAAAAATATAGGTAAAATATTTTAAAAATAAACTTGTTATAATCACCTAATTTACTTTATATAATGTATGATATATAGAAGGAAAAAAGTGGATAAGAGGTGGTAGGGCTCACCTTGTTGGGCCAGTTAGAAAGAAGGGCAGGGCACCTTGATTGATCCCGAAAGTCGACCTCACCCTTTTGCTTTTCCGCCTGCCGCCGCATTTTATTGCCATGCATTCATGCAACAATAACAATTATTTTTACGAAGAATCCTTACTCAGAAAGTGGAATATCTGTACCGAATGAAGTTTCGTACTCAAA
The DNA here is from genome assembly GCA_035235625.1 of Saururus chinensis. Classification (NCBI taxonomy): domain Eukaryota; kingdom Viridiplantae; phylum Streptophyta; class Magnoliopsida; order Piperales; family Saururaceae; genus Saururus; species Saururus chinensis. The sequence goes on along the minus strand of CP141140.1, from coordinate 11,564,626 downwards.
TAAGGACTTGGGTTAAATGGGCCCTGGACAGCCCTTGATTTCAACATCAAGGGTTAGATCTATGTTTGAGTACAGAAAAATCGGTAAGTACAGATTTTCTTTTGCTGTCCTTGAATAACGGTCAAACTACCGCACTGAAGATGCGAAAGCGAGAGACATTCTCCTAATGGGAAGGTGAAAGGTCGTTGCTTTTTCTATAAAGAGTTAAAACCACCTCAAGCTTGACAGTCATGGCTGGAAAGGGTGAGCGGCTCAAGGAGAAGCTGCCTCTGTCTCGAAGCGATCGTGACGACGACGATGGACTTCCCCTTGCCGAAGGAGGACATGAGATTGAAATATTATTGCGGAAACTGAACTTGGGTCCGAGGAAGAAACTTCTAGTTATACACTTGGACGGGCTTGTCGCTCACAGCTTTTTCCCCTCACCACGCTCCCCACCTCCCAAACACCGTCCACCGGATGGGCGTAGAGGCAGGAAATTAAGTGGGTTTTATATTGGCATTTATTTTTTTTGCCCTCGCTATAAATTCCACCATGTGTGCATCTGTATCACAAACAGTTTTGGTGCTGCTGTTTGCAGTCTTCAGGAGGCCCTTCTGCGACGATTTTCTGCAATATTGCTTTGAAGCATTTGATGTCGGAATATGGGCTTCTGCGAGAAAGTCGGTGCACGGAGCCCCTGCCCTTCAATTTTTCAATATATGCAGTACTGTGTTCAATATTTCTAGCTTGTTTAACGGACAGACAGATCACAGATGTGTTACTTTTGTAGGTGGTATGTGGATGGAACTATTTCTGTGGTGATGGAAAAATACCGAAAGAAACTGTTGTTTGTGTGGGTAAGCATTGATTTTTGTATGCTAATTATACTGGTGCATGCTTATGAAATGTATTGAATGGTATAGTTCCATTGAAATTTGGCAGGACCAATCTGCTTGCACCCAAATAGGCTTGATGACCCTGGAGGACACCAACAAACCTGTCTTTCTTAAAGAGCTCAAGAAACTGTGGAACGAAGAGGATCCCGCTCTGCCCTGGCCAAAGGGAAGATATTCACCTTCTAACACTCTGCTCATTGATGGCTCCCCTTACAGGGCCCTGCTCAATCCGGTAGTCAAATGTGCAAACATATCATTATTTTTTATCAAGCCTGCTATACATTTCTGTTTTGAGCAATTTTTTTTATAATGCAATATGGTGCAGAACTTGACTCCTGGTCAATTGATTTTCAGAGTATTTGCGTTTGGTTACTTTGG